>JANUYF010000004.1:133808150-136638984 GCA_026167975.1 Phrynosoma blainvillii | reverse complement strand
TGTGTTGGCTAAGGACCATAGAAGTGGAAATCCAGCACATCTGAGGGCATCCGTCTGAGGATGATTAAATTAGATGTCTTCCAAGTAAACAATCCCAATCTCACATGGGGTTATATGCTTAAATCTCATCAAAGAAATGGGAAATGTATACATAACTGTGCACTAGATTGAGGCTATCATGTGGATAATCCAGATAATCCAAAAATGCAGATAGTTTCTATTGTTACTCTTTTAGCTTGCTAGGTCCCAGATCCTAAATGATCTTGAAATCTAACCAAGATTAGCCCTGGTTAGTACTTTAATGGGAGACCACCAAAGAACATTTGAGAGTCAGAATGGTGCAGTAGTTTGAGTGCTGGACTATGACTCTGGAAACCAGAGATTGAATCCTGGCTGTGTGATGGAAATGCACTAAGTGACCTTGAGCAAGTCACACTCTCTCAGCCTCAGAGGGAGGCCAGGACAAACCTCCTCTGAACAGATTTTGCCAAGAAAACCTGCTGATAAGTCCACCTTAGGGTTGCCATAAGTCGAAAACAACTTGAAGGCAACAACAAGTATTATTTAAAAGGTAGGCCATGGTAAACCACCTCAGAGCATTCCTTGCCTAAGAAAACCCTATGCAATTCAAGGGAATGCCATAAGTCAACAGGCAACTTGAAGGCAGATATATTCATCAAGAATTTCAAGAGGACTAAATGATCAAGTTTTGGTTTGTTATACTTTGTTGCAGGAACAAAAGATCTGCCTTCCTGTATCAGACCAAGGTCTGTTGAACCCTCCTGTTGATTTCTTTTAAAACATCAGTAATATATCTGTGTAATTCTGAATGATCATAAGCAAGGGATGGGTGGTTTGATACCAGCATCTGCTGCTAAGTAGTATAGCTCCTTTGTGCATGGGAAGTCATGTAACAGTTAACATCAGATGATAGATTTCCCCCACTCCTCAAGGAATTCATAGTCCAATCCAGCCTCTCTCAAACTGGTGCTCTCTAGATTTGTTACACTACAATTTCCATCATCTAGACTTGGCCTGCCTAATGTTTATTGCCTAATGCTAGTTGGGGTGGTTAACATTGTGGGGAGAACTGAGTTGAGGGAAGGTTAAATAATCTTTCTCTTAAGAAAAATAAACACTTATGCCAATCAGCCTCAAAAGTAATACTTCCATTGACTGGTCATGAATCAACTGTCACTCATTTAGGTGACATCCTGTTTCTCAGAAAAAGGTAAGGGGCAAGGAAAGCCAGCTCAGGAGCAGTCTCCTCAGGGTGCCTGGATTGCCAGAGGAGGAAGAGCAGCAGCAGCAGCAGCCGCCTTTTTGGTGCTACTCTGTGTTGGTAAAGAAGGAAATCATTTCATGATTTTCTTTCTGTGCACTGACAAATAGTTATATTTCATCATTGTCTTCCTCTCCCACAGTGTCCACCACAATACTGTCTGGGAGTTGGGGTGGCCATGCCCACGTTGGTTTCTGGGCCATTTCCCCTCAGGCAATGTAGCCTTCAAGTTGGAAAACTTTCCCCACTCCAGGGCTGAGTGGACCAATGATCTGACTTGGTATAAGGCAGCTCTGCAGGTTCCTAATCCTCTAGCAGGACTAGAAAGCCATTGCCCTCTCCATGTAGATAGGGAAAAGTGTTGACATGCCAAGCATGTGTTGGAAGCAATCTTTCATTCCAAGAGTTATATTTAGAAGCAAAGCAGTGAAGTCACAAAAATATATGCGCACACATGCACAGCCCTTCTGTGGCTCTTCAAAATAATTCTTCAGACAAATCCAAGGGTGATGTCAACCATTTCATTGTATATTTATACTCAGATTCTAAACAGAACTGTCTGAAATCCAGCCGTCTTGAGTCCCTGTAACAGGAGAAAGGCAGGATATAAATAAATAAAAATAAATAAAAAATAGCAATAGCAGCTTCATTTATATACCACTTCATACCACACTAAGCAGTCTCTAAGCCATTTATAAGTGTAAGCTAATTGCCCCCAACAAGCTGGGTACTCATTTTAGTGACCTAGGAAGGATTCAAGGCTGAGTCTACCCTGGAGCCCCTGGCTGGGATTGAACTCACAACCTTCCGACTGTGAGTGAGTTGTTGCAGTACAGACATTTAACCACTGCACCGCCAGGGCTCCTGGTGGTGCAGTAAATATTGATTTCAATAAAACAACCCACATAAACATTTAATTTATTCATTTGTTTGTTTGCATTCTGATAAACAGCTCAAGGCAACAAATCTAGGGATACCCTACCTTACCTTCACAACAACTCTGGGAAGTAGAGTTCAAGTAGACCAGGCTGACAAATAGTAAATGGGCCCAAAGCTACCCACTGAATTTCAGGGCAAATCAAGGATTTGAGCCAAACCAGTTCTCTTCCCATTCTACCCACTTGTAAACTACCACACTAGCAAATATGTTCCCAAATTGACTTGCCCATTAAAAAGTGGGCAAGTGGTGGGGGAGAGATTACTAGTTTGCATGTTCTGTTGTTGTTGAGCGTCTTCAAGTCATTTCCAATTTATGATGACCCTAAGGCAAAGTTATCACAGGGTTTTCTGGGGCTGAGAGTGTGTGACTTACTCAATGGGTTTCCAAAACCAAGCAGGAAACTGAACCTTGATCATAGTCTAACATTCAAATTGCTACACCACATCAGTTTGCATGGACCAAGGCTTATTTATAAGTGCTTTCAGGCCCTGGAGAAAAGAGTAGCAATCCTTTTCCTGTCAGGTGCAGCTGTTTCCTTGTCTTGCCTCAAGCAACTTGATCTAATATTATGGGTTATATCACAGTGATAAGCACTGCATCCTAGACTGGAGCTCATAGGGGGCACAGGGGAACACCTGCCCCAATCCCCATTGGCCACTTCAACAGTTCTCAGTATGGCCTGTTAGATATGAGTAATCCTGTTAACTTTGAAGTCTGGTTCACTGCTGTTGTTCCTGGTTGGCTGTTATACAAGAAACCTTGGACTGCAACAAAACATATCTTTAACATTCCCATTTCCCAGAACTTTCATATTCAAGCAATTATATTTTGTATGTTATGATTTGCTAGTCCTGTACCAGGAATGGGAATCATGGAAGATTTCAGATATTGTTAGACTGTGGCTTCTAACATTCCTTCTGTTGGCTATGCTGGCCAGGATTCATGAGAGCTGCAGTCCAAAATCATATGGATATCTGCACAATTCTGACCCAACAATATGTATGAATTTAAAATCAGCATCAGAGGCCATGTGTTCCAACCCATTATTAGCAAAGGCCACAATAGTAGGTACCAATGACACAACCTTTTCACTGGGGCCACAATAAATATAAAGTCCTCTTCCCAGCAAAATCCACCAAGCCTAGAAGGATTTGAAAACCTTTTCATTCTGTAAGGCTTCTTCTT
The DNA here is from genome assembly GCA_026167975.1 of Phrynosoma blainvillii. NCBI lineage: Eukaryota > Metazoa > Chordata > Lepidosauria > Squamata > Phrynosomatidae > Phrynosoma > Phrynosoma blainvillii. Next base: position 136,635,577 of record JANUYF010000004.1, on the reverse strand, counting down.
GTTGTTTTTTACAAATGATGTTCTGCCACTTGAGATTGAGCAATAACAGGTATATGAATTGCTCAGATGTCCAGAGCTATATCCATCCTAGACTGGCTGACTCAGTATGTGACCCTACACTAAGAGGTGTAGGCAACCTGCTGAACTACATTTGTGATGGGCATAAGAGGCTCCAGTGATTCCTCATGAATAACAGTAAGAATTCAACAGTTGTCTTTTTTCCTTGGGGGTTTTTTTAAATTTATTTTTGCTGATGCATTTAGATTTTTAATTCTATTTTTATTTGGAATTGTTATCTGATTATTGCTGTGTCGGATGGCAGAACAGAAATTTGTCTGTCTGTCTCCCTCTCTCTCTCTCTCTCTCACACACACACACACACACATCATTTTCGCTATTACATAAATACATATTAGAATGGACAGATCCAATTAATACAACTCCAATGAAACATTCCAAAATTTAGAAGAAAGCAGAAGTATTTAGGCAGGCTATAAATAGAATGATTAAGATTGTGCAAATTGTGTAACTACTGAAGTATAATGTGAAGTATAATTAGTCACTTTATGTTTTTATAACAGTGTTTCTAGGAGAAAATTCCACAGAGAATTACAACTTTTTAAATGCTCTGGTCTGTAAAAGGCAAAGTCCATTGAATCTCCTCTCTCCCTCTCTCTGATACATATTTCCAAGTGCTTCATTCCTTCATTCACAGCAACATCATTTCAGCATGATAATATATGAACCTCCAGATTCCCTTTCTCCTTAGTTTTCTAAGTGCAAATGAAAGAAGGTTCAAACAATGTCACTCAGCACAGGAACCATTTCAGCATCATCTGCACGGTTTATGTGCACACTGCCTTAGATGTTGCTATGCACATGAGCATTTAAACATGCTTCTGACACTTATTAGGACCTCAAGAAGCACCTTATTCTTAGAACCATGTTTTTGATCTGTAAGGTCAAACTGATTTTAACATGCCATCGTACCATTACCAAAAACAATCCCAAAAGTAAACTAGCTCTTTCCCAATGCCTGTTCTACTTAGGATGTTATCACACGTGGGCCAGTTTCATTGTTAAAGAGATAATAAAGTGGAAATGAAGCATCCCGAAATGAAAGCAAAAATAGAGCTTAATTGCACAAAAGCTTTTCACACGTAATTACAGTAATAACAGAGTTAAGTTAAAAGCGAAAAAAAGACGTTTTTAACTTTCATACACAAGTGAAAAGAACCCGTACATGTATTGGAAATGGGTGTGTTTCGTGACCAGGCTCCTCCTTTTCCAGGGCGGGTCCTGCATTTCCCAGGAAGAAATGTCAGACTGTCCTCCATTTGGGGTCATGTCCTCCTGCACAGGTCCTAACCCTCTTCTGTTGGGGTTAGGACCTCTCAAGAGAGCAGAGGAGGAGGAGGAGGAGGCTGGAAAGGCAAGGCAAGCCGAGGCAAGGGAGGGATTGGGATGGCTCACCCTCCCTTTTCTCTCTCTCCTTTCCTGGAATTGGAGATGGGCAAGGAGGGCAGGATCACAGGCAGAGCTGGCAGGGAAGGAGGAGGAGGAGGAAAGGGAAGGAAGGAAGGAAGGAAGGGCTGGATGTTCCCTGGGGAGAGCCAGAGCCTTGGATGATGCCCAGGAGAGGGGGAAACTGGAGGTAGCTCCCATGCCCCACCCATAAGCCTTTCCCCTTTGTAGGACCTGCAGGGCAGAACTTCATGGTGAGATGGATCTCCAAGTTGCTCCACAAGCACACCCCACACTTGCACCCACAGCTGCTGCTGCGAAGGAAGCCTTCTTTCCCCTCCTTTTCCCTCCATCCCAAATGCCAAACTTCTCCTCCGTCCCAAACTTCCCTCTCCTGGGCTGCCTTCCCTTCCCTTCCCTTCATGGCACTGAGAAGGAGCCCGGGACCCTCCCTCCCTGGAGGCCCCTCCTCCTCCTCCTCCTCTTGGCCCTCCTCCAGGTTTTAAAAGAGAATTGTCCATGCGTATTTGCTTTTCAGATTAAAGTAAATGCGCAATTACTGTAATTTCGCAAATGCATTTCCTCTAAACTCCCGAAATTAAAAATATCTCGGATAATACCACTTTCTGTGCACTTTCTGACCAGTTTCTGTGCGACGTTGTGTGAAATCGTCAGGCGCACGTGCATTTTGGGGGGGGGGGGTTGGGTGGGATAACCTTCAGATTCCCCCCGTGTGATAACGTCCTTAGCACATAAGCCTGAGTAATATTTACTCAGGTGTAAATCCCACTTAGGGCCTTTGCAGACTGCCAGAAATAGTGCACATTAAATTGAGGCACTGCCCTGGCTCAGTGCTAGGGAATCATGGGAATTGTATTTTTTTTTTCTGGGACACTGAGCCTTCTCTGTCAGAGAGCTCTGGTGCCACAATAAATTACAGTTCCCATGATTCCCTAGCACTGAGCCAGGGCAGTGCCTCAATTTAATGTGCACTATTTCTGGCAGTCTGCAAAGGCCACAAGTTCAAGAGAGATCTTGTAGCACATTTGAGACTAACTGAAAGAAAGAAGTTGGCAGCATGAGCTTTCGTAGAGTTCAGTCTACTTCCTCAGATGCTTTTTAATTCTCAGACTGAAGTCTACAAAAGCTCATGCTGCCAACTTCTTTCTTTCAGTTATTCTCAAAGGTGCTACAAGATCTCTCTACGTACTGATTCTACAGACACAGCTATATCTTTGAATTTTAGTTCAGCAGGGTTTACTTCCAGGTAATTAACAGAAGGAGTGTAGCCTTCAATTAGACAAAACCCAGGAAATATTAACAATCCATAGAAATTTGATTCAGCCAGTAAATCTGCTGCACATGGATTAGCATCAGAAAACCTTGGTCACTTGGAATGTTTCCTTTCTCTCAGTGATATACCACTTTATTTAATTTCCTTAAATTGCCAAATAATTATTGATTTCACTTCAGGGGTCAGTAGGGTCTCCAGCGGAAATCAATTGGAGTTTTGCCAATTAATTTCTCTGAAGCAGAACCAGGGACTGTGCCTTTACAATATGTTTCCTTTTTGAAATACTGACATTAATGGTGGAGATTTCAAAAGTGATAAAATCATATTGCTGTAAAAACCCTTAGTAACACAGTAGTGTGCTTTTTTTGGGTGCTGAAACCTCTTATATTTAACAAACTCTTATATTTAAATAAAGAAATAGTACATTTTAGAGCATCCAATACTTGCTTTATCTGTAAAATCTATCTCAAAGCAGAATATATAAGTATATTTCTCACTTATATTAATCTCTTTCAGGGAAATTTGAAAGCTGTTTATGAGGCAGAATAGTTACACAGTCCCAGGGATGAGATAAGGGTACTTTGTTTTAAAAATACATTGTAGTAAAAGAGAAACAAATGTAGAAAATAAATTATGATTATTAACTCTGCATCCCACACTTCTTGGTAGATCAGGATAATTCAAACACACATAGAACTCTATTTTATATTCACAGCAACAATGTGAAGTTGGTTAGGCTGAGAGAGAGTGATTGCTGCAAGGTCATCTAAAGAACCTCATGGCATGGCAAGACTTTAATCCCAGGGCCCTTTCTCACTGCTCAGTTATAACAGTATAATTCCACTTTACCTGCCTTTGCTAAATCCTATGACTCCTCAAATTGCAGTTTGTTGCTTGTTGTTGTGTGCCATTGGGTCATTTCCAATTTATGGGGACCCTAAGGCAAGCCTATCACAAGGGTTTCTTGCAAAATTTGTTCAGAGACGGTTTGCTTTTGACTTTGTTGCGAGGCTGAGATAGTGTGACTTGCCCAAGGCCATCTAGTAGATTTCTTTGGTTGAGCAGGGATGTGAAGCCTGATCTCCAGAGTCCTAGATCTGTTAAAGTTTCTGGGTTTTTGAGAAAAAGCCCAAAATAGGAAAGATTGTTTAATCTCAACAGCAGAATTAGTTCAGTAGAATATATGTGAACAGAAAACTAGGTCCACCTTTGTTCCCCAGCCCCCACATGTCTCCCCAGTAAAGGACTATGACAAAGTCTTTAGTGAGAGTAAAACAAAAGTAAATTTAGTTACAAATCAAGTGTATATTGATACATAAGTCAAACTTCATGTTGCAAGGAAGAAAAATGAGGTAGGAAGAAGTTCACATGCTTCTGGAGCAAGTTTCCTCTGCATGTTAGGAAACTCATGCTGCTCCAGACAGGAACAAAAGAATAATGGCAATTCCACTTGGGACAAATGGGAAGCTGTGCTCATCAACAGTAAATGGGGGAGGGTTGGTAGTAAAGCAATAAACTATCATAGATATGCATTTATATTCCCAGAAAGTCTCAGCATGCGAAGTTGGTATATCCAACAAGATTTGAAAGGAATCAAGAGATACATTTCAGTCATGATGGCTTCACCCCAAAATTGGTTAGGGAGACCAACATCTGCCAACATGCATTCTGTCATCTCCAGGAGAGAGCTTAGCTTTCGTTCAGCCAAGCCATTCTGACTAGGAGTGTAAGGGACATTTCTTCTATGCTGAATCCCATGTTTCTCTAAGGAGGATTGGGTGTAGTGCAATAAATACTCACTTCCAAAATCCGATTGGATGGCTTTAGGTGTCCTTTCAAACTTGGTTGTCAATATGGTGACATATTTCTGCAGCATATCTTGAGCCTGGCTCTTTTGCTTTAGAAGGTAAGTGAAACAATATCTTGAAAAATCATCCATAAAAATTAATATATATTTGTTTCCAACAAGTGAAGTCACTTTGATAGGTCCATATATGTCTCTGTATATAATGTCCAATACTCAACAGCTTCTCTCTCAGTACTTGGTCTAAATGAAGGACTCACTGCCTTTTGTTCAACACAGTCTACACACCTGTTGGCGTTCACAATTTGTAGAATGATTTGTGCAACCTGAGTCTATAATCCATATAGCTGAACCATCTTTATTACCATTTGTGGCCAAAACATGTGCTTTCATGAGAAGAATATTCCCCCTCTGTTGATTTCATTTGGATGAGTCATGCTGTCTTAAATCTGCAGCCTGAGCTTGAGTACAGCTCCCATCAGCTGGATAATTTTTAGGGAGGGTGCAATTCCTTGAGATATGCCCCTTTTTATTACATCTATAGAAGGTAAATCTCTGGTTGGTCAGTGGGAGTGGTTTTTCTCCTGCCTCTGTTTCTCCTGCACCCCAGGCCAGCCCTTTAGGCCGGTCTGCACAGCTTGTCAGTCTGCAAGGTAATTTGATCCACTACTATCTTGACTTGGGAAGTAGGCATTTATTGCTTGTTCCACACACTCTCTCTTCGGAGCCATACAGATGCCCCCTAAGGAGCGGCTCTGTGCCACCCCTGGGAGTGCCGGATCGAGGCCACGGCAACCACACACTGCAGCCCCGATCCAGCTTTTTGCCGCTCCAAAAAGAGCTGGCAAATGCCACTCCTTTTTGAGGCAGCAAAAAGCCACACTTAGCACCACCGCCATGGCTCTTTTGTGCCCCTTTAGCGCAGCATGTCTACATGCCACACCAATGGGGTGCCCTGATGCTTGCGGCGGGGTGCCTTGATGCACATGGGGCATGCGGCGTGATGGCAGTGTCAGGGCGGGTGGTGTGTGGTCACCCCACCCCAACTGCACCCCAGGCCAGCCCTTTAGGCCGGTCTGCACAGCCTGTCAGTCTACTTAGAGCCTGGTTGTAAGTCATGTCTGGCAAACTATTCATTACAGTAGCAAAAGGATCAAATGGTTTCCCCAATGTTCCCATAGGAAAAGCAATTTTAAGATTTTCTGATGATTTAAAACAGGGGTAGGCAACCTTTTTGAGCTGGGGGCCGGGTTGCTGTCCCTCAGACAATTGAGGGGCCGAAGCACCAAAAATAAATAAAAAATAAAAATATTTTTTTTAAAAAAAATTAAAAATTAAAAATAATATGCATGCACACTCTCTCAGCCCCAGAAAAGCCATGGGAAGACCCCTGTGGAGATTTTGCCAAGAAAACCCCAAGAACAAGTAATAACAACAATAATTAATATCATTATGACGGGCAGCCTGGGCAGTGGGGGGGCAGCGGCGGCAACAGCGGTGGCAGTGGCAGGAACGGCCTGGGGCCAGTCCAAAGGCCTCAGGGGGCCGCATCCGGCCCCCGGGCCTTAGGTTGCCTACCCCTGATTTAAAATCACACTAGATAATGGTCTAAAAAAAACTGTTTACTTTAACAATGTGGGACTCACAGTTCTGCTTAGAATTCAGTTTCATATTCATCAGCTCTTTCATCACAACACACAAAGTCTTATTAGTTTTCTTTCCAAAATTCTCTTCAAGTCTTAAAAGCATGTCTTTTGCAGTATCACAGTACCACAGTTAATTAATTCAATAGAAAGAGATTCCTGAATAATATGCCGAGCTGTAGCATCTTCCTCAATCCAAGTACATTTCTGTCTTTCTTCAGTTGGTATTTCTGTTTCTGAGCAATGATGAACTCCATGAGTTAGCAAAAATACATTCAGCCGCCACCTCCATTCTGAATAATTATGAGGAGTTAACTTCAGTTTGGAAGTTTGCAGTGACTTTGTTGCTTGGCTAGCAATTCAAAAATAATCAAAATTTTAAAATTCAAAAATCAAAACTTAGTATCAAAATGTCAGCAGCTCAAAAGCAAAAACTAAACTCTCTTTGGTATACACAGGCTAATTAAAGGGAGAGTGGAGAAAAAATGCAAAAAATAATGCCAACAATAACAAAAGCCCAAACAATCTAGTTTTAAACTGTTCTCATCTGCTCATAGCCTCTGGGAATGCCATAATCTGTCAAAGTTTCTGGGTTTTCATGAAAAAGCTCAAAATAGGAGAGATTGTTTAATCTCACCAGAAGAGTTAGTTCAGCAGAATATATGTGAGCAGGAAACTAGGTCCACCTTTGTTCTCCCAGCCCCCATGTGTCTCCCCAATAAAGGACTAAGACAAAGTCTTTAGTGAGAGTAAAATAAAAATACATTTATTTACAAATCATGTGCGTATTCATACACAACTCAGACTTCATGTTGCAAGGAAGAAAAATGAGGTAGGAAGAAGTTCACATACTTCTGGAGCAAGTTTCTTCAGCATGCTAAGAAACTCATGCTGCTCCAAACAGGAACAAGAGAATAATATCTATTTTTCTTGGGACAAATGGAAAGGTGTGCTCATGAACAGTAAATGGGGGAAGGTTGGTAGTAAAGCAATAAACTATCATAGACATGCATTTATATTCCTAGAAAGTTTCAGCATGTGAAGTTGGTATATCCAACAAGATCTCCTAGACTCACTTTACTACACCATGGGGCATTTAGAATTCTCAGCCAGAGAGCTCCTGTCCACATGACAAACTCTGGGTTTCTTTAGGATGCAGCCATGGCAGTTAACGTGGAATCATGGTGCTATATCTGTGAAGTGTGAAAGGGCCCTTGAACTTCGCACACTGGCTGCCAGGAAGGAGGAGGAGGATCAAATATGGAAAAGGGAAGCCAAAAGAGAAAAAGGGAAAAGAAGGGAAAATGTTATTGGTGGAACTTCTGATCAGAGTTTGGGAATGTACTTTTTTGAACAATGACTCTCAGAATCCTTTAGCCAGCATGATTCCCATGGATTCTGGGTGCTGTAGTCCAAAAGTAACCTTTCCAAGTTCTTCTTAAGACAATAAAGCAGAGCCTTTTGTAAACATCTGAGACAATAAAATTGTGATAATTATACAAGTTTGCAAAAGAATCCTTGAAAGGAAGGGGAAATTTTTAATGAATTATAACAACTCTCATGACTGATGCAAGTTCTAACTTGTTTTAAGTGATGTATTAAAGATTTGATAGTATAAAAACAGACTGCTGTGGCACTCTTAAGAGTAACAGGTTTATTTTAGCCCAAGCCTTCATGGATTACAATTTTCTTCCTCAATTGCTGATATATGATATTCTAGCTCAGGTATATGTGCACAGTGTTATGAAGCTGGGATTAGAACTAAACGGAAGGGGAATGACAGTTGTATTATTAACACTGGTCATAAACAGTTAGCACCAACATGCTGGCAATAACTAAGGCAGATAATGCATGATAAGCATCCGCTAAGCACTTTATTAGCTCTGAAGCAATAAAACAATGAGTTCAACTCTCAAGATATTGTTTGCTTGTTCATTGTGCTGAAGCCAGAGAGTTGTGTCAGCCAAGATCTTCCTTGCTGAGCTATTAGCTGTAAGCAGCAAAGGAAAAGGAGCCATGGCAGTTGCAACAATGTGGGCAGGGGATGGCAATAAAAAGCATCCCCATTTGGACATAAACCAGCAATCCCAAACTGCTCAGAAGCTTGCAGAGCAGCTTTGACTGCATCTCCGCTTCAGAAATAATGCAGTCTGATACCTCTTTAACTGCCATGGCATAATGCTATGGAATTCTGTGATTTGTAGTTTTGTGAGATATAAAACCTTCTCTGTCAGAGTGCTTGGATGCCACAATAGAGTACACATTCTAAGATTCCATAGTATTGAGCCATGGCAGGTAAAGCAGTGTAAAACTGTATTATTTCTTCAGTGTAGATGTAGCCTCTATCACCTAATGGGGATAAGGTTCATTGTCAGCTCCCGACTGCTACTATGCTCTGATAAAAAAAAGTCTAACAAGTGACCCCTATGCCGGTGTGTTCTGTAGTCTTGTATGAATTCAACTATACACCACTGGTTATCAATTGGTCCTCTGGATGTTTAGGATTTCACCTCCTAGAATCCCTGGACATTGGCTAGACTGGCCAGGGCTTCAGGGAGTTGAAGTTGAAAATATAGCAAAGGACAAAGGTTGAAAACCAGTGCTATAATTAAACCTGTTGTGAAAACCAGCTTCTTGAGAGAGAGAGAGAGAGAGAGAGAGAGAAGACAGATAGATCAAGATCCCATTGAGATCCAGTGTGGAATAGTCTTATGCTGGTGTAGCTTTGTGGGATTGTGGACGCTAGTGAGACATCAACTTGATGGAGAGGAAAGCCTCCACAAGCATTATGGAGTGTTGCACAGACCAGGATAAACACTTGCATATGGAGGTCATGGAGATGTAAAGCCACAATGCAATTCCAACCAATGTGTGATTAGAAACCATTGTCTTGATTTAAGCTTCTGGACATGGACTGGAACTTGGGAATGTATTGCAGCTGCCTCTCACTCAAACCTTCACTTGAAATTTGCAACATTATATTCTCAGTCTGTTAGTCTAAAAGGCACTACCATTCTTTCTTTAGCCATGGGTCAGTTCTAAACAAAGCTTCATAAGGGGAAGTCCACAATTGTACTCCCACAAATATATATGCTCTGTGCTTCTTCCAGACACTTAGCAAAGCATAGGTCAGCTCCTTCAACCTTCAGTAGATCTTTGTTATCTAACTGAACCCAGTCCATGATCCAGCGTAAACAAGAAGCCTCAAAACAAAGTTTTAAGTCATGTACAGCCAAACCACCCCTGACTGTCCTGCATATATTTTAATTTGATTCTTGACCTCCTGCCATTTCAGATGAAGGTGGCCAGATCTCTAAGGGAATGTCATTCATAATAATGAATTATGTTCATCTGTTCCTAAGTGTTTTAGAATAAGCCTTTTAAGATCCCATTCATAACTTCCTTCAGTGGCACTATCAATTCTTGTTTGAAGGTTTTATAGAAGCTAGCAGGAAAGCCTTCTGAACCTGGGGTTTTCCCAGGTTTGCTTTTCCTTATTGCTTCTGAAATGTCTTCTGAAGTTATAAGTTGGTTCAGAATTTCTCTTTTTTCTTGATATATTTCAGGTAAATGTAGCTGCTCTAAATAATTCTTAATTTGATTTGGTCAATGAATGAGTTGCTCCTTGTATAGCTTTCCATAGAATTTCACAAAGACTTTTTTAAATTTTTGATTGAGATGTATATGTTTTTGCATTCATCCAAATTATATTTATTGATGTTTTCTCTTTCCCTTTTTTGTAATTTGATACAATCATGATTTAGACCAGCTCTTAGAAAAGTTTCTTTTTTGAACTACAACTTCCAGCACCTCCCAGCCAGCCTCCCTCATGTTGGCTTGGGAACTCTGAGTTGTAATCCAATTTTTTTTTCTAAGGTCCACTTTAGGTCTTACATAGCCTCATATTCCCTATGGTTGCCCTCTTCTGCAGTGTAGATGCAGCCTAACAGGTTTTTTAAACAGAAATTTTTCAAAGAACAGCTTAGAGGGTGTTATATTGTTTTAAACTGAACTGTTTTAAATTATTTTTCAACTTTTTAAAATTGCATTTTATTATTTTAATTGACACTGTATTTTGATACTGTTTGAGTAGTGTGAATATTTTAATATACACTTTTTGTATGTTTTAACTGTGTTTTTATTTTAATAATAATATAGTTGTGAATTGTTTATACAGTGTAAATCAGCCTTTCCCAACCACAGGCCCATTGACACCACAGAATTATGATCAGGGGTAGGCAACCTTTCCCCTTTAAGGGCCGAGGGACTTCAGCTCCCAGAATTCGAGGAGCTATTGGCCAACATGGGACTATTGGCCAACATGGCTGAGGCTTCTGGGAGCTGAAGTCCCTCGGCCCTTAAAGGGGAAAGGTTGCCTACACCTGATTATGATGCTATTATCCCATTTTAACTGCCATAGCAACATCCCATGGAATCTTGGGATTGGTAGTTTAGGAAGGGGCATTTAGGATTCCTCTAGCATCTCACCAAACTACAAACCCCAGGATTTCATAGGACAGAATCATGACAATCAAAGTACAATAATACTGTTGAAATTATGTAGTATAAATGGGGCTATGGTCCTGTCTGCTGGTCAGTCTAACCATGATGAGAAGGTGTGAATATAGTCCAGTATGTCTGAAAGGCATCTAGCTGAGGAAGCAGGAAAAGTCTCAATAAATATTTTTCACCCCAAACAAAGAGGCAAAGAAGTGAGAGATAGAGCCCAATCCTATTTCACAGATTTTGGAAAAGTTACATTTCAACGATAGCTTCTAGAATCTCCATTCAGTAAGCTACTGACATCTGAAAGCTGCATTCCAAAAAGCAACATTTCCAGGTTTTGCTATAATAGTTGGAATCTTATCAACAATATTCAGTGCACTATTCAGTTCTGTCTCTGATGAATGTAGACCCCATGGTCAAGAACTAATGGATTTCTTACAGTTTAGTATGCTTCCCTATGATCACCTTAAAAGATCCTTTGCCACATGTCATCTTAGTCCTCAGAGTATTCAAGATGAAGCAGAATATTTAAGCTAGCTTTGTAAATGTATGTGCCTGTCTATATATATTAAAGGATGCAGCTGTGCTCTGATTTCATGTCACATTTAAATCCATTAAAAATGCATGCATTTTCCTGAATTTAGTCTGAGCCAAAATGTGCTACTTAAAGGCCAACCAATATTACCTTATTGTCTGCTCATGGAAACATTTTGAAATAGTTTGAATGAAAGGTGGACAGTGGGAAGCAATAGCAATAGCAATAGCATTTACATTTCTATACCGCTTGATACAGACCTCAGTAGTCTGTAAGCAGTTTACAACGTGTAAGCTAATTGCCCCCAACAAGCTGGATACTCATTTTAGTGACCTACGGAAGGAAGCAAGGGCAAGTCAACCCTTGGAACTGAACTTACAACCTTGTGGCTGCAATACTGGATGCTGTACTGGCATTTAGCCACAGCACCATCAGTGGAAGCATCAGAATAATAAATGAGCACCAATGTCAAGTATTCACGATGAGACAATTTCCAGCTGGGACCATTGCAGAGCTACTTGCAAAGCTCCTGGGGAACTGGGTGACATGACAGTATCAGTTCTGTCTCACTGAATGATATCATTACTTACCAGAAAAACAGCAACATGCTAGAGAGAAGTTTCCTGATACTTCCTATGCACCACATCACCACACATTTGCATCTGAGCATTAGAGGCAACAACTTGTGGCCTTTTAGATGTTGGATTGATTACACCTCCCATCATTTCTCAACATGGGCTATGCTGGCTAGGAAGTTTCAGTCCAACAAAACTATCTGGAGGGCCACAAGGTGACCACCCTGTGTCATAAAATTCTGCTTGCTACTTAGGAAGAGAATGTGGTCTATCACATTTCTCCACAGTGAGAGAGTCCACCTCAGAGTGTCAAAACAAGATTTATCAGCAAGCACAATGACTTCCATGGTTCTGTCCTGTAAAATCCTGGGAACTGAAGTGTAGGGAGGGAAATTTAGAATTCTCAACCAGAGAGCCCCAGTGTCTTACCAAACTACAAACCCCAGGATTCCATAGGATGTTGTCATAGTAGATAAAGTAGAATCATAATGCTATAACTGGGTATTGTAAAGGGCCTCTTAAGTCTCTCCACTATTTTAATTTTCCTCACTGGCCATGGGTGTTAAAGTGGAGTAATAGTGCTATAATTTTAGAAAATGAGATGGAGGCTGCACTGAGAGAAAATGGGAAGAATAAATCACCAGGAACACACAATGTCTGCTACAATCCACACAGACAGAGGCAACTCTTGTGTTAACTAAAATATGCCAACAAATATGGAAACCAAAATGGTGTCCAACAGATTGGGAATGATCAATATACATCCCAATCCACAAAAAAGGAAACACAAAAGAATGCAGTAACTATAGGACCATAGTATTAATTTCCCATGTAAGCAAAATTATGCTCAAAATTATGCAGCATATACTCCAGTCAATATGGAGAGGTCCAAATGGGGTTCAAGAAAGGAAGAAGCACTAGAGAACACATCACAAACATAGAATAGATAATGAGCAAACCAAAGAATTCCTGAAGAACATCAGCATGTGCTTTACAGATTACAGCAAAGCCTTTGACTGAATAGATCAGAAAAATATATGGAATGCTGTTAAAGAAATGGGAGTGCCACTACATTTGATAACCCTGATGAGAAATCTATACTTAAAACAAGAGGCTACTGTTAAGACAAAATATGGACAAACAGAATAGTTCCCAATTAACAAAGGGGTCAAGCAAAACAATCCCCCTGCTTGTTGAATTTGCACACAGAAATATCATACAAAGAGCAGGGTTAGACTCAAAAGAAAGAGGAGTGAAGCTAGGAGGAAGGAACATCAACAGATGACACCATGCTACTAGCAGAAAATATCAGAGACTTGGACAATTAATAAGGAAAGTTAAAGAAGAAAGTGCAAAAGCATGCTTACTGATGAACATAAAGAAAACAAAAATAATGACCATAATTCCTAGATAATGAAGGAATCAAAAGATTCAAAGATTCACCATACCTTCGATCAAACATTGATCAGAATGGAGATTGCTGTCAAGAAATAAGAAGAAAAAAATAAGAAGAAATAAGAATAAGAATAAGAATGGGAAGTGAAAGCTATGAAAGAACTAGACAAGATCCTAAAAAGTAAAGATATACAACTGAACTCTAAAGTTAGAGTCATCCAAGCCATTGTTTTCCTCATTACCATGTATGGAAATGAGGACTGGACAGTGAAGAAAGTGAATAGAAAGAAAATCAACTCATTTGAGGTGTGGTGCTAGAGAAGAGTGCTGAGGATACCATGGATGGCCTGAAAGACAAACAGATGGGTTCTCGAACATATTAAGCCTGAAATCTCCTTGGAAGCCAGGATGAACAAAATGAGGCTGTCATACTTTGGCATGACTTATTTGAGGAGATAATAATGCTAGGAAATGTAGAAGGTAGTAGAAAGAATGGAAATGCATGCCAGATGGATAGATTCAATCAAGGAAATCACAGGCCTGAGTCTGCAGGACCTAAGCAGAGCGGTTGATGATAGAGGATCTTGGAGGTGTCTCATTCACAGGGTCATCATGCGTCAAGGTCAACTCAAAGGCAGTTAACAACAACAATTCTATAATGTGGATGGGTCCTCAGTTGCTATTCTAACCAGTTTTTGTACATGAAATGGTGCAATGTGGTGCAGTGTAGGGGGCACCAAGAAATATGCCTTGTGCAGACCCAGTTTTACATGGCATATAGACTCAGAGTTTTTTCAGTTATCTGGCTGAAGATAAAACAATTGGATTCTATTTGTTGTGGGGAAAGGGATACTCATTTGGATTAGCATTCCATTTTACCTATCATAATGTAAAATGGATTGTCTGACAAATCTGATTATTCTTAAAAGTAATTACTACTTTTTGTCTTATTTTAATGAAAGTTGGGAATTATGAAGTCCTTCGGATGTTTCTGGACTGTAATTTCCAGCAGTTCTAGCCAGCATAGCCAATGGTGAGGAATGCTAGGAGCCGCAATTCAATAATATCAATATTCTCATCCCAGTTTTAACAGTATGTTTACATTTGCCACTGATGCAAGTATGTTGTTTTAGATCCACTCATTAGTGATCTAAGTAACTTCCTTATTAAGATTAGCAAATGAACCACACAACTCCCAACCCTAATTTCTGATATGTCAGAGCCTGCTCACACATATATAATCCCTCCTAAAAGTTTGCTGACTATTATTTTTTTTTAAAAAAATTGAACATGAAGTGTTTCACTTTAAAGAAACTTTAAAAAGGATTGGAGTACCATCTTTACTACAAGAATTATGACAGAATTTGCCTCTGCTATCCTAATGCTAAATATTAATTAATTAAGGCATTTCTACCCTACTTTTCTTATCCAAAAAAGAGTGATTCAGACCAAATTCAAATATAGGAAACACAAAACATTTTATTAAAACATGCTGATACTGAACTAAAAAGCTTGTGTCTATCTGCTGTTTAAGTCACATTGGAATTAATGGAAAAATCATATGGACATAAGAAATCCCTTTTATTTCAATGTGGATTACATGAGTTAACTTCCTGCTGACTGCATTATGATGTTTCATAGGAGATTATTCCTATCTTACTCTATATTTTCAAATTGTTACAGACAATGGATGAAACAAATTCCAATACACTAATATTCCCAAGTGCTAATTTTAAACATTAGTAATTTGTGGCACAGAATCAAAAGGTTTACATAAGCAACACATTTTATGGGAGTTGTATTTAATCCAACAACAAAATCAAACCTGTTTGACTAGGCCCCACATTTCTACCCGTAAAATGATTGTTAACATTAATTAAATTTCCATTCTTTAAAAACTAATTAATCATGCTTTGGGTAAGATTTTCCATTGGAGAGGAAAGAGATGAGATCAGCATCACATCAGTGTGTAATTATAAAAACTATCAAACTTTCCCATTGGCATTGGCACAGTGTTAGCTGTTTTCTAGTCTTCTTAGTTTTCCCCCAGTTTGTCACAGTTATCTTCTGATTTGCCTCCAGTCTTCTCCCTAGACAGTCCTCCTAAAAAAGGACTGGTAAGATGAGAGTTTCCTAAAACTGTCTTTCTGACCATTCATGATTACTTTTCAGGAGCATTTTTTAATTTCCCCCACTGGATTAATACTACCTTGGACACTGTATGACATGGTCTAGCTTGCTGTGCCCATTTTGAGAGTGTAGGTGCAGGAGGAGTTTATGAGGGCTGTACTGGCTGAACTGCAGAGATTCATTATGACAACATTCCCATGGAGAGTTCAAAAATACTGGCAATAAACCAGTTCCAGCAGCTTCCATCTCCACCAGGAGCAGCTCTTGTTTAAAGCAAATGGACCTTGATTGTCCATCCAGGAGCAAGATACCCCCAGAACCACAAAAGCTTGCAAAAATATCATGTTGCCCAGAAAATCAACCTCTGTCACCCGATCAAAAAGATACTGTGAGAATGGCAGATGAGTTTAGAATGGAGAAGCCTAAGTAAAGATGACATAATTGTCTCTCCTAACCAATAGTCCAAGTGCCTCCATGTGAACTATGGTTCAATGCTGGAACTAACTGCCACTGCTCAGTGGTGGTTTCTATGGCAGTGGGTCAGAGAATCTGGATTGGATTTGAATCCAAACTTTAAAGGAGTGAGACAAGATGCTGAACTAGATCTCCAAAATATGTTCATCACCTTGGACAGCTCCTTTAAAATTCAGTGTATAACCCATAGTGAATTCATCACTCCACCAACAGTAAAGTCACCAGCCACTACTGCATTTTATGGAGAAATTAGTTAAGGCAGTGGTAGCCAAATTTTTTGGCCACTGTCCTCCAGAGCAAGAGCAAAGACTGAATCTGCTGCAGCTCAAACTTGGGACAAAAGGAAGCATCCTGGTCCCTAGAGTACTTTTGTCTCAGTCTACTGTTTAGGAAGCAAGCAGTCATTGCATGCTGGTGGATCAACGCAAAGGCAGCTCTGTGTTATACCAGATCCACCAGCCCTTCTGCTCCAATAATGAATGGAAAGCTCTTTTGAATTCCCACTCCCAGAATTCCCTCAGCCAGCATGGTTGCTATTCCAAGCACTGACCCAGAATACCTGGGCCACTTATGGACAGCTTTACTTTAAGTCTTTTCCAACCTGGCTTCCTTCAGTTGTATTAGACTACAATCTCCATCATCCCCAGACAGCATGGGTATTGCAGAAGGGCCTGCTCTAAAGATCTCAGTACTTGGGCAGGATGATGTAAGAAGAAGGCTGCAAATAACAAATCCATTTTTAAACTGTCTATGTTGTTTCAAATGGACATAGAAGGTTTTGACTATGCTTTCTTGGAAGGGATACTATTTCAGTTCTGTTGTTGCTCACAATTCTGACATTTCAACAGTACTCTTGAGGGTCTTTATTAGGACACAAATATATATGTACAGACCTGTCATAAATGCATATGTAATACAATATCTTCCATTTTGCATATTAATTGTATTCATGAAATTCTTCTCATTTCTGGGATATGAAAATTTGTCAGTTTCATTTTTATTCTCTTTCTCAAATTCCCACCAGCATCCTCATCACATCCACATTAGGTTGTAAGACTTCTTTTCTTCTTGCACAGAAATTCAACTGTATTTTGATATGCAGTCTTCCCGATGTAGAAATACTGACCATGAGGGAGAAAAAGAAGTGGGTGGTTGTTGTTAGGCTCACTCTCAGACATGTCTCTGGTATGCTTCAGAGTTAAGACCACACTACTGAAAATTAAATGGTTTGTGTTGGTCTGGTTCCCTTTGCCCACACACCATCTAGAGTCACATGGAAGATGCTTCTTTCTGATACACTGGCCACACAAAGAGGCTCAATTTTAACCAAGTGGGTGAGGCCAACAGAGAGTTTCCCCCCTCTATCCAACCACCACTCTGCTAGGCAGGATTATAAATATAAGTGGGAAATGGTCACAGAAGATGTAGTAGCCACGCTGCAGAATTAAAACAATCTGATACCAGATTAACTGTCATGACTGTATCCTACAGAATCCTAGGATTTATAGTTGGATGAGGTGCCAAAGGTCTCTGACAGACCAGGCTGAATAACTCACCAAACTACAGATCCCAGGATTCTGTAGTTGTACACCATTTTATATTGTGGGACTTTAGAATCTACAGATTTTGGTATCTATGGGAGCCCTGGAACCAAACCCAGTGAATAGCAAGGGCCCATTGTAGGTATTTTTAACAGAACTGATGTTTATTTTTTTAAAAAAAAAACTTTTGTAATAGTATTCATTTTGCTAAGCTTTTATTTTAAATTTTGTTCCCTTGGTAGGAGAAAGGTGGGATAGAAATTGAATAAAACTAACTAAATAAAGTTTTAGGTATTTTGTTTTCACTTACAGTCAGCCCTCTATATCCACAGATTCTTTATGCATGGATTCAAGCATCCCTGGCTTGAAAATATTTTTAAAATATGCATTTCAAAAAACAAACTTTGATTTTGCCATTTTATATAAGGGATATGGTTTTACTATGCCATTGTATTTAATGGGACTTGAGCATCCACCGATCTTGGTATCCATGGGGGGTCCTGGAACCAAACTCCCATGGATACAAAGGGCCCACTGTATAGTATAGATTACTTTTTATTCATGTGTAAAGGTATAAATAAAATAAATAAAAAGTTGTTATAGTTATTTTGTTTTAGCATGATTCCAAAGGGGGTGGTGCAGACCCCCAGGGAGCATTGGAAAAATCCAGTGGGGGAGGTGAGGGAGAAAGAGGGCAGTGGGGGGGGGGGGGCTTCAGTCAAAGTATTGGTGCACAAGAAAGACAAGGGGAACCAGAAACCTTCAGTACTGTCATGGGGATGAAGGTTGCATAAAACCTCTTTTCAGGGTCCTTGATGATGATTTTGTGTGGTGGCATCTCCTGTTCTTCATCGATCGGTGAGAGCTCACTCACACGTGGTAGCAATGGTGGTTGGGAAACTTGTGAGGCTTGGGCACAGGACATCACTTCTATGGCTAAGAGCAGCACCATTTTGGGACAGACTGACTGACTGGATGTTAAAGCACGTGGCAGTGGGGGAGCAGCAGTGGCAAAAACAAGCATTCACATTTAGAACTCTGCTTAAGCTTTGTGAACTTTGCTGGGACTTGGCTGGCAGGTTGGAGATGCTCTGCTGCTCCCATTTTCTTTCATCCAATAGGCTAAGAAAAGGTAGCAGAAGAAATATTTGTGGATGTCTCTGTGTGGGGAAGATATTCTCTGGGGAAGTAGAGGGAGGAATATTGTGGGTTGATTCTTGGAAAGAGTTCTTTGCCTTGGAGTGGCTTCTGTCTCAAATCCAGAGCACGTGGCCGCTGTGTAACTCCCCTACATACTGTTAGCATATGTGAGTTTTCATAAAATTTTGGACACATGTGGAGTTCCCTCTATGACCCCAGACTGACCTCTGTGGGATGTCAGCCATAATCCCCTAGATGGCAGGTTATGTAGGCACTGAGAGATCTGCCCAGGATAACTGGAAAATTCCCTAACAGACAGGTTTGGGAGTTGCCAAAAGGGGAAAAAACTATTATACTGGAAAGACACATAATAGTGTTTATTTGTCTTGAGTCGCACACTTAATGGGGCAGTGATCAGATTTGACTGCATCTTTTTCTCTAGCCTCCCTTCCTTGATAGTCTCAAAACCAAATGCATTGTTTAAAATGCTCTCACACCTAGGTTTAACAAAGCTAAGGCAATCAATGCCTTTGTCTTGGCTTCAGCCAAGCCATTTAGTCAATAGCCAGAAGGCAGAAATTCCATATCCATGAGAGTGCATGCTGATTCCACGTCGGTTTGTATTCTGATAATAGCTCCCTTGGCCATCCTTCCTCTCCCCCCCCTCCATTTCAGCAGCCATGCATCATCATCATCATCATCCACAGCGGATCCAGGAGAAGCCTTCAGAAGTGAGTAGCTCCCTCAGTCTGGCCTATCTCAAGCTATCCCCGCTTTCACTTCTTTATTCCTAAGTGTGCAGTGTGTGTGTGTGTGATATATTTGTGTGTGCAGTTTTCCCCTTTAATAAATATTTAGACTTTAATTGGAGAAGCCTGCCTCAGCATCATCCATTGCAGAATTCCTTAGTCCTCTGGTATACATAACGGTACCTAGTCCCATGGGGATTTGTTAGGACCCCACTCTTGCATAGTTGAGCTAATTATAAATTCCCATAATTAGATCCTTCCTAACAATACACACTGGCTTTGTCCATCTCTGTCCCAGCGAAGAGGAATGAGACTCCTTCTTCACAAGGGAGAAGCTTCTCCTTTTGCATCTGGTTGCTTTAGGAGCAGTAATTGAGCAATAGGCTGAGCAACAACTGAGAGGACTCTTGCCTGCACTGGCCTTTGCTGGAAGGGTAGCATGGGTGAAAGTCTTCTCTGTTGCTGTTCAGGCAGCTTCTCAGTTTCCCAAGGTGACTGGATGCAAAAGGAACAGCAATTGAGATTATTGGTAGTTTTGAATTTGCAGTAGATCTGCAGACCTAAAAGTAAGAAATATGCATTGGGAAGGCACTAGGATTGTCACCCAAGATGAAAGGGGGCATTAGCCAGAAAAAATCTGAGGATCACTGACTTCTATTGTAAGCTGCTTTATTTCCCATGTTGGGAGAAAGGCAGGGTATCAATCAATCCCTTTTTGCCCTAGATCAAAGAGCAGTGGTGGCATTGGCAGAAAACATTTCATCTTATCAGGAAATCAGTAGCTATCATGCATCCTGTGGAGCATTCAGCAGCAGCACCTACTTCCTTTTCCTCCACTGCAATTGAGAATGCTTAAAAGTGCTTAACTGTGACTAGATTGTGCTTCCCTTTTCCTTGTTTCCATGGCTTTATGCATTTATTTCAATGTGTAATGCCACAAGGAAAAAGCCACTGATAAGGAAGTATCTGGGAGGCTCAACAAGTTATCAGCTTTGACCTTTGGAGAGCAACAAGGAAAGTGTTGTCACTCTGAGAAGATGTAGAGGTCACGCTAAGCATGAGGCCAGCCAGGAACTTTTTTAAGAGTGTGTCAGAACCAGGGCAAAGTGAAGACAGGCTAGACTTAATCCTTTAACCTAACCTGTCAAGAAAGCATCAAGCCAGCCTGCCAACTGTGCAGCCGCCTCATAACTCAGAAAGGTATGCATGATTGCATTTATGCATTTACGATTGGTAAAGGGATTTTTTATGGCTTGATATTCAAGACATCATGAAACCTTGGCCATGTCTCTCAGTCTGAAAATACAAACAAAGAAAAACTGGAACCATTCAGCCAAACCAGTAGACAATTGGTAATGCTCTACAAATATATTAGTGACCCAAAGTGTGCATTTATAGAGGATAATTTAATTATAGATAGATGTGTATTTTAATACATAAAAGAAATACAAAGTTATTAATGTCAGGTTTTTAAAATATCAGTAACACACATCCTTTACTTAATATTATACTTCCAGATACAATGATGTCAGCCTAACCACTTAAATATTTTGCACTAGATAGATAGATAGATAGATAGATAGATAGATAGAGGTTGATTCTCCCTTATTGATAATTCCAAAATCTGAAATACTCCAAAATCCAGATTTGTCCACATGGTGTCTGAGATAGTGACAACTTTGCTTTCTGATGGTTCAGTGTACACAAAATTTGTTTCATGCACAAAATTATTAAAAAATATTTTGTATAAAATTATATTCAGGCTATGTGTACAAGGTGCATATGAAACATAAATGAATTTCATGTTTAGATTTGGGTTCCCTCTCCAAGCTATCTTATTATGTATATGCAAATATTCCAAAATCTGAGAAAATCTGAAATCCAAAACTCTTCTAGTCCCAAGCATTTCAGATAAGATAGGTTCAACCTGTAAAAACAGAGGCCAGCATTCTCTGTCACAGTCTATGTTACCTTACATATACTTGCCTATGCAGCAGAGGTATTAAGAAACTCTGATAGCATATTGCAAGAGTATCCAAATGTGCAACAGAAAATGCCACACAGTGGCTCCCATTGTGCATTGGTTTCCAATGCACAACAGTCACTTGGCTTGCTCTCCTACATATAAGAGCCCTTTGCTGAATACAAATATCCGTTCTGTTTTCTGCAGATGTAAATCCATTAGTCCCCAAGCAAATTCTGGCCAGAATCTTGCCAAAGCTCAGGCCCACTATTTCAATGGGAGCAAATTACAAGCATACATAACTCAACTAGTCTTTAAAATGCTTAAGTCTGGCTGGGTTGCTTAGTTGTAAACTCACAGAGATGGTTCATTTTCATAAAGATGCCTGTCTCTCCATTCAAAATTTGCCCTTATATATTCATGTGTAAAGGTATAGAATTAATCATTTCTTTATGAATCCTTCTACTAATGTGAAATATGATGCAGCCAAAGAAAAGAACTTTCAAACGCTTTTATTTCAATGGGAGGCATTTGAACACATGCATAACATGTCTGTTGAAATCAATCAAACCTGAAAGGCACTTCAGTTTGGGGGGATTATGGTCTTCATTTATAAACTACCTCTCCTGCCTACCTAAAGATAAAACCAATATCACAATGAGAACAAACAAAATCATACAATCAGTGAAACATGACAATATTTACTATAAAATGTCATTAAAATAATGAATTAGAAAAAACATTGTGCAAAATGGAGAATTATATTACTATAATACTATTAATGCAGGAAAATGCCATATACAGAGTCATTCTACTGATCCATCCAAACCTATACTATCAACTCTTACTGCCTTTGGCTCTCTAAGGTTTCAGAGACAGGATCCTTTCCTGGACCCACTTGGTGAACCTTGGGATTGCCAACTGGCCTCTCATCCATGTACTAACCAGACCTAGCCCTGCTTAGTCACCAAAATCAGACAAAAACAAATATATTCAGGGTAGGATGGCGATTTTTCTCCCATTTTTATACCAGCTCTGGATCTCAGGCAGCTTTCTAATCTACCTAGAGAGAAGCTAACCATGAATTTGTCTTCACTGGCCCTGCAGTCTCCATCTTGACATCATAGAGATGCACAAATGCCAATATGCCAGGACAGACTTTTGACCTTTTCATTTCTTCTCCCCTCCATGTATACTCCATATTTTGTATACCCCCTTGCTTGATGAAGAGTTCTGGAGCGCTCAAAAGCTCAAGCCATTTTTAGTGCTCCTAATAAAGGGATTACCCAGCTCTGGTTTGTAAAATTTTACATAAGGACCACAGTGTTACTTTGTTTTTAATTTCATATACACACTTATGCCCAAGTGTCAAATTTAGAACTAGTTCATTCCTTTGACCTAGAGACCTTTGACATTGCCATGTCTCTTGCACAAGTAGCTTTCCCTAGTCCTTTGAGACCAATCAACCAATTCACCAATTCACCCTAAGTGGCTTGGAATCACAAGTATCCCTAAATGGTTACACAGTGCAGTAGCCTCAACCACATAGAAACTCCCTGCAGCATGTATCTGAGGTTGCATCTGCACGGCAGAAATAAGGCAGTTTGACACCACTTTAGCTGCCATGGAATTATGGGATTTGTAGTTTTGTGAGATATTTAGCCTTCTCTATCAGTGCTTTGATGCCATAACAAACTACAAATTACAATGCATGAAGCAAACCCTCCAAAATTTCACAGATGGAAACTTGGACACATGTGACCAAGCAACATCAGAGTGTAGTGAAGATGGCAGAAGTTACTAATAAGAAAGAACACACAAGCTGGGAGAAGCTGCAGCTGTTTGCTTTTGCCTGAGCGTACTGTAAAGGATGGAATTCCTCCCCTCCTCTCTTTTCCCTCCCCTGTTGAGTTTACCAAGGAAACATGGAATTGGTTTTGAGTAAGGCAGTTTAAGCAGAAAGGAAAGACAAGAGAAGGGATAGGCAAGAAATATTTCTCAAATCCACATTCCTCTCACAAATGGGCTCCTGTGAGCCACATTTCTCCCAGGGTAACCTCCTACCTTCCTTGGAGCTGCAGTCAAAGAAAAAAAAACTAGAGAGAGGGGGGTTGTAAATGGAAAGAGGTAAGCAGAGAAATGTTTCAGCACTCCCTGCCCACCATCCAGTTCTCCACTGATACAAATTCAGTGGCAATTTCCCCATTTTTAACATACAGGTCATGAATTGCTCTAAAGGTCACATTTGCATGCTGCAGGCCCTTGGGGTGCTCAGAAATTTCCAGGCCAGTCTCAAGATCCAAGGGATTGTTTCCTAAACTACATTCCCAATTCTAATTCCATTAAGAGTAAAGGGTTAAAGCAGGGACCAATAGTGGTTTTGAACACAAACCCTGGTGAATGTAGATTGCATGGGCTTTATTTACATGTCTAGTAAGAATGTAAGAGACCAAGGAAGCTCCCTTAAGAATATATCTAAGCTTTATGAGCTGGGGAAATATTAATGAGCCTCCAGAAAATTTGTTCTACTTCACTGGTCCTTCAGGTGGGATACCATTCTTTCAGCTGTAGCATCCCTTGTTGGAAATAACGTCTTGACAGAGGTATGCCTGGCTCCAATCCTGTCTACTGTTTAGTGAGCAGTAAAGAAAAATATATCAAACTCTTTATTTCCAGGCCAAAAAAATTTGCTGCAAAGGATGATGAACAAGATGACATCTCCCTGTCTTCAGTTCTAACTACATAAGCTCACTGGCTGTTGAACTCTACTTTGACATGACTGATGGGACACTACCTTCCACTGCATATCAGGGCAGCAGGGTAGCAGGATGAACAGAGGACAGATAGACTGGAACACACAGCTGTGACCTCCATTGGGGATGAACAGCCAAGGCCAGCATTTCCCCATCTACATTACATCACCCAGTATTTGCTTCCCAAACCTTCCATATTATTCAGCCTAATATTAAGGCCATTCTAGTTTCCAAAATCAGGTAGCATGTTTGCAAACGTAGACAGCACTGCTGTATAATTTTGATTAAATGCAATTTTGATGTGTAACATGGGTTTGGTGATGCCATGCTCAGAGTTTTAACATCTACTTACTACAAATTGTATAACAAAATCAAATGAAAAGGAGCAAAACTCTGAGCAGTTTAAAACTTTGTTTTCAGGGTGGAGGATGCCTGGAGTTAACTTTATAAATATGTAAAGGATCGCCATGCTATTCAGATCCACAAATCCAACAAGCATTTGGGCAAAATGCTTTTTAAAATTATTATGGTACTACTGTCCACAATATATATGTAACCACATTCCAAGTTTATGCTTTAACCACAGAGGTAAAAGAAGAAGAAACTGAGAGATTCTATGTGAGGGTTCAAGAATAAATTGATTGCACACCAAAACAGGACTTCTTACTAATCATAGGCAACTGGAACACGAAAACAGGAAATGGAGCAGAATCAAAGATCATAGGAATATTTGACGTAGGATCAAGAAAAGAAGCAGGAAACACTGACTGAATTCTGCAAGGCCAACAATCTCTTCTTTGCAAACACATTCTACAAACAGCCGAAGAAGAGACTGCATACATGGACCTCATCTGATGGCCTACATAAATACCAAATGGACAACATGATTGGAAGCAGAAGGTGGAGAAGCTCCATTCTCTCTTCAAAAACAAGGCCAGGGACAAACTGTGGTACTGACCATGAACTACTAATAACAAAATAAAGGTAAAAAAGAACACTAAATTGACCATCATGCCAAAATACAACCTGAAGAACATTGTTGAATAATTTAAAGACAAAGAGAAAAATAGACTCACAGTATTAAGCCTAATTGACCAGGAACCAGAAGAACTCTGGACTGAAGCCAGGGATATTGTTGGAGAGGAAGGCAGAAAGACAATATCTGTAGCAAAAATAAAGATAAACCTCAATGGATAACAGATGAAACTCTTCAAGCAGTTAGGGACAGAAACGAAGCAAAAAATAAAAGTTGACAGAAAGAATCAGAACCCTGAATGCAAATGTTTAACAGCTTGTGCACAGTTACAAGGAGAATTAATATAATAATCAATGCAGAGAAATAGATGGTGACAACAAAAAAGGAAGAACAAGAGCTCAAAAGTCTACAACAAAGATTCTTACCATATATGGAATAAGAAATGTGAGATGCCCAAGCTGGATTCAGAAAAGGAACAGGCACTAGGAATCATATGACAAACATGTTGAACAGGGGTAGGCAAACTGTCCCCTTTAAGGGCCAAAGGACTTCAGCTCCCAGAAGCCTCAGCCATGTTGGCCAATAGTCTGAAATGTTGGCCAATAGTCTGGGATTCTGGGAGCTGAAGTCCTTCAGCCCTTAAAGGGGACAGTTTGCCTACCCCTGGTGTTGAATAATGTAACACACCAAATAATTATTTAAAAAAAAATCCTGTGATTTATAGCCTATAACAAAGCATTTGATTGTATAGATCACAAAAACCATGGATCACTCTTAAAGAAATGGGTGTGACAGGTTTGATTGTCCTGACGTGTAACTTGTACTCAGGACAGATATGGAGAAACAGAATGAGATTCCAGTTGAGTTAGGCAGGGCTGTATTTTATCACCCAATCTGTTTAACTGCTGAACATATTATATGTAAAGCAGGATTAGATTTGGAGGAAGGAGCTATGAAAATTAGGGGACGGAATATCAACAATCTTAGATATCCAGATGATACCAAACTGCTACCAGAAAATAGCAAAGATTTGGAATGATTACTGAAGAAAGTCAAGCAATAAAGTGCAAAGGTATGTTAAGAAACATTAGTAAAACAAAATGACTACAAATGACTTGCATAACTTTAAAGTACATAGTGAAGATGTTGAAATAATTCAAGATTTTCCATACTTTGGTTCTGCCATTAATTAGAATGGATACTGCAGTTAAGAAATCAGAAAAAGACCAGGACTTGGAAGGGCAGATATCATGGAATTAAAAAAAATCCGGAAGTGTAAAAAATATATCATTGAATGCTAAAGTTAAGATTGTCCTTGTTATCGTATTACCCATTTCTTTACATCATTGTGAAAGCTACACAATGAGGGAAACTGATAGGAAGAAAATCAGCTCATTTGAAATGTGGTGCTGGAGAAGACTTCTATGGATGGATAGGACCACTAAAGAGAGAAATAAATGGGTCCTAGAGCAAAATGAAGCCTGAACTCTCCCCAGGAGTTAAGATAACTAAATTGAGACTGTTGTAATTTGGGCATATCATGAGAAGACATGACTCCTTAGAAAAGACAATAATGTTTGGTAAGGTGGAAGGCAGTAGGAAAAGAGGAAGACCACATTCTAGATGGATAGATTAAAATCAAGGAAGCCATGATCCTGCGTTTGCAGGACGTGAGTCAGGATGTTAATAACAGGAGCTGAAATTCCATGTCAGCATGTGTCTCCTTGCCCACCCTGCTCAATTCTACCTTAATGATCACCAGCCACTGTGCGCAACGGAGGTCTGTTCTCATGTTGATTGGAGTGCAGAAGACTGGTATTTTTATCTTTTTCCTGTAGTCAATCTCCAATGCAACAATCTGAAGCAAGATCCCTGTGGCAATTCCTCCTTGCACCAAGGATGGATGGTAGGAGGGATGGAAAATTCAGTCTGCATTACTCCAATGACAGGAGAACAGAGCTCCATGACTTCAGCAGCTTGTGGCTATTAAGGTAGGTTTGGGGGACATTTACTACTGTGGCAACAGTGTTAGAATCACAAATGCACAGTCTTTCTGAATATGAATACATTACAGGATCCTTAACTCCAGGGTATGAATCCATAACTGTAATACTGGATTCCAGCCAGGGTATCTTGGAGGTCTCTTAATCATTTGAGGTAAATCTAGGGCTAGGCTGTAGAAGTAATGCAATATGACACCACTTTAAGTGCTATAGCTCCATCCTATTGAATCCTGGGATTTGTAGATTTATAAGGTCTTTAGCCTTCTTTCTAAAGAGTGCTGGTGCCTCACAATACTACAAATCCCAGGATTCCATAGGAGAGATTCATGATAGTTAAAGTGGGGTCAAATTGCATTATTTCTATAGTGCAGATGCATCCACAGTCTCTGAAAGTCAAACCTGACTTGATGGCAGTTGACAGCAGCAATCCCAGTTCTGCCTTATTCTACAGAAACCTCAGGTCAGGGCTCAATGTTGAGAGGAAAGAAAATTTTAAGGTGGGGAAGCATAACATATGTATTGTGTTTGTGAGCACTTATTGTGAAAACTGTTTATGCTTTCTAACTGACAGGCACTTGAAACCCAGGGGTCTGTACTTCACATGTACTTCTATCCCTAAATACCATGCAGCAAGCACTCCCCCCTCCACCATGTCATTTTAAGCACAGTGATTCATTCATAACATTTATGATTTGTAACAGTTGTTATCAAGCTTATAGTGTGTAGGGTGTGAGCCAGACAAAGGTTCAACAAGGGGATAAAAGTGAATTTCTTGTTTGAACATTAGATCTGGTAGAGAAGATCATGTGTTAATGAAATAAAAGACTAAATGGGACAAACCTTTGAAACAACAGACATAACATTTAAGAAGAAAACCAACATGGTAGGGGAAAGGTCAGAGAAGATCAAGTTAAAAGCTAATAGTTGTGCTTTTTCCATTTTATTATTGATCAATATGATGCTGGGGTGTTTTGTTTTTTCTTCTTCTAGTGTAAATGCAACAGCAGAGTTATTGCTGACCTTTTCCTCACCCTTCCATTGTGTTCAAAAATCACAGCAAAAACAACAACTTCATAAGCCACACAGTTTTTCTAACAGAGAGAATGCATGTGTCCAGAAAAATAATGTAAGATGTTTATATCTACAGAAAATAGGTCTTTTTGACAAACCCGCTTCTCTTTTAATTATAGATGTGAAAGCCTCTTTGGTTCAAAGAGGCTTCTGCTTAGAATCACAAATTGCTTGTGGAGTGTAAAAAAACAAACCAACAAAAAACACTAAGCAATCTCTGGTTTTGGCATTTAAGTGAGTAATTTAACAGCTCAGACCTGAGCCTAGAAAATGAATACAAAAAGAAATATTTTCTCAGCAATGGGATTCAGGTCCATTCATAACATGGGGGTGGTCAATTTCTCCCAGTTGCTCCTTTTCCTTTCTGTGAACCTTGATTGCTTTTATTCAGCCACTTCGTATCTAACAAAGGTACATTTCAGGTTATGATCTCCCAAACTCCAAAATTCCATCATTTTTCCAGTGGCAGCTGAATGCTCCCATGTCAGTCAGGCAATGAATCCACCCTGGATTTTTATTCTGCATTTTAAAGCAGCTGTGGAGGCGGAGGCAGCGTCTGGGGCCGTTTGGAGGACTCCTCAAGCCCAATCACCACCACCTGGGCAGCCCTGAGGCAGCCTCAGCAGCAGCAGCAGAGCTGGGAGAGGACACGGAGGGCATAAAAACCCTCCAGGGACATCTCCCCCCAGCAACTTGTGGTGACGGAGGCAGCATCTGGGGCCATTTGGAGGACTCCTCAAGCCCAATCACCATCACCTGGGCAGCCCTGAGCCAGCCTCAGCAGCAGCAGCGGAGTTGGGAGAGGACACGGAGGGCATAAAAATCCTCCAGGGACATCTCCCCCCAGCAACCTGTGGAGGCGGAGGCAGAGTCTAGGGCCGTTTGGAAGACTCCTCAAGCCCAATCACCACTTTAGCAGCCACTGAGGCAGTGCTTGGGCCTAATTTTAAGAGGACTCCCCGCCCACTACTTCTATCTGGGCAGCCCTACAGCACCTTAGCAGTGACAAGAGCCGGGAATGTGGGATAATAGACTCTGGAATATCTTCCCTGACTCCTGACTCTGACAATTTGGAACATATCGGCCTTCCCAAGGCCAGGAATGACCTGGGGGCGACTATCGGAGTTGTGCTGGGGAAAGGAAGGTATGGTTGTAACAGAGGGAACAGATGTTACAAAAGAAGGCGGGATCGCTGCTTGAAAGCTATCCCGCCTTCAGTTCCCACTGTTTCCCAGAATGGTTTGGAGAGCAGTCCAACCATTCCACAGAACTTCACTCTGCTCCTGTGCAATGCCAGGTCGGTAAAAAACAAGACCCACGTCATCCAGGACCTCCTCCTGGATGAGGATGCCGACCTGACTTGCTTCACAGAGACCTGGCTGGGAGAGGACAGCGCTGCCACATGGGCGCAGGCCCTCCCAGCCGGGTACTCTGTTAGTGAGCAGGTATGGGGAAGTGGGCGGGGGGGGCGGAGTGGCTCTAGTTCATGAGAACACCTCGACCTTGACCAGGATACCTGTCCAGAACACGACCCACTTCGAGTGCATGTACCTTAGCCTGAAGACCAGGGATAGAGTGGGGATTCTGCTAGTCTACCGGCCACCCCGTTGTCTAGCAGACTCCCTGACCGAGCTGACACAACTGGTCTCTGAGCTATTGTTGGAGACCCCTAGACTTTTAGTTCTGGGGGACTTCAACATTCCGCTCGAGACCAGCTTAACAGGTGCGGCTCGGGAGTTCATGGAGACCATGACAAACATGGGCCTATCCCAATTGGTCAATGGGCCCACACATTGTGCAGGTCATACACTCGATGCGGTCTTCAGTACGGAACAGGAATATCCGTGGGCGGAGGTGGTAAGTACCTCCGCATTGTCATGGACGGATCATTTCCTGGTCAAGACTGAACTTAAAGCCTACGTCTGCCCCCCCGGGGGTGGTGGACCCATTCGAATGGTCCGCCCTCGAAGGCTGATGGAGCCAATAGGATTCCAGAGAGCCCTAGAGGGTTTAATGGTTGGGAATGCCGGCGATCCTGTCGAAGCTCTGGTCAACACTTGGAACACCGATCTTACCAGGGCTATCGACGCGATTTCTCCCAAGCGCCCTTGCCATCCCGCTTCAAATCGTAGGCCTTGGTACACACCAGAGCTGAGGAGGATGAAGCAGTTTGGACGATGGCCAGAGCGCAGGTGGCGGAAGACTCGACTCTTATCTGACAGAACTCGCCATAGGACTTTTCTTCGTTCCTATCGGGAGGCAATACGTGCAGTGAAGAGAGTCTTCTCCTCTGCACGTATTGCGTCTGCAGAGTCCCGTCCAGCAGAGCTGTTTAGGGTGGTGAGGGAAATGACACAGGTGCCTCCTGCGCCAAATCCCTTGCTTAACCCGATGACAGCCTGCTGTGACACGTTTAACAACTTCTTTGCAGATAAAATCTCTCAGATAAGAGCCGACTTAGATGCCACTGTTGAAACAGAGTCGATAGGCGAGGCGTCCAGTGACTCCGCCGATGTAGTTATACTAGATCAGCTCCAATCTGTGAGTACCGAGGACATGGACAAGCTGCTTGGTAAGGTGAGGAAGACAACCTGCCCTCTCGACCCTTGCCCATCATGGCTGGCCATCCAGGGGGGGGGATGCATTGATGAGATTCCTTACGGATATCGTCAATGCATTCTTCATGGAAGGACACGTTCCATCCTGTTTGAAGGAAGCGGCAGTTAGGCCGCTTCTGAAAAAAACCTTCCCTGGACCCCCTGGTTATGAGTAATTATAGGCCTGTGTCATTGCTGCCATTTTTGAGCAAGGTGATCGAGAGGGCGGTTGCTCTTCAGCTCCAAGCAGTCTTGGATGAAGCTGATTATCTAGACCCATTTCAAACCGGCTTCAGGACAGGCTTTGGGGTTGAGACTGCCATGGTTGCCTTGACTGACGATCTGCATCTGAGCATCGACAGGGGTAGTGTGACCCTGTTGGTGTTCTTAGACCTCTCAGCAGCCTTCGATACAATAGATCATGGCATCCTCTTGGACCGCCTGAAGGGGTTAGGTATCGGGGGCACTGCTCTGCAGTGGTTCCGGTCCTTCCTCTTGGGTAGGTCCCAGAGGGTGCTGCTCGGGGACTGTAGCTCCAGTAAGAGGGACCTCACTTGTTGGGTCCCTCAGGGAGCTATTTTGTCCCCGATGTTATTCAACATCTATATGAAGCCGCTGGGTGAGATAATACAGAGTTATGGTGCTGGGTGTTATCAGTATGCTGATGACACCCAAATCTATTTCTCCGTGTCTCGTTTGTCGGTCTCGAATTCCAATGGCATCTCCTCTCTCAATGAATGTCTTCAAGCGGTAATGGGCTGGATGAGGAAAAACAGATTGAAACTGAATCCAGACAAGATGGAGGTGCTCACGGTAGCGGCCCCGAAACCAAGAATTGGGTTGCAACCTCCAGTCCTGGATGGGGTCACACTCTCCTCCAGTGACTGTGTTCGCAGCCTGGGGGTGCTTCTTGACTCGTCACTCCTGATGACGAATCAGGTTAATGCAATGGTCAAGAGCGCATGTTATCAGCTTCGGCTGATACGTCAGCTGCGCCCTTTTCTAGAAGTAAAGGATCTCGAGACCGTTGTGCACGCACTGGTAACCTCACGCCTTGACTTCTGTAATGCGCTCTACATGGGGCTACCCCTGTACTTGGTTCGGAAGCTTCAGTTAGTCCAAAACATGGCAGCCAGACTTATCTCTGGAACATCTAGGAGGGTCCACATTACTCCTGTTTTGAGGTCGCTCCACTGGCTGCCTATCAGCTTCCAGGCCCAGTACAAGGTGTTGGTTATTACCTTTAAAGCCCTAAATGGCTTGGGTCCAAGCTATCTCAGGGAAAGCCTCCTTCCATATAATCCTCCCCGCGCTCTCCGGTCCTCTGGAGGAATTTGCTGCATCCTCAAAAATCTAGGCTCGCGGCGACCTCCCAGAGGGCCTTTTCTATCGTTGCCCCCAAACTCTGGAACGACCTGCCAGACGAGATTTGTCAGCTGACATCTTTAGACAGCTTCAAGAAAGCTGTCAAGATGGATCTCTTCCGGCAGGCCTTTCCAGATTAATTCTCCTGGCCTTGGGCTCTTTGATCCCTGCGCTCCCCCCGTGGCCCCATCAATTGCTGATGGATGGGGAGTGCAGTTGAGTCTAATCAGGGCATTTTTATATTTTTACTTTTTTATATATATATTTTCATGTTTGTTTTATTTGTGTTGGAATGTTTATATTCCTGTTTTAATTATCTTGCCATTTAATACTGTTTTAAGAGGGTGGGTTGGGGTATGAATTTTGTTGTAAGGGGTTTTAACTGATGTAAGCCACTTAGATTGTTTTCATTTAAGCGGGGTATAAATTATTATTATTATTATTATTATTATTATTATTATTATTCGCTTTCCAAGGTACTGAAACCCTAACCCTAAAATAGGTTCAGCACCTTGGATAGCTCCTTTAAAGTTAAAATCTAGAGCTAATTCACAGAAACAGAGGTCATCAGCAGCCACCAGCTCCTCCTTGTAAATATAGCTCTCTCCCAGGGACTTTGTTCTCAGGAACAATGTCACTTTTTCATCCTCCAACTCTTCTACCTCTTTTTGGATGATTCAGGATACTTCCAGATATGGCTTTTATCCTGTAAAACCCTGCCTCAGTGTCAGAACTTTACCAAGGGTCCAAACCATGTCTGCACTGGCCAGGATACTCCAGGATCAGTCCCAAGTATCCTGGCCCACAGCTGCCCCATTTCCCCTCCTCTACATTCCCATGCCATGGCATCTGTCAACACAGGTGTCCCATTGGGCCACCAAGCACATCCACCTCTGCTGCAGGTCACTCATTTTTGAGGTCAGAACAAGGTGCCCAGTAATGGCCACATGCTGGGTGCCTTTCAGACCTCAGAACAGTGGTGGCAGATGTGTTGGGCAACCTAGTGGGACACCCAAGCAAACAGCCACTGCAGTGCAGGGACAGGGGGCTCTCAGTCTTCCTGGAAGATCCAGAGAAACAGGTAAGGGTTTTTAAAAACTCAGTTGTAACCTTGTTGTGCTCCAGCTCTGGTGCAAGGCATATAATATAGTCCGGACTGCCTGCGCCAGAACTGGGGTTTGGGCCATGTGTCATCCAAAGAGGATGGCACCAAAACGGAGTGTAGAGGGATATATGTTACGGCCCAAAGCAGTCGTCCACTTGCTCAGTGCAAGATAACTAGTTACCATACTGGAGTAGAGAATACCACGAGTTTATTTCAGTGAGGCAACATGGTGATAAATTCACAAAGCAAGCTGAGCAACGATTCAACATGGAACTCTCACATTTATACTATTCAGGTTATACAGGCCTTTTGGCCCATGCAGACAAGGCCTATGTCATTCCATTATAATCTTCCCATGTTTTGTCACTGCATCAGGTTTTTTTTTTCTTTTTCTTTCCAGAGGAAAAATAGTTAAGGGGCAGAAAACAGAATAGGTGCACAATACCTTTTTATCTGTGAAAATAACAATCCTCAGTTTAAGAGCAACCCTTGTCATTCAAATCTTAAGAGGGCTGGCCCTACCATTAAGCAAGGAGAGGCAGACACCTCAGGCATCAAATTGAGAATTTGCCATGGTTGTATTCATTGTACTCAAGATAGGGAAAGGTGCTTGTGGGATTTTGAGGTATCAAATTACAGGCTTTGAGCACTTTGAATTGGGTTAGTGGGGGTTTTACTTGCTCAGGTAGCAAAATATTTTCTGTGGACCATCCCTGACCTTTAATGTCTACCCTAAAGTGAACTAGAACCTTAATAAGTATAGCTCCAGTCCCATTCATATATCCTTTTCTCTCTTTTTAGGGGAGGTCTCTCCCCACCACCACCACACAATCAAATACTAAGGTTGGTTTCAGCATGTGGATTTGCATCCAGTGGAGCACAACAGCATATTCAGAGCCACAGGTTCATAAGCATAGTATGCAATTTAGTGCTTAGCTTCATGAGTCAACAGAGCTTGGATGGCACCTTTTCAGGAAGGGTCACAATCAGAGCAAAGGAGGCCTTTGAGTATTTAAGGCCACTTGGGGCAAAGATGAGATGAGTCACAGATGTAGCCTTTAGAAGCCCATGCACTTTCAGAGACTAGGATTCAAAATGGGACCCAAAATATTTCTACTGATGTGCCTTGGGGCTAAATGAGAAGGTTTCTCATACAGGTGTAACAAAATATAAAGGGGAAAACATAATACTTAGTTTGCAGCAAGAAGAAAAAATTACAAGCCAAAACACTCCTTCCCATCTTCCCAACTTACTCAATATAATTAGCATAGTATGGCCTAAATTATATCATCTCTCCCAACTAGAGTAAACCCACTGAATCAATTGGATTTACCTATGTGTTGATTCAACATTCAACAATTGGGTCTACTCTAGTTGGGATTAAGCAATAGGATTCAAACCTATGTTAAATATATTAGTACATATAAAATGGAGTCCCAGCATGGTGTAATAGTATGAGTGTTGGACTAGGACACTGGGAGACCAGGGTTCAAATCCCATTAGCCCATGGAAACCCACTGGGTGATTTGGTCAAGTCATACTCTCTCAGCCTTGGAGGAAGGCAAGGGAAAATCCCCTCTGAACAAATTCTGCCAAGAAAATCCTGTGTGATAGGGTCACCATAAGTCAGAACTGACTTGAAGGTACACAATAACAAATCTATTCAATGAGGCATTAGAACTGGTGTGATTTTTCCCCCTCCTCAACAGATATTCCATCAAGTACCAGATGCTACATTTTCAAACCAAAGCCAAATTAGATTGTTGCAGCAAAAACAAAAACAACAACAACAAGCATCTTATGGCATCTTAAAGACTAATCACTGGCATCTTGTTAGTTAATCCTAACTATACAGTGGGCCCTTGCTATTGGCTGGGGTTTGGTTCCAGGACCCCTCATGGATACCAAAATCCATGGATGCTCAAGTCCTATTATATATCATGGCAGAGTAAATGGTGTCTCTTATATAAAATGGCAAAATTGAG
Organism: Phrynosoma blainvillii; assembly: GCA_026167975.1. Classification (NCBI taxonomy): domain Eukaryota; kingdom Metazoa; phylum Chordata; class Lepidosauria; order Squamata; family Phrynosomatidae; genus Phrynosoma; species Phrynosoma blainvillii. The sequence continues at coordinate 136,600,509 of JANUYF010000004.1, read as the reverse complement.
GTTTGCTTTTTGGAATTTATATATTCTTTGAATATTTTCAAGCCATGGATGCTTGAATCCATGAATAAAGAATCTGGGAATACAGAGGGCTGAACGCAGTGCCTTGTGGTTTTAGGAATAAATATAGTAATAATGTACAGGGAATTTACAAATAAAATACTATCTGGCTGGATAATAATATCCCACCAGACGTATGAACATTCACACAACCAGAAGTAGTCTAGAAAATGCACCCGTAAAAATCATAGATGGCCTTATGCACATCTGGGAAAGCCAACTGGACTGGTACTTAATGCCTACTTTGACAACAGGAATAGAACAGCTTCAGAGCTTAAAATGTAACTTAAAAAAAACAAAATAGTTACTTTATTCATTACTCTGATCACTCAGCAAGTCATTACTTGTTAGTATTTGCTGGAGTTCAGAAATGTAACTCATTGAATCACTTGCTATTTGCTAGTTGCCATTATTGTTACCATGCTGTCTGATTCCCCCATCTGATCAATTCAGATATTGCACCTTGAAACTTTGAGGAAGGAAGGATGCAAACACATTATAAAACTATCCTCCCTGACTGTGTTCAGCATGAAGCAGCCACCCATGTGACCCCTCCCTACTGGTCAGACTCCATTAGAAAGTAGTGAAGTACAGTGATGCTTGTTACAGAAGGAGAAGGAAGAAGAAGAAGCTGCTGCTGCTGCTCTGTTCCAGTGCCCTATTACATGAAGCAGGAAGCTAGCTTAGGGGTGACAGGGAAAACCATTTGTAATGAGGATCTCTGCCTACCAACAGAGGGGAGCAACCAGGTGATTGCCACCTCTGCTCCTTCACACTATCCAGAATCTGCCACTTTCTGCCTCACTTTAGAGACAAACTTAGAAAATAGCACATGAAGGGGGAGCCTTCCTACCTGACTGCTAGTTTTCTCTGCGTAGGTGGTGTTCATATTTCATGGTGGATCAAACAAACAAGTCCCCAATAACATGCATCTGCAGTCTAAAGTGGTACTGTCCAGGCAAACCATTGAATTCTGCTGAGACTTTCAGCTTTATCCAAAATAACTCTGATCTGCAATATCACATGAGTGTTTAAGGGCATTCTAACAGCTGCACCAGCACATTGTCAAACTACATGTCCCTGAAACATTTTCAAGCATCTATGTCAGTGTAAATTTTTAGGAATTAGTTGAAGAACTCTGCTTCACAAATGTAAGACAAAAAAGAGACACACAATGTTGTATGTGGATAATTGTTTATAAGGAATAAAATGAGGCTGGGAACAATGTACCTATCAATCAGTGCCCGTGGAGAACCGATTTGTTAAAGTTAATAGAGCAATCTATAATGGAAGACAAATTAGTGTTATTAGAGTACGTTTTATGGTCCAATGCAAGTAATAATATGCAGTAAAGAAATAAGAATAATTAGGTATTATGATAAAATGTACTTTTTAATATGGAAGGAAAGTATTATGCATTTTATTTGGTGTTGTTGGCTCTCTAACATTTCCATCAATTCTTTCCACAGCTGCCTCAGGGCATATGATATAATTCTGCAAAGGTAAGATTTAAGATTGAAAATTCCTTCTTAAAGAACACGCAACAAAAAATGTGAAATTGGGGGTATAGAAAAGCAGTAATGAAAGCAAAACGAGCTTTATATTATGATTAAGAAAACCAAATAACCTATGATACTCAAGATGTTAACTCATTTCAGATTTTCACCTCATTAACCCAGAAGACTCATTAATCCACAAGACAAAAAGACCATAAACCAGAGAGTGGACTACCTGAAAAAAGCAAACTTTACAAATGAAGGTGGAGATCCAAGAATCAGGGCACATCTAGAATATGTGGAATCTCTCACACCAGGCTCATAAAGCACCACAATCATGTTCATTTAGGAAATGCAAACATGCTGGATTGTGGGCAGTCATTATTGTACAGCTCTTCCAAATTACTACGGTGCTGCTTCTGTCCTAGCCTTTGTCTTCTGCATACCATACTCTGTAGCCCTATGTCCCTGCCCTATGTCCTTCCAGGCATAACTTTCAGCCTGCATTTATTTTTATATTTAATGCAATCCGTTAAGTTTTTGTTTTTTTTTAAGAAGAAAATGAACCCAAAAAAGAAAAACAGACTGCTTGGAAATAGCAAGGAGGAAGAGAAGAGCAAAATCATGGCCACTCACACCACATAACTGTCTGCATATTGGAACTGCATCAGAAGTAATTTTCGTACATACATCAACAGTGGAAAAGTAATGCAATTGAGAGGCATTAACTGGTTTTGCCTGTGAATGAGAAGGAGCACTCCAGCAATGGAGGGACTGCAGACCAGCTACTGGACAGACATAGCATTGTGTGATACAGTACGGTCACAGACACCAGTATCCCACTCTAATTCCACTTTTCAAGCTTCATGTGATGAAGTCCTTGGGCACAATCTCTTATTCTGGGTTTGTTTTTGTTTCACACCCCACTTGGTAGAGCAGACACCCCACACACCCCGCCCGCCAGACTACAAAGTATTTTTCAAGTTTGCCACAAAACAAGAATTTGGAATTCAACACACACAAAATGTCCCATACAAACCCAGCCAAAACAGGTTGGCTGAACAAAAGCTGAGGTCTCTGTTGGAGATGGCAAGATGCATGTTGGCAGATGCAGGTCTCCCAAACCAATTTTGGGATAAAGCCATCATGACAGCCATGTATCTCCAAAACAGATTGCCAACCAAAGTCACTAAACAGACACCATTCCAGCTGTGGCATGGCAGAGTGCCAAACATGAAACACATTAAAACTTTTGGCAGTCTTGCATATTCTTATATACCCTCACAAAAGAGATGCAAGCTAGATGTCAATCAGAACAAACTATCTTCATTGGATACGCACCTGGATCCAAAGAATAGAAAGTGATGAAATTAGAAACTGGTGAAGTAAATATCAGACATGTGGTTCGTTTTGATGAATGAAGAAAAATAGACAAAACAGGAACTATTCTTGAATCCATAGATGAACAAGATGGTGCACTGGAATTCTCAGAAGAGATAGATACAACATCATCAAATTGATCAACCAATTGTTGTCCCTATCAGAAAAGACATACAAGCAGACTCCACACTTTCAGAAGGGGATGCAGATGATGCTGACATGATGCCTGGTCAGAGGATGCTACAGAGACAGACCAAGTTCCAGAACAGGCTTCCAGATATTTGCTGCAACCCAACAGAGGTGTACCACTTACACATTTTTCCTACTTTGCAAGGTCAGAGTTACCCAGAGAACCATCAAATATAGATAGAGGAAATTGAACAGATGCCTGCTGATGAAGCAAATAAATGGAGAAAATAGATGCATTGCATAAGAATGGAACACGGACACTTACAGAACTCCCACCTGGAAAGAAAGCCATAGGATCCAAATGGGTGTTTAATTTAAAACAAGACGTAGAAGAAAAAATTGAATGCTACAAGGCAAGCTCAAGAAGGGACTATATGGACTTAAACAGGCTGCTAGAGCTTGGAATTAAAAACTGGATGAAATGCTGAAACAATTAGATTTTCAGCAAGGAAGAGCAGACAAATGCCTATACACAAGGACCAAAGATGGACATTTAACATACATTCTCACATATGTTGATGACCTGATTATAGCTACTCAAAGAGATACAGATTACACTGAGATTGTGAATCATCTGGATAAAGAAGTTGAACTAAAAGAACAGGAAAATGCTGTGTACTACTTGGGCATTCAGATTCAAAGAGAACAAGACGGATATTTTCTGCTATGTCAAAAACAGAAGATTGTTGATCTCTTGGAAACACTGGGGCTTCAGGATGCACATCCTGCAGCAACACCCACGGTGACAGGTTTTCATAAAAGCAATGAACAAGGAGAACATCTACCAGATAATGGTTCATATAGAACAGCAGTAGGAAAACTTCTGTACTTAACCACAAACACCAGGCTGGATGTTGCTGCTGCTGTAGGAATGCTATGTAGAAAGGTCAGTGCACCTACCCAAAAAGACTAGACTGCAGTAAAGAGAGTAGAAAGATACTTAAACGGAACCAAGATTTTCAATTGAAGTTGCCAGCCAGCAATAACCCAAGCCTTGTGTGTGGTACAGTGATGCAAACTGGGGTGGTAATATTGAAAGTCACCACTGTACCAGTGGTTATCTATTTTTATATGGCAATGGGCCTATTTCTTGGGCCAGTCACAAACAAGAGATATTGGCTTTATCCTCCACAGAATCAGAATACAAAGCTACATCAGAAGCCTATAGAGAACTACAGTGGCTTGATCAACTGTTCCTTGACTTTGGAATAAATGAAAAGAAGTCAATTGAAATCTTTGAAGATAACCAAAGCTGCATTAGAATTTCTCAAACAGAGAATATAACTGGATGAAGCAAACACGTTGATATAAAGGTTCATCATGTGCATGACTTAACGAAGAAAGGCCTGATCAAGATGACCTACTGTCCAACTGCTGAGATGACAGCTGACATCTTGACAAAGCCACTGCCTTTGAAAATCTATGAGTCAAGATGGGGCTGGTTGGGTGCATGCTCAAGTTGAGAAGGGGGTTGGGATTCTGCACCTTAAGCATACGGATCCTTCTAGGAAGATAGATGCATGTCTATGATAGTTTATAGTTTTATGACCCTTTCAATTTCCTTCTTCTCTAAGAGAGCACACTTCTTCTTTGTCTCTGGAGGAATCACCATAACGTTTTTCTCCTTCACATTTTGTCCTTTAGATTGGAGCAGCATGACTTTCTAGCACACTGCTAAGAAACTTTCTCTGCAAGCAAGTAGACTATTTTCTACCTCATTTACTTTGCAACATGGAGCTTTACCTGTGTATGAATACCTGCCTCCACAATCTGTCTGGATGGCTTTAGGTGTCTTCTCACTGTCACCATTGTGATGTATATTTGTAGCATTTCTTGAGTTTGGCTCTTTTGTTTCAGAAGGTAGGTGACACAATACTTTGAAAAAATCATCCATAAAAATTAATATGTATCTGTTTCCACCTAAAGCAAAGCAGCTTATTTATATACCGCTTCATATCACGCTATGGGATGTCTAAGCGGTTTACAGCTGTGAGCTGATTGCCCCCCAACAATCTGGGTACTCATTTTAGCGACCTCGGAAGGATGCAGGCCTGAGTCGAGCCTCAGCCCTGGCTGGTATTGAACTCGCAACCTTGTGGTCTATGAGTGAGTGGCTGCAGTACAGGCATTTAACCACTGCGCCACCAGGGCTGAGAAGGTACAGATAACAGTCCACATCTGTACCTAGAGAAGGTACAGATAACAGTCCACAAATATCCGAATGCATGAAGTCAAGAACTTGACAACTTCTCTGTTCAGTATTTGATCTAAATGAAGGACTTACTGCCTTTTGTTCAACAGAAACTCTGCACCTGTCAGAGCTTTCACAGCCTTGGGACTTTACTTTGATTTCAGTAGCCAAATTCTGGTTTTGTAATTGAAGAATTGCTTTGGTGTCACAATGAGCAATGTGTCTGTGCCATAGTTCTAGGCTTGTCACATTGTCTTTAGAAACTGTACATTGTCCACCTTTGAAGGTAATTTCATATCCCTTTTTATCCAAAGTTGGAACACTGAGCATGTTGCCTTGTAGATTGGGAACATACAACACATCACTGACAGTATTTTCCATGATTATAAGGTTAGGTACCTTGCAAAGTAATTTAAATTGGCCTTCACCAGCAATTTGCAAATTCTGATCAGGAGCTGTTTGAATAATCCTTCTAACACTTTTAGCAATTTCATCAAAATAGGATTCACAATGTGTAGAATGATTCGTACAACCCGAATCGCATAAATCCATTTATGTGAACTATTTTCCATTTCACTAGTATTACCTGTCAAAATTTGTGCCTTCATGAGAAGATTGTTGCATCTCTGTTGGTTGCTTTGTCTTTTAAAATCTGCAGCCTGCCCTTGCTGGGTACAACTCCAATCGGCTGGAGGATTTTTAGGGAAGATACAATTCTTTGAGATATGCCCCTTTTTATTACATCTGTAGCAGGTAACATCTGATTGGCCAGTGGAAGTGGCCTTTCCTCTGCTTCTGCTTGTTGCCAGGTAATTCAATCCAGAACTGTCTTTATCTGTGATGTGGAAACTTCCTGTCTGCTCTATACACTCTTCCCTTAGCATACTCAGAATTTGGGTAAAACTCATGTCTGGAAGAGCGTTGATTACAGTTGAAAAAGCATCAAATGGTTTGCCCAGAGTTCCTATGAGTGTGACGCCCTGCCTGGAAGAGGATGAGGAGGACGAGCCAGAACCTCCTCTGGGCCCTGAGCCTGCAGCAGTGGAACCCCAACCCAGCCCCAGCTCTGCTTTGCCAGCTCCAGAAGAGCCTCCAAGAGGCTCTGCAGCCAAGCCTTCCAGCAGCAGAACCTTTGGATATGAAGGAGGATCAAGGGACTGTGCCTACCTTCAGCCAGCATCAAGCAGAAAGGGTGGGCCTTTGGCACCTGAGAAGGCTTTATGAGAAATGCCAAGGTAATCAGCCCCATCTGAGCTCTTGCAGCTTGGGGATTTAAGTAGGCCTGGAAGAGCTGCTTCAGTTCCAGAGATTATCTGAGCTTCCTGGCAAAAGCCTCTGGCTCTCCTTGTTGCTTGACCTGAAACCTTGACCCTCGGACCACTGACTTATCTTGGACTACTGGAACCCTTGACCTTTGGACTGCCTTGCTGTTCTGCTTCTCTGGAATCCTAGACTTTTGGACTGCTTGATCCTTCGCTGGCTGAGCCCTCAGATTGGTAACTCAGACCTTGCTCTGCTTCCATTTGCCTCTACTATCAGCCCTCCTGTTGGCTTTCCAGGACAATGAGATAAGCAACTTTAAGATTATCACATGGTTTATAATCACAAAGCAACATCCTTTCACAGATATCATTTACTCTTGCAATATGCTTTTCACAATGCTGCTTGGAATTCAGCCTCAAATTCATCAGTTCTTTCATTTGAGTCTTATTTGTTTTCATTCCAAAATTTTCCTCAAGCCTCAAAAGTATGCCTTTCGCAAAATCACAATCCTGAACTAAATTGATTAAAACACTTGAGAGAGACTCTTGAAGGATATGCCTTGCCATAGCATTGTCCTTTATCCAAATTGATTTCTGCTTTTCTTCAGTTAGCGTTTCTGACTCTAAGCAATGATAAATGCCATGAGCTTGCAAAAATACATTCAACTTCTGCTTATATTCTGAAAAATTAGGATGAGTCAGCTTTAGCTTGGTGGACTGCAATGACATTTTTTAAAATGTAATTTAAAAAATTAGCAAAAGAAATAAAAAAAACATCAGCAGCTCAAAATCAAAACCAAAAACTCTCTCTCTCTGGTAGACACAAGCAAATGGCAGAAAGTGGGGGGAAATACAACAAATAATAACAAAAAACAATCTAGTTTTAAATTGTTCCCATCTGCTCATAAGACCCATAACTTGATGGATTTTTTCTTGAGTTTCATTATAAAACTCAGGAAAATTGGAGAGATTGATTTAATCTCTCCAGCAAAATGAACACAGTAGAAAGTGCATGAGCAGGAAAATAAACTAGTCCACTTTTATTCTCCAGCCCTCATGTGTCTTCCAATAAAGAACTAAGAAAAAGTTCTTAGAGTAATATAAAAAGACAAATTTACTTACAAAATTATGTACATATTCATACACAGGTAAAGTTTCGTATTTCAAATAAAATGAGGTAGAAAATAGTCTACATGCTTGCAGAAAAAAATTCTTATCAGTGTGCTAGAAAGTCATGCTGCTCCAGTCAAAAGGACAAAAGGAGAAGGAGAAAAAACATAATGGTGATTACTCCAGAGATAAAGAAGAAGTGTGCTTTCTTAGAGAAGGAGGAAATTGAAAGGATCATAAAACAATAAACTATCATAAACATGCATCTGTCTTCCTAGAAAGATCAGCATGCTTAAGGTGCAGAATCCCCAATATATTATTGTAAGCCACCTTGAGATCTTCAGATAAAGGAAGAGATATTGCTTTTGCTTTCCTCTGAGATCAAGAGAGTGAGACTTGCCCAATGCCACCCAGTGGGTTTACATGACTGCTCAGGCATTCAAACCCTGATCTCCAGAGTCACAGTCCAAGACTCAAACCACTGCACTATACTGGCTTCAGAGTCACAATTTGACTGTCCCTTAATTAAATGCTAACCTGCTGACCCCTTCTCCCACTTACTATTCTTGTAGTGTCATGAAGAAGAAGTTCTGTTTCACTATCAGTTGCAGGGGGTGATCTTAAGAGAAGGGGAATCATATTGTTCCGTGCTGGTTTCTTATGTCTTTTTAAAGAAAATCTCTGTCAGACTGCTTTCTGGGAGTATAAGTTCAAAGAGCTGGAGACGCTGGAGGAGTAGATAACAATAGCAATAGCAGCTTTATTTATATACCACTTCATACCGTGTTATACAGTCTCTAAGCAGTTTACAATTGTAAGTTAATTGTCCCCAGCAAGATGGGTACTCATTTTAGCGACCTCGGAAGGATGCAAGCCTGAGTTGAGATACCTGACTGGTATTGAACTTGCAACCTTATGGTTTGTAAGTGAGTGGCTGCAGTACAGGCATTTAACCATTGCACCACCATGGCTCATCCAAAGTGGCTCATCCAAAGTGAGATTAGATGACTTTTTGTGCAGCAGAGATGGGAAAAGGGAAGAGAAAATATCTGTTTTCCTTGAAATTTGCCTACCTGTTCCCGCCCTGAACTGATTTGTCAGTTCTTTCTTTTTCCTCAAGGGACTTTCAGCCCCTTCTCCTTCCTTGCTACCACAAACTTTCTTCATTTTAGTAGCCTATCTAATTTAGGTAGTAAATCTCATTTTGTTGCTGGTGCTATTAAACAACAGGAAGCCAGAGAGCTTTGTCAAGCTGCTGCAAATCATCCAGTGGCCATCAGCTACTACTGCATTGCAATCTATGTTTTGCCAATGTCTTTTTTAGAATGTAAGATGTAATTAAAGTTCTTTTCCGAAAAGCGTGTTTTCATGGATTATTTTGCTGATTAATTGCTGCTAATGGGCTGTCAAAAATAGTTTGGAATGAAATAATAAGTTGCATGCTTGTGTTTTTTAAATTTTTTGTTAATATAACAATGATGTAACAATTCATTGTTACAACTAATGGGCATAATCCGTTAAGAAGTTATCCTATGCTAGTGCCATTAAAACAATTGGAAGCTATATAAAGTAACTTGCACACAAGCACTTCCCAATGAGTAGTGAATAGTCTTTCATGGTTCTTTTTGTTTGAAGCCATTAAATATATACACTAGATCAATCATATAATTGATAGGTATGTGTAAAGGGGAGAGGGAGAGGAGAGAGAGAGAGAGATGCTTAAAAAAACAAAAATGCACTTCTGACAAGTTTGTTCTGGATCCCAGAAGAATGGTGTTAATCACTAACACTGTGAGTGTATGTATGTTATTAAAATGAAACAGAACTTAAATGAATTAGCAAACCATTTTGGCTTCTGCTTCCTTTGTTTTTACTGAAAACAAAAGTAAGTTGAATCCAAGATGGCATTTTAGAACACTCTATGCCAACACTGATGTTTTATATTATCAAAGTTGAGATCATGCAGTGTTAAGATCTAGTCTGTGGATCCAGAAATGCTCCCCTACATCCAAAGTACTTGAAGGAGATGAGACTTCAGTTCCAACAAATCAAAGAGCCATTGAGGACTATGGCATCATTTAAGTTGAAATGTCTAGCCATTGGTTACTCAATGTTCCTGGTCAAGATTGCAGACTTATGATTCCTCAAGTGTTTACACAATGTGTGTGTATAAAACTGAAATATCCTTGTAACTGATTCATTTTCTTAGTTCAGAGATCTCAGTTCTGAATTTGCAAGCAAACTGGATTTAATTTTTTAAAATCCAAATTAAAAATTAGGCCTTAATTAACTGAATTTAAGTGCTTTCTGCTTCCAAATTCTTCCTTACTTGTAAAAAGCTGTGTCTCTATTGTTTAAATGAGTCCTCTGGAGAGTTAAAACAACAGAAGCTCCAGTTTTTAGAGTAGTATTTTACAGTATATATACAGTGCTCTTCCTTTAGTTTTGAAGGCTATAACAGAATTTCATTTTAATTACCTGAACTCAAAGGTTTCAAGCCCATCAAATTGCCTTTCAAGATATTAGCCAATTCCATAACCAATTACCCACATTCTCCTTTACTTATTGCAAATGTGACCTTTTGTTTGAATTTGATTGCAAGTTTCCTGCTGAGGGTGTATAACTATCTCTGTGTCTAAGTATGGTGATTGTCTTCGCAAGTGATGACTGTGGTTAATTTTAATACACTTTGATGGCTGGAGAACAAATAAGTGTCGGTGACAGAGTGCAGAGACATTTGAAGAAGGATAAGCTACCATGTTAATGAGTGGGGATCAGCAAGCTAAGAGGCCTGCTACTGACAAACCAAAAGACCCGCAACCCAGACAAAGAGGAATGCTTGCCTATCTGCAGGTAATAAGAAAGTCATTACTGCAGCTTACACACAAGAAACAAAAAGGAATAGAAATGAGAGGTGTGGATAAAAATAGCTGTTATTATCAGTTCACTTCAAGCAACGGGTTGACTAAGGCTTGCCCCAGCTTTGCTGTAAAGAAAAGTATTTGATACACAGTTGTAAGTATTAAGCAGCTTTCTTAAAACCATGTTCTAATAACATTGGCAGCATTTAGTTGTCAGCACTGAGTGACAGATGCAGGGTTGACAAAATTTACACTATGAGATGCAAAAGGTGTGGAGTCTCAGAGTCAAGGGATGGTGCCAGCCCAGTCATCATGGATGTGGCCTAGTGGAATAGACTTGCACAGCAACACTTGGGAGCAGCTAAGAAAAGCAACAAACTGGCTCAGGCGGAGAGTGGACCTAAGGGGAAATATGCAGCCTTCTTTTGGTTATGGCTCCCCAGCCTGAAATATTGCATTCTTATACTAGCAATAGCAAGTACATTTCTATACCAATTATCAATGCACTTAAACATTCCCTAAGCGGTTTACAATGTGTACGCTAATTGCCCTCAACAATCTGGATACTCGTTTTAGCAACCTTGGAAGGATGCAAGCCTGAGTCGATGTTGGGATATAGCAACTTCGCATGCTGAGTCTTTCTAGGGCTGTAGGTATGCATGTCTATGGTAGTTTTATTACCCACTAATAGCCCCTCCTCATTTCCTGTTTTTTAACTAAGCACACCTCACCTTTTGGCCCATGCTTGAAAATCTTTATTACCCTTTGTCTTTTCCCTGAAGATGCTTGACCAGCAAGCATGCTAGAGCAAAACTTCCTTAGAAGCATGTAGAACTACTTTTCTTACTTTCTTTTCTTTGCAACATGAAGTTAGACCTGTATATCTCCATATACATGATTTTGTAAGTAAATATCATTTTATTTTACTCTAACTGAAATTTCTGTGTTGTTTTGTAGACACGTGGGTGTGGGAGATAAAAGTGGATCTAGTCTGTTCCTGCTCATCATTATTCTGCTGTGCTTTATTCTGCTGGTGAGATTAAACAATCTCTCCTGTTTCTTGAACATCCTAGCGGATATCAAGAAAATATTTTCCAACAGTCGAGCCTGAGCCCTTGGCTTGTATTGAACTCGCAACTTTATGGTTTTGCGAGTGAGTAGCTGCAGTACAGGCATTTAACCACTGCGCCACCAGGGCTCTAGAGAACCTAGAGCAGGGGTAGGCAACCTTTCCCCTTTAAGGGCCGAGGGACTTCAGCTCCCAGAATCCCAGGAGCTATTGGCCAACATGGGACTATTGGCCAACATGGCTGAGGCTTCTGGGAGCTGAAGTCCCTCGGCCCTTAAAGGGGAAAGGTTGCCTACCCCTGACCTAGAGGGTTAGGCTACCCAACAGAGCTCTGACAACCTTAGCCAGGCAGAAAATAAGCTGAAGCATTAGTCTCAGCAGCAGCAGGACTGCAATTGTGTTGAGTGATTGAATGGACTTGTTAAACAGGGTGGAAGGTTCAGTTGTGAGCAGGTTTCTGAGCAGAAAACATCATCCGAAGCTGTTAGCAGAGGAAATGGAGTATGTGACAGAAGGCAGTAGGCCAGGCAGATGGACCCGCCATATAGACGGGCTAGCCATCCATGGATTGGAGCTCCCATAGTTCACCCTGCCACATGTTAGCAATGACAGCATGTGCACATTGCTACCCATTGACTAATATAGGCATGAGCTCCCAGTTTTTCTCCACCCACAGGGAACCCTGGAACCAAACCCATGTGAGAGTAAGTACACTACAAAGCTCAGTGGGCCAAATGGCACCATTTAAACTCCATACTGCATCCAAAAATGTGGGGTTATAGCCATGAAAGCACATGCAAAAATAAAAACCAGTTAATCCTAAAGGTGCTGCTTCATTGTTGTTAACTGCTGCCAACTTCAACTTATGGACACCCTATGAATGAGAGATCTCCAAGTCCCCCTATCATCTTCTCAGTTCTGCTCAGGTTTTAGACTCAGGGCCATGGGTTCCTTGATTGAGTCTATCCATCTGTAATGTGTTCTTCCTCTTCTCCTACTGCCTTCCATCTTACCCACATTACCTTACATTATTGTCTTTTCTAGAGTCATGTCTTCTCATGATATGCCCAAAGTACAACAGTCTCAACTTAGTCATCTTGGCTCCCGGGAGAGTTCAGGATTCATTTGCTCTAGGACCCATTTATTTCTTTTTATGAGTTCATACACTTATCTATAAAATGCTCCTCCAATACTAGAGGTCCAATGAATTGATTTTCTTCCTATCAGGTTTCTTCACTGTCTAGCTTTCACAATACACAAATAGAAATGGGAAATACAATGGCATGAAGAATCCTAACTTTAATATTCAATTATATAGCTTTACACTTCAGGATTTTGTATAGCTGCCCTTCCAAGTCCTAGTCTTCTTCCGATGTTTTACCTGGAATTTCCATTCTGATTTATAACTGAGCCAAGGTATGAAAAAGCTTGAACTACAAGTATTTCAATGTCTTCATTGTCTACTTTAAAGTAATTAGATTTAGCCCTTTATAGTCTAGCCACTTCTTGATAAACCATCTCCACAGTCACATATTCTCACAAACTTAAAATACAAATTCTAACATTAAAGGGGAATCTGATTTTTATTCTAGAAAAGCACATCCCATTTTGACAGTGCTTAGTTTGTTAAAATGCTACAACCTTTGTATATATTTTATTGTATGTATTTTAATCTGTATTTGTTTTAATATTTTGTAAGTTGCTTTGAAACCCAGTATTAGGGAGAAAGCAGGATATATGTGAATTAATAATAATAATAATAATAATATTTTAATATTTCAAACATTGGCCTTTGCAGACTGCCAGAAATAGTGCAAATTGAGTCCACTTTAACTGCCCTGGCTCAGTGCTAGGGAATCATGGGAACTGTATTTTATTGTGGCACCAGAGCTCTCTGACAGAGAAGGCTCAATGTCTCAGAAAAAAATACAATTCCCATGATTCCCTAGCACTGAGCCAAGCCAGTTAAAGTGGACTCAATTTGCACTCTGCAAAGGCCCTTAGTTATCAACACATGTTTTAATTATCACTGAGGTACAGAAAGTACATGTTCACAAAGCTTCTCAACCTGAGAGGCTACATTTCTCAATGTTTTGGGAGGGGGCAATAGATGGTTAATAAAACATAGCCTGAAAAGAAGAGGCCACCAAGTTCACTGTTGAATGAGTTTGCCAAGACCTGTTTTAGGATTGTATCTGTTCTTGGTACTGTAGCTCAGGGAGGAAGGAGACTGACATTGCAGATACTCTGTCATGAGACATGACAATTTAAAAATCTCATCAACTCCACGAAAATTAAATTGTTCCAAAAGTGCCTCTGACTCCCTTTATGAATTTTACAGTGTTTCTACAGGGGGGCTGAAGAGGGGGAGGGTAGATGAGCCAATGGAATGTAATTAGTTTAAACTTTATCATTTCTAATAGCACAAAAAATGGAATTGTAAATCTAACCATGTCTAATAAATTAGTACTGTAACACTGAGATTAGCCTCTTAGGAATCAAACTCAGTTTAGCATGACTAAAGAGCCCCCATCAAATATGAATGCTCTAGCTATCTGTCATCACTTGAGTCCCTCATCTTTAGGTAGATGTTCACCACTGAAAAGTTCTGAATTTAATTGCTCAAGATGATACGTCCATTGCATTTGCAGTCATGGACATCTCAGTGCACCAGACAGCAATCACTTTGGCTTATCATAGATTTCTCATAACCAGTGGCTTTCAGGAATTAAAAACACTTCCTCAGTGGAGCAAGTTCTTTGCTTGGATAGTTCCACCATGTCAAGCTTGAGAGGTTCAATCCCTCACACTCAAGGGACTTCCTGCCCTCACTACAATTTTCTTAGTAGGAGCGATTTCTCCCATCATGAGAATTCTTTCATCTACTCAAACATGTTATTCCAGGGAATTTTACCCACTGATACATACTCCATGTCACTTGTCAGCATTCCCTCAGTGTAGCATTATTATTATTCCCCACACACACACATACACACACATTCTCATCAGTGGGGTGCAAATAGCCTAGTTTCTGCTAGACACTGGCGCCAGAAATATTAAGGTTTTACAGTAAGACTACTGAAGGAGCTATGAAACAAGCTGGTTTCTATCATGTGTGCTGATATCTAAAAGACCTGGCCTCTTCTTTCCCATCCCAGGCATCCCTTCAAACTCCCTGCTCCCCCCAAAATAAAGACATTCAGTGTAGTCTAGTTCTTAACACTCAGGTTGGACATGCACTCACAACAGGCTAACACCCAGATATCACCTTTTTCAGCATGGAAAGATGAGCAGGAAGGTTACAGACCAACACTTCTCACTGCTGAACTGAGTCACTAACATGCCAGTGCATTTGCTTAATGAATTTTAAAGACCCATAAATCAATAATACCAGGATTAAAATACTTAAAGTATGTAAATTTCCATTGGCAAGTGGGGGGAAAGAAAGGATGTATCAAATTACTGGAGCAGGCTTCTCATGTCTGGAAATAATTTTTACAGTAAGACTACTTTGCAAAGACCTCTCCTACCCACAAAGGAAATATATAAAGTTATAAAAATGAAGGCATCTCACCTGCATTGGGGGGGGGGGGGTTGGGAGGGAATGGCAAGTTGAGCTATCGAATCCAAAGACATTCTAGCTATATTTGTATCCTGCTGCAGTGGCTGGAAAGCAATAAAGAACTTGAATCATGACTGGTAGTGCTGACTAAAGCTATTGCATTACTGGAACTGGGGAAACAGCTATTTAGCCATTTTTAGAACTATGATGCCCTCTAGGATAAAATCAAGCAGTTATAGAACAGTGGTGGGATACTAAGCCACACTGTAGTATTCAGGGTTAAAATGAATCACTCCCACATAGAGAAAAAGGGGGGGACCTACGAGGAGGCAAGTTCTTCAATTATCTAAGACAAGGAAAATGGTCCCCTAGTAGCTCCTAACCAAAGTGTCAAAAGCAAGGGAAAGGATCACGTAGCACTCCAAGTGTTGTTAGACTGCAAACTCCAACACTACTAAGCAGCACAGCCAACAATCAAGAATACTAAGAGTTGCAGTCCAACCTCTGGATAAGTACACAATTCTCACCCCTGGACTAAAGGATGTACTATTGTAACAAGAAATACGGCAATTTTATTTATTTACTGACACCAGACTAATTCAAAGTAGGGAGGCTAGAGGTAGAGGCAGGTACAGCTCTATCATGCCTCAGACCCAGCAGTGGAGGAAATAATAGTATAAGATGTTGGTGATAACCTTTAAAGCCCTACATGGCCTAGGTCCAACCTATCTAAGGGATCGCCTCCTTCCATATAATCTGCCCCACACCCTCAGGTCCTCTGGGAGGAATTTATTTCAACAAAGGAAAACTAGATTAACAGCAACCTCCCAGAGGTCTTTTTCCGTTGCTGCTCCCAGACTATGGAATGCCCTGCCGGGGGAGATCCGTCAAGCAATAGCATGGAGAATTTCAAAAAAGCCATCAAAATGGATCTCTTCTGGCAGGCCTTCCCTGAATAAAATCAGACCATATCTAATGTATGTCTCTCTCCCTCTCTTATGTTTCTATGTCTAGATTTTTATGTTTAGATTTGTCAGATTTTATAATCACTGGTGTGAGTACGCCAGCTATCTTAAAAAAATTTAGTATCATGTAATTTTCAGGGGGGGGTAACTTGTTTTTATGTTACTGTTGTTTGTTGTAGGGGTGTTTTATGCATGCAATTGTTGTGAGCTGCCTTGATTGCCTTCAGGCAAAAGGTGGGGTATAAAAATAAAGTTGTTGTTGTTGTTGTTGTTGATAGTGCTTAACTCCCTCCCCCATTGCCATACCCATTTCCTTATGTTCCATCGCTTATTAAATTTTATAAGGGACTTATAATGGGATTTAAGACTGTAACAAGAATCTGCAATTCAACCAAGACACAATGTATTTCACACAGATTAAAATAAACTAGGGGATTTTTACCTTGTATAAGCAGTAAATTAAGAGAAAATGACAATGTTCAAGAAATACACCATCCAAAACTGTACATATTGTTTCAAGGCTAATCACACCATGGTTTTGTTTAAAAGCATTACAAGACTTCATAATTTTGTATACAATGTATAGGCAGCTTGGGATTTACAGTGAACTGTATTTGCCATTATCTCTTTAGAGCAGGGGTTGGCAACCTTTCCCCTTTAAGGGCCGAGGGACTTCAGCTCCCAGAAGACTCAGCCATGTTGGCCCATAGTCCCATGTTGGCCAATAGCTCCTGGGATTCTGGGAGCTGAAGTCCCCCGGCCCTTAAAGGGGAAAGGTTGCCTACCCCTGCGTTTAGAGTAACGTTTGCACCAGTCCTTTTGGAGCCCTCTGGAATCCCTTTACAGTTTTACCACTCTGAATAGTTTGTTCTCTTCTGCAAATTTGGACATTTCTGCACTAGAGAATCCTTAGCTTTTTTCTTCTTCAAAGGAAGCAATGACTAATTATAGCTATTTTCTCCTCATTGAGAGAAAACTCTTCAAAAACTGCAGTTTTCTAATACTATTCACTGTTCAGGACCTTTGTGCAAAATCTGTACATGGATTTTTATGTTGAAAACAACATTTTTAAAACAGAAAATCGTAATTCTGTGCAGAAATCTTTTCTGCTCACAAAATGATGCATGTGCAAATTTTGTGTAGAGTACACCCCAAATGGCAGATTCTCATCAGTACACTTGAGAAACATGTTTTTGCACATTTTTTGAATATTCTTTTCATCCCTACTTCCCGTTCAACACTTCCCCATCCCATAATCATTTATGAATATAACCAGTGACATTTGGTATACATCCCAACAATATCAATGGGACAGGGAGAAATTATTCAAAATGTAATACAATGCAACAAGGTAACTGGAGTCATAAGATTTTCTTCTGATATATGTTTGTGAAATATCACCAGGGCAAACCTGCTCCCCAGCCATGGCATTTGGTCACTTATACCATATCACTTTTCTTTATGTAACAAATGCAGATCTATCAGTTCTGTGCAGTTTCATGTGTCATTCCTAGACTGCAGGTACTGGTTCCTTTGGGGCCTTTGTTGTAAGTTTCTTGTTTCAATTAAATATCATAGAAAGTAGTGAAGGCTAATTAAGAATGCTGCATAGTACTCTAAAATCATATAAATTATTTAAAATTCCCTACAGCTCAAATAGGCAGTGGCCAGCAGCAAATACAGAACCACAGTTTATAACAGCCCTTCAAAGTTATAAATATGTTCTCCTTAAAAACTGTAATATAACAATAAGCAACATTTCAGACTTTAAAAAGCCCAAATATTTCATAACAATATCTACTCCCATAAAGTTTCAAATTGTTTCAAGATCCAAATTTTCCTGGAAATGTTCTGGCACCAACCACTCATTAGTTCTCTTCAGTGAGAAGATCATACATAAGTTATAAGAGATAGGTGATGATGTTCTCAGCCTGAGTGATGCTTCCCTCCATCTTTGATTCTCAATCAATCTGAGAATCCACTGTTCAGGGCTTCCATGATGAGTCATCAGGGGCTCCCTGGCACAGCAATTTACTTGTTATTAAGTAAGAAATTTGAAACTCTTCTCTATTTGCAAATATTCAAAGGAAAAGATATTACTAGAAAAAATGTTCCAACCTCATGAATGTAGGATAAGTTCATTTAATGGTCCCATTCAGTTCCAAGTTTATATACCTTTCACTCCCCTTCCAGTGTGGCTGCTTACTATGACTGAACCTTAAATAGTAATTGAAACAAGCCATCTTAATAACTTGTAGGTTGATGACGGCTTATTTTAGTAAACTTTGAGTCCCAGTTCTGTGGAAAAGGCAGAGTACAAATAAAGTTAATAATATTAACAATAAACTACCTGTAAGAATAACCTCTCTAATACTAATACTCAGAGACATAATACTAAACTACAATTAAAAACAGATGCAAAAAGCATCTGATATCCTTGCAGCCAACACATGAAAAGGGAATGAAGTGCACAAACCTCCCTGAAATGATCTCCAGCTTCCTTATGTCACCATAATTCTGCTGTTACAATTCTAAGTTGTTCCATCTTTTACCACAGAAACCCTTCAGCAGTCATGGCCTTCCACTATACAGGTACAATGTTGGATTAAAAACAGATATAACTCATAATGTCCTTTAAATTCCATATTTAATACTATAACATAGAAAGGTTAACAATTCTAAAGGACATAGTAAGACAATGCATTTCAGTGATGGTGCTTCTGCTTAAACTGAAGTCCACAGTAGCCACATGTTCCCGTCTTTGTGTCTTTGTCCTGCAAATGGGAAAGGGGTGGGGGTGAGAAAATAAAAGTACAATTTAATCTTACTAATGTAAATACACTTGTACATACTTTCAGAACACATACTTTGGGGTATATTCAACAATTCTGTTTACATATGAGAAATTGAATGGTGGATTTCATTACAGCCTAATCAAAGGTGTGTTCTTAGGTACACACAACTGCAAAGTAGGTCACAGTGAACTCAGTAATATTTGCTTCTGAGGACAGAAATGTGCTTCCACATGATAAAGGGATTTCATGAGTAGATGCCATATTATTTATTAAAAATCATTAATAGATAAAGTCCTCTCCACACAGCATTGGAGTCCCAGGTTCAACAGGAAAATGACAGGCAAATGAGAGAGGAGGGGAAGGACAGTTCTAATTACTTCCTTTCAATGAAAAATATTTCTGAATTTCAAAACACTAAGAGAAATGGGGAGGGGACTTGAGGACAGCCCATCTTCATCTGAAATGCAAAACAAATTAAATTACTTGAATTATACCATTTCTGATGTGAACTCAAAGTGATGCTGATTATCTATACCAAAGGGCTAAGGCTATTCATGTAATATACTGATATTATCCAATGGCTCTAACAATTGCCCCATTACCCACCTTGCAGCCATTCCTGACTATCAATTTTATGTTTTTTAATCAATTAGTCTTGACTTTCCACTACCAATTTGAAAAATGCAATTAAACCATAAAAAGTGACAAGACTTCAGATCAGCAAAGTATTTCCATCTGCTATGCTAACAAGGTACACACTATTAAAAGAAAGCAATCTACTACATCCCATAAAAGGTTTGAATTTACAGGTGAGATACTAACAAGCAATAATTAAAGCAAAACAAAGAGAATAAAGATTGACATTAATGGAGATTGGTAGAAACTATATTAATAATCAACCATGAAGTCAAAAAAGACAATCTTAAACACATGCACACTTCTACCTTTAAGATACCTATATAAATACCCCCCCCACAGACACACACAATTGAGCTCATCATTAAATCCTTCCCCTAACTATGCCTGCACAACCTTCAAGTCACAAAACTAAATACAGCCATATTTGGTGTTCTGTGGCCTGACAGAGGCTTTGCAACCTCCATTTTTGCATTACTCTAAAAAGGCAGTAAAACAGCTGATGTACTGGTTGGTCTCAGCTATGTATATATTTTTCCCAAAAAAGAATGCTCAGCACAACAAAATAGGACTATGCAGCAATGGTTAGATAGTATTACCAAATTTATATACACTTTAGGATGTCCCAGAGCTCCTCCACCACCATCGCAGTATACAACTCTGGTTTCAACTTCACTCACAGGCTGCTCAGCAATTAAATCAATTGCAAAGCTCTCATTCACCTGTAATAATAAAACAAACTTTACCCAACAGCCCTATACATATATGCATATGCACAGTGGCATGCATCATGGCTTTTGCTACTACAGCTACTCCAAAATCCTGTGACTAAAACAGATCAGAACTGCCTGACTGGCTGTCATCCAAGATTACATCTATGTAATGCTGAAAGCTCTTATTAGTCTTCTTCTCCTCTTTCCTCACTGATTAAATGTTGTATGTCACTTTTAACCTAACAGAGGGGCCACTGCACTATCCACACACCTACCACATGGGAGCTGCAGTAGGGCATAATCATAGCATCCCCACAGATGGAAGCAAATGAGGCGATTTCTCCTCCCACTGAAGCTCCTACATGCACGATTGTGCAGAAGCTGCCTGGGGAATGCCCCCTTTCCCTTCTGTTTTTGCTGACATCAGTGGAACACACCACTGGATACTGACTTAATGTACCAGACTTCAAAGGCTAGCACTTCAGAATAATATGAACATGATATTGCTGAATTCAAATTGATCCAGCTTAAGATGGTGTCTGCTTAAGATCAGAGCACAAGATTTCAAATGGAATATTATTTTTCCACAGTGAAATGGTGACCTTCTATGACAGAGGGAAAAGTTTCAAAAGGGGTTTTAACCTATTCTGATTACATTCAAAATATTTCAGCTGAGATGTGTAATCTATGTCATTGTGTAAACAAAGTGTAATTTCACAGAACTGTCATTTGAGGGAATAAAACTTCATTCAGTTCAAGTTGTCCAACAATATTTTTAATTATTGTTTGCTAAAAGACAACAATCTCATACCATTAAACTCAATGAACATATTATAACTATTTGGTTTGACTATTATAACTATTTGGGAAAGCAAAGAATCAAGACAAATAGTTCCTAACAAGGATTCTACCTCTTTCTGTCGATCAACAAACCGAACCTGCCTGTAATCATATTCTTCATATACCTGAAATAAAATCAAATACATATTAAACATATATAAGAAAACGACCTTCAGTTCTGATTTCAAGTTGTTACAGTGTGTAAGGAGCAGGAACATATAAGCCAATTTGGAGATGATATCTCCAAATTTGGAATGCTGTGGAGCAAGATACTAACAGTTTGTAGAAAATGAGATATATTCTGTGCTTGATGGGAAGGATTCTTACACTAACATATTCTATAGAATCAATGGTGCTACATTTGGGAGAAAATTAATTTCACCTAATTGAAGAGAAAAATTCTACCAGAGTCCATACCACTGGTATCTTTCACCTTGTAGGTTAAGCCAATTTACAATTCAGAGAAATTCTTCTACTTTGCCTACCAGTTTACCTCATTTTTGTAGCTCCCTGTTTATCAGATGATTTTACAGACTGATTACTGGTATGATAGAATGTGTTATAAAGTATGCCTTATCTGATGACCCTAAATTGATTTTATTACTATGCCTGAGAGAGCTTGTGTTAAAGACAGATTTGTAACTGGCAATTAGGCTCTTAATGGGAGTAAAGATTTATATTACAAGTTACTACAGAAATTCTGATGTTCTTTTACTTTCTGATTGGCATTTAAATATATAGCACATTGCTCTCCTGACAGAATTAAGGTATTGCCTAAGAAACAGTAATGATACAAACATGGATTGTTTTATGGATAAACAGATCATGTTAGTGAGAATCAGAAATAACAAATGTCAAGATTATATGTATCTGTCTTCTCTTCTATTTTATGAGAAATATTTGGATCCCTAGGCATCACAATTATCCAGAATTCTAAAGAACTGGGACTTGTTATGAAAAGGTCAATACGCTGATGTGTATTGCCCATCTAGCTCCTCCTGCCAGTGGGAGTAGCTAAACAAACCGCAAACAGGAAAATCAACAACAGTGGCAATTGCAGTCAAAACTGAACAAGGAATGAAGCAGCAGCTGGGACAGAACCTATAATAATTTGGGTGTGACTAACTGTGGCCCACAGAATGTACTCTCTTCGTCTGGCCCAGCCGCTGTGACCAGTATTTGTGTTGGGGGAGAAACTAATTAGAGTTGTAAAGTTAAACAAAGAATGGAAGGAAAGCCATGCTTGTCTGGTCACTCCCATTTACAGCAGAAGCCATAATAAACAACAGGTCAAGGTTACTCAGACCCCTGATTTATCACTATGTGCAAACTAGACCATACCATGTTTTTCTTATTGAATTTGTTGTTGCTGTTGTTGTTGTGTGCCTTCAAGTTGTTTCCAATTTATGGCAACCCTAAAGGGAACCCTATCATGGAGCTTTCTTGGTAAGATTTGCTCAGAAGGGGTTTGCTTTTGCCTTCCTCTGAGGATGAGGGAGTGTGACTTGTTCAAGGTCATCCACTGGGTTTCCAGGGCCAACCAGGGATTTGAATCCTGGTCTCCAGAGTTGTAATCCAAATTCAAACCACTACACCATGCTGGCTTTCTTATTATTAAATATTGTGACTTAAAATGAAATGTCTCTTTTTAAAAAATATTCAATATTAACCTATGGAGCTTGGACATTTAAGAACATGTTTCTTCAGAATGTTTCAGAATACGTGCAACATAGAGGTGAAGCAGACAGCCCCGTAGAAGCAGCCTCCAGACGCTCCGGCCGCGACTGTGCCAGGACCGTGGTGACCACAGGGACCACTTCCAAAACAGATTATTTCCACTCCTGTTTGATCTGGTCCAAAGGATTGGATTGCAGCACTGGAGTGGTTTCTGGCCACTTGAGAGTGTGTGTTATCTGGCCACTTCAGGGGTAGCTGGAAGCCACTTCTTTTGGCCCATGCATTTCAAGCCCATAGTAGATAAAACATTATTTGATATATACGCAGAGTAAGAAAAATGTATAATTTTATTTTAACTCAGATATTACAGGTATGCATTTATTTGTATCAAACTATATGATGTGTGCTATATCCAGAGATCTCAAGCCACAGCACAAAAAACAAAATTAAGCAATTACAAAACAATTTAAACAAATAAATACAGGGATAACAATGGTTGCCAGAAGCACCACACTCAGGTTAAGAGCCATGTTTTAACTTGGCAACAAAAAGAAATCAACATTACATAATGCCAATCTGACTTCCCTAAGAATTTATTTTCCTATTAGTAAATACCCAAAATAAAAAATAAGAAATGGAAGCAACAGAACAATAGTAAATAAAAAATGTATACAATCAACTCTCGGTGCTGCTCCCAAGCTTTGGAACTCCCTCTCTAGAGAGGCCAGGATGGCTCTATCCCTGCTGTCCTTCTGGCAGCAGATAAAAATATTCATGTGCCGGCAGGCCTTTGCAAACTGATAAGGGTTTGGAATGTTGTCCTAATGAAATTATAATGTTTGTATTTTTAACATATTCTTTTTTAACTCATAATTGTTTTATTTATTGTTTTTAAATTGTATTGTTTTAAATCTGCTGTTCACTGCCTTGAGTCCCTATATTGGGAGAAAGGAGGGTTATAAGAAAGTAATAATAATAATTGAATTTAAACATTTTAAGTTTTTTGACAGCTGTTCATTGTTAGATCAGCATCTAGCGTCAGTGGCTTCTTTTTAATCACTTCATTTTATTATAGTGCAAGAAGTGCCATTCAGAAACAAACTCTTCTGTTAAATAATGCAGCTTGAGACCACTTTAATTGTAGTATAAACAAGAAAAGAACTGTTTAAACTTAAAATAGGAGGGGGGGGATGTGTAAAAAGTGTCTCTTTCCAGCCCTGGTCCTCACACCTTTTCTTTGACATTACTTTGATTTAAACATGAAAAAAACTTTCAACCAGATTCTGGCTTCAGCTCTTTGCACAAACAAAACAGTTAAAAGAATAACCTTCAGGCCCAGACGTACCTTTAATTAATTAACTAATTAATTTTTACGCCGCCTTTCTCCCAAAGGGACTCAAGGCGGTTCACAAGATGAAAAAAAAAATTAAAAAAGATTTTACAGTAAAAATGTAAAAACTGTTAAAATCTTTTAATCAATGTAGTCTATATTAACTGTTGTGAAAGGTGACAGAATGAGTTTTACTTTATATGTTTTTATTCGTTGTTTAAATCTTAATAAAAATATTTTTAAAAAATCATTTACTCAAGAGTATAAAATCAGCATTTTTTTAAAAAAAGTTTAAAACATAATTAAAACACACATACATATAGAGTAACCACCCTGTCCATGATTACTATGCTAAATAAAACTTATGTTAAATAAAAGTATGCCTAAATAAAAACGTTTCTGTTTTACAATCCTTGAATCCGGCAATGTTTGGAAGCAGAGCGTCGGAAAGTTACTTTTTTTTCTCCCTGCATCCAAGACAAACTGGCTGAACCCCAAGGGCGACCCCAACCCCGGTCCCTGTCCCCGGGGTTCACCTGCCCCGTGTGGGTCACTTTCTCGCCTGTCGGAGAAGTCCGGGTTCCGTAGCTCCTCTTCGACGCCATTAGCCGGGAAAAGGACACAGAGCTGCCCCTAAAAACCGCAGCCGCCACTCGCAGCTGGCCTCGCAAGGACAAGGCGGCAGCCGCCATTTTGTGCGACCCCCTAACAAAGGCACTGCGCAGACGCGGAGTAGCCAGAGAGGCCGCCGATCCGGGCCAATCGAGGTCCCGCCCACCGCTGGCAGCGTCTGACGTAACGGCGTCGTCGAGGACTGGCAACGTCAGGGCGTCGGAGAAGGTCGCATCAACAGTCGGGGTTCCTGGAAGGGCAAAGGTTGGTGGCGATGAGTCTTCCCCTCCCCCCCCTCGCGCGCAGTTGTAGAACGTTCGAGTGTGAGGGGAGTTAGTGAGAGAGGCCGAAGGAGCCGTTGGTCTCGCGGTCCGGTTCGTTACAGAGAATGTGAAACGTCCTGGTATGCGCATGCGCTCCCGCTTGCTAAGCGCTACGTATGCGCCTCAGGTTGCTTCCCTGAGAAGGGAAAGGGCAAAGGAGGAGGGCTACCATCACCACCTCCGCCTCTCAGCCTGAGGTTTTGGGCTACAGCTGCCCTGGGAGAGTTGTGGCCCAACACGTCAGAGTGTGTTCCCCAAAGTGATGGTCCATGGGCAAGCCTTGGGCTGCTGGGCCCTGGCTAGTTTCCAGGAAAAGAGAAAATAGTTGTATTAATATTTATTTATTTATTTATATCCCACCTTTAGCCGTAGCTATCAAGACAGCTTACATGTAAAAACCAATACATAAAAACAATTCATACAGTAAGTTACAGACTGCCAGAAATAATGCAGCTTGAGTCCACTTTAACTACCCTGGCTCAGTGCTAGGGAATCATGGGAATTGTAGTTTTTTCTGAGACATTGAGCCTTCTCTGTCAGAGAGCTCTGGTGCCACAATAAACTACAGTTCCCTGGATTCCTTAGTACTGAGCCAGGGCAGTTAAAGTGGACTCAAGCTGCATTATTTATGGGAGTCTGTAAAGGCCCTTAGTTGGCACAAATGTGCTACTGCATGGTGACCAGACTTGGTCCTCCTTTGCCAGGACCTGTCCTCCATTTCAGCCTTCTGTCCAGGAGGGATCCCAAAATGCTCTCCATTTGGAGCAGGACTAAGAAGCAGAGGCTTATGTTTATATTGAGTGTTTTAAGCTTTTATTTTGTTATATCCTACATTGTATACACAAAATATAATGTACATTATATACACAAAAGTCAGGATCATACAAGCCATTGTATTCCCTATTACCATGTATGGATGTCAGAGCTGGACAGTCAAGAAAGAAGAAGATAAGAGGAAAATCAACACATTTGAGATAATGTGGTGCTGGAGAAGAATGCTGAGGATTCCATGAACAGCCAAAAGGACAAATAAACGGGTCCTAGAACAGATCAAGCCAGAGATATCCCTAGAAGCCAAGATGACAAGATTTAGACTGTTGTACTTGAGAAGGCATGAATCATTGGAAAAGACAATAATGTTGGAAAGGTAGAGGGAAGTAGAAAGAGAGGAAGGCCACATGTTAGATGGATGGACTTTATTAAAGAGACTACGAATATGAGTTTGCAGGAGCTGGGCAGAGCAGTGGAGGACAGGGGGTCCTGGAGATGTCTCATCCATAGGGTCACCATGAGTCGAGACTGACGCAAAAGCAGTTAACAACTACAACAAAAACATTTT
Organism: Phrynosoma blainvillii; assembly: GCA_026167975.1. Classification (NCBI taxonomy): domain Eukaryota; kingdom Metazoa; phylum Chordata; class Lepidosauria; order Squamata; family Phrynosomatidae; genus Phrynosoma; species Phrynosoma blainvillii. The sequence continues at coordinate 136,574,102 of JANUYF010000004.1, read as the reverse complement.
TTCTTTGATGTCCTACATTTTGGGCTGCCTTGTCCTCTGTGGTGGTTATTAGGACGTCTGGTCACCCTGGATACTGGCATGTTGTTGTCAGCTATGTCCCCACTGTTGAAATACCATCTCTTCCCCCTGTCTTCACAGTGATTAATACAGATGATGCAGGGCCCAGTACCTAATTTGGGTGCGAACTGTCTGGATGACATTCAGCACTGAACCCTGAAGCCTACCACCCTTAAAACAGATTTTAAAAACTCACCTTTCACACCATATCTTCCCAGAAAAGCCCTCCAGTGCAACACCAAGCAGCAGTTTACCAACCCAACCCACTATCCTGCCTGGCCTTACCACCAGTGACATAAGGCATGGATTTCCTTGGGTAAGCAGGGATTGGAACTCTGGTCTCCAGAGTAGTAATCCATGCTGGCTTTGGCATACTGGGGAAAAGCTGCCCATCCAATATATCAGTAGTTTGATGTGTACTGCTGTAGAGTATTTCCTACACCACTTTCCTGAGCTCTGTGGGAAATGCTGTTCAATTTTGTAGATTTTTGTATGTGCAAGCTGAATTCAGTGGGATTCATCCCCCCCCCTCCCGGCCCATGTGTAGAATTTCAGCATTACTGTCTGATATACATTCTTCCTCGGAGGTAAGCCTTAGTGGGGCATATTCTTAGGTGGGTGCTTAAAGGATTTGAAGTATGAGTGGAGCTACATTCTTTTGGTGGTTCATTGGTTATTGACATTTTCTTTTTTTTCCCTTCCTAAGCTTCAGCACAATGGCAACCCTGCTTTTGCGGAATGCAGTGGTCACTGCAGTCAAGTCAGTCCGACTCCTGAATTGCCACTCGCCCTCCTGCTCATTCTCTTCTTGGCTGCTGGGACGCTCAAAATTGGGTAACCAATTGCCAGGTTTAACTGCCATCAAGCCACAGAGCATGAACCTGCTGCCATTTTTCACAGGTTGCCCCGCTCTCACCTTTCAGCCTGCTGCTGGCATGAAATGCAAGGTTGTCCTAAGAAGGCGCTGCAAAGACTGCTTCTTTGTCCGCAGGCGTGGACGTTTGTACATATACTGTAAAACTCACCCTCGGCACAAGCAGAGACAGTTGTAACTCTGCTAGTTCATGGAGAAGATGCAAGAAGTGCAAAGAAGTTGCACTGTTCATCACAGGAAAATTCTGATGAACATACCTGGAAAAGACATTTTCTATATACACAATGTTATTAGCAAAATGGAAATAAACAGCATAAGGCCTTGAAGTATTTTTTTATTTCAGTAATGTTTTGGAACATCAATGCAAATAATAAGGTTCTGCCAGAATTACACACTTTTTTCTTCTGATTATAGTAGGAGATTCAAGTGTCAAAATCTATCACATCAATATAATCTGTAATGGTGCTGGGCCTTAGTCTTTAATGTTTTACTTTTTAGTTCGTTAAAGTAGATCTGCAAGAGTTGTGCATCTGAAGTTAACAATAGGTGAGGATGGTTGCCCACTAGGTTATGCAGCAGGAGTGGGCAACTGTCAAGAAGGTTGTACTGTCTCCCTGCAAGACTTTGGAGCAGCCTTACACAAACACCCTGTGTCCCCAAATAAAATAAGCTTTAAAAATGTGGGCAGTAACTGCTATTCACCACACAGAGACACACATATAACTGTTTTAGGCTCACAAGAGGGCTTTATTTATTAGGAACCATGATTAACTTTCTGTCCACATCTCACCTTTTGCCATTCTACTCTGAGAAGGAAGTGATTTCTTTTTTAATAAAAGAGTTAATACTGTACCTTAACTCTTGGCTTTCACATTCTTTTTGACCTATGCATGTTTTCTTAGCCTCCCCCACCCCACACACCTAGCTGCCTCCCCCAAACATTGCACAATCACCATTTACTGTAGTTTCCTCATCCACCCAGCCTTTAGGGTGAGTGCATACAGTTATACCAGCCAGAATTTTGTAAGTTCTTTGGTATCATTTTCCTTTGTTTTCCTTCATTTCACGCACACCCCAAGTTTTACCCTTGACTTATCCAAGGGTTATATCATAATTCATAATTTTGGCCCCAAAACCTGCCCTCAACTTGTACATGAGGTCAATTTATAAACAAGTATATACAGTCATTTGCCTGGATTGAACATTAAGCATCCTAAATCTGTTGTTGCAGACCTAGCACTCAACACAACCATGATTTGATATTACACACCTAAAGTTAAAGCTCCTCTCCCTTTTATAACAGGTAGGAGCACCACATACAGCCCTATGGAGCCCCTAAGCTCTGGAGCTTTATGCTACTGTCACCACAACACTATTGTTGCTGAAGAAGAAAAAGGCCAATCCCACCAGAAACCTGTCCAAAGTACAAACACTACAGGGACCCTCATGGTGCCACTGTGGTATGATCTCTAGATTGCCAGACAGCAGCATATTGATTGATGCCAATCTACCTAACTAAAATAGGCAGAGAATACACTTTGGGTGAGATTCTGGAAGAAGGCGGGGGGATTATGCCAGCAGACAGAGTGGAAGATGGGACTATTGTCAGATGAACTGGCACTGACCACCAACTGATATCGGGCCCTGCAGTTAACTGAATTTATTCATATGATAATACTCTGTTCAAACAGTGCATGTGTAAATGTACCATAGCTTCAATAGTGCTGAATGAATAGTGTGTGCCTGTTTGTGTGCATGGCTTGGGAGACTGCAAAATGATATGTAAGAAAGCAGATGGAAGAGTGAATGAATAGATGGGCTGCATGATTATATGTGAGTGTGTGAAAGAAAGAAAGAGCTGGCAGAAAGAGGAAGGGAAAATAGTATCCCTACTTTGGTCATGCCCATTTTCCTATGTGCAGGAATGCAATCCTCCATGTTAAAAAAAAAAAAAAGCCCTCCTTTTCCAATCCAGAGTAATTCAGGGTCTGTTTGTGTGTCCAAACTGCAAACCATGGCTTACATTTGCCCAGTAATCAGAATTGGAAGTTTGATGCTGATACACAGGGCAACTACAAACTTACTATATTAAAATTATGGCTTTATTAATGGGAGAGTTCAGTGTCATTTATTTCATATAACTCCTGAGGCTGAGGATTCAAACATAATCCTCAATCGAAAAAAAGTTCTTCTAGAACTTCTTAAGGCTGCAAACCTGTATCTAGTACCTGGCTGGGAGCATTGAAACGAATAACTTTCACTTCTCTGGATTGTACAGAATTGTGCTGAATAGGTCTTTCCTAATCAACAGTTTTTGCATGGAGGCTCCACAGTAATTTCCAGTGGAGTGAAACATTACTGAGGTCATAATAAAAAGATGGAAAAGCTTTGCCTGTTTTGGCAGACAGTCCCCCTGGCACCAAAAAAAATCCTGTTGGAATTGTCTGTATATGATGATCTTCATACTGCTTTCCTGTAATGGGATATGAGTTTGTACTTCTTAGAAAGTTGTTGTATGGCAGGGGATCACTAAGGATTCTATATGGTGTAGTATGGGAGGAGGTCAATGGGGGGGGGGGTTGACACCATGAGTTACCAAATCAGGCAATGCCAACCCTAGTGATGCCACTGCTGAATGGGAGGCAAAAGCAGAGCTCAGTTAAGTATGGTGCTACTTCACACACTCTACTTTCCATCTGCAGGGTTCTCCTTTAAAGAGTGAAACAGACTTTTCAAAAAGAGGCCATATTTTTTATTTGGCAGAACTTTAATTTTATTTGGCAGAACACTGTAATTTATCTATAACTTATTTATTTGCATCTTTGTAGAAATGTATGGTACATTGTACAAATCAAACATGGAGTTGCTTTGTATTACTTTGGTAGTGTGCCTTCTGAAGAACATGCTCTTCTATGTATGTAGTAGTGATACAACATTTAGAGCTTGACAAAGGATGGATGGATTTGTCAGTAGAATATATTGAAGTTAATTTTAATTCCAGTTAAATCATTACTGTCTCAGAATTTAGGCCTGTAAGTAAGCATAGATGAGTCTAGCACAGATAGTGACTTCAAAAAGCTATTGATGGATCAAGCATTCCTTTTGTCAGTCTCTCAATTAGATAACAACCACAACAAAAAGTAATAAAGCGACACACATTGTAAGAAAACAAAATATCCATTTATATTCAAATACTCCTCACTTGCTTAATGCTTGGCAAAGAATGTTAACCCGCCCCCACCCCTCAAAAAAGTTTTAAAACTCATCTGAAAAGCATACAAGCTGAGACCTAAAGGATTCCCAGAAGAAGGAAACACCGCAGTAATAGAGGAGCTTCCACAAAAGTCTGTTTCCATCCTGTTGATATTTGAAGCAGACATGTAGGTGCTAGAATCAATAAAATATTCCCAGTTGATTTCAATAGTAACAGTGACTAAAAAGAGAGAAGCTGGCTAAATGGAGATGCTGTTCAGTTGTACTGTGCCTGCATGCAGACACTTCCCATTTCAATCCCTGGCATTTCCAGATGGGACCAGAAAAGAAATCTGCTTGAAAGCGTGGATCACTTGCTCTATAGCTGTCCCAGGGCCTTTGCAGACTGCCAGAAATAGTGCAAATTGAGTCCACTTTAAGGGTTAGGGTTAGTGCTAGGGAATCATGGGAATTGGTTTTTTTTCTGAGACATTGAGCCTTCTCTGTCAGAGAGCTCTGGTGTCACAATAAAATACAGTTCCCATGATTCCCTAACCCTAACCCTAACCCTTAAAGTGGATTCAATTTGCACTATTTCTAGCAGTCTGCAAAGGCCCCCAGTTTGGCAGGAAAAGTCCCAATTAATCCTCTGCCATCCCATTTTTTTCAGCTGCTCTTAAAATATCCCAATTTATCTCTCTTCATCTCACTTTCTCCCTTTGTCCTAAGCTTACCCCAATGACTGCAAACTGTGTTCAAAATACAGAAGTAATTTGCACTCAACTGAGCAGGAGGGAAAGGAGAAGAAGGGGACAGAATTTTGCCCTTCCCTGTAGGCTCAGGCAAAACCCCTCCTAGTTTATGTATCCTTCCTCTATTCTTGTGGTCTCTTAAATATTTTAAGGCCCAAATTGGCCAGGGCCTCACACATCAAAACCAATACACTGAATGCATGTCCAGAAGATAATTACGAGGTAGCACATATTCTGTCAGGGATCATTGGAAATATGGGTTGTCCAGGGCACTGGAGTTTTTAAATGGTTATGTATCCCAGGGTTCCTTACATGTAAGACACCACTATGGACTAGCTTAGATGCAGCCCTGATAAGGAACCCTGGGACATTTAGTTTCCTAGTTAGCTAACAACATATCACAAAGATTGGTGTCCTAGAAAACAATGTTTGCAAGGGTGCATAAGAGTTGGGAAATTGCCATTTTAGTATCCAGGGGCTGGGAAAGATGGAAGAAAAGAAGCCTCCTGAAAAAGGTCCCAGGGCAATATTCTCACTAAAAGGTAGGTGGAAGTACAATAGAGTGGATTCAAGGGAATGGGGTTTTATGGGGAGCTGAAGGAAGTATTCTCATCCCGTCATGCACCTGATGAAATCATTAGGAATACAGTGGTATGAAATTTGCAACAGGATTGAGGGAGATCCAAATAGCTTGATTGACAAAGACCAGTTCCAAGGTAGAAATATTTAAAAAGTCATGTTTGCTTTTTGCACTCCATGTTGTGAAAATGGCAAAAGTAATTAATTGTAATGTAATTTTTTTTTGCCAAGCCCAACAGAGAATATTTCTTGGTATAATGCAATAGACATTTATTTGTTCCAAAGAAGGTTCCGCCCGCCCCCCTCCTTTGCCAACTTTCTGCTCTCCAACAGGTGGATATGTAACTAGGTCAACTGAAAGAATCCTGCAGCTTATGTATATTAATGAGTGTGAGGCTTCAACTGCAGCAGAGTGCATAAGAAACAGCGCTCTAGTTGCTGAAGTAAGGACAATGTCTCTTTAATAATGACAGGTGAGGGGAAAATCTGTCTGAACCTTACTGCTTGGGGAGCTCCGTCTGACTGGATCAGTGGGGGATACACTGAGGTTAGCTAACTGACAGATGACTTCTTTCCAGACACCTGGCCCCAGCCATTGCCATGCATTGCAAAAGAGCCTTTGGTTTCTTCCTTTTGTTTAGCATATCAAAATCTAACTGGATTAGAAATATTATTTCCAGGGAGCCAAGATATATGGGTGTAAATTTGATAACAAACTGAGGTTGATTGTAAGCCCATGTGGAATTGATCCTAGGGCTGGGTGGTGGAAAAGCCAGTTGTCAAATGAGAGGGCTCTATACAATTGGTCCTCCATATTTGTGCCTTTGACTTTTGCAGATCTGATTATTTGTGGATTTGATTAATATGTTCTCTCTGGGAATCCCTAGGTCCTCCTGCACCAGTCTGCCAGAAGTTGACCATAGAGTCCCACTGAAAGACCTAGAGGTTTCTAGAGAAAACACTTCTCTAGGTATTTGTAAGTTTTCCAGTGCAATTCTATGGTCAACTTCTGGTGAATGTTGGCCATAGAGTTGTACTGGAGGACCTATCCACAGATTCTTTATTCACAGATTGACCCATCCATGGGTTGAAAATATTCCAAAAGCTATACATTCCAAAAGCAAACTTTGATGTTGCTATTTTATATATGGGACACTATTTCATTATGCCATTGTATTGAATGGGACTTGAATATCCACTAATTTTGGTATTCATGTGGGGCTCCTGGAACCAAACCCCAGCAGATACCAAGGACCCACTGTTTCTTTCTGTATGCATTGCTGGTATGGATGTGCATTATGATAGCCATCAAAGACTTCCCAGAGTGGCCAGGCCTAGGATAAGGTTAAGTTTTTATAATCGGGAGACTGCTTGAGAATCCCATGTATGTCATATCCAAATCTTTCTGGGGAAAAGACAGACACAGCAGAATGAGAAACAGAAACCGTTTCCATCCAGAACTCCCTATCTTGCCACAGTGTCTTCTCCTTCTAGGGAACAAGATGCAAAAGAACTTCATAACTAGCAAGGCACTTGGTTATTGCAAATTCATTCTGAATTAATGCCAAAGCACACTGCTTTGGAAGGAGCCCATTGAATTCACTGCCATGTCCTTCAGAGCAAACCTGCTTAGAGCCATGGTGTCAGGGACCTATAGGAAGTTTGTTATACATGCTCATTTAGGTTCAGTTTATAATCTAGGCTAGAGTAATAGTAATGGCAATGCACTTCACAGATAGATGAATCGTGGTCCTTGCCTGAAAGATGAACAGTTTTGCCCTTTGGGATTAGTTTAAGGAAGTTTAATTAGCTATTAGACATATTAAATAATCCAGCTTTCAGTTATTTAAATTTTTTCCTCTGTGTGTGTATATGTTTGTGCATGGTTTGACAAAACAAAACAATCTCTTTTTTTGTATTAAACCAGAATAAAGTAGAATATATTTGCATAATGCAATGATCCATGAAGGTTACCATAACATCAAGGGACCATATTAACCGGTTGAATGGAATTCATTAGAAATTAACTACCACTTAAATTAATTTTCCCACATTCACAAGGCTATAATGGCAGAAAAAGGAACCGTACATCAGTGTGTACTGACAGGAGAGCTGTCACTGCTTTTATTTATAGGTGAATGTATTAACCCACCAAGCTGCTTTTCTACACAAAAAGCTGTGCCTAAACACTCATAAATTGCTACTTCCCAAACCTGCTCTATTAATAAGTAAGCCAAGTCTGATTCAGCAGAAGCACATCTTTCCTAGTTAGACTTTATATTTTCTGTCACATGTCAATAGATAGATAGATAGATACATTAAATGTTTCTCATTAGACAAACTCCCATACTCTATAGTTCTGAAAATTTTGAGTGAAATAAATTATCATACACACACCTGATATAAGAATCCAAAATCCTCACTGTTTTTCACTAACATTTCTCAATGTGTAAAAATATAAATAAATATGTATCACTGGTTTTCAACACTCTTTGAGAAAATGTTCACTCGTTTATTTAAATTGCCCCAGCTCTCAGCTGCACTAATCTGCATGGTCAGCTCAAGACGTATAACTTTCTGAAGTAAAAACTACAAACAGTACCAATACTTGTTCAAGCCATGATACATAGTACCCATGCTGCTTTGTTAACAGTCTTTGAGTTAGCCCCTGTGGATGAGACATCTCCAAGACCTCCTATCCTCCGCTGGTCTGCTTAGGTCCTGCAGATTCAGGCCTGTGACCTCCTAGATTGAGTCTAGCCATTTGGCATGTGGGGTTCCTCTTTTTCTGCTATCTTCTACCTTCCTTAGCATTATTGTCTCTTCTAGTGAGTCATCCCTTCTCATGATATGGCCAAAGTATGACTGCTTCAGTTTTGGGAGTGGGCACCTGAGAAGGGAAAATCAATGCAGACAGACCTCTGTGTACATAGTCTTCCAGGGGAACTGGAAATAAAGGGTTGTGTGTGTGTAATTCCCCTTCACTTCCTCTGGCCATCTCAAATTGGGTGGGATTACCCTTTAGGTTTTTTATTAATAATTTTAATTTCCATTTTCTTAATACAATATAAATATCAACAATCATTCTATGTTCCCATTCATACATACATTCTCCTTTCCTATCCATACCCCCTCTCCCCAGTTTTCCTTCTACCTATTACCCTTGTGATTGATCCAGGGATGATGAAGAATGGGAACATAATGGTGCCAACAGCATTTTCCAAAAGGGCATATTTGTGCAGTGTGATTCTCAAGGAAAAAGTCTACCCACCAAAATAAAGTGAGAACTGATCCCACACAATTCTAGTTAGATTATTATAATAGATTCTCAGAAATGTCAACCCCATCAGTTAACTACAAGCACTTTCTCTTTCATGCTTGCTTACTGCTGGAATGACTTCTGAATACATTATGCAGTTGCATTTGACCACTGTTCTTTGTTGTTGTGTGTCTTCAAATTGTTTCTAATTTTGATGACCCTAAATCAAACCTATCATGGGGTTTTCTTGGCAAAATTTGTTCAGGAGAGGTTTGCCATTGCCTTCCCCTGAGGCTAAGAGCATGTGACTTGTCCAAGTTCAACCAGTGGGTTTTCATGGCACAGATTTGAACCCTGTTCTCCAGACAACTGTAGTGTCATCTTAAATTGCTCTATAAAAATGCGAACATGACTCCTAGATCGGGGCAGGCAAATGTCAGGGATTAAAGGACTGAATTGCCCCCCTAGAAACCTTAAAGAGCCACATTCCCAATCCAACAAAATAAATAGAATTCCCACATGCACCCTCTATAGGACATGGGAGACAATGTTGCCATTATTTTGGGTCCCCTTTGCCATTTTTGATCCAAGAGGGGACTTTTTCTTATCAGGAAGTGATCCAAAAGTCAGTGCCTTCACTAGGGCTGGCGTTACTCAGTGTGGTAACTCATGGTGCCCCCTCCCCATTGACCTCCTCCCATACCACACCAATACAGAATCCTTTGTAATGTTTTTTGTACTGATGTTTCTCGTAAATCATCATTCCCATATTTCACTGAATGTAATGGCAATAGTTGTGACATAAAGATTCTCCTTTCTTCTCCCATTGAGCCTCACCCCACTCACAATATCTCTTTGGCAGAGCTCCAGCATTTTAACAGGACACAGGCTAACATGGGGGTTGCAGACTGCCAGAAATAGTGTGAATTCAGTCCACTTTTAGGGTTAGGGTTAGAGTTAGGGAACCATGGGAACTGTATTTTATTGTGGCATCAGGGTTGTCTGACAGAGAAGGCTCAATGTCTCAGAAAAATAACAGTTCCCATGATTCCCTACCACTAACCCTAACCCTAAAAGTGGACTGAATTCACACTATTTCTGGCAGTCTGCAACCCCCCATGATGGCCTATTTTTACCCAAAGGCAGATGTTTGAGGAGCAGTGGTTTCACTCCTCCTTAGGGTGTCACCTGGTGCAACCTACACCTCCCACACTCCCCTTGTGATGTCCCTGCCGAAAGCCAATTTCCTGTTACAGCAAAGTCTTCTCCTGCACCTTAAGCTGCCAAGAATGGCAAAATGACAAAATTGCCTTGGAGATCACCAGGTCCTAGAGGACATCTGGATGAAAAAAAAATGCCCCTCAAAATTGGGGGGGGGGGGAAACCATGACAATCTCGGGAAGGGCACAAATCACTCTTTGCTTACCTCTGGCCTAGATAAAAGTAACTGAGCAGTTTTGGATACAGATGACAGAATATTAAAATCTAAAAGGGGAGCATACATTCTTTCAGGTAATAACATAGATATAAATATTACAATGAATTAATTCATTTTAGATAAAGAACAGTTATGTGGCTTAGGCCCAGATTATTTGAAGAACCCTGTCTCCCCATATGAACATGCTAGAGCCCTAAGATCTTCAGAGAAAGGATTTGTCTCAGTCCTGCCACCATCCCAGGCTCACTTGGTGTGGACACAAGAGAGAGCCTTCTCGGTGACTGCTCCCACCTTCTGGAATAGCCTTCCATGGGAGGCTATGCTGGCCCCCTCCCTGCTTGCCTTTCATTGGCAAGCCAAGACATTTTTATTTAAACAGGCGTTTGCTATATAATCATACCATTGTGGTTTTTATGTGTGTTTTAGTCATGATTTTAACTTTTGTATATTTTAATGTAATTTTATACTATCTTTTGTTAATTTTAACTGTTTTAAATTTTATTGTAATTTTTTCAAAAAAATGTTTTTGTCTGTGAGCCAACTTGGGTCTGGGAGAGGGGTGGCATACATACTAAATAAACAAATAAACAAATATTAATTACTATGTTAGATGACAGGATTTTAATTATAGAAAAAAACTGGCAATTAAGTGGGACAGAGGAAAGAAGATTCAACTCACCTTTAGTAAAAGTATTTGTATATAATAGAGTGAACGATATAACCAAAGATTAGAGGTGAGGAAGTCACATTATTGTCTTTGTCAATAATGTTGTTATTGTTGATGTTGATGTTGTTTATTATTTTTGTAGTTGTTTGTTGATTGAAATAATAAAGCATATTATATTTTTAAGTAACTAAGCAGTTTTTCCCCCAATACATTACCTCTGTGGGTAATGCAAGCTTTCTTCTTAGCCTAGGAACAAAGCAAAGAGTAACTTTCTTTGGACTTCAAGCTTTCTTTGTGGTTTTGGAAACTCTGATGTGAAGGCAAGCACATGACATGCATCGTGTGTGTGTGTGTGTGTGTTACTGAGTTTACCACACTCTTTTGCAGATGTAAGCATATTTGTTTTTCAACCCTTCATTGTTAATCCCTACTCTACAGCATCAGTAACACGAGGCAGCTTCCTTGCTTTGCCTAACTGTAGGGCCAGCCCCATAGTCAATGCAGATAAGCATCTGAATTTTGAACACTCCATCTAAGACTAAAACAATTGCATGAGAGAACAGTAATATCCAGTGGGTATTACACCTATTTTCAAAGTAATCAAATTGTTTTACAATATCTCATTAATTCTTCCATATAGTTTACAGATTACAGATAATGTCTGGATCTGAGAGACAGGATCCATTTGTTTATGGCCATCCTTGGCATTAATAGCTACATTGAGATATTTCATCAGGGGCAGCTAATGACTTTCATATCAGTGTGGTGGTGAATCTGCTCTGGATTGTTCTCAGAACCCTTTGCAGACTGCCAGAAATAGTGCACATTAAATTGAGGCACTGCCCTGGCTCAGTGCTAGGGAGTCATGGGAATTGTATTTTTTTCTGGGACATTGAGCCTTCTCTGTCAGAGAGCTCTGGTGCCACAATAAATTACAGTTCCCATGATTCCCTAGCATTGAGTCAGGGCAGTGCCTCAATTTAATGTGCACTATTTCTGGCAGTCTGCAAAGGCCCTAAGGTGCTGAACCCTGTCCTAAAGCTACTTAAACTTCATATTGGAAGAGAGTCTGACATTGTAAGTAGCAAACCACTGAATTTAGACTATGGTCTTTTTAGTTTGCAGTTTATGTTCTCTATCAGGATAGATCTGTAAGGCAAAACAGTAATCAGCACTACAGTCCACCACAACTGGATAATATTACTGAATTAGCTTTGAATGGAATACTTAGTAGATGTGATCTTTTTTATTCCTCTCTTGTCACTTGGTTCAATGTATATCCTGCTTCTCCTCCAATGAGTTCATGACAACATACATGTTTTGTTGCAAAGGTGACATAGAAAAGCCTTCTCCAACCCATGTAAACTTGCTGCCCTCAGGTGTGGTGGAGGTAAAGTTGCCATATAAAATAAGGGACAGAGCTTTAATGGTTGTATAAAAGAGGGAATTTCAGCTAGTGTTGGTTGTATAACAACCCCAACTCCATGTGCATCTCATCAATCTAGGACCATGACATTGAGATAGGCATAAAACATTCCCATATGTGCCCAATTCCATATATGTCTGCCTAGAGGCAAGCACAATTAAAATCAATGGACCTGCTTTCAAGTAAATAATCATAGGATTACAAATTTAATTATTGAATAGAGGACCTGAGATTGGCCATACGAGAAGAATGGACTGATCACCCGGTTGTTTTGTTAAAACCACAACTAAGAATTTATTCAAAGATTCCACAAGCACCTTTCATTTGTTTGTTTTGCTTTCATGGCAAATCAGAGTGTTATAAATTCTTGAAGAATTGACTAATGACTTTTAGCTCTGAAGGCATTATTACATTTGCTAAATTCCCCTGTCTTGTTCTGCTTTTAACTGACTACCTTTTAAAAATTTAAACATCATCTAGAATCTCACTTCCAACCCCAATTAGTGGATTTCCTGATTAAGAAATGCTGGAATTAACTTTTTAGCCAATGAAATTTTTACAAGTGTTCTCTCTTGTCAACAGTAGTAAAAAAAAAAAAAAATACAGCCACATCAATGATTCATTGATAAATGTATGTCTAAAATGCAACAGAAGAACTAGCATCCCACTGCTTCTCGAGCAAAACCTGCTTATTTTATTTTTATTTTATTTCTGTTCCCTTGCCACTCACACACCATTCTTTTTCTTGGCAATATTTTGATTTCTGCATGGTATGATTAACCTGTACACTCTGTTCCTCTTAATGTGAAGCTGTTTTCTTATCCCTTTTTCCATTCTACAAACCCAGAAAGAAAAGCATATAGCCGGAGGCCACACAGAGTAATACCAATGTCAAGCTTTATAAAACATATTTGTTTCATGTCCTCTAAGGACAAATGATAGACATGTAAAAATGTTTTCTCTGTTCCTGTTTCAGGGAATACTTAGTTTAGAATTAACTTCTGTCATAGAAAACAATTTGCAGAGCCCATTCGGTACAATTTCCTCACAATTCCTACTGTGGAGAAAGGGCAAAATTGGTACATTGTGTCAGACGAGTGATTACAAGTCCGCAGCATCTACTTTCTCTTGTCACTATGGTTCCCCTTTAAGGAAAGGTTGCCATTCAGAAGAGAAACATTCATCCAGAAGGAACAAAGAAATGCATTCAATTAGCAAGCTATCACAGACAGTATAATTCATTTAATTTTTAATTGTTTTCAGAATAGAGGGCATTTCAGTGGCTTTGAAACACTTTATTTTCGCCATGCATCCTAATTTTATATTCTTTCTGAAGACATTCAGACAGAGCATGGGGAGTGATTTTACACACAAGTGTGGTATTCACTTCAAATAGGCCAAGCTATTCTAAACATCCCTGCAAAACTTTTTGTGTGATGAGTTTGCATCAATGATGGCTCGAGCATCTGGTGGGTCATGAAACAAGGCACCCTTCATGGAAGGAGATTATGAAAACACACAAAGAATGCTTTCATGCTTCCTCTCATCTTTTGGGGTTGCTCCATGCCAACAGAGAGGGGAAGGAGCATAGTTCAGTGTTTCAATGCATGCTTTGCATTCAGATCTTTCTTTTTTCAAATCTTGGCATCTCAAGTTAAGAGAGGATCAGGTAGCCGGTGATGGGAAAGACTTTGGAAACCCACTTCCAGTTGGAGGAGACAATATTGACACCATGAGTTACCACACTGGGTGACACCAATCCTAGTGATGCCACTGGTGGGTGGGTATGTGAAGCAGCTTCCTGTGGCCTAAGGATAATGGTCTCACTGTTGAGGTAGTGGTTTTTCAATCCTGCAAATGCCTGAACTTGCTATCCACTGGGGGAAAAACCGCGCCACTTTTACTGAGTGGCCCACCCACCAGTGGCGTCACTAGGGTTAGTGTCACCCAGTGTGGTAATTCATGGTGTCACACACACACACACACATTGACCTCCTCCCATGTCACACCACACAGAATCCTTAGTAATGCTTTTTTGCACTAATGTTACTCGTAAATCGTAATTCCCTATACCACTGAAAGTAATGCTAATAGTTGTGACATGAACAATTAGAAAAATTAAAATTACACCTACTACCCTTGTCCTATGACTTTTCATGAAATATTATACATGGACAAGGGGCAGGACTGCAAGGGAGGGGCAGCCATTATATACAAAAAGTTAGTGCATTCTGTTTATGGCAAAAATCAATCGGCCAGGTTAATGTGGCAATTAGACCTATATTTAGATATCTCCAAAGCCACATGGGTACACATATGGACCTCCCCACCCCTTATAAATCAAGATTGGCATTGACAAAAGGGGGGACTCTAAAATTAATATACAAATGGTATCTAACACCTGTGAAACTGTCCCAGATGACAAAAAATGTCTCTCCAAAATGTTGGAGAAGCTGTGACACCTTGGGCTCCTTTGAACACATGTAGTTGGATTGTCCCATTTTTGGAATGCAATACTGATACAAATCTCTGTTATTGTGAAACAAACTGTAACCTTCTGTCTGGGCCTTCTCTTATTGTATCACTTTATTGAGAACACTCGTCTGAAATATTGTAAGCTTATCACATTTCTCATCTCAGCAGCCAGGAATATAATTGTGAGAAGCTGGAAAACAGGGAATGTACTAATAAGCAACTGGTGGAAAAAAGTTTGAGACATTTGGTTATTGGAAAGGTTTTCTTATACTTTTCGACTCTGTAATGAACAAAAGAAACCACACACCTTATTTTGGTCAGTGTTTATTGATTATGTCAACCAACTCATTTGCTATCGAACCTACTACTCATCAAACTATTCTTTGGAAAGACTCTTTGATCCTGACTTCATCAACTAGCGAATCTGAATGATGTCTTTAGGACTTGGTTACTGCTATTACCCCACAAAAGATAGCTGTTATGCAAGTTTACATATAGTCCTCCATGGCTATTTGTTACTTATGTATTGTTTGTTTTGTATTGTTATAAAACAAATAAAAAACACTTAATTATAAAAAAATTAAAAATACACCTTCAAACTACAATACCATCCATGCAACTTAAATAGGTTTACATATACATGGATAAAATATTTTTGTAAAGAAAAATTTAAAAGAATATTTTTTTTAATTTCAATTTTTTTAAAAAATTAAAATTTGAAATTTTGAAATTTGAAAATTTAATGTTAAAAAATTCTAGGGCATCTCCTTTCTCCTCCCACTGAGCTTCACCCCACTCCCACCATCTCTTAAATCATTTTAAAGGGAAGCAACTGAATGCCACACCCCGTTTCTGCCCAAAAGTAGGTATTTGAGGAGCAGTGGTGTCACCCCCTCTTAGGGTGTCACCTAGTGAGGTCTGCACCCCACCCCCAGTGATGTCACTGCCACCCACAACATCTCTACCCCAGCCCACACAGTCCCTACACCCACAGAAAAAGATATGGCTGCACTTGGGATGATAATTTTTTTTCCAATTCCCAACAAATGTTGAGAACAATGAGACATTTTTTTATCTTGTAATTTCAGGACACTCGGGAATGATTTTCCACATAACTATGGGAAACTATGCAACTTTTCTACAATAGTAATAGTAATAGCCTAACTTTTAAACCAGCGAAGGCTGCAGCTTCAGTCAGCCTGGGTTTATTTTCCTGCCACGTTACATTTGAGTTACATCACATTCAAAGGCTGCAGCCATGATGTTGAACCCTTCACCGTGTTGTTTGCACTTTTCCCAAGTACATAGTGAAAAACAACATTTTCTTCTAAAAGCTGGACAGTTTTCTGTGCATAGTGAAAAGAGAGCCTAGGTTTTTAGAGCAAAGCTATGTAGTTTGTTTGACTCCGGCACAGTTTTCAAAAACTGTGCAATTTATCTTGTACCAGGAACAAATTAAAAGTTCCCGCAAGTTCCAAGAAGCAATCAATGTACCATTTTCCTTCCCACACAAGTTTCTCAAAGAGTTGTGAAATCCAAATTCAACCCCACACAGAAAATTGATGAATTTCCATTCCATCCCTAATCTATACGCAGCCAAGACCTCTGTCTGAACTTTGAAATCTGATAACAGGATGTTGCTGCACACAAACCATGCAGTACATGTAGGCAGCGCTTACCAGATATCTTGTTCAAGACATGGATTTCGGGAAGGACCAAAGCAATTTCTGATTGGTGCAATTCTTACTCACAGCATTAGTGAGTGTGGCCATGTGTTGAAGCATAGAAAAGATTCTTCTGGATCAGCTGTCTGCCAGATTGGAAGAGCTCATGCTTTTTTTCTATCAGTCTGGAAGAGCCCAGAGAAAGCTGTAACAACTGTAAGAGGCTATCACTGTAGTTCAGGGTCACAACTGTGTCAGCTTTTGGATGCTGAACCACAGGTCCCAGCATTCGTCACGGTTGCTATTCTGAGTAGGACTGCTGGAACAACATCTAGGGAGCCAAACAATACCCCCATCTGCTGTAGACCATGTACATCCCACAGCAATTCCGGTTTAGGTGAAAGTAGCAGGCAGATAGAGGAAATGTGACCTTAACTAGGTCCAAAACACACTGCATAAATAATCTAGTTTGAGACGGCTTTAACTGCCCTGGCTCAATGCTAGGGAATTCTGAGAACTGTAGTTTTGTGAGACATTTAGCCTTCTCTGCCGAAGAGCTCTGGTTCCACAGTAAACTACAATTCCCAGAATTCCCTAGCATTGAGCCAGGGCAGTTAAAGCCGTCTCAAACTGGATTATTACTGCAGTGTGTTTTAGACCCTAGTCATATATTTATTAAGACTTAATCTGTCATGGTAACAAAATTATCATTTAATTTCTGAAAATGGAGAATTTAATGCTTAATTTCTCTCTTTCTGCTTAAGAACATTTTCATCTCCTTAGCCATCTTGAATATGAATTAAGCATGGTAATCTGTTTATTGGTCCAGCTAAAAAGTTTTTTCATACAATTTTTTTCTGTATAATAATGTGTATTTATCTAGTTAGCATCTTTGATGGCTTAGAATCAAAATAAAACTAAAAATGACATCATAACTTTTTCTTTCTTATGTAAAACCTAGGCTTAAAACATGAAGTTTGGTCAAGAAATGGAAATCTGAACAGCAAAGCAAAAAACAATGGAATATGCTGAACATTACTAGAAAAGCAAAATGGAAGTATCAACTAATAGGCAAGAGAGAGATTTGGTTGCAGAACATATATGAGAACAAAGAAATGGAAACCGTAATAGAAGAAAACAAAGGTGCTCATGATTTCTTCGGCGCATGATTCCTCACCTCTTCCATTTGTATCCAGAACTGTCATCCAAATCATTTATTTCTGTCATTGCTTAGATTGTGACACTTATAACCTTTAAAACAGTGCTTAACTTTGCCTTGTTATTTTGGAATCTATGGCAACATGGTTTTGCCAGCCCTCATATCTCTTGGATTTCAGAATATTGTACTGATATTTATTTATTTCCCTTGCACCTTTCCAATTACTCTTTCTGTATTCCTATTAATGTTTTCCTCTAAGACTCTGAGCTTCTGCTGTTGGTTGGTGTTCCACAGGCGGAGAGGCCTTTTACACTTTACCTTGTAATTTTGTTTATCCATCTGATTTACTCCTTTGATCTGAATTACCATATTCATACTGATGATATCCAAATTTATTTTTCTGCTCCACTGATAGCTTCTTCTGTTCTTGGTAATATTACTAACTAAATAAAAGACATCTCATCTGGAACACATGAACAAAATTCAATTTAGCACAATTTCCTGCAAAATCATCTTGCGGTATCCCTGTTATGCTTTTTGTTAATAATATTTCTTTCATTCCTCCTCCTAATGTGTACAGTCTTGATGTGTCACTTGATTTTGATCTATATTTTCTCCATGTATTACTTCTTTTATAGAACATTTTTCACACTTAAAATCAGTATTACAAAGTTTCTTTCTTAGTGTTGCTAAGACTCCAATGAAAGGTCTGTTCGTTTTATGTCTTCATCATGCTAATATTTTATTGGTCTCTTGGTTTCTCATCTTTCTTCTCTGATCCTCTCAATTTTATTACTCGTCTTCATTTTTTTTGTCGTCTTGTTCTGATGACACATCACTCCTCTGTTTTTCTCTTTTGATAACTATTGCCAGTCTTTATTCATTATAATTTTTTGTTCAGTTTAATCTTCTGTTTAGACTACAAGTTACCTTGACATTGTCTTGCTTTCAGACATCCTTTGCTCTGCCTTCTCTCTGTCTTGGCCTCTAAAGGCCACCAGTGAATGGGGCTTTCACATGAGACAGTTATAATACTGTGATTCCACTTTAATTGCCACAGTTCCATCCTATGGAAGCCTAGGATATGCCGTTTAGTGTGGGGTATTTCAAACTCTCGCCAGAGCACTTCACCAAATTACAAACCCCAGGATGGGAGTCCATAGGATGTAGTCACGTCAATTAAAGTGGAATCATACTGCCCTTCTTATATACTCTGGGGTTTGGTTCCAGGACTCCCTGTGGATACCAAAATCGATAGATGCTCAAGTCCCATTAAATAGAATGGCATAGTAAGATGGTGCCCCTTATATAAAATAGCAAAATCAAGCTTTGCTATTTGGAATTTATACTTTTTTGAATATTTTCAAGCTGTGGATGCTTGAATCCATGGATAAAGTATCTGTAGATATGGAGGGCTGACTGTAATTGTATAGTGTGAAAGGGCCCTTGGACAAGCACACAGAAGTCATTATTGTTGATTTTTGCTTCTCTATTTCTTCCTGCTCTATTTGCCACAGACCACCCTCTGGACTCCTATCTTTTGGTCTTGCTCCTTCTTTCTGCCATTTAATACCCATTTTTTTTTCTCCCAAACAGTTAGTATTTTAGTTCTGTTTTCCTCCAATGTCTTGTTTACTTCTCTTCTTTTCAGTCAGCTTTTTCAAATTACATTATGAATGAAGGAGAGGGACTTGTTTTTAAAATGAACTTAATTCTCAGCAATATAATTCTCAGCAATATTTATGGAACATAATTCTCAGTAATATTTAAGGCTGTAGTCCTATAACCACTCACCTGGAATTAAGTTCCACTGAATTCAGTGAATTTGTAATTTGCAATTTTGTACTTTTTATTGTAATTTAAAATTCAATTATTAATTATTACTGTTGTGTTTTTTACTGTTTTTATCATTTATTTATTTTGCGGTGGTTTTATTGTTATGTTTTAGCCTTGCTGTATTTTTCTTTTTATTTTATATTTTTGCTCCCGCCTCGATCCGCAGGGAGAGGCAGGAAATATAAATAAATTACATTATTATTATAATGTATTGCTAAATAGATATGTCTAAGATTGTCCACCTTGACCAATCAGTGGCTGATCCTTTTCTCCAGTGATATCCCAAAATGTAGTCCATGGATGTGCTGAATTTGCATAACTGAGATACAAAGTAAGAATGTGTTCAACTGTTAAATGTGCATAATATGCAAATTAGATGCCTGAATTTGTGGGGCTGGAATATGGCAACTCTATCTTAAAGGCTGGTACCCAAAGCCAGGTACCCATGAAAGAGATGCTATTTATAGCTGAACGGTTTGGTATACAGAATGCAGAGTATTACTTCTTTAGCCAAACCAGAAGTTTTATTTACAGATTTAATTTTATGAGATAGCTCAATGGATTTATTACCTGACCATTGATTGTGCTGTCTGAGCAGAACTCTGGGAACAGAACGATCAGGAGGACTCCCAGACATTCTGAAATGAGTGAAATAATTTACACGATCATCCAAAGCAGGGACCAAGTTTCCCTCCCCACACCCAGGCATCATAGTACATCAGAAGTGACAGCACAACACTTTCTGTGGCCATTTTCAGGTGAAAAAGGTAGAAGGTGTTGGGGATTTCTAGGTCATCATGCAGAGGTCTTGGGCATCACTGTGTCTGCAAGCAATTTTCTTGTATTTCAGACCAGTTTCAGTAACACACACATACACACACAAGCACACACACACACCTGCTAGAAAATCAACCAGATACTGTTTAAAAAAAAACAGTTGATCTGCACTGAAGGCTTTGAAGGATTGGGCAGGGTATTGGGGAGGGGATTATAAAGTCAACTTTAGGGGCCATATAGAGCCCATAGGAAACTCTCCCCATACCTGTTCTAAAGAGACCACCCTTCCCATTGGAGCATTAAATCCAGAATCTCAGATTATCAAAATTGTCCCACTGCAGATTACTTCTTAAAGGACAAAGTTATATGTTAAAACAAATCTGTATCAAAACAAGAACTTATCTGAGTCACCATTTTAAGTGGTCTTTCATAAATTCATTGGGAAGGGGAGGGCTTCTCACAGCCAGAAGTCTCTAATCTGGCTGAGCCAGAGGCCTCCAAGGTCTTTCATCAACTTCTGTCCAGTTCTCTCTACACAAGAATACCCTGGAGCTTTTTTGAGTGACTGTGATCCTGTAGGGAGCAATTGCAGCAGCAGACTTCGAGAGCATCCTGAGTAATAAATTGTGAAGGAGTGCCTGGACTTCTTCCATCTACAACTCAGAGAATTAGGTTATCTTGCACCTCTGTCTCCAGAGAGAAAGATTATTCTCGGTTGAAGAGCTCTTAACTGCCAGCACGGTCAGCATTATTTCCCTTAGTTAATCTTCAGAAAGTGCAATGTTTCCTTATTTAATGTTTGTTATTTGCATACCTTGGTGCTACGTTAAGTATGATAATCCCACTACCTGTCCTTGCATTTATGATACATGCCAGGTATAAACAAAAGTGGGAGTAAGCTACTACTGATTAGTTCTTGATAACTGTTAAGCAAGTGCCATTTTGTTTACTCTGCAATATTACTAATAGATGCAATCATGGTCAAACAAGAAATGCCATCCAAAATCTGTTTTTACAAGGAAAAAAGTTGCATATCATAAGTCCAACTCCTTATCATTCTTATGTGCATTCACACAACAAGAGTCTGAAGTCAGTGGGAGAATGCAAACTAGTTTCTCCAAATCAGGGCTTCTCAATAGAGTTGAACAGTCTCTACACAGAAAAACAACAAAAACAACAACAACACTATCCCCCGCACTCTCCTAATAATGCCCCTGGCTTCACAGAAGACTGTCCTGTCTTTGATGGAGTCTCCAATCCAAGTTCAGTTTAAAGAGAAAGAAGCAGGGTTCATTTCTTCTGTGTTCAGCTAGCCTGTGACAGCTGGGGGGTTCCCTATCAGTGGGGCAGTGAACCTACTCCAGGCTTTTGCCTGATGTTTAAAGAAACTCTCCAAGATGCTGAACTTCCTTCCCAAAACAAATCCAGCACCTTAGATAGCTCCTTTAATGTTTGAACTAAAAAGTTACCACTGCTCTGACAGCAAAGCCACAGTTACCATTACGCCAGCTAGTGTTTTACATTGCAATTCTACACATCTTCTCAAAAGTAAGCCATATTGAAATAAATGGAAATTACCCTCTCAAACAAGTATATATAGAATTTCAGCATTAGTGCTGGGATGTTTGTTTAAACGCAACTATGAATTCTGCATCTGTCAAATTCTGTAGCAACAACTTCATGATGATCAGGCAGGGTAACCATGTGTCCTACTTGATAGAGAAGAATTGAGAAATCCAAGTCTAGTTTAAAGATAAAGAACCAGAAGAAGGTTGAGGAAGAGGTGGGGGTTGTCAACTACAGCTAGAGTTGCCAGGTTGGATACAGGATAGGGCTCCTGTCACTTTAATCCTGAACAAATCATGGAGCAGGATGGGGTACTGTGAATTTCCATGAAGTGGGACACAGATACCTCGTACTTCCTCACCTCTTCTTTCAGCCACAGTTGTCCCCTCCCAACATTGCTGCTGCCTCACCAGTGAAAAGAAGATACAAAGGGTGCAGAAGCACCAATGGCAGGAACACAGCTGCACCCCCTCCTCCTGTCTGCACTGGTAAGACAATATTATGTTGGAAGAGGATGGATGTGGCTGCAAGTTGAGGTCTGGAAGGTGAGGGAGGACAGGTACCTGTGTCCTACTTGACAGAACTTTAAGGCACCTCATCTTGCCACACAATCAGTTCAGGTCTAAATTTAGAGGAGTTCCATCTCTTATCCAGCCTGGCATCCCTCAATGTACCTGGGCTGCAGAACATTTTACCATTGTCCAAACACAGATGGCTTCAGCCTACTGTTAGATTTAGTTTTCTTAAATATAAATTTCCAAGCTCTGAGACTGAGTAGACACAAAATTCAGTGAGCCACAATCTTCCCTATTATAGTAAGAATACTGCATTTCTAACCCCAAAAAGTAGGGTCTCCATAAGTTGGAAATGACTTGAAGGCACACAACAACAATAATTGCATTTCTATTTAAATAATTCTAAATCTGCACCTCTCCTATCTATAATCATACGCAATTATTATGCAAGCCTGTGTCCTCTTTTCTCTTCTCTTTTGGTGATATCTTTCAATTTTTGGGACCATGCATAAGTGACCAACCTATTACTACATGACTGTAGCTCTGCATTTAAATACATACAGCAAATTTTGTCACCAGAAATACACGTACTCTGTACAAGCACAGAAAGTAGTAGGGGTTTTCCTTGAAATTCATAGTCTTTATTTATTTAAATATATGTTCTGCTTTCTATACATTAAAGCTTCAGGAATAGTATTAAAAGTATGTGATCAAAAGTAATAACTACTTTCTTTTCTGTGATCACATGATGCTAATTCTTCTAGCCAACTCACTGAGTCCACACATACTAAGCAGTCATTTTTGGTGAAAAGTTAAATAGATTTAGGGCCTTTACAGACTGCCAAAAATAATGCAACCTGAGTCCACTTTAACTGTCCTGGCTCAGTGCTAGGGAATCATGGGAATTGTAGTTTTTTCTGAGACACTGAGCCTTCTCTGTCAGAGAGCTCTGGTGCCACAATAAACTACAGTTTCCATGATTCCCTAGCACTGAGCCAGGACAGTTAAAGTTGCATTATTTCTGGCAGTCTGTAAAGCTACACACAGAAAGCTACACAAGCAGCCTGAAGCACAAATACCACAGTTTAAAAAACAGACAGTGATTATCCTGTTATGATAATGTTGTAATCAAAGTTGAAAAATCAGTTTGTGGATCATAAGAAAATTCTACTCTTCTATCTGATTATTGTATTTATTATTAATGAGGTTTCAAAATCTTATTGTGAGGTTTTAAAAGTGGAAATTATGTATGATAAATGGACTTGAGTTCTCAAACTTGTTTCTAATCTTCTATAAGAGAATTTGTATGTATGTCTGTCAGAACCGTAGTTCCAAGACCACCATGAAGTCTAAACAGTTGAATACTCATGCATACTAAAATTCTAGGCTATTTGTTGTTTCCTTGTCTGCGTGCCCTTGCATATTTTAGATTTACCCTTTTGCATGTGAATATTTTTAAGTGTATATTTTTGTTGGGTTTTTTTGTTTGTTTGTTTGTTTGTTTTTGTTATTTTACTTGTAAAACACCATGCATGTTCTACGGGGAGAAACTGTTCCAAGACACCCGGAGACTGGAAAAACTCCGGACCAGGAAAGCACATCTACTCTGCTCACTAACTTTCCTGCTACGCTGCAGAGACACAGATACCATACCACTGTTTCTCACAGCAAAAAGGACCTTCAAATCATCACAGGCCAACCGGATCTACAATAGGATGGAACATGCTCTGTTACGTGAGAGAATACACACCACCCGCAAAGAACTAGCCCGCATAGACAAGGAACTGCTATCACTCCACCTCAGCATCAGTCAAAAGATGAACAACCAAGACTGGGACAAAATTGACAGCCTCACCTACAGGAAAATGGAAAAAGGGATGGCAGACCACACAGAAAGACAAAAACAGAAATTCAACAAATGCCAAAAGCACCAGCAGAAACCCTCATTGGATAAAGCACGGACGATCATCAATCTCACACAACGGCAACTTTCAGAAGAGGAGACATCTATACTGGCCAAAGGAGGCAACTTTGCAGTAACCACCACCAGAATCCCTGTTGAAGGCATCATTGCCCAGGTAGAATCAGCACTCCACCATCTCCCAGAAGAGGAAGCAGAAGAAATAAGAGGAGAAACAGCAAGGATTCTGCGCAAGGCAAAACCACCTCCCAGCAACATAACCAGAAAAGAAAGGAAAGCCATCAAGGACCTCAATTCAGACCCAGAAATCATCATTCTCCCAGCAGACAAAGGCAATGCCACAGTAATCATGGAAACAGAACAATATAAACAAAAAATCAGTGAACTCCTGGATCCTACAATATACAAAAAACTGAAACAAGACCCAACCAACAAAATCACCAGGAAAACCAACACCCTGATCAAAAACTCCTCAATTCAGCCAACCACAAGACAAAGTTTGTGCAAATCTGAGGCTCTCCCGCCAAGACTATATGGACTTCCCAAGATTCACAAGGATTCCATTCCACTCCGACCCATAGTGAGTGCCATTGGATCTCCCACATACGATTTGGCCAAGTTTCTGGCCACACAATTACAAACCCATATAGGGCAAACCCCCCATTACATCAAGGACTCAACTCACTTCATAAGAAAAATCAATAACCTTGAACTTCAACCCGGAGACATACTAGTCAGCTTTGATGTGGTCTCCCTATTCACCAAAGTCCCCATAATGGACACCATGATACTCATCCGACAAATTTTTCCAGAGGACATCACAGCCTTGTTTGAACATTGCCTCACCACAAGCTATTTCCAGTGGGACAATGGATTCTACGAACAGAGAGATGGGGTAGCAATGGGAAGCCCTCTGAGCCCAGTGATCGCAAACTTCTACATGGAGCATTTTGAAAAACAAGCCCTGAAAACAGCACCGAAAAAGCCCACAACTTGGTTCCGATACGTGGATGACACGTTCATCATTTGGAGCCATGGAGAAGAAGATCTGGCTGGATTCCTGAATCACCTGAACAACATCCACCCGAACATCCAGTTCACTATGGAAAAAGAAAAGGAAGGAACACTGCCATTCCTAGATGTCCTAGTCATTCGCAAACCTAACCAACGTCTGGGACACACAGTATACAGAAAACCCACACATACAGACAGATACCTGCACAAGAACTCTAACCATCACCCAGGACAAAAAAGAAGCACAATAAAAACACTGGTAGACCGGGCAAAACGCATCTGTGAACCCCACTTCTTGGAAGAGGAATTGAAGCACCTAGACCGGGCTCTACAGGCAAATGGTTACTCCAGCTCAGACATCAGAAGAGCTACCAGACCCAGAAAAACCCAGAGGACTGAAGACAAGCAGCCACCCAAAGGGAAGGTATTTTTACCATATATCAAAGGAGTCACAGACAGAATTGGGAAAGTAGTGAGGAAACACAACCTCCAAATTGTTTACAAACCAACCAAGAAAATCCAACAAATGCTGCGCTCAGCGAAGGACAGAAGAGACCCTCTCACAGCTGCAGGAGTTTACCGCATACCATGCAGCTGCGGACAAGTCTACATAGGGACCACCAAACGCAGTGTCCAAACACGAATCAAGGAACATGAGAGACATTGCAGACTGGGCCAGCCAGAAAAATCAGCAGTAGCAGAACACATGATAAACCATCCTGGGCATAAAATGCTGTTTGAAAACACTGAAATTCTGGACCATGCCAACAACTATCAGGTCAGAATGCACAGGGAAGCCATCGAAATCCATAAACACTTAGACAACTTCAACAGGAAAGAAGAAACTCTCAAAGTAAACAAGATATGGCTACCAGTCCTACAAAATAAGAAAATCTGCACTCAGCAAATGCAAAGGGAAGACCAACCAGGGTCAGCAGACAACAGCAAACAATCTCCTTGATTGCATTCCTCACCTGGAAGCCATGCCATTAACACCAGAACAACACCTATTCAACACAGAACAATACACAGTTTACATGGGAACAGCAGACATATCCTGGATTGCATAGCCTGAAGCGATGCCATCAACACAGAACAATACCTATTCAACACAGAACAACACACAGTTCACCTGGGAACCACCCCTCCCTACCCAGGGTCCCACAGTATATATACAACCAGGCTTTTCCATTTCAGTTTTCTCTGAAGATGCTAGCCACAGATGCTGGCGAAACGTCAGAAAGAAACTCTTTCAGAACATGGCCACACAGCCCGAAAAAAAACCCACAAAAAAACTATGGATGCCGGCCATGAAAGCCTACGACTTCACCATGCATGTTGTTGTTGTTGTTGTTGTTGTTGTTGTTGTTGTTGTTGTGTGAAGGCTACATCAGTAGCATCAGTCACTAGATGGAAGACTGCCATAACCAGGATATAGCTTAGCAGCTGATTCAATTGGAAATGAAGACAGAATGGTCCAGATTAGAAGGCTGAATTACACAGTTACCTTTCCTCCAGTTACTGTGGGACAGGACCCCTAATAGGCATGGAGTGGACAGAACCCTTCCTAAGGAGATCTAAGGGTGTTTCTATGGATCCCAATAGCTATGGGTTCACACAAATTGGATGGGCACAATATATCCAGTTCTGATAGCTTTATAAGCTTTACTGTATCAAGCCAAAGGCTATTCCAAGCTCTGTGCAATTGAGTTATTCAATTATATTAACTGAAAAAATGCCAGCTTTCGAATTGTGCTGAACCATATTCCATCTTACTCCTGAAATTTCATTGACTTAGACCATGAGAGACATGATTATTTTGTATTCTTTTATCAATGTTTGTAGGTGTGTCTGGCAAACTGCAGTACAAAATTCCTCATAGGAACTTATTGTCAAGTAAACAGACACCTTTTTGACAGTGCTGTGATGCAGTTGACATGTTCTCTAAATATCTGCTAGTCCAATTATTTTTAAAAAGAAAATAAATGCACTCATTTTAAGTCTTGAATCATATCAGTTCTTTAGTTGTACCAATCATTTAATTAAACTAATATTGTAGTGGTTCTTCTTTACAAATAAAAGAAGTTGAATTAGTAGGAATGCTCAACAGCTATGGTGGGGGAATGTATGTTTCAGAAGTGGGCACAGTAAGTAGTTACAAGCAGCATATTGTTTTTCATTACCAATGATTTGTTTCTTTGCAGAACAACATCCTGTAAAATATTTAACACAGTCAAAGCGACTAATGCACTTTTTGAATCTAAATATTCCTCAATTAAAAATTAACAAGGCACATAATTTTGATTTCTCTCTACAATTGTAGAAACTTGTGCATAAAGATTAATTACTTATAAAGTAAAATACACATTTTCCCTCCCAAACTGGCATTAAATTTGCATCTGTAGTTGTATGTTGAATTTCACTTTAGACTACTGTATGAAAAAGATGTTTGTAGACTCAAAGGAGTCAAAAGTTACAAATGCAAATGAGGTATGAAAAAACGCCTTGCTTCTATGTCCAGTGGAAGTGCTCATTCTGCTAAGTTCGCTTCTAATTGACCCTAGTTGCAATTCAGAAAATCATTAGCAGTGGAGCGAGAGGGGACAATGCAATTATTTCCATTTTCTTTGGAACATAACAAAGAGGAAAGTGGCATATGTTTTGTTGCAAATGGAAAACAAATGAATATTGCAGATACCTGCTGTTTGAAAACTGTGCCAGTTGAATCTCAAAGGTTTAGGATTTTTCTGAAAAAATTAAAAGTACACTCAGTAGATAGAAATACATATTTGACAAATTTATCTTTGTGACAAAAGCCCAAGGCTGATGTTCAGAAAGTATGTGTTGTCGTTGATCAGACTTGTGCCATACCCCGTTCACCATGTGTGCCTGGTCCCATTCTCCCTTTACATACTGACTTCCCAATGTCACTTATTGGGCATGTTGAACATAAAGACTTACCTGCATAGAGACTAGGATGGGGAACATGCATGATGCATGCACCCTCTGTGCCTGAAAGCTCTATCCTTAAAATTTATTTTATGCCTAAGAGATGGGAAATTCTGTTCCAGGATGAACGGACACAAATCTGAAAATGGCACTATGCAGAAACCAGTTACAGAGCATTTCAGCCTTCTTGGACATACAATACAGGTTTTACAAGTTACACCTCTTAAACAAAGAAATCACAAAGAAAGACTAGAAAGGGAGACTGATGCATTGAGTTATATTTACAAATTCCAATCCATTAGCAGATATATAAACAACAATAATGGTTTAATTGCATACTACCTATATTAATACATGAATCGTCACAACTGCACATATAGCAAAAAGAATCTTTTCAGAGGCAGTTTTGATCTTTTGGTAAGCTGATTTATTGCTTTCACATGTCAATACCAACTTACTACCATGAAGATCTCAAAGACCTGTGTCACCTCACACAGCTCTTTGAATATTTAAGGTGAGAGTCATGATTTCATCTTTCTGAATCATGATTGGTGTCACGATTCTGTCATGATTTGTATCTTTCTGGATCTTATTACATTCTGTCCCATTCCCACAACTCTGTGTGTGTGTGTGTGTGTGTGTGTGTGTGTGCTTAGTAACCTGAATATCACTCTGTATTTTATCTGAAGACGTGGGTGATTTCTACAAGGTGCCAGTGCTGTCCCTAGGGGTGGTGTCACCCAGTGTGGTCACTCATGATGTTAGCCCCATTGACCTCCTCCCATTTCACACCATACAGAATCCTTAGTAATGCTTTTCTGCACTAATGTTATTCGTTAATTGTAATTCCATACACCACTGAATGTCATGCTAATAGTTGTGACATAAAAAACTAGCAAAATTAAAATCATACCTTCAAATTATAACATGATATACACAACCCAAATATATTTACACATGCATAGGGGGGAAGCAGACGACTGCTTCCGAGCCGCCGCGTGTCAGGGCGCCGGCGGAGCGGAGGCTCCGCACGGCAGCGCCCCTGCGGCGAATCTAAAAGGACCGCCAAAATGGCGATCCTTTTAGATTCTCCCGAAAGTGCGCCCTAACAGCGGCGGGCGCACTTTCGGCGGCTCAAACGCCGCGGCGCGTTCGGCTGCCACGGCGTGAGGGCAACCCGCAGTCGCCGGCCGTGCGGACGGACGGCGCTTCCGGGTGCGCCCTCAGGAAGAGGAAGAGCCGCTGAACGTGCGGCGGCTCCTCCTCTTCCGGGCCTCGGAGACGGCGCAATTAGCCGTCTGCCGAGGCCCATAGTGAAGATTTGGTTAAAATGTGATGTTTTAAAATAAAATTTTAAAAGAATAAAAAAATTAAATCATTTTTTTAAATTAAAATTCTAACATTTAATTTTTAAAATGCTAGGGCCTCTCCTTTCTCCTCCCACTGAGCATCACCTCAATCCCACCATCGCTTAAAGCATTTGAAATGGAAGCAGATGAATGTCATAGCCCATTTCTGCCAAAAGGTAGAGGAGAAGTGGTGTCACACACCTCAGCAGGGTGTCACCTGGTGCAATTCGCACCCCACCCCACCACACACCTTCCTAGTGACACCACTGCAAGGTGCTGGTAGATTTCTTTTTATGCCCTTCCCTTTTCCCTTTTTAAAAAATGTTTCATGATGAGTGATTCTCATTTGAGCCAAGGTACAGGACAGGGGTAGGCAACCTTTTTGAGCTGGGGGCCAGGTTGCTGTCCCTCAGAAAATTGGGGGGCCAAAGCACCAAAAATAAATAAATAAATAAATAAATAAAAATATATTTTTTTAAAAAATTAAAAAATATTTAAAAATATGCATGCACACTCTCTCAGCCCCAGAAAAGCCATGGAAAAACCCCTGTGGAGATTTTGCCAAGAAAACTCCAAGAACAAGTAATAACAACAATAATCAATATCATCATGGTGGGCGGCGGCAGTGGGGGGGCGGTGGTGGCAGCGGCAGGACCGGCCTGGGGCCGGTCCGAAGGCCTCGGGGGGGCGCATCCGGCCCCCAGGCCTTAGGTTGCCTATCCCTGGTACAGGGGCTCCAAAAATCTTGGCCTCAATTCAACATACCCTGAGTGCAATCTTACACTGTGCTGACCCATATACCACCATCACCACATACTTTAAAGCCCTGAAACTGTCTCATGCACACATTCTGTGCTGCAACATGAGCCGGCAGGATTGGAGAAGTTCTGGCCACACTTCATGATAAGCTGATATCTTTTCTTAATATATTATAGATGGCAAATACAATGCCAAGCCAGCTGTGTGCAAAGAGACATAGAGGTGTTGCAGACCGGCCTAAAGGGCTGGCCTGGGGGGGGAGTTGGGGCAGGGCAGTCACATGCTGACTGCCCCAACCCCAGCCCAACACTGTCCTGATGCCACGCATCCATACGTATGGCGTGTGGTGTCAGGATACCCTCCCGGCGCACCGTGTAGACACAATGTGCCAAAAGGGCATGGAAGAGCCATGGCGCCGGCTCTTAGGGCAGCCTTTTGCCGCCCCTAAAAGGAGCAGCATTTTGCCAAAAGGGAGGATCAGGACCACGGCATGTGGTTGCCGCAGCCCTGATCCACCACCAGCAGGGGCGGCCCAGAGCCGCCCATCTGCATAGCCCCTAAGTTTCTGAGACCTATATTTATACCTGATAGCTACCGTGGGCGGGGGTGCTTGATGATTTCTAGCACTGTAACAAAAACCTGATGGTTTTCTCATGAATCAAAAGTAAGATTCTGGGCTGCTTGATGGCTTTAATTGAGGTGTGACAAAAACAGTGATTGGATCAAGATATCCCCAGGATGGATGGACAGGGAAGTTTGGTTGGGAAGTTTGGTTGGGAATACAACAGGGGTTGGCAAGGAGGTTGACTTATTGCTTTGGGTGCAAGGAGATCCTTTGTCTCAAGGCACAAGAAGAAATGTAGATAGACTTGAGGAAAGGAAGGAACACCCATTTAGATTTAGTATGCACATTTAGATTTGTCTTATTATATGGATGTGCACATGCCTTGGATCATGTTCCTTTTTTCCTGGGAACTTGACCTAGTGTTCCTGAATGGTTGTAATCTCTCAAGAATATGCTGTCTCTAGATATGAGATATAAAATATGGGGACCCCAAAATACAGCATGGGGGATGCAGTGTGTGCTAACATTTGACAGTTCTGAATTCACCAGCCTCTGATGCTTCTGGACAAAACCTGAGACTTTGTAATAGCTCCTGATGATGTCATTAAGCATTATGCATTAAGTATTATGCATAACCACATTTGTTCAGAATTTGTCATTCACACACACACACACACACACACACACACCTAGAGAGAGAGAGAAAAAGGGAGAGAGAGAGAGAACATATTTTCTTATTTGGAAATTAAAGCTAAAGGGGCCCTTTTCCAGATTAAGGAAAAATAAGGGGATTATTCTTTCTCACTTACTGAAAGGAGATGGAATGAGGAACATTTCATCTAATTCACTTGCTTCTAGCCAGGAGGTGGATGCAGAGCAGGTCAGAGGAGAGGGTTCAATCCTGGCAACACAGTGATTGGGAGTGAAGGAGGAAGATAACTAAAAGCCTCATTGTTGTTGTTGTTGTTGTTGTTGTGGGCTTTTCGGGCTGTGTGGCCATGTTCTAGAAGAGTTTCCTTCTGATGTTTCACCAGCATCTGTGGCTGGCATGGAATGGAAGAGAATGGGTATATATATACTGTGAGATCTTGGGTAGGGCAGAGTGATTCCCATGTAAACTGTGTATTGTTCTGTTGTTGATGGCAGGGCCTCAAGGTGGGGGGATATGCCCTGCCATCAACAACAGAACAATACACAGTTTATATGGGAAGCACTCCGCCCTACCCAGGGTCTCACAGTATATATATATACCCCCTCTCTTCCATTGCAGTATTCTCTGAAGATGCCAGCCACAGATACTGGCAAAACTCCAGAAGGAAACTCTTCTAGAACATGGCCACACAGCCCAAAAAACCCACAAAAAACTATGGATACCAGCCATGAAAGCCTTCGACTTCACATTAAAAGCCTCATTGCATGAGAAAATAAACCTGAAATGGAGCAGGAGAGTAGTGGCTTTCTCCACATGCTGTCATAGAACTTCCATTCTCTTCTTGAGGGAGACTGTCATAAAAGCATGGTTTTTGTTGCATTGGAAAAATCCTTTTGACAAAAGGCATACTTCTACAACCGTCCCTCTTGGGAAAATAACTGAAGTGCTATGAAAGCAGCCAGAGAGACACAGAAAAAGTCACTACTATCCCACTCAATTTTGAATTTATTTTCTCATGAAATAAGACTTTAAGTAAATATATAGATCCCTTTCCAAGTTGCAGCAAAAAAATATAAAACAATTAGCCCTTGCAAACTGAGTCTGAGCTGGACATTTGCAGGCAGCCCACTCCTCTTGCTGGGTGCTGAGCCCACCAAAACTGGAGAATTTGCACTTTTGCCTCTCACCTGGAGATGACCCACCAAAACTAGAGAGTCAGGGCCAGGCTTTATGATCTGGTAACCTTATTTATGCTTAGGAGTGCATACCTAACAGTGAAGGTAGGCAAGAATTTCAGTTTAGTTCCTTTTTAAAAATACTGGCTTGTTAAAATTAGAAATTTCCTCAAATTCAAGATGGAATGAGCTTAATGATTTAAAGAATTCAAATGTAAGGGGGAGAAAGGAAATGTACAATTCCTTCATCCACACCCCAAGTATTACATGTCTGGGTTTGGTGTCCTATTTATTCAACTGCATTTGTACTTTAGAGCTTCTACCTTTTTTTCCTGACAGGTTGATTACCCTACATGGCAGCCAGATACCACATGGTCCTCAGAAAACAGTTGTAACTATTGAATTTGGTCAATGTAAATTGAGGATAAAAGTTTTTCAGTTTTATACATTTTTATAAACCAAAAAAAATTCTACATATTCAGGATGAATAGAACATGAGGTTTTAAAACATCTGAATGCAGAAGATAGTGAAACTAATAGTTTTTCCATCCCAATCCAATCTTTTAAAAAGCAAAGAAGTTTGAACATTTTGGATACATCCAGAATAATCCCAGAGGATAGCAGGTATTGGTCCAAGACACATTGCAGAAATAATCCAGTTTGAGCACTTTCACTGCCCTGGCTCAATGCTAGGGAAGTCTGGAAACTGAAGTTTTCTAAAACATTGAGCCTTCTCTTTCAGAGAGCTCTGGTGCCACAATAAACTGCAATTCACCGGATTCAACAGCACTGAGCCAGGGCAGTCAAAGTGGTCTCAAACTGGATAATTTCTGCAGGGTGTTTGGACCATTGACAGCCTATGCCCTCTGTCCCAGCTATAGTTTTGGGATATTACTTTTCAGTCAAAATATTAGATATTCCTTTATTATTGTGCTAATGGTTCAGAATATTCACCTGTGAGAAAAGCATTTGCAAGAAAAAGCTTGTTTTATTTGTGTGTGCTGTTTTTCATTGTGCTTCAAAAGAAGTCCTTGTAAATAAATGACTACAGTATAAAGTCACAGAAATCTGTTGATGTCCTAGCCTATTCATACATTATGTATCATCACTAATATGCACAAATAACTGCTCACAAGGTCTTCTGCTACATACATGAGAGAACCATACTTTAGAGAACCATACTCACAGAAGATGAAACAGGCAGTTTCCACAGCAGCTGCAGAGGAAATTAGGAAATTCCTGGCAATTGAATCTGCTTCTACTGTTTCTGCTTGTTGTCAGTGGACGTTATCACACCAGGGGTCTCAAAGCAGCAAGAAAAGCAGCATGGAATCAATCCAGAACCATACCGGAATGATTCTGGTCGTGCAGCCGTAATTCCTCTTTGAAAGAGGAATTACAAAGAGCTGGAATGATGCAGCGATGGCGCAGGGATGATGCAGGGATGGGCGGGGTTTGCTGCGACGTCGTCTGATCACAGGGGCAAAGGATCCAGAATGATGCAGCGATGGTGCAGGCATGGGGCTGCTTTAGACCCCGTGTGATAACGTCCAGTGGCATCACTAGGGGTGTCTGGGGGGTTCAGACCACACCAGATGACACCCTAAGAGGGGTGACACCACTGCTCCTCAAAGACCTACCTTTTGGCAGAAATAGGCTGTGGCATTCATCTGCTTCCCTTTAAAATGCTTTAAGAGATGGGGGAGTGCGGGGAAGCTCAGTAGGAGGAGAAAGGAGAGGGCTCAGAAATTTTTAAAATTGAAATTTCAAATTTCAAAATTTTAAATTTGAAAAATATTTTTGAATTATTTTTTAAAAATATTATTTTTAATTTTTCTTTAAAAACATCACATTTTAACCACATCTTCACTTTGTATGTGTAAATACATTTAAGTTGTGCGTATGATATTATATTTTGAAGGTATAATTTTAATTTTGCTAGTTGTTTATGTCACAACAATTAGCATTACATTCAGTGGTATATGGGAATTATGATTTATGAGTAACATTAGTGCAAAAACAGCATTACTAAGGATTCTGTATGGTGTGAAATGGGAGGATGTCAATCAGGAGGTGACACCATAAGTTCCTGCAGCGGGTGACACCAACCCTAGGGACGCCACTGCTTGTTGTTGTTGGTTGTTGTTGTTGTTATTGTGTTTTCCCTATCTGTGGTTATGCAGTGCTGCTGTTTGTACCTCTAATCTACTTTGTGTCCATTCTTCTCTCTCATTTAGAAACTCAGGAAGGTGGGATACATCTTTCGTTAGCACATTGACAGAATATTTCTAATCAGTTCCCAAAATTAACCTAATTTTTCTACTTCTTCCTTCCCAGAATTCAGCAGTAACATCTTCTCTACAGGATCCACTCACTAAGAAGGCTTGACATACACATTCTAGGCCATTAGAGAATCAGCAAGGATTTTCTGGTTAAATTAATTTTAATACATTACCCTGTGATTTTATTAATTTTGTACTCTTCCATCATCAAGATGTTGTACTGGCTGACACTTACTGATTTTTTTTAAATAATAGCATTCTTAATAATATTTTCATTGAAATATTTTATTTTTAGTTTATATAAATACAAGAAAGAAAATTAATCCAGACAAGAGATGCTCCTGGTCAGTCAAAAGGCAGATTAGGGAATAAGTGTTCAACCTATGCTAGATGAGTTACATTCCGCTTGAAAACTAGGGATGTAATTCTTCACTAAATTTCTTCTTGAAGGTAGTAATGAGTAATATCAACAAATTTAATCCATCTGAAAGAAAATCTTCAAAAACCATGTAGTTTTTGAAGGCTATACACAATTCGGGATTTATGCAATGAGAAAATCTCAAGGGACTGTTTTGTGCAGAAAGTAGAATTTTCTGCACAGAAAATCCTGTAATTGGGAATTTAAGGTAAAAGTAAAGGTATTCCCTGTTGACAAGGTTGTCAAGTCATGCCTGACTGTAGGGGGTGGTGCTCATCTCCGTTACTAAGCCGAAGAGCCAGCGTTCTCTGAGGACTACTCTGTGGACATGTGGCCAGCATGATTGCACAGAACGCTGTTTACCTCCCCACCGAAGAGGTATCTATTTATCTACTTGTATTTGCACATTTTTGAACTGCTAGGTTGGAAGAAGCTGGGACTAGTGACAGGAGCTCACCCCATCATGCAGCACCCAGGCCTTGACCTGCTAACCTGCTGATCTTGCAATCAACAGAGTCAGCATCTTAACCATTTGAGCCACTGCATCCCTAAAATTGGGAATTTAGGGCCGTTGCACACCAGCCCAAAGGGCCGGCCTAGTGGTAGAGTTGGGGCGGGGCAGCTCCAACTCCACCCCAATGCCGTCCTGATGCCACGCAGCCATACACACGGCACGTGGCATCAGGACGCCCTTCCAGCACAGCATGCAGACACGCTGCACCAAAAGGGTGAGGAAGAGAACATTTTGCCACTCTTTTTTTTGGGGGGGGGGCAAAAGGACAGATCGGGGCTGCGGCATGGGGTTGCTGTGCCCCTGCTCCACCACTCCTCTGGGTGGCTCTCTGCTGCCCCAAACGGGTCGTCTGCATCAGCCCTTAGTCTCTGCCTCAATTTCCTCAGTTCAATTCAACCATTTTTTGTATATTATCAAATATTATTTCTATCCCTATTGAAGGTATAAATTCACAGCTTCTATGCTCACCTACATTTAATCCTGAGCCTTGAAGCTCAGACCTCTGCAGTAACCAGGAATACATTTGCACAGTTAAGGCTTTTGTACCAGCTGTGTCCTTTCATAGAGAGGTGAGATCTGACTACAGTGACACATTCCTTAGGGCCTTTACAGATCGCCAGAAATAATGCAGCTTGAGACCACTTTAACTGTCATGGCTCAGTGCTAAGGAATGATGGGAACTGAAGTTTAATGTGGCACCAGAGCTCTCTGACAGAAAAGGCTGTGTCACAGAAAAAAAATACAATTCCCATGATTCCCTAGCACTGAGCCAGGACAGTTAAAGTGGCCTCAAGCTGCATTATTTCTGGCAGTCTGTAAAGGCTCTAAGTTACCTTACTTCTATGAAGATTTCAATAGGCAGGCTTAAATGGGAGAATACAGCCTTTCAACTAACCTGGGCCTGAGCAGAATAAGGTTTTATAAGTCACGATGACCACTCTGAATTGCACCTGGAATAAAGTAGTATCAAGTGGAGCTGTTCTAAGAAGAAAGTTGTATGCTTCTCATAACTAGCCATAGTCAGTAGTTTGGCTGCAGCTGTTTGGACTAGCTAATGTTTCTGAACACTCTTTAAAGGCAGCCCCAAATAGAATCCATTGCAGTCATCTGGGGGAAACCTTCGCGGCTGCTCCCATGCACTGGAATTCCTTTCCTCAAAAGGCTAGATCAGGGGTAGGCAACCTTTCCCCTTTAAGGGCCGAGGGACTTCAGCTCCCAGAAGCCTCAGCCATGTTGGCCAATAGTCCCATGTTGGCCAATAGCTCCTGGGATTCTGGGAGCTGAAGTCCCTCGGCCCTTAAAGGGGAAAGGTTGCCTACCACGCTAGATTGACAACCTCCATGGTATCCATCCAGAGACAGGCAAAGACTTTTCTTTGACAGACCTTTAGAAACTAATAGTCAGTTACAGACAGCATATTAGAGATGTCATGAAAGAGCAGCACATTTTAAGTTATTTCATTTTAAAATTGTTATTTTTAGCTTTAGTGCCTGAGCTGGGTAGAGGTGCTTGTGATGGCTCCTCCTCCTCTTCCATGTGTCAAAATAGTTCAGCTGGCATTGGGTATTGTGCATCTTCACTTAGGTGGAGGGAGCAGAAGTGTGTCATTTGCTGCTCTGATGTCTTCCATTGGCCTTGCTGCACACATAAACATAATTACGAATGCAGGCATGGATGCCTTGTGGTCAGCAAGGTGGGATTGTTGAGCATGATCTTAACCCACATGCCACATGTTCTCTCTTTGCTTCTGCCTCCAAAGTGTGTTCTGCACCACAGCTTGTTGTCCCATTTCTGCAGCTCTGTTAATGAGTTCATTCTGGGAAGGATGGCATCACCATGGTTCTTGACAGGTGACTTACCTGCGTAAAGGAAAAATACTGTGACAGGAGTCACCAGTGAATGTGAGCTGAAATTAATATTGCAGCATCAGATGTCTGCTTGGCTGAATTTATAATTGCTTTGCAGGGAAAGCATATGATCCCAGTTGTCACTGAGTCAGCTTTGCTTAACTTCCATTCTTGCTCTGTCCATAGTTCACAGCTCTTCCTTTACTTGAGACAATTTATAATCTTCAAACATAAATTAGTTGTTTTTAAAAAAATCTACCTCGTTACTGAGGTGGGTATGGGGACTCATTTTGCCAATTGCCATCACAACTATCAGTTTTCAAAATATCCTCTGAAGAATGATGGAATTCCCTAAAAGTTTATGGGGAACTTCATTAAGAAGGCCAGTAGCAGCAGACAACTATGGGGGGTTGCAGACTGCCAGAAATAGTGTGAATTCAGTCCACTTTTAGGGTTAGGGTTAGAGTTAGGGAACCATGGGAACTGTATTTTATTGTGGCATCAGAGTTGTCTGACAGAGAAGGCTCAATGTCTCAGAAAAATAACAGTTCCCATGATTCCCTAGCACTAACCCTAACCCTAAAAGTGGACTGAATTCACACTATTTCTCTGATGGAGAGATTCACAAACACTGCTGTCTTTTTCCTTTGTAGTGCACAGCTACAAGAATTACCTTGATTGTCTTCTGGGTCATACATTCAATACAGCATAGATCTATGATTTCATTTTTGTAGGTAGTTTCTCTACTGATGCAGATTGCAAGTGTACTACACCACTATTGCGTTCATGCTAGCTGTGGCCACTTCATCACCTAATGGCTAATCTTCTGGTAATGAGTTTCTCTATACTTAGCAAGTTGGCCCTTTGTTATGGCAGACATTCAATCTGCTTCTGGGTCAATACACAAAACCTGACAGTTCAGAGTTATCCCAGACCCTGAGGTTTCTAGGCCTGACACTTAGGGATGGCCCCAGTGATGTAATTAAACATTACTCATTAAGTACCCACTGCAGGTGCTTACAGCTTGTCATTCAAACAAACACACAGAGAGAAAATATTTTCATGTTTGGAAATTAAGAGAGAAATCTTAGCTAAAGGAGCTGTTCCAGACCAGAGTGAAATGAAGTGGTTATTTGTTCTCACCTAGGTCTAATCTGCACTACAGAAATAATGCAGTTTGACAGCACTTTAACTGCCATGGCTCAATGCCATAAATTGTGGGATTTGTAGTTTTCTGAGATATTTAGTCTGCTCTGTCAGAGAGCTCTGGTGCCACAACAAACTACAAATCCCAGGATTCCATAGCATTGAAACATAGCAGTTATGTCAAACTGCATTATGTCTGCAGTGACAATTGGACAGACCTTATAGAGAGATGGGATAAGGAACCTTTAATCTAGCCTATTTGCTTCTAACCAAGGGTGGAGGCAAAGCAGAGTGGAGGATAAGCCCTGGCACTACAATGACTGGCAATGAAGATGATGACTAGTAAATATTTAGCCCCCTGGAGAGTATTTGCAAGTTGCGGCAAAAATCAATTGACCCTTGTAAATTGTGGTAAGCTTCTGCTAGAGATTTGCACAAAGCAAAACATTTGAGAACCACTGTTTAGTGGACTGGATCATGATTCCAAAGGCCTCTTTTCCAAGGGCTCTGCCTCTGAACTGACTTCTATAGTGGTTGTATGGTGTTCCTCCCCATGCCCTGGGATGATTCCTAGATATTTTAATTCAAGAGTTGGTATGCTGATAATTTCTCATTACCAAACCTTCTGTCTCAGAAAATAAGCCACATGGGGTTTGGGGGGGCTGGTTTCATCTTATGTTAGAGTAAAGATAAGAATCTCTGCATAGGAAAACCACAACCAAGCTACTGTTTTGTGAACTTTCAGACACTGTAGTTGCACTGAAGTAAGGCAAACCAATCCTTCCTTCTTTTTTGGTTAGAAAAATCTCAGAAATGTCAGGATGGCTTTTCTGTACGTGCTTTGCTGATTCACTTTTCTGTGCTATCAGAGAAAGTAACATAAGTTTCCTCGTATTTAACCACAAAATATAAGTCACTAATAAATGTACGCTGTGTAGGCTGCGAGCCTTGGGATGCATATTATTACTTATACATATCTTGTTGGTAACAGAACATAAATACTGCAATAAAGCCTCCATTTGTAATTTGTGTGGAACGTTTCTGAAGGTATGAAATATGAATCACATTTTGTAATGGCCCTTTGTGTGGAGGTCTGCTGGGGAAATATTGTTCTCTGTGAGACAAAGTAAATTGCAAAGGTTACTGAAGGGACTTCACTCTTGTACAAGAAAATACATTTAATCTGACATAGCTGCTTTAATGATCTCTCATGTTATCTTTTATTGAACACAAAATTTGGTACAACCATCAAAGTTTCGTACGCTGCCAAGTGCAGATTACTGATATGGGACTAAAGGGAATTACACCAACAAAAATTACTTAGTCCAACATGCTTTGGGAATGTTTGTAAATTTTGATGGAGGGGTGGGATCCATGGCACCCATTATAAATATAATGACTTGCCTTGTGGTAAGTCTCTATTCATCCACCCATGTGTACTTTTGGAGCTAAGAACCTAAGAATGTAAGAGCTGGCTTACTCAATATGACCCAGGTTATCTAGTGCAGTCTTATTTTAAACTGTAGCAGCAGCTGTGTATAAAGTGGTTTAGCCTTGTAAAGAGTTTAGAACCACAATGACCCAGGGCTGAACCTGAGTTACAAATAACTAGTTACTTATCATTAGTTCTCCTTCATATGTGTGTGCACATGCACACACGCCTTTTGTTGATTTATAAATAATAAACCTGCTTTAATAAATTTATAAACAAACCTGTTGATTTATAGCAACTCCATGAATTTTGTAGGCTTTTTTAAAGGCAAGGAATGCTCAGAGTTGGGTTTGCCAGTTTCT
The DNA here is from genome assembly GCA_026167975.1 of Phrynosoma blainvillii. Lineage (NCBI taxonomy): Eukaryota > Metazoa > Chordata > Lepidosauria > Squamata > Phrynosomatidae > Phrynosoma > Phrynosoma blainvillii. The sequence goes on along the minus strand of JANUYF010000004.1, from coordinate 136,533,481 downwards.
TCTTCTGAAATATAGCCTACAGCACCTAGTATTCCCTGGCAGTTTCCCATCCAAGTACTAACAAGGTTGACCCTGCTTAGCTTCCAAAATCAGACATATAAATAAGTACTTTCAATTCAAAGATGGCCATGCTTTAGGGTGATTTTGGCTGCTCTGATAGCCATGCTCCCAGTTGGAAGTGATGTTTCAGGCATCTAGTAGTTACTTCCAGTTGCTTTGAGTGTTTCTCTCTCTCTCTCTCTCTCTCTTTGACTCTTGGGAGCAAAATTTAAGAGCCAGAATGGGCCCTTTGAGTCTATTTTATTTCCCAAAAAAGTATTTGAGAGTTATTTTTTTAATGTCTCGTTTAGGGGATTCTAGGAGGGGCCAGAGCAAAAGGAGCTCCCCCTCCAAATGTACACAATTCCCAATCCTATTGGAAGTTAACAAGGGGTAACTTCACTTACTTTATGTGGCAATCGTAATTTTTAAATTATCTTTTACAGTTATGGAGTGTGGTCTGGCTACATGGTATAGAACACTGTCACATGGTACAAGGGCAGGCTTGTGTTGTGGTTTGCAAATCAGAAAGGAAAAGAGCATTTTTTTACTGCAGGCTAGTGGCTTCCTGCATTTAGATATTTTAAAGTTACTAAAAGTAACTGCAGTTTTTCACTTTTCTTTGAGAAACATCGGACGTAGACAGCTGCTTCTTACAGTTTTTTACCTATAGATATATGGGGGCATGGGGAGACATATGTATCTCTTTGTACAATTCCTTAGCATGGGGATGGAGAATCTGTTTGCTCTCATCAAGTTCCATAGCTCCTCTCAAGTCTAGGAAGCTTCCTGAGATTAGATAGGTCTGTTTACATTTCCTAAATCACATATAACAGGGATTCAGCATCAAGCCAGCCAGGCTCCAAGCAGATTGCTTCCCAGGTGTGTAGACAGAGGGCTAACTCTGCACTCATCTGGCATGGTGATAAATAAATGAATCTTATTTACACATTCATAGGTCTTAGTAGACAAGAACTTGATATAAGATGAATTGTTTGTTTGTTGTTGTTAACTGCCCTTGAGTCGATCTCGACTCATGGTGACCCTATGGACGAGACATCTCCAAGACCCCTTGTCCTCCACTGCCCTGCTTAATTCCTGCAACTCCTTAATACCAGTGACCTCCTTAATAGAGTCCATCCATCTGGCATGTGGCCTTCCTCTCTTCCTACTTTCCTCCACCTTTCCCAGCATTATTGTTTGTTTGTTTGTTTTTTCAAAGAGTCCTCCTTTCTCATGATGTGTCCAAAGTACAACAGCCTCAGTTTGGTCATCTTGGATTCTAGGGAGGTTTCCAGCTTGATCTGCTCTAGGACTCATCTGTTTGTCCTTTTGGCTGTCCATGGGATCCTCAGCACTCTTCTCCAGCACCACATTTCAAATACATTGATTTTCTTCCTATCATCTTTCTTAACTGTCCAGCTCTCACATCCATACATGGTAATAGGAAATACAATGGCTTGTATGATTCTAACTTTTGTGCTGAGTTGTAAATCTTTGCATTTAGAATCTTTTCTAGTTCTTTCATAGCCACCCTCCCCATTCTTAATCTTTTTCTGATTTCCTGACTGCAGTCCCCATTTCTATCAATGTTTGATCCCAGGTATGGGAATTCTTTTACTATTTCTATTTCTTCATTGTCCAGGTTGAGCTTGTAAAGGTCCTTGGTGGTCATTATTTTTGTTTTCTTTATGTTCAGCATTAAGCCTACCTTTGCACTTTCTTCTTTGATCTTCCTTAGTAGGTGTTCCAGGTCTGTGAGGTTTTCTGCTAGTATTATGGTGTCATCTGCATATCCTAGATAGTTGATATTCTTCCCTCCTATTTTCCAAGACTTTATTATTACAGTATTTATCATCTATGTGCATGCATGTAAGATTTTGAGATGAGGACTTTATCACACCAGGCTTATAAGACACCACAATTGTCCAGGAAACATAAACATACTTGGATAAGGACAGTCAGTATCTCACAGCTCTTCCAAATCATCACAGTGCTACTTCTGTCCTGGCCCTGTCTTCTGCAATATAAGTAAGGAACTGAAATCACGTAGCCAAGCAGTAAACAGGGAGGAGACAAGCTCCATGTGGCCACTTTATCTCTATGGTCCTGTAATTTGGAGAGTGATTACAACTCCAGTGATTTATCTCAAAGGGCCCTGAAGAAGGCCTAGTGTAGTCAAAACACTTTGGGCTTTTTAAACACTGAATAAACAGTTTACCATCTTAGAGCATGTGAACCTTGTCTGCTCTCTGTTTGCTGCCTGTTTTTTGCAAGCCAGCCTCTATAGCCCTGCCTCCCTGCCCTAGGTCCTTTTTAGCTTTAGCATGCTTTTTTTGGTCTGTATTTATTTATTTTTATTTTTAGCACAATTGCACAGTCATGGTAACCCATTAAGTAAAAAAAAAATGAAATGAAAATTTTAAAATGACATGAAATGAAAAAAAAAGGAAAAGAAAGGAAAAATGGAAATAACGAAGAGGAAGGGGAGAGGGAGAAAGGAGCAGAATCACACCCACTCACATGACATGACTGCTTGTATATCAGAACTGCTTCACAAGGAACTTATCATGCATGCATCAACAGTGGAAAAATAGCATGATTGGGAGGCATTGATGGGTTTTGCCAGTCAATGAGTAGGAGTGCTCTCACAATGGAAAACACATTTGAAAAACTATCTCCCCATATAAACCAGCCAGAGCCCTAAGATCTTCAGGAGAAGGCTTTTTCTCAGTCCCACCACCATCACAGGCTCTCTTGGTGAGGGCACGAGAGAGAGCCTTCTCGGTGGCTGCTCCCATCCTCTGGAACTCCCTTCCATGGGAAGCAATAGTTTTATTCAGGCAAGCTTTTAATTTGTAATCATGGGATGGCTTTTTTATATGGGGTGTTTGTTATATGGGGTGGATATTATGGTTTTATTGTGGTTTTAATGTTTGTAATTTTATATTGTTTTAAGTGATGTTTTAATTGTTTTATTGTAATAGTTTTTTAAAGTGTTTTTACTTTTGAGTCGCCTTGGGTCCCTTTCTGGGAGAAAGGCAGCATGGAAATTAAATGGACTGCAGACCAGCTACTGGACAAACACAAATGCAATTATCCTGCTCTAATCCCACTTTTCAAGCCTCATGTGAGAAAGTCCCAAGTGCATTACACAGTGAATGGTTTGAAAACATATTAACTACTGAAATTAAGCAGGACTGGCCTAAAACTACAGTATTCTTGGATGGGATTAGAATTTAGCAAAAGTTGCCTGGCTGAACGATTCCAGGAAATGTAGTCCAAAAAGTAATTTTGCCAGGAATTTTGCCAGGAATATTTTGAAGCTATGAGTGAATGGCTCAGAGATTCCTTGAAGGAAAAACAGAATATAAATATAAACAAATTGAGATGAGAAATTATTTGTGTGAGGAAAGTGTTTTCAGTGTCACCAATGAAAATGCCCTTAAAATGACCCAACTAGGCTACAGCAAAATTGGATGATAAGATGTTTGCAATAAACCCAAATAATGGGAATTCTGTTGTTTGCAATTTCTTGTTTCCAATATAAAGTTACCTGTCATAGAAAAATGCATTTCAGGCAGTTTGTTTAATAACTTAATAGTAGCATTGCTGAAGGATAGAGTGACTTTCCGACCAGTAGCAATGTTATTCTTAATGGCCTGCTCGCTTTTCCATCAAGGGAGACTTTGGAGTTCAGAAGTGTCTGTCATCGCTTTCTTCGGCACCCTGTTTGAATCTGAAAACTTTTTTTCCTCTTCTCTGCCCCTATTCTTGAATATCTGTAAGAGTATGCTGACCCAAAGCATCAGGCTCCTGCTGTCCGAGCACAGGAAATTCCTGCTATCTCTACACAATGAGATTATGCTGAGTGTTTAGGTCAGGGTTGCAGTTCAAGTACAAGAAGCGCTGGGCTGAATGATAATGATACTTATCCTGAGTGATAAGTAGAGAATGAACCCCATGTATCCTGCATCAAGGGTGTCTGACAAAACACACACGGGATGGATAACATTACACTTAAATACCTAATGACAAGGGATAGGATTAATGTGTCCCCACCTTTTTAGTCCGATACATCAGCTTGATGGATATTCTGCTAATAGATCAAAAGAAGAATTGTACCAGAACAGGAAGTTTCAGCAGAGGTTAATACATCTTGTAGAGAAATGGAAGATCCCAATCTCTTAACAACCTGCTCACTTACATCAGTCTTTTTTATGGGGGGGGGGGGACCTTCTTAGACTGAAGGTTGCTCTGAGACTGATACCTGAATGTTGGGCATCAATGTTTATTTTGGAAGTAGATTGTGCAGTACCAAATGAAGTTGATTACAACCTGTCTTGGTCAGTTGTCTTGTTGCTACGAAAAGACTTTCCTATCTTGAGGTTTGTTGTGTTGGATCATATTTTAAATGTTCTGTTGTTGTTGTTTTTGTTGTTTTAAAAAACTCTTCTTTGAAAATCAGCACATCCAACTTCTCTTCTCTTTTGGCTTTTATATTAAGACATCTGTGACATTAGCAGCCACTCTTTCAGTTCTCCTTGTCATCTTAGACCTATTAGCAAACCAAAACTCTTGTGCTACAAAAAGGGGATAATATTGTTGTTACCCAAAAGGTGGGGGGCATCTCCTTGAAGTCTTGGGGGAATTATAGCTCAAAATGGGTCTGTGAAAGGAGGGTAACTTTGGGAAACTTTTCATCTGTGTGTACCAGGAATAACTGCAGAGAGACTCCAGTTTCAGTAAATAAGAGAGTTTTATTTAGAGGTGTGCCAAGGTGCACACAAATATACAAAGCCAATGCAACCTTAAGAACCATACAACGCTAACAGAAACAAAGGTGTGGAAAGTTGGATAGCAAGAAATTGGGAATGGGGGTATGATAATTATCAGTCCTGAAAACAGGCCCATGTGGGGTGGCTGAGAGAACTAGACACAGAAAGTAAGAGAGACCCTCTGTGCACATACGAGATTGTAAGCATGGGGTTTGTGAGCAAAATGGCTATATCTGGGGTGAATATTTATATCCTATTTCACACCCTCAAGGGGTGGTTGATGTTATCACATGGTGTAACAAAGGCTTGATGGTTTTCTCATGGGATTGACAAAAGGGGACAGATCCGTTGATGGCTTGAACGCTGGAATAATAAAACACTGATTGAATGCAAGACAATCCCTGGATAGTTGAAAAGGAAGGGTGAATAGGAACACAGCCTGGGGTGTGGTGGAAGGTATGTTCTTTGACTATTTTTGCGATGGGACTAGCTTTGTCTCCATTGTGAGAGGAAATGTGAAGAGCAGGGGTTGGAGTGATCAGTAAACTCCGTGTTTTATTTTGAACCTATCTAGGTTCCTCTTCAGTTCTTAGGTCAGTGTGACTCCTTACATGGTGTATTAGTCTCCAAAGGTCCTCGTGACATCTCAAAAATATACTTAATGCTAGATATTAATTATGAGACCCCATATCCAGCAAGAGGGGTGTAGTGTATGCTAATAATAATAATAATAATAATAATAATAATAATAATGTTTATTTGTATCCCGCTTATTGCCAGACAATCCAAGCGGCTTACAATACAACCCGTATAACATATCTCCAAAAAGAAAAACCAACCCACCCCGTAATCAACCTCTACTGTGTTCCTCATCCATCAACAACTGATGGGGCCATGAGAGGAACGCAGGAGTCAAGGAACCCAAGGCCGGGGTGATTAGTCTGGGAAGGCCTGCCGAAAGAGATCCGTCTTGACAGTTTTTGTAAAGCTGTCCAGTGATGTCAACTGACGGATCTTGTCCGGCAGGCCATTCCAGAGTTTGGGGGCGACAACAGAAAAAGCCCTCTGGGAGGTCGCCACAAGCCTTAATTTTTGAGGCTGCAGCAAATTCCTCCCAGAGGACCGGAGAGCACACGGAGGATTGTATGGAAGGAGGCGATCCCTGAGATAGCTTGGACCCAAGCCATTTAGGGCTTTAAAGGTAATAACCAACACCTTGTACTGGGCCCAGAAGCTAATAGGCAACCAGTGGAGGGACCTCAAAACCGGAGTGATGTGGTCCCTCCTAGATGTTCCAGAAATAAGCCTGGCTGCCATGTTTTGAACCAACTGAAGCTTCCGAACCAAGCACATGGGTAGCCCCATGTAGAGCGCATTACAGAAGTCGAGGCGTGAGGTTACCAGTGCATGCACAATGGTCTCGAGATCCCTTACTTCCAGAAAAGGGTGCAGCTGGCGTATCAGCCGAAGCTTATAACAGGTACTCCTGACCGTCGCATTAACCTGATTTGTCATCAGGAGCGACGAGTCAAGAAGCACCCCCAGACTGCGAACACAGTCACTGGAGGAGAGTGCGACCCCATCCAGGACATGGAAGCAAACATTTAAGACAGGCCTCATAAGCTTGTTTCTTCTGTATTACATCCCAGGATTCCACAGCATTTACCCATGGTGTTGATGCACACATTTATTTTCAAAGGGATGGTGTTTGTGGAGGGGAGGAGTTTGTAGGGTGAAAACATCTGCTGAGCTAAAAAGTATTCCTGCTTCAGCCAGCTTAGCCAAACAGGGCAAAACTTTGGCAGAAACAATCTGTCCTTTCACTTCACCCTGCTTAGGATTCTTCTCTTATAAATCAACACAAAATTCAGAAGTGATATGTTAAAACACTGTAACTTGTTACTTTTCTAGCAAAAAAAAAAAAAAAGGAATGGTGTTCTTACATAGAGGCATTTTAGGGGGGAAAACAAGTAAAAGTTCTTGCATAATGAGCAAATTATTTTGCATAACAGGCTACTTTGAAGTAATTTACCCATTACTTCAGAACATTATGGTGGGGATTTTGAGGAATTTGTGTGTGCTTGGGTGTACTTTTGCATTTTGAAGTGATATTTATTTTTAAAACAATTAAACATTATGGGTGAGTAACATTACTTATGACTAATAAAAAAAACAACCAGCAAACTATTTTTTAACAAAAGGAGTGGTGGTGGTGATGAATGGAAACTAATATAATGGTTTCCAGTAATACTTTCAAGTGTGGGTCAGCATAATACTGATTCTACACATATCTCTTTTGAGTCACCTATTTTTTATACCTTGACCATAGGATGTATCCAAACTGCACAATTATAGTGCTTAGTGACTTCAGATCTTGAATTTTAATAAAATATACAGAATATATATTATATAATATAAAACAGATGAACATAAAATTATTTAAACTATATTCAGTCATCTTGAAACTCTTTTTTAAAGGACTATGCTTTCTGAAATGCCTCTGGTTCATACTTTTATCAATTTCACAGTTTCTTCAGGACTTTAAAGGCAATCCTTTATTCCCAGATAAGTGTGTTTAGACTTAGCAGATTTACTGGAGTATTTCATATTGTCATTTGTTAGGAACTGTGAATTTTGCAAAGACCATCTGGCAACTGTGTGCTGTTTACAGAGGACAGTCATTTTTTGGAAGTGCTGTGGAGGAAGTTCAAGGAATCTTCTATTTGAAAAACTGCCCAGTCCAAGATGAAAGAAGAACCAGAAGAACAATGCTCAGGGGGGTTTAAAGTGGCCAAACCACAGTTAGCAACTGGACAGCAGACAGCAAACATGTAGGTCACATTATAATGAGATGCATTGTATTTGTACTGTAATTACACTATTTATTTCTAAATGTGCATCTATCTGCCTGTCTGATTATGGGACAGAAGGGGGTTGCAGACTGCCAGAAATAGTGCAAATTGAGTCCACTTTTAGGGTTAGGGTTAGTGAAATTTGCTAATTTCTTTCAATGTGGATGGGTAAAACCCATAGATTTTCAAAGCTTCTTAGGTAAGAGAAACCACAAATGACAAAGATGTCCACCCAAGAGTTTTGAAACCTTGACAAACTCTTGAGTTTGAGTCCTTGTGCTTTCAGTCATGTTTGTAGGGCTGAATTAGGGTTGCTCTTTTCCCTCCTTCTAAGAGGCCCTTCAGCCCTAACACTTACAGTTACTGGGACCAAACTACTCTCTTGCTACAGCTGTTTCACTGGCTGATAGTCTGTTTCCAGATGTAAATCAAAGTGCTATTCATGACTTATAAAGCCCTATACAGCTTAGGTCTAGGCTACTGACCTCATTGCCCCATATGAACATGCCTGGACACTGAAATCCCCAAGAGAAGTCCTTCTCTCAGAACTACCACCTTCACAGACATAGCTGTTAGGGATACAAGTTAGAGTGTTTTCAGTGACTGCCCCAGTTTCTGGAAAACCCATCCTATGCAGACTGCCAGAAATAGTGTGAATTCAGTCCACTTTTAGGGTTAGGGTTAGTGCTAGGGAATCATGGGAACTGTTATTTTTCTGAGACATTGAGCCTTCTCTGTCAGACAACTCTGATGCCACAATAAAATACAGTTCCCATGGTTCCCTAACTCTAACCCTAACCCTAAAAGTGGACTGAATTCACACTATTTCTGGCAGTCTGCAACCCCCCCTAGTTGAGGCTAGAATGGTCCCCTCTTTGCTAGCCTTCTTTTGGCAGGCAAAGACTTTTTATTCCAACAAGCTTTTGAGAAGTGAAGATTTGGTAAAAGGGCTTGATAACAAGGTTCTGTACTTTTTAAATTGTATTGTTTTTAAAATTGCTTTTTATTATTAATTGTATGTTTTAAATTGCTTTTAATATTGTTCATAGTCATTTTAATGTTGATCTTTTCTAAGTTTTAACAATATTGTATTTGTTTAAATTTGTAAACTCCCAGCAGTCTTGGTTTTGGAGGAAAGGTAGCAAATAAATAAAGATAATGAAAATGATAAAAACAACAGCAGTAAATCTATATGCTGGGATGCAGTGGCTCAAGTGGTTAAGACACTGACTCTGTTGATTGTAAGATTCGCAGGTTGGCAGTTTGAGGCCCAGGTGCTGCATGATGCGGTGAACTCCTGTCACCAGTCCCAGCTTCTGCCAACCTAGCAGCTCGAAAGCATGCAAATGCAAGTAGATAAATAGGTACCACTTTGTCGGGAAGGCAAACAGTGTTCTGTGCAATCATGCTGGCCACATGGTCACAGAGTAGTCTCTGACAATGCTGGCTCTTCCACTTAGTAACAGAGATGAACACCGCCCCCTACAGCCAGACGCAACTTGATGACTTTGTCAACGTGGAATACCTTTACCTTTACTAAATCTATATGACTGGGAGATACATCATGGTAACATAGTGTTTTTCATGTTGGGAATGGCCATACCTATAAAAAGTTAGATGGGGAGAATTTTAGTTTAGTTTAGTATTTCAAACTGAATATACCCAAATCTAAACATTTTTTTCATGTCTTGAGTGGAAAGAACTTGAAATTTAAAATATGTGAATGTGGGAGAAAAAAATCCCTGACAGATTCATCTATTGATTGGCTAGACCTATTTGCCAGATAATGCAAATTGCATAGTTGAGGTGGGGGGAATATTTAGCAGGAAAACAAAATTGGGGGAAAGTCCTATCCTACAGTCTCATACTACAGCCCCAATTTGGGTTGTATTCTCTGTACAGATTATACATTTTGAACATTTTTTACTTTTTTAAAATCCCCAACCCCCCATTAAAACATTTGCACAATATACAGACGTTAGACAATTAGATTCCAATCAGCACATTAGTTTTGGAGGTGCAGATCATGTCAGTTTATATTAGACTCTGCAAGTACTGATTTTTTTTTTTGTATGTAGTTTGTTATATGTTGTTGGATGATGTCAGTTTTTATTCAGTTTAGGCCCCATGATTGTTGCAAATAAATCAACATGAACTGAACAGAATCTATTATTTGGCTATGCAAAAGAACCGGAACTCCTGTAACTGCATCATAAAATTATTACGAACAGTAACCTTTCTAAAATAGAAGGCAGAAGGGGGGAAAGTAGAATTAAACAGGATCGATCAGCCACAGGATAGCAAAAGATGGTGATCTATGACAATCTATATGCCCTCCCCCATGTTAAAAGTACCTTATGTGTTTGCCCAAGTCGTGTTGCTCCTAGCTTTAGTCGATCTCATAAGCATTAGTTAAAAATGCTCATCCTGGAAGCATTGCTTGAAAATGCAAAAAAAAAAAAATGTTTATCATTCATGCTTCGAAGCCTTCATTATGTACCCAGACCCAGGCCTTTTCAAGCTAAGCGAGCGTTGTTGCTCATTCTTGCTGAATGCCATTTATAATGCAGCCCTGCCGAAATATCCATGCTACTAACATCTGTCTTCTACTGCATGAAGAAGGGGTGAGATTCCCATAGATAAAATGCACATGAGGGCAACGAAAGAAAGGAAAACCTATGACATAGTCAAATTTTATTAATGGATCAACCATATGCATCCAGGGAATAATTAACTATTCACAGGTGAAATTAACTGATAGTAGTGTCTGTCGTGAGCAAATCGAATGAGCTCTGATTATATCAATAGTTTTCAACCAGTGTCCCATGGTTATCAAAGTATCAAATAAATTTGTCCACTCTCTTCCTTTGGGGTGTAAAAAAAACTTTAATTATCCGGCCACGGTGTATGGCAGGTCATTAATAAAAGCTAGTTATCTAGCTGCTGGTTTTAGAGTTTTACTGTTATCAGTCTTTTATCTAAATAAATGTTTCGGAAATGTCCTTAAAATTAGTTCCACTGCTTTGCCCCACTGGTTAAACAGAGATTTGAAAATAATACAGGATTTTTAAAAAAAACTTTGCTACATTTTACTGTACAATATACAGGGTGTCACCTCAAAGCCTCCCTCCTCCATCCATCGCAAGAATTGAATTATGGTGTTTGGCTGCACATACATTGATGAATCTAACCAACCTGCAAATGCAGATAAGAGTAAAATCGCTTGATGGCTTAGTTCTCCTTAATGTATATTTTCTCAGCCTTTATGTTATGTATGCATTTTTTAAACTTCCATGCCACATATATCAATGACAAATGTAAAAATTGAAAAACTAGTAATAACATAAAAGAATCAAACACTCCTGGCTAAAGCAGAGTATTCCTAGGGACACTATCATTTCATTTAAATAAAGTGCACATGCTAATGTCTGTGGCCTTGATCCTGTCCCCAGGAAAGCCAGCATCAAGCTTTCCGTACACTGCACTGAGAACAGAACCAGCCATTTCTGTCCAGTTATAGCACAAAAATAATGGGCATGATCCACCAGGAATTTAAGCATGGAAGGACCACTTTTAACCGGGGAAATAAGGGAAGGGCATCAGGCTGAAATCCTATGCACTCTTACTATAAGGTAGAGAGTTCAAGCCCCTAGGAAAGGAATAGAGCAGGAATGGTCTTTCAGGTGCTTTTTGGAATTCCCATCCATCCTAGCCAGCATAGCCAACAATATCTGAAAAGCCATATTGTTCCTCTCTTTATGTCACAGGATTTCCTCGCTTATCAGTTTGGGCAGGAAGGGTTTGGCTCAAAACCATGATGCATGGCAAGATGTTAGATTCCTCTACCTTTCACCACTCTTACCACGGAGTCAGGAATCTCCATGACCATACCCACGCTCTTAAATGCTCCTCTCTTCCTCCTTTCAGCTCTACTTTTTACAAGCATATTGGGATGGGCCTTCTCTGCTGTGAAGGCCCAATTGCCACCAGCATTGGTTTCATTTTGGTACCAGGTTAAAACATGGATTTTTATCAAACTGCTGGGTCTAATGATTTTGTCCAGTATGTGAATGTACAAGGTGTGTTTTGTTATTTAAAAAAAAAACTGTTATAACTGATTTTAAATTGAATCATTTAATATCTCTGAAGAGTGTTTTAAATGGTTTTAAACTATGTCAAACTAATTTTATAAAATCAAAATTAATTGTATGATGCCCTGAGATCTTCAGATGTAGGATGGACCATAAATATAAAAGGAAGGAAGGAAGGAAGAGGAGTTGCATGGACCTCCAGATGTTGCTGGACTGTGGCTCCCATTATCCTTACCAATTTAGCTAGTGTTTCAATTTAAGAGTACCTGGAGGGCCACACATTCCACACATTAATCTCTCCATATATACTTTATTGGACTTTCTTTCTTGCTACCTCCTGTCCTGTCTGTTTTTCAGCACATAACTGAAGTTTTATCTTTGTGACACATCTTTTTTCACATCCATGTGCAAAAGGCATTAATACTCAGCCTGTGAACATGTTCAAGGATGAAATTGAGCAATTCTTCCTTTTGAGGCACGGCTAATAAGCTTTCCAAGAATAATCGGTTGGTCACTTCTGGAAACAAGTTCTGGAAGAGGTAGATTGACTCCGAGATGCAATAACACTTACCTTCTCTACCATCCAGATGTGAATTGTACAACTGGATTTTAGTTCAAGTGGAATAAATGTTATGCATTTGTCTTAAACTGGAGAAAAACATCAGAACAGTCAACTGTAGCCTTGGCAGACTATGTAAGTTTATAATTTGATGTATCTGATATGTTTGATTGTTTTGTGAGCTGAAATCAAACATAGTTCCATGTGGCTTATTCAGCACTTCCCCTTTCCCAAAGCCTCTAAATGAGCAAGCTTTGTGTTTTTGTCCAGCTCATTACAAATTGTCCCTCCAAATTATTTAGATATTTTCCAAATTTACTGCAAGTTGCAGACAAATAATTTCTCATTTTACTATTACAATCACTCAGTTCTCCGTCCGTTGGCTGTGGTGTCTCTGTAATTAAACCGTGGTGTTTTCTATGGGATGTATTGCACCAAGTGAAAAATGTTAGCTATTTCCACACTTCAGAGACCTGGCTGCTCGGAGCATTAAAATTTTACTTAAAACATAAATTTATTGCGTTGCGATTACCATGGATTATGTTGTTATAAATGAACTGCACTGTAATTGCTGTTTTTAATTAAAATACAGGTTATTAGGAAAGGCAAGGGAATAAAGTGGGGAGAAGTTATGTTTCATGTAATTGCCTGCATACACAACAATACCTGCAGAGGTAGCAAAGGCCTCATTTAAAGTCAAAAAGCCTCTTTACAGTTCAGACGAAATGGATCCCTTTTCAAAATGTGTGTGTATGTAGATAAATGTCCTGATAGTGACACAGCACAGTCAAAGAGTAAAAATAAAATGGGAGGAAATTGACACCATCTCTTCTTCCCCCATTTACATTTAAATGTGTTTTGTTGTTGCTATTGTTGTTGTTTCAACAGCAGTTAGCTTCTAAAGTAAGGTATGTTAATAACACAGGCCAAAAACAATTTGAATGAGATCAACACAAATCTTCTGTTGGGAACAAACTAAAACAGGGTAGGAACCTTCTGACCTGGAATAGCTATATAGTACTTTCTGATTTCTATGTATGGTTTTGAAAGCTGGACAATGAAGAAAGCTGAGAGAAAGAGAATCAACCATTTCAAATGTCACTGCCACAGATCACTCCTCTGTCTTCCACTTTCGGTTTTAACGGTTGGCTTACAAGCTGCTACATTGTAAAAACAATTTAAAAATGAAGGGGGGAGTTTTAAACTCCAAATAAGAATGTTTCCCTTTATATCTTCTCAATGTACTTCTGTCTTCTTCAATTTCTTCCTTTAAAAACAGGTTAATGGCACTGCTGTGTCATCCCAGTCAGGGGTCGGCTGCAACCAGCGTAGCTATGGCAGCTCTTCAATCCGCTCAGCTGACCAAAATTTGATCCATCCTGACCAAAATTCACTTCCTAGCCAGCATTAAAGGCTGGAAATGGATCCCGGATGGGCCCTGCTGTACCTCCTATTACTGGGGGGAGGGAATAATTGGACACAAGTTGGAGTACTGTCCCCCTTGGATTCATCATGTTGGCTGACTGCTCAGCCATAATCTCACCAACCAAGTAGCAGGTCATGGTGCCATCATAACTGGAAGCCCCCAATGCTATTCAATATATACATGAAACAGTATGCTGATGACACCCAATATACTTCTCCATGCTTTCAAAAGGAGATTGAGCTAAGGACAGTGTGTCTCCTCTGAATGAATGCTTGGACAAGGTAATGGGTTGGATGAAGAAAAACAAATTAAAACTTAATCCAGATGTGCAAAAGCATTCTTGGCTACTGAAAACACTTGGGACTCCAGGTTCAAACCTGATTTCAGAAACACATTCAAACTGCAAACTTGCATCTTCAGGGGAAGTACAATAACCCCTCCCAATTTGTGGGGGATCTGTTCTGAACCCACCCCCCTGTGAAAATGTTGGCTAGCAAATATTCAAGCCCCATTGAAAATGATGGTATGCATGCCTGTGGCACATGCAGAGGGTGCGGGGGGGGGGGGGGAGAACACGCCACCATTATATCTCTCCCCCTTGTCTGTCCCACGAAGAGCAGGTCTGCAGACTTGAAGTCTGCAAATGGGGAAGGGCAACTGTATAACCAATTCTAACCCAGGCTGAATTCCTATTCCATGAACTGCCTTGAACTGACCAGGAGCACTTCTCTCATGTCTGGATTAAGTTCCAATTTGTCTGTCCTTATTCAGTCCATTACTGTTGATATACATTGGTTTAGGACTAAGACAGCCACCTTGGAGTGAGGTCAAATGAAGTGAGAGTTGGGTGTCATCTGCTTATAGATGGCGCTGCACCTAGAACTCTAGACGACCTCTCCCAGAAGTTTCATGTAGATATTAAATAAAATGGGTAGCAAAACAGAATCTTGAGGGATGTCACAGGGCAATGGGTTAAATATGAGTCCCCTAGCATCACCCTGGAGTTGGAGACTACCACATGCTTCAACACCTTGCTCACATGCTTCAATATCCTACCCAAGAATGTCCAAGAATGGAGGGGTTTGTCTCTCCAGGAAGAAACAGAGTCACTGTAAAACAGTGCCTCCAAGTCCCATCCCAGCAAGGCAGCCTAGAAGGATACCATGATTGATGATGTTGAAAGCCACTGAGCAATCCAGTGGAACCAACAGGGACACACTTCCCCAGTCCAGCCCCTGGAGTATGTTATCCCCTAAAGTGACTGGAACTGTCCCTATTCTACAACCAGGCCTAGATAATCTAGATAATCTTTTTCATCCAGGAACTTATAGAGTTGGAGGCCACCACATGCTTCAATACCTTGCCCAAGAATAGTATATTAGACACTGCCCTATAATTATCCATTATAGAGAAATTCAGAGACAGCTTTTTCAACAAAGGCCTAACAACTGCTTCCTTTAGGCAAACCGGAACTCTGCCTTGTTTTAAGAAAACATTGACTACCCTCTTCACCCACTTATTCATTCCCCCTCTGGACAGTTTAATGAGTCAGGAAGGGCAAGAGTCTAGCACACATATGATGGCTTTCAGAGAGATGGGAAGATTTTAAAAGAATAGGAAAAGCAAACAACAGTGCCCTCCCAAATAGCACTAGCATGATCCTACTCAAGTTTACCTTAAATGCAGGAGTGTATTCACACCACACAATTGACACTGCTTTGACTGCCATGACTACATCCTATGGAATCTTGGGATTTGTAGTTCAGTGAAACATTGCAGCAGAAAATTCCAATTACTTCATGGAACTACTAATCCCAGGTTTCTGTAGGTTGGAGCCATGGCAATTAAAGTGGTATCAAAGTGCTATAACTGTGCCATGCAAATGCACCCCTGATCAAGAACATTATTGTCAAAAGCTACAAACACACTGCAAAATTGTTGTGGGAACCATTGTATATCTCATTCCACATACCAGTTATTTCAACTCCCTGCCCCCATCTGCATTATACAAGCAACGAAGTGTGGGAGCTGTTTGCTAATGTTATTTGCAAACCTATGGAAGGAATTGTTGCTAATAGAGGCACCCCAATTGTGGAATGTCTTCCCCTTAGAAGACCAATTAGTACCAATGTTGTTTCCATGCCCTTGAAGATCTAATTATGTCTCCAGAATCTGTATACATGCATGGTTTTAAATTATATAAACTTAACTTTTTAAATTATTCAATTGTTTGACATGTTCTTAGAATGTTTAAATTATTGTCTTAAATTGTTATTTTTCTATTCTTAATTTGTTATAAATTGATTTTATTGTAAGCTGCCCTGAGATCTTACAATATCAGCTGGGACAGAAATATTTTCCCTAAGCCACTTATTTATTTATTTACTTACTTACTTACTTATCTATCTATCTATATCCCACCTTTCTCCCAATAAGCCGCTAACAACATATTTATAAACATTACTGGTTAAAACTATATAAAGTCATTAATGAGAGTATAAATATAAGAGTTATTTAAAAATCAATTAAACAATTTATGAAGTTAAAACATTAAACATTAGAAACATTAAAATGCATTAAATGACCATATACAAACCTTAAAAACAGCTTCCAAATGCCTGATGATTAAAAAAATGTTTTGACCTTCTTATTTTCATCCAATGAGCCTGAAAAGGTGGTGGGACAAAGAGAGAAGGGCCCCTTCAGATGACCTTAGAACTCTAAGTGGCTCATAAAGGGAGATACAGTCCTTCAAATAACCTGGACCTAAGCCATATAGGGCTTTATAGGTCAAAACTAGCACTGTGAATTGTGCATAGAAATGGATTGGCAGCCAGTGTTGCAACAAGGGAGTGTGTACTGCCTGTAGGCAGCTCCCTGTAGGCAGAATCTGGCTGCAGCTCTTTGGGCCAACTGAAGTTTCTGGGCACTTTTCAAAGGCACCCCCATGTAGAGCACATTACTAGTAATCCATATGGGATGCAACCAAGGAATGTACCAGCATGGCCACACCTGATTTCTCCAGGAAAAGACACAGTTGTCACACAAGCTTTAGCTGTGCAAAAACATTCCTGGTCACTGCTGAAACCTGGGCCTCCAGGTTCAGAGATGAACCCAAGAGTACTCCCAAACTGTGAACCTGCCTTTTCAGGGAGAGTGTAACCACATCTAACAACTATTCTCAGATCTGTCTTTTGAGTGACCAGGAGCACCTCTGTCTTGCCTAGTTTAAGCTTCAATTTGTTTACTCTCATCCACTCCATTACAGCTGTCAGGCATCTGTTCAGCCCAGGAACAGTTTCCTTGGAATTAGGTGGAAAAAAGTGATAATAAATAAATAAATAAATAAATAAATAATAGATATGTCATTTTGAGTATGCTAAGGAGCATATAGGAAACCTGTCCTATATCATAAATATTTATACGATATATATCATATATATGATATGCCCAAATCTTAAGATCCTCAGAAGGGGCTTTCTCTCAGTCCTACCATTGTCCTAGGCCCATCTGGTGAAGACATAGGACAGGGTCTCCTTGGTGACTTCTCCCAGGCATATGCTCTGGATTCCCATGCTGTGGAATTCCCTGCCTCTTTCTGTTCTCCTTCCACTGGCAGGAAAAGACCTTGACTGAGATCCTGAGATCTTAGTTACATATAAACTAAGCAACGGCTCCTCTCTGCCCTGCTCTTTACTGAGCAGCAGGTATTGTAAGCAATGGAGATCTGTTCTCCTGTTAACTGGGGGACAACATATTGACATTTCCACCCCCACTCTCTCCATTGATCTCTGGTTTGACAATCAGAAGTAGGATCCCTGTCTCAATTCCTGCTTGCACCAGAGATCTCTAGCAGGATTAGGGTGGAAATGTCAGTATGCTGCATCCTGATCAATAGAAGAACAGAATTCCATTGCTTGCAAAGACTGCTGCCAAGTAAAGTAGGATTCAGGGAATATGTGGGTCCCATAAATATGAATCAGTTACAGGTGCAGAACTCTAGGTTATGCATCTGTAACTGTGATAGTGAATTCCATCTATTTTTATTTAAATAGGCTTTTGGTGATTAACTGGCTATGCAGATTTTTTTAAAGGTTTATGTACTCCACTTTTATCTTTATTGTTATTTCTTTGTTATTATTATTTATTGTTTTACACAACTTTAAATTATTGCTGTTTTAATACAATAACTATTTTAATTTATAAAAATATATACAATCAGGTGTAGGTGTAAGTTTGGGGTTGATTTTTGGTTTTGGGTTTTTTTTGCTGCATCTTGTTTTATCCTTACATATTATCGTCTGCTCAGTCTTGAACCTGCTGTCTGCATCACAATGTTCTCAAAGAACTGGGGCCTTTTCACACTACACCACTGTAATGCAATGATTCCACTTTAATTGCCATAGTTCCAACTATGGAGTCCTGGGATTTGTAGTTTGGGGAGGGACTAGAAGATAAGTATTCTAAATACCCCTATCTAAAGAAGCTTCCATGAGAATTCTAGGATTCCATAGGATGCAGATTAAAATGAAATTTTGCATAGTTCTGTAGTGCAAATGGGTCCTTGGACAAAATGACATAGGACCTTATCACACGCAGGCCACAAAGCGATAATAAACCGAAATAAGAATAAATCCAGTACTATACCAAAAAGAACCGAAAGAGCTGCGTCAATACGTAAATGGCTATCACACGCAATTCCAGTCATTGCACGATTATTGCGCTCCCAAGAAAGCGCATTCTGGGCACGTATTTTCCGTTCACACGCAAGTGATAAATTCCGGTAAAGGAGAGGACATGTTTACCCATTTGTTGTTCTGTTTGTTGCCCGATCCAAACAGGAAATACACGTCATAAGATGCTTCCTCGCAGACCCATGGGAAATCATGCTAGGAACCATGGGTCATGATGGGGAAATGCTTCACAATACGTATTGCCTGTTCATATGCATTTCAGACCCACGGTAAATGCGCAATGATTCTGGTAGCGCAATTGTACTTCCTGAAGAAACCGAAATTCAAAAGATTTCAATTCGTTGCGGATTTGTTCGGGGTTCTGTCCAGAATCTTAGCGGTTCTGTGCAACGTCGTGTGAACACATGGAAAAATAATACGTATTAGGATGGGATTTCTTTTGGATTCATTCTGCTTTGGACCCCGTGTGATAAGGTCCATAATCAAGGGTGAGTAAAGGAAGAACCAAACATGGTAGGAAAAGATACCTGAAATGTGCTGTCCCTATATGCTAGTGTGGATCAAAGTCCCTTATATGGAGTAAGCACAATTGAACATGTTCTCAATGTTTACACTATCTACTACTAAAACAATGGAACCATTCTTGGTAAATTTTAATCCACTTCTGGATTACATCCTTATCCCTTGTCTATATCTAAATGAAAATTGAATATCTGTAATGCCATTTTTTTTCCTTTGCAGTATCACATTCCTTTCCCTTGGGAAGCTGGTTGCATATAACATATTACATATCATTCCTCTTACAAGAAATAAAACATAATTGCATTACTTTAATAATGTAATGAGGAAAAACAGCATTCCTTTTAGCTACTGTTATAGGTATGTGAATGGCATTACCTCTTAGGTTTACTATGTTATTTGCTATTTTGGTACATAGTACCACAATCTGTACCATCCTGATGCGTACAGTAAATAATAATAACAAAGAAATAACAATAAAGATAAAAGAGATGAAAAAATAATTTATTTATTTTACATAAAGAGAAAGCAAAAGAGATCCTTTAACTTGTAACTCTCACAGCCCCTGCTTTGGGAGTCTTGGAACTGTAAATGTAACTAATTGTTTTAGAATTAACTTTTCAAGCTCCCTTTTCCTTTTCTCTTCTGTGGTATTTCTCACCTCACTCATCTCAAAATGTAGAACATAAATTTCTTGGGGTGAGAGAGCATCTTATTTCTTTCTTTTCGCTCATAAACCTCTGTAGAGTGCCAATTATATTGTATAAATAGCAAATAACATGATTATGCTGGCATGACACAGAAAATGCATTCAGACAACATCCCAATAATGCTAAATCATGGAGATACAGCAGTACTTTCCTACAGCATTAAATATGTCTTGCATTTTTTTCAGTATTATCATTAAAAAAAAAAAGCTCTGAGTCCTTGTTGCTAAACATCCTGCCCATCCTTAGAGGATTCTGATCATTCTGATTCCCAGGATGTCTTTCCAGATTCAGCACAAGTCCAGATGGCACAGAACAACTGCTTTAGTATGATCTCTTCATCAATTTTAAGAAATCATGGGAGAGTCTTCCTATGGAGTAGCTACATTTTTTCCCCTAGGAACCTTGATGATTGCCAAGATTTTCTCCTTTCTGGACACCTATGGACCGATTTTAGTATAAATTGTTGCAAGGCTAAGCTCAAAGCAGTGGTTGAGCTCTATGGCAGAAACTAATAGGAGTGGCCTCATTCCTTCTCAAGTCCATTTTAAATTAATAAGTGTTTCCTTTCTGGACTTTTTTAATCCACAGAAGAGACCTCTCTGCATATTAATTTCATGTTAAATTGATGGATCAAATTATATGAAGCTCAGAATCAATTCTGCACATACTCACTAGGATAGATCAAATCCCTTAGTAGGGATAAAGCACAGAAAATGCATTTAGAGACACTGATAAGTCCAGGTCCATTATATTTCATTTTAAACAAAGAGGGAGGGAAAGCCCTTTTGAGATGCTCTATCAGCTATTAAACAGAGACGTTGCATGCAGGGGGAGATTGATGATTAGCACAGAGCCCTTCTTGGGATGATTCTCCCAGGACAAATGAAAATAAAAGAGAACTGCCTCTCCTTGTCTCTGTCACAGTAGTTCACAGGCAACCTCATATACAGTCTGAGCATCTCTGGTTTGGTTGTTTATCTTCTGCAATCAGTTTACAAGTACAAAATTCTACCTTGGCTGTCAGTGAAACTGCAGGCTATATAGTTATCTCTATGAGCACTAATTATATTTACACTTGTCAAGTTTACTTCATTTTAAAAGGCCTAAATCCAAAGTACTCTGTTAGCCATCCTACATTTGTAATGTGATCCCTGGTGACTTTTCCTTTCCTGAACCCTGCTTCGACCTCTGGGATTTCTCTCTCCATGTTTGGTTGGAGCCTATGTTGCAGAATTTTGAGCATGATTTTGCTTGTGTGGAAAATTAGTATTTGTGCTAATGGAATCACATCATTGGACACATCATCTCCTATAGAAGACAGTTCACTTGATAATGTGGTGGAATCCAGCTTTTGGATCATTGGAAGGGGCTATAGCTTAATGGGTAGAACATACATTTTTCATACAGAAGATCCCAATTTCATTCTCTAATGTCCTTAATTAAAGAATACTGGTTACCAAGATGAGAAAATTTAAGGACTGGGGTATTAAGAGTGCTGCTTCCATATAGAGCAGACAAGAATGAGATAAGAAAACCAATAGTTCCACTCAGTTAAAATCAGTTTACTTTGTTTATATGAAACCAGATGTTGTTTTTGCAGTACTAATATGTCTTGGTTCAATAAATAATCTGTGATTGCCTAGTATTTTTGCATTAAAGCATTGTGGACCTGATTTGTAGAGGACAAGCTAGAATCTCATATAGGTGGGTAAGTAGCAGGTGGATATCAGAAAGATCAGAAAGAAACTCTTTCAGAACATGGCCACACAGCCCGAAAAAACCCACAAAAAAACTATAGCAGGTGGATAGATAGATAGATAGATAGATACTGATAATAGATAGATATGGTATAATATCTACAGTCAAATTCCTATTTAAGACCCAATGATTTCACAGCAACACTTGTAAGCATATGCCTAACTCTTCTACTAGATTTAGTGGGTATTATTCTGTTGAACAACTGCTTCTCTTGTTACCAATGATGCTCACAAATGAGGCAATTACATTTAAATAATTATATTTTTCCTTCCCTTCCCTTTCTTTTCCTTTCCTTCCCATCAGTTTTTAACAAAATTAGTGCTCTTTTTTTCTAGCCTCATGATATGTATTTGTTATTCCATAAAGACTGATTACAGTTGTAACAAATGTGTGCACAACTATGCAGCTTCACACCTGTTTCAGCCTGCTGAATGTGTTTGCCATCATGGTCAGTTTGGAGCCAATCCAGGGTATAATGCTCCAGACTGGCCCCAGATTAAATGACTAGTGTATACACTACACTGAAAGAGGAGACCATCATCTATACCATACAGAACAAGATGTTACATAGTCTGGGTACAGCCACCAAGAAGGTCTTGTCTTTTATACTGCCTTGTGGTTTGTTGTTTTGTAAATGAATTACAGTGAAAGCATTCTCCTTTATGAACATACAGAATTTAAAAATTGAGAAAATCAAAATACTCAAATAATTCCCATACCTTGGATCAAATATAGACCAGAATGGATAATGCAATCAAGAAATTAGAAGGAGACTAGGAATGGGAAGGACAGTTATTAAAGAACTAGACAAGATCTTAAAGTGCAAAGATATAACTGAACACTAACGTGAGGATAGTCCAAGCCACTGTTTTCCCCATCACAATGTATGGATGCAAGAGTGAAGAAAGCCAATAGAAGGAAAATAAACTCATTTGAGATGTGGTACTCGAGAAGAGTGTTGAGGACACCATGGACCACCAAAAAGACAAATAAATGGGTCCTAGAATAGATCAAGGCTGAAATTTCCCTGGAAGCCAAGATAATTAAGTTGAGGCTGTCATACTTTGGAGCTTATTGCACTCTAAATAATGTGACTTATCCCCAACAGGATACAGTCGCTTTTCAGGTTAACAGCGGGTATTATCGCACATGAAATCACTGCTATTGCCACTGGGCAACTGCAACCCAGGTCCCAGCCGTGCTCAGCCGGCCACTTTGCAAAAATGGCAACCTCCCATTTTTGCAAAGTGGCCGGCTTAGTGCAGCTTGGACCAAGGCTGCAGCCAGGTTGCAATCGCCTGGCGGCAGCAGTGGATTTCACATACAATCATAACTGCTGTTAACCTGAAAAACAATTGTATCCCATCAGGGATAAGTCACATTATTTAGAGTGTAATAAGCTCCTTTGGCCACATCATGAGAAGGCATAAATAATTTTAAAAGACAATGATGCCGGGAAAGGTAGAGAGCAGTAGAAAAAGAGGAAGACCATATACCAGATGGTTAGACTTGATCAGGGAGCACCTGAGCAGGGCAGTCGAGGACAGGAAAATTTAGAGATGTCTCATTTCATTCACAGGATAACCATGAGTTGAAGCTGACTCGAGGGCAGCTAACAACAACAACAACAAAGAATTTAAAAAGAGGATGTGGTCCCTAAGGTTTCCTCAAGCCTACAATATTGGGGCTTTACTAATCAACAACATTTTGAATTCTGCCCTGGAATAATTTTGATAACTATGTAGCAGATGTAAGATTGGTAGAACATGATTTTATCCATTTAGCACCTATCAATGTTCTGGTAGCCGTATCTTGGGCCAACTGTAGTTTCTGAAGTTTCTTCATTCTGAGGTAGAGCTCCTGCAATAATGTAGGCTGGACATAACTAGAGCATGTGTTATCATAGCCAGGCCTGGGTTCCTCCAGAACCAGCTGGTGCACCAATCTACAAACCTAAGACCTACACAACTTAGAGAGAACACATACTCAGTGGATGCTATTGCCATTTGAGGGCCGTGGTTAAGATTCAGTTGGGGAAAAAGAGCAGGGCCTTTTTCCTCACAGCCCCAAATTTGGAGGTGTATAATTTCTGAGATTAAAGAAGTTTTGTTGAACATGACTTTTTAAACAGCTCTCTTACTAAACAGTCAATAACAGTGGGTTTTTTATGTGCTGTTTCCTGGTTTAATGCCATCTGTTTACACAGTTATAAAGCGGATAATATTTTAGAATTGTGATTCTCAATTTTTTTTCTTGGTACCATACTTGTATCATATTGATATAGTATTCACATTGTTTCCTAAAAACTCACTGCAAATAAGCAATTGATACCTAGCAGACCACCACTTTGGGTAACACTGTTTTAAAGGACTTATTCTGTTTAGTTGTAAATTTGTTTGTAAGCCACTTAGAAGAGTAAAGTGCTTTAAAAGTTTTTTTTTTAAAAAAAATATACATATATTACATGTATGGATGAAAAAGCCCTTCAGCCAGTGGCTGTAAGAAACACATCTGATCGTGATGGTTTTCACAGTGATGTTTTCAAAACATCTAGCTCACAGCTCAGTCTCTATCTCCCTACATACAATGCCATTGTAGATAAAGACAGTTGTTTTGCCACTTCCCTCCACACGTTCTTCCCTATAGTCCTTTAAGGAGGCAAGATACTTTACATTTCTTGTTCCTTCTCCATGCAATGGCATCAGTCTTGGTTAGGCCAAAAGACGGTGACTTTCCTTGAACCGGCATTGGGGCTGAGTAGGGATTGGCACCTGGAACTCCCTTGGCCAAACCCAACAGTCAAATTGTTTTGCTTTTACACCCATACATACACATTTCCTTTTTTAAAAATATAACACTTGTGGGGGTAGGGGGAAAGAAAAGCCTTATGCAGAAGCGCACTCATGGATGCTGATCTTGAAACCAGCTATTTCTTGAGGGGATACCCTAGGCAAGCTACAGGAAGGTTATACTGTCAACTCAAATTAGATGTGCTTCCATAACCCATGGTATACGTTTCGTAGGTCTCTCAGGAACATGCCGAGATATTCCACATCCTATTTTTTAAAATGTAAATAAAACATATAAAGGGCTGGATCTTTACCTGATGTCAAGCAGCTGATAAACAGAAGGACATGTCACAAAGATGAACAGATTAGGAAAGATGACAGTTTTCCCATGGATTCTGATGTCTGGAAAACAGTTAAGCATTTCTTTAAAAATAAAATTGGTCCATAGGCAAAGGAAATAGTGAAAACAACATTATGCCATCCACCTCAGTATCTTTAAAACATTTTAAGTTAACCCTGAATTTTGCTTTCTATGGCTGCATCCTCACTGCAGAAATAATCAAGTTTGCCACTGCCTTAACTGCCATGCTCAATGCTATGAAATTCTGGGATTTGTAGTTTTGTGAGACATTTAGCCTTCTCTGTCAGTGAGTTCTAGTGCCACAACAAACTACAATTCCCAGAATTCCATAGCATTGAGCCATGGCTGTTAAAGTGGTGTCAAACTGGATTATATCTGCAGTGCAGATGAAGCCTGTGGGAAACTTAATAAAAAGTTGCTCCAAAAAGGTGAGAATAGTTGGTTTTTGAGTGCAACATACAGAATCCCATAGTAATCCTTTCTACTGACAAAGCTTGCTAGAGGATTTGGGGAGTAGTAATCCACAAAAACCAACATTTCTCAGTTCTAGTCATCCTCAGCCCTTAGGAATGTGTCCATCATTCACAATCAAGTATGAGGCTGCAGGACCTGGGAAGAGTTCCCATAAAAGTTAGACATCAGTTTGACATTTCTCAGAACTTAACTGATTCATTATATTCTCAAGCAGAACCTGTGTAAATCCCAGTCAGGAGCCCTGGTGGTACAAGGGTTAAATCCCTGTACTTCAGCCATTCACTCACAAACCACAAGTTGTGAGTTCAATACCAGACAGGGGCTCAGGGTCGACTCAGCCTTGCATCCTTCCAAGGTCACTAAAATGAGTATCCAGCTTGATGGGGGCAATTAGCTTACAGTTTTAAACTGCTTAGAGACTGCTTAGAGTGGTATGAAGTGGTATATAAATGAAGCTGCTATTGCTATTGCTAGCCTTTTGAAGAATGCATGTGGAATTTAAAGCATTTGCACTTTGAGTTGAAGCAATACAATGTGATTCAACTTAGTGAATACTAAGCTTGAGCTATCTGTCATGGATGGTATGAGCACCTTGGTTTGGAACAGGAGAGAGCTCCATCCCCAGAGTTCAGAAAGGTCTTCAGGGCTTTCAGTCCAGACTGCTGGTCCAGGTCTGATAGATTTGACTTCTACAAGATCTCTTAAGCTGGCAGTGTGAGAGGACACTACAAGAGCACATTTGGGATTCGGAGTACTACATTTTGTAAAACGGAGGCTTCAGAACTTTGACAAAACACTGATTAATTTACCAACTGTTCATGAATTATTAGCATTGACTTAATCTGAGTGCTTTTCTACAAGGTATTTTTAAAGGAATTGTTACTGGGTGTCCATTCTCCCATTTAAAAGGTTCTTGAGTGGAAACTTCTCTGCAACATACAATCCTGACATTCAGATTGTGTTGAAAGTGATTTCTTTAAATAAAGAAAGAGAAGAAAAGAAAGAAGTCAATATGGAGCTACTAATACATTTAAACACATCAATAGCAATTTTTATTATCTTGCCCACCACCATGAAATTTATTGATGTTGTTAATTGCCATCAAGTCAACTTTAACTTATGGTGACCCTATGAATGAGAAACCTCCAAGTCATCCTGTTATCAGTAGCCTTGCTCAGGTCTTGCAAACTCAAGGGCATGGCTTCCTTGACTGAGCCTATCTACCTATAAAGTGGTCTCCCTCTTGTCCTACTGTCTTCAGCTTACCAAGCATTATTGTCCTTTCTAATGAGTCCAATCTTCTCATGGTATGTCCAAAGTATGACAGACTCAGGGCCTAAGCAGACTGCCAGAAATAGTGCACATTAAATTGAGGCACTGCCCTGGCTCAGTGCTAGGGAATCATGGGAACTGTAATTTATTGTGGCACCAGAGCTCTCTGACAGAGAAGGCTCAGTGTCCCAGAAAAAAATACAGTTCCCATGATTCCCTAGCACTGAGCCAGGGCAGTGCCTCAATTTAATGTGCACTATTTCTGGCAGTCTGCTTAGGCCTTCAGTTTAGTCACCTTGGCTTCCAGGGAGTATTCAAGCTTGATTTGTTCTAATACCCATTCATTTGTGTTTTTGGCAGTCCACAGTACCTGCAGAACTCTCCTCCAACACCACATTTCAGATGAATCAATTCTCTTCCTATCAGCTTTCTTTACAGACCAGTTTTCACAACCATATGTAAAAATCTGAAATTTCAATACATGAATAAACCTGACATTGGGGGAAAACAGACAGGAAGGAGTGGCCAGAAGCTGCTCCCAGCCCAATCGCCCTGGGACTGCGATGAACACATGCCACAGCCCCAAGGGCAGCTCCTGCTATGGTCCGAAATGGACCACAGCAAGGACTGGAAAAAGACCACTACTTTTGGGGCTGGTTTTAGACCGCCTTAGGCATCCCCAGCATGGCCCTGGGATGGCTTCCAGGCACTCCAGGGGTGTGCGTTGTCTAAACACCATGGCCCCAGAGTGGCCAGAAGCCACCCCTGTCTGCCCGTCTGCTTCGGACCTTTGGTATTTAATCATATATCTTTACACTTGAAGATCTTGTCTACTTCCCTCATGGCTGCCCTTCCAAGTCTTAGTCATCTCCTGATT
Organism: Phrynosoma blainvillii; assembly: GCA_026167975.1. Classification (NCBI taxonomy): domain Eukaryota; kingdom Metazoa; phylum Chordata; class Lepidosauria; order Squamata; family Phrynosomatidae; genus Phrynosoma; species Phrynosoma blainvillii. The sequence continues at coordinate 136,506,282 of JANUYF010000004.1, read as the reverse complement.
TCTTGACTGTAGTCTCCATTTTGATTAATGACTGAGCTAAGATATAGGAAATCTTAACTATTTCATTGTCTTCTGACGGAGGAACCAGGAAATACCTGAACTTTAAAAAGAAGAAAAATCCCTAGAACCTTTACGGAAACTTAGAAAAATTGGTCAGAAAACACAACTGATCTGGAATTACAAACATATAGAGATTTGGGTATAATTTTTATTTTTGGTTTGCAGTAACTTGAAGCAGGCAATGAAAGAAGAATCACACTGTTTATCTGATTAAATTGTATATGTCCATTTGTCTCCACTTGAGGTCCAAAAACCAGGTCTGGCTGTTTATTTGGATACACAACTATTACTTTCAAAATGCCTTCCTCCTATGAGTTCTCTCATCCACACATCTCCTACATGCAGGCTCCACCCTCTTATGTCTACCTCCCAGAGTTTTCCACTCAAAAATGCTCCCCTCACTATCTGACTTGTTGGGCTGCCTCTAAACTCATGCCTGGAGTGCTGCAGGTCAAACTAATTCTTGGATACGGTTAAAAGACAACAACCTGATCTTTAACAAAGTGGGAAATAAAGTAAAAGACAATCAGAAGAAGAACCACGAGGAACCTCAAAAGGAGTAGAAACTTGTCCTTCTCACATTGCATTGAATTTGCAATTTGATTGATAAGGATTTTGTTTTTTAAAAAATATCTAGGCGAAAAAACAGGAAGGCCACCTGAGATTTACCAGGACAGCTTCACTGGAAGAAAATAATGGCAAATGGACTGTTTATTGCTTTCAGTGAAAGACAGAGAGACTGTGTACTTAGCAGGTACAGTGAAAGACAGAGAGACTGTGTACTTAGCAGGTACTGTGGACTGCCAAAGACAGAGAGACCCTGCTCTTTATTCCTCTAATAAGAAAAAAATCCCAAAAGAGAGGTAAAGTTCAAAATGTATCAGATCACCTTTGATAATAAACGTTTCATCTGCTATGCATTTATTTATTTAGCTGGACTATTTAGCTGATGTCTTTAATAAAAGATTGCAAGGCAGGTTATATAAATTCAAAGTAGAACAATGAATCTCTGGAGAAGGCATTCCATATTTCTGCACTGTTGGTAAAAAGTCCACCTCTCTTTCCCTGTGATATGTGTATGTCCCTCTGGAATGTGTCATGGATTGGTACCCATTTTTTCATTATCTGGGTAAGAATTCTATCATGCTTGTCTTAATTTTTCACATTTCTGTCCTTCCCTTTCTCTCACAAGTCACAACATTTGAAGCCACCAATACTGAAATAGCCACGGCCAGCATAGTATACTCACCTCTTGAAATCACTCCAGTCAGTTTCTACTAGTAGTATTTGTACTCAGTGGTGTCACTAGGGGGAGTGTGGGTCCGGATTGCACCAGGTGACACCCTAAGAGGGGGTGACATCACTGCTTCTCAAATATCTGCGTTTTGGCAGAAATGGGCTGTGGCATTCACCTGTTTCCATTTAAAATGCTGTAAAAGATGGTGTGAGTGGGGTAAGGCTCAGTGAGAGGAGAAAGGAGAGGCCCTGGATTTTTTTTAAAAAATCAAATTTCATTTTTTTAATTTTATTTTTTAATTTAAAAAATATTTTTTAATTCTTTTTACATTTTCTTTTAAGACATCACATTTTACCAAATTTTCACTTTAACCACATGAAACTATGCATATGTAAATACATTTAGTCTGTCCATATGCTATTGTAATTTAAAGGTATAATTTTAATTTTGCTAGTTGTTTATGTCACAACTATTACCATTACATTTAGTGATATATAGGAATTATGATTTATGAATAACATTAGTACAAAAACATTATTAAGGATTCTGTATGGTGTGGTAATGGGAGGAGGTCAATGGGGGGTGGCACTATTAGCTACCATACCAGGTGACGCCATTGTTTGTACTGGGCTCCAAAAGGAATCCTGCTAATCCTTGATAGCAGGAGATAGTAAATCTTATGGACTGGTTAATCTAAATGAATATAAGTCTCCAGGACCAGATGAATTACATCCAAGGGTATTAAAAGAACTGGCAAATGTAATATCAGAACTATTGGCAATAATCTTTGAGAACTCCTGGAAAACAGGAGAAGTCCCAGCGGACTGGAGGAGGGCAAATGTTGTCCCCATCTACAAAAAGGGGAAAAAAGAGGATCCCAACAATTACTGTCCAGTTAGTCTGACATCAATACTGGGAAAGATTCTGGAGCAGATCATTAAACAGAGAGTCTGTGAACATCTGGAAGGTAATTCCATTATCACAAAAAGTCAACATGGGTTTCAGAGAAACAAGTCATGCCAGACAAATCTGATCTCTTTTTTTTTTTTTTTTTTTTTTTTTTGATAAAATTACCAGCTTGGTAGATAAAGGGAATGCTGTGGATATAGTATATCTTGATTTCAGTAAGGCCTTTGACAAGGTTCCCCATGAAATTCTTGCAAATTCTTGCAAACAAGCTGGTAAAATGTGGGCTAGACAAAGTAACTGTTACATGGATTTGTAATTGGTTGACTGGCCGAACCCAAAGGGTGCTCAACAATGGCTCCTTTTCAACCTGGAAAGAAGTGGCCAGTGGGGTGCCACAGGGCTCTGTCCTGGGCCCAGTGCTATTCAACATCTTTATAAATGACTTGGATGACGGTATTGGGGGTATAGTTATCAAATTTGCAGATGACACCAAATTGGGAGGAGTAGCTAATACCCCAGAAGACAGGATCAAAATTCAAAATGACTTGAACAGACTAGAAAGCTGGGCCAAAGCTAACAAAATGAAATTCAACACAGAGAAATGTAAGGTACTGCACTTAGGGCAGAAAAACGAAAAGCACAGAGATACGATGGGGGACACCTGGCTGAATGAGACTACGTGTGAAAGGGATCTAGGAATCCAGGTCAACAGTGATCTAGGAATCCAGTCAACAGTGCGATGCAGCAGCTAAAAAGGCCAATGCAATTTTAGGCTGCATCAGTAGAAGTATAGTGTCTAGATCAAGAGAAGTAATAGTGCCACTCTATTCTGCTTTGGTCAGGCCTCACCTGGAATACTGTGTCCAGTTCTGGGCACCACAATTCAAAAAGGATGTGGAGAAACTGGAGCGTGTCCAAAGGAGGGCAACTAAAATGGTGAAGGGTCTGGAAACCAAACCCTATGAGGAACGACTTAGGGAGCTGGGGATGTTTAGCCTGGAGAAGAGAAGGTTGAGAGGTGATATGATAGCCGTGTTTAAATATTTGAAGGGATGTCATATTGAGGAGGGAACAAGCTTGTTTTCTGCTGCTCCAGAGACTAGGACCCGAAACAATGGATGCAAGCTCCAAGAAAAGAGATTCCACCTCAACATTAGGGGGAACTTCCTGACAGTAAGGGTGGTTCGACAGTGGAACACACTCCCTCAGAGTGCGGTGGAGTCTCCTTCCTTGGAGGTCTTTAAGCAGAGGCTGGATGCCCATCTGTCAGGGATGCTTTGATTGGGATTTCCTGCATGGCAGGGGGTTGGACTGGATGGCCCTTGTGGTCTCTTCCAACTCTATGATTCTATGATTCTATGATTCTATGACTTCTATGAATGTCTAGCCTTGGTGGCGCAGTGGTTAAATGCCTGTACTGCAGCCACTCACTCATAGACCACAAGGTTGCGAGTTCAGTACTAGCCAGGACTCAGGCTAGACTCAGGCCTGCATCCTTCCGAGGTCGCTAAAATGAGTACCCAACTGTTGGGGGGCAATGAGCTTACAGTTGTAAACTGCTTAGACAGCCCATAGCGTGATACGAAGCGGTATATAAATGAAGCTGCTTTGCTTTGCTTTGCTAAAGAACTGCCTAGCTTCCTGCAACTAATAATGTAAAATAATAATATTGAATTTTATATTATATAATTATACACAATAGAAACCAGAATAGAATTGATTGAGAATGAGAACTGAAGAGTATCACACTTCCTCCTCCCCTCCCCTCCAAAAGACTCCACTAACTCTGTTGGAGGCCAGTACAGGGTGAGGGTGGTGCAAGATACCAGCTTTTCAGGCCCAAAAGGCTTGATTTTCTAAAAGGTCATGTCTGCTTCAAGGACATACCAATAAACCATTTTGTCTACATCACCCAATTCCATCCCTCTGTTTTAGGAATTTTCTTCCTTTCTTCAATTGCTCTCTAGTCTCAGTTTGTCAGTTGCTTCTCAGCTCCTCTTCTGTTGGGTTTCTAGAAGTCTGTCTGTCTGTCTCTCCCCCTGCTCCCAAGGACAGCCATAATATACCAGGCAAATTAGATTGTCTACCATCAAATTCATGTCATGCATTGTTTCCAATCCTAATCCTCCTGGGATCACCCTGATTTACTGTCTTAACGGAATCTACCAGTTAGAGCTAGTTTATTCCTTCTCCCATTCTTTGCGACATTTATGCTGCCTGTTCGCTCTGCTGCTGTGTTTCATTTTATCTGTTCATTGTTTTATTGTGTGTTACTGTTTTTAACCTTTGTTGTTTAATATCATTTTAAGGGATGGATGGGTTTTGGGGATTGTATATTTATGCTGTTTTATTGTTGTAAGCCACCCCATTGCATCGGCAGAGGGGCGGGATATAAATGAATTTATTATGATTAATTTATTATTATTATTATTATTATTATTATTATTATTATTATTATTATTATTATTATTAGGATTGGACATGTTCAATGGCCATGGAACATTAGTTTGAACGGGGGTGGGGGGGAAACCAAGGAAGAAGTTGGAAAGTTTTGCTGCAGGTTCTGCTTTCACCACATTTAAAAGCAGGTTCCATTGTCACACCTGTACCCAGGATAGGATTGTGCAGGCTCACCTCACAAGGACAAGTTCAAAAGAAGCAGAGGACAGGTTTAGGTTCATACCAGGGGCATTCCTGAATGAACCCCATTACTTTCTCCCACATACATTTTTCATTCATTCCAGGGGAGCGATGAAGAGATGTCTTGGATACTATTCCTATGATAAGAGCAACTACAACTACAACAACAAAAAGGGAAGAACAAGAGATCTATTTCACAAGATCTGGGAAATCCAAGGAAAATTCAAACCAAGGACTGGGATGATCTATGACAATAAAAATTACATCATTCAAGTCCAGGAAGGAATAAAAAGATGTTGGATGCAATCCACAGAAGAATTATACAAAAGAGACGACAAAATGAAGGACACATGGAATGAAGAGTCATATGAAGATGAACCCCAAATTCTAAAAGGTGAGGTGGAAAGTGAAATAAGAGAAATAGCGAAAAATAAATCACCAGGAACAGATGGTATTCTAATTGAACTGCTGCAATCCACATTGACAGAGTCAACTCAAGTGCTAACCAACATATGTCAACAAATATGGAAAACAAAATGATGGCCAACAAATTGGAAGCAATCAATATACATCTCCATCCACAAAAAGGCAGACACAAGAGACTGCAGCAACTATAGGACCGTAGCACTGATCTCCCATGCAAGCAAAATCATGCTCAAAATTCTGCAACATAGACTCCAACCATAGATGGAGATAGAAATCCCAGAGGTCCAAGTGGGGTTCAGGAAAGGAAGAGGCAAAAGGGACCACATTGCAAAAATACAATGGCTAATGGAGCATAGCAGGGAGTTCCAAAACAATATCTGCATGTGCTTTATAGACTATAGCAAAGCCTTTGACTACATAGATCATGAAAGGTTATAGAATGCCCTTAAAGACATGGGAGTGCCAACACATCTTGATAGTCCTGATGAGGAATCTGTACTCAGGACAAGTGTCTCAGAACAGAACACAAAAAAACAGAATGGTTACCAATTGGCAAAGAAGTCAGACAAGGCTGCATCCTTTCACCTTATCTGTTCAACTTGGATGCTGAACATATTATAAGAAAAGTAGGCTTGGACACAGAAGGAGGAGGAGTGAAAACAGGACGAAGAAATATCAATAATCTAAGATATGCAGACTACACCATAGCACTAGCAGAAAACCTCACAGATCTGGAACACATACAAAGGAAGATCAAAGAGGAAAGTGCAAAGGCAGACTTAATGCTGACCATAAAGAAAACAAAAATAATGACCACAGAGGACCTTCACAAGCTCAACCTAGATAATTAAGAAATAGAAATAGTAAAGGAATTCCCATACCTGGGATCAAACATTGATAGAAATGGGGACTGCAGTCAGAAAATCAGAAGAAAACTAAGAATGGGTAGGGTGGCTATGAAAGAACTAGAAAAGATTCTAAAATGCAAAGATATACAACTCAGCACAAAAGTTAGAATCATACAAGCCATTGTATTCCCTATTACCATGTATGGATGTGAGAGTTGGACAGTTAAGAAAGATGATAGGAAGAAAATCAATGCATTTGAGATGTGGTGCTGGAGAAGAGTGCTGAGGATCCCATGGACAGCCAAAAGGAGAAACAGGTGGGTCCTAGAGCGGTCTAGCAGTCTTCCTAGTCTTTTTGAGATAGACTTGATTAATTACTGGCAAAAGAAATCCATCAGCTAAAGTAGTGGTTAATCTGCCAGCAATTAATCAAGTCTGCTCAGTCATCAACAGGCAGAATAATGAAAGAAATGCTGTTTTAACTGTAAGACTCTTTTCTGCTTATATTTTCAGGCATGTGAGAGAGAGAGAGAGAGAGAGCAAGTCAGAGATAGAGACTTGGGAACTGGGCTACTCGGCTAGAAAAGAGGGCAGTGAGCAAAGTTTTCCCTTCTTGGCTTCCACACCTTTTCCTTCTCCCAGACCACTGGTAAGCAAATGGCCCCTAAGCAGCATGACCACCACAGCATGACCACCACCAAATTGGCTACAAACTTCCTTTATTCTATCAGAGATCTAAAGACAGAGAAGCAGTATATGCCTGTGTATAATTACAGCGCTGTAGAAATAAAGTTTAATAATAATAATAATAATAATAATAATAAGACAGTGAATTGTCCTAGTTCCACAGAAAAGGGAGCATGATTATACAGACAAAGAGGCCCTATGGATAAAGAGTCCTGAACTTTCCTCAAAACTCCTGCTGAATGATCCACAGCCCACCCACCTCCCCAACCTGATCAGCTTGGTCTCTGGCTCTGACTGTAACTCTTAAGAGCCATTTTAATTTGTCTTCCCTATCAGAGAGCTCTGGTGCCTCCCAGACTTCAAATCCCAAAATTCCATAGCATTGAGCCATGTTAAAGTGAGCATTAAAGTGGTATCAAACAACTTTATTTCTGCAGTGTGGCAGTAGCCTTAGACTTTATTAGGGGAAGTTGTTCTTCTGGAACTTTCCATAGTGTTGCTGTTTCTCATTTTGTGCAGCAGAATTTTGTTAAGATCAGCACAAAACACTAAATGTTTTGGTCCAGCTGAGCTAAAAGAAGAAACTATGGGGGGAAGCAGACGATGGCGTCGGGGGCGCCGCGGGACGGTGCGCCGCCGGAGCGACACAGCCACACCACAGCACACCGTCGGCGCCTCTGAAAGGAGCGCTAAATCAGTGCTCCTTTCAGAAGTCAGGGAAAGTGCGCCCCAAAAGCATAGGGCGCACTTTCTCTGACTTTTCCGCCGCAGCGTGTGCGGATGCTGCGGCGGGAGGTTGCCCTCGGCGCGCCGGCCGTGCGGAGGGCTGGCAGCTCCGAGGGCAACCTCGGGAAGAGGAAGGGGCGCCGCTCGTGCGGCTGCCCCTCCTCTTCCCTGCCTCCAAGACGACCCTATTAGTCGTCTGCCGAGGCCCATGTTGCACACCATATGAACCCTCCTTGGTGGTTGGAGCAATTCCATGTTGGAGCCCAGAAAGAACTTCTTCCATCATGTCTAGTTTGGCCCTAAGCTTTTTAATAAGACATTAAAATGTTTGGTTACATAGGCCTTTCAGAACAGGAAGCACCTTGTGGTTTACTTATATTTAACTATATAGTGCAACTTGCACTCTGTGTGCATGTGTATATATGTGTGTGTCCAGATATAAAAAGAAAACGAAGTCCCACTTCTTAGACTGGTTCTTCATCAGATTGGACTAAAAAAGTGTCACCACCAAAATATCACAACTTACCTCAGGGCACATTTCCTTGTTCATACAAGGCTGTTTGTTTAATCTTCCAAAAAAAAAAGACATTTCCCAGAGTGGGTTTATACAAAACAATAAACAATAAAACAATAATAAAATACAAGTAAAAACTGAAGGAACAAAGCTGAGTGTTACCATGTTTGTGTAGCAGGAAAGCTACATCTATATATTTCTGCAAATACTTTTCTGTGTTCAGGGAATAAGTCTGCTCTGAACACAAATTGACTTAAATGTGCTGGGAAACTAGCTTCCATTGTTATCTTGGCGCTCTTCTTTCTTAGCATTCCTGCATGGCATGGGGTTAGACTGGATAACCCTTGGGGTATCTTTCAACTCTAGGATTCTATTATTGTTGGATGGGATGTTGTATATGGCCCAGTGCTATTCAACATCTTTATCAATGATTTTGATGAAGGAATAGGGGGCATGCTTTCAAATTTGCAGATGACACCAAATTAGGAGGAATAGCTAATACTCCAAAAGACAGGATGTAAATTCAAAATGACCTTAATAGATTAGAAAGCTGGGCCAAAGCTAACAAAATGAATTTCAACACAGAGAAATGTAAGGTACTGCACTTAGGACAAAAAAATGAAATGCATAGATATAAGATGGGGGACACCTGGCTTAATGAGACTACGTGTGAAAGGGATCTAGGAGTCCTAGTAGACCACAAGTTGAACATGAGTCGACAGTGTGATGTCACAGCTAAAAAGACCAATGCAATTTTAGGCTGCATTAATAGAAGTATAGTATCTAGATCAGGGGTTGACAACCTCCGGCCCGGAGGCCGGATTCGGCCCCCAAGGCCTTTGGACCTGCCCAGGCCGGTCCTGCCACTGCTGCCGCTGACTGCTGCCAACCACCGCCGCCACCGTGCGTGCCACCCCATGCGACTCGCTCGTGCATGCGCAGTACTCCAGAAGTACTGCGCATGCGTGTGCGAGAGCACGCGGTGCCATTTCCCTCCCCTCGGCCCGCGGAAGACCTAGGGACCAGCAGACTGGCCCCAGATAAGAAAATGTTGCCGACCCCAATCTAGATCAAGGGAAGTAATAGTGCCACTCTATTATGGAATGGCCTGCTGGACATGATCCATCTTATTACCACCTTGTACCACCAGTGAGAGTTGTTCAACAGCAGAACACACTCCCTTGGAGTGTGGTGGAGTTTCCTTTTTTGGAGGTCTTTAAACAGAGGCTGGATGACCATCTGTCAGGGATGGTTTGATTTTGAGTTCCTGCATGGCAGGGGGTTGGACTGGATGGCCCTTATGGTCTCTTCTAACTCTATGATTCTATGATTCTATTAATGCTGATCTACAAATTACCATATCTGCTGAAATACATAGGAGCACAACATTTGTGACATCAGGCTGAAGTCTGGATAGCAGAATGCCTTCATAAGGCAATTGGGTAAGCAAGGGAAGTTGGATTTTATTGGGAAAGTATCACAAAATGTTGATTTAATAATTAACTATAAAGGCTGTTCTTGCAAAAGGAAGGAGAGGGAAGGATGAGAATATGACTGTCAGTCAAACTGCTGCATGAAATGCCTGGGGAAAAAATAAAATCAAGACAGGTGAGTGTCTCCAGGGAAAGAATTCCATAAACAGGACACCGTGACAGAAAAACAGAGCCTCTAGTAATTATCTCAGTTTAATAGATGGATTCACATGGACAGAGAAAGTCTTTGGCCTGTCCCAGCCCCAAACTGGGAAGGGCTTTGGAAATAAGCATCAGCATCTTTAACTGAGATTGGAAATGAGCCAGAACATAATGCACTGGAGCAAAATATTTTTGATGTTAATTATATCATGCTATCTATGCACATGTATGGAGGTCTTTTAGAATATTCCAAAACGTCCTAGTTTGCTCATTATATATTTAACTCCTGTTTAAAACAACGAACAATCTATCTCAAAGAGAAAATGGCATCAGAATTATAGGAAAACATTATACAGTGGTTTCTTGGTATATGTGGGGGATCTGTGTGTCGTCCCCCCGCCGCCCCCCATGTGTGCAAAAAAACCATGGGACCTCAAGTCCCATTGTTTGTATGGCTGTGCACTGCTGGTGCGGGTGCCATTTTAATGCCAGAGGCTTGCCGTCCGCATGAGCTTCAGTCTGAGGATGGCAAGCCCATGTATGGAGCGGGAGCACTGTATCAACATTACTATAGCTCAGCCTTTCCCAACCATGTGCCTTCACGGGAGATTGTCGCTTTATGGACTGCTGTATTGCTCCATCGTTGCTGTACTGTGTGTATTAGCCGTAGTTGTAATTGTTATTATAATTGGTTTTAATTAAGTACTGCTTAATTGCGGTTGTTTTAATTGTATTTGATTTAATAATGTTTTGGGGGGAGGAGGGATTGTTGTTATTTTAACTTGTTGTAATTTCTAAATTTTATTGTTCACCGCCTAGATTGGTTTTCCACTAGGGCGGTATATAAATAAATATTATTATTATTATTATTATTATTATTAATATTAATATATGTGTTAGACCATGTCTACTGGTTCATGGACCAATGTCAGTACTTGAGTCATCAGATTCCAAGAAAGAATCATAGGATCATGGAGTTTGAAGGGACTGCAAGGTTCATGTAGGCCTGCCATGCAGGAATATACAACTAAAGAACTCTCAAAAGTTGACCATCCATTCAAGAACAGCAGTAGCATCACTTGGGAGTGTGGGGGATACAGACCACACTGGGTGACACCCCAGAAGGGGGGTGACACCCGATCAGCCCCCTCCAACACCATCCCCCATCCTCTGGGTGCACGCACCTCCCAGTTCCCCCCCCCAACATGTGCCACTCCTTCCTCCACATGTTTTTCTCCCTTCTCTCCCCCCCCAACCCCACATGCCTCCTGGTCCCTCCATGCACCCATATTCTGATGAAGCACCTCTCCCAGTGCTTTCAGTTGGCGGTGCCAAGGGTAGGTGGCACTTGTGTGTGTGCTTTATGTGTGTGCTTCGTGTGTGTTTTGTATATCAGTGTATATTTTTGCAAGTGGGGAGGGGGTCCATCTGACTGTTGCTGCCTGTGGGGAGGGGCAGACCATGCCCAGCTGCTATGGCCGGCATGGAGGCCCTAAGCAGAGACTCTTTTGGTGGCCCTTGAGATGCAGTGTGTATGGGGGGGGCTTGCGAGGTGGAGGCCGGAGGGGGCTGGGGAAGTGGGCACTGCTGCTGCAGCTTCACTGGCACTGGTTGGGGGTTGCCCTTACCTTTCCGACCCCTGCCCCCACAACCTGGAGAGCAAATGCTCACCCTCCTTCTGCCAGCAGTGCCCCAAATCTGGCCTCCCTCCTCCTTCCCTGCCAGCCCATGCCCAGGGCAAGAGCCCCCTCCCCATAAACCCTTCCCCCTCCTAGTTTTGGTGCCACCCAAGCACTCTCCCCTCATTTGGTTTAGGGGCCCTAATGACATCCTCTGCTTTGCCCAAAGCTTTGTTATAAGCATTGCTTTAATATAAAACACCCCTTTGTGGGTCTCCTCTCATGGCCCTAAACTGGAAAAGCCCAATTGCCATGGAGCCAAAGCGAGGACCTCACATAGGTCCCTGAGTGGACATGTCTGCCTCTACAATGAATTATCAGATCAAAAGGCCAGGGTTAGGACCAGCAAAGCAAGACATTTGCACATAGGAGATTTATCAGTACCAGCCAGGATGTGTCCGGCTGAGGATGGGATAACATCAACACCCCATCTTCCCTCTTTGGAAATTGTCTACTTCAAAGAGTACCAATCCAGATTTTTTTATATATATACAATAGCAAATGTTCACCTCAGGTTAGGTTTAAGACCCTCAGACACATTGGGTCTGGTTAGATTTCATGGTGACACTGTACCACTGTGAACTCTGACTTAGGTCCCTGCCCTTCCTGTTGTCCTTTCCCTTTCATAAATAGTTGAGTCTATCCATCCTCATTCATCACTGGAGCAACCTCTGTCAGGTAATTATCACAACTAGAAAGCCTTCTGTTTCCTATCCAAGCTAACTACTTTATTCCTTTGTTCTTGTGTGCTTGTAGTGTATGTTAGATTGTATGTTTGAATCCCCAAATAAATCACAGACTCATTGAGAAAGCTTTGTCACTATCAGTCTATTCCCTATCCACCTCTATAAACATAGGATAAAAGATCCCATTGGAGACTTGAACTTTTAGAAATTTCCCAGGTTCAAGTTCTTCTTACAGCTCCATCCCAGGGAAAAAAAAACCCAGGACAATGGCGCCATGGTGACAGCAAAGGAGCAAGTGTGGTTCGACCTCACTCTGATGGGATGGGGGGGGGGGGAATAATCTCAAACTTGTTCCTGGGGAGAGGAGAGCTCCCTAGCCAGACCCTCCACCTGGCTGTTGCCCTTCCCAGGCCCCACTGGCACAGCCTGGGGACTTTGGTGGGGGGGGACCAAAAATGGGAGGGGGTGCTTCTGGCCTGGTCGGTGTGACTTGACCCACATCCATCTCCAGGTGGCTTCCTGACCCCCACTCAACAGGAGGGAGGGAGGGAAGAGAGACCGGTGAGGTGGTCAATGCCAAAGGAACCCCAGCTGCCTCCTCGAGGTTTGTAGATGCTGGCTGGCCTCTGAAGTCTGGAGCCATTGGGCTCAAACAGGGCCCTGGGCTTCACAGATGCCCTGTGGCAGGACCACCTGGGTGCTGGGAGTGTTCCCTGGGGGCCCCTCTGCCAGGGAGTGCGGGTGCCAACCCATGGTGTCCTCCCAATGCAGCCCTGATGAAGGTCACTTGGCCCCTGCAGGCAGTGTTGCTGCAGGGATCCCAGCCAGGTGGGGGGAAAGTGAAGGAGAAGGGGCAGTCTTTTTGGCTGCCCCCCCCCCCGGAAGTGCCACTGCCACCCCCTGAAGCCCCACCCCCCAAAAAGCCCCACACACCCCACACACCAGGTGACACCAGAGGCCAGTGCAGCACTGAAGAACAGAACAGTTGTTGCAGTGGGCACAAATATGGTACCAGTCCCTGGCATACTAAGTGGGGGAAAAACACTGATCTTCCACATCAGATACCCTGAGAAACACTTTGTACAGCATCCATCATCCCTGACCAACATGTTCACTGCTAGGTGTGGATGATCTGAGGTGTAGTCTAATACATCTGGAGGACACCTAGTTGATGCTTTAGGTGTTCCAAAAATCTTCTTGCAACACCCTACTCAACACAGAAAAAAGACTCCAGTTTGGGGTATATGCAGATGGAAGGAACAAACTGTTATCCATCCTCACAATAACCCCATGCAGTGCTTTACTTGATGGGATCATACTACTTGCTTCTAGGAGCTTTGTGTGAACATTTCAACACAAGACTGCTATGTTTGTCAATGGGAAACAAATCATTATTACAGCCAAAGCACTATAAAGCATTTATGTTTGCACCCTGCTGGCTAAAAAAAACCCACTGTTTTGGTTTTTACAAACTTAAGTCTTCAGATCTCCAGTTTACATCTACTCATGCTCAGTGGCATCACCAGGGGTGAAAGGGGTGTGCCCTTCACTGGGTGATATCTCAGAAGAGGGGTGACACATGGTCGTGTCCTCTTCACACTGCATTCCTCCTGGCCTCCACTGCCATGTCAAAGGAGAGGGCTGAGTGCACCTCTCCCAGGTTTGGGCTTTGTCATGGTGACCCCCTCATAAGGAGACCTCTGCTGCAGCAGGGCCAAGCACATCCTTTTGGTGGGGGCTGCCTTCCCCAGTAGCAGCTCCCCACATTGGTGATACCAGGGGTGGGGGCACCACTGCTCATGCTGCAATCTAATATGGATTTACTTGGAAGCAGAACTCAGTGGGACTCATCCCTGAGCAGGATAGTTGGGATTAGATCCTGCTGACAGCAATGGGTCTTACGTCTGAGTAAAAACAGACATCGGGCTAGCAATTTTGCAAACTGCTGCAGATTTTCACACATTAGCATCAACACTTAATTGTCTTCACTTTTCTGCACAAATGTGCATCTACTCACTCTCTGCAGAAAATGCGCAGCCATGAAAATCTATGAGTGAAACAGATGAATAGCCATATGTTCAGTAATGTATATCCTCATGGATACTCCAGTAAAATCCATGGATCCTTTTTCAGCAGAGTTTATGGAATTTTTCAGGGGAATTTTTCATTTCTATTGGAATGAGGAATATTTTAATGATGAAGACAAGCCTAGGGTCAGGCTACAAGACTTCCTTTCTAGAGACCTATACCAAAGAGCATGTAACTGAATGGAACTTATCTCTCAGCATAACGGTGCACTGGACTGGAATGTCATTGAGTGAAAGAGAGAAAAGAATGAGTATTTATCTTTTCTATGTGCCTTTAAAAAAGCCATTTGGAATGCATCTGAAACAAGATAAATGACAATGTGAATATTCTCTGCAGAGCTATTGTGGTAATGTTTTACAAGTTTTACTATCTTAATCTTGTTTGTTGTTGTTGTGTGCCTTCAAATCATTTTTGACTTATGGAGACACTAATCATGGGGTTTTCTTGGAAAGATTCATTCAGAGGACGTTTGCCATCGCCATCTTCTGAGTCTGAGAGTGTGGCTTGCTCAAGGTCATCCAGTGGGTTTCATGACCAAGCTGGGAATCAAACCCTGGTCTCCAGAGTTGTCATCCAATGTTCAAACCACTATCACACAGTTCATAATTCTCCCTCTTGGACACAATACTATGGGACATCCTCCAGCATACAGTCCATTTAAATAAATAGTAATGTCACAAGAACACAGCCATGTTCTTTGCCCTCCTCCCATTGATTTTAATGGGCCTATCCCTCTTGATTGTATCCAAAGCAGGCTATATTTCTGCAGTGGCATCAGTGCCTTCCAGCAGACATGTGCTTTTTCTACTCCACAATTTAAAACAGAGATGTGCTCTACTCCCTCTGCTCTTTGCGTTGGTTTTACAAGAACATGCATTGCAATCAATTCTCAAAGCAACAGCTCCACCCTTTGTTTGCTGCGAACAATGCAGAATTATCAGCACATGAGAGTGAAAGGGAGAAAAGAGTAATCTTTAGAATTGTATTTGCTTCTACTGGGGATAGAGTTGTCATCGTCATTTACATTGCATATGTGTGTACTTCCATTGGTGTTCTGCTACTGGACAAATGCTAGGAAAGCTCATTGTCTAAAAAAAGAGGACATGTATCACCAAAATAGAGGAGAAAAAAGGACACAGAACTGCCTAAATATTCTACATTCTAATTTAAGTTTCTATCTGCTAAAGCAGGAATAATTTCTATGATTTCTATACAAATGCAATATTATTTATTTATTTAGTCGTAAAAAAAAAAAAAAGACCGAAGGTGGCTCACAAAATAAATATATTCCATTCTAGTGAAGTGAAAACTCATTCTGTTTTCCACATGATAATTGTTGATGGACAGCTTCCAGGCCTGGCTCTCCTTTCTTCCACTCTTGTCCCTTTAAACCAGAGCATGTCTACATGGGACAAATGAAGTGGTTTCCCACACACACACCCTCACAGCATCCTGTCTTCACAATGCAGGGTCAAAACCATGATTTGACTGTAGACTGTCTTCAAAACACGAGGCCAGTTCCAATCCGGCCCATCCCTCCCTGAAACTGGATTAAAAATATTTATATTTTGCTCTGCATTTTCCAGGTCTGACTGTGGGGAATTGCTTCTGCAATCTTGCCTCTTCCTCAAAGCAGAGAATGGCCATGTGAGGGGCTTCAAAGGCTGATCAGTAAGTTGGGAGAGGGTGTAGGCTTTATTTACACATACATGAATCTATATAAATGGAGGTAAGCAGACACTGCTATACACTGATATGTGATTGCTTGTCCTGTACGACATCCCCAAAGACAATGACCTAAATCTAATGTTAATTCCAACTAAAGCAGGTGCACTGAATACATTGAAATTTGGTATATCAACACTTACGTAAGTTCTATTGATTTAGTGGGCCTACCCTAGTTGGGCCAAAGAATTGCATTTAGGCCAGTAAGTTCATCTTAATGGTTCACTTTCAGCCAACTCACAGCATTCCCAATTCCATCCACAAAGGGCTTTCTTTCATTCACAGATGAAAACTGTGACGCATGTAGCCAAGCAACATCAGAGTGTGATCATGATGGCAACATCAGAGTGTGATCATGATTGAAGAAAAAGACACAAACTAGAATATGATGCAGCAGTTTGTTTTTGCCTGGGTTTACAGGGAAAGACCTCTCTCATCTCATCTCACCCTGCTGATTTAATTGATTGTAAATTATTTTTGCCTGTTGAACTCTGTTTGTAGCAATTGAAGAAAGCTAAGGACAAAGAAGGTAGGAGGAGGAGAGAGAAATTGGGACATTTTCAAAGCAGCTGAAAAAGTGGGACAACAGAGGATTAATTAGGACTGGTCCTAACAAATTAGGGCAGTTGGAGGATATGCACTAATTCTCTCACACATATAGGACTTTAGACTCATACTAAAGTGACCTTAAATATGTTTTTACATTGTTAAACTCCAAATTTAAAAACACACAAATAGTATCCACCAAGTGTGGGAAAAGATTACTAAACATGAAAGGCAAAGTTTACTCTCTTTTTCCTGAGGAAAATCCAGCTTCTGTGTGTGGTATCTGCATTGGGAACAAATACTCCACTGACACATGGTATGCTCCTCTAATTTTTTCTTTTCCCTATTTTACATTTCACATGCATACACACACATGTAAAAGCTAATGATATTTGTTAAAATCTGTAAATCCACAAACCTGTTTAATGCAAAGGTATGTTTATCTGACACACAAACATCCTGAATTAGATCCCTGACCATTGATTCACAGTGATCAAGCTGACTGAAGTCATACAAGTTTAAAATAGAAAAAGAAAAAAGAGGTACTACTTTCTGTAGGGAGGCAGCATAATGGAGGGGTTTGAGTGTTGGACTACAACTCTGAAAATAACAACAAACTACATTCTGTGGAACTACTTTATTTCTTTAAGTGTATCCTATCGTATTTTACTGAGCTATGCTGGTGATGGCCCTTCTGTAATAAACACTACAAATAAACGGGGGAAAGAGGAACCAAAGATGTAAACAAACAAGGAAGAAGTGAAAATAAAACACTTCCATCACACTCTTTGATTTGAGTTGCCTTAACTCAAACTGTGTCACTTTTAAAGCTTTTAAACTTGGTTACTCTTACAGTTAAACTTCAAGTATCTCAGAAACAACTGCAATGGTTACTTTTAAAGTTACTTTAAAACCCAGTCTGAATAGTTTCACACTTTCTGTTAAAACGTCTTTACTTACTGGAATATTTTAAGTAACACATTTTGCGTTTCTTTCAAACTTAACTATAACAGTAACTGACTTCTTTCAAATATTTGGAATGTAACTATAACTACTTAAACTTTAGACATAAGCATAAGTGCATATTTCAACATATCCTTGGTACAATGTGCACACCAGATATTTTTCAACAGGCATGGTGAAGTTTATATTGCTGTTCCCTTCTGACTTGATAAGAGGTGTGTATATTTTGTTCTCAAAACTGAGTATTGCTTCTGAATGCTTTAGAAACACATATGCACACATTTCAGAAATGTCAGATAGCTTACATTTAAATATGTACTCTCAGATTTCTGCACAGAAAGTAAATGAAAAGTTGGCCCTCTCCTGCAGATTGTCTGTTATGATGGTTTGGGTTAACTCAGGGCATGCTTCCAGTATTCAGATGAGGTGGTGATAATGTTGATAATGATAGGGGGGTTGCAGACTGCCAGAAATAGTGTGAATTCAGTCCACTTTTAGGGTTAGGGTTAGTGCTAGGCAATCATGGGAACTGTTATTTTTCTGAGACATTGAGCCTTCTCTGTCAGACAACTCTGATGCCACAATAAAATACAGTTCCCATGGTTCCCTAACTCTAACCCTAACCCTAAAAGTGGACTGAATTCACACTATTTCTGGCAGTCTGCAACCCCCCATAGTGATGTTGTTGACTGACTCCTCCCAAGCTCAGAGATTCCCTTTCTAGAGAGGCTAGACTGGCCTTTGGCACACCCACAGCAAAATATTAGGCTGGTTTCAGTCCAGGGTGTAAACTAACCCTTCCTAGCAAGGTGCTTTCCAGATGGATGTTGATCTACAACTGCTATCATACTTTGCTGAACCTTACAGTTTCCTATCTTGGGCCTAGAGATTACTCCTTTCTTGGGAAGACTCTCAGCTCTGAAAATAACAGCTGGGAAGTCGAGCTCCATGCTACTATAAGGGCTGCTTTTCTATCACACTGTTAGGAAGGATCTAATTAGGGGAATTTATAATTAGCTCAAATATGCAAGAATGGGGCCCTAACAACACCCCGCGAGGCCAGAGTACCAATATGTATACCAGAGCACTAAGAGCTCCCACAATGGATGATGCTGAGACAGGCTTCTTCACTTAAAGTCTAAATATTTATTAAAGGGGAAAACTACACACACACAAATATAACACATGCACTCACACTGCACACTTAGAAGTAAAGGAGTGAAAGCGAGAATAGCTTGAGATGGGCCAGACAATGGGAGATACTCATTTCCAAAGGCTTCTCTGGGATCTGCTGTGGATATGGATGATGATGATGATGCATGGCCGCTGAAATGGGGGAAGGGATGGCCAAGGGAGCTATGATCAGAGCACAGACTGATGTGGAGCCAAGCTGCACTCCAAAGATAGCACATGGAGTCTAAAAATCTGGGGGTTTATATAGGCAATATCTTGCTCCTAGCTATAGACTTGATGGCTTGGCTGAAGCCTGGACAAAGGTGTTGATTGCCTGGGCTTTGTTAAGCCGAGGTGTGAGGCTGACTAAACAATGTATTTGGTCTTGACTCAATCAAGGATAGGAGGCCAGAGAAAAAGGGTACAGTTAAATCTGATCACTGCCCCATCAAGAGTGAGACTCAGGACAAACAAACATCATTATGTTGACTTTTGGGATAATGGTCTTTCCCCTTTAGCAACTCCCAAACCTGTCTGGTAGGGAATTTTCCAGTTGTTTGGGCAGGTCCTCCCTGTAGCCTACCTGACCTGCCATCTAGAGGATTAAGGCTGACAACCCACAGAGATCAGTTGGGGGTCATAGAGGGAACTCCACATGTATCCCAAAATTTTATTAATTTCATATTTGCTAACAAATATGTAGGAAACCCTAGCTGAACTCTATAGAAAGGCAGTGTCCTGGGCTTGGAGGACACTGATGGGACACAAGACTTTGGAGGAAAGGGAGAGGGATTTTAGAGAAAAGATGGTAGGGTGAGTGGTGAATTTTCCTAGGGAGATCTTTTTTTTTGAGGTTCAGTCACCAGAATTACTTTTGCTCTCAACCACTGGACTATGTTTCCTGTGCCTGTGCATGTATTTTACTATCACATACAGGGAGTCTTGAAATGATTTCCTTGTTAGTATTCTATCTGAACAAAATAGCTGTTGTACAGAATAACAGAATATTGCTAATGACTAAATGTGAAAATGCTATGGAAGAGTTAATTTTTAGGTCTGAAGTTGTACTGACTAGATACAGTGGAGGCAACCTTTGCTTGCTAAATGTGCTCTCTACTGTGCTGAGCCAATGCCTGCACATAAGGTAAAACCATTCTTATATTTTTCCATTTGTACTATTTTGATAGGTATGATTTATCTCCTGTTTCCTTCTGACATAGGGCAGAAATGTATGGCTATCCCATTTCTGACATTAATTTTACCTGGGGCTTTGAACATCTTATTATCTGTGTCTAAAATCCATACACCTTGCAGAATATATTTATACATTTATATTACTTCTTTTAGTAAAACAAATAAAATTTACTTGCTAATCCTAAACCTGGGAGGGGTTGTTCATGCAGGGATTTGGAGCCATTTTTTAATTGTGTGTGTATATGTTTTAAGTAACTTAATGGCCATATAAAATATATGTTATTCTAATGCTAAGAATTATAGCAAGATGAAACTATTTATATGGCTTTTATTCTGAGAAAGTACAGATACCCTCCAGATCAACTTTTGCAACCTGAATCCTTCTGTATAAGCCATATGGCAGTTCCATCATGCCTAACCAGCCATCATGGTGAACAACAATGCTGACTGAGATTATAGAAATCAGAGTCCCAAATATTTGAAAAGAACTAGGTTGGTTGCATCAAGCTGCTCTATACAGTAACTTTCTGCTTGAAAATGTGCTAACAATAAGGTTGCCAACACTAACTGAGGTCAAATATAAACAGACTATGTAGTAAATCAGCAGGCAGCTTTAAAACACACACATGGTTAAAACATTAAAACAGGTAAATTGGGCTCACCCAAAGGGGGAGGGGGTGTCTGTGGAAATATCAAGAGTTTCCAGTTCATTTTATTCTGATTTTACCTACATATTCCCATGTTTGTATCCAGACTATTTCCTGAAATATCCTGGGTTTCCCTCACTTACTGATCAGGTGTCACATCTATACTCACATAACATTGCAGAAATTGATTTTCACCAAATTCCACTGAGCTGTCTCTATTATTATTCAAGAGTTACAATCATTGTGCTGAAGAGCTTTAGCAATATTGCACTGGTTAAACATTAGGATTGTTATGTTTTTGTGCAAATGTTCCTCTTTCCCTTTTTTTATCTCTCTTGGATCTATGTCCTGGAAACAATGCCTCTGTTTACTGGCAATAGCCATTTTAGCTAATCTGGGGACAATACAAACACATAGCAAAACCTGGGACTTTCAGAGACTTTTTTCTTGTCTGGAGATGCTCATTAATGAAGAACAAAATGCAGAAAGAAAGAAGGAAAGAAAGAACCACCAACCTGTTAAAATCATTGCATCAGCAACCTAACTTAAATGTCAGGGACTGATCTCAATAAAAATATGTGGTCCTTTCAATAAAAACATGTTTATCTGCTAACAGAAGAACAAGAGTGAGGGAGCCAGCCAATCTGCCTTATCAGCATGGCTGGCAGAAGATATTTTGCTGCCTGAGGCAGAGTCAGAATGAGGCAGAGCCATCAAATGGGGCACACCTCCAGCTCCATTCAAGGTCCATTGTGCCCAATACCACCCATCATATTCTGAC
Organism: Phrynosoma blainvillii; assembly: GCA_026167975.1. Taxonomy (NCBI): domain Eukaryota; kingdom Metazoa; phylum Chordata; class Lepidosauria; order Squamata; family Phrynosomatidae; genus Phrynosoma; species Phrynosoma blainvillii. The sequence continues at coordinate 136,485,119 of JANUYF010000004.1, read as the reverse complement.
TCATAGAGCAGAAAATCCCACAAACATGTCTCCCCTCCCCTGGCAGGTAATAACCAATAACAACAAAGTAACTGATGGCCAATGACAGACACAATTTTGTGCATTTCTTTGAAATTCACCTTTGTTATAAGGGATGTCAAAAACAATCAACAAATAATTATACACAAACATGTGCAAAAGAGTTGGGCCCTGCTTCCCTGCCCCATCCAGATCATCAGGCCCTGGTAATTTGTATTGGCTTCCCTCTGCTTTCATTGGTTCTAAGGCCGCTCCTGCTCACAAAACTTCCATCCTGACATTGTCATCCTGCATTTTCTCTATGGTTCTTCCATCCACTCCTAAATTGCAGGTGGGTGTCATTTTATGACCCCATTTTTTGTTATTAATTTTTTAACTGGAATTCTTTTGTTAAAAAAAATAAAAGTGGGGTATAGTGCTGTATTGCTATAATATGGGGTTTTGTATTGGAGCATTATACCACTCTAACATGATCATTCTCTCTGTGTGTGTTTGTGTATTTAAAATTCTGGTCACTTTCATTCTGGCAGTGATCACAAAGGATTAGGGGTTCTTGAACATTTTTTCAATGATTAACATTAATAAGATTATGATATAATAGCATTATATCTTCCTTTCACAGAAAAGTGCTTTAGTGCTAATTAAAATATTGTTTTTAAAATAGGGTCATATAATTGCAATGCAAAGTTTATAATTAATGCACGCTGAGCTTCAGATGGCCTTGCCCACAACAGTTATATCACTAGTGCCATGTTATGGCAATGGGGTGGTGAATCCACACCAGGTTTTAGTCTAAACTCAAATGGAGCTGTCCAAGGTTGAGAACCCTGTGACCCAAAAAGGTTCCACACTTTGGAGAGATCATTTAAATTTCAGACTAAACCCAGAATGTATTCACTGCCCTACAAAGTCTGTCTCCACTGTATGCTACATGTGTCCTCTTGTGGATCCAACAAGGTTAGAGGAGCACAGAGATAGAGCAAAATTTGCACAGTCACATGGAAAGCTGATTGCAATTCCATTCGTAGTTTACAGCAGACATTCAGTGACTACAAAACAAGAAGGAGCATCCATCTAGAAACAACCACCACAAATTAGGTCAGAAGAAACACAGGCTGGAAACTAAAGGCGGAGGGGGGAACACTGGAATGCAGAGATTTGACAACAATATCACCTGGCTATTCAAACTGGTACTGTCACACTACTCTCATCATCAACCTCCAGAGCCCGCATTTGAAATTGTGCAAGTCCCATTCCCCTGATTTTTTTAAAGATAAAAATAATAATAGAACTACTATCAGCCTACAAATATTTTAGCAGGCCACCATTTTGGACTTGCATGAGCATCTTCATGTGATGATTTCTCTGGGCAGTAATGAAGAGAGGGCTTGATTTGCTTTTCTGTACAAGTCACTTCACATGCAACCCTAATGGTCTAAATCATTGCTACTTAAGGAGATTCATCAGTCTTCCTCACCAAAAAATAGATATAGCATGAGTAGAAGTGGAAAAGAAGGGGAGAAGGTGTGAACATGCCTGTGACTAATGTCACACCAAACTCGACATGATATGACACCTGTAACCAAAATACATTCTTGTGAAAGAAAGAAAACTGATAGATGTTTTCTACATGTAATAAATATGAATAATAATGGCAAAAAAACTCAAGTCAACTACAGACCAACATGTGAACACCACCTTCCATGAACTGAGTCAAATAATCCAAAAGCAGATTATGAGCTTGTGTGAATACACTGTTTGTAAAAATGTGATAATTTCAGAGAAAAGGGCCAGTGCAGAAACAACCTATCATTACAACAGGTCTGTCAGCCATTTATTTGCCACTGCTGCCATTACTAGTTTTAATAACTGTATTTAATTTATCATTGTACAGTTTCTCAATAAAAGTGTTCAGTACACTCAAGGACTCTTTTAAACTACATAATTTTCTAAGTGCAGGGAGTGATTAATATGGCAAATGAGCACATGGAATATATATAAGCCTGGCATCACCATAGTTGCAAGTAGTAAATGTCATTTAGATGTGGAATTGTATCTACACATCCTGGGAGTAAACTCAATTGAACTTGGTGGGACTTACTTCTAAATAAAGAGGTACAGAGTCACACCACCCATCATCTGTAGACTCAACCAAATAATTATGTTGATCCAGACATGTGGGTTTCTTCTCACCATGTTCCACCATGTGTGTGTGCGTGCGTGTGTGCATGCACACATGTGTCAAGTCACCTGTCAACTAATGGTAACCCTTATTATTATTATTATTATTATCATTATTATTATTATTATTATAATTTATACCCTGCCCCTCTGTTAAAAACAATCAAATTTTCCATAAGGATTTTCTAGTGAAGTTTTATCAATTCCTTTCTCTGAAATACAGCCTACAGCACCTGCCATTCATTGGCGGTCCCTCACCCAAGTGCTAGCCAGAGTTCAGCCTGCTTAGCTTCCAAGATCAGATGGAATCTGGTACTTTTTAGGTATTACAAGATTAGATATTCTACATTGCTCCTATTGGCAGAACAGGTTGCTGTTCTTTGTTTCCCAGTCCAGGATGCCTCACAAATAATGTTGTCAAAGTTGGCATCTATTTCCTTTAAAAAAAAAAACAACCTCAAGTTTACCAGTAAGAATTATGAGTTAATTAGCTGCTAGGAAGAGACAGCCATACACACCAAAATATGGAACAAGGTGCCTTAGAGCACATGCCAAAACCCAAAATTTGTATTCCATTCTAGAACTGAACTCATAGTCCTTTCATGCAAAAATCTACTCCTTAGTTTTCTCCTAAACTAAATTTAGTTTGCTCAATGGTAAGCACAGTTTCCTCTGTCATGGCCAGATCTAACAGATCTCCTGTCTATCTTCCACATGTGAAAAAAAAGATTCCCAGTTCCTAGTGAGAAGAATGCAAGCAGCTGTGAGCCCCCTCATTTCTGACTTCTCTTTAAATTCAGGTCTGAGGGCAAGTATCTAACAACAAGTGTAAGGCTGTGAAGACACATGCAGTGTTCAACAGAAATTGAATCCTCTAAAGTATTTCATTCCAAGAGGGTTTAATTACAGGGCTTGACCATAACATGTACGTTATCATTCCACCTGTGTGTGAACATCTCCAGCAGCCATAATGACTCATAATTCCTGTCTGATCTACTTTGTCAGGAGTCCAGTGTAGTATGAATACAATGTTATGATGAGTAGGAAGTAAATATAGGTCCACTGATGATCATTTTGGAATTTCTTTTCACAAGCATTCTTGTAACTGATTTGGACGTGCACTGAGCATGGAACCCAATAAAAGGCTGGGTCTACATTGTCGTGTGTGTGTGTGTGTGTGTGTGTGTGTGTGTGTGTGTATATATATATATATACCAAAACCTATGTCACAATTTTAGAAAAAAAACCTATAGTCTTTAATACGTCAATATAGTCAGTAGTTTTAAGAATGCTTACCCCAAATAATTGGATAATATTGTTCAAGCTGCAGATTGTTGTTGTTGTTGTAACTGCCTTCGGGTCAATCTTGACTCATAGTGACCCTTTTAAAAGATAGCTGAGTCTGGCTTTTATCAGATTACTGTTTTATTCCCAACTTTAAAAACTTGGTTTCCCCATATGATGAAAACTGAACATGTGCATAGAACATGTACAATGCTGTGTGGGTCATAACAATTAGATAAAGTGCTATTCAACATCTTTATCAATGATTTGGATGAAGGAATAGAGGGCATGCTTCTCAAATTTGCAGATGACACCAAATTAGGAGGAATAGCTAATACCCCAGAGGACAGGATGAAAATTCAAAATGATCTTAATAGATTAGGAAGCTAGGCCAAAGCTAACAAAATTAATTTCAACACAGAGAAATGTATGGTACTGCACTTAAGGCAAAAAAAATGAAATGCATAGGTATAAGATGGGGGACACCTGGCTTAAGGAGACGACGTGTGAAAGGGATCTAGGAGTCCTAGTAGACCACAAGTTGAACATGAGTCAACAGTGATGCCGCAGCTAAAAAGGCAAATGCAATTTTAGGCTGCCTTAATAGAACTATAGTATATAGACCAAGGGAAGTAATAGTGCCACTGTATACTGCTTTGGTCAGGCCCCACCTGGAATACTGTGTCCAATTCTGGGCACCACAATTCAAAAAGGATGTTGAAATACTGGAGCATGTCCAGAGGAGGGCGACTAAAATGGTGAAGGGTCTGGAAACCATGCCCTACGAGGAACGACTTAGGGAACTGGGTATGTTCAGCCTGGAGAAGAGACAGTTAAGAGGAGATATGATAGCCCTCTTTAAATATTTGAAGGGATGTCATATTGAGGAGGGCACTAGCTTGTTTTCTGCTGCTTCAGAAAACAGGACTCAGAACAATGGATCCAAGCTCCAGGAAAAGAGATTCCACCTTAACATTAGGAGGAACTTCCTGACAGTGAGAGCTGTTCGACAATGGAACACACTTCCTCGGAGTATGGTGGAGTCTCCTTCTTTGGAGGTCTTTAAACAGAGGCTGGATGGTCATCTGTCGGAGCTGCTTTGATTTTGAGTTCCTACATGCCAGGGGGTTGGACTGGATGGCCCTTGTGGTCTCGTCCAACTCTATGATTCTATGATTCTATGTATTAGTAAGGGGGAATATATTTGTGGATTATAATATATCATACTTGGACACTGAAGATCCAGATATACTGGATCTAATTGATACTGGCCATAGAGGCCCCTCTGTGACACATGTTGGCATAATAAGAGTTTGCCATAACTTAAGTGTTTCTTTCAGATATTGCACAAAGTGTTATTCAGTACCTCCTTATGCTGTATCTCCTCTAAGCATGGCTGACACTGATTGGCTGGGGCAGCACCAGCAGAATTATGCCACACTGTTCTCTAGCTGTTTGCCATTACCCTTCTGTACCTCCATTCAAGTACACCAGTGAAGCTTGATATTCCAACAGCATTAAATAGATCTTGGCCATTGTTCTAATTGTTCTTATGACTGATATTCCAGTTCTTCAAGATCTTGTTTGTAGAACTGAGTGATATACAGAAAGATCTTTGAAATGAATTACTTTAAGTATGCAGAATTCTGCTAAGTTGTGCCTTATGGGTCCACTGATTAATCATTTAAAACTGAAATCTATACACATTTACAAAGGTTTGGTCCCAGTAAGCACAATAGAACTTACATTTGAGTAGACATGTATAAGATTTTAGTGTAAGACCAATGATAAACAAATTTACTATTTCTGAGTAAATATCTACATAGGATTGCACTCTAAGCATTGTTGATTGATCTACCAATTAAATTGATTAAAGCTTATCCTGTCTACATCCAACACATTTCAAAACTGGAAAAAATACTATTTTTGCTCTTAGCTGGGCTCCAGGTGTTACCAGATTCTGAAGCATCAAGAAATACATTCCACACTCGAAAAAAATAAAATCTCCCTCCCTGCTCCATCATTGGTTAGAGTAAACAAACAGCCAAATCATCCCATAACCTTCTTAAGCCTTCTCTGGAGCCATCTCCTTGAGATTTTCTGTCTGTAGCTTATTCGAAGCTCTCTAGCATGGGACAAGCCCCCTTTATCAAAAGGTCTGGGAGACTTGACTTCTTGTCACATAAAGCGAGCTTGGTTGATAGAGCTGTAGACAGCTGTCAAGTGTCATCCTTCAAAGTTCTGCCAGCCTCAACAGTGATTCATTTGATCTCAGGTTGCAAGTTTTTAAACATCAACTTTTAATCTAGTTGTATCCCATGTAAAGAGAATCTAATTTGTGTAATTTCCACCTTGAATCCTATTTTTTTAATACCCTAAAATTTACAACAGGCAGAAGTTCAAATAATTTGATTATTTTTAATGTAATGTGACAACTAGTCGTCGGAAACACAACTGACATATGTTAATAATTATCAGGGTTGAAAGTAGAGTTGTGCAAGAAGTCCCCCCCCCCCCCCCCATCCTGCCCTGATTTGGTTCAGAGCCCAACCTGGCAGTTTGGATTAAAGTCTAATTCAGTTCAGATCAATTTGAACCTAGCCTTATCTCTTTGAGAATATATGAGTCTGAATCTTTGGACTTCCCATTCATCTGCATTGGGAAATCAATTATAAAGAGTGTAAGCAGTGGTTAGAGATCCTCATTAAGGAGCAAAAACACCAATGGCTTGGAGACACAAGCTAAAGGCTTTATTATAGGAAATCCATTTTAAGATAGCAAAGTTACCCAGGGTGCTAATATAATCTAGCTACATTCTAGGGAAGAGCTGAGAGTGGACTGATGGGAAGATAAAAGCTGGAAAAACACCATAAGAGTATCATTTTATGTCACAGAGGAGTCAGAATAGATAGACAAGACGGGAGAACACTTTGGGTCACTCAGACTGTCTAACCCTGTTACTACAGCCCTTTCTGAGGCATTCTTGATTCTTTAGTGCTAAGCACTGTTGTATTTCTAACCCCCTTCTCAACAACACATACATGAGTCCACAAGTTTCATCTTTTCTTGTACAGCTTCATAATAGTCTCTGGGCAATGGCTTGGTAAGGATATCTGTAATCATGTCTTCTATTAGGCAGTATTCCAGCTTGATAAGACCTTGTTCATGTGCATCTTTTATGAAATGATACTTTGTTTCAACATGTTTAAACTGAGGACTGATCCTCTCTGTCTGAGAGATTCTTATACATCCTTGATTGTCTTCATATATCTCTGTTGGCATTGGCTCCTATATTCCAAAGTCTAATAGTAACATGTGTAGCCACTTTAATGGCTGTTATGCTTCTGAGGCTGAAACATATTCAGCTTTTGTACAGGAGGTGGCAACTGTCTTCTGCTTCTGTTTAGTCTGATCAATTATTCCATCTCCATAAAAGAACAGGTATCCACTTGTAAATTTCGAGTCAATTAGTTTCTGGTCAATTAGTTTAGGTTGCTGGTTGCTTGCAAACCAAGTTTCAGGTGTGCAGTTCCCTTCAGGTATTTGGCTACTCTCTTTACTGCATTAAAGTCACATTTAGTTGATGAGTTGGTTCTTCAGCACACAATCCCAGCAGCTACTGATATATCTGGTCTTGTCACTTTGCTTATGTACAGAAGTTTTCTAATGGCTTCTCTATACTGGCTGTTGTTTGGTAATGCTTTACTTTCTGTAGTGTGCTTCTAGTCATTGGTCTCCATAGGAGTGCTAAATGAATGTGTCACTGGTAATGCAAGATGCTTTCATTGTTTCACTGTCTTTTGCTTTAGGTTAAAAGGTAACTTCCATCTTCATCTCTTTCATCTGTATTCCAAGATATGTGATGTCTCCTAGTTGTTTCACTTCTATTTCCTAGCTTAAATGATCTATGATTTCATCACTATCTTCTCTTTTCTCACAACAAATGATTAGACTATCAGCAAAATAAATATCCACATGTTGTCTTTATATCTTGAGTATCAATATCTATCAGCCTTTCCTTGGGTAAACTCTTTAACAAGGAACATCTTATTCAGTTTTTCTTCCATGCTCTGGCAACTTGTTCTAATCCATGTTCTTCTGAAGTTTGCATACAAGATGTTATTTTTATATTCAAAGCATGGAGTTTGTTCCATATGTACTTGATTATAAGTCGACCTCATGTATAAGTCAAGGGCAGGTTTTGGGGTCAAAATTATGTGGCTAAAGGGTAAATTTAGGGACATGTAACAAAGAATCTAAAGGATGAGGCAAAGGAAACAGTGCCAAATAACTTATAAAATTCCAGCAGGCTCACACTAAAGGCTGGATGGATGAGAGTAGAGGACAGATTACAATGTTGCCTTTCACAAGGGGATAATTCCTTTTTTAAAAAAAAATAAGAGTTAAAGTACACTACTTACATTGACCCATGGATAAGTCAACTCATTTTTTGGGGGGGTTGGGTTTATTTTACAAAAATTTCTAGATCTATACATGACTTTTTAATGGTAAACATTGTTGCACTTCTAACAATCAAAACAGCTCTAACTTAGGTTGGAGGTGGAGACATGGTTGCTCCTCCAGAGCAAAATGCATCCAAGTAGCCCAAGGGGCTTTAGTGCTTGTTGTTGTGTACGTCAAAGTGATTTCCAACTTATGGCAAAATGAAAATAAGCCTATCACAGGCTTTTTCTAGGAACAATCTGGGGTGGGAGGGGTGATTTTGCCTTCCTCTGAGGCTGAGAGAGTATGACTTGCCCAAGATCATGGCTGAGCAGAGATCCAAGCCCTGATTTCCAGAATCATAGTCCAACATTTAAACTACTACACTACTCTGGCTTCCTACTATAGTGCTTGTTGTGTTGTTGTTGTTGTGTGCCTTCACGTCATTTCCAACTTATGGTAACCCTAAGGCAAACCTATCATAGGGTTTTCTTGGCAAGTTTCTTCAGAAAGGGTTTGTCATTGCCATCCTCTGAGACTGAGAAAGGATGCCTAAGGCCACCTAGTAGCTTTCTATGGCCAAGCTGGGATTCAAACCCTGGTCTCCCAGTGTCCTAGTGCAGCACCCAAGCCACACCACACTGTAATGCTAGCCACCTTTAAATTAACTTTGCTCAAAGAATGAAAAATATCTTTAATGTCAGTTGAGTGCATAGTTCACTTTTCAGCGTCAATGTGTCTGCGCTTCTGCAGCTAAGAGACTACCTCTGTATGTGTAGCAGAGAGAGAGAGAGAGAGAGACTACAAACAGCTATAAGGGGAAAAAGTAAAGAGAAACGAAAACAAACAAGGTACCTTTTCCAGGCAGGAACCCCACACCCACAAAAACATTTTTTTAAAAAAACATTCAATTTCTCCCTGTATCAGTACATGCATCCTTTCTCAATATTTCAAGAAACTGGCTTTTTATGTGTGTAGTTATTCTCCCCGCCCCCAGGTATATATTGCATTGAATAACCAGAGGAAATGACCAAAGGAAGAGATTAGAAAGGATGTCATTTACATGGTTGCAACTGCTAATGTCATTCTTCTTTGGGATATATTGCTTAACATTGATTTGTTATTCCAAAAACATTGTGGAGGAGTAATGGTGTGTGTGTGTGTGTGTGTGTGTGTGTGTCAACAAATACATTTTAAAAATCTACATTTTAAAGCTAGCAGTTAACAATTAACAAATTACTTTTAAAAATAATGTTCCAAGTTCTACCAAGCACAAATGAAGAATCTGAAGGATTTTATTTCTTAGGTCCCCTCCTTCTTTAACTTCTATAGGTAGCTTGTCAAGAAAAAACTTTTTTCTTTTAACTTGGGACCTTTATTTTGTTATAACAATAGCATTGTCAGGATATTAATGGCATTTCAAAAATATAATAATATCTAATTGATATGCAGTATAAAAAAATGATAGGGACAAAAGAAGCTTGGGAAGATGATTTTGAGACACAGAAGATGTTAATTAAAACAAAATATGGACATCAGTGCCATACAAAGCTATTTTAGCTGTTTAAAAGAATCAGTTTTAAAATATTTGCCAGTGGAATCTTACAAAAATATACCATATAAATATACAATCTTTTCCATTATGCTGGAGAAACTGTAAAAAAAAAAAAAAAGAGAGAGAGACACTTGTTCAAAGGTGGATGCAGTGTACAAAAGTAAAGCAGTTTGGGTAGAAAGTGGTTAATCTAATTAGTGACATCACATTCAGATAAGTGGCACATTATTGCTATTGTCAGTTTTTAAGGACAGAAATGAAACTCCGATAATAGTGTTCCTAGTAGCTGCAAGACTGGAAATAACAAAGTGTTGTTAAATGCTGGAAGATGTGACCTCAACTTGTTTTTGACTTATTGCAACTCTGAGACAAAACTTGCAATCATCAGAGTCAGCATCTTAACTGCTGAGCCACTGTGCCCTATATCCTTCTAAATAAGAACTGGTAATTATGTTTGACTACTATGTTATAATGAATTGTTTGTGAGCCAAAATTTTATAATTGTTGTGGTTGTTATTGTTAAAAATTAAAAATTAAATTTAAAAGGGATGCTAGTGGCAAAGGAAGTGACCATCTGATGTTCTCTATTGGAAAGCAAGATGTTGAGTTTCATAGAAGGAAGAGACCTTGTTGTTAAATGAATTCTACCTATTTCAAGGACTATGTTTTCTCACCATTGTTTAACAATTTCAGATCATACAAAAATGACCCAAGATTAAAATGAAACAAGTTACAATATTTCATAATAATTTGAACTCAAATCTTATCTCTTTGGGGTTTTTGTTGTTGTTGTTGTTAACTGCCCCTCAGTCAATCTTGGTTCATGGCTGCCCTGTGGATAAGGCATCTCCAAGATTCCCTGTTCTCCACTACTGTCCCCAGTTCCTGCAGATTCATCTCCATGGCCTCCCTGATGGAGTTTATCCACCTAGTGTGTGGTCTTTCTCTCTTTCTCTTTCTTTCCACCTTTCCTAGCATTATGGTCTTTTCTAATGAGCCATATCTTCTCATGACATGGCCAAAGTAAGACAGTCTCAGTTTAGTCATCTTGGCTTCCAGGGATTCTCAGGCCTAGTCTGTCCTATGATCCATGTGTTTGTCTTTTTGGCTGTCCACAGTATCCTCAGCACTCTTCTCCAGCACCACATCTCAAATGACTTTATTTTTGTCCATTTTCTTAATTTTCCAGCTCTCACATCCATATATGGGTAATGAAGAACACAACTACTTGTATGATTCTGACTTTCATGCTTAGTTGTATATCTCTTTGGGTATCTTCTACTAAATGGTGAGGGTAAAAAAACAAAAAACAGTGGGGTGCTATGAGAAATTATGCAAAAGAACCAATCACCATCTTCCTTTGAACCCATTTTCCAAGTGATAGGTAGCCTTCCCTCTTGAATCCTGAGATCTGGTACCCCAGTCTTAAAATAACATGGGGATAAATTCCCATAACCACAAAAACACATTGGCAAGAATCGCATTGATAATATATGCAGGCATAAATCATACATACAAAGTGATGCTTGCAGAGCAGACATATCTAGCTGATGGTGATGGGACTGGAGTTTTTCATACAGAACCATTGCAGATGTACATTAATGCACCTAGAATAATGTACAAGCAATGCAAACTACTGCAAGCAATGCATACTACTGCACATTATTCAATAAGGTGGAAACTATGTACATTCACCCTTTCTCATAAGTTGTGTTACTGTGGTATTCATTATAGGGACTGCGTAGTGCTAGCATTGGATATCTATGCTGTTCTAGGATGATATAGGATCTGACCATTATTTTTATTTCTCTAAATAATATGATAACAGGACAGTGGAGTCAGAGGTCAGTAAAAGTTTGCAAGCAAGATCTAAAGCAAGGGTGCAGAGCTTTGGGCTCTCCTTCATCTCTCACAAACCTAGCCCACCATAGTTAGTGCAAATGGAACGGCTGGTGGGTGATGTAGGCCAAAACTTCTGGAGGGCCAAAAGTTCCTGACTTTTGGTGAGTAGCTTCCTTGCTGTAAAATTAAACAAATGGTAGAGCAGGTGGGTGTTTCTTTTATTGTGATTATCCAATATCATATAGAATAGGAAACATTAAAGACTCAATTATCCTTTCTAAATTATTATTAAATTATATTTGTAAACATCCTTAATAATGTTGAACTTTATCTCTAAAAGTAAAATTGAGGCTTCCCCCCAAAATGTTTGCGAATATGGAGTACATATAAAGAAGTATCTCCTCTCAGAGAAACTCACCAATGCGACCACTGTCTTAGGCATACTATTACTGGGACACTTCTTGGCAAAGCAGTGGTTCATGTAGAGATGCAATGGTCAGACTCACTTCAGAATGAGCAGTTCTCCATCTCCAACCACAGCAGATGCTCAGAGAGGACAAAATGACCCACCACCCCCAGATGCAAACAGGAAGGAGAGCAGTGAATCATGTAGAAACTTGGTAGAGGTCCTTCTCTGCATGCAAGTATATTGGTCTCCCAGAAACTCTGGCTGTTTTACAGTGCCATCCTGGGTCTTACTGGGGAAGGTGGGGCTCAGTCCCAGGTAAACTGGTAGATTATTGCAGTCTTAATTACATTATTTCTTGAGGCATGATAGCCAGGCCCTTGCAGCACACAGCTGGGGAATTAACTACCAAGGTAGATAGGATTGCTGATATGATTGTCATTTTGAAGCAAAGGCTCTTTTTCTGCTTTTTGATATAAAGAACAGAAGGTGCACCAGGTACCCCATCCTGAAATAGTTAAAAGCATTGTGTAAACATTTGCTATACAGAGGTCATACCAGTTTTGACATATAAATGTACAAATGTGGCTCCAACAACACAAGTCAAGCTGTCAGTCAAATGGCTATTGGCCTACGGGCTTCTTGAAGGTATACAATATAGGCATGGAAAGAGGTCTGTCTTTTGGTTTTGCAGTGGGGTGGGAGACTGATACTCTCTCCTGCTTCTCTTCCACCAAAGCATGAAGGACCAGCAGGAGTTCAATACATGTTGAAACAAATTGTGGTCCCGCTTGTGAATGACGCTGTTATTTGTACAGCCTGCCCTACATGACCCAATCAATTCACCAGTGCAATAAACACCAATAGATTACTAAAGAATTTAACCTGGGAAACACGGCATCTGAAACAAATGTCATTTGACGTAGATTGGATTTCCCCCCCTCTATCTGTGTGTTCATTAAAACTGTTCATTGAGCTCCATTTCCTGAGGCATCTTAGTGGGTGCAAGCTACAGCCCAAAGAAATGGAAAGCATATGAAATGTAAACTTTTGAGAAGCACAGCCTTTACTAGACAGGCTTATTCAGCCATTACTTGTACAAAAGGACAACACAAATGCAAAGGGTCCTCTAGCCCTGTTGTTATGTAGTTTCTTCTGCTTTGCCACATGGTCACAGCAAGCATCCATAACATACCCTCCAACATTTCAAAGATGAAAATTGGGTTATGGTGAGGCTAGGAGAGGCTGGAGTAGTTTGGTTTTGCCTAAGCCTACTGGGAGGATTAAGGGTATGCCTCCACCTCTATTCTTCCTCCTGCTGAGTTAATTGAGTGCAAACTGCTTTTGTCCATTGAACTCAGTTTATCTGTCAGCAAATTATGTAACTTGTTTGTTAAATAATTTTTTTCTTACAAACTTGTGCATTAATGTAAAATTCTGTTAATGTGATTTTAAACACATTGCCCATTTCTACAATAATTGCAAAATAGCAATTATATTACGAATCCACAGGGCACTATATGGTACTTGTTAACCGGTGCCCATGGAGAAGCAGTTCTGCCATCAAAAAGGGACACCTTTAGAACAAAAGAGCTTGTAAGATCTAATCCTGTCTCTACTTATGGTTGTTGTTGTTGTTGTTTTATATTTTCTTATATCCCACCTTTCTCCCAACATTGGGACTCAAAGTTCCAAGTAGTGCCACATGCTCCTTCATACCAAAACACAAAATAAAGCAATATAAAAAGTCTCTCAGAAGAGAAAATGAAATCTCAGTGAGGAGTATTTTAGCCTTGTCTTGTACTTACCTGCTAGTTTTCTAGGTATAGGAATCTTTTTTCATCTAGGGAAGCATTCCATTAAGGCACCACTTTTCAGCTGGTGTGTCTCAGAAAGCATTTCAGCCTGACAATGCAGATCAGGAGCACTTCACACCATCAGCAGCACTGTCATCAAACAAATATATAGCTTTTTTTTAAAAAAAAATTAAGAATGGGGTTCCAATATGCCTTTTGGGCTAGGTACGCAAACCTATTTGTGGAATAATCAAAGATTATTGCTTATGTTCTCTACAGTGGTGGGATCCTTAGGTGGGAGTGATCATGTTCTCCTGGAGTTTCTTATACAGTGGAAAGGAGAAGCTAGGCATAGTCAAACACTCATTCTAGACTTTAAGAGAGCTGATTTCAAAAAACTTAGGGAAACACTGGGAGTGATCCCATGGTCAGGAATACTAAATGAGAAGAGAGTTCAGGATGGATGAGAGTTTCTAAAAAGGGAGATACTGAAGGCACAATCTCAAACTGTTCCAATGAGAAGGAAAAATGGGAGGTGTCTCAAGAAACCAGGTTGGATGACAAAAGAACTTTCAACTGAACTAAGTTTTAAATGGGAGATGTATATATAAGAAATGGAAAAGGGGTGAAATCACTAAAGAGGAATTCAAACAAATACCTAGCACATGTCGGGGTAAAGTCAGGAAAGCCAAAGCACAGAATGAGCTCAGGCTTGCTAGAGGGGTTAAGGACAATAAAAAGGGCTTTTTAGGGTATGTCCGTAGCAAAAGAAAAAAGAAGGAAATGGTAGGGCCACTGTGCAGAGAAGATGGAGAAATTCTAACAGGGGACAGAGAAAACTACTCAACACTTTCTTTGCCTCAGTCTTCTCACAAAAGGAAAAGGGTGTTCAACCTGAGGAAAATGGAGCAGAGGACACAATAGGGGAAATGCAGCACAAAATAAGTAAAGAGGAAGTACAGGAATACCTGGTTAACCTAAATGAATTTAAGTCTCCAGGACCAAAAGAACTACATCCACAGATATTAAAAGAATTGGCAAAAGTAATCTCAGAGCCACTGGCAATAATCTTTGAGAACTCCTGGAGAACAGGAGAAGTCCCAGCAGACTGGAGGAGGGCAAACATTGTCCCCAACTTCAAAAAGGGGGAAAAAGAGGATTCCAACAATTATCGCCCAGTTAGTCTGACATCAATACTGGGAAAGATTCTAGAACAGTTCATTAAACAGAGAGTCTGTGAACATTTAGAAGGGAATGCCATAATCACTAAAAGTCAACATGGGTTTCTCAAAAACAAGTCATGCCAGACTAATCTGATCTCTTTTTTTTTCTTTTTTATAAAATTACTAGCTTGCTAGATGAAGGGAATGCGGGAGACATAGCATATCTTGATTTCAGTAAGGCTTTTGACAAAGTCCCCCATGATATTCTTGCAAACAAGATAGTAAAATGTGGGCTAGACAATGCAACTTTTAGGTGGATTAGTAACTAGTTGACTGACTGAACCCAAAGGGTGCTCAGCAATGGCTCCTCTTCATCCTGGAGAGAAGTGACCAGTGGGGTGCCACAGGGTTGTGTCCTGGGCCCAGTTTGCTATTCAACATCTTTATCAATGATCTGGATGAAGGAATAGGGGACATGCTCCTCAAATTTGCAGATGACACCAAATTATGAGGAATAGTTAATGCCCCCGAAGACAGGATGAAAATTCAAAATGACCTTAATAGATTAGAAATCTGGGCCAAAGGTAACAAAATGAATTTCAACACAGACAAATGTAAGGGCAAAAAAATGAAATGCATAGATATAAGATGGGGGACACCTGGTTTAATGAGACGTGTGAAAGGGATCTAGGAGTCCTAGTAGACCACAAGTTGAACATGAGTCAACAGTGTGATGCCGCAGCTAAATAGAAGTATAGTATATAGATCAAGGGAAGTAATAGTACCACTGTATTCTGCTTTGGTCAGGCCCCACCTGGAATACTGTTCCAGTTCTGGGCATCACAATTCAAAAAGGATGTTGAAAAACTGGAGCGTGTCCAGAGGAGGGCGACTAAAATGGTGAAGGGTCTGGAAACCATGCCCTACGAGGAATGACTTAGGGAATTGGGTATGTTTAGCCTGGAGAAGAGACGTCTAAGAGGGTATGATAGCCCTGTTTAAATATTTGAAGGGATGTCATATTGAGGAAGGTTTTCTGCTGCTCCAGAGAATAGGACTTGGAACAATGGATGTAAGCTACAGGAAAAGAGATTACATCTCTACTTTGGGAGGAACTTCCTGACAGTGAGAGCCATTTGACAGTGGAATACACTCCCTCAGAGTGTGGTGGAGTCTCCTTCTTTTGAGGTCTTTAAACAGAGGCTGGATGGCCATCTGTTGGGGCTGCTTTGATTTTGAGTTCCTGCATGGCAGGGGGTTGGACTGGATGGCCCTTGTGGTCTCTTCCAACTCTATGATTCTATGCATTCCTCTGGGCAAACATAAGGTACTGCATTTGGTGATAGTGTTCCATTATGCAGGGATTTACCCCTCCCATTGGATGGAGATGACTTCCGCAAATGACAGATGTTGGAGAGTGTGGGAGTCAGCCGCCTGGGGGCATCCCAACTGAGGAGTTTATCACAGGACGGATCCTGTGCAGAAACTGGATTTAAAGAGAAAACAACCCACAAAAGCAGGTTGTTTTTCATACAATGTTCGGGGTTAACCCGAACAGGTACCATGTAGAAATAACCCACAAAAGCGGGTTGTTTTTCATACGACGTTGGCATCAAGGAGAAATAATGCAACATTAATCCGAATGGAAAGTCACCAAAACCCACTCCTTTTTACTTTCAGGAACTTCTGAAAGTAAAAAGGAGTGGGTTTTGGCAACTTTCCATTCAGGTTAATGTCATGTTATTTCTCCTTTATACAAACACATCTGAAAAACAACCCACTTTTGTGGGGGGGGGGAGGTATTATTATTTTTAAATCCCGTTTCTACATGGGATTTAAGAAATTTGCCTCTGTGTGATAAGGCCCTGAGTCCTCCCACTATTTTTGGAGATGGATTGTGTTTTCTGCCAGGCCTATCCCTGTCGCCTGTTCATATAGTGGAGAGCAGCAGCATGCTACCACCATTGAAGGCCAGCTACAAACCAGTTGTCTTATTCAAATGGAACAGGGAATCTTGTCTTTGGTTTCTGGCAGCAAAATTACTTGGTAAGATCTGCCTTCTACCTGAGATATTCAGCAGCTGTAGCCTCCATAGATAAGTAGAAGTAAGAAGTAAGCAGGATGCTTAACTCTCTGCCTCTTGGTGCTGCCTTGTTTCAGAGAAAAGTGCTGAGAGCCTTTAAATGATGTCACTTTTTGCTATCATGCTGGCCAATTTCAGCGGCAGCAATTTGCAAACAGATCCATTTACAAGTTGTTCCTAGAAACACAAATCTGCTTGTAAACAAGGTCCGTGGGAAGTGTACAATTTGTTCAAAGGGAAGGAAGCAGTTTTAATGCAAAATGCTGGGTTTTGCTGTTCTGCCACTGAATTTTAGTGCAAATTTAGCAACAGCCCCTGCGGGTTTCGAGGTGAATAACCCTGAAGAAGGTGTCCACACTTCGTTTTATAAGAGCTCTTTCCTTTTTACTTTTAACGGAGAAAATGTGCTGTCATAAAAGGGGGATATTTAAAGTATCTTTTCTTTCTTTTAATTAAGACAAAGTAAATCTGACAATCTAAACAAAAGCATTCATCAATGGGTAATGCTTGTAGAAAATTCACATACATATTATTATTATTATTATTATTATTATTATTATAGTTTATTTCTAAAGCACTGTCAATATACACAGCGCTGTACAAAGAGAAAATCAAGATAAAATAGAATAAAAACCTGCCAGAGGCATACAATCTAATACGAACAATAGGTAAAACAATAAAAGTCAATTAAAACAAAAAACAAAACAACAATCAATTAACAACATCCACTGTCTACCCAAATGACAGAAAAGCATATGTAAATGTATATCAAACAGTGTCTGGGAATGCCTCCCTGAACAAGGTGGTCTTTAACTCAGATTTAAAAGTAGACAGAGAAGTAATGATCCGTGTTTGAGCAGGAAGAAGGTTCCAGGAGTGAGGGGCGACAAGCGAGAAGGGCCAAATCCAGAATGGAGCAGTGGAGATCCTAGGTTGGGACAACAGGCCTTGAGTAATAGAACGGAGGGTACGGATGGGAGTGTAAGGAGAAAGAAGTTCAGATAAGTAAAGAGGGGCTAGCCCATGCAGGGCTTTGAAAGTTAACAACCGAAGTTTATATTGGATACGGAAGGGAAAGGGGAGCCAGTGAAGAGAAGATAACAAGGAGGAAACATGATCAAAGTGGCGAGCGGAAGTAATGATGCAAGTGGCTGAATGTTGGACAGAAATTAAAGGGCGAAGATGAGAGAGGGGAAGCCCAGCTAGAAGGAGATTTCAATAATCTAATCGGGAGACCACCAAAGCGTGGACCAGAGTCTTGGCAGTGGAGGCCGAAAGAAAGGGATGGATTTTGGCAATGTTATAAAGGAAAAATCTGCAGGCTTTGGCTGTGGCCTGGATATGGGGAATAAAAGACAGAGAGGAGTTGAAAATGAAACCAAGGCTGAGGGCTTTCTGGACCGGATGAATAGAAGTGTTGTCAACAAAAACAGAGAAAGAGGGTTGAGGGGAGGACTTAGGTGGGAAGACAAGAAACTCCGTCTTGGACATGTTGAGCTTCAAACGCCGATGACGCATCCAGAGAGAGACAGCTGAGAGATATGATGAAACTTGCTGTTCAAGCTCTCGAGAGAGATCAGGGGTGGAAAGATACAGTTGGGTGTCATCGGTGTACAGATGATAGGAAAAACCAAAAGAACTAATAAGTTTTCCTAAAGACAAAGTGTAAAGAGAGAACAATAGGGGACCCAAAACAGAACCCTGGGGAACTCCAACAGATAAGGGAATGGGGGACAAAGTCTGACCACCCGTGACCACTGCAAAAGATCTATCTGACAGATAAGATTTAAACCAGTCAAGAACTGAGTTCGAGAACCCAATGTCAGAAAGTATATCAACTAGAAGACAGTGATCCACGGTGTCAAATGCTGCAGATAAATCAAAGAGGATGAGCACAGAATAGAGACCATTTGCCTTCGCCCATAAAAGATCATTAGAGATCTTTGTGAGGGCCGTTTCAGTGGAGTGCCGTGGGCGGAAACTGGACTGAAAGGGATCAAGGATGGAGTTGGCTTCGAGAAACATAAGGCAGCGAGAATAAACAACCCGTCCCAAAACCTTAGAAAGAAAGGGAAAAAGAGAGATTGGATGATAGCTGGACAAAGAAGAGGGGTCAAGAGAAGATTTTTTCAAGATAGGGGAAAGAAGAGCATGTTTGAAGTCAGAGGGAAAAGAGCCTGTAGAAAGAGAGAGGTTAAAGATAGAAAGAAGCGAAGGAAGGAGGGGGCTATAGAGGTTAGGAGATGGGGGGGATTGGATCAAGAGAACAAGTTGTGAGTTTGGAAGAGTGCAGGAGGGTAGAGAGTTCATCCAGAGAAACCAGAGGAAACACAGAGAATTGATTAGTTGAAGGTTCCAAAAGATTAATGGGAGAAGACAAGTTAGAGGGAACTATTTCCAATCTGATAGTGGTGATCTTGGTGATAAAGTAATTAGCAAAGTTGGTAGGGGAAAATAATGAAGAAATAGGGGGAGAAGGAGGTTTTAGCAAGGTGTTGAAGCAGGAAAACAAACGCTGCAGGCGCCTCTCATTGGTGCAGATCAATGATTTAAAGTAGTTCTGTTTTGCCATGGACAAAGCGCATGTGAAGGATAAACGAACAAACTTATAATGAATAAAGTCAGCCCACTCCCTGGACTTTTTCCAAAGACGTTCAGCTGCTCGAGAGCATGACCGGAGGAACCTAACTATGGGAGTAAGCCAGGGCTGAGGCCTGTTCGTAGAGGAGGACACGCGAACAGATACAGGGGCAAAGCTGTTGAGAGTTGAAGAAAGGTTGGAGTTAAATAAAGACATCGTTGAGTCAGCGGAGTCCCCAAAAGATAAAGAAGAGAGGGAAGAATCCAAAGACTGACTGAGAAGGTCACAGTTAATAGACTGAAGATCGCAAAAATAGCATTGAGCAGTATGACAAGGAGGTGGGATATAAGTAAGAGTAAAAGAAATTAAATGATGATCAGATAATGGGAAATCAGGTGCCAAGTAGTCAGAAATGACACACTTGGCAGCAAGAACTAAATCTAGGCAGTGACCAAGCGAATGGGTTGAAGAATTAGAATGAGGTTGAAGGCCAAAAGAAGCTAGAACAGAGCTAAAGCGAGATGTTAGAGGATTATTGAGGTCATCCAGGTGGATGTTAAAGTCACATAAAATCAGTGTGGGTACTGCATCTGATAGAAAAACTGTCAGCCAAGACTCAAAGTCTGACAGGAATTGGGTAGCAGAACCAGGAGGGCAATAGATGACTGCAACCCGAAGTTGTAAAGGAAAAAAAGAGTCTGATTGAATGAGATTCAAATGAAGAGAAACAATAGCTGGGAGGAAAGAAGAGAACCTGAAACTGACAAGATTTGGACAGTAAGATACCAACCCCACCTCCTCGACCCTCGGGGTGGCTAGTATGGGTAAAAGAAAGACCGCCAAAAGAAAGGGCAGCAGGGGTAGCAGTGTCGTGGACCGGGAGCCAGGTTTCAGTAAGAGCAAGGAGATGAAATGAACTGAAATGAAAAAGATCATGAATCGCAGTTGCTTTTGAGACAACAGAGCAACAGTTCCAGAGTGAACAGACAAATGGGAGCTGAGAGATGGGAAAGGGTCGAATAGGAATTAGATTGGGAGAAATACGTGGAGCCATGAAAAAATAAGGGTTCGGTGACCAAAAATCAATGGATGAAAAAATGACAATAATAAAAACAGAAAGATAACAACAGATAGTACTCAATGACATTGTAGAAACACCACTGCTGCTGGATCCACAAGTCCCCCAGCTGGCTAGCCCTCAGCTAGCTCACCTCCTGGTCTTCCAAGGGAGAGGGAGGGGTAAGGAAGAGCCCTCTTGAAGCCTGAGGCTCCAAGAAATGCCCCTCTGGCTGCCGGTCGGCTGCTAATCTTTCAGCTCCAGGTGTTAAGGAGAAGGGAGTGAAGTACAGCATCCAGGCAGGATTACACACAGCTAGCTTGCCTCCTGGTTTTCCAAGCTGTTACTATTTCTACACATTTAAATTATAGTCTGAATGCTGTAGTTAAAGTGTGTAATAGATCTAAAGGAAATAGACAGAGCAGAAAAATTAATACCACATAATATATGGAAGCACTGGAACAGCTTTGAAAGAGGATCTGATATTTGTTTTACTTCTTAAAGAGCTGTAATTAAAGTAGGATATGACAGTCGGCCCCTAAGGAACGAAGTTTAGCTCTCTTGACTGATACACTTTTGATAGCAGCAATTAATAGGCAGCAAGCAAGTTCAGTAATATCCCTAAAACAAAGTAGGATTAAGCAGGATGAGGCAGGGATTGGGGGAAGCCTTATCTGATTAGTCTAGAGAGGCAAGGAATCAAATCCCCTTGCATGTGTGCTGGTGTACCTTTGGAGTAATGTCATAGAATTCTTTAGACCTCATGAATATAAGATTCCATGTGCTGTGGATCAGATGTATGATGAACACGGATCAGAGTACTCAGCTGCAGAAATAAAAATACCAGTCCATGTTATCCTTAAAACCTACACTTGGCTGAGATGCATAATTTAAAAATAAGTCACACCAAAGTTCTGCTGCTGAGTTTTTAAACTCTTTTGTTTATGGTGCAATACAGCATTTCTAAGGAAGAAGCATTTGGCAGATGTGGGCAGTGAATGCAAAGCGGATGCAGAGGTATGGAATAAAAAATTTGGAGGCAAGCAATAGTTGGAAGTGAAAAAAAGATGCTACAGTACTTCCATAAATGATTATATGCCACTAGAGGGCACCAGAAATATAGCAAGCCAATTGAGATACCTTGTGTTTGTTCAGTTGCTTCCTTGTCCAGGAGGCAGATATTCTTAACTTTGACTTTATTTCTTTCCACTCCTTTTCTCTTACTCTTGTAGCTAGAGGGAGCAGCCTCTACCCATATCTCTTCACCAAGTATGTATTTCTCTTCAAGAAAGTTTTCTTTTTACTGAAGACCTTTAGTGATGATTCCAAAACTCATTATCTTCCATATATACTGTTTATGGAAGTAGCAATCCAAGATCATGTGGTACCCTTGGATATATCTCTGGCTGAGTTGGTGGGAGCTGAAACCTTCATTTTCTTTCATTTTCTTTCATGCCTTCTTCATCAATCCTGCCCTCTTCTGGGAGAGGATGAAAAGACATATTGCAGTTGCTGAAGTGAAAACAGCATACAGTTCACCCTCCATATCCACAGATTCTGCATTCACGGTTTCAACTATCAACAGCTTGAATTTAAAAAAAAATCCCAAAAACCAAACCTTGATTTTGCCATTTTATATAAGGGACACCATTTTACTCCTCAGTTGTATATAGTATAATGGGATTTTGCGGATTTTGGTATCCACGGGGGGACCTGGAACCAAACCTGAGTGGATACCAAGGGCCCACTGTATAAGTGACTATATTACCACTTGTCTGAAAGGAAACAGTCTCAAATCAGCTTTTGATTTCAAAAATATGGATCCTTGTTCTGTCCTAGCTGTACAATCTATGTTCTGTTGCCCTAGGTTTGCGATACCAGTGGTGCTGTAAATTTTTGTAAAAATCTGTTCGGGTTTGCAATTGATCAGAACTGAATCTTTGGTCACTTGTGCCTGGCAGATCTCCTTTGTCTGGAGGACCTGGTCTTCTCATCTCCCTCTTACCTCATCCTGTCATTCCTTTATAGAGATTTACCATCTGTCTGCCATTCCTTTCTTCCTCTATTAGGTATTGTCCAGGTTATGGACTAAAGGTTAAAAAAATTATTTAGCTCAGAGTCATTGCATATGTGATCAGCTTGATGGCTAGACACATATGAAGTGGTGTGGGCTGAAACCAGAATATCCCCTGCTTGCTTTCTAGGTCTTTCTATTCTAGCATGTGTCATTATCCCTTGTATGACAGTTATCAATCTGAAGTCTTTCCAGTCTTCTTGATGGTCTCATAAAGGTACATTGAGCACTTTGGTCAAACTCTCTATGATCTACGAGCAGCAGGTATGCCCAGCATTTATTCATTTGTTAAGAAATGAATATCTTGCCAATCAATAAAAAATAAATTGCATGGTGGCTATCATTTGAAAGCAACACATCTTTAAATTTCATGCCAATTCACAGCATCCTTACTAGATCAATAGCTTTCTTAAACATAACATATTTTTGCCATCTTTTTGGAAGGACCCTGAAATCTGCCCTGGCATAGGATCTCCAAATCTCCAGTGGCATAGGATGTATCTTCCTCCTCCAAGACAAAAACTGAAGTCTTGCACATTAAGGAAGAGGTCCATGTGGCTCAAGCTGTTGCTGAAGGCTTTCATCACTGATTCCTGTCATGCAGCCCAGACCATCTTCTGCCAACACAATCTTTGTAAACACATACCTTTGAAGCAGAAGGCACATATGTCTTTGTTCAAACCTGCTGCATTCTCTTAGTGTTTATATTTCATACCTTTAAATGTCTTATGGAATCATCTTTATTTTAGCTACTGGAATTAACACAAAGCAACGGTATTGCCATGGTAAAATAATTCACTATTGCATGTGCATTTCCTAATGAAAATAGCGAAACAAAAATAAAACAACAAAATACCAAGATATAAAACAGGTAAATTCATGTTGAGAACAAAAGCAAGATGTGCTGAAATCTATGGAACATACTCTCAAATTAATCTCCTAGTCCACCAACAGAGATCTGTAGGTTTACATGCATTTGGCTTTTTCTGGTACATATGCACACTGAATGGGGTCACCCACTAAAATGTCTCAGTGCATTTTTAATGCACGTAACAATTCATCCTCTCTCATCCAGGGCCATTAGATGTTACATGCAACTAGCTGCCCATGACAAGAATGTTTAAAACAACAGCCTGTTACTTGTTGAAGTGCATAAATGCTGTTATAGTTGACCATTCTTGTATTTTTAAATAGCATCCTCATTCTGAATCAAATATTTGTAACTTTAACATTGAGGCATGGCTTCTCATTAGACCATCCTTTGCTATATTAGAGGAAATTTTAAACAGATACATCTGGACACTTACATGCAGTGAGCATACAACCTGTGCACTGCATTTCATGTTTCTAAATTATTCTCTTGTTAAAAGAAAGGGGGGAAAGCTTTAATGGGGTGGGCTTCATTACATTTCCCACTTGCTATTAACCTAGAGAGCCTCTGAGGCTCTCCCCTTCTCCCCCATTCTTATTCAGTTGTATAATAGTGACCTGATGCAATCTGCCTGCAGGGGCAAATACAGTTATCTCTCTCTAAATTAAAATTGTAATTCATTTGGTGCAGTTTACACAAGGCCTCAGCTTTGACACATGCAATTACTATGAACACAGGGCGAACATGATTGCTGGGCGCCACCAGGAATTCAGTTTAATCAGAAAACATGGAGTTGTTCCAACAGATTTATGAGTCCACTACTTGTTATTCTTTTGTGTTCTTGGGGTTCAGATAATTAGATACACTGGTTCTTGTTTCCCAAAAGGCCAGAGAGGGCAAGTCTGATTGTGTGTGTGTGTACATTAAAAATGATTAAATTATATTGTCATCCATCTGCAACCTTTTTTGTTGTTAAAGTGACAAATTTACTCCATTTATTGCAATGCTTACAAAATATTACAAATAATTCACTTTCTGGTGTTTGAATATTTCACCCAATGTATAAGTGAGTAAATAAATTCATTATACAGATTCATGGACTCAGCTAGGAATATTCTGTAGATGAGAACTGCTGGGCGAGGCAAGCTTTCCATTTCCCAAATCAGGTGTTTGTTTTTTTCAAGTGGCCCTGTACATAGTCATAAATTTACTTTGTGTTGTGTTTAACCAATAAAGGCTGTAATCCTATATCCACTTATCTGAAAATAAGTGCCATTAAACTCAATAGGATTTTTCTCTGACTAGGACTGTACAGCAAATGTCTGTGCATGCATTTTGAGCAAAAGCTTAATTGTAATGAATGTGTACACAATTTATGTATGAAATTCCAAACTAGATTACTGCACCTCTGAAGTGTTTTCACCCAGAGGTTTGATACTTGAATTCTAAAAAAAAACAAAAAAAAACCTTAATATGTTTCAGACATTTATCTCAATATATATTTTTAGCATGCCTATAGAGCCTCTGACTCACCAAGATGAATGCAGTGCAATATATCTCTGACTGTCTCGGTTTGGTAGGGACAGTTCCAATTAATCCTATTGTCTGCTTTTCAGCTGCTTTTAAAATGTCCCAGTTTCTCTGTCTTCCTTTCACTTTCCCCCTTTGTCCTCAACTTACTTCAATGGTTGCAAATTCAGTTCAAAGTGCAAAAGAAGTTTTTACTCAGTGAACTCAGCAGGGAAAAAAAGACATGATGGGGCAGAATCTTGCCCTTCCTTGTAAACTCAGGCAAAAGCAAACTGATAGTCTCTCCTAGCTTGTGTCTTCTTCCCCATTAATCACTTTTGCTGTCTTGCTCTGATGTTGCTTGGCCATTCATATTCTGGTTTTCATCTGTGAAATGTTGGAGGGTATAGTCCAATAGCAATGTATTGTAGACCGCCCTGTTGCTTTAATAGCCCAAGGGCTTACATGGTCTCCTTCACAATTCTAGCACGATTATTCCACTTTAAATGCCATTGTTCCACCCTATGGAATCCCAGGATTTACAGATGAGAGAGGGGTGCTGTACTTAGAATTCTCAGCCAGAGAGCTCTAGTGTCCCTGACCAAAGTACTAACCACAGGATTCTGTAGGGAGCTGCCACGGCAGTTAAAATGGAATCATATAGTAATAATTGTATAGCGTGAAAGGGCTCTAACTACCTGTTACATAAATGTACATTTCAAACTCTCCCAAGTTCTTTTGATGTTGAATTAGAAATGACTCAATTGTACAAGCAAGTCAACTCACTGAATTATGAACAAGTATGTTTGAATGGTTCCAGCACTCTGTTATGCCATTTAAAGTTGTCAGAAAGGTTAAAACAGTGAGCTTCAGTTTGTGGCTTCTCTTCTGGGATTTGTTCTAGTGAAAAAGGTTTTTGGAGGTCAGAATAGCCAAAAGTGTAATCATAGGTGTCTAATGTGATGCTATAGACCAGGGACTTTCCAGGTGTTTCAGGATGGCAAATTCCAAGGAACCATGGGAGGTGTAATTCAAAACATATTGAAGACCAAAGGTCTAGTGCTGCTGTAGGTGGTCAAGTGCAGTCTTCTCCTGCCTGATGCCCTCCAGATCTCTGTGACCATGACTGCCATAATCCCATAGATGGTAAAGGTGGCATTTGACAATATAAAACATGTCACAGTGTGCATATGAACCATGGACTTTCTCATCAACCCCCTTGTGACACTGCAAGAGGAAGCACTTGTCTCAAGGGCACCTCATGAATGCTGAAAGCAGTGTTGATTGTTATGTAGTTGTCATACTACTCAGCCTTTGTACAATATTTTTAAATTTATAGAAGTAATATTGTGTACATCAGTGTTATAACTAAAGGATGTCATCCATATCCTCTAGGTGTACAGAACTTATCGTTCTTTCATGGAAAACAAAAAGGGAGAGATGTTGGTTGGTAAGTCCATCTTGCCCAAAATCCATGTTCCTGTTATGTTCTGGAGAGTTATATGTTGTTTCCTCTTCTTTTTTGCTCTTTTACTTTATTAAGATAAAAATTAGATTTATGGGAGACAGCTATTGGCAAACTTTTCCCTCTCTTCATTAAAAAAAATCAAGTGTTTTTTTTTCTTTGTTTCATTCTTCTGTTAAGTGAACAGTTGCCTATGACTGCTCAGAGAAAATTACAAGTGATTTTAAAAGTTTAAAAACTAACAGCTTTAGGCTGTAATCTAATGTATCAGGGATGGCTCTTCAAATATTGTTGAACTGTATTTCTCATCAGCCCTGGACAGAATATCCAGTGCTGAGGAATGCTAGAAATTTCAGTCCAATAATATCTGGATGGCTGTGTGATCCTCCTCCCACAAACCCTACACACTTACTGGAGAGGAAACTGCATTCAGTGCCCTGAATCATTCTACTCAGGCTTTTTAAAAAAGTAATTCTGGAGGGAGAGGGGTGTTTTTAAAGTTTTTTCCCCCTATGGAAGGAAGAATTAAACTTTTCTTCTCCATCTGTGATCCCAATCTGAGTCACCCCATGCTTACTTATAAGAGAAAAAGTACAGATGTAACTTCACATTATGTTTTTAAATTAGTATGCAGTTCGACTCTTACATTTTGCTTTGGCTTTGGAAGGGAACTATATAACAGAGAAAAGCAAGTCTATCAAGAGCCTTTGCTCTAGTTTTATCAGTACAAACACTGACAAATTGAAGTGATTTTTATCTACAGAACAATTAACGTTCAAATCACACTCAAGAAAACAGAGGCTGTATCTACACTGCAGGATTAATGCAGTTTCACACTGCTTTAACTGCCATGGTTCCACTCTATGGTATTCTGGGATTTGTAGTTTTGTGAGATATTTAGCCTTCTCTGTTTCCTGGTGCCACAACAAATTACGTATCCCAGTTTTCCATAGGATGGAGCCATGACAAGTAAAAGCATTGCATTAGTTTTGCAGCATGGCAGCAGCCTATGTCTCACCAAAGGCAGACAGTTCAAATTTAACCAACTATTTACTACCCAGAAATATTCTACCAGGTGGCTCTTCAGAGATGCTAAATAAGAATGGTTTCTAACATCACTTCTAACCAGCATATTCTCTTCCCCCCCCCCCCACACACACACACAGAGTCATATATACACTCATTGTCATAATGATTTTCCAGGATGGGCCAAACTGACTGGCTGATGGAACTGACTCACCCTGAAGCACAGCAATGGTGGGTGAATGTCTATGTCCAGGACTTAGTCAGAGCAGGGGTGGCAGGCTAAAATTAATGTAATTTTCCTCAGAGTCCTTTTCTGCAGCATATGAACTCCAGCATATCTCTCAGGCTCAGACAAAACCCTAAACATGGGCAGGAAGTATAGATGGGGACATGTTATTTTTGTTAGGGATATGGTATCATTCATATACATTCATAATGCTGTGCTATACACCACAAGAGAGAAAAGAAGGGAGCTTAAAATGAGAGAGGAAAGGGAGCTAATGGGAATAATGTTCTAATATCTATAATTTTATCCTGTTTGGAAATTTATCCTATTTGGAGATAAGTCAACTTCACATAAAATACTCAGAAGACACCAGAACCCATCTTGGAAGCCAAGCTGAGTCAGAGTTGGTTAGTCCATGGAAGTGGAACCACCAGGAAATAACAGGATATAATCAAAGGAAAGCAATACCAAACCATCTCTGAGTATTCCTTGCCTTAAAAAACCCTATGCATTTTATGGGGTTGCCATAACTGACTTGAAGGCTCATACTTTATAACATGACACAGGCAAGAAGAGTAAAAAGGAGCTGCTGTTAACCCTCCTCTTCCAAGCTGTGCCCCCAGTCTAATAGTCCATATTTTAGCTTCCCCCACCCAAGACACTAGAAATCCATTCAAGTATCCCTGATGCCATGCTTAGTCTAGCTGTCTCTCTAAATACAGGCATGCATAACATCAAGACCATAAGCCCATGTTGGCGAACTTATGGCATGCGTGCCATCTCTAGCACGCAAAGCCATTTTAGAGGGCACGCGGAGAGATGGGAGGGTGAGGGAAGAGGAGGAACAGACATGTGCCTGCTCCTCCTCTTCCCCTGCCCTCCAGAGACAGTTAAAGGCAAGGGATGACAGGGAAGAGGAGGAACAGGTATGCACCTGTTCCTTCTCTTCCCCCACCCTCCTGTGCCTTCAACTGCAGAGAGGCAGCTGAGGGTCCGGGTGGGGGAAGAGAAGGTCCTGAACCCAAGAAGGTGGAAGTCCCACCCCCAGAACTCCTGCCTGCTTCCAGAAGTCCCCCCGCCCCAGAACCAGGTAATACCCAATAGTGAAACATCTATAAGTTTGGGCACTCGGTCTCTAAAAGGTTCACCATCACATCTCTATTCCTCTCCCTAACAATATTTGCTACCCATTGTGTTTGTTTATGGGAATGGTTAAGACAGAGTTGGGAATGAATAATTCTTCCAGTGTTGTTGGACTACATATCTCATCAACCCCAGCCACCATGAATAGTGGCGAGGAATGATATAGCAGTTCATCAATATGTGGATTTATTTCTCAGTCCCTGATCTAAGGCTTTCTTTTACATTGACAGTAAAGGCAAAACTTGTACAAGGACCTTCTAAAATACTATATAAATGTGTAAACTTTCATCAGAATAGATGGTACAAGAAGCGATGGATGGGGGAAGAATCAGAAAATCATACATACTCGCACACGCACACACACACTTCAAGTCCAAAAGTCTGAAATCCCAGTTAACTCCTTTTGTGATTCAATCAAACCCCTTCTAGGATAAATCTTTTTGGAACAATTCTAACATATTTTTTCCAAAAATTAGGCTCCAAAAATACACTTAATTCCCTACAAACCATGGATGGAAATTGTATGGTCTTTCAGATGCTGTTGGGCTGCAACTTTGCTGGTTAAAGCTCCTGGTTAAAACTCCCAGCAGTTCTCCTTACCATTGGCTTTGCTGGTTAAAGCTCCTGGAAGCTGCAGTCCAGCAACATCTGGAGAGCAACATAATTTCCACCACTATTCCAAAGAAACAATGAATGTTGTTGGAAATTCTTTCATAAGTGCTACAAATACAGTCAGTTCCTTCAGTTTCTGGAAAAAATGAGAAGAAAAAAAACATTATGAATTTATAGAAGAGGAAGTTTGAGGTAAGAAGTAGAAAACATTCTCTAACCAAACACACATAGTAGAAGTGTGTGTGTATGCATTCAACTCACCTGTTGACTTATGATGACTCTATGAATTTCATAGAATTTTCTTAGGCAAAAAATACTCAGAGGTGGTTTTGCCAGTTCCTTCTGCTGAAATATAGTCTACAGCACTTGGTATTCATTGGTGGTCTCCCACCAAAGTAGTAACCAGGGTTGAACCTGCTTTGCTTCCAAGATCAGATAGGATCTAATGTCTTTAGGATATTGAATACATACCAAGAAACCTACAGCCTAGCATAAGCTTGTTGTATTAAAAACAATGTGAAAACAGATTGAAAAGGGTTTCTTGTTGTGTGCCTTCATGTTGTTTCTGACTTACGGCAACCCTATCACAGGGTTTTCTTGGCAGAGGGGGTTTGCCATTGCCATCCTCTGAGGCAGGGAGAATGTGACTTGACCAAGGTCACCCAGTGGGTTTATATGGCTGAGCCGGGATTTGAACCCTGGTCTCCAGAGTCATAGACCAACACTCAAACCACTACACCACACTGGGTCTCTTAAAACAGGGTAGTAAAGCCTTTTATTCTAACACTGAAAACTTTAAATTCAGATGAACGTTATCATTTTTAAGGAAAAAGTGGGGACACTGAAGGGCCTAGGAAAAATCCAGTATTTTGGGAAACAATTTGATCAAGAAATGTTATGAGGGTGGAGGCTGAGGGTACACAGTGAAGGGAGCAAGTCTGTTCAAAAGGACAACAAAAACAGTCTAAGATGTTTCAGTAAAAATCACTTAATGTATTACATCATCTGAATTAAATCAATTTTTAAAATATTAATATGTCTGCCAAATATTAGTCAGATATTCCTATGCCATTTAGTCCTTGGCAAAAAAGTTGGCTCTGTGGAGTTTATCACACGAGGGAAATACTGTGCAGAAACGGGGGTTTAAATTGGGGAAAAAACACAAAAGCAGGCAGATTTTCAGACGACGTCGCTGTTAAAATGGGGTTAACCCAAACGGAAAGTAGTCAGAAACTGCTTCTTTTTACTTTCAGAAAATCCCAAAAGTAAAAAGAAGCAGTTTCTGACTACTTTCCGTTTGGGTTAACCCCATTTTAACAGCAATGTGTGTGAAAATCTGCCCGCTTTTGCGGGTTTCCCCCACCTTTTAAATCTCGTTTCTGCACAGGATTTCCCCCGTGTGATGTTTACTCAGACATATGTCCCATACTGAACTCACTGGGGCTTACTCAGTAAAGTTTGCTGAGGACTGCACAACAAGACCATGAGCCAGAGGTAAGCATTTCTAGACTAATGTTTTTAGTGATAAGAGATATGAGGACATGTTTCAATTTTTTCATTGCAATCAGTTGGATTACTGATTGATTCATGCTCCTGCAGAAGTTTTAAAATAATTGGT
The DNA here is from genome assembly GCA_026167975.1 of Phrynosoma blainvillii. Classification (NCBI taxonomy): domain Eukaryota; kingdom Metazoa; phylum Chordata; class Lepidosauria; order Squamata; family Phrynosomatidae; genus Phrynosoma; species Phrynosoma blainvillii. Next base: position 136,454,166 of record JANUYF010000004.1, on the reverse strand, counting down.
TAATCTTCTGTTAAGAGTTATTATAAAAAGGATTAAAAATAAAACAGCAAGTATGATAATCCTGTATTAGCACTGGCTGCCTACCTCAGCCATGGGGCTGGCACTGAAAGCAGCATTCTACTTGTTAAATTCCCTCCTAAAATCATATCCTCCAGTATCTCAGTACCTTCAGTATCCCACAGTTATCTAGAACCTCCAGTATTTCACAGATGAAAACACTGAGGTGTACCAAACATGATTTGAGCGTCATGACAAATATCAAGAATGGCCCCTTCCTACTGTAACATATACTATTATTTGTAAGAAATGACTATTTTATTTGTTGCTGTGCTCTCATATACACAATTCCTAACATTATTTACATCACCAACATAAAACAATAATCCAGTCCAGCAAAAATACAACCATACAATATATGAGGGAGTTTTTGCATGCCCTTCTTGCCGACTGCATGCTCCTTCAATTTATTCTTCAGTAGCCTGCCCATCACTGATTTAAAATGTGGGATGGGGTTGTAGAAAACCAATCACAATATGTTATCCACAGTTTGAAATATCTGTCAGACAGCTGGCTGTGTACTTCAAGGTGATCCAGTTTTCATAGAGAAGCACTGATATGTCTAGCGCAGGAGTGAGCAAAGTATGGGCTGCATGCAACCCTTGGGGTCCCTAAGTGCAGCTCACAAGACCCCTCAGAAGCCCCTCAAACTCACTAGATTCCCTCAAAAAACATTAATTGGGGTTGATTTGGGGTGATTTTTTGCCCCACAAACCAACCCATTTCTCCCAAAAAGGCAACAGTTTATAGGTGTTTGTGGGGTTTTTTGGCTGTGAGGCTGTGTTCTAGAAGAATGTATCCCTGACGTTTCGCCTGCATCTGTGGCTGACATATTCAGAGAAAGATTCTCTGAAGATGCCAGCCACAGATGCAGGCAAAACGTCAGGAATACATTCTTCTAGAATACAGCCCAAAAAACCCACAAGAATCTATGGATGCCAGCCGTGAAAGCCTTCGACTTCACAGGCAACAGTTTGCTCCCTAACCCCATCAGCCCCTCACCAGCCTCCCCCAAAACAGTAAAATGAGGTAAAAATTGGCCAAAATGGCAGTTATAAATGACTTCAGGTTGCTGCAGCCCACCAAGTGGGTACAGAAAGGAAAAGTGACCCTTGTCCTGTTTGCAGTTGCCCATCCATGCTCTAGAGTAGGGGTCCCCGGACTTTTTGATCTGGATCTTTCTGCTTTCTTGCCCACTAAGGATGAAATGGTTTAGACAGAGAGGAATTGGGATCTTTTGTCTTCCTTTCCTGCTTTCTTTTCCTTCATTGCTTCAGCTGTTGGTTTCTTGAGCAGGCAAGTGAGTGCACTTATGCAAAAGTATTATGGACAGATAACTTTGTCTAATCCAGTCAAGGCTAATTAAGGGACTGCCCTCTGTTTTAAAACACTACATTGTCAGTTCTTAGGAGAATAGATCAATCCCTTACCAGAGGAATAAAGCACTAAATAGACAACCAAACAGTTGTAGGAGATTTATGGTCCTATTGGATTGACCCTCTGGACCTGGATTCATATTAGGCCAGGAAATGTTCTGACTGCTTTTGGATGTGGAAGTCCTGGAAGAGGATTCCCAGCTTTTGGGGGTTCAGATTGTTGGTTAGAGTAACACTAGCTGGGCACAAATTAGTCACATCAGTTGGGTTCGTGGGTGCAATTGAGGAAGCAGCCTACCTTGCATGGGACTATCATCTTCAAGTTCTAGTTGCTTATATTCTCCATCCAGAGGTCACCTACAGAAGTCTGAAATGGGTGAAGATTATTCTCCTCAGGTAGTTTTAGTAGGTGCACAGTTGGCAAGATCCCCAGTTCAACTAATAGAGTGCTGGCTTCATCGGGGCACATGTCAACATATCTCTAATAGTGTCTAAGATCACATCAAGGCATAGCAAGAATTGGGATGGCTTGAATCTGCCTTCAGTGATCAGGAAGAAATGTTTTCAAAGCCTTGGTGATCAGGAAAGAATGTTTCCAAAGAACAAACATGGTTTCCCTTCTGTAGTCTCTAGTGGTAAGATCTGGGGAGAAAAACTTCTCCAAATTGTTGACCAGAAGTTGAACATATATCCTTCTTGAACTGTCTCTGTCACTCTGGTTCAAAAAGGAGTGACTTCAAATATTGGAGAAGTGGATCAGCATTATTTATTTATTTATTTATATCCCGCCCCTCTGCAGAGCAATCGGGGCGGCTTACAACATTAAAATCTCCATACATATATGTTAATACACTGTAAACAAAACCTAAAAATTCCGAAACCCACCCGCCCCTTAAAAAGTGAGGGTTCTTCTTCTTAGGCTAGGCCCGATGGAGATGGGCCTGCATCTCTCCCCCAAATGATGTTGGATGGAGTGGAAGGAGGGCTCTTCTTCTTAGGCTAGGCCCGATGGAGATGGGCCTGCATCTCTCCCCCAGATACATCGGATGGAGTGGAGGGAGTGGAGGGAGGGCTCTTCTTTTTAGGCTAGGCCCGATGGAGATGGGCCTGCATCTCTCCCCCAGATGACGTCGGATGGAGTGGAGCGAGGGCTCTTCTTCTTAGGCTAGGCTCTATGGAGATGGGCCAGTATCTCTCCCCCAGATATGTTGGATGGAGTGGAGGGAGTGGAGGGAGTGGAGGGAGGGCTCTTCTTTTTAGGCTAGGCCCGATGGAGATGGGCCTGCATCTCTCCCCCAGATGACATCGGATGGAGTGGAGAGAGGGCTCTTCTTCTTAGGCTAGGCCTGATGGAGATGATGCATGCCCTCCTCCCATGCATACCTCCTCTTCTAGTCAATCAGAATGAACTTGGCTTTTTACCTCCTTGTTGCCATCAGATAAAAGCTTTAATGTAGGATTGGGAATCAAATTACATCTTGATTTGTTGTCCCCTGTGAAGTGGCTGGTGGTTCTATAGGAAGATGAATGGATGGATGTGTATGCCTGAAAAAACACCTGTGCTTGGAAGGTTAACTGGATCAGAATGGCATCACATTTTTCTTATCCTTGGTTTTGACTGGACCTTGTGCAGCAAGTCCCCACCCCCCCAAAAAATGGTGTCCTAATGAGAGGGATGCTGGATCTGAGGGGGGAGCTCTGGCCCTGCCATTCCTAGTTACCATGGAGGAGGCAACAATTCTGGGTATGATCTTCAACATGTCCGGGGGGCATCCTTCATGAAGGATGGCCTGTTTATCTCCTCCATGTTTTCTTTATCAAGACAAGCCTTTCCCAGGATAGTGTTGAAAATCTTGAGAATGCTTTGGGCACTGATGGTGAAGGCAACTGAGGCTCTGATGATGCTGGCTGTTCTCTTGAAGGACCTGCAAAGGGTAGCCTCTATCCTGATCCATGGTGGTTTGTCAGTTTCTTACATAAGGAGGACTTGGATGTAAGGCTTATCACTGGATCACCCACCATAGAGATTGCAAGGCCTTCTCAACTCTCAGGGGGCCATCCTGTTGAGTCTGAGAAATTTCAAGATTCCCATCACTTTAGGGAAATTTTCAGACCCCAAAACTTATCTTGCATGTGCCTCCACTTTTGAGGAAGAAGGCCCTGTTGGGAAACAAGCCTAATTTGGGGGAAATTTATAATTAGCTCAAATATGCGAGTAAAGCAATAAGTCACAATGTGTGTCTGTTAATGTATATTTGTTAATAATAACAATAAAGCTATAAAAAATATGCGAGTGAAGCACCCAACTTCGCTTCAGAGATCTTATCCAAATGTATACCAGAGGTATAAGAATTCTGGCAAGGAATGACACTGAAATGGACCAAACTCCAATTATAGTCTAAAATATTAACACAATGAGCAAACAACCACATACGGCACGCACACACACACACACACACACTAGAAGAATGAGCGGGAAGGAGCGGGAGCGGGGGAGGCAAAGAGGGAAACCAGGATAGGGAGGGGTATACTTACGCCTGAGAGACTCCTCCGGACTTCTGGCAGCGAATGAGGATGAGTTCAGTGGAAGGGGCACAACCGGCAGGAGAGGGGGGTCGCGGGAACTATCTCAGAGCGCAGACCGACAGAGATTCAGCATGCATTTCCAAGGTAGCACATGGTCTGCTAAAATCCAGGGGTTTTTAAGGGCAATTCCTGCCTTCTGGCCATGAGCCAAACAATAGGAGGAAAAAGGCTTGATGGGTTTACCATTGTTTACCTAAGTCTGGGCATAGTCTAAACAATGCATTTGGTTTCAAAACTATCAAGGAAAGGAAGCTAGAGAAAGGGGTGCAATCAAATCTGATCACTGTCCCATTAAGTGTGAGACTGAGACAAACAAACACCATTGTGCATCTTTTCCAGTATAATGGGATATTCCCAAGGGCAACTCCCAAATCTGCCCGTCCAGGAAATCTCTAGTGGTCTTGAGCAACTTCAGCAGTGCCTACCTGACCTTACATTTAGGGGATTATGGCTGCCATCTCCCAAGGGTCAGGCTGGGGTCATAGGGAACTCCACATGACTAAAATATACAAGAAAAATGGAGGACGTTCGCTAACAGCCCATAGGAGGAAGATTCAGAGGTGTACAAGAAGGGTGATCTGGGACAGGTTGGAGGTTTTTCCTTTGTTTTATAGAAGGAAAGTGCTCCAGGTGATAGAATTTTCTGGAATGCCTGTGATGTAGTTTTATAAGGGAATATGACTCTGGGGAACTAAAATGTTCTGTCCTGGTACATGAGGTTAATTTGTTAAAGAAAGAATCATTGGATCTTACCTGGAAAAACTATCTGGAAATTCCCACTTACAAAGTTAATTTTGTTACTGTGCTTCAACTTAATTTACCTGTTAAGGAAACAAATGGGGAAATACAGGCTGTCCTGATGAAAGCATGATACATAATACATGGCAAAATAATACCAAGATTCATAATAATAAATATATCTCATAGGGACTATCTATAATACCAATTTATATTTGCTTTACTCTTATTTAATTGTCATGGCTCCTACCAAAGAATTCTTGGACTTGTAATGAGGAGTACTGTTAAAAATCTCATGTCTTCCCTCAGAAAATTAGTTACAAGTGATCTCTTGGGACAAAGAAATGGCTATTAAATCATTTTCGAGGCCATCATCTTAAACACATTTACTAGGGAGTAAATGCCACCTAATATAGTGGGAGTTACACCTGCTGAAAATTCCTCTTCTGCATAGCTATTAAATGAGCTGGGGCCCTTTTCTTTTTTGCATCCAGCCAGGCTTTCTGTGTGAGGTAATCTGAAATAGTGAGACACAATCTGTGTGAAGCAAAGATTTCAGTTAGACTTAAGTGAGGAGGAGAAATCAAGTATCCTCATCTATAATTTCCAGCACCCACTGTTCTCTAAGATAAGTGATACTTGATTTTCCTAAAGTAGACTGCTTACATCCAGAAGTATGCAATTTATACAATAATATGTTTGCTTTTAGGAAGGAAACCACTTATAGTTCAAATATCAAGGACCGCATACTCTCATCTTCTCTTCTTGACTAACTAAACAAACACATTTCATAATTAAGATCTGACTGATGCACATACTGCTATGTCTAAAGATTTATAAGAATATACTGCTGTAATAATCAGTTTCCCTGAGTAAGAGAAGGGACAACATGGACTCTGTTGTTGCTCACCTACATAATTTTTTATACTTCTAAAACTACCCCAGTTGGAACTTCCTGTCTGATAGAAAAGGGATGTTTCCTAAAAGTGAGAGCATGATGAAGGAAAACAGGAAATCATCATTAGAACTATATAGGGTAAGTAGAGATACAGAGTAGGATGACAGCTACAGTAGGCCCTTGGTATTAACTGGGGTTTGGTTCCAGGACCCCACATGGATAGCAGAATCTGTGGATGCTCAAGTCCCATTAAATACAACGGTGTAGTAAAATGAAGTCCCTTATATAAAATGGAAAAAACAAACTTTTGCTTTTTAGAATCCATGCTGGAATCCATGGATGAAGAGTAAGTGGGTACAGAAGACTAACTGTATCATACTCTCCTACTATGATTCCAGAGAATTTGGGCAGAATGTTTCTTTGGTTTTGAGCCAAATTCAAGGTGCAGGTACTTACCTTTAAAGACCTAAGCAGTTTGGGATCCAAACACCTAAAGAAGCCTACTCTTGTCCTAAAATCTTCTAAAAAACCTCTTCTATGGTACCCTATGTGACAACTTGGACCAGACTAACTCATAAGCAGTTCAAGAATTGCAGCCTCCAAAGATTTTAGGTGGAGGTTTTCAATGAAATGGGAAAATTAAGAAAACAAAAGATTATACTTTCACTAGCACTGGGTTTTCTCTTTATTTACAGAAGAAAACAAAAATCCTATTAATTAAAAAATCTAGTATCATATTTTATTTTTATTTTTTGTCTAGCAGCTTGTTAGGTGATTGCTCAAAAATGGAAAAATCTACACAGTTCCACTTTGGACTGTTGGTATAAGAAGTTGTTGTCTCTTGCTCTCATGGAAAGACTAACACAGTAAGTTCACAAACAAACTCCATGATGACTCCTTTACTACAGACTGGTTTCTGTTTCTTTCTTTTATTAACAAAAACAGGAGTAATCTAGATCCACCAGGTTCTCATGTTTGTCTTTGGAATGACATATTAATTTGAAGGCTACAAAAAGAAATGTAAGAAAGTGTGTATGTAAGTATGTATGTAGATGCATTTACTTCCTGGCTTTGTTATGGGAAATCAACTGTAAAGAGATTTGAATGTCTCCATGACTGTTTTACATATATCCTTTGGCATATGTCCAATTGTTAGCCTCAACTAGAGTAGACCTATTGAGTGAATGGGGCATGTTAAGTCAACAAGTATTCCTTTCCTATTAATTAAGGGGGGGTTGCAGACTGCCAGAAATAGTGCAAATTGAGTCCACTTTTAGGGTTAGGGTTAGTGCTAGGGAATCATGGGAATTGTGGTGTTTTTTCTGAGACATTGAGTCTTCTCTGTCAGAGAGCTCTGGTGCCACAATAAAATACAGTTCCCATGATTCCCTAACCCTAACCCTAAAAGTGGACTCAATTTGCACTATTTCTGGCAGTCTGCAACCCCCCTATGTGGAGCTATGTGCCTCAGTCATTTTTGACTTAGGGTTTTCTTTGCATGTTTCTTTGGGGTGGTGGTGTCATTGCCATCCTGAGGCTGAGAGAGTGTGACTTGCCCAAGGTCATCCAGTGGTTTTCATGGCTGTGTTGGGAATTGAACCCTGGTCTCCAGAGTCATAGTCCAACACTCAGACCACTATACCACTCTGGATTAGGTTTGGTCAAAACAAGAAAGCCAAGCTTCCTGTTACATGGATAAGACTGGATAGTAAATGGAATTGGGATGAAAATTAGTGCTCATAAGCAACTGGATAATAGTAACCTTGGGCATAACCCAGTATTTAGTGAGCCATGAATAAATTCAACTTTTGAACTGCGCTGATACCTGTAAGAAAAGTCCATTCTATTTTAAATTGAGCTTGTTTTCAATACATAAAATTCTGGCAAATTGGAAACCTGGAAGATACATGATGTGTCAGGTAATTTAATTAAAATTAACGACTACTACTAGGCTACTAGTTTGTACTAGTCTAGAGGTGGTGGCAATAGACCCCCTCAGATAGTTATAGGTTTTGCAGTCCAGAGGAGTTGTCTTTCAAAATGGATTTTGTTCATGGGAAAGCACAGGACCAAATCAGGACAAGTCTACTCCAGCAGTAATGGGAAAGAATATTTTATTATCCTTTAGAAAGACTACCATGCTGATTGATTTGAAAGTCACAAGTATCTTCTTTTAGATACTATGTTTCAGTTCGGATACTAGTTTGCAAGTTGCCTGTCCTTGCTGTCACATAACCTGGAACTGGTTTTCAGGGCTGCTTCTGTTTTTGCTTCCTACCACAATGAAAATAATGGATTGTTTTAAAAAATGAACTGATTGTCATGAGATGCTGAGATGTCCACAAATCTGTCTGGAAGAATTCAGATACATATGGATATGTGTTTGTGTAGGTTATGCATCCCCATTTTTTTTTTAATGTGGTGTGCAAAGCAATGAGGAACTGATCTTGGAAGTGTGTGCATGTGTTTGTGTGTCTATGTTTGCATGCCTTCAAGTCAACTGTCAATTTATGGCAACTCCATGAATGGTTAGGACAAAAAGAGTTAAAACCAGCTATTTGGGCCTACTGAGAGCCAGTGTGGTGTATTGGTTTGAGTGCTGGGCTATGACTCTGGAGATCAGGGTTCAAATCCCTGTTTGAGCATAAAAACCCACTGGGTGACCTTGGGCAAGTCACACTCTCTCATCCTCAGAGGATGGCAATGGCAAACCCCCTCTGAAGAAACTAGCCAAGAAAACCCCATGATAGTGTCTCCTTAGGGTCTCCATAAGTTGGGAAAGACTTGAAAGCAGACAACAACAACAACCACAGTGCATCAGCAGCAGCACAAGGTGCCAAGAAATGGTCCCAGACACAAGGCACCTCTCCCTGAGCTGAAAGAGCATGAGGAGCAGTGTGCCCACCTCTTTGCTTTGCTTTCCCTTCTCTTTTCCTGCCTTCCCCATGCCATTCCAGGTGGGGAGCGCAAAGTCGGTGGGGTGCCCAGAGGTCCCCACCACCAGGGGACAAGGCACCACAAAATGGAGGACATTCCAGAATAATGGAAGACATGACCAAAGAAAAGCTCTAAACACTCAGTATAATGATAAATTCATACTTCTCAGCCATGCTTAAAATGGAGGAGATTTTTGGAATGAATTCTTCCTGTACAGAAGCCTGAAATGGAGAACATGTGCTGGAAAAGGAGGAGGACTTTTGGTCACCCTCTTCTTAGTCCTGCTCCAAATGGTGGGCATTGTGGAACTCCTCCTGGAGAGGAGGCTGAAACTGATTGTGCTTGATTGGGAGTTCCTGCATGGCAGGGGGTTGGACTGGATGGCCCTTGAGGTCTCTTGCAACTCTAGAATTCTATGGAATGGAGGATAGATCTGGAAAATGAGGAGGGCCCTCTGGTCACCCCCTTCTGCTCCAAATGGAGGACATTTGGGATTTCCTCCTGGGGCAGAAGCTTGAAATGGAGAACATGTCCTGGAAAAGGAGGAGAACCTTTGATTACCCTCTCCTTAGTCCTGCTCCAGATGGAGGACCTTTGGGAATTCCCTCCTGGAGAAGAGGCTGAAATGGAGGATAGGTCTTGGAAGAGGAGGGCCTCTGGTCACCCTCTTCTTAGCCTTGCTCAAAATGGAGGATATTTGGGAATTCCCTCCTGGAGAGGAGCCTGAAATGGAAGAGAGCTCCTGGATAAAGGAGAAGGGCCCTTGGTCACCCTCTTCTTAGCCCTGCTCAAAATGGAGGTCATTGGGAATTCCCTCCTAGTGCTGGAGAGGAGTCTGAAAATGGAGGACAGGTCTTGGAAGAGGAGGACCCCTGGTCATTTGGGAATTCCCTCCTGGAAAGAAAGAAAGAAAGAAGCCTGAAATGGAGGTGCCCCTCTTCTTGGCCCTTGCTGCAAATGGAGGGGACTGTGGAATGCCTCCTGGTCCCTGGAGAGGAGGCTGAAACGGGAGGACCTCTGCCCAGCCATGCCTCCTCCTCCTCCTCCTCCTCCTCTGCCTTCCCCAAATCCTCCCCTCCCCACATCAGTGGTGCCACTGCGCCTGCGCGCTCGGGAGGGCGGGGAGGCATCTGACAGAGGCGCGCATCCTCCATCCTTCCCTCCCTCTTTCCCTGCCTCCATCCCTCTCTGCCGGCTCAGGGGGACCAAGCGGTCGAGAGCGCCTCTCCTCCTCCTCCTCCTCCTCCTCCTTTCCTTTTCCAGCCGCGGAGGCCAGGCTTGGCCTAGTTTCCTAAGCCTCAGCGCCCAAATCCCCTCTCCCTGCTCCATCCATCCCAAGGGAGAGACCACCTCCTCCTCCTCCTCCTCCTCCTGCTGCTGCATCCCCCTTTTATCATCCCTTTCCCCATCCCTCCTTCCCACCATCACCATCACCATCATCCCCATGAGGCTGAAGGGCCAGGGAGGCTGCGCTCCAGGAGAGAGGGAGGAAGGCGGAGAGGAGGAGGAGGAGGAGGAGGAGGAGGAGGAGAAGAAAAGGAAGAAGAAGAAAGAGGAGGAGGAGGAGAGGATGAAGGTGAAGAATTGGGGACGTGGGAGGCTCCCTCCTCCTCCTCCTCCTCTCCTCCTGAGGAGCCCCTTCGTCCACCAGCTCCGCTTCAGCGCCCTCCAAAAAGCCAAGGTGGGTGTGGAAAGGAAGGAGAAGGGAGTCCCTCCCCAAATAATAAGACACCCCCCCTCTTCTCCTGCCCCAGTGGGTTTGCCTGCATGGAGCCTAAGGGGGGCTGTACCATCCCGCGAGGCGTGGGAGGGGGGGAGACCCGTGTCTGGCTCGCATACCCACGACTCTTCCTCTCTGCGTGTCAGGAAAGAAGTGGAGCCCACCCAGTTCCCTCTTAAGTCTTGCAGCCGACACCAAGGCAGGGATTTTCCTCATCCATTGGTCATGGAAGGGGACTTCCTTCTTTCTCTCTCTTTCTCTTCCCCCATATTTTTTCCAGGAGAAGCTCTCTGTGTTTGTGTTGTGTGCCTTCAAGTCCTTTCCGACTTGGGGTGAACCTATCATGGGGTTTTGTTTTGTTTTTTTGGTCGCAAGATTTCTTCAGCTTTTGCCTTGGCCTTCCCCAGACCCCTGGCCCTAGTCCAATACTCAAACCACTACACCACAAGTACTCAGGGCTTGAAGTGGGGGTCTGTGCTCTTTACTTAGCCAACTTTGGCCAAGTTAAATGAGCTGGCTGCTCTTCTCTTTGGGGGGTTGCAGACTGTCAGAAATAGTGCAAATTGAGTCCACTTTTAGGGTTAGGGTTAGGGTTAGGGGACCATGGGAACTGTAGTTTATTGTGGCACCAGAGCTCTCTGACAGAGAAGGCTCAATGTCTCAGGAAAAAAAAAACAGTTCCCATGATTCCCTAGCACTAACCCTAACCCTTAAAGTGGACTCAATTTGCACTATTTCTGGCAGTCTGCAACCCCCCTTTGTCTCTTGGACCCACAAGGCTTTCCTGAGGGGAAAGTGGGGAATGTGTTGTGTTGGCTAGCACCCCTTGAAGGTGCCCAGGTTTCTTAGGATGTAGCTACGCTGGAGGGCTAACACAATTTGACACCACTTTACGTGCTGTAGCTCCAGCCTATGAAATCTTGGGATTCGTAGTTTTACAGGGTCTTAACTACAAATTGCTGCCAAAGAATGCTGGTGCCTCACAAAACTACAGATCATGAGCTTCATCTGTAGGATGAAGCCATGGCAGCTAAAGTGGTGTCAAACTGTGTTATTTCTACAGTGTGGGTACACTCTTGGTGCGGCTACCTTGAGCACTCCCCCCGCTTCCTTATTATTCTGATAAGTTTTGGAGTTTGATGGTAATTTTTGCCTGTTTGCGACCAGTGTGCCCAAGCATCACCTGGTTTGGTCATTCTGTTGTATGCTTGTAAAAGAAATATTAAAGTCTGTCTAAAAACCTAGACAAACAGTCCTAAATACCCCAAGGTTCCTGATTCCATCTGATCTTGGAAGCTAAGCAGAGTCAGGCCTGGTTAGGACTTGCATGGGAGACTACAAAAGAATATCTCAAGATTTTTATCAGGAAGGCCATGGCAAACCACCTCTGAAGTATTCCTTGCTTGAGAAAACTCAGTGAAATTCAAGTTAATGGGTGCCTTGGATGCATATACTGTACACAAATACTGTAGGTTATGACCTGTTGGTTTTCGATATGACTGATAGCAGAATAATTGAAGAGTGATCTGAAATTTGGAGCCAAAGTGCCCCGTTGATGGGTTCTGTATTTCCCTACTCGCCTGTATATAAATGGGGGCATTGCAGTCTTTCAGTTGTGTCTTGTGTACACAGGTCCAGCCTCAGACCATTGTAGTTCCATCAATTTTCGTTATATGCCCAAGTACATAAATGTAAGTTTTAGTACAATTTTCTCACTTTATTGAGTACCTTTCCTGGCTGAACTAAGTTAGCAAGCTACCGAACAGAACAACCAAGTCTGGTTTTTGAACTTCTTGCCACATTGGATCAGATTAATGTTGATCTTATTTAGATTCTGGTCTAGCAACTTGTTCATAATACCTGCTAGCTCTAGAATCTAGATGTTCAAATAGGTTTACTGAGGACCCTGGAGATGATATGCTATTGGTCCAGCATAACAGTATTGAAAAAGATAATTCCCAAATTTCCAATATTCTGAAGTATTCTCAATTGGAAGGTTCTTGAATGACATAGCAGTATGGGTGGCTGTTGTTTTGGTCACTTTCTGTGGGTTCTGCATTGATATATACCCCATGGCACAACGTGAAAGGGTTGCAAGTTTTTTCAGAATTAGCAGCCAGACTTACACATGAAATTAAACCGGGGTAGGCAACCTTTTTGAGCCGGGGGCCAGGTTGATGCCCCTCAGACAACTGGGGGGGGGGGGGGCGAAGCACCAAAAATAAATAAATAAATAAATAATTTAAAAAAATATTTTTTTTAAAAAATTAAAAAATATGCATGCACACTCTCTCAGCCCCAAAAAAGCCATGGCAAACCCCCTGTGGAGATTTTGCCAAGAAAACCCCAAGAAGAAGTAATAACAACAATAATCAATATCATCATGGTGGGTGGCGGCAGGACCGGCCTGGGGCCGGTCCAAAGGCCTCGGGGGGCCACATCCGGGCCTTAGGTTGCCTGCCCCTGAATTAAACCCTAGTTATAAGTGGCACTTGCTACTGCCCTTCAGGTTCTGGCTAGAATGAAACCAGCATTTTGTTCTACTTTTACAGAATCCTGGCTTAGTGTTATGTTTATGTTTTGCTAAGTCATGGCTTAAAACAAATTGTGTCGCTTTCTAAACAAGCCAGTTTCAAAACATGGGTTGTTTATCTTAGCACCTTTCAACCTTTGGCCATCCAGATGTTTTGGACATCAGCTGGCTAATATGGGCAGTAGCTAGGGATTCTGGGACTTGAAGTTCAAACATCAGGGGGAGCAGATGCTCAGTGGACTTGTTTAACTAAAAGTAGTTTCTTTTAAACCAGTTTTTAGTTTGGCCAGAATACCAAGCTGGGATTCTGTGGAAGTGAAATTACGTACTATCAAAGTAGTTATCTGGGCTGGGAAAAGGAGAGGAGAGGCAATAACACTAGCCCCAAGCATTTCTTAGGCTCATATTAGCTCGTGCATGGTAATTTAAATCAATAAACCATGATTTAATATTTTTTACAAACATAGTTACAGGTGTGGAGCCATGGTTTTAAATCCATTTGTTGGTTCCAGGTAGAGAAGACCCACTGAATCAATGGAACTAACATACATGTTGACACACCAAGTTCCCATGGACTCAGTATGTTTACTGATTGGGGTTAACAGCTGGAAGTAGCTCATAATGTTTAAATCAGGGAAAGGTGGACCTAACTCTAAGAATGCAATAGTTCTCTCATCTCTCCACTCAAATTGCAATTTTTAACCCCCTAAAAATGTCATGAGAGTTGGGGTACTCCTTCTGTATACCATGCAGTTGAGTGGCTGCCGTGGAAAGTGAGATCAGTTGGAAATCAGCAACCAACTTTCTGTTCTGTTCTTAACTGCCTAGCCAGAATTTAATAATATGACTGATTTAGCAAACACCAGTTAATTTATTATGCATTCAGTGTTGTTGTCGTGTGTCTTCAGGTCATTTACAACTTAGGGTAAACCTGTCACAGGGTTTTCTGGGGGTGGGAGTGTGTGACTTGCCCAAAGTCACCCAGTGGGTTTCCATGGCACAGCAGGGAATCGAACCACGGTCTCCAGAGTCATAGTCCAATGCTCAAACCACTACACCATGCTGGCTCGCCTTTTAAAAACAACAACACTTAACTGAGGTGTTTGCCAGTCTGTAGAATAAGAATTCTCAGAATGTGTGACGTACAAATAGACCTCAGATGAATTGATTTAAATTACCATAAAAATGAACTGATTTAAACTGAAGTAGTAGAATTCAAAGACACAGCTAGCCTTGGTATCCTGGATCAGTATGCAAAGAGATCTTGTAGCCCCTTTGAGACTTTCTGAGAGAAAAGAGTCTATGAAAGCTTATGCTGCCAACTTCTTTCTCTCAGTCTTAAACGTGCTACATAATCTCTTTGCATAGTAATTTAAATCAAGTTTCCCATTGTGACCATGTAGCTTCTAAACAATTATGGATATTGATTGGTTAATAAAACAGCTCAAAGCATGTTAATGTACAACAAAACAAAGGATTTACTCTATCTAGGACAGTCTACTCCATATAATCCTGTTCTTATATATCTAGATTTAGAAAATGTTACATGGTACGCTGCTTATTTAATGGATAAGTCACCCACTATGAAGCTGAACATTGTTGCTGTCACTTGTTTCCAGTTTTGTAGCTTCCTGTTAAACTTTTGATCCTTTCTTGTCTCAGTTTACTGCCTTACTGCAGTCCTGCCCCAACTCCAAAGGCACCAAACAAATAAATATCAGGGGGAAAATTCTTATTGTATCCTGTGTGATTTTGTTTAGACAGCTAAGTGACTAGAAACTTTCAGAAGCAAGAATTCACTGGGTAGTTACTTTCATAAGATGGGGAAACAACACTAAATAATTTGCAAAGCTGAAATAAACAGCAAAGAAGTCGTAGTCTATTTATATATCTTTGAATTCTACCTCTGTGTTTAAATTAGTTCACAAAAGGAATATAACTTTTATAATTATCATATTGACACTCTAGCACCAATATCAGAAATGTAAGTGAGCATAACACTTTTAGGTGTGTAAGTATAGAAAGGTCTTCCAGATGAAGGGGATGAATATGAAGGATAGCATCTCTTGAAGCTTGGAGGTGCATATTAGCCCTAGTGATTGTATTGCACTAACAAATCTGAAATAACAATATAGTAGGTGATAGCATTGAGAGCCAGCATGATGTAGTGGTTTAAGTATTGGACTAGGACACCAGGGTTCGAATCTCCACTTGGCCAAGGAGGCCCACTGGGTGACTGTGGGCAAGTCACACCCTCTCTGCCTCAGGAAAGTAAGAGCAAATCTCTGAAGAAATCCTGCCAAGAAAACCCTGTGATAGACAGAAATTAGTTGAAGGCATGCAACAGACTTTTACATCATGCAATATGTTCTCAACATGTTTGACATCAAAAGATTAGTTCAACAAGTGTTTTTACTTACATAGGACAGCAACTTTTAGCTCATTTTAATCAATTTATTTTTAGAAGGAGAAAGTTAGGAAATACACTCGTCCCTCCACATTTGCAGCTTTGACTTTTGCAGATTGATTATTCATGGGTTTTATTAATGTGTTCTCTCTAGGAATATGTAGGTCCTCCAGCACAACTCTCTGGTCAACTTTAACCAAAAGTTGCACTGAAGAACATTCCACTAGGCATTTGTAGCTCCTCCAGTGTGATTCTATGGTCAATGTCTGGCAGAAGTTGACCACAGAGTTGCACTGGAGGACCTAGAGATTCCTAGAGAGGTGTTCTCTCAGGTAAAAACATAGTGTTCTTGTTATTTGCGGTTTTTACATATTCACGGGGGTCCTGTGCCCTAACCCCAGTGAATGTGGAGGGACGAGTATATAATCCATTAAATTATACTTATTTTTAATTAATGAAATTAATTCCTGTCTGCCCCGAACAGTGCACAGCATTAAAAAGCATAACGAACAATATGTTTTTCCAGCCTTTCACACTGAGGAACTATCTCCTAAACCCAAGCAATAGAATAGCATATATCGTTTGGAGTATAGGAAACAGAGAATAAGAAGCTGCAAAGGCATATTGTATTACATGTGCTTGTGGGTTATGATGATTAAATCTAGTGGGAGAGAAGAGATGAATCTGTAGTGTAGACAACAGAAGATAAAACAATCCTAGGTCAATGTAATAATAGGTTAATTCTTTCCCAACCCCAGTAATGCTTATTATTTAGATATGTAATCAGATATGAAAGTAAAATTTGATATGAACTTAGCTGTGAAAGTGAAATTTGTCTTGAGCTTTTTCAAAAGAAGATATTATGCTTCTAAGTTATTTTTTGCAAGTAATTTTTTATCTTTGTGGTCTCCTGTGATGCTTCCAAAGAAATAAACATCCTAACATTAAAGAGCAAACAGCAATTCATTCTGTAAACCTGTTCATGAACATATCAAGTCCAGTTTAAAGCCTCTTTCTTTCTTTCTTTCTTTCTTTCTTCCTTCCTTTCTTTCCATAATTGTTCAGAAGCACTGTTGTGAAAGCGCATGCTTCTATTTTAAAAAACTCAATTATATCAACTGTTAATATTTATATTTATTTGCTTTTGAACCTATAAACTTCTCTATCTTATCAAGGTCCCCTCTTTCTGTATACTTTACTTTCTTTTTAAGGAAATTTCACATGCGGGGACGGGGGTTAAAATTCTTAGGCAGTACAGATTTTAATAACAGCTCTGAATAGAAGGGTAGGTTTAAATGCTTTAGTGCCTTTAAGACCTGATGCCTGGAGCTTCCCCCCCCCCCCCCCGGTCTCATATAGATGTCCCCAACAATGTTTATCTTCTGCCTGTTCAAATTGTATTGTATATTTGAGAATGTATAGTCAGGAGGATCTACCATGGTGTAGATGGTAGATCTACCATGGTGTAGATGGTGGTTTAAGTGTTGGACTACAACTCTGGAGACCAGGGTTTAAATCTCCGCTCAGCCATGGAAACCCACTAGGTGACCTTGGACAAGTCACACTTCTCAGCCTCAGAGGAAGGCAAAGGCAACCCTTTTCTGAATAACTCTTGCTAAGAAAGTCCCATGAGACATTTGCCTTTTGTTGTTATTAACCACCCTTGAGTGGATTTCAGCTATGGCTGCCCTGTGGATGAGACATCTCCAAGACTCCCTATCCTCCACTACTTTCCTTAGTTCTTGCAGATTCATATCCATGGCCTTCTTAATGGAGTTCATCCATCCAGCATGTGGTCTTCCTCTATTTCTCTTTCCTTCCACCTTTCCTAGGTTTATCGTCTTTTCAAGAGTCATGTCTTCTCAAGACATGGTGAAAGTATGACAGCCTCTTGGTTTCCACTGAGCTCTCAGGCCTGATCTGTTCTATGGTGAGGTTTGCCTTAGGGTCACCATAAGTGGGAAACATCTTGAAGGCACACAACACCAACATAAACAGGAGAGGTGGGAGGAGCTGAAAAGGAATTGGGTTTTGGTCTTCAGGAAAGTTAGTTAGGAAGAAGTAGGGAAAGAGGCTATAAGTGGTGTCTAGCAAGGGTGTGTATGCGCTGGGGCTGGGTTGAACATATTAATTCTCTTTATGGAATGAGAACATATCAGATGTTTGGACATCACACTGCTGTGTGCCTTCTGCAATTGCTGTATCTTACCCAACCTAAAAATGTATTTTGCTTTTCTGGCTGAATCACTGTGGTTCAGTCATCTTGTGATCCAGTCCCTAGCATATTTCTTTTGTGTGGTTTCCAGCTCATGAATCCTCACTAGACAGGAAGAGTAATTAATATTAGCTTCCAAATTTTGCTGTTGCTTTCCGGCATGATGCAACAAAAGTTAGATACCCTCAAAGTACCATTTATTTCAGTAACAGAGAGAGGCTAAGCATGTGCTTATCTAAATTAATGCCTTAACTTTAGCTTGCTTTTACCTGTGTAGTTTATGTTTTACTGCTATGTTGAATTCACTTCTGTAATGCACTTTCTAGAATATGGATGGCCAAAGATAGGCATTCTTGGGTGGAATACTAAGAAACTACTGGTTTGGGGGATTTTAATAAGGGAAGCTAGCTGGATCTTGATCTGACCCAACAAGATGTTTCTTGCATTCTTAAGGAATATTGCATACTTAGGAGTGCTGAAAGCAGTTTATTATGCATTAGCTAATAAGACATTCTGAATATGCATTGGTACGCTGTAAAACTCTCATTTAAAAAAAAATTAAAATTTTCACCAGTCCCCAGTTTTAATGATCACTTTCCCTAGTGCTTCTCAAAGTGGGTGGTCCCATCTCCTTTTGGAGGAATGAAAAAATCCAGCTTGGTAATCAGGGGAAAGGGGACGGGGGGGGGGGGGAGTTCAGTCAAAATATTGGCGCACAAGAAAAACAAAGGGAACCAGCAGCCTTTAGGACCATGATGGGGACAAAAGAGTTGGAACACATGGTGGCCAGGGGTGGGAAGAAGCAGTGGCAAAAAAGAACTTTCATGTTTGGGACCCTGCTTAAGCTTTGTGAATTTTTCTGGGACTTGGCTGACAGGATGAAGCTGCACTGCTTCCTTTGCTTGCTTTCTTCGGACAGGCCTGGAGAAAAAATAGAATAAACAATGTTTGGTGGATGCGACTTGAAACTATGTCCTGGGGAGAAAAGTGGGAAGACACCTTTGCCCTTCTCTGCCCTTGTGAAGAAGAATTGGGAATCCTTCCTCGCCATGGAGAACCTTCTCCCTTTGCACTCAGTCACCTTGGGAGCAGTGCCAAAGAAGCCTCTTGCCTGTGCTGTCCTTTGCCATAAGGCTGGCACAAGCAAGAGGCTTCTGGATCACGGCTCAGCCAGCTGCTCAGTTGCTGTTCCCAGGGTGACCAGGTGCAGAGACAGCAGCGACCAAGCATCCAAATGAGCAGCAACCAAGAAGCCTCTCATGTCTCACCTGTGCCAGCCTTTGCCACAAGCCCAGCACCGGTGAGAGGCTTCTTGGTTCCTGCTCAGTTGCTGCTCCCTGGATTACTAGGCACAAAGGGAGCAGTGACCAAGCAGCTAGTTGAGCGACCAAGAAGCCTCTCACCCACATAGGCTGCTGCTATGGCTATATACATACATGGGAGATAGAGGAGGAGGAAGAGGAGGCTGCAAGCTGGGCATAGCTGAGGTAGATGCTGCTGGCTGGCTGGCTACTGCACAAACAGTAGACTTAATATCAAAAATAGATGTTGAGGAGTGCTAGGGTTGTCGCCCAATAGGAAATGGGGTGGTAGCCTGAAAAAGTTTGGGAACCACTGCTCTCTAGTAAACTCAGGCATGATAGCTGAGAAAATAGAGCCATGAGAAAACTGAGATTATTGACATGGTTTGTGGGAACACAAGGTGAGCAGGAAAATCTTTAAAGGAGGGATAATTCCTCACTAAAGAACTACGGTAGTTCAATGAAGACAAACTATATCACTAGTCACAGGATGCTGACTGTCTTCTGGAAAAAACAAAAACAGAGGGATGGAAGAGGCTGCTGGAAGAACGTGTGGCTAGTAGGATGAAACGCAACATTTCTTGTTGAAAAAATGTTTCTCTCTCTAACCAGTCAACTGGTTAATCACTGGCATCCTTTGGATGAGGAAATGGGGCTACCCAAAAATATGACTGAAGTTTCTATGTACTTGTGCAACCCTGCGGGTATACACAAAAGTAGATAATTTCTGAATTAAAAGAAAAATAAATTTTCACACTCCCTCTATAGCGATGAACCTGACCAGGATTTGTGAACTTGAATGACTTAGAATATCCCTGTCAAAGGCTAGGCCTCAGTCCCATTGAGTATCTGTGTCACAAGCTGAAAGTTGCTGTTCACCAAGGGTCCTCATCCAACCTGACAGAGCTAGGGCAACTTTGCCAGGAAATATAGGTAAAACTGCATGATCTGCATGTTCTAACCTGATAGAGGCTTACCTGAAAAGACTCACAGCTATAATTGCTGACCAAGATGCTTCTGTCAGTCAGGGGAGAGAGCTGAATAACTCTCTAAGAGACTGTAACTATTCTGGCTCCTGCCCTTTGTATGCTAGAAATCATGTCTCTCCTTTTCCAGTATAGGAAGTAATATCCCTTGGAATATTTGAATCCTGAATTGATTAATCTGTGACATTTCTTTTGCCTGGAAAGCCAGCTGTCTTCTTGCAAAAGATCTGACTCGTCTTGGCACAGTATGCATGTGATGAACCCATGCTTGCAGTACATTCTGTTAATAATTTTCTATGGAAGGAGTTATTCTTTCTTGGATATCTATTTCAGGGAGCTGCATACCTCCCAAGCTAGCTTTGTTGTCCTATAATTATTTGAAATGCTTCCATTTCTATTCTTCAGCAACACACAAGCACAACATGAATTATTCTCCAATTCACCAAGTACTATCCCTAACTTCACTGAGAACCTGACCTTTTGACAGGGTCACAATTAGATATTCCAATATTTGGTTCTGACCTCATAAGAGCTTTATATTCCTGGTCTTTGCCAAATAGTTAGCAAGGCATGGCCAATTTCTGACCCTCCCACCTGGTCACAATAGCTTCTGCTATAAACACAGAAGAGCCTTACTACTGCTTCAGATGAGAGTCCATCTAATCCAGATTCCTGTCACAATTAGATATTCCAATATTTGGTTCTGACCTCATAAGAGCTTTATATTCCTGGTCTTTGCCAAATAGTTAACAAGGCATGGCCAATTTCTGACCCTCCCACCTGGTCACAATAGCTTCTGCTATAAACACAGAAGAGCCTTACTACTGCTTCAGATGAGAGTCCATCTAATCCAGATTCCTGTTTCCAACAGCGGCTAGCCACGTGCCTCTAGAAAGTCTACAAGTGGCACACCAACATTATAGTGTTCCCTCTTCTTTGTTCCTTATATGTGCTGTTCAGCTGAATTACATTTATGATATACCATGATTTTTATATATCATGGCTAAGGACGTTATCACATGGGGGAAATCTGTTGGTTAATCCACACAAATCCCAAAAAAACCTAAATTTGCGCCTCACGATTTCACACGACGTCGCACAGAAACTGGTATTATCCGAGATCTTTTTAATTTCAGGAGTTTAGAGGAAATGCATTTGCGAAATTACAGTAATTTCACATTGACTGTAATGTGAAAAGCAAATATGCACGGACAATTCTCTTTTAAAACCTGGAGTAGGGCCAAGAGGAGGAGGAGGAGGGGCCTCCAGGAAGGGAGAGTCCCGGGCTCCTGCCATGCAGGCAAGGCAAGGCAAGGCAAGGCAAGGCAAGGCAAGGCAAGGAGAGGGAAGTTTGGGATGGAGGAGAAGTTTGGCATTTGGGATGAAGGGAAAAGGAGGGGAAAGAAGGCTTCCCTCGCAGCAGCTGTGGGTGGATGTGGGTGCAAGTGTGGGGTGTGCTTGTGGAACAACTTGGAGCTCCATCTCACCATGAAGTTCTGCCCTGCAGGTCCTACAAAGGAGAAAGGCTTATGGGGGGGCATGGGAGCTACCTCCAGTTTCCCCCTCTCCTGGGCATCATCCAAGGCTCTGGCTCTCCCCAAAAAACACCCAGCCCTTCCTTCCTTCCTTCCTTCCTTCCTTCCTTCCTTCCTTCCTTCCTTCCCTTTCCTCCTACTCCTCCTCCTCCTTCCCTGCCAGCTCTGCCTGTGATCCTACCCTCCTTGCTCATCTCCCCAGCAGCTGACAGCCTCCAATGCCAGGAAAGGAGAGAGAGAAAAGGGAGGCTGAGCTATCTCAATCCCTCCCTTGCCTTGCTTTGCCTTGCCTTTCCAGCCTCCTCCTCCTCCTCCTCTGCTCTCTTGAGAGGTCCTAACCCCAACGGAAGGGGGTTAGGACCTGTGGGGGACATGACCCCAAATGTAGGACAGTCTGGCATTTCCTCCTGGGAAATGCAGGACCCGCCCTGGAAAAAGGAGGAGTCTGGTCATGAAACACACCCATTTCCAGTACATGTATGGGTTCTTTTCACTTCGTCTTTTTTTCACTTTTAACTTAATTCCGTTATTACTGTAATTACGTGTGAAAAGCTTTTGCGCAATTAAGCTCTTTTTCACTTTCTTTTCGGGATGCTTCATTTCCACTTTATTATCTCTTTAACAACGAAACTGGCCCACGTGTGATAATGTCCTAAGTAAAATATTTTCTTCTTCCTGCTGTGATAGAACATAACCTTGCCTGGAAATGGTGCTTGTGCTGTCAGAGAATCACTCCTGTGATATGGTAGAAGGAGATAAAAGTTCTGTTCAGGTGGAATAAAGTTAAGAGAATCAATTCTTGAATTAATTGGGGATGGCCTTAATGAAATGTACAATTTCCAGTCCTTCTCTCCTCCAGCTCCACTTTACTCACATCATTGACCCCCATGTTGCTTTCTGAAAACAGTACCTAAGAGAACTGTCTCCTAAGGTGAAGGAGCCAGCCTCCTGCCGTTCCTTTACAATGCAAGCAGTAGATAAACTACCACTAGTCTCTTACAACCAAACCTAAAGGGCCATTGGAATAGCCTCTAGATAATAAGCGTGCAATTCCACATCAGCGACAGCAAGGGCTTTTCATCATAATTCAAGACAAGCAGGTTAACACCTGCATTTCTTGCCCTTTATAGGATGTGCTGAGTGCCTGCATGGTGTAGTGGTTTGTGTGTTGGACTGTGGAGATTATCACACAGGAGAGGAAAGTGTCCTCCTCCCGTGCTTAATTTGTGTTAATAACACGATCAGGGAGAAGATTATCACACACCCACACGTGTATCCTAACCTTCTTCTGTCCGAAAACAGTAACAGACCTGTCATTGTGTATTAATGGGAGTTCCTGTTAATACTCAACAATGGGTCCATTACACACACAGGGGTGTGAACCCTGATCACGCTAATAACATGAATTAAGCATGGGAGGAGGACGCTTTCCTCCCATGTGATAATTTCCTATGACTCTGGAGGCCATGGTTCAAATCCCCACTCAGCCATAGGAACCTACTGGGAGATTTTGGGTAAGTCACACTTTCTCAGGTTCCGAGGAAGGCAAAGGCAAACCCCCTTGAACAAAGCTTGTCAAGAAAACCCTGTGATAGGTTCCTCTTAGGATTGTTGTAAGTCAGAAACTACTTGAGGTCAAACAACTAGATAGAATGTCCCTGTAACTACTGTAACACAAGCCTCTACTTGTAATACAACAAGTACTTCATGATGATAGGACTCAATTGGGATTTTGCTCTCTCATTTCATTGAATTAATTCCTAGTCTGTCAAAATGCAGATCAGGGAATAGGAATTCACCCTATGCTGAATGGGATTACACTCTCCCTAAAGATGCAGTTTTACAGTTTGGGTGTCATCTTGGACTGCCCTGGGCCTGGAGGCAAGGATTTCTGCAGTGGCCAGGAGTGCTTTTGCACAAAACTAATGCAACAACTTCAGCCATTCCTAGAAATGCCTGATCTGGTCACAGTGAAAGATGTTTACATGATTAAAATACTCATTTTTATTTGAACAAAATGCAATCTCTCCAAGGCAGTTTGGAGGAATTTGGGCTTTTTTGCAGGAGGGGGGAACTTCTCAAACTCTGCAGAAAAAGAAACCACAGTTTTTATCGGAGTGAGGATGTACGTTATTGAACATGTGACCATCCATCCACTTTGCATGGATTTGCATGCCTGCATATTTTTGCCAAAGGGAGGACAAATAGATGAGAATAAGCACAGGAAAGTGAAGTCAATTAAGCATCATTGCAAATGTGTGAAAATCCACAGCAGTTTGCGTATTACCCATACGTGTAAACTAGTTCTTATTTACACCCCCTTGGGTTACTGTTAAGCGTTCTGTATAGGCTTGCCTTTGAAGAGTGTTTGGAAACTTGTTGGTACAAAGAGCTGCAGCCAGAGTGTTAGTGGGCTGGTTACAGGGATTGTACATACTTTGCTCCAACAGCTCCAATGGCTGCTGATATGTTTCAAGATACAATTCAAAGTACTAGTTATGATCTCTAATGTCTTATGTGGCTTAAGTCCCTATACAGGCCTGGCAGGATCCTGAAATCCTTAGGGGAGGCCCTTTCAGTCTTGTAGGGTGTGGCTGATAGGTACATGAGAGAGAGCCTTCTCCGTGACTATCCCTAGGCTCTTTAAATGGGTCCCTGGAGAGACTGGAATGGCTCCCTCCTAGTGGTCCTTCTGCCAGCAAAATACCTTTTTATTCCAGACTTTTAGAACTGAAGGTGTTAAGAAGGTGTTGTATTGTTTTAAACTAATTTGTTGAAACTATTGTTGTTGTGTGCCTTCAGGTCATTTTACCTATCACAAGATTTTCTTGCACAGTTTCTTCGGAGAGGGGTTGCCTTTGCCTTCTTCTGAGGCTGAGAGAGTGTTACTTGCCCAAGGTCACCCAGTGGGTTTCGATGGCTGAGCAGAGATTCCAATCCTGACCTCCAGAGTTGTAGTCTAGCACCCAACCCGCTACATTACTCTGGCTCTGCACTGTTTTAAACTCTATGTGTGTATAAGTGTTCAAGTCACCTGTTGACTTATGGCAGCCCCATAAATTTCATAGAGTTTTCTTAGATAAGGAATACTCAGGGTTGGTTTTGTCAAATCCTTCCTCTGAAATATAGCCTACAGCACCTTGTGTGTGTTGGTAGTCTCCCATCCAATTACTGATCAGGAATAACCCTGTTTAGTTTCCCAGATCAGACAGGATCTGGTGCCCTTAGAGTATTTAGGCCATGTTTTGAAACTTTTTATTATTTTAAGTGTATATATTATTTTAAGTGTATAAATTGTTTTAATGTTGTTAGTAGTCTAAGCAAAGAATAAATAAAGATATTATTACCTGGATTGACTAATTTAAACCAGATTGGTTTAAACCAAATTACTTTTTTAAAAAAACTCCTGTTTTGTTTTGTTTTGTTTTTAAAAATGGTTATTCATATTTGTTTTAAAGTCTGGTTATTATTACTATTTTCCAAGCTTCTTACTGGAACAACAATTATTGTTTGAATCTAAACATTTTAACTTTAACAGTTTATTGGCAGTCGTTCATTGTTAGACCAGTATCCAGTGCCAGTTGCTTCTTTTTAATCACTTTATTTTGCAGTGCGAGAAATGCCATACAGAAACAAATCAGTCAGTTAACTTAACTGAAACAATTTGCTTTAAAAGAACACATTTTATGAAACAATTAAGCTAGTGGCCATACCATCTCAACTGCATTTTGCTACTTAATTTCCTCATTTAGTCCTTTATTGGTGTAGTCCTATACATTAATGCAAAAACAACAACAACACCAAACCCTGATTTAAACAAGAAAAAAAATTACTAAAACAAAACAAGGGGGAGGTTATGGGTTTTTAAAACTATTTTCCCCCAACCCTGATTATTACTGCTATTACTACTACTGCTACTATTAGATGGTTGCCGTGTGTGTGTGCACGCTCATCTCAATCAGATACAATTACTCCTTTCTTCCTCACTCATTTTTAAAAAATAAGGTGTAGGCAGAATATCAATTATATGTTTCATTATGTTAACTCTATATGATTCAGTGCTTTAAGTACACCTGATCTCTCTACCACTTTTATTCAATCATGGCATGGTGCCTTCAGGATATAAGTACGGTATTACTCTCATGTTTTAAAATTTCATGGCGTGAGTAGCACATAGTATCAATTTTTATTTTGGCCTTAGAAGCCCACCTGCTAGTAGCAATTTGATGTTTTGAAAGCTAAGATGCTTCATTTTATGCTTTTAAAACTACACAGGCCCATAAAGTTACTATCACTCTACCTAAAAATATCATGCTACCTGGGTTGATGCAAGTAGGTACCTTTGAGGAAATCTGTTGACAATCTGGGAGTGGGCCAGTATACATATTTGTAAATAAACAACTGTAAATAAATGCAAACAATGCAACAGTCATTTGTTTGTTTTTAAAAAAGCAGTTGTAGAAGTACTATTTTCCTGGATCGTTCTCTTGGTTTAAAATTGTAAAGGAGGAAGTCTCCCAGAATATATATATACAAAGAATGTTCTGGCAAGCAATTATTTCCCCCAGACAGAAGAATGCTTGCCATTGATAACAAGCAAAAAAGAAAATGCTTGTTTGGGGAAGAGTGGAAGAGCTGGCCCTTCAATGAAACCTTAATATAATAAAAGGTTCACTTATAATCCCCATTCAGGAGCACTCACCCTTTTGTTTGCATTATTAAGACAGTTCCAAGCAAATTTGGCCTTGCAGGAGGCTTGAGAAAGACACTCAATATTTCCTTCTCACTCTTCTACCAGTTTATTGCTAAAGAGTTGCTGATAAAATCTGGTTTTGATTGAGTGAATTTAACAAAAGCTTTTAATAACTATGAAGAATTCAGCTTTCTAAAGACATCTGAAATACTCATTAATTTACCTGTGTAAATTCCATCATCTTTGAAGGCCCTCATCCAGGTCTTCTGGACAAATGGAGTTAGATGGGTAGCTGAAAGGGAGGTCAGTCCTTCCTGTGATAATCTGAAGCAGGCAGTATTTTATTTTTTTATTTTTTGTATCATGCATTGTTTAATGCATTTTATATATATATATTGTGTTTATTATAAATATTGTATTCGTTACCTATTTTTAACCTTCCCAGAGAACTTTGTAAATAAATAACAGGGTGACTTGTACAAAAAAAATTTTTTTTTTACAAAAACTTGACTCTTCTTTAGTTTGAAAGACTTTGTTTTGAAGGTTTCTCCAATAGTATTTGATAAAGCAGTTTACACGGAATGGCTGGAAACCACTGCATGGATGGCTTGAACAAGACATTTTGCTTTCCCCCTCCCCTTTGCAGCCTCCACTGTTTTTGAAAATCTGCTTGAAAGAATATCTCAGTCCCCTAGAGAGGACTTTGAGGGCAAACAATGAATGGCAGAGTGGAAATTTACCCTCCTGGGGGGAAGAACATCATTGGAGTACTGTCAATCTATTGAATGTATTAATAAAAGTTGAACGATTTGCAGAAGTTCACATGTATATAGGACATTATGTACATAGGACATTATTAGCTCAGAATGAAGATTGTGTATTTATTTTTCTGATTAAAGCAGCCTGGTGTAATTTTATTTCCCATGGTGTTCTTCCTATTCTATTGGTACTTGAATTAACTCCAACCTGCCATATTACCATTTAATTTTTGTCACATATTATGTAGTCTGGTTTTGACAGCATGCATGGAGATAGCAGCATGGTTATGTATTTCTCGCTGAGATCTACTAAGGAACTGTGCTAAAATAATTGTTTTTAAACCAGTGTTTTCTTCTATGGTTAATCTTACTTGCAAAAGCATGCATGTCTCACACTTAGCCTTCCTCATTTTGGTAGCTATGTTTGCATGTTGCTTCATTTAGATATCATCGCACTGCTACTTAATTTCAGGCAAACTGATCCTTCAAGTTGTTCTCTGGCATAAATAGTAAAACAAATGGATCTTGTAGAACAGATTCCTTGACTGTATTCATTCAAGTAACATGATTCTTTAACCCCAAATCACTTTTGAAATCTTAGCTTGTTGTTAATGATCTGTATCCCATTCTTAACTCTTTTTTCAGACTTGGAATGAATGTACTATATTTTTAAAGCAATCTATGTTGAACCAAGTTTCTGTTACTGGAGGAATAGAACAAGATCTTTAATAACAAGACTTAATCCTCATACACACATGTTAATGTTGCCTTATTGGATGTGCTTCTGTGTTAATCAACAAGCCATTAACTTGTTATTAAAATGATTTAACGATTGTAGTTAGTGTTTATCATCTAAAATCTTTGAAGTCCTTTCCCTGTACCTCACCAGTGCATCTGTAGTGTTACTGACACATTGACTCCTCATCCCATTGTAGAAGGGTAGCAGGGTTTTTTAAAAAAATAATAATGAATGGATTTTTTAACAAGAACATTAATCAATCAGTGTTACAGGAGAATAAAATCTTACAGATTTGAATGTGTTTCTGGAACTATGTCAAAGCTTGCAGTAATTTATCAGAGAAAGTTAATGTCAAAATAAATCCAATTATCATTCTGCATTTATGAAGCCATTCAGCTGAATGTTCTACAAAAGCATTCTAATCCATACCAGAGGTCTTTACTCCTTGATGCTTTTAGTTTCATAGAAGCAATGGCCAGGTGTGTGAATTCTATGCTCATTTGTTATGGTAACAGTACTCCAAGATACTGCAAGATACTACTGACCACAGAGTGAATGGACCATTCTGGCCACCACGAGTGAAGAGGCTGTAGATACCAGCATTCCACTCAGATGTTTCTACAGATCTTCAGGAACATTGATGCTGTAATAGCATGTGGTACTTTATTGAGCTTTATGACTTCTGTCTTTGCCTCCCTTTTCAGAGTTGGA
The DNA here is from genome assembly GCA_026167975.1 of Phrynosoma blainvillii. Lineage (NCBI taxonomy): Eukaryota > Metazoa > Chordata > Lepidosauria > Squamata > Phrynosomatidae > Phrynosoma > Phrynosoma blainvillii. The sequence continues at coordinate 136,425,976 of JANUYF010000004.1, read as the reverse complement.
GGTAGTCAGCATCTCCAGTGCCATTATAGGTAACACTTAAAGACATAGCTGTGTTGGTCTGGAAAATCAGTATACGAAAGGATCTTGTAGCACTTTTGAGACTTTGGGCCTTTGCAGACTGCCAGAAATAGTGCAAATTGAGTCCACTTTAAGGGTTAGGGTTAGTGCTAGGGAATCATGGGAATTGTGTTTTTTTCTGAGACATTGAGCCTTCTCTGTCAGAGAGCTCTGGTGCCACAATAAAATACAGTTCCCATGATTCCCTAACCCTAACCCTTAAAGTGGACTCAGTTTGCACTATTTCTAGCAGTCTGCAAGGGCCCTAACTGAAAGAAAGAAGCTGGTAGCATGAGCTTTCATAGACTTGAGCCTACTTCCCCAGATGCATGAGGTGGACTGGAGGGTCCAGAGACAGACCTATATGGGCTGGCTATGTGTGAGAATGTCAACTGAGATTCAAAACCTTCTGGGTATAGAGATGAGGGGCAAGTTCAGTTTTAATTATGATGGTTGTTGGAGGACAATGGCAGTTGGAAGGATGTTGGAAGGTGGAAGGAAAGAAGAGGATCCTTCCTCCTGACTTTGCTCCCCAATAAGGTTTAGAAATTCAGTTGTCATTCTCACATACAGCTGGCTTATATAGATTTGTCTCTCAACTCTCCACTCCACTCCTATGCATGTGAGGAAGTAGGTTCAAGTCTACGAAAGTTCATGCTACTAGCTTCTTGCCTCCTTAGATTTTAATTTGTAATGCTATTCCTGTATCTCCTCTCTTAAATGTCTTTTCACTACTCATACAAGAAGAAAGTTCAAGCTTTTTCCTGGATAGAAAACAAGTCGCTTTCCAGATCACTGAAGCGTTAGCACTTTTTTTGTTTGCTTGGGTTTAGGATGCAATTAGATGAAATTACAGAGACCTTTGGTATCAGATTTCTATTGGTATCTGTGCTTTTCCTTGTTTAAAGAAAAAGCTGCTGAAGGTTATTGAGGATAAAATAAAAAAGTAAAATAACTTGATGTGTTTATAGTAAAGGTTATAAATATACATACCACAGGAAGTTTGGCAAAAAAATTGATATTAAATGAGGGATTAACTTCAAGCACTTCATTTTATTTTGATGTTTCTATTCTGATCATGATTTTACAATTATTTTACCAAAAACTGCTGTAGACTACTTGTATAAATGAATGTTGTCAATGCCATTAATAACTTGGATTGGAACTGTCAATAGGAGCAATAATTTTCATAATTTTATATGGGAAAAATTGGTAATATATAAATCCGTCTCTTTAGGGAAAAATCAATTAAGTATAATTAAATATTGTTTGGAATATAGATATGAAGATATGTTTATACAAAAATCATTTTACCTGGTTATGTTTGAAATTCTAAATATGATATATTAACTTGTGAACTTTCTTTTTGAAAATGTAAAGCAGAAGGGATTTTATCCCTTACATGATTAAGTTGCATACCTATGCTGCGAGAATTATCTGAGTTATGTAATATGTTGGTATATCTGTAATTGTAGTAAATTCAATAAAAATAATAATTCAAAAAAAATAATTTTATATGGGGTGGGAGGGAGAAGGAAGGAGTTAGTTATGACAATAAAAGTTATTGATGCTGTTAAATCTGTGAAGACAGTAGTGGCAATCGATAACAGGATTTCTTTGAGATCAAAAAATTCTTATTTTCCAAACAGAATAACTGCAAACCCTGCTGTCTCCATATCTAACAGCTGTACTGTGCTGTCCAGTTCATTGCATTCTGTGGTGTGCTGTACAGAATCTTTGTGGACAGGGTTGTTGTGAGAATAAAATGAAATACTCACTGTGGATGTTGCCCCTTTACCTCAAAAGAATGGTAAAATAAAAATCTAATACATAAAATTGGGCCAAGAAATGTCCCACAGCAGCCCTTTCCCATGAAGACTGTTACCAAGACAGCACAAATTTTGGTGCTCTCTCTTTTAAGAGAGAATTGGGAGACTTTTTAAAAATCAATTCTCAGGAATAGGATGTAAACTTGAAATGAACTACACTCTCTTATATTTCAGTTTGAATAAAAATACAATATATATTCCCCCAGTATGTTCCAAAATCTGTTGGTTTTAGTTTATGTACAGTCAGTACGTAATCATTATCTTGGCCATACATACATACATTATTTTGGCCATATCATGAGAAGAAAGGCTCACTAGAATAGTGCATGGTAAAGTAGAGAGCAATAGGAAAAGAGGAAGATCATGTTCCAGATAGATAGACTCAAGGAAGTCATGGCCATGAATCTGCAAGAGCTGAACAGGGTGTTGAGGATACGGTAACTTGGAGGTCTCTCATTCATAGGGTCACCATGGGTTGAAGTTGATTTGACAACAGCAGTCAGCCGTCTGTATCCATGGATTCAACCATCCAATATTCAAAAATATTCACACGTACAAAAAAAAAAAATCCAAAAAGCAAAACTTGAATTTGTTGTTTTATGTAAGGGACACCATTTTAGTACTCCATGTATATAATGGGACTTGAGCATCCATGGATTTTGGTATTCACAGGCAGTCACAGAACCAAAGTCTAGTGGATACCAAGGGCCCAATGTATTTTGCTGATGGCTGCACACATTTCTGCTGATGGACATCACTTGCTTATGGTAAAATAAAATTTGTCTCAAAATTATAATTATTTTTCATGATTAAAAGTTGATCAAATATTCCATCCGATTTAATAGAATTAGCATATACTCTTGTTAAAAACAGTTTTCTCTGAAACGTCCTTATAACTGAGGCACAGATTGTTTAAATCCCTTGGAATTTAGGTGTGAGTTTTAAAAATCTGTTCTATCCATTTGTAGATGGGACATTTTATCATTGTTAGAAATATTCCACCTTGTCATCTTGTGATGCAGGACAAAATATAAATATTTTAATAAATAAATAAATCTTATTCCTTGTTATAGTTTAACAGATAATACTATTGTAACACAAGAGCTTAGACTCACTTGAGCAAGGGATGTAAAAAGGCCCTAAAATAAGGCAGTTGGGTGGGGATACAGCTGAAATGTGTTTTTGGTTTGAAGAAAGGTTCCCATCTTTTTGTAGACATCAAGAACCATAAATATCTTGATTTCAGTTGACTAGACATGAATTTGACTTCGTAAGTTCAATTTTTGTGAAATTTCTAAATGTATCCTATATGCAATTTGTATGGCTATAACTTTCTCTATATGCTTTGGGACATGTGTTCATTGCTTTCTGTGATCGTCATGTAATAATGTTTGCAAATAGGGTCTAACTTTTATCCTTCTCATCCATTCTTAAAACAACTTTCTTGGATTTTTACAGATTGCCTTCATGACATTGACCCTGTTCCCCATCCGGCTGTTCTTTGCTGCTTTTATGATGTTGTTGGCCTGGCCTTTTGCGTTCATTGCATCAATAGGATCTGCTGAGAAACAATTAGAAAAGCCCCTTTCCTGGTGGCGAAAGTAAGTCACTATGTCCATTTTACTTACTAACATCTTCCTGGAATGTAATGTCTCAAGTGCTTTTAGTATGGCTTGCTAGTTTTTATATTTATTTTGACTTAACCGTTGTGGAACAGATCTGTTGCAAAATGAAACACTTGAATGTTTTTGTGTAGTAGAGTTCAGAGTGCATCCAGGCAAGATTTTTATTATGTAATTACTCATCCTCATCCTCAGAATTTTGTGGGGTGTTGAGGTCCAGATGAGACCCTCCTTCATTTGTGATCTTTCCCTATCTCCCCATTATTTCTTTAGTACAAAAAATCACTTAAGAAAGGAAATAGTTCGAGCTCCACAATGCTTTTGATTGGTAATGATAACAGCTGTTAGGCTGGTCAGACCTTGAGGCTGTTGAACTCCATAGACTTTTCACATGATTAAAAGTACAAAGGACTGGACTATTCATTGCCCATGTTTTCTCATAGCAGCTCTTCCATTATAATTTGACATTAAGCCTGTAACTTTTTTAATAGACTAATATTCAGATTAGAGCTGATGGTACAGTGGTTCCAGTGTTGGACTATGACTTGAGATCAGGATTTGATTCTCTGCTTGGTCATGGAAACCCACTGGGTAACCTAGGGCAAGGCACACTCTCTCAGGTCCAGAAAACCCTGTGATAGAGTCACCTTAGGGTCTCCATAAGTGGGAAACAACAAGAACAATTTTGAACAGGGTCAAACAGTGCTTTTGAAGAGTAGCTTCCTGAGAGGCTGACTGGAAGCAGAAAAGTAATGGGAAAGGAGATGCTAAACTATTATGCTTGCTTGTTCACTGCTGCTGCAAGTGTGTGACCCCAGCCTTTGGGATTTTGGACACATATATGAAAGAATAGATACATGTCAGCTACTTCTTTAAGGGGACAGTCTTGGGGAAGAGACAGGGACAGAAGGATCCATCAATTTCTGGTCTATGTCAGTTTCATATGTTTATTCATAAATCTATTTTGTCCTGTTATTCCATTGATTTTGTCCTGTTATTCCATTGATTCCTTTGATTTTGTTATTTAATTTTTTTTAGAAACTGCTATATACACACACACACACACATCACCCAAAATGCATGTTTGTTTGTGCAGTTTAGTACTTTCTGGGGCCAACAATATATCACAAAATTCAGGGAAGTACAGAAGCCAAATAATAGGTGTGTTCTGATTTGTGCATTGGTCTGAGAAGTGCAGATCTGGTCAGTTGACTTAAAAAATGCATGACTAATCCATGAACCATTCCTTAGTTGCCCCGAGTGAGTTGGTGCACAATAAAAATGGTTAATAACTCTCTACTTTCCCATGGCTGCATCCACACTGCAGAAACAATCTTGTTTGACATCACTTTAACTGCCATGGCTCAGTGCTATGGAATCTGGGATCTGTAGTTTTGTTGGCCATTTAGTCTTCTCTGACAGAGAACTCTAGACAAACTACATTTCCCAGAACTGTGTAGCATTGAGCCATGACAGTTACAGGGGTATCAAACTAGATTTTTTTTTTTTTCAGTTTGGATGCGGCCCATGGCTTCCTTGCTGAAGATACCTCCTTCTGAAACTGTTTTTTAATTACATAAAGCAACAATCAGGATTTCATATTTGTCTATGTGACAAATTTTATTTTATCTTTCCCTTTCTGCTACACAGTGTATCTTCAGCATAGTGTCTGTCATGAGCCTTGCTGGCTGTGTCTCTCTTTGCATAAACTACTTAACTGCTTTATTTGGTACCCAAGGATGAGTTGCCGGAAGTGTTTACAAGATCTTGAGGGTGGTGCTTCCTCTGAAAGATTTTCCATTTGTCATCTCTACGTGCTGAGCTCTTCAGTGCTAATCCTAGGATTAACACAGGGTACATCTGATTGGGTAGAAATACAAGAGAGCTGCTGAGCAGTGTTGTCTTTCCTAAACTATAAACAGTCATCTGAGAGAGTATACTATAATCTGCATGGCAAACTTTGTCAGGCTTGGAGCAGTACCTAAAAAGAAGAGGAAATAGTTTAAATATCTAGTCCAGGCTTGTGCCTACTGAGGTATTCTGGAAAGGCTTCTATAGCTGTGGCCATAGTGGTTGTGTGGATAAGTGTGACTTCCCCAGCACTTTGGTCCTTTTTTCTTAATCAAATCCTCACTTGGAGAAGCAAAAGGAGTGACTTGATCTTACGAATAAATAAACAGAGAAAGATTACATAACAGCAAACTGGTGTCTGTAAGCACAAGGGAGATCTACTCTCTGACAGCAAACATGACGAAGCTGCAGGGGAGTAAAGCCAAAAGGATTTAGGGTTTATACGCTGTGAACAAACATTTAATTGGAAAGAACATTCAAACTTTAAATGGCTTTTCCAGCTTTGGAGGTGATAAGGAGGATACGAGGGAGAATCATAGCACACTTTTCTTGCATTTATGGAAAACCTGTTGTCTTATAATATTATCTCCATTGGAGACAATAGTTTAGTAGTTGTCAAACTACTAAAATAAACATTAATAATTTTATTTTCTAAATAATGCATCAGATATGTGGTTTAGCAGTGGCTAAGAGAATGAGCTATAAGCCAGAACATGCACAGTTTGAATGACAGAGTAGCCTGGAATGTCATCAGTGTCTTGTCCTGAGCCCTCATTTAAAATATGGGAATAGAACTCACCACCTTTACAGGAGTTTTGTAAGGGCTGCAGCACAATTATATATATGAAGAACCTTTGAGTACTCATAAATGTTGACAGTTACAACCAGAAAATGAATAAATACCTTGTTTCTATACTTCCATTATGGAGATACAGTTGGAGAAGCGGTTGTATTTGCTTGCAAATGAGGAATAAGCATGAAGGATGGTAATTATTGAGATTTAGCTCTTTGCACTGTTGACAGAGAGAGCCAGCATGGTGTAGTGATTTGAGCTTTGGACTATGACTGTGAAGACCAGGTTCAATTGTCCACTTGGCTACAGAAACCTACTGGGTGACCTTGGGCAAATCTCACACTCTCAGCCACACAAAACCCTGTGATACACTTTAGGATTACCCTAATTTGGAAATGACTTGAAGGCACACAGCAACAGCACTTGTTGACAGAAGGTCACAAGCTCACTTATTATAGAAAAATGAATATCCATCTTTTAGTGTATTTGTATGTTAAATAGAAGTGCAAGGAGGGTACATGGTATACACCTTTTCTGAATGTGGGATTGTTGAGTTTGCCCTCTTTGGTCTACCATGTGTGATTGGCATTGATAGGGATAGACAGGGTCTAGAAGTGTAGATGTTTATGGACATTGGAAGTGCATTTGGTTGCTTTAAAATAGCTTGGTGTGCCTTCGGTGACTACTTATTTCTGGTTCATCCAATTATTCTATCTCAGGGTAGAGGGAGTATTGTTCCTAATTGCCACAACTGTCAGACAAGGATGTGCATGCATCCAAAACAAAAAACAAAACAAAAAAACAAGAGAAGACAGAAGAGTTGACTAAAAGGCCAAAAACTTTTCTGAATAAAAAGGATTTTTCTTGCTCTTTAGAAAGACAACAAAACACTAGGCTATTTTGGCCACTAAGAGCATCCTATTTTGCATCTCCACCAAATATACCTCTGAAGATGGCAGTATTAAAAAAATTGCCTTCCCAAAAGTTGTTCAACCTGGTGAGGCTCAAAGGAAAGAAAATGTTCCTTCATAAGTCCAGTTTTGTTCTGATCTGCTTCCACCCTCTACATTTGAGCAACTCTGTAGTTAAAGTCACCATAAGGGTAATCATGAAAGTAGTTTAAATTTTTACAGTTTAGCTATCTTGAGCTCTCAAACACAGCATAATAACACAATGTGAAACATTTTCAGAAAAGGAAGAACCTAACTGCTTTTTGATATCAATTTTTATTTTCCAAATAACCAGGTAGAATTGCTCTTGTGCTTGGTATTTTAAAGTAACAACACTGTGCTAATATTTCTGCATCTGTGGTATCTGATTGTTTTCAGGGTTGTGGATGTCTTGCTGAAGGCAATCATGAGGACAATGTGGCTTGCTGGTGGGTTCCATTGGATAAATGTGAAGGGCAGGCAGGCATTGCCCACTGAAGCAGCAATATTGACTCTGGCTCCACATTCCTCATACTTCGATGCTATACCAGTAACAATGACCATGGCTTCCATTGTCATGAAAGCAGAAAGCAAAGACATCCCTGTTTGGGGCAGTAAGTTGGAAATCTTTATCTTCTAGAAAATGTAATTGGATTTGGTTTTGCTAATGAAATGCCAGTCTTCAGTAGTGCTATGTGATCTAAGATATTAATAAAATCAGTAAGTGTAAAGAAAAAAATATAGAAACATATTTTATGGAATGTCTTTGAAAACAAAAGGTTGTTTTTGCTTTGTAAATGCTTTGTTGCTGAATACAAGACTGTAATTGTGGATCAGAAATCAAGTCTAATTCCATGAAGATTATCTACTATCCTCCAGTCTGTCATTCTCCATCCCAAAGATCAGCCAGAGCTTCAACAGGATCACCTGCCAATGTAACATGAAGTCCACACCCAGGAGCCATGAGGAAACTGTTTGGGTCCATTAACCTCCTGGGATGAACCATCTTAATAGGTCCCCCACCACTACAGAAGTGCCAAGTCCCAGTGAATCTAAATTCCACTAGACAGTGGTCTGTGCATGACAATGGAACTATAAAAAGTTCATCCATGCTCAGATCACCATCATCCCACCCGGCACAAAACACTAGGTCTAAAAGTATGGCTTATAGGATGGGTGGTGCCAGCTACTGTTTCGAACAGACACATGGTTGTCATGGAGGACATGAAGACCTGAGCTGCTTGTGACAGAAAGGTCTCGGCATGATTGTTGAAGTTTTTCCAGCACAGCAAGGTGGGGAGAGACCCTCAGCATCCTGGCTTACACTAGCTCAGGTAGGAAGACTGTTGGGTGGTACAGTAGCAGAATTCTGTTTTTCCACGTACCTTTAAATACAAATATGCAAATCTTGACCAGTCTCCTATAATCTCAAATTATAATCCCATTAGTATGAGATTTTTCATTTTTTTCCCAGTATTTCCAATTTCTTCCAATAGTTCTGTCTCATAGAGAATAGTATTTAATTTTCAGTATATGATGTATGCTTTTTTGCAGCTACCAACATGCAATTAAACAACTGCATACTGTTCACCTGTTTACCTCATCTCCATTTCCCTGTAATCCTTCTGCTTCCTGTCCTGCCCATCCATTATTGTCCCTTTATACTCTGTACAGTGCTGTATACATTGCTGGTGATATGTAAATAATATGTTTCCCTAAACTTGAACATCCTGTGTTGCAGTGGGTCTCCTTCTGTTTATCATCCTGAGCCCTTTCTGGTCTAGATGTTTACATCAAGGACAAATCCAACAGCTCTGTTTTCATCTCTATTTCTTCATTGTATTAAGAAAATAAGAAAAATTAGAAAACCTCAGTAGCCATTACTAGAATAAAGAATTATTGGATTAGGTGCTCTTCTGCAAAATTCTGGAGACAGAACACTGTTAACAACTAACGTGAGAAAATGAGCAGATGGTTAGGGTTATTCTTAAGGATATACATCTACCTATGATTTATTACTTTGTATATTGTACTATATTGTATATTATATTATATTTTATATGCCAGAATGATGTATTGGTTTGAGTGTTGGATTGTGATATTGGAGACCAGAGCTCAAATCCTGGCTCAGCCATGTAAACTCACTGGGTGACCTTGGGCAAGTCACACTCTCTCAGCCTCAGAGGATGGCAATGGCAATGGCAACCCCACTCTGAAGAAAACTCCATGATAGGGTCCCCTTAGGGTCGCCATAAATTGGAAATGACTTGAAGACACACAACAATAACAACAACAAACAACAACATTAATTCTCTAGGTAACTGAGAGATTGAAGAGTGGTTCAGAATTTTATTTGATTCTAGTTTATTTGCAGACTGTCAAACATAGGAGGAACTTATAGAAAGCAGCAGTCAAAACAGCCATTGTTTTCCTCAGAACAGCAACATCTCAGCAAAAGCTATTACAAGTCCATCACATTATTCTCTTCTCCAGTTCCTCTGCAGGTAACTCATCTAACTTCAGATGATAAAAGATCAACCAGAGTACAGTATCAATGTACTCTAACATCATGCATTGGAAACTTACCAAGTTCAAGACAGTGCTAGCATGGGTAACATGCAGAGCCAAAGAAGATGCAAAAAGCAAAACACTTTCCTTCCCAAAATGAAAGTCTTCTCTGAATGAGAACAAAACTGATCAACCCTTGTTAAGTTGACAATAAAGGATGTCAAAAAGAGAAAACTAGAGCATATTATTGACAGCATTAAAATGAGCAATAATTTATTTAAATATACCATAATTAAGATTTAAAATATATGTGCATCTAATCAGAATTAGGTGTAAAGTGGCTCTTTGGCCGGGGGGGGGGGGGGGGGGGGAATCCTGGATTCACAAACCTGCAGTTGATCTGAAGAATTGGCACTGATAAATGGGAAGAGAGATCTTGTGGTCATGCTGAAATCTCAATTAAAACATAAATCTAGTATATGCAAAGTCTATGCTAGAGATTATTGAGCATAATAAAACTGCCTGTATTGTTATGAACTTACTCAAATGTAGTATATTCTTCCTTGGGTGTGGATCTGGTCACTTATCTTACTTAGAAGTATACTGCAGAAATGGAGAATGCACAGAAAGGGGAACCAGGTTTTTCTTTCTTGTAAGAAAAGACAACTGTGTTTTTGGAAAATTTAGTTAGGGGTAAAAGTGACTGTGGAGAGACATTGTAAAGAATTATGTGTGATAGAAAATACATAGAGAGAAGTCTTTCCCTTTTCTGCAATACCAAGAGTTGGGGACATCCTATGAAACTAAAGGAAAACTGAAGAGAAACAAAAAAGATACTTTTTCAGCAGAGTGCATATTGCTGCCACAAAATAATATTTAGATTAATTTGATTTTAAAAGAAATTAGACTAATTAATGGATGATTGTCAATAGCTACAAATCATGGTGGCTATATTCAACCTCCATGCAGTATTGACTTCAATGCTAGTTTCTGGGGAGCTTCAACAGGCCTATTCACATCAGTGTGTGTGTGTGTGTGTGTGTATGTGTTGTGTGCCTTCAAGTAGTTTCTGACTTACAGTGACCCTAAGGGTTTTCTTGTCAAAATTTTCTCAGAGGAGGTTTGCCATTGCCTTCCTATGAGGCTGAGACCATGCCCAAGGCCACTCATTGGGTTTCCATGGCTAAGCTGGCAATCGAACCCTCATCTCCAGAGTCATAGTCCAACACTCAAACCACTACGCCACCCTGGCTTTCACTTACAAGTTTCTCATAAACATCTGGCTGGCTGCTGCAAGAAACAAAGTAGAGTTTGGGTTTTATCCAGCAGGTTTCTTATTTAGTCCTCAGCACATGTGCTTGGAGTTCACTGTTGACAGAAACATTTACTGTGTCATGGAGATTCCTAATATCATTTATAGTTATAGTAAGAGAAGCTTATAAAATCTGCTAACCGAGACAACAACCCATGCCTCTAACCATATAGTCTGTAGTCCACAAAATCTTATGAGTTTTTTAGTCCTTAATATGTCCCTCTTCTGTTTGGGGTTGTTTAAGACAGGTGAGTAACTTATCTTTAAGAAAATAGATGAAGTACCGTCCTTTATTAATTACAAATATTTAATGAATGAAAAATAACTAAAATACAATTTAAGACTACATAAAACTAAATTAAACTAGAATATTTATATTGTCCATGAAATAAATGGGAGATTGGTCTCTTCCCTATTTATGTTCCTTTCTAAAAAGAAATTGAAGGAACTTGCTGTGGTCTAAGTAGCTGTAGACATGAAGTGTAACTAAAGAATTTAAACACATTTAGCATGGTTACTTGGGTGCGTGGAATTTCACTTAACTCAGTCATTGCAATAGAGGTAGATTGTATCCCAAAGGTTTTTTCACTAGATTTAGGATTAGGGGTGCAGGGGGGGAGGCTGACATCACATAGCAATTCATACTTCTTCATGGTTGAAAAATGGAACATGAAACTGAAGACTGATACATTTAAAAATGATTTTTCTTGCTTGTTGCATTTGTATCCTCTTCCCTCCAGCAAACATAGGTTAGCAATGACAAGGTGTCCATTCTGTTTTTTTCTTGCAGCAGTGTTGTCAGGTGATTTAGGAGATTATCGCATTAGCTTCACTGTCGGGATAGACCTGGGATGTAACTTTCTTAGGGCGGATCTTATTGCATTCACCCATCACCAAGCTGTATGTAGCCCGTATGCAACCCAGGCTTCTCTTGCAGCTTTTCAAGAATGGGATTTTCCTGTTCTTGAAAAGATGCAGGACAAGCCCCTACAGACTGCATACTGCCCAACGATGAGTGAATGCGATAAGATCTACCAAGAAAGTTACATCCCAGGTCTACCCTGGCAGTGAAAGTAATACAGTAATTTCCTTAGACAGCAACTTGCCAAAGCTCCCTGTTGAGTTGCTTTTTTTAAAAACTGGAGATCTGAATCCAGATCTCCCTTATTGTTTTGGCCATCTTGTCCTATTCTTTATTAAGGATCTAGCACTTTAGTAGAGGGAATATAAAGCATGGCAATATCAGATTCTATTGAGAGAATGAATGAATGACTGAATGAGATGGACAAATTTATAGAAGATGATCGATTTCCTAACAGCAACTAATTGATCAGTTGGACTAAATAAGCCTTTCGTCTGCTCCAGCTTGGTCTTCTTATGTCCTTAAATTTGAAAGTGTATCCACTAAAAAGAAAGTGCATGAGATTTCCCCCACCCTTTAAGACCCAAACTTCCTTTTGATGTGTTTTGAGTCATTTGTATTGGATAACTGCCAGCATATTTTTGTATGCAAGAGTAATTTGACAATATGTGTTTCCTAGAATTCTTTGTACTGCCAATTTCTGTGACTACTCATTTGGACTAGTTTACAAGAATGAAATTTATTGACAAAATATTTGTCCTAACTTTGAGCTGCTGCTCTTACCTATAATATGTTTTGTAACTACATCATATTTGAACTTCAGAAACCAAAGGAATACAATACTGAATTATCCCTGCTTGCAGTTGACTTCCTCTGCCATCTTTTGCAGTCTGTACAGAGACATATATGATAACATGTAATGATACCTATTATTTTAAAAAGCAAAACCACTCTGGATATGGGAATACTATATGATAGACAAATAAGGAAACAGCTTTTTCCCTACTTCATTATTTTGAAGCTGGGGTAGGGAGTGTAGAAATATGCAGGAAAAGCACTATCTCGTTCCCCACCAATTCTTTGCTATAAATTTCCTTCTCCTAAAGTGGTTTTGTTTTTACACACATTAGTATGTAAGTTAGTGTGTAGCTTCTGTACTTGATGTGTTTCAGTTTTATCTTGTAGTTAGTGTTTGTATTATTTGTGTGTGTGATTTTGATGAGTGTGTTAACATGCTGTTGTAACCTGGTGAAAGCCCCCTTTGAAATGGATTGATACTCTGCATGTCTACTCTGTTTTTGATTCAGAATATCACTGGAAGATCTTTCATTGGATAAAACTGTTAATAATGTCTTGTGGTCTGTGATTTTGGTGGGGGTGTTTTGGGTTAATATTTTGAAATTGTTACATGTTGTCTTTGCTTCTAAAGTCTAATCTGCACTGCAAAACTAATGCAGTTTGAAAACACTTTAACTGCCATGGCTCAATGCTGTGGAATGCTGGGAGTTGTAGTTTGTTGTGGCACCAGAATGCTCTGACAGAGAAGGCTAAATATCTCACAAAATATCTCCCAATATCTCACAGAAATCTCACTAAATATCTGAAGCATTTTGTATCTGGGTCATCTGGCTTTTAAAAAAACTTGGAAAGTTATGCTATATATAGTTTTGGGGTTTGTGCTTTTTCTTTTTTCTTTTTTGTTACACATTAGTAAAAGAAAATAGAAAACTTGAAAACAAAGTCACTTTAATTTCAACCACTTCCTGTGAATTCCAATGTAGAATTCATTGGAAGTGGGGAAAGCATGCAGAGTTTAAAGTGGACAGAAATGTATATAATTTAGTGATGGAAGGTCTCTTTGTCAGGTGTCATGGATCAGTATGTACAAAGCTTTAATAACTGCCTCCTTCTTACTCCATCATTTTATGTTTTTGCAACAAGACTACTGTATAGTCCAATATGACATAGAACTGTCTGGCTGTCAAATTCAGAGTAAAGTATCTACTTTGTTTAGTATATTTCCTATATAATTACCTACAGATCCAGCCATTATTCTAAACTGCTGAAGCTTCACATCTAAAGGAATAACTTGCCTACTGCCTTTCCACATGTTTAGTCCTAGGGAAGGAAACAACACATCTATTTATGCTATCAGCACTAATTTGATAGTGAACCAGCCTCTGACCATCATACTTCCACTTCAAGCACAAAGACCTTTGCTAGGTCAATGGCCTCTTGTTTACTGCATTAGTAGCATAATACCATGCCTAGAGTTCAGTATAATACATTGGCAGACTCATTCGTATTAGAATAGTTCTGTTATGATTTACAGCATGTCATCTAGATTTGAGGAGATGAACAGCATGGTAGGGTGGGTTTAGGGAAGTTTCATATGCCTACTTCTCAGTTGAGTTTGCAGTGCTATTTTTGAAGAGACCATTAGCGTTATTTCAAATCTGTTTGAGATACGGAATTGAGTTTCCTAAGAAAACACTTAGAATTCATATAGTTTTTCTTGTGAGGAGCAAGTTTTTACTAATGCAGTCCAAAATGGCTCCAGACTGGCTATACAAGCTGTAAATACAATACAGTGTCAAGCATCATATCCAGAAGTATAGCTAAAATTCATATTACAATGGTTTTATTATTTGTGGCCCTATCTTTATGTCTGTGTAAGATATCCTGGCATATATAAATCTTTATTTTATGCCACCTTTCTCATCAGATGGGATTCAGGGAGCTTACAGTAATGTAAAACAAGATTAAAACTAAACTCTTATTTCACACAAAAAATTAAAAAGAAATAAATAACTATATTTTTAAAAGACATTCAGCATGGTGTAGTGGTTTGAGTGTTTGACTATGACTCTGGAGACCAGGGTTCAAATCCCTGCTTGGCCATAGAAACCCACTGGCTGAACTTGAGCAAGTCACACTCTCTCAGCCTGAGAGGAAGGCAAAGGCAAAACCAACTCTTAACAAATCTTGCCCCCCAAAAACCTATTATAAGTTCACATGAGGTTTGCCATAAATCAGAAATGACTCAAAGTCACACAATGGCATTATTAAAACATCATATTTATTTATTTATTTAGGTAGGAAACAAGATAGATTAATACCTTTAACAGATAGTGAAAAAGTATTTTACTGTATTGAGTTTGCTGCTATTTAGTTTTTTCCAGTATAGGAGAAAATAGTTCCAAAATTATATCCACTGTTTTGCCCAACATACTTAAAGATGTTGACATTTCTGTGTTTCTTTCCAGCTCTGATCAAATACATCCGACCTGTGTTTGTATCTCGATCAGATCAGGATTCTCGCAGAAAAACTGTCGAGGAGATAAGACGGCGTGCTCAATCAAATGGAAAATGGCCACAGGTACTGATAAAATATCTTGTGATTTAAAATTAAAAGACGTTTTATTTTCCAGCCAGTGCCAATGATCCCATTCCATGTTCCTCCACAGACTGACTATGATAGATAAACATAAAGATTTAGGTTTGTTTTTTGGGGGGGAAGCCTATCTGAAAGAATGCTCATTGTTTCCATTGTTATCTTGGTTCTCTTCTTCCTTAGCATTCCTGCATGGCAGGGGGTTGGCCTGGATGGCCCTTGTGGTCTCTTTCAACTCTATGATTCTATGATTAGGATTTTCTGCTGCTTTTCCCTATAGCCCTCTTCAGCACTGAAAACATATTCCATTTTCTAGCTCTCCAGAGCCAGTTTTGGAGTGCTCAGAGTGTTGTTGTAGTGGAAAGAGGGGATTGTGTTCCCCATTCCCCATTTCCACAAGCATGTGTCTAGCACTGGATACAAACCAATATAGTTGTAAGTGGACAACATTAGAATAAAAACAGACAGATATGGCAGATATAATATTAAATAATAGCCATACAACAAATCCTGTCTAAAGAGGAAGGCTAGCATTTTTAGCTGTCAGAAAGATTTGGCGCTTGTATTTATTTCAAAAAGCTTATCTCATCCTTTTGGTATTTGCACAATGCCTCAGAGCTGCTAACAATAATGAAACTAGGGATACAATTCAGTAAAATTATAGAGCAATATAAAACTCAGGCAGGAAATGCCTGCCTTAACAGGAAAGTCTTTGCCATGTAGTAGAATGCTATCAAAGAGGTGCCAAGCTAGCTTCCCAGACAAAGATTTACATAGTTTAGGGGTAGCACTGAGAAGGTATTTTCTCTTGTCCACATCAGTTGTACTTAGGAACACAGAAAAGAGCTTCATGTCAGAACTTGAGCTGCAGTCAGGTTAATATGAGAAGATGTAGGGGGGAAGCAGACGGGCGGCACGGGGCCGCCCCAGGAAGCTGCGGATGGGGCCGAGGCATCCTCATTCCTCGGCCCTGCGGCGCAGCTTCGCCGCCCCAGGAAATAGCGCTCCTTCCACAAATCGCCGAAGGTGCGCCGCAAAAGGCTGCTGGCGCACCTTCAGCGGCTTTTCCACTGCAGCGTGTGCGGATGCTGCAGCAGGAAGGCATCCTTGGAGCGCCGGCCGTGTGGAGGGCTGGCTGCTCCGACGACGTCTTCGGGAAGGGATTGGGCCACCCAGCGTGTGGCTGCCCCTCCCCTTCCTTGCCCTGAAGATGGCGCTTTGCGCCATCTGCTTAGCCCCGTAGTTCCTTGAGTTTCTGAGTCTAAGCCATTTAGGCCTTTAAAGATCATTACCAACACTTTGAATTGTGGCTGAAACAAATTGATAACTAATGTAGCTCTTGCAAAATGCCTTGTTGATATAATGTGATAATAATAAGCAACTATTCACCAGTGTTCAGGCTGCTGAATTGTGGATCAGTTGCACTTTCTAAAGGCTCTTTCAGTATTGTTTAAGGCAAACATGCTACACTAATCCAATTCAAATATAACTGTGGGACATACAGGTGATGCAAAGCAAAGCAAAAAGCATTCTTGCATGCATCTGCCACCTTCACACCCAAACACAGCCTTAAACTGTGGCTTTGATTCTTTGAGGAAAGTACTACCCCATTGGAAACAAGTTGAATTCCTGTTTCAGAATCCTTTTATACCCTGTCCAGGAGCCCTTTTGCTTGGCTAGATTAGCCTCAGTATGAATTAGAAATGGAAATCAATTTGCATTACAAATGTGACAGGATAAACCATGTATTCTATGGTTCATACATTTAGACTGTCAACCAAATAACACAGACATCTTAAATGTCATGGAAGAACACTGTTCTCTTTATTAATTAATTAGATGTGAGGCAGATGGTAATTTAGGAAAGGCCTTTTCAATGATGGCATTATGATTATGGAATTCTCTCCCCAGGGACACTCTCCTCATTTGTGCACCTGGCACAGACCTGCTAGTTTTCCCCAGTTAATTCTTAATTTTTTTAATGTCATTTTATCTGTTGTTTTCATACAGATAATGTGGATGATTGGTCCTTTTTTGTAATAATTTCCGGTGCCAAGCTGGTTTGTTTAATTGGGTGTAGAGTTCCTTCAGCATATACAGTGTTCTGCCTGAAGTGGAGGAAGAGGAGAAGGAGATGGTAGTAGTTATGATGAAAATATTTATATAACCCTATATTATATTTTTTTCCCAATCTGGAACTCAACATGGCTTACACAAGTTAATACAATAACATCCAAACAATTATACCTTTATTGGGCCAACCAAAATGCACAATTACATATTGCAAGCTTTTGAAGTCACACTGGCTTCTTCATCAGACTAACTAACCAGACTTACCAAGACTAACATCTTCAATTTTTTTCTCTTGTTTGACTGATGAAGAAGCCAGTGTGACTTCAAAAACTTGCAACATGTAATTCTGCATTTTTGTTGGCCCAATAAAGGTATCATCGTTTGGATGTTAATAGATTTGCTATATGGCCAACACAACTACCCCTAGATTTTTTAAAAAAAGTTAATACAGATAAAGCTAAATGTTTACATTGTACAAAAGTTTAAAATATAAATAAACTATCAAATTATATTAAAATCAGTTAAAAACAGATTATTCAAAAGAGCACCTTAGTGAAGGAAGATGAAATGCCAGTTTTCTTCTTCCTTTGTGCCTTGCTCAGTCCCCTTCTTTACACAAAATGTTATGTTTGACAAAATGTAGTGTTCGTTTAATACATGGGTGGAAATTGTTTTCCTTGGATGGGCTCTTGAGGCTGAGGCTGATGGCACAGCTAAAACCAAAAGTGGCTGGAATTTCCAGTACAACATACTTTCCAGGGCTCTCTCTCTGCCACCAACATAAAATTAGGCTAACAGCCACATGTCCTCTAACCCATATTTAAATAGCAGAATTGCTATTACTGCTCCATTTTGTTATTTTTATTTGTTAAACATTCTTGAACACTAACGGTACATACAGAGGCTTTAGACAAGATGCTGTTCTTACTTCAGATGACTTCAAGTCTACACTGGATAATAAATAATGTGAGGTGTAGGTCCATGATTGCCTCATGCATGTGTCCAGTTTTTAAATGGAGTGTGAAGAATCCTTTTATTTTTCTATCTTGCTTTTTGGGAGGGCATGTGGCCTCAAGAATTTGCTTTCCAAACAAGATAGTGATTCAAAGATATCTGGGCCTCATTCCATACATTCTTTCATAGATTACTTTTTCTTTTGTAGAGTACCTTGGGAATAACCTTGAGGCTTTGAAACTGTCACACATTCTTTATTTAGCAGCATTTTGAGGTTAAGTTTGAAGATTTACATTCTGACTTTGAAATATACTTCATAAGAAAGATGCACAGGAAGTATAAAAATAATTTGTAATAGAAGTTTTGTTTCTGTTTCTAAGATAATGATATTCCCAGAAGGAACCTGCACTAATCGATCTTGTCTAATTACCTTCAAGCCTGGTATGTATTATCCACGTTCTTCCTTTCCCATGCAGCGTCTTTGTAATATTAGATTCTGAAGCATGCCATTCATTGCTCGGTGTTGCCAAGGGCCACATCATTTGTCACAGCAAATACAAGCCACTTTGTTTTTGCTCCAAGTTGGCTACCGTATATCTTTTCTGTAAAGTTTGTTTATCTGGAAATATTAGATAGACCTGCCCTTGTGAGCTGTAATTCGCCAGGGCTTCTTGGGACATTTACCCAGTGTTTTTCAAAAACTCAAATATCCTTAAAACAGTGCATGAAGACATGATCAGACTTTTGCAAAAACAAATGGAATCTGTATTCTGTAATACAGAGCCAGTTTGCATATTACAGAACACAGATTTCATTTTCACCTTATTCTTAAAGTATGTAAGTTGAAATATTGAGAATTTAAACATTCGTTGTGTGACTTTCAGAATAGTTGCACAGTTAAAAGGACTAAAGTACTGCTACTGAGGTCTGCTTTTTAAAAAAAGAGAAAAGAAAATATAGATTTAATGGCCCAAAGTCTTTTGTTAATCCCAACTGGAGTAAAAAAAAAAAGGATCTCTGAAATCCACCATTCAAAAGCATAAGTTTTGACTCATCATTCAAAGTTTTATTCTGTGGGCCTGCTTTACTTTGTATTACTAATAGCATCCAGGCTTTAGTATTTACTTCATGGGAAAATAATTGAAACAGGACATTCTGTCATTTCATCCTTCTTTGTGTCTTGTATTTAGTCTTTACACTTGCTTACTATCACCTAGTTCAAGCCAGGGCATACTGGAAATTTCTTAACAGTCTATTATCAGTGTAAGTGGGGGAGTGTTTGGCTTCAAACACTTAAAACCTTACTATGGCAACCTAATCTTTTCTGAGTGTTAATGCCACTAGCTCAGTTCTCTAAATGTATGGAATTTTAAAAATGTTTCCAAGTATGCCCAAGGAGTATGTAACAAGACCTCCCTAATGAAAAAGGAAGGTGGAATGCTATGATTTTGGGGGAGAAAAGGGTTGTCACAAAATGAGGTATTTCAGTGTTTTTCTTTGCTGCTAGTTTAGTGTTCATTCTTTCCATACTTGGATGGCCTCCATTCCATCATCCAACAAAATCAGTTAATGGAGATGGCAATATTTGTCAAAGCTTATGAAGGGAAGGTGCACTTAGGTTTTTGAATCTTGTGCAGATGGAAAAGAGATCTGGTCTGTCTTGCCATGTTTTGCTAAAACCTTAAAGTTAATCCAACATTACATATTAGGTAATTCAAGCATCATAGTTAAGAGAATGATGGTATTACCTTGTGCTTAGTTCCTTCAGAAAAGGGAGGAAGTATAAGTCTTGTCTGATATTCCTTGATATGGACCTTGAGTTTATGGTATCCCATATATGTATATGCATGGATTTCATTGTGTATGCACACATGGATTTTTGTGTACACATGTATTCCAGGTTAATGTTAATGTTAATTACTTCAGTGTTATAATAACAATATAATTTATTGTCACTTTAAATTATAATATAGAAAACAATAGAAGATACATGTTAAATTGTAATACAGAACAGTGCTACTCAAAGTGGTGGTCCATGACCCATGCCAGTCCCCTGAGCTATTGGCTGCCAGTCCCTGGATGTTTCTAGGAAAGAAAGAAACAATTGTAGTGAATTAGCACAAATATGATGATGGTCCCTGGCACATTGGAAAAATGTAATTGCCATTCCCCCACATCAGATAGCCTGAGAAACACTGTTATAAAAGATAGGATTTTTAAAAGTTAATTAATCTTTAAATTATAGTATGCAGAATATAATACAGTAATCCAGTCTACATGTTACTAAAGCATATATCACAATAGCTAGATCTGATCTCATCAGAAATGAACAAAGGAAAAACACCAGCTTAATCTGTATAAACAACCAGGGAACTGTTTGTTTGGGAGGTAGTTGATGTAAGTTGATGGAATGGTTCCAAAGCCTTACTGTAGCCTTCATTGTAGTCCTACTAGATAACAAACTGAGTTTGATGACTCAACGATCTAGCAAGCAGATTTATTTATTATCACACATAGAAAGGCAAACAAATACTTTAAATTACTAGACAGACAGACAGCTATGTGAACATTGCCTGATTCAGTTCAGAGCCCAGTTTGGCAACATGGATCAAGCGCTGATTGATTTGGAACTCATCTGATCTGGACTCTAGAACTGAATCAAGATATGGAAATCCAGATCACTAGCCTTCCTGTTTGTTTGTTTTCTTTTGTTAACATGCTGCCTTTCTCCCAAAAAGGGATCCAAAGTGGGTCACAATATAAAAGCACATTTAAACAAATTTTAAAACAAATAAAATAACCTAATTAAAACACTAAAAGTTAACATTTACAATATACAAAATTTAAAAACATAATCTAAAACAACCCCCCCCCCAAAAAATAAAACCAGCCCTGCATGATTTTAAAAAGCCTATCTGCAAAGGAATGTTAGAAAGGCCAGCAGAGAGGGGGCCAATCTAACCTCCCATGGAAGGGAATTCCACAAGGTGGGATCAGCACCAAGAAAGCTCTCTCTCCTGTTGAAATACATTGGGAAGCAAATACAGTCGCCCCTCCATTTTTGCGGACTTGAAGTCCGCGTTCCTCACCCATTCATGGGCTGAAAACAGGGAGGGATAAAATAAGGTGCCTACCCATGGGCATGTGCCACCATTCAAGCCTATGGGGCTTGAATAATTGCAGTTTTCCATTTTCGTGGGGGGGGCCCTCCAGAACGGATCCCCCACGAAAATGAAGGGGCTACTGTACAGCTTATAACTTTTCCTTTTTTTTCTTGTTTTAATTTTTTTATTAGATTTATTAAACAATAAATACACAACAAATAATACATATAAATACAAGACGTAGAATTCTAACACTAACACACAAATCACAAGACAATCTAAACATTTATTATCTATTTTCCCTCTTACCCCCACCCTTTATTTCTTTTCCTAAAATAAACCTATATAAAACGTAAGACATTTATCTGACACCAAACCTCACACTTAACTAACAATGAGCTTCCTATCTTGTAAGTGAGATCATTTTCATAAAGTTTCTTTGTGGCCCCTCTTTTCCTTATTTAATCAACAATAATAATAAAAAATGCTACTGCACCACTTAATCCATTACTAAAAATTCCCTATTATCGTCATCTTCAGCTACATCCATCAAGTTCAAAAATTTCACTCTTTACAATGTTCTTATTCAGTTTATTGTGGCACCAGAGCTCTCTGACATAGAAGGCTCAATGTCTCAGAAAAAAACTACAGTTCCCATGATTCCCTAGCACTGAGCCAGGGCAGTTAAAGTGGACTCAGGCTGCATTATTTCTGGCAGTCTGTAAAGGCACAAAATTACAATTCCCTCAGGAACTCCCCCAAACACAGCCCTCTCTCTGGCTTTACAATAGAAGAACTGCACCAAAGAAGGCTATTGAAGAACAAGAGTTAGGGTGGATGGAAATAACTGCACTGAAGGAGATCATGGTGGCCCCATGCTTTTCCCAGTCCATTTCCTACACTGTTCCCTACTTGGTCTTCTTGCTTCAGAAGGGGAAAACCTGTTTCCAGAGTTTTTTTCTTGCCCTATGGATTTTGCTCTTTCTGCCTGGGTACTGAGCCAGATAGAGTGCTTTGTACAGTGCTGGTACTGCAATACCCTGGAAAATTACCACCACTCATATGCTTCCTGCAGTGAAGGAAGATAGCGATCCTGGGATTTGCTCCATGTCATAGTAATCCGAGACAATGCCCTGCCTTTTCTATGGCCTACCCAGAATAAAACTACGCATTTATCTTAACCTCCCCCCGTTAGACATTACCTTACATCCGCGCCTTACCCAGAGAGTTTATTGAAAGTTATTGTTTTTAATTTGTTTATTGTTTAACTTTAGTTTTTAACTTAGACTTGTATTTAATTCATTTTTAAGAGGGGGTTAATAGTGTTAGTTTATTGTTTTGTAACCTATTAGTTAGTTTTAGTTATTAGTTAGTATTAGGTAGTTTTTATTGTTTTGTAACCTATTGTTTTATGTATTGATTTTAGACGTAAGCCACCTTGATGGCTACGGCTAAAGGTGGGATATAAATAAATTATTATTATTATTATTATTATTATTGCCTTACTGGTGATGAAAAAGGCTTGCCTCCACTACCTCTAAAACTACTGGCTTTCACAGATCTTACTGAAGTGAAGGCAAATAGTTCTTATTCCCTTCAGCCTTAGGACACAATGTGGATTTGTATTACTGCTGAAGATCATACCTCATGAGTAAGTTGTACTACAGTCAGATGTAACAAAAGAATGGTTAAACTGTTAATAGTATATAAACGATATATAAGCAGCATGGTGTAGTGGTTTGAGCACTGGATTACAACTTCGAAGATCAGCGTTCAAGTCTCCACTCGGCCATGAAAACTAGGTGACCGTGGACAAGCCACACACTCAGCCCCAGAAAATCCCATGATAGGGTCACTTTAGGGTTGCCATAAGTCAGAAATGACTTCACACAACAAGAACAACAAGCAAAATTATTAAGGAAATAAAATCTGGTGATTTGCTTGCTAAGCCATTATGAATGAATCGGACTATAAAACAGCTTTGCGTTACAGTATGAATTAGACATGCTCTGTGTGTATGTGCACATGCTTTGCGAATAAAATTAATGTCCTTTTTGGCAGACTACATAAATTTAAAATTGCATACACAAGATAATTTTTTAAAGAAACAGATGTTCAGTATGAGAGAACAAATCAGAAAAGTGAGGATACATTTTTCTGTGTTCGACACACACATACAGAGAAAGAGTCTATTATGCAGATTAACAAAGCAAACATAATCCTCTGAGTTAAAATAGACTATTCAGTTAAAGAAAAGTCAATAACTTCCCAGTCTTTGCCATAAAACGTTCATGATCTGCTACTAACAGCTAACTCTTAGCCAGGGGTAGTCAACCTTTCCCCTTTAAGGGCCAAGGGACTTCAGCTCCCTGAAGCCTCAGCCATGTTGGCCAATAGTCCCATGTTGGCCAATAGCTCCTGGGATTCTGGGAGATGAAGTCCCTCGGCCCTTAAAGGGGAAAGGTTGCCTACCCCTGCTCTTAGCAAATGAATAAAGCTATATGTGAGATAAGTGAGTATAATACTTGAATGACATTATACAGTTGCTCCCCATAAGCATTGTGACTGGAGAGTGCTGGTAAGATTCTTGCCTCAAAATTCATATTAGAGATGAAAATGAACAAAATTCAACTTCCCACCCTCCTCAATATCATACCACCTTGATGTTTGCCTTGTATAGTCCTTTGGAGACATACTTGCTTTGTTCTCTCATGTGTTTTTGACACCAGAATCTCCAGATTTTGGTCTTGAATACACTTTGGATTGTGCCATTCATCTCCAGAACCCCTTTAGTGTAAGCCCAATTCAGTTTGGGATTACTTTGCATCAGTTACACAGGTCGATCTTAAATGCATATATGAAAGAAAGAGGGAGGGAGAGAAAGAGATGGAATAGCCAGCAGAAGAATCTATAGATGGAGAGTTAAAGAAATATATATGTAGAAAATAGTCTGTCCTTTCAGGAGTCAAGAAATTGTTGGTTTATTTGCAGTTTAACAGTAATTACTCTTCTATCCTATTAGTGAAGGCAGCTTTTTGTAGAAAGAGTTCCAGGCACTGCTCTTGTAAAGGCTTTTAGAAAAGATATCTTCACATTATTTTAACGTTAAATCAGTTTTTCTGTGATAAATGTACTTGCACAATAGCGAGTCTTAATTTCAGAATCCTTCTTTTAATAAGAACAATCTCTGCCATTTTCTCTATTGTTCAGACAAACAGAGTGAAAGAGACCTGGACCTAGTGCTCCTAGTTCAACAGGTTTCACTAGTTCATGAGTAAACAACAGTGGTCATCAGTATCTGTGGGAGATGGGTTTGGAAAGAGACATTCTTACACAAAAATAGAGAAAAGCCTGTTTCACTGGAAAGTTGGCAGAGTACTTAAACATGTTTGGAGAAGTTCATATTCCAACATGGAAAAACTAGAGGGTACAGTTGCTGAAGCATTCAGGGAAACAGAAGCTTCCACCTAAAATTCTTAATTTTGATGAAAGTGGGGAAGAATTGGGTGTTCCAGAAAAGATTTTGATTGTGTTTATCTCAGACAAAAACTGCAGATATAGATGACAAGAAATACTGTTGTTTCAATTGGTACTGCCTTCTCATTTCCAATTTAAGTGACTGTAGTAGTCTTCCTCTTTTACAACTTTTACCTATTCCAGTAGGATTAGCAGTTGTAGATTGCTTTCACAGTTAACAATCTGGACCATATAATACAAAAGAGACTATAAGACAGGGTTCCCCTCCCCCCCCCCATGTTTTTTTTCCCCTTTTCTTTTATAATTGTGTGTGTATGTATTGAGACCATAGGATTGTTAGGCAGGAGATCATTCTTCTCAGATACTTCTGTGAAATTACTGGGTATTTGTTGCTTAAATAAACACTACCTCATATTTTCTCTTTGTATTTGGAACACATGATTATGTTTATCGAAATTAGAAATGCACCAGTTAGAAGTGCACCATAACCTCTGTCATAATATGTAGGTATATTTTCATAAAAACTGGAAGAATAAGTTGTTATGGTATCCCCCAATTAGCATTAGCCCTCCTTTAGAAAGAAGAAATAAAATGCCATCTTATAACTAGATTTGGATATGGCCTTAAGATTTGACCATATTGTTCTTTGGGAAAGAAATCTCAATGTGTGTTTCTATATCTTTCAGTGCTTATGATGATATAATTGTCTGTATACTCTTACATTGATTTTTTTAAAATGTAGGTTGTTTGTGTTGATCTCTGGTAGATGAACCACAGGATATATCAAATAAATAAACTATTATAAAACACCAAGCACAAGGACAGCAGGGCCATGGTTCACATTAGGTTTAATTGAATCATGCTTACCAACATCCGATGGAATCTGTATGACTAAGGACTTTATCGCAATGGGAAAATTGGAAGGTTAGATGGGGTAGAACCCGGGGCTATCCAATATATTAGTCACAATTGCGCAAATGCTTTTCAGATGACATTGCATGCAAACTGCTTGGAATCTGAACAGAAAGTGACATGAAACAGGCAATAACCATTTTTGGAAAAATACCATGATTTAATTTCCATTTAATTCACAAATTCACTTTCTTTGCTCAATTACTGTAGTGTGAAAGCCATTTGTGGGATTCTCCCTTTCTGTTCTTGTTGCCAGATTTTCCCATGGTTCCTTAGGTAAAGGCAGAGAGATACATAAGAGAAAATGCTTGCTTCTTTCCTCCCGCACCTCTCTGTGTGCGAATGTTTCTTTTCTTCTATTCAGGGCTCTTAAAAGAGCAAGTGATGCAAGACCAGAGAGAGGAGAGTGAGTGAGTGAATGAATGAATGAATGCCTCCTCAGTGATCCCTGAACTGTCCCTTTTAAGGGATTTGGACTTCAGCTCCCAGAAATCCAGACTGTTGGTCAACATGGCTGAGGCTTCTGGAAGTTGAAGTCCAAAATCCCTTAAAGGGGGCAAGCATTGAGTCCAGTAAGCAGTAAGCCCTTTTAAGAAATCCAAGCCTATAGTGTTCACAGCAAAGGCTGCAGGGTCAGGTTGAATGAAGAATGGTGTGTGTGCAGTTACCATTCATTCATGCACTCTCCTCTCTCTCTCTCTCTCTCTCTCCCTCCCCTTGTTGAGTGTGAAAATCATTTGCGTATTTACTTGTTTTTGTGCGATGCACATGCTTTAATCATTATCGGGATGGAGGCACATTTGGTCTTGTCATGTGAAAACCATTCCCACATTTGCGTGCAAGTGCGGGTTAATCTTGGATTCTGCACGGGATAACAGTGCTTTGCGTGTGAAAACCATTTGTGCTGGTTTTCTGACCCTTTTAAACTTCCAATTTTTCCCATGTGATAAAGTCCTAAGCCTTGATCAAGTGCATCATCAAAGGCCATCAGAGCTCATAATTAGAAAGTGTTGCAATTATATGTATCTCATATGTCTTATAGGAGCATTTATCCCTGGAGTGCCTGTCCAACCAGTGATTCTACGTTATCCAAACAAATTGGTAAGCTTTGAGTGTGTTTTGATTCCTAAAAAAATGTGTTTTTAAAATGGATGTTAAATTGTGATAGAATATATTATTTCTTTATCTCTCCCTTTCTTTGGTAAAGCAAAACAGTATTAAATCAGGTAGCAAGTAACTTAGGGCTGGAGTGGATGAGCCAGGACCTTGGTGACCACACAGCATACTCTCAAAGCAGGCTGGCACTGCAGGACCCAAGCTGCACTACTAGGAACCGGATTATCCTGGCTCCTTTTTGCTCTGGTCCAAAGGAAACGAGCGCACCATCGGATCGGCATTGGGCCGCTTTGGGGGCATACATCATGTAGACACCAGGCCCCTAATTTTTGCTTGCTGGAGATTGTTTCATTTGGCCCATCCATTCTGGGCCTAAGGCAACCATTGCCCTCTTCTTGTTTCTCAGTTGTATATATTAATTGCAAAGGAAATTTAGTGTGTATTGGTTCAGCTCCTCCTCAAAATGGAGAAAATAAAGCATCTTCCCTCAAGTATTATAATTATATTTATTTGTATCCCGCTCTTTCCCCAGAACTGGGACTCAAAGTGGCTCAACAATATTAAAAGAACAATACAATTAAAAACATAGAAAAGAGGTGCATTCAAAAGAAATTAAATTATTATGATATTAAAATGGATTGCTATTAAAAGAATAAAATACAGTTTAAAAAGATAAAACTGTTTGAAACACCTTAAACCAATACAACACCCCAAGCCGGTCCTTTAAAAACTTTCTGTTTTAAATGTCTGTCTGAACAGGTAGGTTTTAACTTGCTGGCGGAAGGCCAGTAAGGAGGGGGCCATTCTGGCCTCCCTAAGAAGGGAGTTCCACAGTCTAGGGGCAGCCACGCAAAGGCTTCTCTCATGTCCCCACCAACCGTGTTTGTGATGGTGGTGGGACTGAGAGAAGGGCCTCCCCTGAGTATCTCAGAGCCCAGGCAAGTTCATTCAGGGAGCAACGGTCTGCCAAATAGCCTGGACCTGAGCCATATAAAGCTTTATAGATCATAGCCAGTGGAACTGTTTCAGCAGGGGCATTGTGTGGTTTCTGTAACTTGTCCCAGATAACAGCCTGGCTACATCTCCTTGGACCAACTGAAGTTTCCAAACACTCTTCAAAGGCAGCCCCACGTAGAGCATGTTACAGTAGTCCAAAGGGGATGTAACTAAGACATGTACCACCAAGGCCAGATCTGAGATCTCAAGGAACGGGCGCAGTTGGCAAACATTCAAAAGTACTCCTGGTCACTGCAGAGACCTGGGCCTCAAAGCTCAAAGCTGAGTCTGGGAGTACCCCCAAACTGAGAACCTGTGTCTTCAGAGGAGTGTAACCCCATCTAACACAGGCTAGATCTCTATTCCCTGATCTACCTTCTGACTGACCAAGAGCATCTCTGTCTTATCTGGATTAAGTTTCAACTTGTTTGCCCTCATCCAGTCCATTACTGATGACAGACTCTGTTTAAGGACCAGGACAGCCTCCTTGGATGGGGTGGAAAGAAGTAGTAGAGTTTAATGTCATCGGCATATTGATGGCACCGCATCCCAAAACTCCAGACGACCTTTCCCAGCGGCTTCATATATATGTTAAATAGCCTAAGGGACAACACAGTAGAAACTATTCCTGTGCTCACTGGAAAAACGGAATTTGTTTCCTTTTTTCTTCTAATGGCTGTAACACAGGATATGAAATTTATCTTCAGACTTGAGATCAACAGTCTTGCACAACTAAACAGAATTGCACATGGCTCAGAATTTTTGACTCTTGGGTTTTCTTTTCTCATGCACACACTTTGAATGAACTTAGGAAGAAAAGTGGTACATTCCATCAAGGTTAGGAATGTATCTGCAGAATGCAAGCTTTAATTTACTAGTGACTTATTTTGGGAAGAACCTTTCAGTTTAGTCCAGGGGTAGGCAATGTAAGGCCCAGGGGCCGGATGTGGCCCCCTGAGGCCTTGGACTGGCCCCAGGCCGGTCCTGCCACCACCGCCGCCGCCACCCGCCATGATGATATTGATTATTGTTGTTATTACTTGTTCTTGGGGTTTTCTTGGCAAAATCTCCACAGGGGTTTTGTCATGGCTTTTCTGAGGCTGAGAGAGTGTGCATGCATATTTTTTATTTTTTTTTTAATTTTATTTTTTAAATATTTATTTATTTATTTATTTATTTATTTATTTTTGGTGCTTCGCCGCCCGCCCCCCCCCCCCCAATTGTCTGAGGGACAGCAACCCGGCCCCGGCTCAAAAAGGTTGCCTACCCCTGGTTTAGTTTATGAGTAAATGTATACAAGATTGTATGGCATATCTTGTAACACAAATGCTACATCACTGTCACTAGAGGGCACTGAGAATTCTTTAGTCAGTGTTTTGTAAGCTGGTAGAATTACTGGCTATAGATTATGGTATGCAAATATTTTTCTTTTTGTTAAACTGAGGAATATGATACTTGACTATAAAAACAAACATATTAACTAAGATGAAATAAGCAAGATTTGTAATGCTATATAAATGGAATAAGATCAAGGAGTCATAAAGAAGAATTTTGGTTGAACATAAGGGGAAAAGGTGTATATTTGCTTTGATAATGTAAATAAATACTAAAAAAATTTTTTTTCATCTTTGTGACTAATATATTGAAAAAATGGAATATAGAGACCTTTCAAGTTTATTCTCATTCATATACAGAGAGAGAGAGAGAGATCTACACATACACACACATACAGTCTATATATTAGTAGCACTAATTTGAACCTGTTAGCCTGCTGTCTATAATGGAATATATTTCTCTTGCGCATAGGATACGATCACATGGACGTGGCAAGGTCCAGGAGCGTAAGTCAGCTATGTGTTACTTGATTTTTTTAATTATTATTGTTCTGATTATTGTGCTCAGAAAGATTTCTTCAAGTTTCAAGTGATGGTTGTGGTGATTTTAAAGAGCACTATGTGCAATAATGACAAATTATTTATAGCTCTCATATTACATGCCTATCCAATTATTTTTTATAATTAGCAAGGACTGGTTTCTTGTTCATACATACAATTGCTTTTAAAAAGAAAATGGCATGCGTTCTGATAATAGTTGCAGAACTGATAATCTGTGAACGTGAAAATGAAAAAAAAATGTTTTCTGCTTTCCCGTCTAGGTTGAAAATTCTGTGGCTTACTTTATGTCAGTTTCATAATTTTGTGGAAATAGAGGTTAGTATAAAATTGCCAGTCTGCATAATTCTGCATATTGACCTAGGACAAAATGTTTTCAAAAACCAATTTAAATAGCATCTTTTTTTTTTTTTTGACATTAAATGGACACTACAATGGGGAGAATCTATGACAACAATATAGAGCAGGGCAGGCAATCTTTTTGAGACCTGGGCCGGTCTCCCGTAGCCCAGGTCTCGGCTGGGCCGAGGGGGGGGAATGGCGGTGCGTGCACCCTCCTCTGCTGCGCGCGACCCCCGCGCATGCGGGCGCTACCACGTCCGCCACCGTAGCGCGCGCAGCCGCAGCCACCACGGCACATGTCGTGGCTGCCATTTTGGAAATCCAAATCGCGGCCACGATGCGTTTTGCAGAGCGGCAAAAATGCGCCCCAATGGCGGCGCGCGGTAGTGGTGGCGGCGCGCGGTGGCGGCAACGGCGGCAACCTTCGGCCTGAGCCGGTAAGTCCGGGGCTCAGGGCCTTAAACGGCCCCCGGGCCGTAGGTTGCTGGTCCCTGGTATAGAGCATGGAGAGAGGGTAATAGCTGATTCTCCCCTTCAATTACAATAGCAATCATCTACAATTTTCTGATCATTGTGGTTTTACATTTAATTATACTTCTGAAACTGAGTAGAAAAGGGTTGGGGCTTGCTAGAGAGAACTTTGATATTATTTGTTGATCATTATGCCAGAGACCATACATGGCTGGTACCCCTGAGAGCTACATTCTACATCTGTAGTGCTCTAAAGAGGAAAAGAGTATTTTTGCAGTTAAAAGCTTTAGCGGTGGAAAAGATGAGGCACTTACTGCAACAAAAACATAACAGAAGGACATACTGATTGGCACTAAAATCATAATTATGGCACAAAAAGATTAACATATTTTTGTGAGATAATTTTGTGAGATTAACCCCTCCCCCCAAAAAAACCCTAATGTTTGTTACATTACTGCAACTCCTGAATGGTGTCTGTAAAAACTGTAATGGTTTTTGCTTTTTGCTCTTTAATTTCTATCCCTTTTATTTTAACTCTCTTAAAAGTTGCATAATTAGTGTATGGCTGTACATAATTGTGAGATTGTTTTGAAACTTCATACCATTTTTTTCTGCTCACAGTTCCTGCCTGTATATATACCTTCTGAAGAAGAAAGGAAGAATCCATCTTTGTATGCAAATAATGTGAGACGTGTAATGGCAAAGTAAGTGGTCTTTCATTTCTGATAGCATAGGGTGGAATCTGCTTATTTTGATATGGTGCTGACTTCTATATTTGCTTATATTTCCCTTATATGAAGTAACTGTAATAAAACTAATGTGATTAAACTTTATAAAGAAAACACTGCCTTTTGGATAGTGAAGATTTGTGAGGTAGTGGAACAAAAGGAGTAGTCTAGTTCTTGTTGGTATAATTTATAATACATTATATTATAAATGTAATGCACATTTTCTTCACTGAAGGGCTTTAGGAGTTCCTGTCACAGACTATACTTTTGAAGACTGCCAGCTAGCTTTGGCTGAAGGACAACTCCGTCTCCCTTCAAACACTTGTCTCTTAGAATTTGCAAAACTTGTAAGAAGTCTTGGGTGAGTAGATCCATTGATGTGTAAAAGTATACAGTTGAATAATTAAAACTCTGAAACTTATATAGTCAGATTTAAACAATAGGGCATTTTGAGTATGAGGGAATAGCTACCCATCATTGTGTAAAGGAATGTCCATCTTTTTAGCTTTCCTAAAATGAAGATCTGGTGTATTACAATAGAGGACCAGAACAAAAATTGTTTGAAAAATGAAATAATTTCAAAACTTGTCAATATTATAGAAGCTTCAGTTAATTATAAAAGGCATATTACCACTTTTCTTCAGCTGAATATCATCAGGTTCAGTAGACTGGTCTTACCACCAAAAAAACTATAATTTCTCTGCTAGGGTAGTACTTATTTTCTGTCTTTTGACTAATCCATCATTGCTTTCTACAGTTAGATGGAAGGAGGAAGGACTGTGTTTTGTAGAAATGAATGGCTAAACTGCTTAAATCTGTATATCATTTTACAATTGTATCTATTTGCTTACTGAAAGTGAAAGATAACATAATGTTATGTTATAAGCAAGACATTTATTGGTGCTGAGATTATTTTTTTCTTTGATTCCCCCCCCCCCCCCCCCCCGGTTTTGATTATTGCATTGAAGTTCATTTTCATAAAAGGGGAGGTTTTATCAGAGTGCACACAGGGTCGATTCTGGGAATTGTAGTCCAAAAAAGTACAAAATAACCTTTCCATCTCTCTTGGAGGATACACACAGATAAACTGCATGCTGCAAAGTTCTGTGATTTGCTGCAAGTGTGAGGATGTATGTTTGACTGAGTAACTACTGGAGAAGAAAATGTAGAATTTGAGCATGTAGGGAACAATGTTTAGCCGCCTTACTCTTCTGCTAACCTCTAGCAGGGAAACCATGCAAATTATATATTACCTAGACAGAAATCCAAATGATTTATTAAATCCAAAAATTTTAGTTAAAACAAAGAATACTGTGTATACTCATGTATAAGTCTAAAAATTTTAGTTAAAAAATAGACCCCAAAAAAACTGAGTCGACTTATCCATGGGTCACTGTAACTACTGTACTTTAAGTATTACTTTAAAAAGGAACCATCCCCTAGTCAAAGGCAAGAGTGTAATCTTTCCCGAAAGCACTGACCTATTCTCCATTCTCTTAATCCATCCAGCCTTTAGGGTGAGCACAAACACTTATGCATGCTGGGATTTTGTAAGTTCTTTGGTATTGTTTTCCTTTGCTTCATCCTTTAGACCCTTTCTTACATGCCCCTTAAGTTTTACCCTCAACTTATCTACGGGTCATATCAAAATCCATAATCTTGGCCCCAAAAAACTGCCCTCGTCTTATAAATGAGGTCAACTTATAGTTGAGTATATACGGTAGTTGATATTTTCCCCAAAATAATAATTAATCACAAAAAATAATACATACCTTAGTTGTTTTGCTCTTTGTTTTTAGGTTAAAGCCAGAGAAGCTTGAAAAGGAACTTGAGGCATATTCAGGAAGTGCTAAGAGAATGAAAGGCCAAAGGGTCAGTCTTAATGAGTTTGCTGAATACTTGGAAGTCCCAGTTTCAGATACATTAAAAAATATGTTTGCACTTTTTGATGAGGTAAGAAGTTCAGTAATTCTAGACTTGTCAAATGAAATGCTTTTAGTATTTGAATTAAACTTAAAAAGTGGTCTGTGGTCCAGTGGTGCCAGTTCTCCTCATCAGATAGAGAGAGAAAACAGATGGGCAAAGCGAGACATTTATATGATGCATGCCTCCAAAGTGGGTGGAAACAAGGAACAAAGCCAGGCTCCAGGGCCAAATACCAGAGCAAAAAGAACCCGGGATACTCCAGCTTAGTCTGGAAAATGCACATCTTCGTACCTGCATATAAACACCCTGACACAAGTGTGTGGCTGCAGCAAAGCAAAAATAAAAAATTTTAAAAAAATGAAAGTGCGACAACGCCAATGGACATAGTCACAACATGCACAAACCAAACCAGACAGTCCAACAGGGGGGGCATGGGGTGAAGGGGGCATGTAGGGTGGAACTCCATGATTGTGCTTTGCCAGAGTATCACTTGGCACACCAATGCATCAGTGCCCTGAACTGGCGGAGCATTGCCAATCAAAGGGGCAGGAGTGCAATGGGATGGCATCGGGGCAGACATGGGAATTACTTGGAGGTTGCAGGCAGTGTGTTTGTGCAACAGTGCACATGGATGTGGGGAGGCAACAAAAAAATTACCCAGTGGCATGGCTTGACACCACACCATGTGTACAGGCCGTGCGTATTCAGCTTACCTTGAGAGCAGACCATGTGGGCAGCGGAGTTTCAACCCGCTTTTGGAAAAAGCAGGATTGAGCCTCTTTTTCCTGCCTGTCTCCTCTGACTCAGAGTGAGAAAAACTGCCCAAGATCCTACTCTCAAATCATGTTAAGAATATATTGGGCTGTTACAACTGTAATGTAGAAAGTATCTATTTATATTATGAACAGTAGCATCACAAAGCATGAGAGCTAAATTAAAAGAGTGTGTACATACCTTTAGCCTGTTGTGTGAGCATGTGTGGTCTTAAATTAAGCTTTTTATGGACTGCTGATCACTATATTTACTGCAGAAAAATGTGGCAAAAGGGCTCTCCTGCTGTGGAAAATGTTTATGGAATGTAAAATCCAATTGTGTCCCTTCAACAAAGAATAGCACCTTCCCCCGTGAAATCTGCTCAACAAGGTTGGATGACCTTCCAAAAGCAAATTTTAGAGGCACGTAGGAGGTTGCAGTAGGGAGACAAGAATAGTAAAGTTCAGTTCAAACAGAAGTCTGTTCGACTATTATAGGGTGTCTTCCTGTGATATTGACATTCGCATTTTTACAAGTCAAATTGTGTCTGTCTGTCTTCACATATAATAAGCACAAGGTTGGAGAGTGTGACACCAGAGGTCATATATTAAAATGGCTATGTAATCAGCTCTTTTGAAAGGTGTTCTTGTACCCAAACTACCAAAAAGTCTTAGACAAGCATTTGAGTACAATTGCATGCAATTAAACATTCTAGAAACCCACCACTGCAATAAATAAGAGACTTTCATGACACTGTAAGAGTTCAGAAAAAATTAAGTGCCCCTATTACTTGAAAATCAGTAGATACGTAGTCTTAATGATAGTCTTTGGAAGTTTGGCTTTGCACACCTTTCTATAGAAGCCTTCATGTGAGCTTTTTATGTGTGAACTTGAAATGTTCCTTTTTCTTCCAAAATTATTTTTTGTGAACCTGGTAATGTAGTCTTGATTTGTTCTCTTTGTAGAAGGAAGATGGTCTGATTGACTTACGAGAATATGTAACAGCATTGTCAGTAGTCTGTAGGCCATCTAATACCCTGCAAACAATACAGTTGGCTTTTAAGGCAAGTAGCAGCTTTTATTAAATCATTTTATTAAAACATTT
Source organism: Phrynosoma blainvillii (assembly GCA_026167975.1). Classification (NCBI taxonomy): domain Eukaryota; kingdom Metazoa; phylum Chordata; class Lepidosauria; order Squamata; family Phrynosomatidae; genus Phrynosoma; species Phrynosoma blainvillii. Next base: position 136,390,970 of record JANUYF010000004.1, on the reverse strand, counting down.
TTAAAAAGTAACCTTATTTTGCAAAATAACTAAATATTGTACCCAACTTCTGTTTATACCTGGCAATGAATGTGAAGTCATTATTCACTTTACCACTGGAATGTTTAACTGCAGCTGCTCCATGCATCAACATTTTTGCTTGCAAAATAGAGGAACAATTTGTTGTAACTTATTTTTTATAAATCATCAGGAGTATGATATAGATTGCTGCCCTTGGGTAGCATCCACACTGGAAAAATAATCCAGTTTGACACCACTTCAACTGCCATGGCCTAGTGCTGTTGAATTCTGGGAACTCTAGTTTGCTTATAAGTTCAGTGCAGCATCAGGCAATAACTAGTATTTGAGTGAGTTGTAACCAGTGCTTCACCACAAAGACAGCCTTTCAGAACATTGGTATACAGTGTATTTTGTCTTGTGAGCATTAGATGTTGACAGAGTAATTTTTAACTGGCATTTATTTATTTATTTAGAATATTTATACTTCGCTCTTCAGCCATGAAAGCTCTCAGAGCAGCTTACAGATTGTTAATTTTAACTGGTATCTACTGTTTTGATTGGCTTTTATATCTACATGGAGTATACTCCTTTCTCTCACTTTTCATCTCCTTTGAGTGCAACTTGTAGTCTAAAGACAGCCAATAAAATTGTTGTTGTTGCTGTTGATGTTGTTATTTCTTACCAGCCTCTGCCCATGGGTTGAGGTGAGGAACAATAACAGATTAATACACAACAAACAACACCAGTTAAAACACACAATATCAACTGATAAGAACAAATAACATAAATACATATTAAAACAGTCAATCCATATTTATAATTTACAATTTAAATTTAAAAATCATCTGGATAGGCTGGATAATTTGATAATCTACAGTCAAGCCATAGAGTTATTTGTGAAGGTGAAGGCTTCCACGGCCGGCATCCATGGTTTTTTGTGGGTTTTTCGAGCTATGTGGACGTGTTCTAGAAGATTTTATTCCTGATGTTTCTCCAGCATCTGTGGCTGGCATCTTCAGAGAACGCTGGCATGGAAGTGAGTGGGGGACCAAGGGTCACACAGTATAAACACCCACACCCCACTCATTTCCATGCCATCATTCTCTGAAGATGCCAGCCACAGATGCTGGCGAAACCTCAGGAATAAAATCTTCTAGAACATGGCCACTAGCCTGAAAAACCCACAAAAAACTGTACAGTTATTTGCAAATGTAAAAATAATTAAAATCATTTTTATTAAACAAACACAATCACAAACACATTTTATAGATATATCTAAAATACAAACAATAATTTATTTATTTTAATTTTTTTATTTAGAGTATTTATACCTGGCAAAGGCTCCCAGAGCAGTTTACAGATTGTTGACAGCTTCCTTTCCTCACATTTACATTCTAAAAGGCATGACACAATAATAATAATGTAATAATAATATAATAACAAACAGTAAATAAACAAACACAACTAAACTGTTAAATAAAAATAAACACACGGTACTGATCACCCCCTTCTAATGGATATAAAATGGGTCCTTGGTATCTGCTGGGGTTTGGTCCCAGAACCCACCCACTCCCCATGAATACCAAAATCTGTGGTTGCTCAAGTCCCATTAAATACAGTAGCATAGTAAAATGGCGCCGCTTATATAAAATGGGAAAATCAAGGTTTGCTTTTTGGAATTTAAATATATTTCAAATATTTTCAAGCTGTAGATGTTTGAATCCATGGATAAAAAATCTGTGAATATGGAGGGATTACTGTCTACCAATTTTATTCTGCTTCCTTATATTTAAACCTCTACAACAGTGGTACTCAATTTTTTAACCTTTGAGATCCCCTCCCTTTACATCTACACCCCCCCCCCCATTTGGCATTGTATATGAAAATATTTTGTTTATTTAGTGCGCATATTTTCCATTTGTATATTCATGTATATTCATATTTTAACATTTTATAAGGAAATAACATCTTTCAAATTAGAACAGTTTTATTTAAGTAAATTCAGGATTTAATGCAATGAATATGAACATTTTATACATAAAAAGGTTTGGGAAGAGGAGGAGGATCAGGGCTTCCAAGTCTTGCACCCCACCCCCTTGAGAACTCTCATGCCCGGCCAGGAGTTCTGCCCCATCGTTTGAAAACCACTGCTCTACAATATACCAAACCTATTTATTTTACAAAACCTAAAATTGATTCATGTCTCCAATGTAACTGCAAATATATAATAAACAAATCAAATCTATCTTAAAATTATTCAAAGATTTCTCTGTAATCAACATTGTCAATTTGTCCATTTCAGCAAGTTGAATAATCTTCATTAGCCAAACTTCTTGTGTTGGTATGTCAGTGTCCTTCCATCTTTGGCATATATTATTCTCACTGCTGTAATCATGTACTGTATTGCAATGTCTTTTTCATATTTCTTCTCCACTTGATCAATCAACCTTCAAAGGAAAAAAAAATCTTGGGTTTTATCTGTATCTTTACATTTAAAATGTCCTCCAACAATGAATGGAATTTGAATCCAGTATTTCTGCCGCTTATCACAGGTTCACCATGTATGAAAAAAGACCCTATCTTCAACTTACATTTCCTACATTTGTTTGAACCATCTGTTTAGTGTTAAATATCATCTGTACATCATTTTATAAAAATTCTTTATCCAGTTCTTTCCCATTGTTCCATTTGAATTGGGAAACCAATATGTTGAGCCCATTTTACTATACAATCCTTCACCTGTTCCCCATCTGTTTCAAATCTCAACAATAGTTTATACATTTTAGTGATCAAACGTTCATCATGTGTACACAGTTAAATTTCAAACTCAGGTTTAGACATCTCAAATCCTTTTTTATTTATTTTAAATCCTTCACTTAATTGACTGTAAGCAAACAAGTTTAACACATGATCCTCCAAGTCCAGTTCTTCCCTTAATTTCAAGCTACTTTGATTGTTCTCTACAACCAACAGAACTTTATATGTCAACCATTACTCTTTCATATAAATTTCTCTCTTAAAGAAGGCTTCTATAGAAGAGCACAAAAGAGGCATCCTTCAGTAGAACTTTGTTTTATATTTATCCTATCTCACATAATGATTTTTGAAGTTTGAATCTACCTTGAGTTTTTCATAGTATAGATAACCATGAAACTTGGAATTCATATCTGAAAAAAATGTTTAAAATTCTGTAGAAGAAGCTAAATAAAATCTAATTACAGAATTAAAAGTGACAGGAGAGAAAAAAATTACAAAATTACATTATCAAACAAGTCTGTGAAGGATTTTCAAAATTATTTAAAGAAACAAAAGCTACAGACATTTTCAAAGAAAAAATTACAAAATGTTCAACCCAGAAAAATATCTCCAAAATAAATGTGAATCAAAAGGAGCTCTTAGAATCACACATAACCAAAATGGAAATTATTCAAGCAATCAAGAATTTGAAGGAAAACAAATCTCCAAGACCAAATGGTTATACAGCCATCTTCTACAAAACGTTTGAAAAAGAACTGCTAGAACCATTGTATACAATAGTGAATAAAATACATCTGGAGGGAATTCCTAAGACATGGGGAAAAACAGAAATAGTGATTATACTCAAGGAAGGAAAAGAGACAACAGATATTACTAACTATAGACCTGTTTCACTGCTGAATACCAATTATAAGAACTTCACCCCAATTTTATCTAGGTTAAAAAAAATGATTGGAGGACATAGTGCATGAAGATCAAAATGGGTTCATCCGTGGCAGGCAAATCAGACATAATGTTAGAATAGTTATCAATCTTACTGAATATTATGATTTGAGAATTGGCAAAAAATTGATGTTAATGTTCTTGGATGCAGAAAAAGCATTCAATAATGTTAAATGGGATTTTTTGTTAGAAATACTAAATCAAATGGGATTCAGACTGAAATTTAAAGGAATAACAAAACAAATTTATAACAATAAGGAAGCACAATTAGTGATAAATGGAGAAAGATCTCAAGAATTCAAAATAAATAAAAGGACAAGACAAGGTTGCCCATTCTCACCTTTGTTATTTATTTTAGTTATAGAAATACTATACTCAGTCAAGGAAAACAGATTAAAGGAACTAAGCTCAAAGGGCAAGAAATAAAAGTAAAAGCATTTGCGGATGATGTGGCATTTGTTTTACAAAACCCAGAAAATAGCATTGACCCCATCATTGAAGAACTAAAGAGTTTTGGCAATCATCAGATTCAATTTAAACAAGAACAAAATCTGGTTGCTAACAAAAAACATAAGAAAAGATGAAGAAAAAAAACTGGATGAAAAATTGGATGCAAAGTTAAGAAAAAAATTAGATATCTAGGGTTTTGGTTAACCAGCAAAAATAATTGACCTCTTTGAAAACAATTATAATAGAACATGGAGTAACATCGAAAAAGATCTTCAGAGATGTAGGAAAAGCAATTTGACTTTACTTGGAAGAGCTGTGGCAATTAAAATGAATGTTCTCCCCAAACTAATATTTTTGTTTCTTAATTTGTCAATAATATACTATTCAAAGATTTTCTAAAAATGGAATAAAGAAATCAAGAAATTTATATGGAAGAGGAAGAATGCTAGAATAAACTAGGACACACAAAGAGATTCAAAGGATATAGGAGGATTGGCACTCCCAGACTTTCAATTATATCACTCAGCAGCAAGTATGATTTGGATAAAAGACTGGATTAAGTTACAGAGTTCAAAGATGTGAAATCTAGAGCAATACAAAGCCAGATATGGGTGGCATGCCTATATCTGGTATGAAGAATCTAAAGTTAACAATGAATTTGACAATCATATAATAAGAAAAGCATTGTTTAAAAACTGGCTGCAAGTGAAAAGAAATTTTTACCCCAAAATGCTACTTTGGGTGTCATCCCAGAAAGCACTTTTTGGACGATAGGAAACAAATAAAAATGGATAACCTATAAAGACTTATTGCATAAAAATGAAGAAAACAAAATAGACATAAAAATCAATGGAAGATCTAGAAAAACAAGGAAAGAAACTACAGTGGATGAACTATTGGTAGATCAAAGAAAGAGTTAAAGAAGATCTAGAAAGAACAGGTTTTGAAGAAGAGGAAAACGATCTGGATAGAATACTATGGACATCAGGAGAAAAGAAAAATATTAGCAAATTTTATAAGATCTTACTGAAAAGGGATTTAGAAAGAAACAAAATAAAAGATTGCCTGATAAAGTGGGCAATAGAAATGGGCCATAATATTGAATTAGAAAAATGGGAGTCTGCAAGCATAAAAACCAATAAATTGACTGAGTCGCAAAGTTTAAAAGAAAACTATTATAAAATAGCAAATCATTGGTATTACACTCCACTTTTATTAGATGAAATATATAAACTAAACAACAATAGATGCTGGAGATGCAAAAATGAAAAAGGCTCATTGATATATCTGTGGTGGAGCTGCAAAATAATAAAGAAATTCTGGCTGAAAATCTATATAAAGATAAAAGAAATGCTTAAAATAGAATATGATTTCAATATAGAACTATATCTACTGAAATAACTGCAAAAGGGTAAAAGAGAAGGAATGTAAACATTGCAAAATTATTTTATATTTAATAATGGCAGCTAGGATTATAATAGCAAGAAATTGGAAAAAAGAACAAGTTCCGAAGGTAGAAGATTGGAAAACAAAAATTTATGAAATGAAAGAAATGGATAAATTGACAACGATTTTAAATAAAAAAATAGACAAATGAGAAAGAGAATGGAAACTGATGATAAAAACAACTGAAAGAGAATAGAGAAACTAAAGGGAAAAATAATAGTGATTTAAAATAAATAGTTCAAGGGGAAAAGAGGAAGGGAAACATTGTATATAAGTCAGTAATAAGAGGGAAAGGAGGAGTTTTGGTTATAGTTTATGAGTATTATTTTCATGCTGTTAGTGGAAGAATATTGATAAAAAGCAATTATAATGAGTATTAAAAATATATAATGTTTTTTCATCTCTTGTTATAAAATGATACTTAAAAGAAGAGGTGAAGAAATGAAAAGAAGAATGGGGAATGCAGGTCTCCAGTGAAAATAAGTAGAAATAATCAACAAGAAAACAGAAGAAAAGAAATGAAAATGTATCTTGTATAATAATATTTATAATTTAAGAATAAAAAATTGTAAATTTTGAAAAAAAAATAAGGAAAAGTCTATAGGAGAAAAAATGGCACAGCTGTTACTGTGGAAGTAAAAGTTTAACTTGTCAGGAACAAAAATCTCCAACTGGGCTTGGTTCAGAAAAAGCTATATGGTGTTGGATAGCTGAATTATATATTGTTTGGAGAAGGTCACCCAAACCTCTGACTCTACACCATGAAGATTATCACACAAGGGCTATTTACAGTTTAATAGCACTATTCTATTGTTATTAAGGGAAAACTATACAATGGCGATATTAAAACACTTACTTTCACACTGGTCGCAATAATGATTCCTGAGCAGTAAAAAAGCATTTTTACATTCCAAACGTCAGCAGAAGGGTTTGTGTTAGCAGAGAGAAAAATAGGTCTTGCACACTGGGAGACTGGGTGATTCAATTTAGGAGATTATCCTCCTGTTACATTCTGAGATTTGTAGTTTAGGAAGGGACATTTAGAATATTCAGCCAGAGAACTCTTAGGCCTCACTGAACTACAAACCCCAAAATGCAACAGACGGCAGTCAGAGTAGTTAAAGTGGAGTAGCCCCATTTTAATGAGTGTAGTACGATAATCTATTCTCTGGAATTAAACGAGAATTCGTTTAATGACAAATTCTCAATAGCACTATTGAAACTTGATTGCCTTTCACATGTTTGCAATAGTGCTAATGAATCACTATCGGCAAGCCACTGATGGTTTTTTATCATCAGTGAGATATTCCACTAGCATGACGATTCCATGATGTTACAAGAGCGGTAAGTGGATGACATGTGAAAATCTTTCCCTGATAATGCAATAATGATGGTAGCAATGCACTTCTCTGCCATTTCTTAACCCTGTGTGATAATCTTCCATAGCTTAGTAACAAACCTAGTTTAAATATATTGCTTTGCTGGAACAACAAATTCCAGCCTTGACTACATTCTTCTTCTTTTTTTACAGATGTATCAATCAGAATGTGGCACTGTAACAGAAGAGGACATAACTTGCATTTTAAAAACTGCAATGGGTGTTTCAGACCTTAATGTATCGAGCCTTTTCAGAGCTATAGATGTTGACAGAAGGGGGAGAATTACATATGGTGAGTGTATAGAATGATTTTTTTCCCAATTTGTAACAATGGAGAACATTTATATAATAGGGATGATGTGTATCCGCACAAAGGCTTTGGATACTGTGACTGATACTGTTCCAAGCATGACCAAGACTGGATTCAACCACTGTACAGAATGTCTTTACTATCCAAGAGATATACAAAATCATACCAGAAAAAGAAGACAGTGTCACTTATTGAATTATTAATCAATTATGTGCTTACAATATAAACTTCCTTCTTTTATGTATTTCTAGATGAATTTCACAAGTTTGCTGAAATGTATCCAGACTTTGCTGAGGAGTACCTATATCCTGATCAAATGGAGACTGAAAGCTCTTTGGAAACTCCTGCTCCCAATGGTTTCTGTACAGATTTCAGCCCAGAAACTGCTGAAGATAGGAGAAATCGTCTACAGAAGAAGCTGGATTAATATTAACAATTCCCTCATCCTCTTCTGGTGAGAGGAGTATGTTCTGTCTTGGGCTCTTCATAGTCACACAATTATATATGACCTGAAGGATGTGAGAGAAAGGTGTCTCTGTGTGAGTGAGTATGTGCGTAGATGATTTTATTGGATTAATGAGCATCTTCAGGCTTCCTATTGGGAAGGTCTTGTTTTTCCATCAGTATCTTGGGAAAGTAAAGAATGTAAATTAACTTTAATTTCTGTACTTAAAAAGAAGATGCTTGCATATTTATATTCCATTGTTTAGTTTCATGTACAGTGTCCTACAAAGTGTGCATGTGTAAAGAATACTGTAGCTCCTATGGTGTCAAGTGCACTTCGGTGATTAGTGTTATCCCTATTTAGGGAATTGTTTGCGGGGTCAAGTTTTGCTTTCCTTTTTCATGTGGATGGATCTGTTGACTACTAACTCATCTTCTGAGCAAGGCAAGTTCAGCTTGGCCCCTTTGTTTTCATTTCATTAAATAGTTAAAGGAAGAAAAGTATGCAAAAATATTTTAACTAAGGAATTGTTTTTATTATTTTTTTCCTTGCAAGGTAACGTTTTTGGTCTCTCAGTCTATGGTAACCTCAAAAGGGATAAGAGGAGCTGTTCTCAGGGTTGTGTGCATTCTGTGCTAATACTATTAAAATTCGGTAATGCAGATTCCACAAATTTCCAAAGTTTATGTAAATAATATGAATTAGGTACATTTCCACATTTTGCATTGGCCTGCTTTTGTGGTACCTTGGCAGAAGCGAAGAAGTATACAGGCAGAAGATACACTGACCTGTTTACTGGAAGTTCAGACCACTCTTCTCCATCTCCCACCACCAACCTAAAAGCTGTGGTGATTTAAAGAAGCATATCTTCAGAGCCCTAAGATTTAGAAATTCACAATTAAAAAGAGAAAGTTAAATTCTCTGGATGATGAATTCTGGATTAAACTGTGATTTCTGTACTATCGGGTATGGTTGCAGAATGTACATATCCCTGGTCATTTCCTTGTTTCTTCTATTGCTGTTCCGTTTGAGTTTTCTAGACAAGGGTAAGTAAACAATGTATATTTTAAAAACAGCTTCAAAGGACATGGCTTTTTGTACAGAAACAAAATATTGTGTAAGAGACCAAACAGGCATGAAATAAACCTTTGCTAGCATCAGAAATCCAAAATATTCCCTTAAAAGTATCCACACAAGTTTAAAATTCTAGCTTTTTGAATTTTCAGAAAGATATGATCCTGCTTTTCTATTGTTGCCTTTGTAATTGCTCTTCAGTGGGAGATACTCATCTAGTTTGCATATAACATTAAAGCAGGATTTAGTCAAAGTCCCTGTGCTTTGACATACCTTGCCCCCTTTCCCTCTCTTACTCTTATATGGCTGGGAGGAAGACTTCTGTGCTTAGTTTTACTTTACAGAGTTTTCAGAGTGGTACACATGTTGGTTTGTCGCAGCATAAAAAGGGAAAGGGGAAAAGAGGAATCTAGCAGCACTTTTAAGACTGATTTATTCTAACATGAACATTTATGAATATTAGTCATGTCCTCAGATGGACTGATAGAGACTGTTGATGCACCTGAAGAAGTGGATTGATATCCACAAAACCTCATGCTAGAATAAATCAGTTAGTCTTAAAGATGCTGCTAGGTTTCTCTCCACTCTTACCTTTTAATGTTTACAAAACGTGTTATATTTTGTGTTGGAATCAAACTCCTGTAGTGTAAGATCACAGGATTTTAAATAGCTATTACTGTTGCCCTAGGTCTTGATGAGAATAATTTCTCCACACTTATCTCTAAGGTCTTGGAAACATACACACACAAATTGACTTCACCTATTGTTTTATAGACCCCATTAAGATCTGATGTCCTCCCCATTGTTCAGGCTGAGGAATGTGCTCATCATCAGCCCAAAACAGGTGGGCAGATGACGCATGCCCCCAGAGCAGCCGGAAGGTACGTGGAAAGCGCACCTAGCTGGGAAAAGCCAGCAGCAAAAGGAGCAAAGTCTGCTCTTTGCCGGCATCCCGTTCGGGACTGTTCCATCAGTTCCATCAGGCAGCTGGAGCAGACCACCTTAACTGGTTCACCATCTTTGCAAAGGTCCAAAGCGGAGCCAGTCTAAAACTAATCAGATAGTTATCTGTCCGTTGCAACAGAATCCAACATATCTCATCCACATTCAGGGATACAGATTCACCAGAAAAGAGTACCGCATCACAAGTATGCTTTGTGATGTGCAAATTACTAATTGGGACAGGTCTGTGGTTATTGAGGAGGACATGTAATCCTGAACTGTTCCTGAATGAGCAATCTTAGCATTTACAGTAGAAAAGCAGTAATTAAGTTGAGCTACATTTGCAGTGTGGAAGTACAATCAGTGTCCTTGCTTTTCCGTTTTCCTTCCCACGTGTACCACATGATGGCAGGCCTCTTCTAGTTGCTTGAAAGCAGCCTCTTCCCTGGAGGCATTTAGACACCAGATGCCTGTCTTGCTTATAGGAAAACTATCATAAAGACTAGAAGAATTTTCTTAATTTTTTTTTAAAGTGGTGCTTTATTCTAAAGTAAACTAAATAAAATGTTTGTTCAATTACATGCCTGCTCTGTTCAGAGACAAATGTCCTGTTTGCTGTGTATGAAGATAACAACCTATTCCAAAATTGAAGGTTCATGCAAATAGTCTTGTTGAAGCTGGTGAAGTAGTGTATATCAAGATAGGGACCAAAGAATCCAACACTACTTTTGTTGTTTAAAAAGAGCTGTTATGATCACTTCAGTCCTTCTCCTGTTAGTGGGAACAGCTTTTGATTAATTCTGTTTGTTTGTGGGATGATGACTATAATATAGAGTCCTACCTGGATAAAAGTCACAGCATTTTTATACTTCCCTCTGTTGTTTAAATGAATTTTAATGTAAGATTTTTCATTGACTTTAAAATGCATACAATATTACTGTTTACATGAAGTAGCACGATGGCTGTTGGCTGCTATCAAGTTGAACTTTTTGCTGTTAGTCCATTCTTGAAAATTTCCTTAGGCTCAGCAGTCTTTCGGTTTTGCAAGGCATGTGGAGAAAGAACAACTCTATAATCCTCTTTAATGGCATGCCTTTGGCATATTTACAGGTGAAATTACTGTTCAGGCATTTGCCCAAACTACTTAGCGAGGTAGTAATGGGGTGGTGCCATTGCTTCTGGTTTCTCCCTTCCACTCAATCCCTGACTCTTTGTACTGTGCAGCAAGATTGGATTGGATCCTTTTGAATATGAGTCAAACACTCCATTCGATCAGGGATCCTAATAATCTTGTGGGAATCCTGTGGGAAATTCTGCTTGCCTTTAAGTGAATGTCCGTTCAGACCTCCCTGTTGAATGAGAGCAGGAGCTAAGAGAGTGGGCAGATGGGAGACATGAGTGGAGAGATCAGCCCCACTGACTTGCTCATCAGGCAAATACTCAGAGTTAAATAGAAGCTATAAATATATACAGGGCTATATATGTCTATACAGAATCCAAAAGTATGTATCATATCCTTTATTTGAAGATTATATGAGTAGGATGGGATAGGGAAACAGCAGATGAAGGCTATATTCAATAGACTGCATATCGAATTAGCCCCAGAATGATGCTTACCCACCTTTCCTACTCAAATTGCCAAATTTAGTTATAGAGTGAGCTACATGACAGCATGGATAATCATTTGCAGAGGTTAATCCTAGGAAGACTTCAGCTAAGACTTTATATGTGAGCTTGGTTTTTCCCCCTCAGTGAAATGAATGGGCTACAGCAAAGTTTCAGTTCTTAAACCCGAAGATTACCTTCTCAATTTAATAAGTTCTGACTTTGGGGCGGGGGGGGGGGGAAGTCTCAGAATTCCAACCACCATCCATTATTCTTAATCATACATTCTAATAGTGAATTCAGTCACTGATTGCTGATGAGGCAGAATGATGATGCCCACACAAGAAACAGGTACAGGAATGCTCCCTCCCTGCCACCCGCTGCTGAGTTACAGTTTTAGGAAACAAGGGAGAAGAATGGAATGAAGTATCCAGGAACTGAGTATGGATGGTACTTAAACAAGAGCATTCCAAAACTATATTGCAGATTCCTCATGTATCTTAGAAGTCTCAGGTAGCTGTTAGTGCCATTCTTTGCCAACACAGTTGTGGCAAGTACCATCCCTTGATATATAAGAGTGTCCTATGATACAAGACAAAAGTGGGAAATCCTGCCAATTTTAGCTGGGGGGCTTCACTGCCACCATTGTGTGGTTCACTTATTAGTGGTGGAAGCATCCTTGGTTTCCACAAATCCTTAATTTGTATGCCAGGTTGGGATGTTTTGTGGGAGGACCTATGAGAAGAATCCCCAATAAAGAGGCACAAAGATATTTCTAAACACTTAGTGGAATTTCTTTGTTTATAAACCCAAGTATAGCATCTATAGAAAAAATGGTTAACGATGCAGAACTGTCTCAAAAAGAAAACATACTTACTGACCTCTAAGTATACTGCTACTCATGCTTCTCTACTTCACTAACACTGATGACCATGCCCAGGACTTATGCTGCATCGCTGAACTCTTCTCTGAATGTCTTTTCTCCAGAGATCTAACTGTGTGAGAGCCATCTGTAAGTCAGGACAATGTTCTCTTCCCCCTGCCCCTCTGTAAAGAATACTCCTTCTTGATAGTCCCTTCTTAAGGCCAATTTTCTTCACCCTGTCTGATCATTTTCTTCCAGCAATTTATCAGGCTCCCTTTATTTATTTCCCTTTCCATCTCTTGATATCTTCTTAATCTTTTCTTCAAAGACTCAGTGACTACTCTTTTGATTTTTGATTTTATTTTAATCATCTAAGCTTAAATTTGCCCTGGAGCAATACATTGAGACTCAGAAGGCCTGTAGCTTCATCCTGAAATGAGAGCTGTGTAAAATTATTCTCTTTGTTCTTACAGTTTTGTGCCTGAAGATCAGCTTTGACTTATAGCAACCTTGTGAATGAGAGACCTACAAGAGCCCTGGTAATTAACAGGCCTGCTCAGGTCTTGCAATCTCAGGGCTCTGGCTTCCTCTATTGAATCCATCCATCTACCGTCATCCCTCCATTTTTGCAGGGGATCTGTTCCAGTCCCCCCCCCTCAGAAAATGAAAAAAGCAAATATTAAAGCCCCATTGGCTTGAAAGGGCGTGCAGTCCCATGCGCCGTTATTTCCCTCCTGGCTTCCCATCTGCGGAAATTCAAGAGCACAGATGGGAAATCCATGAAATAGGAGGGACAACTGTATAATATGGTCTTCCTCTTTTCACACTGCTTTCTCCTTGTCATTTATTCATATTTCAAAAGTTGACACCTGGTAAACTCTGGTTCACATTGAACAGAGCCCAGAAAACCAACTTTTGAACCCGAATCATGTGTTACTTGCATACAGCCATTCCTGTGATGATTCACAAATAGGGCCACACTTTGGGTCTCACCCCTGACAGTTATCAATGACCTAGCCTCAAATTCCACTGTTTTTTGTTTTGTTTTTGTTTTGTTTTAAATGTGGTCATGCATGTTTTTCTACTTAGAGAATGTATAGTCCAGCTTCAAGTCAGCTTTTCACTTTCTTATCTAGCAGTGAACAAATGTACACTGGTCCCTCTGGATTCACGAAGGATACGTTCTGGGGGTCCCTGCGAATCCAAAATTTTGCAAATATTCAAGCCTCATTGTCCCCACTGGCATACAGTTGGCCCTCCATTTTCATGGGGGATCCGTTCCGGACTCATCCCACCCCAGCAAAAACGTAGATTTGCAAATATTCAATCCCCATAGGCTTGAATGGGCCATGCCCCCATGGGCACACGTAGCACTCAGGGCCCAGCATGCGCGCACCCCACCTCCTCTGCCGCAGCCAACTGACATATCGTGCACCCCATTGTTTTAAATGGAGGTTGCCCCTCTGTGAATATGCAAAACTGTGGACTTCAAGTCTGCGAGAATGGAGGGGTGATTGTATTTGTGAAATTCCCTCCCTTCCTCCCTTACCAGCATCTTCCCCCCAGCGCCGGAGACTTTAATCGGAGCCCAAACTGCCGGGGCTTGTAATCGGCCCCAACAGCCATCAGGACTCGCTTTCCCAGCAGCACTCAGGGCCCGGCATGCACATGCTCTGGCCCCTCTGCTGCAGCCAATGGGCGTGTGATATGTCCCCCCAGTGCCGGGCAGAAGATGCCGGTGAGGGAGGGAACTACAGCCTTGGCCTCTGAATGATTGAAACCATGAGTGCCAAGGCCACGAATCTGGAGGGACCACTGTATATAGCTGGAGGTTTGTTTGGATCTTGCCTTCTAGCCCAAATCCAACCTCAATAGGTACAAACTTAATAATAGAATGAACTTAAATGACTCCCCTAAAGGTAATAAAAGAATGATCAAGAGAAGTGAATTTTTAAACAATGCATTTTTTAGCCCCCTTTATTAAAGGTTAGTCCAAATATTTTACTACTTTGAAGATCAAAAATCATCAAGAGAATACAGTTGGCCCTCCATTTTCGCAGGGGAATCCGTTCTGGACACACACACCCCATACACACACACATACACACAAAACAGAGACTCACCAATATTCAAACCCCATAGGCTTGAATGGGGCATGTTTCCACCAGTGTGTGCAGGACGCATGGCATGGGCGCGCACCCCATTGAAGTTAAAGGGGGTCGCCCTCTGTGAATATTTAAGTCTGCGGATCTCAAGTCAAGAATGGAGGAGCAACTGTAATTATGTGCCTGCTTAACATAAATTTTGCCTTGGAATATATTTCAGCAAATAATGTCTGGATGGAGAACTTTTCAGTTGTTAGGAAATTTGTGCAAATATTTCTTTGGGCATTGTTTGTTTAATGGCACCTGCTTTGATTATTTTGCAGATTACTTCATTTCATAATGATAATTTAAATGAACAGGGAGCCATAGATGTAATAGTGTGCTTATGAATCCATTAATTCCTGACGATCAAGACCATATTACTTTAATAATTGGAAATGAGGTGCCAGCTTTTGAAGACAATGTGCCATCTAAGAGAATGCAGATTAGATTATAGAATTGTTACTCAATACTGAATATATTCATTGTCATTATCAGATGTATTATATACTACTAATGCTGTATAAAGAAAACAAATGTTTGGCCAAGATTTAAAAGCTAGAGCTTTAGGCTAGCTTAGCAGGCACACCAATTGGCAGACTAATGGTTGTATGTAGAAAACAAAACAAAATTAGATGATAAATTGGGCCCATCCTTAATTAGACATATGGTAGACCATTGGTTGTAGTGAGTCTACTTTAAAAATGACTAAATTTGAATCTAATCCAATGGAAATCATCTTAGGGTAAACGTTTCACAATCCTCATTCCAATTACGGCCCTTGGTATCTACTGGGGTTTGGTACCAAAATACATGGAAGCTCAAGTCTCATTATATACAATGGCAAAGTAAAATGGTGTCCCTTATATAAAATAGCAAAAGTTAGTTTTCTGGAATTTTTTAAAAATATTTTCAAGCTGTGGATTATTGGATGCAGAACCCATGGATATGTAGCTCTCTGAGTTGCTATTTAGGAATCCTGGGCATAAGCATGTAGAAACTCTTCATTCTTGACACCTTAAAAGTTTCAGATAGAAGTTAAAACTATATATCCAGACATTGTAATGAGACATTTACTACATTTGGTATACCAAAATGTCCAGATATGAGAGGCTGAGGTAACCTGAAACCTAATGTTTCCATAAACTGTAGAGATAAATCCCCAAGTATTGTATATCAAATAAATATCACTATGCTCTCTTTCAGCCTGAAGAAGAGTCATAGTCCAAAATATGCTCTATCAATTTTTTTCTCTACTGATCATAACATTTAGGTGACCTGAACATTGCAAGGTCATAGGGCAAAATTACTTTGCCCTAAATCCAACTGATAGTCCCAACAAACTAGATCCACTGAATCAGTTGAATGATGAGTCAACACTTACATAAATCCCATTGATCCTACTCTAGTTCAGACTAGCAATTGGATTTAGGCCATATCTCTCCATCATTATATCTTTTTACTTCTCTGGCCATAATATCACTATTGTAGAGATAGCTTTGTTTTTAGATCAAATTCAGCATCTGCCATCTGACTGTATGTTTATGCTGTTGCAGTAGCCATTAACCTTCTAACGATACAAAAAGCAACATTCCTTAAAACAAGACACGGAATTTGCAAATGTCTGGAGCCTACAGAAATACAGATTACAATTTACAAGGTGTAAGTTACCCCCTTACGCTTGGTTCTTAGTTTATCTGAAAAGTGGTAAATAACCTTAATCAGTACTGACAGGGGAATGATCTCTAGCCTCCAGGCCTGATCTCTCCAGGGTAAGTGCCCAGTTTAGTCTGTGGAAGTTCTCGGCCCACCCCATTCCCCAAAAAGAAATCCTTGATGTCATTTCGAGTCACAAAATGAAGTTAACATGGGGAGGGGGTTAGCCCACACATAGTCCCAGACTGAATGACAAGTGGTGTGCACCAAGTTGTGTTTGCAGCAGCTCACTGAATACATAACCTCTCCTAGAAAAGAGGAAGGACATGTGAATTTAACCATACATTCAGTCCGCTCCTACAAATACCAGCTGAATGTACTCTTCTTCCTTCTCCTAGGATAGATATTGCTAGGATAGATATTATTGTTATTCAGTGAAACTGCATTTCTTCACACCACAAAGTATCCATTTAGATTTTGTTTTAAATTCTGAAAACTGATGTTGTTTCCCTGCTCGAGCCCTTGCTAAGAACATTAGCAAAATCAGTTGAGGTAAACAAATGTAAGGAAGATTATCTCACACAATAGAAGGATTAGATCTCCTTCACTGCTTTTGCCCTCCTGAAGCCTCTTTAGATGCTTGCTACTTAAGTCTGCATGTATCTGGATAAAGATGTCAAGGTGGCAGTCCATGACAAAGAAAGTATAATATCACAAAACAGGCTGAACTAACTGTCTTTTGGTTAAAATCCAAACCCTGTCTAGGATTAATTTCAAAACATGCATTTGATTCAGACTAACTTTATGATCAGTTGCTTCATTGTCATTGCCTCAGAGATTTTTCTTTTTTTTTCTCTCTCCCCCCCCAAAATTTAATTCAACTAAACATAAAACAATCAAATACAGACATAAACATAAAAACTCAAACATAGAAAGTAATCTAAAACATTGTTACAAATGACTAATGAATAAACAAAAGAGTATGTTATAACCTCTTCATCTATTCCCTCATCCACCATTCTATTCTCTTTCTTGTATTACCTTTCTCTCTATTCTTTCCATCCGACCCTTATTCCTTTTCCTTTATTAATTTTATCTTTCTTCCCTTCTTCTGTCTTTCCCTATTTCCCCCTTCTTATCACCTGTTTCTCTCTCTTCTAATTTCCCCTTTTCAGAGATTTTTCTGATTGTGGTTTCTCATCCTATTCATACTAGCTGCAGTGAACAGAGCATCAGCAAAGTCTGTAGGAAATTCATGTTTCAGTTTTTCCTTATCATTAACAGAACCAAGCAAGGATAAATTCTTTTAATTTAAAACTGAAGATCCTGGTACGTGATAAACCTTTCACCCTTAAAAACTCAAAGGGAAGGGGGAAAAATCAGTACTTAAGGATAAGTTCCTTATGTACTCAACTCATTACAGATCTTTATGTCTGGCTTTCCGATTTACACCACTTGGCACTGTCTGCATGAATGAGCATTACTATTTGCTCTTACACTGTGAACAGAAATCTATCTACAACAAGCTGAAGTCAAAATGTCATAGAACAAAACCACCTCAAGGTGAACTCTGTCACTTATTTGGCTTCATGAAGAACTCATTCCTCCTGGTCAGGGTTACAAATACACTCAAAAGGATTTTGCTTCTGATGTAATTTATCACATAATAAATCTTCTCAAGTCTTTCATTTTTGGTTCATTTAAATTCTGTCATGAAACCTTCCCAGTATGTCCTCTTGCAATATTTTTTGCAGTATCTTGAAAAAGTCCGGAAGGAAGGTTTTTGTGTAGTTATGGAGTATTCTTCCACGCTCAGTCTTGCCTTAACCCCCACTCCATCTCTCTGAAATTCAGGAAGTGAGGAGGTTTTTAACACTGGGCTTACTACATGGGCAGAAGTTCTCAATACTTTTCTAACTAATGGCAAAATTCTTTTAAACCGCTATAACATGGTCTCTGGTCATCTGGATTTATATTTGTTCAGAACTCAGCAGTAAACTTCAGCACTTTAAATTTGTTGACTTCAGTATTTCGTAGCAAAAAATCAAGAAGTCAGAGACTGATCAGGAGTCCTGGGCCCTGCTACCATGGACTTAAGGCAGACAGGAACCATTGTTTTAAAGACAGTTTATCTTATGTAGCTTTTATTCCAGGCCTGGTAACTACCTCCTTTTTCGTAGGCATGTGTATTTTCAATTTTACTGTTGCAGAACATAAGGAGATAAATGCTGAAATTTAAAAAAAAAAAAAACAGGGCTAATACGATGATGATTCACCTCTAAACACATCTTGGTCAAAGGAATTAAGGCATCATTAGAAACTGTGGACAGGATCCCAATAGCCTGTAACTCCTTCAATACGCATCCAGCGTGGCTTTGAACTTCTGTTTTTAAACAGCAGTTTCATCTCCTTCTAGCAAATTTGCTTCTGAAATTTCATCAAGTTCGTGATATGGCATTGGGTGAGAGGAAAGAGCTTCTGTACACAAGGAAAACATAAAAATGAACTGCCAAAATATCTTTAAAATCCTAAAATGTGTTAGAAATAACCCCATGAATCCCAATCCTTTATATTTTTAAAAGCACCTGACATAAACATGAGACAAACATTGAAGCTAACAATGTAGGTGCTGATAAGCTGCTGGAAACAGAAAAGATCTGATATTGGAAGTTATTCCACAATCTGTAAGGGTAGAAGGAAACTGAAATGTATGTTTAAATACTCACCACACATTAAAACTACTGTATTTCAGATAATGAAATTACTGTCAAAATCTTGAATGCTTGTGTTTTCCACATATCTTGCCTCATACTGTGAAAATCAATCTGGATACTTTTTAGAGACCAGGTATACAAAAAGCTAGCATAACGTTCTCTAATTTAAAAAGAAATGGAAAATAAAATATTCTTTTCGACAGAATTCCACAAGTAAAATGTCAGATTGTTGTGGTTAATAAAATTGTGTTCTGTTTACATTAGCCCAAGTTACTCTGGGTCCCATGCCAAAAGAAAGGTAGGCTATAAATTAAATAAATAAAGGTTACACTTTTCTCTGTGATTATTTTTAGGCAATTAAGACAGTTAAAGTAATTATGGTTATGTGTAAAAGCATTAATATGTAACTAGCTCCTCCTAAAGAAATTCTGAAATGTACAGTATAACTTAAGGACCAACACTAGGCAACTATAACAGTGAGCCTATATACATCAGCTAGCTTTGTATGAAGTACTTTATAACTTCTAAGTTACAGCAATTGATTAAAACTATCTCCAAGATCATTACAGTGGTACCATTTTTATATCTTTTTTCTAATTCCTAATAACTTCCATAGGAATTACAGACGGACATTTATTTTGAGGAAGGTGATGAAGGTTGAATCATTAATAGAAAATGTTTTTTAAACTTCTACAATTGTTGCATGTTTTAAGTTCAAGCTGGGGGGGGTTGTTTATACATTTTGTCTAGCATTGCTACATTTCTAAACATTTTTAAAAAAACAAAGTAGTTTTGATGACTGCTTTGCTACTTCTTACCCAATGTGGATCACTGCCTAAAGATAAAAGAACAACAGGAATCCTATACATGCTTACCTAGAAGTAAATACTATTGAAATCAGTGAGACTTCTCAGCAAATATGTATAGGATTGTATTGTACAGTAGATCTCCAATTGGATCAACAGTAACCTTTTGCTGATACGACTATATATATTTCCTGACTGAGCTACTTGATGAGGGAATTAATGAGTTACACTTCAGCAACAGTTAAAGCAATGTTATAAATTCCATGTCAATCAATGCTACTGAATTAATTCTTTCTGTCATTAGAAAGGGGGAAAACGGTCTGTTTCTGGGGACAGTTTTTTAATGCTGTATCTTTGCGTTGTATTACGCATGATTATATTGTACTGATTAAGCTAAAAAAAATCATGAAATCAATTTTTGATGCAGATGTACCTTTATCACTGGATTTCTGTTGTGTACATGTACATATATATTTTTTGTTATAATTAATTAATACATATTAATTATAGTCCACATAAGAACACATATGAGCTAGATGGATCTGTAGCAAAAAAAACCCCAAGTTTCCTATGCTGGCAAACAAATATTTTGGATGAGGACAGTATACCATCTGTTCTGTTAAAAACCACCTCTCAAGCTATGATGTCATGTTAGCACTGCACACCAATCCAACAGTGCAAGTATAGTCATGTTTCAGTGCTGAAATATTTCATTTCGTTGTCTTGACTGAAGTAAACTTTCAAAGAATGTGTTTTGGGTTTGTTTGTTTGTTTGTTTGGTACATTGTCACTAGTTTGACTGTACCTGATATCAGTACGATTCACTAATTTCCGAAAGGAAATACCTCACTTGGAGCAATCTCTTTTTGTACCTGTCACGTGATTGGAATTCTGTGTCTTTGTTACTGACTGTAAAGTGCTATAAATTGAACCTAGCCAAGGAACAAAATAATACTGGCTTTTATGGTTTACTGTTGAGACATGCTGATTTCCTTAAAATAAATCTGGTGTTTGTAGAAAATGATCAACGTGTTTCCTATCATTTATGCACTTCAGAACTGCTGCTCATTTTGACCATTTGGATATTATCTTTTTCATTTTCATGGGTCACTCTAAATATGGGCAAAACTTTAAATGGGGGGGGGGGGGGTAAAATGTTGGCTTTCTTCTTGTGCTTTTCTCACTGTTGTAATATAACCTTTAAAAAAAATACCAACCAGATAATATTCATAGAAGAATTCTAATGCTTGGAGTCTTTGGCAGGACTTCTCTTGTTCTTCTCTTGTTCCACAATAATGACAGAAGGGATGATACTGGGGCAAAATCTTGGAGAGAAAATGTATATTTATGACTTCATGATCAGTGTTGACATAATCTACTCACTAGAGCCAGGAGTGCAACAGATGTACCCTTTCCTTCCAAACATTGTCTCAGAGAATATGAGACTTTCCTCATATAGAGCATACCAACTTTATAGGGCATACCAACTTCAGAGAAAGGGAAATTCCATATTATTGTATTTTATTGTCACAACATTAGGTCTAACTACAAGATAAATACCTGGCTTGACTTATAGCCCACTAAATGTGTTTAAACTGCCTTTTCCTATCATCCTTCAACATTGGCAATGCTGGCTGGTAGTGATGGGAGATACAATCCAACAACATTTGGAGGACCACTCTTGACCATCCCATCTTAAAAGCCCTAAATTCTGCACTGGTCAATTTAAATACACAGGAAAGTTTAACACAGGGGTAGGCAACCTTTCCCCTTTAAGGGCCGAGGGACTTCAGCTCCCATAATCCCAGGAGCTATTGGCCAACATGGCTGAGGCTTCTGGATACTGGAGTCCCTCGGCCCTTAAAGGGGAAAGGTTGCCTACCCCTGGTTTAGCAGAACACAAACTACTGAAATCAATGATGTTTAATTGTAAGATAGGCATACGATGACATGCATAATTGTAAGATATGCATAAGATTTTATGTTTGTGGGCATATATCCACACATTCTGATTCACCCATTCAGTGAGAATCACATAAAAGTTCTCAGAATTTCACTTAAAGAATTGGGTTCAGGTCCATACTTACATATTTCAATAACAAAACTATTATTGCTAAATTAAGTGCTGTCATAACAAAAACCCTCCTGTTAGCACAAAGTGAAGTTCAGGCTTGCATTCAGGCACAAGACTATATCTTGCATTATGGAGGGAAATGGATATCCTGTCAAGGGACTTTATTGCATGGGAGGCAAGTGGCCTCCTCCCGTGTATAAAGTGCACTTAATCCCGAAAATATCCCGCAAGAGCGGGATGATTTTCAGAAGACATCCCCCGACATCGCCATTATCCCGCAATTAACCCATGAATAAAAAGGGGAAAATCCCGCCACTTTTTATTCATGGAAAAATTAAAAGCAGTGGAATTTTGCCACTTTATTCATGGGTTAATTGTGGGAAAATGGCAACATCAGGGAACGTCGTCTGAAAATCATCCCATTCTTGCGGGATATTTTTGGGATTAAATGCATGTTATTCATGGGATTGCCTCCCGTGTGATAAAATCCTAAAATGTCTTAGATTAAAAATATAATTTCATAGCAGACATAGGGCCTTTGCAGACTGCTAGAAATAGTGCATATTGAGTCCACTTTAAGGGTTAGGGTTAGGGTTAGAGAATCATGGGAACTGTAGTTTATTGTGGCACCAGAGCTCTCTGATAGAGAAGGCTCCATGTCTCAGAAAAAAAACAATTCCCATGATTCCCTAGCACTAACCCTAACCCTTAAAGTGGACTCAATTTGCACTATTTCTGACAGTCTGCAAAGGCCCATATATATCAAAAAGAGATGCATTCACTCATATGCAACAAGACTAGAATAGTTCCCTGGAAATGCAAGTGTTAGTTTTTAAAATGTGCTTTAATAATACCTGTTTAATCATGGATATCTTTATAAATGATGAAAAGTTTTAACGTATTAAACAATTCAGGCTGCAACCCTATATTTACACATTGTATGTACAATGTAGGAGCATTTGGGGGGGGTATATGAGCCTCTCTGCACACAGTCCTAACTGAAATAGCTTCGACAGAAGTTTACAATCCTGGGGCCCTTTCACACTAAACTACAAACCTCAGGATGCCAATGCAGTATTGCCAAGCAGTTAAAGCAGAATCATGTTGTTGTTGTTACATGCCTTCAAGCTGACTTTGACTTATGGCGGCCTCAACATGAATGAGAGACTTCCAAGTCTCCCGTCATCATGCTCAGGTCTTGTAGGTTCAGGGCTGTGGCTTCCTTCACTGAGTCCCTCCAACTGGAATGGGATCTTCCTTTTTTCCTATTGCCTTCCACTTTACCAAGCATTATAGTCTTCTTTAGTGAGTCATGTCTTCTCTTGATACGGCCACATTGCATGGAATCATAGCACTGTAACTTTGTAGTGTGAAAGCACCCCGAAACTCAGCAAGGAGTAACTCCCATCGAAGTCATACAGAGTGAGCTGTAGAGGGAGCATATCTTTAAAATACATTAGACGTGTATAGTGGTTTGAATGTGGGTCTACGATCCTGGAGAAGAACAAGGTCTGAATCCCTGCTTGGCCATGGAATCTTGGGCAAGTCACACACTCTCAGCCTCAAAGGAAGGCAATCGCAAACCCTTTCCGAACAAGTCTTGCTAAGAGAACCCTATGATAGGGTCACCATAGTCTTGAAGGCACATGGCACACACACAGAGTTTGAGTGCTGGACTATGACCCTGGAGACCAGGATTTGTTTTCCCACTCACCCATGAAACAGGGTAACCACATGTCCTCCTTTCCCAGTCCTACAGTCCTCCTGTCCTATATTTCAACCTTCTGTCCAGTAGGAAATCCAACATGCCCTCCATTTGGAGCATCACTAAGAAGCAGGAATTTATATTAATACTGAGTGTCTTTTAGCTTCTATTGTCAATTTTTTTTCTTGAATGCCCTGTTTGTGGTGCCTTGTCTTCCTTTGTAGTTAGGACATCTGGTCACCCTGCCATGATAAAGCCCACCGGGTGACCTTGGGCAAGCCACACTCTCTCAGCCTCAGAGGAGAGCAATGGCAAACCGTTTCTAAACAAGTTTTGCCAAGAAAACCCTGTGATAGGGTAAGTGCTGGGCATAACTTCTTCCTTATTTTCAGTGTGGTGCAGTGGTTTGAGCGCTGGACTGGGACTCTGGGAGACCAGGGTTCGAATCCCCACTTGGCCATGGAAACCCGGTGACCTTGGGCAAGGCACACCCTCTCAGCCTCAGAGGAAGGCAATGACAAAACCCCTCTGCACAAAACTTGCCAAGAATCCCCGCTCAGCCATGAAACCCACTGGGTGACCTTGGGCAAGCCACACTCTCTCAGCCTCAGAGGAAGGCAATGGCAAAACCCCTCTAAACAAGTCTTGCCAAGAAAACCCTGTGATAGGGGGGTCGCCATAATGACTTGAAGGCTTGCGACAAAAACACAGCGGCCTAGTGCTTTGAATATTGTTGGGCTAGGGCTCTGGAGACCAGAGTTTGAATCCCTACTTGGCCATGATGACTAGGGCTCTTCTTTTTTACAGGAAAATTCAGGAAGAATTCCAAAGCGCCCTCTTTTTGGAGCATGACAGAGAGAGAGAGAGAGAGATTCAATGTATATATTTATACTGAGTGTATTTAGCTTTGATTAGGCCCCGCCCTCCATTTTGTCGCGCTGAGGGGCGGGACTACATTTCCCAGCATGCCGCGCGCGCGCTCTTCGTTTTCCGCCGCTGAGGGAGCGGAGGAGGAGAGGGAAGCGGGCCCGGCGGCCGGGCGGCGTCGCTGCTGATCTCCTCAGCCTGTCACAGTCCTTGGCGGTCGATGCCGGTGGCGGCCGTTGGGCCTTGGCGCGGGGGCGATGCTGCTTCCGCGGCGCAGCTCTCTGACGGGGCTGGCGGTGGGGCTCTTCGCCGTCTACGTGGCTCACACCTGCTGGGTGATGTACGGCATCGTCCACACGCGGCCCTGCCTCGCCGCCACCCGAAGGGACGGAGGAGGAGGAGGAGGAGGAGGAGGAGCGGGGGAGAACGACGGCTGCATCCGGCCCTACCTGGCCAGGAGGCCCAAGCTCCAGGTGAGGCCTCCGCTCCATCCTTCTCCCACGCTGGTCTCTATTTCCCCCTCCCCCGGGTACCCCCCCCAAAAATCCACACTGCACAAGTAATCCGGTTTGACACCGCTTTAACTGCTATGGGTTTGTAGTTCGGCGGGGCTCCCTGGTTTGTGGTGGTGGTTGTTGTTGGTGTGTGCTGTCAATTTTTATGGCCATATCATGGGGTTTTCTAAGCAAGATCTCTTCAGAGGTGGTTTGCCACTGCCATCCCCTGAGGCTGAGAAAGTGTGACTTGGCCAAGGTCGCCCATGGGGTTCCATGGCTGGGTTCGATTCCCAGCTCAGCCAGGAGGCTTTGTATCCAAGGAAGGTGGCTGCATCGCATCCACACTGGAGGAATAATCCGGATTGACACTGCTTTAACTGCCCTGGTTCCATGGTCTGGGATCCTGGGGTTTGTACTTTGGTGGACCTTTCTGACAGGGAAATTAAAGGCATGTTCATAATCTCTATAAGGCTTGGACGTCTCTCAGCAATTAACACTGAGGGCCAAAACACACTGCACGAATAACCCAGTTTGAGACCGCTTTAACTGCCCTGGCTCAGTGCTAAGGAATCCTGGGAATTGCAGTTTATTGTGGCACCAAAGCTCTCTGACAGAGAAGGCTCAATGGGCCTAAGCAGACTGCCAGAAATAATGCACATTAAATTGAGGCACTGCCCTGGCTCAGTGCTAGGGAATCATGGGAACTGTAATTTATTGTGGCACCAGAGCTCTCTGACAGAGAAGGCTCAATGTCCCAGAAAAAAAAAAATACAATTCCCATCACTCCCTAGCACTGAGCTAGGGCAGTGCCTCAATTTAATGTGCACTATTTCTGGCAGTCTGCAAAGGCCCAATGTCTCATAAGACCTTTGACTCATGGCAACCCTGTGGATGAGACACTTCCCAGACCCCATATTCTCCATTGCTCTGCTCAGGTCCAGTACGTTCATACCAGTGGCCTCCCTGATTGAGTCTCTCCAATTGGCATGTGGTCTTCTTCGCTTTCGACTTTTCTCTCTTTCCTATCGTCATTGTCTTTTCCAGTGATGCATCTCTTCATGTGATGTGGCCAAAGTATGACAGCCTCAATTTGATCATCTTGGCTTCCAAGGAGATTTCAGGCTTTATCTTTTCAAGGACCCATTTCTTTGTCTTTTTAGCCGTCCACAGTATCCTCAGCTCTCTTCTCCAGCACTGCATCTCAGATGAGTTGATTTTCTTCTTATCTGCTAAATGTCTCACAAAACTGCAAAATCCCAGAATTCCATCTCATGGAGCCATGGCAGTTAAAGTAATGTCAAGCAGCTTTCTTTCTGCAGTGTGGATGAACCCTTTTTTAAAAATAAAAGTTCCTTCCTTTGGCTGGTGCATTTTTTAATTATTATTATTATTATTATTATTATTTGGATTTATATCCCACCTGTCTCCCAAAATGGGATTCAAGGTGGGTTTTGTGGTGGCAATGGGTCTAAGATAACCCCCTGCCTCAGAGTGAACTCCTGGCCCCTCTAGGTTTTAATTTTTGTTTAATTATTATTTCATCTTCATTTCTCAGAAGAAGCCTCAGCCAGTGTGGACCATGGTCAAGGAATTTGGTTGTAGTTGAGGAATCTGGAAGGCCAAAATTTCCCATCCCAGTCCTGATGATATTATTAGAAAAAGAGGACTTCTTAAATAGTTTTACTGGGTTTTACTCAGGTCCATTGATCTTTGCAAGAATCCCAGTAACCTCCAAACTGGCCAATTGGCCTACAGCAATGTTTTCTAATCAGGTGCCTTCTAAATGTAACTGCAACTCCAATGAGGCAGCATGGCCATTTTGAAGACATTCAAGTTGAAGAAAATTGGTCTGTAGTACTGTATGTTTTCTGTCCATCACTGGGCTGAGTATGTTGTCAGCCAGGAAATGTGGTTCCTTGCTTGCCAAGCGCTCCACCTTCCTCCTACAGCGCAACATGCTGAAGGATTGAGGCAACTTCCAGAAGGGTCTGAGAAGCAGTTTGGGGAACCTGAAGAGGAAAGTGGAGCTGGCAGAGGTCACCTTTCCTGTCCCATTCTTCCAGCAAAAGCCCTCTACTGGATCCCAGTGTCTTTCCTTAAAAGAATGGGTAGGCAGCTTGTGGCCTTCCAGATAGTGTACTGCAACTCCATCAGCTCTAGCCAATTAAAGGAAGGATCCATATATATGAAGTGCTTTGTGCACTCTTGCAAATGCTATATAAAGTAGCATCCTGCCCTGTTGTCAGAAATTGCTGGAAGCTGACATCTTATTGTGCATGTTGTATTGTTGCAGTTGCATCCTTGGAGTTTTTCTTTCAAACACACACATATCCTTCCAATTTACAGGCAGTGGTACATTAATTTCTGTGTGAGTGATAAAAATATAGGAATAAACCATACACGAAAGAGGTGAGGCAACTGACATGCACGGGTGCTAGTTTATCCCATGATTGCTTAGGCTCAGGACAAAAATGATCAATATTTTCCATTTTTAGGTAATGCAAAAGTACCAGAAAATATTTAAAAAGAAGGCTCCTGCATTTACCTTCATAGGTCTTTTCCTACAGAGGCCAGAACTACTACTACTACTATTATTATTATTATTATTATTATTATTATTATTATTATTAGTTGTATCCCGCCTCTATTTATTTCTACTTGTACAATAGTTGATGCATATTTTGGATGCAATGGAGTATCAGAGAAGAGCACTTGCAACTTTCTTTCATTGTAGGGGCTGCCTAAAAGAGAGGGAAACAGAATGATAGAACAAGTGACATAGGGGTGAAACAGATGGGCAAAATAAAGTGGCTTCCGGCTTGAAGACAGGTCATTTGTATGACATACGCCTCCAAAGCAGGGGGAAACCAAAATGAAGCCAGCTCTGGGGCTAAAAACCAGAGCAAAGAGAAGCCAGGATACTCCGGCTTAACTTTGCTTTAGAAAATATGCACCTTTGCGCCTGCATATAAACAGCCCAGCACCAGTGCAGAGCTGCGGCAAAGCAAACAAATGAAAGTGTACCAACTCCAATGGATGTTGCAGTCCAACCACCACTATCAGGACTGTCAGTTGTTTGGGGGATGGAAGTTGCCTTCCTCTGCAAAAGCATACAGTAGATCCTCTGTACCCAGATTTTTTTATCCACAGATTCAAGCATCCACAGCTTGAAAATATTCCAAAGAAAATAAACATTCCAAAAAGCAATCTTTAATTTTGCCATTTTATATAAGGGACAGTCCCACAGGGGGCATGGGGTGAAGGGGCCGTGTATGGGGGGCCTCCGTGATTGTTATTTGCCATTGCACTTCGATGCACCAATGCCCTGTACAAGTGGAGCATCAGATGTGCAACTGTGTGGCCGATCAAAGTGATGGCCATGCAGTGGGATGGCATCTGGGCGGATGTGGGAAATACTTGGAGATCGCAGGCAGTGTGTGTGCAATGGTGTAAATGCATGGTGGAGGGAGGCAATAAAATAAATTACCTAGCGGTGTGGCTTAATGCCATGCAGCCTACCTGTGGGTATTCAGCCCGCCTTGGGAGCAGGCCTTGTGGACAGCAGGGGTTTGACCTGCTTTTGGAAAAAAGCAGGATTGAGATGCTTTTTCCTGCCTGTCTGCTCCAGCCCATAGCAGGCTTGGATACTGAGTGTTCAGTGTCCTTTCTTGCACCAAAGTGTTTTCAGGAGTTGTTCTCTGTACTCTGTATCAGCCTGCTGAGCTGCCAGAAACAGAAAGTAATAAATATTAGTCCTGTTAATTGGTATTCATAAATAAAAAATGAGAACGAACAGATCTATACATTCTATATTGAACTGTAGAGTGATTTCGGAACAGGGCTCAGTGACATCTACTCCTCATCACCCACAGACTCAGTGTGGACTGAAGAGGTTTCATTTAAAAAAACAAAAAACAAGCACACAACAAAAAG
Organism: Phrynosoma blainvillii; assembly: GCA_026167975.1. Taxonomy (NCBI): domain Eukaryota; kingdom Metazoa; phylum Chordata; class Lepidosauria; order Squamata; family Phrynosomatidae; genus Phrynosoma; species Phrynosoma blainvillii. Next base: position 136,362,360 of record JANUYF010000004.1, on the reverse strand, counting down.
AGAGCAATGTTTAAAATCATTGATACAGCTGTCCAAATGTACAGTGGGCCTTTGGTATCCACTGGGTTTTGGTTTCAGGACCCCTGTGGATACCAAAATCTGTGGATACTCAGGTTCCATTAAATACAGTGGCATAGTAAAATAGTGTCCCTTATATAAAACGGCAAAATCAAAGATTGCTTTTTGGAATGTTTATTTTCTTCTGGATGCTTGAATCTGTGGATAAAAAAATCTGGGTGCAGAGGATCGACTGTATGCTTTTGCAGAGGAAGACAACTTCCATCCCCCAAACAACTGACAGTCCTGATAGTGGTGGGGAAATCACAAGCCAAGATGTGGTGATCAGTCAGATGCTGGATTTGGATGACCAGATGAGCCAAGGAACAGCAGGAACCCTGGCTTGTTGCCTACCATTAATTTTCTGGTGCATGCTGCTTGTTCAGTAGAAGCATCTAGACAAATCTTTGTTTCTAATTTGTTTATTGTGTTGCCTAAATGTGCATCTTGTTTTCCCCTCCTGAATGTGTTCCTCTCTCAACAAACCAGAGGAGGAACCCCCAAACAAACCATGGGTCCCTTATCTGCTTTGTTTGCAGGGGGGGGGGGGAAGAGACTAAAAGCCTTTGCAGACTGCCAGAAATAGTGCACATTAAATTGAGGCACTGCCCTGGCTCAGTGCTAGGGAGTCATGGGAACTGTATTTTTTTCTGGGACATTGAGCCTTCTCTGTCAGAGAGCTCTGGTGCCACAATAAATTACAGTTCCCATGATTCCCTAGCACTGAGCCAGGGCAGTGCCTCAATTTAATGTGCATTATTTCTGGCAGTCTGCAAAGGCCCTAAGAGGACAGGAGTAGCTGCTTTAAAACAACCAACATGCCGAGCAGAGCACCATGGTTTGTTTGACATACACCACTACACTGCTAGTGCATGACAAATCTGGCCACTGCTAGGTATTGTGAAGCATGGGTGTCTACTGCTCAATTTTGTCCCACAGTGCTGAGGTGAACATTGAAATATGGAAACCAGAAAATATATATAGTATGATTTTTCTCCATCCCAGGTGTGGGACAAAGAGCCATGCCATATTTACTTATTGAGGAGACTTACTCCATATGGTTTCTGTCTCAAAACAGTCACATAGGGTGATTTACAGTTCAGCAAGAAATGAAGCAATTAAAAATCATTAAAATGAATTACAGTGGAGGGAAATACATTGTGAGAGCACAAAACACAAGCAAGCCTTAAGGTTAAATGCTTGCTAGAACTGAAAGGTTTCGAGAAGACAAAAAATATCAGGGTGGTAGTGAATTGGGCCTTCCATGATCCATCTCTGATGTCCTGACATACTGTGCAAAGTCTCCCCAGCTGATTGTAAAAAAGCAGGCAAGTACACATGGGTGGAGACAGTCTTTCATGCTCCCTTCTAAGATGGTTTCTCTGTTTTGGATATCGCTAGAACAGTGACCACATAGTTGTAGCTATGCTGCTCAGATAACAGAAAGGCATCCCCTAAATTAAGTAAAATCTATAAACCACAATAATTTTATTTATTTATTGATGTTCCACCTTGCTCCCAACATGAGATTCAAGGTAGTTTACCATAATTTTAAAAGGATTTAGCTAAAACATTACTTTACAGGCTAAGGGATCTTAGTTGCACGACAGAGCACACTACCTAACAGTTTGTTTGACCATGATCCTAGTAAAGGCAAACAAATGAACGCTTTTCGGATGTGTTACCCTGAAGCCCTAACAACTACATCTTGGCATGCAGTTTTGTTGACTCTTGTGACTCTTTTCATGAATTGAGTGTTCTCAGCTTTCCCATGGTATGGGCCTACTTCTGTCTCTGTACCAATCAAGCAGGAATAAGGGTCAGAATACTAAAGGTAGGATCGTCCAAACCATTGTATTCCCCATTACAATGTATGGCTGTGAGAGCTGGACATTGAAGAAAGCCAATAGAAAGAAAATAAACTCATATGAAATGTGGTGCTGGAGAAAAGTGCTAAGGATACCATGGGTGGCCAAAAAACAAACAAATGGCTCCTAGAAAAGATCAAGCCCTAATGGTCCCTGGAAGCCAGGATGACTGAACTGAGGCTGTCATACTTTGGGCACATCATGGGAAGGCATGAATCATTAGAAAAGGCAAAAAATGCTAGGAAAGGTGAAAGGTAGTAGAAAGAGAGGAAGACCACATGGCAGATGGTTAGACTTAAATCAGAGAGGCCATGGGTCTGAACCTGCATGACCTGAGCAGAGCTGTAGAGAATAGAGAGTCTTGGAGATGTCTCATTCATAGGGTCGCCATGAGTCAAGGGTGACTCAAGGGCAATTAACAACAACAACAACAAACCTTAGGTCAAGTTAACAAGCCAGTGAAATCTGAATGTTGTACACCAGCCATATATTATGGCCCTCCACTGCTTGATAACTTCCTATTGCTAGTACAGCAAATAAGAAGCAGAAAGAAAAAGCTTAGTAAGTGGGTTGTGAGTTCTCTTCAGTTTGGTGAGACACAGGGGGGTTGCAGACTGCCAGAAATAGTGCAAATTGAGTCCACTTTTAGGGTTAGGGAATCATGGGAACTGTATTTTATTGTGGCACCAGAGCTCTCTGACAGAGAAGGCTCAATGTCCCGGAAAAAAAACAATTCCCATAATTCCCTAGCACTAACCCTAACCCTAAAAGTGGACTCAATTTGCACTATTTCTGGCAGTCTGCAGCCCCCCACAGTTTCTGTAGGCTGCTAGGGAGACTTAAAAGGGAGACTCGGGCATTAAGTAGTTCTTCTGCACTTCCATTAGTTTGGTGAATTCATGAGGTACAGAGAGGACTAGCAACATATGTAGGTAGCCTGCAATCCAAGATAAAGGCAATAAATGCTCTAGGGTGGTTAGGAGTATAGCTTGTTCCCATCTTATACCCAACTAGCACGGTAACATGGTTGAAACATGTCTTTGTAAACTCATTAACTCTTTATCTTCTGTTTCAGCTAAGTGTTTACACAACCACACGATCAAATATAGGAGCTGAAAATAATGTCGATCTTGTTTTAAATGTGGAGAATTTTGATGTCGAATCCAAATTTGAAAGGTATGAGGAATTTATTTGTAAAGTATCTACAAAGCAATCTCCTCTGTACCCCATGTCTTTAGTCAAACCTGTCTTAAGTACTTCTAAGTCTCATTTATTTTAGTGGCAGAGATAAGCATGTGTCTAATCCTTCCCATTGAACTGGCTGTGTCTTGAAGGTGTTTAACTCTGGGAAGATTATCTAGGCTCTTGAAAACTGTCTGGCCATAACATTTATTTTATTTTATTTAAACCATCTTTTTGGTTTCCTTTTTTCCATTGATGTTAAAACAGTTAGCAAAAATGATAAATAATCTGGTTAATTTTAAATCCTGATTTGTAGTACTGAAAGGCAAATTAGTAAGTCAATTTGATGTTAATAGGATTTTCTTCCAGATGATGTGCATAGATTGTAGATCTAAGCTTGTCCAGATTGATTTTCCAGTTTGTACTCAGAGTAAGTGGAAAGGTCTCTACAAACTTTAGCTTCTTTTTCTAGCAAAGCCCGATATTTGTGGTCACCATCAACCCCTCCTGTTTACTGAGTTTTGTGACATGTGCAAAGAACAGAGGAAGGAGTTTCTTTTATACTGGGCCTTCACACAAGATTTAGATCAGTGACCCTGCTACTGCCAAATGGAAAAGAACACACTTCGTCTCTTTATAGTAGTTTGGAGTAGAGAAAGAGATGTATGTAGTTTAGGATTATGCAGAAGCTTTAGCAATCTCTTGCTGCTACATCCTGCAAAATCCAGCAGGAAGGGGATTTTTTTCATCTGCTCAATTCTGAATAGAGAAAAGTAGTTCTGTTTTAGTTCTATCTTCTCTAAATAATTTTTTAAAGTGTTTCATTTTTGTTAAGTACAAAAGTTAAACCACTTGTAATTCTGAAATAAAAAATGATTACATATTGAAATGAGTCACGCTATGACCCAGTCAATTGGGGGGGGGGGCTAAACTGTAATTCATCTAATTTAGTGCTATTCAGTCCATGAACTACTGCTTGTCCAAGAGCCATCAGCTTGGTGAATTTTCAGGAAATAATAATAATTATTTATTTATTTATAGCTCGCCCCTTTGCACGGCAATCGGGGCGGGTTACAACATTTAAAACAGACAAAGTTAAAACATTCCCTCATCCCACAGTACAACCCTCCCATCCCCTTAAAACAGAATTAGCTAAGAAAAATTAAAATACCGCAAAACAATAAATGATAAAACAATAAGACATAAAAACAAGATGAAAACTCATCTCCCTAAGGACAGCTATTATTCTGGGAAGGCCTGCCGGAAAAGATCCGTCGTCACTGCCTTTTTAAAAGCAGCAAGAGTAGTAATGAGACGGATCTCGTCTGGCAGGCCATTCCAAAGTCTGGGAGCGGTTGCAGAAAAGGCCCTCTGGGAGGTCTGAGACAGCCTGGTTTTTTATTGGCTGTAGCAGATTCCTCCCAGAGGACCGAAGGGCGCGAGGGGGATCATATGGGAAGAGGCAGTCCCTGAGATAAGATGGACCCAAGCCATGTAGGGCTTTAAAGGTTAAAACCAACACCTTGTACTATGCCCAGAAACCAATCGGCAGCAGGTGGAGGGATTTAACCACCGGTGTTATGTGCTCCCTCCTAGATGTTCCTGTAATTAACTGGCTGCCATGTTTTGCACCAGTTGCAGTTTCCGGGTTAGGCACAAGGGTAGCCCCATGTAGAGTGCATTGCAGTAATCCAGACGTGAGGTTACCAGGGCATGTACCACAGCTTCCAGATTCCTCACATCCAGATAAGGGTGCAGTTGGCGTATCAGTCGAAGCTGATAACAGGCACTCCTGACTGCCGCATTCACCTGACTAGTCATGTGAAGCGACGAGTCAAGGAGTACCCCCAAACTGCTAACACAGTCCTTAGAGGAGAGTGTGACTCCATCCAGGACTGGAGACTGTATTCCCAGATCTGGTTTCAGGCCTGTAACTGTGAGTACCTCCATTTTGTCTGGATTCAACTTCAATCTGTTTTTCCTCATCCAATCCATTACCGCTCTGAGACAGTCATTAAGAGAGACGCCATCTGAAGTCTGAGACGATGATCTAGTCATGGAGAGATATATCTGGGTGTCATCATCTCACCCAGCGGCTTCATGTAGATGTTGAATAACATCGGGGACAGGATGGCGCCCTGAGGGACACCACAATTGAGCTCAATTTTAGATGAGCAACTGTCCCCGAGCCTCACCCTCTGGGATCTGCCTGAGAGGAAGGAACGGAACCACTGCAAAGCAGTGCCTCCAATTCCTAACTCTCTCAGGCGATCCAAGAGGATGGCATGATCTATAGCAGGGACCGGCAACCTACGGCCCGGGGTCCGGTTAAGGCCCCGGGCCCCGGACTTACCGGCCCAGGCGGAAGGTTGCCACCACCACGCACCTCCGTTGGGGCGTGTTTTTGGCCGCGCTCGCTGCGGCCGCCATTTTGGAAGTCAAAACGGCAGCCGCGACGCGATTTGACTACCAAAATGGCGGCCGCGACACGCGCCGTGGCGGCTGCGGCCGCAGAAGCTATGGCGGCGGCCACATGCGTGGGGGGTCGCACGCGGCGACAGGGGGTGCACGCACGCACCACCATTCCCCCCCCTTGGCCCAGCCAAGACCTGGGCTACGGGAGACTGGCCCAGGTCTCCAAAAGGTTGCCTGTCCCTGATCTATAGAGTCAAAAGCCACTGAGAAATCCAAGAGCACCAGCAGGGTCACACTACCCCTATCGATGCCCAGGCAGAGGTCATCGGTCAGAGCAGCCATGGCAGTCTCCACTCCATATCCTGTCCTGAAGCCAGTTTGAAATGGATCAAGATAATCGGTTTCATCCAAGACTTCCTGGAGTTGGGAAGCAACTGCCCTCACGATCACCTTGCTTTAAAAAGGAGGCAAGGAGACTGGGCTGTAGTTGTTTCTGTCCAGGGGGTCCAGGGAGGTTTTTTTTAGGAGTGGCTTAACCGCCGCCTCCTTTAAACAAGATGGTGTACTACCCTCCCTGAATGACACGTTGATTGTGTCCCGAAGGAAAGCCTTCAACGCGTCCCCACCCTGGATGACCAACCATGATGGACAAGGATCGAGGGGGCAAGTCGTCTTCTTCACCCTTCCAAGCAGCTTGTCCACGTCATCGGTACTTACAGATTGTAATTGATCCAGTAAAATGCCATCAACGGGGTTCCTGGATGCCTCGTCTACGGAATCTGCCAAAACACTGGCGTCCAAGTCGACTCTTATCTGAGAGATTTTATCTGCAAAGTAGATATTAAATGCCTCGCAGCAGGCTGTCGTTGGGTCAAGTAGGGGGTTTGGCACAGGGGGAACCTTCGTCAGCTCCCCCACCACCTTAAACAGCTCTGCCGGGCAGGACTGCAGATGCAATACGTGCAGAACAGAAAGATTTCTGCGCTGCCCGTAAAGCGCCCCTATAGGAATCAAGATGCTTCCTAAGGCGAGTTCTGTCAGATAAGAGACGAGTCCTTTGCCATTCACACTCTAGTCGTTGTCCGGTACGCTTCATCCTCCTAAGCTCCTCTGTATACCAGGGCTTACGGTTTGAAGCGGGCTGGAAAGGACACTTGGGAGCGATTGTGTCAATAGCCTTGGTGAGGTCGGTGTTCCAAGTATCCACCAAGGCCTCAACAGAATCACCGGTGTTACCAACCATTAAACCCTCTAAGGCTTTCTGGAAACCAATTAGTTCCATTAGCCTTCGAAGGCGGACCGTTCTAATGGGTCTGCCACCCCCGTGAGGGTGAACAATAGCCTTTAGTTCCGCCTTGATCAGAAAATGATCTGTCCATGACAATGTGGAGGTTTTTTTGACCTCCACCCACGGATGTTCCTGCTCCGTACTAAAGACCGCATCAAGGGTATGACCAGCACAGTGTGTGGGCCCGTCGACCAACTGGGATAGGCCCATGTTTGTCATGGTATCCATGAACTCCCAAGCCGCGCCAAGAAAGAACCAATTGTAGCTAATGGTCACAAATGTGAAACTGGTCACTGGCAAACTGGGGAAAAATGCCTCAGTCTCCTGTAATTTCAGTGCCTGTGAAGCACTGACATATCTAAATTCACTTCTAAAGTTCTCGATTAATTGAATGGGCACAGAGGGGACATCTCAATTTCAATATTTAAAATGCTATTATTATTTCATTATTTAAATGTCAGTCATCGTGTCTACAGTAAAACTGATAACACTGAACCTAAGGCAAAATGTAAACCTTGTTTTTATGTTTCTGGTTTTTAGGACAGTTAATGTATCTGTACCAAAGAAAACACGAAATAATGGAACGTTATATGCCTACATATTTCTTCATCATGCTGGAATGCTGCCTTGGAATGATGGCAAACAGGTGCACATAGTAAGCCCTCTGACCACATACATGGTACCAAAACCCGAAGAAATTAATCTTATCACAGGAGAATCTGTCACCCAGGTGAGCTTTTTTTAACTTGTTCTTTTCACTGTTTCCAATGAATAACTCTCCGTATAATAATACAGTACTGGGATGTCGTTTGCATAAAGGCTGAGAACATTCTTTTTCTCAATTGAGAAGATGCACCTTGAAGATACAAATAATGGAGAGCCTCCAATGGAACTCACAGGGGAAGAAAAGAGATATGTCTCCAAGTGTAGATGATTTTTATTTTATTTTTATTTTATTTTTTGAAAAAAGGCCAACATGCCTGCTTAGAAATAAATACAAATGTAAATGTAAAATTAAAAATAGCTTTAAGCACTATGTACATATTAAAATGTATTATGATGTTTTACGGGGTCTCAGAGGCACAAACCTGGCCCCTGGACCACCATATTTGCCCATTCCTGCTGTAAGGCGGAATTGCTCCATGGCTCTCTGTTTTGTAATGCTAAAATGGCATGCTGTGAACCTAGAGTTCAAAAGCGGTATTAAACCTTGCATTTTTACTTTTGCATCTTTTTTCTTTAATTGAAAAGCAAATTGAAGCAGAAAAAAAGCAGACTTACGCCCTAGATGAACCCGTGTCGCATTGGAGGTCAAGGTTGACTTTAAATGTTATGGTGGAAGATTTTGTCTTTGATGGATCCTCTCTTCCATCTGATGTGCACAGATACATGAAAATGTAAGCTAATATTGATGATTGCTTGTCCTAAAGCCAATAAAATATTTGAATACTTCAGAACAATAGTCTAGAGGCAAAATATACAGATTAGTTGTTAGAAAAGAGGCAGGTTATAGAATGCTGTAGAAGTGACAGTTCTTAGTTCTTAAAGGATTTTTTAGTAAGTGACCTGCATTTTGGAAATTTAATTTAATGGATTGGGGGTTTGCTCCCAATTGTAGCACTGCAACTAAATTATTCTCGCTAAAGCATGGTAGTTGTAGAATAACTATAACTGCATCTTCACTGCAGAAATAATCCAGTTTGACACCACTTTAATTTCCATGGCTCAATGCTATGCAATTCTGGAAACTGTAGTTTGTTGTGGCACCAGAGGTCTCTGACTGAGAAGACTAAATATGTCACAAAACTACAATTCCTAGCCTTCCATAGCACTGAGCTACGGAAGTTAAAGTGGTTTTGGACTGGGTTATTTCTCCAGCACGGATGTGTTGGATAAAATACTGGATTTGGATAGTCTTATACAAATAAACATCTCACAATCTAGCTTTCTTTAGGAGTTAAAGTCCCAGTGTCTCACCCAAAATCCATAACAATTTTTGCCTTTAGAGTTGGCAGTCTTAAGTGACAGGTACAGTAATGGGCCACTGTTGGCATAACTTGGCATGCTCACCATGAAAGATCAGTGAAATTTGGTTTGCAGTTCTAAGAGATCCTGCTTGACTATAGAGTACACTTCGTTACTGTACATACTGATTCAGAGGGGGAAATTGCAGGATTAAAGTAAAGTTTTTTCCCCTCTGTCAGTTAAGTTTCAATCTAGATGTTCTACAGATAAGTTGTTTGCTTTGTATTGAAAGATACATATGATGAAATATTTTTTTATTAAGACTTGAAACTCTTGTTCCAAGGCTAATGTCTTTACAATAAAATTCTTTTTTAAAAAAATAGGGTTCAGTTGGGCAAAACAGTGCATTATCTTCCAATATTATTTATTGATCAACTGAGCAACAGAGTGAAAGATTTAATGGTAAGTTTTGTTTGTTTATTAAAATATTTAGAGCACAGCCTTTTCTGGAAGATCTCAAAGTGAGCTACCTTCAATAGCACAACTTAGTATAATTTTAAACAATATGCAACAATGTGAAACAATTCAACAAAAATTTTAAAAAATCCCCAGTGCAAATTATTATTATTGATTTTTAAATATATTTTTCTGACTATTCCCATATGACCACCCCAGGTGGCTTACAAATTAATCAAAAAGCAGATACAACAAAAAAACCCAGTAAGTTATTATATATATGATAAAATGTTATAATAAAGCAAAACAACAAATTGAAAAACATTTCAAAAGAAATCGGAATATACAGCAAATGTGCTTTTATATTTAATCACTATCCTCTTTTTGTGTAAAGATTTCTACCAGAGTTGGAATTTTAAAATACTATTGGAGTAAGTGTTGTTTTCATAGCATTTTTCAGGAGACAACAGTTTTAGAGATTATATATATATTTAATACTAGGAAAAAATATTTAAAGTGTTAAATATCTTAAATGTCTTAAAATATCTTCCATTGTTAATTCTTATTAAATATATTAATTCTGTCCCAGTTTTCTATAATGTTTTGCCTTTAACTTCCATATTAAGGTTATTAACCCTGTTTCATGAATTTGTTTTCTGTTTTTTCTTTTGTACATTACTACAGTAATTTTTTAAGGTAATAATTTTTCTCTAAGTTCCCCATAGTACAGTGCTTGCTTTTTACATATATAGTCATCCCTCCAGACTCGCTGACGGGAATTCCCGTTCATGGTTTTGAATTTCTATGGATGGGAAGCCAGGAGGAATAAAATGGTGTGCAAGCAGGAGCGCACCGCCATTATTTTCAATAAGGCTCGAATATTTGTGGTTTTCCATTTTTAGGGATTGTCCAGAATTGATCCCTCGCTAATTGGGAGGGGTGACTGTAGTTAAGAAAACAAGTTAAAGAAGTCTTGAAAAAAGATGTCGGCATTAATTGTGTTATTTATTAAAACCTAATTTAGATTATAAACCGTTCAACAACAGAGTTGCCACTTACAGTGTCATATGATAAAATATCCCTGGGAAAACTCAGATTTTGGATCCACATGCAAGATGCTGTGTACTCTCTACAGCAGTTTGGTAAGCTTCTGCCTCTGTTGCAATGGGATATAATAGAGAGATTTATAAAATTTCTGCAATAACAATATGCTTTAAAATTTCTCCAATTACAGTATTAAAGATTGTAAATGCTTTTGATTTTTGGATATTTTTTATATTATATTAGTCAAGATACCATTTTGCAGTCTAGAGGCTATATAGGGTGTCTTGGTTCTCCTTTGTTCGTACATATATACAGAACTGATGTAAAGGTTAAAACCTGGTTTTTGCTACTTCAGACTCAAAGGGAGGTGGCAAATGACTTAATATTTCTGCATGTTAACAATGTGCTGAACTTAGAGGAGATCATGCAAATAAGACCTAAAATCCTGCCTCATTCCTCATATGTTCATGGGAATCTTTATTGGAAAGGAGTAGAGCTCCCCACTTTTGGACTGAAGTTGCACTGAGTTTGCAACCATTTATATTGGCTGAGGACTAGTTTGGATAATGTCATAGATATCAGAATGGGTACAGCCCAAAGGCATGTGGGATTTTGTTTTGCTTCATTCAGTGAAAGATTGATTGCACTTAGCAGCCTGTGCCCAACCATGTCCTTCCAGATTATTATTACCCTGCAAAAGATATCAATTCCTGGTCTATGTTGCTAAGTGCTTCTTTGAATAATGATTCAAAAATGTTCCAATTCTCAAGCTCCAAGTTGTGTCATTCCAGCCCAGGTCTGGGAAGATCACTTTAGATCCATTTTTACAGACCCAAATACAATGCAGTTAGTCCCTGTTAATCTTAAGGATATAACTTTTTCCATCCTCCCTCCTTGGAATCCTGTTTCCAAGGAGGAAGTGATTGAGTTAATTCATCTGCTTAAGGGGAGCAAAGCCCCTAGAATAGATTTCATTCCAGCTGAATTTATTAAAAACAACCAAGATTGGTTGGCCCCTCTGCTAGCTGCTCTTTTTACTGCCATAAACTAATTAGCAAAATTCCCATCAGTTGGAAACATGCTATTGTGATGCCAATATATAAGAAGGGATAGTTCAGTGATCCAGGGAATTTTAGGCCCATTAGTTTACTATCAATAATGGACAAGCTCTATGCCAGATAGTTATCCAAAAGGCTTAATATGGTTATCAAGGCCAAGACAGCTTTCAGAAAGAACTTTTCCATAGTCGGTCACTGCTTGATCCCTTTTCATTTAGCAGAGAAATATCTCAATTATTTATGCGGCAAACTACTGTATTTTCCGGCGTATAAGCCGACCCCCAACTTTTCCAGTTAGAATATAAAGTTTGGGATATACTCGCCGTATAAGATGACCCCTCTTCCAATGTACACCAAATAAAAATTAAAAAAAACATCAGATTTGATTTCAATATGGTAATTTTAATTCAAATGCTTATGACATGTAGGTACTTAGCAGGAAAACTGTCACATATAAACACAACAAACTACAGCTCCCATGTTCCCTAGCATTTATTTCTGCAGTGTGTTTTGGACCTTACTTTTTTAAAAATAGTTCAGATTTAAATGATGCTTTAAAAATTATTTCCATCTCCCAGCTATGATATGGTTGGGGGGAAATGAGAAAGTGTTGGGGGGAAGGACTGCCAATATACTAGGTGTTGCATTCTGGGGTGTGTACAATTTGCGGCCAAGTAAGTGACCCTGGGCATGTCACACACTGTCAGCCTCAGAGGATGGTAATGGCAACCCCCATTTGAAGAAACATGCCAAGAAAACCCCATGATAAGGTTGCCTTAGGGTCGCCATAAGTCAGAAAGGACTTGAAGACACACAAGAACAACAAAAAGTCTGTAATTGTTTCATAGCTAATACATGGGAATAGGAGCTAGCATGGTGTAGTGCAGGGGTCGGCAACATTTGTTGCCGGGAGGGGGATGAAATGGAGCTGGGGGCACATGCACATGACCACTGGCACCATTTTGGAAGGCCGCAGCGCACATGTGCCAGGGCCCAGGGAAGGCTGCAGTGCGCCTGCTTCGGGCGAATTCGCCCGGCGCACGAGCGCTGTGGCCTTGTCAGGGGTCAGGGAATGCCCCAGCGCGCCTGCTCCGGGCGAATTCGCCCGGCACATGCGCGCTGCGGCCTTGCCAGAGCTCAGGGAATGCCCCAGCGTGCCTGCTCCGGGTGAATTCGCCTGGCGCATGTGCGCTGCGGCCTTGCCAGGGCCTGGGGAAGGCCGCAGTGTGCCTGCTCCGGGTGAATTCACCAGGTGCACGTGCGCTGCGGCCATCCAAAATGGCGCCCGCGCTCGCGCACATGTGTGCACAAGTGTGGGTGCCATCTTGGACGCCAAAATGGTGCTCGCGCACGGGGGGATGGCAGCGGTGGGACCAGCCATGGGCCTGTTCCAAGGCCTCGGCGGGCCGCAGGTTGCCAACCCTTGGTGTAGCGGTTTGAGTGTTGGACTACCATTCTGGAGACCTGGGTTTGATTCTCCACTCTGCCATGAAACCCATTGGGTGAATTTGGACAAGTCACACACTCTCAGCCTCAGGGGAAGGCAATGGCAAACCTCCTCTGAGCGAATCTTCTCAAGAAAACCTCATGATCACCATAAGTCAGGAACAATAACAACAACAACAACAACATTCTTGGAAGTCACACTCTCTCAGCCTCAGGGGAAAGCTATGGCAAACCCTTTCTGAACAAACCTTGCCAAGGAAACCCCAGGATAGGTTCATCTTTTCGTCTGCTGCCGGGAAGAAGAGGAGGAAGGCTGGCAAGTGCCGGGGCTCCGGGGAGGGGGGGACTCCCTGGGAGAGAAGAAGAAGAGGAGGAGGAGGGCATCCCCACCCTGCAAGTGGGCTTCCCTGACCCTCTCTCTTCTTCTTCCTCCTCCTCCTCCCATGGGGGGGGGCTTTTCCTGAGGGGAGGGAAGGGAGGGAGGGAAAGAAGGGAGGGAAGGAAGGAAGGAAGGGAGGGGGAAAGAAGGGAGGGAAGGAAGCTGAGTCCTTCCCTTGAGGCTGAAAGAGTGTGACTTGCCCAAGGCTACCCAGTGGGTTTTTACAGGGCCTTCCCTGTAGAGAGGCAGGACAGGCAGGGCAGAGGATGGCAGACCAGCCCAGGTCATCGAGGGAGGAAAGGAGGCCCTCCCAGAAACTCTGCGCCTCGGCCCGCTTCCTCCTCTTCCCCAGGCCATGCCACCACCACCACCTTCTCCTGATCTTCCTGAGGGTCGCCCAGCCCAGCGCAGTGAGTGCGTTGAGGGGGAGGAGGAGGGAGACAAAATGGCGGCCGGGCTGAAGGGGGTCCTCTCGCCTGGGCTTCCTCTCTTCCCGGCGTATAAGACGACCCCCAAAGAGATTTTTCTGGGGTTAAAAAGTCGTCTTATATGCCAGAAAATACGGTATGTGCCACTTTTTTGGATCTGAAATCTGCATTTGACTATGTCCCCAGAATCAAGCTTTGGGAAAAGCTAGACAAGATCTTGGATGACGAAAGACTGTTCTATCTCATCAGGGCATTATATAGTGACAATAAGCTACATATTAGATGTGGCCCACAGGGACAGCTTACTGATGAAATCTCTGTGTCCAGAGGACTCAGGCAGAGATGCATTCTTGCACCCTCACTGTTCAACCTGTATATAAACGACCTTGAGGAGGCCTTGTCTGACCCTGAAGGTCACTTGCCCAAACTTGGCTCCAGAAAAGTTCCCCTATTGCTTTATGCAGATGACGCTGTTATCCTTTCTCGTACCAGACCTGGTTTAAAACATCTTTTAATGAATTTCACAAGATACTGTAAGTCCAATGATATCAACTTTGGGAAATCAGAAATAATGGCTTTTGAAAATAAATGTTCCCAATTTCATTGGTCTCTTGAGGGCACACTTTAGAACAGGTTAAAACTTTTTCATACCTGGGGCTATCATTCCATCACTCTTTGTCATGGAATACTCACAGAATGATTGCTATTCAGAAAGCATCAGCCAGCTCAGCTGCAGTAACACATTTCTTTTTTGCTAAAGGGGGCCTATATGTTCCATCTAGTGCATTGAATATACATTACACTGGGCGTTTCCAATCAGCTGACTTCATTATAAATCTGACAGTGTCAAAGTACTGCAGACTTTTCTTCTCAGGCTAGATGCAACATTTTTCCCACTGAATTGCTTCAAGGCAGATTTGCTGGGGTCTCTAACTTACAAAGACGATGCCTTTGTAATAAAATGGAAGTCGAGTGAATGAAGCATATTTTTTGTCCTGTAGCTTTTACAATGAGGTGCAGCAGAATCTGATTATCCCACTACTGAGAAAATTTATTGGATGTTCTGCCCAATTTCATATCAGGTTGTTGGTAGAGGATAAGTCCCCAAATGTAACATTGGCTGTTGCTAAATTTCTTTCAGAGGCAAAGAGGATTAGAGCTCTCCCTTGTGTTTTAGATAAAGCTGATAGCAGTCATTTTATTGTTTTTACTGTACTATTTATTCCTTTTGGATGTTGTTTTTAATTTTATGTTTGAGTTTTCTGTTGGATATATTGGATCTCTTGATCATAATGGATGATGATGATGATGATAATGATGATGATGATTGCACTTAGCAGCCTGTACCCAACCATGTCCTCCAGTAGTGCAGATCAGGTGATTTTACCTAAAGAGGTAGGAGACCTGTAGTTTTCCGAATGACATCCATAGGTTGCTTACTCTAAATATAAAAGAAGAAATGGTGTGTGTTGACATTCACAAATCAGGACTACTTAGAATTGCAAAAACATCTTTTGCTCTCTGATAAATCATGTGTTTTCTGTTTATTTTTCTAGGCTTTTCAGAAAAAGATGCTGATGAAGTAAAAGGAATTTTTGTGGATACAAACCTCTATTTTCTTGCTCTGACATTCTTTGTAGCAGCTTTCCATGTAAGTGGATTGTGCAAACGGAATCGGAAATAATTGCTCTTTGATATCTAATAATGTAGAATTATACATCTTAATATCAAAAAGAAACACAAGAGGATTAATAATTCCCCATTGCCTTCACTCAGGGCACCTCCTGGGGGCTTTTGCAACTCTCAGATCTTCTGCTACTGAATTGTGGTAGCTCAGGTGATGGTGTGATTAGGTAAAAAATGGAATCAGAGAGGTACACAAAAGTGGAGGCAAATGAGCCTGAAACTTGCTATCTTTTTTTTTTTTTAAATACTCAACTTTTTAAAAGTATGAAGTCAGGAGCAGAAAGAAAAGTATATGGGAGTACATAGGATGCTAACATGGGATAGCAAATACATTTGTATTTGAATATTTTTTCAAAAACATATTTTCTTGAACTTGTATCTATAAAATACATGTTTCCTAGTAGCTGAAATAGGCAGATCTTCTGACAGTTGAACAACAGATGGAGAATATTCATATTTCCATTCTTTGAGTATGTCTTTTAGCAACAGTAAAAGGAAACATGATGCAAACATGTTGACCCAATAGTTAATTTCCACATTTCAAGGATGTAATTTTAAAAATGCCAAAATATTTCTAGTACAAAATTGATACAGGGGAGTCACTAATATCATGACCGATGGGAACATTATCTCCATTACGTTACCAACATTTAGAGCCTGAACAGACTGCCAGAAATAATCCAGTTTGAGACCACTTTAACTGGCCTGGCTCTATGCTAGGGAATCATGGGAATTGTAGTTTTTTCTGAGACGTTGAGCCTTCTCTGTCAGAGAGCTCTGGTGCCACAATAAACTACATTTCCCATGATTCCTTAGTACTGAGCCAGGGCAGTTAAAGTGGTCTCAAGATGGATTATTTCTGGCATTCTGTTCAGGCCCTTAGTTGAAGTATACAGTTCCTTTCTAAAAAGGTATTATGTTGCCCATTATACTGGAGACTTCAAATTTTACTGATCCAAACATAGTTTTAATTCTAAATAAATTTTAAATATTGAAGCTCTGGCAATCTTTTTATTAATAATTTGTACAGGATAATCTAGCTCTGTATTCTACTCAGTTCTAATTTCATTAACTGTAAATTTAATACTTCAACTGTTGCAAACAAACATTTATAAATTAGACTTGTTGGTTTCAGTGTCTCTAAGGATTTATTTAATGCTTCCAGCACAGCTGGAGTGGCTAAAGGACACAAAGTTGATTATTCATATATAGAAAACAAAAAGTGTCACAGTTGCAAATAATGCCATAGTTCACCCAAATATAAGTAATATTGACAAATTAGACTGCAATATTGAAAAACGACAAGAATTCTTGATCTTGCCCTATTAATTGATCCAAAGTATAACTCAGTCCATCTATATAAATCAAATTATATTTAAATCAATATAAACCAGTCAACTCATTTCTTCCATAAGAAGGATTATCTTGAAGTCTTCAATTTAGGATTATGCCATAGAGTTAATTTAGCATGGCCATATGGATTAAATTGCAATTGACAACAAATTTTGTGCAAAGCCATTGTCTAGGAATCACAGGAAGTGCTATCCCCTTTTTCCTTAAAAGAACAGAACCTAAGGCAGTC
This sequence comes from Phrynosoma blainvillii, assembly GCA_026167975.1. Classification (NCBI taxonomy): domain Eukaryota; kingdom Metazoa; phylum Chordata; class Lepidosauria; order Squamata; family Phrynosomatidae; genus Phrynosoma; species Phrynosoma blainvillii. Next base: position 136,345,506 of record JANUYF010000004.1, on the reverse strand, counting down.
CATTCAGAAAAGTTCCAAACAAGTTGATTCCAAGATGGTCTGACGAGGAATTTCTAAACTGTGCTGTGTGTGCCAGTCATTTGTAAACATCAGGCAATACACCTTATGATATAAAGTCAAATCTGGATTAAATCCACTTCCCAAAAATAACAGTTGAGTCCTTTTGAGAAGAAAAATAGTGCAGCAAAGATCTGCATATATATTTCCTAAGCACAGTATAATTTTCTGAAAATAAACCTGAAGGAATGAATAGTGGGATCCCTTGAAAACATACCATATCTCAGGTACATTATTCTCCAATTTATTAACATCCCTAATGCTTAATTTAAGTGATGGCTGTCTAACCAAATAAAGAGATATTTCAGCAGCCAGTGCAGATAGATTTAATCTGAACATTTGAGTAATATCCCGAGGGAGAAAGGGAATGACCTTATCATGAGCACTCTTTAAGTTAAAAAAGTTGGTATGTATCCTGTTTGTGATCACTCTCAACCTAGGCGAGAGGCAGAAAATCTGAATCCATATCAGAAATTCTAATGGAAAACTAAAGGTCTTAAAAATAAACTGGCAGCTGTTTGTCAAAAGCTTTTGCAGCCTCAAGTTTAATAACTTGATCATGGCCAAGTCTTCTGATGTTTAAAACAATCAAATTTGCAATTAGTCGTAAATTATCAATTACCTGTCTATAACAAATTAAGCCTACCTGGCCTGACTGAATTAAGGTTTAATTACATGCCTGTATGCCAATATTACATCTAATATTTAATTTTAAAAATGGATGCATAATTTGCAGTTCTTCAATGATCTTTGCCTGGGTTAGGGATAGCAGAGATAAAAGCTTTATCCTGAATAAAAATCATTTTGGTATACACACAAAAATCTGGGAACCAGTAGGTCTGAGTATATTTTATTGCATTTGATAAGGAAACTTTCTGGCCATAGAACTTTTCCATTTATGATAGACTTAATAGGTTTTTAAACCTCTTCCATTCACAAGTGAGCTGCAAGGGATTCTTTATGGAATAGATAAAAATGTAGCAGAATTAAGCTTGGAAAAAATAACGTCCATGCCTCCAATATTATGAATCTCCAATATTATAAATCACTGAACTTGGACCATTCTTGTGAATAACAGTGACAATGCCTTTTGATTTCATAAAATTTCCACTTACATAGTTTGAGGCTTTACTATGTCTCATGCATAATCATGTAAACCCGGGCTTGCCTAGATGATGATCAACCGAGCAATGGCGTTTTAAAAAGGGAAGGTAAAACATAGTTTAATCATGAGATATTCGTTTTTGTTACTTTAAAATTTGTCACTCAGGTTATGGATACAAATTTCTACATAAATCGCCGAACCTGCAAATATTATTTAGGAAAGGAACAACGAAAAGTACTAGGGAATTTTGATAATAAATATATTTGTGCTACATTTGATATGCTAAATTCCCAGTTTGCTCTTAAAATTCCTGGTAGGAAAGTTTTGCAATGCATGTAATTCTCATAGTCATTCATGGAATTTGCACAAGAAACAAAAGTGTGCTGTTTTCAGGCAAATGAAAGGCCATAAACATAGCTGTAGTAATCTTATCTGCTAGCAGCTATAGTAGACTTATGTGCTGGGCTGGGCTAACTGTAGAACTCATAATTAATATATATTTGCTGGCAGTTCAGGATTAATGGTGTGGTGGTGTTTTGTATTTGCAGCTTCTCTTTGATTTCCTTGCATTCAAAAATGATATCAGCTTCTGGAAAAAAAAGAAGAGCATGATTGGCATGTCCACAAAAGCAGGTATGAATGCATTTTTGACATTAAGACTTTTTTTAAAAAATGTCTGCATGTTGCTACCAATGTCCAAGGTAGCTTATGCCAGCCAAAGTTCAGCCATCCAGATTGTAAATAAACTCAGTTGATAAAATCACAACACCAGTAACAATGAGAGAAAAGCAGCTAAAAATAAAATTCCAATTAAAAGTTTGACAGAGCAAGGCTGTCTTAAAATGAACTCCTCGTATACTTATGGATGGTGCTTGTTAGATTTCAGCTGCAGCCTCTTGTTACTCCTTTCACTGGCAAGGAGTTTTTAGAAGGACCATTCACATCCACAGTGATGTGCTTTGCTATATCCCATAGTCCCCAGATTCTACCTGACCATGCCATGCACTGATACGCACCCTTTTTCTTACCTGGGCCGGTCTGCCGTCGCCCAGGTCGCGGCTGGGCCAAGAGGGAAGAAAATGGCGGCGCGCGCATGCGCGCGCATGCCGCCGCTGCACGCGACCCCCCCGGGCACACAGCCGCCGCAATCGCTACTGCTGTCACCGCCGTAGCGCGCGCGGCTCCAGCTGCCACGGCGCATGTCGCGGCCGCCATTTTGGGAGTCAAAATGGCGGACGCAACACATTTGTGCATGCGCAAGAGTACCACGCATGCGCAAACATGTCGCGACCGCCATTTTGAAAGTTCAATTATGCAGTCGATCGCCGCGAGCGCACCCGGAAACGTGCTCTGGCAGCAGCGGCAGCGCACGACGGCGGCAACCTCCGGCTGGGGCCGGTAAGTCCGGAGCCCGGGGCCTAAACCGGCCCCCGGGCCGTAGGTTGCCGGTCCCTGGGCTAGGCAGTTACCTTCAAGAGCTCCTTCAGTCAAAAAATGTTCCTAAGGGACAGTTCACCGTTACTGAGAAGACTCTGCTATGGGCTTCCAGCATTCACATCTTCCAAAATAACACACCCAAAGGAGAACCTCCTCAGTCACCCTAAGGTGCTAAAGTTGAAGCAGTCTGTTCATAAATTCATGTACCTCACACTGTTATTCAACAAGTTATTACTTTTCTCCATGTTAATATTAATTGATAGTAAAATATATTGGGGGGGTTAGCATGAAGATTCTAAGTTTTGTTTATTTCCTGATGATTAATTTTGTGTAATTTCACTTGATGTAATACATTTGCAGGAATACCTGCAAATCCTGACTAGAATTCGCGGCCTCAGGAATCCAGTTAATTTTGCCTCTCCTATTGTTTTTTGTCGCTGCCCGCCTTGTGTATTGTCTGCTTTAGTTATTTATTTTAAATTGGATGTTTTATTTTAATTGTTTTAATCATACTTGGTTTAATACCTTTTAAAGGGGTGGGTGGGTCTTAGGGTTTAGACTGTTATGTGATGATTGACTGTATGGAATTTTTAACTGTTGTAAGTCGCTCCAATTGTTCAACAGAGGGGTGGGGTAGAAATAATTTTATTACTATCATCATCATCATTATCCAAAACTAGGATCCACCTTCAGTGTGAGGGTCATAATTTTAGTCCTCCTTCTGTGTCCTCAGTATCATTCCAAAGATACATACTTCATAGCAATGTTGAGAAGGGACTGAACTGAGCTCCATTACTTTCTGTACCTTCTCAGTGCTCCTCTCAGTGCTAAGCATGAAGGGGGGAAATCTTAAAGTGCCCACCTTAGCTGATGTAGGCCATCCTAAATATTATGTGGCATGCCCAGAGCAGTGATTTGGGGGACTCCTCTGCAGGTGAAACATTTTTCCTGTTACCCACTTTAAATGCTTTCTGAGATAAAGAAGCAAAAAGTGCCTCCTATATTTTTATTTCTGCAGAAATGTTGGAAAGTCTCCCTTGATTTAATGTGGCTCCAAATCCTTCTAGCCTTTACTGCTGATTTCTGCATTGTACCAAAATGCTAGTCCACAGATGGGAAACATGCTGCCCTCCCGTTGAACAGCTGTTTCCAATATGCTTTGCCATCATTTGGGCTGGATGGGGCTTTGGAAACTGGAGTCCAGCAACGTCTCAAGGACCACAGATTCCTAACCCTTTATTAGACAGTCAGTCTGAATTAATGACTTAAATATTTCATGGGTTTTTCTTTGATACGTAGCACCCTAACTGTTATAGCTTAAATATTTTAGGGAATACTTTAGAGTTCTCCAAACTGTGAAACTACATTCTTGTAAAACTTACAATGCACTAATGTGAATTTCTTTTACACAGTGCTTTGGCGATGCTTTAGTACTGTGATCATATTTCTTTTCCTGTTGGATGAGCAAACCAGCTTGTTGGTGCTGATTCCAGCTGGTGTTGGAGCAGTGATTGAGGTGAGTTGCCACATATCCATGTTTGCTATGTATACACCCAGGCAGCCCAGTTCCAAAAGCAGCTTATCAAGAATGTGTGGATTTAAACTGACTTAATCCAATTTACTTTTAACAGGTCAAAGCCGGCTTAATTCCAAGTGATTTATCTTTTCAACCAGTTTGAAGGTTGAACTAATGGTGATAGACATTAATTGAAAAGCAATCACTAATTTAAAACTATTCCTCTTATTTGATGTTGTATGGGACTATATTCGCTTTGCACTTTAAAAAAAATCTATACCAGGGAGAGCTTAGTTTAGCAAATTTCCTATTCTCTTATTTTGCATAATTGGTTTGGCTAATTTCTGAACGGTGCATAAGAGCAATCTACAAATTGTGATGGTTATTCAACTCACTCCAGTTTCAGAGGCAGGCATTCCAAGTTCTTTTCTCTTCAAACCTTTCCCATCTCAGTTTTATTTTCCCTGCCTTATTAATGATTGATTGATTATTTCTTCCTTGTAATTTTTATTACTTCAAGTTTCTTTTTTCACTAATTTATTAGTTTCTTTTGAAATCTCAAAAAAAACAAAACACTCCTCTTCTTCCAATAAACCACCTTCCTCTGACTACTGGAGTTTACCTGTTGCCCATGCTCTCTCTGCATATCCTTACACCCCCAATGTCTAGAAATGATCTCATTTTTTAAATGAAGTCCCTCCCCCACTTTCTGCTAAATATTGCATTTTTCTATGTTCCAGTAGAACTGCAGCATAAACACAGTTGAGTATAGCACTAACTTTCATGAAGGCTGATTCACATGCTATTTTTATCAGTTTTTCCACCTCTCTGCTGAAACTGACTTGACTTGTGTGAAACAGAACTCACTGATTTCAATTTCAGTGGCTTTTTTGTTCAAGCTTACTACATTTTGGGCCTGCAGAGGCAGCTACAGTAATGTGTCCAGTTTACATGTGAAATTTGTCACTTGTGAAAAGACAAGGAGGCATACAAAGACAAATGTGAAGCTGGGTGGTGAAATTCTACCTGTGAGATCCTGTATTCATAATTTCAGCACTAACTCAGTCAGAAAAAGAAAACATATTCATAGTATTGTTTCTGAATATTCAGAGGACTCTCCAGATATGCAGAAGTATAGTTGCTTGAAAATGAAAAGATATACAACTTTTTAAAAAAAGGTTCTATCAAGAACCAATGAAATGGTTCAGACCACTTGCTCCATGCCAGCCAGAGCCATGAATGGGAGCATTTCTGTTAGAGCAACAAGTATACTGCAACATTTGATATCAGTCTGCTTCAAGATTACTAACTGCTGATGCCAGAATATGATTCCACTCCTCATTTCATTAGTCAGACATCATAAGAATTGATATTCTTTCCATATCTTGATTGCTCCTGAGAATTATAATTGAAGTGTTTTTCCATAGGGATACAGGGCTTGCTACTGTCTCATTTCTGAAACTGTTATTGCCAATATTTTGTTGCCAAATTGTTGTGAGGTTGTCACCAATCTAGGTGTTCTTTAAATCCAGAGAAGTGAATAAATACAGAATTAGACTATAGGACTTTCAATAAGATACCCATAAGAGACCAGATCTGGTTTTAAACACTTTGTATGTAACATTTATTCTAACATTTTTTCTAACATTACATTTATTCTAACATTTATAATATTTATTCTAACAAATTACATATCAAGAGGCCTCATCCATACACACATTCATACATTACTCACACACATGACTCTTCCCAGAGGTTGATCTGTTCTCTGAAAGAGTGATGGGTGTCACTTAGAGCTGATTCTCGGACACTAGTGCCATGGTTTTGAAAATTCCTTTATACTTTTAAAAATTTGCATCATTTTTCTTGATGATTTACTTGTTCCCATTCTGTTCTCGTAGGTTGTGTTGTACACATTCCATTCTTGTTTTGGTACATTTAGTTTCATGTCCTTGCATTACGTTGTCTTTGTCTTTTAAGTTGCTTATGCACATGCCTTTCCAACTCAGCAGTTTCAGCTTTTCTCACTCTGTGTCAGATCCTTCATTTTATTCTCCATCTTCTAATAAGACACATTCATACATGACAAGGTCAAATTATAAAACAAGATGTGCTTGCTCTATTTTATCTTCCAGCTTTGGAAAGTGAAGAAAGCATTGAAAATGACAATTGAATGGAATGGCCTGATGCCAGTAATTAAGGTAGCATATTATTTTTTTCTTCCCCCATTCAACCACTTTTTATCTTCTTGAATAGCTCTAATTATAGTGTCTACTACTAAGGATCAAAGAACATGCAATGTGTGAAATCTGTGATTAAACCTCTTGTCATCTTTAAATAATAATAATAAAAGCTGTAAAATGTGTCAGCGCAACAATACTAAGGGGCGAAACAGGGTGCCCCAAAGTGGTGGCTTCATGCTCCCCCTTTGAGCACCAGATCAGGGTCGCAGCAACTGCACACTGTTTCCCGACTCAGAAAGAAGTGGCAGAAAGTCACTCCTTTTTGAGCTGGGATAAGAGCGCCTTTGCTGTTGCAGCAGTGTTTTTTGTGTGGTTTTTTTTGAGCTCTGGTGGAGTGCCGCATGCTGCCCACTGTGCAGTCAAGTGGGTGGCATGATGCCAGCTTGGGGGTGGCATCAAGGTGTGCGTTGTCCAAATGCTATGCCCCCACACTGCCCCCAAGCCAGCATATGATGCCAGTCTGTTCAGCCCCCAAGTCAAGTTAACCCTCCCCCCATCTTCCTTCCCCTTTCTATCCCATACCAGGCTTGAAGCTAGATTAAAATGGATCTAAATAATCCATCTCACCCAGAAAACTCTCGAGCTGGGAGGCCAACACACACTCCAGTATATTTTACAAGAATGCAATATTAAAAATTCCAGATAACTTACAAAAGAAGTCTGCTAAGCAATAATGTGGGTGGTACAGAATCATTTATCTGTTCCAGGCATCCACTTCAAATACATATACAAACACTCAAACCCAGCAGACTGCAAGGTAGGGTGCCTTGTTACGTAGATGGAATGCCAATAGACCACTGCAACTCCACCTCCCTGCCACCAGCTCTTGTCTGTGTACCCCCATGGGCAAACCTTGAGAAAAATTAGTACTCCCCAGCAACATCCAACCTGAACTCCAAAATCAGAGCAGGTTGGCATGCTCATCCAGAGCCAGGTCCTAAATGGCAGTTGATTTATCATTCACTTTAAACCCAAGGACTGTCACAATGACTGTCCAGATTACTTGACCTGGAAAACAGTTTGGGGCCAACACACACTCTATTGTGTGTCAACACACACTCCCTTTTCTCCCCTTTTCATGTCTCCCTCTGCCATATACAACTATGACAGCTGTTCCTGAAGTCTCCCCCTTCCCTTTTGAAAATACATACTTGGGCAACTTAAAGGCTGCACAGATGAATCTAATAGGCAGATGTCAAGAAGTTGCCAATAGGATTCTTTAAATCTGTTTAAATCTAAACTGGAATCCTAAATTCTTTTCATTGTCTGGGGCTGATGTATTTCTTTCTTTGCTATATGTTGGAACCCATTTTCTTTCTAATCAAAATGATCAAAACAGTAGGACACATGCTGTCTTATCTGTGCAAATTCCAGTTAGACTACAAAATTTCTTGAAATTTTAGGATTTATACCTCCAATATATATAAAAGCAATATTGTTTAGAATTCAGGCTTTAAGTCTGTTTTAACATGTTTGGAACCATTTCAAAGAAGTCCCATACTTCATGTTGGACGAATATTGTTCTCAATCATAAGGTTATTGTAGCCCATTACAAATTAGACTCATCATTGGCTTCAGCTATAACAGCTGTTGTTAAACAGCATGAGCTTGCCTCATTTTGTTAATTATGAAGCACTCCATGTTCTCATAAATTCATTGCTCTTAAGCCTCTGGTTGGCAGTTGGTTTTCAATTTTGGGAAATTAACTAGTAGTTGAACAGTGTTTCATCCAAAGAAATGGATGGCCAGGAAGTTCTGTTGCCTATAATGCCTGCTTCTCCATGACTCTTTAGCCTTTCAAGTGTCTTGCCTGAGCAGGCAAGATTTAGCTAAAAGCCCTTTAGTCAATGATCCATACTGTAGACAGTACTTTGATCTCAGAATGATATATTTTATTTCTGAAATCCAAGCTATGTTCCCTTGATACTGTTTCAATATATGTATATAGTCCTCCTGACCTCTGTTCCTGTATTTCCTGCAGTTTGGTGCATTTACAGAGTCAGAAAAGAGAACTGAGGAATATGATACCCAGGTAACATAAATCTGTGAAGTAATCTTTCAAGTAGATCTTAACTGCAAAACTTGTTTTGACTGTTGTGAAGTTTCATAATAAAATACCTGTTTTGATTGTTGTGAAGTTTCATAATAAAATACTATCATGAAGACTTTTTAAATGAAGTTTAAAATAGGGATTGCAGGCCAGTTCAACTGCCAGTGCAGTTGGTGTACCCATAGCATCATATTCCATATCTCTCCTTGAAATCCCCTGGAGTTGAATAAATGATTCAAGATAGAATCCTGTAGATAAGCTCCCACAGGAAAACTCTTGAGCAGCTCTTTAGAACAGACCTACTGGAATAAATGGAAGTACTTGAGAGAAGTGCTTATAAGTGTGTGAATGTTGAAAGTGGTGCAAACACAGATGTTAGTTTAGAAAAGCTTAATGCGGGGGTGGGAAAACTGCAGAGCATCAGATGTTTCTGTCATCCTCTTTCATTTCCTTAAATGTTTTCGGTTGAATATCACCTTCCCAATAGAAAAATGTCACTTCTGAAATCTAGTAGGATTGGCAAAAAGCAAATAACCCTTGTCCCAAAGCTGCAAAAATCAGCAGCAAACAGCTGAAACTAGAAACCAACAATTACTGCCAGCTTTACATTTGGCTGCACAGCAGCCAGTTCTCAAGCAGGTGTAGCCTGTTCCAGGAGGAGGAATTGTGGAGTCAAATATTGATCCCTGCACCCAGTTGCTATCACTGACCATACACAACCAACAAGGTACAATTGATCTGTCTCTAACACAGATCCCAAAATCAGATTTTTTAAAAGTATTATCTAAAACTGCAAAGCATTTGCCCTCTCCACCATCTTGCCCCAAACACAGAATTTGAATCTGAATGGTTAATTGAATCTTGATTATTAACTATAGTCAAGTGTTGGGTTCTTGGGGTAATCTAGATCATTGTAGGCTTGAGCCAAAGAAGGCCTTCTAAAGGGACAGTGCTAGCCACAATGGTCTTGATATTTCCCCTGAGTAGCATTTTCTACCCAAAACAGAAGGAATGTAAGTTGTTGTCTGAGTAACATCAGTTGAATGGGATCTATAGCTTTAAATGTGGGTAGTTTTGGTTCAGTCACAAATCTCTGATATGAATGTTATGAAGATGATAGGAGAAAATCCATGTGCGTCACCTTGATCTCAATAAAGGAAAAGTGAGTTCCAGATATGATAACTTGAATAGGGCTGGTGAAGGCTTAAACGTTTGTTTTTCTTTCTTAGGCCATGAAATACTTATCATATTTGTTGTACCCATTGTGTATCGGAGGTGCAGTTTATTCACTGCTTAATATCAAATACAAAAGGTAAGGTGTGTTGAATTTTTTAAAAAATCTGGTGCATACATTTGGATTGATCAGTGAGATTGCCTAGTTTGCTGACAACACCAATTTATTTAGGAAAAAATAGCTAAGAGCTCCAAAAGGATCTCTCCAAACTTGGAGAAAAGGTATTTTAAAAAGAAAGTACAGTTCAGTGTAAACAAGTCTAAATGGCTATACACTGTGGTCAAAAATCCCAGTAAACACTGATGGGATTTGATCTAACAGTGACTAAGCAAGGCAAAAATCTCGGAGTTATGGTGGATAGTTTGAAGAAAATATTATTCTACTGTGCACCTGCTGTGGAAAAGGCAAATTTTGTTTTGGCTGTAAGCAGAAAAGGAATAAATAGCATGCCCATTTCGTATTGCTTTTGTACAAATCTGTGATGTGACCACACTTGAAATACTCATCCCACTTCAAAAAATTAGTGTGCAGAAGGAAAAGGTGCAGAGAAACTCTCTTGTGACTAAAGGGGAGACATGGTAGAGCAGTAGAAAATTATGAATGGAATGTAGACTATTACTATATAATATATTAATATAATATTAGCATTTAGAGCCCAAACTTACACATTCATAGGCAGTTGGTTGAGATGTGCTACAACTAGTAGCCCATGAGCAGGAAGTCCTTACCAGAGAGGAGAAATGATAATTTTGAAAATAGCTAACGCAAAGCTGAGAAAACTACAGGATACATGTGATCATCAAGGTAATTTTTGTGGGTCCTGTTCCCCCCTCCCTTTTTTGTCATCCCAAAATGCCCCTCAAAGCAGTGTGGGTGCTAGTTTTTCCATGTTTTCCCCCTTGTAGCTGTTTTGGGAGAGGTTTTTTTTTCCATAAGAACTGTCAATTCCTGTTGGAAAGAAGAAAATGGCCCAGGCAGATCCAGAATGTGATGAATTGCTTCCTGTGTCCCTTTGTGGCATATTGGGGGACCAAAAAGTGTTTTTTTCCATGAGTGCGGTCCTCGAGATTCCCAGAAAGTGGCAGCTCCTGTTTTGTAGAGACTTCCTCCAGTGACTACATATAGCAGCTATTTTTTGAATTCAGTATTCTTCCCTCTCTTCTTTCATCTTTAACTGTGATGTATGAGATTACTGCCATATTAATAGATGTAAATTTGTATTAGTGGTTTTATTTTTCTCTTCCTTTCCTTAGCTTGCTTTATTGTTATTTTACTGTATAATTGCTGTAAATGCCTAGCAGAAGGGAGAATATAACAGTGCTTCTCACTGCATATCCTAAATATTGCACTTTGTCTGCAAGTATTGCACCCATTAGCCTTCCACAACCGTGGAAAGTTAAATGCCTTAAAGCAGTGGTCCCCAACCTTTTTATTGCTGTGGGCCGGTCAACGTTTGATAATTTTTCCGCGGCCCACTGGGGGCCCCTGCTGGCTCCTCTGAACAGCGTCAGGGATGTCACTCATCATTCACTAAAGCCGCACACAGAAGACCCGCCCCCACGTTGATCAGCTGGGCCGGGGCACGTTGGCAGACGCAGGAGTCCCGTCCCTGCGCTTATTATCAGGACTCGCAAAAGTCGCAGGACCTGCGGCTGCACAAAAGACGCAGTAGCAGGGTGGCCCGGTACCATTTGTTCTGCGGACCGGTACCGGGCCGCGGACTGGGGGTTGGGGACCACTGCCTTAAAGCATACAGAGGGATGGGGACATACTATTTCTTATAGAAAGAGGAAGAAAATCTTCCTTGTTAAATATTGAATATTCTGTTTTTAAATTTAAAATAGCATTCTCTTTTTTCCTCTTTTATTAGTTGGTATTCATGGTTAATTAACAGCTTTGTCAATGGTAAGTGTGTATTTTTCTGAAGGTGTTTTGTTGAACTATAGTTCTTTAAATCTATGAATGCACTTGGTGATTATGAAAAGGGGTTCTTTGAAATGTCTAATTTTAAAAGAATTATAAGCTGCTCTGAGAACCTTTGTGGCTGAAGAGCAGGGTATAAATACTCCAAATAAATAAATAGTACTTCTCAAAACTTGTGTCTTAATATCAGCCATAATGAAACTCTAGCTCGTCTATGCCATTATGAATGGAAGAAATATTTCCTCACTTAGAACAAGAACAATAACAACTAGAAATAGAAAATGTAAATGTTTGGAAGAGATGCAATTAGAACTTAAAAGTTAGTGTTTTCAGTGCAGGGACGTTTTTATATTAGAAGGCTATGAGATACTCGCCTGAAGAATTAAAATGCTCCTCAACAGAGTAATACACACAATGCAGCAGTCTCAAATACTCCTGATTCCTCTGGAAGCTTATTATTTACATTTTTGATAAAAATTCTAATGCCATGTCATCAAATAATCAAATAGCTTGTTTCTCATAATGGAATCCAGAATTAATAGAAGAAATAGTTTTTAAACACATCATTATTGCTTTCTGTAGTATATAGAGTTTATCTAGTTCATTCAACAAGCATGCAGAACCATCCACAAACCATACCAGCAATTTTTCAGTTTATTCTGTCGCCCTTTCATATACATTTTAAAAGAGATGTAATATTTTGTTTCTGAGACCTGCATCTTGACATTTGCCAACAATTGATATAAAGAGCTGTGGCAAAGCAGTTTTAGTCTACTAGCATAAGAAAACTTTATTTTGTAAAAAACCTAAGGTCTTCTAGGTGCTGTACAAATATTAAAAGGACAATGTGCTCTGCCTACAGTCATAAAATCTTACAGTAACTATATAAAGTGGGAGGGGATGATGCAGAGGAAATGAGGCAGACTCAAGCAGTCATTTCCCATCAGGTTTCCCCTTAAGAGTTTGGGGAAAGGAGGAGCCAAATGAAGGGTAGTCTTAACTGAACTAATGAAGTGGACCTTGCTGGATCACCTTGCAGAAGATGAAACAGCTGCTGATAACTTGCATTACACTCCAACTTGGAAGCAAGTCATTTCAAGTACAGTGAGACCTATATACATATGAGCGTGTACAAGTGTTTGAAAGCCCTGTAATGCAGGCTAGTATTGTCGCACTAGTTCAGGAGCTAAATGCTAAAACTGAAATGGTAGCTTACTTAGGTTTGCCAACTAATCTTGATATGAAGAGAAATAAAGGCTGAGATCTTGCATTGGTACATGTATCTGTACCATGTAGTTAATTACTCTTGATTCTAACTAACCCCAAAACTCACCTTGTAAGCAGTGAGTATCCCCCAACAAAGCCATTTTCATGTTGTGGAAGGGGAAAAGGAATCACTGAGGATTCAACCAGCCATTTTCCTGTAGATGACAGGCATCCACGCAAACCTGTTAGAGTCCTTGGGACATCATTGCAGATGGCATCCAACTACAGGAAAACAGCTGGACATATCCTCATTGACCCCCTTGGTCCCTGACAAGACAGAAGTGGTGTTGTTAGGGGGCTGCACTTGTTACAAGGTGAATTTGGGAGGGGATTTTGGTCCTTACATAGTCAGAATAGAATTCCAACCAACCCCACAACCAAAAAAGTGAATTGTGATGGCATATGTCCAACTTATGCCATCATAATTCACTAAGAGGATGCCTGCAAAAATGTTTGACTTCATTATTCTGTAATTTTAAAGATTAAAATCAATTCATTTCTTTCTCCTCCAACAGGAGTATATGCTTTTGGATTTCTATTTATGTTGCCACAACTGTTTGTAAATTATAAGGTAAATGAAGATTTAACAAAGTATTTTAATGTTTTGTTTTGTCTAACAGTCATTATTTTTTAGTATATATGAACATTTCTTTTAATTTCTTCTAGATGAAATCTGTTGCACATTTGCCATGGAAGGCATTCACATATAAAGTAAGTTAATTTCAAATCTCAAGACTTATAGTTCAGAAAAATCATTTCCATTTACTTGAAAATTGAAAAGCAATAGGTGGGTTGTTTTTGTTCGTCATTCTGTGAAAGGGTAATAGAAAAGTTATTTTTCAGTAATTCTGATAGTTCTGGGAGAGAAGCATTAGCAATTGTAATGTGCAATTATATTATATGAGCCACACTTTTAATCTGTTTGAGATGAGTTTTGGTAACATTTCTTCGTTACTCCTCAAGAATAGTTGTTTCAAATAATAATCCATGGAATCAGCTTTGAATATACTATGAAAAGCTGCATTTAGAGACGAAAATTAGGAAGTGTCTATCATGTAGAAAGAAGTCTCTAGATCTTGTCTGTAGAACCTGTGCAAACATAGTCCACCAGCCACATATGGGAGCTTAACAGCAGATCAATTCACCTATATCTTTCCTGCCTGCCTAGAATTGTGTTTGGGACGCAGTAGCTCAGAGGTTAAGATGCCAACTCTTGATAACCGTATGGTCAGCAGTTCGAGCCTCAGGTGCCATGTGACAGAGTGAGCTCCCATCACTAGTCCCAACTTCTGCCAACCTGGCATTTCAAAAGCATGTAAAAGTGCAAGTAGATAAATAGGTACCAGTTCAGTGGGAAGGTAAGAGCAATCTATGCGGTCATTCTGGCCATATATTCACCGAGTTGTCTTTGAAAACGCTGACTCCCCCAGTTTGGTAATGGAGATGAGCACCACCCCCTACAGTCGGACACAACTTAACAACCTTGTCAAAGGAGAACCCTTTACCTTTAGAGTTGTGTTAATAAAGCAAGAAAAGGGATACCAAGCACTAGGCCAGGGGTAGGCAACCTTTCCCCTTTAAGGGCCAAGGGACTTCAGCTCCCAGAAGCCTCAGCCATGTTGGCCAGTAGTCCCATGTTGGCCAATAGCTCCTGGGATTCTGGGAGCTGAAGTCCCTCGGCCCTTAAAGGGGAAAGGTTGCCTACCCCTGCACTAGGCAGATTACACAATGTGGCTGATAGAGTACTTTCATTTTAGGCAGTCACTAGTTGATTAGACATGCAGGTCTATCTCAAGGCCTATGTGAAAAATTTTTAGATGTTTGCTGCCAGTGTAAAGGCTTGTATTTCTTGTCTGTGCTACATGTTTCTTCCTATAGTTTTTGCCATGTCAAGAGTTGCTTTTTGCATCCAGTCATAAAACCTTGTGCAAAATGAAATGTGGTATCCTTTTGTATATGGGCTCTGAAACTAACTTTCACACACACAAAAACAGAGAGATTTTTAGTTTCTGGTGGACAATTCAGTGCTACATTCAGGGAGGTGAGACCATCTTATCAGAAAATATCTTTTTGCGAGGGGTGGTGGTGGTTGCATGTTTGGTTGGGTTTTTTTGTGCATTTTACACTGTCATGAAAATGTCTGATTTGTTTGAAAATGTAGCTTTTTTGTGATTAGACTGATGTGTCATTAAATTTATTGTATTTCCCTGCCTTTCCCTTCTAGGCATTTAACACTTTCATTGATGATATTTTTGCATTTATCATTACAATGCCAACATCTCATCGGCTGGCATGTTTTAGAGATGATGTAGTGTTCCTGGTCTACCTGTACCAAAGATGGTATGGATACCTCCTCTAATTTCCTTATTATTCTTCTGCAAAAGGCAAGAATAGTTCTGAATACCATTAGTAGTTCTGAATACCATGAGTATGAGAAAAAGAAGCTTCAAAACCTGTTAAGGAATTCTTAGGTAATGTTGGTGTTCACATAATGTTGAAAGGATTTTCTTGAAGGACAGATGAGAGAATGGGAAGAAAACCTACAATCGTGAACCATACTCATAGTCTCTCCTTTTTTTTAAAGAACTCAGAAGTGTTACAAATGCACTTGTCCTTGGTTGTATGTATTGATAAGTAGTTGTAAAATCTTGAGGCAAATTTTTAGGAGGATCGTAAATTGGTAAGTGGCGCCTCACCATATCCTCTTGCATTTATCTCAACTAGGTTGCCAGCAGGAATTTGTAGGCCCATTAAAGAATCCAAGTTTTGACATTCTGTTGTCTTCTAGTATATCCTGCCCCAATCATCTGCCCTCCAGGTGGTTGGACTGTAACCCACATAATGTCCAGTGGTCATGCTGGCTGAGGTTGATGAGACTTATAATCTGACACATCTGAGGACTCCAAATTGTGGAATCTGCTTTAAGACAAATATGCAATGATTTTGCAGACTGGCAGGGTTAACCTTAATATCTGCGGTGAGCAGAGAGCATGATTAGCCCCCTTATTGAGTGCATTCCCTTTGTTTTTATCCATATAAATGAGTAGTAATTATACACTGCTTGATTGGAAAAGAAAAGCACACTGAATTTAGGGATGCAGCGGTCAAAGGCAAAATCTGAGAGCCTGGCTTCTAAACATTGTGGTGGAAGGCAGCAATAGTGTTGCTCCTTTTTGAAAGATCTGAAGTGCAAGTAGAAGGAAGTGCAATTCCTTGTTTATAGGTGGAGGAACTAGTCTTATTTTGTTAGGCTGTGGAGATCCTATTTGAATTGGGGGAACAGGAGCCAGGCTCTGGTTTTGAAACTACAGTACTCCACATAACCATTATGGTCTCACTTTTAGGAAGGCTATGCTAGTAATGCAAACTGCTTCATGAATGTATTTGCATTACAGTATGTACATTAGTTGACCAATGAAAAATGAACCGGTTTGCAAAAATACAAACATTTAGAGGATTTTTAATGCAACTTTTTTTTTATCTGTAAGGCTTTATCCTGTGGATAAGAGCAGAGTGAATGAATATGGTGAATCCTATGAAGAGAAGCCGAAAAGAAAGCCCCACAAAGAATAATTTTAAGATAATGCTACGAGCCTCTTTGGACTGCTACAGACTCCCTATGTGTCTGACTTTTAAAAAGTGATGAAGTAAGAGTATTCTTCAAGGCTTGTGGCAGAACTTAATGGACAATATATCATCTGCATTGCCAAAATGTTTTCATTGCCTAAGGATCTATCGTTTATTGTTATTATTATCATTTGTATGTGGTTTGCGGGAGGTCAAGAAGTCTGCCAATATTTCTGCCAGGTTTCACACAACTAGTCAACCTTTTCATTTTCTGTGAAAGTTTCTGCATAGGTATTTGTGTCTGTTTTACTTAATGTCTTGAACCTTCCACCAACAGGCAATGAGGCATATGCATTTAGATGGCACTACTTGAGTTATGAGAAAGAGGATGATACTGTGAATAACTCTAAAAAGGTGATAGTGGCAGGGATCAGCCTTTGACTTTCCAACCTTCTATAAAAAAAAAGTTTTTGTACTCTGTTGGACCAATGCCTAGGCACAATCTAGCCAAAGCTATAAACTGTTAAGTCTAGTTGATTTCAGTGAAGGAGAGTGCAGTACCTGTATATACTTATGCTCTCCTTCAGAAATCAAGTGGGTTAGAAAAATCTTTGCTTAACTGGATTGTACTCCATGTTTTGTATCACATTCCCTATGAGCATCTCGTTTTTTTAAACCAAGTTGTCAGCTATACTTCTCATTATGACAGTAGTTACTGCAGCAAAACTATGCATCCTTGCTGAAATATAATCAACATATAAAGACATGCACTGTAAAGTGTGTGTACCAAACAGTTCCAAGATGCCACCAGACATAGCTTCTAACTTTTTAAAATGAATTTTTAACTTGAAGAGGATTATTAGCATAAATCTAACAGAGCACACGCAGTGAATAGTATTCATTTGTTATATTTTTGTACACTGGGTAAAACACTTTCTTTAGCCCTAGAGATGGAATTTCTTAACTCCTCCTAAATTGGATCATTTTTCTAAGGTGAGAGCCATTACATTGTAGTCAGAGATGTCTTTTAAAAGGACGTAAATAAATATTTGCATGACACACTATTGTGCCAATTATACTTCGGCAGGGAACCTTTTTCTTTCTATATTGACATAAAACAGTGATGAGGAAAGTAGTTTGAACTGGTAAGTAGACAGAAATTGTGGAGGCCTTGTGATAAATTTATAGATTGTGTCTGAAATCTCATGAAAAGGGAAATTAACTTTCCAATTGCCTTTTTTGGGGGGGGGGCACAGGGATATAAGCTTTTATAACTATCCTTTTTATAAATTTGGATGCTGTGTTTGTTAATCAATTAAAGCCCCTACTTTTTCTGAAACATAATTTGTTTTTAAGTATATTTAGAATGTAAGTGAAAAAAGATCTTCGCTTATATAATGGCATGGAATTGAACAAAGCTGCAATCCTACTGTCCTATTTTGAGGCAAATGCCCACTGAATTCTGTGGGATTTTTACTACTGGACAGAAATGTATGAAGCTGCAGTTTTAGTCCCCTCATCTCAGCTCTTTTGAGCACTGCATTACATAGATTTCCTGTGCATGTAGGTGAGAGAGCTCTCTGTGCATGTTGGACTACTTGCCCACCCCACCCATAACAGATGACTGGGTGGGGGGCTTAGGGCTCCCATCCTGTGCCCAGCTATGCATTCTGAAGCCCATTGATTTGAATGAGACTTGAGCATGTTGCCAAAGGGTTTTTTGCATTTTATATCTTTGAGTACACATGCATGTTTCCCTCATTAATAGTACCCCAAAATCCACTTGTGGGTTATTAGGATAGGTTACTATTAATGGGTTGGGACTAGAACAGCATAGTCAAGTTTTAATCCCATTCAAACCAGTTGAACAAATTAGTCATGATTAACTTGTTAATGGGGCCAATGGGTGACAAATCAAATATAACACTGTTTTTTCTAGTTACTTTGATAATTCTGTAAAACAATACTTGAATTATTGAGGAGATGTGAAGCATGATCCATCCAGTACCTCTAGGTCCAGAATCTCTTGGCAGAAATATTAATATCCCAGGTTTCTTTGGTTGGTATTTAAAAGTACAGAGTATCAGTGCTTAGCTGAATAATATGCAGTGCAATTATTATTTCCTTTACATGAACATGTTTTGTTTTAAATTTTGAATGAAGAATGTAACATCTTCTTGTCCTGTTGGAAGAGAGACCTGATTAGCCTCTTGTTCAGTCAGTGATCTTTGTTCCCTTCAGTCTATGTACAAATAAACGTTCATGCCTATAGCTCAGGTTCTGATTATATTCCTGAAGAGAACTTTCATCTA
The DNA here is from genome assembly GCA_026167975.1 of Phrynosoma blainvillii. NCBI lineage: Eukaryota > Metazoa > Chordata > Lepidosauria > Squamata > Phrynosomatidae > Phrynosoma > Phrynosoma blainvillii. Next base: position 136,326,796 of record JANUYF010000004.1, on the reverse strand, counting down.
ATGGAAATTTCCCATTTAATTTAATAATAATTTCAAACAGAAGTTGGAAAATGACACAAAGTGATACATCTGTGTAAACATATTAGATCTATTCTGCAATTAGGAAGTTGAAGTTTGAAAAATGATCATGAGAGATTTGCAAATTGTAGGTCTTGTATGTACCTTCTCGGAGTCTGTGGTGTGGTGTGTGACCTACAGAGGACCCTTTTTCAGTTTCACCTCATCTGTGAAACAGACCTAGGCAAGTTGCTATTTCTCAACTACTCCTTATATAGTTAAGGTTAGTGTAAGGATTATTGAGACAATGTATAGTATATGAAAGGATTACATACGTTCTTTATATCTGACCCCTTCCAAAAGCAAGGTCATGTGTTTACAGTATACTGTGGGCCCTTGGTATCCTCTGGGGTTTGGTTCCAGGAACCCCTGTGGGTACCAAGTCCCATTAAATACAATGGCATAGTGAAATAGTGTCACTCATATAAAATGGCAAAATCAAGGTTTGCTTTTTTGAATTTATATATTTTAAAAATATTTTCAAGCCATGGATGCTTGAATCCATAGATAAAGATGGACATGGAGGGCTGACTGTACATGGAGATTATTTCATTTTACCCTTGCAATAACCTAGTGAGACATCTTAGACTTAGACCGAAGTGTTTCAGTCAAGCAGAAGCAAAGAGCTTTGAAATCCACTGGCAATTTTGGACTTCAGCTCCCAGAAGGCTCAGACAGTATGGCTGATGGTAAGGGTTCATGGAGGCAATAGTCTAAAACAGGGACCGGCAACCTACGGCCCGGGGGCCGGTTTAGGCCCCGGGCTCCGGACTTACCGGCCCCAGCCGGAGGTTGCCGCCGCCGCGTGCTGCCGCCGCTGCCAGAGCGCGTTTCCGGGTGCGCTCGCGGCGATCGCCATTTTGACTCCCAAAATGGCGGCTGCGACATGCGCCGTGGCGGCTGGAGCCGCGCGCGCTACAGCGGCGACCACAGTAGCGATCGCGGCGGCTGTGTGTCCGGGGGGGTCGCGTGCAGCGGCGGCGGGTGCCGCCATTTTCTCCCCCCTTGGCCCAGCCGCGACCTGGGCAACGGCAGACCGGCCCAGGTAAGAAAAAGGTTGCCTGTTGCTGGTCTAAAATATCTAGAAAACTGAAGGGTTCCCATTCACTGAGGTAAAGGTTTCTCTTTTCTGAGCTGAAAATGAGATAGGTACATCAAAAGTCTAATTGTGCTACTCCTCAAATGCACAGTTAATTACATAATGCTATCAAAAGAAAAATTCCAAAAATAATGTTCACTAAGATCAGTAACATACTATGACTGCCATATTACAACTTCAGCTTCCTCTCGCTGCAAAGGTAGAAACAGAGGGGAATAGCTGGTAGCATCTAATGGATTTATGCCCACAAAGGTGACATTTGAACTCAGCACCACCACAGTCACATCCAGAGCCACACTCAATCTCAAGAAGGAAGAAGTGTGCCTTTTCACCAGAGATGTTTTGATCACATTTCCCTGATCAAAAGACAGCAGTGGGCCAGAAGCTGTTCACCTGCCAAGTAGTCTGCCTGTTCTATGTTTGAGGAAGACCAATCTGGAGAAAGTTGAAACTTTCAACCTTGCCTCAAAGAATGTGTTTCTGATATTTGTCTAACCTCAATTGTGATGAACAGGCCCATGCAGTTATCTTTTGTGGGTATATGGATGATGCAAGTAAATATAGTAGAGTGTTAAAATATGACAGTGGGGAGGTGGTTTCATTATTACCTGCTGCTATGCAATGATAGTTGCATAAATGGAGACCATTTAAATCTTGTTCAAGCTTCTGAGAGATTATAAAGACAGTAACTGCAAGGTTTTCTTTAATAGCTAAAGAATGTAAAGCTGTCACTTGTGCAATGTACCCTCCATCCCATTTTGGAGAAGGAAAATCCCAACACTGCACCCTTATGTTAGGTTACCTAGATGGAAGCACCCCTGAATTTCAGAGGAACTGCTTTAGCTTGTCAGCTATGGCATGGGAAGAAAATTTATGCATAATATCCTGACTTCATATTTAGCTTTTGTGTAGTTCTCTTAGTGAACTCAAGCAACTGTCTTGCACCGGCTCAAACCATTTGTCCATGGACATAACTTTCCAAGGTTTCAGTTTCTCCCCAGATCTAATATTTTAGCTGGAGACAGGAGAAACTGAACCCAGGACATCTTGCATTTAAAATTCATATTCAGCAAGCAAGTTACAATTCTTCCCAAATCAGGCCAAGCATTTGATGCACACATGTAATAATCTTTGTAAATACTATGAGGTAGCACAAGGCTAAGGGAGATGCATCAATTACCTCTTTATATGTCCAGAAAGGAAAATGCAGCTGTTCCTAGTTCAATAGTTACAGTCCAATCCTCCTCTGCATGTTTGGAGGTAAGTCCCAGGTGAGATTTACTCCTTTGTAAATGTGTAGATCACACTGCAGTTTACACTCAAACAACAGGATTGGGATACTAGAGCAGAAAGCATGATGCTGCCAGGGTTCAAGAACAATACCCTAAAGGCATGAGATCCTGTTTTATATTATATTATATTATATTATATTAATATTAGCAACAAAGCAGGGTCAGCCCTGGTTAGTGCTTGTATGGGAGATCGGCAATTAATGCCAGGTGCTGTAGGCTATATTTCAGAGGAAGGAGCTGGGAAAACCAACTCTTGAGTATTCCTAGCTTAAGCAAACCCTTTTAAATTTAGGGGGTTGCCATAGGTCGGCAGGCAACTTGAAGGCACATGTGCACACACATATTATACATCATCTATCACACATCCCCTCCCTATCTCTCCATGTACTTTTCTGTCCACCCTTGTTCAAAACAGTGGTACTTTTCCCTTCAAAAGCCAACTTGGTGTAGCAGTTTAAGCATTGGTCTATGGCTCTTGAGACCATTTAATCCCTGCTTTGCCATGGAAACCCACTTGGTGACCCTCTCTCAGCCTCAGAGGAAGGCAAGGCCAAACCTCTGAACAAATCTTGCCAAGAAAAACCCATGCCAGGTTTGTTTTAGGGTCGCCATAAGTCGGAAATGACTTGAAGGAACACAACAACCGTTTCCCTTCAGGGTTTAGGTGCTGTGGAAGGAAGCAACAGTAGTGCTGGGCATTGTTTTTTTCCTCATTGACAGCATGGTGTAGTGGTTTGAGCATTAGACTAGGACCCTGGAGAACGATTTGAATTCCTGCTCGGCCATTAAACCCACTGGGTGACCTTGGGCAAGTCACACTCTCTCAGCCTCAGAGGATGGCAATGGCAATGGCAAACCCCCTCTGAAGAAACCTGCCAAGAAAACCCCATGATAGGGTCACCATATGTTGGAAATGACTTGAAGGCACACCACAACAACCACCGTCAGAAGAAATGGGCTCACATATGACTTCACGGAAACAATGAAAGCACACATGCTTCTAAAACTTTAAAGCATATGAGGAAAGAGTGGCTACTTGGGAAGGGGAGGCAGTGAGGTGAAGAAAAATGAAGAAACTAACTCTGACGGAAGGGGTGTAGCCTGGCAGCCATAGCCAAGGACTCTCTCAGCTGTGGAGAGCTGAACCTAGACCCTCCTGAACTAGCTCTGAAGCAAAGGTGGAAATTATGCTGCTCTCCAAATATTGCTGAACTGCAGCTCCCACAGGATAACATGTCCTAACCACAAAGGAGGACAAGGCACAGCAAAAGGTAAGACATTCAAGAAAAATGTAGGACATGACCCAATAAAAGCCAAAACCACTCTCAGAAATGTAAACCCCTGCTTCTTAGTCATGCTCAAAATGGAGGACATTTTGGAATTCCCAGACAACTAGGTTGAAATGGAGGACCTGTCCTGGAAAAAGAGGACCTCTGGTCACCCTGAGCTCCCTGCATTCCTTACCATCATCTATGCTGGCTAGAATTCAGATATAGCTGAGTTAACCCTGGAATATCAGTATGCAAAGGGATCTTGTATTGTTCTTCACCTTTGAGACAGAGGCTCCCTCTGCACCACAGAAATAATCCAGTTTGACATTACTTTAACTGCCATGGCTCAGTGCTGTGGAATTCTGGGAACTAATTTGTGGCAATACAGCGCTCTGAAAGAGAAGGCTGAATATCTCATAGAACTACAATTCCCAGAATTCCATAACATTGTGACATGGTACTAGATTTTTCTGTAGTGCGGATGCAGACTAACTGGGAGAAAAAAGTTATTGCATATGTTTTTGTAGACTTAGGGCCTTTGCAGACTGCTAGAAATAGTGCAAACTGAGTCCACTTTTAACTGTACTGGCTCAATGCTAGGGAATCATGGGAATTGTTTTTTCTGAGACATTGAGCCTTCTCTGTCAGAGAGCTCTGGTGCCACAATAAACTACAGTTCCCATGATTCCCTAGCACTGAGTCAGGGTAGTAAAAGTGGACTCAATTTGCACTATTTCTGGCAGTCTGCAAAGGCCCTTAGGTCTACTGCCCCAGAGGCAAGTCTACAAAGGCTTATGCTACAACTTATTTCTCCAGATTAATCTTAAAGGTTCTACAAAATCCTCTTGTATGCTGGCTAGAGCAGATAAGATTTGCAGTTCAATGCCATCCAAGGATCAGATGTCTTAACCGCAAAGGAGGACAAGACACCACAAAATTGAGGACATTCAAGAAAAATATGTGTGCGTGCTTGTTGTGTGCCTTCAAGTCGTTTCTGACTTATGCAACCCTAAGGCGTGTTTTTTTTTGTTTTGTTTTTTGCAAGATTGGGTCAAAGGAGGTTTTCCATTGCCTTCCCCTGAGGCTGAGAGAGTGTGACTTGCCCAAGGTGACCCAGTGGGTTTCATGGCTGAGTTGGGAATTGTAGACAAACCACTAGGCCACGCTGGTTCTCAAGAAAAAATTTAAGGCCATGACCAAAAAAAAAGCTAAAGATTCTCAGTATAAGTATAAATTCATGCTTCTTTGCCATGCTCAAAATGAAGGCCATTTTGGAATTCCCCCTAGACAGAAGGCTGAAACGGAGGACAGGTCCTCATGGCCACAAAATCCCTGCCCTGCCTTGTCCTAACATCTGAGGATGTAGGTTGAAATCTAGTTATCACACCACACTCTTAAAACTGAGCTAGGTCACTTTAACAGCTCTGACTGGCTTCTGTTGCATTTTGGGGCTTGTAGTTCAGTGAGACTTAAAGGCTCTCTGGCTGATTATTCTAAATGCCCCTTCCTAAACTACAAGTTCCAGAATGCAACAGGAGGCAGCCAGAATGGCTAAAGTGACCTAGCCCTGTTTAAGAGTGTAGAGCGATAAGGCCTCGTTCCCACTTACATTTAAAGCAATTTGCGATTCGCCTTCACTCTGTGTCAGTGAATTGATTCCAAAAAGTCTGTTGTTCCCACTATAAAAGCGGATCTTTTCGTTATTCCCTTGTAATCACTTCTTTTTTGGGGCACAATTGTCATTCCCTCTAGTTTGCGCTGCTTCAAAATGCATGTCAATCATCGGAGACACACGCGGCAACACGGTGAGGATGGGACCAGAGCGGAGTCACTTCCCTGGCTTGCGAACAATTTTTTTTAAAAAAATGATAGATTTAATCCATTGGTTTTGCAACTACTTGTCTCACTGCTCCTGTCCACTTGATCATCCGGCATGCCACCAAGTTGCAAAAACAATGGATTGTATATTCGGTAATTTGGTATTTATAAATATATATATATGTATACACACACACACACACACACACACACATATATATATACATACATACATACACACACACACACGCATATATATATATATATATATATCATGCACCCATAGGTCACACAAGCACAAAGGCAGCGCTGGCGGTAGGGGGAAATGGCGGAACTCCCAAAAACTGAGGTAGGATGGTAAACACCCCTCTGCCATTAGTATCCCCTCCAGGATGATCCGATTCAGATCCATCATTCCTACTTGTTGAACATGCTTCATAATCGATTCTTTTCAAAAGAACCGCCAAAGAGCTAGTGTCAGGAAACGGCGGGGTTTTTTACGTTTGCCTCGCTTATTCGCGATTGCAAGCAAGCTCAATAGGATTGGAACCGGTTTCAAATGGGAACGATGGTCTGCAATGCACTTTAAATCATAGTGGAAATGAGGCCCTAGAAAAGCTGATGCTGTCAACTTTTCTTTCAAACAAAAAGCCATCAGTGATACCTTTATTGGCCAACCAAAATGCACAATATACTTGTTGCAAGCTTTCAAAGCTCCATGGGCTTCTTCATCAGGCAAGATGTTGCAAACTAAACAGGAGAAAAACCATTGGAGATGTTAGTCAGATGCTTATATGTTGTTTCAGTCTTTAGTTAAGAAAAGATGGTATATGGTTTTACCCCTACATCCATGGAATGGAGATGTATTGGATTGCAAAAGAGGGTTCCCTATTGAGATGCAAGTGGATTTTAAATTTCCTGGATTTTGCAAATCTCCCAATAGCCACAGAGGAGGAGGAGGAGCCTGCCTGCAAAAGATATCCTCCCCACCATATACCATCTTAACAACTTAAGGGTCTTTACAGACTGTCAGAAATAGTGCAACTTGAAGCCAATTTAACTGTCCTGGCTCAGGGCTAAGGAATCATGGAAACTGTAGTTTATTGTGGCACCAGAGCACTCTGACAGAGAAGGCTCAATGTCCCAGAAAAAAATACAGTTCCCATGATTCCCTAGCACTGAGCCAGGACAGTTAAAAGTGGCCTCAAGCTGCACTATTTCTGCAGTCTGTAAAGGCCCTAAAGACTGAAACAACATGTAGGTATCTAACATCTCCAATTGTTTTTCTCCTGTTTGGTTTGCAACATCTTGCCTGATAAAGAAGCCCATGGAGCTTCGAAAGCTTGCAATAAGTATATTGTGCATTTTAATTGGCCAATAAAGGTATCACTGATGGATTTTTGTTTGAATTTGCTCAATGGCCAACACAGCTACCCCTAAATGTTTTCTTTCTTTCACTTAGGGTCTTTGCAGACTGCTAAAAATAATGCAAATTGAGTCCACTTTAAGGGTTAGGGTATCATAGGAACTGTATTTTATTGTGGCACCAGAGCTCTCTGACAGAGAAGGCTCAATGTCCCAGGGGGGAAAAAAACAATTCCCATGATTCCCTAGCACTAACCCTAACCCTTAAAGTGGACTCAATTTGCACTATTTCTGGCAGTCTGCAAAGGCCCTTTATCTTAAAGGTGCTACAAGATCTCCCTCTACATAATGATTCCACAGACTAACACGGCTAGAGCTTTGAATTCTTGTCCTAATACAGTGGTTCCTAAACTTTGGTTCTCCAGGTGTTTTGGACTTCAGCTCCCAGGATTTCTGTTGGCCAAAGTGACTGGGGCTCCTGGAAGCTGAAATCCAAAACACCTGGAGAACCAAAGTTTGAGAGTCCTCACTGCTTGTAGGCGCCCCTGGTCGAAACAAAATGGCGGCTCTCCCGCGGGTAGCCAATCAGAGGCGGAGGAGGCCGAGCGGGCGGAGGGGTCGAGTTGCCTCAGGGAACAGGCCCTCACAGGCTCCTCAACTCGCGTCCTGTCTCCATGGAGAGGCCTCGGCAATGGCGGGCGGTGCGGGGCCTATTGCGGCGGTGCTATGCGGAGGTGCTGCCGCTGGAGGCCTTCGTGCGGGGCCTGCAGGAGCGGCAGGCCGAGGAGGAGACCGGGACTCCGCCGGTGCCATTGGTGCAGGATGGGGACCCCCAGTGCTACCGCGCCCTGGTGGGCCACTGCCTGGTGGGAAGGCCGCACGGTGGCAAGGCTCTGCCGCGCCGCTTCGTCTTCCAGCAGGTAGGTAGGTAAGTGGGGAGACACGGCGGCGACCCTCCCGCTTCGTGAGGGAAGCGCTGAGGACCCCAAGAAACGAAGCGGAGCAACAAAATGGCGCCTCCCACTCTCAAGCCTCATACCTGAGGCGAAGAGAAAGTCCATTGCGCGGACATCTGAGGAAGAAAACTTGAGTGCACACAAGCATCAGTACAGTGAGCGGTTTGAGCCTTGGGCGAGGACCCTGAAGAACAGGGTTCGAATCCCCGCTCAGCCCATCTTGGCCGAGTCACACTCTCTCAGCCTCAGAGGATGGCCATGGCAAACCCACCCACCCTATTCTGAACAACTCTTGTCAAGAAAAGGCACCATAAGCTTGAAAGCATTTGAAGGCACATAACAACAGCAACAAATCCAAGAGCAAAAGCACACTAATACATTGAGTTACTACTAGCAACATGACAATAAATGCTGCTGGCTCCTTTTGCCTAATGGTGAAACTGGCCCTGTCTCCAGACAATTTGATGCAAGTCCTGTGGAAATGTAAATAATTTATTGCGAGTGTGGCCCATGTGTGGTCCTTGATATTTTGTTGGACTGCAGCCCCATCATCCCTTAGCTTTGCTTGCGTTGGTTGGGATTGATGGGAGTTGCATTCTAGTAGTGTCTGGAGCACCACAAGTTGCCTTTCCATGCATTCATGCATAAGGTTTTTCCAAGTGAAAACATGTAGTATAAAGGAATGCACTAGCTTGTTGTGTGCCTTTCCAACTTACAGCAACTCTAAGGCAAGCCCATCACAGGGTTTTCTTGGCAAGATTTGTTCAGAGGGGGATCTATTTGCCTTTGCCTTCCTCTGAGACCGAGAGAGTGTGACTTCCCCAAGGTCACTCAATAGGTTTCCATGGCTGAGTGGGGATTTGAACCCTGGACTCCAGAGTTAATAATAATAATAATTTTTATTTATATCCCGCCCCTCTGCCAAGCAATCGGGGCGGCGTACAACATTATAAAATTACAAACAACAAAACAACTTGAAATCCCATCCCTCCTTTACCCACCCACCCATCCCCCAACATATTAAACAAAATCAATAACAATAATAAAATCATTAACAATAATAAAAATATAGGCCAACCACTACACCACACTGGCTCCATATGGCAAACCTTATCACATGACAAAAGAAAGCCAAGAGGAAGTGAAGAGGCTTTCTGGTTTCCTCTCATGCATTTCGGTTCTTCTTCCATAGGGAGGTGGTTGTAACAGCATACCTTTTGCCAAACTGATTTTTCCATTGTTTTTTGTGGTTTTTTTGGGCTGTGTGGCCATGTTCTAGATCTAGAAGAGTTTCTTTCTGACGTTTCGCCACCATCTATGGCTGGTATCTTCAGAGAAAAGAGTCCCACAGCCTCCCAACTCTGAAGATGCCAGCCACAGATGCTGGCGAAACGTCAGAAGAAACTCTTCTAGAAGATGGCCACACAGCCCGAAAACCCACAAAAAACTATGGATGCCAGCCATGAAAGCCTACAACTTCACATTGATTTTTCCATTGTGACAAAAGACATCCTTTTATGACAGTCTCCCTTGGAAAGAGAACGGAAGTGCTTCAACAGCATACAGAGAAGTAAGGAGAAAGCAAATCCTCTCAGCTTTCTTTTGTTATGCAGTAAAGCTCTAAGTCTACAAAATGCAAGAGGTCTTGCATAGCAGCATCTTCTAGACCTCTTGCATTTTGTAGACTTTGGGCCTTTACAGACTGCCAGAAATAATGCAGCTTGAGACCACTTTAACTGCCCTGGTTTAGTGCTAGGGAATCATGGGAACTGTAGTTGTGGCACCAGAGCTCTCTGATAGAGAAGACTCAGTGTCTCAGAAAAAACTACAGTTCCCATGATTCCCTAACATTGAGCCAGGACAGTTAAAGTGGTCTCAAGCTGCATTATTTCTGGCAGTCTGTAAAGGCCCATCGAGCTTAATCTTCCAGCAGGTAGGTAGGTAGGTGGGTAAGTACATGAAAAAGTGATAGGATCTAAATTGCAATTAAATGGGATGACACAGGCCAACATGGTGGTGGTTTAAGTTTTGGACTAGGACTATAAGAGAACAGGGTTCAAATCCCCATTCTGCCATGCAGACCCACTGGGGGACCTTAAAGTCTCAGTTTAAGAAGAAGGCGATGCCAAATCTAAATAAATCTTGTCTGGTAAATGCTATGATAGGGTTGCTATAAGTTAGAATTAACTTGAAGGCACATAACAACAGAAGATGAGCACCCAACAGAATCCATGGGGAAAAAGGGAGATGCATCTCCAAGTGTTCAGAGGATGGTTGTTTTTTATTTTGGGAAAAGCCCAACACTTTTTGGCCTATATATATATTTCAGTGGCCTTCAGGGGCTACATAAAAACAAAAATGCAATTATATAATAATACCTGCATAAAACATCAGAACACATTTTATTTATTTGCTTAAAGCCTTTATATACCAATACGAAATCTAGCAGCAGAAACTTCTGGAACTGAAAATCTCATTCCATTTGCTGGACTGAAAAGAAACAAGTGAACTAGGCTAATGTTTTTAGTTTATATTATTATTATTATTATTTTAGCAGATGGTCAGGTGAAAAAGGTAGGGGGAAGAGGGGGAGTGAAAAGCCTTCAAGACATATCATGCAATCAGGCTGTAAAAAGTTCTGAGTAAATTTACAAAAGTGGGAGGAGATGAAGTTCTTCATTTAGTCCTCAAGGAAACAAAGATTTTAATTTTAAAAGCCACTCTTCCTTTTTTTATTAGAATATTCTCATTGTTATTAACTTTTTCTGTAGTACCAAATTTGAGGTCTATTGCAGGATGATGGCATTCCAAGGGAGCTCCTTTTTTGTTTTTGTTTTTATTATCTCTTATATTTGAAACAAATACACCTTTTTCCCCAGAGGTCTTCTTGTCTTTCCCACTTTAGACACTTGTGTTGTATAGCGCTTTTGCCTCTAGACATGCATTAATTTGTATAGCTTAGATGGCAAAACTGCTATTACATGTCCTCTGGGATGAATTTACTACAGGTGAAAAAATCTAGACTGTCAGCCACTTCCCAGAGGGCCTTTTCGATGACCGTTCCCAGATTATGGAATGGCCTGCTGGACGAGATCCGTCTCAGTATTTCGACTTTAGACAGCTTTAAAAGGGCTGTCAAGACGGATCTCTTCTGGCAGGCCTTTCCTGACTAGTCTTCTCGGTCTTAAGAGCCTACCCAACTGCTCCTCCTTCCCCCCCCCCCAATTCTAGCGCTATTACAGCTGTTATTGTTGATGTTGTGTACTTAGTTGGCACTTTGCCTTAATTTTAAATACTGTTTTTAATTGGTAGCTTGATTGTTTAATGACTTTTTAAGGGGTGGGAGGGGTTGGGTTTATGTTGGAAGCCGCCCCGATTGTTATGCAGAGGGGCGGGGTATAAATAAATTTCATTATTATTATTATGTGGCAAAGTGAGCCAAAGTGTACCTCTGTCTGTTAGCATGGTTTGTAAATTTCATTTTGGAAGTACGGTTGCCCCTCCGTTTTCGCAGACTTCGAGTCCGTGTCCCTCACCCGTTCGCAGGTGGCAAATGGAGGAGATTAAAATGGGGCACCCTCAGGCCTCCATTCAAGCCAATGGGGCTTAAATATTGGCGTTTTTGCAAGGGGATGGTTCAGAATGGATCTTTTGCAAAAACAGAGGGGCAACTGTACCTTCAATAGACACAGTGGCCACAGAGTGGTGCCATGCCATAGGACATGTCATGGCTATTACTTTCATCTGGCAATAAAAATTGTTTTTAAGCCTAATGTAATTTTTTGTCAAGGCTGTTTCAGCCAGAGAAATTATGAGTTAAGAGGGAGGATGTCTCATTTCTCTTCTGTCTCAAGTTTGTTGAATGGTGAACAGAACCTCCTCTTGTGGTATATTAGTGTAAAGAGATCTCACATCCATTGTAACTAGCAAATCTCTCGCCTCCAGCTTCAGAAGTGTTCACAGTTCTGTATATATGATGTAATTTTGGGTACAAACGATTTCTTTAAAAGGTCCATATATTGAGCAAGTGGTTCTAATATGGAGCTGAAGCCTGATACTGTTGGGCAGCCTGGAGGGAATTAGCCCCTTATGTATTTTTGTTAATACATAAAATACAGGTGTTGTAGAGTCAGATTTTACCCCACTCCCCAAAATAAATTCCCCTTCTGATAAGGCGCCCAAACTGAGACACTCATCCACAGCAATTTTAATAATTTTGTTACAGGTTGAGTACCCATTATCTGGAATGCTTATGATCAGAAGTGTTTCATATTAAAGATTTTTTCAGATTTTGGAATATCTGTATTTGCTTATATGTAATGAGGCTGGAGAGAACCTGAGAATCTGTGAAATAGAGGGGAAAAGCCACGTCTCTCCATCCTTGAAAATACAGTACAGGTATGCACTATGCTACTTGTGTTGTAACTCAAAATGTTTTGGATTTGGATTTGGATTTTGGTGTTCCAGATAAGGGATACTCAATCTGTAATATCTGTAATAATGAGACAGACATTATGAGGAGCTAGAAAAATATGCCACATGCTTAATTTATATCCAGCTTTTTGTAACAGTCACATGATAACAGTTGTATTGTTCAGTTGTATGTTTATATAGTGAAAAAGTAGGATTAAAGGGCCTTCTCAGGGATTTATTTATTTTTTACTATATGAACATCTTGCAAAAATAGTAATAGTGGGAATGTACACTGTAGTTGTGTGGATGTGGCTGCCTTTTTTCATGCTCACAATAATGTGGTAAAAACAAGTGCCCCTTCTTTGTGTAAATAAGCCCTTAGTGTTTGAAAACATATACTGTGGAAAAACACAAAGATTCACAGTGGGTTTTAGACTAAGCTTAATTTTTTTTTTATTTTATTTTGTGAGGAGCATCTTTGAAAATTGAATTTACCTGATATCCCATAAGCAGTGTTGCCACTGTGGAAACAATAGGTCTATTCAGGCATTTCTCTTTAATTCGCAGCATTGATTTCAAACAAATGTAAGTGTTTGGACTTTTCTTTTTCTTTCACTAGGTAAAGGGCATTATCCTATCTTTAGTTTATTATAACAAACCAGCTTCCAGTATTCTAACTAAAGAGGATAATGGCAGCTGAGTTTATGATAAACATTCAGCACCTGTGTAAAATTATTCAACTTCTTATGTTTAGTATGCTTAAGAAAGCACTCCCACAGAATTTCTAGCCTTCTGTGGGAAGAAACTAAGAGGTTATGGAAGCACAGAAGTTCTATACATTAATCACTAAAAAATGGTAACTTTTCTGGCTTCTGAGATCTTACCAGTTCTTGAGTAAGTTAGATTTTTGGATTATAACTCCCAGTATACTCAAACCAGCATAGCCACTAACCCTGCTGGTTGGAGGATTCCTGGACACCAGATATCTTCTGCTGGCTTCATTTTTCTCTGCCTTTTTGTAATTCAGAAATTCATAGGGAGTTGTTGCCCTCTTTCATGGGCTACTGGTGTTAGAAGCTGTTGTAAGGTGGAGAAATGAGCAGATTCCTCCCATCCACCACGCATATCAAAGGATTTGTGACTTGCAACTACCAGTTCAACACCCAATTGCAGGACAAGTCCTCTTCACATTATTTCATCCTCCTTGCTCTAAAGGGAGAGAAAATATGCAAGCAAGTAGCATTGTGGAGTGTGCTAGTTACATATTCTTTGCGGTTGGAGGATTCATCTACTCTTCCTCCATGAGTCAGCCAGCACTGTACGAGACAGGCCATTCTTTTCTTGCACTTTTAAAGCATTGATGCATAGACGTTATCCATTCTGGCTGGTCCATGGATCTGGTAAATAAATATACTTTTTTGTTTGTTTGTTTCATTGCAGATTTCAAGTCAGAATGATGTCATTGCAAGAGTAATTAAGAGAATCTGTGAAAAGGCAAAGAAGAATGTCTTGGCATTTGGCTATGCTCTACTGGATGAAAATCATTACCAGTTGCCCTGCATGCCAAATATCTATAGCTACTTTCCCAATAATACAACGGAAACCATGCATCAGAGTATTCTCTGGGAGATAATTTTGAACAGAATTGGCGATGATGTCATGATGTATATATTGGAGCACTGTTCTGTCTTTATGCTTGTGCCACCTAGTTGTTGTTATCAAATCTGTGGGCAGCCCATTTATGAACTTTCATTAAAGAATGCAACACCCTCTCCTGAGTTCCTCAGGCAGAAGTATCCTGGGCCAACACGCAGTGCCTTGTCTGGTTACCTGCAAGGAAGGCTTCCATCTTATAGGCAATACCTAGCAAAGGGAAACTGGAAAAAATGGAACTCTAAAAGACAACCAGGAAGCAAAGCAGAAGACGTTTTAGACTTTAACTATCAGCAGTCTTCAGTGGTTCGCAAAGCTGGGCAGAATCCTACAGCAAACAAACCATTTACAAGTGCCAGCAAGTGCCTAGAAAGCCAACAAAGACCCAGTCAGTGTACATCATTAACAACACAATTGCTTAAAAGAAAATGGAAAGGTCAGTGTAAAATTAGTGCTAAAAGAAGGAAAATCATGCAGACAGAGGACAGGCTGCAGAAAGAAACAAGAAACACAGTTTCCACTAAAAGCAAAAATCCAGTTATTCTGGATGGTGGTGGTACCACATCTAAAGAATCCACAAGCTCATGTTTAGAGAATGGGTTAACTCTTGTGACATCTGTCCCTCAGAACCATGAACATGGAGCACAGACCTCTGGTGTATCTTGTATATTTGTAAATCCGAAGGTTTTTGTGGGTGATAAGACAATAACACTAGATGGTGGGAGTAAAACTCAGTGTGAACCTAGCACCAAAATACAATCCATCAATAGGCCAACAAATCAGGAAAGTGATGTTAGAACCATGCAGCCGGTATCAGCAGAAGGTGCTACTGCAGGAAAAAACTTTAGGGCCCACAACTCTAAGCCAGGGACAAAGTCTCCAGGTAAAGCTTCTGCTCCTGGCATCCATATTGAGAAACACACACTCTTGTATTCTCACAAGCCAATGATGGAATGTTTGCCTGAATCTTTTGTACTAAATCAGATGAAGGGTTCTCTCTCTGGGGCACAAAGGCTAATAGAGATTATATTTTTCACTAGTAGGATTGGAAAGCAGATGGGCAGTTCACATCTTTTGAGCCATGGCAAGCGAAAGAAGAGGCTTCCTAAACGCTATTGGCAGATGAAAGGCCTGTTCCAAGAATTGCTACAGAACCATGCCAAGTGCCGTTACCTGGAGATTTTAAAAAAGAATTGTCCTATCCGGATTTCTGATTCACCCAAGATTGGCACAGGAGAACAAGGTAGCAAAGAAAAACGGCACCAAGAGGGAAGACACTCATCCACTAGGACACAGCAGGTCAATGCTATGGAAGATTGCCTCAGTTCTGTACCAGTTGGCTTAGGCCCATTTCTGGGAACATCAGGCGCTTTAAGCAGAAACTATGAGGAGGTTCAGTTGAGCCAAAGAGGAACTGAGGAGAAACTTGTCCAAGATTCCTCTACTTCCAGTTTCAAGGAATTACTTAAACAACATAGCAGTCATTGGCAAGTGTACACTTTTGTGAGGGGATGTCTAGAGAGAGTGGTTCCTGCTGTGCTCTGGGGTTCTAACCACAACAAATGCCGTTTCTACAAAAATGTGAAAAAGTTCATCTCCCTGGGGAAGTTTGCCACGTTTTCTTTGCAGGAGCTGATGTGGAAAATGAGAGTGAACGATTGCATTTGGCTGCGTCTAACCAAAGGTATTATTGGTAATTTTTAAGATAAAAGCAACATCTTCTGAACTGGTGATCCAAAGTGATCTTGGTATTATTAGAGTTCTTTTGAATTAATGTTAACTGGCCTTGCAAATGAGTGTATAAACGTTACCAATCTGTTGTCTGTTGGTGCTGTGGTCAGAGAAGAGAGTCTCTCACCCCCACCCCATTTCATGCCCACACTCCAGGCTTAAGGCATTAGCATCTCTGCTAAAAGGTTGAGTCTGAGCATGAAAGGAAACATGTATGGAGTTGCTTCTCTGCCTAATAATGCAATATTTGTTAGTGTTTTGCTGAGGAAGCTGCCATTGTAGAAAGTTCAAATACAGTCCCCAGCTGTGCACACAGTTTCCCCATCTACAGACATATGCTGCTTTGCAGAATTGCAATCTTTGGTTTCAGTAGGAGGATGGGAATCTTTTGGGAATATGTACGTTATTATTCCATGTTCAATGTCACTAAACTTGAATTCTACATTTAGGAACTGGCCATTCTGTTCCTGCCACTGAACATCATTTTCGTCAAGATCTGATGTCCAAATTCTTCTACTGGCTGATGGACTCCTATGTTGCAGAGCTCCTCCGCTCTTTTTTCTATATCACTGAAACCATGTTTCAAAAGAACTCACTTTTCTTCTTCAGGAAGTCTATTTGGAGCAAATTAGAGAGCATTGGAATTAGGTAATTATAATTAGAAGACTAGTTGCTCATGTCCTATTCAAGGAGAGATTTACAATACAACCCCCATATCCATGGGGAATATATTCCCAGACTTATCATGGATAGTGAAAATCACGGATTATGGTGAATGCTATATTTCCAGCAAAAATTAACCCTAAAGTTGGGCTGGAGGATCTCCAGATGCTAGAGACGTGTTAGAGTCACACTGGAGGACCTTCAGATGCCTAGAGAGACATTGTTTTGGACACTGGTAAGTGAAACCATGGATATGGAGGTCGTGCTGTATGTTCCTTTGATGCTGTCTTCTGTCCTTTTCAGTGTGTAGATGATACTTGCAGAGGAACTAGACTAGAACCCTACTGCTAATTCTCCTTTCAAATTTCGCTTTCCAAAATCTGTATGTGTTATAAGGCAGTTTGAAATTATACTGTGAGGGAGAACGGGAACTGGCAACCTGGCAGCACCCCATCTTTGGAGCATGTTAGAAAGGTCCCTGTGTCCCTGATTGTGTATGCAATTATGTGTGCATAATTCTAGTTTCCAGTTAAATAGTAAAAACAGAAAAGGAAATTATTTTAAATACTGCTTTGAAGAATATTGTGAGAGCAGGCAGACAGTGAAATTTGGACTAAGTATTGTATGGAAGCAAATCTCAGAGGAATTTACAAGAGTCTGCTTTGCAGTCTAGCCCTAAGACTAATACTAATTTTTCTTCTAGGAACCACTTTTCCAAAGTGCATCTTCGTGTCTTATTAAAGGAGGAGATCAATACTTTGCAGGGAAAAAAGTGTGTTCCCCTGGCATCAAAACTCCGGTTCATTCCCAAACCAAATGGGCTACGGCCTGTGGTCAAGCTGCATGGTGTGGTAGGAAATGAAACGTTCTGCAGAAAGACCAGAGACAAAAAGGTTCTTAACCTCCTGAGTTTAGTTTGGTATTATGTAGACTATCTTGATTAGATTTTGAAACTAGCAACCTTTTACATTGCCCATTCTGAACACAGCTTGGTTAATTTGCAGCCTCCAGGTACATTGTCTAGCCCACATTTTATTAGCTTGATTGCAAGAATATTGTGTAGGACCTTGTCAAAGGTCTTACTGAAATCAAGGTGTGCTATGTCTACAGCTACCAAGCTGGTAATTTTATCAAAAAAAAAAAAAAAAGATCAGATTAATCTTGCATGACTTGGAGTTCATTTGAAATACCTCAGTATTTCTTCACCAGCTCCTTGTCATTTCTGAAAAGCAGTCCTGACCCTTCACCATTCATGCTACTTTTGTAAGAATGAATTCATTTCTCACTTGGAAAGAAAACAGAAGTAAGCAGTACCTGAGCAGTTCCACTTTCTCTTCATCCTGTGGCAACCAGTGGGTCCCATAACATTGGAGTGGCAAATCTTTGCTATGGTTTAATCTAAACCTTACAGCTACTCAAGGTAGTTAAACCCACCACCAACATTGGTTCAGCACTTTGGACAGTTTCTTTGAAAATTCAGACTAAAATCTGCAGTGGATTTTGCACCATTCCCCTAATGGGAGTCATGAGCAGCAGCTGTCTTCATCTCCTGTTAGTGTTCTGTCATCTTTACCAAGCCATTTTTCCTTCCCTTTTCTTCAAACATAGATGGATAAGAGCTCCATTTGTTGTTAGCATCCTTCAACAGCCTCATCTGATTTCTAAGCTTTAGCCTCCCTGGCTTTGCCCCTGTTTGTCTGAGTGAGTTATCTGTACTTGTAATTCTGTTTCTTAAATATGTCTTTTTAAAATTTAAAATCTCATTGTTAAGCTTTTGTGCAGCAACATTGTCTATTTTATCTTCCATGCTGGAATGTTCTTCTCTTCCTGCTCTTGTGTACCCATGTCCTTTCCAAAAATTTTCTTCTGTAACAAGGCTAAATGTGAAAACTCACTCTTCCAGCCCTTTTGCCTCATCTTCCACCCGGGCAAAAAACCAGCTTAGATCTATGTGAGTATAGCAGTATTTTGCCTTAGCACTAACTCCTCATTTCTGTTTTCCTGCATTTTCCTTTAGGTTCAGTACTTCAACACACAACTTAAGAATTTATTTAGTGTTCTTAATTATGAAAAAATGAAGAACCCTGCCTTGCTTGGCTCTTCTGTTTTTGGGAAAGATGATATTTATGCAGTGTGGAAGAACTTTGTTTTGAAGATCTTGGAGCTGAATGATGAAATGCCTAGATTTTACTTTGTGAAGGTATGATTTGAAAATCAGTGGCTTGGTAAGTTTATTTTCGAAACAATGCTGAAGGTTTTCTTTATAAAGGCTGCATACATATGTGGTCTTTAATGGAGCCAATCCAAGCGAACATTACAGCACCTACTGAATAAACGGGCATAGGATTGTACCATAAAAAATTGCCTGTCTAATCCAAACTGCCCAGTATCATAGGGCTATTTCTGACAATTAAATTGTTTGAAGTCCTCTTTTTTTACATCAGTTAATTAAAAATTTAAGAAACTTCACTGAAGTTAAGCTGTCCCATGAATTCTCATGAAATGAACGTTTCCCTCTGTAATTTCTGTTGCATAGTTCTTTCAGATAAAAATCAGACCAGGTTTCCAAGTTCTACTATGAAGACAACTGCTGCAGATTTGGAAGGGGGGGGGAGGTTGCCCTGAGTTAGGAGAAACTAGTCACCCTGATATACAGGGAATTGCATAGGGTTTTTGGCACACTGAAATTTGCTGTAGTGCTCCGTTATTCTTATGTTGCTTCTTGTTGTGTGCATTCCAAGTCATTTCCAACTTACAGCAACTTAAGGCAAACCTATCATAGGATTTTTTAAAAAAAGAGATTGGTTCAGAGAAAGTTTGCCTTTGCTTTCTCTGAGGCTGAGAGAATATGACTTGCCCAGGATCACCCAGTGAGTTTCCATGGCCAAGCAGGAATTCAAACCCTGGTCTTCAGTGTAGTAGTCCAACACTCAAACCTCTCCATCAAGCTGGTTCTTATGTTTACTTTGCAGGACATCCAGTCCACACCTGAAAGCTCTAAGAACTGTATTGTTTTCTCTCCCAGGCTGATGTCACAGGGGCTTATGATACCATCCCCCATGACAAACTGATAGAAGTAGTTTTGCAGGTCCTTTCTCCAGGCAAAAAGACGACCTACAGCATACGGCGCTATGCAGTAATCATGAAGACAAGAAATGGACTTATGCGAAGATTTTACAGGAGACACGTAAGACAGTTCTGTTTTGTTTTCTTCATATGGACGTTGTTTATGCTGTTGTCTTAAAAGCAACAGTGCCTGCTGGGTCCCATGTCAGTGGGAGCAGTAAATCCACTCTGGGTTTTATTCTGTACTTTAAAAGTGATGAACCCCCTCCTCCACCACCATCTCATCCTCATCCACCAGCACTACTTTGGATAGCTCCTTTAAGCTTTGAATTGAAGAACAAATTAATCATCCAACTGCTATGGGAGTCACCAGCCCCCACTGATTAATTGGAAGCCAAAATAGTAAAGTTGGGTACTTTATCACAGGCACTCCCTAGACAAGTCATCCATACAGGAAGTGTGATGGAGGGACAATAGTCAGATGTGCATTTTTGTTGCTTCGTTTTATTTTACTATTTTAAAGGGATTTTTTTGGGGGGGGGGAGTAGGATTTTAAAACTGCAAAATAGACTTTAAGTGTAAAAATAGAAGCGTACATGGATAAACAAAATTTCAGAATGCAAAGAGTAAGCATTTTCTGTACCTGGAACTGTGAGAGATGGTGAGTTTATTTTTGAAACTGTTTTTCTCTTTTCCAAGGCTTTTGCTGATTGCCTTACTCTAGCTGGCATATGTGGATGATGTAGCAGACATTAATGTTAGCGAAGTAACACTAGTGAAGTAATAAGTTGTGAGTAACATAGCAGAGATCAGAAGGAACAGGTTACAAAGACCTTTTACCAGTAATTAGCTATTTTCACAGTAACTACGTTGCAACAGTTACATTTTAAAAACAATGTAACAAGATTAATTTTACTGGTGTAAAAAGTAACAGTTTTGTTGTATCAAATTTTATTTTCTATGCATTCTGGGAGGGAGTTTGGCAGGAAGGTTTCATTTTTTACCATTCTTTCATCATACCTACTAAAAATATATCAGTGTGAGTTAGATTTTTCAAAAATTGTTTTATTACACAACTTTGTATTGCTGTCTTCCATTGCTTGGGTAATGTCAGATGGCCAACCCTTTAAAAATTGTATTTTGTTTATCCAGTTAAATATTTAAATATTTAATTGTAGATTGTTAGTAAAAAATTCCTTTTTTTCTTTTAGTGTGTCTTCTTTAGAAAGGATTTTTAAAAAATGAAGACAGATGGCCATATTCATTCTGGACTAGTTCCAACAGTTAATTTTCAACTAGAATACTAGTATCAGTGGAAGCTACATAAATGTTTGTGTAACAAGGTAGCATTAATGAAGGGGGAGTGCTCAAACTGGAACTAATGGATTTAAGTCTTTATATTTTCTGACATGGGAATTGTTTGCTTTAGTACAATTAATGCATTGGACATCAACTCAATATCTGAATCTATTTATAGGTGTCTACTTACAAGGAGTTTAAACCTGAGATGAAAGAGTTTGTGGCTCACCTTCAAGAGAGCACCTCATTGAGAAATGCAGTAGTCGTTGAGCAAGTATGTTTCTAGTAGTCACTCCCTTTCTAACAGGTCACTTAATGTTTCTGATGTTATCAATCTAATCCTTAGCATTTTTGGCTGCATCTGTACACCAGCATTAATGCAATTTGACACCGCTTTAACTGCCATGATTCAGTGCTACAGAATTCTGGGAATTGTGTAGTTTTGTCAGATAGCGTTCTCTATCCGAGAGCTCTGGTGCCACAAAAACCTACAAATTCCAGGATTCCTTAGGTAGGAGTCATGACAGTTAACGCAGTGTCAAATTGCATTAGTTCTCCACTGTGGCTAAAGCCTTTGTCAGGCTTGAGAGTGGTCACACAGTACTTTTTTATTATAATTGTTTTCTTTTTCTTTTATTGCAACCTTGAAAGGCAGTCTGCTGTTATTTTCAACCCCATATTTTGTTGGTGGAGAGTGGGTTGGAAGAGATTTTCCTAAGACCCTCCATGAGTTCATGGCAAAAGCTAGACTGGAATATGGGATATCCTGTCATAGCTCAGGCTGCAGTCCACACTTACTAGGGAGTTAGTGGAGTTCAGTGGAATTAACGTCTGAGGAAGCATTTTTAAGATTGTCCTTTACAACCACTACACTGCACAACCTCTGCCAAATGACAATCAAATGATTTTTAGCTTCAGCATGATTTATTAATGTGGAGTTGGTGGTAGTAGTACTCCTATTTAAATTTGTGTGTGTGTGTGTGTGTGTTGTACAATTTTTACTTTTAAAATTTTAACCCATCTTGATAGAATAGTGCTGGCTGTGTTACATAAAACTTTCCAGATCTTGGGTTATTTAAGAGAAACTTTTTAAGGTGGCAACCTTAGCAGCTAAAAAGATATTTATGTTGAAAACTTAATAAACTTTAAATTGTGTCACAGATAAATTTGTATCAAAGCTCAAATTTGTGAACCTGTAGAATAATTGGAATTACATTTTCGTTGTCATTTGAATACCATAATCAGGTGTTTTCAAATACTGTACCAATTACCTTTTAATTTACACATCATAGCAAGTACATTTCTATACCGCATATCAGTGAACTAACACTCCCTAACTGGTTTACAGTGTGTAAGCTAATTGCCCCCAACAAGCTGGGTACTCATATTACTGATCTACAAAAGGCTGGAGGGCTGAGTGGACCCTGGAGCCCTGCCTGGAATTAAACTCACAACCTTGTGGCTGTAAATGGCTGCAGTACTGGCATTTAACCACTGTGCCACCAAGGCTAATTTACATATTGCTGAATTTAACACTAAAGTTCCCCATGTATTTTATTTCAAAGAAGTCACTATGTTAGTCTTTTGCAGCATAGAAAGCTAGAGAAGGGTAGTGGGGAAAAAAGAAATGTGGCAGCACCTTTAAGATTAACTGGTTTTGATTTTAGTATGAGCTTTCATGGATATAAACCCATATCACTCTACTGCATCTGAAGTGGGTTTATACCCACAAAAGGTCATGCTATAATAAAAGCCAGTTAGTTTTAAAGTTGCTGCTACATTCCTTTTTTTCTCACCCTCCGTATATTTTAGAGGAAGAAACTGGCAAAACCACTTCCAAGTATTCCTTGCCTAAGAAAACCCTGTGAAGTTCATGGATTTGCCATAAGTCACTGGACAACATGCACTCTTTTTCTCTGTCCCATGTATTTGAGTGCCTATTTTTTCACTTCTTGTCAGTAGGTGGTGCTGTTAAATGCCATTGTTATTATAAGGAAACCCTTCTGTTCACAGTTCAACCTGATAGCCTTTTTGAAAATGATCTTCTGTTCTTTTAATCTCATCTAGACATTGCTTTTAATGCAAGTTCCTGAAAGTTTGTCTGTGCATGTTTCATCTTTTACACTGAAACTGTGTACATGTTAACATCTAATTTTAGACAAATATAATTCTTTTTTGTGGTAATCTATATTCTTTGCCATTTACAGTATCAATAAGATCTCTATACTATGTATCCAAAATGTGTAGACCTTTTGGGTTGAAGAATCTCCACATCTTAGAGGTTAAAGGCTAATGTGCTGTTGTTTGGCAAGGGGTGGACAAAAATGTGTGTTTTGTTTTTTGTTACTTTAGATTGTTTCTTTGAAGGAGACCAGTTCCAGCCTCTCAGAGTTTTTCTTGCAGTTAATCCGTAACACTATCCTGAAGATTGAGGACAGGTAATCTTTCTCTTTTTTTGTTTTTATTTTCTCCCTGCTGCTTTATAAGAAATTTTCAGGTACCAAATGGAATGGCCTGGTGACATGCTGCTGGGCCAAAACATTGAATTTGTCTCTGTAAAGCTTATCTACCAGCTTGTCGCAGGCATCTAAGTTGGATAACATTCCTCTTTCATTCTTGCAGCAGTCTTACAATTTCCATTTCACAGGTGAGAAATTGAGGCCAAGAGGAAACAGATCAGCAAGTGCCACTTAGGAAATTATCACACAAGCATAAAAACGCAACTTACTTCTCTCAAATTCAAGTAAAATTCGGGCTGCATCCAGGTCCTGTCACATGGCTTTTGTTGCCAAATCCACCATCTGAATGCAGTGTAGCCCGCCTCACTTAACTCACTTCACAGCCATTTTTCAAAAGTTGACTGTACTTCTGCAGTATTCTTCCCATATTCAGAATTCCTCAAATGTTGTAGCAGAATTATTCTGCAGAGAATAATTCTTTGCGCACACACACGCGCACACACGCTATTTTCTGTGCAGGAAGCAGGGATTTTTGTGCAAAATGCTACATGTTTTTTTTCCCCACAAAATATATCATGAATACTTTGGAACATTTGCGTACTGGGAGAAAATTCACAGAATTCTTGCTGATCAATTAATCTTCCCAATGGTTGGGAAAGTGTTTTTCAACTAGGGGACAAATAAAGCTTCATTTTCATTTATATATCGCTTCATACCATGCTATGCAGTGTCTAAGTGGTTTACAACTGTAAGCTCATTGCCCCCCAACAGCTGGGTACTCATTTTAGCGACCTCGGAAGGATGCAGGCCTGAGTCAAGCCTGAATCCTGGCTAGTATTGAACTCGCAACCTTGTGGTTTATGAGTGAGTGGCTGCAGTACAGGCATTTTACCACTGCACCACCAGGGCTCCTGGGCTCCTTATGAATGTTATTTCCATCCCTAAAAGGGATGTGCTTGTTTAAATTATTTGTTCCTTTAGGGGAGAACAAGCAATTTAAATAAATTTTTATTCACTGCAGGAATGTTTCTGAAAGATGTGCAGGTTTCAGCGTTCCTACAGGGAGGAAAAGGTATCCACTCCTCGTGCATCTTTTTCCTGCCCTCCTCCACAGCCGTGTGATGCCCATTGAGGAGTGTAGAGGGCAACTGAGCAAGTAGCATCACCTGTCAATGGCTGTCATAGCCACTGTTTTCCCTCTCACCCACTCCCATTGGTGGGGGCAGGGAGGTGAATGAGTGAGGAGGATTGATTGTTAATGGCTGTCATAGATGGTGATGGACTAACCTTGCTCAATTATTCCCTTGCCACTTCCATCGTTGTGCCCGTGTAGTAACTACTGGAAGAGGTCTGGTGAGCAAGTAGTTGTGCAAGGAGGAGCATCCATTAATGTCAGTCATAGCCAGTATATAACAGTGCAGGTATCCTCCAGGAGCTGCTGGGTTCCTGCAGAGATCCTCAAAGAATGTTATAATTGTGCACCAGCTATCGGAACCTATTCATTGGCAATCCTTCTCACTTGTCTGGCTGCTGGCCACTACATGGCCAGTGCGAAACATCAGTGAGTCTTTGCCAGGGGGAGGCAGAAGTGTGGTCCTCAAGTCTATTCAGGGTCTTGGGGGTTGGGGGGAATAAAAATTTCAGCTGAATTTCTTCTCAGAGTTTCCTTCCACTTGAGAAGCCTCCTTTTTAGGATTTTCTTCCCAAATTTTAAAATATTCTTTCAATCCCTAATTCCTTTCATTTGAGAAGCTCCTTTTTGGATTTTCTCTCAAGTTTTAACATATTACTTCAATCCCTAATACGTGTATACATATACATATTACAAAGACTACAGACCTATAAAGGCCTTTACCCAGTGGTGTGCTAGGCATACAGTAGGTTTATGCACTAACTCTTACTCATGAGTAAAAGCTACTTTTAAGTTGATTGGCTTCAGTACATTTGTTTAAAATCCAAAAGCACAGGCTTTATTTTTACAGGTTTTAGTTATCAAAAACACACATGCACATTTTTTACGGAAAATATACCTATAGTGTTTGGCCTCACTTAACTGCAAAGTACAGTCAACCCTCTGTATCCATGGATTCTGCATCCACAGATTTAGCCATCCATAGCTTGAAAATATTCACAAAAATATGTCAAAAAATCAAACCCTGTAATCTGAGCACCCACAGATTTTGGTATCCACAGTGGTCCTGGAACACCTAAAAACTTGGGACAATCTGTTCTATACTTCCTCTGTGTTAGGCCAAATGTATTGTTTTGTGCTCCACATAATAATCCCCAGAGGAGAGTATTTCATTAGTACTGGCTAGTGAGAGATGAATGTTACCTACTTGTTTAGAGAATCTGCAGTCATTATGACTACCTAAACTTTTGAAAAGTTGGTAGTCAAGGCTGATTCTTCCTCCTTCCAGGTTCCTTCTTCTGCAAAGAACTCTGCTTAGTTTGGTAGAGTGTGGTCTGATTGCTGTTGAACTAACAAAGTCTTGTTCTAAATTCCATTAGGTATTTGTAGAAGAATATGATGAATTTGCCTTTTGGTTGAAAAGTTATTTTTGTTAAAACTATTGACTTTGGGCATAATTGGATGACCTTCCAAGCCTAAGAACTGAGATTAATTTGGGATTCAGTAGGAAAGTTTAAAGCTAGGAAGATTATTGGAGGCTATGTACGCTAGATAAATAGTTATCACCAAGATACACAGTACTGGCTGTATTTCTGAAGGGTAGATTTATACGTGTGATTGAAGCTGACAAGGAGAAAAGATCAAAGTCTATCAGAATGACATCTTTTTTGGTTCTCAATGAATGCTTTTTCGGTCTGGTGTACAGAATCTGGGCTAATACCACATTTCATAAGACTGAAATTTATTTTTGTTATAAATTGATAGAAATCAAAGCCCAGAAATTATTGACCCCACTTTAAGGTCAACATGTGGCAGTCAACCAGTCACTTTATTTATGTCTCACCATTTTTCCTGAGAGTGGCAGTAGACTTCATTTCTATTTGAAAATGGGAGATTGGAACATTGGTCTGTAGGCTGATGTTGTGACTGGCTGATATTAGGGCTTGGAGAAATTACCTTTGTGGCCCCACATACTCAAATAGAAGTTGATGGGGGAACACTATCGGCACTGGTGAAGCTGTTTTGTCCAACCATCGTATGGTGATGAATAGGTGGAATTCTGATCTAAAAATCACGTGGGATAGAAAGTTCAATTCTTGTACAACAGTCTCAGGCAGCATTACTTGTGCTAACTGGAAGATGGAAAAGAAAGAGACCTTAAGGTGCCTGTTAGATTAACTTGTAGATAAGAGATTATCATACGAGGGCTATTTACACTTTAATAGTGCTATTCTAACATTTAGCAAGAAGGATACAATGGTGAAATGGTGAAACTTACTTTCACACGATGTCGCAATAATGGGGCATTAATGATTCACGAATGGTAAATAGCACTTTTACAGGCCTCATGTTGGCAGCTTTTAGCATTGGCATCCCATTTTTGTGAAATCTCACACCTGTGCAGATGGGATGACAATGACCCCACACACACACACACACACACACACTTGGGGTCATCTCATTGTGAAAGAAGGAGTTGTGATCAGAGAAGAAAAAACGGGTAATCTTTCGCTGCTAAGGAATTGTCCTGTGACTCACAAGTGTGACACAGGAAGTGATTCTGCTGAACAGTACACTGGGGGATTGGGGGATTCAGTTTACTTCCAGAAGGTTTAATTACAGATTCTCAATGGGGTTATTGAAACGTAATTGCCTTTCTCACATTCATGAGAGTGTTTGAGAGTGCTAATGAAGCCATTAACAATTTTTGTCGTTAATGAGAAGTTGCATTACCACAACACTTCGATGATGGAACAAGTGTGGTGTGTGCATGATGTCATGTGAAAATCATCCTGCTATTGCGCAAACATGATGAGGGAATAGTGCTTTTCTCCCGTTTCTTACCCCGTGTGATAATCTTATTTTCTTATAGAGTTGGCAGGTGGGGAAAAAATTTAGATCAAGAAATGGTTTACCCTGTTCACACATTTGATTTTCTTATAGCTTAATTACCAGTTACCTAATAGAAATATAGGTGGACTCTCCCATTACCAGGAATTCCAAAATACTCCAAAACCCAAAACTTTTTTCATGCATAGCTGAGATAGTGACACCTTTGCTTTCTAATGTTTTTGTGTACACAAACTTTGTTTCTTGCATAAAATTATTTTAAATATTTATAAAATCACCTTCAGGCTATGTGTATAAGGTGTATATGAAACATAAATGAATGTTGTGCTTAGACCTGGATCCTATCTCCAAGAGACATCATTATATATGTATATGCAAATACAGATATTTCAGAATCTGGAGTGCAAAACATTTCTACCCCAACCTTTTAGGGTAAGGGAGACTCAACCTGTAAAGCAATAAAATTGTCAGGAAAACTAGGCTATACAACTGAACTGGATGCAACAAGGCAGCAACCTGGAGGGGGGGGGGGAA
The DNA here is from genome assembly GCA_026167975.1 of Phrynosoma blainvillii. Taxonomy (NCBI): domain Eukaryota; kingdom Metazoa; phylum Chordata; class Lepidosauria; order Squamata; family Phrynosomatidae; genus Phrynosoma; species Phrynosoma blainvillii. Next base: position 136,299,138 of record JANUYF010000004.1, on the reverse strand, counting down.
CTCATTTAAAGCAAGAATTCTGCATGCTTTTAGATTCCTTGTAGTGGGTTGCTGCTGAAATTTGGCTGCAAGTGTTTTCATCAGCAAACAGCCACAGTACCTTTCAAGCAAAGAAAATACTTGCTTTTAATAGGGCTTACCCCAGTTGCCACCAAATTAGAGCCATACAATCTGCAACCATAGTTCAGCATTAGCAAGCAGATCATAGTGAGTACCAGCACTGGTATTGGTGGGGAACAAATGTTGTGCTTGAGCCTACTGGAGCTGCCAACCTCTGCTGTATAAGAATGAAAGAATCATGGTTGCTTTCCCATGTACAGTACAAATTTCGCACAAGTAAAGAAACAAAGATCAGGGTAAAATGCCCTGTTCCTTCTCTTCTAATTTCTTTTCTTTCATTACAACATGTTTATTTTAGAGAAGCATTTCAAAAAGTGATTTGTCAGATTTGCATGCTGTCATTCTCAAAGCACAACTCAGGGTGTCTCTGAGCAAGACAGAATTTTTTAAAAGTTGAAACATCAAATATGTTCAGATATTAAAGCACGGTTAAATTAAAAATATAGTTTAAAGTACAGCAATAAAGAAAACATAGCTCCTATTGGGGTAAAACAAAACCCAGTCCTACCAAACTAAACAAACTGGGGTTGCAGACTGCCAGAAATAGTGCAAATTGAGTCCACTTTTAGGGTTAAGGTTAGGGAATCATGGGAACTGTAGTTTATTGTGGCACCAGAGCTCTCTGACAGAGAAGGCTCAATGTCCCAGAAAAAAAACAATTCCCATGATTCCCTAGCACTAACCCTAACCCTAAAAGTGGACTCAATTTGCACTATTTCTGGCAGTCTGCAACCCCCCCAAAGTCAATCAACAAAGGCCTGCCTAAATAGAAAGGTCTGTGCCTGGTTGCAAAAGCCCAAAATGAAGGAGGATAGCCTAACTTCCCTTGGTAGGCAGTTCCAGAGTCTGGGAACAGCCTTTGACAAAGGCCCCAGTAAGGCTTTAGAATGTCCTGGTTTGCAGAGTATGGTGGGTACAGGTCAGTCAGATCATTGGATAGTGTCTAGGAGCATTTGCATAGGTAATGAAGATTCATTGTGAGTCTCTCTCACACGCTGTACTTTGACTTGCATCTTTCTCTGCCCATAGCCTTGATTAAATTGTTGTGTGCCTTTTATTATGTATTATTTCCCACTTAGGATAACTAAGACAAAGCTATCATGGGGTTTTCTTGGCAAGTTGTGTTCAGAGGGGGGTTGTGTTTGCATTTCTCTGAAGTTGAGAGAATGTGACTTGCCCAAGGTCACCTAGTGAGTTTCCATGGCCAAGCAGAAATTCAAACCCTGGTCCTCAACGTCATAGTCCAACGCTCTAACCTCTTCACCGTGCTGGCTCTCTCTTGGCTACTTAAAAGAAAGAGAGTACATAGTGATTGTTGTGGTTGTTGTGCCTGTGCTCTTCCACAGGCTGGCCATTATAAGAAACAAAGTTCTAAATTTAACTGACCTTTTACTTTGACTCTGTGGCTTATGGGCATGAGCTTTTGTACTGTGCTTGTATTCCACCCATCCCTACCTTGGGATTAAATTAAGCATTTGAATGGTGTGGGAAAGACGGGTTTACATCGGAGACGAGGCACTTGAGGAAATGATCATCCTCTCTCCCAATGCCTTGATCCTAGTCACACTCATTCTGGATTTTTTCAGGATTTTAAAAAATGTTATCTTTTAAAACAAAGATCTCCCAGTGTTACAGGTTTCTGACATCACATGTTGTTTGGCTGTTTTGCCTGTGTGTATATGTGATAGTGAATTTTTGGTTCCTCATTTTTGCCAGGTACTATGTCCAGTGCTGTGGAATCCCCCAAGGTTCCATTTTGTCAACTTTGCTTTGCAATCTGTGCTATGGAGACATGGAGAACAAGCTACTACAGGGCATACAGAAGGATGGGTATGGTATTTCATGGATTTGCTTTGATTTATATCCTGCTTTTCTTTCAGGGTATGGATGTAAGATGGCCCCTAACAATTAGAATGTTTTCAGTAAAAACAGTAATGATTAATATTCAAATACAAATTAAATTAATTGTACTATGATTTTATACACACACACACACACACACACACACTGCTGCTTCTTGACTTGATAGTTATTCCTAAAGCTTTAAACTCACTTGTACCGAAGTCAGCATAAACACTCAGCATCAGGGAAGACTAACATGAAATCTCTTGGCTAAAGGTGAAAGGAAGATGAAATATTTTCCTTAATCAATAGTCCACAAAGATGACTGTACAAAGATGACAATAAATCTAGCACCAGAGGCCACCTCCCTTACCTGCCAATAAAGTGAGTTTCCTTTGTATTGTAAGGAACCCAAGGGAGATGTTGGTCACTTTGTACCAATATCCAAGACTTCTGTTACATACTACAAACGTGGAATCACTTTTTCCAAACATCAGCACAAAACGGGCCTTTACAGACTGCCAGAAATACTCCAGCTTGAGACCACTTTAACTGTCCTGGCTCAGTGCTATGGAATCATGGGAACTATAGTTTATTGTGGCACCAGAGCTCTCTGACAGAGAAGGCTCAATGTCTCAAAAAAACTACAATCCCACGAGTCCCTAGCACAGCAAGGACAGTTAAAGTGGTCTCAAGCTGGATTATTTCTGACAGTTTGTACAGGACCTAACTCCAAAGCCTCTCGTTACTCTGTGGGTGGAGTAACAAGTACATCTTATGTGGGGATAAATAAGATACCTTGTGCCTTAAGCCCTGTTACAAAAAAAATAGCATTAGCTAAGATTTTGTTCTTGTGTTCTGTGTTTGGGGTGGCGGTTTTTAAACAAATAAGTAGTGTTGAAAACTGCCTTGGAATTTCCTGGTCAGGGTCACCGACTATTCCCACATAAGCCTCATGTGCTTATCTGTTGGTTGAGGAGCTGGCAAAAAGGTTTCTCTCTAATTCTTCTTGCTCCTGGGGTGAATCCTTGTTTGGATGGCTCCTTCCCTATGGTAATGCATAACCATGGCAACTCTAGAGGGACCCCTATGGTCTCTTCAGCCTTCTCTTTGAAGGAGATGAGTGAATTCATAATGAACTTCCTTCATATGAAAGCCGCAGTGGAAAGAAAGGATGTTCTTACTGTGACTTTATGATCTACTAAGGCTGAGAGGGCAAGGTGAATCTGGGTTTCTCTGTTTCAGCTTTTCAGATATATTTTTACAATATCTTTTGTTCTTCATGAGCCATGTTGAAAGTACTGAAAGTAGGAAGCAGGATAGAAGTTCCATTTCTATCCAGGAGACAAGGGAGAAATCAGTTTTGAGAAACAATAATTTTCTGCAGCCGTTCTCAATTTAACTTTGAGATCCATGAGGTGGGAGAATACAAACTTGCCCTATTGTCCTTGCTTAAGCTTTCATAAAAACATAACATTTTCTTATAAGCTCATGTTCTCTGCCCAGTGGCCAATGAGCAGACAGGTCAGTTTCTTAAACAAATAAATTAGAATGCCACAAATTCATTTATCCAAATGAATTGACTGATGATGATGATAATAATAATAATAATTTTAAATTTGGCAAAAGTATCAGCACTTCTGCTTGTTTGGCATAATTTTAAGCCACATGCAGTAGAATTTTTTTTTTTAAAGAAACCTTGCATTGTTTGAGTTGTGGCATATTTTCTGATCTCACTGAGAATACTGGGTATAAAAATGTGGATATGTATTTGTTGTACACAAATACTCAGAGCCAGGAAATGCAAAGTAAAATAAATGATACTCATTTCCTAATCAGTGCCCTCCCCCAAGAAGAAATTCTGATTTCTCCCAAATAGACCATCGCCTGATGATCAGAGAACATGTCTGCTCCAGTGCATCATAGTTTGCCAAAATAAATATTACTTGCTGGGACAAAAAAAAGTAATCCAGGGGCAAATAGCAGTAGATTTGTTTTGTTTTGGGTTTTTTGTTTTTTAGGGTGGTTTTCTTTTTTTGGGGGGGGGGGTTGCTTTGTTTGCTTTTTTGTTATAGAAAAAATGTTGATAGCAAATAGCTGAAATTTAACACCATTGTATCCAGCTGTGGAGATAGCAATGTTGTAGAATGTCTGCATTGTAAGTATAGTTCTCCATGATTTTTTCAACAAAACAGGGCTGTGGGAAACAGAATAGTCCCATCCTACTGCATAAGGGTAAAAAAAGGCAAGCTTATCCATTTGGGATAATAGTGATTATGGGTCCTTGATGTTTTCAGTTTTGATGAGAGAGAAAATGTTCTGAAAAACTGAGATTTTAGAAACTGCTTTGTGTGAATAAGCAATAATTATTCATTCATACTCACTATGAAAACTAAATTGTTCTCAAGACCAATATAACTCTTTTTAAAATATTCCAGAGTGCTGATGCGTTTAACAGATGACTTCTTGCTTGTTACACCTCATTTAACACAAGCAAAAACATTTTTGAGGTATGACATAAACTGGATCCATGTTTTTAGTGAGAAGTTGAGTTACCTTTCCTTGTGCTTTGATTCTCTCTAATTCTGTCTGTCCACAAAAGAATTGAAAGATAGCCTGCCCTTGTTCTGCTCTGTTTGCATCCCATATTTCCTTCCATGCAGATAGCTGGTGCTGACAATCATAGCCATGTATATTCTGCTTTCTGTCTTAAGTGTAGATACAAGAGTGAATGTGGTACTGGGCACAAAAATAATTTCCTGAAAATTGTGATTCATGATATGTACTTATAATATCATAGACAGATCGATAGAGCTGTAGAGGAAAGACTAAAATAAAGCAAGTAGGTAGAGCTGTAGAGGAAAGGCTAAAATAAAGCAAGTTTGTAATAAAGCCCTTGAAGCTGTGATGACATTCAGAGAGAAGTGTGTGTGCTGTGTCTGCTGACATTTGAGCCAGATTTCCAGCTTTTGAGCACAATGGGCTGGAGATGTATATTGCTATGTATCAGTCTTTCTCATATTTCACAGAAGAAGAATGAACTTTGTGAAGCCAGAAAAACATGCAGTTTTGGTATCCTTGCCTAGTTTATAAAGGCTGATAATTGTTTTTACTGGTGCAGAAGTATGTTCATATAACATGTATGAATTAATTAATTTATTCTGAGTGAGGAAACCCTAAAAAAGGGTCTGTATTTGCTAGTTGAGTTCAGAAGGAACTCAAGAAAAAAGAGGAAGCAGAGATATTTAAAAACAAACAAACAGGTATATCATTTGTTGGGGAGGGGTTTTCAGGTTTTTTAAAAATATCAGCAACCACCGTACATCAAATTATATAGTAAATTGAACACATATCCAAACTTCCAAAGTTCAGTGAATCCAGTGAGGTGCCAATGCAGGATTTGATGTTGAGACTCTTCTGCCTATGCTGCTCAGCAGTATTGCAACCTTAAAGTCATAATTAAAAAGATATGAAAGAGGTATAAATACGTAATAGAAATTCTGCTACATGGGATTTGTCCTTTTGGCCTCTCCTAAATACATAAGTGAGAATCTATCTACCTTATTCCATTTGAGGCAGCAACATGCTTTGGCAGAGAAGGCTAAATAACTTCTGAAACTATAGCTCCCAAGATTCCATCGGATGGAGCTACAGCACTTAAAGTGGTGTCATACTACATTATTTCTACAGTGTAGATGCATCCAGTGTCATATATTATGCACCTGTTTGGCACTTTTAACCATGCATTTGCTTTGACCTAGAACCCTAGCCATGGGGATTCCAGAATATGGCTTTGTTATAAACCCATCTAAGACGGTGGTGAATTTTTCTGTTGATGAAGATATCCCGGTATGCTCAGAATTCAAACAGTTACCATCTCACTGCGTTTTCCCATGGTGTGGATTGTTAATTGATACACAGACTCTTGAAATATATGGCGATTACTCCAGGTAAATAGGAACAGTGCCTATATTAATGTTAGGCTGCTTGCTTTTAATTGATAGATTAATGAAGAGACTAATAAAAGACTGTGGTTGTTGAGATGAATATTTAAGCAGTGAATTTATTGCTTATGCTGAAGTTGTTTTGCTTCTTGTCAATTGACTTGAATTGTGGAATTCAAGAAATATTAAAGTAGATCATTACTCAACCAGAATGTGTTAAATTTGCTGATAGCTCCAGTTAATATGTTGGATGGAAGCTGATCCATTATGACTTCCATACAGCATGGAAGCTACAGCTTGTGAACCATGAAGCTGGTTCAGCCACTTTTTAGCTACCTCTTAACCTTGCTGGTTGCTGTATTTGCAGTCCCAAACTGGTGGGAGGGAACAGATGACCTGGATCCCCTCCCAGAGTTGTATTTTTAGACTGGTGGGTCATACATGCTCAAGATATTTGTGTAGGCTTCTCTGATTATAGAATTATGACCATTTCACACAACCATTCAGCAATAATATTAAACTGTCCAGCCAGTCATTAGCTGAAGTAAGTAGCTCAGACATGAACGTTGTTTGGGGTTAATTTCATTTTAGGCACAGGTATTAGAATCATAGAGTTGGAAGAGACTACAAGGACCATCCAGTCAACCCCCTGCCATGCAGGAACACGGAATCAAAGACCCCCAACAGAGGGCCATCCAGCCTCTATTTAAAAACCTCCAAAGAAGGAGATTCCACCACACTCCAAGGGAGTGCATTGATTTATTTAGTATCTCTTAGAAGTTGACATTGGCTGTGTGAGGATTTTTTAAAACTTAAATTTATTTTTCTGAAGCAGATTGTTTCTTATATCATTATTTCAACCCTTAACAATCAGTTTATTTAATGAAGTTAAGATAAGTGATAATTCTAAATGTGTATATATATATAAAATTTAGATGTCTGCAGTTTTTGCACACTAGGGTTGTTGTGATCACACAGTTTTGAAATACCCAGCATTTCTCTCCCTCAGAACATTGTTCAACAGAAATCCATGCCACTTGATCTCATTGGGGAAAGACTGTGACAATAAAGAAAAAAATAAGTACACCAACTTGAGTTTATTCCTCAGATCCCACTGAACCAGACAATTGCTTAGGTAAAATTGTTGGTTACATCCCACTCACTCACTCCCTCTTTCTCTCTCCCTTCTTCCTTGCCCTGCCGCAATTGCAGCTATGCCTGTACATCTATCAGATCAAGCCTCTCCTTCAAATCCAGTGTCAAAGGTGGTGTGAGCATGAGAAATAAACTGTTTGCTGTCTTGAAACTGAAATGCCACAGTTTGTTCATGGATTTACAGGTGAGAGAAGTAAAAACATAATCCAATGAAGATGTCTTGGACTGAGGCAGAATGAATCCAAATGTGCACCCAAATCTAAGCTTTTCATGTCATCCAATGCCACTGTAATGAAAGCCGCTATGATTCCAGTTCCTCTGCTTTTCTGCATACAAATCATTATCCCTAATATATTTTTGACCATTTATTTGTCTACATACATTTATATTGAAGGAATTTCCAAAAAAGTGTACCCTAATTTTTTGTATTTTTCTCCTGTCTAAATTTAGATCAATTGCCTCAGAACAGTCTGTATTAATGTTTACAAGATCCTTCTGCTGCAGGCCTACAGGTATGTGTGATAATTTCCAAGCTTCAGTACTAGCAAATGCCACTGGAAGGTGCTGTGGATTAATAAATTCCAAGATTGCTTTTGACCCTGGATGCTCTCTTCCATGCCATGTAGGAGAGTTAGCATCAGCTGTGCTTTGCTGGTAGTAGTGTTCTGGTGTGTTTGAATCTAGGAGCTATGTATCTCCGTTTCCATATGTGTCCTCATGCTTTTCATTCGGTGGTGTGTTAATTTTGGGACAGATACTGCTGGACATTGATTGATTGATTTTAATTCCTTTTAGTTCTTTAGGCTTTGTATCTTGAAAGCTGTGCTAGCTGGCTGTTGTGAAGAGCTATTCTTAACAGTATGTCAGTACTCTATAATTAATTTGAGGTTTTCTTTGAGAGAAAAAACAGTTCTGTCCCTATGGAGTGCATTTTTGCTATATTTTTACCCCCTTCCCCCAGGCTGTTTTAAGCCTGAAAGAGGTCTTCCTTTCTGTCAGGAAGTGACTAAAATTGCCAGCGGGGGGAGCATGGTGTTTAAGAGGCATTTGGGCATGGAAACATTTTGAAATCTTTTGTTTTGGATGAATGCCAAGATCTCTTTGTGGATCTGGTGCAGCCCCTGACTCCAAGCAGTAGCCCACTCCCTCCTTTCTAGAAAAAGAATGTGTGTTGTGAGCTGTGTTGGCTCCAGTTTTCATCCTTTTTAGCTAGCATGGTCAGCGGTGAGAGATTCTGGGAAATGTAGTCCAACACTATCTGGAGTGCCACTGATTCCCTATCTCTGCTACAGAGACTGCACTGCCTTTGGATGAACAGTTCCAAACTAATTACATTTCTTTTAGTTGTTGTTCCAGCCTGAGATGCAGATCTTTCCCCTTAGCCTTGTTTCTGCAAACCCCTCACACTGTACACTTGTCTCTGCACTCTCAAATAATTACGCACAGAGTAGTAGGGCCCTCCCAGCCCTCTGCCCCCCCTTTCCCAGAATTTTTTTCAAACTGGCCATGCATATATCAGTGACTCCCAACTCCACCCTTCCAATGGGAAGTCTCAGTGTTAGAAATTCTGAGGCCCAGTTGTTCATAGGCTTCTTGCCAATAGGACTTGCCAGCTGCCTCTTCTTCCACCATCATAGTAGGCTTATTCAGAGTGGAAGAGGTTGATTTTCTGTCATGATAGGTTACTACTTCGGCTTGCGCGCACACACACCCTGGATATACTAGAGCACAAGGAGAAACTGCCCTTGCAAAAACAAGTCCTTTGAAGGAAAACTGGTTCTTGGAAGTTATTTTTTAAGCTTTAGGTCTCCAAAACCAGCATAGCCAGCCAGCATAGCCACAGTTGTAATTCAAATAACAGCTTTTCCAAACTCTGAAAAAAAAGAACTGGAAGGGAAATTACATTTGCCTGATAATCAGGAAAACCTTTGATTCCATGCAGAGTGGTTGAAGGCTACAGAAAGCAAAGCAAAAGCAAAGCAGCTTCATTTATATACCGCTTCATATCACGCTATGGGATATCTAAGCAATTTACAACTGTAAGCTCATTGCCCCCCAACAGTTGGGTACTCATTTTAGCGACCTCGGAAGGATGCAGGCCTGAGTATAGCCTGAGCCCTGGCTAGTATTGAACTCACAACCTTGTGGTCTATGAGTGAGTGGCTGCAGTACAGGCATTTAACCACTGCGCCACCAACTGGGGGCTGGCCAAATGTAAAGTGACTTCAGAGATTCTTCTCACAATTGAGGTCCTATGACACCTTGATCCACACCTTAATTGAGCAAGCAGAAATGAACCAAATCTAGGGCTTGAAAATGTGCCTGCATGAGGAGATATCTATAAGGTTAAGACAAAATGAACTTAACCAGAAGTGGATCTGTAGGAAAAGTGGATTTTCCCACAGAGATCAGCATCTGATTAAATTCACCACAATTGAGGCAAAACTGTAGTATTGTTAAGTGCACCTTCTTCTCTGCCCCCCATGCTTCTTCCTTCATCCTCCTTGCTGTCTAAATTTAGATGGCAAGTATGTCATTCATTAACTATTTTCCCTGTTGGAACACTTTGTCTGAATAAAATCTGTCAGGACTTCAGCCTGTGTCCTTTCAGTCTTGCCTGTAATGAAACGTGGTTCCCATCTTCACTTTCTGAAGCACTGATAACCTTTTAATCACTTTGGGTGTGAGCATCCTTTTTCTTCTACATGAATTTATTTTTCTCCCTTCTCTACAAACATCTGCTTATCAATACAGCACATAAACTTTGGTCAAGGCCAAACAAGAATGGCTTAAGGTGTAACCAGAAACCACCCAAGTTACTTCTTTAATCTACACCCAATCTGGGCAGCAGCTGTGAAGGAAAATCAAAGGTAGCCTTTTGAAAGGCCACAGGTATTGTTGGGTAAGAGTGATACAAGATGTCACCATGGCCAAAGACATCCTCTCTCAGACAGCTGGCTGGTTTGACTTACTGCCTGAAAAACATTGAAATTCAGTGGAATTTATTACCTAACAAGAGCTTAACTGTTAAGCATACTTAGGCAATTTTTTAATAATGGACAGTTGTTGTTTTTTTAAAGAAAATGTTGTTTAATTCTAGGTTTCATGCATGTGTTCTTCAGCTTCCCTTTAACCAAAAAATTAAAAATAATCCCGATTTCTTCCTGAAAATAATCTCTGATACTGCTTCATACTGCTTCTCTGTTTTGAAGGCCAAAAATCCAGGTATGTGAAATGAATGTGTCTAAAACATAATGTCTGGGAACAGCTGCTGGAGCCATTTCCTTCTGTAGTGCGTGCCCAGTCATAGTCACCTTCCTCACAAGCAGCTGATTGGGTTAAACAGGGTTGTTCTTACTCCCAGTTCATCAGTTTTAACTCATTATTGTCCATTTTGATTATCTTTGGCTATAGGCAGTAACTTTAGAGTTATTAGCCAAAGATAATCAGAATGGACAATAGTGGGGGTTAAAGAGACCTGGCAGAGATACTTTCAAGTTGACCCGAAGGTTTTCTTGACTTTTTGTTGTTGTTGACAACAAGACCATTCCTTCTCCTTGTGTTAAAGAGAAGCAGCTCTGTGTGGAGTACGAAGGCTCCAGAAATATATTTAGGTCCCCCTTCAGACACTTGTTGTACATGTATTGTTGTGGGTGATTAAAAGACAAGAAGTTGAAGACATTGTCAGGGAGGTTGCATTGCTTCCTCTTAATGGCATAAAACTCATTTAGAGCCTGGGGAGGTTACTTTTTGGGGCTACAACTCACAGTGCAATCCAAAAAAATGACTGTTCCAAGTCGACATCTTCATGCTCTTGATTAATGATGGGTGTTATAGGGTTTCCCATCATGGGCTATATTTCTTTAAATTGGAGGTTAGGTTGTGCTATTGCAGAAGCAAAGCATGTGATTTTCCCAGAGCTTGTGAAACATTACTGCTTTTGACTACAACTCCCATAATCCCTCAGCCAGCCTAACCAATGAACATGTTGACTGGGAAATTCTGGGCACTGTCATCCAAAAAGTAACTTTTGCAACTCTGGTTATTCCACTGGGTAATGGATCCACTTCAGATTCACATTCTTACACACATACACACAAACCTGTTTAAAAGATATATCTGTTAAATAATCTCTTGTTGATTTGTTTTACTTGTAGAGATTTCTTTTTCTTCATCTGCATCTCCAATTACTTACAAAGCTGTCCAGTGGCTTTGTTATCAAGCCTTCAATGTTAAACTGGCAATTCACAGGGTTATTTACAAGTGCCTTCTTGTACCACTCACACTGTGTAAGTACTTCTCCATGCTGAAATTCTTCATATATTTCCTTCAGGAATACAGACAGACAGAGGAAGAGGGTACGATGTGCACTGTAAAGATTAATACTGTAGTTGTGGACTTCAGATACCCTCTGCCTATTAAACCCATTTTGGGCATTGCCCCTCATGTGTTCCCTACTTTATAAGGGGCATGTCCTCTTGGCCTGACTCCTCTGTCACATATCTGAGGGCTGCACACTTTGGAACTGAACTTCCAAGGAAAGGAGGGCTGTTATGTTGACTCCCCATTTGATTTGAGGCCACAGTAAACCTGTGATGGCGAATGTCTGAACAAGACCATTTTGTTCACTTATTAATTGCAGACAATTGGTTGCCATTTACATAAGAACTGATAGTCCTAAATAGGTCTGCATATCTCTGTGTGCACATTGATAAATGTGTGCACATTGATAGGTGTGCCCATTGATAGGTGTGTAAGCATTGCTATGTATGCACTGGCAGCTGCTTTGCTTGCAAAGACTGCTTCAGTTCTCAGTCACATTTGCTGTACTGAAATACAATACGTTAAATCTTTAGTTTAAAAACATCTGTTTTTATTACAATAATTTATCTGATGTTATTTCCAACTAAAGATGCAAATTTGTTTTTAAAGTCACTAAATTATCAATTACTTAAGAAGGAAAAAGTTTGGGTAAGGGGATGTTCGAGACCCAGGTGCTGCGTGATGGGGTGAGCTCCCATCATTAGTCCCAGCTTCTGCCAGCCTGGCAGCTTGAAAGCATAAATAGGTACCACTTTGGTGGGATGGTAAACAGTGTTCTGTGAAATCATGCTGACAACATGATCACAGAGTAGTTTCTGACAACACTGGCTCTTTAGCTTAGTAATGGAGATAAGCACTGCCTCTTATGGTCAGACATGACTTGACAACCTTGTCAACAGGGAATACCTTTACCTTTAAGGCAGGGGTAGGCAACCTTTCCCCTTTAAGGGCCGAGGGACTTCAGCTCCCAGAAGCTTCAGCCATGTTGGCCAATAGTCCCATGTTGACCAATAGCTCCTGGGATTCTGGGAGCTGAAGTCCCTCGGCCCTTACAGGGGAAAGGTTGCCTACCCCTGCTTTAAGGGGATGTTGCTGAGAAAAGCATTTCTATTTTGCCAGGGTGGGGAGGAAGTTGTATGAGAGACCTGACTCAGTTGAGATATTTATAGATATAACTGGTGCATTGGGGATATGTAGATTTTTATGACGTACAGTTAAATATTACCTAGATCTTCGTGTTGTACTTAGGGAACCTTATCTGCACAGTCGCTAGCATCATTCTTGTAATAAAATCTAATCTGATATGGGTTACTCTTTGAGAACATTGATCCAAATGGCCTTGTTGCACATTTCAGCCATACAGTTCTGTGTGTTGTTGTTTTTTATTAGTGATAGCTGTGTTGAGAGTCACTCTCCATAGATTAACTGAGTTCCCCTGCCCCCTGGGAAAGAAATCAGAAATGCCCAGTTTATTTTTTGGTTGAGATCACACGCACACAAGAGAGAGAGAGGTCTCATCTTTTCTTCTGTTGCCAGATACACTTTTTTTTTTTTAACCTAGTCACAGGGCACAATTAGCTAGCTGTCAAAGGGCCAACAAGCCCTTCCTATATGCCATGGACTAGATGAGAATTGGGGTGTTTGTGGTAACTGTTAATTTTAAAATGCATTAAATGTGATGGTGTTTTTATATACCAATACTTCAAGTGGTATTTTTATCATATTAGCTAGTTTCTGTCTTAGAGGGGGACATTGCAACTATGGGCGATGGAGTTGTTAATGTTCCTTCAAGTCATTTGCAATTTATGGAGACCCTAAGATGAACCTATCATGGGGTTTTCTTGGCAAGATTTATTCACAGGAGGTTAGTCATTGCCTTCCCCTGAGGCTGAGACCATATGATTTGCCCAAGGTCACCCAGAGGATTTCATGGCCGAGTGGGAACTCAGACTCTGGTCTCCAGAGTCGTAGTCCAGCTCTGAAACCACTACACTATGCTGGCTCTCTAGAGGAAGGAGACTTAGGGGCAAAGCAGACCGCCCCAAAGGAGCAGCTCTTCACCGCCCCTTTGAGTGCTGGATTGAGGCCGCAACAACCACACACTGCAGCCCTAATCTGACATTTTTTCTGGGCCAAAAAGAAGTAGCAAAATGGCCTGGGAAAAGGGTGCCCTTGCCTCCATAGCGGCACTTGTTTGCATTACTTTTGGTATGTGGCTTGTGAACACATCAGAGGAGCGCTGTAATGCTGTTCAGTCAGGTGGGCGGTGTGACGCCAGCTTGGGGGCATCATCCAAACGCCACTCCCCCAAGCCGGTGGTTAGTCCCAGTCTGTACAGCCCCATAGTACCTTTCCAGTGTGTTTGGCTTGACTTTGGTGTGATCTGGTATATTTTGCTATATTAGTATATTTTGGTGGTCTTGTGTATTTTGTTCTGAGTTATTCCTTTTCATCAACAATGTGTAATGACAGTACGTTTACAGGTAAAACATGGTTACTTTGGCGAATGCCAGAAGCTACTGTCCAGTTGCTAAAGGAAGTGACAGAGCCATCACTTCATGCTGACTTCAAAACTATCCTTGATTGACTGCCTGTATCCACATTCTTCTTGAGGCTTACATTCTATTTTTTCTACATGCACAAGATCTTTTCAGATGGATGAGAGTGCAACAGGTTCATTTTGGCAGTTTTGCCTAGCTGACTCAGAGATGAAGTTTAAAAACATTTCTGTATGTTTGTTTAAATCAGAATTTAATAGGTAGGTTGCCTATCACTCACTCTTTCACCATTGCCTATCACTCACTCTTTCACTATGCAGAGAGAAAATGGGCATTTCCATTGTAAATAAAAGTAAAATACAGTTGTCCCTCCCCATTCACGGACTTGAGGTCCGCGGTCTCGCTCTTCACGGGGAGGGACAACAGCTGTACATTAAATGGCCACACGTGTCTGTCCGTGACTCTGCATGCATGCCACAGACACACGCACCATTATTTTAAATGGGGCTCCCATATTAGCAAGCCTCCATTTTTGCAGGGGGGAGGGTCTGGAACAGATCCCCTGCAAATTGGGAGGGGCAACTGTAGTTTCCCTTCCTCCCCCCAAAAATGTTTATATCAGTATTCTTGGTATGTGTCCCAAAACAGAAAATGTGGAATAATATGGTTTCTGCTGAACAGAATGGAATTATACTTGCTTCCATACACCAGTGATACAGAAAATGTAAGGATATAAACAAATACAATGTGTTCAATTTTTTTTGTGTGTGTGTAAAATTGTGTATAATCTAGTTGAAATCCAGTTGGTTAGTCCCAGCTATAGTAATCCAATTGTTACTTAGTGAGTCAACAGGCAGTTAAATCTGATTGAATGGGTCTACTCTAGTTGGGACCATCAGTACAATTTGGTCCTTCCCGTGTGTTTTTATTTTAAATAACAGGCATTTTGGTACAATCCAGAAATAATATGTCATACCTTGTCTAAAAAGTTATTTATGATTGCAGGTTCTGTGTATGCTTTTTACAAAAATGTGACCCACATTTTAATACTAGATTGGATATTTTATTTTTACAGTGTTGGTGTCAGGATCATGTAGTTTCTCACAAAGCTTGCTCGAAAATGCAGAAATGTTGTAACATATTTCATTATTTGCATTATTTGAGAGCCCCATTATATTTCTTACTCCTTATCAGCAAGGAAGCAATTCACAAGGGATGTCATTATTCCTTGCAGCCCAGGGCTTGCTTTGCTCAGTCTTAACCCTCAAACATTTTATGTGAGAGAATTAGATGAGTCTGAGATTAGAATATGCACTCAAGCATGAAGATTTGAGATACTGCTGTAGTTTTATTGAGGGCATTAAACCTATTGATATAGCCCTGTGAGCTCATTTGCCAAGCTAACTGCAACTCTCTGGAAGGTTACTGCAGCATTCTTAGTAATAATGTGTCTCCTTGTCAGTTGAAATAATATATATGAAAAGTAAATGATATGGCTGCGGCCAGAGTGTTCCACATAAATAAAAGTTCATTTATCTCTCTGCTAATCTTTTCTTCTTCTTCTTTTTTGGGGGGGGGTATAGGAAAAAAATTTGTTTGTAGATCTTAGTATGAGCACAAAAAGTTGTCCCTCCATTCTCACGTACTTAATGTCCGCGGTTTTGAATATTCACAGTGGGGCGTCCTCTGTTAAAATCAATAGGGTGTGCCTCCGCACACTCCATTCAAGCCAATGGGACTTAAATATTGGCGAGTCTCTGTTTTTGCGGGAGGGGTGGAACAGATCCCCCGCGAAAATGGAGGGCCGACTGTAAATGGAATTCAAAAACCAAGGGACAACATCCCATTCTCTTGAACTCAATAGGTTTTAGTTGTGACTCACTGCATTATGCCTAAGTAATCTGCTAACCAAACACAGTGGTTTCATCTGAACATTTCCATTAATTGTTGATTTTTGGCAGGTAATTTGCCTTCCAGTTCTCACTTACAAGGCAGCAGCTGCTGCAATTGACAAGGGGCTGTTCCCCTGTTGATTGGGAAGCAGCTAACTGATGTTCCCATCCACCCCTCAGCTTAAGCAATCTCTGGTACAAGGGGGAATTGAGACGCGAGCCCTGTTTTTCTGGCTGATGCACCAGAACTACTCACAGGAGGGGGTGAAAACATCAGTTATCTGCTTCCTGATTGATAGGGCGAGGGGGGGGGGAGAGGAACTGTCTTTCACAAAGGCTGCTGGTGGTGTGTGAGGAGTGAGGATCAGGCTGGAAGACACTAAGTAGCTATATAACTAAAGTGGTTATGCATTTTAAGTGCCTTAGTGAATTTAGTCCCCTTATTTTCCAGGTCAAGAAAATCAATGGATGTACTAGAGCAGCAGAATTATGGTCAGTAGGCATATGGGGTTTATGCTTTAATTTCCACCTTTCTTTTTAGGCAAGCAAATCAAAATGCAGTAATATGATGCATTCTCTTCAATGCTGACAGAGTGTAAATCTCCACCAACATACCTACAAAGAAAATCCAGGATGCTGATGGCTGCTCCCTCCCCAGCCATGCAATGAAAGCTAAATAGCACTGGGCCACAGTTTCCCTCCTCCCATGAGTACGTGCACCCTGGTTCTGGTCCTAATACTGAATCGGGCAGCAATCCCCAAAATCTCTTTGACTAAAGGGTAGAATAAAACTGCTTGAAATAAATATGAGCCATTTTCAATCTTCAACAATGCTATAGAAAAGGTATGTTTATTTTAGAATACTCATTACTTTCATTAAGATCTAGCAGCAGTTTACACAGATAATGTTTCCTCTGAAGTCTCAGAGGGTGCCTTAAAAATTGTGTGTGTGTGTGTGTGCGTAAAATAGGCAGGATAGGGCTGACTGAAGTGACTGGATTGTTGCAGGACTGTAAGATCAAGTATTTGTGTTGTCAGAAGGATGTAGAGCTTGCTTCTCTTTCCTTACCCACATAATTTTCCTAAAATGGTTAATGGCTCCCATTGGGATGATTGCACATGGGGTAATTGCCAGCAAGGCGCAGATGAACACAATCCACCCAGGATAGGCTTTTTGCTCTTTCACAGGGAAATGTTCCTGCAGGAGAAACAATTACACTGCATGAAGTCAACTTTAAAAGTTAATACTACAACAGGGGAACTGAGCAAAGGTAGACAGCATTCAAAAAAGGAAATTTTTCAGCAAGGGAAAAGCTCTTTGTCCTATATCTATGAATACAATATATAGAAACTGCTGTGGCAGACTTGCTCTTCCACCAAACAATATGGTCCTCTTCAGCTCTCGGTTTTTATAGAGAGTCTGGTGTGCTGCGGGCTAGGAGCCTTGGAGAGCTCTTGGCAACTATGATGGTAATGCCCATGTGCCATAGGTTACACAGGTGCCCCCCACCACAGGAACAGAGGTTTGCTCTCCTGCCCCAGCACAAGCACAGCAAATATGTACCAGCCAGATTTCATTGATATGAGCCCAGCCTGTCAGCCAGAGCAGTGGCTTGGTCCAGAACAGGAATGGGGAACTTTTGTCCCTCCAGGAGCTTTAGATTTCACCTCCAGAAGAACCTAGCTGGCATGATTTGTGGAAAGTGATTGTAGGAGTTGTATTCCAAAACATCTTGTACAGAGAATATTTTAAAATATTTAAATTATTCTCTAACATTGCCTCACAATAAAATAATACAGTTTTTAAAACAATGGCTGAGACCCTGCATCAGGAGACATAACTGTTGCATGTAGCTGTGATAAGTGTCCCAATACAACTCTTCCCCCCCCCCCCCAAAAAAAACCCAGATTTTCAGTCTGGCAGCCCCATTCCTAAGACAGACATTTCTGCATCAGTGGAGAGGGGGGAAAACAGCAGAGACCCATCTAGCTGTTTCTTCAGCTGGCTGCACAACACTAATGTCATCCGAGCACAATATAAGGTGTTGGTGATGACCTTTAAAGCCCTATATGGCCTGGGTCCAAGCTACCTAGGGAATCGCCTGCTTCTATATAATCCGCCCCATGCCCTCAGGTCCTCTGGGAGGAAGCTCCTTCAACCAATAAAAACCAGATTGATAGCGACCTCCCATTGGACATTCTCTGCCATGGCTCCCAGATTGTGGAATACCTTGCCGGAAGAGATCCGTCAGATAGCCAGCTTAGATGGCTTTTAAAAAGCCGTCAAGACGGATCTCTTCCGGCAGGCATTCCCAGAATAAACCACTCATTTAGCTTGGTCTCCCCCCCCCCCCATCATATTCCATCATATTTCTACTCCGCCCCAGAGCACCTATTGTTTTTCGCTTACTGTTTTAATTCTTGGTTTAACTGATATTTGAATTTAATGTGTTTTTAAAGGGGGTTATTGTGTTTATTTATATGGTTTGTTGTTTATTGTTGGGGTAGTTTATGCGTTGATTTTAGATGTAAGCCGCCTTGATTGCTACAGCAAAAGGCGGGGTATAAATAAATTCATAGAATCATAGAATTGTTGTTGTTGTTGTTGTTATCCTCAGGGATCTATCTCTTCACAAAGATGGAAATGTGGGGAGGGGCTCCCATACACAAATAGTGGGTCTTGGGAGGGATTTTTGTTGTTGCATGGTCAGAGAAGAATTCCAGCCTCCACAACAACAACAAAAATGGGGCATGATGGCATAAATTGGACTCCAATCAATCAATCAATCAATTGATAAATTGGACTCACGCCATCATAACTGACATGATTATAAAAAATGGAGGGGGGGAGATAACAGCTAGCAGCTGAAAAATTAAAGAATGGATTCTCAATTTGATGCATATATGAACCAGCCATTAGTTGAAACCAACCCTAGTGAACCAATTTTTTTTTATTCTGGGATTACCCAAAAATGCTATTTTTAAATTTTGGTTGGAATTTTGCCTCAGACTTACATCATAATGGCCTTGTGTGTGTGTCCAAAATTGAATGAGTGGTTTCTCAACATCTGTGTTCACCAAGGGGCTGCTGTGACAGTACAGCATATGGCTGTCCACAGTAAATGTCATGACTGATGTGCCACGGCCCAATGTACAGTGGGTACTGACCTCAGTGTGCATCCAAACATTGGCTAGGAACGGGATTGCCCAATGCACAAAGTGCACAGTGCACATCTGAACCCACTTGACAGTGCCCAGATGTGCATCTTCACAATTCACTAATGGTTTCATTACATTTCTGAAACAGCTACAGATTTATAAAGTTACAAAACGTAGACCATGCTGTAGGTTCTCAGCCAATGCTGCATTTTATAACTTAGGAATTCATGACTGCAAGATGGGGTTCAGGTGAATATCTTGTTTTAGGCAGAGGAATAAGACAAAGGGCTAGAAATTTATTACACTTATACCAAAGTAACGTACATAGTCTGGGTTCCATGCACTGTAGCTTGGCGTCCTCTGAATAGATATGTATGCCAAAAAAATTGCAGCCATTAACACAGGACTGATAATTTGCCATGACACCTTCCAGTAGAACCTCACTGGTCGTCCTGTCATCCATTTCACATCATCACAGAACCTGTGAGCCAAAATTAGTTACAATAATTGACAAATGAATGGAAAATGGTGCTTTTCTCCTTGCACTGTATCTTATTAAATATGAAACCAATTAAGCATCGTTCTTGTACACAGTCTGAGTTAGTTTGTTGCCTTATAATTACAATACCTGTATCAGAATCTTATCAGATTTGCAGAAATGACTTAAGATGCCACAGAAGGTTCTATTCTATTACACCTTGTGTTAGCTATCAAATCATTTGTCACATGCAAGTTATATTGTGTGGGTTGCATGTGGAAACTGGTCATCTGCTTCTTGCCACATATATCACATTGTGTTATAATGATGATCATTTGGAGCTTTATTTCCATGGAGCAGAGTGTATTCTAGGAAAGCAAAATGAAATTTTACTTCTAACTAACTCAGCGAAGAAAGGTGAAGAAAGAGGAAGAAGGAAGATCAGATTAAGAAGGGTGATCACAATAAGATGTGATGGCCAAACAATAGTTTAGATCATTCTTTGTTTCCACGCCTTTCCCTTAGAAACATGCACTGTTAGCACAAGCTGAGTTGTATCTCTCATCACCTCCAACAAGAGTAAAGATGAAAATCTGTATAACTGAATGTTCCACATTAAAGTAGCACAGAAGAGAGAAGGTGTACTTAAGCGTTTCAGTGGGATATCTATGGAAAGATTTTTAAAATTACTTTTTACAAAAATAGGGATAAGTAGTCTTGAAACATTTCTGTTCCAGACTAAACTACTTTCCCACTTCAGGGAGAAGCAAAACTTAATTTATCCCAAACAGAGCTGTGAATCTGTATTTAATAAATTAATATATTTTCATAACTGGGAACTAGGTGTCGTGATCAGATTATGCCTGGGTCCTGCCAACTGCACCAGCTCCCAGTTTGTTTCCAGGTTCAATGCAAAGGGATGGTTTTTACCGTCAAAGCCCTTCACATTTTGGAACTAGAACAGCCAAAGAATAACAGATGCCTTCTCTAGATATTAATAAAGCAACTGGAAATGGCCACACAGAGAGATGTAAAATTTATGAAATTTTCAACCCACTAGAACATGGAGAAAGATTTGATGTCTCTTTTATTTTCCCTCTTTTCCCCAGACCTTTTTACATCTCCAGTCCCACCAACGCCTGAGTGTAACCAAACAGCAGAAAATCTAAGCAGCTTTTGCAGCTTTCTTTTCGGTAAGATGTATCTTCCATTCCAATGCGATGTCAGTGATGGAAGAGTACTTATCAGCAGTCTCCTCAACTTAAAAGGCAGGGGAATTAATTTCATTTTGTCTGTTCTAATAAGATTTTAAAGCCCTCGACAGACCATCTGAGATAGCTTCATAATTAATTCTAAATCTTTTAAGACCAAACATGCCACACTTGACCAATGTGTCTTTACAACCTAACTCATCTTTTTTTTAAATTAAAAAATCCCCTCTATTTTGCCTTGCTTTTTATGCCTGGACTGAGAATATCAGATAAGACAGTCGCACCAATGTTGTGATTTTCAAAAATTGTGCCTGTAACACAGAGATAACCAATATTCTGAGTTCCCGTGTTGTTGGGCCATTTCCAGTGGCTCCGTTGATCTCTAAAACCTGTTTAGACACCAAGACTGTATTTCCCAATTATCCAATGGGGGAGATGAATGTCAGGATAGCATAATAGTAGCCATATAAAAAGATTATGTCTTCCCAGATCCTCAACAGAAAAGATTGTTTATCCAGTTCCTGGACCGTTTTATGGTGCTAATGATAAATGGACCGTTTTATGGTGCGAATGGTAAATTCAGGTTCATTTAACAGAGACAAAACAAACACCCTTCTGTGCTGTCTTTCTCTAGTATCTGAGCAAATGGGAATCAAATGCACCTTTTGCAAAGAAAGCCAAACTCTTTTCTGTAACACTCACTATGCATTATTTGCATGTAGGACTTTACTGTGTGGCACACCACATCCTGAACACCATGTTGCCATTATCTGTTATCCATCATCTGATATTGAGTGCACATATTTGCAAAGGAATCCCCAAATCGGAACAGATGGTTGTGGGCAGCGTACAGCCAGGAACAGCAGTGGCTGATAGCTGCCATGTCAGTGAGGCAGAGCTATTTAAGGGGTTGAGCCTATTTGGGGGAGCAGATTCACTGTCCCACTGGCATGAAAGCTGCCATATGCCACTGTTGGACTCTAGGTACAAGTCTGCCCCAGTCATGGCAGAACCCCTACATCCAACCAAGTATGATTCGCGAGATCATGATTTCAATCCCTGCTCTGCCATGGAAACCCAGTGGGTAACGTTGGGCAAATCACACACTCTGAGCCCCAGAAAACGCCATAATAGGTTCACTTTAGGGTTGCCACAAATAGCAAACAACTTGAAGGCATACCACTACAACACAGACTCAAAAATGTGTATTGTGTATTCGCCCAAAGGCAAACCTATCACAGTTTTCTTGGCAAAATTTGTTCAGAAAGGGTTTGCTTTTGCTTTCTTCTGAGGCTAAGAGAGTGTGACGTGCCCAAGGTCACCAGTGGAGTTTCCATAGCTGAATGGGGATTTGAACCCTTTTTTTCCAGAGTCACAGTACATGTCTGTATTGGGTAACATTACATGGAAAATGCATGTATTTGCAGAAATATGTTTGAAAAATTTGTACAACTTTTCATGCATACTATTTTTTAAATCTCAGAATGTGATTTAAGATTGGAAAGATTAGAAACTGAAAAGCCAAAACTGACAGATTCATTTATAGTAAAAAGAAAAAAAAATATGTCTGCAGTGCAAAAATACAACAATATTGGCCTACCTTGCATCGTTTTAAGGCTAGTTAAGAATAGGTATAAGAAATACTAAAGACGCTAAAGAGCTGTATAAGCACTGTTATTGTTAGGAAGGCTTTAATTATAAATTATGATGATGCAAGGCGAAACACTTCAAAGCTTATCCAGACATATATGTGAAAACATCCAAGTTACCTTTTCATTCCGTAAATAAATATAACACCTATCACTTCAAAGAAAGCAATAACCAGCAGGGGCATGGATCCCACGTAACCATCAAACACCTCCAGCCAGTAGCTACCTGATCTCAGAGTAAAGCACAGGCCCAGCAGAAAGGAGAGCAAGCATATTATGCCTAGAGGAGACAAAATGCATTGTTCTGATTAAGAAGACATAGCCTTTCACATCCCAATATGTGTTTACCTTTAGTCCCATACCATCTGTTCATTTCTAGCTTAATACCAGATCTTGAAAACCTACCTCTCAAGGCAGCAAATTGTGCTGGTCCCCTCCCCAAGCTCTGCCAGCTGCTGAAAAGTGCAATCCAACTTCAGTAAACCCAATGGGAGCTGCTACTAACCTCATCAGGTGGATGGACTCTAGTCAACCAGGATGCTAGTCTTAAAAGTATAACTATATCAGAGTGTTGGACTACTACTACTCCCAGAATCTCCCAGCCAGCATGGATTCTGGAAGGTGTAGTCCCAAAAAGTTATCCCCCCCCCCAAAAAAATTGTGATATACCATACTGAGATAGGTATATGATTTCACCTTCTGTGGAGCTTATAACCTCACTGCCCTTGTGTTATTCCACCAGTTCATGATGACAAACTGAACAAAGTTATAGACATACTCTGAAGGCATTAGTCCAAGGAAGGCAGAAAATAGTCCCCTGTGGCCAATGAGGACAGCATGAAAAAATCACTTCTGGCCACCAACAAGCTGACAAGCTAAGACCTGGGGTAAGCTTAACCAAGAAGAAGGATGGGTGGAAAGTGCTGCCTGGCTGGTCCACTGAGACCAAACCTGGGCCTTGTTTGTGACTCATACCTGAATCTCATGAGACACAGGAAATCGTGTCTTCCAACATCTCACCTTCAGTCTCAGAATGAGTGGCGACAAACTTTTGCAGATCCTGGGACTGAGGATAACACTTCATGTATGTAAAGTGGGCCCTAGTCACACGTCATCCTTATGTACATAGCATTAATATTACTATTAAGCTCATGGCATAATGAACTGGTTAGTCTTCCAGACAAGCCCTGCTGTTGCCTTTTGCCGCAAACATATGTGTCTGACAGCTGCCTGGCTTTAGTCTCTTCTTGTCTAACTCCCTCCCGCATTGTATTTTAAAGAAGGACAGGTTGCTCACCTGTAACTGTATTTCTTCAAGTGGTCATCTGCCAATTCACACAAATGGGTTACATTTGCGCCTGCGCAGCTAGCTCGGAAAGTTCTGGTATCACTAGGCAAACTTCAATTGCAACTTTTTGGTGGTAGCTCACCCCTATAAAGGCCCTGGCGTTCCCGCTCTTTCTCAGTTCCAACGTACGCCGCAAACAGCGACAGCAGGATTAATAATCAGCGGGACATGACTGCGGGGAGGATAGCTATTAATTCAAATGATGGCTGTATACAAATTTGGGTATCAAAGGAACTATGCCTTTGTATATCAGCCACAATGGGAGGCAGAATACTGGATTAGCTAGACGAGGTGCAGATGTAACCCATTTGTGTGCCTCTCAGAGACTACAAAAAAGGAAGCTAATGAATCCTAAAAGAATGAGCCCTTGCAAGTAGGATATGATAACTCCATTAAACATGTGCCCAGTCTTTGGTTTGGTTCCCTACTGTTGGTCTTCAGACAGTGCTAAACTTAAACTTCTATAATTTCCAGCCAACATGACCAATGGTCGGTGATCCTGGGAGCTCTACTCCAAGGTAACCTGGGATTCATTGGATCTAGAAGCAAGCTGATAGTGCTGAGAGAATAAGTGATGACCGCCACCCAGTTCAAGAAGTCCCCAATTCCAATTACCACCTTAGCTGTGAATTCACTAGGTAGCCTGTCCCTGTACCTTATTAACTCCTGCCTGAAACACAATGATAACACTAAAACTGACCTTAAGAGGTTGTTTTGAAGTTACTGAAATAATTCACATGACACTTTGAACAATAGTATTAGCTACTACACTAGGCAGTATTACAAACTTAAGACAAATTTTTGATAAAGAAGGATGAGGGTGAGAAGACAACCTTCTGAAGAATATTCTTACCACATATGGCCTCCTTAGTTAAATATTTGGTCACAGTGGGAAATTCTATTAAAGGAGTCAAGACACCTTGAACAAGTCCAAACATCGAAGACAGTCCCAGGTTGAACAGCATGATGAAAAACAGAACTGCCCAGGCTTGGGATCCAGGCATCTTAACAACCGCTTCTGTGAACACAATAAAGGCCAAGCCAGCTCCAGAAGCACTCTGCCAATAAATAAATACATAAATAAATAAATAAATATCCACAAATTGAACCCATTGCAGTCATGCTAGCCAGATTGGTTTCTACATTCTATCTGATGGTAATACCGAGACAGATTCATTATTGTTCAATACTGACAAAGGGGACAACAATACAGATTAGCCATGATCTGGAGGAGGAAAATATAGTAATGATAGGTCCCCAGTGGTAAAAACTGGCAACAGAGCTGACAACCAAGACATCTACAGTCTGCCCTTGAAAAGTGTTTGGCGGCTACAATGTGTGCAAAGTGTGGGGCTAGATGGTTGCTAGGGGTCTGCTTTAGGCTTTATCACTGGTTTTGCACTAACTGTGGTGGTTTCCAATCTGTGTCCAACCTCAGTTCAAGGTTTTGGTTTGGGTTTTGACCTATAAAGCCCTAAATGGCTTGAGGGCAAAATGTCTGAAAAACAGCTTTCCTGCATTTGAGCCTGCCCCAAATCTGAAATCCTCATCCGAGGCCCTGTTGCCTGTCCCCAAAGTATACTTGGCAGGGCTTCCTCTGTAGTGGCCCCCAGCTCCCTCCAAGAGAAGTCAAGTGGCTCCATCGCTCTTGGGCTTCTTGAAGGCAGGTAAGGCTGTATTATTTAAGCTGGACTTTGTTCCTTAAAATGCAAACTGGGGGATGTAGACTGCTCTGGCTGTTTTTACTGTAAGCAATTTTGAAAACTTGTTTAAAAATTGTTTTTAAATAATATTGTAATCTTTTTTTCTGCATTTCTTTATTTATCTTCTTGTACATCACTTACTATGGTGTACAGTGGGGCCATAGTAAGCAGAGACACTACACACATATGCTAAGAAAGAAAGAAAGAAAGAGAAAGGAAGGAAGAGAAAGCAAGCAAGCTGGCTGAGGCAAAGGACAGTATCATCTCCTTGCTGTCATTCCATGTACAGAAACCAATTGCACTGGCAGATGAATCTTGAATTTGCAAATACGTTCTGCCAACAGAACTGCATCCCTCACCACTTCTGATTATAGTTCCTGGAGTGCAGGGTTATGGGGCATTTTGATCACATGTAGGTTTTGTTGCTGTTGTTTTTCAGGAAGTGGTTAAATGAAAGATCCTTTTCTGAGGAGTATTGTTTTTCACTAGCCTGCACTTTATCTAGGTTAGTCAGTGAGAGCACTATGGCCATTACCACAAACTGGAAGGTAGCAGACCTAGTCATGTTGTCAGCAAACAGAAGAGTCCTGCTAGTTCAGACTAAAGCTACTCCGGCTAGTCTAGTCTAGCTAATCCAGTATTCTGCCTCCCATTGTGGCTGACATACAAAGGCATAGTTCCTTTGATACCAAAATTTGTATATAGCTATCATTTGAGTTAATAGCTACTGATGGCTCCTAAAGCTAGCTTAGTTAGTGGTTATCGCCACATCTTGGGCTTAGAACATTAATATAAAAAGTAATTTGTCCCATTGTTCATTGCATGATGGGACAGTATATCATTAACACTGCTGGAAGGTCTGAAGTAATAATGCATTGCTTATAAAGTTACATGTTGTGCACAAACATACACACATGCTTCCTTTAGCTGTCTATATTTTGTTTCTTGTTTGCCTTCAAGTCATTTCCCGCTTATGGTGACCCTAAGTTTAACTTGTCATGAAATTTTCTTTGCCAGATTCCTTCAGGGGAAGGGTTGTCTTTGCATCCCTCTGAGGCTAAGAAAGTATGAGTTGCCCAAGGTCCCCCAGTGAATTTCCATGGCCCAGCAGGGATTTGAACCCTGATCTCCAGAGCCATAGTCCCAATACACAAACCACTACACTGTAGTGGCCATGCTTACATGAGGAATATTCAACATATGGTTTCCCCCACATAATACTGATGATGATGATGATGATGATGATGATGATGATGATGACAATTAATACTGATGATGATGATGACGATGACAATTAATTAATTAATTACATTATTAATAAAGTCCTTTCTATTAAAGAGCAGAACATCAAACAATCAGAAATGTGAACAATAGAACATAATGTGAAGTCGAAGGCTTCCATGGATTTTTGTGGGTTTTTCGGGCTATGTAGCCATGTTCTAGAAGAGTTTATCACAATGGCACTTATCCAACAAATTTTTCCAGAAGACATTACAGCCTTGTTTGAACATTGCCTCACCACAAGCTACTTCCAGTGGGACAGAGAGATGGGGTAACCATGAGAAGCCCTGTGGTAGCAAACCTTCACATGAAACACTTTGAAAAGCAAGCCCTGGAAACAGCACCAAAAAAGCCCACAACATGGCTCTGATATGTGGATTACACATTCACCATCAAGCCATGGAGAAGAAGATCTGACTGTGTTTCTGAACCATCTGATCAACATCCACCCAAACATCCAATTCACAATGGAAAAAGAAAAGGAAGGAACATTGCTTTTCTTGGATGTTCTGGTCATCTGCAAACCAAACCAACATTTGGGCCACACAGTATATAGAAAACCTGCACACATGGACAGATAGCTACACAAGAACTCCAACCATCACCCAGAACAAAAAAGAAGCACAATAATAACATTGGTAGAGTGAGCAAAAAGGATCTGTGAACCCCACTACCTGGAAGATGAATTGAAGCACCTATACTAGGCTCTACAGGCTAATGGTTATTCCAGCTCAGACATCAGAAGGGCTACCAGACCCAAGAAAACCCAAAGGAGTGAAGACAAACAACCACCCAAAGGGAAGGTATTTCTACCATACATCAAAAGAGTCACAAACAGAATAGGGAAACTAGTGAGGAAACACAACCTCCAAATGATCTGAAGACCAACCGAGAAAATTCAGGAAATTCTTTGCTCAGCGAAGAGCAGGAGAGACCTGCTCACAGCCACAGGAGTTTACCACATACCGTGCAGCTATGGGCAAGTCTACATAGGGACCACCTAACCCAGTGTTCAAATCAAGGAACACAAGTGACACTGCAGACTGAGGACTGATGCAGACTGGCACTATAGGCCAGCCTGAGGGTGGAGTTGGGGCAGGGCAACTGCACGCCAACTGCCCCAACTCTGCCCTGACGCCACATGCCCATCTGCATGGCATGCAGCATCAGGGCACCCTCTTGGTGCAGTGTGCACACATAGTCCATCAAAAGGGCACAAAAGAGCCATGCCATCAGCTCTAAGGGCGGTCTTTTGCCGCCCCAAAGGTAGCAGCATTTTGCCGCTCTTTGGGGAGTGGCAAAAAGGAGGATCGGGGCTGCAGTGTGTGGTTGCCATGGCCCCAATCCGCCACTCCCAGGGGCAGCCCAGAGCCACCCCAAACGGGCTGTCTGCATCGGCCCTGAGTCAGCCAGAAAATTCAGCAGTAACAAAACATGTTATAAACCATCCTGGACATAAAATGCTGTTTGAAAATACTGAAATTCTGGACCATGCCAACAACTATCAAGTCAGAATGCACAGTGAAGCCATTGAAATCCAGAAACACCTAGACAACTTCAACAGGAAAGAACAAAGTGAACAAAGTTTGGCTACCAGTCCTGAAAAACACCAAAATCAAGATCCAGCAAAATGCAAAACCACCCAGGATCAGGGTTTTTTCCAGCAGACAGTGGATCATTAAATAGATACAAATCCTCTTGCATACCTTCCCACCGTGAGGCCTTGCTATTCAACAACAGAACACTCAGATTAACATGTAAATCACTCCTCCCAACCTAGGGCCACACAGTATATATATATCCCACTCACTTCCATGCCAGCATTCTCTGAAGATGCTAGCCACAGATGCTGGCAAAACATCGGGAATAAACTCTTCTAGAATACAGCCACATAGCCCAAAAAACCCACAAAAAACAATAAAACATAACATTATAAATATACATGGAATCCCCAACACCCCACCAATCTTTTTTACAGATCAGCACTGTACCTGCTATAACCTTAGAATATCCACTGAAATTTATGAGATTCAAGTTTATTGTAACTAATAAATCACATTCTTCTAGCTATGGCTTATTCTAGGTAGCTCTAATTTAGGACTGAGTTCAAGGTACATGTGGCTCTCAAAGGCTGGGCAAAATCTTATCCCAATAAGCACACCTTGTTCTAAGATCCATGTCAAGATCCCATTCCCTAAAACAATGATAACAACTTTTCACTGCCCAGTTGGGCTTCACTCTCCCATCCACTGCTCCCCATGTAGTTTGTAGGGTGGCACAGAAGCGGATCTATTGACAAAACCACATGGCCTGTCCAAAAGTAGCTCTGTCTGTCCCAACCATCAATACATATTTCTCATTAAAATCTAAACAGAAGACCCCATCGAATATAAGAGAAAGCTCTTGATAATAACAAGATCTGTCTACACTATTATTTCACAACAAGATGTTTTTGTGGTATGTGTACAATACCTTATCAAGGAAATGTTGAAGATCACAGGTTTTCAGTTTGAGCTCCTGAATTTTATTTGGAAATGATGTTGTCAAAGAATCCAGCCAAAGGGTATAATTGCTTCTTGTAATACCTGACTGCGTCAGATTAAATGCTGTGGTGAGGCTTTTAATATTTCTGTCAAGGAAGCCATGATTGACCTGAATTATTTGCATTATTACAGTTTGTGACAAAGAAAATCTACAACCATTGGTCCTAGTAGTACCTATATATGAAAACAGATCTTATGTGCATACAGATAAAACCAATTCTTCTATGCCCAAGAGAGATTTACCAGCAGACTATAAACAATCCTAAAGTTTGTAGAAGTACAACACATTTTTTTTTAAAAAAATCTACACACTACAAAAAAGACTCTTCTTGGTTTCAGATTGTTTCACTCTCTAAAATCTGAACCAGCCTGTTGGACTGAGTTCTTAAAACATGTCAGCCACTGAAGCTAGAAAAGGATTGATATAATATTATTACATCTCCTGATCCCAAGCAAAATCCTGATAGCCACATTTTGAACCAATGGATCTTCCCAGACTATCTTCCAGGAGAGTTCCATGTGCTACAGTAGTCCAGTTCTCCCCAATATGGTTTCTTTGAGATATTTCTGACTATAACTCCCATCATCTCCAGGTATACTCATATCAAGAGTAGCAGGTCCAAACTAGAGACTTAAAAGTATTGATGACTTCAGCACCAGCTAATATGGCCCTGGATTTAGAGGACTTTGGGGGAACTAATGGCCTAGAGAATGCAGCCCTCCAAGATGTACAAGAAAGCCTTTACTTCAGCAATAAGTAGCAAAATGCAAAAATTTACTATGGAAGAAAACACTTCTCTAATGAATAAGGCTGCAGTCCTGACTTCCCTTGCCAGAGTGTCCCACTGAATGCAGAGGGCTTTGAATAAGAGTCAACTCAGTTGGGATTGTGCTATAAGCTTTTAATTTCAAACCTCATTTAGGATTTTGTGAATGTTGTAGATATGCTGCTCTTTTTCAACGCTGATTTGTCTTTTCAAGATTGCTCTGTCTGACATTATGTCTGCTACCATTTTTAGTATGAGAAATGTTCCCTTTTTTGTAGTAATAATAAAAAGTTTCTTTTATTTATTGTTCAAATGAGGTCCCCACCACCAGCACCTAACCTGAACAGGTGATATTGACTTGCACATCTTTCACCATGTATAGAAACACAGTGAAAGTGGTTCAGATCAGAAGGGTCAAATAATGGCTTCTTCATGAGCGTTTCAGTCTTTTAAACAACTAGTAGGAAAGGTCCTTCCACCACAGGAGATGTCAGTAACTACTGTGAGGCACTCCTTCAGCATGGCTGAAAGACCATGAATACATTGCAGTAGGTTATCGGCAGAGCTTTCAAACTCTTTTAAAATTGGAAGAGGGGGTCTTTCCGAACAATGTTGACTGAGCATGGGGAATGTTGGGAAATAGTGAAAATGGGGGTGGATGGAGGCAGAGTACAACATAGATTAAAATACATAAAACCATTTAAACACACTAGGTTAAAACACATAAACACAGGACACATCAAAATCATCCAACATAGAATTTAAAATGTACTATTTTAAAATTCATAGTTTAAAATCAACTGGGTAGGCCTGCCAGAGGAGATAATACTTTAGTACTATTTTAAATTCAGATAGCATGTTTCAGCTGTCGAATCTCTCCCGACAGGTCATTCCACAGTCTAGGAGCAGCTGACGAAAAAATCCCCTTGGAAAGTATTGCCAGTATAGTCCTGACCAGTTGTAGTAAATGTATCCAGAGGACCTGAATGTACAGCGCAGATTATACAGGGAAGAGGCGATCCCAAAGGTAACCTGGACCCAAACCAGGTAGGGCTTTAAAGGTAATACTTTGTACTTTGCTCAGAAGCTAACTGGTAGCCAGTGAAGTGATTTTAATATTGATATGATATTCTCACTCCCTAGATGTAGCCAATGATTAATTTGGCTCTCGTGTTTTGAACTAACTGAGGATTGGTGGTTCAAAAATAATTATCATAGGATCCCTCCTATCATGGAATTCTCCATGCTACATAGGAGGAGGATACAGACAGAAGCTAATGATCTAAATCTGACATGGGAAAATTTTCTTACAACTTGGCAGTATGATACAGAAGGCCAAGTTATATCAAGGTTAAAAAGCCTAGCCACTGTAATTCAATGTACATATACTTACACACTTGAAAGTGTCTTTAATAAAAAAAAACAACAATGAAAAGAATTGTATAGTCCGCCCGTCCCATACACTGGCTTGATGGGCATACATGGACTTGAGGGGGGGTGGCATTCACAGAAGAGTGCTGCTATTAAAATCAATGGGACTTGAGGTCCTGCAGTTTTTTCCATACACAGGGAGGGTCCAGAATGGATCCCCCACATATACAAAGGGCCCACTCTACCTGTATTATACATATTTAACATTTCCTATTATATTTTATATGTCGTGGGAACAAATGTGTTCCATGCTACCTATTTTAATTCTACCCTTTATGGCCCCTCAGAGTAGCTACCTTAAATCATTACAGAAGGTCATATAATACTGTATAAGGAAAATGGGGGGAAGGATATGAAGAGCAGGGGAATTGGATCAATGGCTTATGGTCCCTAACTTTAATGCATTAAATTTTAATGGCTCACCTATCCAAGCAGTCCCAATAGCCCATGGTTGCTTTGAATCCCAGAATTGAAAAAATTGGGATGGAAGCATACATAGATGTCATACTGTTCACTGCCGCAATTATGATAGCATCCTTTTCACAGTCATTTCTAGGGGAAAGAATCCCATATAAATCAATTAAGCACTATAAAAGATAGTACCAAACTGTTGTTTTAAGTAGCCCTAACATTCATGAAGTATCCAGAGGACCTGATATATACACAATATACACACAATAAATTTCTAGGTCAGCACTAGGAAGTTACATTTTTAGATAACAGTTCCCAGATTGCCCTCATCCACATGGCCAAAGCCTACTGACTCACTGTTGGGAAGGAGGCAGAAAATTGGGTGGGAAAGGGGATGGAGTGGAGTTAACTGAATGGAGGAAGGCGTGACTTGCTGTCTGTCTGACTGGAACATTAAGAGGACTCACTCATAAAGAGCTCTGGTTTCAAGTCCAGACTTTGTAGCAAACTTCACTGGAACTATTCAAAGATATAGCCGTCTTAGTCTGTGGAATCAGTACGTAGAGAGATCTTGTAGCACCTTTGAGACTAACTGAAAGAATGAAGTTGGAAGCATGAGCTTTCATAGACTTCAGTCTACTTCAGGGGTAGGCAGCCTTTCCCCTTTAAGGGCCAAGGGACTTCAGCTCCCAGAATCCCAGGAGCTATTGGCCAACATGGGACTATTGGCCAATATGGCTGAGGCTTCTGGGATCTGAAGTTCCTCAGCCCTTAAAGGGGAAAGGTTGCCTACCCCTGGTCTACTTCCTCAGATGCATTTAGGGCCTTTGCAGACTGCTAGAAATAGTGCAAATTGAGTCCACTTTAAGGGTTAGGGTTAAGGAATCATGAGAACAGTATTTTATTGTGGCACCAGAGCTCTCTGACAGAGAAGGCTCAATGTCTCAGAAAAAAAACAATTCCCATGACTCCCTAGCACTAACCCTAACCCTTAAAGTGGACTCAATTTGCACTATTTCTGGCAGTCTGCAAAAGCCCTTAGTTCACTGGAACTAATTTCTCAAAAAGCTATATTTCTCAGATTGATTTGTTCAAACTTCTCTATTTACTTTTCTTGCACCCGTGGCTTGTGGTGGTTTGCACTGGTGGCTTTTCTTTCATTGGTGGCTCCCCACATGCCCCACATCTCCACATTGTGTACGTTACACAACCTGTTGTTTTACAAGTAGCTGTAAGCGGAGGCATTCATCCACAAAACTGATGTAGAGCAGAGTGGGGACAATAAATGTGTCCCTGAAGCCCACTTTTTCAGCCTCTAATTTTCTGACAGCATTCTAAAGCCTCTTGAACTGACTATATATATATATATAGTCATATATTGAGGCCTTTTTCAGGCAAAAAGTAATCCAACAATTGGACTGGATTTATATATATCCAGTCCAATTGTTGGATTACTTTTTGCCTGAAAAAGGCCTCAATATATGAAAATATATTTGGTTATGGCAGAAGTTTTGCTTCCCCAACTTGCCTCAAGTCTCCCACCCACCTCCACTGGAATCTGGATGAAAATGGTGAAAATGGTGAGCAAAAGTAAAGTGACATCAGTCATAGAGGAAGAAAAAAAGTGCCTATCTCTGGACCCAGCCTGCAGGGCAACATCATGAGAGGGGGAAGGAAGCAGCTTCCCTTCATCTTTAAGAATAATCGTGGAGCATCATATGGGAATGGTTTGGAATGTAGAAAGCAGCTTGCTGACAGCAGCTATTTCCTATTTTTAAAGTAGGGATGATTAAAAATTTCACTTGATTCCACAGTCTTAACAAAAGTAAGCCTTGTTGCCCCTTTTGAGTCTCATTACAATAATAAATTCACCTCACTTCAAGCTTTACAGATTTGCAAGGCTTCCAAGTGATTTGTTAGAACACACACATGAACACATACACAATATAAAGTATTAACAACTAAATTTCACATGTCTGAAAATTGTGCACAAACACACTTCAGCCAGTGGAAGGGGGAGAAGGTACAAATAAATAAATAAATGGTCCCATTAGCGGGGAAAATACCTAGAACTGAATTTTCATGCAACAACAGCAACACCAAAAACGTACCACAAAGGTTGTAACTTAGTCTGAAACAAGGAAGGATGAAAATGTAGGTTGGATTCAAAGAAATGCAATGATGCAGCGAATGGGAAATTTTTATAACCTAGCAGAGAGCAACAGCTACTGCAAAATTCAGACAGATTATACCTACTTTTGTGGATTATAGCTTGAGTATGCTACATGTCCTCCCAATGCTAAGGAAAGAGAGTAGAATATCTGAGTGGCTGCATCAAGCCACGCTCGTGGATTGCCCAGGATTCCCACCTGTTAAACAAATAAACATAACAGAGAATAATACTAAATACATGTGCAACCTCACTATTCCCCCCAACCCAATTTCACCAAACGGCAACTTTCTTTGTTAGTGAATGGAACATACCTGAGTTTGTTTAAACCAACAAACTGAAAGCAGAAATACACATTACAGTGGCAACCAAGTAAGTATTCCAGAAAGTATTATTATCAATACCAAGAGAATTGTCAGGGAGGCAATCCATGGCAGAGGCCCCACAGTTGTGAGGTGTGGGAAGGGAGATCAACACTGGCAGACAGGTTGTTGTTAATCTTGCTTACTTACAGGTGCATTTTCAGAAAACAAGGAGAACACACAATACATTGCATTATTGGTCAATGGCCATAATAAAGATTCTATTCTATTCATTGCATTAAAATGGCAACAACAAATAAAACAGGAAACAATGCAATTGCCACATAAGCAATAGCACAATAATAAATGAAATACAAAACTGAGTATATATCAAGTATGGTTTGTAGAACATTGTTAATGTTTATTTGTTTGTTTTGTATCCTGCCTTTCTCCCAGCACAGAGCTCAAGGCAAAGGCCTATAAGATCTTTTTTCACATCCATCCCTCCACAACACTCCTTAAAAAATGAAAGCTGTGGAGATAGCATTAGACAATACAGGAATGCACACACAAACCTCTCAAAATAAATCACAAAAACATGTCTATCTACTGAGATTGAGGTGTAGAGTATCAGGAGTAGGGCACAGTAGATGGGAGGATAAATTACTTCTCCAATCCATTGTCATTCAATCTTCCTTAACTAGGAAGAGTCTTACGAGCACAGTATGTACTTACAAGTCCCCTCTGTGTGTCCAGTGAAACTTACCCCCAAGTAAGTACACATAGGATGGATGGCATTCAGCCTCTGTTATTCCTGGGAAAGCTCAACTACAATAGCAGTCTTTATATTTGATTTGGTGTGTGTGTTCTCAATCATTTAATACAATACCTGAGAGGACTGTGGCCCTATTTGCTTAATCATATCAGGGTGGTTCAGTTCCCACTAACATAATCCGGGGGGGGGGGCATGAGCCCCACTGCCCCCTTTCTGGGGTCCATGATCCATGAATGGGAGGAGGCATGTATCTCCTCTTATGGCTACTGATTCTCCCCTACAAATGATCGAATGAATGTTCCTTCTTGCACCCAGATGTCTACCAGTTTTGTAATATTACTGGAAGAGAAACAATACATAAAGCAGCCAGGGTGTGAGGTTGGTGGGCGGTGGGTGTTTTAAACATGCACACAAGTTTTCTCAGCTAAGGCCCTCTCCATCAGGGCTGGCCCTGTTAGTAGCCAGATAGAGGCAACTGCCTCAGGAAGCAGATATTGGAAGGTGGGCAGTGTGATAGCCTAGTAGAGCTGAGCTACGAATGCCAGGTGTCCTGCTGCCTGACATTCACTGATCTGTTCAGCTGCCCTCAGGTGCAGCAAAACACACACTCCCCTCACCAATGGTGAAATGAGTTACTTCTGTGCATGCTATGGGAAGGAGAGACTCCACACACTCACAACATAGCTCCAACAGTTTCCTACCAAAGTGTTCACAAGATGTACAACAGGTGACCAAGATATGGCCTCTTTGACCTCTCCACTCTCTTAAGGCTTGGCATGGTCGTCCAAGCTTGATTTTTCAGACAGATCAGAATCAGATAGTGGATTTGTGCATGACTGTCAATAGTATCAGCAAGGGATTCTCTCTGCCAACAGCAACAAGAAATGGAATCTCTCCACCTGTCCTTTCTAAAAAGCTAAGTAGATCCCATAAGCCTGAAATCTGACCACCCCATTCCACTATGTATTATGATCCTGCAGTTCTTAAGAACTTCAAGCTGCCCAAAATCTAGTGTGGTGGTAGGGCACCTCTGGCTTTCCAGATATTATAGTACAGTTCACAAAAATCCTTCTCATTGGCCATAATAGCTGGGGTTTCTGGGGGCTGAAATCCAAAACATTTGGATGGTCAAATATTCTCTCCACTCCTAGATCCACTACTCAGAGTGCCTCTATACTGTAAAAATAATGCAGTTTGACACCACTTTAAGTGATGTAGCTCTGTTCTACAGAATTTTATTTCTGTGCTCTCCCCTCAAAATCTTTACCAACTTTTCAGTTTCCTGCTCTCTCTGTTGAATGCAACTCCCTGTCCCTGGAACTAGCCACACTTTAGTTAATGTTTCCACCAACCTAATGAAAGAAGATATTAACAGATGAGATAGTATACTAAAACACTGTTGCACTTCCTGCATGGACACTCACAGGTGATGCTCTGGATCCAAAGGGTCATGACTCATGGAGTGTCCCATGGACATCAGGGCTACTGAACTTTCCTCCCACATCCTCTTGCCACCCTTGCTGCTTTCCTCACAGAAGGCTTACAAGCCCCACTGTATATCCCAACCCATATCTATTGCAAGGGTTGGGAACTATGGAAGACTGGGAGGATGCATTAGCTCCCACAAGACCTTGGAGGGCTGCACTTCCCCGTTATCACTCCTACAAAAAACTTTTTTTTTTAAATTGCCCCTGTAAGCCATAGGGCTCCTATAGAGGAGACAGTGAAGCATTCTCACTATATTTTGAGACCTTTGAGGGTCCCTCAAGGGCATTTTGGGTAATTTTAAAGCATTTTTTAAAGTTTGCAAAAGCCTGTTTTGACCTTTGGGGGTCCAAGGGGGCTCCATGGTGTAAATGGCCACCACAATCCTAGAGAAAATGTCATGGGGGGGGTTGAACCCCTAGGGGGCCCTGGAAGTCTCATGTGTCCCACAGGCCACACTTTGTCCACTCTTGATTTATTGCTCAACAAAGAAACAGCATGGATTACAAGATCAAGATCTATGTGGTGAGGTCACCTAAACAATCTGTACAGTTTTCCTTCCATCTACCCAAATCAGCTTTTCCCAACTTGCTACCCTTCAGACATGTTGGGTTACCATTCCCATCATCCCCACCCAACAGAACAAAGAAGATGTTAGCTATCTGAAGTTGTTATAATTGTGAAGTCAACCCTTCAATAACTCTAGTGGGAACACTAAGAATAAACAGAATATAGAACAATAACAACAAACAAACAAATAAATACTTGCATCAGGAGTGAAGAGGTACACTAACCCATCAACAGCTCCAGGGAGAGTCAATCCATAAATAAGAAACACTGTTAGAATTAAGTACGGAAATGTGGTTGTAATGTATATTGCCTAGGCGGAAGGAAAAATAAAAAAATTGTCAGGCATGAAAACAGAGAGAGATAAGCACTAATGTAGTCTGTTAGCACTCACGTCACTTAATAGTACTCACAGTCTGTCAGGTTTTTCCTAATTGTTCCAAGCAATCCCCCAAAAGAAAGAAAAAAAATTGACACAAAATGCTGGACGCAAAAGTGTTGCTCCCTTGTTGTTGTGGACCTATGTGATGAGGTCACCTAGACAATCTGTACAATTTTCCATCCATCTACTCAGACCAGCTTTTCCCAACCTGCTACCCTCCAGATATCTTGGGTTACCATTCCCATTATCCCCACCCAACATAACAAAGAAGATGTTACCTATCCAAAATAGTTATAGTTGTTAGTGTGTCAGGCCAGGATTCAGTAATCGGTCTATTTTCACACCATCGGGCCTAGAATAAGAATAAGAGCCCTCCCTCCATTCCATCTGATGACATCTGGGGGAGAGGCAACAGGCCCAGCACCAACGGGCCTAGACTTATCTTTTAAAACGTACCTTTTAAGGGGTGGGTGGGTTTCTGGATTT
This sequence comes from Phrynosoma blainvillii, assembly GCA_026167975.1. Lineage (NCBI taxonomy): Eukaryota > Metazoa > Chordata > Lepidosauria > Squamata > Phrynosomatidae > Phrynosoma > Phrynosoma blainvillii. The sequence goes on along the minus strand of JANUYF010000004.1, from coordinate 136,261,216 downwards.
TTAGGTTCTGTTTACATTGTATTAACATATCTTTATGTAAATTTAATGTTGTAAGCCACCCCGATTGCTCTGCAGAGGGGCGGGATATAAATTATTATTATTATTATTATTATTATTATTATTATTATTATTATTTGCAGTGGCTTTCTTTCTGAGGTTGCTCTTAACATTGCTAGGATAGAAACTAGTGATCACATTCAGAGAGACAACTGTGTTAGTCTGGAACAGGGCTAGGCAACCTTTCCCCTTTAAGGGCCGGGGGACTTCAGCTCCCAGAATCCCAGGAGCTATTGGCCAACATGGGACTATTGGCCAACATGGCTGAGGCTTCTGGGAACTGAAGTCCCTCGGCCCTTAAAGGGGAAAGGTTGCCTACCCCTGGTCTGGAATATCAGTATTCAAAGGGATCTTGTAGCATCTTTGAGACTCCCTCCACCATTCTACAGACGGTGCATTGCATCATCTTGAAGGTAAGGAAGGGGAGGGGCAGCCACACACTGGGCGGCCCAACCCCATGCTGAAGATGTCATCATGGTGCACGCCATTACGCATCTTAACATGCTGCACCGGAATAGGTGCAGAAGAGCTGCGTGGCGGCTCTTAATGCGTCCCTTCTGCCAGCTCCAAAAGGACCAACATTTTAGTACTCTTTTCAGGGCCAGCAGAAGGGAGGATTGGGGCCGAGATGTGAGGCAGCCTCTGCCCCAATCCTCCACTTCCCAGGGCAGCTCACAGCCGCCTGTCTGCATCCCCCCTAACTGTCCAAAAGAAGTTGTAGCAGAAGCTTTGGTAGAGTTGGTCTCTTTCTCAGATGCATGGAGTAACATGTTGTCCTAGAAGGACCTTTATCATCAGACTGTATGGATAGCCATGGAAATTAAAAACTTGCGGGTATGGTGATGAGGTGACAAGTTCAGTTTTAACTATGGTTTTTAAGAGACAAAGGCTGGAGGAAAGATGTTGCCAGAGGCCAGGGTAGGTGGGTGACCATATGAATGGTGGAGGGAGTTTTGGAATCTGGTGTGTGCAGGCTCAGAACCAGAAAGGATATGCTATCACAAGATTGCTTTCCATAGCAATCACATTGCGAATCTTCTGCATGCAAAGCAACAGGAAGGAACATATTACACGTAAACACTTTATGGGGGTGTGTGCAACAAAGTTGTAATTATGGACTTTATTACACTAGCAAAAAAGATAAGAGCATAGCGGGATGCTCCCATCAATATTGTGCAATCACAGGATGATTATCACATGACGTTGCACAATGTCATGATTATCCCGTGAATAAAGAGGAATGCTAGCACCGCTTTTTATTCATGGACAATCCTGTGAATAAAAGCAGCACTAGAATTCCTCTTTATTCATGGGATAATCATGGGATAATCATGATGCCGTGTGATAATTGTCCCATGATTGACAGGAGCATCCCACTATGCACCCATCTTTTTTGCTGGTGTGATAATCTCCTATGGTGATTCTCCAAAATAATGCAATGATTGATATTGCATTGCTTTTTCCATGTTACAAATAACAAATTCCATGTTTTCTTGCTACTTTTTGCTTTGGGGAAAATGTTTTGGAGGAACATTTCAAGATGGGTTTTATTTTTATTTTCTGGATGTTTTTCTCCCCAAAAGGAACCCAAAAATGTCTTAAAAGTTGTATAACATAACAAACTACAAGCAGACTTATGCATACACCCATACAAATGCACACCTGATTAAAAAAAGCAACCCAACAGCAGCAGTAGTAACAAGCTAATTTCAAAATAGGTTACACAACAAACTACTTTCTAAAACTAACTTTCCAAATGCTGCAGCACAATTTAGGAGCTCTGACATCCTCTGCTCACATGAGAGCCTTAGAGCCCAAGTTAATTTATCAGGGTCAGCCACTCCCAACTGGCAGTCCATTGCAGAGTGGTTTGTCATGGAGGGGATGGGTTCAAAAGATAACATTTGGAAGATGAGAGTTTCTTAGCATTTTCAAAATATAGATAGATTATTCCAGTGAACCAGCATGGTGTAATGGTTTGTGAATTAGACTAAGGGAGGATGCAGACGGGCGGCCCTGGGCTGCCCTGGGAAGTGGAGGATTGGGGCTGAGGCTGCCCCATGCCTCGGGCCCAATCCTCCCTTTTGCCAGCCCAGAAAAGAGTGGCAAAATGCCGCTCTTTTCAGAGCCAGCAAAAAGGACGCCCCAAGAGCTGCTGCACGGTTCTTCTGCACCCCTTCCGGCGCAGCATGTCAAGATGCTGTGCCAGGAGGACGTTCTGATGCCGTGCACCGTGCATAACAGCGTGTGGCATCAGGACATCCTTGGCAAGGGGTTGCAGCAGCCAGCGTGCAGCTACCCCTCCACATCCCTGCCTTGAGGACGCCACAAAGGGCCCATCTGCAGAGGCCTAATGACTCTGAAGAACAGGATTGATTCTCAGCTTAGCCATGAAACCCATTGGGTGACCTTGGGCAAGTCACATGCTCTCAGCCTCAGGGGAAGGCAATGGCAAACATTCTCTGAACAAATCTTGCTAAGAAAACCCATGATAGGTTCACCTTAGAGTCACCACAGGTCAGAAATGACTTGAAGGCACACAACAAAAAAGATTATTCCAGAATTTTGCTTTTGCTTTTCTTTATGCACTGGAAACCATTCAACAGAAAGCTCACATTCGAAGCCATGACAATAATGTCTAGGCCAAAGCCTTTACCTCAGTCCAGCGCTAGAGATCCCTGTGCAGATGCAAAATGCTGATGTGGGACCCAGCAGACTTTGAAGGAGACTTCGGGAGTGGAATTCACTTCCCCATCTAAATGTATTATATATCTATATAGGCTTAGATCCTGCATCATGGGCAAAAAACTATGATGGTGAAACTCTGTCATTCAAGTTACAATTAACAGTCCCCCTCTACTTACCTTCACAGTCTGGCATTGCCTCCACCAAAACTTTACTGAGGTGCTAGAGATCAGAGCACTGGAAAATGATGTCTGTAGTGCATTCCTGATCATGGGATGCCTTGAGAACAAGCAGCTGGAGAGACCTGGTCCTGCCACAACTGCTTGTCCCAAGACATGCCATGAGCAGAAAGGCAGTGCAGACATCCTTTCTCATTACACTGATCCTCAGCACCTCAACAATGGTTTAGTTGGGGTGCTGCCCAGCTGTGAAAGTAGGTTATGGGGGTCACATTTGGTGGTACATGCCTGAATACATGAATCCCGCAATAGGCTATCATAATTTCATCTTATGATATTATAACTGCTGAGCAGAATGATAACCTTCATTTCTTGTGACCATTTATATATTTCCTAACTATACACTGTCTTTTTGTAAAAATTAGCATCCAAACCTGCTATTGGAGATACATTCAAACAAAATAAATTCAAAGCAACAAATTAAAACATAATTAAAGAAAAGACATAAGATTTTTATTACAACCACCACCACCAAGGATTAAGAAAGTAGCCACCTTTCCAGTTGATTCAATCCCTCGAATCGTACAGATGTATACGACAATCCAACAAATAGCCAAGCATAAAACCATCCACCACAGCAATGGGCCACTCTGCGTAATATCTGCACTTATGTTTAAAGTGTGTCTATACCAAAAAAAATTTGTAGCAGTGCTTTTATGGCATTCTTCTATGAGTTCTGAAACAACAAACACAGAAGGCATTATTAGACAAGATAGCCCCACACATCTATTCATCTCCATCTGATAAAATACTGAACTACACTGGAATAAGATTAAGACACCAGAATTTAACATTGGTTACTTGGTTCTAAGAGAAGGTTTCTCATATGGTAAACCTTTTTGTGCTCACCATCCAATGCAGTTGGAATACTGTACTGGGACATGGGAGATCCAGATTCGAATTCTGACTAAGGCATAATCATGAGAATCACTGGGAAACCCTGGACTGAAAAAAGACTAACCAGGAAAGTCAGGTACTTAACTTTTTTTTTTCTGAATGAGAGTGACCTGGACTGTCACTCTCATTCAGACTGACCTACTTAAAAGGGCTATTATTGTGAAGATAAAATAGGAAAGGGGAAAGCCATGCATGCTGCCTTGTCCTCGTTGGAGGAAAGGTGAGATATAAATATAACAAATACATAAATGATTGATAAATTTACACCTGCATTCTTCATGTCCCCTCCATGTTTGTTTTTTTAAAGAACACTCCTTCCACAAATACAACTAATTTATTAGATACCATGTGAACTTTTCTACATGAAAGTTTTTGCTGTTCATTACCAAGCGCAGCTATTTGCAAAACGCAGCTCATCCCTTGCCTTCTGGTATAGATGAGTGCCAACAGCACTTTAATACATGACTGAATAAGGCATGCACCATAGTTCATAGTACACTCACTTTCAGGAGGTCTCTGTTTTTTAGCTCATTAGGAAGCTCTTAAGACTAGTATTTTAGAAGGGTTGCTGGGATCTTGCATGAAGCGGGTAGAATTGGAGCGTGGTAAAATCAGAGCAGCCAAGGTTGGAGTGAAGGGAAGAAATGGTGAGGGTAGTTCCAAGCAGCTTGCCTATAGCCCTTTCAACCCAACAGCATTGCTCTGTGAAAGGTAGTCCTATGACTGATACAAATATAAAATGACTCCGACTGCTGCCACACTGCAGAATTAATGCATTTTGACACTGCTTTAACTGTCATGGCTCCATAAATAGTTTTGTGAGGCACCAGCACTCTGGCAGAGAAGGCTTTGTAAAACTGCAAATACCAGGATTCCATAGGATGGAGCTACAGCACTTATTGTGGTATCAAACTGCATTATTTGTATAGTGTAGATGGACCAGACACTAGTAACATAAAGGAGTAAGCCACTCAAAATTCACCTGGTTTGCTGGCATTTTGTGGACAGGAACTCCAAGGTAAGGGGATTTTGAAAGAGTTCACGAAATACCATGTCACCCAGGCCAAAATCATATTATAATAGACACTCACAAGGAACGACACCATCATACAAGCATAACCTGTGGAATATGCAACAGATACAGAATAGGCATAAACAGGTGGCACCAATGAACTAGTGCTTATAGTTTAGCATACATGCTATTGCATAGGTTTGTTGGATACCGTGAGAAGATCAAATGACAAACAACCTACAGAATACTATGGTGACATGAATCAAACTTTGCTATAACTGAACTGGATGTTGAAGATGAAAGTGCTGTGAAAGCAGCTGTAAAAACACTTGCAATCTTTGTCAGTTGGGTTGAGATTTTAGATTTGTCAGATTGGGTTGAGATGGGGGTGTAGTAAGACAATTTTAATTGGGGGGGAGCCCAACATGGGAGGTAGAAGGGTTTAGGCCTCAGACACTACAAAAGTGATTTTTGTGGGAAAAGCTTTTCATAGATAATAACTAAAGTCTCATTTAATAATTCCCAATTAATACATATATTGTGAAGCTTCCCAAAAATCCAAATCAGTTTAAAATACAGTGTTTTACATCTGCAAAATAGCTGTGTAAACTAAATCATAATGACTGGGATCTAGTGCAGGTCATCCTACTGTAATGATATGAACTGACAGTAGCATGTAATGTGCTGTGAATTCTTGGTAATTGTGTGAAGAAACTGTCCACTTGAAAGTCCTTTCAAATATGAAAATTTCAAAACCCAAGATTACTAAATTTGTTTTTGTCTGATGATGCACTGAATACCTGTATAGTGTCAGTACGTATATCAAAGTTGAGAATGAATTTTTACACACAGCTGCAGATCCAACAAAATGGAGTCCTGCAGCATATAAAGTATACTTGCATGAAGAGGCTCCCTTGGACCTGTAGAATGATTTAGTAAGTTCTTGAAGTGTTAGTGTTGGAGTTTTGTAGGACTCGACCATCTGCTTTTCTCTGGATGCCTAAGCTGTATTTCTAAATGCTCGACTGCAACACTAGAAATTTGAGGTCTAAAGGAAAATTTCAGAATTCTTATTTGGGGAGGCAATGCCCTAATTCCCCCCACTCTGGCACTACACTTCTAGTTGCTTCTAAAAAAAAGACCCATCAAGATGGGTCTCATTTTATCAAGGGTGCTTCAGCTATTATTGAAAGAGTGGAAATGGCATGTTATAAATGGAGGTAAATCTTACATGGGAACTGGTCAAATTCCTGGTACCAGTATTAGGACTAGTGGGAAGACACCTACTATCACCTGACTCTGGCAGTGTCAAGGGGGTGGCACAGGTTGTTCTCCTGGCTGAGGCAGGAGGACCTTCCCAGCATCTCTATGGCTTTGTCACTCCTTAATGGATTCATTGCCCCCTGCCTCCTCCTGCACTACTGTCCTAATCCCCAGACAGTTCTTTCCACCACTTTTCACTCCAAATGCTTCACTCCAAACACCATTCCTCAAACTGAGGCATTGTGTGGCATGGAGTGGAGTGAAGTGAAGACCTCTCTGGGCAAGATGTTCAGGGCCTGGGGGACTTACAAAGCTGCAGTCTGGCAGTTTCTCTGCTGCATTGCCACAGCAAAAATGTAGTTGGTGCACCTCTCCAGAACCTTGAGACTCTAGCCACGCTGATTCAAGGTAACACTGGTGATGGTGGTGATGCAGATGAAACCCCTCCTGTCTCAAGCAGCAAGAAAGCTTGGGCCACTAGGAGATAGCTCTCCTCCTGCTTCCAGTAGGAGCTTGACGTCTCTTGCGTAGTCCTATTTCATTTCAAAACTGATAGGCACTCAGCCACTTGAGTTTGCCCTTACACAAAGTGCTCCTTCTCCCCCACATCAGTGTACATCCGCGCTTTCAAAAATGAGCAATACTTAGCACATTTCACAGGGACAGCTACAGAAACTTACCAACTCCACCCAGGTAAGGCGAGATCTGAGTCCAGACACCAGTGCTGCCTTTTCTTAAGCGCTGTCCTATGGCCAACTCAAGGTGAAAGATTGGGATTCCTTCAAACACGAGGGCAATGACATATGGAATCAAGAATGCCCCTAAAAACATAACAGCCAAGCACAGGTCATTCATAGACTCCTCTTTCTCAGACCTTACATTATTTTCATAGCAGCAGCATCTGATAGGCAACAATGCCTACGCTCTAAGGATACTGAAAGAAATGAAGGAGCCAGAGATCTATCTAGTATTTGTTCATATAGTTATATATTGATGGAGTGCTGGGTTAACTTAATTGTGTCATACTGGGAGAAAAGTGGGATATAAATTATAAATGAATAATAATAATAATAATAATAATAATAATAATAAAGGCTCCCAATGAAGTACTAGTGGGAAATATAGCTCTATGGAGGGGCTAGCCAATTAACATTAGCAATAACACACTGCTTTTTGAGGAAGCTATGATGGGAAAGATCACAAACTCAACATGAGTCAGCCATGTGATGTGGCAGCTAAAAAGACTGCTTGCACCAACAGAAATTTAGCATCCATCTCCTAAGGAATGATGGTATCATTTTATCATTTTATCCTTCTTTGGTCAGAACTCACATGGAGTATGGTTCATGGGTTTGGACACCACAGTTTAAGAAGACCAGCATATATATATATATATGCTTATATATATGCTTATATATAATTTCCAAAGAAAGGTGACCAAGATAGTGAGGAGCCTGGAGACCCCAGTCTTATGAGGGAAAGAAGAAGAGGATTTGTTTACCACCAGATAGCCATCTTCAGATATTTAAAGGCTTGTCATATAGATACTAGAGCAATTATTTTCCTGTTGCACCAGAAGATAGAACCCAAAGCAATGGGTTTAAATAATAAGAAAAGGGATTGCATCTAATCATTACAAGAAACAACAACGTGATAGAAGTAACTGGTCAAAAATAGAGCAGACCGCCTCTTCTTTGAGAGGTTACTGTGCAGATATTGGATGATGATTTAAATGGGATACTATAGTAGCAGCTTTCCAGATCATTTTCACCAGAAAGAAGGAAATTGTTTTGCAATACAGTTAATTTAAAATGAGCAATATTTACTCAGTACTTGAATCAAGCCATAAAAAACCAATTCCAAACTGTAATACCTTCCTAGCTTCATGATTTGGACTATGTCTTTAGTTTTTGTTTTTTTTAAATGTATTGATTTTTTAAAGTCGGGGTTTGTAATTTAATAGTACAAAAATAAGATGTAACACATAGATGATATTTGGATATTTTAGTGGATTTAACACTAAACTATACTTTGTTAGTTTCGCAGTATTACGACAAACCACTGTTTGTTGTAACATGTGAATCAAGATAAACAGCAGCTAATTTTAACCATGGTTTGGTTCCACAAAACAAATTATGGAAAGTATGCAAAGCTTCTAGAGGGCACCAGGTTGGCTACAGCCATTGTGTTACAAGTCCTGCTGTCCACTTCTATTGCAAGGAAATTTAATTGAAGGGACACAAGGGGATCTTGCATGACAAAACAGAGTACATAGTCTTTTTGTACTGGAAAAATGAAGAAACTGTAGTAGTCCTAGTTTCTAGCTACTTTCTTATTTTGTCATATAGTATTCTACATTCTGGTCAATGATAGAATCATTGTGGGCCTTTGCAGACTGCTAGAAATAGTGCAAATTGAGTCCATTTTAACTGCCCTGGCTCAGTGCTAGGGAATCATGGGAATTGTATTTTTTTCTGAGACATTGAGCCTTCTCTGTCAGAGAGCTCTGGTGCCACAATAAAATACAGTTCCCATGATTCCCTAGCACTGAGCCAGGACAGTTAAAGTGGACACAATTTGCACTATTTCTGGCAGTCTGCAAAGGCCCTATGTCTCCTTTGCCAATAATTTATCTTCACCCATTTTATTGCTTCCTAAGGATCATGTATCTAAAAACCAAAATATTTTGGTCCATTTTGGTTTGCAAACTTTCCTCTGATAATCGGTTTGGGTTTTTTGCATCAAGGGCAAAAACCTTGGAGCAGCTGTAATGATCATAGTTCAAACAGTCAGTTCAAACAACAAAGACTGCATCCACACTGCAGAAATAATCCAATTTGACAGCACTAGCTTTTTACTGTTCTGCTCTGGTGCCACAGAAAACTACAATTCCCAGGATTCCATAGCATTGAGCCATGGCAGTTCAAGTGCTGTCAAACCAGATTATTTCTGCAGTGTGGATGCAGCCAGATAAACATGTGGCATGTTATGCCATAATAAATAGGCCAGCCTTTCAGGTGCCTTGGGATTGTTCATCAGATTTTGCAGCATCAGACAGACAGCAACACTTTGGGAATTTTTTTATTAAGATGTTATCAAGCAGTCTTCATTTATAAGTAGGATAATTACAGAAAGTTGTAACCAGGAATAAATCCCTGAGGGGAAAAAAACTGCTGGTGGACACCTTAATTTGTATGCAGTTCTGAAATTGCCCAAAATTTACAATAATTACCTATAATGAATCATGCAAAACAATATTAAGAATCACTATACACAAAGGTCTGCTTTGAAGGGCTCTTTTTTTTAATCTCAGTTGCTTAGAAGCAGGCTTGTTTGTCTCCCATGCTTGTTACAAAAATAAAAATATCCATGCCCATTAAGTCAGAGAAAGTAAATAACTAGAATCACTCAGGCACTAAATCCATGCAATAAAGCCATATCAATCAGTAACAATGGAAGATCCTAAGAATGCCAAGAAGACCCAAAGGTTAGGTTGCGTATGTGAGATTGCTAGCAGTGTCAAGTAAGGTATTTGAGGTGTGAGTTATTCAGTGACACCAATAAGTAAGAATGCAAATTGTAGAGTTGGAGTGTGTCCAAGGTTAACTGAAAAATTAAGGACACATTCCCACATTTTATCTCCTGAAAACAGCAAAGATATTTGCTTCTGTAGTCCAAACACTGAACGCTTAGGTGATCATGGGCTCTGTCAAATGCATTTCATTGTATAGTAAGTCAACATTCCTGTTAGCTAACAATCTAGTTAAGCATAAAAAGGTAAACCAGTCATGCAAAAATATGCAAAAAGAGCATCTTACAGTTACATATGGAGGCTATGTAGTGGTTTGACTATAGGACTAGGATAGAATAGGATAGAATCTTTATTACGGTCATAGACCAGCACCTATTGGACAGAAATAGTGCAAATTGAGTCCACTTAACTCAGTGCTAGGGAATCATGGGAACTGTAGTTTATTGTGGCACCAAAGCTCTCTGACAGAGAAGGCTCAATGTCTCAGAAAAAAATACGAATCCCATGATTCCCTAGCACTGAGCCAGGGCAGTTAAAGTGGACTCAATTTGCACTATTTCTAACAGTCTGCAAAGGTCCTAAGACTCTGGGGGACCAGGGTTTAAATTCCCATGGAAACCCATTTTGGCAAATCACACTCTCTTACCCCAAGAGGAAGGCAATGACAAACCCCTTCTGAACAAATCTTGCCAAGAAAACATTGTGATAGGTTCACTTTAGGGTTACCATAAGCTGGAAACAACCTAATGACACATAACAACAACAATTACTTTTCTTTCAAAAGTTCATCAGAAGACACTGATAATTCACTCCTTTAAAAAATAATAATTTGTATGGACATATTTGTGTGGTGGGGATGGAGGATCAGGCATATAGGAATTCGTATCCAGTGACGCTTCCTCAAACAGAGTTGGCTGTTATCCATGTTTCTCATCTGCTTTGCCAATGATCGGGATCATTAGCTGATGCCCATGGGTCATTTATTGAGGGAAAGGGTGGGGAACTCATGGCTTGTGGGCTACAACCAGGACCCAATCCTTTTTTTAGACACACACCCAAGTCCCCACCACCATTATCAAATTAGCTACTTGAATTACATATTATTTAAATATTTGGGATTTGAACTGATATACTTCAACTCATCCACCAAGATGCGATGGTGGGTGTACATATTACATTCACAGTGGATTGGAAGGTTTCTAAATCCAACCCATGTAAGTCAACTATGCCATTTTAATCCATTGACCTAATGATGGCAGTTGGCCTTTTCAATAAGAAGGCCTGAAAGGCACATGGGTGCTGTTGGTAAAGAATGAGTTGCGAATGTTGTTGTGTTCCTTCGAGTCATTTCCAACTGTAGTGACCCTGAGGTGAAACGATCATGGGGTTTTCTTGGCAAGATTTGTTCAGAGGGGTTTTGCCTCTTCCCTCGTATGGGGATGAGAGAGTGTGATTTGCCCAAGGACACCAAATGGGTTTCCATGGCTGAACAGGGATTTGCACCCTTCTCTCTAGAGTCCTAGTCCAATGCTCAAGCCACTACTCCGCTGGCTGCGATATTTCAGTTCAGATCCCAACTACTTAAAAAATACATAGCCAATGTTGGGAGAAACATTTTTATGAAAACGATGCATAATAATAGGATAATCATGTTTCTTTTAAAACATGAGTGTCCCAATTTCAATTTAGCCTAAATGGACAATAGCAAAACTAAATATAGCCCACTGGTGCAAATTTTCCCTTACCTCCTCCGTAGGTTTGGCACAAATATGGAAAACGCCAAACATTTCCAAAGCCAACTGCAAATCCAATGCAGCTTAAAAGATATTGGATTTTGTTATCCCACTTTGGTCTGTTTACATCATCTGCAATGACCCTGGAATCATCAGCAGCAGTTTCTGATGCCATCTTTACTACCTATTTGTTTCCTTCTCCAGCAGTTTCCTTGAGATGAGCACCAGCTTGACCACTGAATCCCTCAGCCATTTGCCAAATCAAAGACAGGGAAACAGCAACTTGAGAACCCTGAACAATGGATGTGGAATATTCCAACTCTGACATCATACCAAAGAATGGATCCACATAAAATCACTTAGCAACTTGCAGACATACAATGTCATGAATATTTAGACCATGAAAGGAACTATTGCTCTAAACTCATTATTTCTAAGGGCTCTTCCTTTCACACATTAGAAACTAAGGTCCAAAACACACTGCAGAAATAATCCAGTTTGAGACCACTTTAATTGCCCTGGCTCAATGCTAGGGAATTCTGGGAACTGTAGTTTTCGGAGACTATAGAGTTTATCACATTACAAATAACGTGACTTATCCCTGATGGGATACAGTCACGTTTTGGATTAATAGTGGATATTATCACATTCAAATCACCACCGCTGCCTCTGAGTAACTGCACCTCACATGCGGCCCAGGTCCCAGCTGCACTTATCTGGCCGCTTTTCAAAAATGTGAGCTTGTCATTTTGAAAAGCGGTCAGATAAGCGTGGCTGGGACCTGGGCTGCGTGTGGGTTATAGTCACCTGTTGGCAATGGCGGCAATTTGGATGTGATAATATCAACTATTAATCCAAAATGCGACTGTATCCCGTCAGGGATAAGTCACGTTATTTTGTAATGCGATAATCTCCATTGAGTCTTTGGTGCCACAACAAACTACAATTCCCAGAATTCCCTAGCACAGAGCCAGGGCAGTTAAAGCAGTCTCAAACTGGATTATTTCTGCAGTGTGTTTTGGCACTCAGAGTTAATTGCTGATAGTTCAAGCCTTACAGATATTATGAATATACCTCTACTTTCTCTTTTCCTTTACTAGTTCCCCCAAACAGCTTTAACAACTATGAAAAACTAAGATTGTTGGAGATATTTTCAAAACCTAATGATTACATCAGGATAGTTATGTCAGTCTTTATTTAAATATATCTACTATTTGCACCTATGTTGAAGAAGGTCTCTTTTAATACAGACTCAAATACGTTCTTTAAAAACAACAACCATACACCTAGCTATGAAAGCACTGAGGAAATTTCAGATTGCTTATCTTTCTCCCAAACTGGTATATTCTGAGGATGCAACCCTTGCTCCAAGTTTGGTTCACCTTGGAAAGGTTACTTAAACATCATTGCCTCTTGTAATATTTGTGCCTATTCACCAATAACAAAAGCACCCAGCTTTGGCCTCAAACCCACTGCCCCAATATTATTTATCCTCCCAGTACTCATTTATTCAAAACCAGCTTTGCCCTTATTCTTCTACCACACCTTTCCTCTCCCCTTCTCCTCTTTCCTCCCCTGGGGCTTGGGGCCAGGGAAGTTGGAGATGTTTGGCAGATGACAATTTAGTTTATATTTTTTCCAACAACCTCCCTCCCCACAAACCCGAGTCATGCACAGAAATTATGAGTAGACGTGAAAAGACTTTTCCGTTTCCTCTTCCCGCAGCTGTAGGATTGGGGCTTGGAGGGAGGCAAGATCCAGGAAAAACAGAAATTATAATAAATAATAATAAAATTTTATTTGTACCCCGCCCAATTGATACCCAATCAGGGCGGCTTACAGATTTAAAATCACAATTCACATAAAACCTAATACAGTAAGACCCACCCACCCCCCCTTAAAAGAATATTAAATCAGGCAAATTATAAAGCAACGTAATTAAAATTTAGAATCCACACAGAATAGGTAAGCTTAAATGGATGATCCCTTCCATCTTACGATGAGGCCACGTAGGAGCATCATTTAGCGTGACTACCTATATCTATAAATTAGATGGTCAACTACCAAATACTTGCATTTTTGCCCCTTCTTTCAGCGAAATCCTGACTAGAGGCTGTAGAAAGATGTTCCAGTTTCCACACTGGTATGTCAGCAGAAACATTTTGTTCAAAGACTCTAGTCAGGATGTCTGTGAAAGATGGGGGGATGATTGCAGATGTTTGGCAGCTGACAATCTAGTTTCTGTTTTCCCAACAAATTCCTTCCCTCCAAGTTCCAGTTCATAGAAATCCTGACTAGAGGCTGTGCCTCAATGGTCATCGGCCCTATGGTCATCCTCACCCATTCTTTCATCACAGAGGAGAAGATCTACACTCCAGGAAGTTTTCAGAAGTTAGAGGGAAAGGAGTCCTTGGTCAGTTAATAGAAAGAGACCTTAGGAGCAATCTGAGTGTTCTGCAGCTGAAAGAGAATTTAGCACCAGTCATTTGTTAATGGGCCATTACTGAATCAACCATTTAATAAATGAAGCTGCTTCCTATCTTCTATGCAGAACCTATTATTTTATATTTAACTGTATGCCAGAGTGTCCATGTGTGAAATATTTGTATTGTGGAATTGTTAGGAATCAAGTATCTGAATCTTCCCCATGGCCATCAGTTATTCTAAAGCAAACTGCCTGATGCCATCAATTGTTCTAACTGTGGCCTCTTGATGACATTAGATTTCCATTCCTACCAGTCCCCGAATGGTAAGGGATGATGGAAGTGATAGTCCATTAACATGAGAAACAAGGACAGAGGTTCCCTACCCCTATGGTGGATGCTTAAAATTCAGGGAACATTTTATACCTTATCAGCATACGTTTATCATTCCATGTATATTATTACATGGGAGGTTGGCTTATTAGTTATTATTTAATGATGATTAGTTATTATAATGCTTGTGTCCCACCTTTTCTCCAAAAATTTAAAACAGCATAGATGGGATCATCCCACTTTATCTTTATAGCAACCCTAGGAAAATAGATGAGGCTGTAAAATAGTAAGTGACCCAAGGATACCACCAAAGCTGAGACATTTTGAGCTACAGCAAATGTAGCACTCTCACTCCACAACCACACGGACTCTTAGCACTTGCTCAAACATTCAGTCAACACCACTCTTCCCATATTTGCAAGAGAAGCTATATACTAAATTTCCTACACACAATATGCCAAATCTTTCAAGTTCTCAGTATGAAATGTTAATGACCGTTTTTAGCAATGCTTTTATCATGAGTTGTTCATCCCAACCAACAAAACAAACATGAGCAGGCAAATACAAATCTATTTTTGTCAAACTCATCCTTTCTGATACTACTTTTCAAATTTGACTATAATTCCTCTCCCGCTTTAGCCCACTCACTGTACATGTTACCTGTGAGAAGGGGCCCCCACACATACAACGGGACCCAGGCACAATCTCACACAGCTTCCCATTTAGAAAGATGACTATATTGTGTGTGGAGATGTTTGCAAAGGGTAAACCTGGGTATATACAACTATGAGCATCAACTTCCACAGAATTGGGAATCATGCACAGTCAAGGATCACAGTACCCCTAGCTCCTTTGCACAAGAACGCAGAACGAAGACTTATGATATTGCCCAATTGTTTATCTTTCCCGTTTCATAGTCTGGAAATTAAAATGATGCTTTGGAATATTTAGATGAGGAAGCCTAATAACAGCGATATTATTGTCTGCATCTTTTGTTGTTAGACACGCCCATTGTAGACATATCCATGTTGTGTAAACCTTCTTATTGTCTGGGAAATTGTTTTACCTTCAAGCTCTGACTCCAGGGATCATTATAAAACATGCACAGTAACATGCACAGTTACAGCTGTGCCACCACCTCCCATTTCCACAATTCCCATTTCAGTAATCCCTGGGTCATATCAGCTATGCCATTCCACAGATAGGAGTCTAAATCCAAGCATAAGGGACAACTGTCTTTAAAAAAACAAAACATTATGTAATCAGAAAGCCACTTAACTGAACTTTTTAAAAAAGGCTTTATGTTAAAATGCTTTCAACTGAACTATGATTTAGCGTTTATAAAGTGGGTCTTATGAGAAAATTCCATTGGAGTGTGTGCTTGTGTATGTTTTATAAAATTACGATTGAGGATAGGGTTCATTACATTACTCCTTGTCCTTTTTATGAGGGTGTGCATGGGGGCGGAAATCTGTCTGAGATTAAACTGAGAAAGAATTTTGTTCCCTTTCATAGATCAGAATGTTTCTTGCTGTTTGGCAATGAAAAATGCTACTTTTCATGTTTTCTAATTTGCGTTGGAGGCTGGAATCTGGGATTTCACTGCTCAGTATTAAATATGCCTTGCTTTTATTATGGCTTACAGCTAAACAATAAAATTGCATGTAACACTGAACTATGGCTCCACTGAAACAAGGAAACAAGCCGCATACTTTCAAAAACAAATAACAGAACAAGAGATGAGTCATTCACAGTCTTTTTAATGTACTCAGTTCAGCAAATTGCCTTTTTGATCATAGGCTACATGTGTTCTGATAGTGTTTTATGACCCTACTGAGGCTGGTACAAGCATTTTCTGGACTATTGTGGTACGTGAGTGACAGGAGCAAAGAAGGATAGTCACAAACCGCAGTATACCACATGTAAAACAAGCAACCCAGTAATGTACCCACTGACCAGGACCCTGGAGCTGTAGTTGACAAGCACTGCATGTCAGCCACTCCACTACCTATTATGATAGTCAATGAAAGTTGGCTAGCCAAAGAATAACAGATGGATAGAGCAAGTGCAAACATCGCAATTGCTCTCTGAAAACCATGACTTGTACCACATACTTGCTGGATGATTTCTTTAAGTAAGATGAGTCTGGCCTTTCTAGGTTAGGATATACCAAAGAATCAGCTATTCCTACAGAATCTGGGTCCTCATGGATAAAAAGTACAGGGTTCAAGAGAGAGAAATGAAAAGCTCCTCTTTGGAGTCAGAGGATGAAGCAGCTGGTTGACCAACTGAACCCAAAGAGTTCTTAACAATGGTTTCTCATCATCATAGAGAGAAGTGACTAATGGGGCGTCTTGGAGTTCTGTCCTGAGCCTTTATAAATGACTTGGATGATGAAGTAGGCATGCTTATTGAATTTGCAGATGACACCAAATTAGGAGGGGGAGCTAATATTTCTCCTAAAGAGCCAGCATGGTATAGTGCTTTGAGCATTGGACGATGACTCTGGAGACTCAGGTTTGAATCCCTGCTCAGCCATAAAAACCCAATGCATGTCAGCCACCCCACTGCCTATTATGGTATTATTGGGCAAGTCACACTCTTTCAACCTCAGAGGAAGGCTATGGCAAAAACTCCTCTGAACAAATCTTGCCAAGAGAACCCTGTGATAGGGTTATTTTAGGGTCTCCATAAGTTGAAAATAACTTGAAGGCACACAACAACAACAACAACAACAACAACAACAACAAGCTAATACTCCAGAGGATAGAAGCAGGATTCCAAATGACTTTAACAGATTGGGTAGCTCAGCCAAAACTAACCAAATGAATTTCAACATGAATATTAATATAAGGTACTAGATTTAGGCAAGAAAAAATGAAATATACAAATATAGGATGAGTAACACCTGGCTTATGTATGAAAGGTTCTTAGGGAGTTTCAGTAGATCCCAAGTCAAAAGTGTGATGCAATATCAAAAAAGTCAATGCAATTCTAGACTGCATCAACAGGAATATAGTATCCACACCAAGGGAAGGAATAGTACCACTCTGTTCTGCTTTGGCCAGACCTCACCTAGAATATTATGTCCAGTTGTGAGTACTATGGTTCAAAAAGGATATTGACAAGCCAGAACCTGTTCAGGGGAGGGATACCCAGATGATGAAATGCCTGGAAACAGAGTACTATGAGGAAAGACTTAGGGAACTGGGTGTGTTCAGCCTGGAGCAGAAAAAACTGAGAGGTGACATGATAGGCATCTTTAATTATCTAAAGAGATGTCACATACAGGATGAAGCAAGCTTGTTTTCTGCTTCTCCAGAGAGTAGAACATGAACCAATGAATTCAGATCACACAAATTACAAGAATCCCCTCTAAGCCTGAGAGAGCACCAGCATTTAAAAGCAAGGGCATGGCTCATAGTTCCCGATGGCCTGTCTCCCTCTTTAAAACAAGGGCATCCTCCTGAATAACATCCTTAGTTTTATAAAAGCCTCAGCCCTAGGCAGGAAAAGTTGTCTATTCCCTTCTTGAATACTGGGGGTTCTGTCTTGCTGGACATCTACATGCCTGAACTTGACTTACATTTGACCCTATCAGTAGACTTGCCTTGCAAGATTTCCTTATCCTCTACCTTGATCCTTGAGCTTGCCTGGTTTGAAGCAGGACAGTTTCAAGCTAGAAGCTGGCTCTATAACACACAACCCTTTTCATTTCCTCTATTTGTTCTAGAGCAAATTTCCACTTTCTCTTCAACGTGGTGGTGTTTTCTATGATTTAGAGTTTGTTATTCTTAGCTGCCTTTGAGTTGACCTTGACTCATGGCAACTCAGTGAATGGGGCGTCTCCAAGCCCCCTATCTTCTACCTTCCTGCTCAGTTCCTGTAGGCTCAGGTCTGTGGTTACCCTGATTGAGTCTATTCATCTATCATGAGATCTTTCTCTCTTTCTATTGCCCTCTACCTTCCCCAGCATCATTTTCTAATGAGATCTGCCTTCTCACGATGTGGCCAAAGTACAATAGCCTCAATTAGTCATCTTATCTTCCAGGGAGAGTTCAGGCTTTATCCAGAGGGACATCAGGGTTTTTAGGTGGTTTTAATTATGGTTTTATGGTTTTATATTGTGCTTTTAATTTGTTATATTGTTTAATACTTTCTTAAGGGGGGGAGGGATTATAATGTTTAATGTTATATTTTAATCTTGTCATATTTTATTGTTGTCAACCGCCCAGATTGGTTCACCACAGGGCGGTATACAAATAAATACTATTATTATTATTATTATTATTATTATTATTATTATTATTTATTTATTTATTTATTTATTCTAGGACCCATTTGTTTGTCTTTTTGGCCATCCATGGTATCCTCAGCACTCTTCTCCAGCACCACATCTTGAATGTATTCATTTTCTTCATATGTGCTTTCTTCACTAATTCTCACATCCATACATGGTGATAGGGAATATAATGGGACAATTCTAATTTTAGTGTTCAGTTGTATATCTTCATTTAGGATCTTGTCTAGTTCTTTCATAGCTGATCTTCCTATTCCTAGTCTTCTTATTTCTTGACTGCAGTCTCCACTCTGATCAATGTTTGATCCAAGGTATGGGAAATATTTAACTATTTTGATTTCCTCATTATCTAGGTTGAATTTATTTAAATCCTCCATGGTCATTATTTTGTTTTTGTTTTTATGTTTAACGTTAGGTCTGCCTTTGCACTTTCTTCTTTGACTTTCTTCAGTGATTGTTCCAAATCTGTGATCCCTTCCGCTAGTAGTATGGTGTCATCTGCATATATTAGAATGTTGATGTTCCTTCCTCCTATCTTCACTCCTCCATGTGCCCAAATGTTATCCATGATCCATGTATATTAAGTTCCCTAATAACCATGGTTTGCCAATTCTACTCTAACCATGTTAGGAAATTGTGGTTTTAAAAGGGAACCATAGCTAGCATGGTTGCTTATGTAAATATAAATCATGGGTAATATTGATAAAAGAACATGTAACACCAAGGGGGAGTCCAAATTTGGGGAAAGATTGCAATATATCTGCATTAGCCTGCTGAGTGCACTTCTCCATTCATATTT
Organism: Phrynosoma blainvillii; assembly: GCA_026167975.1. Classification (NCBI taxonomy): domain Eukaryota; kingdom Metazoa; phylum Chordata; class Lepidosauria; order Squamata; family Phrynosomatidae; genus Phrynosoma; species Phrynosoma blainvillii. The sequence continues at coordinate 136,241,943 of JANUYF010000004.1, read as the reverse complement.
TGTTCAGCAAGAGTTGTTCATTGTACTGCTGCTGTGTTAGATCAACTTAATTATGTAAAACTGGTTGTTTTCAATTCAGAGGTAAAGGGAAACTGATATTTTTTTAAAAAAATCAAAATGTTCATTTTCCTGTTTAAATACAATCTGTTTAATAATACATTATTGAAAATAAGTACTCATGGGGTTGAAAATAGTGGCACTCATGGGGGTGTAGTGTAGCAAAGATGTAGATCAAGCATTGGCACTAAGCAACCACTGATCCAGAAACAGCTGGATTAGGTACATATGTTAGTCCCATATAGACTCTGAGATCCTCCATTTGCTAACTGCTGTAGTCTGATCTCAAGATATAGAGGTATCAATAGTTTAGGTTCTCTCAATGAAAAGTCTTTTTCTTTTCCGTCTCAGGAGAGTTAATTACACCTTATTACTCAGTCCTCCATTTATTGAATTTTCTGATATGGCATTAACCAGATCTTGCCGTCCAGGATCATTTTTCGTCACAACATTTTTGATGCCTTTGTAGATGGCAAACCCAGGGATAACCAGGCTGGGTAGTCCCGCAAGGATGACAACAATGACATAAACCCAGCTAGGGTATGGTACAGCTTTTGATTTAGGAAATAGTTCCTGTGGAAGAAAAGAAAAAGATTTCAGGCATGGAGTAAGGTTAGGAATAGATACATAGAACTCTGAGAGCCAGATTGATGTAGTGGTTTGAGTGTTCGATTAGGATTCTGGAAGGCCAGATTTGAATCTCAACTCAGCCATAGAAGCCCATTGGGTGACCTTGGGTAAATCGCATTCTCTCAGTTTCAGAAGAAGGCAACGGTAAAGCCCCTCTAAACAAATCTTACCAAGAGAACCCCATGGTAGGTTCACCTCCTTGTTCCCATGTGTCTTCAAATCATTTCTGATTTATGGTGACCCCAAGATAACCCTATCACAGGGTTTTCTTGGTAGAATTTGTTCAGAGGAAGGTTGCCTTCCTCTGAGGCTGAGAAACCATGACTTGTGCAAGGTCCCCAGTAGGTTTCCATAGCTGAGCAGGGATTCAAACCCTGGATTCCCAGTGTCCTAATCCAACACACAAACCACTACACCATGCTGGCTTTACATCTTAGGGTTACTATAAGTTGGAAATGACTTGAAGGCACACCAATACCACAACAATAGAGAACTCTAAAATCTAGATCCAATTGAATATTTGGCCTACAGTGAAATGGCCCTGAGATTCTTTGAAAGAACCCAACAATTCCTCCTTGATCAAGGCGGCAACGGTGAAGAAGTTTCAACACAAGACAGCTTGCCTGCTGGCTTATTGACATAGGAAAATGATAGGTACCGGTATTTTTTAGGGTTCATTTCAAGGTTCATTCTCAAAGCAATGGAGATGTCCAACAGACTTGGCCAATGCATCATATAAACTGAGTGCCTGTTTGTCCTACTACCTGCCCCATAATCCTCTGAAACAAATAGGGATTCTACTGCAGAAGATCAAGTGGTCACACTGATATTGAAACTGATATGAGAAGTGTTCCTTGATGGGGTAAAAATTGTATGTACTATAGCAGAGTATGCAGGATGGTGAAATAAATATAGAAAACCAGAAAATTTACCCAACATTGCCTGGGATGATGTTGATGATTTTGCTCATGATTCGGATGAATCAAATTTTCAAAATTATTTTCAAAATTATTTTCAAAAAGAAAGAAAGAAAGTTAGTTTTGTTCACTCAGTTTCTGCCAACCATTTTTCATAGTGGATCATTCACTGAACAAATGTATGATCACGGTGAATCATTCATTGAACACAGAAAGCTAGTTTATGCTGTACCAAACCACTTGACCATCCTGTGCAATGCCCCAGTCTCTTAGAATGAGATCTCTTTCTGTCACCTGATCCTTTTAACTGAAGAAGTCAAGGACTGAACCTGGGGCTTTCTGTGTGCAAGGCATGTACTTTACCACTATACTTTTAAATTCTTCACATGCTGCTATATATAATCTCCTAGATAATTTTATTTAAATTCTTGCAATGCCAGATCCCAGGGTGGAGTAAAGGTAGGGTATCTGTAGTATGTAGAAATGACTAAGGATCTTGAGCAATAGCACCCTCAAAGGGAATTAAGTTACTTAGCAAAGTAGACATGCCTTAACATAGATATAAGCACCTGGCATTTACCTTCAATTAGCAGCCACATTAGAACAACTGATCAGTTTCCCTAAGGCTAAGCAATTTGTTTTACTTATCTGCCCAAACAGGATCTTTAGCAAATAGACCTGAGGGAGGAATGGGTGCCAAAGGCAGATTGGGCAAGAAAAGGCAGAGGACGAGAAAAGAGAAGCTTACAAAATGATTTAGGGAGTGGTTCTTTGAACAGGTCTACTTACATAATCAGGGTCCCAGGTGATATATTCTAGTTTTTCTCTCACTTTCACCACAAAATAAAACAGAAAGATAACTAACATGATGAGAGGACTAATAAATCTCCAGGTTGCCTGCCAGAAAATATTGGGTTTGTGCCCAATCATGAACTTAATATCGTTATTAAATCTGGAAAAAGACAAAACAAATGTTAAGGGAGAGTACTCCAGACTGAGGGCCAATTCAGACATGAATTTTAAATTGCCTGATGGCTATTACATATTATAAATGGCTGTTACAGATATAAAGAAATCGACTCCAAATACATCAAATGTAACTTTTCAGTAAAATCTATCAACATGTCCAGATGCAGAAAGTGCAGCAAAACCAGCTCATATACATGCATATATAAACTAGCAATAGATGTAAGGCAAGGCTGTAGATCTTTTGACATAGCAACAGATGCTGACAGGTTCCAACCAAAATAAAACTGTAAAGAGATGGATGATATATTGCCATTCAAATATTCTCAGTCAAACACATGGGTGTGGGAGGAAGATAATGTCTAATACCTTGAAATCTAAACATGATAAGTAAGCCTCTGTTGCAAATAAACTATAAGGTTCATCATAACCATTCAGTGAAACAGTACTTTGTACCTCTGTAAATTTTGCATACAGATTTACTATTTAGAATAAATAGCTACTAGTATTTATATAAAATGTTTAGGGAAATTTCTGCAATTTTTAAAATAGTCCCACAAAACAGGCCAGAAGAAACTTCTTTGTATTTCAGATGGTGGGGATAGGAAAACTGCAGACCTCTAAAAGTAAGATAAGAATGTAGAGAGGCAAACAATTGATATTTACATCTTACCGGTCTATCCCATATATGTAGACAACTGAAACCATCTCACAGAAGGCAATTATCAGCAAAGGAATAGATCCAGCAAAATTATCAAACAATGCCAACCAGTAGTTTCCAGACCTCAGCACAAAAATGATAGCAATCAAGAAAGACACCACACAAATGAGACCTATGAATAAAAAGCAAAGTTATGTAATTCTAAATACTGTAAAATGTAAAACGAAAAGGGGGGGGGAGAGAAGGAACCTAACGGCATCTCTAAAACTACCAGTAACTGATTTATTTTGCCATAAGCTTTTGTGGATTTCAATCCACTTCCTCAAATGTTTGTACTTCACCAAAGCATCTGAAAATATGGATTAAAATGCATAAAATCTCATGCTAAGATAAATCAGATTCTTCCTTCCCTTTCCTTGCAGTTTTCTTTTTATGCAAAAACAGACTAACATGGCTACCCCGTATTTTCCGGCGTATAAGACGACTGGGCGTATAAGACGACCTCCAACTTTTCCAGCCAAAATATAGAGTTTGGGATATACTCGCTGTATAAGATGACCCCTCTTCCAACGGGAGAAAATGAGAAAGTGTTGGGGGAAAGGACTGCCAATATACTAGGTGATGTATTCTGGGGTATGTACAATTTGTGGCCAAGTAAGTGACCCTGGGCATGTCACACACTCTCAGCCTCAGAGGATGGTAATGGCAACCCCCATGTGAAGAAATATGCCAAGAAAACCCCATGATAAGATTGCCTTAGGGTTGCCATAAGTCGGAAAGGACTTGAAGACACACAAGAACAACAAAAAAGTCTGGAATTATTTCATAGGTAGTACGTGGGATTAGAAGCCAGCATGGTATAGTGGTTTGAGTGTTGGACCACCACTCTGGAGACCTGGGTTTGATTCCCCACTCTGCCATGAAAACCACTGGATGAACCTGGACAAGTCACACACTCTCAGCCTCAGGGGAAAGCAATGGCAAACCCCCTCTGAACCAGTCTTGCCAAGAAAACCCCAGGATAGGGGTTCACCTCTTATCCGCTGCTGCTTCCTCCTCCTGCCTCATGCCACCCCTTCCTTCCCCCCCCTCCTCCTCCTTTGACCTGGACTTTCTCTCTTCCTCCTCCTCCCGCCTCCCGGCACACCACACCTTCTTCCTCCTCCTCTGCCACCTGGCATATAAAACAACCCCCGACTTTGGAGAAGATTTTCCTGGGTTAAAAAGTAGTCTTATACACCAGAAAATACTGTACCTTTTTGTAAATAAACCATGAATCAAGAAGAACAAGTATGAAATGTTGGCAACACATCAAACATCAAACTAATTAGTCACAATGGAGAGTGGGAGCATTCAATCAATGATATGTTATGTCTATGCCCAGGCAAGGCTAATCTCTCTGCCCCTAAGAACTGGAGAAGGGCAAGTTAAGAATGGCAATGGATTTGTAAAGGTACTGTTGAAATTTCAAAGTTGTCAGTACTCAGGTAGGCAGATCCAGCTCAGAGGAGTTCCTGTGCAAAATGAAACAAAAAGAAATCTCTCTGCCCTTCTGTTATTTACAGTTTTTTGCCTCCTCCACTGCCAGTATTCTGTAGCAGGACGGAGATGCTTTATTGTGTTTAAATCCAGATGCAAGACCAATGAGGACTTACTGCAATTTCACTTTGCAAGCCCAACTGCCTTTGCTAAGCCTCTGAGCAAATTGCTGGTTTTATTTTATTTACTCGTTGTTTTCTCTTGAAAATATCATTACATAATTTTATATTGTTAAAGCAACTGTCTAGATACCCATTGGTCTCTGGTGACTATTTTGCAATCTCATCCAAGTTGTACTAAGGATAGATCCCTCTGTTGCCCTGCCTTAATTACAAACCATATCCAACTAACCTGTGACAAGTTCCTTAGGCCATTTTTTGGGTATAATTTGGAGCTCTTGCAGAGGTACCATAACTCCTTCCATATTTCCAAACATAGATGATAAACCCAAGCAGAACAGCATGACAAAGAAGAGGATGGACCATAGTGGTGAGACAGGCATTTTGGTAATAGCCTCAGTGAAGACAATAAATGCTAAGCCAGTTCCTTCCACACCCTGCATAACATAAGAGACAAACAACTGTAAAACTATAAATCATTTCAAAATGTAATTGTTAGGGCACTGAGGGCCTTAGTTAATTATTATTGTTTCACTTATGGGACTTCCTAACACATACATACAGAGGGGGAGAGAGAGAGAGACCGTCTGCCTGTTATTCATTACACTCAACTTTGAGACCACAAAATGAAATTTCCTGTCAGTGGGTTTGGGACACACACAGAAGGGTCCTTCTTCATACTATATTTAATTTAGATATAAAATTTACTGTGACAAAATGTGGTGAGGAGCTTCTTCATATACAAGTCTTTTTAAAAATCCATTTAACATATTTAACATATTAGGGACAGAGGAACTCTTGTGCGTTCAGGCTGTGCTTCTACATTTCCCCAAAGCATTTCGCCCCAAAACCCACCTTTCCTTTCCTATGTGGTCTTCCTATGTTTCCTATGCACCTCGTATATACTGATGCAACCGTACATATGTATGCCTGCATTTATTAATATTAATTACCAAGAGTATATTTGTAAACACCAAATTGATATGTTACAGCAAACTGTAGCCAATGAACTTCACACTTAGTTTTGTTAGTACAACAACCTCATTTCTTATAATTGTACTTAGGAGGCAGAGGACCAAAAAAAGTACAAGGAAAGCAGATATCATGAGGATTATTATGAGTGGTAATACATCAAGAGCGGATCACAGATCATATTCTGTTTTCCTGAACCCTTTTCTTTTCTGGCACAATGTCCCTTGTTTTTGGCATTGCCCTCTACCATTGATGTGTTATATACTAACAACAATCTTAATAATATTTAAAATCCTCTTCGCATTTTGCTTAACTAGACTCAATCCCTGACTTCAGATCCCAGTTAATAGTGCCAGTGTGAGCACTGTTAGAGCAAACAGGGAAAGGTTACAGAATTCATGGTACAGAGATCAGAGTAGAGAAGGCCCAGTGCTATTTGTGCTGCTCTTGCACTGGGTCAGAAAATGTCAAAGGGTAGGAAGCTTCATGAAATCCAAGCATTTAAATCATAGAATCACAGAATCATAGAGTTGGAAGAGACCACAAGGACCATCCAGTCCAACCCCCTGCCATGCAGGAACTCCCAATCAAATATCCAGAGGTTAACTAGTAGTTAAGAGGCAGAGAGAGGGTGACTAAATGTCATAACCACAAAGGAGGACAAGGCCCTTTGGAATGTAGGTCATTCAAGAAAAACGTAGGGCATTACAAAATAAAAGCTACAAGCACTAATATAAAAGTAAATTTATGCTTCTTAATCATGCTAAAAATGGAGGACATTTTGAAATTCCTCCTGGACAGATGGCTAAAATGTAGGATATGTCCTGGGAAAAGGAGGACATCTGGTCACCCTAGGTAGAGACATAGGCTGCTGCTACACTGCAGAATTAATGCAGTTTGACACGGTTTTAATTGCCATGGTTCCTTCCTATGGAATCCTGGAGTTTGTAGTTTGTTGTGGCATCAGCGCTCTGACAGAGAAGGCTAAATATCTCACAAAACTACAAATCCCAGAATTCCATAGCACTGAACCATGGCAATTAGTGGTATCAAACTGAATTAATTCTGCAATACAGGTGCAGACACAGAAATAAAATGTAATACAGTGTGATAAATCTCTGGGCCAAATGATAAAACAATAAATCACAACCAGTTAATTGTGCAAATAAATTCCAAGCATCCTCAACCACTGTTTCTCCTTGTAATATGGTTGTTAGTAATATCAATCCTATATTATAATCTTTGTCAGAATCATACAAGCCATCATATTCCCTATTATCATGTATAGATGTGAGAGCTGGACAGTCAAGAAAGAAGATAGGAGAAAAATCAACGCATTTGAGATAATGTGGTGCTGGAGAAGAGTGCTGAGGATCCCATGGACAGCCAAAAGGACAAACAAATGGGTCCTAGAACAGATCAAGCCAGAGATATCCCTAGAAGCCAAGACTTTTTTGGACACATCATGAGAATTGCTGGAAAAGACAATAATGTTTGGAAAAGTGAAGGGAAGTAGAAAGAGAGGAAGACCACATGCTAGATGGGTGGACTTTATTGAAGAGACCATGAATATGAGTTTGCAGGAGCTGGGCAGAGCAGTAGCGGACAGGGGGCCTGGAGAGGTCTCATCCATAGGGTTGGCATGGGTCAAGACTGATGCAAAGGTGGTTAACAACAAAAATTAAAATCTTGCTTTCAATCTGCCATAACATGTACATGTTGTCATCTTACATCATTTAAAAATGACTCCAGGTCACAAGTCTGAAACTTAAGGCTTGCAAAAGCCGCCGGATATGTCATGTTGTACCAAGCTTGTATTTCTTCAAAATTATCCTGGGTTACATTACCTTCTGGCAAATCAAAAGCATTTGTAAGTGTGAGGATATTTCTGCAAAAGGGAAAGAAAAAATGGTCAAAGCCTCTCTAGTTTCATTACACAAAGTGTGTATCTTTTATCATTATAATTAAAATAGTCAAGGCTATCTTTCTGAAAGTAAACAAGACCAAAGAGCAAATATTAATTTTCCCAGACAAGATCAAACAAGATTGATATACGCATGGAAAGTGTTGTGGGCACTGCATGCCTGCTGTCAACCTGAGACGCTCTCTTTTACCATATCTGTGCCATACACAAATACTGTATAGTTTGATTATAAGAGCAATGGACTCATTAATCCCTTAAATTATGATGGTCTCAGCTTCCAAACATCTTAGTTTGTTGCAGCAAACCCAAAACTAAACAAAAGTCTTGTTAGAATGTTAAAGGCTATCACATTTATTACTGTGTGGTTGTGTTGATAATATAAAGGAGGAAAATCCACAAAAATCAAGAATAGGTTGACTAGAAGACAAGACAACAACTTACTGTTCAAAACAACCATCATATTGCTCTGTTGCCCTGAATCCAATGATTGTGTATATGACAGTGGCCGCATAAATGGATGTGAAGCCATTGATTACAGAGATGATCAAAGCATCCTTCTCACAATTATTGCTGCAAACCAAAACAGAGAAACAGCTGGTGAATGCAGAACATTGTCCCTGCAATTTTTCACATGTATTTGTATATGTATATCAGTTAGGATCAGTATGTAGAGAGATCTTGTAGCACCTTTGAGACTAACAGTTACTGTTAGTTTCAAAGGTGCTACAAGATCTCTCTACATACTGATTGTACAGACTAACATGACTATATCAGTTAGGATGTAAGAGTAGGAATGAGAACAGATACCATCTCTCAGCCTTATGTAATCCACTGAGATGCTATAGGGTTAAAATGAATGGTACTGGAGTGCTATGTTAGCCATCCCTGGGGAAAAGGTGAGACAGCATATACTCCAAATGTCCTGATTTGGCAAAGAAAGTCCTGATGAATCCTCTGCCATCCCACATTTTCAGCTGCTGTTAAAATGTCCCAGTTTCTCCCTCCTCCCCACACTTTCCCTTCTGCCCTCCACTTACTTCTATTATTGCAAATTGAATTCAAAGTGCAAAAGTAATCTGCACTTCATTAACTCAGCAAGGAGGAGAGGAGAGGTGCTCAGGCAAAAGGCTCAGGGATAGGCAGGACAGCTGACTTGAAGGCATATACACAAATAACTGTACATTGTATATATATATTACCAATATTAGCTTCATATTTATGTGAAAGTTGCACAATTACAAGATGAAATTGGGTACTGAGAGCAACATAATAAGCATTATATACACATGTAGGGGGGAGATGCACAGAGATATGTGCCACTGCTGATTATCCAGGTTGCCCAAGATAAAGAAGAGAAAACTCTTCTCAGTCTTGCATAGCAAATCTTGTGCTATAGATAGCAACATCTGGAACCTTTGGTGATAGATAATTTTTAAGCCCCGCTCCCCATTTTGAATGGTGCTATTTTGTTCCTCCCATTTCTCAAGAAAAGTTATATTCTTAAAGTTGCTTATGAATACTGTTGGGGGGGGAGGTTAATATCAAGAAATGTATTACTATTATGTTTAAAACCTCATCTTTTCAGATCATAATGTCAACTTACTGAATTGAATTGTAACTAGAGAAGGAGATGAGGCCTCCAAAGGCAAGGGAAAAAGAATAGAATACTTGTGCTCCAGCATCTAGCCAGGTGACGGGGTTAGCTAATTCATTAACCTGAGGAAGAGAAATAATAAAGCTTTAAGGAGGGTAGGGAATGGTAATTTTACAGTTTGAATGGACTGAAAGCAAAAATTAACAGACATGATGACTATGAGCATGAAATTTTGCCCATTTAAGACAGTCTGAATAGGGGTATATTCCAAACTAGAACCACCCTATTCTGGTGGCTCAAAAGTTCAATTCATAAAGCAGAAGGTAGGCAATAAGGTGCAGCCAAGTGGGAAAGCTAGAGCACAGCAGGGATAGTTAGCAAGAAGAGGATGTGTAATTAATCCAACAGATGTTTGGTGATATAAAACTGCCTTTTATCAGGCCAAAGTATTGGCCTATCTAGCCCACGATTGTCAATAGCCCTCCAAGATCTTTTCTTTTTTTACTACCATGCTCCCATGCTCCTTATTTTGGAGACACATTGTTCACATTAAAGAGCCATAGCAAATGTGGGGGCGGGGGCTTCACAGTGCAGATTGTAACACCAATGGCCTTTTCATGTCCCTGACCAACTGTTGACTGAGTAGAGGTTACTTGGATGAAGCCCTAGTACATACATTAAAATTAGGATGGGAAATGTGTAGCCCTCCAGATACTGTTTAATAAGCCTGCTATCAGCCTCGAGTACCACATGATGAGGGATGACGGAAGATGCAATTCAGCAACATTGGGAAGGCCACACATTTCCATCCCTGAATTAAGCCCTCTGCGGGGGGTGGGGGGGGTGTCAGCACTCTTCCACAATGCAAACACACCAGACAAAGCATGAATCAAGCTACATTGCTTCAATTTTGTTCCCTCCCTACAAGATTATTACCATTGTGGGACTGCTTAATGAAATTCAGAAATAAGCAGTGTAAACAATGCTGGAAATCTGCAATTTTTTACTCTTGTGTTAACACCATTAACATTCGGTTATGCTATTTCAGTGAAAGACCAAAAAAAACAACAACAAAAAACCACCATCATGTAATACTCATCATCACAATCATTTATTATGATCAGCAGATCCAATATATCCAATAGAAAACTCAAACATAAAATTAAAAACAACATCCAAAAGGACTAAATAGTAATACTTACATCAGGTGTGAAGAGATACACAATTCCATTGACAGAACCTTTCAGTGTCAAGCCACGGATCAGGAAAATGGTAAGCACAACATAAGGAAGTGTCGAAGTTACATATACTGCCTGGAGGTGGAAAATGTATACAATTGAGTATCTACCATCAAATGCGTCTCTTTGAAGAAATATTGTATGTATCTTCAATGGAGCTTTGAATGCTTCCATCCTGTATTTTGTGCATTTTGGTTGCCTGATTAAAGGTATCACTGTTTTGTGGATTTTGAATGTTCAGTGTCTTATAATAATAATAATAAAAATAAAATTTATTTATATCCCGCCCCTTTGAGATCAATCGGGGCAGCTAACAACATAAAAGATTACATAGTACAAACAAGTCAGATTCCCTCCCCCCCTTAAAACATTATTAAATCAGTCCAAGTTAAAACTACAACATACAACACAACAATAATTTAAGAACCATTCCCAGCGAGCAACAGCAGTACTTAATTAACAGATGAAGCCCCAGAACCATCTTAAGGGAGGGGTTCCTGAGGCCGGGGTTATCTATCCCGGAAAGGCCTGCCGGAAGAGATCCATCTTGACAGTCTTTGGCCTTTGTTATCTTTATCTCTCCCTTTCCTTCTCTTTCTCCTTCTATGGACTTGCCTAGCCTTTGCTTCTACTACAGAGCCCTGCTTGTGAGGAAACCAACAACCAAAGTCAATCAAGACTGGGGAGCCCTAGAGATTGCCGTTTCAGTGGTGGAATTCCTTCCTAACAAAAATATGTTTGGGAACTGTTTTTACAATACAGAAACTGACCCAGGAAAACTTATTTCAAAAGAAGTCCTGAAATAAATGAAATGTCTTCTGAATCGCTGAAATTTAGAGTATTAAAGTTGTTTTCTTTTTTCTTCTTTAGTTACTTTGGGAAGTGTCATGTTTATTGATGGCATAATATACCACAATGTAAGTCAAATTAGGGTAACTGAGGACAAGTTGACTTGGAGAGGTCTCATTTATAGGCTGACTTGAAGGCAGTCAACACACACAAATTAGTTTCACTGAAAAACTGCACAGAAGAGGGCAATACTAGGTGTAAAAAGTGCACGCACAACTTTTAGCAGTCCTATAGTGCGAAGATGGGCAAGGTGTGGCCACCAAAAGCTGTTTTTGTGGCCCTCAGACCCTCCAGACTCCCAGACAGTTTTCTTTCTTTCTTTCTTTCTTTTGATCCAAAAAAAAGAGAGGTTGAACTGCAACCCCGAGAAGTCTCCATGAACAGCAATTCACGTCATAAATGGACTTTGTACATATTATCCCACAATTACAGATTTATCCATTGTGACAGTGATGTGAGAGCTACTCCTGCATGCTGTGCTCCCCACCCTCTTCTGACAGATATCATTTGAAATATAAGTCATGCAGATCAAGCACATGGTGTAGCATAGGAAAGAACCACACCAATCAATCCCATCCCTACTTTGATTCTTCTGCCTAGATGCTCAGTGAAACTGGATAACATAGAAGCAGCCACCACACTGCAATAGTAATATAGGAATATAGGAATCTGTCTATGTATACTTACAAACAACTACTTCTAAATCAGCATTGCCTACCAATACTAGCTTTCTAGCAGCACCAAGGACTGTAAATTATCTGCAACTTATAGGTCCCACATTGAGACTGTTCTATTTCATCCAAGGTCAGAATATTTGTGGCAATCATGGGATTTTCATCATTATATTTGCTCACTAAAATGAACTTTGGGGTCAGGAAAGGGAAGATTTGTAAGGGAGAAGTGGCAGGCAGCAAAGAGAAGGTTTCACCTTCCTCGGTTCTCTCTCTCTCTCTTTTTTTTAATCCATAACCCCTGTTCCCAGCTCCAAAGTATTAATGCCAATGCCCCACCCCAATCAGTTTTTCTCCTGTATCTCAGCCAGATGAGGTGGAGATGTCTACAAAGGCTTTTAAAGAAAAAGCATATAGATATTCTGGAGAAGAGACAAATGCAGGTCCCATTTTGTGGCCTACTAGGAGGAACAGAATTCTGGAGGCCATTATCTTTCTATGACAGAACATCAACTTCTTCAAAGGGGGCCATGCAGTCCCAGAGGACGTTATCACACGGGGTCTAAAGCAGTCCCATCCCCGTCACATCCCCGTCCCATTGCGCTTCCTTTTCCCCTGTGTTAACACGACGTCGCAGAGAAACCCCGCCCATCCCCGTCACATCCCCGTCCCATTGCACTTTCTTTCCCCGTGTCTTCACACGACGTCGCATCCCCGTCACATCCCCGTCCCATTGCGGCATCACAGGCATCATCCCCGTTCTTTTGAATGCCGGTTTCTTTGGGACCAGAATGATACCGGAATGATGCTGCTTTCTGTATGCCGGTAAGTTCTGGATTGAAAAGGAACCGCAATGGGACGGGGATGCGACGGGGATGGGACTGCTTTAGGCCCCGTGTGATAACGTCCACTGTATCATTTTATGAGCATCCAGTCATCCAGGACCCTGTGGGTGGGATATGGGAGATAAATTTTCCTTTTTGGTCTTCCTGGGAAGTTTCAAACTGTTCCCTTGACTCCCCACTTGGCGTTTGATTCCAGCTGTCTTGGTATTCCCTTTGTACATATACTATCTGTTCTTTTATTTTCATAACTTTGGGTAGTTTTGGTATGAGCTGGAATCAGTTTGGAAGAGGATAGGGCCTGCATGCCCATCATCTCTATTCTGGGGACTTGGGGTTCAAGACTGCTAGGGACATGCCCAGCTTGGAGGACCATGCAATGACTTGCACCCATGTAGAATCCTCCTTTCTTGTCATCCCATGGTTTCACCCACCAAGCAGTTATGCTGGAGAAAAGGGAATTTCACCAGTCAGGTCACCTAATAGCTGGACCCACAGTCTCATATCCAGCCAAGACCCTCCAGTTGTAACCAAATTTGTGGCCTTCTAAAATTCAGCAAGTTGTTTCCTGTTTTTCTTTGCCCATACTCTGCTCTCCATTCACCACAAGAACAGCAAGTACCTTTCCTGTTGTTTCAATGCCTCTGATTGTGCAAACATACAGCACTCCCCAGGCACAAATTAGACTCAAGAGAAGCCACCATTGCACAGTTCCAGAATCATCAATAGAGGTGGAGATGTTTAATGTCTTCCTGTACCAGAAATAATCAACAGCAGAACTTCTTGCACATTCTTCTACAAAATCTGAAACCAAAGAAACAAATAAAGGTGCAATCCAGTGGGGCATTCCTCAATGTAACAAAATGAATGCTCTAGCATTCTTCCACATCTTCCATTAATTCCAACAGTGCTCACTCAGGACAACATCCAGCAGCGTGGGCCAGAAATCTTCTTTGGAAAATAAACCAGAAAGTATGGGAGTTTAAAAAACAGGATAAAAATGGATTATGAAAAATTCAAACGTATTCTCGTGTACTCATAAACACAGGATATCACTTAATTGGATAAATCCTTTTCAAGCAATCAAACTGACTTTTAATCTAGTAATCAGCATAGTAATCAAGGGGAAAAAACATGCTTTCTTTGTTTTTAAATTGTGCCATATAAAATAAAGCATTTCTTAGAAGTAGTATTTCCCCCTCCTATTAAATCAAGAGGAAAGGCTTCTAAGATGATGCCTGACAAGTGGTGTGTGTGTGTGTGTTAGGACCAATTAACAATGGCTAAGATGGTGTCCCATTAATTTGGGATGCTTTTTCAATCAGTAAAAATGTTTTAGTAAATTAGTATAATGAACTTATTAACTGAAATTTAGGATGAAAAAAGTACTGCAGGAATGGATACATGAAGATCAACATGGCTTCTTACCCAAAAGACAAATACAAGACAACACAAGATGTGTGCTGGATATTTTAGAACAGGGGTTGGCAACCTACGGCCTGCAGGCCGGATGCGCCCTGCAGAGGCCTTTGGACCGTCCCCTGCCCGGTCCTGCCACCGCTGCTGCTGCACCGCCGCCACCTTTTGCGGCCGCGGGGGTCCTCCAGGGCTCCATTTTGGATTCCAAAATGGCACCTGAAGCCTCGCACGACCTTTCCCATCACGGGAAAGGTCACACGAGACTCCGGGGCGTCATTTTGGAATCCAAAATGGTGCTCCGGAGGAGACCCACAGTGGCGCTGGGCCTCTTGGAGGCCCGGTGCTGCCGAGGGAAGCCTCCTGGGGGGCATCCGCAGCCGAGGGAAGCCTCCTGGGGGGCAAGGGCCGAGGGAAGCCTCCTGGGGGGCACCCGCGGCGGCTCTGGGCCTCTCGGAGGTCCAGCGCTGCCAAGGGAGGCTTCCTGGGGGGCCCACACGGTGGCGCTGGGCCTTTTGGAGGCCCGGCGCGGCTGAGGGAGTCCTCCTGGGGGACCCCTGCCATCGTGCATATGCACGCATGATGCGGGGGGCGGCCTCCATTTTGTTTTTCAAAATGGCGGTGCACACGGGCTCATGGGTGGGGGCAGCGCAATCATGCGCAAGTGTGCGTGCACACCGGCCCCCAGCACTATTTCTCCCCCCTCCTGGCCCATCGGCAAAAAAGGTTGCCAACCCCTGTTTTAGAATATCTGGACAACCCTAATGAAAAGGGCCAGTTTGATATTTTTGGATGTGGAAAAGGACTTCGATAAAATGTTAACTGGTCATTTGATAGTTTTGATGGAAATGATTGGCCTTAGTAAGCATTTTAATATTTGGACTCATGCAATCTACTTTGAGTTATGATATTAAAGATTTTTTTAAATAAAATGATGTGTCATTGGTATTTAAGCCCAGAGAAAATTTCCAAAATGTATAAAGTTTCTTCAAATTTGTATTGGAAATGTTAGGAGAAAGGAAACGTTTGGATGCAGATCCATTAATTGCTGGAGGATATTCTTAAAATCAAATTTAAGCTGGAGCCTGAAATATTTTTGTTAGGACTTTTAGATGAACAGCTGGAGAAGACACATGGCAGACTATTGCAATATATGACAACAGCAGCCAGAATTATTTATGTGCAAAAATGGAGACAACTCCTTCAAGAGAAGACTGATTCTGCATGACTTTTTGAATAAGGTCCAAAACACACCACAGAAATAATCCAGTTTGAGACCAGTTTAACTGCCCTGTCTTAGTGCTGGGGAATCCTGGGAACTGTGGTTTATTGGGGTAGCAGAGATCTCCAACAGAGAAGGTTAAGTCTCACAAAACTACAATTCCCAGAATTCCCTAGCTTTGAGCTAGGGCAGTTAAAGCTGTCTCAAACTGGATTATTTCTGCGGTGTGTTTTGGACCTTTGGGCCTTTGCAGACGGCCAGAAATAGTGCAAATTGAGTCCACTTTAAGAGTTAGGGCTAGTGCTAGGGAATCATGGGAATTGTTTTTTTTCCTGAGACATTGAGCCTTCTCTGTCAGAGAGCTCTGGTGCCACAATAAAATACAGTTCCCATGATTCCCTAACCCAGTACTTCTCAAATAGTGGGGGGCGCCCCCAAGGGGGGGCGTGAGGCTCCGTAAAGGGGGACTCGTTTGACCTCGGCAAATACTGTACAGATACTATTTACAGTCGCACGGGGGGCGCGAAATGTTTTCTTCTTCCTAGGGGGGGCATGACAGAAAATAATTGAGAAGCACTGCCCTAGCACTAACCCTAACCCTTAAAGTGGACTCAATTTGCACTATTTCTGGCAGTCTGCAAAGGCCCTTTGTTAACTTTGTTGATTCATGAGAAAACTTTGGATTACTTTAAGAAAGAATGCAAGATGTTGATTAATTATATGAAAAATAAAGGAGATTCCACTATGATCTCAGGTTTTTACAAAAAGGATATATAAACAGAGGTTTTATTTTTATTTTTAACTTTTAATAAAGCTTGATGGTGTAACAATATGGTTTTTTAAAGGTTATTTTAAGTAATTAAATATATTTTAAAAATAAATTTAGAGGAGTTAGATTAGTAAAATGAACTGCAGTCAGATATGCTGGAAGCCACTGTTTCCATATTTTGCATGTTTATTTTCTTTATTGTTATTGCTTTGGGGTTTGTTTGTTTTTGTTTGTTTTTAGTGTGAGAATTGGTATAGATGTTTTAGATTTTTTTCATTTTTGTTATGTAGGTGTGTATTTTCCTGTATTTTTTTGTGTATTTGTAACTTTAGTTGTTTAATAAATATATATTTTTTAAAAAAACATATTAATTGAAAGTTGTAGATCTGTTTAAAAACAACATATAAACAGGGTTTTGTCTAAATCAGCCAGATTTAATGAGCACAACAATATGATTCATTTCTAGCTTGCCTTTTGATCTTGTAGATCACACAATAAATAATACTCAAAGTGCCATACATTTTCAAAATGAAACTGAAATATACAAAAACTTGAAAAGTGTTATGTTTAATTCTTGCTGGGGTCTTAGATAAGCCATAACATTTAAGAACAGGCATTGAGCCCGGCTTGCTAAAAGCAAAACTGATTCCAAGACAAATATATTATGGCATAAGCTTTTGTGTTTTGCAGACTATTGCATATAAATAAATAACTCATCATTTACAGTGGGAATGGGAAGTGGAATTGAGGTCAATGGTGAAATTAGATGCAGAAAGTACTCACAGTCATAATACTATTATTAATATTCGCCAATGTACATGAACACTAGACAATAAGGTAAAATTTTTATTATTAACACTAGCCAAAAACATGGTTACATTAACAACACTGGTCAGTACACTGTTGTCTGCATTCTCTATATTTAATTTTACTCTGAACTCCCTTTCTACAAACCAAACAATCTATGTACACTCCATACACACCTGAAATGCTGTATAGCACATGATGCATCTGATGCCATAGACTATTGTCCATATAAATGTTGTAGTTGTGTTGTTGTGTGCTTTCAAGTAATTTCTGACTCATGGCGAACCTATCACAAGGTTTCTTGGCAAGATTTGCTCAAAGGGGATTTGCATTTGACTTCCTCTGAGACCGAGAGAGTGTGACTTGCCCAAGGGTTTTTATGGCTGAGCAGGGATTCAAACCCTAGTCTCCAGAGTCATAGTCCAATGCTCAAACCACCACACCAATTATAGAAGTGTATGCCATAATAAATTTAATGAAGGGGCTACAGGATTCCTTGCTAGTTTTGCTGCAACCGACTAACATACCTAACCCTTGGAAAAAGCTAACTCAAAGGTCTTCTAAAGAACAAAAGTCTTCTTAATCCAATGTAGGGCCACAGTTGCTGATAACAGTCTATAAGTCTCCCTTGGGAGAGGATTCCATATGAGGGACACTATATGATTGAGAAATGATGGACTGCCAATTATTATTAGCAATCCATGCCATGGTCCATACCTGTTTTGCTTTCATTAAGGGGGCATACACTCCAGGGTAGCGGCTCTTGGAATGAGTTGAAGAAATACCACATCACCCAGGCAATGATAGTATTATAGTATAATCCCACAAAGAAAGAGACAAGCATTGCTGCTAAACCTAATGGAACAAGAAAAAAAGATTTCAGGCAAGTCTTACTTTGTATAATTTTAAATAATTACAGCTATGATAAATAATTACAGCTATGATAAATCTATAGAACAACAGAGCGAGCCTTAGGAACTACCAAGAGAAAGAAAGAAAGAAAGAAAGAAAGAAAGAAAAGAGAAATGTGCCCTATTCCTTCCTCAATTCTTCAAGCAAATTATCAAGCAGTTTTCTAAACATGATCCATAGAAATGATTAGAGGTAAAATATGAGTCCTCAAATTGCATCTTCAGCAGTGTGTATTACACATTAAATCTCAAGCTCAATTCAAAAAAGACTCAACTTCATTTTTTATCACTATGAGCACACAATATACAAACATATGGCAGATAGCCAAATGTATTTAGTTTTATAGTCCATGGTTGAAGTTGTCCTAGTTTATCTAATGTTTTGCTTCTACATTAGCTTTCACAGGGCTATTTCTGTCATTTTGCCAAAGTCTACTTTTTTCAAGAGAATGAAAGAGTACTGCAGTCTTTCCAAAGCAATTCCCTCCAGATGTGGCTGGGCTATATGGGAATTATAGTTCCAACACATCTGGAGGGCACCAGATTGGGAAAGACTGTAGAAGTGTCATCTCTAAAAAGCCTTTTTAAATGATCTAAGCAAGTGACATATTGTGCAGCAGAACCTATTGTGCAGATCACTACTTATTCTAGATGACTTCTGTGGTGGGCACTGCTTTTTAAGCCCAATGAATCATTTTATTGATCTTCTAGTTAGGATGAAAATGCTTTCCTGGCTTTCTAAAATATTGGTAACATGCTCCTTAAATGAAAGATTCATCAATGTATTCACAAGGGTAACGGCAATTTAAAATGGCGAGGATTCCCATTACTGACAGTTTGTGAGTATGTTTTTATTTCCATAACCCAACCATCACTTCCACATGTTTTAAGACAACCCTTTATTGGCACAAAGTTGTGGAGGAAGAGATTTAAATCTTCTGCAGTTGTAAATGCCAGTCTTGATCTGGACTGAGGCTTCTGTCATTCAACAGAAAGAAAGAACTCAAACTTCATGCTATATATTTAACACGACATGTAGTTTAGGCCCTGTTCTTAGGTTGTGCATGGAAATTTGGACTCTTTGACCTCCAGCAGATTGTCACTACTTTAACATCATTTCAGAGAACTCCTCTTGCCCCCTGAGAACATTGATATAACTCATCTACACACAAGTTTTGTATAACTGAGTTTATCATTCCCATAGTATTCCTGATCAGGCTTATGATCTACATACCTCACTTTTCCCTATTTAATCCGATAATTGTACCACAGTTCTAGTGGTGCCATAGTTTTACCCTCTGATATGCTTCTAAGTATGGTATATTGATATTTATCAATCTTGGGAGATTATCGCAGCACTAATAAAACCGGCTTACTGAGCTGGCTTAACACTTTAAATGGGCAGCATCCTGATGTTATCAGAAGGATTTAGCCGCTGAAACTGTCACCTGGGTCCATCCTGGGTCCATCCCTGCTCCAAGGGGCGCTCAACATGGCTTTTTTTGAAGCCGGCAGTTTTCCGGCTTAAAGAAATGGCCGCTGGAGCAGCCCTGGGAGCGGCGATGGACCCAGGATGGACCCGGGTGGCAATTTCCGTGGCTAAATCCTTCTGATAACATCAGGATGCCATTTGTTTAAATTTTTAAGCTGACTCAGGTAAGCCGGATTTATTAGAGCTGCAATAATCTCCATACCAATCCTACAAAGGAGCTTGGGGAACATGAGTCATACATAAAGCATTAACAAAACCTCACAGCCTATCATGAATCCAGCTCACTCTTTCAGTGGTTTCACAATTCTATCATGCTACACTAAATACCATTATTTCTTATTTGAAAAATTAATTAATAGTCCATGAAGATTAAAGCTTCCAAAATGAGTACATGTTGGAAAGGATCAGCTGAAGGGGAAAGAGACAAATGTATGAAATGTAAATATTAATGAATTAAATGCTGATGAAAGGACTCTTCAGATATTAATTTTATTGCTTCTGGAATCAGCTAGGAACTTGACGTTTGCTTTCTCTGTGTGCGTAATGGTGGTTGTTATATCTGACACAGATGCAGTCTTAGGATGCATGTTCACTATGGAAATAATGCAGTTTAACACTGCTTTAAGTGGTGTAGTTACATCCTATACAATCCTGAGATCTGTAGTTTTGCAATTCTGGATTCTGTAGGATGGAGCCATGGCAGTTAAAGTGGTGTCAAACTGCATTATTTCTCTAGTGTACATGTACCCTAAGATGGACCAAATCTTGTTGGTTTGCTGCTTTGTTAACATACATGCACATATATATATATTGAACTTACCTACTCCCTTCAAAGTTGGATGGACAGAAGTCCAGACTCCAATGCTACACTTTCTGAGCCTTTGTCCAATGGCAAATTCAAGGTGAAGCAATGGGATGCCTTCCAGGACAAGCAAAATGAGGAAAGGGATCATAAAAGCTCCTGTAGAAGTAGAATCCAAAATGGGTATGTTTTTGTACAAAAGTAAAATTGGAAGCTAATGAACATAAGAATGGCTGAATAGTAAGAAAAGAAAAAGAGAGAAAAATAAATAGAAAAGCAACTGCAGTGAACCCTATTCTGAATGATATATATTTTAAAAGATATGTTATATATTAGCAAATTAGAAATACCACAAACTACACATCTCCCTCCCCTCCAATCGCATCTGGCTTTTCAAAATTAAACATGGTTGCTGTCGCTGAAGATTTCCTACCAAAGCAAATACTAGCCTGAGGAGTTTTCTTGAGGACCACTGCAGTGGAGAAAAGGATGATTTCCCCTGCTGTGCCTGCTCTCTTCCTAGATGAAGCAATTAAAAACTATACCTTGAATGTATTTAGTATCAGGTGTAGTTGCTTACAATTCAGAATACTGACGTTGCTGGGGTTGTTCCACATGGTCTAAATATCTAAAAGTCAGTGTACACATAGGACATTACTACACATGGCTTTTAAACCATGATTACAATTGGAAAAAAGTGGCTGTGGTCTCCTACCCATAGCTGCTTTGTCCCCCAACCTTTGCATCCTTTTTCATTGAAGGGGAAAACCCGTCAATGAGCTGTCAATAGCACAAGTGTCTGGGAACAAAATGTCACTGCCTGGGCAGTCAGGTTTTTGTCAGCCACGTGGTCTCTGTCTCTCCTCTCCTCGTCCCCACCTCCCCCTTACTATTCCCAAGCAACCTGAAGACCTTTTTTGCCCATTTCCCTTTTCTTTTCTTTTCTTTTTCTTTCTTTCTATTAAAAACTTTTTTTTACTGACCCCTGTAGCAAAGCTCTGGAATTGTTGCTGTTAACCGCCCTTGAACTGACTGCACCTCATGGTGACCCTGTGGATGAGACATCTCCAAGATCTGCTGTCCTCCACTGCTCCTCTCAGATCCTGCAAATCCATGCCTGGACCTGCCTGACTCTATCCATCTGGCATGTGGTCTTCCTCTCTTTCTCTTACCCTCTAACTTTCCTAGCATTATTGTCTTTTCTAGTGATTCATGCCTTTTCATTATGTGGCCAAAATACAACAGCCTCAAATTTATTATTTTGGCTTCCAAGGAGATTCCAGGCTTGATCTGTTCAAGGACCCATTTGTTTGTCTTTATCACTATCCACAATATCTTCAGTACTCTTCTCCAGCACCACATTTCAAATGAATTGATTTTGTTCTTATCCACTTTCTTCACCATCCAGCTCTTATATCCGTACATGTTGATGGGGAATATGATGGCTTGGACTATTCTCACTTAAGTGCTCAGTTGTATATCTTTACTCTTTAGGATCTTTTCTAGTTCTTTCATAGCTGCCCCAGTGGCGCCCATGCCTGGTGACACCTGGTGCAGGGGACAGGGCTTCTGGCCCCGGATGTCTGGTGGGGTTTCCGTGGTGGGAGGCATCAAGGAGCACCCGCTCGGGGCCCAGGAGGCCCAAAATGCCCCCACATGAGGCCTAGGAAGCCTGAAAAGCTTTCATGCTGGGGCCAGGAGGCCTGAAAAGCCCCCGTGCTGGGCCTGGGAGGCCCAAAAATGCCCCCGTGCTAGGTCTAGGAAGCCTGAAAAACCTCCATGCTGGGCCTAGGAGGCCTGAAAAAAACCCACGCTGGGTCCAGGAGGCCTGAAAAGCTGCCATGCTGGTGCTAGGAGGCCCAAAATGCCCTTGTGCCAGGCCTGGGAGGCCTGAAAAACCTCGCACTGGACCCAGGAGGCCCGAAATGCTAGGCCCAGAAGGCCCAAAATGCCCCTGCGCTGGCCCAGGAGCGACCTCATGGGCCGAAACAGTGACCGCAGGGGAGCTGACCTGGTGTCATCCTCCCTTCTTGGGTGTCATCCCCCTTCTGGTGTGGCCCACGCAAACCCCAGTGATGCTACTGAGCTGCCCCCCCTATTCCTAGTCTTCTTCTTCCATTAAAGGGAAGAGAGCATGATGACAGTAGCCCAGTTGTGCAATTCTGAAGTCATGCAGTATTGGTGCTCTGAATGCAGTATGTTTAAAAAAAAAATCCCAATGCGATTGCTGCAAGAAAAAGGCTCATGTGATAAAACGCATTGACATCTGTACATCTCTCCTGTAAAATGAGAGATATAGTTGGACTTCCATATTTGCAAGGGATCCGTTCTGGACCTCCCCCCCTCCCACGGATACAAAAATCTACTTATGCTCAAATCCCATTAAAAGTAATGGTGGCACGGGGCACACATACCCACTAGCACAGTTGTGTGCACACACAGCTATTAACTAAAACAGGAGCTTGCCTTCTGCGCATGGTTAAGTATGCGGATGGCAAGTCCACCGATTAGGAGGGCGGACTGTACAAAAAATATTCCCTCAAATAACCACGCTAAAACTACATCATTCTCAAAGCTGAAATCTGAGGCACAGAAAGCTATAACTACTTTTAAGTGATCACTTTTAAAACAACCTTTAAAAATGAATGCATTTGTCCCATAATGAAGACCAGCAGCGTTCTGATAAAAAAGTGTGCACTGAAAATAATGTTGGACTACTTCACTTACTAGAATAAACCTGTGGGAAAAGGATTTCTAGGAATAACCAGGAATATGCATTTATGGTTGCAGAATGAGTGCTTAAATCAGGGGTTAGCTACTGGGGTCTAAAGGAAGGCATTGCCCCAAGCAAATAAGAATTTCCCCCCCTCCAATGAAATATTCCTTCAGTCCCCAAATTTCTAGCATTGAGGTAACTTAATGTCTGTTGAACTTTTAGAAATACAGTTTAGTCATCCAAAGAAAAGGAGCAGGCAAAGTTACCAAAACAATGCAAACACAACAAATATAAGAATTCCGGGTATGAATAATCTTCAATTATTCATTATCCAGAATGCTAGAAATTTGGAGACCAAAGAACAATTGGGGGGGGGGGCAGGATTCTTACATAGGTGAGAAGCTACACCCAAGCTTACTGATCTTTACATATCATGTTAATAAATATACTAACTATACAACGCATTCAGTATTTTAAGCTTGGAAATCATTTGGGCCCAAGTGAAAATGTATGACTAAATTTTAATCAACTCGTTTTCTGAGGCAAAAATGAAAACAGCTGAAATGTAATGAAAACAGCAGGAGGGAAGTGGAAATCCCTAAATAAGTTTTTTAAAATGCAGAAGGAAAATTATCAGTGGCAGCTTGAGTCTCTCTCAGATTGCTGGTTTGTCTGTATGATGTCAAGCTGATCATTATGAAGAGTGGATCACCATGTTGGCAAGGTAGAGCTTCAGTAAGTATATTAATGGAGAGGTTTAGCAGAATATGGAGGTTAACCAAGTAGATGAAGTGGCATATGTTTTCCAGAAGCCTGCTCAGACTGCCATCTGGGCACTGGCTCTCTGTTAAAATTTATGGAAGCCAGGATGACAGTTAAATATAGGATAGTTAACATGCTCTCCCTACTGCCCCCTGAGTGTCTTTTATCTCTTTTGTTTTATTTCCTTTGGGGATGGGGATGGATGTGCATGTTTTACTGAATGATATGGTCCATGAATGGGATGCATCCGCACTGCAGAAATAATCCAAGTTGCCACCATTTTAACTGCCATGGCTCAATGCTATGGAGTTCTGGGGTTTGTAGTTTTGTGGCATATTTAGCCTTCTCTATCAGAGAGCTCTGGTGCTGCAACAAACTACAATTCCCAGAATTCCATGGCATTAAGCCATGGCAGTTAAAGCAGTGTCAACCTGGATTATTTCTGTAGTATGGATGCATCCATAGTCTATCTACAAACAGACCGGACCGGGAGGGGGGAGAGAAGTCAGAAGGGAATTATAGAAGAAGGAGGGAAAAGCAAATATCCACACACACAACGGTTGGTTCTTGTGGTTCTGTCTGCCAGCATGCAATTGCAATCAGGTTGCTATTCCACAGGAAAAGCAGCCAAGAGAGAGGGAAAAATTCAGTCAACTAGGAAGAAATGACAGGCATCTTGGATTTCTGGTACAGTTTGGTCAAAACTACTATCCTAAATTATTTTAAAATTAGCATCTGTTACCAGATTCCTATAAATTATGCATGTCAACTTCAGCAAGTTCCAAAATGCTGATATTCTGCAACAAATAAGGAATAACTATGGTCTTGTCTGCTTCCAAGAACATCTGGCTGATCATTATTTTAAAAAGAATTAAAGTTGGGGGGGGGATGCCATCAAGTTACCTGTTGACTTATAGCAACCCCATGAATTTCATAGTGGATTACTTAGGAGTTAATTTAGACAGGCAGCAAAACCAAGCATTCATTTGAAGCTATAGGTGAGCAGCTATATGCTTCCCTATATAATACAGTTCCCTGCATGTAGAAAAATAGCCTATTAAAGGGGGGGGGGAATCAAACTTTTCTCACTGATATTATAGGTATGAATGGTTGTTATTGTGTTGTTATTTTTTTTAAACTAATGATAATGGGGAACATTTAAACAAACCACTTGCAACCACTACAGTCAGCCCCCCATATCCATGGATTTTTATCCACGGATTCAAGCATACATAGCCTGGAAATATTTAATATATATATAAATTCCAAAAAGGAAGCCTTGATTTTGCCATGTTATATATGGGACACTATTTTACTATGTCATTGTATTTAATGGGACTTAAGCATCCACAGATTTTGGTATCAAGAAGGCATCCTGGAACCAAACCCTAATGGATACCAAGGGCCCACTGTATATAAAAGCAGTGTTCAGGTCAAAATTTCTCACTACATTCTGTAGACTGTATAAAATGATCCATGTTCTGAACAAGTAAATCAGTCTGAACCTTGTTATATTACAAGACTGCATTATAATGTACTACGGCAGGGGAAGTAGGTAAAGAAGGTAATATTAAACAGTTTCTTCTGCAGTTACAATGAGGAACCAGTCTACTGTTGGGGAAATGGATCAAGAATTTATTTTATTTTTATTTTTTTATTTTTATTTTTTTAGTGAATTATGCATTCAGAGATGGATGGGGAAACCTCTGTGCCCTCAATAATTAAAAGATTGGGGACTTTGTTATACATTTGTTTCATCTTCAGTAAATGATCGTTAAATTTTAATGTTAAATAATTAAGAAATATTTGTGTTTGTTGAGACCAAATGTTTGAGGCTCGATCCCACTGCAACCGATACAGCTCTATTCAAGACGCAGAACAGAACGTACCGTTCCCCCCAGTTTTCATTTTAAAAACTAGCATTTGTCAGGGATTGTGTCTGGACTGGTACCACATTTTGTGCAGAAGAATATCAGTTTCTTCCTTTTCCTTGTCACACTGTTCCCCCCCAACCCCAGCCCCCAAGTTCCAGCAATTTAAATCTTAGATTCAATCCAAAAAATATACTTACTAGCCTACAAACAAAAAGCAGGAAAGCACTACAATAGCCCAATCTGATATAACCAAAGAAGGTAAGAAGCTTAGTAATGATGGGCAAATCGAAAGGCTGATACTCCAGCATGAGGGGACATTTACAAAAGCACATTAAACTACAAATACAAATTTTGAATACTGTAGGAAACCAGGACCACATGTATGAGTTACATGCCAGAAAATGTTATTACAAGATCAGTACTATTAAGTTATCTTCTCCTATCTCGAAAGATTACCCCAGCTTATACTATTTTGCAAAACAGGTGCATTGGTATCTACTTTAGGGTTTGAAGACATAACATTAGAAAGACTTCAGAACTGCACAGAAGGTTTAGCTCTTCTTGCTTAGTAAGGAAGTGGCTGAACCATATATCAAGCCTGCAGGCCAGAATTCTTTAGAATTTAGGCTTTTTGCAATATCCAACCATGCCATGTAACTATCACTGCATCCTCATTCATGTTGCAATCACAAGTTAGTCCCAATTAACTCTGTGGGACTTCAGTCTAAAAAATACAATTATACCGCACAATCCCATGGATTTCTCTGTCTCCCTGACAAATCTAAACTCTGCGATTGTGTTGCTGAAAATCACAATGATGGACAAAAATATGTGCCACAATCAGTAAATGTCCTTTTGATCATTTGAAGGATCAGAGACATACCTCCTCCGTGACTCTGGCAGAGATAAGGGAATCGCCATACGTTGCCCAACCCTACGCAAAAGCCAATACAGGTGAGCATGTACTGTGCCTTATTATCCCATTTGGGTCTTGCTTCTGCCTCTACAGTCTCCAAAATTTCCAGTTCATTGTGGGAAGGTATTCTCAACTCCAGGCCAGGATTTGGCAGCTGAAGCTTGACCATGATGTCTCCGTGCTGGATGTCCTTGCTCACGAATGTGCAGCTGGTTCTGGGACTGGTCAAAATGGGAGCCCCAACTGCTGGCTTCAGCTCTTTCCAGTGAACCTTTGACACTGAACTTGACTTGGGGCAGAAAAAAGAAGCGTCAGCAGCTCATTTGATTAACTGAGGTTACTCTGAGACTTATTAATGCCTTATCTGCCAAAGCGCCCACGGAATACCGTGATTGCTTGGAATCAAAGCTATCAAAAGATGTCACGGCAATTCAGAGGGCAATTTGGTGCATAGTACATATTTCTACCAGGATGTTCAGGCAGTTTTTGCTGCCCCTAACACTCATTAACAACAGACAGTGAGGAGAAAATTATCCCAGGAGAATCACAGCTCACAGAGAGGTTCCTGTACTTCTGAGTGGTTTTTATTTTCCTGTGCAGTTACACTAGTATATGCACATGTTTTCCTTAACAACAGAGTGTTTTATTAACCACTTTGCACCTTTATCTGATGGAAGAGTAAACTGAATTAATACATGTGAGATATGCATATGTTAGAAATTATGCTTACTGGCTACACCCCAGTATCTACATATTATTTATTACTGTTTCCACAAGGATTACATTTCATCATCAATATTTTTTAAATGTGGAAGATACATGGTGTATCTTCCACCATACCAGCATGGTGTCGTGGTTTGAGTGTTGGACTATGACTCTGGAGACCTGGGTTCAAGTCCTGGATCAGCCATGGAGGTCACACTCTCTCAACCTCAGAGGATGGCAATAGCAAACCCCATCTGAAGACAATTGCTAAGAAAACCCCATAATAGGTTCACCTTAGGGTCACCATAAATTGGAAACAATTTGAAGGTACACAACAACAACAACAACAACAACAACAACAGTCATTACAGATGTTGAACAGAGAGGATATTTAATTAGATAAACACATAATTCATGTTTTTTTTCAAAGTTAAGTAAAAAGGTTGTGTAATTTAAAAAAAAATCTTATTAAAACATGCCTCCCCACCCAATATCATAAGATCTCTGGGTAGTAAAAATAAAATCATTGTAAAAACTTTAAAATAAATACATACATTTAAAACAGTAAAACATAATTTAAATGTTTTAAAAACATACTGAACTATGAGGGCTTATTGTATAGTAATAATTATTATCTGGAAGTTATTATGGTATATTGATGAAATTTTGTCGATGGCATCATTGGTCCCTAAGTGCATGATGTTGAGAAAATCAGCTCATTGTGTCCTTTATTTTTGTTATTGGTTGTGACAGAAGTGACTAAAGTGTAAGATGGAGAAGTACGAGGGGGGATCATAAAATAATAATTATCTCCCAGAGGTTATTATGGTATATTGATGACATTTTGTTAGTGTTATCATCACCAAGGGACTTTTTCTTTTCCCCAAAATGAAAAATTCATTGCGGGGTCGCCGATTTGACAACACAGATAATGTTATTCATGAAATGGAAAAGTGGTTTAAGGTACAATCTGCAGACTTCTACAATAATGGCATTCAGAGGGTCAAGAAACGCTGGGAAAAATGTGTAAATCTGGATAGTGAGTATATAGAGATAAGTTAACAACTACAAATAATAATAATAATAATAATAATAATAATAATAATAATAATAATAATAATTTATATTTCATAAATCAAAACAAATATTTTATAAATCAAAACAAACTTTCTGTCAAAAAATTTAAAAGGTGATAATTAAAACTTTACCATACCCCCTCATATTTAACAATTTTGAAACTTAAAATAGTTTAAAACATATACAGAAATTGACAAAAATCATTAGGCCCCAAAGCCATGTTTTAACTTGACACCAGAATAAAACCAGCATCAGTGCCCACTGGACTTTCCATTGGAGAGGGTAGTCCATAACTATATAGGGAGAGGTGCTCCTTCAGATATTGATGTCCCAGGCCATTTAGAGACTTAAATTACTACCACCTAAAATTTTAACCCGAAACATATTGAGCCCCATTACTGAGATGACTCAAAAATTTCAGCTACAACAAAACAGAGCAGATAGATTACTGCCCAAAACATCTTATGGATACCATATAACACTATTTTTAAGGGAATTGCACTGCCTCCAGTACTTATTATTTAAATAAATACATATTTATTATGTAAATACTTGGAGGGAATACAATTCCCATAAAACCAGTGTTATATGGTTTCTATAAGATACTTTGGGCAATAATCTCTCTGCTGTGTTTTGGTGTAGCTGATGTTTCTGAGCCATCTGTAAGGGCAGACTCACATGCAGTGCATTGCAGTTGTCTAATTTTTAAGCTCATTTTCCCACGTCCATCGCATATGCTAAAAGCCATCCAGTGGAGCTGTTCAAAGTGGCTAGATTATTAACAGCAAGCCTTGTGAACAGGAGCCTAGATCCTTCCAAGATGCGCTTTAACCCTGTTTATTTGACACTTTGAAGATAAAAATCACCTATCTGTGCAGCGATCTTGATGGTGCTATTAAGGCAGATCCAAATGAGGTCTCTGCTGCTGCTTCTAGCGCTGCTGTATAGAAGCAATTTCAGTTGATGCCGCCTGAGGACACGGGCAATGTGGTTGTGGTCATGTGTCTAACCACAAGCTCTCTTGATCCTTGCTCCCCATGACTGATTAAAGGGCAGGCTTAGGGTGTGGTGAATGCTTTTTTGGGTCAGGGAGTGGTGTCTGGTGTCCTTAGGGAGGTAGTGATGTGGCCAGGCTTAAAGAAATTCACTTTGGGCTCCAAGAAATGCCAACAAATGTTCCTTTTGAGGGGGAAAGGTCCCTGGGAGAGTTGTGACAGAGCAACTTTTGGAGGACACCAATTATCTGTACCCACTTCAGTCTGGGTTCAGGGATGGGATGTATCCACACTGTACAACAGTTTGATACCCCTTTAACTGTTATGATATCATTTTATGGATGCTTGTAGTTTGGTGGAGGTACTAGGCATTCTCTAGTGCAGTATTACTCAAAGTGGGGATCTGTGGACTGGTGTAGGTCCACAACTGTCCCTTGCGGGATTCCAGGAAAGAAAGGGATAAAATGGTCCAAAACACACTGCAGAAATCATCCAGTTTGAGACCGCTTTAACTTGCCTGGCTCAATGCTAGGGAATTCTGGGAATTGTAGATTTGTGAGACATTAGTCTTCTCTATCAGAGAACCCTGGTGTCATAATAAACCACAATTCCTAGGATTCCCTAGCACTGAGCCAAGGCAGTTAAAGCAGTCTCAAACTAGATGATTTCTGCAGTGTGCTTTACCCCAATAACAATATGGCATAAACATGGTACCTATCCATGGGGCATTAGAAGAAGGAAAATTGTCTCTTTCACATTAGATCGGTTCAGAAACACTAGTCTACAGCATTTATGAGCTCTAGCAGAGAATTCTAAATGCTTAATGAAACTACAAGTCCAATTAACCAAAGTTAATTAACTGAATTAAGCCCTGAAACGAAGGATACAGCCACACAACTCAGTTATATTGACTTGATTCCACTTTACATGTAAAACGGAATCCATACACTATTTACTGTGCAGTGTGGCTATATCCCTAGTTTCAGGACTTAATTAACTTTGGTTGCCCTGATGGATGAACCTTATGGGGTGAGGAATGCAACCTTGTTGATCTTGCCTGATCTTTCAGTGGCTTTTGAAACCATCAGTCATGGTATCCTCCCAACTGAGTCAGTGGAAAAGAACTTGGGGGGGGGGGGAATTATATTTCAGTGGTTCCATTCCTACCTGCAGGACAGATTCCAGAAAATAAGACTGGGAAATTGTGTCAGCACCATGACCGTTATGTCATGGAGTGGAACAGGGTAGATCTTGTCTGCAGTGCTGCTTAATACACGAACTACATGAAGCTGTTGGGTGTAGTCATGCTCGACTCCTGCTCAAGCCCCTGGCCACTGGCCTGTGGGGTCCCTCAGGGATCTGTGTTGTCCCCTATGCTATTTAACATATACATTATACTGCTGGGAAAGGTTGTCTGGAGTTTTGGGGTGCGGTGCCATCAATATGCAGGTAACACTCAACTTATCCTTTCCACCCAATCCAAGGAGGCTGTCCTGGCCCTAAACCAGTGTCTGTCATCAGTAATGGACTGGATGAGAGCAAACAAGTTGAAACATAATCCAGACAAGACAGAGATGCTCCTGGTCAATTGGAAGGCAGATCAGGGAATAGGAATACAGTCTGTGTTAAATGGGGTTGCACTCCCCCTGAAAACACAGATTCACAGTTTGGGGGTACTACTGGACTCAGCTGTGAACCTGGAAGGCCATGTCCCTGCAGTGACCAGGAATGCTTTTGCACATTTAAAATTTGAGCCAACTGCGCCTCTTCCTTGAGATGCCAAATCTGGCCTCAGTGGTATATGCCTTGGTTACATCCCATTTGGACTACATCCCATTTGGGCTCCTCTGCAATGCCAGGT
Source organism: Phrynosoma blainvillii (assembly GCA_026167975.1). Classification (NCBI taxonomy): domain Eukaryota; kingdom Metazoa; phylum Chordata; class Lepidosauria; order Squamata; family Phrynosomatidae; genus Phrynosoma; species Phrynosoma blainvillii. The sequence continues at coordinate 136,210,639 of JANUYF010000004.1, read as the reverse complement.
CGGTCAAAAATAAGACCTATATCGTCCACGATTTGCTAGTGGACGAGATGGCCGACCTGGCTTGCTTTACTGAGACCTGGCTGGGGGATGCTAGCTCCGCAACGTGGGCACAGGCTCTCCCAGCTGGCTACTCAGTTTGTGAGCAGGTGAGAGAAAGTGGGCGGGGGGGCGGCATAGCCTTGGTCTATAAGAACACCTTAACCCTGATCAGAAAGCCTATCCGGAAAACGACGCACATCGAGTGTATGTACCTTAGCCTGAAGACCAGGGATAGTTTGGGGATTCTGTTGGTATACCGGCCACCCCGTTGCTTAACAGACTCCCTAACCGAGTTGACGGCCCTGGTTTCTGAGTTGTTGTTGGAGTCGCCCAGACTTCTGGTTCTGGGCGACTTCAACATTCCACTCGAAACCAGCTTACAGGACTTAACAGGCGCGACTCGGGAGTTCATGGATACCATGACAAACATGGGCCTATCCCAGTTGGTCAACGGGCCCATGCATTGTGCTGGTCATACCCTCGATGCGGTCTTTAGTACGGAGCAGGAACATCCGTGGGCGGAGGTTACAAAAACCTCCGCATTGTCATGGACGGATCACTTTCTGATCAAGGTGGAACTAAAGGCTATTGTCCGCCTTCCCGGGGGTGGTGGACCTATTAGAATGGTCCGCCCTCGAAGGCTAATGGAACCTATCGGCTTCCAGAAAGCCTTAGAGGGTTTAATGGTGAGTAATGCCGGTGATTCTGTCGAAGCTTTGGTTAATATGTGGAACACTGACCTTACCAAGGCTATCGACACGATCGCTCCCAAGCATCCTTTCCAACCCGCTCCGAATCGCAAACCGTGGTATACTGAAGAGCTCAGGATGATGAAGCGGGTTGGACAACGACTAGAGTGCAAATGGCGGAAGACTCGTCTCCTATCCGACAGAACTCGCCTTAGGAAGCATCTTGATTCCTATAGGGAGGCTTTACATGCAGCGCAGAAATCTTTCTGTTCTGCACGTATTGCGTCTGCAGAGTCCCGCCCGGCAGAGCTGTTTAGGGTGGTGGGGGATTTGACGCAGATACCTCCTGCGCCGAACCCTCTACTTAACCCGACGACAGCCTGCTGTGAGGCATTTAACATCTACTTTGCGGATAAAATCTCTCGGATAAGAGCCGACTTGGACACCAGTATTCCAGCAGAATCTGTAAATGAGGTGTCCAGTAACTCTGTTGATGGCACTTTACTGGATCAATTTCAATTTGTGAGTACCGAGGACGTGGACAAGTTGCTTGGAAGGATGAGGAAGACGACTTGCCCCCTCGATCCTTGTCCATCATGGCTGGTCGTCCAGGGCGGGGGCGCGCTGAGGGTGTTCCTTCGAGACACAATCAACGCGTCCCTCAGGGAAGGCAGTATGCCATCCTGCTTAAAAGAGGCGGCTGTTAGGCCACTCTTAAAAAAGCCTTCCCTGGATCCCCTGGACAGAAACAACTACAGACCAGTCTCCTTGCTGCCATTTCTAAGCAAGGTGATCGAGAGGGCAGTTGCTTCCCAGCTCCAAGCTATCTTGGATGAAACCGATTATCTCGATCCATTTCAAACCGGCTTTAGGACGGGATTTGGAGTCGAGACTGCCTTGGTTGCTCTGACCGATGACCTCCGCTTGAGCACCGACAGGGGAAGTGTGACCCTGCTGGTGCTCTTGGACCTCTCAGCAGCCTTTGATACTATAGATCATGCCATCCTCTTGGATCGGCTGAGGGAGTTAGGAATTGGAGGCACTGCTTTGCAGTGGTTCCGTTCCTTCCTCTCCGGCAGATCCCAGAGGGTGAGGCTCGGGGACAGTTGCTCTTCTAAAATAGAGCTTAATTGTGGCGTCCCTCAGGGCGCCATCCTGTCTCCGATGTTATTTAATATTTATATGAAGCCGCTGGGAGAGATCATTCGGAGGCATGGAGCGTGGTGTCTTCAGTACGCTGATGACACCCAGATTTATTTCTCCATGACCAAATCATTGTCTCAGACCTCCGATGGCGTCTCTCCTCTCAATTACTGTCTTAGAGCGGTAATGGATTGGATGAGGAAAAACAAATTGAGGCTGAATCCAGACAAAACGGAGGTGCTCACGGTCACAGGTCCGAATCCGGGTCCGGGATTACAGCCCCCAGTCCTGGATGGGGTCGCACTCTCCTCCAAGAACCATGTGCGCAGTCTGAGGGTACTCCTTGACTCATCGCTTCACATGACCAATCAGGTGAATGTGACAGTCAGGAGTGCTTGCTATCAGCTTCGGCTGATACGCCAGCTGCGCCCTTTCCTGGATGGGAAAGACCTGGAAACCGTTGTGCACACACTGGTAACCTCACGCCTGGATTACTGCAACGCACTCTACATGGGGCTACCCTTGTGCCTAACTCGGAAACTTCAGTTGGTACAAAATATGGCAGCCAGATTAATTACCGGCACATCTAAGAGGGAGCACATTACACCTGTGCTCAAATCCCTCCACTGGCTGCCAATTAGTTTCCGGGCGCAGTACAAGATGTTGGTTTTGACCTTTAAAGCCCTACATGGCTTGGGCCCAACCTATCTTAGGGACCGCCTCTCCCCATATGAGCCCCCCCCGTGCCCTTCGGTCAGCCGGGAAGAACCTACTCCAGCAACCGAAATCTAAACTTAAACAGACCTCGCAGAGGGCATTCTCTATCACCGCTCCTAAATTATGGAACGGCCTGCCGGATGAGATCCGTCTCATTACAACACTCACTGCTTTCAAGAAAGCAGTTAAGACGGATCTCTTTCGGCAGGCCTTCCCGGATTGATTCCCTCACAGGAAGAAATATTGAATCCCCTCCCTATGCTCTCTGTTGTTTTCCCACTATCATTTGATAAATTTGTTTTATTTTATTGATTTGTTTTAAATTTCTAAGTTTAATTCTGTTTTAAGGGGTGGGTGGGATGGGTGGAGGGATTGGGTTTTTAGAATGTATCTTAATTACTGTATTTTAATTGTTGTGAGCCGCCCCGATTGCTATGCAGAGGGGCGGGATATAAATAAAAATTTATTATTATTATTATTACCACTTTTCTGTTTTTGATTGTATTGTTCTTTATATTGCTGAGCCAATCTGAGTCCCAGTTCTGAGAAAGAGCAGTATACAAATCATCATCATCATCACCATCAGAAAAAAATGAACAAAGCATGTTGTGAAGACACACCCAACTAAAGGTGGTGGCAAATATGGGTGTGCAACGCCAGTACCCTGGTGAGATCAAACTCTTTACCCAAAAATGCTCCAAAGCTGAATGTAAAGTCCAAAAAGAAGGAAATTTATTTTAAAAAACAAAAGAAAAGGGTTTCTCCTCCCAAGCTCCAATAAGCTTAAAATAAACGGTACTTTACAGTTCAGGTTTAATGATCTTCAGTGTTGTCATCTCTCTGGGTTTGTTCCTGGATTGATCTTCTCAATGAAGCTGGTGCAGGGTCTTTCAGCTTCTGGTGCTCTTGTTTTCTTTGATGTTGATGTTTACTAGAATTAACTGCTACAGGTAGCTAAATTGGCTAATGTGGTAAGTAAATTGGCTGAAGGTGTAAGTTGGCTAAATGGTAAATAATTTGGCTGCAGATGTAAGAAATGCCCTTTCCCTCTGCCTGAGCCTGTTGCCACTAAAACAAAACAAAAAAGCCAAGCCTGCCTAAGAAAAACTAAAAAATTCAAACTAAAGCAGAGCTTGCTGGGAAGGGGCAAACCAAAAACTAGAAAAATGCAGGGGATCTCTACAGCTCCTCCCACAAACTAATACAGTGGAATATTCCTATACTCAAACTAAACTGAAAATGAAGGAAAATACAGGGGAGAATTTAAACAGTCCAGGCTGGACATCACACATGTAATTCAGGTTCTGGACCAATGCTTGGATTGGATGAAGGCCAATAAATTAAGACTGAATTATAGCAAAACAGAGGACTTGCAGATGTATGGGTCCCATGTCATGAAGATAGATTACAGTATCCCTCCATATCCATGGATTCATTATCCACAGATTCAAGCATCCACAGCTTGAAAATATTTTTAAAATATATACATTCCAAAAAGCAAGCATTGATTTTGCCATTTTATATAAGGGATACCATTTTATCTTCCCATTGCATATAATGAGATGTGACCATTTACGGATTTTGGTATCTATGGGGGCCCTGGAACCAAACCCCCTGGATACCAAAGGCCCGCTGTACTCGTTCATGATATGGTTGCATTCCTTTGAATGATCAAGTGGGCAGCCTGGGTTTATTTTTGTCACTAGAGGCTGAAGTGACTTCAATGGTTCAGACTTCTTTTCAGCACCTTCAGTGGGTATGCTATCTGCAGCAGTGCTTAGGTGGCAGTAGTGGTAATGATGATATTTATTTCTATCCTGTCTTCTTCCCAGACTGGAACTCATAGTGGCTTAAAAGGTAAAAGGTAAAGCTAGTCCCTTAACATGTCTAGTCGTAACTGATTGTAGGGGGCGGTGCTCATCTCTTTTTCTAAGCTGAAGAGCCAGCGTTGTCCAAGGACTACTACAGTGGTCATGTGGCTAGCATGACTGCACTGAATGCTGTTACCTTCCCACCAAAGTGGTACCTATCTATCTACTTACATTTGCATGCTTTCAAACTGCTAGGTTAGCAGAAGTTGGGACTAGTGACAGGAGCTCACCCCATCATGCGACACTCGGGCCTCGAACTGTCAACCTTCCAATCTTCCAGTCATCAGTCCAACCTGACATATATTTCTTAAACTTCAAACAAAATGTATCTATGTTGTGTGTATTATGGTGTTGTTGTTTACATTTTATGGATCCACACCACTTTGAAATTTCTGCATATAATGACTGATTGACTGATTGAATACCCCACCTTTCTACCAGCATAGCATTCATGGTGGCTCACTATAGGTTAAAACAAATACAAGTGGCATGTAAATATTTGTGAATGAATGAATGGAGGATACCAGTGTATCATGAAGTACAGCACATGAATTACTGCAGCCAGAATAAACCTTATATTTGGATCTTATGATGCTTAGAACATAATTTATAGTAGCTACAAAAACTGTTCTTACTGTGATCCTGTCCAGGTTCATCCTCACACCTGCCTTGTAAGAAAGCTGTCCAAGAAAGCGTAACTTCTCAGGATAATGGATGCAGATTTAATTTCAGCTCAGGTCTCTTTCTCATCTCCATCATTCCTGATCTGATCCTCCCTGCTGTCTCTATAAATGTATAGCTTTTGTATGAGCCCCCCAGATGTTTTTCAGATGTTTCCAATGGGGCGGCATTGGGTGAAGGGGAATTGGTGACTGCTATTCAGTGCAAATATTGCAATATTTTTTATTTATTATCAAAAGTATTTTGTGCTTTTACACCAAATGGAATTTAAGGAGTCTAAAACAATGTAATTACTTAGAAAAGGGTTTTAAAGGCAATGCTGCCATACTCCAGTGAACAAAGCCTCTGATTAAACTTCTTTTTACAGTCTTTTTGCACCTGCCCAGTCCCTTCTTTCCTTCTTATCCTCTGTCTAGCTGGAAGTTTTTTTCACAGCATCAGCACTGGGAGGATGTTAAAGAAGGCCTAAAGAAACATAGACTTTAAGCCAGGGGCCGGCCCAGGATGATCCCTGCCACCACGCGCCGCCACCGCTGCCACACGTTTTGGCCTCTGTGCGGCCACGCGTGCCGCGGCCGCCATTTTGATTTCCAAAATGGCGGCCGTGACATGAGCGGCGCCGCCACTGGCGGTGCACAGGGGGGTCATGCGCGGGGGGGTGCGCATGTGCGCCGCCATTCCCCCCCCCTCGGCCCGGCAGAGAGGAGGACTTTGGGGGACAGGCCCAGGGCTCAAAAAGGTTGCCTACCCCTGCTTTAAGCGTTAAGAGTGCAGCAGTGTGTTTGCACCCAACAAAGCTTTTTGTAAAAGGCTATCTTGAGATAGCTGGAGGGAATTCATGATGTGATATAACAGGTAGTCACACAGAATATTCTAATACATATTGAAAGTTGAAAATCATTAGACAGACATGTCTAAGTGATTAGGTTAATGTAAAATTGTTTATTCCAGCACCAATTCCAGTGCCTCAGCCTTTGCTATGAATATATGATTCAAATACTACTTTTTCACAGTTTAAATACTAACAATATGTGCATGAATAAGCTTTAAAAATGAGTGAAGCATAGTGTCATATTCAGTATTTAAAGCTGAAATAAAAATAAATGCAAACCATTTACACGAAAGGCGTACAGGAAAGTTTCAATCTTCAGTTTCTGGACTAATTGCACTAATTTAAACTATGGAAACAATCTGTTTTTCTAAAGATACCGCTTCAGGTGACAATGCTTCAGGAGACTTGATGGGTTCCATTAAAAATGTGCTGCAGAAACGGTGGAAAGAGGCTGTGGATGGCGGAAGAGATTTTTAAAAAAAAAGAAGATTGCACTTAGAATTATTGCTCAGCAAAGAGGAAAATCAACAAAATGAGTTTCTGAGAAAAGGCAACTTCTGTTTTATGACACCAAAGCAGCATTCATGCTGCTGTTTTCCTATCAAAGTCTGGGTTATCAAGTCCCACCCTCTGCCCTGGGCCCAGCCCATTCCCACTGAAACACACATACTGAGATATTTTATTGCACCATTAAAGACCTGGGAGATGTACACAGGCTTCCTCACAAAAAAACCAAATGTAATCACCTCTCCTTAACACACAAAACTATTCAACATATTGCACTACTGCAGTTCATGTTCTTTTGGAAGAATATGACATTTGGAGCTTGCTAGCATATATATTTTAGAAAATTTTCAACACTAGCAATTTAAAGGAAACTAGCAGAGGAAAATAAAAGGCCATCAATTTGTAAGCTTGATTTTACAATAAAAATAACAAAGCAAAAAACAAAGCAAACTCAAGTGAATTGGAAGCAATTGAAAAGAGAACTTGTTGACACTGGCCTGAAACAGACAGGCTAAAAGCGCTGCCTCTGGGCAGATCGGGGGCATGGCGTACAGATGACACATGCCCCCAGATTGGTGCTGCCACCAGGGTACATAATCTAGAAACATGACATATAGCACTGGCAATACCAGGAAGAAATATAGAATATCTGGTGCCAATGGAAATGTGTTTTCTTTTTGTAACTTCCAGGTGGCAGTGCAGACAGAAGGGAGAATTTAGGGAAAAAGTTTAAACTTCCTCTAATCAAGTTTGGTGGCCCCAATCCAAACAAGGCCACTTGTCCTTAATATGAATTACAAAGCATACTTAACATAGCGTACCCTTTACATACTTGTCATACCTAAGAGTCTATTTGTTTTATAGCTCCCTTTCCCCTTCCTCCACCTCCACATTGTGTTATTGTATTAAAATTGTATGGGAAAAGATTTTTGAGGATAATGTTGGTTTTCAGTGCTCTTGTAAACACAGCTTTAGTTACTGTCATACACATGATGACCACTTGTCATTAAATTAATAGCCTCAATGGCTTTTTAGAGATCAAATTAATCTCTGACATTTAATCCTTTACTGGAGCCAGTGAACTCTATACTGGCTCCTGTCAGAAAATCTAGATGGTTTAATGCTATTACTCTACCTTTTCAATAACTCTAAAAAGCCTTCCTTTTTTAATGCTATGTTTTCCTCTGCTCCCTTTTGTAAGATTGGTTCTTGACCTTCTTGCTGACTGTCCTCTGCATTTTTAGTTCTGATATATTCCATATGTCCCCCTGTTAATGAAAAAAAAATCTTGGTGAGTAAAAGAAAAGAGTTACTCTGAATTGCTTCCAAAAGGATGACTTCCCAGTGCCAGTCAAGGGCCTTTTCTTTTGGTTGTAGACTGAGGGGGGTTGCAGACTGCCAGAAATAGTGCAAATTGAGTTCACTTTTAGGGTTAGGGTTAGGGTTAGGGAATCATGGGAACTGTATTTTATTGTGACACCAGAGCTCTCTGACAGAGAAGGCTCAATGTCTCAGAAAAAAAAACCAATTCCCATAATTCCCTAGCACTAACCCTAACCCTAAAAGTGAACTCAATTTGCACTATTTCTGGCAGTCTGCAACCCCCCTCAGCTGGAATGTGTTCTATAGTTAGGCAATATTTAATCCTTTACGGAGGAGTTGAATCTTTCTAAAATTAATTGTTGTTATCTACTTTGGGAAATTATCACTTTCTTTTCCTGCCATTACTCCATGAAACTCAAAGTGATATATGCAGTCAGTCTACTCTTCACTTTACAAGTATTTTGCAAAATCAGTTAAGCTTTGAGATTGACTACTCAGAAATTTACTGAGGAGGGTTTCAATCTGGGTGTTCGAAGTCTAAGACTTATATACTTTGTTCAACAATTTGCTGTGTGTTCGGTCCTACAAGGCTTGATATTATTAGTTCTTGAAACATGCAGCACTAAAGGGAAGATAGTGACTTAATCTAGTACCATAAACTGGGACTGACTCAATGGTGAGCCTGAGTTGAATCAAAGCTTTTCAGTAATATCCTCTTCCCAGCATCACATCTTTAGAACAATGATGGGCTGCTGTGTCCCTCCAGTTTTTTGTCTGTGCGTTTGTTTTTGGACTGCTGCTCCCACTGCAGTTCCTCATATCATTGGCTATGGTAGGCTGTGGCTGATAAGACAAAATCCTCTGGAGAACCAGAGCTGCCCTTCCCTACTTTAGGGTGATAACTTCATACTTACACAAATCTCTCTTGTCATAACAGCTATCAGCAGCTGAAGAATCACAATACTGCTTCTTAGTTTCTTCTGGCCTGTTCTGGGAAAAGGGGGAAAATTCAATCTTTGAATTTTCAATCTTGTTCTTCCTCTAATAATGGTATAAAATTAACTTGCACTTCTACTTGTTTTCCTGATTTCCTCTAGAGAATGGCTGAGAATCTTGTTCCCTCCCCAAATGTTACTGGACTGCAGCTCATGAATATTCTTCACCACTGGCTATGGTGTTAGGGTGGAGAAACATTCAGTCCTACAATTTGGTCCCAATCTTAGGACGTTATCACATGGGGAGTCGTGGGGAGAAAGTGGAAATAAACCGGACGAGCGGAAGACTTTAATTTACGGGATTTGTCCCGTTCCACCTCGTCTGATAACTAAATTCGAATTTAAAAGGGGGTTAATTCGAACGAAAACCTGATCTTTTCATTTTCGGGATTTTTGAGGAAATCCCCAGATTGCCCCCAGATTGGTGCTGCCACTGCCTAAGGCGGCCCAAACCTGGGCACAAAAGGAGCACTCCTTGCTGGCAGTCTGTTGTGGACTGCAGTGGCAGCCGGCCTCAGCACCACGGTGTCTAGTTGCCGTGGTCCTGTGCTGAAAGGGAAGCGACTGACCCTGGAGATGATGTGATAAAGCCCTTAGTCATGGAATTTTTGATTGAAAGTTACACTTCTAGGCAATTCATTTATAGAGATCACACTGAACATAATATTCAAAATTACAACTAATACCTGCTTTGGATAAATCCTGTCTTCTTGGACTTTTGGCTTGGCTGTGTTTTTAACATAGGCTACATTTTTCAATACCTTTCTATAAAGTTTAAAAAAATCAGGAATGTTATTGAAATATAGCAAAAGTAGAAAGAAAGTCTAAACATTCCTTTAGAATGACATTTTATAAATTTTATACCTGACCAATAGACAGTACCTTTAAGATTAATTTTCTGTTGCAATAAATAGGAAATGAATAATATCTAACTTGTTTTATTGTAAAAGTATTTTTGCCATTCTGTACAGATGTTTATAATCACAGATTGGAAGTAACAAGATATAGGTAATGAGCTACTTCAGTAATTCTTTGGTGTTAACATTTTTTTACCTGTAATGGCCAAGGCTGTAGTTCTTTACATTTAAGTGTAACAGAATAGGGTCTTCACCTACTACTCGTTATTGAGTATATTCTGACTCAATTTGAGGTATTGGAGGAGGAGGAGGAGGAGGGATCATATGGGTGACTGCCTTTTGCTTCTTCTTTGTGAGGTGTTAGGGGCATTCACATTCATCTTTTTTTGTCCCGAGGAGATGCAGATCTCTGTGCTGATGCATATTGGGTTTGTTGTTCCCATTTTGCTTTGGGTTCGTGAATCACTTCAAGTCATTGTAAGCCCTATGTTATTCATACACGCCATTGGTTTGGGTTAAAATTGAGCTGCCTCCCTTCCTTTCAAGGAGAAGCAATGATACAGAGTGATCCAAATCTATTTGGAAGCTTATTCACACTGCTGTTGATGCGGATCTTTCAGGAAAACTCCCCAGTATCCTGGGTTTTATGCCAGCTCCCCCCTACCCCACCTCCAGTGTATCGAGTGTATTCAGGACGTGTGTGAATAACAAGGATTCAACCAGGATTCATCCTGGATTATTTTCATAGTGTGAATGGGGCCTTAGTGATCAGCAGAGGGGAGTAAACAACCAGAAGAAGGGGTGTGTGTGTGTGTGTGTGTGTGTGTGTGGGAAATGTAGTTAGTTGAATTAAAAAGAAACAAAACCTTTCAAAGCTATTGGGGCTTTTTTACTTTTAAAAACTTTGCCTTCTCTGCATCTCTCTATTTTGCCCAAATGAAACAGACTGCTGCTCTTCCTGCTTCCAGAAAGAATAATAATAATAATAATAATAATAATAATAATAATAAAGATACTTAGTGTAAGTCCATCAAAAGTGGCAGGGGAGAGAGGGCTGCCTTGCCAAGCTGGCTGCATCAAACAGCAGCACAGACACTGGCTGGGTTAATGCGTTCTCTTGTATGTTTAGAGGAGAAAAAAGAGGGAGTTCTCTGCACACCTGTGGCCAGCTCATGTATATGATTTAAAGCAACTGTTTAGGGGAGAGAGAGATGTGGAAGGAAGGAAGATTAAATGACTGGTTTTGTACACCTACCCAAACTATTTGTATGGAATTCATGCGGCAGCTGTATGGCCTGCTATCCTGGCCTGTGTAGATGAATTGAGTTGAGGCAGGGAGTTCACTCAGCATGACAGTGATCAGAGATAGAGGGAACCAAATAATATTTTGTTTTGTTTCTCAGTACCAAAATAGTAACTGTAACTTATTAATAATGAGCAAGTTACTGTCTGGACTGAAATCTAAAATGTGGGGTGTAATTTAAGTTTCCAGGGTTTTAAACCTTTTAAAGAAAACTTAAATGTACAAAGATGAAAGATAAACCTCTTCGAGTCTGTCTTCCATTAGCAGAAACAGCAGAAATGTGACCCTGAAAATTTAAATCCAAAATTTCCTTCCTAAAGAATGAAGACTAACTCAGAAAGACAACATGTAGTTTGTAGTTTAAAAAACAATAATAATGGCTTTAATAAATAATTACGTAACAAAAACTAAATCCTAATCTAACTAAAGATGGTTTAGGTAAAAAGAGAAAGCAGGAAGATGGAGAAGAGACATGTTAGACATGTTAAACTAACAGTCTGACTGACACCAACTAACTGAAAGACTTAACAGTTTAGAATCTTGAGAGAGAGACAGTTAGTCTTAAAGGGAGAGAGACCTAACAGGAATCCCAATCTATATAATGAGGGGAAAGAGAATGCATAAGTTTCTTCCAATAGTTTTGTTCCTCAGTACCACAATAGTAACTGTAACTTGTTAATAATGTGCAAGTTACTGTCTGGACTGAAATCTCAGAGGGGAGAGATAACTCTTTCATTTCCAGCTGTGACCCCACCACCCCATTGCACTCATACAAAATAACAACATGCATGGTTACATCACTTTATGATATGAAAAAAGTGAGAACCAATTCCTTTCAAACCAGAATAAAGAAATCTTTTTGTGTGTGTGTGAATGACTATAACTAAATTACACACACACACACACACACACACACACAGGTTATTTGCCAAGTCATATAACAGAGCACAATATAACTGAATATTTGGGTAGGATCATAAAACAGCTTTAAAAATAAGAACAGAGAATTTTTGCCTGATACAGCAGATAAGAAAATAAGCACTGACCTGTCTGCATATAGCTGTGTATGTGAAACTCCAACTGTGCTGTCTAGTCTTCTCCGATTAATTGCTCTTTCTCTTTCCATGTGCTCTCTCAGTCTACATTCATTGTTAACCTTTAAGGATATATTGAATTGCCAAGTTCATTTATTTATTTTTAAAAGTATAAATTTTATAAATGGCAGCAAAGGTTGCAAAGTGATGTACTAGCACATAATACAAACATTTCCCTGATATTGGAGCGTTGTTTTTTAGATTAAAAATTATTTTCCAGTAAAAAAGAAAGAAAGAAAGAAAGAAAGAAAGAAAGAAAGAAAGAAAAACTGCATTTAAAGGCTGCTTTCTTTCTCTAATAGATAATGCATCCTTTCGCAAAACCATATCAACAGCTCTTCTGTGTAGCATATTGCTCCCTCCACCCCACACCCGGAATGTAGAAAAGGAGGAATTTTAACACAATTTCAATAAGCTCTCAGTTCAACTCTCCTCCAAATATAAAAAATGGAGCAGGTGTAACTTTTTTGATGTCCATGATGTAGTTCTTTCATGTTCAGACTCACTTAAAAGAGTGCAGCAAACTGCAACAAACTGAATCGCAGGAATGTTTCAATCCAATTCAAACCTTATAGAAGCCATATTAAAGTTATGCCACATTATCTAGATCCATTTCATGGTTTCAGGCCTGGTTATGGGACCGAGACAGCTTTGGTTGCCTTGATGATGACTTACACCAGGAACTGGATGGGGGAGTGTGCCCCTGTTAGTTCTGCTGGACTTCTCAGAGGGTTTTGAAACCATCAACCATGGTATCCTGCCTCTCTCAGAGAAGGCTTGGAGGTGCTGTTCTGCAGTACCTCTGTTCTTTGCTGGAGGTGTGCTCTCAGAGGCTATTATGTAATAATACCACATGACAGTGTGCTATGTGAAAACTGTATCTGTCAGCCAGCATCTTACCAGGTGACAGTAGATGATCAAATTAAAAGTTTTTGCATGGAGGTGACTGTCATCAAGCTACAGTAACTTTGTGGAAATGTTGTTGTTATGGTCAGCTCCAGCAACATTATAAGCCATTTTACAGATTAGAAAGGTTTTGCAGGTTTTTTGGATTAAACGTTCCAGAGTATCCCAACCTGGAGAATTCTGAGAGTTGTAGTCCTGAAAGTAACTTCTACGCTCTGAGCTGAAATTACATATTTATGCATTGTTCACAAGGAACCAGGGCATTTGAACAGCCTTTTTTCTAAATTATTTGTATTTAGGACTGAGGAATAGTTCCCACTGTAGCCACTGTGGATTAAGTGACTAGGTTGAATATAGCATTTTGTGTACATGCAATAAGACATCAAAAAGCAACAAACATTACTCTACTGCATTTATTTTAAGGCAATAGATAATGCAGTTTATATCAACAAATATTAACAAATATCATCAGGAACATATATACGCAGTTTCACCCCCTATTTCAACTAAGTATTAATTCCAACCACAGTTCTTTTCCTTATTCTTTCGCCCACCTTATTGATGAAAAATTTGAAGAAAATACTCACAGAAGTACATGCAATGCTATATTCTGCTTTACCTGAAATATACAAGATATTTGTTTTAAACAACAATTGGCAATAATAGGACCCTGTGCTTTGTCTCTGACAGGTAATCTGCTTGGAACATGGGAGAGGGCCTTCCTGGTGGTTGCTTCCAGGCTCTAGAAATCCTTGAGAGTCAGAGCGGTACCCCCCTTGCTATCTTTGCAAAGACAGGTGAAGACTTTTTGTTTTAGTAGGCCTTTGAAAATCAGTTGCTCAGAAGAAAATGGCCTTGCATAATACAGTGGGCCCTTGATATCCACTGGTATTTGGTTCCAAGTCCCACACACCCACCCCCTATGGATATCAAAATCTGTGGATGCTCAAGTCCCATTAAATACAATGGCATAGTAAAATGGTGTTCCTTATACAAACTGGAAAAATCAACGTTTGCTTCTTGGGATTTATATTTTTTTGGAATATTCTCAATCTGTGGATACTTGAATCCATGCATAAAAAATCCATGGATATGGAGGGCCAGCTATATGCTGTGTTGTCTACCATTGTTTTAAAAGGTAATGTTTTTAACTGGTCTTAATTTTACTTATAGTTTAATTACACTTTTAACTTTAGTGAATTTTTAGGTGTATTTCTTTTAACATTTGTAAACTGCCTTGAATCCTAAAGTGGGAAAATGGCAGGTTATTAATGATAATAATCAAATTTCCCAGTACTACTCTAGTACCTGTACTGTCAAACACACAACTAAATAGAGGGAAATAGGGATGTACTAGCCTAAGATAAGGAAAAGCTATGCCAGAAAATCTTGAGCATGCTCTCTGTTAAAAATGGAGGAAGTGGATGTATTTACAGGAAACGAGTGAAGGGTCTTGGCTAACTTCTTTTTGGTTGTTCCTTCTTTCATTGTAACAAACAATCAAGACATCACGAAAAAACCAAAAATTCCCAGGATTCTTTTGGTGAGCCAGGACAATAGAATCATAGAATCATAGAGTTGGAAGAGACCACAAGGGCCATCCAGTCCAACCCCCTGCCATGCAGGAACTCTCAATCAAAGCATACCTGATAGATGGCCATCCAGCCTCTGTTTAAAGACCCCTAAAGAAGGAAACTCCACCACTCTCCAGAGTGTTCCACTGTCGAACAGCTCTCACTGTCAGAAAGTGCCTCCTAATCATGAGGTGGGATCTTTTTTCCTGTAGCTTGCATCCATTGTTCTATGTCCTAGTCTCTGGAGCAGCAGAAAACAAGCCTGCTCCCTCTCAATATGACACCCCTTCAAATACTTAAACAGGGCTATCATATCACCTCTTAACCATCTCTTCTCCTGGCTAAGTCGTTCCTCATACGGCATGGTTTCCAGATCCTTCACCATTTTAGTCGCCCTCCATTGGACATGTTCCAGTTCCTCAATAAACATGTTATAAAACCAATATAATTTTAAGTATGCCTGGGATAAACGGCAGATCATATACTTGCTATTCTGTTTAGTGTTCTACATTGGTAAGAAGATATGTAACCAGGAATTGGAGAGGTGAGGAGAAAGAGGGACAAGAAGGAGACAAGAGAACAAGAAAGAAGATGAATGAAGGCAGCAGTTGGGGTGGGAAATAGAAAAGGGGCCAAAGAAACAATAGTGAAGGTGTTTAACAAGGAGTTGTAGGTAAAGGGAGAGAAGGAGAAGAAGGATGAGACAGAGAGAAAAAAACAGAATTGGAATCATGAAGTAAAAGAGAAAGGAAATAAAATGCCATAGTAGAGCTTAGGGGGAAAACTGTTTATACCAGTTTTTTAGTTTCATGTATTGTGTCCCCCCCTCATCAATATGTACCATATGGCATGAAAAGAAATTGTACGGAGACTCAGTCGAGTCATTAGGACGGTGCGGGGGATGCGGACCGCATCAGGTGACACTGGGAGGGGGGTGGTGACACCACTGCTTCTCAAGCACCTACCTTTGGCAAAAACATGCTTTGGTATTCATCTGCTTCCCTTTAAAATGCTTTAAGAGATGGCGGGAATGGGGTGAACCTCAGTGGAAGGAGAAAGGAGTGGTCCCAGAATTTTTTAAAATTAAAGTTTCAAATTTCAAAATGTTATTTTTTTAAATAATTTTTTGAATTTGTTAAAAAAAAGTATTCTTTTAAAATTTTCTTTAAAAACATCACATTTTAACCAAATCTTCACTATGTATATGTAAATACATTTAGGTTTTGCATATGATATTGTAATTTGAAGGTATAATTTTAATTTTGCTAGTTGTTTATGTCACAGCTATTAGCATTCCATTCAGTGGTATATGGGGATTACTATTTATGAGTACCATTAGTGCAAAAAAGCAATACTAAAGATTCTGTATGGTGTGAAATGGGAAGAGGTCAATGGGGGGAGTGACACCATGAGTTACAACACCAGGTGACACCAACCTTAGTGACGCCACTGCTGTGACTTTGGCCATTTAGGAGTTTTAGAAATTGGAGGTAGAACTAGGAAAGTTAATAAGATAGGAAAGCTACAAAGCAGCATTCCTGTAGTCTTGTATTCCATGATTCCCCTAGAGATAAATAAAGAAGCAGCTCCCACTGACCACTTCCTACAGCCAACTGTGGTTCAAGAAACTTTGACATGGAGAGGAAGGAGGGGAAGATGTGGACAGGCAGACCTACAGTAGCTATCCCAAAGCAGTCTGAGGCAGCAGGGACCAGCAACATATAGAAAAAAATAAAATAAAAAAATGTTCAAGGTAGAGAGGGGGAAAGAAGATAGGTCCTCAGATTCAGAGCCTGGCCCTGGCATCTGAGAACCTAAGTGACAATTATATCATAACATTCCTTTTTGAACTCCTGAACTTACCAAATGCATTTTGTTTCCATGAATTTAATTCTACATAGATAGTGCAGACATATGGATAGGGAACAAGAAATACATTGTTATACATGAATCTCAAGTCTGACACTCTTTCCCATTTGTTTAAATCTGATGGATTCAATTAAGGGTCAAGTATTTGGCAGTAAATGGAAATGAAAAAGATGGTGTGAGGTTATATCATTATTCTTGGTGCACTATATTCAGTTTGCTACAGCCAGCATGGTATAGTGGTTTGAGCACTGTCTGAAGACCAGGGTTTAAATCCCTGCTAATGCACTGGGTCATCCTGGATAAGTCACACTCTCTTAGCCTCAGAGGAAGACTAAGGCAAACCTGCTCTGAACAAATCTAGCCAAGAAAACCCTGTGATAGTGTCACCTTAGGGTTATCATAAGTCGAAAATGACTTGAAGGTCCACATCAACAACATGGTAGATAGAAACACAGTTGTACAGCAAGGAAAAAGGTAATGTTTTTAACTGGTCTTAATTTTACTTATAGTTTAATTACACTTTTAACTTCAGTGAGTCCAGAATCTGAGCCACCAGGGAATTGCATATAAAAACTGCACATGCCTGAAGTGGTATATGGTATACAGTAACATAAGAAAAACAAATATTTTCTACATACAAACAAGGAAGAACAAGTACGAACATCCTAAACTTTCCTCTTCTTAGATTAGGTTCATTCAATACCAATAAAAGGATACATGGAAATATGGTCAAGTGTTCAGTCGTAAATGGACATAAATTATCAAGATTTCCCAGTACTACTCGAACGGCATCCTGGAAGATTTAAAAGAAATTCTGAAGCTTTAATAGTCCTTACAGGTTTTTTTTCACATCGAAGACAATACAATTAATTAGCTTTCCCAGACTTCCTACATTAATGTTATTCTCAGGTCTTTTCAAGCTAACTCCTAGACCTTCTAATCCTCACCATACACATCTTCCTGCACTGTAGTAATACTGAGAAATAATTATCAAGGATCATGATATGGTAAAAGATAAAAAATAAAAATGGCACATTATGCTCACCTCCAAATTTCTAAGAATTTTTAAAACCAAATTGCACAGTAACACATTAAGCCTATTGTATGTTGCGAAATAAAAAGGAGGTAATAATAAAGATAAATTACTGCAGATTTGGCATATTGGCAATAAGAATGGTACAGGCACTTCCAGATGGGTTATTAGGTTGTATCATGACTGCTTATGACTTGCCTTACATTCTAGACCCAAGTCAGCCAGGAAAAAGCTGCCTGTATTGCGGTAGAAACGGTGTACAATGAGAACATGACAACTGTTACAGATGACTCAGACCAAATAAAAACATACTGGACCAATTCTAAAAACATACAGCACCACATTTTTAAAAAGTTATTTCCCCAAGGAAGCAGGCAACTCCCAACAAACAATCCCTATAAGGCTGAGAGATATTTCAATGAAACTAGAATTCTAATTTTCCAATATTTTCTAAAGAGCCAACATGGTATGCCCGTTTTAGTGTTGGAGTAGGGCTCTGGAGACCAGGGTTCGAATCCCCGCTCAACCATGGAAACCTTCTGGGTGACCTCGGGTAAGTCACAATCTTTCAACTTCAAAAGGAGGCAGAAGCAAAACCCCACTGAACAAGTCTTGCCAAGAAAACCTAGTAAGCCTTAGGGTTATTGTAAATTGGAAACGACATGAATACACATCATACACATATGAGCCTTTTTCTATATCTGAAAAAAGCTGATGCCAGAATGCATGGAAAGGGAACTTGTGGTTCTCCAGATATTACTAGATTGCAACTCCTTCGTTCCAACCAGCATGGCCAAAGGTGAGGAATGACAGGAGCTGCAGTTTAACAACATACTGAGCACCACATGTGGGCAACAGTTGCAATAAATTATTTATGATTCCACAGAATGTGCATAAAAAGGTCTAGGTACAGGCCTTGCTCAGGGCCAGTGTCACCACTAGGCAGAAGAAGCGAGCAGCCTTGATCAGCAATTGCAAGTGAGTCAATTTACTAATGTGATTTTGGTCTCAGGGAGGGATACTTTTCTGTATTCTTTTCTTCCCCAGATGTACGTACAATGGACCTGCCTCAGGTAGGCATACAACAACAACAATTTTCTAAAACAAAAAGGACCAAAAATAAATCCCACCTTTGGCACATGATGACTTCTGACATTACAGGGGAGGGAAGTTTGATATCTCACCTGCAGTTCTTCATTAACAACACTTTCATGAAGGTCGTTATTAATACTGTAAAATCAATATAATAGATGTTAAGTGCAGTTATCACCAGCAAACAGGCATCTGAAACTATGGAGTTTATTGCACTGCTAAAAAAACCTGGCTTACCTCTTCCAAGGTGAATTCTAATTTGGGAGGCAACTGGGTTCTGTTGCATGAGTTTTGCTACCAAATCCACCAGCCGAATATAGCCTAGCTGCAGCCTAGGTCCCAGGAGTGCTTATCCAGCCATTTTCAAAGTCGGGAGTTTTCTGACTTTGAAAAGTGGCTTGCTGAGCGCTCCTGGGACCCAGGCTGCAGCCAGGCTGTATTAAGACAGCAGATTTGGTGGCAAAACCTGTGCAATAAGACCTGGCTGCCTCCCAAATTAGAATTCAATTTGGGAGAGGTCAACTGGGTTTTTTAGTGGTGTGATGAGCTCCTAAACATGAAACACGCTAAAACACCCAGATTATCTAAAAGTATTTTTTCATTTCCTCATTTAAGAACATTAATATTAATTCAGACCCAAAATCCATCTAGTTTATTATACTGTCCCTTTTGGGAAGTAACACTAGACCCTTCTTATGTACTATGTACACCGCCAGTCTTGTGATAAGACATTCCTCCTATTTAACTTTGCCTTTGAAACTAGGCTGCATCCGCACTGCAGAAATAATCCAGTTGGACACCACGTTAACTGTCATGGCTCAATGTTATGAAATTCTGGGAACTGTAGTTTTGTCAGGCATTTAGATTTCTCTGTCAGAGAGCTCTGGTGCCACAAGAAACTAGTTTCCAGAATTCCATAGCAATGAGCCGCAGCAGTTAAAGTGGTGTCCAACTGGATTATTTCTGCAGTGCGGATGCAGCCCTAAATATTTTCTAATTATCTCAGAACTTTTAGAGGGTGGGGTGCAGATTCTTGGTTACTTTAAAGAAAGGCATATTCCAAAAAAAAAAAAACCCCAACAAAACTAGGATTAAACTGCAATTAACCTTCTGAATTAAAATATCAAAGAGGTGGAGGAAAAGGGCAGAGACAGTGCTGTATGTATTTCAAATTAGGGATATAAATGTTTTCTTCTGCAGTATTCTCTCTGATGGATGAGAACACAAAGATTTCTGCACAATGTCTAATTGCTATTCGCTTTTTGGAAATTAATTACCCCATGAAGAAACACACATGGATTTTCTGCGCCGAAAGTGTGTTCCTTGCACAGGAATAAAATATCCTGTTAAAATATAACGTATACTGTTCCCTGCACAGGAAATATGTTTTCTGTGCAAAAACATGTTTTCTACAAGAAAAAAACACCAGATTTTTACATAGATTAATACAGTGGACTCTTCCCATCCATGGGGGTTTAGTTCTGGATCCTCCCATAGATGGTAAACAGTGCAGATGGTCATGCTCCATATTATTCAATGGTGGCAACATGCATGCAGACATGTCAGCACATCTGTGCTGCCATTGAATATGGGGTGTGTTGATCTGCGGAAGGTCTCAAAGCCATGGATTGCCAGCCCACCGATAAGAAGAGTCCCCTGTAGTTACTGAAGAACATTGCATCAGTCTTGAGATCATCTGTATTCCTCCCAACCAGGTTTCCTAAGCTTTGGGAAACCATTTTGTTATCCTGCAAATTAATAATAACAAACATTATTTTAATTCCTACTCTAATACATTAATAAATCTATCCACAACCCTGTAAGAATGGCCTCTAATATTATTCCAATATTGGAGGTGGATGAGACTGAAATGCTATTTAACAGAGTTTGGAGACATAATTCGAAACAGGGATGTTCAGCTTCAGAGCTCATTCTCAGTTACACTCCATATGGAATCATAATCTTAAACATTTGTAAGATTACAACATTTGTAAAATGTATAAACAATTATTTTCATAACTCTCTACCCAAGTTCTGGTCTATCTATCTTTTATTTTCTTGCTGTTCTGAACAATTCCAAAGAGTGAATATTACGTAAATTATCCTGCTTACCTAACGGTGTTGCCATATTTGATCTTAAATTTATAAACATTCACCCCTACATGAAAAAACCTTGTCTCAGGCACTGGGTATGTAAAAGGTTTCAAAGATCTGTGTTCAGAAATCCAACCTAATTAAAAAGGAAAAGGGAAAAAAAATACTGTGCTAAAACACAAAATGTCATTAAGCGGTTTAGCTTCAAAAACTTCTCAAGAGCCACAATTTATCAGCATATATATTAAAATATAAAGCTTACTAAACTAGTTAACATGGGTATATTCAACTGCCCATTTTATCAGGAAATAATAATAATAATAATTTATATCCCACCCCTCTGTTAAAACAATCGGGGCGGCATACAACAGTTAAAATTCCATACAATACATCATTATCCAGAATACAATCTAAAATCCCCAAAACCCACCCACCCCCTAAAAAAGTATTAAGCCAATTATAAATTAAAACATACAAAATAAAACACCATAAAGACAATACAACTAGAAGAAATTTTGCTAAAAAGATTAAACAGACGAGGCGGTGTTGAGAGCCAAAATTGGGAGAGGTAGATAAACAAACTCCTGAGGCCGGGAATTCTAGTCAGGAAAGGGCTGCTGAAAGAGATCTGTCTTCACAGCCTTTTTGAAGCTGCTTAGGGATGTAATCGGACAGATCTCGTCCGGCAGGCCGTTCCAAAGTCTGGGGGCGGTTACCGAAAAGGCCCAGTTCCACAGCCCAGCCCTACTTCTACATTTGGTTGCATGGAGATGTTTCAAATCCAGTTGTCCCTTCCAATTCACGGGGGATTTGTTCCGGACACCACCACCCCGTGAATCGGTAAAATCCAAATATTGGAGACCCATTGATCTTAATGGGTGTGTGTAGCGCCATTTTGTCCTTCCCCCCTTGCCGTCTGCGAAGGAGCGAGACCGCAGACTCCAAGTCCACCAACAGGGAGGGACGAGTGTACATATCTAGAGTTCAACTTCTAAATGTGCTGAAGTTAGAAACAAACAATCCTTACTCATTTTAAAATTCCCCTTGTATAGTCAGCCCTCCATATCCACAGATTTTTTTATCCATGGATTCAAGCATCCTCAGTTTGAAAATATCTTAAAAATATATAAATTCCAAAAAGCAAACCTTGATTTTGCAATTTTAAACAAGGGACACCATCTTATTGTGCCATTGTATTTAATGCATTTTGTTATCCACAGGGAGTCCTGGAACCAAACCCCAGGAGATACGATGGACCCACTGTATATGTAGTTTATGGAAAACATTCCTGCTTTTCAGTCTTTTCCTCAAGAAGTTATTTTTTCTTGTTCTTTTTAAACTATTCTTTTAGCAATAGAGTGAATTAATCTGAATGGGAAACTAAGCTGTTCCATATTCTCTGATACTTCGTGGCTCCAGGATCACTTGAGGGTATAGTATGTACTTAATAGATTTTAAAGTAATGGACTGGTTATGGAGTTAAGAGCTACTTATTAAGTCATGTTTTGATCCATGTGTAAGCCATAATGCCACATAATACCGATTAACCTTCAATTCCCTAGGAACATTACCTAATCTTGTTATTTTACATCATAACTGGTTCTAATATTTTAGATTATAACCCAAAATAATAAAAACAGACTAGTAGAGCACACTGCAAATGTGCTCTGATTGTGAGCAGTACAGTTATTTCTACTTAGAAGAGTATAACTGCAAAACAGAGGACTTTTAGAAATTACTACTTTATTACAGATACAGAATGACACAAATGTATAAAAAGTATATCAACAAGAAAGGTGGCATTGTTTCCCAAAATAAGATTCCAAAATCCAGACTAGGACAGTAGATTACTAAGAACTTAATGCGACTAGATAGTTTCATGTTGCCCTTCTGTGATTTTTTTTTTTTAATTTTTGATAGGAACAGAATTACTTTTGCATTTTGTTTCACCAAAATAAGATGTCATTCTGGTTTTGTAGAAATTTGGTGGTTGTGGTAAAACCATTTTAAATTAAACATTGTCAGTATTAAGAGCTAAACCTGATGGTGGTACTAGGCTGCTGCCACACAGCAGAAATAATGCAGTTTGACACCACTATAACTGACATGGCTCTAGCCTATGGAATCCTGAGAATTGTAGTTTTTTGTAGCACTAGAGTCCCAGGTCAGTTCTTCATTGCTGCATCCCCTCACCATTAAATTTCCTTTCTACATTATTGTTATACCACTACTTATTCCCTCTTCTTTCCATTCTCCCTTCAAGATATACTCTTTTCATGAAGCCGCCCCAGGAAGCTGCGGATCGGGGCCGAGGCATCCACATTCCTCAGCCCTGCGGCGCAGCTTCGCCGGCCCAGGAAGGAGTGCTAAAATAGCCCTCCTTCCACAAATCGCCGAAGGTGTGCCGCAAAAGGCTGCCGGCACACCTTCGGCGCCTTTTCCGCCGTAGTGTGTGTGGACGCTGCGGCGGATAGGCATCCTCGGAGTGCTGGACATGCGGAGGGTCCGGCGCTCTGACGACGTCTTCGGGAAGGGGTTGGGGCGCCCAGCGTGTGGCTGCCCCTCCCCTTCCTTGCCCTGAAGACGGTGCTTTGTGCCGTCTGCTTAGGCCCTAAGTCATGAAGACTTAACCCAGTCATTTCAATACACAATTGAAATAAAGGCCAAATATGTATTAATTGCTCTTGTTCAGACAGTGGGACCTCAGTAGTTGTGGGGTGATCCATTCTGGACCCCCCCGTGGATACCAAAAGCCATGGATGCTCAAGCCCATGTTGTCCCCAATAGTGGTGCATGCATATGGCCGTGCCACCATTAGGAACAATAGGACTTCACCTGTTGTCTCTAATGGTGGCATGACTGAGTGCACATATCACCACTGGAGACAGCGGGGGCTGTCCTTAATGGTGGCATGGCCACATGCACATGCCACCACTGGGGATAACGTGGGCTTCCTGTCTCTTCTTTCCATTCTCTGATCCGCAGATGGCAAGTCCACAGATATGAAGGTCCCACTGTATTTATCTTTTCTATTGTTGTTTCTTCTTTCTCATTCTCTTGTTACCTTACATTCTATAAGCTTCTTGGAAGTAGTAACCAGTCCATTTTTACTTATAAAAGCATATAAAGTGCAAGGTACAGGACTGATGGCAGTGATGTAGACTTGAGTCAATTGACTCGGACTCAAGTGGGACTCAAATCACTTCAGTGACTCAACATGAAGGAGGGAAGGGGCAAACAAAGCTCCATCATGCCTAGCCCAGAGACAGAAGAAGGGCCTCCTTCCATTCATCTGCCATGGCCCTGGCCTGAGAGGAGAGAAGAACCATTGGACCTGATCCCCTTCCCCACTGCCATTCCCTTCTCCTTTTGTGTCATGTCTTTTTTAGATTGTAAGCCTGAGGGCAGGGAACTGTGTAGTTAACAATTTGTAAGCCGCTCTGGAAGAAGGGTAGGGTATGAAAATTATGAATGAATGAATGAACAAACGTACAAACTTGTGTATTTTTAGTGGCTGTCTTGCTTGTTCCACCTAATGACAAATATTAAAGGTACATTCTCTTTCTCATCTTCTAATGTTATATACGCCATTCTCTGCCAACAATGACATTCAGCACTATGCATTTGGCAAACAAGCCAGTTTCTGAACCACAGGATAAATGGATATAAATCAAACATTAGGAATGGGATTACACAAATATTAGTTACAGAACATTTCAATCTTCCTGGGCATTCCATCTTGAACCAACAACAACAACTTACAAAGAATGATTGGAAAGAGAAACAGCAGAATTTGAATATATCCACAAACTCCAATCCATCGTTGAAAAGAGACAATGGCACATTACACATATTATAACACTAATTAATACCCCAGTCTCATGAAGGGTCTCTTGGCCAGTTTATCACATCTTCATCTTGGTTCCTAGCCAGCATGACACTACATTCCAATAACTCCCTCCACTATTCCGATGGTTATATAACTTCCTTGGCTTTAGGCAACATTTCCTCTTCCCTTTGTTCCCCAACAACCATAGTTAAAACTGAACTTATCACCTGATCACCATACCCCCAGGTTTTGCATTTCGGTTGCTATTCGCACATACAACCAGGTGATTCATAGCTATAAACGTCTGTTCCTAGGCACTTCATTCCATGCATCTGATGAAGAAGACTTAAGTCTACAAAAGCTTATACTACTAACTTCTTTCTCTTAGGGGGGAAGCAGACGGGCGGCATGGGGCCGCCCCGGGAAGCTGCAGATCGGGGCTGAGGTATCCGCACTCCTCGGCCCCAATGCACCGCGTCCCACTCCCAGGAAGGAGCGCAAAAATAGCACTCCCTCCGCAAGACGCCGACGGTGCGCCGCAAAAGGCCTCCGCCGTGCGGAGGGCCGGCCGCTCCGATGATGTTTTCGGGAAGGGGTTGGGGTGCCCAGCATGAGACTGCCCCTCCCCTTCCTGGCCTCGAAAACAGCGCTTTGCGCCGTCTGCTTAGGCTCTCAGTCTCAAAGGTGCCAAAATATTCCTTTTACAATGATCCAGACTAACATGGCTGTATCATTGAATTTTGCCACATATAAGCAGATTTGTTCTGATATACCAATACAGGTTGGGTCTCCCTTATCCAAAATACTTGAGATCAGAAGTGTCTGGGATTTTAGAGTATTTTAGAATATTTGCATATACATAATGAAATATCTTGGAGATGGGACCCAAGTATAAACATTAAATCCATTTAAGTTTCACATACATTTTATACACATAGCCTGAAGGAAATTTTATACAAATGATTTTAAATAATTTTGTACATGAAGCAAAGCTTGTGTACAATGAACCATCAGAAAGCAAAGGTGTCACTATCTCAGCCACCCATGTGGACAATTGTGAATTTTGGAATACTTCAGATATCAGAATTCTGGATAAGGGATACTCAACCTGCAATCTAAATATTCCTCCCTTATGTAAATATTAACTGTTTTTTCTACGTACAACAAAGACTTTTTACCCATGGCTTAAATTTATAATGTATGCCTCTACCCTAAATCTTAACATTGATAAAATTACAATTTCAAAAATACAGTTAATGTATTGCTCTTGGAAAATCTTAGAAAAGTTTTAAATATCATTGTTGTATTGTACCACATATACAGCGTCCTTTAGAGACAGATGGAATGCGTCACTGCATATTCTTCAACATCAGCTACAAGCATTTGCTACAAGCATTGTGTTAGTATAAAAACCCCTTTGTGGGTCTCCTGTCATGGCCCTAAACCGGAAAAGCCCAAGCTGTCATGGATTCAAGGCGAGGATCTCACATAGATGCCTCAACAATTTATTAACAGATCAAAGGGCCAGGGTTAGGAGCTGCAAAACAGGACATTCACACCTAGGAGATTTATGAATACCAGCCAGGATGTGTCCGGCTAAGAGTGAGATAACATCATCACCCCCACTTTGGAAACTGTCTACTTCAAAGACCATCTATCCAGAATCCTTTGATATACAGTAGCAAATCTTCACCTCAGGCTAGGTTTAAAGGTATAAAAGGTTCCCCCAAATCTCAGGCATATTGGGTCTGGTTGGATTTTATGGTGACACTGCGTCACTATGAATTCTGACTCGGATCTCAGCTCTTCTAGTCCTCCTTTTCCTTTCATACACGGTTGAGTCTGTCCATCTTCATTCATTGTTGGAGCAACCTCCGTAAGTTAATTATCACCCTTAGAAAGCCTTCTGTTTCATATCCTAGCTAACTACTTTATTCCTGAGTTCTTGTGTGTGTGAGTGTACATTTGAGTGTCTTTGTATGTTTGAATACCCAAATAAATCACAAAATTAATTGAGAAAGCTTTGTCTCTATCAGTGTACTCTCTAGCCACCTCCGTAAACATAGGATAAAAGATCCCATTGGATACTTGAACTTTTAGCAATTCCCCAGGTTCAAGTTCCTCTTACAAATTCTTCAACATCAGCTACCAGAACATCCTATGGAACAGGGGCATTAATTACAAGGCAGACTGTGGTATGTAATACATCCACTTTAATGCAGTGCAACACACACCTATAGCTGTAAAGTCCAATGAGCTAATGCTTCAACTGAACAGATACAAAAAACTCTAAGCAGATTTCTGGAGTGGCAGCAAGGATGAGAATGCCATCTTCTGGCAAGTGCAGCCTCTGTTGTCCCTCTTTTCTTCTGAATGGAGAAGTAAAATATTAAAGTAGAAACAATTCTAATAAAACTGAGTCCAGGTGTCAAATAAAATGGGACAACATTCTCTAATACTCTTGAATCTAATAAAAACAAATAACTGAAAAGAAGAAATTCTAAATTTTAATATTTAAGTCTTACAGACATGGTCTGATTACACTTGTATGCTTATCAAGGAATGCAGGGAGCTGCCTTATACTGAAACAGGCCATAAGTCAGTATTGTCTACAGGGATTAGTGCCAGCTTTTAGAAAGATTTTGGAAGGAGAAATTTTCCAACTTTACTTGGAGATGCCAGAGGTCGAAATTGGAACCTTATGCCTACAAAGTAAGTGAGATACTTTCCATCTTCAATTATAGCCCAGGTAAGAGTAACAGAAAGGTTTATAAATTAATACCACAATTAAATCATAATTAAAACAGAACCACACAGTCTAATAAGTATGCTCTGCAGACAGTAGAAACTGAAACTGGGACATTTTAAATCCAAAACACATAGCCCTACTGAGCATGGACCATCTGTTGCCCACTATATCCATGGGCAGGGGTTGGCTACCCCCGGTTCACGGGCCAGGTGCGGCCCGTGGAGGCCTTGGGTCCAGATCGTGGTTGGTCGTACCATCACCGCCACCACCACTGAATGTGCGCCGCCGCGCCGTGCGCAAGCGCACGCACCATTCTGGCATCCAAAATGGCGTCCGTGCTTGCGCATGCATGCATACGGCGGTGGGTGCCATTTTGGAATGCCCAACAGCACCGGCATCATGCGCATGTGCAGAGCGCCTTTGAGAAGGCCCCACGGCTCCTGCGCCATATGAATTCGCATGCCGCAGGTGCCATGGGGCGTTCCAGAATGGTGCCCCCCACACGTGCATGCATGCGCACGACAGTGGGCATCGTGCGCATGCACACGCAGGGGGAAAGCACGCACGCATGCACGCCTGGCCCCAGCACCATTTCCCCCCTTCCTCTCAGCCCACTGGCAACAAAGGTTGCTGACCCCTGTCCATGGGCTTTGGATATATGGATTCAACCAAATGCAGACTCAAAATATTAGGGGAGAAAGGCAGGATATAAGTGCAATAAATATTTTTTTTAAAAAAATAAAAATACACAGGGGATCTAATAAAGCAAGTGCCTTTACATACAGAGGGAGAAGAAAGAAACCCAAATAATAATATTAATAATAATAATAATAATAAATAAATAAATAAATAAAATTTATTTATACCCCACCCCTCTGTTAAAACAATCGGGGCGGCTTACAACAGTTAAAATTACAGCAAATACAGACCAAACCCCAGGACCCTACCACCCTCCCCCCATTAAAAAGATATTAAACTACACATATTAAAAATTAACATAAAATCTCAAGAAAAAAAATTAAATTAATTAAAACAATTAAACAGACAAATACAAGCTGTGAGCAAGCAAGAGCAGAAAGAGGTAAGGAGACATTACTCCTGAGGCTGGGATCTACCGTAATTAAGAAGCTAATCAGGAAAGCCTACCTGAAGAGATCCGTCTTCACAGCTTTTTAAAAGCTGCTTAAATTTGTAATCTGACGGATCTCATCCAGCAGGCTGTTCCATAATCTGGGGGTGGTTACTGAGAATGCCCTCTGGGATATTGCCGACAGCCTATATTTTAATGGCTGGAGCAAATCACCCTCACTCAGGGCCTTTGCAGACTGCTAAAAATGGTGCAAACTGAGTCCACTTTAACTGCCCTGGCTCAGTGCTAGGGAATCATGGGAATTGTATTTTTTTCTGGGACATTGAGCCTTCTCTGTCAGAGAGCTCTGGTGCCACAATAAACTACAGTTCCCATGATTCTCTAGCACTGAGCCTTAAGGAAAGGTATCTTGTACAATGTACATTATGAAACAGTGCAAACCCCAAAGCAGTTTACATTCATTGCTGGTTTTTAGAAACCAACTTTAATTATAATCATCAAATAGGGATGCAGATGTGGTTGAAGAATTGTAGCAACTTGTGAAGAGTTAAGTGCTTCTTAAAACTTAAGGGAGCTTCCATTCTTGTTAAGCTTTGTTTGCTTTTTTATAACATTTGTTATAAAGTGAATTCACAAACAATATTTTTAATGCAACTATGCTATATTTCATATATTTTTACTTGTTTATATGCAAACATCTTATGTTACAAGGCACAGCTCCTCTTACATATGAGATCCTCTGTCTTGTATATAGATGGCAATCTTATTCATAGTTATTAAGGAGCAGGATTCACTGAACTCACTGGGATGGGTCATGAGTCTAACACTGAACATAGGTTTACTCAGACATCTGTTTTAATATTGTAATAGTTTAATTCCATTTGTCCAGTTGTCACTTTTGTAGGTTTTTAATTGTACTATGTTTTTAGACTTTAAGCCCTTTGAATCCCAATTTTGGGGGGAAGGTGTGGTACTAATAAATATGATGATGATGATGATGATGATGATGATGATGATGATGATGATAAGTCCCATTGAAATCAATGAGAGTACTTCTAGGTAAACATATAGGATTGCAGGAAACTTCAGTGATACTCCTGATAGCAAATTTTCAATAATTACTTTGGAAATTCCATTAAATATGAAGTCTGGACAATGACCACACTTTCTTACTTTGATACACTAGAGGGAGCAATACACTGCGACAGGACATGGGAGATGGCCTCCTCCTTTGTAGCACCTCAAGCATTACATATTTTTCCCGTCCAGTGATTTCCAACCTTTGGTCCTCCAGATGATTTGGACTTCAGCTCCTATAATTTCTGACTATTGGCCAAGTTGGCTGGGGTTTCTGGGAGCTGAAGTTCAAACCAAATGGAAGACCAAAGGTTGGAAACCACTGTTACTGACTCATGCCAGCGCTAGTGTCATTCCACTGCCAAGTAAAACATGGCTTTTTACTAAAGTTTTGGGGCCTGATTGGCTTTGTCTTAAACTATTTTAACTGTTTTTAAATTGTCTAATTTTAAATATCAAATTGTCCAATATGTTTTAGTCAGTTTAAATTATTCTTATTGTTTCAGTTTGTTAACATAAATTTTAACTTATTTATGTTATGTTTCTCTGAAGATGCCAGCCACAGATGCAGGCAAAACATCAGGAATGCACTCTTCTAGAACAGGGGTCGGCAACCTTTTTTGCCAATGGGCCGGGGGGGAAATGGCGCTGGGGGCCAGCGTGAGCGTGCTTACATGTGCGCGCACCCCCCGCGAGGGACCACCATTTTGGAAAACAAAATGGTGGGTGCCACCCACCTCCGTGTGCGCATGCGCATGCCGGGGGGGGCCAGGAGGGCTCCCTCCGAGAGGCCTCCTAGAGGCCCAGTACCGCTGCGGGTGCCCCCTGGGAGGCTTCCCTCGGCGGCGATGGGCCTCCTCCGGGGCGCTATTTTGGCTGCGTGCGCTGTGGCTGCCATTTTGCCTTCCAAAATGGCGGCCGTGGCTCGTTCGCAGTACTGCGCAAGCGCAAACAAGTCACAGACGCCATTTTGGAAGGCAAAATGGCAGCAGTGGCGGGAGGCGGCAGCGGTGTGCACGGCGGTGGCAGGGGTCAGCGGGTACCTGCCGGCGGGAGTCCTCAGACCAGGTGCGGCCTGCAGGTCGTAGGTTGCCGACCCTTGTTCTAGAACAGGGCCTCACAGCTTGAAAAACTCACAGTTCTAAGATTGCTTATGCAAATGCATGAAAGAAAACTAAATTTTATGTTGGCATCATCCAATTCATGTTGAACCAAATTCAGCAAAGTCATGCTCTAGAGCAGGGGTAGGCAACCTTTTTGAGCCGGGGGCCGGGTTGCTGTCGTTCAGACAATTGGGGGGGGGGGGGGAAGCAGCATAAATAAATAAATAAATAAATAAATAAATAAATAAAAATTAACAATTTAATTTTTTTTAAAAAAAATAAAAAATATGCATGCACACTCTCTCAGCCCCAGAAAAGCCATGGCAAAACCCCTGTGGAGATTTTGCCAAGAAAACCCCAAGAACAAGTAATAACAACAATGATACCATCATGGTGGGCGGCGATGGTGTCAGGTGGTGGTGGCAGGACCAGTCTGGGGCCGGTCCAAAGGCCTTGGGGGGCCACATCCGGCCCCCGGGCCTTAGGTTACCTACCCCTGCTCTAGAGGGAGTGCAGCATGGATAAATAGGAGTTTTTTCCTACAAAACTGCCTCTCTCCAGGTATTTCTCAACTAAAAGTTACAGTTTCAGAATCCCACTGGGAGAAAGATAACTCAAGGAAGTAGAGAGGAAGCAGAGAAAAATAAATAGTTAATATATTCTCCTGCTTCTTCTTCCTGCGATTTAAATGAGTCTGCATTGCCACTCAAAATATTTAAGACTGTATGGCCCTAAGCCATACAAAGCTCAGCAAGTTAAGACTGTGTAAAGGGTATTGTGAGAAATGTTATGTTCTGCCTTGTTTGCACTTGATTCCCCTCCAATGGGAATTTTGCCCTGCAAACTAAATTTTCCTTCAGTCCCAAAATTTCTGGCATTACAGTTTAGAAATACAGTTTAGGCATCCAGAAACATGATAGAATCCTACAAACCCTCAACACATGGAGATTATTGCTCGGTTCTTCAATAGTGGGATAGAAGCAGGATTGACACTATAATCCACAGATCTCATCGCACCACATCGTGGCCAGGCAGTAGGTATCCTGTAGTCAATCCATGCTTCTACTACTGTCTTTAATTATGAGAAAAACCTGTGAATAGCTGTCAATTCCACAGTTAGTCCATTACTGAAGTATGTGTGATAGGTCATTCCGGGGTAATTCAGAGAAAAGGGGATTTAAATTGGTTTCACTGCACCCTTCCCCATTCCTAAGGAATGCAAGACTTCTTACTGCTATGGAGGCAATCCCTCTTGGGCAGAAGAAAGGGGATTTAAAGGGCTTTCACCACAAGGACACACACAAAAACACAATGTGTTGAAAGCAAGACTTCGTGCTGACAAGGCAACCATTTCATGTGGAGCAGTAAAAGCAGGGATTTTAAAGGCTTTCACTGCACACACCCCGCTGCCAAAGACAAGACTATTTTACTGATTAAGCTTGAATAGCTAAGGAGTAAATGCAATGATGGTGCGATATGATTAATGGGCAACCTGTTATCAGTTCACAATTGCGTGGTAATATAAGAAGAATTGTTTCTGTTTTGAGTGTTTAAAACGCCACAACAGCATCAGAAGGGAAGTGTGTGTGATAATCTTCACTAAAACTTCATGAACTTACTAAAACATTCTACATGTACAAGGGAGCCTCTTCATGCCTGCCCACTTTATATGCTGCAGGACTCACCTCTGGTGCATCTATAGCGGTGTATGAAAATTCATTCTCAACTTTGATATATGTGCTGACATCATATATTCAGTGCTTCATCAGATAATAACAAATTTAGGGGCTATGCAGACGAGCGGCTCTGGGCCACCCCTGCTAGCTGCAGATCGGGGCAACAGCACGCCACGGACCCAATCCTCCCTTTTGCCTCCCCTGAAAGAGGGGCAAAATGCCACTCCTTTCAGGGGCGGCAAAAGGCCGCCCTAAGAACCGGCATGCGGCTCTTCAGCACCCTTTCCGGAGCAGTGTGTTTGAAAACTGCGCTGGAAGGGTGTCCTGATGTCGTGTGCCATGCGTGACGGTGCGCGGCATCAGGACGGTGTCGGCTTGGGGTTGGGGCGGCTGGCGTGCGGCTGCCCCGCCCCATCTCTGCCTCCAGGCTGGCCCTTTGGGCCGATCTGCAGAGGCCCTTAGTAATCTTGACTTTTGAAAGTTTCATATTTTAAGGAATTTCAAGAGGGCAGTTTCTCTTCAAGTTTGCAGAGAAATCACAGTTTATTGGACTTTATTAACAGTTCAAATGATTACAGCAGGGAGACTTGCACAATATGCAAGTTTACACAACTGTTTTTTTCCTGTGGAAAATACTGTGTTTTAAACTAGTTGCTTTATAATTAAAATGCATTATTTCTGTCATCAAAAACATTATCCACAGAAACCTCTTATAGTGATCAGTGCCCCAAACCTTATTCCCCAACCACCACTTTTCGTGTCTGCCCTCCTTCACGATTAAAACTGTCTCTCTGCATCCCTGTACTAAACAAATTTCATTACACTTGGGAATGGGGAGAGAATGTCATAAGAACTAAAATGGTATAAAACCAATCAAAATTTGCAAAGAAGATAAGCCCTAGGACAGCCTTCGACAATCAGGGTCCAAAACACACTGCAGAAATAATCCTATTTCAGACAGCTTTTACTGCCCTGGCTCAGAATCCTGGGAAATTATTGTAGCACCAGAGCTCTCTGACAGAGAAAGCTAAATGTATCACAAAACTACAGCTCCCAGGATTCCCTAGCTCTGAGCCAGGGCAGTTAAAGTGGTCTCAAACCTGATTATTTCTGCAGTGTGTTTTGGACCTAGGTACCTTCCAAAAATTTTAACTGCAACTCTTGGTACCACTGTCAGAATGCAGTGCTTTTCTAGATGATAAGAATATCAGTTGAAGACATCTGGAAGGTATCAAATTAGAGAAGGCTGTCTCAAAGATAATTGGATGGCCTCTTAACCTTTCTTCCCCTCACTGACACTTATGAATATCTATATTCCAGTGTGTTTCAAACCAATTGGAAACTACAGTACTTATCCTTCAGTTAAGCATTACCATTTTGCTTAAAACAACAAGCACAAAAACTAGAATTAAGTAGTAAAGTTTTAGAGAGGTAATAATGCTCTCAAAGATGTAGCTATAATGCCTTGGAATGCTATTAGAAAAGGCGTGGAGGAAGAATAAGGCTACAGATAGGAGATAATTCGTTCAGAATACACTGACAGCAGCAGCAAGATAACAGATGTTGGTGCACACAGTATGTATATTCATCCCACTATCATCTCCAGTTACTGTATCTTCCATGTTTTGGTGAGTTGTCAAACAGCTGCAAAATGAATTTAGCAAGAAACAAGTACAGGGCAAAAGAAGCACAGTCTTCATCACCCCCAGCCCTTGGTCACAACTCCTCAGCATTACTATAAAAAGCTATTGTCCAGCCAGGAATTACAATCTTACATACAACCAGCCTCCAATTTTACTGAATAGTTTCACGGAGTTCAGTGGATTTCACTCATATTAGTATACATAGGACCTTATCACATGGGGCCCAAAGCAGTCAGAACCCAAACGAAATCCTGACCTGATATGTATTATTTTTCCGTGTGTCCACACGACGTCGCTCAGAACCCCAACAGAACCCCAACAGAATGCGGCAAGAACCAAGATCTTTTGTATTTCGGTTTCTTCAGGAAGTACAAGTGCGCAATGGGAATCATTTCGCTTTTACCGTAAGGACCTTATCAGTTTGAAAAGACAATACGTATAGGGGGGCATTTCCCCGCCCCCGCCTGTGCTCCAAGGAGGACCTGAGGAGGTCCTCCTTGGAGCTTGGGCCCCGCGCAGGGTCCGCGCTCCAAGGAGGACGTCCTCAGAGAGGCACCTCTCTGAGGACGTTCTGCTTGGAGCTCAGGCCCCGCGCAGGGTCCGAGCTCCAAGGAGGACGTCCTCAGAGAGGCGCCTCTCCGAGGACGTTCTGCTCAGAGCTCAGGCCCCACGCAGGGTCCGAGCTCCAAGGAGGACGTCCTCAGAGAGGCGCCTCTCTGAGGACGTTCTGCTCGGAGCTCAGGCCCCGCGCAGGGTCCGAGCTCCAAGGAGGACGTCCTCAGAGAGGCGCCTCTCCGAGGACGTTCTGCTCGGAGCTCAGGCCCCACGCAGGGTCCGAGCTCCAAGGAGGACGTCCTCAGAGAGGCGCCTCTCCGAGGACGTTCTGCTCGGAGCTCAGGCCCCGCGCAGGGTCCGAGCTCCAAGGAGGACGTCCTCAGAGAGGCGCCTCTCCGAGGACGTTCTGCTCGGAGCTCAGGCCCCGCGCAGGGTCCGAGCTCCAAGGAGGACGTCCTCAGAGAGGCGCCTCTCCGAGGACGTTCTGCTCGGAGCTCAGGCCCCGCGCAGGGTCCGAGCTCCAAGGAGGACGTCCTCAGAGAGGCGCCTCTCCGAGGACGTTCTGCTCGGAGCTCAGGCCCCGCGCAGGGTCCGAGCTCCAAGGAGGACGTCCTCAGAAAGGCGCCTCTCCGAGGACGTTCTGCTCGGAGCTCAGGCCCCGCGCAGGGTCCGAGCTCCAAGGAGGACGTCCTCAGAAAGGCGCCTCTCCGAGGACGTTCTGCTCGGAGCTCAGGCCCTGCGCAGGGTCCGAGCTCCAAGGAGGACGTCCTCAGAGAGGCGCCTCTCCGAGGATGTTCTGCTCGGAGCTCAGGCCCCACGCAGGGTCCAAGCTCCAAGGAGGACGTCCTCAGAGAGGTGCCTCTCTGAGGACGTTCTCCTCGGAGCACGGACCCTATGCCGGCTTGGGAAGGGGTTTGGGGGACAGCCGGCTTGGGAAGGGGTGTGTTTGACAGCCCCGGCAAGTGACAGCCGCGGCTGTACTGAGCATGTGCAGGGCATCATTGCTTGGTTATGTCCGGGATTTTCTCACTTGTGTGCGAACAGCAAATACGGTTCCCGGGAGTGCTTCATCGCGCTTTCCTTATTTGCGCGATGATGCTAGTTGCGTCTGATAGCCATTCACGTATTGTGGGGTTTCTTTCGGTTTATTCCTGGATTTATTCTTATTGCGCTTTCTTATCGCTTTGTGGCCAGCATGTGATAAGGTCCATAGACCCACAACTTTATAAGGCACTCTTTTTTTTTTCTTTTCTTTACTGGGCTATGTGATTATTCATAACCACAGAGTTTACCATCTTGACAATAACACATACCCATGAAAATGTCTCCGTTAGATTTCTTATTAGAAGGAATGTAATCCACACAGGAACTAAATACAAAGATAAGCGGGATGATATTTCCTATTTGGAAATATTATTAATTCATTCTCACCAAATCATAAGAAAACTCTTGGTGTGTTATAGTTCTAGGGAGACAGAACTGTTTGTAAAATACAGAGAGAGGCCAAGGCACAAGCAAGGGATATCTGTGAACAGTCCTTGTAGTCTATTCCAGTTAATCGGGATGCACTTAATCAGGAAATCCACTTAACTGGGACATCTCCCAGGAAACCAATTTAGCCTGATGACAGTAAATGAAAATGATGAAGGGTTGTCTAGCTGGGTATTTAGAATATAAGTGTTGCTGTAACTCTCTTATTGCTCCCCCATCCCACTCAGTCCCACTATATAAGAGAAGAGTGGGAAGCATTAGCCACAACACTAAAGAAAAGCCTTTCAGGGTATTGGTGAGAGTCTTTCTAGGATCCTGTTTTCTTATGAAATCCGCATGGCCAACTGTCACTAGTTATCTGTGGAAAAACCATGTCCTTAGAAAGCCCATTTTCAATTAGCATACATATGAGACAATTGCTCAAAAAGCTATATGCTTATATGATTTGAGACCACAGCTATGCTCCTTCAGTGCATTTCCTTTCAGGAAAAAGCAATTTTACTGCACATTAAACTCTTCCACCAAGAGTTCAATGCAAAGTACTTTTTAAAATCCCCTTTCCATTTCCTGCAAGCCTATGGCGATCTTTATGAGCCAAACAGCTGATATACTATTTCTCTAAAATGACAAAAATGACAAAAGGGCATGTCTACAACAGTGGAGTTTATCTCACAGGAGGCAATCCTGTAAATAAAGCGTGTTTAAAGCCTATTTAATCTCGTGAATATCCCGCAAGTGCGGGATGATTTTTAGACGACATCTGGGACGTCACCATTATCCTGCAGTTAACCTGCAATTAACCCTTGAATAAACTGGCAAAATTGCACCGCTTTTTATTTTTGGGATTTTCCCGTGAATTAAAAAGCGGCACAATTTTGTTACTTTATTCACAGGTTAATTGCGGGATAATGGTGATGTTGGAGAACATCGTCTGAAAATCATCCCACTCTTGCGGGATATTCACGGGCTTAAATGCGCTTTAAACATGGTAGGCGGACGCTTACCTCCCATGTGATAAACTCCAGTAATTAAGAACACAATCCTAATTCATGAAGGTGGCTGTGGGCAATCTGAGCTAACACAGTAGAAGGCCAGTAGAAGCTAGAACCTAAGCCAGCTGAATCCAAACCCCTCTCAGCCTGGGGAGAATGGAAATTGGGGAAGATTCTGCCCTGGTCCAAACTTATGCCAGCATAGTGACATAGACCTTGTGCTGGACTGGTTTGGATCTGGCATAACTCAGCTCCTTGCTTGCTCCACCTCTGCTCTATCTCATTTGGTTCTTTTGCCAAATGAGCCAGCAAAACACTGGTACTGGTAGATCTCTCTGCCAGCTGGCTGGTCTCTGAGATCTGTAATCTCACAGCATTATTCTGTTGTTAGAGGAAAACTCCTGTGACTTGACACAT
This sequence comes from Phrynosoma blainvillii, assembly GCA_026167975.1. Lineage (NCBI taxonomy): Eukaryota > Metazoa > Chordata > Lepidosauria > Squamata > Phrynosomatidae > Phrynosoma > Phrynosoma blainvillii. Next base: position 136,173,398 of record JANUYF010000004.1, on the reverse strand, counting down.
GAATTTGTTGCTTACATTAGTAGTAACATGAACAACTATGTCATATCTACCACTGCTGTGGCAATATAGAATGGTTAACAGAGGAAAGGCACAATATCCCCAGGTAGAAGGAAGTTACATTAGTTGCATTTTGCTTGTAATTTACAGTAGAATAGCAAATATAGCTAATATTGGTGTTAAAAATAACCCCCTTGGCCATGATGCAGCCTATGAGCTGCATGTGGCCCCCAGCTCCTTTATTTTTTGCAGCCTCCCACCCCTGTAAAAATACTTCAAATCCCCCTTTAAAAGAATTAAATGATGTGTCCCCCCACCGACCTCAGATCTGTCAATTGTTGCTCCTAGAGTGTTCCAGTCATACCCCACAACATTTCACAGATGAAAAGTGGGAGGTGTATGGCCAAGCAACATCAGAGTGGTCAGAATGGCAAATGTTATGAGTAAGGAAGAACACACAAGTTAGGAGAGATTGCAGCTGTTTGCTTTTGTCTTTTGTCTGAGATTAATGGGGAAGGCAAGATTCTTCTCTCCAGGAGCAAAATATGTTATCCATGTACTGTCTCAACTCCAACTTCCTGGAAACCCACACACAAATCAAGAAACTGTGGGTAGAATTTCAGTTGTAATTTTTGGCCACAGAATGGCATGGCGTGGCCTACCATGAGAGCAAAAACTGGCCCTCAGTGCCTGCCCATTCTTGCTCTAGAACAGGGGTTCCCAACCTGGGGTGCCTGCATCCCCATGGGGTGTGAGATGAAATTTCAGGGGGTGCAACAAATAGTGGCTTGTGTCCTTGAGTGACGAGTCATAAGTCATACAGTGGGCCCTCCTTATCTGTGGACTTGTCACCAGCGGATTTCAGTATCCACGGATGGCAAGCACTCAGTTGTCAGTAATAGCAGCACATGCATGCAGCCATGCTGGCGGTCCCTGCTGTGCTCAATTAGGGACAACATTGCCAATCGTGCCTGTGGGAGAAGCCAGCAGGAGGACGAGGACCAACAGGCAGCACTGGGCTGGCTATGTAGGCACCCGCCACCACAAGGGAGGCTTTGCCAGGCACTGGAAGGCCTGAGCGGGAGAGGGTGCCTGACTGGAGAGGGTCGAGGGGTGCCCATGGTGCCTTTTCCAGAGGCTGGGCTTCTGCTGTGGGTCTCCCAGCCTCATGGAGCGGGTGGCATTCGCCTTGGCACCTCCAGTTCTGCCCACTGCTCTGCCAGCTGCCCTGCACCCCCCTTCTGACCCCCAGGCATGTCTCACCTGGATGGCAGGAGCAAGGCAGGTGACACCTGCTCCATAGGGCACAGGGGAGGGAGGTGGCCCCACAACCGGGTCAGTTGGGAATCCCGTAGCAGCAGCACAGCCTCTGCCGAGGGCACCGCAGGGACCCCACGTCCCTCTCCCAGCAGGCACCCTCGTCCACCCACAACCTCTGGTGCCCAGCAAAGCCCCCTTGGGGCAGCAGGTGCCTACCTAGCCAGCCCAGAGCTGTTTGCTGGTCCTTGTCCTCCTCCCACAGGCTCCTCCTGTGGGCACAACCACAAATGCAGCCCCAATGGCAGTGCAGTTGTCCTCAATGGCAGCACTGCTATGTCCATGTGTTGCCATTGGGGAACATGGAACTCGAGCATCCACAGATTTTGGTATCCGTGGGGAGAGGGGTCCGGAACAGATCCAGAAGGGGGGGGGGGAAGTGGTATTTCTGTGAACATTTAGTCTTGATCAGTCTGTTGGGTTCATGTTGTATATTTTAAAGAATAAATAAAGAGAGACACAAATAACAGTCTACTCTTTCATAAGAACCTAACTGAACATGAGGTGATCAAGAATGAATTTGTGTTGGGGATTTTCTCTATCTGATTTCTTACCTACCATACATGTAAGAATTTCTGTGCAGACTCATATCAAAGTTATTCAAACAATACACACACACACACACACACACACACACACACACACACTAGGCAGTTTTTAATCTGAGGAGGCTGTGCAGTGCCAATGTATTTGTATTTTCCCTCAGAACATACTATATTCTGGAGCCATAAAAGAGTAGAGCTGAAACCAGTTTTCATATATTTCCTTCCCCATTTCTCCCCTCCTTATTTACATATGTTTTCATTTTTATAATAAAATGTCCCCAAGACTTGTGGAGCAGCTTATCAGAACAGGGTTCTGTACTAAAAATGGGGAAATAGGCTCAAAATGTTACCAGAAAAATCAGGTCACACTTTTTATTCAAACAAAAAGTGTGGTCTCTCAGCCTGAGGTGAGCCTCATATACAGGCATGAACCTCCATATGAGAAATGAAACACAAAAGTATTGCTGTGTAAAAAAAAAAGGTAATATTGTCTTATAAATTTTGGCATTCTCAAGATACAGAGGACAGATAGTAGAACTGTCTATAAACTGGTAAAACTCACCCGTCTGCACTTGTTTTCTGTGAGGTTCTCCTAGGCTGCTTCCATACTGCAGAAATAACCCAGGTTGACACCAGTTTAACTGTCATGGCTCAATGCTATGGAAGTCTGGGAATTGTAGTTTTGAGAGACATTTAGCCTTCCCTGTCAGAGAGCTCTGGTGCCACAACAGACTACAGTTCCCAGAATTCCATAGCATTGAGCCATGGCAGTTAAAGCAGTGTCAATCTGGATTATTTCTGCAGTACAGTACAGACGCAGCCATAGTTTTGAATTAAATTTTCTTCCCTCACCCCCCCCCCCCCCCTCAAGTCAAAATGGCCTTCAATGTATCAACAATACTGGAGTGGGGGGAATAGGAGAATAAAATATTTTTCAAGTGGATTTGAAACGCAATGCATTTGCTTCCTGTAGCAATTGTAGACAAAGAGATGAGGCAAGGGCCTATTTGAGGGCCTGCACAGGCTGCCAGAAATACTCCATCTTGAAACCACTTTAACTTCTCTGGCTCAGTGCTAGGGAATCATGGGAACTATAGTTTATTGTGGCACCAGAGCTCTCTGACAAAAAAGGCTCAATGTCTCAGAAAAAAAGTACAGTTCCCATGATTCCATATAGCATTAAGCCAGGACAGTTAAAGTGGTCTCAAGGTGGATTATTTCTGGCAGTCTTTTCAGGCCTTCATCAGACTCTTCCCACTCTTACCTTCCACTTCAGCCGCCATTTTCTCCTTAATCCAGCAGAATGCTGTATATTTGAATTTGCAATTCCCACATGAGAAACTCAGGCCTCAGTGGATGCCACAATAATGGCCAGACACATATAATGCCCTGCTTCTTAAACTATCTGATGTGGGAGAAGGCTGGTTTCTTTTTCCCATGTGCCAAAGGCCAACACTATATATTTCACCCTTGATTGACTTTTTATTTCTTTCCCAGAAACTCTCCAGGGACCAGTAGATAATGGCTCAGAAACCAAGCCCTTTTCTGACAGACAATAAGAGATGTAGTAGAATTGTAGTAGAAAGTCATTTATGTATAGTTTATTCATTGACAACCGTATAGCCATCAAATTGCCATTTTACAAAAATGATTAAAACCTTTTAAAACTTTTACCGCCACAGATGTCTCTATAACATGTAAAACAAAATGTTTATACTAAAATTACAAAAAATGTTTCATACTAAGCACATCATAATGTTACATAATCAGTTTAAGTTAGTATAAATATATTTATTGCTGACAGAAAGTCAATGCTGGTCTTTTCTGGGGCCTAAGAGGAAAGTGCCTAAGTATAGTTCGCTTTCATCTTTTCAGCCTCAGAGCTAATATGCAGCATGGATATTTAATATTTATGCAGTTTGACTCCACTTTAATTGCCATGGCTCGGTGCTGTGGAATTCTGGGATTTGTGTGGGATATTTAGCCTTCTCTGTCAGAGAGCTCTGGTGCCACAACAAACTATAAATCCCAGGGTTCTATAGCATTGAACCATGGTAAAGTGGTGTCAAACCGGATTATTTCTACAGTGCAGATACAGACATAAAGAAGTTTGTGAAAAGGAGGAGGAGGAAGAAGAAGGAGAGGGAACAGGGCCTCCCAAGTCTTGTGTTCCCCCTTAAGCAACTCGACTTGTGGCATAGTGGTTTGAGTGTTGGACTATGAGTCTGGAGACCAGGGTTCGATTCCCAGCTCTGCCACGAAACTCACTGGGAGACCCTGGACAAGTCACACACTCTCAGCCTCAGGGTAAGGCAATGGCAAATCTCCTCTGAACAAATCCTGCCAAGAAAACCAGATGATAGGTTTCCCTTAGGGTCACCCTAAGTTGGGAACAACTTGAAGGCACACAACAACAAGCCAAGATGTATAGGTCTACTGTAAAGCTGCTCCTGTATTTTACACAGCACTTCCCTAATTGTGTCAAATTAATGTTAAATCAGAAAAAAACACAATAAAATACATGTTTACAAGGAGTTTGAAGCAGCAGAGGAGAATGCATAGGAGAAGGAGAGCACCAAACTGTCCAGACACTTTTCGTGAAGCATGAAGAGGATAATGAAGTGTGTTTTTAGCTTAGGAGGCAACAGGGAGATGAGAAAGCATAACATAAAACAGTGGATGTCGGGTGGGATGCAAAGAGCTATAGAAGGATTTTCTTTAAGCATTCGACTTACATCTTTTACACATCAGCCCTCATATTGTACAATACAGCTTTTGCAGAACATAGGGAAATTTAAATAGTTTGCAAGAAAGTAGGACATTCTGTTGTTTGCAAGAAAGTAGGACATTCTCTTGTTGAAAGGGATGTTCAAACAATCACCATGAGCGTGGCTAAAGTACATCTTTGGATAAATGCAATGGCTGTACAAAAACAAAGGAACACACTAATAATAATAATAATGACCTCTGACAAGCAATCGGGGCAGCTTACAACATTAAAAATTCTGCAGATCACATAGATAAAAACCTAAAAATCCCCAAACCCACCCCCCCTTAAAAAATTATTAAACAAATTTATATATTAAAACATATTAAGATGAAACTCATAAAAGCATCTCAAGAGACAAACAAAACAGCAGCGACTACTGACGAAAATGGGGGAGGAGGTGAAGGGCAGAACTCCTAAGGCCGGGAAGTCTAGTCAGGAAAGGTCTGCTGGAAGAGATCCGTCTTAACAGCTTTTTTAAGGCTGCTTAGGGTAGTATTATGATGGATCTCGTCCGGCAGACCATTCCATAGCCTGGGAGCGATTGCTGAGAAGGCCCTCTGGGAGGTCACCGACAGCCTAGTGTTTATCGACTGCAGCAGATTCCTCCCAGAGGACCGAAGTGTGCAGGATGGATTGTATGGAAGGAGGTGGTCCCGGAGATAGCTTGGACCCAAGTCATGTAGGGCTTTAAAGGCAATAACCAACACCTCATACTTGACCCGGAAACTGATAGGCAGCCAGTGGAGAGACTTTAGTACAGGTGTTATATGATATCTCCTAGATGTACCCGAGACCAATCTGGCTGCCATGTTCCGTACTAATTGAAGTTTCCGGACCAAGCACAAGGGTAGCCCCGTGTAGAGCGCATTACAGAAGTCAAGACAGGAGGTTACCAGCGCGTGTACCACAGTTTTGAGGTCCCTTACTTCCAGGAAAGGGTGCAGCTGGCCTATCAGCCGAAGATGATAACATGCACTCCTGACCATTGCATTTACCTGATTAGTTATCTGGAGCGACAGATCCAGGAACACCCCCCGACTGCGAACACAGTCCTTCACGGAGAGTGTGACCCTGTCCAGGACTGGAGGTTGTATCCCAATGCCTGGTTTTGGGGCCGCTACTGTGAGTACCTCCATTTTGTCTGGATTCAACTTCAATCTGTTTTTCCTCATCCAGACCATTACTGCCTTAAGACAGTCATTGAGGGGAGAGACGCCATCGGAAGCCGAAGCTGAAGACCGAGACATGAAGAAATATATCTGAGTGTCATCAGCATACACTAGATAGGATGGTGACTATTTTATTTAAAATGTGGCTTCCCAAAGCATGTGTAAGGCAGGAGGAGGGGGTCTAATTTTAAGAAGGGGGGAACATGGGGGTAAAGGGTAAACCCTTTCATAACCTGCAGACAGTATGTCTACATAGTTATATTCTTCTGACTTTAAGAAATACCAGTGTTGGACAAAAGGAACAATTCAAAATCGATTGTAGGATTATAGCTTTTTAAAACCAAAACAGTAACAAAACACTACATGTGGTTTTAAGTTGCTCAGAACTCATTATCACACAAGATGGCAAAGGGGGGATTGGGGCAGATTTTTGTCTTAAACTGACAGTCTGTTGTTGTTGTTGTTATTGTTGTTGTTGTTGTTTGCCTTCAAGTCATTTCTGACTTAGGATGGCTCTAACATTTCTTGACAGAGCGGGTTTGCCTTTGCTTGTCTCTGAGGCTGAGAGAGTGTGAGTTGCCCAAGGTCACCCAGTGGGTTTCCATGGCTAAGCAGGGATTTGAACCATGGTCACCCAATATTTCCTTAGCAGTAAGTCAAGATTTATTATCCTTTTATTTTTATATTTTACAGTGCAGTGTTATAACCAGCCTGTTATTTCTTTTGTTACATATTTTTACCAACTAGATACCACAGTAGATAGGATGGTGACTATTTTATTTAAAATGTGGCTTCCCAAAGCATATGTAAAGCAGGAGGACTGCCTTTGTTCAACTTTAATAGCTACTTAGATTGAAATAAGTTTTTATTTCAGATTCCTATCTCCATATGTCATGAACTGGGCAAACAGCCAGTGTTGGCACAAGTTAACCATTTTTGTCCTCTCTGGCATTAAACTTACTTAAAAGAGTTATTTTGATTTATGTTTAATCTTTTCACTCCCTTAGCTGTGTGACACACTTATTTTTTAGTCATTATTAACAAATCTTTGTTTCACAAAACAAAATTTAGAATAATTTAAGATACAATACTCTGGATTCCTTCTGTTCATGCATATTGATTTATACACAAGCTTCACAAAAGAATTATTACTTTTTATCCTATTCAGTTGCTTGTTATCAGATCTCACACAAAGTTGCCATGTTTTCAGAGCCAAAGGTATTGTTATTGTTATCACTGTTTATATCTCCACCTTTTCCCTAAGATTGAGACCTAAAACAGCTTACAAATTGAAAAGATTACAAAATAGTTTTAAAAAGCCAACTATTAACAATATTAACAACATGAAAACCATTTAAAATGTATACTTTAACAGGGTTAAAAGGAGTTTAAAAACAGTACAATGTAAACATTAAAGTACCTCCTTAAGAGACTTAAAACCTTCAGTTCTAAAAGCCTATTAGAAGAGAAAAGGCTTCACATGCCAAGGAAAGGACCGCAAGGAAGAGGTAATCCCTGTGTTTCCTTAGGGAGGGAGTTTCAGGGTCTAGGTGGTCCCCAAACATTTTCAGGTTACCACCCCCTTTCTTCGTAGCCGACAATCCTAGTGCCCCCAATGCCTATTTCTTGATATTAGGTCTTCTGTTTGTGCAGTAGCCACCTGGCCAGTAGCGTTTACCTCAGCTGCACCCAGCTTGCCACCACCTCCTCATCCAACACATATGAGAATATAGTAGCAACAGCAGCCCAGGCCTCCATCTTGCCCATGTCAGCCATATAGCAAAAGGAAGGCCAGCTGGCCTACTGCTTGGTTGCTGCTCCTAGGGTGACTGGGTGCAAAGGGAGCAGGAACTAAGCAGCCAGTCGAGCAGCAACCAGTAAAGCAGCCTCTTGCCTTGCAGCTTAGTTCATGTTCTTAGTTCGTGCTCGACCGGCTGTTCGGTTGATGCTCCTATGGTGCAAAGGGAAAAACATCTCCCTGGTGAGGAAGGACTCTCAGTCCTTCTTCGCTGGCTTCCCAATTTTGTCCCAGTGATGAAGGACTCTGGATGCTCCTTCCCTGCTTCCCCAAAGCCGTGCCTTCCCCACATGGCTTCAAGCCATCCCCTTTGACACAAACATTATTTCTTCTGATACCTCTCTTTTCAGCCAGTCCGATGAAAGTAAGCAGCAGCGCCACTCCAACCTGCCAATCACGTCCCAGCAAAGCTTACAAAGCTTAGGATCCCAAGTATGAAAGCTCCTTTTGCTGCCACTTCCCTTCCTCTCCCACATGCTTTAACTCCTCATCCCCACCACGTCCCTAAATGCCGGTGGTTCCCCATATCTTTCTTGCACACAAGTACTTTGAATGAAGCCCTCCCCCTGTCCCCACTTTCCTCATTGCCCCCCTGGATCTTTCCACTGCTCCCACTTTGGGAATCACTGGTCTAGGTGAAGCCACTGAGATGGCCATTATTGTGCGTCCGTCCCCATTGACTGCCATATTCATGAAGGCAATGGGACTGAAAGAAGGACCTATTCTGAGGAGCTCAGGGTGAGATATGGTCTGTCAGATAATCTGGGCCTAAACCATAGAAGTTTTCATACCTTCCAAGTGTCCCAAATTGGCAATTAATTCTCTGCCATCCCATTTTTTAGTTGCTTATAAAATGTCCCAGTTTCTTTCTCCTCCTCCAACTTTCCTCCTTATTCATCAGCTTACCTCAGTTGTTGCAAACTGAGTTCAAAATGATTCTTAAATTAAAGATAGTTTGCACTCAATGTTGTTTAACGACATATATCTCAGTTTGTATCTGTAAAATGTTGGCAAGTATGGGGCTTTATAGATCATAACCAGCACTTTGAACTGTGTTGGGAAATGGACAAGCATCTAGTGAGCTGTTGGGGCAGGAACGTTATATGATCCCAGTAACCAGTCCCAGTTAACATTCTGGCTACAGCAATTTTTACCAACAGAAGTTTTCATAAACCCCTTCAAAGGCAGCCCCATGTAGAGCACTTTACTGTAATCTAAACACAATGTAATACAGGCTGCTGCCACATTGACAAATTAACGCACTTTAGCACTGCTTTAATTATTATGGGTGCATCCCATGGAATCCTGGGATTTATAGTTTGTTGTGGCACCAGAGCTCTCTGTCAGAGAAGGCTAAATATCTCACAAAACTATAAATCCCGGAATTCCATAACCTTGAGCCATGGCCGTTAAAGCAGTGTCAAGTGTCATTCATTCTGCAGTGTAGATGCAGCCAGAGACGTCACAATCTGCATGAGAAGAAGAATTTCAACCAGTTGAACCTTTCCTGGCAAGCAAAATCTGGACAACCATGGCAGAGGCACATGTTTTGCATGCAGATAGTTGCAGGTTCAATACTGTCCTCTCCATGTTGGGCAGGGAAAACCTTTGCTTGAAACCTCAGAAAGGTACATCCAGCCAATATTCACAACATTGGGCTAGATAGGCAAATTGTCTACTCACCAGATCTCTATATTCTGGTTCTGGAACAAGTCCCATATTGGTAACATCAAGCCTGTTAATAGAACAGTACTATATTTCCCAGACTTGTTTCTGACACAAGGAACACAGTTATTTTTTTTTTATTACAACTATCGGCACACAGTACTTTTAATTAAAAGGACACAGATATTTTCTCAAGCATCCTTCAAAACACATTACTTTCTGTAATGTGAGATAACCTTGGTTAATATTGCTTCCAGTCAGCTAGGCCTCAGGGAAGTAACTTGTGTTCATTGTTCTCTGGGAAATTACAATGCTTCTGCAATTCCCCTTCATAAGTCAACAATAGATCAGGCTGTTGGGAAGAGAGTACAGTAGTACTTTTCCCCCTGGCCCTCAAGATCCTTTGGTTATCTACAGTTCACCAGACAGAGAAACTGATAAATGCTTATTATAAGGCCTTACTATTCTAATAGATGCAGACAGATGCATCCAGCATGGTGGACTGACTGATTTTTAAGATATAGAATAATGATACAACAGACAGTGTGCTATGCAAGGCACTGAAGTATATGAAAATATTTTTAAAAAGCTAGAATAAGGCTGGGGTTTAGGGCTGTAGAGTCTAGCTAAGTAGAAAGGAATGCTTTCTTGCTTTTAAATCCTTTATTTGCATTATGGGACATACATCAGGTCAGGGCAAACCTTTAATTGATCAAGTATCAGTTGTGCGACTTAAGTATACAGGCATTAATCAGATAAAGTATTCTATGTAATTCATCATAATTTCACCAAGATATGTGGTTTGTTCAGTACAAATATTTTCTTGTCCTTTAGTGATATTGCCTTTGTCAATAACTCTTTTACCTTTTAATTTGGTCAGACCTAAAAATAGAATGTCATTTGTAAGAGAGTTGAAGGTGTTACGATTAAAAATAGTGCTGCCTGTGATATGCATACTTTATGTTTTGTTCCAGTTTATGATCAAATAGGTTTTGCAGGCTTTTAAAAAAACTCCAAACCCATGAAGTGAAATGAATAATGAAATGAATTGTGGATGGGATTTTTTTGCAGAAAGCCTGCTGCATTCTCAATCCCTCATCCTTGAGAGAAAAATGAGCCCCATAGTGGTGGATTGTCTATGAGGTTTTCAAGGGTTGCAATTACTCATTTTCAGGCTACTTCTCCTTCCACTGGATCTTTTTGGCCCCAAACAGTGTTTTTCCAAAATTAAAAGTGATACCTCCGGTCACCTCAAATTTCATATCTTCCAGCATTTCACAGCTGAAAACTGAAGCATGTTTGGCCAAGCAACTATGGTTATGATGGTAAAAACTATTAATGAGGAAGAACTCAAAAGCTAGGAGCAGTTTCAGCAATTTACCTTTGTCCAAGTCCTTTAAAGCAGACAGAATCCACACTAAATCCCGTCCTATTGCGCTTTATTTTTCCGTGTGTTACACGACGTCGCACAGAACCCCGTCACAACCCCGTCCCAATGCGGCATCATCCCCGTTCTTTTGAATGCCGGTTTCTTGGGGAATTGCAATTGCGCAACCGGAATGATAGCGCAATTATAGCGCTTTCGCCGTATGTCTGATCACCAAATACGTATCGTGGAGCATTTCCCCGTCATGACCCATGGTTCCCAGCATGATTTCCCATGGGTCTGCGAGGAAGCATCTTATGACGTATACTTCCTGTTTGGATCTGGCAACAAACAGAACAGGTAAACATGGTCCTCTCTGCGTTAAGGCAATCTAGGTTTCACTTGTGTGTGAACAGCAAATACGGTTCCCGGAGGGCGCTTCATCGCGCTTTCGTTAATTGCGCGATGATGCTAGTTGCGTCTGATAGCCATTTCTGTATTGTGGGGTTTCTACCGGTATAGTTCTGGATTGATTCTTATATGCTTTCTTGCCACTTTGAGCCCCGCGTGTGATAAGGTCCCTTGAATGGGCAAGATTCAGCACCCTCCTCTCTTCTCCCACCTGCCGAGTTGAATGCAAACTAGGGACCTTATCACACGGGGGTCTAAAGCAGTCCCATCCCCGTGGCATCCCCGTTCCATCGCGCTTCCCTTACCCGTGCGATCAAACGACGTCGCAGGGAAACCCCGCCCATCCCCGTCGCACCCCAGTCGCATCCCCGTTCCATCGCGCTTCCCTTACCCGTTCAATCACACAGCGTCGCAGGGAAACCCCGCCCATCCCTGTCACATCCCTGTCGCATCCCCGTATCATCCCGCGACTTTTGGCTTCCTGGTCGAAATGGGAATTACATTTCCCGCGACCTGAAGGAAGCGCAATGGGACAGGGATGCAACTGCTTGGACCCCGTGTGATAAGGTCCTAGTTTCGTAGGCTGAGCTTGTACTTTGAGCTTGTGGCAACTGAAGTAAACAGAGGACAAAGAGAGAAAGTGGTAATAGGAGGGGAAAACTGGGACATTTTAAAAGCAGCTGGAATATCTATAGCCACCTACTTGTGGTCTATCACATTCCCTTCTATAGTGAAAAATATAGTGTTTATCTTCAATATGAACCATCACAGAGTAATAGTACTGACCAAGGCCTTGGGTAGAGGCTCATGTGATGAGTCAAGACTACCAGCTTTTCAATCAGCTTTTCTTACTCAATTTTTACAGTGGTTTGATGTGCAGGAATTAGCAAGTGAAACTTTTTACAGGACAAATGTAAGTTTTGTCACCTAACAATGGCTGCAGATCAAGCCACATTTATTGGATCAGCTACAGATGCTTATTTCAGCATGAGCAGCACTCTCTTAAGAAAGACCATTATTCCAGTTCAAAATCCTAAGCATTTTTCTTTTTAAAATTTAAGTTGATAGTATTTCCCATTCCTATAGATCTGCATGACAATCGTGTTCTGGCATAGGTTATGACTGTATTGCATGCTTTTTAAAATTTGTTTGGATTTGTTGCATTTAGCTTCATTATTGTTATTATTATTATTATTATTATTATTTGGATAACTTGTTGCTGTGGACATCCAGTACATATTCCAATGTTCTGTGAGTATTCAGTAGACATAAGTCATGGGTTCCTTTCATCCCTAAGGGGCAAGATGCTCAAAACAAAGGTTACCGGTATCTCATGGTGTTTTTGACCTTTGGTGCTCTAAGCCAAGTAAAAATAGTATTGCTGTTGGTGTGGTGACCCAATGCCACTTGTGGGGATTGGCAAATGCCCAACTTTGCCATTGCCTGCAATCACCCTTTTCATACTTATCTAAGACTTTCCAAGTCTGTTTCACACCTCTAATGAAACATGCTCTAGATCAGTGGTCCCCAAACTTTTTCAGGCTACCGCCCCCATTCTTCTTGTCTTGGGTGACAATCCTGGCCCTCCCCATGCCTATTTCTTGGTATTATGTGCACTGTTCTACTGGGGGCGGGGAGAGAAGAGAAGTATCCTAAGGAAGGGAAGTGGCTGTTTTTAGATAGTTTTGTAAATGAAGTAAAAAAAATCCTGCTTGCCATGCAGCCCCATTGGGTGACCCTGGGCAAGTCACACTCTCCCAGCCACAGGGGAAGGCAATGGCAACTTCCCTCTGAAGAAACCTTTTCAAGAATACCCTGAAATAGGTTCCCCTTAGGGTCATCATGAGTCAGAACAACTTGAAGGCACACAACAACAATTGCTGCTAGCCAGCCCAAGTTCCAAAAGGGGCCTGGAGCCCCAAAAGTTTGTATTTGGGGGAAGGAAGGTGAGGCTGTGGGGGGTGGAGGTGGCTTGGGAAAGTGAAAGAGGGAGAGCCTTCTATGGAAGGAACAATGCCATTCAAATGGGGTGCCTGGTGAGGAGGGTGGGCAGGTAGGCAAGCTCAGTACGATTTCCAATTGAGGAACAAAGGGCTGCATGGCCACCGGGGCAGCCCATGCCAAGAAATGTCCCTGAAGCCACCCTTCTCCTCTTCCAGGCTTTGCCTGTCAAAGGGATGGAGAGGGGAATAAAAGCGGGGGAAGGAACAGGAAACCCCAAGAGTCGCCAGAACATTGACAGTATCCAATGCAAGGGGGGACAGAGGAAAAGCTTGCCCCCTTTCCTTTTCTTCTGCTTTGGCTAGCTGGCTTGAGCTAGCTAGCTAAGGCAAAAGGGAAAGAAGAGCATCCACCTGTCCCCATCCCTTCTCTTTTGCCTTGGAACTAGCCGGTGTCTTTCTTACCTGAAGAAGCTTTCCTCCTTGGGCTCCTTGTAGGGGGAAGCTAAGCAGTTTCTGGGAAAAGGTGGGCATGGCAAGTATTTTGGTGCCCAAAGAGGGGAGGAAGCAAGGAAAGGGGAAGGACAGGGTCCGTTTGCTCTGTTCCAGGGTGAGGCAAAGATGGAGGAGCCATGCTAGGTCTCTTGCCTCTCAGCCTGGACAGACACAGCTTGTTTCCCACACAGCTCTCCATTAACCCTCCCTCTGTCCTATCCCAGAATGGTGTACAAAAAACGTTTCTTGCAGCTAGGGTTGCCATAATTCTCTTCCACTAAACCTCAGATGCAAAAGTCTATGAAAGCTTATGCTACAACTTTTTTCACACAGTCTCAAAGGTGCTGCAAGATCCCTTTGATACAGATATTGCAGAGTAACATGACTTATGATTGAATCTGCATTGCAGAATTAATGCAGTTTCACACCCCTTTAACTGCTATGGCTTAATGCTATGGAATTCTGGGGTTTGTAGTTTGTTGTTACACCAGAGCTCCCTGAGAGAGGCTACATAGCTCACAAAACTACAAATCCCAGATTTCCATAGACTTGAGTCATCGCAGTTAAAGCAATGTTGTACTGCATTATTTCTGTAATGCAAATTAAACCTATGTCTCTGAATTCTAGCTACTTGAGGAGAACTTTGTAAAGGTGGGTCCCTCCCCTCCATTTCTATGAGGGAGGAGGGAGGGAAAAAATCTCCCAAACAGCTATGAGACTAACAGGGACTCCTACTATAGGAATCATATCCAGGGATTGCTGTGCTGGCCAGCCCATACAGCAAAGCACAATAACATCCAAAATCCAAAAATAGTGATACCTTATTTGCCAACCAAAATGCACAAAATAGATGAAACAAGCTTTTAAAGCTCAACTGTGGTTTCTTCATTAGGCAAAGCATTAAAAATCAAACAGGAGAAATGTATCACTCTTTTGTGGATTTTGGATGTTACTGTTTGCAGTGTAGCCAAAACAGCTACTCCTGGATATGCTTTCTAAATTTCAGGATACTGCATTTTAGACACAACAGGGGAATCCTAAACAAGAGGGAACAAAGGGCTGAGACTTAACTTTTTGAGGTCTTTACCTCCAACAAAAGTCAACCTTCTTTAAAAATGGGACTGCATTTGATGTGTTTTAAGCTCAGTAGCTTTGTATTTGTATTAGAAGGGTTTTTTTTTTTTCAGATGCAACAACACAGAGACTTCTTGAGAAATTCAATAATATCTGCCAAAGGAGGAGGGAGCAGGTATTTCACACAGGAGAGAAAAAGAAAGGAGGTTTCTCACTGTGTTGCTAATGGACTTATTTGCAAATTTTATTTCCTGGTCTTCACTGTTTGTCTTCTAGAGCCATATGTTCCTCCCTTTTTTTCAAACACACGTACACATATCTATGGGGGAGGGAAAGGGGAGGAAAGGGGAGCTCCAGCCTATTAGCATGCAACTATGAGGAAAGAGGGATTCTGGACTTTAAGAAAGGGTCCCCCCTTTTTCAAACACACACATAAGCATTTCTATGTTGGGGGCGGGGGAGATGGAGAGAACGGCAGCTCCAGTCCCAAGCAAGGAAAAAGTTCCACCATGCAGTATAGCCACACATACTGGGACACAAGAAAACCTCCTGGCTGCTCTCCTTGCTGCCTTTCCCTTCCTGCCTCTGGGCTCTGGGTCTGGCACACCTGCACAGTACTACCCAGAACCTTAAGGGATCTGGATGAGTCCCCCCCCCCCCCCTTGAAGTTTCACTCCTGCCTTCAGGAATCTGAGACATGCTGCTTTTCAAAGATTTCAGTCCTGGACCTTCATGGTTTTTCAGCAGCAATGACTGGCAACTTCAAGGCTGGACCTTTGCAATGTGTAATGTGGCTACGTTTGTACCAATTTCAGAAACTTCATTTAGTTCAAAACATGGCAGCCAGATTGCTCACTGGTACATCTAGGAGTGAGCATACCACACCGATATCAAAATCACTCCACAGACTGCCAGTTTCTGGGAAAAGTACAAAGTGTTTGTTATTGCTTTTAATACTCCATGTGCTTTGGGTCTAGCTAATTTATGGGATCTCCTCCTCCTATATAATCCACCCCATAAGCTTAGGTCCTTTGGGGGATATTAACTTCAACCAGCCAGGACTAGACTGGCAACTATCACCCAGAGGATCTTTCTGTAAGCCATCCTTAGACTGTGGAGTGCCACGACAGATTCAGCATCTAAACATGTTGAATTTAAAACAGCATTACAGATCTATCTCTTCTGGCTTGGCCTACCCAGTCAATTTTAAAGTGTGGGTTTTAAATTGGTATATTTTTAATTTTGTGTCTGGATCATTTTAATGGGCAATGGTCCTCTTAATCCTATGTTTACTTGTTTTAACCTATGTGTTTAAATGGTTTAATATATCTAGTTGTATACTGCACTTTAATCTGTGTTGCCCACCCTGCCCCTGAGTCTTGGGGAGAGGTGGGTAAGAAATAAAATAATGATAATTGTAATTATAATAAACTTTGGGCCACTTCACATTTGGCATTTTTCAGTATACACTTAATTTTTATTATGCCTAAAAAAGTAGCCTACAAATGAGACAAATATGCTTGTAAACAATTGTCTCATATAGGTATATGCCAGAGAACCAGTGTTGCTATAGCTCCCTGTTGAGTGGACACGTTATAAACATGTCTTGGACATACTGTAATATGTGCAATCACCTGTTAGATTACTAATTTGAAGAGTGGTGAGGGTAATTAGTCCTCTGCTTCAGAGCCAGGCAGAGATGGGAAATGTGTCCTGTGAGTTTTAAAACCGCAGATGGGATTTTCCATTACCCAAAATGATGGCCCAAGTTGTTGAACAAAAAATTGCACATTATAATCTGTTGGCTTGGAAAACTCACTTGGCAAGGCAGTAGTATAGGAGAACATGGAATTAATTGTTTTTCCCTGGCCAATATTGTAATTTGAAATCTAGATCTCAGGGCTGAGTTAGAGACAAACATTCTATAAATATAATTTTGGCTACACTGTCCCAGTTCCAGGAAAATTGTTTGTCTTTTTTCCTCTGATATTTGAACAACCTGTCTTCACAACTGGTCTGTGAGGTTATAGGTTTGTACAACTCTGCTGTTAGGTGTTGACACCAAAACCAACTCACCCACTTTTAGATAAAAGCAACGGGGGGGGGAGCAAAAATGGGAATGATGGAGCAGGAGTGCTAACCATAAAAGGGGGGTGGAAAATCATAAGCATAGGAAGGTCAACATGTAGCTTAGCAACAAAGGAGTCACTTTCTTATATCAACTTCAAAAGCATTTATCAGGCAAACATGGGAACACTTAGGCAAACACAGTCAAACTGTTCTACCATGAAACATTACTGAAAGATCAAAGCCAGCCACAAATATTGTATTGCCTTCACCCCGCTTCCTCACTATTTTCTTCCCAAAACTAATGAAGAAGAGCAGCAATTTTTCAGTCTGAGATTACATTAAAATAGGGCTGCCTTGCAAAGGTCATTGCTTTTGCATGGCACACAGTTAAGTTTCCACAGACTAACTTGAAATCCAAAGAAAAGAAACCTTGGTGAGGATAGTAGATACAGAACAGAGAAACAATAAGTAGCCAAAGAATAAAGCAATTGCACCTGTGATGTGCACATTCAACCAACTACTTGTTAGTGGACGTCCTCCATTTTTCTTATATATTTTAGCCTTGTGGAGTTCCCTATGACCCCAGCCTGACCCTTGGGAGATGGCAACCATAATCCCCTAAATGTAAGGTCAGGCAAGCAAGCTGAAGTTGCTCAAGACCACTAAAGATTTCCTGGACAGGCAGGTTTTGGGAGTTGCTCTTGGGAATATCCCATTATATTGGAAAATATACGTAATGGTGTTTGTTTGTCTTATTTCACACTTAATGGGACAGTGATCAGATTTGATTGCACCCCTTTCTCTAGCTTCCTTTCCTTGATAGCTTTGAAACCAAATGCATTGTTTAGACCAGGGGTAGGCAACCTTTTTGAGCCAGGGGCCGGGTTGCTGTCCCTCAGACAATTGGGAGGCTGAAGCACCATAAATAAATAAATAAATAAATAGATTTTAAAAAAAAATAAATTAAAAAAAATTAAAAATGCATGCACACTCTCTCAGCCCCAGAAAAGCCATGGCAAACCCCCTATGGAGATTTTGCCAAGAAAACCCCAAGAACAAGTAATAACAACAATAATCAATATCATCATGACGGATGGTGGGGGCGGCGGCGGCGGCAGGACCGGCCTGGGGCCAGTTCAAAGGCCTTGGGGGGGCACATCCAGCCCCCGAGCCTTAGGTTGCCTACCCCTGGTTTAGACTATGCCCAGACTTAGGTAAACAATGATAAACCCATCAAGCCTTTGTCCACCTATTGTTTGACTCATTGTCAGGAGGCAGAAATTCCCTATAAGAACCCCTGGATTTTAGCAGACCTTGTGCTACCTTGGAAGTGCATGCTGAATCTCTGTCGGTCTGCGCTCTGAGATAGTTCCCGCGACCCCCTCTCTTGCCGGTCGTGCCCCTTCCACTGAACTCATCCTCATTCGCCGCCAGAAGTCCTGAGGAGTCTCTTAGGCATAAGTATATCTCCCTCTATCCTGGTCTCCCTCTCCGCCTTCTCCGCTCTTGCTCGATCCTGCTCATTCTTCTAGTGTGTGTGTGTGTGTGTGTGTGTGTGCCGCATTTGGATATTTGCTTGCTGTATTAATAAATATTTTAGACTTTAATTGGAGTTTGGTCTGTTTCAGTGTCATTCCTTGCCAGAACTCTTACATCTCTGGTATACAATTGGATAAGATCTCCGAAGCAAAGTTGGGCGCTTCACTCTCATATTTGAGCTAATTATAAATTCCCCAAAATTAGGCTTGTTTCCCAACATACTGTATAATAATTATTGGGAATTTGCTTTTCTAAAAAGGCCAAACTACATAGTTTGCCCCCTGGTCTAAACTATGGTTGGGATCCTATTAGTCCCAAGCAGAGTAGACCAAATCAATCAATTGTTGAGTGGTGAGTCAACACATAGGTAAATCCCACTGATTGAACTAGTTTTCTGCAACAGCTCATTTTGTAGGGCAGGGGTAGGCAACCTTTCCCCTTTAAGGGCCGAGGGACTTCAGCTCCCAGAAGCCTCAGCCATGTTGGCCAGTAGTCCCATGTTGGGCAATAGCTTCTGGGATTCTGGGAGCTGAAGTCCCTCGGCCCTTAAAGGGGAAAGGTTGCCTACCCCTGGTGTAGGGGGTGATAAAGAATAGGATTAAATCTGCCTTTAAAGATGACATCTAGCTATTTTCTTTGCTAATTTTATCCTAAGGAAGATCTGTCTTCTGCAACAAATATTTGTTTTGTGGAGTGTGGAAAAGGAAAAATTCTTACTAACACCAGTGCATGTTTGAAAGTTATTAATCATTCTTATATTGCATTCATTTACACAGGAATAGTTACTTCTATAATGGCTTTTCTGGGTTATGTAGTAAACTAACGTTGACTAGTTTCCTTTTAAAGAGAACATTTAAGAATTTTTAATGAAATGTTTTGGTCTCTAAATGTCTCTCATTTGTAATAATAGAAAAGCAATGATCATGAACAAAACATTTTAGAAAGTTATCATAAAAATTTCTCCAGAGTGCAAAACAGGATGAGTCCTGATTTAGTGGGAACAGATATCAAACAGCTGGGATGATGTGTAGTGAATATGTGCATTTTATTTACATTTAAAAGTGGATGTTTATTTTATTTACATTGATCCCATTTACATTTACATGACATTATTGAACTAAGATCCTTATTGAAATGCAGATGAAAATTTCCATTTATGATTTCATTCCTTTCCTCCCCTGTCTCTGTTTTGAGAGAAGGAAAGAGTTGCATGAAAGCTGGGGGAGAAATTTCTCATCCATTTACAGAAAGGCTATGAGCAAGGTTAAAAAGAAGTAACCATGCACAGAAAGTATGCAGGAAATAAATAAAAAAAACCCTTTATTTATAAATATAACACTGTAAGATTAACTTCACCTCCATCAACAGTACCCAGGTCTCTCCAAACACAAGAACAATACTCAGCAATCTTTCTACAGATAGATCATCAGTTAGTCCTCTTTGAATCCTCCTTTGTCTCCACTCCATCTTTGATTGCCCTTGTGTCTCTTTCTGACTGTTCTTCTATGCTATCTTCTCATTGCATCACTCTCCATCACACTTAGCTTCTTATTCTCTTGCGTCTTTGTGTCATTGTTGGACCATTCTGTTTTGTCTTTTCCATGTCCCCTTTCCACACACCTGTGCATCTCTAGTCTTCTGTACTCCTCTCTTTTCCCCTAGATTTTTATTCCTCCACCTTTTTTTTTCTTATCTCTCCATCATGCATCCATTATTTTCGTGGTCTCATTTTCTGCACAGGAAGGCCTTCCTTTCTTTTGCATACATTTGACCTTCTATGGACTCCCTCTTCCTGATCCTTCTTTCTCACTTCCTGTTACTTGCTGATTGTCATACTTTGTGCTCATCAATGTCATAGTTTGCCATAAACTGGAAAATGCAACATGCATAGAAGGGGGGTGACAGGAAGGGAGCAATATAACAAACAAAATCACCAAGCCCCATCTTGTTCAGCCAGTTTCATAGGAATTATTTTCTCCCCAGAAACACATAATGTATATTAACACACAACCTTTGATGGCTGTGGTAGAATAGGTATGAGGACAGATTGAACTTCTCAGGTTGTAGCAAGTCTGATATCTGTACACTTAGTCCTACACGTTTGCTGGTTTAATATCCATGGATTTGATTATTCTAGAGTTTTCCATTGCCCCACTCTGGCTGCTTTCCTCTTCCTTTCCAGCATGGAAGGAGTGCTTTGTTCAGATTCCTTAGCCCAGGGGTTGGCAACGTTAACATACCTGGGGCCGGTCGCTGGTCCTCAACTCTTCCGCCGGGCCGGGGGGGGGGGAAATGGCGGCGCGCTCACTCATGTGCGTGGCCGCCGCTGTCATTTTGACAAACAAAATGGCAGTTGCGACTCGTTTGCGCATGCGCAGGAGTACTGTGCATGTGCAAACGAGTCACGGCTGCCATTTTGGCAAACAAAATGGCGGGCGCAACATGCGCAGTGGCGCGGTGGCGGCAGCGGGCGGCGGTGGGGGGCGGCAGGGGCCGGGCGGCAGGGGTCAGCATGCCAGGTGCGGCCCGTGGGCCATAGGTTGCCAACCCCTGCCTTAGCCCATAGAGACAGGAGTCTAGATTGAGTGAGTCCCCTAAACCTTGTCTCTTTTTGTATTCCTATTTCTATGGTAGTGATAGCGAACTTTTTAGGCACCTAGTGCCCAAACTAAATGGCTTTCTGGCACCGGGTGTTACCCCGTGTCGGAGGAAGGACTTCCAAGGGGAACAGGACCTCGAGGGCGGGACTTCCACCTTATGAAGATAAGACTCCCAGGGTGGGACTTCTCCCTCCTGCACCTTCCCTGGTCTTCAGCTGCCTCTCTGGAAAAGGAACAGGGTCATGCCTTTTCCTCTTCTTCCCCACTCCGTGTGCCAGGGAAAATAGATTCACGTACCATCTCTGGCACGCATGCCATAGGTTCACCAACACAGCTCTATGGGGTAAGGAACATGAGGAGTGCACACCCTCTGAGAATGGTGGCTATTGTGTGCACATTCGTGCAGTGGCCTTGGGCTTCAGGAGGGGGTGGCAGTGGCGGGATCTGGCTACCAGGCATGCATTTGGTATGCTCCCCTCTTGAAGCTTTAGGCTGTTGTGTGAATGTGCATGTGGCACCCTTGGGCTTTAGAAGGGAGTGGTGGCAGCGGTAGCAGTGCTCAGTTGCCAGGTGTGCATGCTGTGTGTTCTCCCCCTTTGGGGAGTCCACCAATCACCGAATTCACAAGGTTGAGGCCAGGCCTTGCCACCACCTCTACTGCTGTCCAGTGTTTGCAGTTTTTTTCCACCTTGGTGGGGGTTCCTGTGAATATAGAGTGCATATTAGAAAGCAAAGCAAAGCAGCTTCATTTATACACCGCTTCATATCGTGCTAAGTGGTTACAACTGTAAGCTCATTGCCCCCAACAGTTGGGTACTCATTTTAGCGACCTCGGAAGGATGCAGGCCTGAGTCTAGCCTGAGCCCTGGCTAGTATTGAACTCGCAACCTTGTGGTTTATGAAGGTGTGGCTGCAGTACAGGCATTTAACCACTGCCCCACCAGGGCTTGAATTTCTAAAAAGCTCTGACTGAGCCCAGGTGGGAACAAGGCTGATGGGTGATGGCAGCCAGCAATTCGGTGGCGATTTAGTATGTGATAATCCCCACCTCCATCCTGCCTCCTGGCTGCAGCCCAGGAGGCTTGATTCAATTTAAAACCCCAAGCAATAACTCCAGTGTCTGGGATGGGCTATAGCTCACTTCATCTGGGAACTGTAGGGTAAAAATAATGTTCTGTCTTTTCCTCTTCTATACCTGTGTGTGTATGTGCCTTCACTGGGTAACCTTGGGCAAGTCACACTCTCTCAGCTTCAGAGGATGGCAATGGTAAACCCCCTCTGAAGAAACTTGCTAAGAAAGCCCTGTGATAGGGTCGCCATAAGTCAGAAATGACTTGAAGGCATACAACAGCAATAACAACAACATGTGCCTTCAAGTCACCTACTAACTTATGAAGACCCCATGAATTTCATAGGGTTTTCTTAGTCAAGGAATACTCAAGAGGTGGTTTAGCCAGTTGCCTCCTCTGAAATATAGTCCACAGCATGTAGTATCCATCTGTGGTTTCACATCCAAGTACTAACCAAGGATGACTGTGCTTAGTCTCCAAGATGAGACAAGATCTGGTGCCTTTAGGGTACTTAGGCTCTTCTTTTATGTCTGTCCTGCAGTGAATTATTCCTAGGTTCCAGACTGATCTTGTCCATCTGCTTCTCACTTTCCTGGGTGGGTACTGTAGTATGAGAAGTAACTGAGGTAAATCTCTGCCCTGTGTTTATTAGGCTGATTACTTGCTCATAGGATGTTCACTGAATGAGAGCTAATGGCAAGATAACATCTGCTAATTAAGGAACTGGCATCCAGCTTTTTGGGAAAAAGTACTAATCGCTGAGACAGTGCTAATTCTTTCTCCCATGTGGGGAGAGAGATATAGTAAAAGGCAGTTGTAGTTTTTAGTAAGAGACACTTTCTTGCCAGAATTAGTTGAAGGGATGTGGTTGCTCTTTGGGAATAAGTTCCTTGTGGTAGGAGTGAGTATTCTGTTCATTGGCAATTGTAAATAAATCTCCAATGCCAGGCTTTTCTGAGCTGACTCTGCTTATTTGACTTCTTTTTAAACTGAGGTTTCACATAACCAGGCCCAAACTTACATGGTGATTTGTGGGAGATGGATGCATACAAGTACACAAAGATCCCATGTATGTTTTTCATTTTTAAAATAGCTCTGTAGCTATAAAAAAAAAAGCTTTTACATACAGATAAATAAGGGGAAATGTGGAACCAAGAGAGAACAGAGGGGAGCTGCAAAAGAGCTCTGGAGCTCTGGAGCAGGCTCTTGTTCTCTGTCACTTTAGCTGAATCCACACCTGTAAAATAATTTATTCTTACCTTGATCCCAATCCTGTTTGAGCACACAGGATTTGAAGTGAAAACACTTCTTTTTGACACCTGAGGGCTTTAAAGTAGCAATAGCATTTAACAATACAATTTACATTTGTATACCGCTTCAATAGTGAACTCAGCACTCTTGGAGTGGTTTACAATCTGTAAGCCAGTTGCCCCCAACAAGCTGGATACTCATTTGACTGACCTATGAAAGGATGGAAGGCTGAGTCAACCTTGGGACCCTGGAATCGAACTCACAATGTTGTGGCTGCACTACTGCAATATTTAACCACTGTGTCACCAGGGCTCCTTGTAAACCTTTTACTCTTCAGTTTCTAGGAAAAACTGTGGGTTTTTTTAAAAACATGTGTCTTGCACTCTGAATTGAATGTGGAGTGGGATTGGGGTGGGGTGGGGCAGAGAGGTTGGTGTGTGTGTGAGACCAGTTGGTGAGAGCTTACCTTGGCATCCGCATCCAGCAAACATGGTGTTACCATTTTGTGTTGTTGATGATCAGCTGCTTCATCAGCTGCAGCCCCAAGAAAGCCACAAAGGGCAGAAGAGAAAAGAAGGAGTGGACCCAAAGTTTGGTGAATTCAGTAGGACTAAATGGGCATAGCATTAATGTCCTCTGTCAAAACCCTTGTCCCATTAATTTCAATGAGATTTGCAATGGTTGTGCTTTGTGAATCAAATAGGTGAAAATGCCAGAGTTAATGGAGACTGTGCAGAATGCTGCCAACACCACCCTTTCTCTCTTGATCAGGGGTAGGCAACCTTTCCCCTTTAAGGGCCGAGGGACTTCAGCTCCCAGAATCCCAGGAGCTATTGGCCAACATGGGACTATTGGCCAACATGGCTGAGGCTTTTGGGAGCTGAAGTCCCTCGGCCCTTAAAGGGGAAAGGTTGCCTACCCCTGCTCTTGATCATTGTCTTGAATTTGGGCTGTTGCAATGCTTGGAGGAGCAAGGAGGGCTGAAAGGAGACCAGACAGTGTCCCCTACCTTCCCATCTCCCCCTCCTCATTTCACCCATTCCTCCCTAGCCAAAGCACTGGAGGAGGCATTCAGTTATCCTGGTTGAGGGAACCTGCTGAGAGAGCCATTGAATGGAAGTACAGGTGGGTGATTAGAGTGAGAGAGAAAGAAGAAAGACTGTTGGTTGATATGAATATGCATTCTGGGAAGAAAAAAAATACAGCCATTGCAGGCATGACCTCAAAATAATCTGATTCATTTAATACATAGGCAATGGTAAAAAACAACAACAAACAAACAACCCTTTATACAGATGTGACTATGAGGGGGGATGTGTGGCTCTTAAGATAAATTTGAGTTTGGATTAAAAAGAGGGTACCTGGAACTAACAAGGAAGAAAATGAGTCTGGATACTGCACACTGCATCTGAAATATTTTGCGGCTGTGGATTCAACCTTTAACTTCTGCTTTTTGTCTCTTTCTTCACTGACCTTTTCCTCTTTTCTTGTTCTTCCTCTCCATGTCAGTAATAACATATGAAAACAGAAAATATTAGTAAGATCTACATTATTTTGGAGTCGGGTTCTCTCTGTTTAAATTGGGAAATCTGCCTCTGGGATAGGTTGGGCACATGAATGGAAACCAAGCATGGGAAAAAATTATGTAATCTCACCCACTTTTAAATTATTATAATTGCTCCATTGTTTAAAGGTGCTACCTGATGTAACAGGGTCAAGTATTTCTGCCATTAATGACGTAGTAGTTTTATGTTTGAAAGGTGGGACCTGCAACAAAAATGTTACATTGTGGAGCATGCATTACACTAAATTCCATCCGTTCTTTCACATACTTGGCCAGTCCTGCCTCCCAGCATATCATCTCCCTATGGTCTGGCCTTTAGCAAACAACTACCCCTGCTCCCATTTTGAACTTTTGCAAAGCTTGCAGATCTCCCAAGCATGCTGATACCTTTCTCTTTCTTGTGTGTGGATAATATCATGTTGTCTTCATAACAACTTTTATGTGAATTTGTGTGTGTGCTGCTGTAACTGTCTCATAAAAACATGTACACCCTCGTTATCCTTTTTGGGAGCAGGAATGGTTGATGTTCATTCCTTCCATCTCCTCCCACTAAAATGTTCTGATCCTGGTCTATACCGTTGCACAGGTTGTACTTCTGAAAAATAGTGGCAAACTACTCATGAGTAAGTGGTCCATCTTAGTAAAATATGGATGTGACTAATAAATAGTGAACAAGTGAGGCATGCAGGACATGTAGCAGTGTACCCATCTCTCCTAAGTGGAATTTCTTGATGCTCCCATTTCTGCCAGCCATTGCCTTCAAATGTGGCATACCAGTTTCATCCCTGGCTCCAATCTTGTTGGTTTGCCATCCACATCCATTATTAAAGGGTGTGGAAAATAAGATGTGTGACTCATGGGCCACACCAGGAGGGATATCTGCAAATCCCACTTTCTCATATTGCATTAGAATTAGAAGTAGAAAGTCACTTGCACTCCTTCCTTAAATGTATGAACTGACTTTTAATAAGCACATTTAATAGGTTTCTGCTACAGAAGTAATAACAGATTAGCAAGCTTTTGCAAGAGAAGATTAAAGGCTTAGCCAATTAAAGACTATAATAAAATAAAATTTCTTATTAGTGTACTGCTTATTGTTTGTCAAACAGCTGCCAAATTTACTCTCAGATAATTGTGCTACACATGCAATTTAGAGTCCCAGTGTTGTAAAAAAAATCATATTCAACATATTCAAAATTACACTGTAGGACACTGTAATCTGATTTATTAAGTGCATGTATTTTACAATACGCAAGGGTCCATGGATTATCTATGGAAGGAATTCCATGCTTGAATAAGAAGTTATACTATCAGTGGCTGTTAGCTAATATAATTAGATAGATCCTACATATCCAGAGGCAGTATCACACTGTTGGAATATCAAATGCTGGGAACAGATCATGAGGAAGGTTTATTGTAATTATACCCTTAAAAATATCCACAATCAGCTGTGATCCCTTACCCAGTAACCTGGGCATAAACTCCATTAAATCAATCAGATTTACTCCTGAGTAGACATGTCAAGGATTTTGTGGCTGTAAAGCTGTAATTACAACTCATTGCACTTTCATAACAGTGAATTATAGGTTGGGCTGCAATTCTTAAAAGGAGCAGAGCATTTGATCTAAACCTTAAACACTGGTGAATTACATGGCAACAGAGAATGTAATGTAAGAGTAACAAAGCCAACCTAACAACACAACTGCCACAGTAACTACAGTAAAAGGGAATTGCCATAAAACTAAATGCCATTTAGAGGTAAATTTTAAAGATAGGTTTGCGAACAACACAGTTCTGAAAACAGCAGGAGGTTTTTAAAACACCACACTACAAGCTAAAAATAAATGTATTCCTAAAAACAAAAAACGCTGAACATGTAGTTTAAATGGATATTGTCACAGTTAAAGAAAACATGAAAATAGATTATAAGAAAGCAAGAGTAATTGAATGGGGGATAGATTAATATATGTGGCAGTAGTTAGGATAGGAAACCATATAATCCTACATTTCAGAAAATTGACAGGCTGAAATGGGATCCCTTTTCCCACCATTTGTTCCAAAGCTGCATTCATCAGAACTGTGCATACATATCTGCCTCAAGCTATCTGACAATTCCCTCATGCAGAGGCCAACACACAGACACAAGTCCTTGTCTGTCAGCGCCGGGAAACAACTCCGGGAAAATGAAAAGAAGTTGAGATCTCCCTTTGTCCCTGAAGAGATTGTTACAAAGAGGGATTTAGACTGGGGGGGGGGGGGGAGTTTTTCTGAGACCAATCCTCTCTATGATAATCTTACACTTACCACTGAAAGA
Organism: Phrynosoma blainvillii; assembly: GCA_026167975.1. NCBI lineage: Eukaryota > Metazoa > Chordata > Lepidosauria > Squamata > Phrynosomatidae > Phrynosoma > Phrynosoma blainvillii. The sequence goes on along the minus strand of JANUYF010000004.1, from coordinate 136,146,443 downwards.
TGCTAGAGGCTCAACTCAGATACATATTTAATTGTCATTTACATATTATGCATATGTATCTTGTGAATTTATACATTTAGCTTTTGCAAGATGGCTCCCACCAGGCTGCTTTCACCAAGCATGGTTCCACTAAAATTAATGTGTGGCTAGATATACTTAACTATCACTGCACTGTGATCTTCAACATGCATGCTTTTTGCTTCTTCCCAGAATACTTTCTCCTCTTTTGCCATCTGAGGATCTGCCCTGTTGTTTTCTTGTATTCCCTACTTTTTCCTTCAAATACAACAACTTTTCTTAAAAAGATATAGAAACATAGAGTTGGAAGAGACCACAAGGGCCATCCAGTCCAACCCCCTGCGATGCAGGAACTCAAAATCAAAGCATCCCCGACAGATGGCCATCCAGCCTTTGTTTAAAGACTTCCAAAGAATGAGACTCCACCACCCTCCAAGGGAGTGTGTTCCACTCTCGAACAGCCCTTACTGTCAAGAAGTTCCTCCTAATTTTGAGGTGGAATCTCTTTTCCTGTACTCTGCATCTGTTGTTCCGAGTCCTATTCTCTGGAGCAGCAGAAAACAAGCTAGTGCCCTCCTCAATATGACATCCCTTCAAATATTTAAAGAGTGCTATCATATCCCCTCTTAACTGTCTCTTCTCCAGGCTAAACATACCCAGTTCCCTAAGTCATTCCTCGTAGGGCATTGTTTCCAAATGAGAAACAATCATTTCACCATTTTAGTCGCCCTCCTCTGGACACGCTCCAGTTTTTCCAACATCCTTTTTGAATTGTGGTGCCCAGAACTGGACACAGTATTCCAGGTGGGGCCTGACCAAAGCAGAATACAGTGGCACTATTACTTCTCTTGATCTAGATACCATACTTTATTAATGCAACCTAAAATTGCATTGGCCTTTTTAGCTGCGGCATCACACTGTTGACTCATGTTTAACTTGTGGTCTACTAGGACTCCTAGATCCCTTTCACCCGGAGTCTCGTTAAGCCAGGTGTCCCCCATCTTATACCTATGCATTTCATTTTTTTGCCCTAAGTGCAGTACCTTACATTTCTCTGTGTTGAAATTCATTTTGTTAGCTTTGGCTCAGCTTTCTAATCTATTAAGGTCATTTTGAATGTTTATCCTGTCTTCTGGGGTATTAGCTATTTCTCCTAATTTGGTGTCATCTGCAAATTTGAGAAGCATGCCCCCTATTCTTTCATCCAAGTAACTGATAAAGATGCTGAATAGCACTGGGCCCAGGACAGAACCCTGTGGCACCCCACTGGTCACTTCTCTCCAGGATGAAGAGGAGCCATTGCTGAGCACCCTTTGGGTTCGGTCAGTCAACCAGTTACTAATCCACCTAAGAGTTGTATTGTCTAGCCCACATTTTACTATCTTGTTTGCAAGAGCCTTACTGAAATCAAGATATGCTATGTCTACCGCATTCCCTTCATCTAGCAAGCTAGTAATTTTATCAAAAAAAGAGATCAGATTAGTCTGGCATGACTTGTTTTTGAGAAACCCATGTTGACTTTTAGTGTTTATGGCATTCCCTTCTAAATGTTCACAGACTCTCTGTTTAATGAACTGTTCTAGAATCTTTCCTGGTATTGATGTCAGACTAACTGGGCAATAGTAGTTGGGATCCTCCTGTTCCCCTTTTTGAAGATGGGGAAATGTTTGCCCTCCTCCAGTCTGCTGGGACTTCTCCTGTTCTCCAGGAGTTTTCAAAGATTATTGCCAGTGGCTCTGAGATTACATTTGCCAGTTCTTTTAATATCCTTGGATGTAGTTCGTCTGGTCCTGGAGACTTAAATTCATTTAGGTTAACCAGGTATTCCTGTACTACCTCTTTACTTATTCTGTGCTGTATTTCCCCTGTTGTGTCCTCTGCTCCATTTTCCTCAGATTGAGCACCCTTTTCCTTCTGTGAGAATACTGGGGCAAAGAAGATGTTGAGTAGTTCTGCCTTTTCTCTGTCTCCTGTTAGAATTTCTCCATCTTCTCTGGCAGTTGCCCTACCATTTCCTTCTTCTTTCTTTTGCTGTGGACATAACCCCAAAAGCCCTTTTTTATTGTTCTTAACCTCTCTAGCAAACCTGAGTTCATTCTGTGCTTTGGCTTTCCTGACTTTAGCCCTACGTGTGCTAGCTATTTGTTTGAATTCCTCTTTAGTGATTTCACCACTTTTCCATTTCTTATACATTTCCCGTTTGGCCACATATGCATCACTCCAAATTTTTATGAAATGTAGGGTTCATAGGGTTGTCATGTATCCTGTTTTACAACAGAAGTCTTTGATTTGAAAAGTTGTCCAGTCCAAGTCTGTTTTAAAGACAAAGAGCCCTAAGAAGGCCTTCGGAAAGAACCTTCAAAGTGCCCACATGGACAGCAGAGATCTCCAGATCAGTCTTCCCTACTATGATGTGTTTCTGATTAAATTGTTGTTGTTAACTGCCATCAGGTCAACGTAAGGTGACCCTAATGAATGTCAGACCACTAAAGAGGAATTCAAACAAATAGCTAGCACACGTAGGGCTAAAGTCAGGAAAGCCAAAGCACAGAATGAACTCAGGCTTGCTAGAGTCACCCTATCGTCAACTCAGGTTTTTGCAGACTCAGGGCTGTGGCTTCCTTGATTGAGTCTATCCAACTCTAATGTGGTTTTCCTCTTTTCTTACTGATTTTCTATTTTATATAAGGAATACCATTTTGCTATGCCACTGTATTTAATGGAGTTTGAGCATCCACAGATTTTGTTATTCATGAGGGGTCCTGTAGCCAAACGCCAGTGGATAACAAGGACCCACTGTACCACATTTCAGATTAGTTTTCTTCCTATCAACTTTCACAACCACAAACAGAAAATGGAAATGTAATGGCATGGACAATCCTTACTTTAGTATTCAATATCTTTACACTTCAGAATCTTGTCTAGTTCGTTCATAGTTGCCCTTCCCAGTCCCAGTCTTCTGTTTTCTTCACTGCAGTCTCCATTCTGATTAATGACTGAGCTAAGGTATGGAAAACCTTGAACTATTTCAGTGTCTTCATCATGCACTTTAAAGTTATGTAAATCATCTGTGGTCTTTTGGTTTTCTTAATGTTCAGATTTAAAGCTACCTTTGAACTTTCTTCCTTGACTTTCTTCAGTAATTGTTCCAAATTTTTACTATTTTCTCCTAGTAAGAGTATTGTGTCATCTTCATATCTTAGATTATTAACATTCCTTCTTCCAGTTTTCATGCCTCCTTCTCCAAGTCTAACCTTGCTTTATGTATATGTTCAAGTTAAACAGATAAAGTGATAAAATGCAGCTTCTCCATTTGCTGTCCTGGAAATAGCCTGTTGTCTTGAGTACATAAGGACAATCAAATGTTGTGGCACACCCATTTCTTTAAGAATGATCCATAGCTTTTCATGATCTACCTAATTAAAGGCTTTGCTATAATCTATAAAGCACAGGCTGATTTTTTAAAATGAAATTCTTTGGTGCATTCCATTATCCAATGTACAATATATGTTTGCAATATGATCCCTATTTCCTCTTTCTTTCCTGAAGCCAAGTTGGGCAAATGGCATTTCTCGCTCCATGTATAGTAAAAGTCTTTGTTGTGGAATTTTGGGATCACTTTGAAGGCATGGGATATTAATGCAATGGTTTTGTGGTTATGGCAATCTCTGCTGTTTCAATAGTAGTAATTATTTCTTAATTTGCACGTATCTAATAAATTAGCAAATACACAATTTATGTAAATTGGTGTCCTTTTATTTTGTTTTAACCTATAATTTAAGCCACCTTGGGCCTCATATTGGAAGACTGGTGGGATCTAAATTCATTGCAATACATAAATAATAAAAGTGCAAATTTAAAGCAAACCATAGATTTGTACAATTTTATGAAAGGTTGAGAACAGTGATTGTGGATGCTAGGTTACTGTCCTCCAGTATACGTACCTTGCGTACTTCACACATTGCATAGTTAAACTATGGAACTGTCTACTACAAATTCTAGTGGTGGCCACCAACATGAACAACTGCAAAAGTGGATTAAATTAACTCATGGCAGATAAGGCTATCTTAACAGTTCTATTTTTCTTCTAGTATCAGAGGCCGCACATTTGCTGGGGGAAATGAGAGGAAGCGTGCTATTGTAGTCATGCTTTGCTTGTGGGTTTCCAACAGGCAAATGGGAATAAAATGCTGGGATAGATAGGTTTTCCATATTCTTCTTCATGGTGAGCATTAACAACACATTAACAGCATCAAATAAATGTACTGAAGAAACAACATTCCTCTCCCCCATTTTCATATTTTGTATAATATGTGCAAAAGATGATTTAGGAACATGGTGGATTCAGTTTCTAACTACTTGTGTCCACTCAAATCCATCTTGACATAACGTGATAATTATCAATCACTGGATGCTTCCTTCGTTGCCAGTCAGTTAATATGGAATTTACCAAATCCTAAGGTCAGGTGGGTTAACTAGCAAGGAAAGGTCCCTTCAGAAATACTGATCCCTCACCTGTATACAGAGGCTGAGATAGCTTGAGACTGACACCACCAAAACAAAAGTAAAATTGTTCTTCCACGCTTTGTTGACAGAGTTTAGTAAAAACTACAAGCTAAAAACACTATGATTGAAGACAATAAATGAACGATTCAGAACATCCCAGTGATACCAGCCAGCAACTCCTACTTGCTCTAGCCTATGACAGTGATGTTGGACCAATAATATTATTTTCAACTGGCTCCTTGTCCTTAGACAGTTATCTCTTCTTCCCCAATTTACCTTGAGTGCTGCATGTTCTAAATTAGATCAGATGTTTTAATTTATTGTTTTAATTTGTTTTTTAATGTTGATTTAAGTTAATTTATTTTAAGGGGGCCTTATATGTTTGTTGTACTGTTTGGGTTTATGATTCATTTTAAATGTAAGCAGCCTTGATAGCCTTGGCTAAAGGTGGGGTATAAATAAATAATAATAATAATAATAATAATAATAATAATAATAATAATTATTATTATTATTATATGCACTCTTATTTGTAAATAACATAAATGAATAGGATTTACTTATAAAAAAAATGCATAGGTTTGTAAACTTAAGCTCACTTAAATCAATGCAAAACATTTGCCCAACAACCATAAGGAAATAAAACCAATAACTTGATAGATATGTTGGTGGCTCTTACTATGGACGTTATCACACGGGGTCTAAAGCAGTCCCATCCCCGTCGCATCCCCGTCCCATTGCGCTTCCTTTCCCCATGTCTTCACACGATGTCGCACCCATCCCCGTCGCATCCCTGTCCCATTGCGCTTCCTTTCCCCGTGTCTTCACACGATGTTGCACCCATCCCCATCGCATCCCCGTCCCATTGCGCTTCCTTTCCCCGTGTCTTCACATGATGTCTCACCCATCCCCGTCGCATCCCCGTCCCATTGCGGCATCACCCGGCATCATCCCCGTTCTTTTGAATGCCGGTTTCTTTGGGAATTACATTTTGCCGCGACCAGAATGATACCAGAATGATGCTGCTTTCTGTATGCCGGTAAGTTCTGGATTGAAAAGGAACCGCAATGGGATGGGGATGCGACGGGGATGGGACTGCTTTAGGCCCCGTGTGATAACGTCCTATATGTATCTTACACTTTGTAAGTTTGGTACCCCAGGTCTGTCATGGTAATGCTTTCAATTAAAACATGCTTCCTAATAATGGGAAATGGAAAGAAAGTATCCAGATATGTTCCTTGATAGGGAAACATGCCATTTGGTATCCACATGGGAGAAACGGGCATAATTCAGTGCTAGTACTTCTTAGCTCTAGCCAAATTTGAAGATGTCTTTTTACAATGTTATTGGCAGCCTTGCTTCTTCCCAACTCCTACAATGACATGAACTTGGACAACTACTAACACAATATAATAAGTGATGACTATTACTTTGCCAGTTCTAGTTCTTGTACTTACTACCCTGGGTTAGAATTGGATGACTCTCCAGGTGGAACTGCAAATCCCAATGCATCACCATTGGCTGCTGGAAGTTGTAGTAAAGGGCTGCACACTCACATAGTCCTAATATCTGATCCCATGCACTGTTATTTGATGCATTAGGATGTTTGGATCCATAGCATTATTAGTTGTGGAATACCTTCATCCAACAAAAGCCTTTTTTATGATCTCATAAAAACTTATCTGCAGTGAGCTGGATGGGAAATGCTGCTGACATATCATCATCATCATCATCATCATCATCATCATCAAACAAAACATAACCTAAGCAAATGTTTGCTATGAGGGCATATGGCAATGGAAACTCTTCTTTTTGTGCTTCCACCTTTAGATGTTAGAAGTGACTGGAAAATATGGCCTTCTTTGCAATGACACCCAAAGTAGAGAATTATTTCACTGAACAGGTTCCCTGGGTGCTTTTCCATTTAACAGACAAAGACTGTAATATTCTCTCATGATTCTAATTAGTATTTGAGGCACATTAATTGTTAGCTGCCAATTTTTGAGTAGTTTATTGTTGTTCTCTTATTATATTTCATTGTGTATTACTATTGTAAAATGTACAGTTAGAGAAAAGGATCCTGGAATCGTCAAAATGAATAACCGAACTGAATGCACTAGAACGTTATGTCTTTGGACCAGACAAATATTCCAGGATAAATGTGTGTGTTCTCTTACATTTTGCCTGGCTTTTTTATTTGACTTCTGTGGCTGGCTTTTTATTTATCCTTTTATTTTAAAACATTTATTATATTTTCATTAATTTGTTTTTATCAGCAATCATGACAAGAGCAGTGATGAGTCTGAGCATACCTCAAAAATATTTTCTCCAAGTGTATGATCCCAGAATAGTTGTATTTAATGTTTATAGCAAAATCCTTGGGACTAATGGTCTTTGCCACGTCTTTGCTCTCCCAAACTGTTTTGCTCTGCAGTAAGTCCTGTTTTTATTTGGTTTTGTTGTTGTTCATTTGCTTTTTTAATACTGAAATTGTTCCAACCCTTTTTATTAATTTAGCTTTTCATATACTAGATGGTATAATAGAAAGTAAATAGAAAATTGATAAATATTAATAAACAGACACATATAATCCGCAAATAAACAAATGCTATATATCAGGCTTCAAGCAATCTTTGCAGATTCCATAATACAAACCAGGAATGACAAAACTGTCGCTCACAGCATCATCTTAACTGGGAACACTTGAAAATGTTTCTGCAGCCAAGCCAGTTTTAGAATAGCTGCTATCTTATGTTTAAAGGTTAGCTCAATGCCTTTCATTGTAAATACTGCTGCCTACTTTTATGTTTAGCAAAACACCTTTGAGTCCTATTTGGTCACAGAGCGTGAATCTTTCAAAAATAAATCAATATAAAGTTAAGAATTTATAAAGAAAGGCAACAGCTCGGTAACTGATAGCAGTAATTCTGGTGCAGACCCCTTTCAGGGACTGCAAACCCTGTTAATTTTGATCATGATCCCAGCCCTTTCTCCTTGTTCTGTTTTAACCCTTCAGTTCCCTTTAACTTCACTTGCACACATTCTTATTGGTCATGCTTTTATCCTTTTTGCTGTTTCCACACTTTTCTTTTTCTATCAAGTTATAAAAACCAATCTGCTCAACTATGTTAAAATTAAGAAAATGGAGAAGCTGGATTTTATCACACAGAGAATGCCTCCTGCCACAAGGTGAAAGTCTGGTCACCACAGGTTTTTCTTGTGTCACGAAGAGCTTCACAGTAAGGACACTGAGTGTTTCTTATTGCAAGGGATATCCCTTATTTGAGACTCAGAAAGCTTGTCTCATGTAGGACTAGCAAGTGTTCATTTGTTATAGGAGGATTTTTTGAGGATTGGGAAGCATTTCCTTTTGTTTAAGCTTATCGCACGGCACTTAAGGAATGGGAACGGAAAGGAACGGAACAGGGCAAAAACGCATTTTACTGGACGGGAAAATGTCACTGATGCCGACGGGAGTCCCCAAGGCGTTCCCCAGCCGTTCCTGGCAGCCGACTGCCAGGAATGGCTGGGGAATGCCTTGGGGATTCCCGGAGGCATCAGTGGTGTTCTCCCATCCAGTAAAATGCGTTTTTGTCCCGTTCCGTTCCGTTCTGGTTCTTGTAAGTGCCATGCGATAAGCTTAATAGACTGAACAAGATGTCAATAATCTTGTATTATTTTTTAGTGTGGGCCCTTCGAAAAGACAGAAATGTGTGCATCATGTACTTTGGGAATGTAGACAATATGCTTTACAGAGAAATATATGGCTAGGTTAACTGAAATCAATATTTTAATTTGGTATTTAGGTAGAATACAGACTTAATAGTTGCTTCAGGATTGGCAACCTTTCACGTCATGAGTTTTGACTGTCCCTTATTGTTTACTTTGAAAACCAGCCAAAGTGTCCTGTATTGTGAAAATGTTCTTTGTGCACACAGATGAGGAATTACAAGTGATATAGGATGTGGCAGTGCCATAGAAAGTGTAACGTAATATATTTAGGTAGAATACAAACTTAATAGTTGCTTCCTGGTTAGCAACCTTGCATGTCATGAGTTTTGACGGTTCCTTATTGTTTACTTTGTATATTATTGCTTACTTAGTATATTAATGCTGAATATAAAGAAAACAAAAATAACGACCATGGAGGAATTATATAAATTCAACCTAGATAACAAGGAAATCAAAATAGTTTAAGATTTCTCATACTTTGGATCAAACATTGATCAGAATGGAGGCTTCAGTCAAGAAATCCGAAGAAGACAAGGAATGGAAGGGCAGCAATGAAAGAACTAGGTAAGATCCTAAAGTAAAGTAAAGATATACAACTGAATACTAAAGTCAGTTTTGTCCAAGCCACTGATTCCCCATCACCATGTACGAATGCGAGAGATTGACAGTGAAGAAAATTAACAGAAAGAAAAACTAATTTAAGATGTGGTACTGGAGAAGAATGATCTAGGATGAAATAAACCTGAACTCACCCTGGAAGCCAAGATGATTAAACTAAGGGGGGTTGCAGACTGCCAGAAATAGTGCAAATTGAGTCCACTTTTAGGGTTAGGGTTAGTGCTAGGGAATCATGGGAATTGTTTTTTTTCCCTGAGACATTGAGCCTTCTCTGTCAGAGAGCTCTGGTGCCACAGTAAAATACAGTTCCCATGATTCCCTAACCCTAACCCTAACCCTAACCCTAAAAGTGGACTCAATTTGCACTATTTCTGGCAGTCTGCAACCCCCCTAAGGCTGTTTTACTTTGGCCACACCATGAGAAGGCAAGACTCACGAGAAAAGACGATAATGCTGGGAAAAGTAGAAGGTAGTAGAAAGAGAGGAAGACCACACGCCAGATGGTTAGACTCAATCTGGAGATGACAGGGCTGACCCCACAGGACCTGAGCAGAGAAGTGGAGGATGGGGGGCTTGGAGGTGTCTCATCCACAGGGTCCCCATGAGTCCCAAGTCGACTTGAAGGCAGCTAAAAACAGCAACAATGAAGTGTGGCAGAAAAACCTCCTAAATAGTAATTTATCTCCCTTTGTGTAAGATAAACAAAATGCTGTATCGTACGAAGTCCACTGATTTAGGTACCTACTGGGAGACCTTGGTCAAACCACACTCTCTCACCCTCAGGAGCAGGCAATGGCAAACTTCCTCTGGACAGATCTTGCCAAGAAAACCCCACAATAGGTTTGGCTTAAGATGGCCATAAGTCAGAAATGACTTGAACAACAACAAAGACAACACCATAATAAAGAATAAAACCCCTTCCAGATGTGTTTGGATATGCTCACTCATGCATTTTCCCTGGACTCTTCATGTTCCAAAATCAAAGCCATGGGCCTCCAACAAAGAGTGGCTGGACATCCTCCTTTTCCAGGACAGGTCCAGGAGGAATTCCAAAATGTCCTCCATTTTGAGAATGACTAAGAAGCATGAATTTATCTTTCTATGAGTGTTTTTAGCTTTCATATGTTCAGGTCCTCCATTTTTTTCCTTGACTATCCTACATTTTACAGTGTCTCATCCTCCTTTGCGGAGAGGACATCTGGTCCCCTTGCTCCAACATGGGGTTGTTGGGGTTTTTTGGCACAAAACGCAAGCCCTGACTTGCGTGCCTCAGACCAGGACTCTGAGAGACCAGGGTTTGAATCCCAGCTGGGCCATGAAAATCCACGGGTGAAATTGGGCAAGCCACACTCTCTTAGCCTCAGAGGTTAGCAATGGCAGACCCCACCCCCATATGAGCAAACCTTGCCAAGAAAAACCCATGATAGGTTAGTCTTGTTGTTGTTGTTAACTGCCCTTGAGTTGATCTCGACTCATGGCGGCATGGCGGCCTTATGGATGAGACATCTCCAAGACCCCCTGTCATCTCCACTGCTCTGCTTAAATCCTGCAACCCCTTAATACTCATGACCTCCTTAATAGAGTCCATCCATCTGGCATGTGGCCTTCCTCTCTTCCTGTGTCCACCTTCCCCAGCATTATTGTCTTTTCCAAAGAGTCCTCCCTTCTCATGAAGTGTCTGAAGTACGATAGCCTCAGTTTGGTCATCTTGGCTTCAAGGGGGGTTTCCAGCTTGATCTGCTCTAGGACTCATTGGTTTATCCTTTTGGCTGTCCATGGGATCCTCAGCACTCTTCTCCAGCACCACAGTATCTCAAATGCATTGATTTTCCTCCTTTCTTCTTTCTTAACTGTCCAGCTCTCACATCTATACATAGTAATAGGGAATATGATGGCTTGTATGAATCTAACTTTTGTGCTGAGTTGTATATCTTTGCATTTTAGAATCTTTTCTAGTTCTTTCATAGCTGCCCTCCCCATTCTTAATCTTCTTTTGATTTCCTGACTGCAGTTCCCATTTCTATCAATTTTTGATCCCAGGTATGTGAATTCTTGTCCAGGTTGAACTTGGGAAGGTCCTTGGTGGTCATTGTTTTTGTTTTCATTATGTTCAGAGTAAGCCTGCCTTTGCACTTTCTTCTTTAATCTTCCTTAGTAGGTGTTCCAGGTCTGTGACGTTTTCTGCTAGTATTATGGTATCATCTGCATATCTTAGATTGTTGATATTCCTTCCTCTTATTTTCACTCCTCCTTCATCTGTGTCCAAGCCTGCTTTTCTTATAACATGTTCTGCATACAAATTAAACAGATAGGGTGGTAGGATGTAACCTTGTCTGACCCCTTTGCCAATTGGGAACCATTCTGTTTCTCCATGTTCTGTTCTGACAGTAGCCTCTTGTCCTGGGTACAGATTCCTCATCAGGACTGTCAGATGTGTTGTCACTCCCATATCTTTAAGGGCATTAGCCTTTCATGATCTATGCAGTCAAAGGTTTTGCTATAGTCTATAAAGCACATGCTGATTTTTCTTTTGGAATTACCTGGTGTGCTCCATTAGCCATTGTATGTTTGCAATGTGGTCCCTAGTGCCTCTTCCTTTCCTGAACCCCTCTTGAACCTCTGGGATTTCTCTCTCCATCTATGGTTGGAGTCTACGTTGCAGTATTTTGAGCATGATTTTGCTTGCATGGGAGATTAGTGCTATGGTCCTATAGTTGCTGTAGTCTTTTGTGTCTCCCCCCCCCTCCATTTTTATTTATTTATTATTATTATTTTGTCAACTGGGGCCCTGAAAGAGGAAGAGGAAGAGGGAGGTTCACCTTAGGGTCTTCATAAATCGGGAACAACCTGAAGGCCCACAAGAAGCAAGCAATCCCTGAAGGAAGAGGGAGGAATCAAAACAATGGCGTAAGGGGGGGGTTGTTGTTGTTTGGCATTATTCATCTTATATGTCGCCTTTCTCCCAGAAGGCGGATTAACACCGAGGTTGACAACTCCCAGAGTGTGGGTTTCAGCCCTTTTCTTTCCAGGATGGGGTTGTTTCCCCCCCTCCCTGCCCTTCTTTCCCAAAGTCCGAGGAAGCCACTCAGGGAAGTGAGTCATAGCCATGAGGTGAAGGAAGGAAGGCAGGAAAGCAGGCCCCCTTCCCTTCCATTTCGAGGCAAACGCTCCCTCACGCGAAGGGGGCCATTAAGGACGGTTGGGGTCGAGAAAGAAAGGGAAAGAGAGGAGGAAAGGGAGGCGGGGAGGGAAGGGAAGAAAGAAAGAAAGAAAGGGCCGTCCCTGCGAGTGAGGCGGCGGCAGCAGAAGCAGAGGCGGGGGGCGGGAAGGCAAAGCAAGGCACGGCAAGGCAAGGCAAGGCGGCGTGGTGTGTGAGGAGAAGAAGGAGAAGGAGAAAGAGAAGCGCCTGGTCGGAGCGGGAAGGGGAGCCATCGCCATGCCCACCAGCTTCACTGTGGTGCCGGTGGAGGCGCCGGGAGGCTGCCAGCAAGGCCCCGCGGAGGAGCAGCCCGACGGCGCCCAGGAGCCGGGAAGAGGGAGCAGCCGAGAGGGGCCCTTGAAGGAGAAGGAGGAGGAGGAGGAAGAGGGAGGGAGCCCAGGTGAGGCCGGGCCAGGTGTGTCTCTCTGTCTCTTTGGTAGAATTCGGAGATATAGCCGTGTTTTTAGTCTGTCTCTCAGGATGTAGAGAGACCTTGGAGCACCTTTGAGACTGAATGAGAGAAAGAAGTTGGCAGCAGGAGCTTTCCTAGGCTTCAGCCTGCTTCCTCAGGTGCACTTACTGGCGTGGAAAGCCCAGGGATAGACTTATAGGTCTAGTCACTCCACTAAGTGCACCTGAGGAAGCAGGCTGAAGCCTAGGAAAGCTCCTGCTGCCAACTTCTTTCTTTCAGTGAGTATATATATATATATATATATGCCATGCATGTGAGAATGCATCTGAGGAAGTAGGCTTCAGTCTAGGAAAGCTCCTGCTGCCAACTTCTTTCTTTCAGTGAGTATATATATATATATATATATATATGCCATGCATGTGAGAATGCATCTGAGGAAGTAGGCTTCAGTCTAGGAAAGCTCCTGCTGCCAACTTCTTTCTTTCAGTGAGTATATATATATATATATATATGCCATGCATGTGAGAATGCATCTGAGGAAGTAGGCTTCAGTCTAGGAAAGCTCCTGCTGCCAACTTCTTTCAGTGAGTATATATATATATATATATGCTATGTTTGTGAGAATGCATCTGTGGAAGTGGGCTGAAGTCTAGGAAAGCTCCTGCTGCCAACTTCTTTCTTTCAGTCAGTCTCAGGGGGGCTACAAAGATCTCAAAAACAACAACAGTAGTATCCAAAGACATAGCTGTGTTTTTAGTCTGTCTCTCAGTATGTAGAGAGAGACCTTGCAGCACTTCTGAGAAACTGAAAGAAAGAAGTTGGCAGCAGGAGCTTTCCTAGGCTTCAGCCTACTTCCTCAGGTGCACTTAGTGGAGTGGAAAGCCCAGGGATAGGCCTCACACACATATGCCATTGGTATGTGAGAATGCATCTGAGGAAGTAGGCTTCAGTAGGAAAGCTCATGCAGCCAACTTCTTTCTTTCAGTCAGTCTCAAAGGTGCCGCAAGGTCTCTCAAAAGCAACAATAGTAGTATCCAAAGATATAGCCATGTTTTTAGTTTGTGGAATCAGTACATAGAGAAACCTTGCAGTGTCATGACAAAAGCAGAAAATTTAAAATGCAGATCAAAATACGTTAGAGTTAGATAACTGAATGCTAGGGAGCTAGTTTAAGATGAAATTGTGTGCCTACAATATAAAAAATCAAAATACAACACTACAGATACATTAACAAAGGTTCTAGAGATAAAACAACACAAACAATTGTTACAACAGATTGGGATGTCACCTTAAGCATACAGGACTTTACATCTTTAACATGCAGCACCTTTGGGACTGACTGAAAGAAAGAAAAGTTGGCAGCAGGAGCTTTCCTAGACTGAATCCTACTTCCTCAGATGCATTCTCACATACCAATGGCATAGGTCTATCCCTGGGCTTTCCACTCCACTAATTGCATCTGAGGAAGCAGGCTGAAGCCTAGGAAAGTTCATGCTGCCACCTTCTGTCTTTCAGTCTCAAAGGTGCTGCAGGGTGTCTACGTACTGATTCCACAGATTAACACTGATATATATTTAGATACTAGTGTTGTTTTTGGGAGACCTTGTAGCCCTTTTGAGACTGACTAAAAGAAAGAAGTTGGCAGCAGGAGCTTTCCTAGGCTTCAGCCTCCTTCTTCAGATGCACTTGTGGAGTGGAAACCAGGGACAGACCTATATATATATATGCCATTGGTATGTGAGAATGCATCTGAGGAAGTAGGCTGAAGCCTAGGAAAGCTCATGCGGCCAACTTATTTCTTTCAGTGAGTCTCAAAGGTGTTACAAGGTCTCTCAAAAGCAACAACAGTAGTATCCAAAGATATAGCCGTGTTAGTCTGTGGAATCAGAATGTAAAGAGACTTCATCCTATTTCCTCAGATGCATTTAGTGAAGTGGAAACCAGGGGCAGACCTCTCTCTCTCTCTCTCTCTATATATATATATATTACTGAGTCTACAGATTAAAAACACTGGATACTACTGTTGTTGCTTTTGAGAGACCCTGCAGTGCTTTGAGACTGATTGAAAGACAGAAGTTCACCGCATGAGCTTCCCTAGACTGAAGCCTACTTCCTCAGATGCATTCTCACATATCAATGACACACATATATGTGTGTGTGTGTGTGTGTATATATATATATATATATATATATATATATGAGACAGAAAAGGCTAAATGTCTCACAAAGCTACACTTCCAATAAAGCTACGCTTCCAATATATATATATATATATATATATATACACTAAAAGAAGTTGGCAGCAGGAGCTTTCCTAGGCTTCAGCCTCCTTTTTTCCCCCCTTTCACTTTTACGTTGAACAGCAAGATAGACGACTGATGAAAGAGGATTTATCCAATTATTATCAGCAAAGTAGCTTTAACTTCCTTCAGATATCCACTATCCCTGGGCTTTCCACTCTGAGGAAGTAGGCTGAAGCCTACCTAGGAAAGCTCCTGCTGCCAACTTTTCTTTCTTTCTTTCTTTCTTTCTTTCTTTCTTTCTGTGAGTCTCAAAGGGGCTACAAGGGTCTCTATCTCTTGGTGCTGTGTGTGTTTGGGGCATTCCTGAGGGGGCGCCTTTGGTGTTTTGGGGCTAATGGTGAGGTGAGGCTCTTTCCTGGCGCCTCCTTTTCTCCTTTGTTTGCCAGGGGAAGAAGGGGTCGCCGAGTTCCCTCAGGAAAAACGGTTGCCCTCGCCGAGTTTAAACTTTTGTGTTATTTTGCGTTGGTGCCAACAGGTCCCTCCCTCCCTCCTCCTCCTCCTCACAGGTGGCCTTTCCTCCTCCGTTGGCGGCTGAGGGGAGCGAGGAGGAGCCAGGCCTCTCTGGGCGTTTCTCCTCCTCCTCCTCCTGGGTCGAAACAGCCCACTCTGAGGCTTTTCTCTTGGGAAAGGGAGACTTTTTAAGCATCCCAACCGAGTGGGTTTGCCTTCTGGGGGTGCATCCGCCCCTCAGGAATACTACAACTCCTTTTCACACCGCTTGTAACTGCCATGGTTCAAGTGCTATGGAAATCTGGGGATGGTAGTTTGTTGTGGCACCGCCAGAGCCTTGTTGTGTTGTTGATCTATTGAAAGCCACTTTGGGTGCATCCTCCCTGCAGAAATTATTCTTTTAACTGCCCAGGTTCGGTGCTGTGGAATCCTGGGATTTGTAGTTTGTTGTGGCACCAGAGCTCTCTGACAGAAAAGGCTAAATGTCTCACAAAGCTACACTTCCAATAATTCCATAGCACTAAACCAGTGATTCCCAAAGTTCGGTTCTCCAGGTGTTTTGCACTTCAGCTCCCAGATTTCCTGACTCTTGGCCAAACTGACTGGGGCTTCTGGGAGTTGAAGTCCAAAACACCTGTAGGACCAAAGTTTGGGAATCTCTGCACTAAACCATGGTAGTTGCAGCGGTGTAAAACTGGATTATTTTTGCAGTGCGGATGCAGCCTCAGACTGGGAGGGGGGAGAATTTAATTCAAAACTAGGGCTACGTCCGCACTGCAAAAATAATGCAAGTTGACACCACTTTAACTGCTATGCGTGAATGCTATGGGATCCTGGGAACTTTAGTTTGTTGTGACACCAGAGATCTCTTGACAAAGAAGGCTAAATGTCTCACAAAACTATAAGCCTCAGAATTCCTTAACATTGAGTCATGGCAGTTAAAGTGGTGTCAAAATGGATTATTTCTGCAGTGTGGATGCAGCCCAGCTGGAGAGGATAAAGTGGCATCCATATTATGTCATGGGAGGGTTAGGACAAAAGGTGAAATTAGCCTCTAGGGATGCATCCATACTGCAGAAGTAATCCTGGTTGACACCAATTCAACTGCCATGGCTGAGTACTGTGGGTTTCTGGGATTTGTAGTTTTTTGAGACTTTTGCCTTTTCTGCCAGAGAACCCTGGTGCCGCAACAAACTACAGTTCCCAGAATTCCATAGCATGGACCCATGGCAGTTAAAGTGGTGTCAAACTGGATTATTTCTGCAGTGTGAATGCAGCCTAGGATAGGAGCTGGTATAAACAGCTTTTTCTGGAGGGGCAAAATGTGGTGGCAGATTTCTGGAGTGTAGCACTTCAGTTTGCAGTAGGAATGGGTGTTAGATTTTGGAATGTTTTAAATATAAAATGTGTCTCTGTAAAAGTCACACAGTAACACACCACTCAGACAGGTCTCTCATCGCTTTCTCCCGCATGGGCTAGTTTATTACATTTGAGCATTTTTTACTTGTTATTATAAAACGTGACCCTACCTGTAGTTTAAAGTAGTACAATCCAGAGTGTGTAGTAGCACAATCATTTTGCACAAAACATGGACAGAATTGCTTTTGAACTATCTGTAGGATATATCACTTCAGACTGCAGATGGAAAGTGTTACTTGTTTGTAATCAAACAACTCAGGCCTTTCTACTATATCATTCCCATTATTTTGTTTTGCCTGGCATGGTGGAAGGGAAGCAGGTATGCCATAAATGCACTGGATGCTATGAATGCAGAAAAAGCTGAGAGCTAGAAGAAAAGAGTAAGAAAAAAAATGTTGGAAATAAATGCCCATGTGATGCGGGGGGGGGGGGGAGAATAGTTTACTTGGTTCTTCTGTGGATTTTTCAGGCTATGTGGTTGTGTTCTGGAAGAATTTACCTGTGGCAATAATACTCCACACATTTCCATGCCACCCACCTCTGAAGATGACAGCCACAGATGCAAGTGAAACATCGGTAATAAATTCTTCCAGAACGCAGCCACATAGCCTGAAAAACGCACAGAAAACTATGGAAGCCGGCCGTGAAAGCCTTCGACTTCACAGTTTACATGGCTTTCCCTAAAACCTGAGAACCAACAAAAGTGTGGCAGCTGGATAGGGTTGGATGTGATTTGCTTTGAATATTTGGTGAAGCCATTTGTTTTGCGAATACAAAGCTACAAAAACATAGGATAATGCTCAGCATGGTGTCTGTTGGAGACAACTATTGTAGCACAGGGCCTGCCATTTTGCATCAGTTTGCAGAATTACTTTCCTGGGACTTCCACTGAAGTATATGTTAATAATTAAGTTATGTTTGCCAGCTGCCTTGCCAACAAGCATATTGTCTCTGTACTAAGTAGATATTTACTTCCTGTGAGTAGAAGCCACTATCAGTCTAAAAGATAAAGGTGTTGTCTCCCTTATCCAGAAAGCCAAAATATTCCAAAAAACCCTACTTTTTTTTCCACGGGTGACTGAGTTAGTGACACCTTTGCTTTCAGTGTACATAAATGTTGTTTCATACTCAAAATTATTAAAAATATTGTATAAAATCAGTGTATAAGGTGTATATAAAACATAAATGAATTGTGTTGGGTCCCATTCCAAGGTATCTTGTTATGTACATATATGCAAGTACAGGGACACAGTTGGCTCTTCACATTTGCTGCTTTAACTTTTGCAGGTTTGATTATTTGCAGGTTTGATTAATATGTTTTCTCTGGGGATCTCTAGGTCTTCCAGCACAACTCTGTGGTCAACTTCCAAGAGTCCTGTGCCCTTTTGGTCAACCTCAGGAAATGTGGAGGGCCCATTGTGTTCCGAAATCCAATAAAGATAATGATAATAATAATCCAGATTCCCAAACACCCCTGGTTCCAAGCATTTTGGATAAGGAAGACTCAAGTTATAGTACGTTTAAAGAAATGGCCATTGGAAGTCGGAGAAGATGCCATTCTCCAGCAGATAGGAGGGAGTGTGTGTGTGTGTGTGTGAGAGAGAGAGAAAGGGAGACAGAATAATTTGGCAATTGGAAGAGAAAAGGACACCAGCAGGCTGCTTATGTCTGACAGGATAATGAAAGAAGAGTCTAAAATGGGTTCCAGCCATGGGATGAGATGTGATTTATCCATATAAGCAGCCAATTCATAAATATAGGGGATGGTAGGGCAGAATAGCATATAATGGCAGGATTTATAAGCAACCGTAATAGCATAAATTCTATCACATTCCATTAGATTTCAGCAGTTCCTGACTGATGTACCCATACTAAGTCCTTACTCCCTAAGATCCATGTTTGCATAGCTGGGAAGAACTAGAAAAACTAGTATTTAGTAATAGCGGCATGCTGCTTAGCTAGAAGGTGTTTAACATTAAAGATAATGCATTTGGAATGAGTTTGGAGGAGGTTGACAAAAATAGTTAGTCGTATGGAAAAGGAATCTTGTGTGGAAAGATTGAAGAAATAGGTGTGTTTAGATCTGGAGAAGACTTGTAAGAATGGGACATGATAAGTCCCTTAAAAAACTGGCCTGTAGATGAGAGGAAATTGGTGTTTTGCTAATTGCTGATGGCAGAATTGTATGTGCTTAACAAAAGAGTAGATTTTGGTTGAACTTTTAGGAGAACTTTATTGGCAGTAGTCAGTTCAACAATATAGTAATTTACCCAGAGCAGTGGTGGGAACCTCACTGTAGGAGATATTTAAGGAAAAGTTGCCAGCCATCTTTTAAGGGTGTTTTGCTTCTGCCCTTACTGTGTGGAATTGAGTCATTGGACAAAATGACTCACAAGGCGCTGTCCAACTAATCTTCTGATTGTATCTCTTTTGTGGAGAGAGAGTGATCAGGGCACATTTGAAACAGGAATTTTGTGCTGCTGCTGCTGATGTAATATCTTAGCAGACTGAGAGGCAATGTATAAATACTTTTAATAAATTAATAAATAAACTAAGGGCCTTTACAGACTGCCAGAAATAGTGCAGCTTGAAGCCACTTTAACTGTCCTGGCTCAGTGCTAGGAAATCATGGGAATGGTATTTTTTCTGGGACATTGAGCCTTCTCTGTCAGAGAGTTCTGGTGCCACAATAAACTACAGTTCCCATGATTCCTTAGCACTGAGCCAGGATAGTTAAAGTGGCCTCAAGCTGCATTATTTTGTCAGTCTGTAA
Source organism: Phrynosoma blainvillii (assembly GCA_026167975.1). Classification (NCBI taxonomy): domain Eukaryota; kingdom Metazoa; phylum Chordata; class Lepidosauria; order Squamata; family Phrynosomatidae; genus Phrynosoma; species Phrynosoma blainvillii. Next base: position 136,127,013 of record JANUYF010000004.1, on the reverse strand, counting down.
AGGCCCTAAATGGAATTCTAAATATATATTTGTTTTCTTTCATGCGGTAGGCAGGTTTTAAAATATGAAATAATAATATCTATTGTCAGTTCTCAGTTTTTTTGGTTTGAAGCCTTAATAACATATGCCTTGAGCTTGCCTGTATGAATTAATCATATATAAACTCATCTCGGCTTTTAACAATCATTTGAAGAAATGGAAAGAGAATGAGATAGGAAAGGGCACTCAAAACTTGTATGCATATTGTTTTGGAAAATACTGTACAATCTTTGTTTTTCTCTCAGAAGAGCACTGCATTGCTTTTGCTCTCTTTGTAGGCAAGTAACTATGCTATAGAAAAGCTATAAAGAAACCTGACTTGCTCAGGGACATACAGTCTACATCTGCATCAGGGTAGAGGTAGATCATATTGATGAGGGCTGATCTACAGAACGAACTCTTTATAATTCTCCTCGGTTTGCACCACCTCTTAATGCAGGAGGAAAACTGCAGGTCTGAATATTTTTTTTTTGTTTTGTTTTAGACTTTCCCAACTAACTTTCAAGTCAGTGTGCTAATTTTCTGTGTACACCAGTGTTTCTCAGTGGTTAGCCTTTCAAATATTTTTGACATCAGTTTCTAAAACCCCAACCAACATGGTAAATGCTCAGGGCTTCTGGCAGTTGAAGTCCAAAATGCTTGGAGGAGTTTGAGAAACACTGGTATACAGGGAGTGTTTCTTAACTTGACGAAACACTGAAGCATGTAGTTCCTTTCCTCAGCTGAAGCAGTAGAGTTTCATGGGGGTGAAGCCATGAGGTTTCTTTGTTTTCACTTCCTTTCAGGTGAGCACTATCCCAGCCCCGTGAGAGCCAGTACGGTGTAGTGGTGTGTGTGTTGGATCAAAGCTCTGGAAATCAGGATTCAAATCCTTGCTTGGTGGTGGAAACCCACTAGGTAATCTTGGGCAAGTCATGTTCTCTCAGCCTCAGAGGGAGGCAAAGGCAAGCCCTCTCTGAACAAATCTTTCCAAGAAAGCCTTAGCATTGCCATAAGTCAGAAAGAACTTGAAGGCACATAACAGTTATCTTTTGTGCTGATATAACTTGATATAAGTCAGTCTGCATAGTTTACTCATAGTATTAGTAGTAATTGGTTATGATAGTAATAATAATAATAAACACTATCATCATGGCACTGTTTTGGAATCAGATTGCATCTAGAATCATATTTTCATACGTTACTTAGCAATTCTCTTAGGTGCAAGTTAAACTGAGCGAGGTTGCAGATAACACAGAAAGGGAAGGAGCAGAGGCTTAAATGAACAGGGAAGCAAAAGGTGTGAGAAAAGTAAGGTGGCTTCCTACTAGTTCTTTGTGCTGTTCTCCCACAAATATAGATGAAGTATAGCAAAAAAAGGTTTATAATTGTATAACAACACAGTATATAACAATAAAGCTTATATGCTACGTATATATAGACCAGCGATGTACACATGGTCTCAGGGACGGCAAAATGAGGGATGAGGAGCCCTGGTGGCGCAGTGGTTAAATGCCTGTACTGTGGTCACTCATAGACCACAAGGTTGCGAGTTCAATACCAGCCAGGGCTCAGGCTAGACTCAGGCCTGCATCCTTCCGAGGTCGCTAAAATGAGTACCCAACTGTTGGGGGGCAATGAGCTTACAGTTGTAAACCGCTTAGACATCCCATAGCGCGATATGAAGTGGTATATAAATGAAGCTGCTTTGCTTTGCTTTGCAAAATAAAACAAGAGAAACTAACATGTTTCCAGATTTTATTTATAGCTGCTGTTGGATATCTAAGCAGTATAATTCTTTTATAGCCAAGCTAGATGCAATTGTTTTGCTTTCGTTTGCATCTGGGTCTACTTTGATCATATATAAAGATGGGTTTGTGTGACCCTTTTTGGTACAGAAGTGATGTGTGGAAAAATATAAGCAGATCCTCTCCAGCCTGTCACTTAGCTCTTCCAGTCAAGTATATTTCTGGTTTCTAAGAGAAATTTTTTTACCTGAGAGTGAGTAATCTGGGAAAGAAGTTAGGAGAGGAGGGATTGCTTCACAGACCCTACCTACATCTATTTGCTTTAAAAGTTGCCCTATTTAAGCAAAAAGGGATAGTTTGTTAGCATCTAGTTTGGTTCTGAGTCTACTGTAAATTGGCACCAGTGGTGACAGGAAATTGCAGAGATCAGGGGTAGAATCTGATCTTTTTGCAATAATAAATCAGTTGTTTTGTTTGCTCTGTGTTCTCACTGAGTATCTGTTTCATTCAGTGCTACTTCTGTGTTTTTCTGTCTCCTTTCTTCCTTGCCATCCTTTCTCTGCTTATTTTCCTATCTCTTTGTATTCTTTCTGCTTGTTTCCCTTCTGTTTCCTTCCTGCAGCAATTCCAAACCTAACTTCATTATAATTCATTCTTCTCTTTTCCACTGTCAGAATTACTCATTAAAGAATTGTTGCCCAAGTGTTGCAAGTGAACTTTGGGCCTTTGCAGACTGCCAGAAATAGTGCACATTAAATTGAGGCACTGCCCTGGCTCAGTGCTAGGGAATCATGGGAACTGTAATTTATTGTGGCACCAGAGCTCTCTGACAGAGAAGGCTCAATGTCCCAGAAAAAAATACAATTCCCATGACTCCCTAGCACTGAGCCAGGGCAGTGCCTCAATTTAATGTGCACTATTTTTGGCAGTCTGCAAAGGCCCTTTATAGCTAAAACTTTAAGGATTTGTACTATGTTGTGATATTAAGTTACATTTGGGTATTCTTCCTCAGTAACACTAGTTCTACAAAAGTTGCTTATTGGGTAAGCTTAGAATAGTTTAAGTCTGAGGATTATATAAAAGATGCAAAACAAGATGACCTGCATCTCACTCTTACTAATAATTGATGTTCAGGAACAGTGGGGAAGAAAGCAGCACAAGTTGGGGATTTCACAATCCATTGTCCCTTTCTTAAACAATTGCAAAATGTTGGATAGAAAATGTGAAGCTATATTTGCATTTTCAACTCCCCATGTTCTCTTGCTGAAACATAAAAACTAGCCTGAAGGTACAGCATTGTGTGGTGTTGTTTTTTTTTTTTTACAAACTTACCAAAGTGAGAAGTGTTGTGCATGTTGTAGTTGTTGTTAACTGCCCTCGAGTCAGCCCTGTTTCATGGCGACCCTGTGGATGAGACACCACCAAGACTCCCTATTCTCCACTGCTCTGCTCAGTCCTTACAAACCCATGCCTATGACTTCTTTGTTTGAGTCCATCCATCTTGCTTGCGGTCTTCCCTTCCTCCTTCTCTCCTCTACCTTTCCCAGCATTACTGTTTTTTCTAGTGATCCATGTCTTCTCATTAAAGGTGAAGGTAAAGCTATTCCCCGTTGACAAGGTTGTCAAGTCGTGTCTGACATAGGGAGCAGTGCTCATCTCCGTTACTAAGCCAAAGCCAGCATTATCAGAGACTACTCTGTGATCATATGGCCAGCATGATTGCACAGAACGCTGTTTGTCTTCCCACCAAAGTGGTACCTGTTTATCTACTTGCATTTGTATGCTTTTGAATGGCTAGGTTGGCTGAAGCTGGGACTAGTGACAGGTGCTCACTCCATCATGCAGCACCCAGGTCTCGATCTTGCAATCAACAGAGTCAGCGTCTTAACCACTTGAGCCACTGCATTATGTGGCCAAAATATGTCTCTCAGTTTAGTCATCTTGGCTTCCAGGGAGAGTTCTGGGTTGATCTGTTCAAAGGCTATTTTTTTTAAAATTATTTTTTGACTGTCCATGGTATCCTAAGCTCTCTTCTCCAGCACTACATCTTGAATGTGTTGATTTTCATTCTGTCTGCCTCTTTCTTTGTCCAGCTCTCATATCCATACATGACAATGGGGAATACTATTGCCTGCATGATTCTAACTTTAGTGCTCTGTTGTATATATTTGCTCTTCAGGATTTTTTCTAATTCTTCTATAGCTGCCCTATCCATTCCTAGTCTTCTTCTTATTTCTTGACTGCAGTCTCCGCTCTGGTCAATGTTTGATGCTAGGTACGGGATTTCTGTGACTATTTCAATTTCATCATTGTCCAGACTGAATTTATGTATTTCTTCTGTGGTCAGTATTTTTGTTTACTTTATGTTCAGCATTAACCCTTCCTTGACACACATTAACTCTTGATGAAAAATTAAAAGTTAGAATCAACTGATGGAAATATAAAAAAAAATTCTTTGGAAGTCATGCATTGACTAAGATATATTGATTATTATTATAACACTTAATAGAATGAATACTAAAAAAATTAAAATGTTTTTATCATTGAAAAAATGTTAGTGACATATGAAGAGTCTTGCTAGATCTGATTGTTGAAGTGTATTTTTATTTAATTTTCTTAAAGGAGTTGTTTTACATATAGAAAATAACATGCATTCTACCCGAACACCCAGACAGGAAACATAAGAAAGAATAAAAGTAAAGTAAAATCAGATAAAATGTAACATATGCAATGTGGGCAGTTTAGGACCCAGTAAATTCTGATCCCAAATGTCTGTGGAAGAAATGTTGGTTTTCCCAAAACAGGGTTAAGCTGCTGAAAACCAGAAAATATATCTTCTGATTCACGGCATCGTGTTTAATCCAAATAACAAAACAAAGCAAAACAAAAATGACAAAATATGTTACATTGACTGAGAAAGAAAAGCACCCGAGTGCAAAATTAATAAATTTGTTAGGATCTTTTTTAATGCCAGTGATTTTTGGTTGAAAGAATAAAAAGAAACACTACATGGCAAATGGTTGAAATGTGAAGACTATTGTTTAAAACTAAATAGGTGATAATAGTCTAGATCAGTGATTCCCAAACCTTTCTATGCCCCACACCTCTAGGAAATGTTTGATTAATATACACACCCCCTACAAAAGTAATACCACATTTGAAGATGAAGAAATCTAATTTCTAATTTTTGAACTGCATACAATACTGCAGGTGAACAAATTGAACTTTAAAAAATTAAGCTTTTAACTCAGTGCATAAAATACAAATATAATTTGAACAATTAGATTCTAATTTATTTAGAAACAAATTAGTGATGACTTGGGACTCAAGGGCACAAGCCACTCTTTGTCTCAGGCCCTGAAATTCCATCTCACATCCCTGGGAATGCAGGGCATCCCAGGTTGGAAACCCCGGTCCAAATAGTCTACATCAGGGACCGGCAACCTACTGCCCCCGGGCCGGTTCCGGCCCAGGTCGCTGGACTTACCAGCCCAGGCAGACTCCTGCCGCCGCCGTGCATTTCGCCGCCTGTGCGGCTGCGCGCGCTACGCCCGCCATTTTGATTTCCAAAATGGTGGCCGTGACACGTTTACGCATGTGCAGGAGTACTGCACATGCGCAAACGCATCACGGCCGCCATTTTGGAAATCGAAATGGCGGGTGTGACATGTGCTGCAGCGGCTGTGCCTGTGCGCGCTGCGGCGGTGTCGCGCACGGTGGCGGAGGTGTGCGCGCGAGCGTGCACGCCGCCATCCCCCCCCCCGGCCCAGCAGAGACCTGGACTTCGGGGGACTGGCCCAGGTCTCCAAAAGGTTGCCTACCCCTGGTCTACATTGTAGATATATTAGGCATGGATTCAGCAAACTATGGGTCTAGAAGGTTAATATATTTTCCCCTAGTGCAACAACGCTCAATAAACAATGCACAACATCAATTAAAACACATTAATTAAAACATGCAACAGTTTAAAAGGACAAATAAAACATACACATTCTAAAAAAATCCACATTTAAAATTAATAATTTTAGGATCAAGATTAAGGTGCTTAAGACAGGAATCATTATCGTGGCATCTTGTGATAGCAGATTTCACAATTATATGCTGTGTTCTGTACTTTCTTTTGTTTTTTCTGAATGTCCTTCCAGTCACTTTCAATAGTAGACTGAGTTCTGGTAAGATAGAGGAAGAAAAGTATTTTTCTCTCCATAGAATGCACATTTTTTATAAACTTGGACCATTAGTCATATTTTTTTCATCAGTCTTGTCAACATATTACTGACTCCACAGGTATACCCATTAATTAGGAATGGATTGATGTGCTTAAAAAGTCCACTACCTTGCTCTTTTTAGCCAACATTATATACCACCTGATGAACTTCAGACTCCAGTATTCTCAAGGGCCTTGGTTTGGGAGTTTGGGCACTTCTACTAAAATCCATGTTCTTTCCCAACTTCCACAGATGCGTTTGCAGCAAACACTGCTGGTTAAGTATCTGGTCATCAGTTTTTTTAAATTTTCAGAATTTTGTGGTCCTTGTGGTAGCATTTTGAGGAGACTTTTAGAAGAAGTGTAGCCATTCATCTAAGGATAACAAGGGATGCTCTTCAGCCACTGGTTCTTTGTGTGGTCTTTCCATTTTGATGCAACAGGAGCAAAACCTATCTACTTTAATGAGAGTACATTTCTCAAGGATTTCTCAATGACCTCTCTGCAAGTTTGGCAATGGGAGGACAAGCTTATAAGAAAAAAATGGGATAGAGGGCATCTGAAAGTTCCTCACTGCTTCCAACGCCAGTTAGTTTAGCTTAGGGGGGTTGCAGACTGCCAGAAATAGTGCAAATTGAGTCCACTTTTAGGGTTAGGGTTAGGGTTAGGGAATCATGGGAACTGTATTTTATTGTGGCACCAGAGCTCTCTGACAGAGAAGGCTCAATGTCTTAGAAAAAAATACAGTTCCCATGATTCCCTAGCACTAACCCTAACCCTAAAAGTGGACTCAATTTGCACTATTTCTGGCAGTCTGCAACCCCCCTTAGTTGGGGCTAGCTCAGTTGAAGCATGTTGTGGCTTGCTATCCAGGTAGAGCTGATCCATTATGTCACATGGCAAGGAACAGCAACCCAACATGTTTTGTTTAAAAAACAAAAAAGCATAGATCTCTGAGTTTAGCCACCAAAATTGAAATTATAAGGGTGGAGACTTGTGAAAGTAAAATTCAAGTGGCACAATCAAAAGACCGTTTTGAAACAATCATATTAAATCAAGTCCTTTTTCCAAAATTACAATAATCTTATTATAGTTATATTAAATGCACACAGCACAGTGTCATGGAGAAATTGCAGAATGTTTGGATGGATGACATGGGACAGTTTTACATGCCATTCAGCTACAGAACACAAAACACTATGTTTCTTTGACCAGTTAAAGTTCCAGATAGATGAAGGTACCATAGAAACAGTGGATAGTTTGAAAAATTTAAGAAACATGTCAGAGTTCATAGTGGTCATGTCACACGTGATGCCACAAGTGCTAAACATCTAGGCAGTTGCAGAATTGTCTGCCCAATTCCTATTTAGTGTTCAATGCAGATCATTTTTTAAAAAAATGGCATTTACTATCAAAAACAGTTGTTTCGAAATAAGGAGATGCTTGGTCAGATTGCTTCTGGAAAACAGAAATTTAAATTATTGCTTGATTACCATTCTGAGACATCTTGAGCAATGAAGGGTTTTCCAAACCAAACTTGCCCATAATATGAAAATCCAGTGGAAGGGCCTGGGTAACAATAGCTGTATTCAAAGAATGGGTGGTTAATCTTTTTTTTTTTGCCTTACTGTTCAGCTTTATTGTATGCAGTGTAGTTTTGAACCCAGGGCTACTGCTGGACAGTGCTTCCTGCCACCCCCCAAACCATTTCAACCCACATATCTGAAGAGGTGACATTTTTTTCCACCAGACACAATGGATCAACACATTATAGCAGCATTTACAGCCTATTATGGTAAGGGATGCAGTGACTCAGGTGTTTAAGACGCTGACCTGCTGATTGCAAAACTGGCAGGTTGGCAATTTGAGTAATAATAATAAAAATAATAATAAATTTTTATTTATATCCCGCCTTTAGCCGAGGCTGTCAAGGCGGCTTACAATTAAAATACAATCCCATACAATTATAATAGACATATAACCCCTCCTTAAAAATATATTAAATCATTATCGACATTAAAATTTAACTTAAAACAAAGCTATGAATCTAATACAATTAGATTGCCGGCACACTGAATATGCAGCCTGGAGGCTGCATGATGGGGTTAGCTCCTGTCACTAGTCCCAACTTCTGCCAACCTAGCAGTTTGAAAGCATGCAAATGCAAGTAGATAAATAGGTACCACTTCGGTGGGAAGGTAAACAGCGTTCTGTGCAATCATGCTGGCCCCATGATCACAGAGTAGTCTCTGACAACACTGGCCCTTCGACTTAGTAACAGAGATGAACACTGCCCCCTACAGTCGGACACGGCTTGACAACCTTGTCAATGGGGAATACCTTTACCTTTACCTTTATGGTAAGGTGTACTTTTAGTCAATAGGTCAAGGCAAATAATGACCACCAACAATCAGTCAAGGAATTTTGGAAAAATTATAACGGTGCAAGCTATCAGGAATGCCTGGAAACGCAAGCAGTGCAGACAATGTTGAAAACACAGAGTGTTAAGAAATAAAGGTTTTGTTTGATTTTTTAAAGTGAGATTTCTCATACCATAGAGCAGGGGTAGGCAACCTTTCCCCTTTAAGGGCCGAGGGACTTCAGCTCCCAGAAGCCTCAGCCATGTTGGCCAATAGTCCCATGTTGGCCAACAGCTCCTGGGATTCTGGGAGCTGAAGTCCCTCGGCCCTTAAAGGGGAAAGGTTGCCTACCCCTGCCATAGAGGTTCTGTCATTTGATCAGAGTGGTTTGTTGGGGAGCATTGTGCTCAGAGTGTTAGACAATGAGATGCTACATGACAAAAGAACAAAAGGCAAGATACACATTCCTGAATGCGTTTTGGAAGAAGCCTCAAATGGTGTGTAGAAGATTAATTTTTTTTTTTTTTTACTTTTGCAAGGCTTATCAGACTTGGTTGTTTCATTTCATGTGTGCACATGATTAGTTTTGAATAAAAAGTTTCCTAAAACATGTTGAACTGCTCTTAATTTTTTCTGGTGTAGAAACATATTGCTATTCTTTACATGTCATTTTTGCCTCTTTTTCTGTTCTGTATTTTTAGTTTGTAATCATTCTTTTAAAAGGACAAATTTTCTGTTCAGGAAAAAATGTCCAGGAACACATCAACTTCATGAACTGAGGTATATCTGTAATAAGTAATATTGAACTGGAATAGATGAATAAAGGGTTAGCAAATGGTTCATTGAACAGAATATTTTCTCTTTTCCCAGCAGTCTGCCCGTGCAGTCATGAACTCACTTTTTTCCCCCGGAGCATATGAGATTATAACCAAGAGCCTTGGCTTTGGTGCAAATTGTGCAAAGCTACCCTTGACAATTTGATTTCCTTTCTGAAAACTTGGGGAGATGCCTTATAGTAAATTACCAGTTGAGAAGTCTTACTGATGTCAGTCGTTAACGTCAAGGTGTGGAAGAAAACCTCTGATGCAAGCTTTTTCAGAAAGATCCTTTTAAAAAAAATCTGTTACACACTGGCATTTGCATTGCAGAAATAATGTGGTTCAACACCACTTGAGCAACTGCAATGGCTCATTGTGATGGAATCCTGGGATTTGTAGTTTTGTGAAATATTTGTAGCTTTGTGAGATATTCAGCCTTCTCTATCAGAGCTCTGGTGCCACAACAAACTACAAATTCCAGACTTCCATAGCACTGAGCCATGGCAGTTACAGCAGTGCAAAATTTTATTATTTCTGCAGTACAGAATTGTCAGCTGCTATCTGAGAAAAAGTCACACTTCCAAATTATTTCTCTTAATTTTCAAATAATTAATCTAGTATCAATACTCAGTAGCAATTATGCACTCCTTGACAAACTGATGTTCTGAATGTAATTATACTTTTCCTGTAATTAATTCACTAACAGCTCTAATTTTACATGATTATCCGAATTTGAAGAGTGTCAGACAGCCCTTTTTATAGAAGAAATAAATGAATTGTGGGATCTATACTTTGGATCTATTAATTAGTCTGGACTAAGAATTTTTGCAATTCTCAATATTGCTCTTTACTTTTATCACTTACCCACATATGTACTGTACCAGTCATAACCAGTCATTTTGGTGTCTGTATATGCCATTAGCAATTAATGAGTGCTTGAATCACCCCTGCTGTGTTGGAATTATTAATTATAGCCTCAGAGAAAGTGAAACAACAAGCTTAGTTTATAAATGTTTGTTGGAATGCACAAAATTAGATGGTAATAAAGTTAGAGTTGAAGGGAACAAAGATTATCCATGTAATTTACCCCAGTGGAAAACTTTCCTAGCTTCTCTTTAGATGTAAAACTACATTTGGTACTTCAAAAATTAATGTTTCAGGTGTGCTGGACAGTATTAACATATTTAGAAAGAAGTTACTTCAACTAAATGTTGGCAATGTAATGAAGATGATATTTCCTTCTGGCATATGATGTGAGAGTGTTCAATGGTTACTTCTTGGATGGATGTGTTAAAATATATTAATTTAGAATTAGAAAAATGTTTGGTATTTGGTTTTTTTAAAAAATTACATACCAGTTAATTGAGGGTCAGTGTTACTGGATCCTTTGGGTTTTCACTGTTGCAAAAGGACTTATCCTTCCTAGGTTGAAAAGATAAACATTGACTGTCTTCAGTGGTCAGAAGATTTTACTGTTTTAGCTGTACATGAACATGTATTTAATAGATGTTAAATTCAAGAAAGTATATTTTTGGAAATATGATGAGCTTTGGTTCATATCCTCCCCGCCTTTTGTCGTTCCTTTATTTCTCTTCCATTCTTTTCTGTATTTTTTCTTTGTAATCATCCTTTAAAAATCCAGTTTTAATCTTGAGCCATGTTCCAAAGTCCTTGTCATGACAGCTATCTTCTTTTTGTGACTCTGCCCTTTAGGGTGCTTTGATTGTAATGGTTTCCCATATTTTCTTTTTTCATTAAAAAATAGATCACTCACAAATGAAGCAGACAAGCTTGGCTTTCACTTCAATTAAAAAACACATTCCAAAAGCAAATCTTGATTTTTGCTGTTTCATATAAGGGACACCATTTTAATATTCCACTGTATTTATTGGGGCTTGAGCATCCATTGATTTTGGTATCCATGGTGGGTACTGGAACCAAGCACCAGTGAATACGAATGGCCCATCATAATGCAAAGCCAAACAATGCCTTGTTAGCAGTGTTTAGCAGTGCTGAATGTCTTCTCTGATTACTCTGAGGGATCAGAAGAGATAAGAACATACTGGAAAAGACCATGGTTCATGGGAATGCTACCAGTCTTTTTCTCAAGTTTTGTGACATGCTTCAAAGTACAGGGTCACCACATGGACCGAAGAATGTACAATACACATACGATGTTGAGATTACCTTTTAACCCAGAAAAAAAAAATACTTCGGGTGTGGGGAATAAATTATAGGCAGTTTATAAATACAAGTGGAAATCAAAGTACGAAAGAAAAACAAATGAATATGATAGTGAAAAGGAGATGAGTCTTCTTTGGGAAACTCATCAGATTGGTAGTTTTTTGTGGGTTTTTCAGGCTGTGTGGCCATGTTCTAGCAGAGTTTCTTTCTGACATTTCGCCAGCATCTGTGGCTGGCATCTTCAGAGTTGGGAGGCTGTGGGGCTCTTTTCTCTGAAGATGCCAGCCACAGGTGCTGGCGAAATGTCAGAAAGAAACTCTTCTAGAACATGGCCACTCAGCACGAAAAACTATGGATGCCAGCCATGAAAGCCTACACTTCTCATCAGATTGAACTTGGGACCTCAGCAGGATATCTTCAGCTTGTGGATCCTAACTTCCCATTCCCTGGTTTAAAGAAACAACCTTGTACACAGTGACTAGGAGCAGAAATGAAATACTGGACAAAAATTTTGACAGGTGTAATCAACTTGTTGAAGGTTCCAGAGAACACTTTTGGATGAAAAAGTAAACTTAATGGCATGGCAAGGTTTTCTGTTTCGCAGAATCCAACTGGCTTGTTAGATGTTGGTCTGAAGTAACCCCTACTCCATGAGGAGGGAACATTCAGGCCTCTAAAATTTTGTGAACTACTACTCCCATCATACCACACCTCTGGCCAGGCCAACTAGGGGTCTAGCAACTACTTACTAACTAGGAATGGGAGTCTAACAATGCCTGAAGGGCCACAGTTTTCCCTGCCCTGCTCTAGTGGCGGTCAAAACATCAATAAGCTAAGTGTCCTAATGTTTAAAATGAAGAACTTTCTGAACATAGATATCTTTGCTTTTTTTTAATTTGGTAAAATGTTCTATATGCATATTTTCCTGATTATATATGGTCAGGAACAAATTATATAATTAGCAGCAGTGGCTATGGTATAGGTGACTGAAGAATTCAAGCTATGACAGATTTTTAAACAAGTTTAAAATAAAATGTCCCAATTTCCAGGGTGTAGTCTTGGTTTTCTACAACATCACATGGTAATAATTAAAGAGTTTCCAATGCTTGAGAAAGATTTTTGTATGTACTCTATACAGTAGTCCTTTGTGGTTGTGAATTAACTTTATAATACATCCTTTGAAATGTATAGAAAAGAAATGTAGGAGAGATTTTGTTCCTTTTTATTTTGGTAAGGAAGGGCTTTCTATCCTTCTCTCTCTCGACACTGTAATTAGATTTTATGTTGTAATACTAATGTAGAATAAAACATTCTATCTCTAAAAAACAGTGTGAAGATACAGAAGCCATCAGAACACAAAGGTCAGATCTTTGGATGGTGTTTGATTATTTGTTTTGCTGTGATTTGTACAAGAAAGTTACTACCCAGTGTGCAAAAACAAATCTTTGATACTTGGGCCTTGTGTAATTGGGAATATATGCTTTACTCTAAGTTCCTTAAAAGAGGGATTGGATACAAATGTAGCCAATAAAATAAAGCTTCTGGCAATTGCTGATATATTAGTTTTAAGTAGCTTTGCAAGATGTGCGTTGGAAAGTGGGGTAGAAATATAAAATTAATACATATTTTGATGTTACTGAAGATTCTTAACTGCATTTGTTTAAAATGCAATCGTATAAGCATTTTGTTGTTGTTGTGTGCCTTCAAATAGTTTCTGATTTATGGCAACCCTAAAGCAAACCTGTCCTGGGATTTTCTTTGCAAGATTTATTCAGAGTTGGTTTGCCATTGTCTTTCCCTGAGACTGAGAGCATAGGACTTACCTAAGGTCACGCATTGGGTTTCATGGAGGAGCTGGGAATCAAACCCTGGTCTCCAGAGTCATAGTCCAACACTCAAACCACTACAACTTGCTGGCTCTCACCTGGTAGTAATTCTTAAAGTAATTTACGTAAAGTAAAATGATTGACTTCTGAGTAAATGTATACGACTGCATTGTTAATTAAGGGCTTTTAAAGTTTGTACTTTTTATTCTAATGATCTTTAGGCTTCTTACATTTGAAAAGCAGGCTGATATAGCACAAGGGAGTAATTTGATCATAGGGGCTGATTAGAGTTTTGGGATAGAAGGGATGTAAATTAATGTTATCTGAATCTGTTAGTTTATTTAGAGATTTATAAGCTAAATCTCAGGGTACACTGTTTACATAACATGGGAAATTATTATTATTATTATTATTATTATTATTATTATTCCTTACCCACCTCTCCCTACGGATTGAGGCAGGGAACAACAATTTAAAAGCAAACAAACATCAGTCAAAAATGTCAATTTAAAAGGACAAACAAGATATACAGATATTAAAACAATCCACATTTAAAATTCACATTTTAAAAATCGCCTGGATAAGCCTGCCAGAAGATATTGATCTTTAATGGTCTTTTAAATTCGGAAGCATATTCAACTGCCAAATCTCTTCCAGCAGGTCATTCCACAATCTAGGGGCAGCTGAATAAGAAGATAAGGAGGAAGGCAACAGCAATTATAATTTTAACTGTAGATTTAAAAATACTTTTTTAAATAAATGTGAATGTATACCCCACCTTTCCCCCAGGAATAGAGTTTAAACCACCCGTAGTTAAAATTGTTAAAGCATAGCCCATGAATTCAGTGCAGGCTGTAATGAAAGCTGGTTGAGAGGGCTTTTTTTAAAATAAACAACCACTAATATATGTTGTGATTTTCCCCCTTAGAAACTAGCAAAATTCATGCATAACTCCCTGGGAATGAATTCCAGAAGACTAAAACCTACCACTGAAAAGGTCACATCCCTGGTACCTGCCAGTCTAATGGGAATAGGTGCTTGAGAGGGAGATTAAACTTTCTAAATATGCAGAAGCAGAGAAGAAAGTTCTGTGAATTTCTGAGAAGCATTCATCTTCTACGTGTATAGGAGCCCTGGTATAAAAAAAAGGTAGCAGCCCTGAAAACCGGCGAGAGAGTAACAGTGAGAAATGTACATGTCTGCATTTGAGCAGTGGAGGAAATTAATTTTGGAGCGCTTATGACCTTTATTTTTCATAAAGGCAGCTAGAAATAACCTGTTTGCAACAAAGATAATTGGATAATGACCTCATGTACAAAGGATACAGCATTGCCAGCTGAGTCATATTACCTGGCAAGGCTACTTTTAGATACAGCAGTAATTGGCAATCAGATCTTCCATTAAACACAGTTTGCTTTATCTTTTTCAGTAAGAAAAAGTCTTTGTATATACAGGTATTAAGAACCCAATAGTGAAGGAGGAAATTGTGTCAAGTATAGTCTAGAAGGTCTGATAGGAGGACAAGCTAGGCTTCACTAAATATTCTTTCTATTGATGGGAGCTTTGCCTGACACTGACCAGGAAAAATGGGATGGAGGGGACATAGAAAAAAGAGGGAGAGTACATAAAAGCTAATGACCCAAGGCATTTTTTCAGTGCCTGAGTGAAAATAGTGCCCTCCTCTGGTAGGAACTAGTATGAATAAAATAATGGTCATTGCTTGAATGAAACAATTGATGCTTCCTTCTTTGGTGTCTTATGTCTGCTATCTGCTTAGTGATAAGGCTTGTTCTGGTCAAGGAGAATCTCCTCTTTACTTCTCTATATTCCATCAGTGTATACTTCATCAGAGGAATATTTTAAATCACAGCTGCCTAATTTTTGTCTTAATAAAGCAGATTTCTAACCTCCATGCCACAACCCTAAACCAAACGTAGTAGGCTCTGAGCATCATATACAGCTTATGAACTGTGTTGTGCTGTCCTAACACCATCCTGATATTCCGTTTCAGTGTGACGTGAAAGCTGCAACTGAGTATAAAAATCTTTTGAGTGGTCAAATAGGTAAAATACAAGTAAAATGGAAGTGGCGGTGAAATGAACAAGCATTTGATGAGGGCCTTGAATCTGCAAGGAATTTGTGCAGGTGAATACAAAGGGGCAGGTAGACTGGGCTCCATTGTTAGCAGCTTACCACCTTGAATAACCTCTCACTGGTCTGTTTATCATTTCTGCTTCTTGACTTTGCAGACTAGCCCAAAGGGCTGACCTGAGGGTGGAGTTGGGGTGGGGCAGCTGCACATCAGCCACCCCGACTCCACCCTGACGCCATCCTGATGCCACTCGCCCATTTGCACGGTGCGCGGCGTCAGGACACCCTACCGATACAGCATGTAGACACGCTGTGCCAAAAGGACACAGAAGAGCTGTAGCCCCACCCCTAAAAGGAGCGGCATTTTGCTGCTCTTTTGGGGGCGGCAAAAGGGGAGGATCAGGGCCATGGCGTAGGGTTGCCGTGGCCCCTATCCACCGCGAGCAGAAGTGGCCCAGAGCCGCTTGAAATGGGTCGTTTGTAAAGGCCCTCCATGAATATCTAGCTAGCTGTTGTTCGAAGCAATGGTGTTGTTATCAGCTCATCTTTTCCCCAAGATAGGGACTCAAGGTGGCTTACAAATTAAAACAACAATATTTTAGTTAAATAGTTAAAAACACAAATAGTCCACCTTGAAATTCAATTACACTATTAACAATATTAAAACAACTTAGAAATGATAAAAAGCAGTTTAAAACAATGCAATTTAAAGTGATACAGTATCCTCTTAAATGCCTTTTCTTTAAAAACCTGTTCTAAAAGCCTGTTGAAATCATAATACCGTAATAAAAAATTATCTGCTGGATTGACAGCAAGGAAAAAGCCATTCCATTCTCCTAGGGATGCAATTCCAGAGTTAGGGTCAACCAGTGAGAAGGCCCTGTCTAGTGTACTCAACAACTGTCTGTGAAGGTGGCGGGAATGAAAAAGTGACCTCTCTTGAGGTGGGCTTGTGGGTGAAATTTATTTGTCTGATAAATTTACTATTTTAATTATTACTTTTGTATTCTTCTGTTCTAGAGAGTTGAAAGCACCTTTTTATTCTTGCCACTTCTGACGTTAGGCTGAGGTGGACTTTTTCAAGGCCCTCCTACTGAGCTTTGTAGCAGCGTGGTGGGGATCTAAGTAGTGGCTTCCTATTGCCCTGATCATGTAGCTCAGGCTTTTATTACATGTGTGACCTCTCCGGCTGAATGCAGCCCACCAACTGGTAAGACCACCTAGGAACTGTATGTAGATAAAGGGCTTGGTTGTTGTTTTTTTGGTTTTTTTTTATGGGGGAGGTCTCTGTTTGACTTGATGAGTCAAGAATTATGCAGGTCCATTTCACTCATAGCACTGTACAACTTCAGTACTGAGAACATTTAAATATATGTACAATTTAATACATGACCATAATCATGATGTTTAAGTGAATGATTTGGAAGTTCATATCATTTTCAAGAATATCCTAGACTGGTAAACTTTCTGCAGTGAATTGCATACTATAGGATCACATGTTTTACATAACTGTTTAGTAGCAAGCAATAGATGTGACACGTGTGGATTAGGTTTCAGAACATGAGGCTATTTGCAGAGAGCATATCTAATATTGTAATCTCAGTGATCACAGGCGAACATTTCTAGTTTGTTGGTATTGCTCGCGTATATACAAACAATATGCTGCTTAGATAGCAGATGGAAAAATCAAATCCCAGCTTACATACTGATTGTGCCATCTGTAGTGTCAACTTTGTTCTCCTATTCCTTTGGTTGTTGTTTGATTGCATCATTTGATGCAGCAGATTTTGAATGATATTTTAAGCCATTTTGTTTAATATTGCTAAGTGGTATTGTTCTGATGTTACTCTCAGGAATATGCTTTGTGCCCAAAGTCAGAAATACAGTTCCAAAATTCCAGGTAAAAGAATGTCAGGTAACAGAGCTAGTGTAGTCCTTTGTTAGAGGGATAAACTGCATTTTACATGCAAATGAATTTAACAAAGCCATAACTTTTGTCTTTTTAAATGAAAAATGCATTCAGGAATCTAATTTTGAATGTAAGGAGAATGAGCAGAGAGAGGATTAATTCTCTCCCCACCAATTGTATTCCACTTAAATCTACAAACTTCCAAGCTGCTTTTTGTCACATTGAAATCCAGATGTCTATTTACTGGGCTAAATATACATCTGGAGCTTTGCATGAAAAAAGTGATTGGGGTTAGATTTGAGCAAGCAATATTCTACCCTGTGGTTCTTCCACTCAGAATAGTAGCTTTCCAAGGCTATTTTTTGTGGGGGGTTTTAAGGGTTGGGGCCATGCTATGGTCATGTGTGTAGCTGGCATCTCAGATTTTGGAGAACTAAAAATAGAGTAAACTTTACTGGAACAGAAGGACAAGTGGCATGACTCACTTAATGAGAAAGATTATTATGTTCAGTTAAAGGGAGATGGTTCTCTTTAACTTCCACAACTATAGCAGCAGCAGCAGTTGATCTACTTAACCAGCAGGTTACAAAACTATTTCATAACAGCTTCAGGAAAAGTCACAAACTAAAACCTGCCCAGTTTATTTCATTTATTTTTTTAAAAAAAATAGAAACAGTGTGAGGACAATTAGGACAATAAAAGCTATTCAATGAAATCTATTGAAATAATTCATTAAAGGATAACAGAAGCTTAACAGTCAGAAAAATGGCAGGACAGACAGGTAACCCTTTAGCTGACATTGGAAACACCTAACACCAGGGGCCTGTCTAAGCTTAGCGGGGAGATAATTCTGTGTGATAGGGCACCAGCATGGAGAATGTTTGAATCATAGAATTGGAAGAGACCACAAAGGCCATCCAGTCCATTCACACAATCACAGCACTCCCAACAGATGGCCATCTAGCCTCTTTTTAAAAACCTCCAAAAAAGGAGAGACTACCACACTCCAAGGGATTGTATTCAACTGGAATGTGGTGGAGTCTCCTTCTTGGGAGGATTTTGGAGAATCTTCACAGGAAAGGGTCAGGATTAACACTGGAGGGTCCAGGGGCCATTTTCTATACACACACAAATATATGTGTCCACATAATACACGGACATTTTCTAGCTCATAATATAGATAGCCTACTCCAGTACACCACACCATATTAAGACAGGGATCCTTCAGCTTGCTTTGCCCATCATTCCTTAGTCCTCATGTTCTGACTTCAAGATCTGCCAGCCACTCCTCAGGCCAGCTGCAAGTCTTAAGTGTTACCTATAGGAGGGTGGGAAATTTTGCCACAGCCAGGATCATTTCCCTGTCTCCCGATACTGTACCTCTTCCTGTATTGGACTTCTGACTTCTCTGATAAGATCAGAATATATGTTGTACCAATAACAATAGCAAGTACATTTCTATACCACTTATCAGTGCACTTAAGCACTCCCTAAGCAGGAAATCTTTCAAATTTGAAAAATAATTGAGGAACCAAAAAAAAAGGAAAAAAAAGAAAAAGCTGAACAATCAATATGGAAGATGACATTTCCTACTTTCTGTAAGCTCAGGACTACACCAGACAGTGTTACCACCACTTAGGAATGTTAGTATAGTGAAATGTTATATCAGTACAGTGTTTTTTATGCCATTTCAGAATCTTGTTCCTAGTATTTGTCTAATATAATTGACAGTAGCTGCTTTTGGTCTTAAGCAGTACCCTTTCACTGCCTAAGTACCTATAATATTTTCCCTGAAGCTTGAGCCTGGAATAGTAGTCACGCCTAGATTCTGAGACAAAACTAGGAGTCTTTCCAATGACAATGTTGCAATTGATGTTTTACTTCCTCTACTGTGGGATTTAAATCAACAGTCTCATGGATATCAATCTAGTTAAGTATAGTGCTCTGAGGACTACTTCATAACTTTGAATAAATTTGAATAATTTGTTTTCTAAGAGCAGAGAAGTCTGTTATGTGTTGCCTCAAGCACTAATGCACATCTTTTATCTACTAATGGTTGTCCCCTAGTTCATGAATAATAAATTGAATCTGCCTTCTATATCAGCCTTGAGAAGTGTCCCATACTTCTCAAAAGTCACCTGTCCTAGGCTCTGATGGCTGGTTTACATGCAAACAGTGCACAACAGAATCCTGCTGGCCAACTTAGAAGGTGGATGCAATCTTAGGTGGAAGACACAGAGGCTGCTGCTCTGTATAGAAAGGAAAATACAGAAGAGCTGAGGGTGGGCAAAGACATTGGCAGAGTAGAAAGTAGAGTGGGAAAAGAGGCTGAATAAAAGGGGAAGGAAGTTGACAGGGAGAAAGCTATAATTCATGAGAAAACCCACTTGGAGCACTAGTGCTAAATAATCAACTTGAATACTAGAAAGACCTTTATTCCCTATCTAAAATTGGTAACCTTATCCATTTACCCTTGGTGGGGCAAAATGGTTAAGATTCCTCCCATAACTAAAGTTACTTTGAAACCAGAATTGTAATGGGGTTACTCCACCAAGCCAGACTCATTACTTCATGAATGATGTAAAGGACAATCCAGTAAAAACAAGGTTTATCTTTATCTTGATTGAATAAGGTACAGTGGTTAAAAAGCTGGTACTGTAGCCAGAATTTGAGTTTGATCCTGCAGGGTTCCATGTTGAGTCAGCTTCCCATCCTTTCATAGGTCAGTAAAATGAGTACCCAGCTTGTTGGGGGCAATTGGTTAACGGGTAGGCAACCTTTCCCCTTTAAGAGCCAAGGGACTTCAGCTCCCAGAAGCCTCAACCATGTTGGCCAATAGTCCCATGTTGGCCAATAGCTCCTGGGATTCTGGGAGCTGAAGTCCCTCGGCCCTTAAAGGGGAAAGGTTGCCTACCCCTGACTTAGAGAGTTCTTTGCACTATAAAGCAGTATAAAAATGTAAGTGCTATTGCTGTTGCTAATATCTCTATTAAGATTGTCCTGAAAGAGAAATGTGCACCATTGGAGTGCTGTGAATTACCCATGTTATAATAAACATATTGTACTTGCTTGACTTACTTGACAAAGGAGGACAAAATGGGCTAAAAGTTTGTACTTTGAGCAGTGGAGATGATAGAAGAAGGGAATGCTGTAGAACTACTATCCCAAGAAGAGCTCATATAATTCTAAACACATTTGCTTGAGGCTAAACGGGTTTGGTTGGTGGGACTTATTTTCATATACTCTTAGAGGATAGTTGTTTTTTTAAAAAAATTACTTTTAAGAGATGTTAATACAACTAGATTTTTCCAGTGGAGAAATTGGTTTTATTCATCCTGATCCTATATATATATATATATATTCAGAAATTGATTGGTGAATTGGTGAAAACTAAGGGCCTTTACAGACTGCCAGAAATAATGCAGCTTGAGGCCACTTTAATTGTCCTGGCTCAGTGCTAAGGAATCATGGGAACTATAGTTTATTGTGGCACCAGAGCTCTCTAACAGAGAAGGCTCAATGTCCCAGAAAAAAATACAATTCCCATGATTCCCTAGCACTGAGCCAGGAGAGTTAAAGTGGCCTCAAGTTGCATTATTTCTGGCAGTCTGTAAAGGCCCTAAGTTCATTTGTGCTTATGCTCAAATAGAAGTGCTTAAGATTATAGCTTTAGAGAATATTTTCATGCTCTTTCTATCAAACGTATTGACTTCAAAATGAAGGAATTTAAAGTCAATGTATATGTGTGTGAGTGCATGTGTGTGCAAGAGAGAGATGCAGTATCACTAATTGACTGTTTCAATTGTTTATTTTTATTTAAAGAAAATTGAATTGAATACATATTAGCCATTCCGTGAATGGAAATGCTTCTGTTCATGGAAGGTACTGGAATCCAGTGAAGGCTCCCTGCTGAAGAAAAATGCTATGTCCATATTGGCAGGCTAGTCACCCACAAATTGGAACTGCCATGGATCGTCCGCCCTATATTAGTCAACGGCAGTGTGTACCCACCATTGCATTGACATAGGCAGGGGCACATCACCACCCATTACTAACACATGTTTGAGCTACCCTCTTTTCCCCCATCTGTGTTTGTTTGGCAGGGAAGAGGCGGAACTGAACCCTTGTAGATAGAAAGAATTTACTTTAGTATCAGTGTAATGTATGGGTCACTAATGTTAATATTTATAGAATTTGGGGCTCTCTCTGAAATAGGGATTGGGAATATAGCCCTCCAGACTATGATTGCAATTCTTGCCATATCACCATAGGCTATGTGGGTTAGAGTTAATGGGAATGGCAGGGGCTGTAGTCTGCATAGCCTGGACTGTGTCAAGGCTGAAATAAGGGAAATGGAAATGATTGTGATCTTAGAGCAGGAATGGGGAACATTTCCAGATCTCATTTCCTCATGGGTATCCTTCTGGGGGCTGTGCCAGTGATGAGTGAGGCCAACGCCACTTATTTTAACACACCTGAAACAAAGAGAGATGCCTCACCTGAGCAAATAGGCTTGAAAAAGCCTCCCATTAGCTCCAGTGGGAGTCTTTCTTAGCCTGATTACTGTGTTTGGGACCCGAGTTTTGGGGTGTGTGTGATTGGGTGATCAGGAGGGGAGGATTGACCTCTCTACTCTTTCCACAGAATTTAGGCTTTTTGGAGGAAAGCTTTTTTTTTTTTTTTTTTAAATCTAATTGTAACAAGAGACAACTATCTCTTGTGCTGTGTCCCAGTCAACCTTTGTTCTGTAGTTATGTTTGAAAAGAAGCCTCCCATTGATGTATGTGGGGTGGTTTCAGAAGGTGTTGCTGTGTGTGGGAAAGATTAGCTCTTCCCTTCCTAGCTGTGATAACTCTCCCCAAGATTGCTCCCTCTTGCTGTAGTTTGAAAACAATCTTACTGTCCTAACTTGTGTGTATGTGTGAATCTGGAGGGTGCATGGGCCTGTTGGTATTATCTTGAGGGTCATCTCTGCCTCTTCTGTCATTTCTCCATCTGTATCCAAAAGGGTGAAACTAGAAAGAGAAATAATTTTAGCTTGTGAATTAAGTCATAACTCACAGCTTAGTGGGATTTATTTTGCATAACCTAAATTGTGAATCTTTGGTAGTCGTGTAAGAAGGATATCTTTGAGCCATGAACTCGTTTGCTTCCATTAAAAGCAGGAATATATGGAGATGTAATGCTGATGAGATGGTTACTGCATATATCAGTTCAAAACCCTTTTTGTATATATTGAGGTTGAAAAGAACTTTAAAGAACAGTTTAGCTCAAACTGCTAATGGTGGACATCCTCAGATTGGAAAAATATTTTTAAGGCTTCCAAAATATGATTTAGGATCATTTTAAGATGATCAACTCCTCCTTGTATGTTAAATGTACAGCCTTCTTTTATGTGTGCTGATAGGAAAAGAATAAAGACCCACTTCATATGGGCAGCCACCCATGTGAGTGATTACGTGTAGCTATGAACTGAAAGATTAACACATCACAAAGAAGGCTTGGTAGCTTTCACAGTAACCTTTTGTCACAAATGACTCGGAGGACTTCACCACCTCCAAACAAATGCATGAATTAGCCATGACAGCTCAACAGGCAACATTTGCATTTCCTCTGTCCAGTTATTGTAATTTCAAAAGGAACTTTGCAGTTAATGTATGCATGGTTTTCAAAACCTTTTGCATTTCAACCCTCTTCTAAATTGGGGGCATAAACCTGTGACATCTTCTCAGATGAATTCAATGGAACTTATTCCCAGGTAAGTACGTTTAAGATTGCACACTTATTCTATTCCCCAGCCCTTCAGTGTCCACCATTTTGCTAAGCAGGTGCATAGAATCCTCATACTACTGGGTGTGGAAGGATCTGTGGACTAGGGTACTAATTACATACTAGAAGTAGATTGTATCAGGGTGTTTCAAACCCTTTCCAAAAACCAGTCACTCAGAGGAAAAAGTTGGGGAGGGGGAAGAGAAAAGAAGTTGCTGTGGCTATAAGTTCCTGTATACTCCTTGCCACTTTGCAACTTCCATGATTAGTGTAGCCAGTTGTGGTGGCCATGAGTCTACAGGTGGAAAGTGGCAAATACACCCTGACTCTCTTTGCAGATGAATCTTCTGCTTCCTAGAAACATCTCCAAACTCCAGATATCCTGTAACCACCATCAACCTGCTCCCCCCCCCTTGGGAACCACTGAGCTAATGTAAACTAAAAACCATTGACTTGTTTTTTAATACCCATGGATTTAGGATTAAATATTTTAGCTGCGTCAACTATTGGCTTATGAATAGTGTGCTGTATGTATAATCCTGATGTTCACTGCCTTTATATACACAAGGATGGCTCATCTGATAGAAATAGTTTCTTAAATGAGGCATATGCTGGTGTAAGCATCAAGTTGATTCTAGGTGTAAGTTAAGACTTTCTACCTGGCGACACTTGATGACAGAGGTGAAGGCCCTGCCCTTATTGTGTGTAGGGGGGTTTATCACTGATGAACATCCCTCTCAGTTTAATCTGTTGGAGTGTACTGCTGCTGCAGTGCAGCTTGGCTTTGTGTCACATGCATACTTTAAACTGCATGAAGCTTTGATGACTTGCTACAGGATTAATCCACTACTATCGAGAGACAGGATTTGAGGTCTTGTACAAAAGGAGAGGGCAGCTGTCAGCTTTCTGCTGTTTCATCTTTTAACGTTTGGAGAGTTAAGACTTCTGACTATGAGTGAACAGGATTATGAGGAAGGTGGTTCAAGCTCAGGTGAGTCTGATTTATTAGAAAGAAAGAAAAAGAGAGAAAGAAAGAAAGAAAGAAAGAAAGAAAGGTATGTTTGAAAGAAAGGAACTGCTTGTTCCTGCTTCAGGGGAAAGCCAGAGAAGTCATATAGGCTTCTTCAGAAGATTCATGGATTGATTTCTGTAGTTTTAACTACGCTACATTATTTTCTACAGTTCGTATTGGAACATAGTAGAAATGTTGTATTGGAACATAGTAGAAATGTATTTCTAAGTCAGTGCATTTAATTTTGGTGATGCAGTATCAGAATTCTCTGTTACATAATGCAGATTAAGTACTTTTCCTTCTGCTCTTTAGTATAATTTGGGATCTAATATAATTTAGTATACTTTGGGATCTAATTTAGTATAATTGGAGATGCTTTGTAGATATTTAAAAACTGAAGGTAGATTTCAGTGTTTAAAGAAATTAAAGCTACGCGCACACACACATGCCCATACACATATGTGATTACTTTTTTATAGTAAGCCTAAAGTCTTGTACAATTTAGAAATATTATAGAGTTTGCTTCCAACTTTTAAATATACTGTAACATATTTTGTTGCTCCTGTTATATAAAATAAAACTGACATTGTGGTTAAATGGTTATTTTTCAGTGATAATGAGACAAATATTAAGCAAAATACAGGAATATAAAATCTTTCTGAACTTGTCTTCTGCTCCAGATTTGAAGTTGGGAAAATAAACAAAGTCCCAATTAGGACAGTTGTGGAACTTTAGTTGCAACTTCTAATTCATTTTGTCCCTTCTGGTACACACAGTGTCGATTTTGGTCATTTAATGCAAGCACAAGTGGGAATAGCAGAGATGAGCTAAATGTTATAAGTAAAATGAAGGGAATAGTCTAGTGCGCTGGCACATACTTTTTTTCCTGAGTGTGCTGTTCCTTGTCCTATTGGTAAAGAGACACATTTACATTTGTGTGTGCCTAACTTATATGTATGGAGAACTGGATCATTCCCTAGCAGTATGTAGTTTTTTTAAAACTTTGTTTTGCATTGCTGAAAAGTATGAAACAATGAAATGGGACTAAACTGCACATGCACATCATTTGTTGTCTCAACTACAATTTTGCGCTATTTTAAAGAGCATCTATTTTATATCCACTTAATATAGTCTTCCCTCTATATTGGAACATACACTTTTTTTACTAATTAAAATGCATAGAGTAAGCCAATTTGGGAAAAAAGCATGTTGCTTTGTGTGACATACCTTGAAAGTCCAAAAACAATCTTGCACGTCTTCAGAACTTAATAGCCCATAAAAGTTTCTACTCTGTTTGCATTAGCAGATACTGTGTGTATGTTAGCTGACTCTGGCACCCTGATAGTCAGAAAGAAAAGAATCCAACTTTCTTCTGTCATACAAAATCTCCTTTCCCAAATGTGTTGCCATGGGCAATAGAAGAATGGCTGTTTACGAGAAAGGGATCTTAAGGGGGCTATACTTTTGATCTTTTCTGTTTTAAATGTATTTTAAACTGTTTTAAGTTGGTGTTACTAAGAAAGAAGTTTGTTTAATCATTGTTTAATTTTTGTACTCACAGATTGCTATTTTGGTTGTATAGTTGTCCCTTCCAATTCATGGGGGATCCGTTCCATTCCACACACACACACCCACGAATCAGAAAAATCGCAAATCTTGGGGGCCCATTGTTTTCAATGGCTGCACGCTTCTGCGTGTGGCCTTGCATATGTGCTGTGGGCAAACACCATTTTATCCTCCCTGCTTGCTGGTCCGCAAAGGACCAAGACTGCGGACTCCAAGTTCACGAACAAGGAGGGATGAGTGTACTTTGTTTTAAGTTGGACGTAAATTGCCTTGGTTTCTAGGCAAGAAGGATACTAAATAAATAAATAAATTCCAGGATGAACTAAGGTTGAGTCTCCCTTATCTGAAATGCTTTGGACCAGAAGTGTTTTTCATTTTGGATTTTTTTTCAGATTCTGGAATATTTGCATATACATAATGAGATATCTTGAAGATGGGACCCAAGCTGAAACATGAAATATTTTGTATACACTTCATATACATAGCGTAACAGTAATTTTATACACAATATTTTTAAATAATTTTGTGCATGAAACAAAGTTTGTTTACACTGTTCCAACCAGAAAGCAATGGTGTCACTATCTCAGACACCCATGTGGACAATTTTGTATTTTGGAATTCCTCATAACAGAGCCTCAACCTGTATTTAATTCATACATGTTCTGAGTAGTGGAACTGTTAATGCTTGGGAGTAGGAATCAGAGAGTCAGAGTTGCTTTATGTGCCTGTATTTTTTTTAATTTTTATTTTATAAAACAACATACAACATACATTTACAACAAAATCTAACATACACTAAACAACATAACAGTTGTATCGACAACACCACAACTAACTCACATAAAATAGCTTCCCTCCTTTACTTGGGATATTCAATCTATTATAACATCAACTTTTGGATATTCCCTTTTTTCTACTATTAAATGTTCAGTTATGATATAATTTATAATATATTATATCATTACATTTTATTCAGTACTCATCTTGATATATATTTTATTGTATATCTTTTTTTTTTTTTTTTTTGCTGACCGGAGCTAATATTCATGTGTTAGAATGTGTTACATATTGAACAGACCATCATTAATTATCAGTTCCTCAGGGCAATCACACCATTTTCACCCCATATTGTACTTAGATAATTTGTGATTGGGGCCCAGTCTCTCTCAAATTTATTTCTAGATTGTCCTTTCAGAAAACATGTTAATTTGTCTACTTCCATTATATAATTTGTATTGCCATTCTCTCAAGGTGGGGTGGTCTTTACTTTTCCATTTTTTTTTGCAAGTAAGTTTCTTGCCGCATAAAGCATATAAAATACAATCTTTCCAAATCTTCTTTCCAAATTATCATCAATTATTCCTAATAAAAAAGTTGCCGGTTGCTTGTTTATTGTAATGTTTAAAATTTTCAATGTGTGCCTGTATTTTGTGAGCATCTGATGTGGCACATAGTTCAGGATCAGCAAATGCTCTTTCAGCATAGTATTAGTATTTGTCACAAGCTGACCTCAGAACTCATATGACAGGAGGAAGCAATACTAAGTGCCCAGAGTTACATAGAGTTTGTACCTGTATGGTGTTGCGCCGGCACAAAGGAGCCCATTCACCTTTAGTGGGTAATAAAAAGCCACAACTTTATTTATCTGTACAGAGGTCATAAATCATAGTTTGACAGCCATAAATCAATCATATTGTTATATTTGTTATCCAATTGACATACGTATATGCCCAGATCATAAATCATGTGTAAATCAAACCATAAATCATGTCATAAATCCAGCCATAAATCATGCCATAAATCAATCATATGTCAATACTGAGCTTACAAGGTAAAGCTAAAGGTATTCCCCGTTGACAAGTTTGTCAAGTCGTGTCCGACTGTAGCTGTTACTAAGCCAAAGAGCCAGCATGTCAGAGACTACTCTGTGGTCATGTGGCCAGCATGATTGCACAGAATGCTGTTTACCTTCCCACCAAAGTGGTACCTATTTATCTACTTGCATTTGCATGCTTTTGAACTGCTAGGTTGGCAGAAGCTGGGACTAGTGACAGGAGCTCACCCCATCATGCAGCACCTGGGCCTCAAACTGCTAACTGCTGGTTTGAAATTTTTTTTTGTATTTTTATTTTCTTCAAAAAATTTTATTGTTTTAACTGTAAATTGTTTTAACTATGACATGGTTTAATAACTTTTTAAGGGGGAGAGGAGGGAATTATATTGTTTTAAGTTGTATTTATTTTAGTGTTGTACACCGCCCGGATTGGCTTGCCACAGGGCGGTATATAAATAAAATTTATTATTATTATTATTATTATTATTATTATTATTAACCTACTGATCTTGCTATCAACAGAGTCAGCGTCTTAGCCACTTGAGCCACTGCATCCCATCAGCTCATAAATCAAGCCATAAATCATGTCATAAATAATTCATAGGTCAACACCTGTAATCAATTATACTGGTTAATAAGGCCATAAATCACAAGGTGTCATCATAAATCAATCATCCATCATAAATCACAATACACTGATAAATGAGATAATGCATGCCTGCCACAACTAGGTGCCTAGATGACCCTATCCAAGTTGTTACAAAAGCAGCAAACAACACTAAATCGCAAAGCTAAAGATTAAACTTAGGAAGAAACAATAGACCTACAGGCTACATACTGAATATACCCAGAATGACTAACACTGTACAGCACTAACTAAGACTGAACATCCCCTAGGGAGAGCAAAAAAACCATGCCCCAGTAGCACTGGGAATATTCTCTTCTGGCTCCCGCAGGCGACCAGCGAAAGCCTGAGGGTATGGTAACGAAATATACTAAGCCGAGGGTGAGTGGATTGGGTCTCTCGGCTGCCTCACTTGCAATGGCTGCAGCCACATGGAGCAGGGCCTTATAAAGGGCCCCAAATCTTGCCCAAATCTCGCAAGATCACGTAATATTGCAAGATTATGGGGGTTGCTGGGGGAATCCTGTGAGATCCCCCTGATTGGCTGGGAGCCACAGGAAGGGGTAGGACTTCCTGTGGCCTCCACCAATTGTGGCACTGGCCTGCCTAAATGGACGGCACAAAACAAGTCGAGGGGTTTTTTCTGACTGCTTGACATCCTTGTCTAGAGGTTTCCCAGGACTCAAGATCAAATACTTTGTCTCGGATTTTTAGTTGAAAACTATGTTTAGGTAGGCTTGATAATTGTTTTAGCATGTTGCTGCCTTTTGGATATTTCAGTTTTAACATTTGTGCTGTTCGTTAACTTTAACATGGTTTAAATGGTAATGTTGTTTGTCTTGCTGAAAAGCAGTTCAGAGTCCTTTGAATGATTTAAAAAAATGGAACTATCAGTACAAAAACACCCACATCACTGCAGATATTTCTATAGGTTGTGCTGCTGCTAGTATAATTTGTTCTGTGAGGTGCATTGGAAAGTCAGGTTTTGCTAATAATCTTGATAGGGCTGCTTCATATACATTTCACTGTTTCCAAATATGTATGCCTGTGTGCCTTCCACAACAACCTTTAGCACACACCCTGTAGGGAGAAAATTTGCATTTGCGACCAGAATGTACTTGATGTCAAGACTTCAACTATTGCACTGTTATATATATGATATCATAAGAAGGAAGATCTGCAGGTGGCAGTTCAAGGCCCAGGTGCTGCATGATAGAGTGAGCACCTGTCACTAGTCTCAGCTTCAGCCAACCTAGCCATTCGAAAGCATGCAAATGCAAGTAGATAAACAGATACCACTTCGGTGGGAAGGTAAACAGCGTTCTGTGCAACCATGCTGGCCACATGATCACAGAGTAGTCTCTGATAATGCTGGCTCTTCGGCTTAGTAACGGAGATGAGCACTGCTCCCTATGGTCAGACACGACTTGACAACCTTGTCATCGGGGAATACCTTTACCTTTACCTTTAAGAAGGAAAGTATTGGTTCATTTCCTGCTTTTTTTATAAAAAATATTTTGAGTGGTATTGGGGGCAGGTAGGTTCCTTTCTTGAAATTCTATTTTAGATAAATTCATTCAAATGAATGCAATTTAAATGAACTGCTTTAAAATACACATTGCTATTTTTTTTAAAAAACTTTTCCTGTTGTAAACATCAGGCAAGTGGAATAGTTTCTGCTGTGTTCAACAATATTGCCTACACTTCAGCTTCAACACTAAACTAATACTTCAGTATTTTGTTGTTGTTATGTGCTTTTAAATTGTTTCTGATTTATGGCTATCCTAAGGCAAACCTATAATGGGATTTTGTTGGCAAGATTTGTTCAAAGGAGGCATGCCATTGCCTTTTCCTAATACTGAGAGAGTGTGACTCACCCAAGGTCACCCAATGGGTTTTACAGCCAAGCTGGAAATCGAACCCTGTTCTCCAGCATCATAGTCCAATACTCAAGCCTTTATGCCACTCTGGCAGTATACAGGTAGCAAAATATATGTGGAGTTTTCTCTCAAGACTGTTTACCTATGTAAACCAAAAGTAATCTATGAAACATATTTCAGATTTTTCCAATAAAAATAATACAATGGGCCCTTGGTATCTGCTGGGGTCTCCCAGAGTACTGGTTTGACATTCAAGGTCTGGTTCACTACAAGTCTCAAGAAGTCCTAGTCCACTACACACTGGCTCTCTCTGTTAATAAATAACAGGCTATAAATTTATTTTTAGATTTAATACCTGACCCATCCTGAAAGCTGTAGAAACATTTAACAAAACAAAGTGTATTTTTGTCAAATTCCTGTCAAAAGCTAATTGCCAAAATATTTATACTTGTGAATAAAAAACAAGTCTTTCAGTAGCCGTGTATGTGTTTGGAGTGTCAGTAGTAATGATTCTCGGACATGAAGAAATAAGGGATGGCTGTATTTAATTCCTGTATAAAAGAGTAATTTGCTGCCAAGTTGTACCAGGTAGCCATGGAAGAAAAAATATTGTTTCTGTACATTGCATTATTATTCATTTTTTAAGGCAAGATGATTGATGTCCTCATTGGGGGTGGGTGGGGAGATTTTGCCTAAAGCAAGACCACAACTCAGCTGAGATTTGAATCCGATCTCTTAGTTCCCTTACTTTGCCCCTAGCATTATGTAGTATGTTGTTAATCTTCAGACAGTAAATAAATAAATAAAAATCCTGCACAATGAAATTATTCTGTAAAATTGCTGTTATCCTTGCTCCTTTGGACTGACTGTGTAAATTACTGCATCTTTCCAACTGAATGCATATAGTATGATTGCTGTATAAAGAATCTTAGATATTCAGGATTGTTTGTATAGCAACTGAGGATGAGAAAGGCTGGACCAACTTTGGGGAACATAATGCCAGCTATTATGTAGCACTTCAAAATGTTCAACTTGTATCACTTTGGTATTCTCATTAACTTTTACAAGATCATAAGGTAGGACAGTATTTATTATCTTTACATTAGAAATGGAAGGCTGGGAGAATAGTAGTTTACTTAAAGCTGTGCAACAAATTCTTGCTAAGGTATTGCTAGTTATATCTTCTATGGAGTATTGTAATGAGCTCTACATAGGGCTATCTTTCACGAGTGCTTGAAAATTTCAGCTGGTCCAAAGAGCTGCAGCCATATTATTAACTGGGGCTGACTACAGGAAGCATACAGCTTAGCAATAGCATCGCTGGCTGCCAGTACCTTTCTGGCACAAGTCAAAGTACTGCTTATGACCTATAAAGCCCTTTTTGGCTGTCTAGGCTATCTAGACCATATCTCCATATGTGAACCTACCCATGTTTTGAGATCTTCTGGAGAGGCCCTTATTTCTGTTCTACTGCTCCTACAAGTACATCTGGTGAAAACATGGGGCAGAGCCAGGTCCCAGACTCAGGAACTCCCTTCCTAGATAGGCTACACTGGCACCTTCTTTGTTATCCCTCCTTAGGCAGACTTTTTTTGGTGAGCCTTTGAGGACTGATTGTTCAGAAGAGAAAGGGCCTTCACTAATGTTGCTGTGCTGCCTGTATTTGTTGTTTTTCTTTTTACTGTGAATGTGTTTAATTTAATTATATTTTAATTTTTATATGATATGTAGTTTTAGCTGTATCTCTTTTAATTGTAAACCTAGGGATGTGGAGAAGGCAGGATAGTAGTAGTAGTAGTAGTAATAAATGGGACTTTGAACCTAAAGCTTCAAGAAGGTTTTTTTTGGGGGGGGGAGTGACTAATGGATCAGAGAATACAGTCACCCCTCCATTTTTGTGGGGATCTGTTCTGGACCTGCGAAAAAGGAAAACCACCAGTATTCAAGTCCCATTGGCTTGAATTGGGGTGAGCTCCTGTGGGCGCACACCCCAGTTTGTCCACCTCCGTTTGCTGCCCCCGAATGGGGGAGGGACGCAGACTCCTATATCCATGAAAATAGGGGCTGTAGTACTGGAGGGAGAGGGGACTTTAACCCTTTATCCTTGTGCCATTTACCAAAAAACATTCCTAATGCTGTTATTTGTTGCAGATGGACAATATATTACATACCTGTATTGTTTCTGTCTTTTTACCTCTCCATAGTTTACTCAAACCTTTGAGAGACTAGAGATGGGAAAGCTCAGAGGAAAATATTTTTTGTGGACAGAAACTGTTTTTCCCCCCATGCTTTTTTATTTATTTCCCCCTAAGCTTGGAAATGTTAAATAATATGGATGTTGAAATATTTTATATTACAATGACAAATAAAAAGGGGAGTCAAGGATTTGTTTGCCCATTGTGATCCAGAAGAACCCCAGCTTGTTGTTTACAAGTGCATTGGTGCATGCTACACAGTCAGCGTCAATCACTTGTGGTGGGACAATTTAGTTTGTTTGCGGCTTGCTTCTCAGGTTTGCTGAGGGGAAAATAAGCCAGAATGTAAGGTCCTGTTGAGCTCAGACTTCATGTTAAACAAACTAGAGGTTGGAGGTCAGTGACTGGCCAGAGTGTACCAATGTGTTGGCTTGCCCTCAACAAGTCAGAATTCTTGAAAATTTGAAGAATGTACACGGAATACTTCTCATGATGCCAGATTCACTAAAGTTAATTATTTTTCTATTGGCCTTTTGCTTCCTCCCAACCCAGATATTGTAAACTGCCTTGAATCCCATTTTTTTGGAGAAAGGCAGGATTTAATTGAATGAAAAAAAATTCTATGTATACTTAGCACTTGATGTTGGAAAGGAATTTTCAGATATTGCAGAATACAGAACATCTTTAATTATTTTTGCTGGAAGAAATATAAGTTGGAATTCAGCCAAGCATATCCCTTCTGCAATGTAGTGCCTAATGGCAAACGGTTGATTTGAAGCGAAGGGGAGAATTGAAAGGAAGCTGCCTTGTGTCGGTAAGGCAAATTGTTTAACTCATGACTGGCAATGGATCTCCCAGACTACAGGGAAAGACTTTTCTCCATCACCCACTGTCTAATCCTGTTTAAAATGGGATACTCCACAGATTGAACATGGATCTCTACATGCTTTGATTGTGGCCTGCTACTGATCTGCTGTTCCTTCAAGTTGTTTTTAGCTCTCATGACATTATAAGATTCCTACAGAATGTTTTGAGGTACTTTATTTATCTAATATAATGTTGATTTTTATGTTGTATTGGTTTATTTATACCTCCCCCTTTTTTTTTTACAAAACTGGGACACATAGTGGCTTACAAAATAAAGAACTACAAGTAAAAGCATGTATAAAAATATGCAAATACCCATATTTTCCAGCATATGAGAGGACTGGGCGTATAAGACGACCCCCAACTTTTCCAGTTAAAATATAGAGTTTGGGATATACTTGCCGTTAAAGACGACCCCTCTTCCAACGGGAGAAAATGAGAAAGTGTTGGGGGGAAAGGACTGCCAATATACTAGGTGATGCATTCTGGGGTATGTACAATTTGCGGCCAAGTAAGTGACCCTGGGCATGTCACACTCAGCCTCAGAGGATGGTAATGGCAACCCCCATTTGAAGAAACATGCCAAGAAAACCCCATGATAAGATTGCCTTAGGGTTGCCATAATTCGGAAAGAACTTGAAGACACACAAGAACAACAAAAAAGTCTGCAGTTGTTTCATAGGTAGTACATGGGATTAGGAGCCAGCATGGTGTAGTGGTTTGAGTGTTGGAGTACCACTCTGGAGACCTGGGTTTGATTCCCCACTCTGCCATGAAACCCACTGGATGAACTTGGACAAGTCACACACTCTCAGCCTCAGAGGAAGGCAGTGGCAAACCTCTTCTGAACCAGTCTTGCCAAGAAACTCCCAGGATAGGGGTTCACCTCTTATCCGCTGCTGCTTCCTCCTCCTGCCTCACGCCACACCATGGCACCCCTTCCTCCCCCCTCCTCCTCTAACCTGACTTCCTCTCTTCTTCCTCCTCCCGCCTCATGCTGCGCCACCCCTTCTTCCTCCTCCTCCACCCGGCGTATAAGACAACCCCCGACTTTGGAGAAGATTTTCCTGGGTTAAAAAGTAATCTTATACGCCAGAAAATACTGTACTTAAAATGCAGTTAAATTGTCTATAGAATTAAAAAAAATATTTTGAAACATATCTCTTAAAAGAACAGCAAAGAGAGAGCTAATCTGACCATCCCAGAAAAAAAGTTCCAGAGTCTTGGGATAGCCACCAAGAAGATCATTTCTCATGTTGCCAACATAAATCCCTATTGATATGATAGCCACTAGATTGAATGTATTAATTTAGGGGTTGGTTTTTGTTTTTTGGTAAATGTGCTTTTTGGGTAAATGTAATAGTGTAAATGGTAAAGAAAAGAGCAGTAGCAGCAGGTGATAAATGCTTACTGAATGAAGATGGACTATTGAAGAATACTCTGGAATATATCATATTGTTGGGAAGATTTGGAGTAGTTTGTAAAAGTACAATGTTCCTGTTAACCTTTGGGCACAGTCCTGTTTAACCATTTCAACAAGGGACATAAGGCATCTCAGCAGCTTGTCTTTTATCTTTTAAAGAGTGGAAACTTGGTGGCAGAACATTCATGTCTGCAGTGACTAGAAGTTATCATGGTATTTGTGAACCTCCTGGTTTGGAGGTGGCATGCCACTGAATACCAGTTGCTTAGTGCTTTGCGTGTGGGTTTCCCAGGTGTAAACATGTGAACAAATGAATGAACAATGCAACCTGCCATTATATAAAAAAGCTATAGAAGAAATTGCTCTACATGTAGGGTGGGAACAGGAGTTGATGAACAAAAAGAAATAAAAGCCTCACAAGTCACTACCTGTCAAGAATGGTCTTGCACAGCAGCACTTCCTAGAAGATTAAATGCTTTATAAATACATACTTACTTTGTAATTTGGGAATAATGGCATTTTATAGTCTTTGGCAAGTGTTTGCACATTGCTCAGACCAGTGGACTGCCCTGAGAAAGAACATTTGCAGACTGAGATTAATCCTGAGATCAACATCCTTTTCTGCCACAAACAGTACAGAATAGTATCGAAGAAAATTACATAAAGCACTTTAAACTTTACTACTTTTCTGATTTTGCCAAAGTGTCAATCAAAAACAAAACAAAACTTTGCTCAATTTGTATCTTCATAACATGGGACTGGTCTGCCTAAATCTGAGCCCATGGATCCTGCAAATTCATGAATATATTTACGTATAGTGGGCCCTTGGCATCCACTGGGGTTTGGTTCCAGGACCCTGCCCCCTCATGGGTACCAAAATCCATGGATGCTCAAGTTCCAATGGAGTAGTATATATGTGGAGCATTGACTGAGAATACAACTAGATGAGATGTTTTTAAAGCATTTTAAAATGAGCCTTGAGGAGGTTGTTTTTCCACAATCTAAATTACCACCTACCCAACTTGTTCTCCAAGAAAAGTATATGGGTACAATATAGATAAATATCAATCTGGCCCGTTGCCTTTGTGATTACTTTTAACATCAAAAATGAAAGTGAGGAAGGACTGTGATCACACATAGTTTGGCCCTAACAACACAGAAGAGTAAAAACTTGATATTTTTCTTTACAGACAAAAGTGAAAAGGAAAAAAAAAAAGGATTAGTTGCAGAACTTTCATGTAAGAAGTAGCAGAGGATGAAAATTTGAGGTACAGTCACTAAATAATTAAAAGGCTGCTTGGTGGCAGTGTCAAAGCCATACATATCTCATGCACAAATATATATCCATTGATATACTCACACACTCCCTTCACAAATGTCCACCCATTATTATTTGTTGTTTGCCTTCAAGTCATTCCTATTTTATGGCAGCCCTGAAGTGACCCTATCATGGGTTTTTCTTGACAATATTTGTTCAGAGGAGGTTTACCATTGCCTGAGGCTTGAGAGAGTGTGACTTGCTCAAGGTTACCCAGTAGATTCCCATGGCTGAGTGAGGATTCAAACCCTGGTCTCCCAGAGTCCTAGTCCAATGCTCAAATAACTACACTGGCTTACTACCCCTCAATATACAGTGTGTATAGTATACTCCTCCCCAAGTCAAAGTCTGTGTAGCATATCTTCATTACACTTGCTGAGCCTTCTTAATGAATTCTCTCTCCCTTTATCTCTATACTCACCTTTGCTTTATCCTTGAGAGAAAGCAGCCGTCCTTTTTTTCATACTGAAGACTTGTGATGCCCCAGTGTGTTAATGCTAAAAATGCCAGGGTAAAGATGCTGAAGGCTCATGTGGAATGTAATTTTCCATTTGAAACTGCCTTTGGGAGACTCTCAATAAACTGTTGTTGAACATCTTGTTATTCAGTGCTTGGTTACAGAATTTTCTGCAGCAATCCCACTATACTGAGAATGAGTAAGAAAAAGAAGAGTAAATAATGTGGAATATGGTGGCTAGAGCATCTTTCGAAACAATTATGTGCCATTCTAGCTATTTGGAAATGTTGCTCAGACAGGAGAGTCAACTTCCTTGCCTGCTGTTGCCATTATCTGAGATTAGATGGCTGGTGATATCTCTTGGAAGAAGTCATCTGGAGGGAGGAATTCAGGACCCTTGCCTGTGTGTTGGTTTTCCTGTTTCAAACTGCATTTTATTTGCCTTTCTTCATATGAATGGAGCAGACCTAT
The DNA here is from genome assembly GCA_026167975.1 of Phrynosoma blainvillii. NCBI lineage: Eukaryota > Metazoa > Chordata > Lepidosauria > Squamata > Phrynosomatidae > Phrynosoma > Phrynosoma blainvillii. Next base: position 136,090,435 of record JANUYF010000004.1, on the reverse strand, counting down.
GATTCAGATGCTGGGCATCAGTCATGTAAACAAGTTTGACTGTTGTAGATGAAAGCTACTTCTGCATTTCCCAAAGCAAAAGGTTAAGAACATTGGAGCAACCTTTGATTATACTCTGATCAAAGTGTTTGTGCTAGCTTTCTTTAAATAATATGGCTTGTCACGTCTTTGTACTCCTTTGTTTTTATCTTCATAGCACATAGTTTTGGAATGACTGTGAAAGATAAATCAAGACTGAGTGAGTGGGAGGATGAGGGATTGTGGTTACCGTATTTTCCGGCGTATAAGATGACTTTTAAACCAGGGAAATCTGGGGTTAAAGTCAGGGGTCATCTTATATGCCATGTATGAGGAGGAGGAGGAGGAGGAGGACAGAAGTGTGAGGGGGAAGAAGCCTTGGGAGAAGAGGAGGACAAGGAGGACAGAGGTGCGAAGGGGAAGAAGCCTTGGGAGAAGAGGAGGACAAGGAGGACAGAGGTGCGAAGGGGAAGAAGCCTTAACTGGAAAAGTTGGGGGTTGTCTTATATGCCCAGTCGCCTTATACGCCAGAAAATAAGGTATATCAGAAAAAAAAAGATTCTGATTCTTGGGTTTCACCAAGATGTCCAATGCATACAGCCCCAGCCGGTTTCATATCCAGCCCAAATATGAATTCTAGAAAACTGAAAAGCTTGCTTGCTCAAAATTTTACAACATTTTGAACATGTAATTGTCCTAAATGTGACATTAGCTTGAAGTTGCCCTAAGTGTGAAGTTTTGCCAATGGACCAATGTGCTTGCCTACTTTTTTTTTTTTTTTAAAGAATTCATTGAAATCATTTTACGTTGTTCTCCATATTTGCAACTTCATTTGGGTAAACCTTGCAAAATTAATTTTTGATTTTACTTTCATTTATATAGCAAAGGGAATTCAAACAGAATGAAAAAAAAGCTAAATGCTTCCACTTGAGGCTTATGGTTAGGATTGACAAGACTGGAACATTTTAAAAAATACGTAAACCCTTAAGCTTGTTAGAGATATTAATGCTCAGAAGTTGTTGCTGGCAAAAGAAATAATAGTTGTATATGACGTAGGTAATCAAAACGGAAAACTGTGTTTTCAACTGCGGTTAAGCTCTAAAGCCTATAGAATCTGCAATACATTAAGACAGGCTTTTAAATCTCTGATAATGGGCAGAGCTCCAAACTATGTACTTTACTCTCTGACCTCAGATTTGCAAGGTCATTTTAACTATATGTACTCATTACTGTTTCTCCCTTCAGAATACTAAAAGCAAAATCTGCAGTATGGTAATACCTTTATTAGACCAAGCAAAATCTCACAAAATGGTAAACAACTTTTTAGATTCTCTGGAACTCTGAATTGGGGTGAAACTACAAGAATCTTGCAGCACCTTTTAAGATTTACTTTTCATTAGTAACACTAGCTATTCACAAAACTGTTGAGATTGTCTTTGTCTGAATCTAGTGTCAAAAATACAGTTGCCACCCTCAGACTTTTATGCATTAAAATCTTCTTTGTGAACACTATACAGATTGCAGAATTTCAAGATGATACTTCATGCAAATAAGGAAGTTGGCAGTAGTCCATGAAAGGTTATGCTATAATAAATTTATTGATCTTACCCATTGGAGTTTTCATCAGGCTGGATATTGTTAAAAACTCCCTATGTGTCTGTAAAAGATAGGACTTTGTACAGTAACGCCAGTGGTCTGCAGTTTATAACAGTCCCAGGATGGACTGCAGGCAGATTTATAAAGATACAATTAGATAATCCCGATCAGGTACCAGGCTCATTTAAAGATGTACCCATGGCTACAGTGACAAAAAGGGCAATCCCTTGATGTTTGAAAATGTAAATTATATTAGTTTCCTGGTTCCAACTCCATTTCTATTCAGAACCTACAGATTCTTTACAAGGAAGGATGAAATAGTAAAGAGAATCAATAGTAGTGAAGCTAGAGATTAATTATACAGTCAAAAGAAGACTGGTTGAAAAGCATTGCCTAATGGCAGGAACATAAGCGATTCTGATAAAAGGAGTTATTTCAGGCTATGGAATTGATGTATATGTTGTGGAGTACTTTCTGCTCTGAAATCACTTACTGATATTTATGCGGTATAATTCTCTAGCAAAGAGGCGTTAGTGTGCAAGTATGACCTTGGCAATGTAATATAATATTTGGAGAAATCGTCTGAACTGCATCGTTTGCATTACTTGAATGCTATCCATATTGAGCAGTATTATGCCACTAAATTCAGGGCTCTGTTTGAAATGTTACAGGGCTAGTTCTGATAATTTAATTTCATTCAAACACTAGCCATTTGTTAACTTCACTCAGGCTTTTCTAGTTTTCTTTCATAGGGTTTTAGAGAGCCCAACTGTTCATTTCATAATAAACAGGCTGAGCTAGATCGAGAAAGTATCTCCTTTGAATGATGGTGATGATGATGATGATATTCATTTGTACCTCACCTTTTTCCCAATAATGAGACCCAAGGCAGCTAACAACATTTTAAAACAATACAGATTAAAAATGCTACAAAAGTTAAATCAAAGTATTAAATATACAATTAAACAATTATATATTAAAATAATTAAAAATACTAAAATGCATTACAAATGATAAAAATAAAAAACTATATAGAGACCCTTAAAATACTTCTAAATCAGCACCACACAGCATTAAAGGTCCAACCTCAAACAGTTCATAACAGCCTAGCAGTACAAAAATGTTTTAACCTGCTGCTAAATTGTTATTACAATTCAGTATTAGTGAGAAAACATTAATATTTTAAAGTGTTATATGAATGCTAAACATTATCATTATTATATATTAGAAATGATTGAATATATTCATTTATAATATTTAAGACATTCCTGAATGCTTTTTCATCAATTCATCAATTGATTGATTGATTAGAATTGATTAGTTTTTAGTTTTTATAATGAGCTTTCGTAGACTTGAGCCTACATGCATCTGTGGAAGTAGGCTCGAGTCTATGAAAGGTCATGCTACCAACTTCTCTGTTAAATCTCAGTGATGCTACAAGATCCCTTCGCATACTGATTTTCCAGAGTAACATGGCTATGTCTTTGAATTCTACCATCATGTTACAATGTTATGTCCCAAACTTTGAGGAAGATATCTGACTGTTGAATCTTGGTATGTTTACCAAGTAGATCCAGGTTAGGGGGGGTCTGTCTACTCATTTCCTGGCCAAAGAAAGGGTAAGTTAACTCTCTTGAAAGCGTCAGGAGCAGGAACTTGCCTTTCAGATAGGTCACAGCTCTCTTCCCTGCACTATTTGTGTCAGTTTTTCATACTCAGAAGCAGATTTCTGGCCAATTCCAGTTTTGCATTTTGCTTTTTTTTTTTGGAAACTGACAATCTCTGAGGCTCCCAGAGGATCTTCTAGGAGAGATGTGGCTCTCAAACCTGGTAGTCCATTCCTGTGAGGGTTAGGGGTGTTTCCTCCCTCCAAGTTTAATTAATACTCTGAAGTTATAATTAAAGAAAAGTACTAATAAGATTATAGCAGCCACATCAATAAGCTATAAATATAATGAAAAACAAATAGATTAGGGAAAAGAGAAATATAGCTTGCAATAAGAATTTAAAAAATAATCTTGCTGGATTTGAGCCATCATTTCCAACATCAGAAGCCAACATACTAGACAGTTGTCACTAAGATCTGGTATTGTAAGGTTTGCTTCCTGCATGTGTGAACATTAAATTTATGTATCAGTAGCCACTAATAGATCTATTTTCCACGGCTTTTACTAATTTGTCTTAATAGTAATCTGAACTAGTAGCAATTTCCACACTGTGTAAATTTTTGGGTAAACAGGAGCAATATTTTTTTTTGGGGGGGGGGGGTTCCCAAATCCCAGGAGGATACAACATTTGAATCTTTTCCTAAACCATTTGCACAGTTTTCTGAGCTTTGAACCAGCCTTTCTCCTGATGAGAAGGAAAACCTTTCCTTCATGTGCTGAATCCATTCTGTCATTACTACAGAAGAAACTAAGACCCAGGAAGAAAACCAAGTAAATCCACCAAGGGGTGTTTAGATTACATTGGCAAGATACTAAATGAAAATGAAGAACAATGGAAAAATGACAACCAGGGTGAGAAGTCTTAGGTTTGGATAACTCATATAACCAGATATGGATCCAACCATAAATAAAATATGGCTTTTAGTTTGCCTGTTTCTCTATCTTCCTAAGAAAATCCTATGAAATTCACCACTAGTCAACAGGCAATGTGGAAGACTCTCTCTCTCTCTCACACACACACACACACAGAGTATACCTGAAATGAAGTACAGTCGCCCCTCTGTTTTTGCAGACTTCAAATCTGCATCCTTTGCTTATACGCGAAGGACAAACAGAGAGGAACTAAATGGGGTGTGCGCCCGAGGGCACGTGCCGCCATTCAAGCCTATAGGGCTTGAATACAGGGCCGACTGTGATTGTACAATACTATAAGAATTTGACATTTGGTTGTATGCAACTTAAGGTCATGTATTCTCACAAAGCTTGGGATGAGAAACTTCAATTTTGCAGAATATATTTATTTATTTATTTACTGTATTTATACCCTGCTCTTCAGCCAAAAGGCTCTCAGAGCGGCTTACAGATAGTTAATTAGACATTTCCCTGCCCTCAGGCTTACAGTCTAAAAAGACATGACACAAAAGGAGAAGGGAATGGCGGTGGGGAAAGGGATCAGGTCCAGTGGTACTTCTCTCCCTCTGAGGCCTGGACCATGGCAAAGGATTGGAGGGAGGGCTTTTCTTCTTACTTTAGGCCAGGCCTGATGGAGCTCACCAGCCTTTCAGTCCCTCTGAGGCCGGATGATGTCGGATAGCATGGAGGGAGGGCTCTTCTTCTTTAGGCTAGGCCTGATGGAGCTGGACCTGCCTTTTCACTCCCTTCGAGACGGGATGATGTCAGATGGCATGGAGGGACAGCCTTCTTCCTTAGGCTAGGCCTGATGGAGAATGCAGCAGGTCATCTATTGTCAGGAGATGGGTGAATTCCAGACCCAATGCACGTTGTTGACTTTAATATCCATTATATTTTATGGAGTGCTCCTCCAAAAGTAAACCTGTCTATTCATTAAGATTGGAGGAGGGGTTCTCTACATGGCTGTGTTTTTTTTAGGTTTGGCACCATGTGGCATTTGGTATTAGTTGCAGTGACACTGTTTTGAGGCATTCTTCCCCAGCCCCCCATCATACGTGAATCATATGTTCTTTTGGCTTTGGAACGCAATGCAGAACTGTGCCTTTAAGTCAGAAACACTCTGTGCTGTGAGGATGTATACTAGGGTTTCCCAGACATGTGACATTGATGCATGGTCTTTCTCTAAATTAAAATTAGAGACACATTTATTCTTTCACTCTTATTCTTTTAAAAGTACAGATTGGATTGGTTCCTAGACCAGTGAATGGGCATTTTTTCAGCAACAGGGTAGACTGTCTTCCAGTAGCATCACTTGGGGGTGCAGGGATGGGGTGGGGTGGATCTCTCCAGGTGACACCCTAGAAGTGGGATGACATCCAGCTGAGTGCCTCCCCCCCCCCCCCACTGGTGTGCGGCAGTGCGGGAGAGGCCCATGGCACCCCTTCCTCCCTTCTCAGTGCGGCTTTACATGTGTGTAAAGCCATGCTGGACAGGGAGGTGAGAGTGAGTCCTTTTGGGCCCACCCCTGAAGCCCTGCCCCCTGCACCCAGTGATACCCCGGTGCAGGACACCACTGCTGTCTTCGGACATCTTGCCCTCCACTTTAGCTGGCTGGGACTCAGGGATGTAACCATGCTTTCTGAGTGATGGTGATGTTTTTTGGGATTCTTAGAAATGCCTGTAAGTTGTACTATTGGTAGCATTCCTTTTTTCTTGCAGCTGTGTTGATGTGTAGGACAGAGCCTTCCTTACTGCAGATGTAAAATGATATAAAATGGATACATCTAATCTGATGGCTGAATAATTCCACACAGATTTCAGCCTGTTTTATTGCACACTTTGTAGACCCTCATTATGTGAATAAGTAGCATGATAAAGTAATACAGTAACAGCCACAATGATGAAGTATTTCATACAGGGCTGGGCACCTTATGGCCCTCCAGACATTGGACTGCAATGCCCTGAGCCCTAGCTAGCATGACTTGGGGTCAGGGATCATGAGAGTTGCAGTCAGGCATGGTGGTCCACACATCCCCATGCTCATCTGAGTTTCTTTTGCACTACAATCACCCCTCTGTTCTCTTGGACTTGAAGTCCACTGTTTTACATATTCACAAATATAATTATATTTATTATATTCACTATAATAACAATAATAATAATAATAAGTAATCAGGCAGATTACTTTCTGTATTACAATAACTACAGTCAGTTACTTTTTGGATGATCAGTGAAATGGGTAATGTAGTTAATTCTATTCCATGCTCCATTGATATATTGACATCACTCTTAATGAAATGTTAAAGAGTATAATTTTCATGTTATTTATAATGTTTATATTTATTTAGACATGTTTCCTATATTTTCATTGGTATAAGTATAAAATCTCAAAGTCTCCCCATGTTAAAAGTTGCTGGCAGCTAAAATGCCAAATATAGTAGTGGTGACAATTTTTGGTTTTCCTTGGGAGATTAGCGAGAAGCCAATCAATTAAATGGCTTCCTCGTACTTCAGGAAGTGCCTCTATATAGGATTGTAATGACTTGTAAAGTGGTTGGTTCAGCTGAGTCATAAAGAAATTCTGAGGTCATGCTGGAAGAGTTGATAAACTATGCAAGATGTTTTTTGGATCCAGTAAATGCCAAAGAGATTGTAGTGCTGATAAGGAACCTTACATAGTTGACCTACTGTAGCTACAGGATTGTGTGTCCACAGATTCAATCATCCATGGCTTGAAAATAAGTATTTTTAATTCAAAAAAGCAAACCTTTATTTGGCTATTTTAAATAAGAGACCCCATTGTATATAATGGGACTTGAGCATCTGTGGATTTTGATAGCCACAGGGGGTCTGGGAACTAAACCCCAGCAGACACCATGTTTCCCCAATCAACCTTATAAAGAAACTGAATCTAAATATCTAGAACAACCTTTTTCCAGTTGACAAGCTTATGAGTTAACAAAGGTATTGGACGTCTGGATGCTATTAGAACATAGCTCCCCTTCTTCCCAGCCACTGGCCATGGGAGTTGCAATCCAACAATATCTGGAAGGCCACAGTTTTTCCACTCCTGTGCTAATACATTCAGAGGTAGGTGGTTTTGGTCAAGAAGACTGAAAAACACACCGGTTGTCCCCTGAGAGTGACAGTTAAGGACACTGATATTTGAAGCAAAGCTTAGGAATACACATTCATTTCAGACCATTTTTTTTTTCATGCAGCTTGCCATTTTTTGCCTGCTGGAGGCCAAACCAAACACATCTGCAGTTTTATAAACTTTGGAGGTGAGGCAATTTGGATCATCTGTCCTTCCTCTACCTTCCTAGTATCATTTGTCCCACTCTCTTGGTATTATGATAGCCAGCAAGATTGTTTTTGTTTGTTTGATTCAAAAAGATGATGGTGTGGACTTCCCTTTTTTAGCTTTTTGAGAGGCAGGGTGTAATAATAATAATAATAATAATAATAATTTTTATTTATATACCGCCCTGTGGCGAACTAATCCGGGCGGTGAACAAGAATAAAAATAACATACAGCGTAAAACCAAATAATTTCCTCCTCCCCCCCTTAAAAAGTTATTAAATCAATTCAGTTAAAACAATTACATTTAAAAATTAAAAATGATTATTACATTGAAATAAAATACAAACCATCATCCCCCTGCTAGTGCAACTTTAAGGGAGTTGTGAAGACTGAATAATGGGGATCCCAATAATCCCGAGGTGTAGAAGGTGGATCGTCTGGACAGACAGGAGAGTACAGTCCATTAACACTGAGGCATCTTAACAATTTGTGGTGGGCCATGCTGCATATGATGGTGGGAGAGTATAAATAATTGTTGAGGCATAATTGAGGATCTCCCCCCCCCCCCCTTTCTGTCTGTCTCCCGTTTTGGGCGTTGTTTGACACTGCTTTAACTGCCATGGCTCAATGCTACAGAATTCTGAGATTTGTAGTTTTGTGAGATATTTTGCCTTCCCTGTCGGAGAGCTCTGGTGCCACGACGAACTATTTATTTTCAAAGCAGACAGAATGAGATGTGTCCAATAAATTTTCAAAATAGACTGTCCATTTCAATTCTTGACTTTAAAATGTATTCTTGGTTGAGATCCTTCATTGTCAATACTTTTCAAACCAGCTGTGACAGTTTTTACGATGAAGAGACAGTCTCTTGCCAGTGTGGAAAATTACTTGAAGAGGAGGATCACTGATCCTTTCCTTCCACACAATTTGTTTTGTGATGCATATATATTGAGACATGGGATCATTTATCCCTTCAGTCTGTTGTACGGCAGTCTATTGATGTGACAAAAGCTTGTTGATTTAATAAGATCTTGCCCTTCAAACCAAATTGCTTTCAACAGGTGGGAAATTTTTGCAACCAACTGTGAAGTTTGTACAGTCTCTTCTCTATAAACCAACTTAATATGACTTCTAGTAGATGAAATTGCACAATAAATCAGTAACAAAATAATACTTACAAATATTTGTCCTGTATTACAAAGTGTTTTGTGTTTCTGTCAGTTGCAAAACAGTTAGTCACTTTCCTACACTTTAGTACTGCAAATTTTAAGCGTCCTACTGATTTTGATCTGCTCTATGTGGGTTCAGAAAACTTACAGAGTCAGGGCCTTTGCAGACTGCCAGAAATAGTGCAGATTGAGTCCACTTTAAGGGTTAGGGTTAGTGCTAGGGAGTCATGGAAATTGTAGTAGTTTTTCCTGAGACATTGAGCCTTCTCTGTCAGAGAGCTCTGGTGCCACAATAAAATACAGTTCCCATGATTCCTTAACCCTAACCCTTAAAGTGGATTCAATTTGCACTATTTCTAGCAGTCTGCAAAGGCCCTAAGTTACTTTGGGGGCAACTTCCTCTGAATGCTCCTTTGATTTTTTATCTTTATATTAGAAATTGAAGTGATAAGGAAAAACCAGTAACTAATGTTTTTGTATTCTTAAATTTATAAAATCAAATTTTATTGCTCTGCTGTTACTGTGTGTCTTGCTTCCTGTGGACCTGGAGCCATTTGGGTATGAACTTTCCTCTCATACAATGAGAGAACAAGATACAGATTGTGTGACTTTTAGCAGTGTCACTTTCCTCATCATTAAGCTCTGCCTGTTTTTAAAAACATATTTTCCTAGTGAAGAATCTTCTAGTTTTCAAAGCTGACACAGAGTTGTTGGTTTTTTTGGTGCCCTTTTTATTGGCCTAATAAAAGAATTATAGGGACTTAGGAGTTTGTCTTATATATCAACACAGTTACTCTTATATTTACATGTCTATATAGATATTTCTTATTCATGCTGACAGACGTATTTATTTCAAGATAACAGATCTGCAGTAACCTCCTGTAAATCTTGGTGGTTAAATGTTTGATGGAGTTTGCAGATCATCCTGGTGGATGAAGATGTTAAGATTGAGGAACACTAAAGTTCAATAATCTATGGGGAAACATAATGAGGCTTAAAAGGTTATTTGAAATATTGATACACTGCCTTTTGCAAATTAGTGCTGGTAGCTTAACATATAAGAAGCCAGGCAAGAGTAAGAATATAATAGCAATACATAATGAAGTTACAAGCAGATGGAAAACTTGTACAAAACCGATAAAATAGCAGAAGACAAAGAAAGCAGTATAATTCAATAAAAGCCTTTGAAGGCACTGGACTAGGAATAAAGGAAAACAAAATTGCCGGGCAGTGTTTGGCTTGGTGAAATTGCCATAAACATGTCTATATATATATTTCTTATTCATAAAGTTCCACAATTTTGGGTGGCACTTGCTACTTGGAGAACCTTGGGTTTCTGAGAAAGATGCCAACCAGTGAGTAAGTTCATATGAAAAAATTGGTCATTATAAGAACCTGGTTCCAGGCCATTCAAGGCTTTAAAAGGCAAAAGTAGCATTTTATATTGGGCACAGGAATAAAATGGAAACCACTATAAATCTTTTTAATACCAGTGTTATGTGATCTCTGCGGACAGCTTCAATCAGCATTTTGACCAACACACCACATAGTAGTTGTTGCATCTTTTTAGAGGCAGCCCTACTCTGAATTTGTTCCAGCCCATAAACTAAATTAAAGAATGAATGGAGTGGGAGTATGCAAGAAGTAAGAAGTTTGATTGGCTCACTTGTTTTTGAAGTCACACCATTCATGGAAGTCAGTCCTCCTCTTTCTGCAGTAATCATGGTTAAGGACTACACTAGCATTGACTCTAACCATGGCTGAAGTTAATGAGGTTCCTTTCTAATCATGTTTGTTAACAGACTTTCTCAAGCTTTTCGTATGTGAGTATGTCTGACTAGCTTCCATCACAGAGCCAGATGTGCAGGATTGTGACATCACATGCCATATGCTTGAAGACCATGTTGTCTCATCCTAATCTCCAAAAGCTAAAAGTTTTGTTTTGTGGCTATATTTACTGGTTCCATGCCACTTTTTTCGGGAATGCAGTTTTCTGTATTGCCATTATGACAAGACAGTATGACACGATAGTTAGAATTTTATAGCTTATGACACGATAGTTAAAAAATTTTAATGCCATGTTGAGCTGTTAGGATTAGTGTTCTGTTTGTGAGAGAAACGCAACATAGGCTATTGATCCATTGCCATAAAATTCATAAAACAATATCATGTTCATCTAGATTCCAAGGTTTAATTGGGGAATTTGCTCTTAGCAGCTACCTCTGCATTTTCTTCTGTATATTGAGTTGAAATTGAGAAACAGATGTACAAATGGAAAAGGTAGACACTAGTTAAAACATATACTTTGTAAAATCAGGACATCTTATGTGAAAATAATCTCTTTGCTAAGATATATGAGCCATGTCAATAGGTAATACCAATATATAAAATAAAATTGGCAACTGGTAGGAGAACAAGTTATAATCAGCTCCTCAGATCAAGCTCCTTTGATCCCAGATCTTTTCTTGTCCGCACTTATGTAACTGAAAGCAGAAAACATAAAGAGGAGCTCACAATACGCGTATTTAGAATAAATACTGTCTACTTGGCTTAGTTATAGCCAAGTACATTTTCAAGTACACTCTTAAGTCCCAATAACTTTATTTTTACCATTTCTTTTGAGCTGTTCTAGTATTTGTGAAAGAGGTGCTTCAGAGAGATGTTGGCTTGTTGATTTCTAAACTGTTTTATACGTACTAATAAAGACACTCAGTATTTAGTGTGACACAGAGATCCAATTTCCAAAGTTTCGCTTTGTTCACAAAAGTAAAATGTTTTGAATTTGAGGAATGCTATACCATGCAGTACTAATACAAGTGGGCTAATGAGGAATAATCCTTCCTTTTCTGAGGGTGTGTAATGCCATGGATTTTTTAAATAAGATTTATAGGCTTCTTAAGGATAAGACCTCTTAGACCTAGAGGTCAACAGAATGGCCATGCTCTTTTTACTTGTTATGTTTACTCCAGGTGCCAGTAGATCAGCAAGCTCTGGGTATTTGTTTCACAAAATGGTCTGTGTTTGTGTGTGTTTATCTAAATCCTTTGCCAAAAAGTTAATGAGTTGTTGCTTATTAGTGAACTCACTTGCTCCTAATCAAATCTGCACAGCCAGATTCAGTGAATACTTGCATCTGACACCTCCTTTGTAGTGCTCCTATGTTAGCACTTAAGCTGATGCCTAGACTGATGTATGTCTTGATTGATTCCACAGTCATAGAGTTTTTAGAGGCAGGGCAAGAGGCTAAGCATGGAGATGTGCTGGCATAATAATAGCACAACTGGCTGAAAGTAGCAGAGAGGGTAATAGAAAGACTTGATGGTGTACTCATAATCTGTCCATCAGCCCTAGTCTATGTGGTGGGCATTTGTAATGCTGATTTTAGCAACATGTCAGAAGTTAGATATATTTATATAAATATTTTATTCACCCTGACATCTGAGAATTGAAAATGTTAAGAGTTGAAATTGGGATTTTTTAAAAAAAATACACTAGAGAGTGATGCCAGCTAATGGCACATTGTGCTCCAGACTCTCTCTGTTAGTATGATTTGTTGTTGTTAACTGCCCTCCAGTCAATCTTGACCCATGACGACCCTGTGATGATACAAAGATAATTTTGAAATCTGCAATTTATTCTTAATTTCTCTTCAGTTCTAATTCAGCTTGTCTGAAGAAATATCGTAGTTTTATGGAGAAGATGTTCAGACATAACAATTTCCATTATTCCACAGTAAAGTAGCAAAACATGCAGCGTTAAGCTGGAAAAGATTTCATAATACAGAAAGTATGCCATTGGAAAAACATGTTAGATGTGTTGGCATGTAACACATTTCAGTCCTGTGTGAATGAGCTTCAACATAGAGATTATGCATTCCCTATCTCCTCATGTTGCATCTCTGCTGCAGTTAGTTTCACTTCTAGTCTCAGTTTAAAAGCATCAGAAATTGGGAGTTGTGGTTAAAAACAAATTTGTTGTTGTTAACTGCCCTTGAGTTGATCTGAACTCATGGTGACCCTGTGGATGAGATATATCCAAGACTCCTTATCCTCCACTGCTCTGCTTATTTCCTGTAAATTCATATCTGTGACCTCCTTAATAGAATCCATCCATCTAGCATGTGGCCTTCCTCTCTTTCTACTTCCCTCTACCTTTCCTAGCATTATTTTTCCCCCAGTGAGTTGTTCCTTCTCATGATGTGACCAAAGTACGACACTCAGTTTAGTCATCTTGGCTTGCATGGAGATTTCTGGCTTGATCTATTCAAGGCCCCCTTTGTTTGTCTTTTTGGCTGTCCATGGGATCCTCAGTACTCTTCTCCATCACCACATCTCAAAAGCATTGATTCTCTTCTTATCCGCATTCTTCACTGTCCAGCTCTCACATGGTGATGGGGAAAACAATGGCTTGTACAATTCTTTCACATTCAACAGTATATCTTTTCTCTTTAGGATCTTTACTAGTTTTTTCACTGCTGACTTCCTCATTCTTAGTCTTCTTCTGATTTCTTGACTGCAGTCCCTGTTATGATCAGTGTTTGATCCCAGATATGAGAACCTGGGATGGGATGTACATCATGGCTAGATTTCTATTACCTCATTGTCTAGGTTGAATTTGTGTAGATTCTCTGTGGTAGTTATTTATGTTTTCTTTATGTTCAACAGTAGTCTTGCCTTTGCACTTTCTTCTTTTATCTTTCTTAGTAATTGTTCAGGTCTGTGATATTTTCTGCTGGTAATATAGTGTTGTTTGCATATCTTAGATTGTTGATATTCTTTCCTCCTATTTTCACTTCTTCTTCTGTGTCCAAGCCTGCTTTTCATATCATATGTTCTGCATATAAGTTGAACAGATAGGCTGAAAGGATGCATTCTTGCATGACCCCTTTGCCAATTGGGAACCATTCGGTTTCTCCATGTTCTGTTCTGACAGTAGCCTCTTATCCTAAGTATAGAATCCCCATCAGGACTATCAAATGGGATGGTACTCCATATCTTTAAGGATGTTCCACAGCCTTTCATGATCTGTGCAGTCAAAGGCTTTGCTATAGTCTGTAAAAGACATGCTGATTTTCCTTTGGAATTCCTTGGTGTGCTCTATTAACCATCTTATGTTTACAAAATGGTTCCCAGTGTGTCTTCCTTTCCTGAACCCTGCTCAGACTTCTGGGATTTCTCCTTCCATGCATAGTTGGAGTCTGTTGCAGAATTTTGAGCATAATTTTGCTTTCATGGGAGATTAGTGCTATGGTCCTATAGCTGCTGCAGTCTTTTGTGTCTTCTTTTTTGTGGATGCGGATGTATATTGATAATTTCCAGTTTGTTGGCCATTGCTTTGTTTTCCATATCTGTTGACATATGTTGGTTAGCACTAGAGTTGATTCTGTCAGTGTGGATTGAAGCAGTTTGATTGGAACATCATCTTTTACTGATGATTTATTATCCCCATTTCTCTTATTGCAGCTTTCACCTAACTTTTTATAACTTGGGGTTCATGTTCATATGGCTCTTCATTCCATTTGTCCTTCATTTTGTTTTTTACATAATTCTTCTGTGTATTGCATCCAGCATCTTTTCATTCCTTCCTCATTTTGAATTATGTTATTTCTATTGTCATAGAGCATCCCTGTCCTTGGTTTGAATTACCCTTTGATTTCCTAGATCTTGTGGTGGAATAACTTACTCTTTCTTCCTTTTTTGTCTTCTATTTCTCTGCATTGATAGTTGTAGTAGTTGTCTTTATCTTTTCGCACTAGTCATTGTACTGTTGCATTCATAGTTCTGAATTTGTTCCTGTTTCCCTTTTATTTTGTTTCTTTTCTTTCCTTTACAGCTTGTATTTTCCCCCCTGTTATCCATACTTAACTAAACAATTGAGCTTCATAACCTATGATATAAAATTGTCTTGATCAACAAACCATAGTTCAGTGGAATATATGCATAAAAATACATTAAGATTATATGTATGTCACCTATTTGAAATTTCCAAAGATAGAACACATGTTTTTTAAAATAATACACATCTATATTAATTTCTTTCAGCTGTAGAAACAATAAGTTTCACACCTGAAAACTCTTCCAATTTCTCCTTGATAGGTCTGTTTGGACAAAGAGCTGCCCTTTCCCTTGAACTGAAATGCCCTGAAGTTCGATATGTAAATTGGCTAGAAAATAATGTCTTGACTGGCAGCAGCAGCAAGGAGACAATGTTTCCATAGTAATTTTCACTTCAGTTGATAAAAATGAAAATGTTTTGTCTTTCATTCTCTTTTCTCCCTCACATGAACTTTAGGAAACCCAAATGAAACAGAAGAGAGAGAAGGAGACCTCATTCCCCTTACATTTAAACTGGTTGCGATTCACCTTCGCTCCGTGTTGGTGAATCGATTCCAAAAGGTCCATCGTTCCCACTATGAAATCAGATCTTTTCATTATTCCCTTGTAATCATTTCTTTTTTGGCACAATTGTCATTCCCACTAGTTTGTACCGCTTCAAAATGCATGTCAATCATCTACGTGTCATCAGTGATGCAAGTGGGAGCACAGTGAGGACAGGGCCGTTGCAGGTGCTGAGCAGGGCGACTTTAGCAGGCTACTCAAAAATACACCATTTCCCCATTGAGCAGCCCAGCTTGGGAACTAATTTTTTTTAAAAAAAATGATAGAAGATTTGATCCATTTGGTTTGCAACTACTTGTGTTGCTGAGCTGCCATCAGCCCAATTGCCCAGCGTGCCAGCAAGTAGTTACATATATATATAATGTGCCTATAGGTCACACAAGCACAAAGACAGCAGTGGGATGGTGGGCGGGGGGAATGGCAGATCTCCCAAAAACTGAGTTGGGATGGCAAACACCCCTCTGCCATTAGTCCCTCTCCTCCAGTATGATCTGATTCAGATCCATCGTTCCCACTTGTTGAACATGATTCACAATCGATTCTTTTCAAAAGAACCGCCAAAGAACTAGTGTCAGGAAACTGGATTTTTTTTGCGTTTGCCTCGCTTCATTGCGATTGCAACCGAGCTCAATAGGATTGGAACCGGTATCAAGTAGGAACGACGATCATATAACCCAATCTGCAATTCACTTTAAATCATAATGGGAACGGGGCCGGAGTGCATAACTCAGAGGTTAGCTATGTTTGTTTGCTGTTGCTCTGAATCTGAGGCTGAAACCATCACTTCTTGTAAGCAAGCCAAGAGGAGAGTAATCCAGTTAAGAAGTCTGGCCTAAGCCTTCCTTTGTTCTCAGATAACCCACGTGATAGGCTGGATGCAAGAATCATAATCCATTTTATTTTTGCTTTTCACACCTAAGTGCAATACCATCTTTGCCTATTAAATGTCAGAATCATAAAGATCTAATAACCAGCAAAGTTTGCTCATAGGGTTGGATGAGAACAATATTTTTTTTTTGCCATGTATCTGTTTCTGCACATCATAAATCCAGTGGCATGTTCTCGTGGAGGATAAATTCCAGTGTTAAATGTAGTCAGGCTGGAAATGAATGTCAACAGGGTTTGAGGCTACGTTTTAAAATCAGATGAACAGTAAATCTGTACAGAATTATATAGATGCCACTGACCTTACTTGCATCCAAGAAACCAAATATGTGAAATATTAATGCCCATTACAACCATGTAGTTTCATGGTTCCAACTACTAGGATACTACTAGGTCCAGATTATTTGAAGGACTTTACTCTCCCATCTGAATCTGCCTGTGTTTTGAGCACTTATGGGAGAGCCCTTCTGTCCATCCCACCACCATCTCAGGTACATCTAGCCGAAACATGAGAGAGGGCCTTTTCAGTGGCTGTAGAAGTCCCTTCCATGGGAGAGTCTTTTATTCCCCTCTCTGTTGCCTCTTTGCCGGCAAGTAAAGACTTTTTTCATTTCAACAGACATTGGAGGATTGATTGCTGAGGGGGAGGGAACCTTGCATGAAGTCATAGATTTTCTGTTTTCTGTTTTACTGTTAATAGCTTGTGTTTTTAAGAGGTTTTAATGTTTGATAGTTAATTGCATTTTTAACATTTGTATGTTTTACTTTCTTGGTTATGTTTGTTCTAACTGTTATAGACCGCTTTGAGTCCTAAACTGGGATGATGATTGTGATCATGATGCTGGTGGTGGTGGTAGTAGTAGTAGTAGTAGTAGTAGTAAATAATAACAATAATAGTAGTAGCAGCAGCTAAGTACTGCTCTCCACTTTGAATGCTAGTTTGGAGCACTCTGTAATTAGTTTTGGCTTTAGACTCTCAACTGGCATCTGGACCTGCTGGTGCTTTCACATCAGACCTGAGATAAACTCCTCTGAAGGAGAGAAACAAGATCCTGTGCTGATCTCCAGCACAGACAGAGAACCTAGGGATTCAGGATCTATCACCAGTATTGAAGGACAGCAGATGATAGCTCTGTCAGATAACTCAGAGGAGGCTGCAGTAATGAGACCAAGAACCCCCTTTCACCCTCAAAACCTCAGAAGGAGCAATAATAATAATAGGTGATTGGCAAAGCATATATCTGGAGGTACTGCAGCAAATCATTTGTCTTCATTGGGACTACTGGGGGGAGGAAGGGCTGTTCTGGCTGAACACTTTATGAAGATGGAGGAATAGGAAACTAACCAGATCCACTGTAAAAGCTCTATTTCCTTACTGTGATATGTAAGTGCAGCAGCTGTTTGGGGAAGTGCCTAGTCTAGTTTTGCAACCTAGGCCTCATTCCCATTTACATTTAAACTGATTTGTGATTCACTTCTTTTCTGGCACGATTGTCATTCCCACTAGTTTGCACCGCTTCAAAATGTATGTCAATCATCTGTGCATCATCGTTGACACATGTGGCAACATGGTGAGGACGGGGTCAGAGTGGAGTGACTTTAGCAGGCTGCTCAAAAGTACACAATTTCCCCTTTGAGCAGCCCTGCATGGAAACTGAATTTAAAAAAAATGATAGAAGATTCGATCCATTGGTTTTGCAACTACTTGTCTCGCTGAGCTGACGTTGACCTGATCGCCCAACATGCCACCAAGTTGCAAAAACAACAGATCGTATATTCAGTAATTCAGTATTTATAAGCCCTGGTGGCGCAGTGGTTAAATGCCTGTACTGCAGCCACTCACTCATAGACCACAAGGTTGCGAGTTCAATACCAGCCAGGGCTGAGGCTCGACTCAGGCCTGCATCCTTCCGAGGTCGCTAAAATGAGTACCCAGCTTGTTGGGGGGCAATCAGCTCACAGTTGTAAACCGCTTAGACATCCCATAGCGCGATATGAAGCGGTATATAAATGAAGCTGCTTTTAAAAAAAAATGAAGCTGCTTTATTAAAAAAAAATTATATATATCGTGCACCCATAGGTCACACAAGCACAAAGGCAGCGCGGGGGGAGGGGGGGAGGGAATGGCGGATCTCCCAAAAACTGAGTCAGGATAGTAAACACCCCTCTGCCATTAGTCCCTCCCCTCCAGTATGATCCAATTCAGATCAGTCATTCCTACTTCTTGAACATGCTTCGGAATTGATCCTTTCCAAAAGAACTGCCAAAGAACCAGTGTCAGGAAACAGTGGGTTTTTGTTTTTGTTTTTTGTGATTGCCTTGCTTCATCACGATTGCAAGTAAGCTCATTGGGGTCGGAACCAGTTTCAAGTGGGAACGATGGCCATATAACCTGATCTGCATTTTGCTTTAATTCCTAGTGGGAACGAGGCCCTAAGGGGCTGACTATTCAAATTCTGCTGGACAGCTCCACTGCTAGTCCCTCTTAGACAGGTCATCACTCTTAGTACTTAATTACTTCCACTTGTAGGGCTTCTGCCTAGTGCAGAGCTTCTGCTCTCTTATTCATCTTTGCTGCCATTCAGGATTGATGTAAATGGGCTCCCCCCCCCTTTACCTGGTGCATTAGATGTATGCTCTCCTTGATGATTAGGTACCTCTGTAATCTGTGCTTTGGTTACCTTTAGTTTGGACTAGTATAATGCTCCCAAGTATGAATGCCCCTGAGGATAGTTTAGAAATGAGTTGATCAAAAATGCAGCAAATACAGTTCTGGTGGAAGTAGGCTTCTGGTGCCTTCTAAGACTAATCCTGAACAAAAAGCAAAAGTCCCAGTGCACTGCTGGAAGACCATGATGCAACAATCTTGTTTAAACTAAAACAGACCTGGTTTGGGTTGGTGCCTGTTAGGGATCCTAATACGCTGTTTGAATTCCAATATAAAAATAAGAAGAGAGATGAATATAATAAATAATATAAATGCACACAGAGAATTGTTCCGGTAAATAGATAACCAAATTGAGTATGTAACCTTTTAAAGATCTATACACAGTCAAGGCCAAAAACTGTCTGAAGGAACACGTTTTTTTTATATAACACACATACACACACAACATCCTGACCGTATGAGACTTTTCTTCAACAAATATGCCAGCTGTCTGTACAGTGGGTGGCCTTAATGCTTGGAGCAGGGGTAGGCAACCTTTTTGAGCCGGGGGCCGGGTTGCTGTCCCTCAGACAATTGGGGGCCGAAGCACCAAAAATAAAAAATAATAAATAATATATATATATATATATATATATATATATATATATATATATATATATTATATATATATATTAAAAAAATTAAAAATATGCATGCACACTCTCTCTCCCCTGTGGAGATTTTGCCAAGAAAACCCCAAGAACAAGTAATACCAACAATAATATCATCATGGTGGGAGGCAGCAGGGCCAGCCTGGGGCCGGTCCAAAGGCCTCGGGGGGCCGCATCCAGCTCCCGGGCCGTAGGTTGCCTACCCCTGGCTTAGAGCTTCCTTGGTTGTGCCCACCCATAAGTTTGGTTGGCACCTTTGCCTACAGCCTTTCAGATGGTAGGGGAAAACCTTTATTGTTTCAAAGACCTTCTGAATTGCATATTTAGCTGGAGTTTTTGTTTTGTTTGCATATATTCTTTATATAGAGCCAGCATGATGTGGTGGTTTGAGTACTGGACTATGACTGGAGACTATGGTTTGATTCCTGCTTAGCCATGGAAACCCACTGGGTGACCTTGGGTGAGTCACACACTCTCACCCAGAAAACCCTGTGATAGGTCTGCCTTAGGGTCACCATACGTTGGAAACAACTTGAAGGCACACAACAACAACATTGTTTATATATTATAAGTTATATGTTGTGTTTTGTGTTGGAAGTGCAACAGCACTGAAGAATCAAGAATGTCTCAGAGAGGGCAGCAGTAACAAGGTTAGATAGTTTCAGTGACCCAAAGTGTCCTTCCTCCTTGTCTACTTATCCTGACCCCTCTGTGATTTAAACTGATACTCTTCTCTTCCTGTCAGTCCTTTCTCAGGTCTTCCCCAGAAAGAAGCCAGATTAAATCAGAACTCTGAATAACTTTCCTGTCTTAGAACCCTATAATACTGCCTTTAGTTTGTTTTTCAAAGCTATTGGAGTCTTTCTTCCTTTGTCAGGATCTCAAACTACTGCACAGCACTCTATCAATTCGTTGACTTTAAAATAGTTTGCTTAGTGTCAGTTTTGAATGTTGCACACAGCTTGCTTTGCTATGGAGCAGTTTCATAGTAAATGTATAGCAAAATAAATATTTTCATATTTAATAAGTGCAAAATGTTTACCAAGTATCATTTGACATCTGTTGCCTTTAATTGCACTCAGATGAGATATTCAGAATTGCTGTAGGCTTCTCAGAGATGTGTGTTCCAGTGTTACTTTTAATATTAAGCATTTGTCTGTCTCTGACTTTAAGTAACATCTCTAAATTGTGAAAAGAATTTTCAATGATACCTGTTATAGCTAGCGCCTTCTTGACATGAAATGTTCATTATTCTAAAAGCTTTTTGCTAGTTAGCATCTGGTTTATCTTCTGTGGTTGCTGCAAAACAGATAGAGGATTTGCCTTGTATCCTTTCAAAACTTAAATATATAGCTTTATTATGTTGTTAAATCTTTATTGTGGTGTTGACACTTTTGAAGCATTATTCATATAACATGTCAGGGCAAACACATTAAAGTTCTTTTATTGCCTTACACTTTGTAAATGTGTGTAGTGATGTTAGTTTGGCTTTTATATTAATGGTTTTCTTTCCATGATAGTGGTACTACTATTGGAAAGAAAACATTGGTTGAAAGGTCTTTGTTTTATTTGGATATGACTCTCTTGTGATGCTTGATGTGTAACAAAAAAGGTAAGGACGAGGAGAAATCTGAGTTTGTTTTCTATCCCATAGTTGTGGGGTTGAGTAAGTAGAAGATAATATGAGCAGAACATGTAGGGAAAAAGTCCAAGTTGTGTAATATGAGAATGGGAAAGGGGTTGGAGTCAGACCTTTTTGAGAACTGAAAGACAGATATGCTCTCTCTCTATATATGTGTATATATATATATATATATATATATATAGAGAGAGAGAGAGAGAGAGAGAGAGAGAGAGAGAGAGAAAGAAATGGGAAAGAATGAGGGAGGGAAGAAAGGAGGGGAAGAGAGGGAGAGATACATAGGATAAGAACAAGGACTAGGCATAAACTTTAAATTTCTGCCAGAGCCGAGTCATACATTTTCTTGAAGATGACTTTTCAATATTAGTTTGACTATTGCAAAGGAAAACAAAAGCATTTTGTTTTAGGACTATGCAGGTTAAAATTAGGCACTGCCTTATTTGATAAAATAACGTGGTGGTTTGAAGTTAAACTGAATTTGAGCTAGTGGGCTGGAGACTGCTTCTAGTGCCAGCCTTGAGCCATGGGGCATAGGAATGATGAGCGTATGTCAGACTAAACTGCCTGTTCATCACATCACCTGAGATTTCAGGGGTGGGGTAGCGTGCTTTGAGAGCTTTTTGAAAAAACTAGAGTTTGAATAAAGTGAAATGAAACTACATATTTCTTAATGATTTGGTTGTTCATAATCCCTCTGAGCCATGTCAGAAAAATTAATGGCATGTACCATTGGCTTCTATTATGTGAAGAGCTCTATGTGTGCATTTTATTTTTTGTGGAATTGTTGTGCAGCACAATATAAACCTAAACTGTCTTTTTGTGGAAAGTGACTATACAGTATATAATGTCATATGAGCTGCTTGTTCATGTGTGATAGTGATTTGAGGCAGAGCAAATGTGCAATAGCAAACCTGAAAACCAATAGCAAACAGTGGAAGCCAACATGGTTGATGTGCTTTTAGGCAGAAAATATTCCTTATGATAGTTGGCTGTACTATATTGCCCTTTTTGTTTAGCAGTTTGTTGTGGCATCAACAAATGAATATTGTTTAAGGAAAAGCAAACAAGTGGAATTTTTGTTTTTTGGTCAGTTTGTGTTTGTAATCCTCCAAAATTCCATCCTGTTAGAGGATTATCAAAGTAAGATTAGTACAGATCCATCACATAGGGAAACGTAGGTCTAATAGCTTTACTGGCGTATTTGTAGGTACAATTAAATGATCTGATGATATCTGTGCTTACAGCTGTGATTTTCTTTTATTAGTAGGTGATGGGATTCCAAGAGAAAGTAGTCCATTTATCAATAATGCAGATATGGAGAGAGGAAACATCTATGATGGGAAAAATATGGCTCTTTTTGAGGTAAATTTAATAATTTATTTACCCAAATCATTGTTACAAATATTACATTTTAAATGTTGCATTATTGTACTTTTTCTATAAAATTAGTACTTTATTTGCTTGGAAGCTATTATGTATCATCCAACCTTATTTTCTAGGAAACACTTGTAAATTATATGAATTATGTGTATTTTTAGAAAGAGAAATCTGTTCAATCAGACTGAATAAAGTTGTAGATGATTTTGCTTTTTTAACACATGTAGTTTACCTTTTACACTGATTCAGTTCATAGCATTTAACAGTCTTTTAAAAAGTTAATACTATTCCCCCATCCACTAGCAAGTATTTATAATGTGGGAGGCGGGGAAATCCCACCTCAACTATTATGCAGTACTCTGGTAAAATAACAATAAAATATATTTTAAAAAGCACAGTGATTTTTAAATTTTGATCTTTTAGCATCTATTGTATGGTAAAGTTAGTGCATAGAAATATGCCAGACAAATTGGACCTGGGATTTTAACGTGAATAGTATTGACTATCCAAAAGATGATTGGTTGTATCATTTACTTTTTAATTCAAACAATCCTCTAGAGTGTCTTCATTCCACACTAACTTGTTTTTGCAGCAAACATTATCTCAGATATAGGATGCTATTTATAAATAACATTTATTTTAAATTATGCTCTTGCCTCCTTTTTTATTTCCAAAATTCCATCAGGAAGAAATGGATAGCAACCCCATGGTATCATCTCTTCTTAATAAGCTAGCAAACTATACCAATGTTACTCAGGGAGTGGTAGAACATGAAGAAGATGAAGACAGCAAACGCAAGGAAATCAAGGTACAAATACTAAAACATTTTTTCAACTTAACAGTTTTTATTGTGTAGTTTATAGCATATCTCTGGACAAGTTGGCTACAAGCTACAACATGCTCAATTTTCTTTTATCTCTTTTTTAGTTTCCTGTGCTGGAAAGAATGACACAGGGATTATGGGTAGAGGGTCAAAGCTGAGAGGGAAAGTACTACTACTTGCTTGCATGTAAGGGAAAATGGCTGATAGTGCTCAGCTGTGTTCTTGATCTAGCACTTGGCAAGATATGGCAACTTCAATAACAGAATGTACAGATAATATAGAGAGAACAGTTGTAGAATGTATGTCTAAACCAGGCTTTCCAAACCTGCCACTCTCCAGAAGTTGGACCATCTTACCTGAAGATGGTGAGATGTACTCCATCACATTTTAATGGTGTGGGGTATGAGGAAGGCTCAAACAGACCACTGGTTTACACAAATTATCTGATCAGTTACTTATTCTCAAATTGTATTAAATATTGTTTCTTGTATGATCATGGTCACATCTATCCAACTGACAAATTAGAACAGCATTACATTAAATCACTGCACATGTCCAGTAGTTTCCTATTAGTTATTGTGAGCATTTCTGAGGCTGACATGTGAAGAGTGTCAAAACACGTCCAAGGCTACTCTAATACTCTTGCCTGAGAGTAGATTCCATTGAGCCTCAGTAAAACTTACTTCTGTGTAAACAACTATAAGATTGTGCTGTACGAGTTTCTGAGTACTTCTGTGGTTAGGTGAATGCTGTTGGTCACATTCAGTGTAAACAAATTTAAAATTTGCAGGTTTCATTCAAGGTAATCTCACCTAAATACATACTCTGATCAGAAAAGATGATTGCAAGAAATCCTTGTGTTTTGTTTTGGTTTTTAGGCTCCACGTATGGGCACTTTCATTGGTGTATACTTGCCCTGTCTACAGAATATTTTAGGTGTTATCCTGTTTCTGCGTCTAACTTGGATTGTGGGAACAGCAGGAGTACTTGAATCTTTCATCATTGTATTCATATGCTGTGCTGGTGTAAGTATAACATTTTCTCCTCATGCTCTGGTAATAATTTTATTAGCAGCTGTGGGATAAAAAGCCCTATAACAAACATCCTTGGTGTAAGATAGGCATGGGTTCTAGCTCTGTGAAGCCATAATCCTCAAAAGCATGATGCTAAAACACACCAGTGGACCATGGTCCAAGTAGAATGGAGTATTAAAAATATATTTCTCTTTGATCCACAATGCAATATATCTGCTAGAGATTTCCTAAATAATTGTAAGGAAGAGCTGAAAATTAAAGACTTGGTAAATTGTGTTGCTTCCATTAAAAAAAAGACAGTAGCCTGAAATGTTACTGACTCCCAGCATAGGTCTCCAAGGGACCATGTTATCTCCATATTTCATCTGCCAAGAAAGTTTCTCTTCATTGCACACAGATGACTTCCTAGAGATTCCCTGAGCTTTTTGGGTCCTGTCTTCGCCACTGTGCCAGGCCCAGAGACAGATAACATCCCACTAGAATGCATGTTTCAAGAATAAAGCATGGCCTTTTAAACTAAAAGCAATGTATATGATCTTAGATGTATCCTTCCTGGCCAGAATTTTGCAGCCCTCAGTGGACTTCAAACCTATGCAGGGAGTCAGTAACATTTCAGGCTACTGTCTTTTTTTTTTTTAATGGAAGCAATACAATTTACCAAGACTTTAATTTTCAGCTCCAGTAATAAACTGATAGAAGTGTGGACTTTAGGCTTACACTGCATGCTCCACTATCTTGCCTTGCTTACTACCCACCCCTTTCCAACCTGACCACCTCATGCTTCAGCAGTGACTCCTGTGTATGAATAGAAGGAATAATTTTAAATTCCCATCACCCCATTTAATATATACCTTTAATTATTACAGCTGTTAGTATATCAACATAATCTGGCTTCATACTATGAATGATGATGATACTAACCTAAATCCCATATTAGTCCTACCTACAACAGACCCATTGGAATTGTTTTTTAAATGGAATTTTACTTAATTGTGATTAACAAAGCCCATTCATTTAATTGAATCAAATATAAGTTTGAATTTAGCTCATTATTATCTTAACACATATTGCATTACATTTCCAAGGAAAAACTCCTGATTTCTTGACTCCTGCAGCAACATCATTATTATCAGTAGCATCCTTCAAACAAATCTGCTGGATTGAAAGCCCTTAGATTTTGATTTTCAAAATCAGAACCATGATCTTAAATAGATTGGAAAATAACCATGAACTGAGATCAGAACCATGATCTCAAATTATATTGGGAATTAAAATACATTTGGATGCTTGGAGTGTTTTTTTAGATGTATCTCCCATTCATGAGCTAAAAACAATTTAAAATAATGTTTTCCAGAAATCTGCTGAAAATTGCCTGGCATGTTTGTATGTTATCTTGTTCTGTTTTGCAACAACCTCTATACTTAGTGTTTGGAAAACAGAACACTAGCACAAATTCTACTTCCTACCTTAGAGGATCTGCTTACATCATAAAATTTAGAATATATAACATTATCCCTATTAATTCTTGATTAAGCTACAGGATGATCTTAACAATATCCCTGGATTTACTTGATATTAAACACTTAGTGTACATAATCCTTATTAAGCTGTTTAACTGACATTATATCATTAAACATTTAAATCATTAAATCTTTCATTTTCCCCTCCATTTCATTTTTATTTTTGATACATGACACTATGAAAAGGAGAGAATAATGCTGTGAGGAAGGTAATTTACCCAAGGAGATCATGAAGGACATGAAGACAAATAGGGTCTTACACAACAGCTGACTGGCCTGCTCCCCATTTGGACAGCCTCACTTTAGTTTTGTTTCCAGCTGTTCTCACTTTAAATAGCAACATAATTTCTGAACAGCTCATGAGGTGAGATATTGTTTCCAGTGTTCAGAGCCAACAGACATGAGTTCTGTGTCTGTGGAGCGATTTGGGCTAAAAACTACAGGTGCATTAGGCCTGTGGACTTTGAATCACTCATGGCATTCTTTCATCTAGCAAAAAGATCAAGCCTTTTTCTCCCCAACCTTGAACTATTATCCTGGCAGACTTGGTGTCCTTTAAAATAACCACTACGTACCCCCTTAAGTGGGTTTTAATATTATCACTCTTATTTTTGTTCTTTCTTGGTCAATTTGTGTAACACTCTAATATATCATTCAACGTTACTTAAATGACTCCGTGGAATGGAATTCTTATTTTAAAATGTGACTTTCAATACAATTTTCTTTCTGCAGGCTGATCACAAATGTTTGCTTTAGGTTTTTCAATATGTCTTGTTTTTGCAGACTATGTTAACAGCAATATCAATGAGTGCAATAGCAACAAATGGTGTTGTTCCAGGTAATTGTTAATTTTTACTTGTATCTTGGAGCATGTTTATTACAATATTTTATCTGTCATCCCTGAATGCTACTGAAAAGACCATCCCTATGATGGGTTGGGTATGTGAGGAGCAGATAGCAAAGCATCTCTTGAACTTGTCTGTGTCAAGCAAGGTGAGCCTGCACAGCTGAAATCCCAAGAAAATGCTACATCTTTTTGCCTTTCCTACAATTTGGAAAAGCAAAAATATTGCAACAGATCCTTTTTCATGGGCAGTTACCTATACATAGTAATCTTGCTTATTTTGTATAAGTGAATAAAACTAAACCACATAAAAGTTGCAATATAAAGCCCTCTTCTGGACCTTGGGAAGGATTTCTTCCTTCAAACTCTCTTCCAGTGTTTCTGTATCCTCCATGATTTACAAACATCAACTCAGCAGTTATTGTTCCTGCAGTGGTTTTGCCAATCTCCTCTTTAGTGTTACTTGATATATCCCTTTTTCTTTACCTTTTTTAAAAATAATCCAAGCTCTGGATTAGCCAATTAGCCAAAGAAGAGCACAGCAGGAGACCTATTGCTGTTGATGGATTATCTTGGCTTTTTTTAGTTGTTGCTTTCTAAGATAGTGTCTCAAGTATTGTTTGCTTGTAGATGAATGGTATTATCTGCATTAGAGTTGGGTATTATTAGGCACATAGTATTTGTCTGTGACAATCTCCATGCATATATTTATGTTAAAGAAAAAGAGAGAGATGGTAGGCACAAACCCAGACCCCAATTTATGTGCACATGGCCTTTGTGTCTATAAGAGCAGGTGTGGTGGGGAGGGGGCTTACTCAGACAATCCAAAACCCTGGAAAGGCAAGGTTCCTGGTATCAGTAGAAAAAGTCGTAAGTGCATACAGTTGTACATATAAGTCACCTGGAGGCATACAGATGAATCCATGTGTTCCCATTTTAAAGGATTTTTTCTGTAAAATGAAATGCTCCTAATGGTATAGGATACAGTTTCTAAAACTTGGAGTTTATCTAGGACAAAAGATGTTAGTACTGTGTATAGTCAGTCATTACTGTGCCATTGGCAGAATTCTGGTGAGCATACAAAGGTCGATTACTGTAAAGCTGCAACAGTGTTGTCAGAAGGAAGGTGTAAAAAAGATGATTTTTGGACCACAAAATACTGCTCTTTCCCCAAAATGGCCAAACAGAACATTTAAGCAAAGGGCTAACATCTACACAGGTTTGGTGAAGTTACACTCTTGGAGTTTGCATGTCATTGTTCATCAGTAGTGATTATCTGATTTTCCTTGGCAACAAGATGAGAATCAAACACAGTACTGTACCACACAAGTTTGTGCAGTTCTTGATTTCCCTCTGCTTTAAAGGCTTCCTGCATATCCAGTTTTCAGATCTGTGTAGAAGTTAGGGTCTGTTTTCTTTCTTAATTTCATATACCCCACTATCCCTACCCAGCTCCAACTCTGAGCATATTCAGCAAAGGTGTGATGCTGGATGTACTTGTAAATACTCCTTCATGTGATCAGGAGCTCTAATCTCATTTCTTTTCATGTGAAGGAACATAAAACAAGGATACGTGTGAGAGCTTTATTGAATATGAGGTAGTCAAATGCCTGGAGCTAGCTGGAGCTCAAATAGATGTGACGGTTGATTTTTGTTTTTTGTTTTGTTTTTTTTTTGGGGGGGGGGGAAGCAGTACTAGACATTGGAAAGCCTGAACAGAATTGGAAACAAGGCTTGTGCAATGGGTTTTAAAAACCGTTTCCTCCTATTTCCATAAACACCAATGGAAGTTTCTATAGTAGTTTTGGGGTAGATATTTTTCCTGGGACTGTGACATAAATAGTTAATGGAATTCTCCCTACATGACATCTTCATAACAGCTGCCATTGTCAGAGTGGGAAAAACATGCATGGATGTAATTTACATAACATCAATGATATTGATGATGATTAGTGCATTTAAATCCCAATTTTCTATAAAAGTACACAAAATGGCTTATGTAAAACCAATACAGTATAAGATAAGATAAAATATAATGATACATGAAAAAGTTAAGAAGCAAAACCAAGGGCAGCTAAAACCAGAAGCACTCTTCAAAACAGCAGATCCTAGGATAAAATATTTGATGCTGTGGGTCTGTATCCTTTGTCCATTTTCACAGCTGAGCGTAGTCCTGCAATCTTTAACCAGAATTTAGCTTCTAAAAGTCAAAGTTCACTTGTATAGAGAGTGCAGACTGCAACTCCAGAAATTTCTGAGTATTGAATAATCCTTGAAGAAGGCCAATTGGTGATAAGGCCAAAACACATTGGATTATTTAAGAAATAAAAGGTTTTGACCATTGTATAGCATGTGGCACTTTGCCTACTTTCATTCTTCCACTATATGCTTTCCAGGTTTTGTTTTGTTTTAAACTTTGGTTTAATGAGAGCTGCTTCCTTTGTTAAGAGGGAAATTATGGTCATTGTACTTTACATCAGTGAATCAGGGAAGTTCTTTTGAAGTGAGAGTTGAGGAATTCCATAGTTTGGCAGTCCTCTCATTCTTTTAACTATGATTAAAATATGATTAAAATATTGGGAGCAATACATTTACTCCAGATCCTTTTACAAGCCACCCATTGTATTAATCAGTTAGCTGTTCTTGGTATGACTTGATTAAGAAGAGGAACATATAAACATAAACTAAGAAGTCACGGTGAGCAGCCTCCTATTAGGGCTGTACAGCATTAACTGGTCACTATTTTAACTGGTCACTATTTGAAACTGATTAAAAGGAGGCATCCTTTGTGGGTTTTTAAAGTTCTCAGTAGCCTTTTAATTTATCTTTTGGGGGTGGGGATGAAATCAGGCTTCTCAAGTTACTATAGTGTGCTCTACCATACAATGACTTAAATTCCAGTGTTAGTTCTGACTAGAGTAGACCCATTAAATCAATGGGATTTGCTTATATGTTGACTCACCATTCAACGATTAATTGAATAGGTTTACTCTAGTTGGGAGTAACCTACAGAATGACAAGATAATATTTGTGCATGACATCTATATAAGCATACATAAATCAGAGGAACACATTTACCCCAAGCACTTGCTAACTGTAAACATAATTAATCAAACAGTGATTTTTAAAAAACCTACCAGTGTTAGTATTTTACACTTTCATTCGTAAAACTGTGTTCTGGGTGTGATAAATGTTGTTTACAATCTTTTAAAAGAGCATTGGCTTTCTATCATGCTTCATATAATGTAGGGATTAAATTAATTAAGCAGTGTCAGTATGTTTTGAATGTGTTTGGTGTGTTTTGCATCATTTTAATTTGTGTTTGTCAATGTTAATTTCACAGCTGGTGGCTCATATTATATGATTTCAAGATCGTTAGGACCAGAATTTGGTGGAGCCGTGGGACTCTGTTTTTATCTGGGCACCACTTTTGCCGGGGCTATGTATATTCTTGGCACAATTGAAATTTTATTGGTAAGTCGTCATCCCCACCCAAGCATATGTCTTATATTGAATCCCAGTATTTTTGAATCTCAAGTAAACACCCCCTATTTTCTACTTAACCTGCCCGTAGTGGATGCCTGAAAATAGTCTAAAGATACATTTTAAGAAAAACACTTTCTAAATGAACTTTGATTATGGAATGATATATAGGCCATATAATAGAACTGCTATGTGTAATTGGTTATAAATTATTACTCAATTAAAGAGTGTTCCCAGTTGTTGTAATAGTTATATTTATTTATATCCTACCGTCTTCCCAGTCCAGAACTCAAAAATGGCTTTCAAAAGTTAAAACAGATACAACTAAAAAAATTACATCCTAAAAGTTAGTTAAAATATTAGTAGAATTAAAAGTTAAGAGATAAAAAGCATGACTTTTATAAAGAATATAAACAATATCATATATAAAAGGTCCTTTCTCCCTGAGCAATGAGCCTTCAAAGGCCTGCTGGAACAAAAAAGATTGTCATATGCCTACAGTCTAACCTCCCTGAGAAGTCTGGGAGCTTACAGAGGCTGGGAGTAGCCACTAAGAAGGCCCTCTCCCAAGTTCCCATCAGATGCACCTGTAACATTGGTGAGACACAGAGGAGGGCCTCCCTAGAAGATCCCAAAATACAGGCAGGCTCATATGGGAGAATATGGTCCTTCAGATAACCTGGACAATATAGTTGATACAATATTTATAAAAATTACATTTGGAAAGCATCATGTTAAAATAGCATTTTTCACAGCTCATGAGGCAGAAATACAGTTTCTAAAAAGTTATTTGATAAGATATGTATTTACCAGCTGTATTAGCAGTGAATAATTGTGACACTCCAGTTTTTGGCCTATAACACTCAGCTCTTCTAGCCTGCATACCAGTGATGAGGGAATGTGGGAATCAAATGCCAAAAATATCTGGTTGGGTTGGTCTGTCTGTTCTAGCTATCTGTTTGCTTATTCTGTAACTCTAAAATCATTTGCTATCTCTGAAAATGTTTGCAAATTTGATTAATAGATTAATTGACTTATCACCTAATAGTTAATCACTTAACATTTCATGACTTGAGCTGTAACTACATATAAAATGTTAAGTAAGCCTACTAAATGAATCACTTTTCTCTGTATAGTGTTACGAAGAAAGGTGAAATTGAGACTGCTGACTATTTTTCTGTAGTTTATTATTTTGTTACATTCCTTTAGTTTTTTTATACAGTTAAATGGCTTTCAGGTTGCCTGTCAACTTAAAGCAACTTCATGAATTTCATAGGGTTATCTTAAGCAAAAGATACCCAGAGGTGGTTTTGCCAGTTCCTTCATCTGAAATATAGCCTACAGAGGAAGGAACTGGCAAAACCAACTCTTGAGTATTCCTTGCCTAAGAAAACAGTACACCTAATTTAAAATGTTCATTAATGGAACATTCAGCCACCTAGAGCACCCAAACTCCTATGTTTATAAGACATTGTAGAAAAAAAGGAGAAGGAGTTAACTATGGTAGCAAACTTCAGCTGACACAGCTACTGTAAAATACATGGACCTCGCAAACATGTCCCAAATTTTTGACTGAAAACCAAGCCTTCTGAAATGTGTTTGATAGTAGTCAGCATATACATTACAAAAATCACATACAAATATAGTGTATCCACAGGGGTTACATTTTAAGACCCACCATAGATGCCTGAAACAGTGGAAAATAGGAAACTATTTTCAATGAGACAAATGACTTTCTGTCCAAGCCTACCATAGAATCACATTGGAGGACCTAGAAATCCCTGTTGTTGTTGTTCTGTGCCTTCAGATCATTTCGAACTTATGGCAACCCTAAAGCAAACCTATCACAGGGGTTTCAGGGCTGAGAGTATGTGATTTGCCCAAGGTCATTCAGTGGGTTTCCGTGATTAAACGGCAAATTGAATCCTGTTCTCCAGAGTTATAGTCTGATGGTCAAACGACTACAACATTCTGGCTCTAGAAATGCTTAGAACTTTTTTTTTTCAGTCAAAAAAATTGTAAGTGAAACCATAGATATTGGATTTACAGATGTGGAGGTCAAACTGCATCTCTGTTTCCTTTTTCTTTTATCCAGAATGAACTGAAAATAAATAAATAAATAAATAAATAAATAAATAAATAAATAAATAAATAAAATCCCAGCTACACTACACATAGAAAGCATTTTCCTCAAGTATCTTTTCTCTTCCATTTATTTAAAAAAAGCAAACAACTAACCATTTGGGTTAACCAACTTGCTGTTCTCTAAGTATATTATTTAAATTATTTAAAATAGAATTGGTTTGATACTGTATACTAAAATCTGTTCAATATTTGTTTCTTCTACAGAAATACATTTCTCCCAATGCTGCTATTTTTAGTGGTAGCGAGGAGGCCACGTTAAACAATATGAGAGTGTATGGAACATGCATCCTTACGCTGATGGCCATAGTAGTTTTTGTGGGCGTCAAATATGTCAATAAGCTTGCACTAGTCTTCTTGGCTTGTGTAATTCTTTCAATTATTGCTATTTATGCTGGGGTTATTAAAACTGCATTTGATCCACCAGACTTCCGGTAAGTAGAGATAGTTTTTAAAATATTTGTGATGATAATTTAAAAAATTGAATCTAGTTCAGATGTTGAAGCAAAATGTAGTTCAGATGTTGAAGCAAAAAATAGAAACATGAAGTTCAGAAGTTCTGTTATATATCGGGGGGGAAATCATGCAATCCATAGGCCACATGTGGCCCTTGGGTGAGTCTTATAAAATAATCCAGATCCCAGATTATTTTTAATGAAAGGTGGCCAAAAAATTTTTTTATCTGTTGTAGAATTATCTCACAGCTTGCCCCCTAAGAAGCATTTTTGAGCTACCACCCCAAATAACTTTCACTGGATATTCACTGTCTAGAACAGTGAGACCCTGTATTCCTTCAATTCCTTCTTTCTGTAATTTTGGTTTAGTCTTCTTCATTGTATCTACTTGAGAGTATTATAGTTTAAGGACCCAACTGATTGTGTTACCTAGCCCTTTGGAGTTTCCTTGCTAGTTTTCTGCATCTCTAGCATCCACAGCCACTGCTTCAGTAACAAAAATGAGTGCATCCATGTCTTTCTCTCTTTCTTGTACTGCATATGTTAAAGGCTCTGTGCTTGGGTTTTCTGTGCAGTAGAGAGATGTCTCATGTAATTATTAGAGGATCACCTCCTGTAATTCCATTAGTTGTCCTGGGTACCTTCTGTAGGGATGCAGTGACTTAGTGGTTAAGACGCCAGTTCTGATTATTGGAAGATCAGAAGGTTGGCAGTTCAAGGCCCAAGTGCTGTATGATGGAGTGAGCTCCCGCCACTAGTCCCAGCTTCTGCCAACCTAGCAGTTTGAAAGCATGTAAAGGTACAAGTAGATAAATAGTTACAACTTCAGTGGGAAGGTAAGAGTGTTCGGTACAGTCATGCTGGCCACATAACCACCAGAGTCATCTTTGGTTAACGCTGGCTCTTCAGCTTAGTAACGGAGATGAGCACCGCCCTCTACAATCAGTTACGACTAGACATTCATGTCAAGAAACTACCTTTACCTTATGTAGCTTCCAATATAGATTTTCTGAAAGGAGAGGTATTTGATTCCTGATCTTCTCTCTCCCTCAAACATCTCTCATCAAAGTTGCTAGTGAAGCTTGCAAAGTTACATTTTTGAGTTGCAGCTCAGGAATAGAGCTAGTGGCCATACTGGTTGGAAGAATCTTTCAATTTCATGTAACTAAATTGTGAAAACAAAGGAACTTCTTAGTAAAAATTGTCCATCCCTGCCTTAAACTCATCCTCTCAGCCCCTTGGAGTGGAGGTTTCAAGAAACACAATAGCATCTACTTGCAATGTTCATTTGGTGACATTTTCATCCCCTAGTTGTCTGATTTAGTTGTCTGATTACATATGCATGAAAATTTAATTACTCAAAATTTAATTTGTCTACCATTTCTGGTCAATCTGTCGAGAAGTTTGCTCTTATTGGTAATATATCCTAGAATAGTCACAGTATATACAGCATGGATAATGTGAGTTAAAGAAGTACTTTAATCCAGTTCCACCAAACCTGTTTTTCTTGGACCCACTATATCCCACCTCCACACTATTCTTGTACTTGGAATAATTGGGGAGGTGTCTCCAAATTGTATGGATAATACCCCAGCAATTGTGTTGTATGGATGTGGATTGGCTGCCTACGTTATTTTTCTTCCTTAGCTTGGTTATCCCAGCAGGTATTAATTTTATTCAACACACAGAAAATGCAGTCAGATGTTTATATTTTTTTAAAGCCATGTAAATAATTTTTGAAAGATAAGCAAGCTTTTGTGGACAGCTTAACTATTTCCCCACTCTTTCCCTCAAATGTTTGGAACACTTTTTCCTCCACCTCTCAAAGTCTTCATAGCCCTCCTGCATCCATTGGCATGAATTGCCCATGTCTACCTCGTTTTCTTAAAAGCATTATAATTTGTCAAGTGATGGAAGTTATTTTCCTTCATCTCATGCATTGTTTGGAAAAATTCTTTTAAGGACCTGTGCCATTAACCAAGAAGTCCAACACAGTATTAATGTAGACTGGCTCTTTTTATATGACTCCATTGGATGTTACATACATACACTATATGGGGAGGACTGGCATCACATGTGGAAATCAGAACAATGACTGTCTCTAAAACAAACTTCTCTATTTTGAAAAATGCATCTTTTCTGTCACAGTGAAAGAGAAGTTGGGAGCCAGCATGAGGTAGTGATTTGGTGTTGGACTAGGACTCTGGAGATCAGGGTTCAAAACACCACTCAGCCTTGGAGACCCACTGGGTCACCTTGGGCAAGTCACACTTTCTCAGCCTCAGAGGATGGCAAAGGTAAGGACACACTGAACACACTTGCCCAAAAAATCCCATGGTAGGTGAACCAACTCAAGGTCACATAAGTTGAAATGACAAAGGAAGATTGGAAAGACAAACAGATGAATTGGAACATATTTACAAACTCCAATCCACCAACAGTAGTTGAACAGAGACAATGGCTTCTTGGCACACTACACATATTACAATACTGGTTAATACCTTAGCCATAAGAGAGCCAGCATGGTGTGAGCGTTGGACTATGACTCTGGAGGCCAGGGTTTGAATCTCATCTTGGCATGAAAACTCACTAGGTGTCCTTGAACAAGTTACACTCTCTCAGCCTCAAAATGGCACTGGCAAACCTCCTTTGAAGAAACATGCCATGATAGGTTTGATTTCGAGTCTCTAAGTCTGAAATTACTTGAAAGTGCACAACAACAAAACACCCCAGCCTCATAAGGTCACTTTTAGCCAGTTTATCATAACACCTTTTTGGTTCCCAGCCTGCACACCCCAAATCCCAAAACTCCCTCCATCATTCATATGGCCATCCACTGATACTGGCCTTAGGCAACACATTTCCTCCTACCTTTGTCCTTCAAATACCATAGTTAAAACCTCATCTCCACAAGTTTTGCATTTCTGTATAGACTGATTATAAAGGTCTTTCCAAGGCAACAGTTTGCTCCATAGAGCTGATGCAGTAGACCTAGTCTAAGGACTTTATCACATGAGAAAATTGGGGGTTGTTGGGGCATGTGTGATCTGGGATCAACATGCAGAAGACTTAGACCAGGAACAAGATGCCACAGAGGAGTCTCTACTGTGAAGTCTGGTGCAGGCTGCAGAGAAAAAATCCTCCCACGCAGAAGCTGTCAGAAAGACAAAAACTGCTGAGTTCTCGCAAAGAGGCTTTTATTATTGAGTACAGCTATATACATCAGACTGACAAAGTGCTACGCCAGGCTCCTATTTACAGTGCAACCACACTGAGCATTCAGCTCACTGACTTACATACAATATCTCCCCCTGGGATTTTGAGTCCAGCCCACTACTGGTATGTCACCCAGTTTCCTGTCACCTGATAGCCATGTCACCTGATTTACTGACTGTCATCTGATTTGCTGACTTCATCTCCTGCCCTTCTGTCATCAGCTTCTTGTGACTCAGGATTCTTCAAATGATGAGTTATCATGTCTCCCAATTGAACTCCGATTACCTTTTTACCTGAGTTTCATGCCATAGCCACATCTATGACTTTTTCTACGCAGAGTGCAATTTACTCTGACCGGTTTAAAGAGTTATTATCCCGGTAAAGTCATGCGATTGCGGTGAAGATTTTCACACGATGTCGCAATTAAAGAGGACTTATCCCAAGAATAACCATAGAAAACCAGAAACAAATCATTCACTGGGAAATCCCGTGAATGATTTGTTGCTGGTTATTCCCTGGTTATTCCCGGGATAAGTTCTCTTTAATCATGATATGTATGGAAATCTTCACCGCGATTGCACAACTTTCCTGGGATAATGACTGTAAACCTTGATTTCCCCCTGATTTTCTCCAGTGTGATAAACTGCAAGGAAAGCTTATGCTACAACTTGTCACTTCATCACCCCAAGTTTTGCATTTCTATGTAATCTGATTATAAAGGCCCTTCCTAGACAACAGTTTTCTCCATGGATCTGAGAAAGTAGACCTAGTCTAGGAAAGCTTATACTACAACATCTTTTACACCAAGGTGCTACAAGATCTCTTTGAATACTGATATTTCAGACTAACAAAGCTATGTTTCTGAACAAAAAGAGAAGTTTATTAAATGAGGTAGGATTATCAGCTTTGATATATGATGATGATAGTTCTTTTAGATTGACCATCTTTGTTTAAAAGGTGCAGACACATATTGTTTGTTTATTTTGTTTTCTAGTATCTGTCTCCTTGGAAACCGTACGTTAGTGAGGGATGATTACCCTTGTGCCAAATATATAATCGAAGACAATGTAACCCAGACTACTATACTGTGGAAGAAATTCTGTGGCGGTGACCCGTCTCTGAATGCCACATGTGATGAATATTTTCGTCTGAACAATGTCTCAGAAATTCAGGGAATTCCTGGAATTGCAAGTGGAGTTCTATTTGGTGAGCCTATGAACACAGATTCAGATAGTCATTTAGTGTGAACCTATGGTTTTCTATGAATAAAAGGTACACAGGAAGGATGCCTTTTTGATTCCATGCATCTTGAGACTCTTATACTGGTGCCCCCACATGTTCTTTTTGGACTGTAACAATTGGCCAGATGCACTGGTCCTTTGTATAGAACTGTATTATATACTATGGGTGCTTATTTTTCCCAAACAGCATAATATGACCTATTTCTTAATAATAATAATAATAATTTTTATTTGTATTTCCCGCCTCTCCCTGCGGATCGAAGCGGGATAACAAGTAATATAAAAATACAAAACACAAAATATATGAAACCCATAACAACAATATCCCCCCCAACAATAAAACCCCATAATCCCTCTAATTAAAACCAATACCCTATCCGGGGAACAAGTAGGTCATCATCTTCACACATCCAGGAGGTCATATTGATAGAACAGTTAGTTTTTTACAAATTAAGAAGCTCAGGTGGGTAAGCCTGCTGGAAGAGCTCCATCTTGTGCGCTGCCTTAAAGGCTTTCTAGTGTATTAATAAGACAGATCTCCTCCGGCAGGCTGTTCCATAGCTTAGGAGCTGCTGCTGTGAACGATCTCTGGGAAGTTACCTTTAATCTGGTGTTATAATATTCCAACAAATACTTCCCTGATGTTCTGAGAGTGCGGGGCGGATTATGTAGGGAGAGGCGTTCCTTTAAATAACACTTAATTTAGGATAGGCCCTGTATCAAATGGCAGCCTATCTGCACTACCGCTGTGCATTTGTTTAATTTTTATAACCTTGTTTTTATTACATGTTTAGGCCATTTAAGGACATTTATGTGTGATTTATGGTTTATGAATGATACATATATTATTTATGCACATAATAAATTTTTCATTAATTAAAACATACAAACACATATTAGTGGAAAACTGTTGTATAGGTCAGTGTTGCCAACTTTACAAATGAAGTGTTGGTAATATCTATATCTGTTGAGTGGTGGTTGAATAAATTGTGGTAATAAGTGGACCCCAAGCCTGGTGTGCCTTAGCCAGTGCTACTCTAAGTGGTGGTCTCTGGAGGAGTGATGGTCCCCAAGCCATTGGCTATGATTTCATTTCATTTAGAATATTTGTATCCCATTGTTCTGCCACAAAGGCTCTCAGAGCTGCTTACAAGTTGTTAGTTAGACAGTTCCCTCCTCTCAGGCTTACAGTCTAAAAAAAGACACGACACAAAAGGAAAAGGGGCTAGGGTAATGGCAGTCTATGGTGAGTTTCAAAGCAAGAAAGAAATGGTGGTAGTGAAAGGGCACAAATATGTTGCTGGTTCCTGGCATATTAGAAAAAAATAATTGCTGATCTTATACATCAGATGGCTTGAGAAGCACTGCCTTAGGTGATACAATTAACACCTAGGCCCATTTATAATTATTAGGTGTTTTTACCACTGATTTCAGAATGGTGTGGACTACATAAATAGTATTCCATAATAAGATAATATTCCAGAAATGTCAAGTGAAGGTTGCTTATTTGTAAGAGTAATGTGGGATGAATACGTGAGGACCATAGAAGGTCTTCCAAAGAGGCTTTTAAAGTCTATTTTTATATGCTGGTATAAGTGAACAAAATCTGATGCTTATTTCCTCACAGATAATTTATGGAGTGTATATGGAGACAAAGGAGCAATTGTGGAAAAACAGGATTTCCCATCAGTTCCTGTTTCAACTATGGAAGAAGCAAAAGAAAAAACCAGCACTTATGTGTATACAGATATCATGACCTATTTTACTATGTTAGTTGGGATTTATTTTCCATCTGTGACAGGTACTGTTTTCTTCCCTTTCACTGTCATATAACTGAACTGGGTGAGCTCTTCTCTTTGAATAGACTAGAGCTGCATATCTTTAGATTCTCATGTTTGTCCTTGCCTGGATAAGTATAGAAATCTGTGTAGAAGAAAACACCATCCATCCTTCAACAGCTGTTAATTTCTCTGCTGCTTTTAATCCTCAGTGATTTTCAGACAGTTTTCCTTCTGGGTATCTTTCCCACATTTAGTTGTCTGCTGTGAAATTCCCAATAATGCTGCAGAATGTTACAGCATATACTTAATGTATCTTAAGATGCTGGCCAAGGACTTTGGGCCTTCATTTCCACAAGTGAATTGAAAGTAAGCACACCAAATGCTTTCAAACTGCATATTGTAAAGCAACACTGGACAGTTACATGCCCATTCCATGAAGGGCTGCCTTACTAGAATATGTGGGCTGCTGCCACACTACAGAAATAAAGCAGTTTGAGACTACATTACCTTGCATGGCCCAATGCAATGGATTTCTGGGATTTGTAGTTTGGTGGGGCACCAGAGCTCTCTTGACAGGGAAGGCCAAATATCTCACAAAACTACAAACTCCAGAATCCTATAGCATTGAGTCATGGCAGTTAAAGTGTTGTCAGACTGCTTTATTTCTGCAATGTGGCAGCAGCCATGGTTGCTGTGTCTGGCAGCCTTTTTTTGGAATAATCTTTTGACTCCACAATATGATCAAATTGCCATTCCTAGAAGGACTGCCCTGCTAGCAGACAAGGCTGCTCTGAGTTTGCAATGGATGTTTCAGTGAGAGAGAATAAATAACAGCGTTTGACCATCTTGTAGAATTAAGGTAA
Source organism: Phrynosoma blainvillii (assembly GCA_026167975.1). Classification (NCBI taxonomy): domain Eukaryota; kingdom Metazoa; phylum Chordata; class Lepidosauria; order Squamata; family Phrynosomatidae; genus Phrynosoma; species Phrynosoma blainvillii. Next base: position 136,050,747 of record JANUYF010000004.1, on the reverse strand, counting down.
CCACAACAAAATACAGTCCTACCTACTGCCCCCACTGCGAGATGCTCTTCTCCTCCTCCAACCTCTTTCTGTAAAGGCATCCTGTTCTTATTAACATGTTCTTAACCAGCAATGGTAAGTCAAAATGGGTTGGCTTTTCCAATAATATTTCCAGGCTTTGAGAAGAATTACCTGAAACATACTTCCTTAAAATCTAGATGCATAGTCTTTATTGTTGCTGATGCTTAAAAAGAAGAAGAAAATTCCCTTTGGTTATAAGAGAGAAAGATGGTTGATTAGTGTGCCTGCCTCTTAAATCAGGAACATACAACCTCCAGCCCCTACCTGAACTTAACTGTACTCTCACTGTGTCACTATACTCCCATCACCACCTGTGCCAAATTCCCTCTCCCACTAATTTATCACTGACAAAAGTTTTCCAGGTCCACCCTCAGTGATTCTCATTTGCAACAGATTGTTCTTTTCTGATTGATGCTAGCAAGAAGGAGAAAGTGATCTATGGGGTGAAGCAAATGGGTCAAAAGGACTTAGAGTCCCAGAGTCACCACTCTGGGACCGTGATGATTGGACTCTGCGATCATGAATTCAGCTTTTCGGGCTGCCTTAGGTGGCCTCGGAGTGACTTCCAGGCAGTTTGGAGGCATGTGTCATTTGAATGCCACGTCCACCCCCCTACCCCCACCCCCAGCACCCAGAAGATGCTATATTTGGCCCATGTGTTTAGGGCCTATGTTAGGATTGCTGGCATATAGGTCCAGAGTATGTGTATGTATGTGCCATCCCCATGTAAGTACTATAGCTCTGCCTTAGTACAATGGGCAGTATACTGGTTTTAGTAGACATAGTTAGTAAATAAAAGAAAAAAATAGTGCTTAGCAAGTTAATGTTTGCCAAATAATGAGGGGAAGGTAGTTTTTGGGAAATGGTAGATCTAGAGATTGGAAGGTTATGTGATTGAGTGAGCTTGAGTGCTGGTGGAGTTGTGTACTACAGGCATAGGCGTAGATAGATTTCATAGAAAAGGGGAAAATGAAGCAGCTCTCTTCACTCAGTTCAGAGAAAGGAGACCTCCAAGGATTTCAGTTCCTGATTGGTTGCCAAATTATTATTTTTTAAATGCTGTGGGCACAGGCTCACCTCAAGTTCCTCAGATTTAGTTCCTAATTCAGAAATAGGTTAGTAGTCTCAAAATAGATTATAGAACATGAATTTCATCTTGTTTGCCAACATTCAAGAGAGAAGCTCTTGGTTTAGTGGTGATGGAAAGACTAAATGAAGACTCAATCATTATTACGGAGCTAAAAACAAAACAAAAAACCCAACCATTTTTTTTTATTTTAAATAGTAGTAAATCAGTTGGACCTCTCCTTAGAGTTTCCAAAATTTGGACATTAAAAGTTCTCCAAACTCTGCAGAGTTCTTAGGAACTGCTTCTTATTACTCTTCCAACCCAGATGTGGGCTATTCTCTCCTCTGTAATTCCCACAGGGCAAAATTGACATTTTATAATGAAATGCATATCATACAACCAAAAATCCTAGTAGTGGTCTTACATTCATCCTTGGTCCTCCCTGTAAAAACTTCTGCTATCCAGGGCATAGAACTTGATTGACCTGCTGTTAACTTATGATCTTTTCCCACTAGCTATTCATGTCTTCAGTCAAAGTGTTCCTAACTGAAAATTCTGATGTGCTCTTTAAAGTATATTTGATATAGTGAGTACAAGAAATAATAAACTTGATAGTGCAAAAAAAAAATCTGGGTATACATTACTCAACATTTTGATTTTCTTGGCATAGAACATTTACTTTTGGGTATACATGATGAACAAGTTGAGTATATGAGGAACAGCCTATTATTTTAGCTTGACTGCCAGAAGAGGAAATGATTTGGAATTTTGTCAGCATCTCTTTTTATGCCTGACAAAATATAATCTTTGTCTTTCTTTGTGTTGCTTTGATTTCTATGAGTAATAGAAGAAGCTGTCTGAACTTGTTCTCTCATGTAGAGAATACTCTGGACACTCAGTAAATTTGCCATGGTGATAAGAGTTATGATAATAGATAATTACCTGAAAAGCGTTGATGGAAGCCTTCAGTACTGCACAACCCAAACCTTTCCATTGACCTGTCTCTCCAATTATTATGCAGATCTGTTTCTTTATGTTTCCTAAAGTATAGAGGCAGACCTTATCCTCTTGTTTATAGGTTAAATCTGTATTGAAATGTAATATTGAATCTTCCAGTTGACATACAGATGTCTAAGCATGCAGTTGTTTTAGACTGGGAAAGGTAACGGTGGTCCTTCAGATGTTTTTGGACTGCAGCTCATATAATTGGTTGGTTATGCTGTCTAAAGTTGACAGAGATTATAGACAGAGACACCTAGAGGACCATAGCTCTATAGCCAGTGTTGAGTACAGCTCTCCAACAAGTCCAGCTTGCTAGTGTTATTTTTGTTACCATTCCAGCTATCATCCTAAGTCATAGTTGACATCTGCATGATTGCAAGGATTAAAGCTTATACATGCAGTTCAGTATGCAATTGCTTCCTCTACAGACCTAGGTGGATTCCTTCAATCAAGTTAATGTACATTTTCTCCCATTGTTGAACATCAGTAACCCAATCACAGGCTATTTTTATGATGTATTGTTTTGCTTTTGGTTTCAGGCATTATGGCAGGTTCAAACAGGTCTGGAGATCTTCGGGATGCTCAAAAATCTATTCCAACTGGAACAATTCTAGCCATTTCAACTACGTCCTTTATTTGTATCCTTTCAGTACAATTTAAAATAATCTAGACTCCATATTGTGCTTTCATGTTAGGTGTTTGCTTTGAGGGTAGATACACCGATGGTTAACAAACAACCATAAAACCTAGCCTTAAAAGGAATGTTAGGGCCTCTGCAGACGGGCCCTTTGCGGCGTCCTTGAGGCAGGGATAGGGAGGGGTAGCTGCATGCCGCCCACCCCAACCCCTCCCCAAGGATGTCCTGATGCCACATACTGTTATGCACGGCGCATGGTGTCAGAACGTCCTCCCGGCGCAGCGTCTTGAAGCGCTGTGCCGGAAGGGGCACAGAAGAGCCACACAGTGGCTCTTGGGGTGTCCTTTTTGCCAGCTCTGAAAGGAGCGGCATTTTGCCGCTCTTTTCTGGGCCAGCAAAAGGGAGGATTAGGGCCGACGTGTCCGGCAGCCTTGGCCCCAATCCTTTGCTTCCCAGGGCCGCCCTTCTGCATCCCCCCTTAGACATTTTACTTAGATCTTCAAAATGAATAGGTACATTGGGATTGGCTCAACCAAACCTTGATCAGAACACATTAACGCTGTCTGGAAATTGTAATGAATAAACACATTTTAATCTTTTTGATAAGCAGGCCTCATTTTTTTTGCCAATGGATAAAACTAGGAAGACTTAAATTTTAAAAAAAGTCTGATCCATTGATCGTTAATAAATAATGAATGAATAAAATTTAAAATTGGCAAAATGCATTAGATAGACAGCAGAATTTTATTTTAGATTAAGGGCTGTTTTATATTATTTTATTTTCATTTTAGGTACATGTAGAAATAGAATATAGTATAAAATTCTGGAAGTATAATTAGTAATGACCATATTTGTATCCATGTTAGTGAGAACAAGGAAGAACAGTGTTTAAAATGTTTGAGTAGGATTACTTTAGGTCAGGGATGGGAGAGGTGTGGCCCTCCAGATGTTGCTCAGTTGCAACTCACACCATCCGTCACCACTAGCAGCACTGGCTAAGGTTGTGAGATTTAACAGTTGAATAACATCTGGAGGGCCACATATTGCCCAATTCTGCCTTATGTCAGTTGCTGCTTTCTCTCTCTCTCTCTCTCTCATGCACACACACACACTCAGAGCTGATACTATGTGCTGTTTCATTTGCTTTACTGTTATCAAGCTTACTGTGTCTAATTTGGGTTTTTTTTCTGAACTGTTGACTAATGTATCATTGGAAATAGAAAAAGAATATAGGCTGGCCAGATTTAAATACTTTGAGGTTCCTCTTGTTTCTATGAGAGCTAAGCATATATTGAATTCTCTACTAATGTAATCAATAGAAATTAAAAATGCTTAGTATTCATTAAAATGTTACAAATGCCCTAAAAATCATCGAGATAATCTCCCCCCCACAACTTTATGTATGTTTGCATTCCTTGAATCTCAAGTACAGATCTGTCCTGTATAATTCTTTTTGGCGCCTGTATAGAAGGAGTCGTTTTGAGGGACAAGTATGTAAAGGCATTCCCACTCCATCATTTTTAAAAGCTCCATGTGCTCCATTAGCTATAAGACTTGCAGAAATATGTCCACTTAACTTGGCCCTGTATGTTTGTGAACTGAATTAGCCATTTTATAGGTCTGCAGAATTTACTTAACTCTTCTTTCTTCTTTAATGTTGCATGTGATCTTTCCTCACAAGATTTGGAGAAGCAGTTAATGGAAACCTAGTGATTGGTACATTGGCATGGCCGTCTCCATGGGTTATTGTAATTGGCTCATTCTTTTCCACATGTGGTGCTGGTCTCCAGAGCCTCACTGGTGCTCCCCGGCTACTCCAAGCAATTGCAAGAGATGGCATTGTACCATTTCTTCAAGTGAGTCTTTGTCTTCTACTTTCACAGTTCTGCAGAAGAGGTCTGCTGGGAAATACATTCCTAAGCTTTGATTCTAGTAGCAGTGATGCGCACAAACTGTTTGCCCCAATTGCCCTAGTTTTGTGGTATATAGGGTTTGATAGCAATTTCTGTTCAGGTGTACATTTCTGGCCCTGGCTGATCATAGCTTGTCAGAGCAAGAGATGCACAGGCTTTATGATGTAAGCAGAGGTCTAATGGTGGGGTAGCAACTTGCACATTTTATCAAAGAAAACTATGTTAATTGTTTTTTTAAAAAAAATGTGGAGACTGGTAGAAATTTGCAGAATTTTGTATGGAGAATAGTCATAATAACCCCTTTATTTCTGTATGCTAGAACAGAAGTGCTCCACTCTGTGTTTGTTCTGTATTTCGTTTGCAACACTGTAGCATTTGCCAACATTTTATGACCAAAAGGTCCTGAACCTGTAGCCCAATTCACAAGATGGCAGAGGAGCAATCCAGAACTACTGGGTTTCCTCGTGTCAACCGCGCATCTGCAGGAGTTCTAAATTCTTTTTCTGTTAACTTCAGTTGAACTCCTCCCCTCCTCAGCCAGTTTTTAATTATCCTGCATACTGAGAAGGCGCGGTTTTGCCTTCTCAGAAAACACCATTAAATTGAGTTACATAGGATTAAGAGATGGAAGGAAAAAAGAATGGAAAGAACGACAAAGACCACAGAAATAAGAACAGAATTTTAATTCACAAAGTGGAAAAGACGACCAAAGACCAAGGAAACATGAGAAAAAAAATCCCAGATGGCTGCCACACAGCATACCTCTGAAGAAACTAGATCGGAAGAATTGATTAAAGCCTTCATGACCACTAATTAAAGTGAGTCAGAAGACATTATCCTGTTAGTCCGCCAGAGAGCAACTGTAGAGAGACAACTTTAAAAAGTCTCAGGAGCGGCAGGAAAGCAGCCGGAGGCTAAACGGAAGGAAAAGGATGGTTGTACCTTAAAGATAAAGGAAAAGCAAGTCGCAGTGGTGGAGGAACACGGAATAGTGTCTCCGACATTTCAAACAACTGCTTGTGGCCACCATCTTGGGGAGCGCAGTTCCAACAAGAAGGAAGGGGCTACCTCTGAACAGAGTGTCACTTCCCACACATGCACAAATGAACAGGAATCTGAGGCAACTGTCTCTAAGCTTGTGGGCGCATGAGAGAAGGAGGCAAAGCTGAAAGTAACTGCACGTGAACCCAACAGGGATACGCGTGCTGGCTCTTTGCGCGCCTGCTCTCAAGAGAAGGCTGCAGAGCTGAAATCAGCTGTGCACAACCCCAAGAGGGAGCCGCGCACTGCTTCTTCACGCACCAGCTCAAAACCCCCATCAGAGCAAGGTGAAGGTTCTGATGTGGAGGAAAACTGGAATGCATTATCACAGTTACTAAATGATTCAAATATAACAAATAAACATCAATTCATAAGGCTCATGGAAAAAATGTATGACAACATGCCTAGTTTAACCAGGCAAGATGTAGACATAGGGAAGGGGGATGAACCTCGGGAGTTCTCTTTAACTTCCACTATTAGAAAAATAATTGCTGAGGAGCTGCATTCTGTATTACAGACCCAGCAAGGGCATGGAGAGAGATCTCAAACAGTTAAGGTATAACATGAAAAACAAAAAGACAAAAATTCTAAAAGTGAGATAATAGATGAGATGTGGTGTACCTTAGAAAAATACAGGCACATTAAAGAAAGGGAAGACTGGGTTGAAAACAAAATAAAAAAGAAGTTTAGATGTTGATGATTCAATTCCACATAAGTGTGCAAAGAAAACCAAACATATTCATGATGATGATAGGAGTTTAGACCAAGCATCACAACATGATGAAATAATAGATACTCTTGAGGAAGAGCAAATGGATTTATCAGATGAGAATGATGATGAGGAATTGGGTTCATGCAGATTATTTGATGCTGCAAATTTCAAGCATCTTATGAAAAGAGTTATAAGAACTTTGGGTTTAGACTTTGAGTCACAGGGAAAAGATGAAAATGATGATAAACAGAAAATCTTCTGTGATGAAAAAGAAAAACCCCTCAAAGTAATATGTTATTACCAGAATTGTTTAAAGATCTAATTCATAATGAACAGGCATCATCTTTAACATCACAGAAATTACAGGAATTAGCCAATAAAATATATTCATTTCAAAAAACTGGTGCAGAATTTTTAAAAGCCCCATTGGTTGATGCCCCAATAGCGGTGCTAGTGTCGGGGCCAATAGTCCCTAAGGAAGGGGACACTATGCTAAAAGAACTGGATGAACAGAGAGCTGATAATATTTTGAAAAAAGCTCAGGACTTCTCTGCTCATGCAATATGAATTCCAACGACATCTTCAATGTTTGCAAGGGCAGCCATTCTTTGGATAAGAGAGTTGAACTCTATTGATAAAATACATGGAAGTAGTTTGTATAAGCTATTGCAAAGGATACAAAAAGCCTTAGAATATATTACTGATGCAGGACATGACATGGTGGTGTTCATGGCCAGAGGCATGATGGTAACAACAGTTGCGAGATGTTCCCTATGACTACAGCATTGGGAAACAGATCAGAAGTCAAGAAACAATCTAGCTTTTGTACCATAAAGGAAAGTTGCTGTTTGGGAAGACAGGCTTGGAAAAGGTATTAATGGAAAATACTAATAAAAAACAAGTTATGGCCACCATTGGAAAGAAAAAATGAGGTTTTTTTCAAGGAGGAAACTATTCCTTTTGAGGTTATAAAGCCACATAAAGATATAGCGACAACAGATGGCAAAGGCAATGACCCAAGTCAAGAGATGCTAATGGAAGACAATCATATTTTTACAACAAAATAGAAGTGTAGGACAACGTCAAAAAAGAGGAAAACAGCAATATTGACAATTTATTAGTATAAGTGGGAGGACGTCTTCTGTTATACAGAGTCTTATGGAAAAACATAACATCCGATCAAATGGGTTCTAAAACCAGTGACTCATGGTTACAAAATAAAGTTTAGACAGTCTCTGATAAGCAGACATGTCATCTCACAGGTATCAAAACAAATTAAAACAAGACACAGTAATACAATAGATTCAACATTTATTAAAAATCAGGGCTATAGAACAGGTACCAATATTACAACATGGTTGAGGAATTTATTCCACATTTTTCACTGTGCTAAAGTCAAATGGGAAATACCATCCCATTCTAAATCTGAAATATCTGAACAAATATGTGGAATATTACAGATTGAAAATGGAAACATTGGACACAATACGGGAGAACTTGAATCTGGGAGATTGGATGGCTTTGATAGACTTGAAAGAAGCTTATCTTCATGTACCCATGGATTCAACAGATAAAAAAATCTCCATTTTCAATACAAAGGGCACCATTGTCTTCCATTCAGACTGGCATCCGCTCTGAGAGTCTTCACAAAGGATACCAGTAATAGCATACTGGAGAAGAAGAAGAGTCCATTTATTTCCGTACTTAGATGATATCTTAGTGAAGGCATGGACAAAAGCACAACTGGAACTCGACCTCAAATATACCATTCATATATTAGAGAAATATGGCTTTCTCATAAATTACAAAAAGAGTCACTTAGTACCGATTACTTCTTTGATACATTTGGGAGCAAAAATAAATACTATTACGGGATATATCACACTATCCAGTGAAAGAAAACAAAAATTAAGAAAAACAATGATGTCTATACAACATAAATACAAGATGCAACTGAAGAGAACATTAATTTCTTCTTCGTGGTCTCTGCAAATCACACAAATGGGGTTATTCTGCGCCTGAGCAGAGCTGTTCAGAACCTTCTTAGAGCTATTAGAAGCGTTTTGGTGGTAGCCCCAACCCACTCTCCAACTGCCTTATTGGCCAGGTTCCTACCTAAACCCTTAGTTCCTTTTGTCCGCCGTAACAGCAGCATCTAGAGGAACTCTTCAGAGATTCATTTTCTTGTCACACTTTAAAGTTTACTTTTTGACAGGATCAATCTGTGTTTTGATAATATTTTTTAACATCATCATTCATATTTTAAGAAGAGTGCTGTGATTTCTGTGAGAATTGCATTCTACATGCAGATTTAATTTCTGAGGTAATTTTTTTTCTAAAATGGCCATTCGCCTTTCTGGTGTGCTTGGCAAAACTCCTTCATACCCAAAATGGGGACAATTTTTCTTTCGGAGAGTACTCCTGGAGGAAAACTGTTGAAATGTCTCCCGCCTCACTGGTGTGCTTGACAAAGGCTCTAAGGCTATTTTTACTGCTAAATATATGTGTGTTATGGCTACTTGCCCTGCTTCATGCTTGGCTAAGGTCCATTGTACTTCTGAGGAGAAGTTTTTATGTGGTCAATGACCTCTATGTCTCACAGCTAAAGCTCACCGCACTCCCAAGTTGAATTTATTGAATGGCTGTTCGCCTTGCTGTAGCACTTGGCAAAGGCTCATCCTTTTGAGGACTTGAGGTTAACAGCTCTATTGTATGAGCTCAGTCTAATGAAGAATTGTGGAATGATTCACATGGAGTGATCGTCGGCTTCTCATTCCCAGCCCAACTTCGATCCTCTGAGGTCACACCGATTGACTTGGAGCCCTATGTGGGTCCTCATTGGTCCCTTATTTTCCAGGGTCACATTGATTGGCTTGGAGCCCTTCATTGGTTCCTGACTCTCCAGGGTCACACTGATTGGTTTCCAGCCCAACTTCTGTACTCCTCGGCCCGATTCTCCGGGGTCAAACCGATTGGCTTCCAGCCTGACTTCAGTACTCCTGGGTCCCTGACTCTCTGGGGTCAAACCGCTTGGCTTGCAGCCTGACTTCGATCCTCATTGGTCCCTGACTCTCCGGGGTCAAACCGATTGGCTTGCAGCCCGACTTTGAGCCTCGTTGGTCCCTGACTCTCCGGGGTCAAACCAATTGGCTTACAGCTTGACTTCGATACTCCTCGGTCCCTGACTCTCCAGTGTCAAACCGATTGGCTCACAGCCCGACTTCGATCCTCGTCGGTCCCTGACTCTCCATGGTCAAACCAATTGGCGTGCAGCCCAACTTCAATCCTCGTCAGTCCCTGACTCTCCGGGATCAAACTGATTGGCTTGCAACCCTGCACCGATCTTCATCGGTCCCTGGAGCCAAACAGATTTGCTTGGAGCCCTGCATGGATCCTCATTGGTCCCTGACTCTTTGGAGTCAAACCAATTGGCTTGCAGCCCTGCATCGATCCTCGTCAGTCCCCGACTCTCCCGGTCAAACTGATTGGCTTGGAGCCCTGCATCAGTCGTTGGTCCTTGTCTCTCCAGAGTCAATCCAGTTGGCTTTCAGCCTGGCTTCAATCCTTGTCGGTCCCTGACTCTCTGAGGTTAAACCGATTGGCTAACAGCCCTACGTGGATCCTCATCAGTCCTTTAATCTCCAGAATCAAATCGATTTGCTGGCAGTCCTATATCAACCTTTGTCGGTCCCTGACTTGCCGGGGTCATACCGATTGACTCACAGCCCGACTTCGATCCTTGTCGGTCCCTGACTCTCCGAGATCTGATTGGCCCACAAGTGGTTTTATATGGTGCCTTCCCCAAACATTGAGTGATAGCCAGGTCAGTATCACGATGTTGCCACAGTCTGGTTCAGATTTGAGGCTATGGTTGTTCCCTCCATACCGAGGTTAAACTACCACCAAGCTGTTGATTAGAACCATGATTATTCCCTCTATACCGAGGTGCAGTACTGGCTCACGCTCTCCCAGATTCAGGACCATAGCGTTTCCCTCTGTACCGAGGGCCACTACTCTGCCAAATTCGGATCCATGCTTGTCCCTCCCGTTCGAGGCCCATTGCAGCTCCTACAATTCATCCCTCAGGATGCTGCCAGTAATCACTCTTTCATCCCCGCGCTATGGTCACCCTGGCACACACTCAGTTGGATTCGAGGCTGTGATTATTGCCTGTATACTGAAGTCTGCAATTGCATGCGTCATTCTGCCTCCAATTTAATCCGAATTTGAGCCAGGTTTAAGGTTGCTCCCTTGATACTGAGGGATGGCAGAGTCAGCCAGATATGCAGCGTCACATTTGCCTCCATGTCAAGACCTGATATCATGGCTATCCTTATATAGCTGATTCGGAAGACGTAGTGCTCCCTCCATACTGAAGGAGGACACCACTATTCACATCTTACATTCTCATGAGGACGTGCTTTAGTCTCTGTTCACCAGGGCACTTTAGATACAAACAGTCCTCCACTCATCACAGGACTGGAGGATCAAATTCAACTATTGGTTTGCTTCCTCTGTACTTAGGGACACTGCCATTATGTGCTCAGTGCCAGCAAGATTGAAATCGTCTTGTTCCCCACATGGGGAGCTTTGGTACCATCACTCATCCTCTAACGCCAAGCAATATTCTGTGTCATTCACTTGATACAGATATTTTTTGGGATGTGCTTGGTTCCCCTGTACTGGGACCAACAACATTATTCCCTTTAGACTGCCAAATCGAAGACATGATTACGCTTCCATATTGAGGGGCATTACCATTCCAGGTTTGCCACGACTGTTACTGGGGTGGTCATACCTCCCCCCTTTTTTTCAGACTGGCATTAATGCCTTCATTCCTCCCTATTGGTGGCTTTCAGGATGTACTTGTTCCCTCTGTGTCAGAGGAATGTTTTCATTTCCTCTGTGCAAGTGTCAGTGATTATGGTTGGTGGCTTTTTTCCAAGGGCCACTACATATAACAAGAAATACAAGGCTACACCCCATATGCACACCCCTTCCAAGGGGTTCTTGTCAGTGCCACTCACATCTATGAAACATGTGACACACTACTGTTTGGTCTCTAGCTGGGATGAGCCCATCTCATATACTGATCACCTCATTTCAGATGGGAACTGCACCAGTTCTTTCCCATTTGCTGCTCTGGGCAGGAACGCCCTCTGGGGACATCCCTCTGATTCGAGCCTCCATTTCACAGATTTGTCCGTCCCTGTGGACACTTCATGATCTTGGGACATGCATACTTGTCCCGTCTCTCCAGGCTGACTGATGTCATAACACACAAACAAGAAAACACATCTTTTAGGTATATATGTGTTTGCTTGCCTCTGGCATCCAGTATAATGTTTCTGCAAGCATATTCATCTTTTAGGCAACTTAGAAAAAGGACTAAACTAGAAATGGTGATCTCATTTTGAATTATGTTGCTTATAATATGTTATAATTTATATTCATTTCTAATAGCTTATAAATTATAATTTATAATGGTTTATAAATCATTATAAGTTATTATAATTTATAGTAGCTTGAATCATTATAGCGAGTAGTGTAATGCCATATTCAAAGCTTGGAAAACAATGAACTAAAAAGCTTGAATAACTTCTAGAATCCCCTAGCCAGTATAGCCACTGGCCATGCTGGATAGGGGATACTGGAAGCTGTAGTCCAAAATGGTCATTTTTCAAAGCTCTAGTTCTACTTAAGCTTATGTGTGTTTTGCAGATGGATGTGTCTGAAATAAAACATTTATCCTTTTTTTAAAAATAACAGGTATTTGGTCATGGGAAAAGAAATGGAGAACCCACATGGGCTTTGCTCCTGACTGCACTGATATGTGAGATAGGCATTCTTATAGCTTCACTGGATAGTGTAGCTCCAATCCTTTCGATGTAAGTATGTATCTACCTATATCTTCCTCCCTATATCATTAGATCTCAAAGTGAGATACAGTTAATGAAACGTGGCATCATAAAGCTATGCAATAAGTCACACATTTGACAGCTTTTTTTGATGATTTTATAATAAGCAGAAATAATTTACAAGGTTATTAATTTGCAAGGCATTAAAATACAGATGGATGGCAAGTGGACCAAGAATTCTAATAACAGACAATGGGTCATCAGGGAATTGAAGATTTTATTTTGTATGTACAGAGGACCAAGTTAACTTGAGCACATTTAAAGAGAATGCTACAAGAAAGTGGAAAGTAATGTTTAAAAAGAGTAATATGATGACAGACAGAAGCAGAATAGATTAGGGCAGATGAAAAGTTACATGTCAAGGAAAAATGGTTTGAAAGAAGAGGGACAAAGGCAGAGCAGAAGAAAACTGTAATAATGAATACAAGAGATAATGAGAAAGGGAACAGAATTGCTAGCTGCATCAGAAGAGAAAAATGGATAAATTATGTAAACATTTTAGAGACAATTTATTTTAAAAACAGTGGCTGGAATCATGATCATGGTTACAAATGTTTAACCTCAAGTTATGCATTTGTAACTGATTCATATTCACAATCCCTGTGTGTCCAATATCATAGAGATTGTAAGAGTCCCCCAGTCCTGACTTAACAGGCAGTAGCCTCTGTGAGTGATGGGGTGTGTGTGTGTGAGGATGGGGAATTGTAACAGGGCCTCTGCATCTAACTCTTGAACTGAATATTGCTTATGGGAAATGGGGGGGGGGGGGGGGGAGACTTCAATCTGCTATGTGCAGATAGACAGGTTAGCACAGCAGCTGAGGCCTGGTAAATCAGGATTGGGGAGTCAGGCCAGAAAATGCTACTTGGGCCTGAACAGACTGCCAGAAATAATCCAGCTTGAGACCACTTTAACTGCCTTGGCTCAGTGCTAGGGAATCATGGGAACTGTGGTTTATTGTGGCACAGAGCTCTCTGACAGAGAAGGCTAAATATTTCAGAAAAAACTACAATCCCCATGATTCCCTAGCATTCAGCCAGGACAGTTAAAGTGGTCTGAAGCTGGATTATTTCTAGCAGTCTTTTCAGGCCCTTAGTTAAATATAAGCAGCTAAGTAGCTAATCTAGAATTTTGATCAGTATCAAGATTTAGGAGTTGACTAGATGTGTTAAGTGAAAGTAAGAAAACTGACTGAAATGTTCTCCAACAACTAGAATGCTTTTGAAATCTTACTGTTGTATTTGCATCATGGTATTTGCAGTTTGCTGTAATGTACATGAATTAAAACTAATACATTAGATCAGGGGTAGGCAACCTAAGCCCCGGGGGCCAGATGCAGCCCCCTGAGGCCTTTGGACTGGCCCCAGGCCGGTCCTGCTGCCGCCGCCACCACTGCCGCCCCCTGCTATGATGATACTGATTATTGTTATTATTATTTGTTCTTGGGGTTTTCTTGGCAAAATCTCCACAGGGGTTTTGCCATGGCTTTTCTGGGGCTGAGAGAGTGTGCATGCATATTTTTTATTTTTTATTTTTTGGTGCTTCGGCCCCTCCAGTTGTCTGAGGACAGCAACCGGCCCCCAGCTCAAAAAGGTTGCCTACCCCTGCATTAGATGCTTAGCTCTCAGAGTGCGAGGGAAGAACAACATACTCTACTTGAGGCAGAGATGCTGTGCTCTTGTGTCATCATGTATTTCCCCACCAGCAACAGCCAATATGTCAGGAAGAAATGGGAGAAAGAAAAGAGGACAGGGAGAGGCAGCCTATATATGTGGGATAAAGGCCTAAACCAGGGGTCGGCAAACTACGGCCTGGGGGCCGAACCCAGCCCCTCGAGGCCTTTCAACCAGCCCATGGCTGGTCCTGCCGCTGTTGCCACTGCTGCATGCGACGCGCCATTTTGTGTTCCAAAATGGCGCTCGCGCACGCATGTGCACTACTCCCAGTGTTGTGCGCATGTGTGCACGAGTGTGGGCACCATTTTGGAACACAAAATGGCACCCCACGCTTGCTCACACATGTGCACAACGGCGGGGGTAGTGCGCATGCGGGCACACAAGCAAGTGCGCACCTCGGGCGTCATATTTTTTTCCCAATGATCTGGGGGATGGCGGAACTGCCCACGCCCCGCCCCCCAAAAAAGGGTATGCCGACCCCTGAACTCTCAGCACAGTCTGGGGAAAAATCACCTAGCTGCAGCCAAAATAATATACACAATAGAGTACAAAATCCAAAACCCACAGCTATTGATATTGGCAGTGCACTGACCACTTTTCATACTTAAAACAAAAACTCACAGACAGTTGATTCATCCAAAGTTCTGGAGACTTTTATCTTCAGGTTATATACAATACATATATACACACTCCTGTTTGATTTCTAATCAACTCTAGCATCTGCTCTCCAACTCCAAACTGATCCATACTAGCTCAGAGCAACAACCTGCTGCATCAGCAATAATTCACAACAAACCATGTGACCACTCTCCTGGTCCACTTACATAGAGTGTTGGCTGTGAGTCATTATTTAGTGCCACATAGCATGATGCAATCCTGTAGCAACCTTGCATCATGCTGAGTGCTCATGACTTAGCAGTCAGTGGCTGTCTCACAAAAGACGTGTTATCTGTCAATCAAAATATTTAAAGGCATATTACTCTAATGGACTGAAAAATGTATGATGTAGGGACACTGGATAAATCAGTCAGCCTTGTTAGTAAGCCCATAAAAGTTACTGGTCTTTCAAGGTTTTTTTTTAAAAAAAACAGTTGGACACAGAGGAAAGGACTTTTGTTCCTCTGACTAACACAGAAACCAAGCTCACTGACAGAGAATTAATGGAGCATAGAGTTTTTCTCTCCCCCCCCTCCTTTTATCTGTATCTGTTCCCAAGACTAGAATGAATAGTGATATTCATTTAAATTGTAAATGTGTTTTTCTTTGTAGGTTTTTCCTTATGTGTTATCTCTTTGTGAACTTGGCATGTGCAGTTCAGACTCTCCTCCGTACACCAAACTGGAGACCTCGTTTCAAGTATTATCACTGGTACAGCATGGACTTTAAAAATGTATTCATTTGAAGTACAGAATAAGCATATGATTTATATTTACAGGGTGTTTTCAGCATTAAAGTTATAATTCCATACGGTACCTAAATAAGCACACTTATAAGAAGCACAGGGAGAAACAGAATTCCTGTTTGTTTAGCTGTTTCACATTACTCTTTAGATGGACAGGAGAGTAAATAATGGCAACAAGGATACCTTGATATTAAAAAGAGCATAAGTACATTAATAGCTTTCATTTGAAAAAACTACAGGAAAATTAGAAAATGCTTTTAACACAAGTACAATCAAAGCAAATTTTTTAAAAATAGCAATTTATTTATTTTTAGTTAGTACATACTGTTCTACCTTATTGTTAACTCACTTGTGAGTTGAACTGTGAATATCTTTTTTTTTTAATTGACTACTGAAAGACTGGGTAAAAGGGAGGAGAAAATAGAAAAATGCTTCCTCCAGAATACAGAACCTTGTTTTAATGGGTTTGCTTTTGTTATCCCATTCTCAGAAGAAATAGGTTTGAGAAGCTTAAGGCTTTGGAAATTTAACTTTTATGACTATGAACAAATGAACACCCACAGATTAATTTTGTGCACATAAGGAGCACCGTTAAGGGCTGCTTTCTATTATTGTTTAAAAACAACTGCAGTAGTTCAAAGACTAAATGTCCGAACTGTGAAATCATGCATATATCTCAGAGAAAGGGCACAAGCATGAGTAAGCTGCTGGAAAGTGTAGGCCAGGAAATTGTGCTGCCTTCCAAATGTTGTTGGACTGCAACTCCCAGTAGTCCCAGCAAGCATGGTCAGTTATGTGGATGCTGCAATCCAGCAACATCTGGAGGCCAATAATTCCACACCTGTTGTAGACCTTGATAGAGGTATGCATTCTGACATTTCCACTTTCAAAGTGCAGTACTGTTCATCTCTGGCAGCTTGCCTCATTTGTTAACTTGCCTCACCAATAACAGTCACAATCTTTCAGCCTTGCCTTTCTGTCAAGGTAAGAAGATACCTAGCCCTTTGGAAGAAAAAAAAATGAATAGAAATGTGATCTTTTGCATGCGTATACAGCCATTTTATGGTGGGTGCTTGAAAACAACTATCTGTAAACTAGAAAATACAGAAAGACATTACAAAGAGTATAATCACTTTAGGAATTGCACATAATAAATAGGTCTGGTATTTCAGTAGTATCAAAATTTAAATGCCAAATGACTTGCAACTTGTTTAGAAAATTAGGAAAACTTCAGAATCCTAGAGAACTAAGATCTATATTTGTTTACATTTAATGAAGTAGATGGTTAACCATGAAAAATGTGTCCTCTCAAGATGGCAGCATGGTTTATGTTCAGAAAATCATTTTGAATTTGAAAGTCACATACTTCTACAGTGAGCCAGTGGTATCATAGAATCATAGAGTTGGAAGAGATCATGAGGGCCATCCAGTCCAACCCCCTGCCATGCAGGAACTCACAATCAAAGCACCCCTGACAGATGGTCATCCAGCCTCTGTTTAAAAACCTTCAAAGAAGGAGACTCCACCACACTCGGAGGGAGTGTGTTCCAATGTCAAACAGCTCTCACTGTCAGGAAGTTCCTCCTAATGTTGAGGTGGAATCTCTTTTCGTGTACCTTGCATCCATTGTTCTGAGTCCTGTTCTCTGGAGGAACAGAAAACAAGCTTGCTCCATCCTCAATATGACACCCCTTCAAATACTTAAACAGAGCTATCATATCACATCTTAACCATCTCTTCTCCAGGATAAACAGACCCAGTTCCCTAACTCTCCTCATAGGGCATGGCTTCCAGGCCCTTCACCATTTGGGTCACCCTCCTCTGGACATGCTCCAGCTTATCAACATCCACTGGGGTTTAGTTCCAGGATCCCCCCCCCAATGGATTTCAAAATCAATGGATGTTCAAGTCACATTTAATACATAGAAATGATGTCCCTTATATAAAATGACAAAATCAAGGTTTGCTTTTTGGAATATATATATATATATATATATATATATATATATATACACACACACACACACACACATACACATTTAATATTTTCAAACCATGGATGTCTGAATCTGTGTATAAGGAATCTGTAGATCCAGAGGGATGACTGTACAATGTTTACACAGGAATTATCATTCTTTAATAGTGTAGATTGTCTTATCAAAAACCTTCCTACTACACTTACTGAATAAAATATTACCTTGAAGAGCATTTCACTTATTCCAAAATATAACATCTTTAATAGAAGGTTTTTTTTTGTCTTCTCCAAATCTAAACAAAACAAATTTAAACAAAAAATTGAAGGGAGGGTTCTTGTTTCAGGAGGGGAGAGTCTGAATTTTTCTTTTATTTTTTAAGGCCATCGTATCCCTACTAAAAATTAATAATAATCAAAAAGCATATTAGGACAGCTCAAAGGCCATGTAATCAAGTGTTCAAGCGCTCCAAAATTCAATAGAACATTCTGACTAAGTGTTCCAAAGAACTTAAAAGCTTGCAAAGTATTTTGTGATTTCTGAGTTGGCAAACTTACTGTCTCGATATGTCAACTACTTAACTCTTACCACATGTGAGTTCTACTAAATTTAGGTGTTAACAGTATAGAATATGTGGTTTTAAAAGGTCTCTTTCATCTCCTGGGGATTGACTTGTGTCTTGTTTTGATGTTCGTTACTAGTATGCTTTGGCTGCCATGTAATACTGCAATATGTTTATGGAGATACAATTTCTGCTTGATCTAGATGCATTAATGTTACCAAACTAATATATGTTTCTTTTAGGACTCTTTCATTCTTGGGGATGAGTTTGTGCCTTGCCTTGATGTTCATTTGCTCTTGGTATTATGCCTTGGTTGCCATGCTCATAGCAGGATGCATTTACAAATATATAGAATACAGAGGGTAAGAGGGCACATTTATTTGTTTTTTCTGTATAGTTGTTCAAATAAGTAACTCAGCAGGGAAATTTCATGAGTTAGAAAAATACCAATTGGTAGATGAACTGAATTTCATATCATTCAAAGAAATAAAGATCTCTGATTGATTATTACAGGGGAAGGTACATTTTCTAGCATAGAAACCTAAAAGAATCATCCTGTATACAATGTATCAAGACCTAGTCCTTTTTATTTTTTTAAATTCATTTTTTAAAAAACACACAGAAATTAACATGAGAAAGGTAGAACAACAACACAAAAACATTGGCAGTGCTTACATAGAACATAGGGCATAAGCCTTCCCTGGACCCCCTGGACCGGAATAACTATAGACCAGTCTCCTTGCTGCCCTTTCTAAGCAAGGTCATTAAGAGAGCGATTGCCTCCCAACTCCAAGCTGTTCTGGATGAAACCGATTATCTGGATCCATTTCAAACCGGCTTTAGGACAGGATATGGAGTTGAGACTGCCATGGTTGCGCTGGCTGACGACCTCCACTGGAGTATTGACAGGGGTAGTGTGACCCTGCTGGTGCTCTTTAACCTCTCAGCAGCCTTTGACACAATAGACCACTCCATCCTCTTGGATTGCCTGAGAGAGTTAGGAATCGGAGGCACTGCTTTGCAGTGGTTCCGTTCCTTCCTCTTGGGCAGATCCCAGAGGGTGAGGCTCGAGGACAGTTGCTCTTCCAAAATTGAGCTTAATTGTGGCATCCCTCAGGGCGCCATCCTGTCCCCGATGCTATTTAACATCTATATGAAGCTGCTGGGAGAGATCATTCGGAGGCATGGAGCACAGTGTCTTCAGTATGCTGACAACACCCAGATATATCTCTCCATGACCCGGTCATCGGCTCAGACTTCAGATGGCATCTCTCCTCTCAATGATTGTCTTAAAGCGGTAATGGACTGGCTGAGGAAAAACAGATTGAGACTGAATCCAGACAAAACGGAGGTACTAACAGTCAGAGGCCCGAAACCAGGTCTGGGAATAGAACTTCCAGTCCTGCATGGAGTCACACTCTCCTCCAAGGACTGTGTTCGCAGTCTGGGGGTACTCCTAGATTCGTTGCTTCACATGACAAATCAAGTGAATGTGATGGTCAGGAGTGCTTGCTATCAGCTTCGGCTGATAGGCCAGCTGCACCCTTTCCTGGAAAATAGGGATCTCAAAACTCTGGTACACGCTCTGGTAACCTCACGTCTGGACTTCTGTAACACACTCTACATGGGGCTACCCTTGTGCTTAACTCGGAAACTTCAATTAGTCCAAAATATGGTAGCCAAGTTACTTACTGGTACATCTAGGAGAGAGCACATTACACCAGTGCTGAAATCTCTCCACTGGCTGCCCATTAGTTTCCGAGCAAAGTACAAGGTGTTGGTTATCACCTTTAAAGCCCTACATGGCTTGGGTCCAACTTATCTTCGGGACTGCCTCCTTCCCTATGACACCCCGCCCCCCGAGCACTTCGGTCCTCTGGGAGGAACCTGCTACAGCCCATATAAACTAGGCTGCCGGCGACCTCCCAGAGGACCTTCTCTGCCTCCACCCCCAGATTATGGAATGGCTTGCCGGATGAGATCCGTCTCATTACTACTCTTGACTGCTTTAAAAAAGGAGTGAAGACGGATCTTTCCGGCAGGCCTTCCCTGTATAACATCCTGGCCCAAAAGAAAGTATAAGGAGAAGACAATGATTCTGGCTCTCTTAACTGCCTCTGTCAAGCTGCTATTTGTATGACTGTACCATATTGTTTTTATCTTGTATTTTAATTTTGTAATAGTTTAATATATTTTTAAGGGGCGAGTGGGTTAGGGAAGGGATTGTTGGATTTGTTTTAACTTGTGATGTTGTTTTAATTTGCTGTACGCTGCCCCGATTGCACTGCAGAGGGGCGGGATAAAAATAAAAATTATTATTGTTGTTGTTGTTATCGTTATCGTTATCATTATTATTGTGTTATCCTGATCTTGAAATGCAAAGCAAATCCTCCTGCAGTTATTTTTTCTATTGGATTAATCCTTTCCAAATAGAACCATAGGTCAATAGAATATGACTTCTTTCCTCGTTAATTTGATTTACATAAGAAATAAATGGGAACCATATTACCTCAAAGTTATTATTATACCTCTAAGAGTTGGTCCTTTTCAGATTTCTCACAGGTGTGTATTCATGCAGCTCCCCATTTGTTTTAGGGAAATAGAATATGGAAAGGATGTTTGTGGCAGATGATGCCTTTAGTATGTCACTTATATTGCAAAGGTCACTTCATTCATTTTGGTTAAACCTTAGTTACCTAAAAACTATGCAAAAGATAAAGTACTGTATATACTCAACTATAAGTCAACCTCATGTATAAGTCGAGGGCAGGTTTTGGGGCCAAAATTACTGATTTTGACATGACTCTTGTATAAGTCAAGGGTAAAACTTGGGGCCATGTAACAAAGGAAGCATAGGAAAATGATACCAAAGAGCTTACAAAATTTCTGCAGACATACTGTTTGTGCTCACACTAAATGCTGGATGAATGAGAAAGCAGACAGGGGTCAGTGTTTCCAGAACAGATTACGCTCTTGCCTTTCACCAAGGGATGGTTTCCTTTTTAAAATAAGAGTTAAAACACAGTACTTACATTGACCCATGGATAACTCAACTCAGGGTTTTGTGGTCAGTTTTTTGATTAAAATTCTAGACTTATATACATGAGTATATACAGTACGTGTTTTCGAAGAGAATGGAAAGATTATTTAAATTAGCTGCAAAGTTGTTCTTTGTCAACTTCCACTTAATAGCAGCTCCATCAAAATATTAAGTTAGATTTTTGAAGCATTTTACTACTAATTTTGGTAAATTGGTATAACGTATAATTATACTAATGTATAATTTCCATTTTTGTAAATTCATTATTGCTGTATTTAACATGGTAATAGAGATCTGGAGGCATTCTGGTATGAATTTAAAGTCCAAGAAAGTATTTGTCTAAAATAAAATGCAACTTATAAAGTTGGGGCTCCCTGAACCCCTATACAGTTATGTTAATAGTCTGCTATCTTAACAAGGAAGTTGAGTATGAATAACATACAAATTTGTGACATTATTATTCTCCTATCCTATTCAGAGCTGAAAAAGAATGGGGAGATGGAATCCGTGGTTTATCCTTGAATGCTGCTCGCTATGCCTTGCTTAGGGTTGAACATGGCCCTCCTCACACTAAAAACTGGAGGTACAAATAAATCTACCATTTAATAAATATTTTTATCTTATATCTGTTTACCTGACATTAAGTCTAATTAAGAACACATGATTAGGTATGTACTGTAAGAAGTACAGTAACTCTGTACTTATATAAACATTTGCTACTATTTGGAAGCTTTTTTGTTGTTGCTTAGCAGTTCCTTCTGTTATGAAAAATGTCAGGTTTTTTGGGTGTTTGTTTTTTAAGTTTAGGATTTATTGAACACTGGATTGTTTTCAGTGGTTGGGTTTGACCCTACAGAAGATTAGTGTTGAAGATGTGGGAAATTTGAAGCCAATGTTTTACGTGTTTATGATTATGTCAAGTTGTTAACTCTTTCTAGTCAATTGTCAAGACAGGAATAAATATCTTACTTGATATATTATTAGCCATAAAAGATGCATGTTTGATTGGGCCATACATCCAGATCCCACAATTTAAAGCAGGGGTCAGCAAGTTTTTCTTACCTGGGGCCGGTCCGCTAGCCTCCAGGTCTTCCACAGGCCGGGGGGGAATGGCGGTACTCCTGTGCATGCGTGAACGAGTCACGGCCGCCTTTTTGGAAAACAAAATGGCGGCCACGACTTGTTTGCGCATGCGCCGCGTTTCCATAAGATATAATACAGTAATGTAGGGAGTGCAGTGCACTTCATGCTCATGGTTTGTTCCCATCATGAGAAACAATGATTTGATTATTTCTAAACTGACCCAGTATTTCATAATCCCAGATGTGGTGTTATTATTCTCTCATTTCATAGCAAAGCTTCCTCTCTCTGCCTCATCTCCTTCTTTCAGTTTGAAAATTCTCCTTTCCATTTTTCAGTTTTATTTTTCTGTTTGTCATCTCATTTCCTTCTCTGTCTTCCAGCTCTGTCTATTCTGTGTTTAACTTTATCCAGATTTTCTTGTCCTTAGAGGTCCTTGGACTTCACATCTCTTGCTTCCCTTTATTTCCTCTCTGCTTGTGAGATTTGTAGTCAGTCCTCTTTGGTTCTCTGCAGCCCACTTTTCTTTTGAACTCCTCTGTTGTCTTGTTGTTTTAACTATGGAAGCCCATTCTTATGAAGGATGAAAGAAACCCTGATAGTATGTCTTCATAGCCACACATTGTACCCCATACAGCGTATCTGTGTAATACCAATCAATGAGAGAAAATATTTACAATGTCTAAGACAGAGAGAGATTTTGCTGCCCATCATTGTTTCCAAGTCATAGTAGCTTGTTGTTCAAGAAGGGAATGGCACAACAGATTTAGGTGGTCACTCTGTCACTTGGACCATAGTCTGCCTGCATCCCAAGTTACACCCTTTAGAAGGAGCATCAAACAATAAACACTTGCACTAATTAAAACTTCTTCCTGGTAACTGGTTACTGACAATTAAACCATCTCTTATTTGCTTAATCTCATCCCATGTTTACTTCCTTGGTCACATTAAATGGAGTGTGACAAAATCTGTTTTTCTTATATATCTAACTCTGTTATCTGTCTTACTATAGTGAACAATGTCATAATATATTTGTGTTCTGTATTCCTCCTTTTTTATATTACCCTTCAGGCCACAAGTCTTGGTTCTATTGAATTTGGATTCGGAACAGTTAGTAAAACACCCTCGGCTGCTTTCGTTCACGTCTCAGTTGAAAGCTGGAAAAGGATTGACCATTGTGGGATCTGTACTCCCAGGAATATATTTAGATAAATACACGGAAGCTGAAAGGGCTGAGGAGGTATGTATTAAAACAACAATTACTGGAAGAACAAACCATGCAAATAATAATTCTGGTATTTGAATTCAAACATAATAGAATCAAAGATAGGAATTCAGACTACTGTTTGATCTGGCTGATGTGAATAATGAAGCAAAATTTAACATACAGTCCTTTGGTATCCACAGACTTGCCATCCACGGATTTTAGTATCCGTGGGCAACAAGCCCACAAGCCCACATGCATGGGAGAAAGGGATGGATGGTTGGGTGGGCTGTGGGGGATGTCAACACAGGAGTCCCACAGGGCTGACAGAAGGGCAGTGGCAAGTGCGGAGAGGGGGAGCCCTGACATCTCTGTCCCCCTCCAGGTGATGGTGCGCCCTGGAAGCCACTTTTTTGCTCTTCCTCGCTCTCCAGTGGCGCCCCCCTCCCAGCACAAGGCTGCTCAGAAAGGAGGAAGGAAGAAGGAAGGATGGATGGCAGCCCTGCCTGCCACCACCACCTCCCTTGGTAATCCCCTCCTCTGCCTCCTTCCAAAGCTGGCGCCCTTGCTTTCCAGCCAAAGGTGTCACCCCCTCCCTAAGGAAAGCTGGAAAGCAAGGAGGGTCTGGAACGGATACCAAGGGCTGACTGTATTACCTTTAGAATATTCTAATTTTATTTCTGTAATCGTGGGGTTTTTTGTTTTTTGTTTAGTTAAGCCATTCAGTTGTGGGCTGTTTTATATGTGGCAGATAATTACAAGGAGGTGCTGAAAAGTTCATGCCTGACCCAGAAGGGAATGACATAGAACCATGAAACTTACTTGCTATTCCTCATATTCACCCAAAAGTTTGACAAACTTGGCACATCATTTATCAAGTTTCATTAACCCTTAAAGAATCTGATGTCTGGTCACTGAAATACTGCTTTGCTGCTGCTTTGCTGCTGCTATCATCTCTGAATCAGTTGAAAATTTCCTTCCTTTCAAATGTTTTTTAAGATTTGGAAATAACCCAGTGAAGGAAGATCTGGTGAGTAGGGTCTGTGCACTTAAGCCCTAAATTTTGCATAACATCCATCATCTTGCCAGCCCTTTAAGCAAGTGCATTGCCCTGAAAAAAAGAAAACAGCTTTCTGCACCTTCCCTCGTAATTTTTCCTTCTATGCCTCCTTCAATCAGCACAGAAAGCTACAGTAGTATTCTACATTAACTGTTTGGCCCTTCTGAAGATAGTCAGTCATCCAAATACCTTCCTTATCCCCAAAAACTTTGGCCATGACCTCCAAGCCTTTGCTTCTTGAATTTCTTCAGCCATGGAAAAGCCAAGTGACGCTACTGCAAGGACTATTGTTTGGTCTCCAGACCATAGTGATTTAACCATGTTTCAACAAGTGACAAGTCATTCCAAAAAATTATCACTAGATTGCTCAAAATTCTGCAAAATCAACTTAGAGTTATCCATTTGATTTCATTTCTGGTCATCATTCAAACATTTCAGCAACCACTTGGCTGATAGCTTCTGCATGAGCCAACTGTTCATGAAGTATAAACCTCATGCACTCCAAAGATATCTGAGCAATTGTTTTAGCTGAGTTTAGCCAATTTGACATAATCAGGTCAGGAAACGTGCTTAACACTTTCAGGAGTTGACCCTGTTGGAGACCTCCCAGACCTTGCTGCATCTTCAGTTTCATAATCTTCATGCTGAATGTTACCAAAACTGCAAGGATCCTGAGAGGGTACCCACACAATATTCAAATATGTGTTTTTTATTAGCTCAAATGATAACAGCCATAAGGGCTTGGGCAACTAAAGCAGGGATCAAGCCTTTGTATAATGGTTCCGAGAAACAGGACTCCCAAGTGCATGTTCAACGCAATTTTATTTGTAATTAAGGGAAATCACAATTCATATGAGAAATCCACTCACACACACTCTCAGGAACTAATGATATAAATGTGGTAGCAGTTAGCGACTTGAAGGAGTTGGCAGAGGATAATACTGTACCGATTCCAGACATGTAGCTCTGATCGAGGAATGGAGTGAAATAGAAAACGACTCGGCAACTGCCATTGGACTGTGGTGTAGCCAACTTATTCTGAGAAATTAGAGCTATGGTCCTGCAAAAGAACACTCTTCAAAGATACACTCAGTTTTTCGGAAGTGAGTCTGGCTGAGAACTTTTCAGCACCCCCTTGTATAGTTAATAAACATTTGCAGTTGTCACTTTAATCAGTAATACTGCAGTGATGTCTGGTATACCAGTATTGAAAGTTAAGCCATCTTAAGCCAGTATTTAATGCTGGTTTGCAAATTCCTGTTTACCATGTTTGGTGTGGGGGTAATACTGATCATGATTACTGCTAATAAGTGAGGATGTCAAGTAAAGAGGCAATCAAGTCCAAGCACAACTGTTAATCAGAAAATGTTCTCTGCCACACCTGTGAATGATCACTAGTGCTTCAAAATTATTTTTAAAAGATGACAGGTATTTGAAAGTATTTTCTGTATGGCTTATGTAAATATTTATATGTTAGAGTTCATGAAGTCCATAACCTTACATTGGCTTATACTCTGGTAAAGTCATGCGATTGCAATTCATTGTACAGCCAGTTATTCTGCTTTTTAAAAAAAGTTTAAAACAGTGTACGCTTCTAAACATTTCACAATATCACAATTTAGTATCCTTTTACATTTGATGAATATGAAATTATTTGCAGCACACTACAACAATACTACACTACAACAAAACTGGGGGCATGCTGTCTGATGATGATTAATAAAGAGAGAAGAATGGCTCACATTACTGAAGTTATTGATTCCTTGCCATTTGGAGAGCTTGAATTCCAGTGGAATCTGAGCATAGCATTCCATCAAAAATATTGATTAAAGCAAATAGCTACTATCCTTAAGAGCTGGCAATGTTCTACTGCAAAAGTAACAAAATAAAAAGAGCAGATAATAAAGTGCTAAATCCATAACTTGTAATAGTTTTGTAAGTGCCTGTTGAAGTCTAGGGTTCACTAGATGGGGACATCAAAGAAATGGGTAGTTATTTGACAGATTACACTTTCTTGTGTATTCCAAATGTGGGGAAAAGCCCCATTGCATAACATTAACAGAACTTCGTGTTTTAGGGTGCAATATAATGAAGTAAGTAAATAATAAAAGCATGCTATTGCCATCCTTCTATTGCTGTCAGAAGACTCTTAGCCAAAAGTGAGTGTCCTCTTTGTATTGCCACCTGATAATAATAATAATAATAATAATAATAATTTATATCCTGTCTCTCTGTAAAATATAATCGAGGCGGCTTACAAGATAAAACAAACAATCCCATCCCCCAATAGCCCACCCCCCCTAAAATACAAATAAACAGACAAAATATAAAAATATACTTAAAAATTACAAATAACAAATAATTTAAAATAACTACAATGGAAATCCGGGACAAGCATAACTATTTTTGGTGGCCAGTTACCTACTCAGGAAAGGCCTGCCGGAAGAGATCCATCTTAACAGCTTTTTTAAAGCTGTTTAAGGTGGTCAAGTGACAGATCTCATCCGGCAGGCTGTTCCAAAGCCAAAAAGGTCCTCTGGGCAGTTGCAGATAATCTAGTTTTTATAGGTTGCAATAAATTTTTCCCAGAGGACCTTAAAGGCCTGAGGACCTTGGAGGCCTGAGTTCTTGGCCCACAGCTGCACAGGCTGTCTGTGAAACTAGAGCAGTAAATCAGCAGGAAACACAATGGCAGTGACATTTCCACTATGAGATAGAAACAAACTTAATATACAGTAATCAGAACTGAGTTCTTGATACCATACGGAAAGCTGTTGAGGGGCTGTGACCCATACTTCATACTGATTGCTTCATTACTTCCAAGTATACATTTTTCATAACTGTTTTACTTCCCTAACATTCTTCCCTTGGGTATTTTAAGACATAGCCTAGGTCTAAGTGCCATTGCTCATTTCCCCTTGATCCACCTCCCTTTTTGTCAGAAGTTAAATTGGGCACCCACTGTGATAAATTGTGGTAAACAAAAAGGGAATCATATTTTAACTCATTTTGTATGTTATATAAAGAAAATTCTTCTTTGTGGTCTCTTGTGATTTACACGACTCGGTTTTCCTACACCCAGAGCATATTTTGAACCTTCTATAGTAACTAGGCAAGATTTTTGGTGGTAGCTCCACCCACCCAAACCTATTCTCAGTGTTCCCAGTCATTAACCTCAGTTCCTTTTCGTCCGCTCCATGAACACCATCTAGGAACCTATCTAGCATTCTCTATATGGTTATTTCTTGACTTGGCTACATTTTCAACCATTCTTTAGCTTTTTCCTTCATCTTGGATGTAATTTTTGTCTATTTGGTGATACTTTCGATGGTTACTACTATTCTTAGGTTTTTCCTTTGATTTGGTTGGTGCCCTCTTGGTGTTTGACCTAGCTTGTTAATGACCACACACTCTCTATTCTGCCTCGCAGTGGCATCCTCTTATTCTTTTATGAGGTGTGAAGTTTGTGGAGTGTAGCAACCCATCAGGGATGTCCACTCACGCTGTTTACTGTTACTCTGTGAGACCCATAATGTGGATTCATGTGCCCATTGCAAGGTATTTAACCCACAAGTGTGAAAGAACAGAGAATCTCACCTGAAGTCTCTGTTATATAAACAGGCTTTTAAGCCATCTCACCCTCCATCTGCAATAGTTTCTGTCCCGCCTTGTGCAGCTTCTGAACCGTGTGTTCCTCGTTCCTCCCAGATAAGTCCAATTGAGACTGAGGATCTATTGAGACCAAAGAAGCACACTGGTTTCCTTGGTTTCGGGTATCAGTACTGTGACTATGGTTTTGAGAATGACGGACAAATATACTTCATCCTATAAGGATGTTCCTGCAGAGACGATATCAGAAGCCAATCCTCCTCTCCAAGAAGGCCCTTCAACTCCAGCACAGTCTTCTTTCAGAATCTTGTCTTGAGCTCCTAGACCACATCTTCTATACTTTGATCTTCTCAACTCATTGGGCGTCATTGTCCATCTCGAAAAATCTTGTCTCAAACCATCCTAGCAAATGAGGTTCATTGAAGCAACCTTTGTCACTGCAGCAACCTTCCTCCCACATGATAGATTTCTCACTCTGATGCAAATGATCTTGAGGTGCTGTCAATCTCGCAGGTTGCCAGCCTGATTGGTTGAGGTCTTGTTAGGTCATATAACCTCGATGACTGCACTAGCTCCCCTGGTTTGTCTTCACTTTCAGCTGCTTCAGTCATGGTTCCTTGCTGTGTTAACTCCTTGGAGGACTGGTGGCTCAACCCACAAAATGTTTTGGTGGGGATACCCTTCTTCCCACCCCAACCACACCTCTCAATTACAACAGATGTGTTACTGGAGGGCTGGGGCACCCATTCGAACGGACTTTCAATCAAAGGAAAGCTGTCAGAGAAGGAAGCCTACTTTCTCATCAACATTCTAGAAATGCTGGCAATAGAAAAAGCACTTCGGTCATTTGAATTCTTCCTGCGAAGCAACATTGTTCAGGTAATTACTGACAACACCATGGTATTGTATTACCTGAACTAGTGGGAAAGGATGAGCTCGAACATTTTGTTTTACCTAACATTACAGATTTGGGACTGGTGTGTTTTGAGGAACATCTTCTTGCTGTCAATACATGTACCAGGGGAAAAGAACATTCTGGCAGATTAACTCAGCAGGTCCTTGGACACTCCATCCTGATAGTCTTCATTGAATCTTCCACCGATGGGACTTTACATAGGTGAATTTGTTTGCAAACTTGGTCAACAGTGTCACCAGTATTGCTCTAAAATTCAAGGGACAGATCACAAGGCGACATCTTCCTCTTCAGTTGGAACAGTCCCTTGGTATATGTGTTTCCTCCATTCCCAATCATCACGAGACTGATATCCAAACTGAGAAACAGACCAGGCAAATGCAATTCTGATAGCTCCATTGTGCTCAGGCAACTGTGGTTTGCACTGCTTCTCCTTATAGCTCGATGAACATATCAGCGTCTACCTTGCTGGGCCAATCTACTCACCGTGCACAAGAGACAGGTTCATCACGAGGACATCAAAACTTTATGTCTGACTGCTTGGAGGATATGTCCCTAACATTGCTGGCTTCTTGAATTCGAGATATCATTGAAGATGCTCATAAGCTGTCGACACGGAGATCCTGTTCCTATTAGTGCATGAAGTTCATCACTTTCCTTACTTCAAAACAGATATTCCCAAAATGAGCTTGAATTCCACATGTGCTCAGATTCCTCCTATCAGTTGTCTACTCTGGTTTTTCATCATTTTCAATCAAGTGTTATCTTGCTGCCATCTCTTCTCATTTTAAATTGTTTGGCCACCCTTTGTACTTCCAAGACCCAATTATGAAAAGAATTCCAAAAGAAAATCAGCATGTGCTTTATAGACTATAGCAAAGGCTTTGACTGCATAGATCATGAAATACTATGCAATGCCCTTAAAGACATGGGAATGCCAACACGTCTGATAGTCCTGATGAGGAATCTGCACTCAAGACAAGAGGTTACTGTCAGAACAGAACATGGAGAAACAGAATGGTCCCCAATTGGCAAAAGGGTCAGACAAGGCTGTATCCTTTCACCCTGTCCAGCTTGTGTGCAGAACATATTATAAGAAAAGCAGGCTTAGACAACAGAAGAAGGAGGAGTGAAAATAAGAGGAAGAAATATCAACAATCTAAGATATGCAGATGACACCATAGTACTAGCAGAAAACCTCACAGACCTGGAACACCTACTAAGGAAGATCAAAGAAGAAAGTGTAAAGGAAGGCTTAATGCTGACCATAAAGAAAACAAAAATAATGACCACCAAGGATCTTTACAAGCTCAACCTGGACAATGACAAAATAGAAATAGTAAAAGAATCCCCATACCTGGGATCAAAAATTGATAGAAATGGGGACTGTACTCAGGAAATCAGAAGAAGATTAAGAATGGGGAGGGTGGATATGAAAGAACTAGAAAAGATTCTAAAATGCAAAGATATACAACTCAGCACAAAAGTTAGACTCATACAAGCCATTGTATTCCTTATTCCCATATATGGATGTGAGAGCTGGACAGTTAAGGAAGATGATAGGAAGAAAATCAATTCATTTGAGATGTGGTGCTGGATAAGAGTGTTGAGGATCCCGTGGGCAGCCAAAAAGACAAGTGGGTCCTACAGCAGATCAAGCCGGAAACCTCCCTGAAAGCCAAGAGGACCAAACTGAGGCTGTTGTACTTCAGACACATCATGAGAAGGAAGGACTCATTGGAAGAGACAGTAATGCTGGGAAAGGTGGAAGGAAGTAGGAAGAGAGGAAGGCCACATGCCAGATGGATGGACTCTATTAAGGAGGTCACGGGTATTAAGGGGTTGCAGGAATTAAGCAGAGCAGTGGAGGACAAGGGGTCTTGGAGATGTCTCGTCCATAGGGTCACCATGAGTCGAGATCGACTCGAGGGCAGTTAACAACAACAAACAAAATAGAAACTTGCATCTTCCAGTTTCCAATCCTGCTCCAGCAAGAAGTTTAGAACACATCCTGTCTCAATTATCCAGGAAGTCCTTTGAACAGATGACTTCTTGTGACCTCAGTGACCTCAGACTACTTGGAAGACAGCTTTCCTGGTGGTAATTACCTCTGGAAGACGGGCTAGTGAACTCCGTGCCCTTAGAGTTGATAGCCTTATTTTTGTTTCCATAGGGACAAGGTTGTTCTCTCTCCTGACATTTCATTCCTGCCAAAGGTTGTTTGGTCTTTTCACCTTAATCAAGACATTGTTTTACTCACCTTGGTGCAGAACCCTATGTCTGATTTTGAGCCCTACATTCCCTAGACATCCGTAGCCTTTTATGTTGGTTGTACATCAGACTTGAGGAAGAGTAAAATATGGTTTGTCTGCAACTCAGATTCGAAGCTAAGTCAGCCGGTTTCAATGCAAGAGTTCTCGAAATGGTTTCAACAATCCATCCTGTGTATGAACTGTTGAAGAAATGACCACCTGTTTGAATCTGAGCTCATTCTATCAAAGTGGAAGCTGCTTCATTTGCCTTCCTGAGTGATATAGCTTTAGATGCTGTTTACAAGGCTGTAGTGTGGTCACAACTTAGGACATTTATAATTCACTACAGACTGATGTTCTATCCAGAGCTGATGCAGCCTTTGAAGCCGTTCTAGTTTGAGGTAAAGTTAGTATCTTCATGCATTTTGAATAATGCAATGTGATGTTGTTTTAATAAAGATTTGATGTTCATGTTAACTGGTTGTACTGCTAGGTTGACGCTCCCACCTCCTTGTGCAAGTAGCTTGCTAGTCTCCCAATTGCGTGAATCACAGAAACCACAAAGAAGGAGGACAGGTTGCATACCTGTAGTTGTAGTTCTTCAAGTGGTCATCTGTGAATTCACACAAACTTACCCATCCTCCCCTCTGATGTGTCCTGCAATTGTGGTTCTTGGGATAGTGCTATGCGATGTCCTTGGGAACGGAGGTAAATGTGTGGGAACACTGAGAGTAGGTTGCGGTGAGCAGAGCTACCACCAAAAATCTTGCCTAGCTATTCTAGAAGGTTCCAAATATGCTCGGTACAGGAGCAGGAAAACCCAATTGTGTGAATTCACAGATGACCATTTGAAGAACTCCAATTACAGGTATGCAACCTGTCCTTCTGCCACCTTTCATTTACAAATATTTTGAAGTGACATTTAAAAAAAGTAAAGCATATATTTCAGACTGTTGTATAAACAGTAAGAATTAAAAAGTTTAAAGTGTTTTACAGCCACTTTTTTATATAACATTTTTAATCCATGGTAGCTTAGTAAACACCCCCCTTGTTTAAATCTAGAAATAGAGTCAATTATGTGTTAATGTAGTATCCATTTTAACAAGGTATTCATTTTAGACTAAATCACTCCAATTTCACACAAATTTCCTGGGAGAACAGAAAGATTTTCTCTCTTCCTCCTTCTTGGGGACACCAATGTTCAAATTACAGAGAAGATTGCTAGGTTCTGTGGCTGTGCTATTGCTACTCATAGACAAATTTTAGGGGGGGAATTTTGACACAGAAACATTAGTTTTAGCTATGAAATTTTAACATTTTATCTTTCTCAGCTTTTAATTTTAGGTATTTAGACAGAAGCAGCCACCTGTATTTAATGTTTTATAAAATTTTAGCTGTATTTAGTTGTTTGCGTGTGTATTTTTATGTATTTTATGCACTTTATTTTATATTTTGTCTATGACCATAAATAAATGATTTATTGACACCCCCCTTGTCATTAAACTCAACACCCAAAGTCATCACTCAGTTATTAAGTTAGGTGTATTCAGGAGGGCTCAAAATAGTTTCTCCCATGCTATGACAGAGTTTTTACTATGCTCTGCAATATCCATTTAGAATGAACATGAGATAATTTGTGGCACAGTGCTTAGAGCTAAATGCTTTATTATTAGCCTGTGTGAAGTCAGCATTTACTTAAATGTAGCATCCCCTTAATATTTAACAAGATAGTGAATCAGAGAGGTGTGCTTGGAATAATTCCAGGGAAAAAGGAGATGGCTCAACAGTTTGTAAATGGTTGCTGAGATGAATATTTAATCACAATTGTTTGATTATTTAAAAACCAATACATAGCAAATGTTTTATTGTGTTCTAAAATCGAAATGGTATTTTGCATATTATCTCTTGCTGTTTTTTTTTTAAAAAAAGAAAGAAATGAAAAGGTGCAAGTAACAGTAGGTGTTTGAAGAGTGATCTGTATTTATAAACCAGAATATTTAGAAAGGAGATTCTGGAGCCTAGAGAAATTCAGAAAAGAGTAGAATGTCAAAAGACATTTTGCTGTTTTTAATTAGGAGTGTTCTATTTTCCCAAGTCTGAGGGCAGTTTGATCAGTTAGCTGAGACCTTTTTGGATTAAGCAACACTATAATGCATTAAATAGCAACACAAGACAAAAACAAAAATAACCTATAATGTATACTGTATTTTACTCTTCATCAAACAGAAAGGTCAGACTCCAACAGTCTTATTTTCCTGTAAAGTCCCATTGTAATGGCTTAGAATACAAGTTACACAGTTCCTTTACTTTTTAAATAATGGCCTAGTGGGTTGTTCACCCATGCAATATTAAGGATGCGAACCAACACTCTGCCAAATGTGATAATATAAATGTATTAATTTTATGTAATTTTGTAACCTAGATCACAGAAGGAGATTTCACATCTAATTATACCCAGTAGTCCTCTTCTTTGCACCCTAGTTATAAGAATTACATCTCATTTCCAGATAATGTGGGTGATAATTGATTCAGTAATTCATTTCCTCATTTTTGGCATTCAAATATTTTCATTTAACACATGTCTTCTTCCCCACTAATGCAAACACTTTACTTAATAATTAAAAAATTAAACTAGTACTTTTCTGATTAGCTAAATAATCACTGCAATGGATTACAAATATTCAGCCTTTTCTTCTCTAGTGAAATTACAAAAGGCTGAAATGCTGGCTTTGCAGCCAGATGAACAATTTCAAAAAATTAACTAAGGCAGCAGTTTTTGCATCTTTAAGTGGTAAATAATAAATTGCATGATAAATGTTCAAATTAAAAATCTTCATTTATTATGTTAGCTTAAGAAACACAATGTTGCTATACTGACCTTAGTGAATAAGAAATGCAATCAGTCCAGTTGGCCCTGAGTTATATAGGACTCTTTTGGGGTGCATCTACACTGTAGAAATAATGCAGTTTGACACAAGATACCATGGTCCATCTTACAGAATCCTGGGATTTGTACTTTTGTGAGGCACCAGCACTTGGGCAGAGAAAGCTAAATATCTAAATAACATCACATGAACTTCTACAAGCAAGTTTCATCAGATGTAACACAGTAGTTAGTGATGGTCTACCAAGTTTAATGCATCATCTGAACAAAGAGACTCTTTCTTGTTGATTACTCACGTTATGCTAAATTATGTCAGCTTTTAGGTGCAACAGTACATTACATTTTTCCTAAATGAAGATTAATCTTCATGTAGTGAAAATGTCTTTCTGCTTGAATCGCCATGGATGCAAATCATGGCGGTGCCTCTTTTTGTCAAGAATGTCTGTGGCCCAAAATGCACAGGCCAAATAAGGCCTCCAGCCGCTTTGAGGGCATGGGGTTCAAACGATTTATACTCTCAAAGTGGCCAGAAGCTGCTCTGGCGCCACGACCCAATCCTTTGAACTGGATCAAAAAGGAGAGGATTAAATTCAATTCCTAGCAGTGTTGATTTGGGACTGCAGTGGTGGCCCGCTTTGGGAGCAGGCCATAAGTCACTCTGGTCCCAGCCTGATCGCAGCCAGGGCGGCCTCTGGTCCCTCTTTACTAGCTGTGTGCTTTGGCCCTGTGTTTGAAAATCAGATTGGCCTTAATTCTCCCAGTTTTCCGCATTTGACAAGCATCTGTTCCAGTTTGGAAGCCCACTGGATGCCCACACATTTACATAAAAATATGTGAAAATCTCTTTCTTTTTTTTAAAAGTATAGTCCCAGATGATGTAGTTGAATTTTGGATTTCATCTGGCTATCAACTGAATTGTTCAGGCTTATGTGCACCATTATAAAAATAGTGTGCCTATTCACAGAAGTGTTTAGAGAGAAGTGTCCCCACATAACACAAAGCTTTGCAATTTTTTCTCCCACCACATGCAGGAGAATATAATCCGAAACAATATGTTTGTTGCCATCTCTTTTAATTACACCTTTGAGATTCTATACATTTCTGTTAAGAGGGCAGGATATTTTTATGTGAAAAAAAATATTAGGTCACCCCAATTCTCTGTTTGATGCATAGCAAAATTATTTACAGCTCAATATACATATACATCCTGTTGAGACTGTTCAGTACTATAACACTCAGCTGTATAAATGCCTGTGTAAGTCTTAAGTGAGAGTCCATAAATATTCATACGTGCAACTATCTTTTTCTGCCAAAGAATATTAGATCCCTAATGGGAGTAGAGAAAACCAAGGGATTTTGCCAGATTGTGGTATCATCCAGTGTTAGAGATGGAATTTCCCATTTGGTACAATCTGCTGGCCTTGGAGGGATGAAACATAACACTGTCTTGATGGCATGGCCTCAGTCATGGAAGCAAACTGATAATCACTTCTCTTGGAAAAATTTTGTGGGTATGTATTACTGTAGAGTCAATACAGACATGTTGATGGCACGTAATATAATAATTTATTTTAAAATTTCATCTAACTGATTTCATAATGTTTGAAGATTTTGAAAAAAGTAAGTTAGATTTTCGTAAAAAGAGAATTTCACAATATATTAGGGTTGGGCCATGATCCAGCCAAAGTTGTGATATTGAGGTTCAGGGAGAAAATTGGGCCTGTTCCTACTTTACTTATTTAAATCAATGGAATTTAGCTTTGGCTAGCTCTTATCTTTGACATTTTTAATTTTAAAATATTTTATTTAGACCTGGTTCAAAATTACATCAAGATGAGGTGCTCTTATCTTGAGATGGTAGAAAGTTCAGGTAGAAAATGGCGTTTTTAATATTCCTCCTAGTAGAAAAGCTCTGTCCCAGTCTTTTCTGTACTATACTAGAGCCTGAAACACACGGACCAAAAAAAGCAGCTTCCTGCTGCTTTGAAGGTGGTGTTTACATGACACACACTCCCCAAATGGCTGGAAGCCGTTCTTATGCTGCACTCCAGTCCAAAGGACCAAAGCAAAAAAGAGCAATTTTAATCCAGTTCCTGCAGTGCGCGGCTTAGGGCCGCAGTTGATGGCCCACTAAGGGAGCAGGCCATGCCGTCACTCCTTTGCCTCTAGGTTTCTGCTTACAGGGAGGCCTTTATGGAGGATAGCTTTGAAAAATATGATTCTTATACCTACTGCTATTAACTGCTGATTTTTTCCCTGCCACCTCATCATTGATCACACGTCAGTTACCAACACAACTTAGCAAGCAGACTAGATGTAATTCCAAAGCAATTTTATCTGCCACTGATGCCTATCAAAAATGTTTTCATGTTTTAAGAAATAATATCTACACACTTTTAACTTGGCATCTATTTTGCATTTTCTACAATAATAATATGCCCCATGTTTGTATGGTTTGGACAATTTTGTTTCTTATTTCAGACACTGTACGAGAAACAACAGCTGCCCGTCAAGCTCTTCTAGTTGCTAAAAACATAGATTTGTTCCCAATGAATCAAGAACGCTTTAGCGAAGGTAACATAGATGTATGGTGGATTGTTCATGATGGTGGCATGCTGATGTTACTTCCTTTCCTGCTGCGACAACACAAGGTACTGACATTAATTTTTATTTAGGAAGCTTTTTGTTAAAATGAACAAATTTATATTAGAAACTGCTGAGAGCAGAGAACATTTATGTATGAAAAATATAATCAGATAAATCACCTTTGGTGGGACATAAATAAGTACCTGTTATTATCGTCCCTGACTTTAAATTTTTTTATGCAGGATCTTTCTCTAATATAACTTTTAGAAGGTGAGGGAAGCTAGTTAACAATAGACAGTCGCTGAGAAGTGTTTGTGTAAGGATAAAATTGTGCTGTTTTATGGATAAAGTAACATACATTCCCGGAAACCTGAAAGAAGGTCTAGAGAGAAGGTCCAGTTGCTGGAGATTGTATGCAGTTATTGTGTTCTTCCTCATTTCTCTGTTGACCAGCTTAGTTGGAATCCTGTACTAGAATGCTAGTAGTCTAAAGCTTGCAAAGAATGTCTTCCTTTTATTAGCATCATTTTATATTTAGTGTTGTATAAGATAAAAAACAGCAGAGAATACCAGTAAAGAGCAGGCTCTAGGTTTTATTACATCATCATTATCATTATCATCATCATCATCATCATCATCATCCTATTTTTCTCCCACTATAGGGATCTAAGGTGTCTACCAACATATTTAAACAGTACAAACAACACAAAATCATTAAAAAGGATAAACTTTTAAAAACAATTATAATTAAAAAGTTTAAAATATTAAAAAGTACCATATATACAAACCTTGACATCTGAATTGCACAGCATTTAAAAGCTCAAGCCTCATCAGTGTGAAAAAGCCTGATAGCACCAAAATGTTCTTACCACAAGAGAGCATGGAGCTCTCTAGGGTGGAAATTCCAGAGTGTGGGAACAGCCACAGAAAAGGCCCTTTCCCT
This sequence comes from Phrynosoma blainvillii, assembly GCA_026167975.1. Taxonomy (NCBI): domain Eukaryota; kingdom Metazoa; phylum Chordata; class Lepidosauria; order Squamata; family Phrynosomatidae; genus Phrynosoma; species Phrynosoma blainvillii. The sequence continues at coordinate 136,013,211 of JANUYF010000004.1, read as the reverse complement.
TGCTCCCACTTAACAAGCCTGCGAGCGCGGTAGAACAGAGAGAAGGGCCTCCCTGAACCATCTTGGCAATTTAATGGACTCATAAAGCACAAAGTTTAAAGTTCATAGAAAATTGAATTCACAATTCACAATTTCATGAAATGTTCTTCTCTGATGACAGGTATGGAGAAAATGCAAAATGCGTATCTTTACTGTGGCTCAAATGGATGACAACAGCATTCAAATGAAGAAAGATCTTCAAATGTTTCTATACCATCTTCGACTTAATGCTGAGGTGGAAGTTGTTGAAATGGTAATGTATTAAGACTATATGAATTAGGTTAAAAAGAAACGTACATGAATATGTATGCTTGCTCTTGACTGAAAAATATTAACATGTCAAATGTTCACTTATTTATACAATTTTTATTCTACTTTTCACTCTCTTTAGAGAATTGGAAAGCAGCTTATCAAACCATTAAAAGAGGAATGCGCCACAACTCATAGATGTATATCCCTTGAACATTCCAGTAGAAATAAAAGCCAAAGATAAACCCTGTAATTTGTCCCAAATGCCAATCTCTATTTTCTTTCTAAATGTCTGTAAGCAGTATGCTTGTGGGAAAGATCAATTGCATTCCTCTGGTGCTAATTCCAATGAGGGCTTAGGGGTCAAGCAAGCCGGCAACTTGGAGTGGCCTTTGGCTGCTTCAGCGCCAGCCAGACCCCAATTGGCACAGGACCACAGTGATCAGAGCCAGCCATTACCATGGCCCTAAATGGACCACAGGCAAGGAGTGGCTTTTTGATGCTCCTTTTTCAGCCAGCTTTTCCCAGCTGCACACATTCTCCACACAGCTTTCAGCTGCTCTTGGAGTGTGCATCGTCTGCATGCTCTGCCCCCAAAGCGGCTGGAATCCGCACTTTCCTATTCGTCTGTTTTGGGCCTTTAGATAAAATGTACAATTTATTCAGCCCAAATGAAATAATGCTTTGTGATGTTAACGCTGGACAACATGGAATTTCAACTTGTTTCAACATGAGGCAACTAGTTATCCTTAAGGGCAACTTTTGAAAAGGATCGATAAGATGTATGTTTCATTGTTAAATACTTGCAAGATATTAATTGCAAAAAATCATATTTAAAAATGAGATTTTCCACATTTAAAGTGCATAGCCACGTTTTGATGCTATAATTGCTGGCATCAGTTTTAAAATTCAATAGTTTATTTAAACCAGTTAAATGTAAATTCAAATCTGGCTAGGAGCATTACAGTGGTAAGCATCAATATAATTGCAAAAGGACATTTCAAATGTAGCCCCAAGATGCCTTCCAAATACCAGAAAGGATAGTATATGGTTTCCTTTCAGTACTAATAATCATCAATTTTTTTCCAGTTTGAAAATGATATTTCAGCCTTCACATATGAAAAAACTCTTGTGATGGAACAGAGATCTCAAATGCTAAAACAGATGCAGCTCTCTAAGAATGAAAGGGAAAGGGAGGTAATTAATTTTATTTTTCTTATCTTGTAAAAAATGAAAATTGTGTTATCAGATTTAAAAAAACCTGTTGCTTGTCAATGAGAACATTGTTACCCTTGTCTAGAATATTCCTATAGACAGAGGTGAGTCAGTCTTGATTTCAAGGAGCAGCAGGTGTCCAAGACAATGGATTCAGAACAGCTGTTTTAATCCAGGAACTGTGTCCACCAGGATCTTCTATTCTATAAACTCCATTGAAATGAACAGAAGTGAACTGACATTTCTGTTACATATTATAATACTATTTAAAAAATTAATAGTAATTCTGGACACATAGTCTCTCTCTCTTTTTGAAAAAATATGTACCATTTAACTCAGGGGTCGGCAACCTATGGCCCGCTGGCTGATTCCGGCCCGCCCCACCCCACCCCCGCACTTACCGGCCCCTGCCGCCGCCACTGCCTGCCACCGCTGCTGCAAGTTTTGGCCACCGCACGCGTCGCGGCCGCCATTTTGCCAAAACAAAATGGCAGGCACGAGTGGTGGCCGCCATTTTGTCTTCCAAAATGGCGGCCGTGACTCGTTTGTGCATGCGCAGTACTTCTGCGCATGCCCAGACGTGTCGCGGCCGCCATTTTGGAAAAAAATGGCAGAAGCGCGCGGGGCGGGGGTTACGCGCGCCGCCATTCCCCCCCCCCCCCGGCCTGCTGGAAGGGAGGACTTCAACGGACCGGCCCCCCAGCTGAAAAAGGTTGCCTACCCCTGATTTAACTTATTAAAATGGAAATTATATGGCTTTTTCTTTAAAAGTGAATTATCATGTTCCAACCTTTAAACCCTATTAGTGGATCTGTTATATTTTCTCTGGAGGCAGCTGTGAATTGTTTGCCTGATCTAAAGACTAGAGGTTAGGATTTTAGATATTATGAGCAAAGTTGTTCCCTCTTTGTTAGTCATCTAGTGTTGAAAATTCTGAGAGCAATCAAATGTTAAAGCTGCTTGTTTTCTTTTTCTCTTATAGTGATTATAAACTGCCATGATTTTACTTAACATACAGCAAAATAAATGTAAAAGTTCTTGCTTATTTCCTACAATATGGCTGACTCTGAAGTTTTGTTTTGCTTTATTGCATTCTTCTTTTCAGAAAAATATTAATTAATACTTGAAGCCTATTGTGGCTTTAACAGATTCCTATTCTATTTTGCTTTGAACATAAATCCTGGTGGGCATATAGTAATCTTTACTGTTGCAATTAGTTTCTTTTTTTGTATCCTCAACAAATAATATTGTTTGCTGTAAAACGTTTTCAGTGTGCTTTTTTTTTTAAGCATTCTGTCCAGATTATTTCTTTCATGTAACTGGTGGACTAGAGCCAGACTGCAAAAGAGTGTAAAAGCAGTATAGTTCTGAAACCAGAACTGGACTATCTGGAGCTTCTAACTTCTGAATTCTTACACCCAATTTTTAATTTGACAAAAACATCCCCAAAATATAAATCTCTTTAGATTTTCTTCTCTTAATGTTATTAAACATTTGGATATAGTTGTAGTGTCATTAGATTGCCTTTAGGAATACCCCCCCCCCTTTAATCCCATCTTGATGTTAGAGCAGAACATCTACAGTACAGTGTAATGTCTGTGAAAAGGAGGTGATGTTCTCTGGGTTAGTTGGAGTATACACTTGTCCCTCCATATTCGCGGCTTTGGCATTTGCGAATTTGATTATTCGCGAATTTGCCAGGAAGGGAAGGTAGGTGGGGCCTGAACCGACGTCTCTTCCCTCTCCCAAGCCCCAGCTGGCTTTGCTGGGCTTTCAGAAGCCGGGGAGGGAAGGTGGGTGGGGCCTTGTGGCCCCTCAGTTATTCATGATTTTTCCATATTCACAAGAGTCCTCCACCCCTAACCCTTGCGTATATGGAGGGACAACTGTAATATCTAGATCGAGGGAAATAATAGCATCGTTCTATTCTGCTTTGGTCAGACCTCACCTGGAATATTGTGTCCTCTTCTGGGCACCACAGTTTAAAAAAGATGTTGAAAAACTGGAGGGTGTCCATAGGAGGGCAGCCAAAATAGTGTTACAGGGCTGAACAGTATTATTCAAATTCATTTTTAAAAATATTAAGTGGTATTGTATTTCATGATTTAATGTAATTAATGATATCCTTTTTCTATACGCTGGTTGTGCCTGGTGACCTTCCTGTCCCAGATTCAGAGCATCACTGACGTGTCTCGTGGCTCAATCAAAAAGAAGAGTCGCTCTAGCCCACAATGTATTGCTCAAGATGTAGACAGTCTGCTACCTAATGACATTCAAGAGGAAGAGGTAGAAATTGTATCACCTGGTTGATCCCTTCCCATTACCACACTTACAGTGCCACTATAAACCATAATTTTACTAGTTGTTAACTTTAACCTGTTCTTCTAATTCTTACTAACCATTCTTTTATAAGTAAGGAATAGCAGCTCTAGTTGTTAAAAGTATATTTTTTAAAAATGCTATAAATATGCATAGTTCAAACAATTTACAGTTCTAACTTGGTTCTTTAAAAACTAAACAAATTAGATAATAGTATAAATTAGATAATTGTAATGTCAAACAGTAAGAGCCATTCGACAGTAGAACACAGTCCCTCGGAGTGTGAGGGAGTCTCCTTCTTTGGAGGCCTTTAAACAGAGGCTGGATGGCCATCTGTTGGGGTGCCTTGATTTTGAGTTCCTGCATGGCAGGGGGTTGGACCAGATGGCCCTTGTGGTCTCTTCCAACTATGGGCCTTTGCAGACTGCCAGAACTAGTGCAAATTGAGTCCACTTTAACTGCCCTAGCTCAGTGCTAGGGAATCATGGGAACTGTAGTTTATTGTGGCACCAGAGCTCTTTGACAGAGAAGGCTCGATGTCTCAGAAAAAAATACAGTTCCCATTATTCCCTAGCACTGAGCCAGGGCAGTTAAAGTGGACTCAATTTGCACTAGTTCTGGCAGTCTGCAAAGACCCTATGATTCTATGATTCTATTAATTGTTTCAGGTGTGTTTTTTTAATTGCTCTGGGATCTTTTATTGCATCACTGTATATGTAATGACATACTGGAGATGACAGGATCACACAGTTCACTTAGTGGACCCATAATTACTTATCCTTACATTCATTACCAGATTTATTTTGTTGTTATTATGTCCCTTAAAGTCAACCCCAGCTTATGGCAACCCTCACAGTCAGAGGAGGTTTGCCGTTTCCATCCTCTCAGTCAGAGAAACCAAATCGGTTTCCATGGCTGAGCAAGGATTCAAACCCTGGTCTCCCAGATCCTAGTCCAGCACTCACACCACTACATCACTGGCTTTCAGATCTGTTTGGTCCTGCTTCGATAGAGAGGTTTTTTCAAAAATGTATGCAGGTTGCTCACTGCCATAGAAATATTTGAGGGTTTATCCCTATAGTGTCTTATTTTTTACAGAGTTATAGCACTCGTTTCCACTTCAATGTCCATGGCAACATCTCATTAAATCCTGGGATTTGCAGCGTAGGGAAGGACATTTAGAATCTCATCAAATCCTGGGATTTGCAGCTGGAGAACTCCTCTAGTTGCTCACTAAACTACAAAGCCCAGGAGTGCGTAGGATGCAGCTGTGACGGTTAAAGTTAATTCAGAGAGCTATAATGGTGCAGTGTGTAGTCCAGATATAGTCCCTGAACAACATAATTGTACAGTTTCATCAAAAAGATGTAATTTAAAAATTATTCACAAATTAAGAAGTGTTAACTGCTGTGATTTCACATGCCGGATTTCCTTCAGATTACTTCTCTCTGCTTTTATTTCAGTTAAAAACACTTATCTTCTTATAATATATTCTCTTATAGTCTTATATTCTCCCCTTCCCATTCTCAGCAAGTTAATAAACAATCTTTGGCAACTTAACTCTATATAAAGTTTTAAAAATCTGATAGATTCAGAGGTAATTGAGGTGAATGATTTACTAAGAACTAAACTGCTACCTTCCCCCATCATTACTCTCTGTAACTTCTTTTGAAACATGAAAAATGAACTGGCTACAAACAAAACAAAGCAAAACAATGTTTTTTTTCTTGGTTCAGTGCCAATTTTATCCATTATCCTCCCCCCACATATTCCTTTGTGCAATTTATGATGTCCTTTAACCATGTGTAGTGTTATTGCTACAAAGATGTTAACCATGCTTGGAAAGTAGAATGTAAATAAAGGTACAAAACACACTGCAGAAATAATTCAGTTTGAGACTGCTTTAACTGCCCTGGCTCAATGCTAGGGAGTTCTGGGAACTGTAGTTTTGTGAGATATCTAGCCTTCTCTGTCAGAGCTCTGTTGCCACTACAATTCTTAGGATTCCCTAACACTGAGCCAGGGCAGTTAAAGCAGTCTCAAACTGGATTATTTCTTCAGTGTGTTTTAGACCAAAGTTTAATAATTCTGACTATAAAAGAACCTAGTCAGTGTTAACGATAGTGGATTACTTCTGCTTGCTTAGCTCATATCTGTCCCAGTTTGTGAAATCTGTCAAGCCTTGTCTGAAAGATGGTTAATCTCTTCTTGAAGAATTATGTAGTTCTTGCTGATTTGAAGGTTGCAACTGAAAATAGCGCTGTTGGATAAATCACATTTAGGTCTTGTGGTATGGGATCACTCCTTTACAGTGTCTGATTTGTCTTGGACAAGTTGTTGGAGAGAGTAATGGTTGCTCCGTTCCAGTCTGTACTGGATGATACAGATTATTCAGATCACTTCTAATCCATGTTCAGATCTGGTTATGCCATGGAAACAGCCTTGGGCTGTATCTGCACTATAGAAATAATCCAGTTTCACACCACTTTCACTGTCGTGGCTCAAATGCTGTGAAATTCTGGGAATGGTAGTTTGTTGTGGCACCAGAGCTCTCTGACAGACAAGGCTAAATGTCTCACAAAACCAGAATTCTATAGCATTGAGCCATGGCAATTAAACTGGTGTCAAACTGGATTACGTCTACAGTGCAAATGCAGCCTTGGTCATTTTAGTGGGTGGTTTACTCTAGGGTATAGACATAACTAATAATACACTATGGAAAGGGGATTGGATTAATTGGATTAAGCACATTTCTCTTGAAGTAAGATGGAATACTATTAGATGGAATAGTAAGCAAGCACTAATATCTACTTTAGTAGATTTTAGCTTGAACCATAGCTTTCTCTGAACATAAGAGATTTCATATTCATTAACTAGGACTTTACCATTTCCTCCTTCCTCAGCAGACCCTTCCCCACACCACACTCACACATAGCCTGCTTTTGGAATTTCAAATATCCTTGCAAATTGAATAGATATTGCATAGACAGCAAATGGAGTAATATGGTGGACATTGCCTTCTCCTCACGTCAATAGAGAAGTAATTAAGGTCCAAGCCTATACACTTTACTATATATCAGTGCTATTTATATTGAGATAAAATTTGTAGGATTACTGTTGAGTCACTGTAAGTTCATGGCAGAATACTTCTGTTAATTCAGAATGTGAAATTCTGAATTTCCAAGTAAGGTAGAAGTTTGGATCAGTGATTTCAGAACTTTATTTTAAAATGTTCATTCATTTGAGTGATACTATAATGTTTGCTTCAGTGATTTCTTCCGTAAGAAAAAAATCTTTCAGAATACAAGTTGACGTGACAAATGCAGGAGATATGTAAAGGCAGTAGCAAGCTTTGAAATTCCTTGGAATTTTCCATTTAGAAGCCTTATTCAGAAAACCATTGACATTATTGTTGTAGTTGTTGTTGTTGAAGCTGAAGGCTTTCATGGCTGACATCAATAGGTTTTTTGGAGGTTTGGGGGCTGTGAGGCCGTGTTCTAGAAGAATGTATTCCTGACGTTTCGCCTGCATCTGTGACTGGCATCTTGAGAGAATGAAGATGCCAGCCGCAATGCAGGTAAAAAGTCAGGAATACATTCTTCTAGAACACGGCCTTACAGCCTCAAAAAACCCACAAAAACCTATTATTATTATTATTATTATTATTATTATTATTATTATTTACTGAAATCCCACCTTTCTCCCAATATAGGGATTCAGGGCAGCGGACAGCAAATGTAAAACAATACATTTTAAAAACAGTACAAAAGCATTAAAATACATGAATATAAAATTTTAAAAAACAAACAATTTTAAACATTGAAATAGTTATGCATTATAATTTAAACAGTATGTAAAACTCTATATAAACCTTAAATTACACAGCATTTAAAGCCCAACCCTAATCAGTTGGAAAAAGCCTGAAGACACAAGAATGTTTTATTAGCTCCCAAAAGGAGAGCAGGGATGGGGTCATCCTGGCCATTCTAGGGAGGGAGCACCAGAGCCTGGGAGCAGCCACCAAGAAGGCCCTCTCTCTTGTTCCCACCAAACAGGCCTAAGGGGGTGATGGGACAGAAAGAAGAGACTCACTGAACAATATCAACACTCTAGTGGGGTCATAAAGGGAGATATGGGCCTGGAAATAGCCTGGACCCATGCCGTATAGCAGGGGTAGGCAACCTAAGGCCCAGGGGCCGGATGCACCCCCCCCCCCAAGGCCTTTGGACCGGCCCCAGGCCGGTCCTGCCGCTGCCGCTGCCGCCACCCACCATGATGATATTGATTATTGTTATTATTACTTGTTCTTGGGGTTTTCTTGGCAAAATCTCCACAGGGGTTTTGCCATGGCTTTTCTGGGGCCAAGAGAGTGTGCATGCATATTTTTTTAATTTATATATATATATAAATTTTGTTTATTTATTTTTGGTGCTTCGGCCCTCCAATTGTCTGAGGGACAGCAACCTGGGCCCCGGCTCAAAAAGGTTGCCTACCCCTGCTGTATAGGGTTTTAGAGGTCAAAACCAGCACATTGAATTGTGTCCCAAAATGGACTGGCAACAAATGGAGCTGTTGCAACAATGAAGTTGTGTGCTTCCTGTAAGCAGCTCCAGCTGCAGCTCTTTGGGCCAACTGAAGTTTCTGAGCAATTTTCAAAGGCAGCCCCACGTAGAGCACAAGATGTAACCAAGGCATGTACCACTGTGGTCTGATCTGATTTTTCGAGAAATAGGTGCAGTTGGTACACTAGCTTTAACTGTGTAAACACACTTGTGGTTACTGCCAGACCCTGGGCTTTCAGGCTCACATAAATGCAGATGTGCCCCCAAACTACAAACCTGAGTTTTCAGGGGAAGTGTAGCTCCCTTTTAACACAGGCTGAATCTCTTTTTCTGCATTTGCCTTTCAACTGACCAGGAGCACCTCTGTCTATCTCTATCTCTATCTATCTCTATCTCTATTAAGCTTTAATTTGTTTGCCCTCATCCAGTATTATAGCTGCCAGACACCGCTTTAGGACAGGAATAGCTTCCTTGGAATTAGGTAGAAAGGAGTGATAGAACTGGGTATTATAACCATACAATTGACACCTTGCTTCAAAACAAAGCTCTCCCAGCAGTTTCATGTAAATGACATATACAGCTTTTCCTTCTTGTATGTTTTAGAATCACAGTTTTCAACCAAATCATTTTTCACAGTTTAGCATCACTAAATTCCTATTTGAAATCAGATGAACTTAAGTACATTTAGCTCTGTGCCAAATTATACCTCCTCTCACATATTCTTTCCTTTTGGTTTAATAATAGGTCTAATTATTTGATTTCTATTTTGTTCATATTGTAGAACATTTCATTTTTATTGTACAATTTAAAAGTGGCACTTCAAGTGTGAGTCCTGTTCCAATCTAAATACCCTAGTTTTAGTTCATAGATGTGTGAAGTGTTCTTTTTGTAGTTTTCCTTCAGTAGATTATGTGTGGATGTCTGAAGCAGAAAGAAATACTGTAAAGTTAGAACACTGTAGCTAATGTTACCATTCCCTTTAATATTTTTTTGTGTTTGATGTACTTGTTCTTAATGGGTTAAGCGGATTGAGGATTTTTGAGTAACATTTTGTAACCTACATGTTAAAAACTTATTACATATTTGGTTGTAAGCCTCTAATATGTCTCCTCGTTGCATCAAATGTGCACATTTGTTTGTAGAATTCTGTTTATAGCTTGATAATTTTTTGCACTGTTCTGCATTTATTGGTGATACATGAAAGTAGAATGACTTTCTATTCATAAAATTGAGACTTGTAATAATAACTAATATTATGCATACATGCAAATCCTGTCTTTTCGGATGCTTAGATTATGTAATTGAGACTTTTGGACAAGCAAGAGCATTTCAGCATTGTATGCAGTGATTTGAATATTAATGTAAAACTCTTTCTAGTTAAGTTGTTGCATGTACAGGCTGAGTCTCCCTTATCCAAAATGTTTGGGACCAGAAGGTTTTAGATTTTGGATTTTTCCAGATTTTGGAATATTTGCATATACATAATGACAGGGGTCAGGCAACTTTTTTTTGCCGTGGGCCAGGGGGAGGAATGGCGCTGGGGGCTGGTGCGCGTGAGCTTGCCCGCATCCGCGCACATGCACACGACGCCCACTGTCATGCGCATGCATGCGTGCATGGGGGCACCATTTTGGAATGCCCAACGGGGACGGGGACGTGCGCATGCACACGACGCAGGGCACAATTTCAGAAGGCCCAACGGCGCCGTGCGAATTCACGGGCCGTAGGTTGCCAACCCCTGCATAATGAGATATCCTGGAGCTGGGACCAAGTCTAAACATGACATTCATTTATGTTTCTTACACACCTTATACACATAGCCTGAAGGTATTTTGTACATAATATTTTTAATTATTTAATGCATGAAACAGAGTTAAGGCCGAGGGACTTCAGCTCCCAGAAGCCTCAGCCATGTTGGCCAATAGCTCCTGGGATTCTGGGAGCTGAAGTCCCTCGGCCCTTAAAGGGGAAAGGTTGCCTACCCCTGTTGTACACTGAACCATCAGAAAGCAAAAGTGTCACTGTCTCGGCCAACCATCTGTACAGTTTTGGATTTTGGAGTATTTGGGAATTTGGAATTCCAGATAAGAGATGCTCACCTGTTTATGTACAATCATAATACTTAATAGCTCTTTAATGAAAATGTTATTGATATTTTGGACTTTGTGTGATGGAATTGCCTCTTATCATCTTCTGAAGAGTAGAATATACAAGAAGAAAATTTTCTTGTATTCCATGAAAGTAAGGCAAAGTACAGAAAATTTCCAGATGACCATTTTATTCTGTAATAAATATGTATTACGTCCTACTAGGAACAGCAATGCTCAGATATCAGTGTATTGCTGTTGAAGTGTTACTACCTGTTACCATCTACTCCTTGCTAGCACACCTATTGTATTCTATATATAGTAAGTGTTATATAGAATGCAATTGTGTGGTGGGTGCAAACTCTTTCAGTACTGCTTATGACTTCACTAGTGATGGGTGATTTTATTCTTCATCTAATTCTCTTGCTGTTTTCTGGCATTTTTTTTTTAACTTTAAAGGAAGAGCAGTCCTCACTTTAAGGTTGAGCAGTCTTTTTTCTGCCAGGACTAGCCACTTTCCCTTGAAGAATAATCTGTTAGGGACCAAATGCTGGCAGCAGGCAGGGCTAACATCAGTGAGGAAAAAAGCCAGAGCCATTCACTCCCTTCCTTCATTCCAAATGCCAGTTGTTTGTTCAGAATTTCCATGCCAAGGTATTTAAGATTTACCTGCCCTACTGTTGTAAAACAGTGTGATGCCATCTCCGGGAATAGCAGTCAGATGGAAAGGGGTGTCTTACACCTCTCTGATTCCTCATTGGATGGCAACTTCTTGATTTCTAAAATCCTTCCAAACTCTCAAAGGAGCAGAAGTGGCAACAGACAAAATCTTCTGAGCTTAGTTCATAACTTGGACTTTGCATAGCAAGCTGTTTTGAGGGAGGAAGAGGAGGAGAAGAAATGGAAAAATAAAATAGCCCCCCCTTTTTTTTAAAAAAATTCTGAGCTGAATGCTAAATTTGGACTTCCTGATGATGCTGTGACAGCATTCAAGGCACCAGAGAGGGAGGAATACTAGATCAGATTGCATATCTGAACCTGAGAATAGTTTTTATGAGAAATTGCATACATTCATAATGTAGCCAAGCCTTGCAAGTTGTACAAATTTACGTTTGAAATGGACTAATATCACCTAACAGAAGAAAATCTATAAATATAGTGGTGGGTTGGGAATAGATGTTCAGAGGAGAGGGAACAAGGAGGGTAGCCATCTATACACAGCAAAAACTTCAGCCTAGCTATCAGACTAATTGAAAAAGGAAAAGAAGTTAAGAGAACAGATGGGGCAATCCAGTGCTTTAATGAATGACATGCACATCATTGGATTACGTAAAGGCACAGCAAAGCAAAACCCAGTCCAGAGCTTTAAAGGGATAATGAGATAGTTGCAAATACATGATAATAATTTGAGAGAGGGAAAATTTGATGTTTGAATGTCAAGCAACCAGAAATTTTTGAAGAGGATCATATAGTTGAAACAATATAGACAGTTCATGTTAGCAGGTGATGCTTGATGGTTAACCTTTTGCTGATTTAATTCTAGTGGCTGCTTAGTATATGTTTCACCATTTCTACAGGTACAGCTTGTGAACTGGAACCTCCTGGAAAAAAAAGTTTGTGGGACAGGGTATGGGTATGTGTTTGTAAACAAACAAACAAATGTATTACTCTTGTCTTTCAAAGGAGTACATATCATCCACCATCCACCAGTTCTGGTACTAAAGTTCAGTGTAATTGTATGTATTTGCTGTGCCAGAGAGATTACATGAGTTCCTACATTCCCAGTATAGTGTAAGAATACGGTAGGTTAAATTTTACTATGGCTTCAGACCCGCCATCCACATGATTCAGTTTTGCTAGACTCCCTGAACAGGTATTCTGTGACTAGTGGAGACTGGGGAGGGCTCAGAGAAGCATCTGGCTGTCCCCCATAGTTGGACACAGACCTTAGCTGAGATGTGCCAGGATCTTGGCAGATGATGTCAGTGGTCTGTGTCTGGCTATGGAGCATAGCAAGATGCTTCTCTAATTTCTCTCCACCAACTATGGAATGGTTGTTCAGGGGACCATTGCTGCAAAACTGTGAGTCCTGGAGGGGGTTTCAGTCATTGTGAAAGGTAGAAGAAAATATCAGACTTCAAAAAAACACAAAAAACAAACAAACCCATACATAGCCCGAGGGTGGACTTACATTGGCGTATGTCCCAACACAATTCCAGCTGTTACGTGAACCCCTCTGCGGGCCACTTAAGGACAGATCCCACCCTTATTTAGAAAAAATAATTTAGATATGTCATTAGATCTAAACGATCTTGAATGTGTAATAAATCTTCTGATAGCTTTAAATCAGATATGTGAATTGTGTGGCCCTCCAGGTGTTGTAGAACTCCCATCAGCCCTAGCCATTGTAGCCAATGGTGAGGAACGTTGGGAGCTGCAATTCAGCATCTTTGAGGACTGCACAATTCCCACTTTTGGTTTAAAAACTACCTTATGCTCACAGCACTTACACTTACAATATAGAAACTTTTCTTCCCCCAGGGATGTGTGCTGTATTTTTTCTATATTGTTATCTTTTTAAATGACTATATGTTTTTAAAATTAATAGTGTTTTAATATGATAACTTGTTTAATAGTGTGCTAAACCTTTTGTCATCTGGGTTTTAGCTCTGTCTTATTTTAACTTTCTTGTAAGTTGCCTTGGGTCTCATGTTGGGAGCAAGGCAGGATATATATGAATGAATGAATGAATGAATGAATGAATAAAGATACAAAAAGAGGCCTCTGCCAATTCTGTGTTCCCTGACTTGCCAAAAATGCTGATTTTTGCTTTGCTTGTTTGTTTTTGATTAGGCTCAATTAATCCATGATAGAAACACTGCATCCCACTCAACAGGAATGGTTAAATCTCACACTGCTCTATCTACACCAGAAAAAATACAAATGACCTGGACAAAAGAAAAACTTATATCTGAAAAGTACAAAAACAAAGAAACCAGTACAACGAATTACAAGGATATCTTCAACATGAAGCCGTAAGTAGTTCCACAAGTAGTTTAAATGTTAAATAAATATATTTATATATAAATGAAGCTGCTATTGCTAAAATTATTGGATTCTGTTAGATTGATAAATGCAAGGGCCCAAGTCCAAGCATTAGTCCATGAATTGAAGCTCATATCCAGCCATTTATTCAGTTACTATTATATAAACACATCTATAAAGCTACATTCTTCTCAGCATTTTACTTTCTCATGAATCAATGGAAACAGGGTAAGTCAGCACCTATATGATTCCATTGATTCAGTGAGTTTATTCCAGTTCATTCAGTGAAGCAATAGAAATTTAGTAATTCAAAACTTATGTAAGTTCCATTGATTCAGTAGGTCTCTGCTTGGGACCGACAGTGGGATGCAAGTGAAAGTGTGAATGCGTATGCCAAAATAGGATTCCCAAAATAGGATTCAAGGCAAACAAATATTTCTGTAACCACTAGATGGTGATGTTAACTAAGTAATTGTTCCCTAATGGTGGCAGTAATAAAATAAATAACTGGAGAGGGGGAAACAGTTTTCCTTTTCTGTTTGAAAAAAGGCAAGAGACTAGTTGTTATTGTATTTGTAGAAACAAGATACAAATGTGGCGGCTTGCTGCATTTATTATCTGCTGTGTGGGGGACCTTTGAAGTGTTTCTCTTAATGTAAGTTCTGCTTTTAATTAAAAAAAAACCAATACATTTAATTTGATCCATAATTATACTACTGTAAATATTGCATCTGTCGTAATTTAGGACAGTGAGAACATTTACTAGGTAGTTGAAGGATAAAATGTGAAAATGAATCATATTTGTAGTAAAGCAGCTGTATGATTTAAGAGCTATAACATACATTATTTTCAAGCTTCATGTAACAGATTTGGTATTTTGTTAGGAAAATTAGCATTCAAAAGGGTGATGGAAATTTTCCTAAAAGTCAGTGATGACTACGTTGATCTAGAGTCCCTCACATGGAGTATAATTTACAGCCCTGCAATAAATGTGTGCATCCATTAAGAGTACATATTTAAATGGGAGAAGAAAATCAGTCTAGGCAAAGTAGCTACAGAATTATCACATGCCAGAATGCTATATGATGATGATAATGATACTTATTTCTTACCCACTTTTCCCTATTGATCAAGGCAGGGAGCAACATATTAAAATACAGCAACAAAAAGACATGCAACACCATTAAAACACAACACCAATTAAAAATACATAATCAGTTAAAAGAGCATTACATCAATTTTAAAAGCATGTGTATTAAAACCAATCAGTTCATAACTTAAAAACTCATAATTTAAAAACATCTGGATAGGTCTGCTAGATGTGATTTGTCTTTAAGGTTGTTTTAAACTCGGATAGTATATCCAGCTGTCCAGTTGAGATGACACAACTTTGCTCCTGTGCCTTTAGTTTCTGTTTAAATGAAGAGAGATGTGCCTTGCCTACCAGAAAGTAAGCTGCATTTTCCCTACATTCCCTCTGCTTGGTAAAAAATAATACCTGATCTTGTCCAATTTTCAGGAATCAAGGACATCCTTGGTGTAGTGATGTCATTTGAGATTCTGGGGGGAAGACAATTATGGAAGGGATATATATTATGCAATTTAGGAGGGAGGCCTATTTAGTGCAAGAGGTTGAAAGCCAGCTCCAATATAGATCCAGATATAACCATACTTTTAGTAGACATGTTAAAATCATGTCCAAAGGAAATGCCTCAGATTTCAGGTGGTCTGCTTCTAAGTATAACAGAATCAGGATCCAGCACACAGTCAGCTTTAAAATGTATTTTAAAGAGCATTTGTGATTGCTTTTTATACTTAATAGTAGCCTCCAAAAAGTTTTTTATAGGAATAATCATATAGGCTGGAACGTGGGATCATGTCCATAAATGCATACAAGCACTCCACTGGAGAGATCACATGAGCACTGTTTTCTACTAGGTCAAGCATGATTTCAGTCTATCTTGAAAGGGAAGGATTGGGGAAAATGAGTGATGAGACAGCATACAAGCCCAACAGTCACTTCTTTCCTTGTATACTTGGAGAAATAACATCTAAGCAGGTCCACTTTCTGTACAAAAGGTGCAACTACAGTACTTCTGCCTTTTTTCATGGAGCTACTAAAGGCACAGGAAAAGAATCCAGAGGTATAAGGACAACCTTAGTTGTGCCGAAGCATCAAGAATAGTGTATGGTTGTAAAAAATGATCAGGAGATAAATAATTTATATTTGTTATTGAAAACACAGGTATGCTTTAGAGTTTGCTTTTTTTAGGGGGGAAAGCCCATAAAAGATGCAATTTATAAGTGATTAAAATGTTGGGATGTAAATAAAATTCCAATGTATTCTATGCTGCTATACTGGAAAAAAATGTCACACAACTATATATTCATAAAGTAATATATTTAAACATCTGTTTCTTTTCCATGTAGAGAATGGGGAAATCTGTAAGTCAAATTTGATTTAATTTAGGTTTTTCCTGCTTTTCTGTGCTTTATTGTTTAACTGTTGTTGCATGTCTTCTTCAAATTAGCCGCTTTTAATTTTTAATGTGCCCATATATGTTGTAGCATGTGAATGCAATGGCTTAGCATTCCTATTTTTACATTCTCTTCCTTCTTTTATTAATAGGTGTCTCTCTATTTTATATATTTTTGTTCTTCTTCAGAGTAAATCATATTATATGTCTCATAAAAGGAAGGTCACCATTTGCCTGTATAAAACAATAGACATTTCCATTAGCAAAATCCCAGGAGCATACCTTTCCCCCCTAATTATCTCAATTAGCAGATGCACAATAGTTTCTGGATAAGCTAACATTGACTTAATTGCAAAGATTATGACACTGACACTAAGAGTGGCTTTTAAAAGGTGAAATACAGTTTTTTCAGTCTGTTGGGTCTGTTAAGCCATAACATTGTTCATTTTCCAGTTGCTTTATGTGTGAGAATATTGCTGTAGTACTGCTCACCTCCAAGCTCCCCCCCCCACCCATTTTAAAAAGCCAACTATCTTATCAAAAGAAGTTAATATGGCTAGACACATCATTGTTCTGGCAGATTATTCAATCTCATGAAAGTGGCAAGGCAATATTTTTTCCCTTAGCAACATCTTCCATTTCCCCCCTTTTGAAGTGTGACTAAAGGCTTTCTTCAGCCTTTTCTTTTATTGCTGACTATCTCCATCATTTTGTTCTTTGATTTTTCTCTGTGAATCATTATTTCTTTACATCAAAATCTTTCCACAGAGCATTAATGTTCTTTCTCTTTTATACATATTTATTTTTAAAAACATTTTCATATGTATCCATATTCTTGTCATCATTGTATGGCACCTACTCAGCCTTGACACAGTAAATGTGGTCAACATATAGAAACAGATTTTCTGCCCCTTTATTGATTGCACAGAATCCAACTATGTGGCAGAGAATATTTGTATCCATTAATGCACACATTCACTCTATGACTTATTCCATATTTCCCCACAGTTACATGTTTGCATTTGATCTCTTACAAATGTAGTTGTCAATAGCAGGGACATCACTAGGGGGGTGCAGGCCATACCATGTAAAACCCGAAAGGGAGTGACACTACTGCTCTCCTTGCCAGAAATGGACTGTGACATTTGCCTATACCCCTTTAAAATTATAGAGGGATTCTGCGAGTGGGGCAAGCCTCAGTAGGAGGAAAAAGGAAAGGCCCCAGTGTTTGGGTTTTTTTTATTTTAGGTTGTGTTTTGTTTTTTTTTAGTTTTAAAAAATTCAAACATTACATCTTACCAAATTTTCACTTTAACCACATGAAATTATGTACATGAAAATACATTGAGGCTGTGCATATGATATTGTAATTTAAACGTGTAATTTTAATTTTGCTAGTTGTTTATGTCACAACTATTACTGTTACATTCAGTGATATTTGGGAATTATGATTTAATAGTAACATTAGTACAAAAAACATTACTAAGGATTCTGTATGGTGTGGTATGGGAGGAGGTCAGTGCGGGGGTGACGCAATGAGTTAGCACAGTGGGTGATGCCAACTCTAATGACGCCACTGGTGAGTAGGTTCATTCACTCTCACAATTGGGTGAACCAAGAGCGACTTCAAACTCTTAATGTGGGGAAGAGAAGATTCCTCTTTATCTGTAGACAAAACTGAAACTCTTCAAAATATAAACCTGAGAATTTTTAAAAGGAAGGGGGACATATTTGGAGTACATTCACTCATATGATCATGGATTTCTCTACCTCCATGATTACGGCAAAGTCAGGATTGCCCATGCCATCATATTTCCAATTTCTGTGCATGGCTATGAAAGCTGGACAGTGAAGAAAGCTGATGGGGAGAAAAAATAAACTCATTTGAAATGTCATGCTGGCGAAGAGTTCTATGGATACCATGGATTGCTTAAAAGATGAATAAATAGAACCTAGAGCAAATCAAGCCTGAACTCTCCCTAGAAGCCAAAATGACTAAACTTTGTACTGTGGCCATGTCATAAGAAGACATGACTCACTAGAAAAGGCCATAATGCAAGGTAGAAGACAGTAGGCAAAGAGGAAGACTGATTGCAGGTGGATAAAACTGATCAAGGAAGCCATAGCTCTGAGTCTGCAAGACCTATGCAGGGATAGGATAATTTAGGTCCAAAACACACTGCAGAAATAATCCCGTTTAAGACCACTTTAACTGCCCTGGCTCAATGCTAGGGAATTTTGGGAACTGTCATTTTGTGACACATTTAGCGTCTCCATCAGATAGCTTTTAGGGAGTTGGGCCCTTTATTTTTCTTATTAAGGTAACTTAATGAACATCATTACTGGGAGTAGTTGAGCATAAAATATGACAAAAACAATGATACTTATTTTTGAGAGCCGGTATGACGTAGTGGTTTGAGTGACTCTGTGACTCTGGAGGTCAGGATTGCATCCATGAAACCAACTGGGTGACCTTAGGGAATTCACATGCTCTCAGCCTCAGGGGAAAGCGAACGCAAACCTCCACTAAACAAATCTTGCTAAGAAAACCCAATGACAGGTTCACCGTAAGTCAGAAACAACTTGAAGGCACACAACAACAACAAAGGACACTTACTGTTAACTTAAATGCCAAAGTAAGTTATTGGTTTACTTTATTGAGTGACATTTGTGTTGCCTCATTTAGTGTTTTACACATGATTAGTTTGATAACTGACAGTATTTACATCATTAGTCAGTGATTATCTTTAGTGATCCACTTAGACTATTGTGTGTGTATTTGTTTGTTTACATAAGAGAGTCCAAAGTATTATGGGCAATGTTTTATTCATACACCAGTTTTTAGCTTCCCTGTTTAGCAATGGCACTTAGCCACACGGAGCAGGAGCCTAAGAGACACAAGGAAATATCTGTCTCACCACATATGCATAGAGATACTTCATAACTTCATGAAAATGGATTGAGTTATGGCCAAAGGACTGTATAACTTTTCTTTGTCTTTGTCTGTTAAGGTTATCTGGTTCTATGTGCCATTATGATAGCATTTTGAGATATTGCCTTTTTCTAGCAAAAGGCAAGTTTCCATGACTGCATGTTTGGGAAGTGAGGCAAGTGGATTGCTTTCCACCATGCAGAGGTGCCCCACCATGCAGAGGTGCCCCACCATGCAGAGGTGCCCATGCAGAGGTGCCCCACCATGCAGAGGTGCCCATGCAGAGGTGCCCCAGAAGGCTAAAGGGGCTAAAGGGTTCATGAGCCTGTTGAAATAAGTATCCCTTCTTTTGAAATTGCTCTCAATGGGTGACAAAGCCAGACAGTCTTCTAACCTTGAAGCTGTGTGGGATACAAAGCCAGACTTCTAATATGCTGAGATGGAATCAGTCAGTTCAAGCTTTGGTTCTGTAACTGTTTATACATTCTATATTTCTGTATTCTTGAGACACCTTTTGTTTAGAGCTCCCAAAACAAATGTTTGAAAGTAATTGTAACTGACAGGATTTCAGCATACTGAGAATCGAGAGTTTGGGTTTTCCTCTGTTGATTTCATCCTAAGGAACAAGGAAATGGGATGTGGATAGAAAAACCAACGTTGGCTTTTCTAGAGCAGAGTAGAAGCTGTGATGGGAAGGCACCTCCTCATCCATGGTAGAAAGTACTGATTAAAACAATCTCTGACTACGGGGAATGGAGAAGAAGCATAGATTATGTACATAGAGGGATACTGCATAAGGGGGAAAATTATTAAGAACTTCATTTGGGAAGTGACTGGTCTTAAAGCTAGTTTTACAACAGTGTTCTCACCGTCACTATAAACTCACAGTATAAGACTAGTGCTTGTCCCTTCATGAATTGTCAATTCTTCTTCATGGTCTCTGCAAATCACACAAATGGGTTTTGTCTGCGCATGCGCAGCTAGCTCGGAACCTTCTGGAATCACTAGGCAGAAGTTGGATTGCAACTTTTTGGCGGTAGCTCCGCCCACCTCTATATAGGCCCTCGCGTTCCCGCTCGATCCTCAGTTCCTTTCGTCTGCCACTTTGCAGCTTGCAAGGAACCTCGTCACTAGTGCAGTTACTCGACTAACGGCTTTTGACTCTTTTTCGGCTTGACTATTCTTCGAATTGTGACTTATTGATCTAACAATTTGACCTCGGACCGTTTATCGACTTTGCCTTCGACTGCTCCTTCAACTTGGTGCTTCTGATTGTAATCCAACTTGGACTACCTCTTGACTCTGCCTTCGCCTCATCCTCAACTCGACGACATGGCCTCCTTCAAACATTGTGTTTCTTGCAACTCTAAGTTGCTGACCTCTGATCAGCACGATGAGTGTATTTTCTGCCTCGGGGATACCCATAATCCCACAACCTGTAAAATGTGCAGGAAAATGACCCCGCAAGCTTTGAAGAACCACATGGTCAAACTAAAGCAGCACTTTGGGAAAAGGCCTTGCAGGCCGAGTCCCCAGCCTCGGCCCTGGCTACTGTAGCCATCAGGAAGCCTTCCTCGGATCCCCTCAGCAAAGGGGAAGATCCAGGGAGAGATCCAAGAGGTCTTCCAAGAATAAGGAGAGCGTGAGTCCTAAGGGCTTGGAAAGGGGTGGAAAGAGGTCCTCCAAACGTAAGCACTTGGAGACTATCAATGAAGACCCTCGTCCTCCAAAAAACCCCATTCGTTGTCTCCCCTTCATTCCACTGATGGGGAACAACCGATGCCTTCTAGGAGCAAGTCTCGATCCGGGGATACTCACAGGACCCCGTTGTTATCATGCTCGGCGCTTCCATCAGCGGCGTTGTCTGTACCGACTTCTACGGGCCCGTCAGGTTCGAAACTGACCTCTCCGATTGTGTGCCTCGACACCGAATCCGAGGCGGAAATCCAGCCTCCAGCTGCGGCACCACGTGTGGTTATGCTTCCCACCATCTCTCCATCTTCAGCCCGTAATATCGGATCCGAGGATAACCCATCGCCTACATCTGTTTCAGGCCAAATACAGCAGCAGGCTTCAATTAACCCAGTTTCGGACCCATGGATTACCAGGTTTCCACAGCTGGTTTACAATGAGGCTTCTAACAGCTACATGCTCCCGGTTCAACCCAAGCAGTTGCTCCTCATTGGAAGAGCAGAGACACCAGTTACAATCCTTTCCTGCTATCCAGCAGCCCCTTCCAGTTTCAACTCAGAAGCCATACTCCATTCCTGCTACACAGCAGCCCCCTCCTTCTCTGGTACCATCGTCTCATCGCCTTCCTGCAGCGCAGCAGCCTCCTTCCTCTCCGGTTCCGATGCACCGTTCCTCCCCATCTCCATCCCCGGGACCATCCCGGCACTGCCATCATTCCAGTGATTCTCATCAGCTTTCGACTCCTCCACACCAATCATCTGTTTCTCGCCGTCCTTCTTCCTCTTGCCGTCATTCCTCTCAGTCTAAACACCATTCCTCGTCTTTTAGTTCTTCGCCTCCAGCTAGAAGCCAACGTCGAAGAGGTGAGCTTAAAAATCCATGCCACCCTTCATCTCCCGACTCTACCCCGTCGTATCGTTCTATTTCACCGGGCCCGTCGACCGAATCCAATGACGACCTGGACTGGTCCTCACCCAAGCTAGACCACCTTTGAATACCCAATCGTCCTCTCCTTCCAATGATGTTCGTGCCTTCGCGGACCAAATCCTCCGAATGGCTCGCGCCCTTGATCTCGCAGTCACCGAACCTGAAGATGATGAGCCCTCTGACCAACTTGAGAAACGGGCTCACAGTAGAGTGATTGAAAGGCCAGCCATCCCCTACATGCCCTCCCTGGCCAAGATATTGAAAAGATCTTGGGAGATACCAACATCTACCTCTCATATCTCGAAACGAATGGACAATTTATACCGGATAGCCGATCCGAAGCCTGCATGAATGACAGATCATCCACACCAAAACTCAGACATAGTGGAGGGTGCACAATATGTCTCCACATCAAAATCATCCACCTCACCGGCAGACAAGGAAGGAAAGAAGATCGATTTCTTGGCGAAGAAATCCTATTCTCATTCTGTCCTAGGCCTTAAAGTGGCAAACTATGTAGGATGTTTGGGCGCCTATACTCACCACCTCATGGAAAAGCTTGCACCAATCCTTGAGCACTTGCCAGAGGAACATAAACTGTACGCCCTTGACCTTCAGCAAGAGACACATGCAGTCGGGACTCAACAAATAGTTACGGCCCGTAATCTCACTGAATGTTCTTCAAAGACATTGCTTAACACAATTCTACTTCGCAGACATGCATGGTTGCGAGCAGCTGATTTGACGACTCAAGCCAAATCAACCATTGAGGACTTATCCTTCGATCAATCCGGTCTCTTCCACAAAGACACGGACAAAAAACTTAACCTGAAATACAAAATGAAAACTGCTGCACGCAAGCATGGCATCCAACCGTCCCAACCCTTCCGGAAGAGGTTCAGATATTACCAACAAAGACCGTGGTACCCGTCCTCACAGCGGGTGCCCCTTCCAACAAGACGCTTCCCAAACCCAAAGTCAGTCACGACGGAGGCAAGCTCCACATCCATCTTCTTCTTCTGGCCGCCGCCAACAACAACAGAGGCAGACGTTCCAAAGGAAACCCTTCGAAACCAGAAGGAAACAATGATGTGTTGGCACGCACTCCGTTGACAGATTTGATGACAAACTAAGGCCCTTCCTTAACACCTGGGCCACCATCACTTCCGATTCCTGGGTGCTTGACATCGTCAAGAGGGGCTATGCCCTGGAATTCAAAGAGCTCCCACCAACTGGAGCTATTGTCATCACAACCCCCTCTGACACCTTACTCGACGAAGTGCACGCCTTGAAAGACAAAGGAGTGATCAAACCCATTCCCAACTCTCAGGCTCGATACTGTTTCTTTTCCCGCTACTTCATTGTACCCAAAAAAGACTCGGGCCTTAGGCCCATTTTGGACTTGAGAGCACTGAATTCCTTCATTGAATACAGACGATTTCACATGACAACCCTTTCTTCTATTTTGCCTCTCTTGCAGAAAGACCATTGGTTCGCCACCATCGACCTCAAGGATGCTTATTTTCACATCAGCATCCGAGAGGAACATCGCAGATTCCTGGCCTTCGCAGTGGGCACCGACTGCTATCAATACAAAGTCCTTCCGTTCGGACTGTCTTCGGCACTGAGAGTCTTCACCAAATGCATGGTTCCGGTCGCCGCCTTCCTGCATTGCAAGAGGATAACAGTCTTCCCATATCTCGACGACTGGCTTCTTACAGCTCCGTCCTGAGAGAAACTCCTCAACGACATCCAGTTTACCCTCGATCTACTCGATTCGTTAGGACTCAAAGTCAACGAGGAGAAGTCCATCCTCATACTCGCCAAGAGAGTCAGGTTTATCGGAGCGATCTTGGACTCAGAGCTGGAGAAAGCCTTCCTCCCAGAGGACAGGTTTACAGCCTTGACCGCTTCCATCAGGACTTGCCTCATGGACCTCAATGTTCAGGCCCATCTGATACAGACAGTAATGGGGCACTTAGCCTCAACAACCTTTGTGACGCCATGGGCGAGGCTTCGCCTCAGACCCGTTCAATCCGGGTTCCTGTCCTCGTTCAATGCCACTTCCAACTCCCCCTCAAAATGGCTCACCATCCCGCCTCGAGTTGCGACGTCTCTTCGTTGGTGGCTCCATCCCGACAACGTTTGTTCAGGGATGCCATTTCTACCTCCTCAGCCGGAAGTCACTCTCACCACAGACGCATCAATGGAAGGTTGGGGAGCCCACTCCAGAGGACTAACAGTGAGAGGAGTGTGGTCCCGAGACGAAAAGAATCTACATATCAACGCTTTGGAGATGCTTGCTGTGGAGAAAGCACTCAAGGCTTTCCAAATAGACTTGTCGGACAAAGTAGTTCTGCTCATGACAGACAACAACACCGTCATGTATTACCTGAACAAGCAAGGCAGAACCAGATCTTCAACCTTGCTCAACATCACACTTTGCATATGGGACTGGTGCATCGACCACAACATTCTCCTCCAGTCCATTCATCTCCCTGGGCAGGAGAATGAACTTGCCGACAGCCTCAGCAGGTCCTCCAGTCCGTGTCACGAGTGGCATCTTCACCCCGAGACTGTTTCCCATCTTTTCTCCCTCTGGGGGACCAGAGACATCGATCTGTTTGCCACGGAGGACAACACTCATTGCGAAGAGTTTTGTCCGAGGATACTGACCCGGACTTCTCAAGGCGATGCCTTCCAGTTCGTGTGGCACGGAAGGAAATTTTACGCGTTTCCTCCATTTCCACTCATAACCAGAGTACTCACCAAGATGCGAACGGACAAGTCAGATGCCATCTTGATCACTCCGTGGTGGCCAAGACAACCTTGGTTTGCTCCACTTCTTCACCTGTCTCAAGAAACCTACTGCCGACTGGAGTACCGTCCAGATCTCCTCACGATGCACGGGGGCAGAGTCCTCCACCCAGACCTGGACTTGCTACCTCTAGTAGCATGGAGAATTCGACCTTAAGCTCACTTCCAGCTCATCTACAGACAGTAATTAAGGCAGCCCAGAAGCCTTCTACCAGAAGGTCCTACTCTTACAAGTGGAAGAAGTTCAGAGACTTCCTCTCATCCAAAGGGATTCCTCCATCCCGTGTCTCGGTACCGACGGTACTCGAGTTTCTTCTTTCCCTCTCCGAATCAGGACTTTGCCTCGCTTCTATCAAATGCTACGTCTCCGCTATTTGCTCTCATTACCAGCTGGAGGGCAGACCGTCTTTCTTCTCTGACCCCTTAGTCAAGAGATTTCTTAAAGGACTCAACAACCTACACCCACCATCCTCGGTAGCGATGCTGGCTTGGAGCCTGGACTTGGTACTGTCTTACCTCTCTACGAAACCTTTTGAGCCCATGGCTACTACTGACATTAGATTCTTAACATGGAAAACAGCATTCCTTGTAGCTTTGACTTCAGCTCGCCGGGCTGGTGAGCTGTGTGCTCTGAGGATGGACCAGCCATATCTTTGGTTTCATAAAGACAAGGTGGTCCTCCGTACCGACATCATCTTTTTACCGAAAGTGGTGTCTGCCTTCCATATCAACCAGGACATCGTGCTACCCACCCTGGCCCCAAACCCGACCACTGAGGTCGAACAAAGACTACATACACTGGATGTTTGTAGGGCTTTGTCCTTCTATCTGGAGCGTACCTCGGCTTCGAGGCACTCGGAGAGACTTTTTGTGTGTTATTCTGAACACAAGAAAGGACTGCCTGTCACTCCACAAAGACTGTCCAAGTGGGTGACTTCGGCCATCCACTTGTGCTATGAACTAGCAGGCAAGACTCCACCGGGCCGGGTGCGTGCGTACTCCACAAGAGCGGTAGCTTCATCATCTGCTTTCCTGTTTGTCATTCCCTTAGAAGATGTATGTGTGGCAGCTGTCTGGTCCCAACCAATGACTTTTATTAAACACTATAGGTTGGACACACGAGCCAAGCAAGAAGCTGCCTTTGGCTGGACTCCATTGAATGTTCTTGTATATGTTTGCACTAACTTCGTTATGCACTCACTTAGATGAATATATTGAATATTGGGTTTATAGTGTAAATGTACATACAATGATGCTTGAATTGAAAGTTTACTTATTCCTCATGGAATACCAATATGGGTTCTTCTTGAACTCTGACTTGAATTTATGCAATTGTTTACTATTATTCCATTGCACTTGAAACTCATTGACTGATGGGTTACAATCAATTTCTGATGTACTTGAAATTGATGCATGTGAAGGTTCAGGTGCCTATTACCTTGGCTATTTTGTGCCAATAAACTCTCTTGTTTGCACCTTTAAACATTGTGTCAGGACACTCCCTCCTCCAGGGACATTAGCTTGCTAGTCTGAATAACCCATTTGTGTGATTCGCAGAGACCACGAAAAAGAAAGACAGGTTGCACACCTGTAACAGTATTTCTTCGAGTGGTCATCTGTGAATTCACACAAATCCCACCCAACCTCCCCTCAGTCATGTCCTTCTCTAAGTTGATAACCTTGCTGTCACTTTGTAAGCGGCGTACTTGGAACTGAGGATCGAGCGGGAACGCAAGGGCCTATATAGAGGTGGACGGAGCTACTGCCAAAAAGTTGCAATCCAACTTCTGCCTAGTGATTTCAGAAGGTTCTGAGCTAGCTGCGCATGCGCAGACAAAACCCATTTGTGTGAATTCACAGATGACCACTCGAAGAAATACTGTTACAGGTGTGCAACCTGTCCTTTCTGTAAGTAGGAAAGCATGCCACAGAGAGCTTCAGGATGGAGCATGTGCATTTGGATTTCATGAGGTTGCACATGGTGGGTGGTGGTGACACTATGTATCCTGCAAGATTTCTATAAGAGAAAAGCTGACAGTAGTCTTTTAACTTTCTTGAAAGCACCATTTCTACTAAATACACAGGGAGATTCATTACTCCTCACCTTCAAAAGTGAAATGGTGAGCAAAATATATGTGGCAAGTCTATGGGAGGCCAGAGAAGTTTGATTCAGAGGCTTGAACCAATCCATAAACCCAGATGACTGTCCTTGTTCTTCAATTGTAGATATTCTGCCATGTTTTTGCCCTCATGTATTTTTTTTTCTTTTCCAAATAGACATGACATTAGTTGCTGATTAGTAATCATTCTCTGTTTGTATGGCTTAAGAATGTGCGGCTGCAGCAGAAGCTTTTGCTATTACTGTCAGTAAAATGAGGCCAGCTGATCCAACTTTGATTGTTGATTTGTCATAGGAACCAGTCCAATGTGAGAAGGATGCATACTGCTGTCAAACTCAATGGAGTTGTGCTAAACAAGTCACAGAATGCCCAGCTGGTGTTACTGAACATGCCTGGACCTCCAAAAAACAGGCAAGGGGATGAAAATTGTATCCTTTTATGTGTTTTAGGCAAAAAAACCCAAAAAAACAAAACCAAACAAACTCCAAAATCCAACAACAAACATACAGCAACACCAAACATCAAGACTCTTTTGATGCTTTTGCTGCAACAGATCAACATAGCTACTTTTTTGGAATTGTTCAGAATAAAGTGTGGAACTAAAATGAGGGGATGAGGTCCAGTCCACACACATGAGATGGAGTAAGTGTATGTAAGCTGTTCCTGATCTCTTAACCATGACCAAGGGACCAGAACATTATATCTATCCTAGGTCTGTTTAATAATATCTTTTTAACATTGCAGAGTTCTGCAGTCCTTAATCTTGTACCTTCACGACAGCTCGGTGTATTCACGGATGAGCAAAGGTTTGATGTTAAGCATACCAAAATGGCCCAAGAAGGGCCACAACATAGTGAAATTGCTTCCCATGTCCCCTAAGGATTTATGGGGGCATCTGACAGGGGAAAAAAAGAATTTGGAGAGGCTGTGGGTGCAGCCCTCCAAGATTCCCAGGGAGGGCAATGCATCACGTCCCCTGTCCCCAACAGTTTCCCACACCAGGCTTATGCCTTTGTGATGTGAGAAGCAGTAGCTTACTTTGTTTTGTTGTTAACTGCCCTCAAGTCTATCTCGACTCATGGCGACCCTATGAATGAGACATCTCCAAGAACCTCTGTCCTCCACTGCTCTGCTTAATTCCTGAAACCCCATTAATAGAGTCCATCCATCTAGTATGTGGCCTTTCTCTCTTCCTACTTCCCTCCACTTGCCCAGCATTATTGTTTTTTTCCAAAGAGTCCCCTCTTATGATATGTCCGAAGTACGATACTTAGGTTTAATTTTGTACTAACTCACAAAACCTTGACTTTGCTGACATCCAGACATGGAGTTCTTGGACGTTTTGACAGAAGGCTTGAACAGAGTCCTGTTGGTGAGAGGAGGAGGTCGTGAGGTCATCACCATTTACTCCTAATTATTTTATGAACACACAGATATTATTAGTAGCGACATCTGTTTCTGTTTCTGGACTTCAGTGCAGAACCTTGGCAAATCTTGGACTAAAAAATTTGAGCCAGCCTTGTGTTTCTTGCATACAGAATAGAATCCAAGAATTGAATCCTATTTTTTCTTTCCCAAAATTATGTAAGCAAGATTGTTTCCTACATAGAACTCTAACATTTGTACTTACTGAAGAAATGTGTTATACATCTGTATATTTTTTTAATGTAGAAAACTGGGAGACTATTTTTTTTTCTTGGGTTAAGGGTGGGTTATGAAGGGACATTCCTTTTGCACATAAATTCTAAGTATGGCAAAGGGAATAACGGGGGTTTTTTGACATAGGAACAGACATTTAAGTTTTTAGTACTTTTTATAATGGTGAAAGAAAGAGAAAAAGATTCCAGGAACTATTTTATAAGAGTCTGGTCTCCATATTTTGTACTATTGACCCTGCCCACTGTTAAGCAGGTTCTGTTTCCGTATCAAGTCTCCCTGGTTTTGTGTTCATATTCAGCCACAAATATGTGAATTGTTTAGCACTGTATTTTAATTAAAGATCACTGGTTGAATAAAAATCCTTTAATTTACACACCATTATTTAAATTATTTGAAAGTGTCACTATTACTTATGAATCTAAGCTTAAACTGTTGCAGTAGAACAGAGGATTCCTTTAAAACCTCATATATTAAAGATGGATTACTGTATTGTGGACGCTTGGTATCTGCTGGGGTTTGGTTCCAGGACCCCACCATGGATACCAAAATCTGTGGATGCTCTTGTGCCATTAAATACAGTGACATAGATATAGTGTCCCTTATATAACATGGTAAAATCAAGATTTGCTTTTTGGAAAGCTGTGGATGATTGAATCTGAGGATAAGGACTCTGTGGATACAGAGGGTCAACTGTATATATTAATGTCTAGAAATTTTAGTCCAAAAATTGACCCAAAAAACCTGGAACAGCTTATTTATGGGTCAATGTAAGTACTGTACTTTAACTCTTATCAAAAGGGGCCATCCCCTTTTCTGAGTAGAGTGCTGAAAGGCGGGAGCTTAATACATCCTGGAAAGATCTAAAGAAGCAATGACCCCCCTCTAATCTCTCCTCTGTGGCACTACTTCTGACCTTTTTCATTGCCTGGGCAGGAAAATAGCTGTGGTGACAACACTTTGGTGCTTCTTCTCAAAGGAGCACTCTGAGCAATTAGGCTTTGAAGGATTTGAATAAGGCATTTGTGTATGTTTGTCAGCTTTTCTGGGTTAAAATCAGGCAGTTATCACATTAAAGTCAAAGACTGTAATCACTGCTAAAGTAATTGCCATGTGCCCTGGTGGTACAGTGGTTAAATGCCTATACCGCATCCATTCACTCACAAACCACAAGGTTGTGAGTTCAATACCAGCCAAGGGCTCCAGGTTGACTCAGCCTGGCATCCTTCCGAGGTTGCTAAAATGAGTACCCAGCTTGTTGGGGGGCAATTAGCTTGCACATTGTAAACCGCTTAGGGAGTGCTTAAGTCCACTGATAAGCGGTATAGAAATGTACTTGCTACTGCTTTGCTTTGCCTTCTCATCGTTCTTGACGTGTGCATTTTCTTAACCCCACCTGCACCTGGTTACCTCACCACATATCACACAGCCACTATTTACCATATTTCTCTCCTCATCCATCCAGCCTTTAGGTTGAGCACAAACCGTTATGCCTCTCGAAATTTTTAAGTTCTTTGGCATCATTTCCCTTTGTTTCATCTTTTACATCCCCCTAAGTTTTACCCTCAACTTATCCACAGACCATATTAAAATCCATAACTTCGGCCCCAAAACCTGCCCTTGACTTTTACATGAGGCTGACTTATAATTAATTGAATCTATATGGCAAATCCAAAATCTTGTTTTAATACCATGGTCTGGCATCCTGTTCAATATTTACAAGTCCAACTTACAATCTCGTAACCTTTGGGATTCACAATGAAGAGAAAATATGACCAGAAAACCTACCCCTTAAGCCAGGCAGTACCCAAACCAAATCATTTCCATGGTACTGCAGATGGGAATGATGGGCAAGTTGCAGGGCACATTGAGAGAAGCAGTAGGACTGAGGGGGTCTCTCCAGCTCAAATTGCACAGTGACTAGAAAAGCAGGGTAAACATCATTCCCCTGCAGTTCCTGAATCTGCAGTGCCACAGAAACCCTTCAGTTGGGATACTATTTTTGGAGGCAAGTTGGGGTCATCATTGGTGAAGTAGCACAATAATGGGGCTCTGTTATTGTAGATACATCTGATGATGAAAAATCTCAGCCATGTTTTTTTCTTCTTTGGTTTTTATGGTTGAGTAACCATCTCTTACATTTTAGGAGAGGGCAGAATAACCCAGTGAATAAAATTAACAGATGCCTGAAGTGAACTAGGTTCAGCTGGTGTAGCTTCATCAACCTGATCATTTATTGACTGACTGTAGAGGCCTGTCCTGATCTACGTAAATGAAATAGATTGCATGAAAGTTTTGGTGGGAGTGGGTTGATAGAGGAGATTGCATTTGTTAAGAGGGCCAAAATCAGCATAGCTTAAAGTTAAGAAGGAAATACAAAGCAGACCAAGGTTGAAGACAGAAGATATGATGTGGAATAGGATCAGATCAAATGCGTAGCAGGTAAGTGTGTTTATTTTGAAAGGGAACAACATACACAACTGGTGAACCAGAAAGGAAATTTGAGCACCTAAAAGATTTTGAGAGAGATGGACTTGTAGAAGAGAATTAGCTGGGATTGGAGAAGAGGTAGTCCAGGTATAGAACGTTGTGTATAGAAAGGCACAGAGTTGGGAACTCGGGGGGGGGGGGGAAGAAAAAGTAACTTAACCAGATAATGCAGCTCACAGGATATTAAAGAGAATGATTTTTCCCCTTACATTTTTTTCTCATGTTTCCTTCTAAGCTGGCTGCTGTTTTGAAACCAGGAGAAAGGATAGTTGCCTTCCCAAATAGTACCACCAAATTTAATTGTGCCTGGGGGGGGGAGTCATTGCAGAAGGAGGAATTTAATTATTCCAAAATGACTTAAAAACCCCCACACATGCACTGGCATAATGGGAGGTCATGCCAGAATAGGTCACAAACAAAATTCCTGCCAGTCTCCTCCTCCATTTTATTCTCTTCTACAACCCTGCAAGGTAGTACAGGCTCTGAAAGAGGGGTCTGTTCAAGGTTGCCCACTAAGCCTCAGGGCCGAATATAGATTTGAACCTGGTTCTTTTATCCACTGTGTTACACTGACCTTCTGGAATAAGGGGCAATGCAGAGGAACCTGCTGAATATGTGTAAAAACAGCAACAGGCTTTTCTCTTTAGTTTTTTCCCAGCCAGTGACAATTTGATCACATTGCAAAAATTTAACAACTAAAGCAACACTCCACTCTTCAGCAATATTAGCTGTACCGTATGAATGACATAGAAATCTAAAATTAGTTGCCCCTAACACACTTGTCTACCTATAAACTGCCTAGTATCTATTTTAAGAAATAGACAGGGAGTGGCTGCAGTGAGCTTTGTTCCTTCCCCAAATTTCCATTTTTGGAAGTCTCCTGACTTGGCTAGATCAGCACATGATCATTATTAGTTCTTGAATAAATTACCTGGTGAGGACACATAAAATAAAATGGTTATTTTACTTCCATGGCTGACTCCTACAGAGCACTTCTGTGTGATATCTTTCCAGTCAGTAGTAGAAGAGTGACTGAAAGATATAATAGAAATATTTTTTAAATCAGCAGAACATTCCTGAAAAATGGAAGTAGTACTCCACACCATTAATTAACTACAGCAAATGTTAATTGGTACAAAGGTGATGGTAGAGGGGGATTAACTATTAAAATCCTATTAGTCTGAACTAGATTAGAGCCGTTGATATACCTGCCTGTTGATTCTCTATTTAACATGCGATTCAATGGATCCAGTCTAGCTTGGACTAGACAACAAGAGACCATAGCCTGCATCTATTCATTTTGAATCAAATTGCAGCAATGTTAGATAGTGTAAACATACAGGAAAAGCTAGTACAAGTTTCGCTAAAGCAAATTATGCCAAATTAATCATATCTCTTTTCCAAAATAATGTTATGAGATTGGTAGATTTCAGGAGAATGCTGTAGATATCTTGATTTTGGTCAGATTTTTGACAAAATCCGCCCTTACATTCTTGCAGACAAGCTGGTAAAATGTGGGCTAGATAAATGGTTCTCATATTTTGATACTTCATGTTTGGGATATGAATTTCTAGAATTCCTGCCATTTGCCATATTGGTTGAGACTTCTGGGAGATGAAGCCAAAACATCTGGATGACCAGCATTTGAGAGAGCTAGACAATGCTACTGTTGGGTGGATTTATAATTGGTGAACTGAACCCAAAGACTGTGCACCAGTGGTTCCTCTTAATTCTGGAGAAAAGTGACTAGGAGGATGCCTTGGGGTTCTCTCCTGGGCCCAGTGTTATTCAGTATCTTTAACAACAACTTGGATTATGGGATATTAAATCTGCAGATGGCACCAAATTTGGAAGGGATAGGTAATGCCCTAGAGGACATAATCAGGATTCAAAATAATCATAAAAGATTGGAGGCCAGTTCAACAGGTATAAATATAAGGTACTCAGCCAGCAGGGTGTATTGGTTTGAGTTTTGGACTACAACTCCTGAGACCAGGGTTTGATTCCCAGCTGGGCCATGAAACCCACTGGGGGACCTTGGGCAAGTCAATGCTCTCAGCTTCATGGGGAGGCAATGACAGGCCGCCTCTGAACGAATCTTGCCAAGAAAACCCCATGATAAGGTTGCCTTAGTGTCGCCATAAGCTGGAAGTGACTTGAAGGTACACAACAACAAACAAGAAACTGAATTTGGGTAGGAAAAATAAAATGCACAAATATAGAATGGATGACACCTTGCTTAACAAGGGTACATGTGCAAAAGATCTGAATTCTGAGTAGACCACAAGGTAAACATGACTTAACGGTGTCAACAGTAACAGGTCATATGGAGTTTTGGGGTGCGGTGTCACCAGTATGTTGGTGACACCCAACTCTATCTCTCATTTCCATCTGATCCCAAGGCAGCTGTCTCTGTACTAAACCAGAGTCTGCTGTCAGTAATGGACTGGATGAGGGTGAACAAATTGAAAATTAATCCCGGCAAGACAGAGGTGCTCCTGGTCAGTTGTAAGGCAGATCAGGGAATAGGGATCCAGCCTGTGTGATGGATGGGGTTACGCTCCCCCTGAAATCTCAGGTTCACAGCTTGGGTGTGCTCCTGGATTCAGATCTGAGCCTTGATGCCTAGGTTTCGGCTGTGGCCAGAAGTGCATTTGCACAGTCAAAACTAGTGTGCCAGCTGGGCCCGTTTCTTGAGAAGTTGGATCTGGCTACAGTGACACATGCCTTGATTACAACCCATTTGTACCACTATAACGCACTCTACGTGGGGCTGCCCTTGGAAACTGTTTGGAAACTGCAATGGATCCAAAAGGCTGCGGCTAGGCTATTGACTGGGGCTGGCTACAGGGATCATGTCACTCCCTTGCTGGAACAGCTATGCTGGCTACTGGTCCATTTCTGGGCAGAATTCAAGGTGGTGTTTTTGACCTTTAAAGACCTAAATGGCTTGGGTCTAGACTATCTGAAGGACCCTACCTTCCTATACAAGCCATTAAGATTGGCAAAAGAAGGCTTTCTCTCAGTCCCACCACCTTCGCAGGTGCAGTTGGTGACTTGCAAGAGAGCCTTCTCTGTGGCTGTTTTGAAGGTCAACTCAGCCCTTTTTATTTAGGCAGGCATTTGGTGGGAGAATATTCTACGAATAATGTAGTGTGCTGTTTTTCTGTTTTAATGGTTTTTACTGTTGTTAACTATGCTGTTTTAACCTATGTTTTAAGGTTGGTAGTGTTTAATTATTTTTTAACTTTGTACAGTGGCTCAAGTGGTTAAGACGCTGACTCTGTTGATTGCAAGATCGGCAGGTTGGCAGTTCGAGGCCCGGATGCTGCATGATGGGGAAGCTCTGCTCACTAGTCCCAGCTTCTGCCAACCTAGCAGTTCAAAAGCATGCAAATGCAAGTAGATAAATAGGTACCACTTTGGTGGGAAGGTAAGCAGCGTTCTGTGCAATCATGCTGGCCCCATGATCACTAAGTAGTCTCTGACAACACTGGCTCTTTGGCTTAGTAATGGAGATGAGCACCGCCCCCTATGTCAGACACGACTTGACAACCTTGTCAACAGAGAATACCTTTACTTTTAATCAATATTTTAGCTCTGTCTTTTTAAAATATTGTAACCTGCATTGAATCCCTGTTGTGGGAAAAAGGTGGGTTATAAATCCTGGAAATAAATACATAAACAAACAAACATGACTCAAACAGCAACCAAATAAATTAATGCAAGTTTAGCCTGCTTCAACAGGATTATAGAGTCCAGATTGAGGGGAGTGGGATTCATACTCTATTCAGCTTTGGTCAGATCTCACCTGAAATACTTCGTCAAATTCTGAGCACCACAGTTCAAGTATACTGAAAATCCAGAACATGTGTAGAGGAGAATGATCAAGATTTTAAAAGATCTGGAAATCAAGCCCTGTCAGGAATGGCTTAGGGAACTGGTCATGTTTAGCTTGGAGAAGACTGAGAGGTGACATTTTGTGTGTGTATATGTGCCTTCAACTTGCCTGTTGACTTACAGTGACCCCATGAATTTCATAGGGTTTTCTTAGGCAAGGAATACTCAGAGATGGTTTTGCCAGTTCCTTTCTCTGAAATATAGCCCACAGCACTTGGTATTCATTGGTAGTCTCCCATCTACATATTAGCCAGGGCTGACCCCACTTAGCTTCCAAGATCAGATGGGATCTGGTGCCTTTAGGGTATTGTGTCCCTGAGATGTTAGTCACAGAGAGTCAACGTAATGTAATGATTTGAGCATTGAGCACTTTTGGCTTACAGTGCAAAATGCTTAGAGAGTGCCTAGCACTATAAAAATGGTATAGATATGTAAGTGCTAGTGCTAGTGCTAGTGCTATGACTCTGGAAACCAGAATTTGAATCCCCACTCAGCCATTGGGCAAGCCTCACTCTCTCAGCCTCAGAGGGAGGCAGATCTTGCCAAGAAAATGCTGTAATAAGTTCATCTTAGGATCACCCTAAGTCAGAAACATCTTGAAGGCATACCACAAGAACAGCAGCAGCAGCAGCAGCAGCGTTAGCCATCTTTAAATATCTGAAGGGATGCCATGTTGATGGAGCAAGTTTGTTTTCCTCTGCCCTAGTGACTATGAAATAAACAAATAGTTTTATATTTAAATTTTCAAGGAGCCAGCATGGTGTAGTGGTTTGAGTGTTGGACTATGACTCTGGAGACAAGGGTTCAAATCTCTGCTCAGCCATGTAGCCCCACTGGGTGACCTTGTGCAAGTCACACTCTCTCAGCCTCAGAAGATGGCAATGGCAAACCCCCTCTGAAGAAACTTGCCAAAAAAAAACCTATGACAGGGTTGCCTTAAGTTATCCATAAGTTGGAAACGAAGGCCCAGCATATCAAACAATTTAAATTCAAAGAGATTCTAGTTCTTCAAGAGCTGTTCAGTGGTGGGATCGACTGTCTCAATGGTGGACTCTTCTTTGGAGGTCTTTAAACAGGTCCAATGGCCATCTCTCAGGAGTGCTTTTGCTGTGTGTTTCTGCATGGCAGGTAAGGTGAACTTGGGGTTTTCTTTCGCAAAATTTTCCAGAGGGGGGGTTGCCTTTGCCTTCCACTGAGGCTGAGAGAGTGTGACTTGTTCAAGACCACCCAGTGGATTTCCATGACTAAGTGGAGATTTGAACCCTGGCCTCCAGAGTCCAATGCTCAAACCACTACACCATGCTGGCTCTCATAGTGCCTATGCACAGTGGATATTTAAACATGCCTAACTCTGGACCTTCCTGTTACTCGACTCAGACCTGACTGATGTTTTAGCAGGCTGTATGTGCCTGCAACAAATATTCCCCTGCTCTCAAAACATTGTGTGTGCGTGTGTGTGTGTGTGCATTCCAGTGCATGTGTTAAGTAAAGGCAGGGATAAAGTTGGCATCCGTGAGGATGAGGCTGGCTGGTGAAATGCCAGACATGTAGCGCCACATTTTTGTAACTCTATAAAATATTTCCTCAGAGATCCTCCACCTTTTTTAAGCAAAGTGATCGAGAGGGCAGTTGCTCTTCAACTCCAAGCTGTCTTGAAAGAAACTGATTATCTAGATTGATTTCAAACTGGATTTAGGACAGGATATGGAGTTGTGACTGCCATGGTTGCTCTGGTTGATGACCTTCACCTGGGCATCGACAGGGGTAGCATGACCCTGTTGGTGCTCTTGGACCTCTCAGCGGCTTTTGACACAATAGATCATACCAACCCTTTGGATCGCCTGACAGGGTTAGGAATTGGAGGCACTGCATTGCAGTGGTTCCGTTCCTTCCTCTCAGGTAGATCTCAGAGGGTGAGGCTCGGGGACAGTTGCTCTACAAGAATACAGCTTAATTGTGCCTTCCCTCAATGCGCCATCCTGTCCCCGATGCTGTTCAACATATATATGGTGGTGCAGTGGTTAAATGCCTGTACTGCAGCCACTCACTCATAGACCACAAGATTGCGAGTTCAATACTAGCTAGGGCTCAGGCTAGACTCAGGCCTGCATCCTTCCGAAGTCGCTAAAATGAGTACCCAACTGTTGGGGGCAATGAGCTTACAGTTGTAAACCGCTTAGACATCCCATAGTGCGATATGAAGCGGTATATAAATGAAGCTGCTTTTGCTTTGCTATATGAAGCAGCTGGGAGAGATCATTCAGAGACATGGGCTGGGTGTTATCAGTATGCTGATGACACCCAGATATATTTCTCCATGTCTTGGTCTTCAGCTTCGACTTCAGATGGCGTCTCTCCTCTCAGTGACTGTCTTAAGGCAGTAATGGACTGGATGAAGAAAAACAGATTGAGACTTTTGCGGGCCCAAAACCAGGTATGGGAATACAACTTCCAGTCCCAGATGGGGTCACACTCTCCTCCAAGGACTGTGTTCACAGTCTAGGGGTGCTCCTGGATCCGGCGCTCCAGATGTCAAATCAGGTAAATGCGACGGTTAGGAGCGCCTGTTATCAGCTTTGGCTGATACGTCAGCTGCGCCCTTTCCTGGAAACTAAGGATCTTGCAACTGTGGTCCATGCACTGGTAACCTCTCATCTTGATTTCTGTAACACGCTCTACATGGAGCTACTCTTGTGCTTGACCCGGAAACTTCAATTAGTTCAGAATATGGGAGTCAGGCTGGTCTCGAGAACATCTAGGAGAGACCATATTACACCTGTGCTAAAATCACTCCACTGGCTGCCGATTAGTTTCCGGGCACAGTACAAGGTGTTGGTTATGACCTTTAAAGCCCTACATGGCTTGGGTCCAACCTATCTCCAGGACCGCCTCCTTCTGTATGATCCATCCCATGCACTCTGGTCCTCTGGGAGGAATTTGCTTCAGCCTATGAAAACAAGGCTGTCAGCAACCTCCCAGAGGACTTTCTCTGCTACCGCGCCCAGATTATGGAATGGCCTGCTGGACGAGATCCGTCTTATTACCACCTTAAACAGCTTCAAAAAGGCTGTTAAGATGGATCTCTTCTGGGAGGCCTTTCCTGATAGGAAACATTGGGCTACTGAGTTTTTTTATGTTAAGGTTTATTGACGTCATCTCAACCATTTTTCACTATAGACTATTGGATGCTAATCTATGAAACTTGGACACATGAATTGTATCCATTTACAGGAGAATAGTTAACTGATGAGCTGGGAATATGTGAAAGTTGATTAAGCCTAGCATTTCACATCAGTGTAATGGCTCACAAGTCTTTTTATCACAGACTGAACAAAGAACCAACAATTGCTTCATCCCCTGTCATTAGTCTGTTGTATCTCTAGTCTATTTTTGTAACTTTGTAGTGATTGTTTCAGTCTAGTCATTAGGGATGTTCTAATTACTTATTGATTGCCCTTAATGTATTTCACAGTTGAAGTCATACAGTGCTCCAGATAGCTCTTATGAACAGTTTGAAAGTTGTCCTCCCAAGTGACCTTAATAGGGTACTTTGAAACACATCACTTCACCATCATGGCCTTGGCAAGCCTTAGAAAGGTAGCAGGATTTCAGAGGTAGTTCATGGGAGTAATTTTTGGCTCTAACAGAGAATTCTCCACAAGGGGATGACTATTTTAACATGAATGGTTTATAAATACCTTTTAACATGCAGAATGTTTTACCATCTGTTTTGCCTTCACAATCATTTAAGGAAACACACTAAGAGACTCTGGATCAGTATATGTCTGCAGATGAAAATCAAGGACTAGAGTCCATAGCTCCTGAAAGAGTGTTCAACCTCCAGCCGGGGGACTGTTCACTGGACAAAACGGCTAGTTAATACTCAGTGACCTAAGTGAAGATTGATTCACATCAGTTTCCTCATTGCTTTCTTAACTCCAAGTAGTCCCATGTTGGCCAATAGCTCCTGGAATTCTGGGAGCTGAAGTCCCTCGGCCCTTAAAGGGGAAAGGTTGCCTACCCCTGTAGTAACTAGAACAAGGAGGGGGCTCATGGCCCAGTTGAGATTGTGGTATGGAAATCTCTTCCCTGTGATCTGGGAAGGTGCCACTCTGGCACTGGCTGTAAAACAATGTGGCTTAATGCTGAATACCACATAATTTGGAAGATCCATCTAATACTTTCTTGCAACAATTATGTTCCAGTAATTATGAATCTAAAAGCCCACTTTGTGCAGAATGGCCAAAGGGTGAGGTGGTGGCCTATGTCATTACTCTGTGTGTGTATGTGTGTGTGTGTGTGTGTGTGTGTAAGAGAGAGAGTAGCCTACTCTTTGATGTGTTAGCTTGCTGTATGTGGGAAGCATTGAATAATAAGATCTCCATGGCAAAAATACAGATAAAGTGTCTACAACCTCATTCTGTGCAATACAGCTCTCAGTCTCATAATCAAGAGTGAAATACAGCCAACAGCAGCTGTGATCTCCTTCAAGCTGCTTTCCCTTCAGAGGGAAATGTACCAGCAAATGATCATCCTATTATTTTTATTTATTGTAAATTCATATCTCTGGCCATTTCACTTTTGGATGCCCAAGGTGCCTTTCATGAAATTGTGAAAATATCAAGTAATGCCCTCAATGCCAGCATAAGACTTCTCATATAACTCTCATGTAATACTCATCTAATGCTCTCATATTATTCTTTTGCACTCTGGGATCAAGGGGAGCACCACTGCTTCATAAACTGTCTCAAGCAAGAAATTTGATTCACACCCCCACAGTATTAACACTCTAACCCCAGCCTTTTCATAGAATCATAGAGTTGGAAGAGACCACAAAGGCCATCTAGTCCAACCCCCTGCCATGCAGGAACATTCCTCTTAAAACTTTCACCAGCCTGGCTCCCTGAGAAATGGCAATGCTGTATGCCCCAAAGCTAGGACCCTTCAGGGTGTATGAAAACCAACAGAAGAGCAACGGTGCTTCTGCAGTCACTTGGAGCTCTCCAAAGTTGATCAGTACAACCAAGTTTCTTATCCTTATCCTACAAAAACCTTCAAATTCAAGTGAATAAAAAATGTAGGCTGAGATCCTGCACCAGGAGACCATCTCTGATATGTAGATGATACATCCCTAATTGTTGTTGTTTACCGCCATCAGGTCAACCTTGACTTATGGTGATCCTATGAATGAGAGACCTCCAACTTGGCAGGGGCACCATTGTTGCATGCTTTCAAGTCGTTTCTGATTTATGGTAACCCTATCACAAAGTTTTCTGGGGCTGAGCATGTATGAGTTGCCCAAGGTCATCCAGTAGGTTGAATGGGGAATCAAACCCTAATCTCCAGAGTCAGAGTCCAGCACTCAAACAGTGATGGCTCTCAGTTGGCATCATAGCTAACACTTAGTACTGCACAGAAGGTGTCAATTTGGTGAACCACTGAAGTCTTCTACTTAGAAAACTCTATGATGAGACAGTCCAAAATGAAATATCCCTGATGCAAACCCCAATCCACTTTTTCTCTGCTGCAGCTCTCCTGTAATGATGAAGAGCAAGGTGAGCAGTAAAGACATGTCCATTTTTTTTTGTTATTTTGGGGTGGTGGTGTTTGAGTTGGACCCACTGTGACAGGCATCCTCAGGGGCCTCCAATGGCCCCTAACCATACCATTGTTATGTGTCCAGCTAAAGGAAAATAGCCAGATGTGTCAACTTCTCCCTTCACCCCACTTAACACCAAAAGAAATGTTGAGGGGTGGGGCTGCAGCAGAGAAAAGGTAGGCATTTTGGATGTTACACACTTCTGACTTCCAGAGCAACCATTAGAACATCCATTAGAACATGCATGTTTAAAATAGCTTGATAAATAAAACTTTCCTTGTTTTTTGGTTCAAGGCTGCGCTAGTTTCCTTCTTAATCTTAACCACATTCATTGGCACTTTTGGGTGCATTTCCACACTGTGCTTCCTCCTCCTCCTCCAATGTTGCCTAACAGACTTCCTATCTGAGCTGACACAGCTGGTCTCGGAGTTGTTGCTGGAGTCACCTAGACTTTTAGTCTTGGGCAACTTCAACATCCCTCTCGAGACCAGTTTAACAGGTGCAGCTCGGCAGTTCATGGATTCCATGACGGACATGAGCCTATCCCAATTGGTTCATGGGCATACACACTCAGCAGGTCATACTCTTGATGCGGTCTTGAGTACGGAGCAGGTATATCCGTGGGCAGAGGTAAAAAATACCTCTGCACTGTCATGGACGGATCATTTCCTGATCAAGGTTGAACTAAGAGCCACTGTCCAACCCACCGGGGGTGAAGGACCTATTAAAATGGTCCGCCCTTGGAGGCTAATGGAGCCAATTGGATTCCAGAAAGCCTTGGAGGGTTTCTTGGTTGGTAAGGCTGGCGACCCTGTCGAAGCCCTGGTAAATACTTGGAACACCGATCTCACCAGAGCTATCAACACGATTGCTCCTAAGTGTCCTTTCCAACCTGCTCCAAATCGTCACCCCTGGTTCACAGAAGAAAATGAAGTGGGTTGGACAATGACTAGAGTGACCTGGCGGAAAACTAGACTCTTATCTGACAGAACTCGTCATAGGCAATTTCTTTATTCCTATTGAGAGGCAATATAGGCAGCGAAGAAGTCTTTCTCTTCTGTCCGTATTGTGTCTGCGGAATCTCGTCTGGCAGAACTGTTTAGGGTGGTAAGGGAACTGTCACAGGCTCTACCTGTGCAGAACCCTTTACTTAACCCAACAACAGCCTGCTGTGACGCTTTTAACATCTATTTCACAGATAAAATCTCTCAAATAAGAGCCAACTTAGACGCCGGGATTACAACAGAAGCAACTGAGGAGGTGACCAGTAAACCTGTTTATGAGATTAAACTGGATCAATTTGAGTTAGTGAGTACCGATGACGTGGACAAGATCCTTGGAAAAGTAAGGAAGATGACGTGCTCTCTCGATCCCTGCCCATCTTGGCTGGTTGTCCGGGGGTGTGTGTGTGATGCATTGATGGCCTTCCTTAAAGAGGTCATCAATGCATCCCTTAGGGAGGGAGTTGTTCCATCAAGTCTAAAGGAGGTGGCCATTAGATCACTCCTGAAGAAACCTTCCCTGGACCTCCTGGACATGAAAAACTACAGACCAGTCTCACACTTACCATTCTTGAGCAAGGTGATCGAGACAGCCGTCGCCTTCCAACTCCAAGCGATCTTGGATGAAACCGATTTTCTAGATCCATTTCAAACTGGCTTCAGGCCTGGATATGGGGTGGAGACAGCCATGGTCGCTCTGGTAGATGACCTTCGCCTGAGCATCGACAGGGGTAGCATGACCCAGTTGGTGCTTTTAGACCTCTCAGCAGCCTTTGATACTATAGACCACAATATCTTTTTGGAGCGCCTGAGAGAATTGGGAGTGGGAGGCACTGTTCTTCAGTGGTTCCGCTCCTTTCTCTTGGGCAGGTTCCAGAGGGTGGTACTCGGGGACAGCTGCTCATCAAAAACAGAGCTAAAATATGGCGTTCCTCAGGGAGCCATTCTGTCCCCGATGTTATTCAATATTTATATGAAGCCACTGGGAGAAATCATCAGGAAACATGGAGCAGGATGTTACCAATATGCTGATGACACTCAAATATTCTGCTCCATGTCTCGGTCAACTGCTATGAAGGCAGATGGCAGTTCTCCCCTCAATTAATGCCTTGAAGCGGTAATGGACTGGATGAGGAAAAACCGACTCAAATTGAATCCAGACAAAACGGAGGTACTTACAGTAGGGGCCCCCAAACCAGAGATTGGGTTGCAACCGCCAGTCTTGGATGGGGTCATGCTCTCCACCAAGGACTGTATCCGCAGTCTGGGGGTGCTCCTAGACCTGTCGCTTCACATGATAAATCAGGTGAATGCGACGGTCAGGAGCGCCTGTTATCAGCTTTGGCTGATACGCCAGCTGCACCCTTTCCTGGAAGTAAAGGACCTAGAAACTGTAGTACATGCTCTATTAACCGCACAACTCAACTTCTGCAATGCACTCTACATACCTAACTCGGAAACTGCAATTAATACAAAATATGGCAGCCAGGCTGATCACGGGAACATCACGAAGTGATCATATTACTCCGGTTTTAAATCTTTGCACTGGCTGCCAGTTAGTTTCCGGGCACAGTATAATGTGTTGGTATTAACCTTTAAAGCTCTACATGGCCTGGGCCCACCTTACCTAAGGAGTCGCCTATCTCCATATAATCCGCCCCATGCCCTCAGGTGCTCTGGGAGGAAGTTGCTTCAACCAATAAGAACTAGGTTGGCAGCAACGTCCCAGAGGACTTTCTCTGCCCCAGCTCCTAGACTGTGGAATGCCCTGCCGAAGGAGATCCATCAGATAACCAACTTAGATGGCTTTAAAAAAGCCATCAAGATGGATCTCTTCCGGCAGGCGTTCCCAGAATGATATTTCCCATAATCTCTCCCCCACCATTAGATCACTCCTTTATAATCAGAGTGCCCTGTTTAATTTGTATTGCATTTGTAATTTTGTTTTAAGTTAAATTTTAATGTTGTTATGAATTTAATATATTTTTAGGGGGTGTGAATGATTTTGTATTGTATGGGATTGTGCTTTTAGATTGCAAGCCGCCTTGATAGCCTCGGCTAAAGGCGGGATATAAAAATTATTATTATTATTATTATTATTATTATTACCAAAAAAGTGTGTTACAAGGGTGTAAGTTGGACTTATACCATTTTAACGGAACAACAGGATACCATCTTTGATTTAGCAAGGTCAAGGTGACAGAAGTGAGGGCATGTGGTGGCAAATGAAAGCAAATATTCCAACCTGAACATGAGGTGCAATATTTTCTTGGTGTGCCATTGATGGCAAAGCTAGGATTTCTCCTTCTGCTGGGACTTCTGTTTGTGTCCCACAGTGAGCCATGATGGAAACAATAAGACTTGACTTTAGTCGTTTTTATTTTTTAGTCCAACTGAAGCCATTTGCCTTTGTCTAATTCTCTGCGGATTATTCATCCCCTTCTCCCTACTTTCACAGCGATAAATGGCCTGTTAGTTCCAATCAGATTAGACTTATTGAATTAATGGAATTTATATAAATATTTACTTGCCAAGTTACCATTGATTCATCAGGTCTACTGTAGATGGGACTAATAATTGGGTTCAGGCCAATGACTACTGCTACGTGAGTTTTGTCATTGTAAACTCCCCTTCCCCCATAGCAAGATGAAACCAAATGGGTTAATGGCTTGTCTTCGCAATACATGTGTTTTTTGTGGGCAAGGATGGGTTTTTGATTTGGGGAGAGCTGGTTTGACTCAGCTACCAGGAACTGTGATTGCCACTTTGGCTGCAAGGGGGGTTTAGCCAGTAGGACTACAAGAAGCCTGCTGTGTTATCTGAGATGTGTCACATTATTCTTCCTGTCATCTTTAAGGACTATTTTAACAAGTTTAGGAGTATAAACAGAGATTGAATGGACTTCTTCAGGCATGGAAGGGGATGGCCCTTGTGGTTCCTTCCAGTGCTATTATATTATTCTAATATTAGAGAATAATCTTAAGTGATATTGCTGTGTGGCAGAACAAACCAGCAGAAATATGGCTGTAGTTACATCAAGGCTGTGTGCTTTATTACATAAATAAATAAATGCTTTCCCTTATGAAATCTCAATTGTGTGCTTTTTTAAAAAAATTGAAAACCTGTGGCCTTTTACATTATGTGAATTGAGAAGACTGTTCTACTGGACAGTTCCATCGATGAGGCATTATTGTTAGAAGTACAGCAGTTTTTCTTTCAAAGTAAATTTGATCCTGGCATCCTGTAGGGAATGTACAATGTTGTAAATCAACTTACAATTTTGCAATTTAGAATTGTGTCATTGTGCAATGGTCTCATTCCCAGGAAGGGAGTGTGCCATCAAGACCATAGCATAGCACAGTAAGCAAGTGGCTGTTGTGATGCACAACAGTAGGACACTTTGCAGGACAGACTGTCCTTACATAATGGTAGTGCAAGGGGGGCAATGACCACTAGGCATCGGGAAATCCAGAACAGGGTGCAGTGGAAAGTCATGGGTGGCCTGTGTCCAACTAGAAAAATGCCCCCACTTTTGGCAATGCTCCATTGTGTGGTGGGAACTCCTGTTGTGCAATGGAACATTTGGCAGAGTGCCCTGTTGCACATTGTCACAATTCTCTAACATGGTTGTGCATTGTGTCAGTGATGAAGCTCCAACATTGTAAAGTTACACGTTGCTCCCCACAATGCAGGATCTTGGCCAGAATGCATTCAA
The DNA here is from genome assembly GCA_026167975.1 of Phrynosoma blainvillii. Taxonomy (NCBI): domain Eukaryota; kingdom Metazoa; phylum Chordata; class Lepidosauria; order Squamata; family Phrynosomatidae; genus Phrynosoma; species Phrynosoma blainvillii. The sequence goes on along the minus strand of JANUYF010000004.1, from coordinate 135,968,369 downwards.
ACTCCTTAACCCACCCCCAACTATAAAACTAGTAAGTTCTGAAAACAAGAGCCAGGGCTTCTCCCAATTAGTTTTGTTGTTTATTTACCATTTTCAGGCCACTTTGCTGCCAAGCATTCATTCCAGGAAGAGTGCCAAGAAGAGAGTTCCTGGCAATTACCAGGTAGGCTATGCCCACTGAAGGTACAGTACTCTACTTGGTAAGGCAAACAGTAAACGCCTGTTGGAGAGACCAAAGTTTTGGTCAGGAAAGTGGGTTACACATCAGCTGTCCCTAAAGCAATGTTTTGCTTGGTACAGAAGCTATACAGACAAGACAATGCCCCTGCAGTCTTTACTGCCCAGGCTGTGATTGAGAGAACATAACCCTGTGTGCAAACAGTATTTTCTGAGTAATTTTCCTGATATCACTCTTCAAAACTTGCGTACAAGCCAAATGTAATTATAATTCTGAGCCTTGCTTCAAACTGAGGTAATTGTGGCAAAGTAGTTTTGCTGCTGGGAGGTGGGGGGGGGGGGAGTTCCATTTAGCTCCTTTAGAAAATGTCCTAAAATACAAAATGTTAGCTCCATAATTTCATATGGAGGAATGCATTTTATTCAAGGCCAAATGATTTTAATTTCCAAACAATGCCTTTTAAGGAGCAGGGATATAAGTAATGGGTAACAACTGTTTTAAACATACACCTATGTGTTTACTGGAAAATATTTGGGAAAGTATTTCACATATTTATCTGAGGTGTGGTGGGAGTGATATAACAAATGCTAGGCACTAAGTGACTACATTGGCATTGTACTGCAAGTAAATTACCTGCTTGGCTATTGAAAGGGAAAATGGGGGGTAGAATCTGTAGAAATTAGAATTGCATATTAAGCAACATCCATATCCAGTAGAGGGCTGCTGTTCCATTACTACTTAGCAGAACCAGCAAAGTGCCTGATGCACATTGATGCACGGTGCACAAGACTGATGCACAACTGGACCAATGTTCATTGCCAGTGACATCACTGAGGTGGCTCAGGGGTGCGGACTGTACTGGGTGACATCCCAGAGGAGTAGTGACACCCCGTTTGGCCCTCCTCTCCCTTCAATGCAGGAAGGACAAATTCACACCCTTCCCAGCTGCTCCAACACCAGCTCTCGTGGCGCAGTGGTTAAATGCCAGTACTGCAGCCACTCACTCATAAACCACAAGGTTGTGAGTTCAGTCCCAGCCAGGGGCTCAAGTTCCACTCAGGCTTGCATCCTTCCGAGGTCACTAAAATGAGTACCCAGCTTGTTGGGGACAATTAGCTTACACACTGTAAACCACTAGAGACTGCTTAGTGCTGTATGAAGCAGTATATAAATGAAGCTGCTATTGCTATTGGGAGGAAGCCTGGCGATGGAGGAGAGGAGGATGAACATACCCCTTCTGCCCTCTTCCGCTGCCTCACTTGCCTGGCCAGGGCAATGCAATGGCTGTGGAGGGAGTAGAGGCAAAGGAGGCCACCACCACTGCCTGGCAACCCTTCCTAGGTCTGGGACTCCTCACTTTGCTCAAGGCTGGGGCTAAACAGGACCATAGCAAGGGTCCCAAACTGGTCAGTGGGGGTAGAGGGAAATCCCAAAAGCTTTCTATTTTTGTCTCATTCTAACAATTGGAAAGTAGTATCCTGTTGGTGGTAATGAGGGAATTGTTAGTCTTTTGTTGGTGTTGTTGATTTCAAATACATATGTGTGGTGACCGATTTAGATCACAATACACATTCTCTAGGACAGGGACTTCAGCTCCCAGAATCCCAGGAGCTATTGGCCAACATGGGACTATTGGCCAACATGACTGAGGCTTCTGGGAGCTGAATTCCCTCGGCCCTTAAAGGGGAAAGGTTGCCTACCCCTGTCCTAGAGTCTAGGACCCATATTTGCTCTGCTCCAATGGAATTGTTTTAGAATATGCTACTAAATTAATATGTAAGTTTCTGAGGCAAATTCATGAACTGTCATGATTTAAGATTATCCATCCCTACATTCGACTTGATTTTCTACAAAATATTCATTGGCCTCTTTGTCCCCCGTAGCAAAACAAAAACAAAACCCATCCTCTTAAGAAAATATTTTCTTATGTATAAGAATATAATTTAATTTATTTGTAATTTTTTAAAGAATTAATTCCAGTTTCCAACTCAAGAATAAACAGTAAACCATGCAGAGTACAAGATAAACAAGATCATAAACTGATCTGAGTTCCTTATTGAAACCTAACTTGGCTGCAAAATATGCATGTTAGCATAGCCTATATAGGAACTATGAACAAGTCCCATCCAATATGTTTGCCCCATTTGGTACCATTTACAGTATATGAAAATCATAGTACATTCATAACAGCCTTCTCCTGATACAGTCTGTCCTGTGCACCTTCCATTCCAATTAAGTCACTCATCCCAATATGGAAACATTAATCCACTTTGAAATTGTTGTAGCATCAAAGACACAGTGTAACATTACTCCACCAACCCACTCTTCCTTGCCTACCATAATTTAGGGCTAATCCAGTGCATTCAAAATTCAGGGTACCATAGATAGGGCTTTGTGTGAAGAAGCACATACATATTGGTCACAGAATCTGGTGTCCTGAACAGCCCAGTTTCCATTTTTAATGGGAAAATTTCTAGACCATAGGTCTGAAAAACAAAAATCCTTACAGCTATGGAGTGCACCCTGTGACAGTAGAAATTCTGGCAGTCAAGGGCAGAGCTTTAGTACCCTGCATTACTCACTGCCCTTCCTCCAAACTGGTAGAAATAGGATGAATTATGCAAACTATAAACATGTGCAAATTTGTATAATCCAAAAAATTCATAGAGGTCACACAATGCTGCCATTTCTTAATCAAAATGATTGTTGTTGTTGTTTTTAAAAAACAACAACACGAAGCAGCACTAACCCTGAATAGAGTCAATGTTGAAACCATCAGACAGAATGAACTCAAGTGACTGCATTTTAAAGTTTTTAGGCTATGTGATAATTTGTCAAAGCAATTAGTACATTTTTTCAAAGGTGTTATATCCTTAAAAGGGCATTTAACTTATATTTTAATACTCAGTGACCACTGGTGTTCAGAGAGCCAGGACACTTAAATGCCACTGGATAGACAGAGGCTGCAAATATTAACGTAAATGAAAGGAGATGATTGCATAGTTTTCTACATGTTAAAAGATGTTATTGCATTTGACAACCATATATACATTTGTAATGCTCAAACATTTGACACTTAAACCCAGTATTCTTTTTTTTTTTCTGAATCTTCTACTCAGTGTCCTTTATCTGAATCTTGCACTACCTTCTCAATAAGTTGGATCAAACAAAAAATTGTAAACACTGTTTCCATCCCATGAGGGGTCCAGGGAGCCTCCAAACATGGGGGCGATGCTCTCCACACCCCCTAGAATGCATTTTGGGGCATTAACAATTTTGGAGGGAAATGCACAAAATTTTTTGACCCCCTGCGGTCAAAAATGGCCCAATGGGGTGCATTCAACCCACACACCACACTTGGCCCAGTCCTGCTTTACACCATAATCAGGTATTATCTTTGCTTATTTTATTAGGTTTGAAAAGGAACTCCATTACACTGTCTCTACAATAGAAGGGGAAAATATCTCTTTATAGTTAGCTATGTTTCCTTCTAGTTCTCCTTCTAGGCAATGCAGAAGTGGGCATGAAGGAAACTGTGGCCTTAATTCATTTGTTAGTTTTGTCTAGAGTAACCCATTGAATTAGTTGGATCACCATTCAACAACTGACTTAATGATGCTGCTCTAGTTGTGGCTAACCAACAGGATACCAGGATAGAAACAAGTCTGTACAGGATACCAACATGGAGTCCAGAGTATACCTGGTATGCATCTTCTTGATCATCTTTCCTCCTCCTGCAGCAGCAGAAAGATCCTGCTAGTTCCCAAGGTCTTCTATGAATGGAAGGCACACCTCAATTCACACCTCAATTGGATCCAACCTTCAATTTGTGAACAGCTTTTTAATGATTTATTTTGCTTTCCTTTCTTGCTACTTCAAATGTGGATTTGCTAACACTGAACCCTCCTTCACATCCCTAGCCGACTCATTTCCTGATCACAGACAGTAAATGTAACTGTCTGAACAGTGCTTGACAACAGTCTCTCAACTTTTTCTCCCAGCAAGGGGGAGTACAAGAGAGAAATAGTTAACCATACTCTTCCAGAGAAACATGCCATGTATTGACAGATTCATTTCTCCAACTCCCCACCACAACCACCAAATGCATTTGAAGAATCATCCTGAGATGTCTGATGAATCACTTAATGAGATTTACTCTGTTTGTCTGTCACTATGCATAAAATACAGATAGAAGAAAGACTGTTGAGGGAATTAATGCCATTAAAATATAGGGGACTTCCATTTCTCTTTGGCGTATGATGCATGGCATTTATGTGTAAACCTCCAAAGAAATAAGCTCTTTATTTCTACTGGAGTGACATCTGACGATAAAGGAATACCCACAGCCTGTAAGTTGGCTGTGGGCAAAATGCAGCCTTTCCAGATGTTGATGAACTGCAACTCCCAGCATTCCTCACCACTAGTTGTGTTGGCTCTGGCTCATTGCAGTCCCTCTGGAGGGTTGCACTTTTCACGCTTACACTGTAAATTAAAACAGTAATTGCATATAGATATTTTTCCTCAGTAATTTAATCAACATACATGACTTGTATCCTGTTAGGCAGTTAGGATGTCATAATCCAGATTTAATGACCTCATAACTGCTTCATATTCATATCTACAACTGTGGCACCATTGCAACTACCACAAATACCCTTAAAATCCACCTTAAAAGGCAAGCAGCTGTATCAAGTGAAGGGGTTCTGTGGTGATGGTGAGAAGGATGCTGAAGAATGATACATCCATCCCCCTCCTACCAGCAAGCCTCAATGTGGTACCATGGCCCAATGGTAGGAGGGAGCCAAACACATCATCATTCAGTACCCTGCTCACCAGCGCCAGAGAACTCCTTTACACTTGGCTTTTAAAGTGGGTTTTGGGGGGTCACATTGGGAGGCAATGTAGCTATGACATTTTTGCTACATGTACCATTTCATCAGAAGCTTTGAAATAGTAGTTATGGGATCTAAGAGGTGCTTTAGAGTTTACAAGGGATTCCTCAAGAAAAGGACTGAAAACACTGGAAAAATTATCTGTTATTGTTAACTTTTCTGATAAAATGCTGGGGCATGTTGGACTAGACCAGCCTTCCCTCTCCTGGCATCCTTCAGATCTTGTTGGGAATGCCATTCTCATAATTCCAGCCTGTACTGATGTGCTGCCTGTGGTGATGGGGACTGCAGCCCAAAAGTGGCTTAAATCATATTGTTAGTCCCATCTACAGCAGAGCCTTCAAATCAGTTGGGTTTTCTTAGGGATTGACTCACCATTCAACAATTAATTGAAAGGGACTACTTTAGTTGGGATTATCCAGCAGGATTCTAACCAAAATTTCAAGGATGCCAGGTGGCAGGGGAGGAGACTGTCCTAAGACATGTCTTTATATGGTGTCTGGTCCAGTAGATCAGTCTAGCTTCCCACATGAACGGAGGCCATGCCTTCAGTGCCCCAGAATCCTTTGCAGTGTGCAAAAGAGGCTTGAGGTTTTCTCAGAAGGCAAAAAGTATGGAACGGATCCATGAGGGAAGTTTCAAAACCACTGTTCTACATCTAGCCACATTAAAGGGTTTGTTCTTTCCTTGCCAGAGTTACACCACCACAGTGGATAGGTTTAAATCATTTAAACTGATTGCTTTAGATCCAGTAGAAGAACGCCCTCCTCTTCCTTTGCTTCTGGTTTCAGTGTGATCTTTTCAGGGGTAACTTTTATTTCTGGTTTGAGCATGATTGCTTCAGGCGTCATCACTTTGACCTCTGGTTTGAGCACAATCTTTTCAGGAGTCATCACTATCTTGTCCTCTCCTTGAGGAGGACCTTTTGGTCCACCACCTTTGTTTTTCTTCACTTTGGTTATCACCTCAGTGTAGGAAATTTCTTCGCTGACTGGTTCAGCATCTCCACTTTCGATTGTGGAATCAACACCAGACTCTTGGATCCCTTCAGGACCTTCAGCCCCTGCTTGCTCTTTGGTTTTCTTGTGCCTCTTGAACGTCTCCTTGGTTGGTGCTGCATTAGATATATTTTTCTTGAACCGTATCCCAGTTTGCCTCAACCTCTCTCCTGATTGCCTTATTCGCTCTCTCCTCTCTGGTGTTACTATTCTTGTTCGAAGCCTGTCCACCTTCTTGCCAAAATTTTGCCTTGTTTTCTGAAGGTTCTCTCTTGAAAATGCCTTTTTTATATTGTTGATGCGCCTTATGCCTGATTTCTTAAACCGGGATGCTCTGCTCTCTTCTATATAATATTCCTCATCAGAGGAAAGATCATCAGGTGGGCAGAAGGCATCTTCTACACTTTCCCCTCGTGTCCGGTCTTTGATAACAGATACAGAAGAGGGACACTTAATGTCCTCCTGCAAAGGAAAGCACAATTATATTGTTTTTGTAACACACCTTTACAAAAGGACTTATGGATCAGAATCCTATTGCTGTCATAGGCTGGTAGACAACTTGATAAGAATGGCATTTGTACTTTGATGGGTTTTGCCAAAGGAAGCAGCCACTACCTCTTTGAGCAAAGTCCTCCTCTATGGTGTAAGCATAGCCTGCCAGTGCCAGGGCACATCCCCAATGGCAAAGTTGTGCCTGAGAGGGTGGAGTAGTGTTTGGATACTATCTAGTGCAGGGGTAGGCAACCTTTCCCCTTTAAGAGCCGAGGGACTTCAGCTCCCAGAATCCCAGGAGCTATTGGCCAACATGGGACTATTGGCCAACATGGCTGAGGCTTCTGGGAGCTGAAGTCCCTCGGCCCTTAAAGGGGAAAGGTTGCCTACCCCTGATCTAGTGCAACACCTATGTGAAACACTGGAGGGCAATGGCTCTTCCTTTTTTTACATGTGCGACAGAAGGTGCATACGTGCCTCCGTGCCTTCTCAGCACAAACTGCATTGCACAACCAGGGAACCAGAAAGCCCAGCAAAGCAGCACTGGTGGAGCTCTATACTCCACTACTCCACTCCCTATGCATCTGAAGAAGTAGGCTCAAGTCTACGAAAGCTCGTGCTATCAGCGTCTTTCTTTCATTTAGTCTCAAAGGTGCTACAAAACCCCTTTGCATACTGATTTTCCAGACTTAATATGACTATGTCTTTGACTCATCACCACAGTGTTTATGGAGGGAGAAGAAATAAGGACAGAAGGGGATGAATAAGGGGGCTCACAGATGGCTGCCTCCTCAGCAACTGTAGTGTGAAAACAGGAAGTATCTCATAAATAAGTCGTCAGTAGCATTCGGACTTGTCAGTATTTGTTGTCTCTTTGCTGCTTAAAGTTACAGCTACAATGCAAAAAGAGGAGGCATCATTACTTGTTAAGTTAAAGTCTTATTTTAACTGGGACATCTAGGAGTGAGCATATCATACCAATATTAAAATCCCTCCACTGGCTGCAGTTAGTTTCCGGACAAAGTACAACGTGTTGGTTATTACCTTTAAAGGCCTACCTGATTTATGTCCAGGTTGCTTACAGGATCGCCTCCTCCTGTATAAAACGCCCCATACACTCAGGTCCTCTGGAAGACATTGATTTCAACCAGCCAGAACTAGACTGGCAATTGTTACCCAGAGGACATTTTCACTGGCCACCCTGAGACTCTGGAATGACTTGATGGGAGAGATTTAATTGAATTTAAAACAACATTAAAGACCTATCTCTTAAAAGACCTACTCAGTCAATTTTAAACTATGAATGTTAGACTGCTATGTTTTTAATTTGATGTTGGATAATTTTAATGTGTCCTATGTTTATGTGTCTTAACTTAAAGTGTTTAAATGGTTGTATGTGTTTTAAGCTATGTTATATCTTGCCTCAAGCCTTGAAGAGAGGTGGGTAAGAAATATTGTTCTTGTTCTTGTTCTTACTACCATGAAGTAGGTACACCATTGTTATTGGGAAGAATCATTCATTAGAAATAACTAGCTGTTTCTAATTTGTTACTTCCAAACTCTGAGCATAAGATTAGTTAGTAAGGACAGGGCCATCCGTTCACATGCTTCTTCCTACTCTCTCCTTTGCCCTTCATTAAAATTGGTAAAATGGCCAGGATTTTGAATCACTGATCAGGCCGAAATTCACATTAAAGATGTAATGTACCCAGTGGAGCACTTAACTATGTTACAATAGGACATGGCATATCACAAAAAAAAGAAGAAATATTTCGAGGAAGAATTGCATTTTCCGTTCCTGATCTACTTGACCACAGTTTGAAGATCAACGAGTAATATATCACCAGCCTTTGTTGCTCATCAGGATCACTGAATTTGTGCTAAAGTGAAAATAAGTGGTGCTTGGAAATGCTAGTGTTAAAGCTCACACATCACCATTGACATTAATCTGAAAATGAATTAATGGAGGTTAAGGGATTTGAGAGAATTTTACAGAAGTAATTAATTACATTACTCTTTAGTAATGTATTAGTACTGTGCTGCTTTTCAGTGAAAAAAAATCAATTAAATTTGCCACCCAAGTATCCCAAAGAATAACCAAAAAAAAAAAAAATTAAATGTTTATTGTTGCATTCATTGCTGTTGTTTAAGCACACATACATTCCTTTACAGATGAGATGAGTTTATATATTTTTGGCCATGGCTTGCCCATACTCAGTTCACATTTGCCCAAACTGAATTCTGCAAATGCAACTGTTACACATGCATTTGCACATTTTGTGTGCCTCTCATAGCCTTATGCTTTCCTTTGAGAATACTGAAGGACTGTTATCTCCTTATATAAGGACAAGTTTATTTAGAGCCCTGAGATATCCTGAGGCATATTTGGTGGTCCTTCTTGGTGGCTGCTCTCAGACCCTGAAAATCCCTCCCTAGGGAGGCAAGGATGGCTGCCTCCATGCAGTCTTTCTCCAAGCAAGTGAAAACTTTTCCATTCCAACAGGCTTTTAGGAATGTATTGTTCTCAGCTTTTAATAATTTATCATCTCATTGGTTTTTATCTTCTATCTTTTAATGAATGTTTAAATTGTATTAAATCCATAGATTGTTTAATTGTACTTTACAGTATTAGAGAAGATCCTGCTTCAGAAGCTATGATTTGTGACTTTATGACAATTAGTTATATTTCTTTCACATGATATACAATCCTTCTAGTGAATTGTGATGATGCATGGGGAGGACCTGCATGGTTTCCCATCATGCAGTGGGATTTCTGATACACAACGGGGGTCGCATTGCACACCAGGACCCATAATAGTATGATGACACACAATGGAACGCAATGAGCAAGGAGACCCATGGCACTATGGTGGCTCTGCTTTCACAATGGCCCCAAGGGATGTAGCAATATCTTTCCTCCTCTCCTTTGCTCCTCTCTTGAGAATACAATCATACAATAGTGCAATTCAACTTTGTGTGATAGTAAGTTGGTTTACCATGACATAAATACCTAATAGGATGCCAGCCAAGGTTTGCACATTTTTACTGATGTCTTTGTATAAATTTTAATCCATATTGGCTTTAGAATCATAGAATCATAGAGTTGGAAGAGACCACAAGGGCCATCCAGTCCAACCCTCTGCCATGCAGGAACTCTCAATCAATGCATACCTGACTGATGGCCATCCAGCCTCTGTTTAAAGACCTCCAAAGAAGGAGACTCCACCATACTCCAAGGGAATGTGTTCCACTGTCAAACAGCCCTTACTGTCAGGAAGTGCCTCCTAATGTTGAGGTGGAATCTCTTTTCGTGTAGCTTGCATAGTGGCCTTGAGCCCCAATATTGGATAAAAGTTGGAATATAAATAAATAATTAAAAAAGGACCCCATAAAATCCTGTTGGGCAGTTCCAATGCATAAGCACTGTAGTTATATAGTTGTCCCTCCCTTTTTGTGGGCTTGGAATCCACAGTCTTGTTCTTTGCGGGAGGGACAAGCGGCTATTAATATAATGGTGGTGCACACCCGCCACAGGCACGCACTCCATTATTTCCTATGAGACTCGGATATGTGCGAGTCACCATTTTCGCAAGGGGGTCTGGAATGGATCCCCCATGATTTAGGAGAGGCTGCTGTAGATCTATGCAGTGAATCCCATCCTGATCCCCGGTCACCACTTACTGATCAATAGGATCTGTTCCCCTGCTGATTGGGAAGCAGCTGATTGATGTTCCCACCCCATCCCATGTGCAATCTACAGCACAACAGGCTGAAGCAGGGACCGTCTCACCATTCCCTCTTGGGCTGGAGATCACACACACAAGGAGAGGAGGAACATCAGACAGCCATTTGCCAAGTGATAGGGGAATTGACCCTCATTGATCGCAACAGTTGCTGCCCAGTAAATGAGGACTGGGGGATTTTCATGGTCCATATGTATCCTCTAAACAAGGGGCTACATAGGAATCATGCATACTAAAGTCATGAATGTATAACTCTAGGTCATGCATTCATAACTGCGCAATAGAATTTCCAGCCATTGTCTTCAAGAAAATTAAATATAGCACATATGGCACTGCTAAATTATTGATTTTATGAAGCAAGCCATTTACGAATTTCTGCTTGCTTGGCGTCTCCATTTTAGTAAACCTCCATGTGTCATTTTGCTTTAAATTATGCCCATTTTGTTATTGTTACTAATGCAAATGTGATCTTGAGGTGTACAGTGTAAAGGAAGAGTGTTAAGGCCACTGGCTTTTGCACCTTCCATGAGCTGGCCTCCTGCAGAGGGCATGAAAAAGATCTGAATAAATTCAGTGAATTGGGTGCAGCAGCAGCTAGGAGATAAACCGAGAAACCAGATGCTCTCCTTAGAGTGAGAAGGGGGAGGAGGACCCTTCATTCACAACTATTAGCATATTCAACTATGAGGCTTAAATCCTCATGGCATAGGCTGAGGTTGAGGGGGAAAAAGTATAACATTTGATATTAATGCAGTTAGTGTAGTCTCAATATAGTTATGTTATAAGTAGAATTAAGGAAAGGTTGTATTATAAATAGAATTAAGGGCAGCCTCATAACATTAGACAGCCACAAAACTGAGCTGCTGTCTATTTCATACACACACAAGAAAGAGACACGGTTAATCCTAGCACTCTAGATAGTATGTATCCCAAGTTTTTGCACACATCTGTTTCTATATTGGAATTTTCCATGCTTAATGTATGCATAAACACAGACATGCATCTTAAAAATTTAAAAACAACAACATAAGAAATCATAGCCTTCCCATAGTGACGCAGACAGCCACATTACTCAGCAGGAAAAAATACAGTATATAGTGAATAAGATCCAGCACACGAAAGATCTAGTTTGTTCAACCTATACTTTGGATGTCTCCTGAAGACAATGTACTCTTTTAATGTTAGTTATGACCGTTGGCATTTATTACCCTAATACAAATTGCAATAGTGATTGGCTGGGCACAAGGAAAATTTGAATTGAAACCATTGAAACTAGCTTCATGTAAAGGTGCACAGGATTCCACTGTAAATTTCCCAAACAGATCAAATGGGTTTAATTTTGGATGATGACTATACTGACACTATCAACTGTAGAAAAGGAATTGAGCTGACATATACCCTTTTGCTTGATAACACATTATCTTCGTCAAACATATGGCCGTAGCTAAGGGGAAGGGGGCTATCTCCATCAAAGATCTCCCAGATCTTTTCAAGTGTCATATTTCCAAGCCTCTGTTCCTTATTATGCAGGGAGATCTAAAGTCGATTGTTGTTAGTAGTAAACCTGCAGCCTCCTGCTGTTCTGCCCAAATGAGAATACAACAGGGGTGGGATGACTGACAAACACTTGACACTTCAAAAATACTGACGTTATTCAATGAATGAAGTGATGCTGAATGTATTAGACCACTTGGGTTTGGTTTGGGGTTTTTTTTTTTTAGGTGTCGGCTGTTTTACATTCATTAATGAATCTGAAAGTGAGTCAGACCATTTGTCCATCTTGCTCACCATATCTTCCAGCTGTCAAGAGCAGGAGTTTTTTCTCTCTCTCTCTGCTACTTGATCTGTCCTTATGTGGAGATGCCAAGGACTGAACCTGGGGCCTCTTATGCAAAGCATGTGCTTTACCCCTCAGCTATGCAGGATCCCACCCTGAATTTTGAGAGAACATTCAGTTCTTCAAAGGGACATCTCTGGAGGATTTCCTTCTGCCCACACTGCACCAAAGTGAAGAGCAAATTGGTAAAGGACAGCAAATAGTCCCAGTGGATCATGTCCTTACTTTTTCAAGGGAATTTATATCTTCATATGTTCCACTCCAATCATTTGCTAACAAAAAGGTCACCTGCTAGCTTCCTTTCCCCACACTGAATATTTGTAAAAGGGACAACTGCTCCATTTGTCCGTGAAAAATGTATAAATGAATATCAATTTCTTCTGGACATAAAGGTATGCGGGATTCTGTCTACTTTTCTCTGTGTACTAGCAAAACCACTACGTGCAAGATTGCATGCAGTCAGTTATGTGCAAGATTCAAACTCTTGTTCTTTCAAATATATAGCCGTGTTAGTCTGTAAAATCAGTATGTAGAGAGATCTTGTAGCACCTTTGAGACTAATTGAAATAAAGAAGTTGGCAGCAGGAGCTTTCCTAGACTTCAGTCTACTCATCTGAGGAAGTAGACTGAAGTCTATGAAAGCTCATACTGCCAACTTCTTTATTTCTTCTAGTTCTTTCAGTTAAGATACATCAAGGTTAAATGTGGACTAACTGTCTGAATTAACTTCTGGGGAGAGAGAAAAAATATCCAGTTCAATCAGCTGACTTGGAAATTGGGGGCTTATGCGATTTCCTTTTTCTCTTCCCTGTTTTCTAATTCAATGATAGCCAAACAATTTTGGCAAGAATCGAGCACAATGGTGTTCTAGTGGAAGATTTAACCTATTACTTTTTCATGTGGAAAAATCCATCTTAAAAAAGAATAATAGAATTATAGAGTTGGAAGAGACCACAATGGCCATCCAGTCCAACCCCCTGCCATGCACGAACTCCCAATCAAAGCATCCCCGACAGATGGCCATGTCTCTGTTTAAAGACCTTCAAAGAAGGAGACTCCATCACACTCCGAGGGAGTGTGTTCCACTCTCGAATAGCTCTTACTGTCAATAAGTTCCTCCTAATATTGAGGTGGAATCTCTTTTCCTGCAACTTGCATCCATTGTTCCAGATCCTGGTCTCTGGAGCAGCAAAAAACAAGCCTGCTCCCTCCTCACTATGATACCCCTTAAAATACTTAAACAGGGCTATCATATCCCCTCTTAACCATCTCTTCTCCAGGATAAACATACCCAGTTCCTCATACGGCATTGTTTCCAGACCCTTCACCATTTTAGTCACCCTCCTCTGAACATGCTCCAGTTTCTCAACATCCTTTTTGGATTGTGGTGCCCAGAACTGGACACAATATTCTAGGTGAGGCCTGACCATATACATATATACCGTGGCATAGTAAAATGTTATTCCTTATATAAAATGGCAAAATCAAAGTTTGCTTTCTGGATTAAAAATTTTTTTTTCAACCCATGGATAGTTGATTCCTTAGGTGCAGAATCTATGGATACAGAGAACCAACTATAGTAGTCTACCCCCCCTTTCCTATTCACCGATTTTGCAGCTGCACAGCATAGAAAGGGAAGGCAGGATTGCTAGTCTGGGTCTATGCCATATCTAAGGAGTTTATCACACAGGGGGAAATGGGAGTTTAAACAATGATTAACCCACAAAAATTGTGCAGTTGACATTAAAACATGCTTAAAATGACATTAACGCAAGTGCCATTATCCCGTGAACAACCAGGGAATAACCAGGCAAGAAAGAGCAAAAAGTCATTTGCGGGAAAACTCCATGAATGAGTTACTGTTGTTTCTTGCCTGGTTCTTCATGGGATAATGGCACTTTAATCACGTTTTGTCTCAAGATCGTGTGAAAACCATTTGTGCAATTGTGGCTTAATCATGGGTTAATCACCATTTATACTTCCAACCCCCCCCCCCCCCCGTGTGATAGACTCTTAAGCTCCACAGGCTTTCTTGAACAGTAACCATGCTGCAGATTGACCATCCATGTACTCATCAAGGGACAGCCAGCTGGACATGTGCATGTGTACAAGTGCTCCTTTTGTGAATCGGGATCCAATGCTGGATTTCTCCCTCAGAATGTAGTGGAGTCTCCTCCTCTGCAGGCTTTTAAACAGAGGCTGGATGGTCATCTGTTGGGGGTGCTTTGATTGTGAGTTCCTGTATGGCAGGGGGGTTGGTCTGGGGCTTGGAGTCTCTTCCAACTCTATGATTCTATGATTTTATTATTCTGTCGTGGCAGAACAACATTATCCAGAGGAATCAGACCAGAGAATGAGCTCTCCTGCCAAACTGCAGTGATGGCACAAATCCCCAAAAACCTGCTCTGGAAGCCTGACAAACTCTCTAACCTGACAAACCCATCTGCACTGCAAAAATAAGCCAGGTTGGCACTACTTTACCTGCCATGGCTCAATGCTATAGAATTCTGGGAACTATAGTTTGTTGGTTACTACTGTTCCAGAATTCCATAGCACTGAGCCATGGCAGTTAAAGTACTGTCAACCTGGATTATTTCTGCAGCCCAGAGCTGATTTTTGGGTGGATCTCAGTGCTCTAGGGACAGAGAGAAGGAAAATCCCAATGACAAGATGACATAGAATTTAGGACATTGATTTTTTATTTATTTATTTTTTAAAGTACACTACCATTTTCTACAATAAAATTGTCCTCATTCCCGTTATGTACGCTCAGCATCAAGGCAACAGAAGCAAATTCCATTTTATTGGTGTACTCTTGATGGTGTCATGATTTAATAGAGCTTAAAATGCAAAGCTGCACATGTTCAGGCTATTTCCTCTTTAAAGAGATGCACTCAGTTTTTGTTTTAATTTATTCTAGTATACTTTGGGAATGGAGCAGCAGTGGTTAAGGATGATATGGTGTGTGCTTGACAGCAGATAGCCATCCAAACCCACATCCACATGCTAAAACAATCAGTCCAGGTTCAACATTACCTACCTGTACATAACCAAGCAATCATTGCTTTTGGCCTCTTATTGTAAGAAGATCCCATACCTCATGCCTGGGGATACTGACTACTAATTTATAGTCCAGGCAACCTCTTATTAATCCAGAAATAAACAATACTGTATTTTTGCCTTACTAACCCACACATAGCTTGTCAGCTATCTTCAGTTCTTTCTTTTTGCATGTCGGTAAAGATGTAAAATGCACATATGCATAAATGACTGAGTTTGCAATAAACTTTAGAACTTAACATGAATGGGCCATCTTGAAAGAAGTGTCAGAATCACAAGCCATACTATACAGTACATACCCTCCAACATTTCACAGATAAAAATAGGGAGACATACAAGAAAGCAACATTGGAGTGCGGTCAAGAGGGCAAAAGTTAATAATAAGGAAGAACAGACAATCTGGGAGAGACTGCAACATTTTGCTTTTTTGCATTTGAACTCCATTTGCACCAAATAAAATAAACAGAGGATGAAGGGGGAAAGTGAGAAGAGAGTGACTGGGACCTTTTAAAAGCAGCTGAAAAGTTGGATGAAGAGGATTAATAAGTACTGTCGGTGCCAAATTGTGACAGCTAGAGAATATGGATTATACTGTGGCAAGGAATAATACATGATGGTCAAAGGAGGTTTTCCCCTTCACAGCCAAAATTGAGCTGAAATAGATCTCCTTTTGCACCCTGATCTGAACATATCATACACACAGTAGAACTAAACTCACAGGAAGGAAGCATGAAAATTGGAGGAAGGAACAGCAACAATTTAAGATATGCAGAGGACACAATACTACTAGCAGAAAATAGTAAAGACTTGGAATGATTGCTGAAGAAATGCAAGGAAGAAAATGCAAAGGTAGGCTTACAGTTGAACATTAATAAAGCAAAAATAATGACCGCAGATGATTTACATAACTTTAAAGCAAATGATGAAGATATTGGAATAGTTCAAGGCTTTCCATACCTAGGCTTAATCATTAATGAGAATGCAGTCAAGAAATCAGAAGAAGAATAGGACTTGGAAGGGCAGCTATGAAGGAACTAGACAAGATCTTGCAGTCAAAATATAGCACTGAACACTAAAGTTAGGCTTGTCCAAGTCATCATATTTCCCATTTCTATGTACAGTTGTGAAAGCTGGAAAGTGAAGAAAGCTGATAGGAAGAAGAAAATCAACTCATTTGAAATGTTCTCTTGGAGAATATTTCTACAGATACCATAGAACCTATAAGCCTATACATATAAAGCAAAGATGACAACCGAGACTGTTGTACTTTGGACATATCATGAGAAGACAGGACTTACTAGAAAAGACAATAATGCTTGATAAGATAGAAGGCAGCAGGAAAAGAGGAAGACTGCATTGCGGGTGGATAAACTCAAGCAAGGAAGCCACGGCCCTGAGTCTGCAAGACCTGAGCAGGGCTGTTGGTGACCAAATGATTTGGTGGTCTCCCATACATAGGGTTACCATCAACTGAAGTTGATTTGATGGCAATTAACAACAACAAATACCCTGATCTAAATAGATTTACTTTGAAATAGGTATAATGGAGATTAGTTGCACCACATGCATGATCCTGCCAAAGTTGAAATCTTTTCTTTCTTACAGATTTCAGTAGAACAGATTAAAATGAATATTTAACTCTCCCATAAAAATCATAGAAGGGCCATCCAGTCCAACCCCATTCTGCCATGCAGGAACTCAACATCAAAGCATCCCTGACGGATGGCCATCCAGCCTCTGTTTAAGAACCTCCAAAGAAGGAGACTCCCCCAAAATCTCCGAGGGAATGTGGTCCACTGTCGAACAGCTCTCACTGTCAGGAAGTTCCTCCTAATGTTGAGCTGGAATTTCTTTTCCTGTAGCTTGCATCCGTTGTTCCCATTATAAATGAGAATTTATAACTGATAGATAATTAGACATCATAGAAAATATAGAAGTGCATAAAGAGAGATAAACATTATATTCTGATAACCAAGACTGTAGTTAAGGAAGTAAATTTATGTTATATGTAATTTTGAAGAAGCTTTGTCTTTATTGTCCATATTTATTTTAGCCAAGTTAAGGGGCTTGAGAGGTGAGGAAACTGAAGAAAGGTAGATAAAGTAGGTAAGGAAGAAAGTAAGAATGGTAACTAAGGAGTAGGGGAGGGAGAATTAGGGGAAATTAAAGGGAAAGGAAGGAGATATGGGAGAGAAGATTAAGAAGTTATAGAAGGAAGAGGGAGAGGTGAATATGGCAGAATTTGATAGAAGAAGTTGGATGGTAAACAGATACGAGAAGATGCTAAAAGAGAGAAAGAATAAAGAGAGAATATTAGTTTAGTTATGTAAATATGTCTAAGTTTTTTGTTATTATGTTTAGGTGTACGACTGAGGTTCTTGTAAATTGTGTTTTGATTTGTGTCTTTATGTTTGTATGTAATTTATACACAAATGTTCAATAAATATATTTTCTAATAAATAAATAAGTGGGAATAGAACGGTTTCACTTTGTCTTGCTTGTTGTGCCCATAGCATTTTTTCAGTGAATGTACAGTGCTTTGCTGTTTTTATTGTGAATACATTCCTTATCTATGTATGATGGAAGGCAGAATGTTCTCAAGGGTCTGACTCATATGAACATCCCAGAAGTGTTTAAGAAAGAATACATTTGCATGAATTAAGTTATTCACATGTTATTGTCATGATATAAATCCAAGCAGCCTGCCAAGCCGAGATTTTTTTCTTCAGCAGCTGTTATTCTTAGGAAGGAATTTGATGGTCTACTGACTAGATACTAAGCATTCTCAGTGCCCAATGCCCTTAATGAGATTAAAGGAGCTTGAGTATCTGGAAGGATTTAGGGGTTCTTAAACACAGATTTGCAGTTGCAGGAAATATTGTGCAGTTTCTCTGTCCTTGCCACTGAGCACAGTACTAGTTATTTGGACATGTTCAGCACTTTAAAGATCTGGATTCCTTCATTTAGAAGAGAACATGTCTTAATAATACAGAAATTGATTTCAGCATATGAACAGTTCATTCTGTTCCTATACAGGGCTCAGCTTTTTTGCAAAATCATTTTGAGATATGCATATAATAATGCTCATGTTTTTCTAGAATTGGACAAACACTACATATTCATGCAAAGGAGGGTTTGCAAGTAAATCACTGCATGAAAAGTGAAGGAGGGGAATACAATAATGAGCAAAGAAAATATAAATGAGCTTTAATTGAAGCAATGCTTTGTGCCAAGAAATCCTGAGGCTGGATTTCTCTAGTTAATCCTCTGGGCAGAGAGGGAGAGAAAAAAAGAACAGGGGCGACAGTCATACATCGAATACTCTGTCAAGATGCCCAAGTGCTTGCCTCAGATTGCCTTTCAGAGAGGCAACAAATAGTCTATGCTGATCTACAGTTAATCTTATGCTGGCTGGCTCAGAAGCCTCCAATACTAATAATAGACCCAGTGCTTTGCTGTCGGTATACTCATACTGCTGTTCAGAAACAGAATCCAATTTTTAAATAAGAGAGAAAGAAAGATGTAACACACTCCTGAGATTGTCAAAACTGTTTTACCTCCCCTGTTTATTTTAAACAACTAGGGAGGCTGCCAGAATATGTAAAGAATGCAGCAAGCTGTGGTAGCTAGAAACAGCACCTGTTTACCTGGTAAATGACAACACGAAACTTGTTCTTCCTCAGCATTTCCTCTTGTTTGGCCTCAACCTTCTGTACATTGGCACTCTGCTTCTCTACACGTGCTCTCACATCCTTGACGCGAGCACTCACTTTGCGGGTTTTCTCCAGCAGCTTGTTCACCGTGTAGCCAGTGTTGCTATGAGCCTGGGCAAGCTTCAGAATGTCGATCTGAATTGTCTTGATGGCATCCTCCATTTCTCGGTGCCTCTCTTCAATGCGTTTCTGACTAGCCTGAACACTGTCGACAATGGTGGCCACCTTGTCCAAGACTCTAACAATGGTAAAGGCTGCATCTTGCTCTTCATCATCATCTATAACACTTGAGAGACGATTCTGGTGGATCTTATCTGTCTCCAGGGTGGTTGCATGATGATCCATTTTGCCCGTCTTCAGACTGGTCTACAGGAGCTGAAATATAAACTCGCTCCCGACAGCCGATCAAACTCCAGCGGGACAATTCTGGCACTAGTGCAAGAAGGTTTCTTGACAGCTGGCTTTAGGGGAATGTTCAAAAGCAGGGTCTGAAACTCCACCCCAGGAGACTTGTCAAATATTTATACCCACAAAATATCCATGCATGATTGTTCAAGTGCTTTCTGTAATACGAAACCTCTAAAACTAGGAAGCAATGCTGGAAAAGGAACATATATTTCTCTACCAATGAACTTACTTGAGTTAATCCAGTAACAGTTAAGCAACTTACTAATTAAGCTGAAGAATGAGGTGGCATACTGTTAAGGGACACTGTTGTTTTTGTTTTAAATAAGCACTTTTCTGAGGTGCAAGTGGTAGTGGTGGTGGTGGCGAATTCAGTGTTTTACAAAAGAATGTGGGCAATTTAAATGAAAAAACTTGTCACTCCCCTTCAAAATGCAGAGGCCAATAATGAAGAATCAAATAAACTCAGAAACATATTACGTATCATGGGAAAACATTGTATTGACATTTGTTTCCAGTTCAAATATTGAAAGTCTTTTTATTGAACAAATTATTAAATCCTACATGCAGAATTGGAAAGCCTAAAACTACATGTTGAACAGCTGGAACACACCCTGGTTACATTTTAGCTCTGGATCATCCAAACAACTACTAACATCCTATTAATATTAATAACTACAACCAGCAGACTTTATTTGGATGAGACACGTTCTTAGCTCTTGAAAATATTCTAGACAAGAGCACAAATCTTTCATGGTATTTAATTTTTTTCTCTCTTTTTTGCATTTTAATCACAAAGACTATACAATTGTATTGATGTGAAAACAGGTATCCTCTTTAGAAAACTGTAATAAGTATGAAAGCAGTTTAAACAGTGACCAACACAGGCTAAATCCCAATCATGTGAATTTGATTATTAAACATAAGTTTAAAAAAAAAATCAATACACAAATCTCCCAAGACCTGTTTCCCCAGGACAAAGGTCCTCTGCTCAACTGGGCAATCTTTAAAATTATGAAATGTATATTACTATTATTATTATTATTATTATTATTATTACTATTTTACAATTTAAAAATAAAGTGTCAAATATTTATGAAGACAGGTGCTTCAACCCAGTCCGTACATATCAGGTTGGATCCAGACAAAGCCTGCAATCCTTTGTATGCTTACTTAGAAGAAATTCCCCATGAAGTCCATGGGTTTACTTCTGAGTAGGCATGTAGAATTGTGCTATAACATCACTGCACTTAGTTCCCACTGAAATCTGTGGGATTTCAGTTACAATTAACTTTCTCCATTGATTTCAATTAGAAGTAAGTGCAACAAACTAGTCTGGGTTCAACCCATTATAAATATGTTTACAACTACACACAAATACACATCTTCACAAGTCATGCGATTGGCAGTGTCTAAAAAAATCAGTTACCAACTTTCCAAAAACATTTAAATATCTACGGTATTTAAACACAGTGTCTTCTAGTTCCTTGTAAGAAAAGTATGCTGTAAACATCTTTAGCCTGAAGTCATGCCTTGTTTGCTAGGAAACATGAAAGGCTCCATTTTGTTTGTTCTACAACCATTGGCGAACTGTCTCTGTTCTCAAAAATGTTACATTCCATGAGTAAAGCACAAGTCTATTCTTATAACCATGTGATACAAGTACAGGAAATAAACTACCGTATTCTCCAGATCATGAAATGAGAAGCAGTCCATAGCTGTCTGCTGCTTTCAGAACGAAACAAAACAGAGATACACTAAAAAAATGTCCAAAAATAAGGCCTCTGAAATAAATATTCCCATTCTTTTAAAAAAAGGTAATAAAATTGTACATCACATGGCCAATGTAGGTATAAAAATCAAGCTAAACCATTCTGGATGACGTATCTGAAGTAAAGTGGCCTAGGTTTTGCTTCTGCCGCCGGCCTCTGTTGTTTTTGGGGCATTTCCTGTTATCCAAAGCAAAGAAAGAAAGAGGGGATTATTAAATATATTGTTTAAAAAAATCATTTCCTCTTTTACACATGACAACTTCCAGAATATTAAAGGCTACACCATCCATAGATGCAAGAACTACACCTGCTATCTATCCCTTCTTAGATCTGCAAACATTACTAATTAAATGGGGGAAAATAATAGTTATTTTACTTTGCAAGAAGAATGTCTCTATGGCTTTGTTTCTCTCACAATTAACAGGTCACAGATAATGTACAGTTGGCCCTCCATTTTCGCGGGGGATCCATTCTGGATTCCCCCGTGAAAACGGAGATTCGCCAATATTCAAGTCCCATAGGCTTGAATGGGGCACGCGCCAATGAGAGCACACCCCATTGATTTCAACAGAGGTTGCCCCTCCGTGAATATGCAAAACCAAGAATGAAGGGGCGACTGTAATTACTTTTAACATGCTACTTCTAGACTTTGGAACAGAGATATGCAGATCCAGCTCATAACATCACTTGGCCAATCTGCTGCTCAAATTTACATGACAGAGAGGAACCATTTCCCTCCTCCTTAAAGCTGCTAACCTCCAGTCTGAGTGGGCAGTTGATACTGAGGCCTGTATTTATGATGGCCTGGTTTACATGATTCTTCCTGACTCAGAAAAGGACACCGTAAATCCTGGTTCCTATGTGGAACTGCAGCCACACATTAATGCTACACTTGGAATGGGGAGAGGCTGAAGAAGTTCCTTCACCAGGGAGGAATGGAATTAGTCTGGCATGTGCAACTTGGCCACAGAAAATGCTATCCCTGACATGGGCGTGGACGAACAGGCAACTGCTCTGTAGGAGTATTTTTGGCCATGGCACGTATAACAGGAACAAGAAAGGTTGCATGTGCGTATCATATTCCAACCATGGATTTCCCTTCTCTCTCTCTGCTGTACCACTTCCACCTCTGTAGCTGAGCCAGAAGTAGCCAACCAACATTTCAACCTGCTAAGAAAGCATCTTCACCAGATTTTATAAAAAATGGTACAGCCAAAACCACAGCAAGGCGGGGATGGGGGGGAGAATGTATGTTTCATGCATAGTTTGGAAGTTATTCTCCTGGATTACAACTCTCAGAATGTCTCAGCCAGTCCACACAGAGCTTGGGGGCGGCATGCACCTGCTTGCCTGTTTTTGTGGATCCCAATGCCTTTGCTGCTACTGCAAAATGAAATAAAAATAATAATAATCTTTTTTTAAAAATCCGACCTCCAATTTGCCTTTGAAACAGGGAGCTGATGTCTCATTTACAAGACTATTAGCACTCCCAACATTTCCCAGGATCATGAAACCACTTATATTGAGGGATATGATTTGGGGTATTTTAAGGAATTCTTACTCGGTGTCCATTCTCTCATTCAAAATGCTTATGAGTAGAAGTTTCATCACTACGTGCAATCCCGACATTCAGATTGGGCTGAAAGTTTTGGTTTTTTATGAGCAAATTAACAGAGCTGCAAATACATTTACAACATATATATCCTAGTCATTTTATTACCCTGTCTACTACCAGAAAATACTTAAATTAAAAAGAAAATCCCTAGAATTCTTATCAAAACTTAGAAAAAAATGTTTTAAGATGTAATTGATTAGGGATTGCAAAAGCTTTCGGGACCATTCTTGGTTTTCAGTAATTTGCAGGAAACATTGAAAGAGGGGTGGGATTCACACAGTTAATTCATGAATGTTTCCCTTTGCCAAGTAGTGTCCATTTGGACACATAACTCTTACTTTAAATTGTCTTGATATGCTCTCAATATGTCTTGCTTTGAAGGTAAATTGCAACCTTTCTTATTCCAATGCCTTAGCAAAATTCACCAGCAAGACAACAACAGAAGGTGACAGAAGGTGAAAAACCCCTCCTGGACTATCAAAGAGGGCTTGGATGTTACCATGGAAGTTGCCAATTTCTTGTCTACATAGACAACGTTATTAAGGAATTATGACTCATTGTAGCACACACTTTGAAGACTGCCTGCTTAGTCAGTTGTATCTGTGTCTTCAAGTGGCCTGTTGATTTTGGTGATCCTATGAATTTCATAGTTTTCTTAGGCAAGAAATATTCAGAACTTAGTAATATTCAGTATGTCTCTCTGCGTGTGTACACATTTGCACAGAACAGAGCTTTGCTTAACACCACCATCTAATGAGCAGCTGAGATGAGATGTTAGTCAAAAATTCAACTTGTAGTTAGTAAACACTACTCATTAGCTCAATGTTTTTGCTAGTAGCTGATTGAAACCAAGCGTACCACAAACCGTGTTATTATGTCACTAAGCCCCAGTCAAAACTGAAATGATCAAGTCCATGTATAGACAAGATTCCAAGAGAGCTAAGGAGGAGGGGGAGGCAAAAAGCCTCCCAGGGCCACATTTTTTTTCTGTCAGCTTACCGAGTTATACACATAACAATTGCAACAATAATGGCAATCTGGACAGCTCCAATTATTGCTGCAATAAGGACGTGTGTGAGTTTTTGTCGACTTGGTACCACATAAAGTATGCTAAAGTCCGTCTTTTCACAGTGCTGTCCTGTATATCCAGATTCACACCTGGAAGAGAAGATCAAAACATCCCTTAAATCACAAGGATAATGATAATGTATGATGTGATGCATGGGGCTGTCCTCCAAAATAACCCAGAATTCTCTGCTAGTACAGAATTCATCTGCTTGAATTCTGCATGATTTAGTTTAGGTAGTGTCTTATTCCATTCAGTTCTGAAGAGGGTACATTGGCTGCCTACTAGTGAACTCAATCAAGATGTTGCTACTTACCTTTAAAGCCCTAAATGGCTTGGGGCCAAAATATGTGAAGTCTTCCATCTTCTTGTGAACTTAGATCACCAAAGAAGGTGCTTCTCTATGTCCTTACTGTAAGGGGAGTGCACTTATCATCTAGAAAAGGTAGGGAACAATCTTCTATGTTGTGGCATCCTGACATGGAAATGCCCTCCAGTGTGAGCCATGCCAATACTGTTTCCTTTTCACAACAGGTTAAGAACCGTTTATTTATATTTTTAATCTGGTTGATTATAGTTTTTAGCCTCTTAGTTTTACATTTTAAGTACGATTTGTGCAAGGGTGGAGACGTCTGCTTAATTTTTAATTTCTATGTACTTTTGTTGTTGTGTGCCTTCAAGTAGTTTTCGACTTATGGCGACCCTAAGGTGACCTTATTATGGGGTTTTCTTGGTATGTTTCTTCAGAGAGGGTTTGCCATTTCCATCTCTAAGGCTGAGAGTGTGTGACTTGCCTAAGAACACACAGTGAGTTAACATGTCCGAACTGGAATTTGAACCCTGGTCTCCAGAATCCTAGTCCAACACTCAAATCACTATGCCACACTGACTCCCAATTTCTATGTACACTACCCTTAAATCCTCTTTGTAATAGGGACATACCATCCAAAATTTTAAAATGAGTTGATTGGCTTGGCACACTGAGTTGGGGAAGGGGAATACAAAATCCTGGTGAACCCTATGCTCAAACCCCCAATTTGCTGCAAACTGCATCCTCCATGAAAATGAAATGTGACTTCCTTTTTTTAAACTCTTGTTTCTTTCATTTTAGTTTAATAAATTCATAAAGCATTCATTATGTTCACATAGCAACAACTATGGGGTAAGAGGAATCGGGGTTAGAGGAGGAATTTATATTTTGAGAATATTAGTATGATTTACTCAGTAATGAAAAAATAATGCAACATTCATTCCAAGTGTCTAAGTTAATCAGCATCTTTGATAATCAGAAAGGTTGTCAACTATCAGATTAGACTTCATCAGAGAAGAAATTACAGTCTGACATCTGTATATAAATAAATATTGAAATAATATTGCCACTTGTTTTAAAGTGGTCTTGCTTTTAACTGTTTTTAATTCTATTGCTACTTTAATTATATTTTTAATTTTTGTATGATATACATTTTAAAACTATATTTCTTTTAATGTCTGTAAGTTGCCTTGAGTCCTAAAGTAGGCAAAAGGCCAGATGTAATCACAATAATTTCTGTAATTTTTTCCAGTAATAAATGCAGAAACAATTTAACAACAAGCCCATCTTTCTCATACCTAGAAATATAAGAAGGGCGACTCTAAAAGGACAACTACTGCGACTGTTCCCACCTGGACCATATTTATGTCATGAAGAATCAAGATACTAATGGAACTGTATTTTGTAAACTTGCACACAGATTTCCAAATGAGGCTTTTCTTGTTCTGTTGCAAGGGAAGAAACCTGTGGGCCAATGGAGTTGAGGGTAGACCCATCTCTCTTTCCTCATGGCCCAACTGATAGATGGTCAAGAATCCTTGCTCTAACACTGCTGTGAGTGACACCAAGGCAGTGAGTCTGATGTTGGGAGGAAGAGAGAAGGTTTTAGCTCATCCTGGCCTCAAGGACCCTGAAGCAGCTAGGATTGCTGCTTCAGCACTGCTTAATAGCAAAGCAAAAATAGCAGTGATCCTGATCAAGAATTTCCCTCTCTCAGTGACCCTGGAACAGCTTGGACCACTGCTTTAATGTGGCTAAAGGTGGCATGGAAGAAACAATCCACAATTCCCCACCTTCCCAACAATCCTCTCCATCCCTATAATATATGTCTATACATATGGGTATGTGTGCATTTGTGTGCGTGCTGGACTCCTGGCCTGCTACCCACCACTCCATAGAGACCTTGTGCTGGTCTATGACCATAATAAAGATTCTATTCTATTCTATGGAGCCCTGGGGGCCAAAAGGTTGCCAATCCTTTGTCTGTTGACTTACCGGCAAGAAGCCTTCTGTGTAGAATATATGAATTCACACTTCCCATGGATGCAATACCCACTGAAACTTTCTGAGCAAGGAATGTGGTTTCCAATATAGATGTCTTCTCTTTGATCACTTGCATCTTTAAAACAAAAGGGAAAGAAAGAAAGAAAGAAAGAAAGAAAGATTATTTTTTACTCATACTATTGTATGTTTCTATAAAAGGAAAAAGTAGTATGCAGTGCTTCTCAATACCATAGAAAAAACTGTATATAGTGAACTCATGGGGCACATGCTAGGATGTCTCACAAACACTACTGTTCCCAGAATTCCCTAGCACTGAGCCAGGGCAGTTAAGGCGGTCTCAAACTGGATTATTTCTGCAGTGTGCTTTGGACCCCAGTTACCTATTAATTTATATAAACTTGAAAAAACATTACACTAATGGGATCTTCCAAAAAAATTCCAGTGCAAGAAACCACCTAGCATGATTAAATAATAATGACAAATTATTAAAAGAAGATTATACTAAATTATATTAATATCAATCCAACAGGACTTCTAATGGAAGATAATGTTCTTTGGGTCTCCAAAAAAAAAAAAAAAAGCAGTTCTTGTATTAATTAGCTAAGAAAAGGCATCTGACTGCCTTGAGGGAAAGCATACGACTCCAGTTTTAGAAGAGAAGAGATAACATTAAATAGTTAAATTTCATCAGCAGTGCAAGTACCTTGATAAATAATAGTCTGTTTAAATATTTAAATGAGGGAGAATTGTGAATGGCATTAATCCCTCATACCATAAAATTATCCATTATATCACTGGCTTGTTGTGAGATCCTGTTTATATCACTGCCATCAAAATTAGAAAATAATATAAACCATTTCCTGCCTCCCGATGATGTTGCTATTCCGAATGCTAAGTTGTACCAACTATTTCTCTAACAAAATGCTATTGGGAAATATAAGAGATAAACAAAAAGTACAGAATAGTGGGGACAAACTCAATAAAAGAAATAAATTAAATGTTTGAAAATCTGAAATTGTGGCTATAAGTATCAAACATTCAAAAGGAGATTATTAGCTGTCCAAATCCATGGTAATGTTGGAATAAAATATTTACTTCCATTTATCTGAAATGTATATAGCATACTTCAATTTAAATATATAAATATAAATATTACACACAGGGAGATATACTATGAATATATATAAATAACATCCCTTGAATGTCCCTTAAAGACATGGGAGTGCCAACACATCTGATAGTCCTGATGAGGAATCTGTACTCAGGACAAGAGGCTATTGTCAGAACAGAACAAGGAGAAACAGAAGGGTTCCCAATTGGCAAAGGAGTCAGAAAAAGGCTGTATCCTTTCACGCTATCTGTTCAACTTGTCTGTTGAACATATTATAAGAAAAGCAGGCCTGGACACAGAAGAAGGAGGAGTGAAAATAGGAAGAAGAAATAACAACAATCTAAGATATGCAGATGACACCATAATACTAGCAGAAAACCTCACAGATCCGGAACACCTACTAAGGAAGATCAAAGAAGAAAATGCAAAAGGAGGCTTAATGTTGAACATAAAGAAAACTAAAATAATGACCACCTTCACAAGAACAACCTAGACAATGATGAAATAGAAATAGTAAAAGAATTCCCATACCTGGGATCAAACATTGTTAGAAATGGGAGTTGCAGTCAGGAAATCAGAAGAAGACTAACGGCCTCTACAGACGGGCAGCCATGGGGTGCCCCAAGAAGCCGGCGATTGGGGCCGAGGCTGCACCATGCCTCGGCCCCAATCCACCCTTTCGGCGACTGGGAAAGGAGCACCAAAATAGCGCTCCTTTCCCAAGCCGCGGAAAGGGTGCCACAAGAGCCGCCATGTGGCTCTTTTGTGCCTCTTCTGGCACAGCGTGTAAAAATGCTGCGCCGAAAGGACATCATCGGAGCGCTCGCTGTGTGCAACGGCGGGCGCTCCGATGACGTCCTCGGGAAAGGGTTGGGGCATCCGGCATCTGGCTGCCCCTCCCATTCCTTGGCTCCAAGACGGCACTTTGCACCATCTTCAGAGCCCCTAAGAATGGGGAGGGTGGCTGTGAAAGAAATAGAAAAGATTCTAAAATGCAAAGATATATAACTCAGCACAAAAGTTAGAATCATACAAGCCATCATATTCTCTATTACCATATATGGATGTGAGAGCTGGACAGTTAAGAAAGATGATAGGAAGAAAATCAATTCCTTTGAAATGTGGTGCTGGAGAAGAGTGCTGAGAATCCCATGAAGAGCCAAAAGGACAAACAAGTGGGTTCTAGAGCAGATCAAGCCAAAAACCTGCCTGGAAGCAAAGATGACCAAACTGAGACTGTCATATTTTGGACATATCATGAGAAGAGGGGACTCTTTGGAAAAACCAATAATGCTGGGGAAGGTGGAGGGAAGTAGGAAGAGAGGAAGACCACATGCCAGATGGATGGACTCTATTAAGGAAGTCACGGGTATTAAGGGATTGCAGGAATTAAGCAGAGCTGTGGAGAGAGGGCCTTGGAGATGTCTCATCCATAGGGCTGCCATGAGTTGAGATTGACTCAAGGGCAGTTAACAACAACAAAATAAATAACGTTATAAAACTGGAAGAATCAAAACAAATATGAAGTCAATGTTAAAACAATTTGGGAAGCATTTAAAGCTCAGGGGATTTTTTAAAAAGGCTTTGGTACTGAAAAGACATAAGATTAAGTGACAATGGAATCTGCTGGAAGACTGTTCCACAAATCAAGTCCACGTGTCAAATAAGTCCTCCCTCCCAGTCAGTGCACATCTCACTTCAGACAGCAAGGACACCTGGATGAGGTCCTCTGTGACCCCAGTGTTGTGTAGCCCAGAACTGCCGTCTAATGATAATTATCAAGTTTTGTGTTAGAAAGCTGTGATCAAATTATCTATACCTTGGGCTGGAGAAAACAGTTTTAATAAAAATACATAGTCTCTGAAGTTTTATCTTTCTCTTTTTATCTCTTCTCAGTGCAATGTCAGTCCATTCATTTTGGAGTGATAAGGACACTATATTCCTTTTTTTTATTTTCAGTAAACAGTCGGCCAAGATAAAATTTTGAAGATAATAATGGACAAACATCCTGTAAAAGGTGGTTTGTCCACTCTGCAGATAGTGCTTAGGAGATCAATAATAGCAATAGCAATAGCAGCTTCATTTATATACTACTTCATACTGCACTTAGAGCAGTCTCTAAGCAGTTTACAACTGTAAGTTAAATGCCCCCAACAAGCTGGGTACTCATTTTAGTGAACTCGGCAGGATTCAAGCCTGAGTAGAGCCTGAGCCCTTGGCTGGTATTGAACTCACAACCTTGTGGTTTGTGAGTGAGTGGCTGCAGTACAGGCATTCAACCCCTACACCATCAGGTCTCCTGAATAAGTTGGCACTTCCATATATTGGTACTTCCCCCATCCCCTTCTTTACTTTTATGCACAATTACCCTCTCTTTTGTTTTGTAGTCTTCAATATAATAGCTATTAGATTTCCAGCAGAATTTCATCTCATTCTAGTTAGATAAAACCATAGTTTGCAAACCTATTCCTAGTAATGTTGCAGACTGTGGTTTGAAGCTAACCAGGATAAGCCTTCCTTAACAGACATCACTGTTAAGATCCACTACTTAAAGAAAGGGGAAATTGTGCAAGTGTAAGTATATGTATGTACAAGTAGAAATGTTAGCAACGTATGTGTATTTCTTAAAAGGTCCCTTTTTGTGAAAAAGGTAGCATAAAGGGGAAATAAATAAATAAATAAATAAATGCCTTCAAAATTCATTAAGCTGCAGATCTGGTCACTAAGGGGGGTTGCAGACTGCCAGAAATAGTGCAAATTGAGTCCACTTTTAGGGTTAGGGTTAGGGTTAGGGAATCATGGGAACTGTAGTTTATTGTGGCACCAGAGCTGACAGAGAAGGCTCAATGTTCAAGAAAAAAAAAACTTCCCATGATTCCCTAGCACTAACCCTAACCCTAAAAGTGGACTCAATTTGCACTATTTCTGGCAGTCTGCAACCCCCCTTAGTGTCCAAAGACACTTCAGAAATAATCCAGTTTGAGACCACTTTAACTGCCCTGGCTCAATGCTAGGGAATCCTAGGAACTGTAGTTGATTGTGATACCAGAACTCTCTGACAGAGGCTAAATGTCTCACAAAACTACAATTTCCCAAATTTTTTAGCATTGAGCCAGGGCAGTTAAAGAGGCCTCAGACAGGATTATTTCTGCAGTATGCTTTGGACCCATGTCTCTTCTAAATGGGAGAAACAGAAACCATAACTGAGCCCTGTAGTTATTGTTACTGTATTCTGGCTGAAATAAAGTTTGCATTCTATGTTTTTCCTCTCCTCTTCCCTGCTGCCTTAGTCCATGCTGTCTGACCAAAAGTAATTACATCTTAGGCAAAGAAAACTTCACTTTGGTTTCTGTGGAGAAACACAGGCAGAATAGAATATTCGGGACAGCCAATAGGAATCAGGCTGGGAAAAGTTGGGGGCTGCTCTCAGGAGCAAGTATAAAAGGTGGAGGAGCCAGTGATATTGGCAGAGTGTGTCAGGATCCTTAGGGATTTACAGCCAGGAAGGCTGGGGGGAATATTAGAAACCGTTTGAGAAGCAGATATAAAATAGAGCTGAGCTGATAGAGCTGAGCTGTGTGTATTGAGAATGTAACAAGTAACCTGTGACGTTAACAGCTAAGGAAGCCGGGAGCAGGTTCTGTGTAAACTAAGGGCCTTTACATACTGCCAGAAATAATGCAGCTTGAGGGCACTTTAACTGTCCTGGCTCAGTGCTAGGGAATCATGGGAATTGTATTTTTTTTCTGGGACATTAAGCCTTCTCTGTCAGAAAGCTCTGGTGCCACAATAAACTACAGTTCCCATGATTCCTTAGCACTGAGCCAGGACAGTTAAGGTGGCCTCAAGCTGCATTATTTCTGGCAGTCTGTAAAGGCCTTCAGTCAATGCGGGAACGTAAACATAGTGAATTTGTAACAAGTGAAGTAATTTGTATACTGTAACACAAGCTTCAGAACCATCCACCAAGAAAGATACAATCATAACTTCTGAATGTAAATAAAGTTCTTTTCTTTGTGTTCAACAAGGAGTTGCCTGAAGTAATTTACAGTTAACAACAAACACTACCAAAAGTAATAAAAACAGTTAAAATTAAAGACACTTCAGTTAGGGGTAGTGGGTGGAAAGCTGTCACATATAATTGATGCCAAGCATTTGGGGGTTTAAAGACCCATTGTGTTGGCATCTGTGAGATGGGGTCTCCACAGTTTGATTTTGAGATTGTATCTATCTATCTATCTATCTATCTATATCGATATATATAGCTATAGCATCATCTACTAGCATCATCCACTACTATCATCATGATCCTGCACAACAAAAGGCTTCTCAAGTTCCAAGGTTTCAAGCACAAGAAGAAAGAGAGCAAGGAGTTAATATTGGCAGAAGAGAAAGAAACAGAAGTTTCAGTTCATTTTCAGGAATTCCTCTGAAATTCCCAAGTCTCTGAAACAGGCCTTAGAGTTCACACATTCAGATAGAAGAGAGGCTAACAGGTTCTACAAAGCAGTTAAACCACTGAGATTTCAGCATGTTTCTTTGCCTGAAGGAGGCTCGATGTACTGGATCTGAATGCTGAATATATCCTTCAGCAGGTAGACCTTTCAGCTCAGAAGCCGCAAAGGCAAGCAAAGCAAGATGACATGGAAGCAAATGGAGCCAGAATCGGTAATACCAGAAAGGTACAATGATTTTATCCTGGCTCCATCTACTAAAGACTCCCACAGGAAATATGGGGAAAAAGAAGATCCTGTTAAGAACCAGCACAGGATAATGGTATGGTGACAGAAGAAACCAAGGTATCCAGATCATAGAATCATAGAATCATAGAGTTGGAAGAGACCACAAGGGCCATCCAGTCCAACCCCCTGCTATGCAGGGACTCCCAATCAAAGCATCCCTGACAGATGGCCATCCAGCCTCTGCTTAAAGACCTCCAAGGAAGGAGACTCCACTACTCTCCGAGGGAGTGTGTTCCACTGTCGAACCGCCCTCACTGTCAGGAAGTTCCTCCTAATGATGATGAAAAGGGGTATTGAAGATGAAAAGGGGTATTGAAGTTGTGCCCACATGTCTTTCAGGAAATGCCACAGACTGCTATGCAACATGAAGGAATGTGTGCATAAATAGGTTTTGGAGACCTCTTTACAAAAGCAAGTTTCTAAACAACATAACTGAGGTCACTCAAATATAAGCCATCAACAGTATTCCAGACAAACGGTATTACTAGCTTCTACAGCCTAAACTGGATGTCTTAGCCTTGAAGGAAATGCATCCTGAAATCATGTAGGGTTAGTTTGTATATGTATGTGATTTCTCCACCCAACTGCTGCTATTGAATGTGTGAAATTTCCCAAGTGATAAGGGATACATGTATGGTCATCCTTTCTTTCATTCTTAAAATGTGTTTTTTAACTGACTTTCATCAGGCGGGTATCAGGGAGAAGTACAAAAGAAGACTTAAAATGGTCATACAACAACAACAACAACACAGTAATACATTTGCAGGTTTCAGATTCACAGTTTTGACTATTCATGACTTTGTAACTGCTGGCCTCTTCACCCTTCTCCTCCTCATCCTCCCACCCAGCCAGTCAAAAGCAAATGTTCCCCCCTTTGCATATTCTTTATTTCCAAAGCCCTTCTCTTTGAATCCGATGTTTGCAGCCACCATCAGGGAGGATTCTGCTACTCTCCCCTCCTCCTCCTCCTCTTCCTCCTCCTCTTTGCCCTCTCTCCCAGCCAGGTAAAAGCAACACTGGACCATTCCCTGCTTTGCCAAACTTTGCATCCTCCTCATTTCCAAAGTCTTTCCACTTAGAATTCGATGTCTGCAGCCACCATCAGAGAGGATCCAACCTCTTCCCTCCCCTTCCTCCTCCTCCCCCTCCCTCCAGGCCAGAAAAAAGCCAAATCATACCTTCCTTTTGTGCTAGTGACTGCAAACATCAGATTCAAAGTGGAAGGACTTTGGAAATGAGAAGGATGCAAAGTTTGGCAAAGCAGGGAAAGATACAGTGTTCCTTTTGTCTGGCCAGGAGATGGGAGAGAGAAGCTGAATCCTCCCTAATGGTGGCTGCATCCTCCTTATTTCCAAAGCAGTTACAAACATTGGATTCAGAGTGGAAGGACTCTGGAAATGAGGAGGTAGAAAAGACTTTGGAAATGAGGAAGATGAAAAGTTTGGTAAAGCAGGGAAAGGTACGGTGTTGCTTTTGTCGGGCTGGGAGAGATGGGGAGGAGGAGGAGGAGGAGGAGAAAAGACAGTGGATCCTTTGCTGCAGTTAACATCAAATTGGAGGCACTTTGAAAATGTGGGGGAGGCTATGTGTTGCAAAGTTGCAAATAGAGTTATGGGTGGTGCTCTTGGTGGAAGAGGACTCTTTATCATTCATGTTTGGGGAGGGCTAACCTACTTGCAGTTTTTCCACTTTCGTGGGGGTCCTCTGCCCCCAACTCCCATGAATGTGGAGGGGTGACTGTATCATAAAAGCCATTCACAAACAATACTAGAACAACTTCAACAAAATATACTGAAATACAGTGGGAGAGACTAACCAACCAAAACTGCACAAGTGAACAGGAAAATCTTCATCTGGCACTGATAGGATATTACAGTTGGCACCAGACACATTTCTATAGGCGTTCCATGAATAAAGCATAAAATCATAGAAGACTGTCCCTCGCTGCCATATAGTGTAGAAGAGCCTTCATGTTGTATGTCAATGTGTAGAGACCCTCCCTAGCTGATCTTAAGAGACAAACAGGCACATACAAGGTGAGCACATCTTCAGATATTTGGGACATAAACATAAACTGTACAATGTCCTAACGGTTGAAACCAGAACTGCAAATTGGGCCCAAAAGTAATACAGGGTGAGTCTCCTTTATTCGAAATGCTTGGGACTAGAAGTGCTTTAGATTTTGGATTTTTGTGGATTTTGGAATATTTGCATATACATAATGGGATATCTTGGAGATGGGACCCAGGTCTAAAAATGAAATTCATTTATGTTTCATGTACACCTTATACACATAGCCTGAAAGTAATTTTATACACAATATTTATAATCATTTTGTGCATGAAACAAAGTTTGTGTACACTGAACTATGAGAAAGCAAAGATCACTATCCCAGCTACCCACATGGACAATTTTGGATTTTGGAGTATTTTGGATTTGGCTATCTAAATAAGAGATATTCAACCTGTACTGAGTTTACTACCAGTTACCAAGAAGAATGGAGGAAGACGGGTAGCTGACATGTTTTGTGTAATTCAGTATTATGTTTAATATGAAGATACTGAAGAAGGGAACAGAATCAGAAGATCTGATGGTATGTCCTTCCAAATGAGAGGGAACTATTGCAGCAAAGATAAGGTACTGTTTAGATCAGGGGTAGGCAACTTTTTTGAGCCGGGGGCCGGGTTGCTGTCCCTCAGACAATTGGGGGGCCGAAGCACCATAAATAAATAAATAAATAAATAAATAAATTTAATAAAAAAAAAACAATTAAAAAAAAAAATATGCGTGTATACTCTCTCAGCCCCAGAAAAGCCATGGCAAAACCCCTGTGGAGATTTTGCCAAGAAAACCCCAAGAACAAGTAATAACAACAATAATCAATATCATCATGGTGGGCGGCGGCGGCAGCGGTGGCGGCGGCAGGACCGGCCTAGGGCTGGTCCAAAGGCCTCGGGACCTTAGGTTGCCTACCCCTGGTTTAGATCAATGATTCCCCAGCCACCTCAGCCAACAGCCAGGAATTCTGGGAGCTGAAGCCCAACCACTGGAAGGACCAAAGTTTGGGAATCACTGGCTTAGATTATGTTTATTTATTTAGTTTTCTCCCAGCACGGGACTTAAAATAGTTAACAAGGCTAAAACAAAATAAAGCTAAATTCTGATAACAAAAATGTTAAAACATAATTTAACAAGTTATTATATTAATATAATACAATATTTTTTAAATTTTAAAATCACTTATAACAACAAAGATAAAAAAAAAACACTCCATACAAAAGACTCCATACAACCATTTAATGACTGCTTAGATGAAAAGGCTTTTGTCTGCTGGTGAAAGAAGAACAGAAAAATTCTGCATTCTAGGAACAGATGAAGAAGGCTTTCTCCTGTGTTCTCATGGGACTACATAATCACTGTGCTAAACAATCAGAAATTTTAATCAATCAAGAAGTATCCAACTTACAATAAAAACAAATGGTATAAGGAGCAAAGGAACAGAAATATGTGCAGTTATCTTACACGATACAGAATTTCTGATAATGTACCCTGTTTGTCTACAGTGAGGATGAGAGAACATGTGGCTCTCTGTATTCTCCTGAACTCCCATGATCATTCACCAATGAAATTCCACAACATCTGGAAGATATCTGGTTCCCTGTCCATGGTTCATGAAACTCTGTAAAAGTGCCAGGTGCAGAAATAGTACAATAATTTTATTGTACCTGGGGAATCATAAGTTTCAACGTCCTCCTGCATGTTTTTCTTTCCACAATACTAGAGAATTGGCATGTTGGGGAGACAGTTGTGGCTTAGTCTTCTTTATGACATACTTGTTGTCTATAATCTAGGATCATTATTTTTGTAGGTCACAAGCCTGCAGACATGTTAGGAACCCAGGTGTTCTGTATCATCTGACTAGTACTGATTTCCTCTGTGATCTTGAATTACTCAATAATCAAAGGAATCAAATGTGATGCCTATGAAAAAGTCCTAGGATGCATATTCAAGATTACTTAACACAGATTAGCTGTTTTTCCACACTTTTTATTGTTTATGAGGTACAACTGGGATATGGAAGTATAGGTTCAGACGCTCTTATCTGAAATATTTGAGATAAGTGTTTGGATTTTGGAGTATTTGCATATACATAATGGGGGATCTTGAAGATGGAACCCAAGTCTATGCAAGAGATTCATTTACATTTTGTGTACACCTTATTTTTAATATTTTTAATAATTCTGTTCACGAAATATAGCTTGTGTACACTGAACCATCAGAAAGCAAAGGTGTCACTTTCTCAGCCACCCATGTGGATTATTTTGGAGTATTTCAGACTACAGAATTCTGGATAACCTGTATCAAAAAACTATTTCCATCTTTGGCCAAGGAGTAGTGGCTAATTAATTCAGATTCAATTAATCTGAAAAGAGTGTGGTCCTGTTACATGTATTCATAGAAAATGGCGTTCCATTCTCTCTCCCAAGAAGAACTTCAAAACTGTAAAGTTATTTCCTTTTTTTCTTTTCATTGTAGCAGAACTTTCTTCAATAAACAATAAAAGGAACAAAGTGACAGAAGGAGGAAATTGCTTTTCTGTAGAAACACCTTCTTTTCCTAGTTTCTTCCTGTTTTAAAAGTCACCTTTAAATCTAAAGTGAAGAACACAGGAAATCTATTTTGTAGGAATAAGTCATTTTTCAGAAAAATATATGAAAGCTTCCTTTCCCCTCTTTAATAACAGAAATGTGTTTAGCATTAATGTAAGAAACACATAAGGGCTCAGGCACAAAAGAGCAACAGCATAAAACCATTTTTGGACTTACAACATCAGTTCATTTGAGACTATTTATATGCTAAATTTCTTTGAATAAATAAAAACGGCTTTATTATACAAATGTCTCATAGCACACATTGCAGAACTGCCAGAGCCATTGGAGAAGTCTGTAAAATGGTATTTGTTCATGCAAAATTGCATCACTTTGGAATAAATTGGAGGCAGCCACTCACTTTAACACGTTTAACTCTGTTATTAAAGAATTTCAAAATGCTTTCCAATAAATACTTTTTGGGACAAAAGGAAATGAACAAAAATGTGCATGCCCTTGATTAGGGCCTGCTAAAACTGTCAAAAAATCCATAATGAATACATTCAAGCATCTAGTGTTAGAAGTATACCTTTCACATCCGGCCGATACTGCAGTCCATCATCCTTCTTTCCCAATAAGCTAGTGTCATCTGAGTCTGTTTGTAGGGAATATTTTTTAAAAAGAAGAAGATCCAAAGTCAATTATTGATTTCTGTAACATATTAGTACCCAAGGAGAAAATTGAACAGCAGGAGGTTGACAAACCGAATAGCCTGAATCCTATTTTAAGCCCTAACTAGAGTAGATGTACTGAAAGTTGAATTTAGTAAAGTATTAACCTACCAAGTTACCAATGATTTTCTGATATGGCTACAAAAATGTTATTGTCTGGGGAACCTTTCACACAACACAATTATATCACTATATTCCATTTTAACTGTCATGGCAGCATCCTGTGGAATCCTGGGAAAGATATTTTCATGAAGTATTTAAAGAGCTCTAGTGCCTTTAACCAAACTACAAACCACAAGATTTCACAGGATAGAGCTACGGCAGTTGTAGTGACATAAGTGTATGGTATGAAAGTACTGCCTTTAATCTCTTCATGTAGTTTAAGGTTTGAGCTCCAAGAGAGGCTGGAAGGGTAAAGTTGTCCAACCCTTTCCCTCCCTCCAAGGTTTGGTACCTTCCCATTTTCCACATATACAGTGAACCAAATGGAAGTAGCAAAAGGTGATCAAAACAGATCACTTTTTATGTTTAGTCAAGCTATTTTGTTTCAGCAGCAGCAGCAGTAAAATGAGCCAATCTTCACATTAGGAAATGTCATGACTAAAGAATATGAAAACCCTAATTCCCTCTTCTTATAATCATCATTGATAGTGCCTTAATTCCTACAGTACCATAACATTATTTCTTTAAATCCCTCCATTTTATAAAAACACCCACAAGGCTAGACTATGTTCAGATCCCTGTATGTTTCACAATTCTGCATCAGCACAGAAAAGAGCAGATGCTTCCAACTGCTATGGATGTAAAAATAGTATTTTAACTGTGCTAATAAGATATGATGAAGTTACAGAAGCAAAAAAAGTTGGTTTGATAAGATGTATAGTGGTCAAAGGCTGGCTCTTTATTGCTGTAAGAGCTGATTGTCCCTCCTCTCTCTTCTAAATAAATTATGCAGCATAACAAAGTATGAAGATTTGCTTCATTTTTTATACATGGCACAGAATTATTTAATATTTCTGACACAGTCCTGAACAAAACGATCGGGGTTTGACTGTTTGTTTCTTTTCTATGGGAATGCACATCTCCATGTACATTTCACAAAAACACTGCTGCCATTGGGGATGTGTAAAGAGAGAAGAGAGAGTGTAAAGAGAAGCTTACACTCAGAGCAATGGACAAAATTACAATACAGATGAACGCACATGCACTAATGCACTTGGAACCATCAAGTGCTGTTACATTTTCTTGTTATGAGGTCACAACCCCTGACACAGAAAGAGTGTGCAGAATTCCTAGTAAACCAGTTTAAGTGGGCAACAGTGTTTCTTTCCCAGAATTCAAAAAGAAGAGATTTCAATAAAAATTTGGAGCATGCATCTCATGTCTTTCCAAGTGCAGCCATTATAGAGCAGGAGTGGGAATAATGTAGCCCTCCAGATGTTGTTGGGCTGTAATTCCTGGCAGCCATCATGGTCAGGGGTGAGGAATCCTGGGAGTTGTAGTGCTGCAAAATCTGAAGGGCCACATGAGTCCCACCTGTTATAGGGAACTATCCTTGTGAAGTGGCTGATACTAAGGGAAAAATGGACCCTGAGAGAATACAAGAGGCAGGGACAGGAAAAAAAATGACAGCTCTGAAGGCTTTGTCGTGTAAGGCGCTGTTCTGGATAAGTTTATTACAAGAGGAGCAGATTTACTGCTCTTTATCTCATTGTGCAATAAATTTTTCTTCCATTATCACATAAACCTGGCCAATGTCAAGTGACACTATTCTTCTGGCTTGAGGGGGTGAAAGTACTGTTGAGGAAACATCTCCTAGGATGTTTCTGCTGTTAGGATTAAGGATGTTTTTCAACTTTCAACTTTTAACTGTGTGACTTGCCCTGGGATCAAGACCTAGAAAGGTTGGTTATAAATATTTTAAACAAACAAAACTAACTGTAGTTTAATTCAGAGATAATTTAGTCAAAATGGGAAATGTTCATTTCTTGATGAAGAATATGCAAAATAATTGTGCTCAGAGTTGATTATTTCTGCAAGCTTACATGTGAATTTTTGGCATGTAATCTAAAAACTGACTCATGATTTCTGAAGCAAGATATAAGCTAGTGCCAGAAACACAGAAAAACTGCAGTCTTTTCCTCCAGTGTACCCACCTGATTATCCAGGTTGCCTGATATCATCTGAGATCTATCCTTTCTTATCAGCATGTCTGTATAGATTCTTCTCACAAAGGGGAATCTTTTGCCTTCATCACATTGCCCAAAGGGATGCTAGACCATGAGAACATATCCCTCTTCTTTTCTAACATCCCTCAGCTATTTTGACAGTCAATCCTAATTCCATTGTGAAACATAGGCCTTTTATGTGAGGGCACTGATATGTGCCCAACTGCATTTTGTCCTTGGATATTCCTCCAAGCCCTGAAGCACCAATAAATGGAGTGGCAACAGAGACAAGAGGAGAGAGAAAGAGAAGTATCGTAGTATTACTATTTTTTGCAGCTTCTGCTGACTGAGTGCTCCAGTGTTCAAACTGCACAGCAGGGGAGAATAGAAAAACTGAAGAGGTCCAATAAATAAATAAATAAATATTCATGTAACGGTGTTTCACCACTAATGATGTTGCAGACAAATATCCAATAAGATAAATGTTGTCCATCAAAAAAGGTGACAGCCCTATAACACAAGACATTCTCCTTGGGCAGCCATGGGCAGAACACATCAAAATATGTACGTTTTTATTGCAGTAAAATCGATTGAGAACAGACTCATGAATGACACTATGAAGTGCAAAAGTCATGGAAACACTCAGCTTCCACTGTTTCCAGGGTTGTAT
The DNA here is from genome assembly GCA_026167975.1 of Phrynosoma blainvillii. Lineage (NCBI taxonomy): Eukaryota > Metazoa > Chordata > Lepidosauria > Squamata > Phrynosomatidae > Phrynosoma > Phrynosoma blainvillii. Next base: position 135,928,273 of record JANUYF010000004.1, on the reverse strand, counting down.
GATTTTCGCCATTAAAATGGAAGGAGTGGGAGAAAATCTATATTTTGTGCCATCTACATGAATTATGTGAAGTACACATATTATTCCTTCATTAAGACATATATGTACTTCGTTTGTTTGACAGAGGGGCGGGGTACAAATAAAACTTTTATTATTATTATTATTATTATTATTATTATTATTATTATTATTATATTTGTATGAATTCTCTTATTTTGCAGAATCTATTGTCTCTGTACTATGGCTAGTCCTCAGATAGGGGCAGAAGTCATGCAGGGCACTGAGAGACACACATTTCTTTCTGGAAATCTTACCCAACAACTTCTCTGGCTTTTCACATTTCACCGAAGATTGTCAAACACTTACTTAGAAACCCCTAATTTGAATGTGTGTACATTTTAAAATAAAAGCAGAGCCTTTGGGGCAGGTTAATACTGTACATATTCATACATTTTGTATCCTTCCTGTGCTTTTCTAAAACCCCCCTGACTTAAAAATAATTACCTCTCTTATGTCTTCTAGTAAATGGTAACTATCTAGTGAGAAAAGTTAAAAGTACCTGAGCAATGTCCAAGGTGTCTGATATCAATCTGTTCTTGTCTCAGGCAAGAAGCTTCTCGAACAAAGCATGGGTTATTATAGGAACTTCCATCAGATGCACAAACAGGGTTGAAACTGTAGCCACTACAGTCTATGTTGCACACACACCTGTTTACACAAACATACATTTAGATGTAGACCACTCGCTTGAGAACTTCATAGATATGACATTCTTCTGTTTGCATGACATGTATGAAAGGCAAGCATAACCTTCATTAAGACATATATGTACTTCATTTAATCATACGGATGAACAGAACCATCTAATATGTACTCATGAACCTAAAGAGGGAAGCACATAAGACTGAACGCTGAAGCACACAGCTGGCAAATCAGGCTGGGACTGTGGCGACCACACAGCCCGTTCCCAAAGCAGGCTGCTGCCGTGGTCCCAAGCCGGCACCGTCAGAACCCAGATTATATCAGCTTCTTTTTATCTAGTCCAAAGGACCAGATCTCAACACCAGAGCAGCTTCCAGCCACTTTGAGGGTATGCATCATCTGAATGCCACACCTGCACAGCAGCCAGAAGCCGCCTTATTTGGCCTGTGTGTTTTGGGAGAGGATATGAGTCTATTTTTTATTTTGTGTTAGGCATCTCCAAGACATATCGAAATTATGGCAAGCTTAACACAGGGTTTTCTTACCTAGGTTTATTCAGAGGATGCCTTCCATTGCTTTCCCTATGAGGGAGGGTGACATGCCCAAGGTCACCCACTGAGTTTCCATGGCTGAGAAGATATTCAACCTTGATCCCTCAGATTCCTAGTCCAACAACAAAACCATGCTGACTATACATCCCTGAATGTATACCTTTGATTTTCTGCCCAACACTAGAAAAGTTATACCATCTCCGTTCCAAGTGGTAAAAGGTATACAAGGGGTTTTGTAAAGTAATAATTATCACTCGAAGTTATTACAGTTTATTGATGAAATTTTGTCAGTGTCATCATTCATCCCTAAGTGCATGATATTGAGAAAATCAGCTCTCTATGTCCTTTATTTTTGTTACAGGTTGTGTCAGAAGTGATTAATCTGTAAAATGGAGAAGACTGAGCCTCACAGTGTGATAAAGTTCCTGCATTTGAAGGGTAATAATGCCCAGCAAATTCACAATGAGATGATGGTAGTTTATGGAAACAATTGCCCATCTTATGACACTATTGTGAGGTGGAAAAGGAATTTCCAAACTGGTCATAATCTCCCTCACAGACGAGCCAAGACTTGGAAGACCATCATTGATGGATGATGCGGCCACAGTGAAGAATCCTGGAAGATAGACGAGCAACCATCCAAATGACCGTGAATGAAACTGGTCTCAGTTATGGTAGTGTGTGGAAAATTATTCATTATGAACTGCACATGTTTAAGGTGTCTGCACACTGGGTTCTATGTTTGCTAACCCCTTTCCAGAAACAAACATGGTGTGACCTTTCAAAACAGATGTTGACGCTGTTTGAACAGGATGAAGAGGATTTTTTGGGTTATCATGGACGAATCTATCAGTATGATCCAGAGACCAAAACCATGAGCATGGAGTGGAAGCATGCCAATTCCCCTCCCCTCAAAAAGGCAAAGGTGCAAAAGTTAGCAAGGAAGGTCATGCTCTCAGTTTTTTGGGACTATCATGGAGTCATTCTCATAGACTACCTTGCAAAGGGACAAACCATTACTAGCACATACTACAGCAATCTTCTGGACAAGTTGCGAGATGCTCTGAAAAAGAAACACCACGGTATGTTGTCTAGAGGCATTTGTCTCCTAGCTGATAATGCACCAGCTCACTCATCTCAAGTTGCAGTTAAGAAAGCAAGGGCATGTGGCTTTGAGACCTTGCAGCATCTTCCTTATTCTCCTGACCTCGCACCAAGTGACTTTTTGTTCCCAGAAATGAAAAATCTGTTACAGAGTTGCCAATTTGACAACACAAATGACATCTTTCATGAAGTGGAAGAGTGGTTTAAGGCGCAACTGCAGACTTCTACAATAATGGTATTTGGAGGGTCAAGAAATGCTGGGACAAATGTGTAAATCTGGATGGTGACTAGGTAGAGAAAAGTTAACAACTACAACTACAAATCAAAACAAACTTTCTGTCAATTTTTTAAAAGGTGATAATTAAAACTTACAATACCCTCTCATACATGTCAGATTTTGTCTTTGTTCAAAAATAGTATGAAGAAGACAAGTCAGTACAAACTTTTGTTCCTTCTTACAAATGAAGATAAAGTTGGTACCGTTGTAGGTTGTGTTTTTTTTTTAAACCTACAGCAGAAAATAAACCACAGCAAGAAAACCTTTATTCATGCTTTTGAAAACCCTGTCACAGAAGTTTGATTATGCAGGTCTGGATTACTTCCTATCATATTCAATAAACTCACTGCCAACACAGGGTTGCAAAAGAGAGAGCTTACATGTGTATGTGTATAAGCCTTCAAGTCATCTGTTAACTTAATGTTGACCCATGAATTTCATAGGGTTTTCCTAGGCAAGGAATACTCAAGAAGTGGTTTTGTGAGCGCATTTCTCTGGAAATATTGCCCATACCACTTTGCATTCCTTGGCAGTCTCCCATTCAAGTATAAACCAGGGCTGTCCCTGATTAGCTTCCAAAGATCAGATGGGCCTTTAGGGTATTTAGGCAAGGGTATACATACCAAACTTCTTTATACAGTGGGCAAAGTGCCTTTATAACTATAACTCTGCCTAATCTATATCCTCCCCCTCTAACGCCAAAACTGAATACAGTTTTATATCGTAGCTTGATAAGTACCTGAAAATACTTTCCTTTTCCCATTTTGATTGGCTCAGACAGACATCAGGAACAAAGGTTTATTAAGACATTGCTCATCCAGCATAGCTATGAAGACCTGTTCTATAGCTGTGCACAGACATTTATATATGATAGCAATATATATATATATTGCCATTTCGGGAGCGACTCTGTTCTCCAGAGAATGGGTTGAAGCCTGGGAGTTATGAGCATCATAATAAATTTGGTATCATCTAACAACTAATATTCAGTTACAGAGCACCCAGCTTTACATAGATGTGCTTATTTATATTTCATGGACAAAACTGAAAAGGGAGATGCAACAATAAAGCAAGGAATTTCTTGTTTTCTCATATAGGTTGAAAATATTTTTGGTAACCTCAGCAGAGCTGGGTAATTCTTTAAAATCTGTTGTAACTTTATATTTAATATGTTTTAGACTATTTAAATTATTTTTATTGCTTTAAACTGATTTAACCTGTTTGTTTTAATTTTAATGGTTAAGGCACCCTCAGATCTTTTGATATAAGGAATTATTTTAAAAAAAATTAAAAAAAATGCTTTTGGGTCATATGCCACCAACTGGTTGTTGCACAGATGTCCTTGGACTAAATTGTCAGTTTAGATGTGCTCTCACACATACCAGAATCCATTTCTGACCTTTCAAGTTTTTCGAATTAAATAGCCTGAAAAGAGAAGGCATGAGGGAGAAGAGCAGAGCAAAACAAGAATAATGCTGGAATATCTACAGAAATTATGCTAGCCCCATAGCATCATTAGAGAAAGATGCTGTACGGCTTCTTGTGTAGCCTTTCCTGTTATTTTATTTCTTCTATGCAAGTTTAACAGTTTGACCTATGCATTTCATAACTTGATAACAACAATATTAGGTGATGATTTAAATATGTGAATAAAATATCAGAGATTAAACACAGGCCTGCATGCCTGAAAACTGGAAAAGGCTCTTGTACCTTTCATGGTTGTGTAAGACAAGCAACACCTGCTGACATTCCCTTTTCAAATCAAACATTAAAGATTCAGGAAATCTCAACAGGTTTAACTCTGGCAATCCTAAAAACACCACAGGCATAGGCTTCAGATCATATCACTTTAAGTTTTTCAAAAGAGAAATTCATTGGCAATATGGCAAGCGTGAAACAATTATAGTCTGGGTTTCTATTTGTGAACCAGACTCAATTTTCCCAAGCTTGACTTTACTGAAAGTATGCATGTGTCAGTACAAAAATGTTTACACTATTACCTTTGTGTGTGTGCATGTACCTTCACGTCACCTGTCAACTTATGGTGACACCATGAATTTCATAGGGTTTTCTTAGACAAGGAACACTCAAAGGTGGTTTTGCCAGCTCCTTCCTCCAAAATGTAGCCTACAACACCTGGTAGTTGTTGGTGGTCTCCCATCCAATTATTAACTAAGGTTGACCCTGCTTAGTTTCCAAGATGAGACTGGATCTGGTGCCTTTGTGTATTTAGTCCCACAGTACCATTATTCTAGCAGACAACTGTGCACATTTATACATGATCCATGAGCCGTAGACCACAATAGTACTATATGCAGATAATTACATAATAACTATAATAATTATATAATCATTAACAACTATTAAATCTTTAGCTTGCCCATTTTTTCAGTACTGAAGTTTCACTGAAGAGAACTGAATGTTTGCCTAGAGTGAAATAACCTTTTCAATTTTCTGACATTTCAATATGTTCCTTAGTTTTGTGTGCATTTTCAAATGTAAACCAATTCATGAGCTTGTCAAGATTTAAATAGAAACCTACATTTAACTACTTTTTACAATTTATGGTAAGATTAAAGGGTAGTGCCAACAATATGGCTGTGCTAGCTGGGAATGGGGGGTGGTTGTACAGCGAAAGTCCATAAAGGTACATTTTCCAAGTACTGAGTTTACACAGTCGGCCCTCGGTATCCATGGATTCTTTATCCATGGATTCAAGCATCCATGGATTGAAAATATTCCAAAAAATATAAATTCCAACAAGCAAACCTTGATTCTGTCATTTTATTTAAGGGACACCACTTTACTATGCCATTGTATTTAATGGGACTTGAGCACCCAAGGATTTTGGTATTCATGGGGGGTCCTAGAGCCAAACACCAGCGGATACCAAGGGCTCATGGTACTTATATGGCAGTGAGTGTAGCAGTGAAGAAGATCTAGGCTTTAAAAGCAATAGTATTGTAAATAAGATGAATATTTAAATAAACTACTAGATAAGTGAGACAGCCAGTGTGGTAAATTAGTTTGAGTACTGGACTACGACTCTGGAGACCAGGATTCGATTCCCAGCTCAGCCATGAAACCCACTGGGTGACCTTGGGCAAGTCACATGCTCTCAGCCTCAGGGGAAGGCAATGGCAAACCTCCTCTGAACAAATCCTGTCAAGAAAACCTCATGATAGGTATGCCTTATGGTTGCCATCCGTTGGAAATGACTTAAAGGCATACAAAAACAACAACAAGGCAGTGAGTTGGTGTGTGGGGCTAATTTTTCTGGCCATTCGGTCCTTGCTCAGTTGATAAGATGGATGCCCCCTTGTTAAGAATATCAGTTGCTTTGCCAGGTGCTAAAGGAATACCTAGGGTACAGTTTTGTCATTTTCTATAAAGACCTAAACCAACATACTGCAGCAGCGTGAAGTGGAATTTCCATAAAACCCAACCTAGTCATTGTGACCAACATATTGGCTTCTTTTTCTCCGTAGGAAACCAAAGCTGCCTTGAGAGAGGTGATGTTCCATCCCAAGCGTTGCTATGGATACGTCCAGCCACAAAGCGTCCAGCAGTACCGTTCAACCCTTTCAGTGTCATTCAAGGGTAACTGGAAACAACAGGTCACTAAGCAGAGTGCCATAATGTGTTCAAATGCCCATTTGGAGGGGGTCACACTCACAAAACAAGGAAGGATACTGCACTCCTCATCTCCCTGGACTTTGGGAAGAAGGCACTTGTCTTCAGAAGCCATGTCGCTCTCAGTCTGAATACCTATTTATTTGTGTCTTTTGTATCCTGCGCCACCCTCCCAGGAGGCTCAGGGCATCACTCAGCCTTTTTATCCTCATAGCAACTTTGTAGTGTAGATCAAGCAAAGACAAAGAATACCTGGCTCAAGGTCACTCAGTGAGCTTCATAACCAAGCTTAGATTTCACACAATAATATTCCTGCTTATATTGGGCCAAGTACACCCCTATGCAACACACAATCTAAGTATGGCTCTAACAATGTCTCTTCCTTGTTAGGGGGACTGACATTTCTTAATGTTAGGGGGATTATTTTCTGTCACTCTCATCCACTATCCTTTAGGACAGGGGGTAGGCAACCTTTCCCCTTTAAGGGCCGAGGGACTTCAGCTCCTGGAATCCCAGGAGCTATTGACCAACATGGGACTATTGGCCAACATGGCTGAGGCTTCTGGGCGCTGAAGTCCCTTGGCCCTTAAAGGGGAAAGGTTGCCTACCCCTGCTTTAGAAATTAATGCTTATTAATATTGTCAAAGCTCACAGCATTGCCTCTATCTCAGGGGTTGGCAACCTACAGCCCGTGGGCCGCACCCGGGCCGCCAACCCCTGCCAACCGGTCCCCGCCGCCGATGCGCGCGCTGCCGCCACCACGCACATCGTTGCCACCATTTTGTTTGCCAAAATGGTGGCTGCGACTCGTTTGCACATGCCCAGTACCCCCCCGGCCCGGCGGAAGACCTGGGGACCAGCGACCAGCCCTAGGTAAGTAAACCTTGCCAACCCCTGCTCTATCTCTTCGGGTGGGAAATCATTATCTGTGAAGATCTTTTCATTGGGTGCCAGCACATGCAGAGTCAATGCAATTTTTATAATCTGCATTATCCCCTCAAATCTGAGGGAGGCACAAAACTTGACCAAAAAAAGTCTCTCTTGGTTCATGGGTGCACATCCATCCCTTAATGGCAATAGCTGTACCATCAAATGACAGTGTTCTGGGCAGGCATACAAGTGATGTTTGGATCCCATCCACACACACACCTTCTAAAAAAAATGAGCTTCTGTTACACATCATTAACTACATTTTTATATTATGGATTGTTTTTCTGAAGGATTCTCTTTGGGAAACACAAACCCTGAAGTACCCTCTGAACCTTGTAAGTTTTGGTGTCATTCTTTGGATATCATATATGGAATAGGTAGTTCTAGCTGTTATTTGTGAGTTGAGCAGAGTAGATTGTGGAAATCTCCACTGCTGAAGCCTTCCTCCACTATGGTTGATCTCCATGGCATTCATCTTTGGTGCTGATCTTATCACCTAGGAATGTAGCCTTCCCATTAATCAGACTGAAGGCAGAAATAACTCTCAAGAGGCACATTTTATTCTCCAGTTGCAGTAAATACAAAGTAACTATTTACAAGTAGATCAGAACACCAGCAGGCAGGAACAAAAAGTATCAACAGAGCTAACCAGCTAACCCCAGCAGAAGAAAAAGACAAAACTCTACCCCCAAACTGAGGGCTTAATTCATTTGTGGACACTTCAAAGTCCAGCCTCTCCTTGTGACTCATAGTCACGTGGACAATGGTTCTCACAAAACATGATGACCTAATACGTTTACACTTGCCATCCGTGTTCCCAGACACAAACTGTCCTTGACTATCTTCTCTTGTGATTGTTTTTCGTATTCCACCTGCAGGCAAAGTTTCCCATGTTGTCATTTTTCACTCAGACTACAATTCCCACATCTGTACATTTCCACACATAAGTTACATTTTCCAACAAGGTCCCTCCTTTGCTGTTGTTTGATTGCTAAGTGAAAATTTTCCTATTCCAGCAAATGTTTAGGAACTGATTGTTTGATATAATGAATTTTCTGTTTCAATGCTTTGAATATATACTTTAAAATTAATGATCTATATGGTTTTAATTCTACAGTCCATTTGATATTATTTTCCTCTTGACTTTTTGTATGGTGTAGCTATATCAGGCTATATTTTACAGAATAAAATGCATCTCATTTTATTCTGTAATCCACCTTGAGTCTGGGGCTATGCAGACGGGCAGGAAAAGGTGACCTGAAGCTGCCTTTTCCCTAAGCTGCAGCAACCGCACTGCCTGCCCCAAGGATGCCCTAAATGGGGATGGAGCAACTGCACTGGGGGGAGTCAATGCAGCTTTTCCGAGGCTGTATTGAAGCCCCAGCAACCGCAATGCCAGCCCCAAGGACGCTGCAAAGGGAGATGGCGCAACCGCATGGGCCAGCAGCGGCTGCTTTAATTTTTTTTGTTCTCTCAAACGCATGCACACGTGCGCAGAAAAACATCCCTGTGCACCTGTGCAGGACCTGTCATAGGCTAGTATACAGTCTGTCACTCTCTGTGTACAAGGATGACTGAAGTTTGGCATCCCTGTGCACCTGCACAAGACCAGTTATAGGGTGGTATACAGTCTGTCATTTTGTCTGTACAAAAGTGACTGAAGTTCAGCATCCCTGTGCACCTGCGCAGGACCTGTCATACACCCACAGATCATGCAAGGATTCACTGATCTCAGCTTCCCCCAAGTACTAGGTACCGTAGACAGGTGCCACTGTCTGATTGTGCCACCCTTGGGGCGAAGGAACGAGTTTGTCAACTGAAAAGACACCTATTCCATCATCCTCCACAAAACATGTCCCATACAGATCAGGGTAGAGGGGAGAGTTACATGCAAGGGAGGTTTGTGTGGACAGACTGGATACATGCAGCTGGTGGTCATGCAAGGGGCATGGTTAATAGGACATATGGACAAACATTACTCCAAGAGCCCCCCCAAGCATGCCAGGAAGTGGTGTGCAGGTCTTATGCACACCTGCACAGAAGAGGTCACAAAAGTCTCTTTCCTGCAAATTGCTGTGTATATTGACAGCAAGCGTACATGCAACAGAATGCATTTATTGGCATAACAGAGTACAGTTGCTAGGGTGCGTTGCCATTAGGGTTAGGGTTAGGGTTCTAATATTCAAGCCCATCTGCGCCAGTGCATCCACACCTGGAAGCATAGGGCGCTTTAAATTAAAGCCTGCATCGTAGGGCGCATGCTCTGGATCGCCAACTCAATTTCCGCCGCACATGTGGCGGTGCATTTATACAGCTGTTTTCTGGTGCACCAGTGTCGCTGCATATATACGCACGTGTGAAGGTGTGCATCTTCACCAAAGGAGTGGAAAAATGGCTCCTTTTTGGAGTGGCTTTTTTCAGCATACGACGGCTAGAGGGCACTTTCCTGGGGACCTTTAGGCATGCATCGTCTAAATGTCACACTTACAAGTCACCTTCAAAGCACCTCTTTTTGCCTGTCTGCATAGCTCCTCCCACTTTCAAGGAAAAGGCAGGATATAAACAAAGGAAGCAATTGATTAGTTGATTGGTTGATTGATTGATTGATTATAGCCAGGAAATGTTGGCCTTTTTGAACTGACACAACCAGCCAAGCCACAGCAACTCTCTCCTCCCACTATTATTCCCATTATCAACCTCCACCTGAGAAACTGAGGGGCGAAGCAGACGAGCAGGAAAAAGTTGGCTTGAAGCTGCCTTTTCTGAAGCCACACTGAAACCCCACAAACCACACCACCAGCTCCCAAGGTGGCTGGAGTGTGCACGTCATGACCACACAGCACGGTTTCAAGCTGCACTGCTGGGTACTTTTTTTTTTTAACTATCCCCACCACCATCCCTGTCCCCCACCACCTTCAGAGGAGTGCACTGTCGGCAAGTGCCATCCCATTGCATGACCGTCCCTGTGAACCTGCAAACATTTGCACGTGCAGCACTTCACTGGGACAGGGCATCAGAGCAGAGGTGTGCCCATGCAGATGCCAGCAAGGTACAGTCTCATGGAGTTGAGTACAATGTACACAAAAGGTACAGTCATGCCTCCTTTTATCCCCCCCCTTCACCCTAAATGCCTCTTTGACTGTCTCTTTTGTGTACGTTGTACTCAACTCCATGAGAGGTTCTATGGTTTCATTTGGGCATTGCCACTCCCACCACTTGTGTACAGCAGCTCTGTCTCTTTTAAATGTGCTCCTGCGACGGGGTGTTTACATGCACAATTAGGGTTAGAGTTTGGAAAGAGCCCCTTTAGAGCCGCACTGGCATTCGTGCATTTATATGAACATGCAAAGGTGTGCACTTTCCAGGAAGAAGCAGAAAAAAGTGGGAAAAAGAGGCCATAAAATGGCTAGAGGGCGCTTTCCTGCTGGCTTCAAGGTGTGCATCATCTAAACACCACGCCTTCAAGCCACCCTGAAAGCACCTCTTTTTGCTTGTCTGTTTAGCCCCTGAATCTTATACTATCTATAAAATTTAGATGACCAGATGCTCCAAGAGCCACTGTTCAGTTGCAATGCATGCTGTATTGTGTAGGCTGATGTAAGTGTGCAGTCTGAGAGAAAGAGTTTTGTTGGGTCAGTGCAGAAGAGACGAAAATGAGTAGGTTTTTTCTTCTTCTAAACAGATGCTACAACAATAAACACATTTCCTAGCCCCCACTGGAAACATGTAAATAAACGTCATAGAGTCCACAGGTATATCAAATGGTTCTTGCTAGCTCTTGCTGAATAGCCTTTCTTTTCTCTGCCTCTCGTACAATTCACATCATAGCTGAAAATAGTAAATTAGAAGATTTCCTCTTAAGAAATACATATTATTAAGACGTTGTAACTTGGGAGTGTTTGTGCATACTGTAATACCTCTGTGCATCTGAGAGTCTTTATATAAAGCTTTTTCCTTTCTCTCAGAAGGTATATTATCTCTTATTTATTTATACATGAAATGGAAAACCAAAGATGAATTATATTTTAGTTGTATTTTCTCAGCATGATCCGCTTGCATATTTATATGCAGGAATGTTGCACGGTGTACTAATCTCAATCTATCTGAATGTTAATTTTCCAACTGTGCTGTATGGCTCATGACAACCACCTGCTCAAAATTCACTGCTCTCTCTTAATAAGCCCAATAAAAATTAAAGTCAAGCGGACACAGAAAAATCTGCAGATAACAGAAGTGATAAAGTTGTTTATATTTCTTTGCTGAATTTCTGTGCCATGGAACTTCTAATAGCCTAATTACAGAATACAGCTCAGGATGAAAAATGCAAGTTTGCAACCTTTGGTAAATATTATTTTTCTCAGAATGCCTAGCTGAGTTGACACCATCATAGTGGCTGCATGTTTTTATACACAACGGGAAAGCTAATGTTCTCTAATGGCAGGTGGGCTGCAGGCATGAATTCTGGTCTTGGCCTTTTATAGCTTTTCATGCTGTCTGTAGCTTTGCTGTAGATTTGGTTAAAATGCTATTTGTCATAAGAAATGGGGAGGCATATGAAACAGGAGGCTGACCTTTTTCCACCTCAGAGTCATACGGGCCTTTACAGACTGCCAGAAATAATGCAGCTTGGGGCCACTTTAACTGTCCTGGCTCAGTGGAATTGTATTTTTTTCTGGGACATTGAGCCTTCTCTGTTAGAGAGCTCTGGTGCCACAATAAACTATAGTTCCCATGATTCCTTAACACTGAGTCACAACAGTTAAAGTGGCCTCAAGCTGCATTATTTCTGGCAGTCTGTAAAGGCCCATATATCTCAAAAGCATAAATGTGGTAACCAAGGCTTCACTAAGAGTTATTGCAATCCTTGCAAAACAGCTCACCAAAGTAGGGAGGTATTGTCCATTCTGAAAGGAGGGCACAAACGAGGGCCTTCCTTGGCAGAAAAGAATGCATAATCAGTTAGGTCCTAGTAAAATAGAGCCAGCGTGGTGTAGTGGTTTGAGCGATGGACTAGGACTTTGGAGACCAGGTTTCAAATCCCGTCTCGGCCATGGAAACCCACTGGGTGATCTTGGGCAAGTCACATTCTCTCAACCTCAAAGGATGGCAATGGCAAACTCCCTCTGAAGAAACTTGCCAAGAAAATCCCATGACCTAAGTTGGAAACAATTTGCAAACAACAACAACAACATACAGAGTGATTCAGTATTCAAGGTTATGACTAACATTATGGACTTTATTGCATGGCTTAAAAACATGACTTACCACTACCATTTTCAATCCTAATTTGGGATGCATCTTGGTATTATCATACACAAAATGCCACTGATGCTGCTGGCTGGGTGCAGCCTGGGGTAATTTCCGGCTAGAAGTGGTGTTCAGATTGCCGATTTGCAAAGCCAGGAGCTTCCCGGTTTTGAAAAGAGGCTGGCAGAGTGTGGCTTCTAGTCAGAAATTATCTGGGCTGCATCAGGCCAGTGGCATCGGCAACAATTTGCATACGATAATACCAGGATGCATCCCGAATTTGGATTGAAAACAGCGCAAGTAAATCACGTTTTTAAGCCATGCAATAAACTCCAATGTCATTTACTCTTGTAATACCTCTGTGAGGTTATAACTCCCTCTTGGAGAGGGAGTTATATATCTTTAAAAATCAATGTTCTGAAACCACGAGCTGTTATCTCCTCAACATCTTGTCTCTAAGACTTTTGAAAGCTCATGTACGATTTGAAGAGGACACTCACTGTCTGAACCTACCCCTAAAATCTTTTCTACATACTTATAAACCTATAACACCTTAGTGTCTTTGGAGGTCTCGTTATCTATCTTCTTATCTTCCCATTTGCCACTTTCATTGTAACTAAACTTTATAAATTTAATTTCTGGGTCTGAAGTACAGATTACCCTCCATATCCACAGATTCCTTATCAACAAATTCAACTATCCATGGCTTGAAAATATTTAAATATATATATAAATTCCAAAAAGCAAACCTTGATTTTGCCATTTTATATAAGGGGCACTGTTTAGCCATTGTATTTAATGGGATCTGAGCATCCATGGATTTTGATATCCACTGGGGTTCCTGGAACCAAACCCCAGCAGATACCAAGGGCCCACAGTAATGGCAGATAATTCAGGTCCTTCAAGCTTCCTCTCACGATCACTTAATAGTAGTTAGCTGGTTAAAATCCAACAACATGATTCTAGATCATGTCACTAATTAGCGCGTTTTGGCCCCAGGAATGTCATTTGCTTATTTAAATAGCAACTGAATTTCTTATAAAATGTCTAGTGGTGGGTAAAGTGTAGCCTGCAAGCTGCATGTGGCCCCCAGGACTGTTTTTTGTGGACCCAAAGGGCACCCAGAAGTTAAAAATACATTTTTGCCCCCAAATGCCATCTGAGGGCATGGGGGAAATTTAACTATGTTCTCCCTACCCACCATTTCAGGCCTAGGACAGACATAAAAAAGAACTGAACAAGAACTGACTTCCTTATTATTAAAAACTCATACTTTCAATAAATGGTGCTTAATGTGTGTGCTTTTTTAAAAAAGAAATTTCAAAGACTTATAACAGACTCATAGCTTAGGTCAGTCAGTTAATCCATATGTTACCTCCCTCTCCAAAATCAGCTCTCATGTTGCGAGTGCGGCTCCTGAACCGGCCTTAAGACCTCCATTGGATCACATTCTCCCCCACAGGAAAGGCAAAAACTGGGAATAATTCTGGTTGTTGTCCGTTTGGGCACTTGGAAGAAGGCGGAAGATATATGGTCACTACTTACCCAACATTTTCTGCATCTTCATCACACTCTGCCCTGTACTTGCAAACTCCACATTTGGAATGTTTTCTATGAACTTCAGTCCCAGAGCCTTCATATTCTAAAAGAAAAAGAGGGAACAGGTTTATCTAAAGCATTTTAACAACAACAACAATAGATGCTCAGTTTTGTATTATTGATCACTTTGATATCCTCCAAAGAGCTTGGGATGGCTTGCATTGAATCATTCCATTTTATCCTCATCTTCACCCTATGAGGCTGAGAGCTGGCAATGAAGGGGTCTTCTACACTGTAGAAATAGTCCAGTTTGGCACACTTTAAGTGCTGTAGCTCCATCCTATGGACTCCTAGGATTTATAGCTAGCTTTATAAGGTATTTAGCTTTTTCTGCCAAAAAGTGCTGGTGCCTCACAAAACTACAAATCCCAAGATTCTGTATGTAGTTAAAATGGTGTCAAAATGCATTATTTCTACAGTGTAGATGCACCCTAACTCACAGCTTCTGCTGTGTGAGCCTCATGATTTGATTGCACATTTCCACAACCAACTATCCACCATGCTATACCAATTCCCATCATTAGCCTAATGATTTCTATGCATGAACTTTGTAATCTGAATATGTAAATATATTGCTGACATAATTTATTTGACAATAGCTGACTAAATCTAAATATTCAAAGTAGCAGTTCTGATGATAATTTATGAAAAACAGAAACAGTTGTAATATGTGTGTTTGTGTTTATGTTTCTTATACTGTCTAATAATAATGAAGGGCATAACCAAACTGAGGTTAAGCTCTTCTAAATATCAGTGTGAGGCTTAGGTATGCACTCAACTTCTCCCCACTAAAACAACCAGACTTAAATGTGTCTATAACAAGCATGCTAGAAATCAATGTGCTAACCGAATGCAATATCTCTAATACAAAAGATAATAACGTATGCATACAACGCTAAAGATAAAAGAAACCTTAACTAAAAAGAAGAAAAAGGCACTCTGCACATTTTCTGAGGCAGAGGCTGATGATCAGAGATTTTTATGCACAATCCAAAGTTCCTCTGTCTATACCCACAGTTACAAGAAAACTAAGTATTAATTGATTTTTTAAAAAAACTACTTCCTTTGGACTTCATATATAAAGCTAGTTTGAGCATAACACCAAATCATAAATCTATATTTTGATTATATGGATGAAACTAGCATCCCTTGATCTCATGCGTTCCCCCCTTGTACTATGGTAGGTGACTCAGATTTTAAGTTTTCTATAGAATGTTTCATACATTTTAATATTTTAAATGTTTAATGTTTTTAACTTTGTAAACTATTTAATTTTTTAAATTTTTATATTAATACTTTTTAAAGCTTTTCTATTGTTTTGAATTTGTGTGGTTTTTAAATTTATTGAATCACAGAATCATAGAATCATAGTTGGCATTGTTAGCTGTCTGAGTCCTTAGATCAGAAGAAAGGCAGGAAATAATAAATAAATAAATATGATACAGCCACCAGGAGATCATTTAGGTTCAGTTAAGGGAAAGAAGGAAACTTCAACCATAGTTTACATAGTTTGGTTTCAGTAACTGTAGCTAAGATCATCCACAGTTTAGGGTTTACATAACATGCTAATTAGAATCTTATCTTAAATAAAAGAAACACCTTCCAATTTCCTCCTTGCAGCCACACCAGAAGAATTGGAGCAAGCATAGTTTAGCAAATGCAGCCAGAGACTTTCATTCCCAGTTCAACTGTTTTTAGCGTGTGTACAAAATACACAACCTATAAACAACAGACTTAGAGCCTGGTATTTTGTGGAAAGGAGAACATCCAAGGCAAATGGAAAACTTCAAGAAACTAAATGCAACTATTCTTTTGTACTGACCATAGTTGAATGTATTGTCTGCATCATAAACTGTGGTTAATCGTGAGCACAATAAATGGCAATTAATTTATGAAATAGCGGCCCTGCTCTATTTGGTGACAGAACTTCTTTCATCAGCAGTATTAGGAGAGGTGAAGACACACAACAACCCCCCCCCCCCCCACATACATATGCTCACACGATAGCCCCCTTGGAGATGGTTTTTGGGTTGTATTCATGTTCAGGAATGAAGGATGAAAAAACATCCATTGCATTGGTGCTGCAGCAATTGGTGCACACAAATGTTTACAAAATAGACGTGCCAAGTTCTTGTCAGTCATTCCTATGCTTTTCCACTAACTGACTAGCACTCGAGAAGACAGGTGCAAGTTTATTCCTTACCAAGCAATTGGACAGCGTGCTGTCTGCATTGCTTGCCTTATATTTCCCTAAGTAAAAAAGCTGGAGATGGAGGAGAGGGCCAAACCAAAATTAAACATAAATCCCACTGATTATAGTGACAGAGCTAAACTTGGCTCCGTCAAATGAGAATTCGAAAGACCTGGGAAAAGTACAGAAAGCACTCCTCAAGTTATCCAGATCTACAACAGCACAACCACAACTGATCAAAATCTAGTGTGTCAAAGCTTTCTGTGCAACTACTAATAAGCATGATTTAGCACTGTTTTGTGCTCAAGATATTCATCAAACTTCTTGCTCTTTACAACAAATCAGTAAGCAAGATAAGTAGTCATATCCATATGTTATGACTGGGCCAGGGGGATGATTCTCAAGAGATTGTGGTTTGCCTGTTGCTGCCTAGTGAATTTGGACCACAGGCAATTTTTGACAGGCAACTTTTAGAATTATAATTCACTCCCTTAGCCACTATGCTACACTACGGTCTTTGCAGACTGCCAGAAATAGTGCAAATTGAGTCCACTTTAACTGCCCTGACTCAGTGCTAGGGAATCATGGGAGCTGTAGTTTATTGTGGCACCAGAGCTCTCTGACAGAGAAGGCGCAATGTCTCAGAAAAAAATAATAATACAATTCCCATGATTCCCTAGCACTGAGCCAGGGCAGTTAAAGTGGACTCAATTTGCACTATTTCTAGCAGTCTGTAAAGGCCCTAAGTTGCTGGGTTGACTTTCTTAATATGTTTCTGCATTTCATAAGAACATGAGGGGGGGGGATTTGAAATATCTGTGTATATGTGTGTGTGTATGTACACATACCCACACACATGTCTATAAAAACATTATTATACAAACACATATGTAAACACACATGCAAATGCCATTCTAAACTTCTAACAGCAACAGGGATCTGTTGTGCCCAGTGAATGCAAGAGACAGATGGTAGGCAGCTGAGCAGCACACAGTGGTTATCAATTTATTAATTACTAAATGCAATCTGCCCGAGAGTCTCATCGCCACCACACTTTACCAAGCAAATTTTAGGAGGGAATTTGTAACAAATTATTTCAATAATAATTAACATGACTATCTGCATTGCAAGCATGTCATTCCCTCAGCTTGAGAGCCTTGACTGATCAATTACCATCTGTCTGCAATTAAATCTGGGATATTTTCTAAGTATCTAAATTAAACTTTGTTTAGGTAAACAAGCACATGATGTGGTTAGAGTTACACAAAAAGAATAAGAAATTAAACTGCATGGCAAATCAGTATTATGCCACTAAAGCAGCACAGAACAGGGCTACCAGCTCACTTCCCAGGACGTTATCACACGGGGCCTAAAGCAGAAAGAATCTTCACCCAATCCCGTCCCATTGCGGTTCTTTTTCCCGTGTGTTCACACGATGTCGCACGCAACCCCGTCCCAACCCCGTCCCATTGCGGTTCTTTTTCCCGTGTGTGACGTCACACGCAACCCCGTCCCAATCCCGTCCCATTGCGGTTCTTTTTCCCGTGTGTTCACACGATGTCGCACGCAACCCCGTCCCAACCCCGTCCCAATGCTGCATCATCCCCGTTCTTTTGAATGCCGGTTTCTTGGGGAATTGCAATTGCGTGACTGGAATGATACCGCAATGATGCTGCTTTCGCCGTATGTCTGATCACGAGATACGTATCGTGGAGCCCAGGCCCTGCGCAGGCTTCAGAAGGGGTGTGTGTCCCTTCCCAACCCATGCCGAGAAAGAGAGCCGCTCGGAAGGGGGGGGGGTGTCCCTTCCCAACCCAAGCCGAGAAAGAGAGCCGCTCGGAAGGGGTGTGTGTCCCTTCCCAACCCAAGTCGAGAAAGAGAGCCGCTCTGAGGACGTCTGTTCAGAGCGGCTCTCTCTTGGGAAGGGGTGTGCTCTGTTCAGAGCGGCTCTCTCTTGGGAAGGGGTCTCTTTCTCGGCTTGGGTTGGGAAGGGACACACCCCTTCCCAAGCCTGGAAGCCTGGTTGCTTTCCTTGGGACGAGGCTGGGCTCGGACCCCAGCCTCATCCCAAGGAAAGCAACCAGGCTTCCCTTGGGATGAGGCCAAGGTCGGAGGAGCCCTCCGAGCCCGGCCTCATCCCAAGGAAAGCTTGGAAAGGGGTGTGTGTGTGTGTGACAGCCGCGGCAAGTGACAGCCGCGGCTGTCCTGTTTCTGCGCATGTGCAAGAACATCCTTGCTGGGTTCTGGAGGGGATCTTCTCACTTGTGTGTGAACGGTAGATACGGTCCCCAGGAGTGCATCTATCGCGGTATCGTTAATTGCGCAATGATGCTAGTTGCGTCTGATAGCCATTTCCGTCTTGTGGGGTCTATACCGGTATAGTTCTGGATTGATTCCATACCGCTTTCTTGCCGCTTTGAGACCCGCATGTGATAACGTCCCCAGAGATTCATTCTAACAGTCCAGACCAGGGATAGGCAACCTTTTTGAACC
The DNA here is from genome assembly GCA_026167975.1 of Phrynosoma blainvillii. Lineage (NCBI taxonomy): Eukaryota > Metazoa > Chordata > Lepidosauria > Squamata > Phrynosomatidae > Phrynosoma > Phrynosoma blainvillii. The sequence continues at coordinate 135,909,546 of JANUYF010000004.1, read as the reverse complement.
TTCTCCAGCTGTCCCCTTAGTGCCCACATGAATATTTCCCAGTTGCTTACTGGAAAAGGAAGTGGGCAAGGAAAACAGGGCTACAGGAAGGCACAAATGGCAGCCTATTTCACAGTTAGGTTGTTGAAGAGCTATGGGTTAATTCACGTGCAATACTAAACTATTGTTTATCACAGGGATAAGAATCGTTAACTATAATGGTGGCACTCTCCTGTGCGCAGCTCCACACATGCGCCACAGGCACGCACACCATTTTGTCCCTCCTAGCTTGCCATCCGCGGAAATTCAAAACTGCGAACGGGAAGTCTGCAAACAGGGAGGGATGACTGTATTATGATTTGCCAGTAATTTGCCATTTTGTTCCTGTGTTCTAGAAATCAAGAGTTTAAAAGATTCCTCACTAAGTAGCAAACATATCAAATGTGGAGGTTTGAATCCTGCTCTATAACATGCCTAATAAGACAAAACAAGATAAGAGGGAAACAATCCATATTAGGCAGCTTCTCCAAGAGAGACCATCCATGAAGTCCCACAGCTGGGAAAAAGAAAGTCAGCACTGGTTTCTCAGATGTAGCATCTCCAAGAGAATTAAGAAATACATTTAAAGATGGCAGGAAGCCAGAGCAGATATTTTGGACTGATCAAAACCTTCTTCTTTGCAGACATAGGGTTTCTAAGATATGACTGAATGAGAAATTGGATAAACAAATGTCTGTAACAGCTATAAAAGCAGCCAGACTCCAGCACATAGGGGCCATTTAGTCCCTGGGCAACTGAAGCTGTCTTCTACACTGAAGCAATCCTTAGAATGGGGGGGGGGGGGGAACAAAACATTTTCATAATACTCTGACTAAAATGCTGCTTGACTAATATGAGTTAAAATATTCCCTGAAACAATTATTATAGAGTTATGCTGAAATTACTGGAAATGTGGGAATGTTACCTAATACTGATATGTACATAATGTCCATTTTGTTGGCAGCTGAAATGTGAGATATATGATGCTCGTGTTCTACAAACTTTGTATAAAGTGGTATTTCCTACCACAGAAATATAGCAAAGTGCCTAGACTATGTAATGTCTATGAAAGAGAATGTAGATAGCCTGGAAATGTCTTCTTTGATATCATGAATTTTCACAAGGGGTGTATGAGCATAAGCTGATTCTTTTACTTGATAGTTATATAAAACAATTATAAAGCTGCATGTTTTTTCTCTTGTAATATACATTTCCTTGCAATGAGGGTGATCTACCTACTGGATAATACTGTAATTTGCAACTATGGGACTCCAGGTGACAAAAATTGTAAAGTTTAACCCACTTAGATATAGATTGACAAGCATAAGGCAAAGGACCCATAGTCCTGCTACAAAGAGATGGATGTGGAAAGCCATGTCTGTTTCACACCCATGGCTTAATGCACTTGCACTCTCGCCCTCTGCTCTTCCTATAGGCTGCAATGAAGCCTTCAACAGAGTTTAGTTCTTGGCTTAAATCTATGTTCAGACCAGAGATCCAGGTTATTAACAAGCTAATTATTTTATCGGAACAGCTTATGAACCCATGGTTTCAATTTTGCTTTGTTTTTTAGCCATTGTTTACAGTTTCTTTTAAACCATTGCATCTGGTTTAAACATTGCAATAAAATCAGATTGTCTAAAAGGTAAAAAAACCAATCCACACCTGATGATACCTCTTCCCAAGTATGTGAAAAGAGGAAAGGAGAGTGCTGAGTGACTAGAACTATGGCTTTGCTTGGGTTTCTCTGGCTAGAACACATAGTGCTAAATCATGACAGAGTGTTATATGTGAAACAGCTTAAAATGGTTTTTTGGGCAATGCTCTAATAAATCTTTAATCGCAAATGATGAAAAACTAGGAATGATCTATAAAGGCTTTCTCAAGGCTGGACTAACATGGTTGAACCCTCAAGCAGTTTCAAAAATAGGGCTTTCTGCACATGTGTGGCCTTTTTTGGGAGTGGTGGCATAGAAATTAATCAATTAAACAAATTAATAAATAAAACACAAAGTACAAAAGAGAGAAGCAGAAACAAGCTTCTTCTCTGAACTCATTTTCTACCCTGAGATTTCACGGAGACTAATTAATTACATGCATTTTTGTGTATTCAGTTACTAAAGGGGGAGGAATTTCAGGGTGACAGCATTGCCATGAAAGGTAGGTGTGTGAGTGGGTGGGTGTGGGTGGGGTATGTGTATACTTTTCTTTGTTATAGAGGCATACTTCAGTTAAAGCCTTTGACAAAGAAGCTTCTTTTTACCATCTTTTTATGCCTGCCCCAATTCCTCTTCTTGTTCTCTGTTTAGCTTGGAGGGTTTTTTAGCAGCATCAGCATTGAGATGATGGTGAAGAGCTGACGAAACACAGACTTTTGGTGTCAGGCTGCAGCAATGTGTCTGCAGTGAACAATGCAATAAAGCTTGAGCTGAGAAGGAGTGAAATTTCTACTCTAGTGTGCCTGCCTAAAACAGGCAAGGTAAACAGCAGCTACCTTAATCCCTAATGAAGCATGTGTGAACAGCAAAGCCTGAAACAGACGGGCCAAACAGAGAGGATTCTGGCCACTTCAGGGGCATGGCATTTAGACGACACATGCCCTTGACATGGCCAGAAGCTGCTCCAAGGCCGCCTAAGGAGGCCTGAAGCCACCGGCAAAAGGAGCGGATTTAATCCGCTCCTGCTGGCGGCTCATTCAGGACTATGACAGTGGCCTGCTTTGAGAGCGGTCTGTCTGGTCACTACGGTCCTGGAGCAATTACGGCCAGAGATTGCTTCCTGGGGCATCTGCATCAGCCCAAAAGGGGAAAGTAGATAAGCCTGTCTCACCAGGTATCCCCATATATTATAAAGACAAAGATCTGTAAATTAGGCCACCAAAGTGGAAATCACAAGAAAAGCAGAGGATGGCGAAAGAGAAAGTCTTCCCTAGATACCTTTTGGAAGAAACCTTTGGTTGGTTTCTAAAAGGTTTTTTTTTTTTAATTGTTTACTTCTGTAATATCTGACCTATCTATTTCATTTCACTTATACATACTGTTAGTTCTGAATAAAAAGTTTGCTGGAACATGTTGAACTGCTTTTCTTTTTTGTGGTGTATGAAGCTATTTCTATTCTTTCCATGTTATTTCTGAATCTGATACCAAATTTTCTGTTAAAGAAATAATATTTTGGAATACATCTACTGTGTGTATAAATGAAGTATACCTGTACAAAGTTTTAATTTTATTTTTATTTTGTTTAAATAATTAGGGCAACTGTGGTTGATGCTTAATGTATCATGCTTAATGACATTGCTAGGAGCTGGCCTTGCAATATCACCCTTGTAACATCACTAGGGTCCATCCCCTGTGACAACACAAGAGGTCTCCAATTTTTGGCTCTAAAATCTCATGGCACAAGATAGTCCTGAACTGGCAACCCAACAGGTTACTAGAGGAATCAAATATAAGGTAGGATTTTGGATTGATTCCATAAAACTACTCCTTGTTCTTAACAACAAACAGCAAACAGTTACTACAGCTGGCAATGGCTCCCCACGGATTCATTTCCAGCTGTGATAGCTGACATTCATTTTAAATGAAGGTGCCAGAACTGAGCTCACAAAGAAAAGGAGGAGAAAGTGGTTTTCCATCAAGCTCAGAACTCTTCCCCAGACAAGACATCCCAAGACATATTTTGCTGTGTCAATACTGTATAATAAAAAAAATGAAATATCATCCAAAGACTCTGAACTAAGTAATTACAGAAGTGATATACTAATTTACATCTTAATTTTTTTTATCAGTACATATATATGTGCATACATTATATGTTCATTTTTATGTATATTATATGAATCACTGATAGAATCAGTGAAAGAATCAGTGACAGAATCACCATGTTTCACATATATGATCTTTCAAGTCTTATTTTAAGAGGAATATTTCAAGCACATAATTAATCAAAATAAAATTGCTTAATTTTAACCAGTGACCCATATTTTTTTGTATTTTTCAAGAAAATTAATGAACTGCAAAAATTAGGAAAGCCTCATAACATCAGCACTTGTCTGTTTTTCTGCGATACATGCAAACATTTCAAGCTAAAAAGAGCAATACTTACCCCCTTCTCCTGATCCAGAGCCATTATCTGGAAAAAGAAAAAGAAAAAAACAAATCGTTCAAGTCTGTAATTTTTTTTTACAGTGAAAACCATATTCTTCAGCAAATTGTCACATATGAGTAATACACCATACCAAAACTCTTCCACCTTTACTAGAAAATGCTTGTTTAATCCCAGCTAGCAGCATGAGAATCTCTTTACCCCTTTCTTAAACAATGTAATCTGTTTCTCTTTTTCCTCTTTAAAAAAACACAACAAAATAAAACCTGGAGAAAACAAAGTTGAGGTACTGTAAGTATAACACAGCAGAGGCTGAGGGGATGACCTATCAGATGAAGAGTATTAAAGAACCATCTTTGGCCAAGGAGAGGAACATACAGAGGAGTCAAGGTGGCAGTATGGAGATGTTTCAAGCTATGATTCAAGCTAAAATCTAGCATTCACGTAAGGCAGCAGAAAGACCAATACTTTTAGCCCTTTGTCCTTTCTCTTTAGACTGGTGTGGGAATCATGCAGCCCCCCAGCTGGCAGCTAGCAGAGGCAATGGTGAAGAATACGGGAAGGTGTAGTTCAATCACACTGGAAGGGCCACATGGTTCCTAGCTTTAGATTCATCACTCTTTACACTCTTATATAATACAGTTAGCCAATAAAAGAAAAACTATAACAATATGCCCCACAAAAACCAAAGTGTTTGCAGAATGAGCTGCAGAGCCGGTGTTGTTCACAGCTGCAGTCTTCCATGAATATGTAATTACTAGCTGGATGCATCAATATGCAAAGGGATCTTGTAGCACCTTTGAGACTAAGGGCCAGTACAGTCTGGCCAAAAGGGCTGACCTGGGGGTGGAGTTCTGGACATGGCGACTGCACGCTGGCTGCCCCAACTCCGTCCCCACGTCATCCTCACACTTCCCACCCAAACAGACGGCGGGCAGTGTCCAAGCATCCCCTTGGTGCAGCATTTAGACCAGGGGTAGGCAACCTTTCCCCTTTAAGGGCCGAGGGACTTCAGCTCCCAGAATCCCAGGAGCTATTGGCCAACATGGGACTATTGGCCAACATGGCTGAGGCTTCTGGGAGCTAAAGTCCCTCGGCCCTTAAAGGGGAAAGGTTGCCTACCCCTGATTTAGACATGCTGAGCCAAAGGAGTACAGAAAAGCTGACACAAAGTGGCAAAGTGCCTGATCTGGGCTGCGGTGTGTGGTTGCCATGGTCCCGATCCAGCATTACCAGGGGCGGCACAGAGCCACCCCTTAGGGGCCGTCTGTAGAGCCCCTAACTATGCAAAAGATGTTGTAGCATGCCCTTTCATAGACTTAGGTCTACTTCCTCAGATGCATGGGGAGAGGAAGCAGACCCAAGTCCATTAAAGTTTAGGCTACAACCTCCACAGTTAGTCTCGAAGGCATTACAAGATCCCTTTGCATACTGATATTCCACAGTAACATGGCTATAGTGTCTCAGGGCTCTTTAGTGTCATGCTACTTCGGGCCTTTGCAGACTGCTAGAAATAATGCAAAGTGAGTCCACTTTAACTGTCCTGGCTCAGTACCAGGGAATCATGGGAATTGTATTTTTTTCTGAGACATTGAGCCTTCTCTGTCAGAGAGCTCTGGTGCCACAATAAACTACAGTTCCCATGATTCCCTAGCACTGAGCCAGGCCAGTTAAAGTGGACTCAATTTGCACTATTTCTGGCAGTCTGCAAAGGCCCTTCTTTTAGTAACTTAAGACTGCATTTCAAAGGCTTACACAACAGATACAGGGGCCTAGAGCCCTGGCCAGTCACAGTCATATGACCCACACTGTACAGTTATTGTATTTTGATACCACTTTAACTACCATGGTTCTATCTTATGGAATTCAGGGGTTTCGAGCAGGGGTAGGCAACCTTTTTGAGCCGGGGGCCGGGTTGCTGTCCCTCAGAGAATTGGGGGGCTGAAGCACCAAAAATAAATAAATAAATAAATAAATAAATATTTTTATTTAAAAAATATTTATTTTTTTAATAAATTAATTTTAAAAATATGCATGCACACTCTCTCAGCCCCAGAAAAGCCGTGGCGAAACCCCTGTGGAGATTTTGCCAAGAAAACCCCAAGAACAAGTAATAACAACAATAATCAATATCATCATGGTGGGTGGTGGCAGCGGCGGTGGCAGGACTGGTCTGGGGCCAGTCCGAAGGCATCGGGGGGGGGCGCATCCAACCCCAGGCCTTAGGTTGCCTACCCCTGGTTTAGAGTTAGGCAAGAAACTAAGATTTCTCTGATCCACTCCCTTAAACCATAACTTTGGGACTTTCTGCTAGAGAATACCAAGTACCTCGTTAAACTACAAATCCAAGCTTCCACGGGATGGAGCAATCACAGTTAAAGTTGCTTTTCATTTCATAACTGCAAGACTTTTCTGGAGAATCAGATTTAACCTCAACCATTGTATGATGGCCTGTCTGTATAACTGTTAAAGCATTAAATGTGCTGAAAGCTGCAGAGATTTGTCTCATTCTTCAGTTTTACTTCCCTCAAATAATGAATCGAAAACATCGGAAATACACAAAGCACGAGGGAAGGGACTCAGGACCTTGAATGAGATCTATCGATTGCAGAATACAGAGCAAACCTCCAGGGTAGATGTGCAATGGAAAATGCTGTTATGTATTAACCCAGACGTCCACAAACATAAGTCAATTCTGGTTTTTCTTTGGGGAGTCAATGAAAGTGGGCAAAACTCTCCATCTGCAGCTTACGTTTCATTCCATTTCATGAGTAAAATGCAAAGAAACAATCTGTGGATGATTTCCCTGTTTATAGCAGGCTTATTCTCTTCTGTCAAATAACAAATTAGCTCAGCAGTCTGCTCCGTGAAAGCTAATGCCATAACAAATGTGTTACTGTTTAAAGTGCCACAAGATTCTTCATTAGTTTTGCTACATAAGACTAAAAGCTCTACTTCCTGGAAATAGTTACAAAGGAGAAACATCTAGAGAGATCTTATGGCACCTTTGAGACTAACTAAAGAAAGAAGTTGGCAGCATGAGATTTCATAGGATTAAGTCTACTTCCTCAGATGCATTCAGAGAAACAGTAATGGGTGATTTCAATTGTCTTCACACAAACAAAGTAAATGTCTATTCTGGTCAAAATCAAAGTGGTAGAATTTTGGAGGACTGACCAGAGAAGAAGCTACATTGGCCTTACATCTAAGACAGATTCAGCATATGATATGAGATACAAATCTTTTTGAACAAACTGGAAACAGTTTGCTACTACATCCAACATCCAGTGGGCCCTTCCCATCTGCAGGGGTTAGGTTCTGGGCTTCATGTCAATAGGGAAAAACATAGATGGACGTGCCCCATATTATTCAATGGACAGCATGTCCACATGCATGCACTGCAATTGAATAATATTTGACATGGCGATCTGTGAGTTGAATCCGTGGATTGTTAGCCCACTGATGCAGCAGGCCCTAGTCCAACACACTCACATTTGACTTTGAAACATCAAAGAAATGATGAAACTGATAAAAAAAAATTAAAGTTTAAAAGAAATCAACATGGTCAATCTCTCCTGAGCACTTGGGAACTATTTGAAAGTACAAAAATAGAGGCTCAACTAAAATCTACAACACAGATCAGGGTAAGTACCACCAAACAAAAGCAGACACTAGTGGAGTTAATGAACAAAGTGAAGGAAGCTATTTGAGACAAGGAGATTTCCTTCAGAAAATGGAGAATTGTGCATTTTCCAGATATCCGGTTGGCCACTGTGGGAGGAGTATACTGGACTACATAGGCATTTTATCTGATCCAGCAAGGTTCTTTCTATGCCCAAATGAAAACAAAAAGAGGGGGGAATGGTAAATGCAAACCACTTTTCAAAAAAATGGATCAGGGGATGGGAGTGACAATATTACATGGTTAGCTTTATATATTTTGGGGTTAAATTGGTCCCTCATTAAATAATAATAATAATAATAATAATAATAAAATTTATTTATATACTGCCCAATGGTTACCCAATCCGGGCGGTTTACAACATAAAACAATTACAGTAAAAGCATATCCCTCCCCACCTTAAAACAGTATTAAACAATGACATAGTTAAAATCCTGATAACAAAAAATCATAACAATTAAATAAATAAACCCATAACACATCACCCCATTATTACCAAAACTAAGAATGCTGCTATGGTGGGGAAATAGTCTTGGACGTGCTAAGCACCGCCCACTTCCCGCTGAGGAGATGGTGCCTGGGCGGGGTTTTTATCCCCAGCCCGAGTCCTCTGCGGGGTTGGCCCCAGGTGCAGCCGCTTAAGCCCTGTTGGGAGGGGGGAGAGATGTTACCAGCCAGGGCCCCACGTCCTCCAAGAGTCCTCCGGCGTTTCCCTGCTGAGGAGATGGTGCCTGGGTGGGTTTTTATCCCCAGCCCGAGTCCTCTGCAGGGTTGGAGCCTGCGCTCCAAGGAGGACGTCCTCATACTCACACGCTGCAAGGAGGACGTCGCAGGCCCCGGGCAGGGTCCGCGCTCCGAGGAGGTCCTCTCCGGAGAGCCACCTCTCTTCTGAGGACGTCCTCCTTGGCGCGCCGGCCGAGGGAGGGCCGCAGCGCTGCGGAGAGGGCTGGCTGGCTTCGGGGCCCATGAGGTTGGAAGCGGCAGCCCAGGCCACCCCCCTCCGTCCCTGGAGGCACCGGGAGCCTCTGCGGGGAAGAAAGAGAGCGGAGCGAGGAGGAAGGAAGGAAAGCCAGGACCCCCGCGCGCGCAAAAGGGGTCTGTATCTGGCTGGATGGCTGGCGGGGGAAAGGGAGAGAGAGAGAGAGACCCCGAGGAGGCGGAGGCGGGGAAATGCTCCCCAATACGTATTGGGGAAATGCCCCACAATACGTATTGGGTGATCAGACATTACAGCAAAAGCGCTATGATTCCCGTCGCGCAAATGTAATTCCTGAAGAAACCGAAATTCAAAAGGTCTCAGTTCTTCACGGATTTTGTCGGGCTTCTGTCGGGGTTCTGTGCGACGTCGTGTGAACACACGGAAAAAGAATACGTATTAGGTCGGGATTTCGTGTGGATTCTGTCTGCTTTGGACCCCGTGTGATAAGGTTCTAGGATTCCACTTTAAGTGCCCTGCCTGCATCTTACGGAATTATAAGGTTTGTAGTTTGGTCAGCGGTGCTAGAGCTTTCTGGCTCAGAATTTGAAACTACAAACCCAGGATTCTGCAGGATGTTGCCATGGCAGTTAAAGTGGGATGAGAGCATAATAGCCATCTAGTGAAAGAGTCCTATTTGTGGTTAGGAAAAAGTGAACAGAGAGGAATTTTGCTTCCACTTTCATAAATACAAGAATCCAGAGTCATTCAATGGCACTGAATGCTGGGAGATTCAGGACAGACAAAAGGAAATACTGTGGAATTTGCTACAAATGATGTAATGATAACTGCCAACTTCAAAGGTTTTGAAGCTACTAGTCATGTTAGCCTTTATATCTATATCTGCGATATATCTAAGCAGACTGATTTTAGACATCAACTGCTAGTTAAAAATAAATAAATGAGAGAGCTGTTGCAGTCATGTTTGGCCTGTGGACTCCTTACAGACATCTTGTTGTCTACTGTGGTGAACAGGATGGTGGACTAAGCAAGGCTCTCATCTGATCTAGAAAGGTCTTTTTAAAATTCATGAATAAGAAGTGGCAACCAGCAGCTAGTCAAGCATGTCAGGGCAATTTCTCCCCCCAACATCTATTTTCTGTGTGCAAGTAATCCTTTGGCATGCTGGTGCATTCAATTTTGTATCTTTTGCTTTCAGCATGCTGTGGTGCTGCCCAAACACTAATTTACAGTCTCAGAGAAAACTCCATTTTAAGCCCATACTAGTGTAGTATGGACTGTTGGGAGTCTCACGTGGCCAGTTCTGGACACAATTTAAACTGTTCCTGTTTTAAAATGGGTGTCTAGTAGTTACCAAAGACTTTTGATAAGGAAAATACTGATTTGGAATGTGCAGATTATTTCCCTTCCTCTGCAACCCTGTTGCTTTGCCCCAGATAATTTCAAACATTTAATTGCCTCTGTTTGGAAGGTTAAATGGGGAATCTTGACATTAGTTAGAAAATGAAGATACAAATTCACTTTAATTAGGAGTGCTTAATTTAACTGTGCAAGCCAGTTAACAGCCAGAGCAACAACCTCGAAGCACAGAGTGTTAGCTTTGTGGATTTCCTCGGCAATGCATTCTCCAGATTTGAGGGCTATGATATGCTTTAAACCTACACAGCAGCTTGTGACATGGGACTGCCTAGTTAGTGTCACTGGAGTCCTTAAGAGTGGGAAGAATCTGGTTTGTTATATTTATAGTAAAGGCTGAACTGCCTACTGGTGTCTGAATTGAGCCCGGGAGGATTAACATCTCCATCTGTAATATTTATAAATAGATTTCATAAAAATTAAGATATGCATATACAGGTTGAGACCTGAAATGCTCCCCTACCTGAAATGTTTTGGACATTTGAACAGAAGTATTTTGGATTTCAGAGTTTTTCGGAGTTTTGAATATTTCCATATATATAATGATATATCATTTATGTTTCGAATACACCTGGCTTATACACATAGCCTGAAGATAATTTTATACACAGTATTTATCATAATTTTGTGCATGAAACAGTTTACGTACCATGAACCATCAGAAAGCAAAGGTGTCACTATCTCAGCCATGTATCTTCACTGTTTGTATTTTGGAATATTTTGGATTTCTGAATTCTGGATAAGGGAGACTCAACCTATACTTACAAGTCCCTGTTGCCTTAGGTTCAGTTCTCTGCTGTCCAGTAAGGAATTCTGAATCCTTCCTCTAATACACTATCCTCTTGTGATAAGATTAAAACTTGATTATTGTTACTTTCAGCTTCCTCTTCTACTTTCTTTTACCTTTACACTTTGAATAATACTTTTCCTGTTCTTCTTCCCCCTTCTCCCAGTAATATGGCCACACTGGAGAACTAGAATAATTTATCAGCTATAAATTCTGCGTGGGAATGGGTAAATTCAGACAAGATGCCTGCACAGTTAAATTAAGCACTCTTAATTAAAGTTAATTTCTATCTTCATTTTCTAACTAATGTCAAAATTTTCCATTTAACCTTCCAAATAGAGGCAATTAAATATCTGAAATTATCTGGGGCAAAGCAATAGGGCTGCAGAGGAAGGGAGAGAATCTGCACATTCCAGATCAGTATTTTCCTTATCAAAAGTCTTTGGAAACTACTAGACATGCACCTAAAAGGGGCAGGAGTTTGAATTGTGTCCAGAGCTAACAACATGAGACTCCCAACAATCCATACTACACTAGTATGGGTTTAAAATGCAGTGTTCTCTGAAGCCATAAATTAGTGTTTGGGCAGTACCACAGCATGCTGTAAGCAAAAGACATACAACTGAATGCCAGCATACCAAAGGGTTATTTGCATACAGAAATTAGATATTTTAGGGGGAGAAATTGCTCCAACATGATTGTTTTCTGTGTGTAACATTGTGTGCATTTTGTGTGGGACTACACGCCTACAGAATCAGGTGTTTCCAAGCATACACATATACATACATACATACATACACACACACACACACCTTGGCTCCAAGGTTAATTTGTCTGAGGGACCAAACAGATGAGATACTAGTGACAGCATTTGCCCCCTAAGAATAACAGCAGCATTATTTAATAATTTTCATTGTGATTACATTAGAAGAGGAAAAGAAAGAAAAAATCAACCTCTCCTGCACACTTGCTGTTAAGTTGCTGAAAGAAGCACAAAACAGTATACTGGTAAGTTTGTAATGATGCATTTACAATTATGCCTAGCTGCCTGCACATAGGGAGCTGCTCATACAAATGAATGCTTCTCCATACCAAAAAAATAACTTCACACCATAAACTAGATGCCTGGAAGAAAATTTGACCAGAACCTAATAGCTAGTTTTCTTTATAGAAGACTTTGGTTTTGGGGGTTTTTAGATTTAGAGGGGGATAGAAAGAAGCATTCATGTCTCTAGTCTGAAGTCAGACACCCCAGATATAGGTTTACAATCTCTGTGCGAACACGAACCAGACTTGATTTCCTAGCAACATCAGTTCAGTCTTCTCCCTGTCATCTTTATATCCCCAATCCCTTTTCAGCCCACTGTGCCTGCTGGCAATTACCCACAAGTCGCATGTGGCAGCAGGAGGGTTTCCACCTAATTGCCCAGCACAATGCAGCTTGAGACACAGCCTTAAACTGTTTTCTTGACAGGAGGCAAAAGACAGGTTGTTGGGGTTTTTTTTCCTACAGACAAAGTGTTCTAAAAAAAAAATTCACTCTCAAATGTGTAATGCAGTTGCTTGCTGTTCAGTTGCAAGAAAACTCAAGGCCATGTTATTTGAAGCACAATCTCTTTCTATGATATCCAACGACACTTCACATCCTGCACAGCAATATACTTGAGTGTGTGTGTCACTTACCCTGCAGGGATGGATAAGCTTTCTTTGGGTGAAAGGCTGCCTTGGGGGACTGGGGACCATTTGGGGAACCATATGGATGGGCAGGGTGGCAATGGATGGGGTGGGGTCAGGAAAACCCAGATCCCACAGCCCAGAAACAATAGGCTCCTCGGGAAAGATTGCTGGGGCTCAAGGGGTAGGGCTACTCTCCAAGGCCCTGAGAGTGTTGGCACCTGAAGAGACAAGCCAGAACCCTCATGCCTAAAAGATGGGTCCAGATGCAGCCTATAAAGGGGGTCTCCGCAGGAGAAATATTAATACAGTCGCCACTCCGTTTTCGCAGGGGATCCGTTCCAGATCCCACCTCCACCCCACAAAAATGAAAACTCGCAGATATTCAATCCCCATTGGTTTGAATGGCCATGCGGCCCTGTGCACACAGCCCTGTGTGCACCATTTTAGCCAATGGGGCTTGCCAGTCCATGAATGACCAAGGTCATGGAATCAAAGTCCACAAAAACGAAGGGGCAACTGTATACTGCAGCTGGAAGGAAAGGGACTCTGGCAGCTTCTGCTTACAAGATTCAGTCTGAGATCAGAAGGACCCTTCACCCCTAGACTGATTTGCTGAAGCTCTGTTGGAGACCTCATGCATGATCTTGGACTGACTTTGTCCATGTTTCTTCCTCTCTCCTTGGAGGCTGTGTGCACTAAACCACTGCACATGGCTTTGGATTGTTTCTTGTCTACTCCCTTGTGTGTACCTTGTCTACTCCTTTGTGTGTACTGCACTCAGAAATCTTCACTGGATTAGACTTTACTACTTGGTTACACTTTCACAATACAGTGGGCCCTTGGTATCCCGCAAATCCATGGATACTCAAGTCCCATTAAATACAATGGCATAGTAAAATGGTGTCCAATATATAAAATGGCAAAATCAAGGTTTGCTTATTGAAATTTAGGTATTTTTAAATTATTTTCAAACCATGTATGCTTGATTCCATGGATAAAAAAATATCCATGGATATGGAGGGCTGACTGGACTGGACTCTCCCTGGACATCCAGCCAACCTAGACCTTGAACTGAACACATAACAAAACAGGAGATGTAGATAATCACAGGCAACTCAGTGCAAAACAGAATGAAACCAAACATTGTCAGAGAATTTGGCTTGGAATCAAGAAATGAAGCAAGTAAATGACTATCAAATTTTGTGAGTTTGTTCACTGCAAACAAATTTTTCAGGCAACCCAACCGAACAGACATCTACATATGTGATGTCACTGCATGGTCAGTATAGAAATCAAATAGACCAGTGCTATCCAGTGACAGTTTACAAGCCATTAACAGCCAGACTCTGGAGAGTTTCCAAGAAAGAAAGGGAAAACTGTAGCCAATGGGTACATTATGTGAAACGGGAATTAAATTATTATTTAGTTAATAAATAATAACTGGTATTATGATACCAGTCCCTGTTATACTGAAGGGGAGGGAATGCTGGTCCCCCACATTAGATAACTAAAGAAGCACTGAAATAGACTACATAAAAGAAGCCCCATTCTTTCTGCAAAAGAGCAAGTGAGCAAAAGGATCAGGAGTAGAGACTGTGGTACTGACCATGAATCGCTGATATAAAAATTTAGAGTAAACCTAAAGAAGGATACTAAATCAATCATAGTACCAAAATACAATCTAAAGAGCATCCCTGTAGATCTGCAGTACTCTCATACGTCATCACAAGTCAAAGCTGACTTGACAGCAAAGAACAACTGCTATGAAAAGATATAATGTGTAAAAAATAAAAAGTGCCACTCTAAAAGTATAGGGGCCTGCAGGAGGCAGCTACTAGGGAGTGGGCAAAATGTGGCTGTTTAGATGACGTTGGGCTTAAATTCCTATCAGTCCAAGTCAGATGAAAGAGGATAGCCGTTGCAATACAGCAACATTCAGAGGGATAAGTTATCCACCTCAATCCACTATATGTCTTCCTGGCACACCATTTAGGCTCACTGCAAGGAACATAAATGTAAACCTAGCAGGCATGGATAGGAAAAAAATTAGAGCTTGGTGGTAAAGAAGATTGCATCATGTGAATGGGGTTCCTATTGCCAGCAGAGGAAACTCTGCAACAGATGGAGCATTGACAGCATGCCGGGCACCTTTTCTCATCACAGCTGACAAAGGCAAAATGTTGGCATAGGCAGAGGATTGATATACTGGATTGCAGCCAGCAAGGTTCCATCTCATTTGTAAGATTTAGTTCCTGGTTCAAAGCTGCCTGTGAACTTCTTAAGTTCTTGACTATAAAATCGGAAGTTCAATAAGGAGAAAAAGCTGATATCCAGAAATCTTCCCTGGTTTGTTAGTCCAAAGGCCAAGAATTGCCTACAATTTCTAACTTAACAACGAAGAAGAGATTAAATTGCGCTGCTGCCTTTATTATCTACTGCCACCCCTGCCACCAAAGACCGTATGTTGTTGTAATTGCATTTCTACATAAATAGACTTTAAAATCCTGGATGCTTAAGATTCGTAATAGAAGAGTTTGATTACTTCAGATTAAGAGACACTAGTTTGAAATTAAATGTAGGCTTGAGAATCTTAGCCTTCCCTGCAGCGAAATGGGTTATAAAATGAAAAGAGACTAATAAATATCCAATATCTAACAGAGCAATGATGTTTGCTTTTAATAATCCAAATATTTGTGGATGATTCTTATTGAAGTTTAGGAGCTGAAACCGGAGATCCCCAGAGACTATACTTGCTAATAAACATGTTTCTCTGAAAGCACAAATTCAGAATTCTATTATAAAATTCAGCTGTATCCTCACTGCACTTACTTTATTTTAAATATAGCAAAAGTCAATCCTGGGAGCAACTGTGTGCGCGCTAATGTAGTTAAACAGAAATGCACAGAAGTGAAAATAAATTATTAAGAGTTTAACTTTTACTACTAATCTGCCAATAAAATGTGAAAGAGAAAGTGAATAGTGGTCTATTGTAGCTTTCTCCCTCCTGCCAAATGTCTTTGAAAACAATGCATTTTTGGAGAAGTCTTGCAAGGAGGAGAAAGTTGGTTGTGACAGAGAGGGAAGGCCCACCCCCACATAACATCACAAAGGTGTGAGGAGCTCACAGAGGATCCTAGTTTGTCTTCCCCCTAACTTCCTAATGTTGTGGCGGGCAGGTGGGAGTTGCCAAGAGAAGATCAAGGAAGGCTATAGCCTTGGACAATCCTCTTAACTGCCCCCTCCCCATTCAATAACAGGAGGGGGGATAGGATTCAATGGTGGGGGAGGAAGCAAGACAAGGATCAGCAAAGATACAACTTTTCACAATCCTCTTTTGGCTCCTTCCCCACCCACCCACTTCTATGCCTACATATGAATGAGAGGGTGGGGGGAAACCAGGCGAGGGGGAAGGCTATGATCTTACTACCTGCTTTCTGATAGCTGGTTCAAAATGATGCCGGCATCATAGTCATGTGGTAGCTATTAGAGCACATGCAGTCAGACCTCTGGTTGGAATGGCATTGTAAGGGTGGCCCATTAGTGACAGTGCTAGGGGGACAGATGTAAATGTTTCCCACTAAAAATAGTTTAAAACAAGCTACTGTCAATACTTGTGTATAAGTCAAAAAATTTACACCAAAAAATGACCCAAAAAACCCAGGTCGACTTTATACACAGTTGAATACAGTAATGCCAGGTGGCAGAGGAGAAGGAAAGGCGGCCATTCGCCACTCAAGGCTCCTCTATCACCCAGCTTTTTCCCAAGGAGAGGGATGGGAGGAGGAGGAGGAGGAGGTGTGAATACTTACCCCTCAAGGCTCCATTGCTTCCCATCCACCTGCTCTCAGTTGTTTGCAACCAGCCTGCTTGTCTCCTCCTCCTCCTCCTCCTCTCCACCTTCTGTGAGGAAGTAAGTGGGCCAGCTGCAGACAACCAAGAGCAAGCAGATGGGCAGTGAAGCAGGACCATCCTGAGCCCCAAAGTTTTAAAAAGGTAAAGGTATTCCCCATTGACAAGGTTGTCAAGTCGTGTTCGACCATAGGGGGCGGTGCTTATCTCCGTTCCTCAACCGAAGAGCCAGCATTGTCAGAGACTACTCTGTGATCATGTGGCCAGCATGATTGCACAGAACACTGTTTACCTTCCCACCAAAGTGATACCTATTTATCTCCTTGCATTTGCATGTTTTTGAACTGCTAGGTTGGCAGAAGCTGGGACTAGTAACAGGATCTCACCCCATCATGCAGCACCGGGGCCTCGAAGTGCCAACCTGCTGATCTTGCAATCAACAGAGGCAGTGTTTTACCAATTAAGCCACTGCATCCCTGCAGTTTTATCCCAAAAGTTTTACCCTCAATTTATCCATGGATCATGCCAAATGCCATAATTTTGGCTACAAAACCTGCCCTCGACTTATACATGAGGTCAACTTATAGTCGAATATATACAGTAGATAATTTTGAGAAAAGATTTAAACATTTTTAACTTTATAATGACAAAAAGAATTTAAGAAGGTGACCGGTCAGTAAAGGGTTAAGGATTTTTTTTTTAACTTGGCAAGCAGATAAAGCAAAGGTCATTGATTTTGTGGCACCTTCCTATAATAGAGTGCAGGAACAGTTGGAGAGAGAGACTGAAAGAAAGTTTGACAGAGTAGCGACATCATGTGGTCAAGAAGAATTACTGCAAGAAAAAAGATTTGACTTATAGTTTGACAGCTGTCAACTGAGCAGTTTTATAAATTGGAATGCAATCTAGAAAAATGGCTTTTCAAGAAAAGGCTCAAGCAGAAAGATGAAAATCAACAGAGCAAACAACTAAGATGACAAAGCCTAATTTGTAAGTTCTAGATGAAATCAAGTAGAGGAGAAAAGATTTTAATGTAGAATTTAAATTTAATTAAGACAATCTTTAGAGAAGATATCATCTGAAATGACTCAAGTAAATCAGAAATTGGAGGATTTAGAAATTAAAACCCAAAAGTTGGAGGATGCTACAGTAAGAATGATATAAGATAGAGAATAAGATCTGGATGCAACTCCACTCTTGGATTTATGTGCGTGTGAGAGAGAGAGATATAAAAGTTCATGGCCTATCAGAACAACAGAATGAAGTTATTAAGGCAGAATGGTGGGTGCCTTGACTGAGCTACTGGAAAGACCTAAAGATTAGAACTGGATAAAATCTTCAGACTGGATTTGAGGGTGGCCAGAGAGAGGAATTTGCCAAGAGATGTGTGATCATTTATTTGGTGACAGGCAAGGGATTTAGTGCTACAGCAAAGAGACTGGTGATCCACAGTTTGTTGTGGGTTTTTCGGGCTGTGTGGCCACGTTCTAGAAGAGTTTCTTTCTGAGGTTTTGCCAGCATCTATGGCTGGAGATACAGACCACAAAGGTTCAAAATAAATCAATATCGAAGGCAAAAGATTTCCTGCAGAAATATGGAAACCTTTTTGACAAATCACAAAAAGAGAACAAGGAAGATGATTTCCAGAAGAAGAAAAGGTGCCAAGAGAAGAAGAAGAGGAGGAGGAGAAGGAGGAAGACTCACTTGAACAAGACGAAAAAAGATAGGGACACTGGTAAGGCATAAAAATTGATATAATTTTTTGTCATGGAATATTCACTATTTGGGGGGGAAATGAAATTACTGTATATTCTCATGTATAAGTAAAAAAAAAATAGTAAAAAACTTGACCCAAAAAATCTGAGTCGAGTTATCCACAGGTTAGTGTAATTACTGTACTTAAACTTTTTTCCCCCCCAAAAAATAAACCATCCCCTTCTCTGAGTAGAATGACAAAGGGCAAGAGTTTAATGCATCCCAGGAGAACCTAAAAGAAGCACTGATCCCCCATGTTCTCACCACAGTACAAGATGCAAGGAGATTCAAGTATGGAAATGGGCTTTACCTCCCCCCCCCCCGGAAAAACACAAATCTTTTTCTAGAACTGATAATTTTTTTAATATCAAAAATCTTATGTCATCAAATTTAAAAAATTGACATTATTTCAAAAACATGTTCAAAGGACTGATGCAGACTGGCCTAAAGAGCTAGCCTGGGAGTGGAGTTGGGGCAGGGCGACCACACGCCGGCCGCCCTGACACCGCTATCATGCCGCACACCCAACCACACACCGTCAGGGTGCCCCATTGGCGTGCACACACACTATGCCAAAGGGGTGCAAAAGAGCCGCCACCGTGGCTCTAAGGACAGCTTTTTGCCGCCCCAAAAAGGAGCAGCAAAAAGGAAGATTGAGGCCGTGGTGTGTAGTTGCCGTGACCCCGATCTGTCGCTCCCAGGGGCGGCACAGAGCTGCCCCTTAGGGGCCGTCTGCACCGGCCCTTAGTAGCTTTGATATTATATAACAAGAGAAGAAATGTAAATTGGACACTTAATGAAACATAGCTACATAATGATCATGTGATATCTAAGGCTAAGAAAACATTGAAAACTTTCTATACAATCTAAATAAAAGAACTGACTTTAGGATGGTTTGGGATACTAGCAAAACATTTATGAGAAGCTTTTTATTTAGTAGAATGTGAAGTTAAAAAGAAAGACAAGAAAAATTACTAACAGTTGCAGATACAATTTAAAAAGAGGAGGAATTTTAAAAGAAATCTTCAGGAAAAAGAGCTGATTCAAGAATTTTTCAAAAATTGCAAAAACAAATCTAAATGAACATGTTGAAGAGACAGAAAAAATGAGATATGAAAGTAAAAATATTTCAAATCAGCAAATAAACCTGGAAGATTGCTGGCATATAAATTAAGAAAAGAAAGAGAAAAGAAATTGATACTAAAAATAAGAGGTGGAAAGAGGAGGTAACAGATAAGGAAAGAATTATAAAGATTTTTATTATACATCTCTGTATAAGCGGCACAAATCAATAGATTATGAATTCTTTTTGAAGATACCAGATTCATGGAATAATGCCTACAAAGCTTTAATTCTAAAAGAAGGTCAAGATTTGGAAGAACCAATTACAGGCCAACTTATTTACTTTATAGAGATCATCAGATTTTTCTCTGCAATTTTAGGAGAGACTGAAAAAGGTTCTCCAAGATTTGATACACAAAACCAGTCAGGTTTTTTTTAAACCAAAAAAGACTTTTAAGAGATAATATTAGAAATGTTTTGAACATTCTGGAATACTTTGACAAGCATAATCGCCTTCATTTTTTTAGGCGTGGGCAATTTTGATAATGCATATTGCGTTTGCAGTACTAGAAGAGAGGGATTTGGGGTGAAATTTATTGGTTGGATTAAATTGATGTATGGCATTTAACAAGCTCAGATTCTATAAATGGTGAACTGACAAAATCCTGCAAGGTTCAAAGGAGAATCAGCCAAGGTTGTCCTTTATCGCCTTTGTTGTTTTTGCTGGGGTTGGAGGTTCTCAAAAGAGTGATAAGAAAAAGCAGTTATGGGAGTAGATATCAAGGGTCAAGTTTTTAAATAAAAGACTTTTGCTGATGAACTTGTGATATTTTTTTTAATATTTTATTTTATTTTATTTATTTATTTTTGTGGAGAACCTGTTATAGAGAATTAAGATTTCAAATTCAACCTTGAAAGAACATAGTGACCTGGCTAGTTTTAAAATCAGTAAAGATAAAGCAGTTATCTTGACCAAAAACATGATGAAGATGCAACAAATACATTTGTCAGACAAATCTGGGTTTAAGTTGAACAAAAAAGTCAAATATCTGGGAGTTAATATTTCAAACAAGAATTCTAACTTGGTCTTAACTATGTTAAGCCCTGGAAATTAAACAAGACATACAAAAATGGTCAAAACTGATACTGAAGGATAAATCATTGGGCTCATTCCCACTATGATTTAAACCAATTTGCTGATCAGTTTATATGTGCCTTGTTCACACTGGAAATGATTTCAGATCCAACTGTGTTCAGTCTAAATCATGGAGAATTGCGGTGAAGCGAGACAAATGCAAAAGAGCCACTTTTTTTGAAGATGCATCTTTAGGTGATTCTTTTGAAAATAATCGTTTTGCAAGCATGTTCAACAAATGTGAACAACGTTTGGGTCTCAGTCGCATTGCACTGGAGGGGAGGGACTATGACAGAGGGTTAGCAGAGGGGTGTAACCCATCCCATCCCAGGTTTGGGGGAAATCTGGCATTTCTCCCTCTCAGCGCTGCTCAGCGCTGCTTTTTTACTTCCATGGGGGCTTTCCTTTTCTTAAATTATTATTTTAAACACTGCCAAGTAGTCCCTGTAAATCTCACTGGTCCTGATCCAGTTGTTTTGCATTTTCCCTTGGTTGCACCAGAATATTTTCCAGAGGCAGGACAATATTGGGAGTGCTTTCCTTGGGGAGGGGGGTTTAGCATGTGTGTGTTTTTTTTAAATTATTGATGGATTTTGTGTTCACTGGCAATTCTCTCTCTCTCTCTCCAGACCCTGCAGCACTTTCAGAGGGAGGGAGAGAGATGGAGGGAAGGCTTTCCCTTCCAAACATCCATTGGGGGGCTTCCAGGGACGGCCCTCCCTTGGCAAAAGATCCTCCCTCCATACACTCATAACTCCCTTCCACCTCCAGCAACCTTCCTTCCTCTCTGTCAGCCCAGTCCCAGTGATCCCTCCAAAAACACAACTCCCTTCCACTTCCAACCCCCTTCCTCCCTCTCTGCCAGCCCAGTGCCAGTGATCCCCCAAAAAACACACCCAAAAAATCAAAAAGGTTCAATTTGGGAACATCCTCCATATACCACACACTGACATTCCTAGGAGAGCTTTGGGCTTTGGTTTGGAAATGTCCTCCATTTTGAGCACAACTAAGAGGCATGCATTGACATTCCTAGCAGTGTTTTGAGCTTTGATTTGGGGACATCCTCCATATATTTTTTTCCTGGACAGTCCTCCATTTTGGGGAGGGGTGCTTGGTCCTCCAAGCCCTCCCTTCCCCCTTCCCCCTCCTTCCTTGCATCATGGATGAAGCATAGATGGGCATCATATGGTTGACATGTAAAAAAAAAAAAAAGAACAGGACAAATCAATCGCATTCAATACCAAGAATTCATTTTGTAGCGGTGCAAATCTAGTGTAAATGACAATCGTGTCAAAAAAGACACGAATGCATGGAATAATTAAATAATTCGTTTCCATAGTGGGAACTACTCATCAGCTTGAATCGATTCAGTGACCCCGTGTCAATGCGACTTGCAAACCGGCTTAAATGCAAATGGGAATAAGCCCATTGATAAATTTTAAGAAGGACTTGGAAACATTTATTGCTTTTTGACACAAAAATGGAGAAATGTATCAATTTTAGGTTTCATAAGATAATAATATGCTTACAGTGGAGGTATGATTAGGTTATCATAGTTAGGAAGTATATTAAAACAATTGTGGATTATGGCTTTCAGTTAAGGCGGAAGTCATTGTAATTAGTAGTTATTTTTGTTAGGTTTTATTTTATAATGTGTGTTATTATTAGTTGTTGCATTGGTTTTTGTATTGTTTTTATTAGACGTAGTTTTTAAATGTTGTTTTATACATATAAAATTATGTATTTAATATACAGTCTTCCCTCCATTTCTGGGGACTTCGAGTCCGCAGTCTCGCTTTTCACAGGAGGGACAAGTGGGGAGGGAGAAAAAGGCAGCATGGCTCCGCACACCATTATTTTCAGTGGGACTCAAATATTTATGAGTTGCCATTTTCGCGGGCCAAGCCCATGCTATCCTGGTTCAGATCCCAACCCAGATCAATCCCCGGGCTGGTGAGGACAGGTGGGTGTTTATACATCAGCTTGTCCCCATGTCATGGAGCTGCTACTATCCAAACAGATTGTGTGGCTGGTAGGAGGGACACAGGCCTTTTGGCCCATGCGGACAGACTCTCCTTAGTACAAATCAGTCACCTTCACGAGATGAGATGCTAACTGTTCTGCAGCTGAGGTTGCAGCTCTTAGGTTTCCCCATATTATTAGTAGAAGCCAGTTGTAGCAGTAGTATTAGTAGGTTTTAGCTCATTAAAAACAACCTTTAAAAATGGATGAAGAACTATTTTTAAAAGCCAATTTTTAAAGTCAACATTTTTAAAAAAAGATTAAAATACATTGGGGGATTGCTTAATTATTATGGATTTGATACTAGGGTTTGAAACCAAGGAGGTTGACTATAAATCTCTGCAGAGACCTGCTAGCATTAGTGAGACTGATACTTATCCTCAGCATCTGATAAAGTAGGTCATAGCCTGTAAAATCTAAGGCTACAATAAATATGGTAACTTTTAAGACAGTGTCTGTTGCGACTGATTATTATGATCTCGGTTTCTGAAATTTCCTGCAAAAGCCCATGGAAAACAAATGCATCTCCACCTCTCCAGAAAAGAACAAACGACTGTCCTAAAGGCCAAGTTCCTAAAAATGTCATTTGAACCATGTGCCTCAGATTTGCTTCAGGCAATGGAACAACATTGAATTGGCAGTCAAAGATGGTGACAATGATAGTCACTGTCTCTTCTGTTCAACTTAGCTTCAGCAATGTCCCAGTGAGCTGTACAGTCATTACAATAATTTAAACGATGCAATTTTATGTTCTTACCCTACTTGTTTTGCCCACTGAAGGATGGATTATGCTTGCCTCCAAAAAAATCCCCCTAAACAAACAACACTCAGCTAAGCTGCCTTGAGTCCTACACTGGGAGGAAAGGTGGCATATTATACAAAGAAATGAATAATTTGCCTAGCTGGAAAGTGGAGGTTCTAGTCAGAGATCTTTTCAATATTTCCCAGCTACAATTAAACCAAACAGAACAGCTTTGCACTGTCTTGGGAGAAGCCAACAAAAGAAGAAAATTCAGCATTTTGTGAGCTACTGATTTCAAACCTAAAAGAGGTACAAGTCGATATGGTCTATCTGGCCCAACCAGCATTTAACCAGCTCAGGAGACCACAGGCAATCCATCCATGAAGGTAAAGGAGGCAGACCTCCACAACTGTTCTGGATGGTAAGGGGGCAGTCCTTGCCTCCAACCCCCTCACAAGAACCTCAAAATAGCAAGAATTAGTTTTAAAAGTAAGGTAGAAAAGAAAAATAAATTGCTGGGTCTTTCTCCTTTGGACCTCTAAAGCCCTACATGGCTTAGATCCAGACTATATGAGAGACTGTATCTCCCCATATGAACCTGCGAAAGCCCTAAGAACAGGAATGATAGAGAAGAGGCTCTAACTTTCCAGTCCCTTCCAAGAGAAAGGCGGCATATACATGAGATAAATAAAGAAATAAATAAATCTAACGGGGACAGCCTCATTCTGTCTTTTTGATGCTAAGAAAATGTTAATCCAGCAGCCCTTCCTACTTGTGAGAAGACATCTACAAAATATATTTTTGTACTGTACAGCTTCTCATGGACACATACAGAGACACATCTTGGAAGCTCAGAACTTGCTGACCTTCCATAAATCCAGTAATTCTTATTTTGGTGTAGATATGCATAATCTGGGGGCCTGTTCACACCACACTGTTATAGTGATTATTCTTTAACTGGTTCCATCCTATGACATCCTGAGGTACTAGTGAAGCACCAGATTGTTTGGCCTGCAGATTCTAAATACTGTAAACTGGAAATCTCAGATTTACATAAGATATTGCCATAGCAGTTACAGTGGAAACACAGCACTGTAATAGTGTAGTGTGAATGGTCTACATGTATTTGGACTGTACTGTCTCTAACTACTATTTCTGAATGGGGATATGTGGATCTGATATGATGACATATACCCCAACTCACTCAGTTTTGCAGAGATCTTCTCAAGGGCTGCATTCGCATTGCAGAAATAATCCAAGCTGATACCACTTTAACTGCCATGAGTCAATGCTATGGAATTCTGGGAATTATAGTTCTGCTAGACATTTAGCCTTCTCTGTCAGAGAACTCTGGTGGCACAACAACTACAATTCCCAGAATTCCATAGCACTGAGTCGAGGCAGTTAAAGTGCTGTCAACCTGGGTTATTTCTTCAGTGTGGATGCAGGCTAAGGGTTATTTTTCTACTAGGCTGCAATGGATGGTGATAAGGATTTTGGACGGCTCCCTGACAAATCCTCTCCCACCCTATTTTGTACTCATGATGTTAAAGTCATTTGATAGTAGAATCATAGAATCATAGAGTTGGAAGAGACCACAAGGGCCATCCAGTCCAACCCCCTGCCATACAGGAACTCCCAATTAAAGCATCCCTGACAGATGGTCATCCAGCCTCTGCTTAAAGACCTCCAAGGAAGGAGACTCCACTACTCTCCGAGGGAGTGTGTTCCACTGTCGAACCGCCCTTACTGTCAGGAAGTTCCTCCTAATGTTGAGGTGGAATCTCTTTTCTTACAGCTTGCATCCATTGTTTCGGGTCCTAGTCTCTGGAGCAGCAGAAAACAAGCTTGTTCCCTCCTCGATATGACATCCCTTCAAATATTTAAACACGGCTATCATATCACCTCTCAGCCTTCTCTTCTCCAGGCTAAACATCCCCAGCTCCCCAAGTTGTTCCTCATAGGGCTTGGTTTCCAGACCCTTCACCATTTTAGTTGCCCTCCTTTGGACACGCTCCAGTTTCTCCACATCCTTTTTGAATTGTGGTGCCCAGAACTGGACACAGTATTCCAGGTGAGGCCTGACCAAAGCAGAATAGAGTGGCACTATTACTTCTCTTGATCTAGACACTATACTTCTACTGATGCAGCCTAAAATTGCATTGGCCTTTTTAGCTGCTGCATCGCACTGTTGACTCATGTTCAATTTGTGGTCCACCTGGATTCCTAGATCCCTTTCACATGTAGTCTCATTCAGCCAGGTGTCCCCTATCGTATATCTGTGCTTTTCTTTTTTCCACCCTAAGTGCAGTACCTTACATTTCTCCGTGTTGAATTTCATTTTGTTAGCTTTGGCCCAGCTTTCTAGTCTGTTCAAGTCATTTTGAATTTTGATCCTGTCCTCTGGGGTATTAGCTACTCCTCCTAATTTGGTGTCAGCTGAAAATTTGATAACTATGCCCCCAATACTGTCATCCAAGTCATTAATAAAGATATTGAATAGCACTAGGCCCAGGACAGAGCCCTGTGGCACCTGAGACAACACACCTCCCGAGACATCTTGTCAGGCCCACAAATCACTGCTTCTGTCCCCCTCAGCAAGGAGTCCCCCATCACGACCACACGCCTCCTCCGAGGCTTAGCAGCGACTGTTCCCTGTAGTGTAACTACCAGGGTCCCCTGCTCTGTCCCTGAAGTCTGCCCATGCTGCTCTTCCTCGTCCTCCTTGATAAGAGAAAGAGCTTGAAATCAATTCTGTAGCTGCAAGCTCCTAGAATGATCCCTGGTCTCCCTCCTTCTGCGTGTGACATTCCTCCAGCTGTCTACCTCCTGTGTATGTGATGTGACCTTCTCTTCCCCAGCAACTTCCTCTGTGTGGTCCCCGTCCAAGACCGTTTGTTCTGTTCTGTCTAGGAAAGCCTCTTGCTCCCTAATATGCTGACGTGTAGCTACCTGCACCTCCAGCTGCTGTACTTTCTCCTCCAAGAGGGCTACCAACTTGCACTTGGAGCATGTGTAGTCCCCACATCTGTAGGTAAGAACACAAACATTCCACAGGCATTGCAGGTGATGGCAGCAGTTCCTTCAGTGTCCATACTAAGTCTTAATTAGTTAGTACCTGAAAGAGGACTATGGCTTTCCTCCTCAAAGAAAATCCCTCGCTAACACCAGTGTTAAAGTCTGCTGATGACCGGAACTTTTCAACAATTAGTAGTGGTTATAAAATTCCCCACCCGCTGAGTAACAGTCACACTCTCCTCAAGTGTTTTTAAAAAGAATTTTAAAACTCACCCACTCAAGATGGCTGCCTGGAAACTGCTTTTTTCCTCTTTCCTAGCAGGAGCTGGCCTAGAAAGCCTCCTTCTCTTTCTCCTTTCCTGGCAGAAACTGCCTGGAAAGCCTCCTTCTCTTTCTCCTTTCTTTCAGAAACTGGCCTGGAAAGCCTCCTCCTCCTTCCCTGTCCTGGCTGAAACTGACCTGAAACTGACCTCTGGGAGAAGTTGTATAGAGCTAACTGGCTACTTCACCCCCTACTGACTCGCAAATGCGACTCAACAAAGCCCCACCCGCTGAGTAACAGTCACACTCTCCCCAAGTGTTTTTAAAAAGAATTTTAAAACTCACCCACTCAAGATGGCTGCCTGGAAACTGCTTACTTCCTCTTTCCTACCAGGAGCTGGCCTAGAAAGCCTCCTTCTCTTTCTCCTTTCCTGGCAGAAACTGCCTGGAAAGCCTCCTTCTCTTTCTCCTTTCTTTCAGAAACTGGCCTGGAAAGCCTCCTTCTCCTTCCCTGTCCTGGCCGAAACAGCACTTAATACGTTTTTATGGAATAATCTAACCTTTTGCTGTAAATGCTGTACACAGGTTTGAAAGGATATTGATTTATTCTTGATTCCAGACAGGTTTATTAATTTATCTAATTCACAAGGGATGAAAGTGGAATTAAAAATAATGGCTAAAACATTTTGCATTCAAATTAGAGACTTCTTACAGCCGTGAACCACCACTCGTTAATATAAAACCAAATTTAAAACATTAAATGAGCATTTTCTATTCATATCCTCAGTGACATATGAACTTTTTTGCACATACATCAATTTGATATCTGTTATTTACAGAAACAAAACCTAATTAGTAGCTTCAAAGAGTTTTTTAAAATAATTTTGACTTGCTCTCTACCTAAGATAGATAGTATAGCAAGAGTGATGTAACAAATTCAGCATCTTCAGTCCTATAAGGACATCAACATACAACCAAAGGAATAATCTAAAGTTTCCCTAGCAGTAGTAAAACTTAGCTTATGTCCCATGCTGGAGTAAAAGTAGGTTTTAATCAAATAAAATATAAATAATAAAATAATGTCAAAACACACATATGTTTTAGATTTAATAAATCTAAACATTTTGTCACTTTAATCCCATAATTCACATTCACAAACAAAAGAGAATGGTTTGTTAACAAATGTGTAGTGGTCTGAGCATTGGATTATGGAGATCAGGGTTTAATTTCCTGCTCGGCCATGGAATCCCACTGGGTGACCTTGCGCAAGTCATACACTCTTGGTCCCAGAAAACTCCATGGTCTCCATAAGTCAGAAATGACCTGAAGGCACACCACCATCACCACCACCACCACAACCACCACGACAACAACTTATTTATATATTAATAATTTAGGGCCAATGCAGACTGGCCATTTGGGGCGTCACAGAGCTGCCCTGGGAAGCGGAGGATCAGGCCCGCGGCAACCCCACACCGCGGCCCCGATCCTCCCTTTTGTCACCCTGAAAAGAGCGGCAAAATGCCGCTCCTTTTAGGGGTAGCAAAAGGCCACCCTAAGAGACAGCACTGCGGCACTTCAGCGCCCTTTCGGTGCAGCATGTTTAAACGCTGCGCCAGAAGGGTGTCCTGACACCACGCACCATGCGTACAGCCGCGCAGCATCAGGACAGCATCAGGGTGGGGTTGGGGCAACCGGCGTGTGGCTTCCCCGCCCCAACTCTACCCCCAGGCCGGCCCTTTTGGCCGATCTGCAACGGGCCTTAGTTAATTAAATGTTAACATAGGGGGGATGCAGACGGGTGGCCCTGGGCCGCCCCAGGAAGTGGAGGATCGAGGCCGAGGCCGGCAGACACCTTGGCCCCGATCCTCCCTTCGTCGCCTTCAAAAGGAGTGCTAAAATAGCGCTGCTTCTGTAAGCTGTGAAAGGGGCACCGCAAAAGGCGTGGCACGCCTCTTTGGCATCTCTTCCGGCTCAGCGTGTGCGGACGCTGAGCCGGAAGGATGTCATCGGAGTGACTGTCGTGTGGACGGGCCGTTGCTCTGATGACGTCCTCAGCAAGGGGATGGGGCACCCAGCGCCCGGCTGCCCCTCCCCTTCCTTACCTCCAAGATGGCACAAAGCGCTGTCTGCAAAGAGAGATAGTAACCAACAACATACCCAAATATCTAGGGAAGTCACTGGTCACTATAATCTAGCCATGTAAATTCCTCATCTTGATTAATCCCCAGTTAGAAAGTCAATGAGCAGAACATACCTCACTTAGCTGGCCTTACTCCAGGCTCCTTCGCATTTCAGAGAACAGGAAGAAATATCCTGAATAACCTACACTATTATCTAAGACAGCAAATGTTAGCTCGTTAATCCTCCTTAATATAAAATGTGGCACATTCCTCTATGTGGGGAGATACAGGTTTCATTACATAGTTGTTCAAAAATATTTTTAATAACAAAAATAATGAGCAATTATTCTGGTACACTGCAAGCAGTAACAGCAATAATTCTGTGTACAGCTGCTGAATGCCAATTCAATGACTAGGGAAATGAGAGCTATTTTGAAACTGATTCTGGATGAGCACAGCACCCTGGCTTTTATCATAAGCACCTGGCTGGATAGAGAAGAGGGTGAGTAATCTCTCTTTGCTTTGCCCACAAAGGTTCTCCGTTCAGTATCAGGCAAGACCTGGGAAGCGGGGAGGTGGAGACACAGTGGTTTATCAGGTACCCTATTTCAATCTGCAAAGTTTGCGTATGCATATCTAAGGTGTTAGTGTACACCCTTGATGAATTCCTCTCATTTTGCAGCATTATTTCAGAGATCTATCTTGGAACATTATCTGCAGAGTTGAGTTCTGCTGCTCAATGGACATTGCAACCAAAGAAAAATATTGTAAGACCTTGTATCCATGGCATTGCACTCCTGTAAGGTTAGGGCAAATTATCTGTTTTCCACAACATTGTATCGGAGATATAAGGAGAATACAGCTGATTTCAAGCTGTGACTACTGACAATTAGAAAAGTATTGAACAGATTACTTAAAAATAAAATAAAAAAGAGATAATAGGGTGTAAGATAACCATGGAATACAGTCTTTTGCTTCAGTAAGTTCATCAAGTGACACAAATTAAGAGCTGTGAAAGGACAGATAATATGCTTATTGCAGTCTGCTTGTTGGTAGTGAATTAGCAAGGGACTAATTATGAACAATGGAAGAGTTTAAAAGAGAGAGAAATGGATGGATAGGATTTTAAAATATAAAATAACTTACTATTAAGTTATAAAAAAGGATTACTATCAGAAGGGATCTCACACGCACTCCCTTCCCACATCCCCCCATACATACATTGCAGCTCTCTGTATGAGCGAGTGAATGAATGATGGGGGGAAAAGTACATGTGATCATGTGAGCAAGCAAATGAGGAGGGGGGAGGAAGTGCATGTGATCACAATAGTAAGTGAGTGAATAATTGGGGTGGGAGGGGGGAAAAGGAATGTGTCAAAACAAAGACGAAACAATGCTGATCAGGTGGCAGGATAGGAGTGGGGGGAGAAGAGTATAAACAGTAAAACCAACACGACACTTGGGTGGCAAGGAGGAAGAGGGAGAGGTAGTCCGATCTAACTTGCCACCCCTGTTCTATGGCTGAACATACAATGAGGCAGGAAAACATGATGACACATACTCGTCTTGACGGACCCAACCAGTCCCGCCTATCAAACACTCCTCCCCTTCCCAACCCCACACTGACATCACTATGGAGTGCAGTCTACCCACCCACATAAATATCTGGATTTTCCACTCAAATCCGGTGAATAGCCACTGTCTTCCTCTAGATTAAGGCCCCGAGGTGTTAAAAAGACCTAGATTCAGTCCAAATCCTCCTGTTCATCATCCAGACTGCTTGCAGTAGAAAGGAGGTGAGACCATTTCATTTGGCTCATGTAGACAAGCCCAAGAGACATATTTCTGAGTACACATATGTTGGATTGTGCTGTAAGTTAGCTCATTATTGGTGATTAATTGATTCAAAATTTCAACTTTTTTGTTTTATTATTATATGAAATCTACTTCTGAAGTGAATGTTATAATTTCTTTAAATAAGATAATTTGGTTACTCAAATCAGTGTTTCAGATTTAAGAATGCTCTAAAGCATTTCAGATTAGATTTTTTTTTTAATTTGCTTTTTTGTGGATTTGTTTGTTTATTTTCTACTGGTTTTGCTTCTTGATTTAAGAACATTTTTATATCCCTTTTTGTGTATAAAAATCACAAGGTGTTTTAAAGTAAAAAGATACAAAGTTACATTTGCTCGAAATAACCACAACAATACATAAGAAGTCCCTCTGTTCAAACATTATCAGTTTTAAAAAGAGAGAAGTGTTCACAACTCTAATTAGACAAGACAGGAAATCAACCACAGAGACCAGCCAAAATATCTGTGGCCATCACTCCCTATTGTTAAGACACATACACACCAACACACACACTACATACAGACACAGAGGCTTAAAGAGAGTAAAACACTAGTCTAGAAGCAGTTTTTATTACAGTCTGCTTGTCAGTAGTAAATTAGCAAAAAGCTAATTATGAACAATGGAAGAGGTAAAAAAGAGAGAAATGGAAGAGGGGAAGATGCGGATTTATTGCTATAGCTGTTGCCTTTTCTCTCACAATTCTTCAGTCTCTCCCAGTGAGCCTGTTTAATATGGAAACAGCCAAGGATGGGGTTGAATAAGGAAAAACAGTGGAATGGTTATGTATCCCTCTTTTCTTGTCATTTTTTCCGCTTGACATTGCCAGCTTCACCCCTGCTTTATATTGTGTGAGCCACAACTGAAATACAAATCTTCTTCCAACATGTCTCCATCAGAAATCTATGACCATTACAGGATGTATCTTAGGGTGCATCTACACTGTAGAAATAATGCAGTTTAACACCACTTTAAGTGCTGTAGCTCCATCTTATGGAATCCTGGCATTTGTAGCTTTACAAGGTCTTTAGTCTTCCCTGCCAAAGAGTGCAAAATTACAAATCCCAAGATACTGTAGGACGGCATCATGGCAGTTAAAGTGATGTCAAACTGTATTAATTTTGCAGTGTAGATGCATCCCTAGAGACAGAGGGACTGTACATGTGCCGATACACACAAGCTCTTACTTGCAGTCCTGGAGAAAAATCAGAAAATCCAATGAAAGAAATGAGACAGACTGAGTAACAAGACTCACCTGAGTAACAAGGCCCTCTAGCAACCACTGTTATCTCTTTCTGATGCTTGCAAGCAGCTCTCCTGAGAAAACATTCATTTTGGTATGTGTCTCCATTTGAACCACAAACAGGAATATAATTTGTGTGACACTGTGAGAGAGGGAAAAACATAAAATATTTTATTTAAAAAAAGATAAGAATTTGTATTTACCATCATCATCCCACAGCCTCCTGTGAATAGCTACTGAATTGGTACAGCTAAGGTGCAATCAGAGAGTTCAGGTTTGTGGCTTGCGGCTTCTTCCCAGAGGACCATTCCACTCAGCTGCCAAAGCAAACCACAGCAGGCCAAAACATAGCAGTAGTTCTATGGAAGCACACAAGCTATTGCTGTTTGAGCGATCCCAGAATAAAGAAAGATTTCTCTGGAAGCAGTGCATAGTTACGTTAGGCTTTTTCGTGAGTATACGGAATATGGCTTCCATACAGAAATGCATTTCTGAACTAAGTTGTTACTAACTACAAAGTACAGAACGCATTTCTAAATCAACTGTTCCTCAGAGGCTGAATTAAATCAAATAGGATCTCCTATCCAGGAGGCACATATTCACAAATACTGTACCACTATGCCTCATGCTCTTCTGCTTTTATGATGAAGTACAGCATGGAGAGGAACCCTGAAGTACAAATAGCAACTCTGAAGAGAAGCAGTTTTGCAAGCTTTCAACATATGATGGAAACCAAGTCTGCAAAGAACCTATTATTGGATATTACATGAAACAGCTTGTGATGCAAATTACAGTGGCTCAAATGTCCTCTTCCACATACATATTAAAGGTACAGGGGTCTTGTTTCAATTTTTCTCTCCCACTTTTTAAAATGTGGCTACTCTAGCATATTAGCTAAAATGTCCCTGTCATCACCAGTATCCCTTCCCAAATCTAGCAACATTTTGAAAATGTTTTTATGATTCGGAGCAGTCCTAAAGGAAAAGAGTGGCCACATCAATGAATAAATATGCACATGCTAGTGAAAAAAGGGAAACAGAAAGAAAGACAGCCCATCAGAAGGTCAAGACTCTGGACTAAACCCAAATTCCAGTGGATCCCACTGAATCGAACGTTGAATAATAAGGTTACATTTATTAAAGTCCACTAATTCAGTGGATTTACTCTAGTTGAGACAAGCATTTGGATGTAGGCCTTAGAACTGATTCAACTCACAAGAAATGCATGTTTATGAAGCAAATTAAAAAGCCAGGTTCACACAACAGGTAAAGAAAGTAGTGTGAATGTAATTAAGGTCCAATACAAACTGCAGAAATAATCCAGTTTGAGAGCGCTTTAACTGCCCTAGTTCAATGCTAGGGAATCCTGGGAAGTGTAGTTTTGTGAGACATTTAGCCTTCTCTGTCAGAGAGCACTGGTGCCACAATAAACTACAATTCCCAGGATTGCGTAGCACTAAGCCAGGGCAGTAAAAGTGGTCCCAAACTGGATTATTTCTGCAGTGTGTTTTGCACCCAAGAATGTTATGTCTGCTTCCATTTTATGTCTATATATAGGGCCTTTACAGAGCCGCCTAAGGGGGCGGCACAGAGCCGCCCCTGAGAGCAGCAACTGCACGCTGCGCCCCCAATCTTCTCTTGTGCCGCTTCCAAAAGAGCGGTGTGATAAAGTGAAGGAAGGCTGGCCCATGGAAGAGGGTTGTTCGGGAAAGCAAGGGTTAATGAGGGAAAGAGCAGGGAGCCAGAGAAGGGAATTACAAGGTCTAACGACACCTGGAAAAGAAGAAAGGGAAGCAAGGCCCAGGAGGGAGGGGCCCAGGGATAAAAGGGAAAAGGAGGAGGCGTTCGGGGAGAGGGAAAAATGTGGAAGAAGGCTCGGTGAGGCGGACGGGGGAAGGGAAAGAGAAAGAGAAGCGATAAGTACTGGAGCTCGAGGGGAGAGAGGAACACTGGCCGAAGGAGAGTCACTGTTTGGTGAATGAGCTTCTGAGTTGATTAAAAGGTACCGAGCATACATCTTAAGTGGTCTGCCCTTTCTTTCGTCAAAATGGATACCTCCAAGAAGCATGGAGTGGGAGGAGTTCCTTGCGGCCCCGCGACATTGGTGTCAGAAGTGG
This sequence comes from Phrynosoma blainvillii, assembly GCA_026167975.1. Taxonomy (NCBI): domain Eukaryota; kingdom Metazoa; phylum Chordata; class Lepidosauria; order Squamata; family Phrynosomatidae; genus Phrynosoma; species Phrynosoma blainvillii. Next base: position 135,875,748 of record JANUYF010000004.1, on the reverse strand, counting down.
GATCTCAGGTACAAGGCGGGGCTACAGGACCCAGTGAGTCTTGGTTTGCATGGTTGGCTGACCAACAAGAAAAGTTGTTGCGGAGTGTGAACGCTCACCAGGTGCAGTTGATGGAGCAAATGTTTGCAGCCCAACAGGTGACACATCAGCAGTTGGTAACGCAGATGGCTGAGGCGATGAGGCTCCCAAGGGAGGGGGAAAAGCCTACCTTGGAGTTGCTGGTAGGGGCCCCAGCCCCAATAAGATTGGTCAAGATGGGCCCTAATGATGATCCGGAGGCATTTTTACACGCTTTCGAGAGGGTGGCCATAGCTGCCAAGTGGCCTAAGGAACAATGGGCTCTTATAGTCACCCCATGTCTTACGGGGCCTGCCCAGGAGATAGTGGATACCTTAGCCCCGAGGAAGCCTCTTCTTATGAGAAAGTTAAAGAGGCCATTTTGACTACTCTCAATATCTCGGAGGAGACTTATAGGCGCCGGCTACGCGAGTTAAAGTGGACTCTGGGCATGCATCCGCGTGCCCTGGGGCAAAAGGTTAGAGCCAGCGGTTTGAGATGGCTGAAGCCGGCGGTGCGATCGGCGCCAGAGGTGGCTGAGATGGTGATGGTTGAGCAATTTATTAATGCCTTACCAATGGCAGCCCGCAGTTGGGTGCGGTGCCACAAACCCTCCAAGTTGGAAGAGGCTGTGGCTTTGATGGAGGCCTTTGCAGGGGCTGAGGAGGCCGAATTAGGGAACCCTCGGGGACCGGTGGAACCAAAGGTAGCGCGGGGAACTAGAGTTGCCGAGGGAAGACCACCAGAACGTCGGGGAATGTCGCCGGGAGACGGATTTGGAGATGAGGGGACCGCGAGCAAAGGTTTGAAAGGAGGAGTAGAGGGAGGCAAACCAACTAACCCTGCCCGAAGACCGTTGATGTTGGGTGCCCAGGAAGGTCCCCGGCGTCCAATCAACTGCTTCACCTGTGGGATGGAGGGCCACATTAAGAAGGACTGTCCTCTCATGGAGTGTGCTTGGGGAGACTCCTGGGAAGCGGCCCAGGTAAGTAGGGACGTGATAGGTAGGGATGCTTGGGTGGTCACAGCCTGGGTCAATGGACAGAGAGTTCAAGCCCTAGTTGACTCGGGCTGTAGCCACACCTTGGTAAGGGGAGTATCAGGAAAGGCGGATGGTCCCCAGGTGGCGGTGAAATGTATCCATGGGGAGGTGAAAACCTATTTTACCACCAGGGTGAGGGTGACAGTTGGAAAAATGGAGCGAAAAATGAGGGTGGGGGTGGTACCCTCAATGGGAAGAGAAATGCTCCTAGGGCGGGATTGGCCCAACTGGCGGGAATTAATCCAGAAGGAGGAGGCTTACGCTGCGGCAGAGGTCAGGGCGGAAGGGGTAGATATCGCCAGGGTTAATAGAGAGCAAGTGGCCTTTTGGCGGCAAAATGATGCGACCTTACAGGAAGCGCTTAAGCAAGCGGTTCCAGAGGAGGAAAGGGGAAAGAAGGGACCTTACTTTGTTTTTAAAAATAATTTACTGTATAGGGTTCAACAGATGAAGGAAGGAGAGGCGGCACACTGGCAAATATTGGTGCCCCGACCCCTACGTCCTGCGGTGTTTTCCTTAGCTCATGACATTCCTCTGGCGGGACACTTGGGTGTGGATAAAACTACAAGTCGCATTTTGCAGAGGTTTTATTGGCCTGGGGTGTGGAAAGAGGTGAAAGACTGGTGTGCCTCTTGTCCCCGATGTCAGATGACCCAAAGAAGGGGAGCTCCCGCCGGGCCTCTGATTCCTATGCCCATCATAGACGAACCCTTTACAAGGGTGGGCACTGATTTTGTAGGGCCTCTGGGGAAGTCTGCAGCAGGCCATCGGTTTATTTTGGTGATGGTGGATTACGCTACCCGTTACCCAGAGGCAGTCCCTTTACGATCCATGCAAGCAAGTAGGGTGGCTCAGGAGTTGTTGGCAATTTTCGCGAGGGTGGGGTTTCCACGAGAGGTTATTACAGATCAGGGCACCTCTTTCATGAGTAGAGTCCTGCAAAAGATGTGGTCTATTCTCAAAGTCAAACCCCTAAAGACCTCCGTTTATCACCCACAGGCCAATGGGTTGGTGGAACGATTTAATGGGACCCTAAAGGCCATGCTTAGAAAGTTTGTAGTGGAACAGGGATCACAATGGCATTTGTTGATAGGACCTCTCTTGTTTGCGTATCGGGAGGTCCCACAAACGTCCTTGGGGTTCTCACCTTTTGAGCTGTTGTACGGAAGACGTCCTCGAGGAGTGCTGGACTTGGTTAGAGAAGGGTGGGAAGAGGAGGTTAGCAAAGGGCCTACGGTGTTAGGAAGAGTGCTACGGATGAGGGAGCAGTTGGAAAAGATTGGGCAGATAGCGAGACAGAATCTGGAGGAGGCCCAAAGGATGCATATGACCGGTGTGTCAGGCCTAGGTCCTTGCAGGTGGGACAAAAAGTGTTAGTGTTATTGCCCTCGGAGAGAGCGAAGTTGTTTGCTCAGTGGCAAGGACCCTGGGAGGTCAAAAGGCAGGTGGGCCCTGTGGACTATGAGGTGGAGGTGCTGGGGGCCCGTCCTCGGTTACAGGTTTTTCATATTAATCTCCTTAAGGAATGGAAAGAGCGAGAAGCCTTTTTGGCTCAAGTAGGAACGGGGGACGAGGGAGAAGAAGAGTTAGGCCCACAGGCTGGGCACGAAGAGGGTCCTGATGATCTACCTATCTGCTCTGATCTCTCGGAGGAACAGCTTAGACATATCCATCAGGTGAGACGGGACTTTGCAGATGTCTTCTCTAGGGACCCGGGCTTCACGTCCATGACTTGCCATAGAATAGTTACAAAGCCCGGGGTGGTGGTGAGGGTTCCAGCGAGACCTTGGCCGTGGAGGTTACAGAAAGGGATTAATGGTGAAGTGGATAAGATGTTAGCTCTGGGGGTCATAGAACCCTCTAATAGTCCCTGGCGAAGTCAACCGGTACTGGTTCCGAAGCCTGATGGGTCGATTAGGTTTTGTATAGACTTTCGGAGGCTCAATGAGGTGTCTCGGTTTGATGCTTATCCCATGCCAGGGACTACACAATTGCTAGAGAAGTTGGGAAAGGCTAAGTTCTTGTCCTCTTTAGACTTAACAAAAGGTTACTGGCAGATTCCATTACCGGAAGGGGACAGGGAAAAGACGGCCTTTGCAACGCCTAAGGGTCTATTTCATTTTGTACGAATGCCCTTTGGCCTTCATGGAGCAGCAGCAACTTTCCAAAGGCTAATGGATCGGGTCCTGGCCCCTCTAGAACATTGTGCGGCATCGTACATTGACGATATAATTATCTTTAGCAACTCTTGGTCAGAACACGTTCAACACCTCCGACAAGTGCTGCAGAGATTAAGGGAGGCAGGCTTGACGGCTAACCCCGCAAAGTGCGCGGTGGCGCGGCAAGAAGTGAAATATTTGGGATACTGGGTAGGAAGGGGGCAGTTAAGGCCCATGGAAGATAAGGTCAACCGGGTTAGTAAGTGGCCACGGCCTATGAATAAGAAACAGGTGAGGCAATTTTTGGGGTTGGCCGGATATTATAGAAAGTTTATCCCTCATTTTGCCAGCATAGCAGGACCCTTGACAGATTTAACACGAAAATCTCGGAATAAGAGACAATGGTGGGGGGTCCGGGAGGAGGAGGCCTTTAACACCCTGAAACGGCTGTTATGTAGTCAGCCGGTCTTACGAGCTCCAGATTTTGATAAACCGTTCATTCTCCAAACGGATGCGTCCGAGAGAGGGATTGGGGCCGTTCTGGCTCAACAGTGGGAAGATGGAGAGCACCCTGTTCTTTATTTGATTCAGAAGCTGAAGCCGGGAGAAAGAAAGTATGCAGCCATTGAGCGGGAGGCTCTGGCAGTGAAATGGGCTGTTTTGGCTCTACGTTATTATTTGTGGGGAGCTCGGTTTACTTTGGTCACGGACCATGCCCCTTTGCAGTGGCTGCATACCATGAAGGATGCTAATCCTCGGCTGACGCGGTGGTATTTAGCTCTGCAGCCCTATGCCTTTACGGTCCAACATCGAGCGGGGAGACATCATACTAATGCTGATTTTTTTTCTCGACAGGGCCCGTGGGCTTGCGGAGACGGAACAACCCTCTTGTCGGGGGGGTTATGTGATAAAGTGAAGGAAGGCTGGCCCATGGAAGAGGGTTGTTCGGGAAAGCAAGGGTTAATGAGGGAAAGAGCAGGGAGCCAGAGAAGGGAATTACAAGGTCTAATGACACCTGGAAAAGAAGAAAGGGAAGCAAGGCCCAGGAGGGAGGGGCCCAGGGATAAAACGGAAAAGGAGGAGGCGTTCGGGGAGAGGGAAAAATGCGGAAGAAGGCTCGGTGAGGCGGACGGGGGAAGGGAAAGAGAAAGAGAAGCAATAAGTACTGGAGCTCGAGGGGAGAGAGGAACACTGGCCGAAGGAGAGTCACTGTTTGGTGAATGAGCTTCTGAGTTGATTAAAAGGTACCGAGCATACATCTTAAGTGGTCTGCCCTTTCTTTCGTCAAAATGGATACCTCCAAGAAGCATGGAGTAGGAGGAGTTCCTTGCGGCCCCGCGACAAACGGCAAAATGCTGCTCCTTTTAGGGACGGCAAAAGGCCGCCCTAAGAGCCAGCCCCGCAGCTCTTCAGCACCCTTTTGGCGACCGTGTGTACACACTGCACCACGAGGGTGTCCTGATGCCACACGCTGTGCAAATGAGCGCATGCTGTCAGGACAGCATCGGGGTTTAGTTGGGGCGGCCGGCGTGCGGCTGCCCCACCCCAACTCCACCCCTAGGCCGGCCCTTTAGGCTAGTCTGCATAGCCCCTTACTCTCTAGTGTACCACATCAGATCATATGAATGCTTACATAAGTCAAATTCTCAATCTGACACACTGTTTCAGACTACCTCAATATTTCTCATTACATCAGCTATCAGATATGACAAAGTCTTACCTGAAATTGGCATGCACATTTCAAAGTATCACCTTCTTCCTTGCAAACACCCCCATATTTACATGATGATTCATCACATACTCTCACATCAGATTCCTTTACATTTAATTCTGAAAAAGAAAAAGAAAATTAAAACAATTGTTAGATATCTTAAGAAACAGCCTGCTGTGCTGACTCAGGAGCAAATTAGACATTAATACATGGAAATTTGTACAATGAAGTATTGATGGTGTTCGGTTTTCCTTTCCTAAAAAAACAGTCTTGCCAGGTTGTGAACATGACCAAAGGAACAGGCAGCATAGCAAAGAAATTTAAGTCTTTCTTTACTTGCCAGTTTGTCTCTAAAAACTATCCCATCTCCACTCCACAGAACTCCAGAAGCTTAGGTACCATCTAATTCTAAACTATGAATCTGCCAGTGTGGAAAAGCTACTTTTTTGGACTATGACCAGTGGTGTCACTAGGGTTGATGTCACCAAGTGTGGCAACTCATGGTGTCACCACCACTCCACTGACCTCCTCCCATTCCACACCATACAGAATCCATAGTAATATTTTTTGTACTAATGTTACTCATAAATCCCAATTTCCGTATATCACTGAAAGGAATGGCAACATTTGTGGCATAAACAACCAGCAAAATTAAAACTGTACCTTTGAATTACGATATCATACACACCGAATGAATGCGTTTACATATACATAGCTTCATGTTGTTAAAGTGAAAATTTGGTAAGATGTGATGTTTTTAAAGAAAATTTTAAAAGAGGTTAAAAATTTAAAATTTAATTTTAAAAAATTAATTTTAAAAAAAACCTGAGGCCTCTCCTCTTTCCTCTCACTGAGTCTCACCCCACTTACACATTTCCAGTATTTTATAGGATGCAGTCAAATGTCCCAGCTTCTTTCTGCCAAAAGGCAGATGTTTGGTGAGGGGTGGTATCACCCCCCCTTAGGGTGTCACTTGATGTGGCCCACAACCCCCAACACCCCTAGTGACACCTCTGACTATAACTCCTAGTTATAAGTCCAATGGCTATACCAGTTAGGAGATTTTGTGAACTTGGATCACATAAGTTACACAACTTTACACAAAAGTAACTTGGATCTTGTGAAGGGAGGAGAAGAGAAGCTGGGGAGAATTAATTTGGGATAAGAAAAAAAGCTGACAAGATACAGTTGGCCCTCTGTTTTCATGAGGGATCCGTTCTGGACCCACCCACCCCGCAAATATGGAGATTTGCCAATATTCAAGCCCCATAGGCTTGATTGGGGCGCGTCCCCATGAGTGTGTACGGGAGTGCGCCCCATTGATTTTAACGGAGGTCGCCCCTCTGTGATAATGCAAAACTACGGAATTCAAGTCCACAAGAACGGAGGGGGAACTGTATATGGTTCTCCTCCACAACACCTTGGTCAAAACTGCAGCTGTTCATCATGGGTTTTTTTCCATTTGAAACAGACACAGACACAAACCTGCAGCTTTGTTACACATGGTGCCAGGTAATACATACTTGCCCCCACCCCAACCACCTCTCAGGATGAAACTTCAGTAGGGGATCATTCACTGAATAGCTGAAACATGAGGATGGGTAAGAGAGGAACTGAAGGAATAGAAACTGATTTCTTCTTCTTGCAGCAGAGGAGGAGGAACATGAACCAGAAATAACAGCAGCTAGTCAATTTCTTGCCTCTGCAAGAAAGATAATGGGGTCTTCCCATTTCAAAGGAGTGCTAGGAGGATAAATACATTAAAAATTGAGAAGCTGCCAAATGCGGATGTTAATGAGAACCAGAGATGTACCTCATATGGACAGGCATCACCTATTAAGATTTGTAAGGTTATGCACAAATTATGTATAGAAAACAGTCAAAGATAACTGCTCCTTGCCAGTTATACATCCCTTGCCTCTTCAAACAAAGAATCAGTGAGTTTATTTTTTTTTCTTCATTTATTAATAAATCATGCCATTGTAGATTTTGGGGAAGTATACATAAGCATGTTTTAAAAGTCACTACAGTAATTTGACTCAAAATCCAAACAGTAAAATGGAAGGTGCATCTACACTGTAGAAAAATCTTGCCATGAAAACCTTATGAAAGGGTTGCTATATGTTGGAAACAAATGTGGAGGCACAAATATGATCTACTAACATTCAGGGAGCCAGGAAAAGGCAGCAAAAATGACCAGGACATGATGCATTTCATTAAAATGATTTCAGTAGAATCACAGATATGCAATGCTCCATGCACATGCCTCTTTGAATTGGGCCAAGTTTATAGTATGATTTTTTCCCCAATTCAGGTTGGAAGTATCCCTTATCTGGAATTCCAAAATCTGAAATACTCCAAAGTCCAAAATTTCCACATTGGTGGTTGAGACAGTGACACCTTTGTTTTCTGATGGTTCAGTGGACACAAACTTGGTTTCATGAACAACATTATTAAAAATATCATGTATAAATTTACCTTCAGGCTATGTGTATACAGTATATAAAAACATAAATGAATGTCATGTTTATACTTAGGTCCCATTGTCAAGATATGTAAATATGGGGGGGGGGGGAATCCAAAATCCAAAACACTTCCGGTCCCAAGCATTTTGGATAAGGGATATTCAATCTGTAGGAACTATTTTAGCAGGTGTCACACAACTGATATCTAGATTTTTTTATTTTAATGGGCAGAGAGCTGAAACTTGTTATCAGCTGGCTCTAAACCAGTAGTTTCTCAAATTGTAGGACAGGACCCCCAGAGAGGTAAGAGAATTTTTCAAATATTTTGCTCCAAGGTATGAGACTTGGATGCCCTCACCCCTCCTCTTCCTCTTCCCAAACATTTTATATGTAAATTTTACACATATGTTGAGTTAAATATTGAGTTGATTTAAATAAATCTGTTCACATTTGGACAATGTTATTTCCTTATAAAATGTTAAATGTGAATATAAATGAATGTGCAAATGAAAATATGCATACTAAACAAGCAAAAGATTTTATACATATATTACATCGAGTGGGGAGGGGGGTGCGACGTCCGCATGTGTAAAAGGAGTCACAAGGGTAAAAAGTCTGAGAATCACTGCTCTAAATCAAAGTTTGGGTTTATAAATCCCAGAAACCCCCACCCCACCCCCAAGAATAGAAACAAACCAATCTGGTTGCGGAATTCAGGGAACTGTTGTTTAAACTAAAGTGCTTGAGTTATTACCAGCACATCACTTGGAAAGAAAAGATAAAAAGAACTTCATAAAAAAGAAACTCATAGGAGAAGGCATCAGATTTGGGATATTATGAAAAGGGCATAATTTAACATAGTATTATATTTTACTACAGTGACGAGAAGGGCTTGTGAGATTTTCTGTCTCTTGCACCAAAATAATTTGGAGGAGGGGTATTTACATACCTTGATGTGGGTAAGTGGATAGCAAGCACAATTTTCTGCTCTGCTTCAGGCATCCAACTATCTTGGGTTGGCCAGCTTATGGCTGGTAGCTTAACTGCACAAATTAGGCAGCTGTAAAATGCCTGAAAAAACTCCAGTGTCAGAGAAGCAGAAGAGACCAATTTTAACAAGTTAATCCCTCAAAGACTACTCCAGAGCTCCTTTGAAATGTATATAAAGCAGACCTGGCAAAATCTGCCTCTGAGATTAATCAAGTGCCGCACCTGAGTGGTTTAAGACATGAAGCTACAATTCCCAAGTGCACCAAGATCATAGCTAATTCAGTCACACGCAGAAGAGTAGCCTCGCTCAGCACCTAATAACAAAATGTGTCCCTGACCTCTATTTGAATGCAAGGAAGTCAAATCTGGTCCTACTAAAACTACCTTGACTGTCACAGTTCCCTTAAAAGAGTGCAGAGTATTGGAGTCTTATGAGAGCACCAAGAAGCTGCATCTTCTTTGCCTGTAGCAGCAGTGAGAGAGAGGTAGGGCAGCCCAGTTTATGCCATCCTTTTCCCTGTGACCAGTTTGGTAATGTAGCATTTCTATTGCCCCCATCTTCTAACAGCATCTATTTCACCTGGCTAGATCAGATGGAGAAGTGAGATAGCACGGTCCACTCCAAAGGCTTCCATTCTACCCAGTACCTATACAATGCCATCTCTGCTAGGATTAACTGGGGTTTGACACCGCTCTCCCAGGACTGTTTTTTCCAAATCTCCTATCAATAAATCTTGCTAAACCTTATGATTGAGTTTCCATTAAGTTGGAATCAACATAACCCACCACAGTGTAGACGTGTTGAAATTAAGAAAGAAATGTGCTTCTAGCCATTTAATTTTTTCGCACTAATGTGGAGTATGAAAATGAAGATGGGAGAAGATGGCTTGTCCATCCAGTGAGGCATACAATGTGTGTTTCAAGATGTGTTCAGTGATATTAGTTAATTTTTCCCTGTTACCCAGTTGCTAGAAAGGGAAGGGAACGAAGGTGGTCAGGAAGTGAAATTGCAGCTGTCAGTTTATCAGGAGTCAGGTTACCACAAAGTGACTAATAAAGTATCTAATTCAACCATAATGTTGACCCCTCCTGGCTCCTCACTCTGGGAGCACACACTCTAGAAATAAAGCAGTTTCAAACCACTTTAACTGCCATGACTCCATCCTAAAATATTCCTAGGAGTTGTAGTTTTGTGAGCACTAGCACCCTTTGGCAGAGAAGGTTAAAGATCTTGTAAGACTACTAATCTCAGGATTCCATGGGATGGAACTACAGCACTTGAAGTCGTGTCAAATTGCATTATTTCTACAGTGTAGATGCTCCCTCTGAGTGTGGCTTACCTTTCCAGACTGCTAGTTCTCACAAGTGGAGGCAATGACCTTCTTGGATACAATCACCAATGCTGGTAAAATACGGCATTGCCACCTAAGGTATATAACATCTGTCTAGACTTTGGGTTTATAAACACTAGGTTATTTTTACCCAAAAAAACTAGCAACCAAGGAAAGGTCTCTGATTAATAAGCTGTTGGAGGCTCAGTATAACATCTTATTCCAAAAAACTTGGCAAACAGCCAGTTTGTCAATTTCATTTTGCAGGGAGAAAGTTTGACACTGCTTCAGCAAAGATTTGCAAAGCATGTTCTGGGAAATTTTCCAATGAGTGGAAAAGTAGGCCACTGACAAAGGAAAATAAATAAAATATGAGGCAAAAAAAATATATCTAGGCAGCAACATAAACAAACAAACAAAAATGTTACTAGTTGGAAATCCATGGCTTGATTTGACATCACAATAACAAAACTATGCTCTTACCTTTCCCTGGAGACAAGGTATCACTTAAAATATATAACAGATATTTATCACTTATAATATGTAGCAGAGACACAAGTCAGTCTTCTAATGCAAATTTTAAAAAGTATTAAGACCAAATTGCACCAAAGACAACAATCCATTTTGTGTGCTTTAGTGGTGTTGCCCACACCTGGTACCCACATGGCACACACCAGGTAGCAGAACACACAAAGAAGATGTACAGCTGGAGCCTTAAGGGTTCTAGGCATATCTAATCATCACATGCTGTTATACCAGAGTCATGCAGACCTGGGTTAGATGGAATGACAGAAAAACTGAATCATGGTTAGAGAGACCTGGAGTGTAAATTCACGTATTTTCCCAACCCCATTTTAACCATAGCTAAGATTCACCAGGTCCCCTGGCTAAGTATGATTCTGAACCACCTTCAAATCACGATTGGGAATCTTAGGGCCGATGCACACGGCCCGTTTGGGGTGGCAGAGAGCTGCCCCGGGGAGCGGTGGATCGAGGCCGCGGCAACTCCACACCGCGGCACCGATCCTTCCTTTTGCTGCCCCTAATAGAGTGGCAAAATGCTGCTCCTTTTAGGGGTGGCAAAAGGCCGCCCTACGAGCCGGCACCACGGCTCTTCCACACCCTTTCAGGGGCCACATGTCTGCATGCTGCACCAGAAGGGCACCCTGACGCTGCATGCCATGCATAAGGGCATGCAGCTTCAGGATGGCGTCGGGCTGGGGTTAGGCTCGCCGGCATGCAGTTGCCCCTCCCCAACTCTACCCCCAGGCCGGCCCTTTGGGCCGGTCTGCAACGGCCCTTAGTAAGTGAAGAATTCTGTTGGCCTTAATTATGGTTAAGTATGGTACCAACATATTTGCTGATTCTCACTAGGATGGGATAGTGAGAAGTGGAGGGGCATCAGGAAGAAAGTGTATCATCTGCAGCCTTCTCCCGATTTCTTAATAGTCTTTCGTAAGATCTTCAGTATTTTGTTTGCTCTGCTCCCTGGAACACAGGGGGAATCACAAAAATTTAACTTCATTGTTGTTGTTATATGTCCGTGATGGCAAACCTATGGCACATGTGCCAGAGATGGCATGTGAAGCCATTTTCCCTGGCACACGGAGGGTGGTGAGAAGGAGGAAGAGGTACACACCTATTCTTCCTCCTTCCAGACCCTTCCCAGCCTCTGGAGAGGCAGCTGAAGGCCCGGGAGGGTGGGGGAAAGATGCCCTACCCCAGACATCTCACCCCCAGAGAGCAGGTGTCCCACCCCTGGCACCGGGTAACACCCAGTGCCAGAAGGCCTTTTAGTTTGGGCACTCTGCCCCTAAAAGGTTCGCCATCACTGTTACATGCCATCAAGTTGGCTTCAACTTAAGGCATCCCTATGAGAGATTTCCAATAGCCCCAGTCAATAACAGTCATGCTCAAATCTTGCAAACTCAGGGTTGGGGCTTCCTTGAATGAACCAATCCACATGTAATGTGCTCTTCCTTTTTTCCCACTGTCTTCCACTAACCAAAGTATGACAGCCTCAGTTTAAGCATTTTGGCTCCTAGTAAGAGAATACCTCGTTAGATCAAGTTAGATAATATTAGGCTTAATATTAAGATTTATATAGTATCTTAAGTCCTTATAAGTCCTATATACTTAACATTAAGATAATATGTAGTATCTTAAGTCCTGCACTGCTGTTGGGCAGAACTGCTGGGAGTTGGTGAGTATAAATATTAGCAGTACAAAGTTGGGACAGACAGCAAAATGTTGCAATGTAGAATGCTTTCTGAGAGCCAGCATGGTATAGAGGTTTGAGTGCTGGACTAAGGTTCGAATCCCAGCTCAGCCATGGAAACACACTAGGTGATGATGGGCAAGTCACATTCACCCTAAGAGGAAGACAATGACAAAACCTTCTCAACAAATCTTGCCAATAAAATCCCGTGATAGGTTCACCTCTGTTGTTGTTAGCAACCGCCTTCAAGTCAATCCCAAGTCATGGTGACCCTGGGCCTTTGCAGACTGCCAGAAATAGTGCAAATTTCTTTAAGGGTTAGGGTTAGGAAATCATGGGAACTGTATTTTATTGTGGCACTAGAGCTCTCTGACAGAGAAGGCTCAATGTCTCAGAAAAAAAAACAATTCCCATGATTCCCTAGCACTAACCCTAACCCTAAAAGTGGACTCAATTTGCACTATTTCTGGCAGTCTGCAAAGGCCCCCTGTGGATGAGACATCCTCTCTATTCTCCACTGCTCTGCTCTGGGTCTTGCAGATTCACACCCGTGACCTCCTTAATGGAGTCCATCCATCTAGCATGCAGTCTTCCTCTCTTTCTACCTCCCTCTAGCTTTCCTAGCATTATTGTCCTTTCCAATGATTTATACCTTATGTCGCCAAAGTATGACAGCCTCAACTTAATCATCTTGGCTTCCAGGGAAATCTCAGGCTTGATCTGTTTGAGGACCCATTTGTTTGTCTTTTTGGCTGCCCACAGGATCCTCAGCACTCTTCTCCAGTGCCACATCTCAAAATAATTCATTTTCTTCTTGTCTTGTTTCTTCTGTCCAGCTCTTGCATCCATACATGGTAAATTCGCCTTAGGGTCATTGCAAAATTGGAAATGGCTTTAAGACACACAACAAGAAAAAAGCTTTCTGTTCAGGGTTGTTGTTGGGTTTTTTTGCCATGCCTTCCTCTCTCCTTGTTTTCCTTTCATTCCCTCCAGCAGTCACCCTTCCATGCCAAATAAAAGATGTACAGTCTTCACTGGGCTGTTTGAGTTTCCTCCCTCTTTTTTGGTTTTCTCTTCTATTACATTTTTGGGTAGACACATTGGTGCCCAATCCCAGCTACACTAATGTCTTGAATTTCACCACCCATTTCTCTGAGCAGCTCTCACTTCTGTCCCTTTAGAGACATTTAAAAATAGTTTTTTCAGTGCAAACCAGGAAATGACCTATCTAGACAATGAAGAGAATTGTCCATTTTAAGGAATGCTGGTTTATTATGAAGGAGCAGAACCTGACATGACTCCAAGGTTCTCATGACTTTTTTTTTTTTTTTAAGTAAATCCACTTGGGCAAGTCACACTCTCTCAATGGCAAACTCCCTCTGAACAATGGTAATGGCAAACCTCCTCTGACAATGGCAAACCTCCTCTGAACAAATCTTGCCAAGAAAACCCCACCTTAGGGTCGCCCCAAGTCAGAAATGACTTGAAGACACATAACAACAACAAGCAAGGAATAAACCCCACTCCAGAACACGCAAAACAGCTCAAATGGCACAGAACATTGTCTGAATAAGAGAGGGAAGACTGACAAATAGCTGGGAGGAAGAATAAAATGGAGTGGTTGGAAAATAGATTGCTGCAATGCGGTGGCATTCTCAGTATTCTGGCCTGTTGTGAATGAGCCACCATGGTAGCGCACACTGTTCAATTCCTCCTGTTCCAAGCAGGAGTAGCTAAACAAACCATCCATAGTTTATTTCTTGTGACCTGTGAATCGGGAACTGTACCTACTCTTTCCCAAAAGCAAGCAAGAGTCATAAGTCAATTACAAGTCATGCTTATAACTGCCACTTGTCTGGGGAAAGAATTCCTGGTTCACAGGTCACAATAAACAAACTGTGGAGGCAGTGCATACACTAATGGTGCACACTGGTTCATGGGCAAGTAGCCAGCTATTCCAGAAATCCATGATGAATTACATACACTAATTCTATCATGCCATGGAATATACAGTCTATTGCCTGTGCCCTCCTCCAGTCCATCTCCCTTCTCAGTTGTTGACTTTTTCCAAGTGTAGCCATACCATAGATTTGCAAAGAAGCATCAAGATATTTATACCATAATAATCTCATTCCTCGTGATTTTGTTGCTGTAATTAACAGCCTTCGAGTTGATTTTAACTCATGGCAATCCTTTGGATGAGACATCTCCATTCTTCCCTATCCTCCACTGCTCTATTTGGTTCCTGTAAATTCATATTGTGACCTCTTTAATAAAGTCCATCCATCTAGCATGTGGTCTTCCTCTCTTTCTGCTTCCCTCCACCTTTCCTAGCATTATTGTCTTTTCCAATGAGTTGTGCCTTCTCATGATGTGACCAAAGTACAACAAAGTACATGATAAGACCAAAGCTTAATCATTTTGGCTTCCAGGGAGATTTCTGGCTTGATCTGTTCAAGGACCTATTTGTTTGTCTTTTTGGCTTTCCACACAATCCTCAGCATGCTTCTCCAAGACCACATCACAAATGAATTGCTTTTCTTCTTATCCACTTTCTTAATTGTCCAACTCTCGCATCCACACATGGTAACAGGGAATACAATGGCTTGTACAATTCTAACTTTTGTGCTTAGTCCTCATGAAGAGCTCTGGTGGCACAGAAGAGCCATGGTGGTACAGTACCTGTACTGCAGCCACTCACTCACAAACCATAAGGTTGTGAGTTCAATACCAGCCAGGGGCTCCAGGTTGACTCAGCCTGGCATCCTTCCAAGGTTGCTAAAATGAGTACCCAGCTTGTTGGGGGGCAATTAGCGTATACACTGTAAACCGCTTAGGGAGTGCTTAAGTTCACTGATAAGTGGTATAGAAATGTACTTGCTATTGCTATTGCTATCATGATTATGAATATGGAATTTCAGCTTTTTCAAAGTCGACAAAGCATCAGCATTTTCAGTAAGCTATCCACTATCCAATATGTGATTGGTGAGGAGGTCTGACCTTGCGTGTATTGATTTACATTTCCTTGACATATAAAGTTCATGGAGGCAACATCCACTGTTTCCCCTGTTGCTTCTAAAGGGCAGTGAGTGGCAAAGAAAATACCCTTTGTGATCACCTTCTTTAATACAATCTTAATCATTGTTTCTGACATATTTATGAAAACCATGCCTCTTCATTTTTCACTTATATCTAAATGTTTCATTTGCCAACCTAGACTCTGGAAGGTAACTTAATTCCCCTCACTCTTGTAGAAAAAGAAAGAAAAAATTGGCTTGATTTTGTTCAATGCTTCTCTCGAAATACAAGGCATAAACGTCATATTCTACATTCTTCAGTTCATATTCTTAAATACATGCATGAAACTGTCACTGAAGTCAAGAAGACTTTTATCTAAGTAAAGTATTTTGGCTAAGAGCCAGTAATATCCTCTTTGCTAAAGTAAATCTTAGACTATAATACTCTATCATTTTCTTCCTCTTAATCAGAGAAAATGGCATTCATATTTTCTTATTAATCCTAATAATCTCCTTTATAAAAATGAATTAGCCACCTTAGCAATGGTCTGATGGTAACCTAAAAACTGGAAACATAGTCTTGAGAAAGTTAATCATTCTTAAGACTCAGTGAAATCAGCGGTGCAGAAGCACTTTCTTTGATTTTAATGAAACTGAAGCACGCTTCATATTCTACAAATGAGTCTTGGGCCCTTTGAATTTCCAAGTGCCATGAAGATATTGAAAGTGTGCCACATTTCTGTGCATCAGAAAAGCCAAAAGCTATATCCATGGTCCTTATTGACCCATCTGTTGTATTCATCATGGATTTCTGGAACAGCTGGCTACTTGCCCATGAACCAGTGTGCACCATACTGGAACTGGCTGATGGGGAAACTAGTATCCAGAAGAATCTGATTTTGAGGGGGCACAACAAGGCTATGGCACTCAATATTAAGGATGTCTCTAGAGTTGGACAAGGGTGAGGGGCAGTGCCTGTAAAAGGTGCTGAAAGTTGTAGCCACAAGCCCAAAAGAGGGCAAGCTGAAGCAATTTCTGCTTTCCCTCCCCTTTTCTCTTGTTCCCCAGGAGTACCACAAAAACCAAAAAAAACCCCCCAAAAAAACCATAACCCTGGAATATGATGAAACTCAGAATAAACAGAGAAACCCCAGCATATACAGTGAAGTTATACTCCTTTTACAACTGATAATGCGTATTCTTGTTCTATCACAAATTCCAAGATAACCAATATTTTTATCATAAGTAATATTACACCATATAAAACACTTATATAGATATCAAACTATTCTCATTAAAAAGTAGTTAACCTATCAATTACATTAAAAACAATTTAAAACATAAGTTTTAAAAATGCAGCACCCTATTAAAGCTCTTTCTTTCATAAGCCTATAGAGTCTCCTTTAGTGCCTCAGGGTGATTTCCTTGATATGTCTTTCCCAGTTTTATCATGGAGCAAGATTCATAAATTAGAAAAGAACAAAAGAAAATCCATTGTTCTCTGCCACAAAGAGGCCTGTGGCCTCACTGGAATAGAGATGTAATGGATTGCAAAAGCAAAGCAAAGCAGCTTCATTTATATACTGCTTCATATCGCGTTATGGGATGTCTAAGCAGTTTACAACTGTAAGCTCATTACCCCCCAACAGCTGGGTACTCATTTTAGCGACCTCAGAAGGATGAAAGCCTGAGTCTAGCCTGAGCCCTGGCTAGTATTGAACTCGCAACCTTGTGGTCTATGAGTGAGTGGCTGCAGTAAAGGCATTTAACCACTGTGCCACCAGGGCTCTTGGGGTCCCTGTTGAGATGCAAATGGATTTAAAATTTCCTGGACTTTGCAAATCTCCCTACAGCCACAGGGCCAGAAAGAGGAGGAGCCTGCCTGCAAAATATATCCTTCCCACTATATACCATCTTAACTAAAGACTGAAACAACTTGTAGGCATCTGACTAACATCTCCAATTGTTTTTCTCCTGTTTGGTTTGTAACATCTTGCCTGATGAAGACACCCATCGAGCTTCGAAAGCTTGCAACAAGTATATTGTGCATACTGGCTGGCCAATAAAGGTATCACTGATGGATTTTTGTTTGAATTTGCTAAATGGCCAACACAGTTACCCCTGGATGTTTTATGAACAAAAAAATGTTTTGTTCCTCCCTGCCTACCTCTTTATTCATTTTTTGTAGCACAATATTGAGAAAGGTTAGATTTTTCTCTGAAGATACATTTTTACTGAGTACATGATATATACCAAAAGTAAAACACACACCTGAGAAAATACTTTTTTATTTACTTGCTGTAAATAAAATGCTTACACACTTCCACCCTGTTTCCCTGCATTTATTTGTTCTTCAGATCAGTCTTCTCAAATCTGGTGCCTTTCAGATGTACTTGACTAAAACCCCCAACATCCTGCCCTACACCTTAAATCAGGCGTAGGCAACCTTTCCTCTTTAAGGGCCGAGGGACTTCAGCTCCCAGAATCCCAGGAGCTATTGGCCAACATGGGACTATTGGCCAACATGGCTGAGGCTTCTGGGAACTGAAGTCCCTCGGCCCTTAAAGGGGAAAGGTTGCCTACCCCTGCCTTAAATGAATGAGAAGACTCTTTATCCTCATATTCTCCTTCCTTCCTTCTTGCCATCTCCATGAATGGGTTTTGGAGGTGATCATGGCAGTGTAGTGTAGTGATCTGAGTGTTGAACTATGACTCCACTGTGGGCGACCACAGTTCCGGCCTGGTACCCACCTTGGGCAAGTCACATACCTCAGCCTTAGAGGAAGGCATTGGCAAACTTCATCTGAAAAAATCTTGCCAGGAAAACACTAGGATAGGATCACAATAAGGTAGAGTCAATTTGAAGATACATAACAACAACATGACAAGATGTGCCAGCCAAAATAGTAAGTAACAACCAGCATCCTTCTTCCTCAAGCTGTGCATATCTGTGTGGGTTTTTCTTTCTTTATTGTTACAGTGGGCCCATGGCATCTGCTGGGGTTTGGTTCCAGGACCCCCCAATATCTGTGGATGTTCATGTTCCATTAGAGTGGCTTAGAAAAAAGGTGTCCCTTATATGAAGTGGGAAAATCAAGGTTTGTTTTTTGAAATTTATATTATTATTATTATTATTATTATTATTATTGGAATACTTTCTAACCGTAAATGGCTGGTTCCATGTATAAAGAATCGGTGGCTACAGAGGGCCTACTGTATTTACTTAGCAGCCTTTTACAAATATGGGAAGATGTCATAGGAGCCAGCATGGCGTAGTGGTTTTAATGTTGTACTACGACTCCAGAGGCCAGGGTTCAAATTGCCACTCAGCCATGGAAACTCACTGGATGACCTTGGACAAGGCACACTCTCTCAGCCTCAGAGGAAGGCAAAGGCAAACCAAGCCAAGAAAGTCCCATGATAGGGTCATCACCTTCAGGTTGTGATAGGCTGGAACCAACTTGAAGGCAAACAACAACAGCAAAGCCGGTTCATGCTTAGACACCATAACGTCAAGGACTAAATCTGTTCCTTTCATCTGGTCACAAACAGAGCCTAGGTCCTACTTCATGTTCACACTTGTCTTTTCTAAGCAGAGCCATTCTTTCCCAGTTTCTCACAGATCAACACATTTCCAATCTTCTCAATGCTGCAGCTATTTCTGATGAATGAGGTCTTCCCACCTCAGCTTTGGTTAGCCAGGGAGGTGTTTAAGCTCTTTGAGGATCTCTTCAGTTATTTTTTGGGTCCATCTGCTACATAGCTGGCCCAGGCTACCTTTGCTTGAAGTCACAGATGGCGTGAACAACATCCATTCAGCCTGTCTGGGACCCAATAGTAACATTATGAATACAGTCACAGACACACATGGTTGCTTCCGTTCTGATAAGTTATATTAACAGAGTTAACACACAACTAGAAACTGACTTTCAGTTGTAAATTATTAAATATGTATTGTTCCAATCTTGAGTTAGGATCTGAATTGTCTTCCTCGGGCAACAAAATCTCTTGGGCCATCTATAGCCAACTATCCTTGGCAAGTGGTAAAGTGAGGCCCCCGAGTTCTCCACAAAATCAGCATCCTAATGCCATTAATACAGGAGTTTTATGACCTTGGTCTTTTCTCCAATATCTTTTATCTTTCCTTAGGATAAATGAATTGATTGCCAGCTTTGAGTTTCATTCATACATTTCAAATAAAATGCTTCCTTAATACCAATGCAGAGAAATTCTCCATTTTAAAGAAAATAGTGAAATATGCCTTGAATGTCAACAGCAACAATTCCTCTGAGCAACTGTTATGTCGGGGTGCTGAAATTAGCAAAGGCATCCAATACCTTAATTCAGATCCCATTTTTATTGCTCAAAGTGAGGTACTTTCTAGATATATTATAAAATCTATGTGCTGAAGTACATCTGGATTTAGATACTTCTTCCACACATAACCAGCCATTTCTTTCAGACCTGAATGCACATCTGAATGGGCATCATGAACAAAAATATTTTATAGAAAATTATTAGGTGTTTCATTGTTATTTTGAGAAACAGAAATTGGATCATCAAAGCCTTAAGTCATACACTGGGTTTTTAAGGCACGGGCATGCAGACTCCACAGTCTCTGCAACATGTCTACTTACTTACTTACTTACTTACTGTCTTTATACCTGCTCTTCAGCCACAAAGGCTCTCAGAGCAGCTTGCATATAGTTAATTAGACATTTCCCTGCCCTCAGGCTTAAAATCTAAAAAGACATGACACAAAAGGTGGTGGGGAAGGGGAATAAGTCCAGTGGTTCTTCTCTCCCTCTGAGGCCCAGACTGAGGCAGATGGACTGGAGGGAGGGCTAGGCCTGATGTAGCTTGGCTTATCTTTCTCTCCCTCTGAGGCCAGATTATGACAGATGGCATGGAGGGAGGGCCTTCTTTAGGCTAGACCTAATGGAGTTGGGCCTGGCTTTCTCTCCCTCTGAGGCCAGATGATGTCAGATGGCATGGAGGGAGCACTGTCTTTAGGCTAAGCCTGATGGAGCTGGTCCTACCTTTCACTCCTTCTGAGGCTGGACCTTAGAGCTTAGGTATAGCTTGGAAAAAATAGAAATTTTTGGACTACAACTTCCACAATCTGCCCACCAGCATGGCTCCTGACCAGAGGGATTCCAGGACTTGTAGTCCAAATTCTACTTTTCCAAATTCTGTGGTTAATAATGAAAGGTGCTGCCTACCTGCCAAAGGCTTCCAGCAACTGTTTCAATTCTCTTTTAGTCTCCCAACTAGCCAGAGGACCTAGAGAATGTCCTCTAGACTTCTCTGTCACCAGGCACTTGATGCATGATCTATCTCATTCCTCTGCAGTACTATAACCAGTCTTTTTATGCCCATAGCAGGTTGGTAATTCTATACATAGAAGCAGAAATTGGCTGTGGAACTGCAAGTTGTCTCTGATCAGATAGACATCTTCAGCTCAGTAATTGCTACCCAGCTACTGCCCAAAATCATGCCACCAATTTCCCCCTCAACCACCAATAGTGTAATAATTGAATATGGTTTGGATTGTAACCCTGTATCTACTTACCTAACAGTAAATCCCATTGAACACAATGCTTATTACTTCTGGAGAAATTAAGATATATTTAAAAATATACTGGGTTTGAATTTTATGGAATTGGGAATCTTTTTAACTCATAGCCAATAAACCTTTAAACTTGTTGGAAACACATTTACTAAAATCCAGAGGGCGTATCAAACTATGTTCAACTTTTCTTCTCCTCAATATAATTATTTCTGAGATGATCATGTCATTGCCACCCACTGCTTTCACCTCATCAACCCTTTCTCTCTTGTTGCTGAAGATCAGATCTAGGAGAGCTGATCCTCTTATCCATTCTTCCATTTTGGGGGAAATAAAACTGTCAACAAGGCAAGTCAGGAAATTATTAGACCTTTCAATCCAACACAGTATGACTTCCACCAGATAACAGGATAAATGAAGTCTCACATTACTACTACAGTTGCCCCGATTTGGAAATTTGGCAAGCTGATCTAAAGAGACATCATCAAACTCTTCTGCCTGACTTGGTGGTCTATATAGCAAACTCCCACAATGATATCACCATTATTTCACTCTCCTTTTATTTTCATTCAAATGTTTTCAATCAGTCTCCTGTGTTCATTTATCAATTATATTTTTAAACCACTGTAATCTCTGAGTGGATTATCAAAAAGTGAACTAAACGAAGTACACTGCAATGGAATGCACCACATTTTTCAAACAGCAGTACAGGAATATATATAAAAACAGCCATAAAATCTAAAATAGCAATAGCAAGTACATTTCTATACCACTTATCAGTGCACTAAGCACTCCCTAAGTGGTTTACAATATGAAAGCTAATTGCCCCCAACAAGCTGGGTATTCATTTTAGTGACCTCTCAAGGCTGAGTCAACCTTGAACCCCTGGCTGGTACTGAACTCACAACCTTGTGGTTTGTGAGTGAGTGGCTGCAGTATAGACATTTAACCACTGCACCACCAATGTCTGGGAAGGAATACTTGTGAGATTTTATGGCTGGTTTTAGATCTTTGCCTACTTCCAAAAAATAACACTATAGACTCCAGGAAAGCCTCCCTGGAGAGGCCATTCTACAAATTTGGAGCCGCAACTAAGACGCCTCTCTTTTTTGTAGCTCCCGACCTTATTTCCTCTGCAAGGGCAGGGGTTCTGAAGATGACCCAAGGGGAGCCCAGGCTACTGGAGAGAAGATCGTTCTTGATTTTTTTGGCCCGAGGTTATTTAGAACTTCAACATCAACAATGAATTGGTCAGAGAAATGTACCAGAAGCTAATGCAAGTGACCAAGAACTGTCATTGCATGGTTATACTGAACTGTTCCAACAAACGTCCAGTCTTTTGAACTAACTGAACTATTAGAGATGTTTAAAGGTAGCCCCCAATACAAACAATACATTGCAATAATCCAGAACATCACCAGGGCATGGATATTTTATCACCAAGGTATCACTGTCCATGTAGGGCCACTGTTGACATATGGATCGTTTTAATGGTTCTAATTTATTATTGTGATTATTTATTAGTTTCATTGTTTAATTTGTTTCAGTTATGTTTGTTAGCTACTATGAGTGCCATTTTTAAAACTAAATGGCAGGATGAAAATGCAAACAAATAATACAGTGTAGCATTAGACTCCTGTCTAAGCCTTTCTTCTCAGTCCTTGTAAGGTGCAACCTAAGTCCCATCAGAAGTCCTTTTCTGACAGGAAAAGATCCAGACTTCCCCTAACAACACCATCATTTACTTTCAGTATTCTTCTTGTGCCTGCAATAAGAAGAGACACCTAAGATCACCCTTGACCCCATGGTTATGCATGCAGCTTCCTACTGTCTTCACTACAAGTAATTCTCAAATCTGTGTCTGGCAATATCAATTGTAACCACATGGATCAGCAGGAAGGGATAATGCTACTTAGTGAGTCTCATGAAGTTTTCTATCCCATATAGGACAGAAACAACACAGCATGTGTGATGACTTCTCAGAATCACTGTTAATAGGGAATCAACACGTAGTTGCTGTTATGTGCCTTCAAGCAAAATCCAGTTTATGGAAACCCTATCACAGGGTTTTCTTGGCAAGATTAAGGCTAAGTTTGCCATTGTCTTTCTTTTAGTGGGACAGTGTGTATGATTTGTCCAAGGTCACTCTGGCTGAGTGAGAATTTGAACCATGGTCTCCTAGAATCTCAGTCCAATACTCAAGCCACTTCACTATCATGCTATCTCTGAATCAGGGTTTGGTGTTGCATTCACAGCTGATCCAAAGCTGCAATTCACCATAGCTTTGCCTTCACCATAGCTTTCATCTTCTCTTATTCTACATTAAAAACATCACTTTACATAACTTCACTTTATTTTTATAGATGTCAATTTATTTTTTTAATTGTTCATTTTGTACCCTTACCCACTTTGGGCCTAAGGCAGGTTTCGACTATCACCAATTTCTTTCTCTCCTCATGATCCACTGAAATTCTCCTGGAGAATCTGAGTACAGTAGTCATAGGAGTTTCTCATGGGCTTTACAATTCCTAGTGAGTTACAAGACATTCAGATGGAGCTGACAAAACCTGAATCTGGAATCTGAAGTTAATAATAATAATAATAATAATAATAATAATTTTTATTTATAGCCCGCCCCTCTGCTAAGCAATTGGGGTGGGTTACAGCATAATATCGGGGCGGGTTACAGCATAATAAAGTTACTAAAATAGAAGCACATGGAAGCATACTCTTAAGGTGACACAGCTATAACCAAGAGAAGAATATGAAGTGTTTGAAGAAATCAACAGAAATAGAGGCCTTATTCCCTCTCACCTCCCATTATTTATCCTATGTCATACTTAAGTCTTATGTTTGTTTGTTTGTGTTATTTATATGCCATCTTTTCCCCTAAATTGGATCCAAGGAAGCTCACAAAGATGCTTTTAAAAAAGAACAATTTAAAAAATACAATTAAAAACATCACATTAATATAACAAGTTAAAAATATGAAACAATTAAAACATACAAAAGCAAACTAAAAAGTCTCCCTGGATGCAATTACCTATGAAAACTCAGCTTAAAGAGATGCAAAAAACTAAGTTTAAAAAAATTAAATGAATTTAGCTGCTAGTTATACCAACTGGAATATGCTTATTTGTATGTGTGTTTCTAAAACCTTACACTATCCCTAAGGCAGAGGGTACCACTTTTGTATCTTATTTAGAAAGAATTATTCCTCTAACATGGTAGCCTTGTGCCCTTTTGCAGCAGCCCAGTGAAACGCTGGCAGTCCCTCTGAATACCTGGGAAGTCAAAAGCAGCCAACTGAAGCTCAAAAAGGTAGAAAGTTAATAACCTCCCAATATTGTTTGTCCACAAAACATAATACTGAGACGTACACTGCCCTTTTAAAAAAGACAATTCTTAGCTATCTCACCTAACAGCCATCATCTGGCATTTCCCCCCTAATTCTCTTTAAAGAAGGCATAGGTAAACACCCTGTGAACCTTCAAATGTTGTTGGATTGAAACTCCCATTATCCCTCACCTACACATGACAGATAACCACAAATAACCAACTTAAATGAACAGTCAGATGATATAAAGACTATGGCAAAGAATCTCAGAAAGAAAGTAAGAATCAAAGAAATTGTGAGCCGCCTTGGGTCCCTTTTGGGGAGAAAGGCAGCATAGAAATAAAATAAAATATATATTTTAAAATCACCAAAATGAAAAACCTTTAGAAAACATGATCTTGGAGCAAAGACTGCAAGATTAAACAGATACTTGGAAATATGCACATGAAAAGCAGTTTGGATTCTGTTTCTTTGTGATACGGCGAGAAGAAACTGCAGCAAAGTGAAGGGTACACATATGCGCTACTTGGCCATAGCAGACTGCAGCCTCACAAAGCTCTTTTTCTTCCTTTCCTCCTAGAAGCACCACTCCCTTGCAAAACATCTGGGCGTCACATACCTACTTAGCCTCTAGCTTCATGGCCATCACTCCACCCTGTGGCAATTAATTCCGCCACTGAATTGTGCATTGCATGAAGAAGCACTTTCTTTACCCTGTGCTGAACCTACTGCCGATCAGCTTCATTCAGCCTTTTCCTAGTTGCAGTATTACCAGAAAGGAATATTACCTATAGCGCAATGGAGTTTGTAATGTAAGCGGGAGAACTGACAGTCCTCTGAACTTTCCTAATTAATGTAACACAAAACTGGACCCAAAAGGAAAACCCAGGAAACTCAAAAATGGCTTTCAAGAGGCATCTTTTCATTTCCAGCTCCTTTTCTTGCTCTACATACCAGCTTGCTGCCTTTTCTTATTATCACAGACTGACTTTATTCCTGCTCGTCAGTTTTGCTCTCTCTTCTGCTCTGATGCGTTGCCATTATTACATGTAACGCTTCAAGAGCATTAGCTAAGTAGCATATTCTCATCGACTGGCACAGACACATGCCTCCTGAAAAGGGGGGGGGGGGGAGAAAAAACTCTACAGAGAAAGTGATCAGCGATAGAATTGGCAGTGGAAAAGCTGAAAAACAATAAGAAAAAAGATAAACTTGCAAATGGGCAGGTTGGTATTTTCGAAAGCTGGTCCTACCACTTAATGTGCATTTTTCTGCCTCAAGGGAGCTCTATGTATCTCTCTCTTCCTCTGGATGGTGAATTGCAAAAGTGCCTGGTCTCATTATGCCGACTACAGTGTATAAGAGAAGTGAGTTATACAAAAAGAACACTTCATTCAAATTTTGCCTCTGCTGTTAACTCATGAGACAGTCTTGTGCAAGCTTCTCTTTCTCAGCCACCTCCAAAATGTTTATACAGGGATAATAATATTCTCCTACCTTGAAGGCATGTTGTAAAGATTATATGATAAACCATTTAAAACATCTTTAAAGCTCTAAGACGTAAGACTAAATTGCTCCAGTATGGTGAAGTGATTAGAGTGTTTGACTGGCACTTAGGAGATCCATGTTCGAATCTCAGCCCTGAAATTCACTTCTTGGGATAGTCACTCTTGCTGAGCCTGATCTCACACAGGTGTTGTGAGATAAACTCAGACAAATAAAATGAAATAAAGTGGGGAATGAGATATATGCATGTTTGCTTCCAATGGGAAGAAAGGCAGGATATAAATAAGACTAAAAATAATTACAAATACTAAATATTACTGTTGGATCCTTTGCTATTAAAAAAAAAAGTGGGAGTGAACCAAAGGAAATGATGCAGAATGGATGATCATCAACACTGGCAAGTAACAAAGGAGGTATTTCTTTACCAGCTACATTAATAGTGATACATAAAGCAGTAATATTTTCATTGCTGCTTTTTATTTTTTTCTGGGAAACCAAGAACATTTTTTTCTAGAAGGGAAGGTATGAAGAAGTAATCCATGCCTGCAACTCTGGAAAAACATATAATATCCTAATTAATTAGCCTTTTCTTTTAAAAATAACACATAATAGTATTAGATGGGCTTTTATACACATCTTTAATCATGTTACAAAAAACACATGGTGCCAATGTTTAGAACCCCACATCCTTCTCCCTTCTTAGATAAACTGATTTTTCCTCTACAGACAATAAAGATTTACATGTTATAAAAAAAACACACATGGCCAATGTAGATCAACTAGGTACTAGGTCCCACAGCTGGCAAACACCTGAAGTACCAGCAGTCCAGTGACACCAACCAACGGGAAGGGAGGCAGAAAGACCAGCTAAGAACAAGCGGTCAAATAATTTGGCAGCATAAAGGAACAGCTTGGGTACCTTGCCTTGGCAGATTGTCCAGACAGAGGTGCCAGTACAGATCTGGGAACTTTATAGCATGGAACAACACAGGGTTGGTTTTCTGGTATCACCTGATTCTTGCCCAGGAGGATTGTGAGCTTCATTGAAAGGGTCCTGCAGGATCCTCCCTAAGATATTTTGCTGCAAAAAAGGATCAGCAAATGACACCCACTGTCCCAATGGAGGTTCATAGCACTCAGAACCAAACACATTATTTTCGGATGCAAGGCGACAGATCCTCCTCCATGATAGTAAAAATCCAAAACCAACCATTAGATAACAACTTGCTGCTCTTTCAGGGTATCCAAATTTTCTGCCTCAAGCAATTCTCTGACCCTAAGGTCCCAACTCTTCTTGCTTCAGCTCCTGCTTGTTGTTGTTGTTAGCTGCCCTCGAGTCGACCTCGACTCATGGTGACCCTATGGATGAGACATCTCCAAGACCCTCTGTCCTTCACTGCTCTGCTTAATTCCTGCAACCCCTTAATACCTGTGACCTCCTTAATAAGAGTCCATCCATCTAGAATGTGGCCTTCCGCTCTTCCTACTTCCCCTCCACCTTTCCCAGCATTATTGTCTTTTCCAATGAGTCCCCTCTTCTCATGATGTGCCTGAAGTACAACAGTTTCCGTTTGGTCATCTTGGCTTCTAGGGAGGTTTCTGGCTTCATCTGCTCTAGGACCCATGTGTTTGTCCTTTTGGCTGTCCATGGGATCCTCAGCACTCTTCCCCAGTACCACATCTCAACTCTTACATCTCAGATCTGTAGCAGCTCTGCTACAGCCTTCAAATAACAAAACCAACAGATTTACATTAAGATCTCAAAGTCAGTATAAGAACTGACATTAGAGTGGGTTTGCTCAAGTTCCAGTCTTTAAAACAACTCTGCTGCTGTTGCACACAGTTAAGGCAACAGCTTATTAATTTTCCCTGACACCCATTACTCTGAGCAGAATGAATATAAAATTAAAAGGTTTTCAACTACCTCTCCTACATATCCCTATGCAGGAGCTTTTCATTCCGAAAAAGGAAACAAACCTTCTATCTTCTTTAATTTATGTAACTTCATCAGGTCAAGATGAATAGAGACACAGAGAGAGAACAATACTTTTGAACAATAGTGTTCAATCTTTTAAAAGAATATTAAAATGGTAATTCAAAACACAAAGTGCTTCTTTTATACTATATTCCAAATGCACAAAAGTATTAAATTATAACCTCTGTGTACATGGGAGGCATGTGTAATTAAGTTATTCTCTTGACAGTTTTATTCATCTATAATATCTAAATAACAGTGAATTTGTCAGTGCTTTATATTATATGGATGCAGATGGTATTATTTAAAACAAGACTAATTTACCTGGAAGAGTCTTGAAACAGTTTCATTTTGAATATATTTATTCCATTCCCTTGCTTTGTGTTATGGGTTGGATCCATAGACTCAATAGGCTCTGTCTGCATGGGCCAGGACACTCCAGGGACAGCCCAGAGTATCCTGACCTCTGAGCTGAACCAACTTCTCCTCATTACCGAGCCCTACATTGCCATGCCAGGGTGGCTGTCTGCATGGGCATCTCACTGAGCTGCCCAGTATATCCACTGCCACCACAGGTCGCTCATGTCTGAAGTCAGAATGCAGTGCCCAGTGACAGTCACATGGTTGGGAATCTCGTTCTGACCTCAAAGCAAGCAACTTGTGACAGTGATGGATGCACTGCATGGCTCAGCAAGATACCCATGCAGACAGACACCCTGGCATGGGAATGAAGGACTCCAGAGTAAAAGGTTGTTTTTTGTTTTGTTTTTAATGGCGTAAAGGTATTTATACCCTGCTTCTGGTACTAAACAACCCAGACATCATCTGGACTGTTCAAACCAGATCCGGGGTATGAATCGTGTGTCATCAAACAGAACATCGCCTTTTGACCTGTGAAACAAAGCTTAAGAGTTGGATCCAAGATACTGTTTGTATTTTTCCTACTTAAAGGACAACTGTTAAAATAATTTTAAGCTAATAGTTAACATCATTCCAGCTGTTAAACTTAGGGAAGAAAAATATGAACAGTGTTCTTTCTTCTGTACCTCCACATTACTTTTGTAGTCCCTGAAGACAAGAGAGAGAACAAATTGCATGCCACAGTTTGAGCAAGTTGCTTAGCTTACACACCTAAGCCCCAAATTAAATTTCTTTAGAATGATTCCACCAACCAAAGTGAACAGCCTGGTTGTCATATCATCATGGCCATGAAGTGAACATTGTTCCATGTGGGAACAAGCCAATCACCTGACAATACAAAATGCCTTTTTAGTGGAAACAGTCTGCAACATTTGACTTGCCTGTGAGCGATTAGGTGATGAAATTAAGCAGTGTACATGCAGGCGCAAACCAGCTCTTTGTTGTGCTCAGAGTCACTTGGTTGAGGCTCCCCCCACCTCCGGTAATTTACTCTTTGCAGAAGAAGTGCTGACAGAAATCCAGATCAAAGAAGTACACAATGTTACATGTCACAGCAATATCTCTAACACTTAATAAGGCACATGAGATTCTTTCTGTTTGCACATGAAATACTTTCAATTTGTAATGTACCTGTAAAGCCAGTGACTTTTTCTTGTTAAGAAAAGCACAGTAACCTCCAGAAACCTCCTTGGGAACAGCCTTAGTACAATCATGGGCTCATTCACTTCCTTATGCATCTCATGGACAGATGTCACCATGTACCAGCAAAGCCCTTCAGCTACAGATACAGGATGAAATCTCTATGCAAAAGAATAAATGAATACAAAACTGACACTAAAAACGATACCAATAATTTTTTGATACGTTCCAACTCCCTTAACTGAATAAATATTATTTTTTGCAGTGGTAGAACATGTGTATTCATGCGTACATTTGTGCCTGTCCTCTCAGTCACCAGTAGTTTATTCTAGTAAGTATATTCATTAATAGGAAAAAAACTGAATTTTGTAACTTCAAACATTGAACATCAACTTTTTCCCCTGCTTCTTCCAAAACACTCTCTATCTCTATATGGGCTTGCCTGAACTTTCAGGGGAGGGCTTTCTTTCTGTCCCACCACCATCATAGGTACAGCTGGTGAGGACACAGGACCAAGTTTTATCTGTGGAATTCCAAGAAAAGCTAGGTTGGAACTTTCTTTGATCTCTTTTTACCAGTAGGCAAAGATTTATATTTTTAAATAGATTTGGTTTTTAACTGGGTCTTTTAACAGTGTGTGCCGTATCTTTCTTATGTTTTATATGTATTATAAACTGTTTTAAATATTTTAATATGATTGTCTGTCAATACAAGTATTTTTGTAAACTTTTGTACAATATATTTTTACTGTATTTTGTTTTAATTCTACACTATAAGCCACACTTTCTATTTTAAGACTGTAACCAAATGCAAACCCCAGGGGCTTGTCTACACAATTAAAATACTCCTCATTCGGTTTGAATAGACTGTGATCCAGCCACATATGATTCAGAGGGAATTCAGGCTGGGAGGGGCAAAACTCTCCATAAAGTGCACAGGAAAAGGATTCACAATTTTTCTCATAGTAGCTGTGAGGATACTATACATTTCATGCACCTTTGCATTTTTGGCATAGGGAGGGCAGATGGGCACGACAGACCATCACATGATCACCTCCCACCAGGAAACACAACTACTAAGTGTCTTTTTGCAAAGTGGAAATACCTGACAACTGAAGTGGAAGTGTGTATGTCCACATCCTAGACAGGCAGCTAAAAATAATAATACCGATTTTCCCCCCTTTTGGACAAGGCGGCTACCTTTGTTTTTTGCCTCAGCAGATAACAGATCAATCTAGATAAACAGGAGTAGTAATTCAGTCCTCGCTGTGCTTGCACTGCAGATAAAACAGAAGAAAAGTACTCTGCTTAAAGCAAGCAAGAGTCCTGTGGCACCTGAAAGACTAGCCAGTTAACTGTGGCAGAAGCTTTCATGGAATAGAATAACTTTAACTGGGTGCATAAAATGCTATCCTCATTTCTTATGCACACACATGGCAATGGGGGAGGGGAGACAATGGGACCAAAAGGATATGAAATACAAAGAGTAGGAAGAGGTCTGTCACATCTCAGATTTACATGACAAGAAAGAGAGCGTTATCACTATCAGTGGTGGCTGTTGTTCTTCTCTTGCATATATTTGGTTCGGAACCAAAATGATGACTACATTTTTACATGCCATTACCTTTTAGCACCGCTATTTCACACACTTTCCATGTATGTTTGCAAAGGATGGGCCAGTGAAGAAAGCTGACAGTGCTCCTGTACCAATTCACTTGAAATGTGGTGCAGAAGGAGAGTGCTAAAGATACCATGGACTGCCGACAAATGAATGAGTCCAAGCCTGAACTCTCCACAGAAGTCAAAATGACTAAACTGAGGCTATCACATTTTGGTTATATTATAATAAGACATGCTTCACTGGAAAAGACAATAATGCTAGGGAAAGCAGGAGGAGGAAAAGAGGAAGGCAGCATTACAGGTTGATAGACTCGGAGGCCATCCATGCTGCAGAGATAATCCAGTCTGACACATTTTAACTGCCATGGCTCAATGCCATGGAATCCTGGCTTTGTAGTTTGTTGTGACACCAGAGCTCTCTGACAGAAGGCTAAATTGTCCACAAAACTACTATTCCCAGAATTCCATAGCATTGAGCCAGGGCAGTTAAAGTGGTGTCAAACTGGATTATTTCTGCAGTGCAGATAATAATAATAATAATAATAATAATAATAATAATAATAATAATTTATTTATATATCGCCCGGTGGCGGACCAATCTAGGCGGTTTACAATAAAATTACATACAATCAAATGAAATAACACCCTCCCCCCTTAAAAATAGATTAAACTACATATCAGTTAAAAATGGTTGGATAACAACCAACATTAAAACATAAAAACAACTAAAATATGCAGTCTCAGTCAAGGAAGCCACAGCCTTGAGTTTGCAAGACCTAAGTAGGGCTGTTAATTACAAGGTGTCTTGAAGGTCTCTCATTCATAAAGTCACCATAAGTTGAAGTTGATGTGACGGTAATTAAAAACATTTTACACATGCCCACACTTATCCACCTCCTGAAAGCACTTCAAATTTTTTATCCTCTTACCCACTAAAACCAATGCGACATACTGGAGAAAGTCAAAGTACACACGCTGTTAAACATGCAATATATAACTGATTTCTTTTTAAAAATAATATGACCTTTAAAAGTCTACAGCAAGAATGACATTTCCCCAGTCTCAACACATGTTTGGCAAACATGTGTTTGTTACTGTATGCCTTCAAGCCATTTACAAGTTATGGTGACTCCAATGTGAGCCTATCACAGAGATTTCCTGGCAAGATTTGTGCAGAGGGGGTTTACCATTGCCTCTCTCTGAGGTTGAGAGAGTGTGACTTGGCAAAGGGGATCCCAGTGGGATTCCATGATCGAACAGGGGTTTGGACCTGGATCTCCAGAGTCCTAGTCCAACACTCAAACCACAATGCTGATTCTCATGGGGCACATGAGGTAGTGTTTAAATCCTTCCCCCATTCAAACTCATACCAAAGAATTCCTACACACATTTAAAACACAGATCTAAGTTTTTAAAAACTACATTAATAGTTTCCCCTCCTTTTTTACCTCCTAAAACACATCATTTTTTAAAAGATAAAAACCACATGGAGCAAGGTTTATGCATCCCACCTTCCATGCTTATGCCAATCTAGATCAGAGCTATACAGACTTATTTTAGAGTAGAGTTTTAGCTGCATGCTACATCTTCAACACAGCATGAAATCTGACCCTTGTACGTGATCGAAGACCCCTCCTGCACAATGAATCTTCTCTCACACTGGCTTTGGGAGGTAGACCTATCCTCATATATAGAGAACTCCCTAATCTGCTAACAATATGCTTCCACTATCTGTATAGGACAAAAATGTCCTGCTGTACAAGTGGGGTTAAGTGGTAGCCCTGGCCCCAAAGTTGTAGATTCTTAGAGGAAATCGCCTGGTGTTTACACTGCAATCTTTTTTGCATCAGCTGAACTCTGGTTCTTCTAGGATTTTTTTGTTACATGTTTTCACTGCATACTTTGGAGCCTTCCATGGGAATATCACATGCAGTTATAGATAAACTGCACTTTGTTTTTGCAATTCCATTCACTCTACATCTTTGAATCCAATATAGAAATAACTTTTGTGCTGAACAGGCGGATAGCCTATGAAAGTACAATAAATGTGGTGGTGTTTTAAGGTCCAGTGGTGCTCCTTGTTTTCCTACTGCAACACATGAAACATGGCATGCGTCACTCTACACTGTAGAAATTATGCGGTTTGACACCACTTTAACTGCCACAGCTGCTTCCTACAAAATCCTGGGATTTGTAGTTTTGTGAGGCACCTGCAATCTTTGGCAGAGGCTAAAGACCTTGTAAAACCGCAAATGCCATGATTCCACAGGATTTACAGTGCTTACAGCACTTAGAGTCATGTCAAACCACATTATTTGTACAATGTAGATGTACCCAAGGTGCCTCAACAGGGATCTGTCTGATGCTGCCTTTGCTGCTGCACAGAAGCATAACTGCTAATCCATCCTACATTTTCTAACAAGCATGCTAGAGGTATAACATGCATTTATTCTTTATTCTTCAACTGTTTTGGCAACTGCCATTTTGTTCCTTTCTTTTGGTTTTAATGTATTACTTTCCCCAGGAGAAAAAATATCTAATGAAATCAGCTATAGAAGATGAGCGGGAAAATCTCAGTAGCCAAATAAGAAGAAAAAGAGGAGGGGAGAAGGGATCTAAGACAACCATGGAGACTAATTCATTTATTTCAGAATAAGCTGTTGTGCACTCTAATCCACTTCATCAGATGTAAAGCATATGCTGAAATATATCAGTTAGTCTTAAAGGTATTGCTTTATACTGCCTCCCATCACCCCCAGCTCTTTTCCTTCTTATGTTGAGACAGACTATGCTGAAACACAGCTATCATCTTGGAAAGTCAGTTCAGCCATGGAGACAGGATCAAGCAAAACTGAAATACGCTCATCCCTCCCTGTTCACAGACTTGGAGTCCACGGTCTCAGTCCTTCGCAGATGGCCAACAGGGAGGAACAAAATGGCGTGCATGTCCCCGCGCACTGCCATTCAAATCAATGAGGCTTGGATATTTGCAATTTTCCCAATTCGGGTGTGTGTGTGTCCAGAACGGATCCCCCACAAATCGGGAGGGATTATTGTAGTCCTCTCTTATAAATGACTGAAGGAAATCTAAAAATGATGAATGAAAAACACTTTTTTGCCATGTCTGTCAATAAAGAGTGACAGAAAGGGAATTTGATTAAAGCCCAGCTTGGATGAGTTTATGTAAATCTGAAACATAAAGTATGATTTCGTCCAAGGAAGACTGTGACTTTATTAGCACAGTTAATACCTCAAAGCAAGACCCCCTGTAACCCTATTTAGGACTGGTTTATAAATGAATGATGATATTTGTTTTCTAGAACTTAAGTCCTGTTATTTATTTGTTCCATCTTTCTCCTAATATCCCACAACACTGAACAAGCAGGTGAAATGGCAAAGATTTCATGGATTAGGTCTGGTTTATTTCTCAATGGGCTGGATTTGGGTTTAATCAGAGAAGAACCATAGAAATCAATGGCTAACTTGTCATGACTAATTTCCCTTCGTTTCAGTATGCTTGCTTCAAGACTGAGTCCAATCAATTGCTTTTAACTAAGTCCTATGGGACAAAGTAAACAGAATGCAGTTTAGGACCCAGTTGTGTAAAGAGAAGGTAAAATCTGACCCTCTCAGTGGCATCCCCAGCAGAAGAGAAAAAGTTATTTCCCACTCCAGTGATGTCTCCAAGTACATCATGTGAAGGTTAAAATGAAGCACTGAGCCTGGTTATGGGTTAAACTGGTAATAGAGACAAAACCATTTTCTACCCCTGCACACTGGTGGTGAAGCATCACCTGAAAAACAAAGATGCAGCTATAGGACAAAATGAGAATGTTGCCTCACAAATAGGAAATTTGCCCCACACAATGAAAAATACCTTTTGTCCCCAACTTTCTAGCATTAAAAATTCAGCCAATCATTTTGAAATACAGTTTAAGTGTCCAAAGAAAAGGGGTAGACAAAGTTACCAAGAGAGCCAGCATAACATAATGATCTGAACGCTGGGCTAGGACTCTGGGAGACCATGTTTTGAATATCCACACAGGCATGGAAACCCATTAGGTGACCTTGGATGAATCACTCTTTCAGACTCAAAGGATGGCAATGGCAAACCTCTTCTGTAGAAATCTAGCCCAAAGGAGCCTGTAATACACTCACATTAGGGTCACTATAAGTAAGAAATGAATTGAAGGCATACAACAACAACAGTAGCGAGGGAATGCATACAAAGCAAACATAAGCATTCTAAGAATGCACAGATTTCAGTGTCTCACTCTCTGCAGTCCTAGAAATTTGGTGCAGAAGGAAAATTTTATTTGGATAGGCAGAATTCTTATTGGCAATACCCTCATTCTGCCCCCCTTCTCAGTGAAAATGATTCAAGAGAGTGGGAAGCCATGTCACTCAGTGTGCAGATGTACTGCCTTCTCCCTGAGCAGCTTGCCATCATTTGTCTCTCTCCCTCACTCCTTCTGTCCCCCACATATCCTGTTCATTACCATGATGATACTTTGCTAGAGCTTGAGATTAAAAAGACAAACCTGGTACAATCACATGACAAAAACACAAAGTCAATGATTTCCACTCTTCATTTGGTTTAAGCAGCCTGCACTGTTTTACAAAATGTCCATTACTTTGTTGATCTACATACAGTTCAATTATCAATGATGGAAGTTCTTTCCAACAGACTGCATACATATGGCATAATGCTCCTTTACTGTCAAATATATGCCAGTCATTCTAGAAAATATTGTAAAGCTAGAGGGGGAAATCTGAAGGCAATTTTTAATACATCTTTTTAGTCTTCTCCCAGTGCATCATAATGTGAAGTTTTCATTTGTCATTCACTTGATCACTATGAGTGGCAATTAACCAGGAAATATAGAATGGTGCCATGTTGGTTATACTGTATGGGCATCATTGATATTTGCACAGAATTCATTGCTTCCCTGGTCTCAGGTAGTGATTTGCTTGAAAAAGCACACAATAGTGATATTTTAACTCAGATCCAACTTTATTGTATTATCATCCAAGACTACCAATGATTCAACCAGCAAAGTTCACATTGGTGGACATGGTGAGAATGGCTGAGTAGAATATGGAAATTCTGGATTCAAATCTCTGCTCAGCTTGACTGCTAGTCTTCAGAAAATATCTCTCTCTCTCTCTCTCTGTTTAATCTACCTTCCAGGGTTGTTCTGAGACTCGCTCTGAGCTGACTGAAAGAAAGACAGGGGGATAACATTGGCAAGGTTTTCATTAATTAGAAAAAAATAATGAACATGTGAGACAGATGGAAGTGCTCTCCAGATGTAGTTTACTACAGCTCCCACTACATTTGACAATTGGTTATATTGGCTAGGACTGATGGGAGTGTAGGACAACAGGTAGCGTATTCCACAATAAGTTGTCACCATAACTCTTTTAAACCTACTTTTTCTGCTGTTAGAATAGAGAAAACTAACATTAAATGTTGAGTATCCATATGGGAAATTTCCAGATTGGTAAAATGGGAAATTTCCAGATTGGTAAAACGTCAGAGCATAATCTTGTCACAGTCAAATAATCTTAAATCAATTAATCTTTCATAGTACATGTCTGTAACTACAGACAAAACTGGGCTTAGTGGACCAATGATTTGCACCTGTAGAAAACCGCTTTGTGTGTATGTGAATGGTTTGCTCTTAAAGGATATTCTTTCCCAATGTACTTCCGTCTACACTATCAGAAATACAAATGCATGTCTGAGAAAAGCACCTAGTTAATTAGACATCCCACAAAATCCAACCAACATTGTGAAGCTTTCAAGCTAAATGGTAGGTTTGTATTTAGTGCTGCTTGTTTGTTGGTTAATAACAACAGCAATAGCATTTACATTTCTATATCACTTCATAGTGAACTCAGCATTCTCTACGCAGTTTACAATCTGTAAGCCACTTGCCCCCAACAAGCTGGGTACTCATTTGACTGACCTACGAAAGGATGAAAGGCTGAGTCAACCTTGGAGCCCTGGGATCGAACTCACAATGTTGTGGCTGCAGTACTGGCATTTGACCACTGTTCTTTAATTTAATACCACTGTACAAGAACAGCTATATAACAGTCAATACAGCCAGTCCAGAATCAAAGGCTTGACCTTCTTATGTACTATACATAATAAGACCCAGCACAGAAGCAGATTGTTTCCAGGTCAAGCCTATTTTGGGCTCAAGTAAATTGCTCCAAGTGTTTACTCCCAGATCTGCAGGAGAAGACTTCAGATCCATGCAGAAGTCCAGATATTTCCCAAATCCATCAGCAATTCTAGGTTTTGGAGTTTTAACAATTCATTGGAGATGATTCAACACTAGATGTTTTTTCTCTGTAAAGATTTCAGCACTTATGATATTTTCAGTCAATCCTAATTGCAATTACAAAGGCTTTGCAAATATATTACTCTCCAAAAGCACACAGTAGTACTATGGATTCAAAGACTGTCATCAACTGCGGCATCAGAAAATATGAATGCTTCTGCAGCAGACACTTCAGCAGAGAATTACATGTTCTAAATCAGTGGTGGGAAATCAACAACCCTCCAAATGTTGTTGGACTGCAGCTCCCGTTAGCTCTCCTCCTACCCTAGCTAGTGGTGAGGGATAATAGGAGTTGTAGTTTAGCAACAGGAAATGATTCCTTTTTCACTACTGCCCATGCTGGTGGGGTGATTCTGGGAATTGTAGTTCTAACTAGCCTTTCCAAGATGTGATCAAGAGATCATCCCTAATTTAAATAAACACATAATGTGATGCATGGATGTATTGCAACTGAACGAATATAAAAATAAATAAATAAATATGACTTCATTTGTATGCTTTACTCTGAGGAGGGGGGACTTACAAGACAAGTGAAGACGGTACATTTTTATAAAGCAGGGATGGGATTTGTACAACCCCGTAGATTTTGCAACTTCCAGCATCCCTAGCCACCACAGCCAACAGCAAAGAATGGTAGGAATTACAGTCCAATAGTATCCAAAGGGCCACACATTTCCCACCTATATTATGAATAAAGTTCCCAAGGTGTGTTCCTGGGTTTTGGTCAGAGGCTCCAGAGCAGGGGTCGGCAACTTTTTGTTGCCGGGGGCCGGGGGGGGAATGGCGCGAATTCGCACGGTGCCGGCACCATTGGGCCTTCTAAAATGGCGCCTGCCGCTGTGCGCATGCGCGCGTGAGCACGGGCACCATTTTGGTGTCCAAAATGGCGCATGCGCTCACGCGCAGCGGCGGCAGGACCGGCCATGCGCTGGTCCCAAGCCCTCCGCGGGCCGCACTCGGCCCGCGGGCCGTAGGTTGCCGACCCCTGCTCTAGAGGAGCTCTCTCACAGACCTTTCCCAAATGGCAGCTAAAGGGGCATCATAATACTATAACTGTGTAGTGTGAAAGGACCCAAAGACTTTGGTTCCACAACTTTTGAATGTAGAGAAGCATCCCAATTGGTTCTTCAAAACCTCCACTCAAATATGAACTCTAGAACTGGTTTGCAATCTCCTCTGAACTTCTATAGAGGCTTTTAAAGGTGCCTACAACTATGAAAAACAGGTGAAGGCCAAGGGAAGTCCATGCTAGGATGGGAAGCTATGGCAACTTGTCCATTAAAATAATCAATGTTGCCTTTGCATTACTGGCATCATCTGTTGGCAAAGCTCTTGATTCCCCGACTTCCCATCTTCTCTAATATTTCATTATTATGAGATCTATTTCATTACTTTTATTTCCCATATGCCATTACTAATACACTTTTGCAGAATGTCTTTTTCTGTTCCTGTTTCAGTGCACTTGGGCAGCAGCAGGGGAGGGAGATTGTTTGAAGTATAGTAATGGATTTTCCGATTAGTTCCATCCTTGAACATTTGTCAACCCTGGGGTATACTGTAGTTTTTTCAAAACAAAGTGGTTCCTTTTCTTACATGTAAACATGACCCTTCAACTACTCTTCAGAGAGAGAACCCCAGCCCATCCAAAGCAACCGATGAGGAGTAAAAAAAAATATAGACCAGTAAGTCACTTAGGAACACCAGATACTACACCACAAATGCAGGCAAACAGGTATGGAACTAGGTAGTTCACTGGATGAGATATATCAAGAGCAGAAAACAGAGAAAAGGAAGACTTTCAAGAAAATCTGTGTAAAACTCCATTTCGGGGGCACAAATTCTGCTTGCAAAAGTCACAGACTCATGCAGCAAGGTGAAAGTTCCAGTTTAGTCTGACCAGCAAAGAGCCCAGTCTGTCTCTGTGAACTGTGCTCTGTGACTATGCAACTGGGACCATCATGATCATAATCCTACTCTGGATTATAAATTGGAGATTCACAATAGCTAAAAGGAAGTGTTTCTTCACACCACATGGAGGGTGTTCACACAGCACAGTCCATGTACATGTCTACACAGATTGTTGAGCTACAGAAGGTAGATTTGTTCACATGTAACATTCATCACATGTACACATTACCCAGGTACAGCTGTTGTTGTTGCTGCTGCTGCATGTCTTCAAGTAACTTCTGACTTATGGTGACCCTAAGGTGAATCTATAACAGGGTTTTTTTGACAAGTTTCTTCAGAAGTGGTTTGCCATTGCCATCCTGTGGCTGAGTGATGGCCAGTGTGGTTTGGATAGGATTGTGTTCTCTGAAAAAGTTACTAGCTGTACCCAGATAATTATAAATATAAGTAGTTCATCTGTTCTGGTGTTTTTTTTTTATTTCTACCCCCAAAACACTGTTATGAAACAAAGCAAAATACTAATAAAAGTAAAAAATATTTAATGATACAAGAATTTATTAATAAGGGGGAAAGAAGAAAACAATATGAGCAATAACTACGGTATACAATTTAAGTTTCAAAGCAAAACAGGATGGAGATATACAGAGAGACAGATACTCCATCCTTCTTTATACAACCCTAGGCTGGAATGAGGTGCTAAGTCTCATCCTGCCATTCCTTGGCCTCCAAGATGCTGCTGAATGAAGGCCGTGTTGTGGATATAGGTTGAGTATCCCTTGTTTGGAAATTTAAAGTAGTCCAAAATCCAAAATTGTCCACATGGGTGGCTGAGAAGGAAACAGTGAGACATCTGTGCTTTCCTGTTGGTTCAATGTACACAAACTTTGTTTCACGCACAAAATTATTGAAAATGTTATATATAAAATTATCTCCAGGCTCTATGCATAAGATATATATAAAATATAAATGATATTTCATTATGTATATGCAAATACACCAAGATCTGAAAAAAAATCTGAAATCCAAAGCACTTCTGGTCCCAAGCATTTTGAATAAGGGATACTTAAAACTGTATGAGCTCCAGTTCTATTCTCACTATCTTCTTCAGTTTGTGCTTTTTCTCCCATACCTTCTCTGTACTCTTCTCAAATCTCTTTCCTCTCTCAAATCTTACACCCACCCTCCTCAGAATTTCCTCTCTCGCACATAATATCATTCTCAAAAATTTTGTGGCAGCTCCTTAGGGATGAAAAAGGGTTGTAGTCCAGGCAGGTTGGAGGGAATTGTTGTTGTTGTTGTTGTTATTCTGTTTATTTATATCCCACCCTCCTCCCAATACAGGGACTCAAGGTGACTAAAAAATCTAAAACCATCAAAGTTAAAACAGTAGAAAACAATAAAAATACAAAGTTTAATAAACAATTAAACAATTAAAACAATTAAAAACATTACATTATTAAAATTTTAAAGTTTAAAACTCTTTAAAACAGAAACAAAAACAGCATCCATGTCATGCAAAGGCCTGGCGACATAAAAACGTCGCCAGAAGGACAGTAGGGATGGAGCCATCCTGGCCTCCCTAGGGAGGGAGTTCCAGAGCTTGGGAGCAGCCACTGAGAAGGCCCTTTCTCTTGTTCCCACCAAACGTAGTTGAGAGGGTAGTGGGACAGAGAGAAGGGCTTCTCTTCATGACCTCAATACTCTGGGGGGCTCATACAGGGAGATACGGTCCTTCAAACAGCTGGACCCAAGCCATATCTATATAGGTCAAAAACAGCACTTTGAATTGTGTCCGGAAACAGACTGGCAGACAATGGAACTATTGCAACAAGGGAGTTGTATGCATCCTGTAACCATCTCCAATTAACAACCTGGCTTCAGTTCTTTGGACCAGCTGATGTTTCTGAGCACTTTTCAAAGGCAGCCCCACATAGAGCACATTTAATGGAATGTAACCAAGGCATGTACCACCCTGGCCAGATCTGACTTCTCCAGGAACGGGCGCAGTTGGCACACAGGTTTTAGCTGTGCAAAGGCACTCCTGGTCACCATATTTACAGCTTCCATAAAGTGAATATGTGTGTATCTGTACACACTGACAGTGTGCTGCTCATTTGCTAAATTACTGAGTTGTAGTCACCTAGCTTGACAAACTGGTAGCGGGAAGACTGTTCTCACGTGTGCCTTGCGCAGTCAAGGAATCCACTCACATCTACTCTAATGTAGCTTGAAAAAAGTAACTTCCCTCAATTGTTCCATGTGTAGAATGATTGAGAGACTCTGAGCTTAGAAAAGTTGCTTTTTAGGATCTCAAGCCCAGAATCCCTGAAGCCAGCACTTAACTTCTCCAAGCTGTGGAAGGAATGGCCTGAAGTCACTGAACTCACGGCATCACACCAGCGTTTGAGAAGGCATTGCCCTCTGAATGCCAGTGCTTTAAAAGGCATAACATCCACTCTGAATAAGGAAAAGGTCACACTGGGTCCTGAGAGGATGGACTCCTTCTCACCACCACAGCAAGAAGGAAGCAAGCTTGATCTCAGGCCTTGGTGGGAGAAGCAGCAGCTGCACAATCCTCTCTTCTGCCACCACTAATTCATACACGCCACACACACCCTACCAAAAGAGAATATTGTCATACATTTATTGCTCTGTAACCACTGCTTGGAGGGCAAAGTTACTCTGGTGTCTGCCATCGGCCCAAGAACTAACAGCTGCCGAAGAGTTGTATTACCTCCACACTGGCATGGACACCAGCCATTTCATTACTCAGTGTAAATACCTGTTAACAACATTCCTCTCCAGCCTTCAACAAACTGGTCTCCCTTCTCTTCCTTTTCACTTTCCCTCGTATGGCTTGCCTTTAGTTTGGAAGTCTAAAGGCAATTTATTTATAATACATAGTTAACAGACACTCTAGAAGTAACAACAAGAGAAAAGGCATATCTTCCAGTACAGGAGGTGCTACCTTGGTTTGCTTACTTTAATAAAAATGCAGATTTTTAGTGTACCAATGCACTCCTCTCCCTACGTGCCACCAGTTCTTAGAGAGCTGTTATTCTGCCTACAGCACCAAATAATTTATCTTCTTTCCAAAACAGGCAAATCATCTCCTCTTTCTTCAAAAGTAAGAAGGCTACCCTATCCTATAAGTTATAGGCAGGATAAAAATGCAGAGCTCCTAGTTGCATTCTTTGTCTTAGCCTTACTTCCATGAAATTAGCATGAGCCTGGCTAAACAAATTCTGTGGGTTAAAAGTGGGCAATGTGAGGTCCTCCAGATGTTGTAAGAGTGCCATCCCCACATGCCCTAGCCATTCCAGCCAATAGTGAGGGATTATGGGAGCTGCAATCCAACAACATCTGGAGGGGCACCATGTTGCCCATCCCTGCTACAGACAAACCATTTGACAGGTGATGAACATTTTATACACTAAGGTTCTGAGAAACTGCCTTTTGTTAAAGTGCTACCTGCAGGCCAGGGGCCATTTTGTAGCTCTCAGAGGGTCAAACCAATTGTTTCAAAATACCCCCAAATGAACTCTAGGCAGTGTGGTGGGCATTTTCAGCACATTTGGAAGACCTCTGTCTTAAGAAAGGCCCTTCTGTTCACTTCCCATTGTTTAAAAGGACTTGGGCCATAAAGCCCCCAAAACGTGGTGAAAATGCCCACTATGTCCCCTAGAGGGCATCAGAACAAAACTGGTACAAAAAAATGGTGGTGGGTGGTGGTGGTGGTAGGACCAGGTGCAATGGGAAGGGTTCAGCCTTTCAAAGTCTCCTGAGGGGCTAATACATGCTTCCACAGATGCTCATTGCTGTGTTAAAGCCACAAGAACAGGGTCAAAGAAAAAATGGCAATCCTACCCTCTTTAGCAAGGGAGGAGGTTAATACCAATGAATGAGCTAAAGAGTAAAGTTAAATCCAAAAACAGAAAGGCTCCATCCACATGCCAAGCATCAATAGGCAATTCAAAGCTGCCTCCATATTCTAGACTGGGGCTGGAGAACTGTGGTTCTCCAGATGTTTAAAATCTCAACCCCCATCAGTCCCATCCAAAATATCTTCAGGGCAAAAGGCTCTCTACTCCTTTCTTAAGCAAAGCATGTATGACTCATCTCCTATCTAATACATAGCACCTACCAACTCGTCATAAGGTAGCAACAGAGCTAAATCAAAATGAAAATATTAGCTTTGATTCCAACATGGAAAGTGAGTTAAGACTTCAAGAAGTTAGTAGACGGGCTACTTCCCAGCCCCTACTTGCCCATACAGCCATCTCTTGCTCCTCGAAAAGCATCACTAGAAGGTGGTGAGGTGGGGAAAGAGGAATATGCCCTTTAACAAATCATAGGATCCAAGTGTCACACAGCGAAAAGGCCCCAGATAAAAAGTATGAATCAATCACACCTAAATTTTTATAATATTTTTAAAGCCCTAGTTAATATGACCATTGATTGCCTTGAGACAAAGGATGCTTCTAAATTTGGCATTTCCCCCCTGCAATTATCTTGTCTCAATCATGGAATTGTACAGGGAGTGCAGATATCAACTTCCATTTGTAACCCTTCCATGTTTTCTCACCACTTCTTTTATCTTCTTCCTTGCTGGAAAGTCTCCATTAAGGAGGAAAAGGCAGAATAAATGGATACAACTATTTGAATGGAAGCCAGCATGATGCAGCAGTCTGAGTGTAGGATTACGATTCTGGAGACAATGGTTCAAATCCTCACACAGTCATGGAAACCCACTGGGCGATCTTGGGCAAATCATATTCTCAGCCTTAGAAAGGCAAAAGCAATCCCCTCTGAACAAATCTCGTCAAGAAAATCCTATGATAGGTTTGCCTTAGGATCGCCATAAGTTGGAAACAATTTGAATGCACACAACAGCAACAACATTAGGGGAAGGGTGTTTGGATGTTACCCTGGATTTCAGAAAACTCAGTGACAGAACTGGGTAGGACCACAAGGAACCAACTGGGATTGATTGTGCAATTACTCAAAGATTAAATTGAGATGTGAAACTCCAATAACAGATGATTCAGATATAAATAAACAGACCTGAATTCCAATTAGCATCCAGATAGCATCTATGCGGCACGGCAACAAATATTTGCCTAAGCAAAATGGAAAGAAGATGGGAAGCACGGTTCCCACAAGACTACTTTATCACAATCTGGGAAATGCAGAAGCTGCACAATGAAAAGACAGTCCTTAATCCTTGGAAAGAGATACACAGCACCTTAATCCCAAGTAGGTGAATTAATTGGGCCTGAAAGTTTGTATTGCAGCCAAATGAAGCAGGTTTCAGTGCAAAAAAAGATTTCTGGGAGATTTCCAAGTGGAATATTTAGAACACATAGGAGAAGTCATCCAGCTGAGAAAGTAAATCACAGTGCTTGCTAATCTTGGCTTTTATTTTATATTTTAGTACACATTCTCTATGAACCTCTACTATTGAGATCTGTTATAAAAAGATCTCATTCCAACAATCTGTACTCCACACTGGAAACTGACTTTGCTTACCAGCTTTCAAAAGGAAATTTCAACAAGATTCCTCCCCACATGATAAGCTAGAATTTGGCAGCAAATTAACCTATTCATCTTTCTTTGTACAAAAACAAATCAGTCATCACAAGGATGCAACAAGGGGAATCAAGCAGAGCTTTGCTCATATCTACCACCAACATGTCTGGAATCAGAAAATGAGGACCACAACAAGTAAGTGTGGAGAGAACAAACAAAGATGAAATTTACTTTGTGGAATAGCTTTTGTGTAATTTGATTCTTTGTGAATTTGCTAACCAATATTAGCAGAGATAACCATACTGAACACTACAAAGGTATTGTGAATTAAAAGGGCTGCATAAATAATTACAAAACCAAACCAAAAATCAAGGAGAAATGTACTTCCTACCATAACCCTATTCACCAATACATTAAAGTAAACCCAGTTAATCCCAAATAAGGGCACATAGGACTAGACTGCAGCCTTAGAACTCATGACAGAGACAGGCTCAACTACTATGCTGTTGTTATTGTTATTGTGTACCTTCAAGTCCTTTCTGACTTAGGGCAACCCGAA
The DNA here is from genome assembly GCA_026167975.1 of Phrynosoma blainvillii. Lineage (NCBI taxonomy): Eukaryota > Metazoa > Chordata > Lepidosauria > Squamata > Phrynosomatidae > Phrynosoma > Phrynosoma blainvillii. Next base: position 135,830,843 of record JANUYF010000004.1, on the reverse strand, counting down.
GGCCAATGTATCTCGGGCTTTTCATGGCATGTTTTGTTCAGACGAGGTTTGCCATTACCTTCCCCTGAGGTTGAGAGGGTGTGACTTGCCCAAGGTCACCCAATGGATTTCCATAGCCGAGCAAAGAATTGAACCCTGGTCTCTAGAGTCATAGTCTAATGCCCAAACCACTACATCACGCTGGCTCTCAACTAGGCCTGAACAAAAAGTGAGAAAGATGTCAAAGCCTTGCTTCACGGCCACACTTTGCTCCTCCAGTTGCTCTACCCACCCCAAACCCATCTTCGAGTTGGAACAAGAATCTGAAAGAAAATCACAATGGCGAGGGAAAAAATGAGTTGAGACAGCAGTTTTGAAGTCAAAAGTTGAAAGAAGGGAAGGATTCAGTGTTACCAAATACATACACATGTACCCTGACACTGGTGCATCTGTCCTTCCCCTTCCACAATACAGTGTATCCCATTCTGCACCCCCACCCCCAATAATAGTAAAGCATTCTAGGGATGGACCATTCCAATGCTACATCTAGTTAGGGAGTTAGTTACATGTTCAGCATTTATACATCTCAATCCTAACTATGCTTTTTGGAAGTAAGTCCCACTGTGCCCAGTGAAACTTTTAATTCATTGTTAGTGCACAGAAGACTGCAGCTTAGGTTGTAATCCTCCACAAACTTGCTAGGGAGTAAGTCCTGCTGGAACCTACCTCCAAGTAAGCACTTGGATAAGATGGTGCAGTACTAACAGACACTACTAACCCAAAGGGACCATCTCATAAAGTGCTCTGAGCTGCTTGCAAAGTGGCAACTGCCTTCACCTCTCAGGGAAGACAATAGAATCAGAGGACAACAAGTACCTCTCATGAATCTCTCATCAATCTGGCACTAGCAGTGGCACGTAATTTCAACTGGCAATCAACTCAGAGCAATCATCCATGCTTTTCAGATGGGGAAAAAGAGAAACAACCGCTTGAAGGTAAAATACCTGAGTCTGGAGACAGAACCAAATAGAAATACTCTTAAGAAAAATACTATCTTAGAAGCATAACTCGTGCTGTAATTGTAGGGATTTCTTTTAACATTCACATTTTTAGGTTCTTATTAACGTGGGGGTAATCTTTAAAATTAAATGTTTCCTGGCTCCCTCCTTCCTGCTTCTTTTATGTACTGAAAAGCCAGATAAAACAGCCAAGAGACACAGCATTCATATTTTAAAAATTTATGGGTTATTTTTTTTTTTAATTGCAACACACTTCTCAGCGATGACTTTTCTTAGCAACCAACCAGGGCACGATTTGATGCTAGGATTTATATGCTATTTATGAATGCTGAACAGCAGAAAAGAAGCAGGGTGCTTACTTAAATAGGTTAGAGATATAGGAGCACCTCTGCAATCTCTTATGTTTCTCTTAAGCAACAGAAGTGGGAGAAGGAAGGGAGAAGCTAAAGGTGAAGGGGATGGTTTGCATTAATTAACTGGGGTGATAGGCCTGAACATACACTCCGCAGGAAGGAACAAAAGATCTCAGCTCCTGTTTGAGAAGCAGGGAAAGGGGGCACAGAGAGAGGGGACTTTATCTCCTCTTAAAGAGAAATCATTTTCTTGCTGGTACAACAACTGAAATAAAAGCACGTTTTGAAACCAGAGCTGCAAGGTCTTTGTTCCCCGCTGCACGAAATGAACGGCAGCCCCTATCACCACTGGTTCCAGATGCGTGAACTGTTGATACCTCACTGACCACACAAGGTCAGTGCTCACATTCCCAGATTGACCAGACACCTCCCTTGTTTGCAGCCTTGCAAGAAAGGAGCATAAGCCCAGAGGAAATGGATGCACAGGGCTCCTAAGTATGAACATATAAAGAGGAAGGGTATATAAAATGTACCCTTCCCATATTTATATTATAGATTAGACAGATAGAAAGAGAAATCAGATTATTTGTATGAAAGTGCTGGGGGGGGGGTGACAGGGATAATGATGGTGGTTGTGAGCGCATGAAGGGAAGAGTCTCTATCTATGCACATGTATAGTTACGTAGCTAGTATTTTATATACTGTATTTGGACCCAGGAAATATGTAATTTTTAAAATAGGAAGTGTTGAACTTTTTCCTGGGACTAAATGCTCAACACTTCCTATTTTAAAAAATTTACATATTCCCAGGGTCCAAACTGAGAAAGTCTTCCAAGCCCTGGATATGTTTGGGAGTCATTTAAGTTCCATTAAAACTCACTGTGACACAAGAACAACTTGTTACTGTTGAAAATTCATACATTTGGGTTGCAGTTCTGCACCTGGGAGTATGGCATGCACTGAACCCTGAAGTGCTTATCTCTGAGTAGACAGGCACAAGGCTGCACAGAAGAACTTACTGTATAATAACATATGATTCCCACGCATATCCCCTCAAACATGACTCCCATTTAATTCAATATAACTTGCACCCAAGTAAGTGAATATGGGCCTGTAGCTTCACAGGGCGCTCCAACATAAGGCCCACTGAGAAATAACCCTAAATTCCACAAGACTTACTCCCAGCTGTGTATAAGATTGCAACCCAAGCCACCTTCTTTGGACCACAGAGTTGGAAGGGCCATCCAGTCCAATCTCCTTCTGCCATGCAGGAAGACACAATCTAAGCACTCCCAACAGAAGGCCATCCATCTTCTGTTTAAAAACCTCCAAAGAAGGAGACTCCACCACATACTTTTTATTGTTAAAAGTAGACAGTATAGCATTGTTCAGAGGTGGATACTAACACGTTGGAAACATTTGAGTCCCTGCTTAGCCATGAGGCAAAGGCTGTGGGAGGATTCTTTAGGATCGGGCACTAAACCTAATCCCATGAAAGGCAATGGGTGGGTGGGTGGCCAGCAGGGTCCCCGAGAAAGGCTCCCCTCCACCGGGCACCTTTCCTGGGGGACCAGCCCCACTGAATTCTGCAGAGGGAGATCCATGGGCAGCAGGCAGGGACGAGGGAGATATAGATATAGGTGTAAAAATATAAGATTTGAGCCTTAGACTATGACTGGAGACTAGGGTTTGAATTCGGGCTTGGCCATGAAACCCACGGGGTGACCCAGGGCAAGTCACACACTCTCAGCCTCAAGCTTTTCCTTTTCCTTTCCCCACAGCTGAGCCCTAAGGATTTGAGTCTTGAACTATTGACTCTAAGAGATCAGGGTTCGACTCCTCGCTCCGCCATGTCAGCCCACTGGGTGACCTTGGGCAAGTCACACTCTCTCAGCCTCTTCAGGGGATGGCCATATCGAACCTTTCCCCTCCCACACACATACACGCCAATTTTGCCCAGAAAACCCCAAGATAGCTTCACCGCCTTAGGGTTGCCTTAAGTGGGAAAGAAGTTGAAGGCACACAGGAACAAACCTATCTATATTATCTATATCTATACCTCTACCTACCTTTCTCTCTCTCTCTTTCTTTCTCTCTCTTTTTTTCTTTCTTTCTTGCTCTCTCTCTCTTTCTCTTTCTTTCTTTCTCTCTCTTTCCTTCTTTCTCTCTCTCTCTCTCTTTCTTTCTCTCTCTCTCTTTCTTTCTTTCTTTCTCTCTCTTTCTCTTTCTTTTTCTTTCTTTCTTTCTTTCTCTCTCTTTCCTTCTTTCTCTCTCTTTCTTTCTTTCTTTCTTTCTCTCTCTCTCTTTCTCTCTCTTTCTCTTTCTTTCTTTCTCTCCCTCTCTCTCTGCCTTCCATCCTTTCATAGGTCAGTAAAAATGAGTCCCCAGTTTATTGGGCTTACAGACTGTAAACTGCTTAGAGAGAGTGCTGGAGAAATGTAAAGTGCTATATTGCTCTTGCTATGGCTATTCTTTCTCTACCTGAAGAGGGAGGGAAAGATGGGGCTGGGGCTGGGAGGCAGGGCAGGGCAGGGCAAGGCAAGGCAGGGGAGAAAGGGAGGGGAGGAGGGGGAAGGGGTCCATGGATGGGGATGATGGGGGATGCCTTGAGCCCCTCCATCCCTCCCATCATCCCCTGCCTCCCATCATCCCCTCCCTCTCTCTCTCTCTCTCACCTGAGCAGTTCCCTCCGGCCTTTCCCTTCCCGGAGGGGCACTCGTTGGCGTTGCTGTTGGCGGGGGCCAGCGGGTTGGAGGTCCGGGCCGGGTCCGGGACGAGGACCAGGAGGACGAGGAGGACAAGGAGAGCCGCCCCCGAGAGCCCCAGGAGGCAGCTGCGCCCGGGAGAGGCCGCCATGGCCGGGGAGGGAAGGTGGCTGGATGGCTGGGAGGCAGCAGGCCCGGGGAGGAAGGAAGGAAGGAGGGCAGGGCCGGCGGGGATCAAGGGGCGCCGCCCGGAGGAGCCCAGACCCACCGGCCTTGAGGCCAGCCGGCCCTCCGCATCCCGGGCCCCGGAGCCAACGCCGACGCCTCCTGCTCAGGCTCAGGCTCAGGCTCAGGCGGCTGCTGCTCCGGCTGGGGCTACAACAAAGAGAGGGAAGGAGGGAAGGATGGAGGGATGGAGGAGGAGGAGGAGGAGGAGGGTCCACGTGACGCCCATGCCGCCTTCCTCCTCCTCCTCCTCCTCCTCTGGGACCCCGCCGCCAGGATGGGCAAGAAGACCTAAAAGGGGACCACATCTCCTCCTCCTCCTCCTTTTCGGCCTCCTCTCCAGGAGGGATTCCCCAATACCCCCCCCCCCCCAATTTGGAGCATCCCTCAAAAGCAGGGGGAACCAGAGCTCCTCTTTCTCCTCCTTGGCCCAGGACCTCTCCTCCATTTCACATGCCCTCCATTTGGAGCATCCTTAAGAAGAGGGGGACCAGGGGATGCCCTCCATTTCAGCCTCCTGTCCACCAGCAGGGATTCCCCAATACCCTCCATTTGGAGCGTCCCCAAGAAGCAGGGGAAACAGAAGGTCCTCCTTCTCCTCCTTTGCCAGGGCATGTCCTCCATTTCAGGCTTCTGCCCAGCAGGAGGGATTTCCTTTAGACAGAGCATCACTAAAGAGGGGGACCAGGGGTCCTCCTCCTCCTCCTCCTCCTCCTCCACCTTTGCCCAGGCTTCTGCCCACCAAATGTCCTCCGTTTGGGGGGTCCTCCTCCTTCTTCTCCTCTCCCTTTGCCCAGGGCATGCCCTCCATTTCAGCCTGTGATGCTGCTGTGGGCCTTCAAGCTGTTTCCTATCACAGGGTTTTTCTTGGCAAGTTTCTTCAGAGGGGGGTTGCCCTTGCCATCCTCTGAGGCTGAGAGAGTGTTTCATAGCCCAGCAAGGATTTGAACCCTGGACTCCAGAATCATATAGTCCAAGGCTCAAACCACTATAGCTCAGCTATGGGGAAAGGAAAAGGCATAGACTTTCAAACTAAACTTGGAAAAGTTACCTTCCCCCCCCCTTTGGACTACAATTACCAGAATCCACCAAATTCTGGCCTCTAGCCATGCTGGCTGGCCAGCTGGAGGAGAGGTGCCCCATAGCTGTAGTCCAACAAAATAACTACAGTATTCCCGACTCTGGTTTTATCCCAGCTGTTTGTTGTTTTAGGTGGAACTCTTATTTTATTTTATTTTTTATTTGGACGAAAGCAATCCAGCCTGGAGTAGTGGCATGAGTGTTAAGACTAAGACTCTGGAGACCAGGCTTCGATTCCCACCTTGGCCACAAAACCCTCTGGGTGACCTTGGGCAAGTCACATTCTCTCAGCCTCAGGGGAAGACAATGGCAAACCTCCTCTGAGCAAATTTTGCCAGGAAAACCCTATGATAGGTTTGCCTTAGGGTCACCATAAGTTGGAAATGGCTTGAAGGCACATAACAACAACAACAGCGCAAGACCCACTGAAATCAGTCTAAGGAAGCAAACCTGCAAAAGGTTGTACCATGTAGCTGCAATCCTAAAATGCCGTCACTGGAAGGCAATCCCAAGCCATTCATTATTATTTCCAGAGAGGGAGGTTCACGTTTGGTCTGTGAGTGCCTTGTAACTTAATCCTTCTGGGGGCTTGACTCACAGAAAACAGAGCTCTGTGCAAACAGGCCATTAATGGTGAGGCCTCCTTGGAGGGGTAATCGGTACAGTACTTGGTTTTGGTTCAAGTCAAGAGAAAGAGGCCTCTTAGCTGCACCAACCATCCAGCGAAAATTCACAGGCTGGTCTGAAACCAGCACAGAGCCTGTTGCTTTGAGACGGTTTAAGGATGCTGAACTCTGTGCTGTTTTGTAACCTGTGAAATGGATTCTCCTATATAGACAAATACATGATTCATGTCATCCTTTGAGAGGCAAGCACAGAATACAGAGAACATTGGGCTTAGCCAGAGGCAAGGTTTGCCAGGCGCATGAGGCTGGCTGCCATGTGTTACTTATGACTGAGCTGGGATCTGAAACAAGGCCTCCATTAAACTGAGTTCGTCTGAGCTACTGCATTGATGAACGGATGCGAGGGGAGGCACAAAATAGATGCAGATTTCTTTGGATTAGTTGAAGAGGTAAAGCACAGACATGACTTCTCTTCTCCCATTATCTTGATCAACAATAGTTTGTGTGACTGATTGTCATGTACAATTGGAAGTTCATAGTGTGGCACAGTGGTTTCAGTGCTGGACTACGACTCTGGAGACCAGGGTTCAATTCCCAGCTCAGCTATGAAATCCACTGGGTGACCTTGGGCAACTTACACATTCTCAGCCTCAGGGGAAGGCAATGGCAAACATCCTCTGAATAAACCTTGCTAAGAAAACCCAATGACAGGTTCGCCATATGTCGGAAACAACTTGAAGGCACACAACATACAGAATCACAGAGCTGGAAGAGACCACAAGTGCCATCCAGTCCAACCTCCTGCCATGCTAGAAGGCACAATCAAAGTCATCCAGCCTGTGTTTGAAAACCTCTAAAGGAGAAGCTACAATAAACAATAAACACGGCATTTCCTTATTGCTGTCAAATCCTCAGCATTGAAGCTCTAAACCAGAGGTAGCCAATTTTAGAAAGCTAGTTATCTGCCCCTAGAATCCTCCAAGGGCTGCATGGACCCCCAAACATGACCAGAGGTAGTCAGATGTCCTCTTCTGGTTTTGAAAAAAAATGGCTTTTAAAAGTTTTAAAATATAGAGGGCCTCTAAAAAGATGACCTGCCATTTCTGGGGAGTTCCCTCCCCTTTGATCAATTTTAAGAGGCTGAGACTACTTGTGGCCCTCGGGTCATATGCAGGGAGACCAGATGTCCTAACTGCAAAGGAAGACAAGGTGCCACAAAATGTGGGACCTTCAAGAAAAATGTAGATCATTACAAAATAAAAGCTAAAAAACTCACGTAAATGTAAGCTCATGCTTCTCAGTCCTGCTGAAAATGTAGAACATTTTGAAATTCCTCCTGGACAGAAGGTTGAAATGTAGGACATGTCCAGGAAAAGGAGGACATCTGGTCACTGGTTATATGTTGCCCAACCCTACTGGAAACCCAAATGAATTGTTCTCTTGTTACTACACTCATCCCTCCACATTTGCTGGGGTTAAGGGCACAGGACCCCCATGAATGGAAAAACCTCAAACAGCAAAAACACTAAGTTTTTACCTGAGAGAACACCTCTCTAGGAATCTCTAGGTCCTCCAGTGCAACTCTGTGGTCAACTTCTGCCAGACATTGACCATAGAATTGCACTGGAGGTACTACAAATGCCTAGTGGAGTGTTCTCTCTAGGAATCTCTAGGTCTTTCAGTACGACTTTTGGTTAAAGTTGACCATAGAGCTGTGCTGGAGAACCTAGCTATTCCTAGGACGTTATCACACGTGGGCCAGTTTCGTTGTTAAAGAGATAATAAAGTGGAAATGAAGCATCCCGAAAAGAAAACGAAAATAGAGCTTAATGGCGCAAAAGCTTTTCACACGTAATTACAATAATAACGGAATTAAGTTAAAAGTGAAAAAAAGATGTTTTTAACTTTCATACACAAGTGAAAAGAACCCATACATGTACTGGAAATGGGTGTGTTTTGTGACCAGACTCCTTTTCCAGGGCGGGTCCTGCATTTCCCAGGAGGAAATGTCAGACTGTCCTCCATTTGGGGTCATGTCCTCCTGCCAAGCCAAGCCGAGCCGAGGCAAGGGAGGGATTGGGATGGCTCACCCTCCCTTTTCTCTCTCTCCTTTCCTGGCATTGGAGGCTGTCAGCTGCTGGGGAGATGGGCAAGGAGGGCAGGATCACAGGCAGAGCTGGCAGGGAAGGAGGAGGAGGAGGAAAGGGAAGGGAAGGGAAGGGAAGGGAAGGGAAGGGAAGGGAAGGAAGGAAGGAAGGGAGGGAGGGCTGGGTGTTCCCTGGGGAGAGCCAGAGCCTTGGATGATGCCCAGGAGAGGGGGAAACTGGAGGTAGCGCCCATGCCCCCCACATAAGCCTTTCCCCTTTGTAGGACCTGCAGGGCAGAACATCATGGTGAGATGGATCTCCAAGTTGCTCCACAAGCACACCCCACACTTGCACCCACATCCACCCACAGCTGCTGCGAGGGAAGCCTTCTTTCTCCTCCTTTTCCCTTCATCCCAAATGCCAAACTTCTCCTCCATCCCAAACTTCCCTCTCCTTGCCTTGCCTTGCCTTGCCTGCATGGCAGGAGCCCGGGACTCTCCCTCCCTGGAGGCCCCTCCTCCTCCTCCTCTTGGCCCTCCTCCAGGTTTTAAAAGAGAATTGTCCGTGTATATTTGCTTTTCAGATTAAAGTAAATGTGCAATTACTGTAATTTCGCAAATGCATTTCCTCTAAACTCCCGAAATTAAAAAGATCTCGGATAATACCAGTTTCTGTGTGATGTCGTGTGAAATCGTGAGGCGCAAATTCGCTTTTTGTTTGGGATTTGTGTGGATTAACCAACAGGTTTCCTCCATGTGAAAACGTCCTATGAGTGTGAAAGCCTTTTGTAGTGATTCCCAGGTTGGAACATGCTCCCTAGCAAAGCTTGCCTAGCATTTCTCTCAGCACCCAGCTGTCATGCTTGGTAGCAAGAAACTTGAAGAACCAGGAAAACATTTTTAATAATAATAAAAGTTATTTATATCCAAGTGTAAAGTCACTATAGCTTTATTCTGGAATCAAGATACTTCGCCACAGCAAACCTGTTAGAAACAACACTAAGGATCTCCCACCAAATCAGGACTCTAAAGTCCTCTGACCAACCCCCCTTTCTCCCCCTCCCCTGTAGTCCGGTTGTCCATATCAAAGGATCTTTGAAGTTCCTCCAAGTCCATTTCCTTTCATCTCCTGTGATCGAAGGCAAACTCTCATCCCAGTCATAAGCCTGCCTCAATGTCTCAGCTACTATTTACAATGCTCATCTACCATTCTCTTTGATTCCCCCCCACACACACACACATGCATCACCCTTTGGTGGTCATATTCCTATAAGAAACATAGAATCCTGACACCAGCCAAGGCTTTTCTGTCTTCACTGGTCTTTCAAGATCTTTTTATTTTAATCCAGTGCAGCCTCTTTATGTTGTTAGACTACAGCTCCCAGCAGCCCTAGCCAGCAGTGGGTGAGGAATGCTGGGAGTTGCAGTTCAACAACATGGGCTGCATTTTGCTTGCCCATGTTATAGTAACTGAAACACAGGTGGTGAACGTAGCTTCTGTTTTTGGAGGGATGTATTCACCTCATAGGAACTGCATTAGAGTCTCCTTTGTGGAATTGTGGTTTTATACTGGGCTGGATTTTTAAAATCTGCTATTAGATTTTAAAACTGCATTATTGTTTTGTTTGAATTTACTTTGCACAGTGACCAGAAAGCATATTTGAAAAGAAACAAATATAAAAACACATTAATAAATAGAATTGCAGTCTGTGTAAGATTGAAGTAAATGACATTTTGTCATATCTACAGGTCACTGTGTTAATTGAAAAACACAACTGTCATGGTCTTTCTTCCATTTGTAATTTAGGTCAACAGCTTAAAGCTCTTTTTTATATCTGAAAAATGATACTTCAAATTGAAGTCTGTGAACACATTTTCATTTTTAAAAAACTGATTTTAATAAAACAAAATAGTCAACATTAACAATAATAAACTAAAAGAGCAGACCAAGCAAATATGTCCATTAAGTTATATTTTTCCCCCAGAGTTAATTAGATGAGACAAGACTTTTGAATCATCTAGAAATATCTTTTCATAGTGATCCACAAGGATTTGGTGGTATCAACATTTCTAGATACCTGAAATAGTTGTCTCTTAAAAACATTTGGTCATGGAACCAGAGACAAAGCAGACATGGACTTAGTCCAAGTCTAGAAGATGTAAATATCCTTGCATCACCTGGGAACAGTGTCCCTAGTGTTTATTGACAGGAAATTGACTAGATAAAGAGATAGCGGCAAAGACAGATAAGGTTATGGTGGAACATAAACGAAAAGAAACCAAAACTATTTAAACAATAGAATGGAGGAAACCTGATAGAGAACATGCAGAACAGGAGTGTGTAGACTTGCAGCATCTACATTTATTTCCTATTAGCACCATAGTATTTATTACGTGTGGCTGTGAAAGCTGGACAGTGAAAAAAGATGACAGGAATAGAATCAACTCATTTGAAATGTAGCGCCAGAGCAGAATTTTACAGAAACCATGGACTGCCAAAATAACCAACATATGGGCCATATAGCAAATCAAGCCAATATGACCATACTGATGGGGAGGGGGGTGTTTGGGACTTTGGAGGCCCATGGAACCACAAAACAGCCCTGGTCTACATGCAGCTCACAGGTCACACTTTCCCCACCCTTGGTTTAGAACAAGGATGGGGAATCTTTTGTCCTGTAGATGTTGTCAAACTAGAGCTTCTATCATGCATCACCATTGGCCATGTTAGCTGGGACAAACAACATCTGGAAGATCACAGGTTCTCCAGGCCTGGTTTAGGGAACAAAAAGACATGCATTCTACTTTCTGTACCTCAATGTTAAGATAATGATCTAACATCAAAGCAGATAAAGCTGTAGGATAAGCCACAGCATTAATAACAGAAGAGATAATGGGCCTAAGCAGACTGCCAGAAATAGTGCACATTAAATTGAGGCACTGCCTTGGCTCAGTGCTAGGGAATCATGGGAACTGTATTTTTTTCCTGGGACATTGAGCCTTCTCTGTCAGAGAGCTCTGGTGCCACAATAAATTACAGTTCCCATGATTCCCTAGCACTGAGCCAGGGCAGTGCCTCAATTTAATGTGCACTATTTCTGGCAGTCTGCTTAGGCTAAAAGTGATGTTTCTACACTGTCCCCACCCCCACCCTCACCCCCCAAAAAAAGACTGGGCAACATCACTGTAGTAATGACACTGGAAGTTATGAGAGGTAAGCAGATTGTCAGGAGGAAAATGGAACACTTTCCCAATGGGTGTATTGTTATTATTACCAGCACCACTTTGTTTTTCATACCCACAACCAGTCACTTGAACTATGCCTTGCCACCCAGGGATGGTATGTATCTTCTAGTCACAGCGCTACCTTTTTCAATCCCTGGGCTCAGGACATCCACCTCTCTTCCTTAGAACTTATTTAGGTTATAAATTGTTTTATGCCAGTCATAAGAAGCCTGAGTATTATTGTCTTGTGAGACCACAGAGATCTCTGTTAGACCTCCCCAGTCAACAGCAAGAACTGGAGATGTTTAGCTGAGCAAGATAGAGCATCAAACACCATCCTGTGCCCATCAACGTATATAGTATCTGAAGACAGACAGGTTATTCTGGCACATTAAGCAGAAAATCCCACAAGCTCTTCTCCTCTTCTCTGGCTGTAAAAATACAATAATAAAAATCTAATAACCTGCTTGCTGTCTGACACACAGTCTCACCCAGCCTAATGGTAGGACTGGCCCTGCTAACAGCTCCCACAGAATGAAATCCGAATGAAATCTCTATTAAACCAGTTTTAAGGCCATGATGTAGATTGTAGCTGCGCATGCACCAAGCTAAGCAAGGGGGGAGCTCCCTGAAATAGGGAAATAGGGAAAGGCTCCCCCTTGCTTGGTTTACTAGTGGTCTGTGGATGTAGGCTGCATCTGCACTGCAGTTCCACACCATTTTAACTGCCATGGCAGCATGCTATGGAATCCTGGGATTTGTAGTTTGTTGTGGCACCAGATCTCTCTGAGACAGAAGGCTAAATGTCTCACAGAACTAAAATCCCAGAATTTCTTAGCACTGAGCCACGGCAATTAAAGCAGGGTCAAACTGCATTATTTCTGTAGTGTGGATGCAGTCATAGTTAGGCACCAAGATGTGCCCGTGCCCCAATCTTTAATTAATTTACCCAGAAATACAACCTGCAAAATCCAATCAAATTGCTTTTAAATAAAAATGCCTTAGTAGTCAAATATGCTTACATTTACTGCAGCTGACTAGCAATGTTTGTTTCTATTATCACTTTCCATTTTCTTTTATTTTGTTTGCATGTTCCTGTGACTCATAATTATTGCCATCCTCCTATATTGATTAGATTATTGACATTCCCCCCCAAAGTCCATTGCAATGCATACTGTGTGCAAGTTCACCAAAAGACAACTTATATTTCTTTCTGTCTTTAAAAACCTATGCAATCAGACTGGAACAAGGCAATTCCCTGCTTTTGCCATTTCACCTCCTTCTGTAACACTTAAAAGACACTCCTGTGTCTGAAAGCAAATGAAAATTGTGTGCTTAAGAGCCTCAAGATATGTTTGCCACTTTTTTTTTTTTCAGATGTGGAAATGCCCTTCAAATGTTGCCCGAAACCAGATCATGGAAAACTTAAATTTTTGGACTATAGCTCCCAGAATCCTCCAAACAGTATGGCCAGTATCATTTCCAAGCTGTGGTGAAAATATGTGATCAGACAACTGAGGCTGGCTCAAGATTTGGAACCCTAAGGCAAAAGGTTCACTGGAGGGTATAACTGGCAAGCAGAAGAGGAGAGTTGAAGCACATACATGTGCGCCATTCATACATGCCAAGTTTCTAAGTTGGGTTTCCAGAGTGAAAACTAGAGAGGGCTCCTGTACTTTTAATTCTTATATAGAAAAGGGAATTTCAGCACGCAACAAGGACACAAAGGACACCTGCTCTGCCACACCACTATGAAAGGTACACAAGCACTTTTCAGTTTTCCCTCTGGCAACCTCATTGCTAAGGTCTCATCTACCCTTGTTGATGGAAGGGAGAAGTTATAAAGTTTCCCACATAGCAATGGACATGGGGGGGGGGGGGAGAAACAGTAGGCATTTGGCAATGTCCCACAAGGAGGATGGAGTTTACAAATGGAACATGGGTTATATATTTTTCACCACTCTCCTGTGTTTATTGAAATCCATGGGGGACCAGTGAGTGGTCTTGGCACATCCACATCACTGTTGCATTGTTGAAGTTAAGCTAGTATGAAACTTATTAGTGCCTGGATGAGAAGCCACGGAGAGACCCATGGAAAGTGTATGAAAGGAATGCTGGCTGGGGTATAATTATAAAAATATTTCACATATATTTCATGGTGTTTGAACTCTTGGCAAAGTAATGGCTAGATATCAAAAGGAAATGGAATGGATCGGGATGCATTTGTAAGTACTTTTGACAAGAAGAATATGGTATGTTCAGCCTGGAGGAAACAATTGTATTCAAAGAACAAGGGAACTTCCCTTGTTTATTGAACTGTAGATTGGCTTGTCAATCAAATTGAAAACTGTGGCCAGTAGAAAGCAGTTATTTTCTTACCTGACTCTCATAGGGTTGGACATATTAGGAAAATAAACATCTCTGAGATATTACATCAAAACCCTTACCAGGGTAGAGTATTCTATTTCCTTCTGCAATATTTTATTGAAGGTGTTACTACATAAATGCATACCCTGGTAGCCATCCACCAAACTACATAAAATCTACAAGGTAGACAATGGCACAGAGTAAATGTTGATGATGTGAGCAATGGTTATAACTGTCACATATTTTAAGAGTTGTTTATTGTCATGTGCCTTCAAGTTGTTTCTGGCTTATGGTGACCCTAAGGCAAACATTTTTCTTGGCAAGATTCATTCACAGAGGGTTTGCCTTTGCCTTCCTCCGAAGCTGAGAAAGTGTGACTTGCCCAAAGTCACCCAGTAGGGATTTGAACTCTGGCCTCTAGAGTCATAGTTCAGTACTCAGACCATGACACAATGCTGGCAAGAGTGACTGCATATTTATTGCCAGCCATACCCCCCCAACACACACACACACACACACACACACACACTTTGGGCATTTAAGGGGTTTGGAGGTGTAATTCATATTGCTTGATTTCATGCTGAAAGGAGTTTCCTTTGCCACTTACTCTCTTTCTTTTCTTGGTTCAATAATTGCTTTGGCACAGCTATCACTGCTTTAAACCATTCCCCCTAAGTCTCATAAAACCTACACTGCAGCTGATCTGTACTGACTGTAATTATCTTGAATGCATATAGCAAATTACTGATGCTAACAGTTCAATTGCTACAACTGATTTTCTGCAGGTTTTTATTATTATTATAGGGCTAATATAAAGAACATAAGAACATAGGAACGGCCTCTTTAGTTCAACACCTAGGGTACAGCGAACAGTATTCTGTGTCTAGCATTTGCCAGCTAGGTGTCTTTAGATGTGTCCTAGCCACCATGTTCTGCTTTCCTCCCCATCCCCAGCAATCAATGGTAATTTTGTATGTTGTCAGGAAATACATCCAGGGGTATCCATGCTGGCCACACAGCAAAGTACGATAACACCCAGAATTCCCAAAACAGTAATACCTTTTTTGGGCCAACCAAAATGCACTGAATACACAGTGCAAGCTTCCAGAGCTTCCAATGGCTTCTTCATCAGGCAAAGGGGTTCAAAAGTCATACAGGAGAAAGAAAGAAAAACTGATGATGTTATAGTCACAGACCTACATTGTGTCAATATGTTGTTGTTCTTCTTCTTAGTTAAGATGGTATAGAGGGATATCAATATAAACAGAGCCCACTCCTCTTTTATGGCCATGTGATCTCTGGGAGACAAAGCTCCCAGTAAAGTTTAGGAAATAAAGTTCAGGAAAGTTCAGTAAATAAGAAGTAAACTGCTTTAGCAACAGGAAAAGAAACTTATGATCTGGGCTGCCTCTGTCCTACCCCTTTCTTAGGCAGAAAACATTGAATTTTTCAAGAAGCCTCTGCACTGTTGTATTTGGAAAACTTGTAGGTAAAACACACCAAATGTTGTTCAATTTTTAAATTTTTAAAAAAAAACATTTTTTAAAGGTAAATCTCAGACCCAGTGCCTTGGCTCACTCTTTAGGATTCCCCAGTTGGGGCTAAAATGCGGTATCCTTAGGTCCAGAAAACACTTCCAGGGGTAGCCATGTTGGCCATACAGCAAAGTACAATAACATCCAAAATTCACAAAACAGTGATACCTTTACCAGGCTGATCAAAATGCACAAAATACATGATGCAAGCTTTCAAAGCTCCACTGGCTTCTTCATCAGGCAAAAGTATTAAAAATCACTAACATCTAAACAGCTATCTGTGGAACCTTATAAGATACAGTTATCACAACCCACTGATAAAATGTCAACTCAGGTCCCAAACCATGGCAGGCCTTGGGCACCAGACAGGACAGAAAGATATCAAGTCATTATGAGACCAGGGCAAACCTTGCTTGAGTGACTGTTTCAATATCACTGGTGATATACCACCACTTAGATCAGCCTTTTCCAGCCTAGTACTCTCTGCATCTGAAATAATGCAATTTCTATTGCCCTCAACCAGAAAGGCAATGGCTATGCTAACTGATGATGCTGGGAAAGGTGTCCAACACAACCATAGGACACTTGTTTGAGGAAGGCTGACTTAAATTCTCCTCTTATTAGTGAGGCTGCGGAACTGTCCAGTCATGCCGTTGTGGTCCCAGAAAACTGAGCTAGATGACACGTTGCCCCAAGAGTGGCAAGACATCAGATGCAAAGCTTTATACAGTATATTTGCCTTACTCCCTCTTGGAGAATCAGCAAATCCCTGATCCATAGAATGTACTTTTTTTGGCTTCCTCCTCCTAAGTGGGACTCAAGGAAGGGAGGCTGCCAAGAAGGAACCATTTGTCTGATCCTCCCTCTGGATCTACCACCAACTCTGCAAATGAATTCCTAGTGGATGCAGTCAGTCAGAACGTACTGGATTTTCTGGGGCCTACCTGCATCCCAGAACTATCCTAGTTTATTCTTAAGTTGCTCCTTTGCACCCAGTCTCTTTGCTGGGACTAAATGCCATATAGCTCATAATTCCAGAGCATATTTAATGAGGTGTGCCATTGCATTCACATAATAGACTCATTTGCATTCATTTGGGATATGCTCTAGTCACATAGGACCTTATCACACAGGGTCCAAAGCAGACAGAATCCAAAAGAAATCCCGACCTAATACGTATTAATTTTCCGTGTTTACACACGACGTCGCACAGAACCCCGACAGAACCCCAAACGAATCCGAAACGAATTGAGATCTTTTGAATTTCGGTTTCTTTAGGAAGTACAATTGCGCAACCAGAATCATTGCGCATTTACCGCGGGTCCAAAATGCATATGAACAGGCAATACGTATTGTGAAGCATTTCCCCGTCATGACCCATGGTTCCCCGAGCTATTTCCCATGGATCTGTGAGGAAGCATCTTATGACGTGTACTTCCTGTTTTGATCGGGCAACAAACGGAACGGGTAAACATGGTCCTCTCTGTTCCAACGCGCGACCAGGGGTTGGTGGGAAAGCAATAGTTCTGCGCATGTGCTAGAACATCATTGCTTGGTTATTTATGGGAATTTGTAACATGTGTGTGAATGGCAAATACGTATCCAGGATGCGCTTTCCGGGAAGTGTGATAAATGCGCAATGACAGTAATTGCGTGTGATAGCCATTTACGTATTGCGGGGGCTCTTTCGGTTCATTTCGGTATAGTACTGGATTTATTCTTATTGCGGTTGCTTTTCGCTTTGTGGCCAGCAATCCTGATCAATTTTTTTGTCCATTTCCACAGATACGCATGTGCCCCAAGAATTTTTTTACCTCCCTCTTGGTTGACCTATAATATTACCTGTAGTGTCTACTATATTCCTTGTGTCTACTATATTCCTAGTCATTAGCTCCAGCATTCAGATCCTTGCCCTTTTTGTTCTTTCTATTTGCTTATTTTTGGAATACACGATTGCTGTTAAGTGCCTTCAAGTCAACTCTGACTTATGGCAATCCCATCCTTTCTTTGTTTACTTATCTTGGCAAGATTTATTCAGAGGGGTTTTCCAATTGCCTTGCTCTTCAACTGAGAGTGTGTGTGACTTGCCCAAGGTCATCCTATGGGTTTCTTCAGCTGACTAGAATTTTGAACCCTGGTCTTCACATTTCCTAGAACAACACTCAAACCACTACACCACTGTATTGTTTATTTTTTGGAACACATAACCCTCCTCCATATGATACAGCCATGAGAGTTCAAGTGGAACCATAGCACTATTGTGCATCTGATACTATGTTCTCCAGAATGCCCCAGATTTCTTTATTTATTGTTATGAAATCCCAGAGAAAAGTACATTTCTTCAGATGCCACAGTGAATAGGAGCCCCTGTGTGATTTGTGAGACTTGTCCCCTTGGGACCCTCACAGCATTTGTTAGCACTTTGTGGTTTATGGTGGCATCCTAACTCAGAAGGCTAGGAAATTAGTTACATAAGGTTATATCAATTGAACCACTGCCCATCCTTGAGTTTTTGTGTGAAACATCTCACTATTGCTTCCTCGCTGCAGCATTCCTCTTCTTGTGCCTGTTTTTAAACAGCTTCTGAGTCTCAGCCCCCCAAATATCTCATTACAGAGGTTCTCCTACAATTGTTGCTGAACATACTACATGCTCCAAATGGTGAGGAGGTACTTGAGCTAATTTTTCTTCCAGGCTATCCTTCCACCTGCTCAGGGTGATTCCAGACATTCTTTTCAGCTTTTCTAATTTCTCTCAAAAATAGGGGGGGGGGGGAAGCAGTATATGCACACAGGTCTTTAAATTTGGGCAGGAAAAACCACAAATATACATATACATATATATATATATTAAAGCAGAGGACAAAAACAGATCAAAAACATCTTAGGGTAAAACTGAGTCCTTCACATAATTAAGAAAAATCTCAGTTCGCACCAGGATGGAGTGGATGTCATATGCCATATGAAGAATTGAAAAGCTGTATTTTTAACCACAATGAAGGGCAATAAAATACTTCCTTTTGCAGCACAGACTCTGCATGTTCAACAATTATTTTCCAGACTTCCATGAGTACTCATTTGATCCACTGCTTTGACTGTTGGCTTGACCTTTAGCTTCCATCCCTTGCTTGACCTACTGGCTCAACCATTGACACAACTCTTGTGACTTCAGTTTGACAGCTGCCTATGACTAAGGCTGACACCAGCAAACTTTTCATTGCAGGCTTCTTCCCCTTCCTTCATAATATGTTGTTGAGTACCTTCAAGTTGATTCTGACATGTGGCAATCCTATCCAGCAAACTTTTCATTGCAGGCTTCTTCCCCTTCCTTCATAATATGTTGTTGAGTACCTTCAAGTTGATTCTGACATGTGGCAATCCTATCAGAAGATTTTCTTGGCAAGATTTTATTTTATTTTATTTTATTTTATTTTTTGCCAGTGTCTTCCTCTAAACCTGAGACAGTGTGACTTGCCCAAAGTCATGCAGCAGGTTTCCATGGCTGAGTGTGGACTTGAATCTTGGCCTCCCAGAGTCAGAGTGCCAGCATGTACCACAACACCACACTGGATCTCCATAACAGTAGTATAACAAGCTGAAGTTTGAACATGATGGAGGAAAAGCTCTCATTATCTGCCTTTAAGCTCAGCATGTGGGTCTTAAATAGCTACAGTCTAACACAATAATATACAAGGTTTACTTCCTGACCTCCTCCTTTGCCTGTTATTTGAGTCACAGCCATTCTGCAGCAGGGAAATATGTGAACAAATTAAGCTGGTGTGCTTAGTACTCTAAATACTCTAAAACAAAAATAATGACCCCAGAGAACTTACACACATTCAAACTAGAGAATGAGTGAAATAGTAAAAGAGTTCTCATATCGGGGATCAAATCAGAATGGGACTGCAGCCAGGAAATCAGAAGAAGATTAAGAATAGGGAGGGCGGCTATGAAAGAACTAGAAAAGATCCTAAAATGCAAAGACATACAACTCAGCACAAAAGTCAGAATCGTACAAGCCATCGTATCCCCTATTACCATATATGGATGTGAGAGCTGGACAATCAAGAAAGAAAATAGGAGGAAAATCAATGCATTTGAGATGTGGTGCTAGAGAAGAGTGCTGAGGATTCCATGGACAGCCAAGAGGACAAACAAATTACTTTCTCACCATTTGGAGACACCTAGAGCAGATCAAGCCAGAAATATCCGTAGAAGCCAAAACGACAAGACTTAGACTGTCATACTTTGGACACATCATGAGAAGGCATGAATTGCTGGAAAAGACAATAATGTTAGGAAAGTTGGAGGGAAGTAGAGAGGAAGGCCACATACTAGATCAGGGGTCAGCAACCTATGGTCCACGGGCTGGGTGCAGCCCACGGAGGCCTTGGGACCGGCCCACAGCCGGTCCTGCCTACGCCGCCGCCCCCCGCACACGCCGCCCCCCCGCACACCCGTGTGGGTGCCATTTTGGCCTCCAAAACGGCACCCACGCTCGCGTGCACATGCACACAGTGGCGAGCGCCATTTTGAAAGGCCCCACGGTGGCTGCTCAGCCGCCGTGGCACCTTTGGAAGGCCGCACTGTGGCTACGCCGGGTGAATTTACCCGGCGCAAGTGTGGGGAGACCTTTCCAAGGCCCAGGGAAGCACCCCCCACCCCTGCGCCGGGCGAATTCGCCCGCCGTGGGTGCAAGAGGCCTTTCCAAGGCCCAGGGAAGCCCCCCGCACCTGGCCGGGCGAATTCGCCCGCTGCGGGCATGGGGAAGCCTTCCAAAATGGCGCCAACATCATGCGTGCATGTGCATGTGACACGGGTGCCATTCTGGAAGGACCCACGGCGGCTGCGCAGCCACCATTGGGCCTTCGGAAGGCTGCACCGCGGCTGCGCCGGGCGAATTCGCCCAGTGCAGGCATGGGGGGGGCTTTCCAAGGCCCAGGGAAGCCCCCCCCGTGGCTGCGCCGGGCAAATTCGCCCACTGCAGGCATGGGGGGGCTTTCCAAAATGACACCCACATCACGCGTGCATGCACATGCGATGCGGGTGCCATTTTGGAAGGCCCAATGGCGCTCGCATTGTGCACGCATGCACGCGCGCGCCCGGCCACCCCGCCATTCCCCCCCCGGCCCCCCAGCAAAAAAGGTTGCTGGCCCCTGTACTAGATGGATGGACTTTATTAAAGGGACCATGAATATGAGTTTGCAGGAGCTGGGCAAAGCAGTAGAGGACAGGGGGGCCTGGAGATGTCTCATCTGTAGGGTTGCCATAGGTCAAGATCAATGTGAAGGCATGTGAAGTCGTAGGCTTTTATGGCCACCATCCATAGTTTTTTGTGGGTTTTTCAGGCTGTGTGGCCATGTTCTAGAAGAGTTTCTTTCTGGCATCTTCAGAGAATGCTGGAATGAAAGAGAGTGGGTCTATATATACTGTGAGACCCTGGGTAGGGAGGAGTGATTCCCATGTAACTGTGTATTGTTCTGTTGTTCAATGGGCATTGTTCTGTGTTGATGGCAGGGCCTCAGAATAGGAGGATATGCAAATGAGGATTATTGTCTGGTAATTGGTGTTCATTGTCTGCTGGGAAAGCCCCTGATCCTGGGTGGTTTCCCATTTGCATTTGCTGAGTGCTGATTTTCCTATTTTGCAGGACTGGTAGCCAAACTTTGAAGGCAGTTAACAACAACAACAACAACAACTTAGTACTCTTTTTTAACTGGTCTGTTTGGCTTTCCAAAGAATTATGCTTCCCTTGTGGTGTCTCATAGCACCTTATAATAGCATTAACTTTCAAATCTACAGACAACCATTTATTTAAGCCTTTTTGTACGCTGCTTTAGATGCTTATAGGGCCCATAACAGCCTTGAGAATATCATGTGTGTGAAGTTATGTGAGGGCTGGATCACATGCTTGTACATCACTTCATACTAGAGCTGCTCAACCCTTCATGTATTTACTAAGGAATAAGTCTTTACTGTGTTCAGTTGAACTGACTCCCACACAAGCATACAGATTTGCAGACCTGCCGTTTCACTCTTTCCCACTTCAGATGGTAAAACTATAGCTGGCAGATAGGGGAAATGGAATCCCTTTACAGGGTGTAAACCAAAAGACAAATTACTTTCTCACCATTTGGAGACACCAAGAAGTAATTTTCTAGCAATAGTGGAGGATAACAGGCTACTGAAGCCTTCTCTAACTGGAACATTCAGGCGTAACAGAGTACAGAGCCAGATCCTGAGAACTTGCATAACTGCTTTTACACAGGAACACAGTAGCACCTCCATGAACAATTGCTTATTCCCTTCTTAGGTTCCACCTCTGAAGACTGTGACAATATAATATTGTGACTACTTAATATTAGCTACATACCTTAACAAGAACAGAGGATCTAATTAAGAAAGTTCTGTTGTGTCTTTAGTAATACATAATGTTTACAATCCAGGCAATAATTGTGAATTGCACACTGAAGACAGAAGCTGAGCACCAACTAAATTATGATCAATGAGAGATTAAGGATTAGAAATGATGACATCTTAGTATCAGTTTGCCATTATCTCTTTTCTTTACAAAGATACAGAAAGTAATAAAAAATGTGTGCAAATCCTATACTTCTGTATTAAAATAATAATGAGCTTATTCTAGTGGAATAAACCAGAAGTCACAAGTAACAGACTTATTGGATGTTCAGGAATTTCTAAGGCCCTTTTTGCTAGATGATAAATTAATTTGTTTAGTCTGAAATAGATATGCTCTCCTAAAACATGAAATTGTCAAGTGTTAACTCAGTGCAATACCAACAAACAATTTATTATCGTTACTAGGCTTGCAGCAGGCTGAAATCTCTGTTCTTAGTGTTCCCTCTTTGCTGTACTTTTTGCCTTTGTTCCCACTTTTTCCTGAAACTTAATGGTCATGACATTTTTACCATACCTCATCTCGAAATAATGACAGAAGTTTGCTTTATTCACTGAGTGATGTTACATTTTCTAACACATCCCGGAGAGACCATGCAGCTTCTCAAGTAAAAAAAAATAAAAAAAATTAACTAATATTCCAAATTAAACTTCTTAGCAAGCTTATTATAAAGAATATAAATCATATTAGTCAGAGTGTTCTAAACATATAATGCTTTAAAAGCACTGTATATGCAGGGCCCCATAAGAACATTTTTTGTGTGTGAAACAAAAACAAACTTAATATTCCCAATGAATTGTCCCACTAAATTGCAGATAAGCTGTAACCAGGTA
Organism: Phrynosoma blainvillii; assembly: GCA_026167975.1. Classification (NCBI taxonomy): domain Eukaryota; kingdom Metazoa; phylum Chordata; class Lepidosauria; order Squamata; family Phrynosomatidae; genus Phrynosoma; species Phrynosoma blainvillii. The sequence continues at coordinate 135,808,393 of JANUYF010000004.1, read as the reverse complement.
ATGCCCTTACACATACAATTTCAAAATATTTACTATAGTTAGTAGATAATCAGTACACTCCAGACCAAATTTAGGCCCAATTTGGAGTGTGTTTACTATAAATTATATTCAGTGGTGATTACTCCCAGGAATGTGTAAACGTCAGAAAGAAACTCTTCTAGAACATGGCCAGACAGCCTGAAAAGCCCACAAAAAAATATAATGTGTACCGTAAATAGTTTTGAACCCCTGAAGTATTTTTAAAAAGTATAGTTGGTGAGGGACAAAGATAGGTGGAATCATGTTGCCTAAGTCCAGGGTGGATGGGTGCCCATATGGATGGTGGAGGGAGTTTGGGAATGTGGTATGTGCAGGCTTTGAACCAGAAAGGAGATGTGATCAACTGGCTAAGAGCAGCCTCATGAGATTGGGGTGTTAACCAGTGTTATAATATGTGTAGTGTGCAAGTCTCATGAGGCTGCTCTTAGCCAGTTTATCATATTTCTTATCCGGTTATCAGCCTGCATACAGGCCACATCCCAAAACTCCCTCCACCATTTATATGGTTATCCACCCACACTGGCCTCTGGCAACATCTTTCCTCCTGCCTTTGTCCCTCACCGAGCATAGTTAAAACTGAACTTGTCGCCTTATCACCAAAATAACAATTTTTGCATTTCTATGGCTGTTCATATAGTCTGATTATAAAGGTCCTTCTTGGGAAACAATTCACTCCATGCATCTGAGGAAGTAGACTTAAGTCTATGAAAGCTTATACTACAACTTATTTTGCACAGTTAGGGGCTGTACAGACTGGCGAAAAGGGCCAGCCTCGGGGTGGAGTGGGGGCATGGCAACCGCACGCCAGTCGCCCCGACTCTGCTCTGATGCCACCGTCATGCTGCCCACCCAAGCAGACGGCGGGTGGCGTCAGGGTGCTCCCTCACACACGTTGTGCCAAGGAGCGCCGAAAAGCTGCCGCTGCAAAGGCAAGGGCAGCTTTTTGCTGCTCTAAAAAGGAGCGGCATTTGCTAGCTCTTTTTAGAGCAGCAAAGCACTGTGTCAGGGCCGATCCAGCAAGGAAAGGGGCAGCAAAGTGCCACCCCTTAGGGGCCATCTGTTTAGCCCCTTAGTCTCAAAGGTGCTACAAGATCCCTTTGCATACTGTCAAAAACATAGTTTCAGATTCACCTATCTGGGGAAAAATTAAGTAAAATAAAATGATAGTTATAGAAAAGCTTGTCATTATGGCAGGTATAAAAGAAAAGAAAGCACTGGAAAACCAGTTTGTTCTTTCTCATTCCCAGTTCTCCAAATAGTATGAAACTGGTGTGTGTGTGTGTGCATGTATGTGTAAAGCAGTTTATTAATTTATTTAGATTACAATTTTCTTAAATTCAGGAAGAAATGTCCAGTGTATATTAAAAGAGTACAGCTAAAAACACATTATGTTTTAGAGAAAAATAAAAAAATGAAATAAACTATAAAATTAAAAATGGCATTGATTTTTTTTTTTAAGCATCAGACTGATACTATGTTTCTGCTAACCATTGTAAATGCATGGTACCTAGAAACCCCCCTCTCTGCAAAGCTCTGTGTAGCTGTATACAAAACTTGTAGAAAGCATCCTTCGTGTGATAGATTAGTACCATAAAAATGCCGGACAGAAGCATATGAATACCCTGGTTAAAACATTCTCTTTGAAGACAGAGTTTCTAAGCTTCAAGAAGGTCTCTGCCACACATATGTAAACAAAAATTAATCTGAAACATTAATTTGAAAATGATCAAGTGTAAAATGTTAATTAATGACTAAAGTAATTTCAGCATTAACATTTTACAAATGGAAGCTGAGACCCATATTAACATTCTCTGCTGTCCACTGCTTACAATGGCCCATCTCTTCCTTCTCCCACTGGAGCCTGCTTAAGGCTGGCAAAACCCAGACAGAACTTGGATTGAAAGATCACAGGCCTCAGGTGTTGTTGTAACTGGGTGAAGCAATTATTTCTCCCAGCAAGGCAGTGGGGATGCTACTGACCTGCTCTGCAGTATATGTGATTACAACCCTTCCCATCATTCACTCCGCAGCAGTTATTATTGTCATGCAGAATTTGGAATGTGTTAGGCTATATTTTAGAGGAAGGAACTGGCAAAACCACCTGTGAGTATTTATTCCTTCCCTAAGAAAACCCTATGGTTTTATAAGTTGACAGGCAACTTGGAGGCACATGTGTATACGCACACACACACACAAAATCTCTCTAGCCCCAGCCAGCCTGTTTTTCCCCAGGGCTCAAGGCGGTAGGCAGGGGCTTTGCATCATGACACAGCCCTGCAGAATTATGGATTGAAACTAAGCTTTGACAGTTAATTACAGCCAAGAGTATAAAGTGAATTGTTCATAGCAGCTGCAATGTTGCAGAAGAAAGAGCAGTGCATTTTTGTGTGTATTTACTAAAAGAAAAAGAAAAAGCATCAACATCTTTCATGCACTAGTGTACCCTGGTATGAAACTGGTTAAACCTCATGAACACATTATGACTAATAGTCCATCCTCAGAACTCAAGGATTTGTTCATGGCATCATGGTTAATGGAACTGAGTAGGAAACAGAGTGAGATGCTTGAAATATTCATGACTACTCATGAGAAACGCATGGTGGGCAAAATAGTGGAGTCAAAGCGAAACCTTTTGTCACTAAGAGGAAAAATGGCTCTGTGGCTCAAACTGTAGCTCCAGTTGCAGATTTTTCTGGTGGAATACATGCTTTGTATAAAGGTTACCCTAATTATGGTAGATAATGAAGTTTGAGAGAGCAGCAATAAATTAAGAATATTTGCGTAAAAAGAGCTAATGGCAGGATTTCCAACAATTAACAAATGCCGTTAGGTTGTTGGAGTCAAAATCCCAACTTTGCCTGGAACGGGAATCAGCATTTATAATTAGGATGTAGGATGAACAGTATCCAAGAGAAACTAACTGCTGATTTAATGAATATGTGGGGATGAAGTGGGATGAAACAGACTGAACTGAAATGTTTGAAAAAGCCAACAGAAGAAAATCAGATAGTACTAAAGAGTTGTTGCAAAATGGCAAACATGTTAGCCAGCCCAACACTAGGTCTCTATTGATGGAACAAGAGAATCTGGGGTGATGGAAAGGGGGCAGCCTTCCCCTTCCACTTCCACAGATCTCAAGAATTTTCCTCGAAGGGCAAGGGAACTACCCAGAGTTATTTTTCAGGAAGCTTCAGAAGGGAAGGCAGTTCTATCACATGTGTTGCTGGATTGTTCTGAATGCTGGCCAAGCCAAACAGTCATTACTTAGTTGGTAAACAGCTTGATAATGGCCTCGAAATTAATGAGATGTCTCTTTATGGGACCTGGTTACAACATCATACTAGATCTAATTTGCCGACCTTCAGCTAGTAGATAGATATGCACCAAAGGGTCACAGCCTGACCTCAAGTGGATTACAACAGAAATGCTACAATCATATAAATGTGTAGCAAAAAATTACAAGTAATGTTTGTTTGGGCTAACAACCATAAAAAATAAATGCACTTTTGTGACAATGGCATCCTGCCTTACCTTAGTCACTTAGACAGACCCTCTTTTCTGCAAAATGTAACAAAACGAGCCAATATAATGTCCTTATCCTAAAAACCTTTGCAAAGTTTTTAAAAGTGTTTTTATGTTGTGAGCCACCTTGGGTCCTTTTTTGGGAGTAAGGCAGCATAAAAATGAAATAAAAATAACTAACTAAATAAGACTACCATTTCCATCTGCAACTAAAAAAAATGGTTGTGAATCTCAGTCAGGAGACAGACATGATCCCTGAAGGAAAACAGCTGTTTTTATTTATTTGCAGGAAGACTTAGTGGTAATGGTATTATGGGGTGATATACTACCTGAACAACAAATTCATCCCTTCTGAGGGAAATGCTTGCTAGTGAAGGACCTCTCTTGGTTCCAGATACTCTAAAAGCAAACAGTGTGCCACTTGAATATTGCAGTGGTTTTTGGAAGCAAATTTCCTACATTGATAGTCCATTGTCTACTGTTCTGCATGCCTATTCCCTTACTGCAGAAATAATTGGGAAGCGAAGGGGGGTCTTATTCTGTTCAGTGCTGCTGAAGGATGTGAGGTCTTTGGTTAGCAGACTTTCTGCCAGTTCTAAGGTGATGGAAACACTGTTTTTCACCATACTTGATGGAGTATGGAAATGGGGTTTAACTAGAGTTGACTCCACACTGTAACTAGCTTGGCCTTCCCATGTGTACCAGGTTGCCTACACAAGTAAAGGTCTCCCTTGGAAGTATATGATGTATGCCTTAGCATTAAAGTACTATCACACATTTACGTTATCTTTTCCTGGTTTATTGGGCACATAACACCAGAAGGGGCAGGTATCTCTGAACTCAACCATCTGTTCATAATTAATTAAATCTGTCCCTGGTGTATACCACATTGCAGCTGCTCAACAAACAGTCCACATGCCCTGAAAGGCAGCCACTTTACCTATGCCTCTATGCATCACTTTTGTCTCCCTGTTGTTGAATCTAATGTACCTTGTGAGTGTACAGAATTTCTTCAGGATCATTGCTACTCTGACATGACAGCACCCCAAGACTGGATGTCACAGCTCTACTTATGTTGCTCTGCCAGGAGTAATGGGCCAATATAAGTTTCACCATGTCAAGGGGATTCCACACTTCAACTTGCTAGGGTTTTTTTTTCATTTTATGCCCTAAATATACTTCATGCCTCTCTATTTGTTCCAGGGATTATATATGGTCAAGAATGCTTTCTGAGAGGACCAATTCGCATGCATCCAGTGCTGTTTTGTTTGTTTGTACCCTTCTTTGTCCTTGACAGTTCTTGTCCTTGGCCACTCTATAAAATGTCTGCAGATCTCTGCACCAAATTCCTGCCTCTCATGGCATCAGTATTGTCACTTGGTTCTTGCTGGAGGGGATCAAGTGAGTGTGCATTTGCTGCCCTTCCATCTTTGAGCAGAAGTTGTCTCTCATCTGAAAACTCTCACCAGCTTCTCTGTGCCATGTTTCAACAACAACAATAAAAAAATTGCATGGAGTATTTTTGTTGTTGTTCCAAAAGATTACCATACATTGCATGGCTCAGAAAAGTACCCCAGTGGCAAAAATGCAAATTTGTTGGTACAACTTTTGTCCCAGGTGTTCTTTTTTTATTTTTGTTTAATTTTATCAATGAAAAGTAAACCTGTATATGACTGTTAAAACTTGGGAACACACACAAGAAATGAGAGGGTATCTTCCAACCAGAAAAATAGTGAATATTTGTCTGAAATTAATCCTCGTTTTTCTTGTTCTCATTTAGTTCTTTTGGGGGGTATCTTGCTGAAACTAGGGGACATTGTTTATAACTCTCAAGCTGACAATGTCATAAAATCCCTGTATCGTTGATTTACTTCTGAGTAAATTCTGCAACAAACATAACTCTGGAGTATTAAAATGCCCCATCTTGTAATATGAGGATTAAGATTGTAGCTTCTGAGTTCTTTTACTGAAAACAAGCAGATTACCGGTAAATTAAACTAACAAGTGTTGATTTAAAAAATCATTTACAGCATTCCAATGAAATCATTACACTCAAAGGTATGTTTGGCAAGTTGAGTAAGCTGGAGTTTGTTGTGACTGTATGCCTTCAAGGCTTTTCCAGTTTATGGCGACCGTAAGACCAGTGGCTTTCTGGGGCTGAGAGGGTGTGACTCACCTAAGGTCATCCAGGGAGTTTCCATGGCCAAGCAGGGAATCGAACCCTGATCTCCAGTCCTAGTCCTACGTTAAAACCATGACACCATGCTGGCTTGTTGGAATACTTGACATTAAAAGAGAATGCACATTATTTTCACATCTGGGGCTTAAATCACTCTTAATTTATGCTAATATACAATCATATGGAAGTGAGGCATTCATAATATGAATGAGCAATCTGGGTACTGTTGGTTTTACATTCAGGTAACAAATCAGCTGAGCACCTCAAATACCCTAAAGGCACCAAATCCCATCTGATCTTGGAAGTTAAGCAGGGTCAGCCCTGGTTAGTACTTGGGAGGGAGACTGCCAATGAATACCAGTGCAATAGGCTATATTCCAGAGAAAGGAACTGGCAAAGTATTCCTTGCTAAGAAAACCTATAAAATTAATGGGATTGCCATAAATCAACAGGTGACTTGAAGGTGCGCACACAAACACACACACACAACAAACCAACAAAAGCAGTAGCTACTATATTTTATGTTTCCTCATCAGACACCTGGAAACAACTAGTGGAATACAGGATATACAGTTTATGGAAAGTAGGCAAACTGTTCTGGAGCTATGAAATCCAATGAGTTAGAGCACTTAAAAATTAAAAAAAAATTCTTATACATCACCATGAGTGGAAATTCCTGGTTATAATGCATCTCTAAATACTGCAATAAATGTGTTGAGTTTCACTAAGCAAAATTTCATTGCTAGCCTTGAGGTGCAAAAACAAAGAACTAAAAACAAACAAACAGAAAAGGTAGAGAATACAGCACTGAGTAACTTTGCCTACCCTCATTTTGACAGGTTAAATATACCCGTGAGGCACAAGAAGGAGATAAAATATACACATAGGTACAATAAATATTTGTGCTTTGGTATTATTAGTCATGGAGCTATCAAGAGAAAAGGTGACAGTTGATTTATTTTTCCTATATGGTGCCATGCTGCAGTTCCAAGAAATGAAAAGATCTAAGTAATTATGTACACAGTTGCTCTTCCGTTTTTGTGGACTTGGAGTCTGTATTCCTTGACCATTTCCGGGCAGCAAATGGAGGGGGACAAAATTGGGCGCACGCCCACAGGTGCACACTGCCATTCTCTCTCTTTTGATGAAGTTACAAGCTTGGTAGATGGGTGAATGCTGTGGATGCAATGTATCTTGATTTCAGTATGGTTATTGACAAGCTTCTCCGTGATATTCTAGGGGGGAAAAACTAGTAAATTGTGAGCTAGACAATGCAAGGTGGATTTGTACTGCACTTGATTGACTGAACTCAAAGGGTGCTCACCAATATTTCCTCTTCATCCTGGAGAGAAGTGACTAGCAGGATGCCACAAGGTTCTGTCCTGACCGAGTGCTATTCAACATCTTTATCAGCGACTTGGATGATGGAATAGGAGGCATGCTTATCAAATTTGCAGATGGCACCAAATTAAGAGTAGTAGCTAATAGCACAGAGAAGCGGATCATAATTCAAAATGCCTTTAACAGATTAAAGAGCTGGGCCAAAAATAGCAAAATGAATTTCAACAGGTAGAAATTCATGGTACTACACTTAGGCAGAAAAAATGAAATGCACAGAAATAGGATGGGTGGCACCTGGCATGACAATAGTACACGTAAAAGGGATATAGGAATCTTTGTAGACCACAAGATAAACATTAGTTAATAGTGTGATGCAGCAGCTAAAAAAGCCAGTGTGATCCTAGACTGCATCAACAGGAGTGTAGTGTCTAGATCAGTGGTTCCCAAACTTTGATCCTCCAGATTTTTTAGAATTCAGTTCCCAAAATTCCTGACTGTTGGCCAAGTCAGCTAGGGCTTCTGGGAGCTGATGTCCAAAACACCAGGAAGACCAAAGTTTGGGAATCACTGGTCTACATTGAGGGAAAGAACAGTGCCACACTATTCTGCTTTAGACAGACCTCACCTGGAATACAGTATCTAATTCTGGGCACTACAACCCTGGGCAAGCCACACACTCTCAGCCTCAGAGGATGGCAGTGGTAAACCCCCTCTGCCAGGAAAACCCTATGATATGTTTGCCATAAGTTAAAAAATGACTTGTATGCACACAACAACAACAACAACAACAAGCTGGAGTGTGGAGAGGAGAGCAACCAAAATGGTGAAAGGTCTGGAAACCATGCCCTATCAGGAATGGCTTACAGAGCTGGGTATCTTTAGCCTGGGGAAGAGAAGATTAAGAGGTGCCATTATAGTCATGCTTAAATATTTGAAGGAATGTCATGTTGAGGATGGAGCAAGGCTACTTTCTGCTGCTCCAGAGACTAGGACACAGAGCAATGGATTCAAACTACAGGAGAAGAGATTCCACATCAACATTAGGAAGAACTTCCTGACAGTGAGAGCTGTTTGACAGCAGAATATGCTGCCTCCAAATAAAACAGAGTCTCCTCCTTCGGAGGTTTTTAAATAGAGGCTGAATGGCCATCTGTCAGGAGTGCTTTGATTGTGTAGGGGTTGGACTGGAAGGCCCTTGTGGTCTCTTCCAATTCTATGGTCCTATGAACACGTAGATTTTAACAATATAAAACAATTTATCAGGTGAAACTAAAAGAAAAAAAATCGTAAATCTTATCAACAAACCTAAAACAAACTACACCTACAAACTAACAAACTATACCACAAGATAACCAAGGAAAAAGATAAAGGGGAGACATAATGACTTCCAACTTTCTATCTGATGGTTATAATTATTAAATCATTCCACTTCCTCTAAAAATAGGTAGGATTTCTACATATATGTTTGTGGATTTGGATTTTAAAAGTAAAATATAAGACCTCTGATATTTTAGCAGCAGCTATTTTAAATAGCATTGATCTATCTCTCCAAGTTTTGTTGTCATTATAACAAACCCTTCACATCTTTAGAAGGTGCCAGATCAGAACTTGGAAAAGTCACCTTTTGACTTTTCCAGAATCTCCATGTCCAGTGGTGGCTAGTGGCTTCCAAGTCCAGATTTTAACCCAGACTTTGAATTAGTTGTCCAAGGTGCTGAACTTTAACTCAAAATTAACTGCACCTTGGACAGTTCCTGTGATGTCCAGCCTGGACTGTTTGGATTCTCCCCTGCATTTTCCTTCATTTTTGGTTCAGTCCTTAGTATGTTTGAGCATAGGAATGTTCCATTGTATTAGTTTGTGGGAGGAGCTGTAGGAATCCCCTGCATTTTTCTAGTTTTTGGTTTGCCCCTTCCCAGCAAGCTTAGGATTTTTAGTTTTTTCCTTAGGCAGGCTTGGCTTTATCTGTTTGGTGGCAAACAGGCACAGACAGACAGAAAGGGCATTTCTTACACCATCTAGCCAATTTTCAGTTACCATTAGCCAATTTAGTTACCATTTAGCCAGATTAGTTACCAAAAACAGTTAATTAAATTAAATATCAACAATAAAGAAGACAAGAGCACCAGAAGCTGAAAGACCCTGCACCAGCTTCATTGAGTAGGAGTTCAAACCAAGATCAAACCCAGAGAGATGACAACACTGAAGATTGCTGAAACCTAAACTGTAAAGTACCTTTTATTTTAAGCCTGTTAGAGCTGGGGAGGAGAAACCCTTTTCTTTTGTTCTTCAAAATAAATTTCCCCCTTTTTGGACTTTACATTCAGCATTGGAGCATTTTTGGGTAAAAAGAGTTTGATCTCACCAGGGTACTGGCGTTGCACACCCATATTTGCCACCACCTTTAGTTGGGTGTGTCTTCACAGTTCCTTTCAAATAATCCAAAACCTGAGGCAGATTCACTCTGCCACAGACATGGGAGTCTTTAACTGATACTGCCCCAGGCAGTGTGGTCAATTGTGATAGTGACTCTGAGAGCCAGTGTGGCTAGTGACCATGCTAACTGGGGATTGTGGGAACTATTGTCCAAAAATTAGCTTTCCCGCATTTTGGTCAACAGTGCTCCATAGACAGCCAAAATCAGGTAAAAAGAGGCACATCATCACAAAAGAGGATCCAGAACCTACTGGAGAAGAAGAGAAGGGGTTAAAGCAAAAATAGCACACAGCCAGGTTCTTGTATTACATCACACTATTTATCCATTTTCTAGCCCAGGAGCTTCTGCTCTGACTGGCAGCAGCTCACCAGGAATCTCTAGCAGAAAACTCTGGTGTTACAACAAATTACACTTCCTGGAATTCCAAAGCATTGGGCCAAGTGGAATCAAACTGGATTATTTCTGCAGTGCAGATGCAGCCTGTTTCCCCCCTCCATTACTTTTCCAAGAAGACTAAAACATAGTTCAGCTTGCTTTTTGAAATTACATACCTAGGCAAACCATGGTATTCATAAGTAAATAACAATGTTTTAATTAATGGATTAATTATAGCCCACTTTTATCCCTTCCAAAGTGGTCAGAATCATAGACTCATAGAATCATAGAGTTGGAAGAGACCACAAGGGCCATCCAGTCCAACCCCCTGCCATGCAGGAACTCAAAATCAAACCATCCCTGACAGATAGGCATCCAGCCTCTGTTTAAAGACCCCCAAAGAAGGAGACTCTACCACACTGTATGGACTTTATCACACAGGGGGAATCCCATGCAGAAATGAGGTTTTAAACTGGGGGGGGGGGGAAATCACTGCAAAAGCGGGTCGATTTTCAGCCAACGTTGTTGTTAAACTGTTGTTAACCCAAATGGAAAGTAGTCAAAAGCTGCTTCTTTTTACTTTCGGAAAATCATGAAAGTAAAAAGGAGCAGCTTTTGACTACTTTCCATTCACGTTAACAACAGTTTAACAGCAATGTATGTGAAAATCAACCCACTTTTGCAGGTTTTCTCCAGTTTTTAAATCCTTTTCTGCACGGGATTTCCCCCATGTGATAAAGTCCCAAGCTGTAACAAGAAAATATTCATATAAACAACTGGTAGGGAAAAGGCAATGCATAGGGTTGTTTTTGCTACCCCATAAAGCCTCCAGTTTTTAAATCACCCCAATAATGTTTTGCCCCAAATGCTCCCTAGGTTGACGAGAGCAATTTCTTTACTTTACTTTCTTCCATTTTAGGTCCAGAAGTCCTAACTCTTAGATTGAGGAGGCATTGACTCTGAGAGGTGAACTGGGAGCTGACTTATGGATCACATCTTGTTTGAAAAAAGGCTTCTGTTGTGGTGGCAAAATGGGGTGTTGGGGGGCATTTGGGGACAGAAATTTATTTGGAGGGGTTGCACAGCAGGTTCAAGGTCCCATGGATTCAGTTTCTTAACCCTAATATTTTAAAAATGTGTATAAGCAGCAGTAGTAGCTAAAAATGGCCACAATAAAGCAGGATGATTTATAGTTCGCTGAGGCACTAGAGCTCTCTGACAGAGAAGGCTATATGTCTTACTCCATAGCATTGAGCCATGGCAGTTAATGTAGTGTCAAGCTGCATTAATTCTACAGTATAAAGCCTCAGTTGCAATTAAGAAATAAAGAAAAAAGGCATTGCCTGACGTTAACACTGAAGATTTTTTTTAAAAAAATCTTGCATTAAGATAATGGGAAATGCTATCAGCTGCCTCTTATTCCATATTATCTTTTACAATTTAGGTAAGTTTCCAGGAGCTTCAATCCTGATCAAAACCTAGGTGCAGAATTGATGTAGGTGTTCCTCAAGACCAGGCTGAAATTCCCTGTACTATTAGAGTAATGAGATTACGCTAGATAAATAGCTTATGCCTTAAAGACTGCAGCTGCACTAAAGCAGACACCTTCAAAATACTTCTCAGACATTGGAAAAGTGCCAGCACATCACTTTAAAATCCCACATAAACATGGTGGTGGCAGGGCTGGCAGATTCTTTTGCAGATTGATCCTAGGTACTCATTACAAAATAAAATTGTCTGTGGAAGGGTAGCCCAGGAGAAGAGAAAATACAGCCTTCCAGATGTTTGTTGGCTTAGAGCTCCTATCCTTCTGCTGGCCATGCTGGCTGCTGCAAAGAACGGGAATTGGAGTGCAACATTATTTGGAGAATGGCAGATTCCCAGCCCATTAGCTGCCTCCTAGATCATAGGGACCTGTCTTATCTTACCAACAAGATTGCAAGTGTCCATTATTAGAAGCAATGTCTCTTATTTAAGGTCCAGAAAGCCTGTCATTTATTATAAGGGATGTCCCTCATTTGAGGCTGGGGCAGCTTTTACTTTTATACAGATTGAAGGAGATGTCCAAAAATCCTGTATTTTGGAGTATGGGCCTTTCATAGAGAGAAATGTGTGCATCATGTAATTGCTAGATGCAGACAATATGTTAATTTTACAGAGAAACACATGTTTAGGTTAACTGAAATCAATGTTTCACGTGTGCTAGATAGAACACAAACCCAAATCCACAAAACAGCGGCATCTTTATTGGACAACCACAATGCACAGAATACATGATGCAAGCTTTCGAAGCTCCACTGGCAAGGTGCTAACAATCAAACAGGAGAAAGAAAGACAAAAAATGAGGACGCTGGAGTCCTGTATCTACATTTTATCAAGACGTTGTTATGGTTGCTCTCAGTCAGGATGGTACGGAGGGAGATCCATGGAGGCAGAGGCCATTCCTCCTTTTTGGCCATGCTCTGGGGGAGAAAGAGTAAACTCCAAGAAGTAACATTTAAAGTCAATTAGCAATTGTTTTTCTTTATTTCTCCTGTACGATTTTCCACTCCTTTGCTTTGCCTGATGAAGAAGCCAGTGGAGTTTCAAAAGCTCACATTGTGTACATCGTGCATTTTCCTTGGCCCAATAAAGGTACCAACTGTTTTGTGGATTTTGGTTGTTATTGAACTTTGCTGTGTAGCTAACAAGCAAGGCTACCCTTGGATATGCTTCCTTTAAATCAGTTAGGCTGCATCCGCACTGCAGAAATAACCTAGTTTGACACCGCTTTAGTGGTAGGGAATTCTGAGAATTGTAGTTTTGTGAGACATTTAGCCTTCTCTGTCAGAGATAGCTCTGGTGCCACAACAAACTACAGTTCCCAGGATTCCACAGCACTGAGCCAGGGCAGTTGAAGTAGTGTCAAACTGGGTTATTTCTACAGTGTGGATGGTAGCTTTAGTCTTAAATGTGTTACAAGATCTCTTTGCGTGCACAGAAAGGGATTCAATAATAATAATAACAAAAACAACAATAATATTATATAATACAAGCATTTCAGATAAGGAAAAATCAAACTGTGTATGAATGAAAACAACAAGCAAACCAACCCCCTCCCCTTTTGAGGCGCACTCCTGGACTGCGCATGCGCACACTCCTCGCGCGCCCCCCACCACCACGTGGGCCCAGCCGCGTAGAGGCTCTTTTGTCTGGTCCTTTTCTCTCCCGGTTTCCTATCCGACTAAGACTCGGCCCGAAAAGGGAGGCGGGAGGGGGACAGATCCCATTGGTTCTCCGCAGTCCTCATGACGCGGCCCCGCGTCCTGATTGGTCGAGCTTCTGCTAGCGGGGGCGGGGCAGATGCTGCGTTCTTCGTCGGCTGTAGGCCGGCTCGCTGGGCGCTGGAGCCGCTTTGCGCGAGGAAGAAGGGGCGCCGCTGCCGCGTGCGAGGGAGGGGAGCGGGGAGCCCACCAAGAGGCGAGGCCTCGCGGTACGTGGAAGGAAAGGGGCGCGCGAGCTTCAGCATCAGCAGTTCCTCCCGCTCCCGTTGCCTAGGAGATGGAAAGGGGAGGGGGCGGGTCTCCTCGGGAGGAGGGGTGCGTCCGGGAAAGGGGCTCGTGTGGGAACGAGGGGCGGCGGAGGGGGGTTCCCTTTGCCTCGTTTCCCCAGCGCTATATCTAGGGGAGGGGGACCAGAGAGGAAAGCCTCCCTGCACAGGGGCAGCCTACCTCTGGCCAGGCTGGGTTGACCCTCCAGACAGATGTCCTTAGGGCATCAAAAGTCCGAAAAGGGTTGGGGGCACCACAGACATTGTCAATTGCCGGGTTTATGGTGCAACATCGCGAAAGGTGGAGCTTGAACTAGGCTCCACAAAAAATATAAAGGCTCCCACAATAAATGAAAACATTACACCTGTGTGTGTGTACACACACTATATATACTGTGTCCCCAAGTCATTTCTGACTTATGGGGATCCTAAGGCGAACCTATCATAGGTTTTCTTGGCAATTTTCTTCAGAGGAGGTTTGCCATTGCCCTTCCCTGATGCTGAGAGAGTGTGACTCACCTAAGGTTACCCCACTGAGTTTCATGGCCAAGCTGGAAATTGAACTCTGGTCTCCAGAGTCATAGCCCAACACTCAAACCACTGCGCCACGCTGGTTCTCTACTATGCACTATATACATCAAGTTCAACAATATATATAGTATATATAGTCTCCCTCTCTCTCTCTAGTATATATCTTTATATACTCTCTCTCTCTCTCTCTCTCTCTCTCTAGTACATAATATCTTTGTATAATAGATAGATAGATGGTTGAACTGGGACTCTAGAGGCCAGAGTTCGAATCCTGATTTTGCCATGGAAACCCACTGGGTGTCCTTGGGCAAGTCACACTCTCTCAGCCTCAAAGGAAGGCAATGGCAAACCTCTGAAGAAAGTTGCCAAGAAAACCCCATGATAGGGTTGCCATAAAGTCAGAAACAACTTGAAGGCACACAACAACAAGAAATACACACACACACACACACAATAATAAAAAGTAATTTATAAAAATAATAATAAAATAGTAATAATAGAGGTTAAGGATATATAATAATCTTGGGAGTACAACGAAATTAGATATTGTACTGTAGTTTTTTGGTTTATTTCAAAAAATAAAATTTTATGGCTTATTATTTATGGATTTTGGAGGCACCAAAATCTTTTAAGTGCCTGGGGCCTCTAAAGGTCTTAATCTGGCCATGCCTCTGTGTGATGCAGGCAAGAGACAATGAAGAGGGTCTGGCTTCCGCCTTCATGCCCTGTTTATGGTCCTGGTGGCCTGGAGCAGAGCAGACTTTACAAGAAGTGTCTTTGGCCATAAACCAAGGATTCACTGGGTTGTTCCAGTTAAAGCTTGGAAAAGTCTCTTGAAATTACAGCTCCCAGAATGCCCTAGCCCAGTGCTTCTTGGGCTACCTGATGTAAGGGACTGGCTTTTCCCCTGCTAATGTGCCAGGGAGCAATATCACATTTGTGCCCATTGTCTACAAATGTTCCTTTCCTTTTTGGAAACTCAGTGGAAGAGCAACCAATGCCTTGTGGATGTACACTGGTCCAGGAGCCACCAGTTTGAGTGGCACTGCCCTGACTGTCATGTTTCTTGGCCTTGCTGGCTGGTGATTCTGGAATCTGATCCAAAACACCAGCATTCCCAAGTTTGGCTTCCTGTACCATTATAATAACTGTGTGGGAGAGGAATTCCAGCAGGTGCAGCTTTTTTCGCCCCCACAGATCAAGCTGTGACGTGTCTCAATATACTCTTTTGCAGAACTATTGAAGCTTGTCGGAGGGCTGTGCACCTTCACCTCTGGTCTCAGTGAGAGTGCCATGATTTTTTGACCATGGGCTCCATCATACTAAAGCTCCCGTAAAGAACCTGCCTGGCTTATCACTTTTAGCCTGATATGTCTTCTGTTTACTTGAGGCAGTATAAACAATTGTTAAGTCAGTAGGTAATAAAAATGTTTAAAGAAAAATTTCTGCAGAGGTTGAAAGCTTGTTGATCCTCTGAACATCTTGTGCACTCCTAAGCAATGTGCGTGCCTTCAAGTTGCCTGTAGAGTTATGGCGACCCCATTAATTTCATAGGGTTTTCTTAGCCAAGGGATACTCAGAGATGGTTTTACCATTTTCCTTTGAGATATAGCCTACAGCCGTGGTCCCCAACCTTTTTATTGCCGTGGACCGGTCAACGTTTGATAATTTTTCCGCGGCCCACTGGGGGCTGGGTTTGCGGCGTCGCATTGATTATTAAATCAAAACAAGCAGTAGCAGGGCGGCCCGGTACCATTTGTTCTGCGGCCCGGTACCGGGCCGCGGACCAGGGGTTGGGGACCACTGGCCTACAGTACCTGGTATTCATTGGCAGTCTTTCATCCAAGTACTAACCAGGACTGACACGGCTTAGCTTCTAGGATCAGAAGGGATCAGGTGCTTTTAGGGTATTTAGGCCCCTAAGCGGCACCTCAGTAGAATTTCTGAGTAAACATACATAGTTTGGATGGAGATAGTTATGAGATGTTGCTGCTAATGCATCCAACCCTCCTGGGGTCCCAAGCCAGCCTTTTGGGTTTTGCCAGATGGTGGTATCCCTTTCATAGGATGGTTTCCCAGATTATGTACAGGCTTTGAATTATCTTTCCTATAGCTTAATTTCTGACTAAGCGCAAACATGCTGGTGTTTTTGGCCCCACACCCCATGGAAATGTGGTCATGAGAACTCTGAAATTGAATTTGGCCCTCAGGTTGGAAGAAGTTCCCCAAGCTTGCTCTAGAGCAGTGGTCCCCAAACCTTTTTGGGCTACCATCCCATTTCCTCTTGATCTAGAATCACCAAGAAGAAAATACTTCCTATATCGAATGCATCCTCATCACCTACTAAATTGTTATAACTCTTCAATGCTAGTCTAGACATGACTTAAAATGATGACATTATTTCTTCCATATTGTTTTATTACTGGTGGTAATTACCTGTAAAGTTCTTACTGGCCTGGGGCCTTCAAGCGTTTGTAGTTTTCCTTGTGCCATATTTTAGATGTCCTTCCCCCCAGACAGTAAAATATATTGACGAAATTCTGTTTCATCTTCCCATAAGGTCATATGTTGAGAGAATAGTTAGAACAAACCTGCTTGTTTTGTAGAACTGAGCCAAATCTTGTAAAAGTATAGAAGCTATGGTAAGAAACTTGACCTGTTCAAACAAGCATTTGAGATGGAAATTTGCTGATGTATATATATATTTTGATGGTGCCTTGATAATTGATTGTGTGGGATGGGATAACGTTGTTTTAAAACTTATTATTGTGTTTTAATTAAGAGCCTACTGTTTATGAAGTATACATAAATGTTTGACTACACAATAATTAAAACAACTTATAGTGGGCCCTTGTTATCCATTAGGGTTTGATTCCAGGCTCTCCCATAGATGGTGTTCATCAAATACAATAAATAGTAAAATGGTTCCTTTATATAAAGTGGCAAAATCAAGGTTTGCTTTTTGTAATTTATATAGGTATATATTTTTGGAATATTTTCAAGCCATGGATGCTTGAGTCTGTGGAAAAACTTTTTGACCTGATTGGTCTTAGTTAGCTTGTATTCTTCAATTATTATATTGTGATTACCGTATTTTCAGGCGTATTAGACGACTTTTAAACCAGGAAAATCTGGGGTTAAAGTTGGGGGTCATCTTATGTGCCGAGTATAAGGAGGAGGAGGAGGAGGAGGAAGAAGAAGATAGAGGTTTGAGGTGGAAAGGAGCTGGGGAGAGAAGGAGGACGACTAGGAGGTCCTCCTCTTCTCTCCACTGCTTTCTCCCCCTCCTCCCACCTTTCCTCCTCATCCTCCTGGTCCTCCTTCTCTCCCTGGCTTTCCCCCCCCCACCTTTCCTCCTCATTCTCCTGGTCCTCCTCCTTCTCTTCCTGGCTTCCCCTCCCCTCTTCCCACCTTTCCTCCTGGTCCTCCTCCTTCTCTCCCCAGCTTCCCCCCTTCCACCTTTCCTCCTGGTCCTCCTGGTCCTCCTCCTTCTCTTCCTGGCTTCCCCCCCCCCCGACCTTTTCTCTTCGTCCTCCTGGTCCTCCTTCTTCTCTCCCCCGCTTTCCCCCCTCCTCCCACCTTTCCTCTTGGTCCTCCTGGTCCTCCTTCTTTTCTCCCTGGCTTTCCCCCCCACCTTTCGTCCTCGTCCTCCTGGTCCTCCTCCTTCTCTTCCTGGCTTTCCCCCCCTCCTCCCACCTTTCCTCCTGGTCCTCCTTCTTCTCTCCCTGGCTTCCCCCCCACCACCTTTTCTCTTCGTCCTCCTGGTCCTCCTTCTTCTCTCCCCCGCTTTCCCCCCTCCTCCCACCTTTCCTCCTGGTCCTCCTGGCCCTCCTTCTTTTCTCCCTGGCTTTCCCCCCACCTTTCCTCCTCGTCCTCCTGGTCCTCCTCCTTCTCTTCCTGGCTTTCCCCCCCTCCTCCCACCTTTCCTCCTGGTCCTCCTTCTTCTCTCCCTGGCTTTCCCCCTCCTCCCACCTTTTCTCTTCGTCCTCCTTCTTCTCTCCCTGGCTTCCCCCCCCACCTTTCCTCCTTGTCCTCCTGGTCCTCCTCCTTCTCTCCCTGGCTTCCCCCCCTTCCTCCCCCCTTTCCTCCTCATCCTCCTGGTCCAGGAGGACACGTGTGAGGTGAGGAAGAAAGCCGGGAAGAGAAGGAGGGTTTTTTTGGCAAGATTTATTCAGAAAGGGTTTGCCATTGCTTTCCCCTGAGGCTGAGAGAGTGTGACTTCCAAGACTGTTATTGTTGTTGTGTGCCTTCAAGTCGTTTCTGACTTTTGGCAAGTCAAAGATGAACTTAGCCTTGGGTTTCCTTGGCAAGATTTATTCAAAAAGGGTTTGCCATTGCTTTCCCCTGAGGCTGAGAGGTTGTTGTTGTTGTTGTTGTTGTTGTGTGCCTTCAAGTAATTTCCAACTGATGATGACACTAAGGCAAACCTATCATGAACCTATCATTTCTTGCCTATGTGTTTTTTTCAGACAGGGTTTGCCTTTGCCACCCTCTGAGGCTGAGAGAGTGTGACTTCTAAGATTGTTGTTGTTGTTGTATGCCTTTGAGTTGTTTCCGACTTACAGCAACTCTAAGGCGGCCCTATCATGGCAAGGTTTCTTCAGAGGGAAGTTTGCCATTGCCTTCTCCTGAGGCTGAGAGAGTGTGACTTGCCCAAGGTCACCCAGGGGGATTCCATGGCTGAGCCAGGATTTGAACCCTTGTTTCCAGAGTCATACCCCGATACTCAGACAGGGTGACTACATGTCTTCAATGCAAAGGAGGACAAGTCACTACAAAAATGTAGGACATATAAGAAAAAAATGCAGAGAAAGCTAAAAACACTAATATAAATGTAAATCCATGCTTCTTAGCCGTGCTCAAAATAGAGGACATTTTAATGGTCAAAATGGTGACTTTTAACCTTATCATGGGATTTTCTTGGCATGTTTCTTCAAATGGGGGTAGCCATTACCATCCTCTGAGGCTGAGAGTGTGTGACATGGCCAGGTTCACTTACTTGGGTGCAAATTGTACATACCCCAGAATGCATCACCTAGTATATTGGCAGTCCTTCCCCCCAACACTTTCTCATTTCCCCCCAACCATCTCATAGCTGGGAGATGGAAATAATTTTTAAAGCAGCATTTAAATCTGGACTATTTTTAAAAAAGTAAGGTCCAAAACACATTTCAGAAATAAATGCTAGGGAACATGGGAGCTGTAGTTTGTTGTGTTTATAAGTGACAGTTTTCCTGCTAAGTACCTGCATGTCATAAGCATTTGAATTAAAATTGCCATATTGAAATCAAATCTGATGTTTTTTTAATTTTTATTTGGTGCGTGTTGGAAGAGGGGTCGTCTTATACGGCGAGTATATCCCAAACTCTATATTTTAACTGGAAAAGTTGGGGGTCGTCTTATACACCCAGTTGTCTTATATGCCGGAAAATACGGTACCATGATAATTAGAGCTTACTTGCAAATCTAGTCATTCTCCATCATACCTAATACTGAATCATTGCAGTGGCTTAGAAGCATGGAAATATTTATGTTTACCCCTGAGGAGTTCTGAACTTGTAAATGATCTCATTTAGTTAGTGTTTAATGGATTCCGTTTAAAATGTATACCCACTATATTGTTTGTATTTATTAGATTAGGTGTCAGTCATTTATATCCTCAGTCTTGACCAATAAAGAAGGACTATCACAATAGCATAATTGAAGAATGCGAGATGATAACCAAATCGGGTCGAAACATCTAGTTTAATATCCTGGGAACATGCATCCGTCAGTATTCGGTTCTATCATCATCCTATTTGAGTAGTTTGTATTTTCTATGTCATTATTATCTTCTGAGATTTTTGTTTATTATGTTATCTGATGTCTATGCATGATTATATCTAATGATAAGATTGTGGAATCAATTGTTCTTTGTAATTGCACAACTGTACTGTGAACTGTATCTTCTTTTTGTGTGTGACACCAATACCTACTGTCTCTACTTGATTATTCTGTATACTTCATAAACACTAAATCTTTAGTTATATATTTACAGCATATTCCTTGATCCATTCTGGAGGATATAGTGCTTAGTCTGTCAGAGGGATGAGTGCTGGGATTTTCCCTATGTGTTGTACCCTATGTATCCAAGCCAGCGCCTTCCCACAACACCGACATAGTGACAGGCTTGTGGGTTCCAAGGTTTGCAGAACGATCAAAGCAACAACTCCCCCCCCCCCAAAAAAAAACCCCTTTAGCAGGAAAAATGATGAAGGGGGAGGGAAAGCCCAAAACAGTTATGTGAAAAAGGAACATGCTCAGAACACACAGTATGTTGATATTTGGAGCGGGTGGGAAAATAAACTGTGAGAATGGAATGAAATATGCTGGTAGAGTGTGGCTGACTGGCTGGAATCCTAACCAGAAATGCTCTCAGCACTGCAAGAGTTTGTTACAGATTCTACTCATAATTATAGAATAGTCACATTTTGAAGTATATAATAGAACATTTGTAGAATTTCAGTGCTTTCTATAAAATATTACATTTATTGCTGCGGATTCAATTCGAGTTGGAAGGATGAGCAATTTTCTTGATTATTTTCTTATCTCATTCTCTTCTTACAGGACTCTACAATGGCAATTAAACTTCATATAATTTTTCTCCTTTTACTTTGTGGCGCCTGTTACCATGCCTTGGAACCAGCCACTATTTCACAAACAACAGAGAAACTCATTCCTGAGATGGCAGCTGGGATCAATGTTGATTTGGCCAAGTATATGCAGAGATGTCACCTTCTGGAACTCTTCTCTCGTTATGGGGAGAACAATACGTTGACTGTTGAAGGGTTTAGAAAACTGTTACGAAATATGGGCATTGAGAAGATGAAAAGAATTTCCCTAGATCATGAGCACCATCACCATCATCACAATCATGTTGCTCCCACTACAAATGTTGAGAAAACAAGTTGCCCTCATGATGAATCTGGTAATGGAAACAAAGAGGTCCCCAATAATCATGCAAAAGAGCCTACAGAGCACCAGCAGGGTCCTATGAATACCAAGAGCACCACAGTTAGTATAACTGCATCCACCTACACTATGGCCATGGAGGGTAACCCTCTGCTAGAGCATTCAGAGAGTGCAGAATTGAAATCTACACATACAAGTATTGCCAGCCCCAATCCCAGCATTGAGTTAGAAAGCAACAATATGAGTTTACTGGTAAACGGAAAAGCAAACGAATCGCTTGCCCTCACAAAGGAATCTGAAAGAGGAAGTTACATGTATTCTAAAATAAGAAAACCAGTTACACAAGAGGTACTTAGAAGTCTTTATTCTTGGCAAAAATTGATTATATAATTCAGGGGTGGGCAACATATGGTCCTTGATGTTGATGGGACTTCCATCAGCCCTATCCAGTTGGTGAAAGTTGAGGGAAGGCCATAAGTTGACCATTTCTGGTCTTAATGTCTTTTGTTGTGTATTATATCAGTGCTTTCCACTATCATAGAAATACATGTACAGGTCAGTTGAGGTGTTTTCAGGTAGAGGAGTTGTTCCTGGATTTTCATGCTGGAATTCGATTTATGTGTAGATATAAGTAACTTAGAACCCATGATGGCATGGATGTCCCACTTTTGTGGTTGACATACCTGTGTGTTAATTCACACACACTCCATTTATTTCCATATGCCAAGGTAAGCATGCTCCAAAGCTCAGATGACCACTCTGATTTATTTTTGGCTTCTTCTGGAGCTCCAGAAGTCCCTTATTGTAGCCCTCATCAAGTGCAACCAGAAGTGACTCACATCACTTCTGGTTGCCTTTAGAGCCATCCCAACTTCTTTTCAAAGAGGGGAGCCCTTTGAAAACAGCATTGTACAACCTTACAAATTGGTATCTAACCATCTTGATGGATGAAACGACTTTTTGGCTAAACTGTTTTTGGAAGAGTTGGGAGGAAGGGTCACATTTGTCCTCTCAAAGGGCCACATACAGGCTGCATAGTTCCACTCCTGTATGCTATTAGACAGATATAAAACATGACCGCAAACCATGATTCCTAAATTAGCTATAACGTTTTTCATGGTCCTTTCCATTTGCTTTCTCTATCTCTATTCTGATATATGGCCCTTAGAAAAATCAGTTTTTGCTGTTATTTAAAGGTTTTTATTTATTGCCTTTCTTCCCATCATTGCTCTCAAAAGTTATGGACAATAAAATAGATTAAGGGGCCGAACAGATGGCCCCTAAGGGGCAGCTCTATGTCGCCCCGGGCAGTGCCAGATGGAGCTGCAGCAACCACACGCCGTGGCCCTGATCCAGCTTTTTGCCACTCCTTTTTGGGGTGGCAAAAAGCTGCCCTTAGTGCCACTGCGGCTCTTTTACACCCCTTTGGTGCAGCATGTCTACATGCTGCGCCAACGGGGTGTCCTGACGCCGTGTGCCATGTGGTATTTCTGTATTTCTAGTATTTCTGATATTTCATTTCAATGTTTAGCTGTTTAAGTCAGTGGAAGAGGTGTGCACTAGCACAGAGTTTTTGAGTGACTCACACACTCTTGTGCAGTTTCTCAGACCATTTTCTCATGATCTTCTCAATTTTGAAAGCAATTTGCCACATGCACTGAGGTCCTGATGATTGGGGGGAGGGTATATTCAAAGCCCACTTGGATTTGCAGAGTTTGTTGCTTATGTGTACAGTTGTTAACCAGGAAGCTATGTATAAGATACACTAATTTTGTTTAGTACTAATTTTGTTTACTGTTGCATAATGAACATGAGTAAAGTTGCTTTTTGCTTATGTTACGTTTATGTTTATATTTTTTAACTGGACATTTAAAGCTTATTAGATCTAATTGTTATGTATATGCTTTTCTGTTTCCCACCCCCCTCTTCTGCAGTGCTTCAATGCATCAAAACTCATGCTTTCTCATGGAATAAGTACACAAGTTTTATTGACAGCTGCAGACTTCAGTTATCTTTGTCCAGCTATTGTTAATCAGATTGATGGCAGATATTGTTTAATTCACACAACAAGCGAAAAGGCAGAAACCCCTCCAAAAACATTTTCATTGCAAGTAGGTAGGTTTGTTGATGATGTCAATATTTCTTTATTAGCACCACCTTTTAAAAAAATGTATACTAAAAACAGAACATTGGGGTCCAAAACACACTGCAGAAATAATCCAGTTTGAGCCTACTTTAAGTGCCCTGGCTCAATGCTAGCAAATCCTGGGAATTTTAGTTTATAGTAGCACCAGAGCTCTCTCATAGAGAAGGCTAAATGTCTCACAAAACCACAGTCCCCAGAATTCCCTAGCATTGAGCCAGGGCAGTTGAAGTGGTCTCAAACTGGATTATCTCTACAGTGTGTTTTGGACCTGAGTAAAATTTATTTTGGATTTCTTTTCTTAAATAAAAGGTTTTGTGGTTTTGTCTCAAAGGGCATGAAATTTCAACTGTTGCTCAAAATGCTATATATCCAGTCTTCTCAGTTAAGAAAATTGTTATGCTGAGTGCTAGACAAAACAAAACAATAGCAAGATATTTGTGTGCCACTTAAGATTTTACAAGCCCTTTTCAGAGAGCATGTGGAAAGAAGAACTCGGTTATTTGAGTTTGCAATGTCTGGTTGAAACATTTCCTAGAATGTTTTTTCTCTCTTTTCCAGCTTGGATTGGTGGATTTATATCCATTTCTATCATCAGTTTTCTTTCATTACTGGGTGTAATATTGGTACCTCTTATGAATCGTGTATTTTTCAAGTTTTTATTAAGTTTCCTTGTGGCATTAGCAGTTGGTACTTTAAGCGGCGATGCTCTTTTACATCTCCTTCCACATGTAAGTATCAAATATCATTTCATTTGTAAGGGAACATGTGGTATTAACTTATATCAGTGCTTCTCAATTATTTTCTGTCATGCCCCCCCTAGGAAGAAGAAAACATTCGTGCCCCCCCCGTGCGACTGTAAATAGTATCATTTGTCTATAAAATTGTTATAAGTACACCTTTGCATAACACTTTACAGAGCCTCGCGCCCCCCTTTACGGAGCCTCGCGCCCCCCCTTGGGGGCACGCCCCACTATTTGAGAAGTACTGACTTATATCAACTGGGCACCTGTATTATTAGGGTTAGGTACTATCATGTGGTTGAGAAAAGCCTGCAAGTAGGGAACAGGAACACCATGGCAGCCCTCTTTTTTGCCACACTCTGCTTGGGGTGCATGTATAATAAAACAAAGGATTTAATGTGATAATGCTATATTCTGTATCTAATTTCAAAACTATTCTGTATTGGGTGCTCTTTTTTTACAGACATGGTCATAACCTAGCCCTGATGTTGTATGAAATGTAATAAATATGTACATTTCAAAATAAAGATAGCAATAAGAGGCCAAGCAGCACCAGTACTGTGGAAAAGAGATGTATGAGCATTTCTTCCCTACCATGAAAAACTCTGTAGTAATAATACACTTGATTGGCTGCTGAATGGTATAGCTGGATGGTGGGACTGGTGGTCAGGACCACAGTGGTGATGGGGAAGTGGTTAAATCCTTCTCCTCATCCCTGTCACTCCAAGAATGCTCTTGATATTTATCTTTTTTAAAATGTATGTTGATTAATTTTCTGCATTTGATATTGTACAGATATTAAAGAGCCATGCCAGATCAGACCAAAGACTTGTCTAGTTCAGCATCATGTTTTCTAGTGTGGTGAACAGGTAGCTCTGGGGAATCACAAGACAGTAATCAGGGCAGTGCTGCATGTGACTGACACTTTGAGGCATGCTGTCCTTGATTGAGGAATAGTGGTCTTGCTAGTCATGTTATCCCCATGTCCAGATTCATTGGAAAATAAAGGGGCTCTACAGACCTCCCTGATAGAGCGGCGTCTTGCTGCCCCTTTCAGCGCCAGATCGGGGCCACAGCACCCACACGCTGCGTCCCCAATCCAGCAGTTTGCTGCTCTAAAAAGAAACAGAAAAATGCTGCTCCTTAAAATGCTGTCTAAACGCTGCCCCAAAGAAATGGCATGACGCTGCCTGCTGTGTGGGTGGGTGGGCGGATGGCATGATACCAGCATCAGGGCGGGCAGCGGGCGGTCGCCATGCCCCTATTCCATCCCGATGCTGGTGTTTCTTGCAAGTCTGTAGAGGCCCAAAGTTTAGTATTGTGAAGGGAATGGGAAATTTCTATCCACCTTTTCCATAGCATGAGTCTTATGAGAGGCTTGACTACATTGGCATAAATAATCCAGATACAAATCAGATTGTTTTGCCCTGGAGCTATCCCAACTATAACCTGTTAGCATCACACTTACCAGTGTAAAGGCAGGCCTGCACCATCTTCCTGTCTATGCCTTGCCCAAGACTGAAAGTGAATAAGCACCACTTCTTCCAATTTTCTTCCTGGGGCTGCTGTGACCACCACTATTGTCCCAGCCAAGCATCTTTCTGGATCCCTGCTGTTAACATGTTGTTTGCCTGGTATCAGATTGATCACATGACTGGGCACATTGTTCTGATGCCAGGCAAGTGATGTGCTGACAGTGGGGCTCTGCCAGGGTGGTGCTTACTTGAGAAGGTGGCAGCAGCAGAGGACCCAAAGAGACAGGATTTTTTTCTTTTTTTGCAATAAGTGGTTTGGCTTGGAGCTCGTGGCAAGTAGCGAAAAAAGAAAGAAAGAAAGGTGACAATTCCCACCCACCCAAATCCAGCCTGATCCAGGTGTCCACATGTCAGAAACTCTGGATTTTCTAGAGAAATCTGGAACAACTTTGTTAAACTTTATTAAATCCAATTTAAAGCCCCCAAACAGCAGTTTTACTCCAGAAAGGTTGTACGTTGTGTTGCCAGATCAAGGTAGCCACAGGGTGGGTTTGGGAATTTGGGCCAGTTTAGACAAGTGATTAGTTTGGCCATTGTCCTGATTTACAGGCTACAGGCATGTTGTCCTCTGGCAATCCAGTCATCTGTACTTAAAACTCTCTTGAGTTCTCTGGGCTTTCCTACTAGTTAGCAGTATTCTAAACCGGGTCAGCCCTGGTTCATACTTGGATGGGAGATTTCCAATGACTACCAGGTACTGTAGGCTATATATGACTTGAAGGCACATACATACACATTAATTAAGGGCAGAAGAATGGCCTTTTCCTCATTTTGTTCTGTATAGAAATTTGTCTGAATTTGTTTCTGTTTCTTTCTTTTCCACCTTTAGTCTCACGGAAGCCATCATCATCATCATGAGAAGCCAGTAGTAGAACACAGTAAAGATCCCTCTTTTAAACATCTTGTATTTGAAAACGCAGAAGAAAATGCTTATTTAGATTCTACCTGGAAGGGCCTCACAGCACTTGGAGGACTATATTTTATGTTCCTTGTTGAGCACTTAATCACTTTAATTAAACAGTTTAAAGACAAGAAAAAAAAGGTAGGAAAATACATTTTCTCTCTCACACACACACACATTTCTTGAAAGAGCAGGGAGTACCAATTGTATCTGTCCAACCTTCAGACCTGCCTAACTTGTAATAGAGTAGAATCTGGTAGAATAGTAAGCAGAATTGCTGTGCTTTATTACTGTTGGTTTCCATAGGAAAATAAGCTTCTGTTTTGTTCCTTCTACTGACATTTTTGAGACTTAAAATGCTTTCTCTATTATGACGTGGGCAAAATATGCCCCATGAATTACATGCAGTTCCCTAAGGTACCACAACAGCCTATTACTCCCTCACTCCCAACTTTTTTTAAAAAAAGTTTCTTTTGCTGAGAAAGCCCTCCTTCCTGCTCCCTAGGTGTCATGAGAAACAAATTTGTCAGGTTTTCCCCCCCAGCTGAACTATTCAAGTTATGCTTCCTTCCCCTGTCTAAAAAGTAGAAATGAATACCTTTTCTATTTCCAAATAAATCTTTATGAGTCTGAGTGAGGTTTTGTTGTCTTTAACTGCACTTTGTTGTTAACGGGAGCATGCAGTCCCACCACCACCTAAAGATAGTGGCTTTGTGGGCTGACTGGGCTTCGGGGAGTTTTATTTCTCATTAGCTCATGCCTCTTTTTAAAGTGTGTCCTCAAGTATTTGACCAACCTGAAAAGTGCCCCCTTGGCCATCTGAAAGTTGCCCACCACTCCTCTAATTATATAAGGAAAGAGCATTTTATCAGATATCAAACATAGTAATAATCAAAACTTTGATTTAGGGGGCAAATTATTAGCTAAGTAACACAATTGAAAGATAGATTTTTAAAATAGATTTATGTTAAATCTGTTGTGTTAAATCTATTGTGTTGTTGGAGTGAATGTTGCATAAGAATCTTAGAGGCTTGAGAGACGCCCCTTTGCTTGCTGGATCAGACCTGCGACAACTGCTTGCCACGGCCCCATTATGCCAGTTTGCAGCTTTAGAAAGAAGCCCCAAAATGCCACTCCATTTTAAACCGGCAAAAAGCTGTGCTTGCCACAGTGGCTTTTCTGTGTTTCTTTGGTGCAGCATGTCTAACATTGCACCAAAGAAACGGTATAATCCAGCCGGGCAGACTAGGCGGGCAGCATGATGCTTGTGTCAGGGCAGTGTTTGGGTGGGCGTAGAATATTTTAACTTTTTCTTAAATTGCAGTCTATTCTTCATTATTGATTGATGTTTTTTGCATAGTCTTATCAGTAATTTCTGTGAAATGTGTAGCACTAAAGATGTGAGGCTGAAATAACTTCTAAATATGGGAATCTTTTTGGTATCAGAAAAAAAATGAAGATGATGATGCAGAAATCAAGAAGCAGCTGTCTAAATATGACTCTCAGCTTTCAAACAATGAAGAAAAAATGGATACAGATGACCGTAAGTGTCAATAAAATGCACAGCTTTGTCAATCAGAAGGTTGCAAACTGTTTTTACAATCTGTGCAGTTGCACATAGGATTTCTGCCTGTGTAGAGCAGTATCTTGGAATGTTTTACAACAGTGCATCTCAGGCTGTCTGAAGTGTGAGACTGGCAGTATTTTTTCCTATTATGACAGATCTATGCCATACTTGTGCCTATTGGCTACCACTGTTTCTTTTTTGAAAACTTGCCATGGACCAACAGCAGATGACGTGTGAAGTAGCACTGGTTCACCACTGCTTTGAGTACACACTGTTTTTCGAGCTTAAAGAAGCAAGGACTATTTTTTCTTTTGTTTTTAATTTTTGGTTTTGTTCAGTACATATAATTTTTTTTAACATACACTAAAGAAATTAAGGAACTGTTGGGAAACCCCCTGTTGAGAACTGATCCAAATCCCTCAAGTAAGCCACCTAATTTCACATCCTGAAATTAAATCTGTAGTCTCTAGACCAGGGGTAGGCAACCTTTTTGAGCCAGGGGCTGGGTTGCTGTCCCTCAGACAATTGGAGGGCCGAAGCACCAAAAATAAATAAATAAATAAATAAATATTTAAAATTAAAAAAAATTTAAAAAGATATGCATGCCCACTTTCTCAGCCCCAGAAAAGCCATGGCAAAACCCCTGTGGAGATTTTGCCAAGAAAACCCCAAGAACAAGTAATAACAACAACAATCAATATCATCATGGTGGGAGGCAGCAGCGGCGGCAGGACCGGCCTGGGGCCAGTCCAAAGGCCTCGGGGGACCACATCCGGCCCCTGAGCCTTAGGTTGTCTACCCTTGTTCTAGACCAGGGGTAGGCAACCTAAGGCCTGGGGGCCAGATGCGGCCCTCTGAGGCCTTTGGACCGGCCCTAGGCCAGTCCTGCCGCTGCCACTGCCGCCGCCGCCGCCTGCTATGATGATATTGATTATTGTTGTTATTACTTGGGGTTTTCTTGGCAAAATCTCCACAGGGGTTTTGCCATGGCTTTTCTGGGGCTGAGAGAGTGTGCATGCATATCTTTTTATTTTTTATTTTTTTATTTTTATTTATATTTATTTATTTATTGTTGGTGCTTCGGCCCCCCAATTGTCTGAGGGACAGCAAACCGGCCCCGGCTCAAAAAGGTTGCCTACCCCTGCTCTAGACCCTTATGAAAATTTGAAGAGCTTAATGCAGCAACATGAAGTCAAAATTAAAGGTCTTATTTCTAAGATTTAAAATGTGATGTTAGAAGTATTTTATATGAAACCTGCTGGGGTTAGACAAGTGTGGATAAAAAAATTTGGGCATGGACATATTCATTTAGTTAGAGTATTTATACTCTGCTGTTCAGCCACAGAGGTGCTCAGAGCAGCTTACAAATTTACTTGAAATCACATGGAATAATGTGAAAATATCCTCTGCTCAAAACTATTTCCAAACAAATCAACAGGCATACTTTGTGATTTGTGATGTAAAAATGATTTATCACTAATATTTAATGGCACTTCATTTGACCTATGTTAAACAATTAAATAGAAGGTGTTGGTAAAATTGTGATGACCTAGGTACTTAACTACACATGTCATTGACATGCCCGCATGTATATAATTTCTGGCACAAACTGTTTAAGAAATAAGTAATATCACCAACCAGTATCTAAAAGCTCTCCTGCCTTCAGTTTACATTCTTTATTTGTAGGCAATAACAAGCAGTTACAACACAATGATTAAATTTTTTCTCCTCTTGCTACAAGAGTAGAAATTGCAGAAAATGGGGAAAATATAGCTGAATTAAAGGTAAAGATAGTCCCTTGACATGAATGTCTAATTGTAACCAACTGCATGGGGCAGTGCTCATCTCTGTTATTAAGCCGAAGAGCCAGTGTTGTCCAGGGACTACTCCGGTGGTCATGTGGCCAGCATGACTGCACTGAACGCTGTTAACCTTACTAGATAATACTAGATAATTAACACTACATAATTCTAGAAAGAGACTTTGGACATTTGCATGAATAAGACAAATATTATTTGAAGTTAAAGAATAAAGACAAATAAAATCTGGATTTTATAGTGCGTGATTTCCATGTATAAACTGTGTCATCCACAAGTTGAATACTATGCTTCCTCCTTGAGCTCATAATAGTCTTTGGAAATAATGTTGTTGTTAACTACCCTTGAGTTGGTTCCAATTCATGGAGACTCTGTGGATAAGACATCTCCAAGAATCCCTATCCTCCACTGCCTTGCCCAGTTCCTTCAAGCTCTTGCCCATAACCCCGATCAAGTCTATCCATCTGGTTTGTGGTCTTCCTCTCTTTCTTCTACCCTCTAGTCCAGGGGTCAGCAACCTACGGCCCCCGGCCCGGTTCTGGCCCAGGTCGCCGGACTTGCTGGCCCAGGCCGATCCCTGCTGCACGCTGCCATTGCGGCGCGTTTTCTCCTCTGTGTGGCTGCGCGCCGCGGCTGCCATTTTGAAAATCAAAATGGCAGCCACAGAACGTTTGCACATGCGCAGTATTCCTGCGCATGCACAAACGAGTCACGGCCGCCATTTTGTTCTCCAAAATGGTGGCCGTGACTCGTTTCCACATGCACAGTATTCCTGTGCATGCGCAAACGCGCCGCGGAGGTGGCGGCAGTGGCGAGGGGCGGCAGTGCGCGCGGGGGGGTCGCGTGCGGTGAGGGGGTGCGTGCGTGTGTGCGTGCCGCCATTCCCCCCCCCTCGTCTCCAGTGGAGACGAGGACTTCGGGGGACTGGCCCAGGACCAAAAAAGGTTGCCTACCCCTGCTCTAGTTAATATATCTTTTTATTTGTTACAAGGGGCACAAAGTATGTGTCTTCTTTCAGATATTTCCTCTTGTCCTGTTTGAATTGTTTGAATGAATAGTTGTATTGGTCAATTTGTATTTATTTACATATAGGACTTAACTTGTGCCCCTCTTTTTCAAGAGGGAATGACTAGAACATGAATTTACCTGCACATGTAGATAAAGGTGACTTTCTGCTCAGTTCTTTTTTGAGCGCTTGAACAAGACTGTAAACAGCCTTTCTTCCACTTCTGAGCTTTTGGGAGAGCTTAACTAATTATTGTATTTGTTTCTTCTTAGAAACTAAATAATTAGTCAAAATAATGGTTTCCCTTTGAAGTCACTGATACTCAGTGAGATTAAATGCAAATTATATTGACTCAGCTGAACTGGGGAATTACATCAGAGTATTCCTATTTACTCTTGATTAATTTTATCTAGAAGAATTACTGCTCAGTTTCTGAATTGTAGACTTCTAAGATAATTTATGTTGTACTACCTTTTGTTGTTGTTGCTTCTGCTATTTCAGCATATTAATACAGTCTGAGATGCTCTAGAAAAGACTAAAGTTTTTAGGCTGACCCATAGCTTATACCAGGGGTAGGCAATCTTTTTTAAGCCGGGGGGCCGGGTTGCTGTCCCTCAGACAATTGGGGGGCCGAAGCACCATAAATAAATAAATAAATAAATATAATTAAAATTTTTAAAAATATATATGCATGCACACTCTCTCAGCCCCAGAAAAGCCATGGGAAAACCCCTGTGGAGATTTTGCCAAGAAAAACCCAAGAACAAGTAATAACAACAATAATCAATATCATCATGAAGGGTGGCGGGGGGCGGCAGCAGCGGCAGGACTGGTCTGGGGCCGGTCCAAAGGCCTCGGGGGGCCACATCCGGGCCTTAGGTTGCCTACCCCTGGCTTATACCAACAGCATGTGTAGCTGTCCTCCAAATGTGCCTATCAAGCAGCATTTAGCTGATTATGCGGATGATACCTTATTTTCCAGGAACCAGTTCTCATTGATGCAAGATGAGTTTGTATATTGATACAAGATGATTTTGTATTTTATACTAACCAGTGATCCCTGTCTTGGAATGATATTGAAAATAACTTTCTCTGCTTCCAAAAGCAGGAAGGGATTACAACTTACCGTACTGTGAGTGGTATGTTGCTGCTGCTTAACATATGAACAGTTTGTAGAATTGCCTATTAAAACTCCTTGTAATTGTTCATGATATTAACAACCCATTTTAAAACATACTGCTTGTTTTTTTGCAAAGATAGCAATTTTATATTACCACATCTAATATGTGTTGTTGTTTAGTGCTTAGATTATGCATTTCATTTTTGTGCTTGAATGAATTCTTAGGATGCTTGTCCTTTTTTTGTGTGGTGAATAGTGCAGCACTGAGTGTTCCTTCAGATGACCTCTTAAATGGAAAACTGATTTTTAATTGAAGCCAGGAGAGAATAAAAGCCAGTGTATAGCATTGGTTTGAATTTGTTAAATGTGTTTATTTTTCATAGTTTTCACTTACCTATTATTCATGTTAAAAGGGTCAGTTATTTTCAGATCCCCAATTAGTAGATGGACTTCTGTTTGTACAATAGTACTTGCCTCTCCCTCATTCTGCCCCATCCTCAGAGCTGCTCAGAGGGGTCCTCCAACCTCTGAAGCAAATCTGGAGACTGTGTTCTGCCAGAGGGAAGAGCTAATTGGGTGTCAACTGTTATGATGCATACTGTTGTTGATGTAAAACAGAACTAGCCAACGTGAGCTCACAAGATTTCATTTTCCTTATAATTGTTTCAGACAATTATTTGGCTCTAAATGCTTGGGGAGATAGTATGAAGTAGGAGGTCCCTTGGCTTCATTCTATCACATCTTCCTCTACTCAACGCACCTATTGTAGTTCAAAGAAGACAATGATGGTGAAGCGCTTTTCCCATCCATAATCATCTCCTGTAAGAGCAGGCAAGACATCTCTGGCCTCATGCCATACCTTGGCTGTAGTTGAGGGACTCTGGCCCATCAGCAGTTTGGCTGATGACACATCCAGCAGCTCCCACACAGATTTTGGCAGTGACTTGAGAAGGCTAATTGCTGTAGACGTTGTGGTGAAAGGCAGTGTAGAAGTGGAACTGGTTGATAAGCGGATGCAGGAGCAAGACTGTCCTGTATTGTTCCTAACTGAGATGCTGAATGTCTTCATTCTAAATTTACCATCATTGTTTCTCACGGTGCCCTGTTACTATGATTAACAGTTCACTGACAACTTCTCTCACTTCACCACTAGAGGTTACCAGAACTGTAATGTCAAGCCTGATCTTTTCATTGTACAGTTCCCATTCCTTCAAGCATTTTTGTTCCAGGAAATATTTTTCTGTTATAAAATGTTTATCTTGCGATTTTTGCACACTCTCATTGTTTCTCCACACTTTCCATAAATAGTGGATTTGACATTTATTGCTCTTTTCTTTCATATCTCTTTATACCAGGGTGGGTAAAGTATGGGGTACATGTAATCTCCCCCATGTCCTACTTACAGCCCCCAAATGCTCCTCATGATTTTTGGTTTGATATTGCTATTGTGGTTTACTGTTGACAGATAAATGCACTATAGTTAAT
The DNA here is from genome assembly GCA_026167975.1 of Phrynosoma blainvillii. Lineage (NCBI taxonomy): Eukaryota > Metazoa > Chordata > Lepidosauria > Squamata > Phrynosomatidae > Phrynosoma > Phrynosoma blainvillii. Next base: position 135,775,172 of record JANUYF010000004.1, on the reverse strand, counting down.
ACTATGATGTTGACAATCCCGCCTAGTGTATTGCATTAGTAGGATCGTCAGTGACATATTTAATACTCAATATAATTAGATTCAGTTTAAGCAAATTTAAGGTTTGTTTGTAAATAAATATTTAATAATAATTGGGTATAGGAATTTTATTTCTTAATGAGTGGGTTGAATTTTATTTGTTAATAATGAAATCATCTTTCCAAATACTGATTAATTACATATGATGGGATTATTTGTTAATTGTATGTGTGTAATTTTGTTAACAATTTATAGCTTATTTGTTAGTAATGTACACTACTTTAAATATAAAAAACAATCTATTTTATATATTTTTAATTTTAGAAATTCACTAAGCTATAAGCCTCCCTCTTAAACCCAAGTGTTTGTTCATCCTTGGATGAGTCCACACCTGCTGTTTATTTCAAAAGCCCAAAAGGGCATGGTATCTTATTTCCTCAAGATTTAATATGTTCTCATGAAAAGTATAAAGAGATTTCCATCATGGGAGTTTCATGATAAAACATTTTGAGACTAGTGTTGTTTCAAAGTGCAGCATGGGTCACTTCACATATGGAAGCAGGCTTATGATATTCTCCATACATACCCTCTGGTAAACAAGATTGTATAGTGAAATTTCTGCAACAGCTGATTCAGCCACAGAATCTGAAAGCCTGTCTTGAAGTTGATTAGTACTTTTTCTGAGTATCAAATTTGGCTGCTGGTAGCTGTTAAGCTCTCTGTGTAGCCTTTTTTTTTCCTTTCACTTATATACAATCCACTACTTGAGGTATTGCATAGGGAAAATGTCTCTAGTTTGCATTTGTCAATTGACCTGCCCCCAATATAATGAAATGAATCAGAAATATATGTTTTACCTGGCTAGAAACTGAAAATGCTGTAGTAGGTAGAACAATGAACACTCAGACCTAAATGCATTTGTTACATTGAGCTAGAGTAGAACCATGGAATTTGTGGCATCTCATTTCTGCTTTTCCCTTGTTTTATCAAGGACCTGAAGTTTATCTGGAGACACACTCACATGAGCAATCAAATTTCATCTCTCAGAAACCAGTAGCACAAGAAGAAGAAGAAGTGATGATAGCTCACTCTCATCAGGAAACGTCTGACAATGAATATGCATCCAGAGGGTGTAGAAACAAATGCCATTCACATTTGCATGACACTCTAGGACAGTCGGACCATTTGAGTCATCATCACCATGACTACCACCATATTTTACATCACCATCATCATCAGAACCATCACCCACATAGCCATAGTCAGCGATATTCACGAGAAGAACTGAAAGATGCTGGTATAGCTACCCTAGCCTGGATGGTAATCATGGGTGATGGACTACACAACTTCAGTGATGGTCTTGCAATTGGTTAGTATAGCTGCTTGTGTTTTTGTTTTCCTAAGCTAGTTTATATGTTTGTGGTTGATCCAAATCCCGATTTTTGTCAGGCTTATTCTCTTACCAGTTTCTTTGTGGGGCTTCTGCTAGTCTAGAAGTAAAATGGAAACTTTGTGTTCATATCCATTTCCTCAGGTTTCTGTGATCCTTGGTCTGTGCTTCCTGGTCTATAATGGATATACAGTCGCCCCTCCATTTTCACGGACTTGGAGTCCACATCCCTCACCCATTCGCAGGCAGCAAAAAGAGGGGGACAAAATGGGGGATGCACCTGCCTGTGGGACACACTGCCATTCAAGCCAATGGGGCTTGAATATTGGTGATTTTCTGTTTCCGCGGGGGTGGTGGTGGTGGTTTTGGAACAAATCCCCTGTGAAAACGAAAGGGGCGACTGTATTGTATATCACAATTTAGTTATGGTTTCTATTTAAGTACTTTAAAATGACTTGGTAAAAATGTACACACTATTGTCAGCTGTCAAAATAACACCCATGGATTATAAACCGGTGGTAAAACAAGTATTGTAAATTTTGTCAACTTTAAATTGCTAGTTACTATTTCATATTCTACCAAGAGTTGTAAAGGCCTGCTTCCAGACTGTTAAATACATTTAGCCTTACATACAGTACAGTCTAACCCAGCCTACTGCCCCTTTTAGAGTGCAGCTCTCATCAGCTCCTGCCAGTGTGTCCTGTAGTCATGGATGAAAGGAACTCTAATCTCAGTTTTACACATCTGGTTAACACCAGGTTAGGAATGATATGTGTTTGTGTGTGTGTGAGTATACAGACACATGCTTTGTGATTAATTGTTCATTGCTTTAAAAGACACTGTGTTGGATCTAGACAGCCATGCTTCAAGTTCATCCATTGAGATCGGTGGGACTTAGTGATGGCTATCTTGCCACATTGACTCAAGTGGATTTCCAATATAACCATGCTTAAGTCAGAATCCAACCTATTTTCCCTTTTTGTTAAATTAGCAGTTTGTTGTTTCATAGTGTCTCCTTAATGCTTTATACAATTATTAGAGCTGCTTTTCATATTTCATGATCTTATCATATTTTGTTATCTCATCTAGCCCATATTTGTTTCTCAATCTTTAAACAGATTTAGCAGAATTTAAAAGAAAATATGTTTAAAATCCTGACTCTCCTTATTTGTCCAGAAACAATAGCGGTAGCCTTGCAACCTTGCTTAATATGAAATTATGATTTTTACTGAGCATTGTCCAGGATATGGTTGTTGATTTTACGCATGATTTGATTGTAACAAAAGCTTGAAACATAACAGCTGGAGTCCTTAAAATTTGTTGCACACAAAATTTCATGCAAATTAACCATAAATAGTATTTAAAAAAAAAAAAGCCAAAAGAGTTGCTGGTTGATCTCAGACTTAAACTGAAATGTTTCGGATGCCGTATGTTTAAATTTCAAGCTTGTTCAAAATTGGTATATCAGGGTGCATTGTAGAACAAAAAATACGGAAATTTCGGGGTTGTTGAGCAGGGGGAAACACCTCAAATACCACGTTTCCCCGAAAATAAGACACTGTCTTATATTTATTTGGCCCCAAGAAGATGCACTGTGGCTTATTTTCTGGGGATGTCTTATTTGTCCCAACTCCACCCTGACACCGTGCACCTGTCCGCATGCTGAGCAGCATCAGGGCGCCCTCTTGGCGCAGTGTGCATACACTCTGCGCTAAAAGGTCACAAAAGAGCCGCCATGGCAGCTCAAAGGCCAGCTCTTTGCCACCCCTGAAAGAGTGGCTCAAAGGGCCGCTCCTTTTGGGGGCGGCAAAGACGAGGATCATGGCCACAACCCTTTGAGCCGCAGCTTTTTTCTGAGCTGCCCCTGAGAGCGGTGGATCCACTGCTCCCAGGGGCAGCCCAGAAAAGAGCCGTGGCTGTGGCTCAAAGGCCGGCTCTTTGCCACCCCCGAAAGGAGCGGCCTTTTGATCCGCTCCTTTTGAGGGCTGCAAAGACGAGGATTGTGGCCAAAACCCTTTAAACCACAGCCGCGGCTCTTTTCTGAGCTGCCCCTGGGAGTAGTGGAGCGGCTGCGGCTCAAAGGTCGGCTTTTTGCTGCCCCCAAAAGGAGCGGCACTGTGAGCCGCTCTTTTGGGGGCGGCAAAGAAGAATTGGGGCCGCGGCCCTTTGAGCCCTGATCCGCTGCTCCCAGGGGCAGCCCAGAAAAGCCACCTCGTCTACATCGGCCCTATATCTTATTTTCGAGGTATGGCTTATATTGCACAAATGCTTAGAAATCCTGCTATGGCTTATTTTATAGGTATGTCTTATTTTTGGGGAAACGCGGTAGTTACCAAACCGGATCAAAACTTTGCTACTTGATAATACAGCAATTAGTATTATTATTATTTATTTTATTTTTACTTATAATCCTGCCTTTCTCCCAATATAGGGACTCAAGGTGGCAGACAGTAACTTTAAAACAATACAATTTTAAAACAATACAAAAGCATTAAAATGTATAAATATAAAATTTAAAAAACAAATAAACAATTTTAAAACACTTATGCATTAAAATTTAAAATGTGTTAAAAATTCTATAAAAACCTCAAAATCTGAACACTGAGCACTCAAAGCCCAACCCTTGTCAGTTTGAAAAAGCCTGACAGCATAAGAATGTTTTTATCTATTGCTGAAAGGAGAGCAGGGATGGGGCTGTCCTAGCCTCTCTAGGGAGGGAACGCCAGAGCCTGGGAGCCTCTCTAGATCAGGGGTAGGCAACCTTTCCCCTTTAAGGGCCGAGGGACTTCAGCTCCCAGAATCCCAGGAGCTATTGGTCAACATGGGACTATTGGCCAACATGGCTGAGGCTTCTGGGAGCTGAAATCTCTCGGCCCTTAAAGGGGAAAGGTTGCGTACCCCTGCTCTAGATGATCTCAACACTAGTGGACTCATGAAGGAAGGTACAGTTCTTCAAATAACATGGACCCAATCCGTATAGGGTTTTATAGGTCAAAACCAGCACTTTGAATTGTGCCCAGCAATGGACCAGCAACCAGTGGAGCAATTGCAACAAGGGAGTTGTATTGCTGCAGCTCTTTGGGCCATCTGAAGTTTCTGAGCACTTTTCAAAGGCAGCCCCACATAGAGCACATTAAAGTAAATCAAATGGGATGTAACCAAGGCATGTACTGCCATAGCCAGATCTAACTTCTCTAGGAACAGGTCTAGTTGGTGCACTAGTTTTAACTGTGCATATACAGTCCTGGTCACCGCCAAAACCTGAGTCTCCAGGTTTAGAGATGAATCCAGAAGTATTCCCAAACTATGAACCTGAGTTTTCAGGGGGAGTGTAAACCCATCTAACACAGGCTAAATACCTATTCTCAGATCAGTCTTTCGACGACCAGAAGCACCATCATCTTGTCTGGGTTAAACTTCAATTTGTTTGCCCTCATCCTGTCTATTATAGCTGCCAGACAATAGGTAATAGCTGCCAGGTTTAGGATAGGAACAGCTTCCTTGAAATTAGGTGGAAAGGAGTGAGAAAGCTGGGTATCATCAGTGTACAGGTGATACCTTACTCCAAAACTCCAGACAACCTCTCTCAGCGGTTTCATATAGATGTCAAAAAGCATAGGGGACCTCAGAGGCCAAAGACCAAGGAGCCAAACAGGAATCACCCAGTACCACCTTCTGAGAGCATTCCCCCAAGAAAGAATGGAGCCACTGTAATAAAACAGTACCTCTGAGCTCCATCCCAGAGAGGTTTACAGCAAGTCCAATCAACTCCTGTCAAGCATGTTGATTTGTGGAACATGACAGACAGTCTAAATTATAGTATAGATGTATTCAGTGTTCCTGATAAATTCTGCTGCCCACCTCTGCATTGTTTCTTGCACTACAGTGATGTTATTACACACAAAAAACAACAAATCGTTCTCTGGCACCCTGATGAGTAACATTTTTAATAAGCTTCCATGGACATGATTTGCTTTTAGGATGCATAAAATATTATCCTCAGGCTGGCAAGTATATATTCAGATCCTGGACTGGTGGTGGTGGTTTGAAAACAGTGGGGTCAAGGAAACTGAAAAGCAGAAAGTGTAGACAGTGATAGTTACCTTACCTTGGACATGCACAAAAGATATTTCATAGGTGAGCTGATTAAGGTATATAGTGTATTTTTAATTGCTTTTTTTCATAGCACAGCATTTTGATATTTTTGTTTAGCTATAACTGGATTTTCCAAGCGGGATTGCTTCTCAGTAATGTCCTTTTTCTCCTCCAAGGTGCTGCATTTACTGAAGGTTTATCTAGTGGCTTAAGTACTTCTGTTGCTGTCTTTTGCCATGAGTTGCCACATGAATTAGGTAAAGCATATATGTTTTAGTGAATAATGGGGTTTTGTTTCTTTGCTTTAACTGCATGAGTCAATCAAGTAGTAACTTTTACTGTTTCAGTTATAGTTTGTGTGAATGACAGTAATTTCCTGTCCCTCAATACTGTTGTTGTTGTTGTTATTTTAAAGCATTGCTTCAGAATTATTTGAAGATAGGAGAAACCTTTCCAGACGAGACTAAAGGCTTATCTGGTCCAGCTAGCCAGATTTTTAATAGAAAACCCAACAGCATGACATGACAGCAGTGGATCCTTATATCTGTTTTGCTTTGCAGAGGTGTTCAGAGATATTTAGACTCTGACCCTAGAGCTAATATACAGTCATTCTAACCACTGATACTCTTATTTCCCCTGGGTTTGTCAGATCCTCTTTGAAAACCATTGGAGTTGGAGGCCATCTGCACCTCATGTGGTAGCAAATTCTATAATTCATCTATGCATTGTGTGAATAAATAAATACTTCCTTTAATCTGTCTTGTATTTCCCACCATTCAGCTTCATTAGAAGACCCCAGGTTCTAGTACTAGGAGGAGAGAAGATATCCACTTTCTCCTGACCATGTATAATTTTAGACATTGCTGTCATGTCTTTGAGCTGAAAAGCTGCTAGTTTTGTAACCTTTACTTATAGGGGAGTTGTTCCAACTCTTGATCATCTTGATTTTCCTTTCCTGCACCTTTTCAGCTCAACAATATCTTTTATGAGATATGACAGCCATAATTATAGACAGCACTCCAAGGGTTATCACACATTTTTGTATAAAGGTGTTACAATATTAGTAGTCTTCATGATTCCTCACTTAACCTCTTAACCAAAATGGAATGAATCTCTTCACAATGATATTTTCATTTAGCTCTTTCCTGGTCAGTTACTGCCAGCTCAGATCCCCATTAAAGTAAATGAAACGTTAGGCTGTTGGTTTTTGTTTTGGCCTCAGTGTGCACTTGTGTGTGCAAAGCAAAAAAGCAAAGCAGCTTCATTTATATACCGCTTCATACCGTGCTATGCAGTGTCTAAGCAGTTTGCAACTGTAAGCTCATTGCCCCCCAACAGTTGGGTACTCATTTTAGCGACCTCAGAAGGATGCAGGCCTGAGTCAAGCCTGAGCCCTGGCTAGTATTGAACTCGCAACCTTGTGGTTTATGAGTGAGTGGCTGCAGTACAGGCATTTAACCACTGCACCACTAGGGCTCCTTATTATGTATTATGTATTATGTGTGTATATGTGCCTTAATGTTGCTTGTTGACTTAGGGCAACCCCATGAATTTCATAGGTTTTCTTAGGCAAGGGATATTCTCAGGGCTGGTTTTGCCAGTTGCTTTCTCTGAAATATCCCCTGTAGCACATGGTTTCATTGGCACTCCCCCATCTAGTTACTAACCAGGACTGACCCTGCTTAACTCCAAGATCAGATGGGATCTGGTGCCTTTAGAGCAGTGATCCTCAAATGTTTTCCGGCTACCGTTCTCTTTCCTATTAGGTAACAACCCTAGTGCCCCCCCCATGCTAGCTAGCCAATGCAAGAGTGAACGGAGGAGAGCTTGCACGTATCTGCCCCCTCCCTTCCCTTTTGCCTCAGAAGCAGCCTGTGACTTTCTTACCTGAAGAGGCTTTCCTCCAGGGGGAAGCTGAGCAGTTGCAAAAAGGTGGGCATGGCACGTATTTTGGTGCACAGAGAGGGGAGTAAGCAAGGAAAGGGGAAGGGCAGGCAGGGTCTGTTTGCTTTGCTCCAAGACGAGGCAAAGCCAGAGGAGCCATGCTGCCAGCCTGGATGGACGAACAGCTTGTTGCCCAAGCAGCTCTCCATTCAGCCTGCCTCTGTCCTATCCCAGAATGGTACACAAAAAAAGTTTCATGCAACCCTCATCCCACAATTTCCCCCCCCCTTTTGCTCACCACCCCCTGCTGCCCTTTTCCCCCCTCATTGCCCTCCTGGACGTTTCCAATGCCCCCAGGGGGATGCTGCCACCCATTTTGGGAATCACTGCTTTAGAGTATCACTGTGCACTTATTAACTCTGAATTGCTTGTGCAATTAATGCCCTGCACCCAGTTCGGAGAAATCCTTTTAGAGTTCTTCACAGTTCGTTTTTGTTTTTACCACCTCTAAATCATTCAGTGTGATCTGCCATCTTATTATTTGCCGCTACCTCTGGATCGTCTATTAATAAATCAAAAAGCTCCCAGTCCCAATACAGGACCTTGGAATGATCCTTCATATATCCCTCCATGATCTGAACTGTCAGTTTGTTTGGAGTCATAATCAGTCACCCCCTTGAAGGATCTTGTGCTTCTTTTTAAAAACATGTTGAAGAATGGCAAAATGATCTAAAATGGGGCAATGTTCAGATTCAAGCAAACGAGATCTTTTCTAAACCAGTTGGGCAAACCCAACAGTTCAAGCAGTGCAATACTGCTCTAATATTGTTGCTACCTAAGATGGCAATATGCAAAGGAATCTTGCAGTACCTTTGAGACTAAGGGCCTTTACAGACTGTAGAAATAATGCAGCTTGAGACCACTTTAATTGCCCTGGCTCAGTGCTAGAGAATCATGTGAATTGTAGTTTATTGTGGCACCAGAGCTCTCTGACAGAGAAGGCTCAATGTCTCAGAAAAAAACTACAGTTCCCATGATTCCCTAGCACTGAGCCAGGGCAATTAAAGTGGTCTCAAGCTGCATTATTTCTGCAGTCTGTAAAGGCCCTAACTGAAACATAAAAGTTGGTAGCATGAGCTTTTGTAGACTTGAGCCTACTTCCTCAGATGCATCTCTCAAAGATGCTGCAAAACCTCTCTGCATACCAATTTGCTGGACTACATGACTATGTCTTTGAATTCTAATATTACAGTGTTAACTGTTGAACTGAGTTTCTCACTAAGATCTTTTTGATGTTAAATTTTAGTTAGCTAAATCTTCCTTGATACTGTTTAGTTGGGATACTTGAAATAAATTGTAGTACTTAAGTAGTAATGAAATGGTCAATATTCCACTGATTTGAGGCATGCTTTAATGTGAGTTATGACTACTAGGTTTATTTTTTTTACCAGCTTATTAAAAATTGTGAAAGCATTGCAATAGATTTCTAATCAGTGATTGAAAAACTAATAGATTCTGTATTTGTGTGAGCATGCAGATGTATAGAACTGCAAAATTTGCCATAATTAATGTTGGCTAATACAGTTATTTGTGCTTGTGTCCATTATTTGAAGTTTTTATAGTCCTTATTTTGAGAAAGCCAGTGAGTTTTTAAGGCTTCAAAATATGTTTATGGGCAGCTTTTGGGTGGGCAGAAATTAAGTAATATTCTAGCCTTTTGATTTGGTGACAATTACTGGTTTGACACCTCTCTCTCTCTCTTTCAGGAGATTTTGCCGTGCTTCTCAAAGCTGGCATGACTGTCAGACAAGCTGTTCTTTACAATGCCCTCTCAGCAATGCTGGCATACCTTGGAATGGCTACTGGCATACTCATTGGCCACTATGCTGACAATGTTTCCATGTGGATCTTTGCACTGACTGCTGGGCTGTTCATGTATGTAGCCCTTGTTGATATGGTAAGTATGTAACCAGTTTTGGATATTGTTGTTATTCTTATATTGAATAGTTGCAGCCACAGGTTTGCTCTAGAACAGGGGTAGGCAACCTTTTTGAGCCGGGGGCCGGGTTGCTGTCCCTCAGACAATTGGGGGGGCCAAAGCACTAAAAATAAATAAATAAATAAATAAATAAATATTTTAAAAAATTTAAAAAATATGCATGCACACTCTCTCAGCCCCAGAAAAGCCATGGCAAAAACCCCTGTGGAGATTTTGCCAATAGCAACAATAATCAATATCATTATGGTGAGTGGCGGCGGCAGCAGGACTGGCCTGGGGCCGGTCCAAAGGCCTCAGAGGGCTGCATCCAGCCCCCGGGGCTTAGGTTGCCTACCCCTGCTCTAGAACCAAAGCAAAGAATCCTCCGGGGGATGTTTTCCTAACACTGATTTCAGATTATCCTTACTTACTGATGTAGTCAGTTCTTGGATTGGGTTGCAAAAGAAATAGTTATTACGATGTTTTACCCAAAACGTATGTGAGCATCTTAATAGAGCTGTCCCTTCTGATTCGCGGGGGATCCATTCCGGACACCCACACATCCTGCGAAACGGGAAAATTGCCAATATTGGGGTTCCATTTGTTTTAATGTCTGCATAGTCCTGTGTGCAGCGCTGCACGTATGCCATGGGCACACACACCATTTTATCCCTCCCTGCTTGCCATCTGCGAATTGGCGAGACCATGGACTCCCAAGTCTGCAAACGGGGAGGGGCAACTGTATATGTAGTCTATCTAGCTAGTATTTTTGCAGTGGCCAGTGAAATGTATTCGGAAAATCTGCTGGTAGGGCATCAGGGAACAGAGTTCATTCCTGTGTGTAGAGTAGCAATCAAGACATCATTCCTTGTAATTTGATCCACTGAGAAAGTTTGCTGAAATACAAAAAAAAATAAAAAATAAAAAAAAATCCTTTTTTTTAACCCAAAGGGTATAATCCCAATTACTCCAATATGATCTAAGCATGCTCAGTGGATGAGGAGCCATGGTATGATAATTCGGTTGGAGTAGACGCAGGGTGGGATGTGGGAAAATGAGGTGATAGAAGCAGGAAGCAGACTTGATTAGGTTCTTTAAGAGTTTATAATCTCAGTATTCTGCATGGCTGTAGTATCTGTCAAGAACCCTGAAAAGTAGCCACTCCTGTTAGGGAATGAAAGTACTTAGCAACATATTATAGTAGGTACTGTTTGTGCCCTGAAAGAAGGAAGGCTAACTACTAACTACTTTGACAATTGCTCAGAACATGTCTTTGCATTTTTTAATGTTTCAATTTAAAATGGTGTGTGTTTTGTTTTTAAATCCAGGTGCCTGAAATGCTCCATAATGATGCTAGTGATCATGGATGTAGCCGGTGGGGATATTTCCTGTTACAGAATGCTGGAATTCTGTTAGGTTTTGGTATTATGCTTCTTATCTCTGTGTTTGAACATAAAATTGTGTTCAGCATAAACCTATAGGTTTGGATCTAGACTGACCCTTGACAGCGTTTTGCTTGCACTGGAGGAAAGAAGGGAGAATTTTTTGCCAGTTCCTCTTCCCCCTGCAGATCTCTGTACCGTTTAAAAATCTGCTTGAAATGTTGATGGCCCTTTGGATAAATTGGGGCATAGAGGATTCCATGGGGAGGAAGAAATAAAACATTTTGCTTTCCTTCTTTCTTCCAGTGAGGAGCCTCTACTGCATCTCATTTACTTCCATGAACAAAAAGTCAGTCCTTCATGGAAATGACACTCTGGATCCAATCCTGCTATGTTTACTTTCTGTTACTAAAGTTGAAAATGTTACTGTTAGGCACATCTACCCTCTCTTGCTGCCCCAACTTAATTGCCTAATGATTAGACATTTAGATTGGGCTTTTTTTTGGGGGGGGGTACTGAACTCATTAAACTCATTGCACACATGGTAGAGTACTGGCCTATTAAATACCACATTTTAACAAAAATAATGGAAACTGAAACTATAAGGAATGAATGAATTCTTTAACTTGTAAACTGTTTTAACATCATTTAATATTGCAAATGTAAATACAGCATACAGTGTCAAGTTTTGTCTTGTATATGCTTATCTGGTACAAACGTGAAGTGGTACTACTTTTAATGTTCCTGATATGGAACAACATAAGGTTGTCATTTTCATTGCTGTAATCAAATGATTAAAAAAATGAGTACTCTGGGAATTTGTAAATGCTTATGCTATAAACAAGTTTCTCTATGAAGAAATTTAATATTACATTACCATTAATAATTATATGATCTTTGATCTATCCTTACTAAAAGTTTACAGAAAGTAAAATATGCTAAAATAAAAATTTCCATTGGCTTAAACATCTAAATCTAGCCAAACCTCTGCATTGAACAAATATATGCAGTTACTTGTTGGAATTTTGCACATTTTCTGCAAGCTATATAATGGATGGAAGTGGAAGTGTTTGGCAGGAACATAAATGTGGTGAAAAAAGCAGACTGCCAAAGGTGGTGCTGTAATATTGGGATTGTTGAAAGGAAATGATGATACAGACAGGAGCAGGAAGATGATTCCAGGTAATCTTGCTGTGTATTTTGTGTTGTAGTTCTTTCTAAATTTAGTGGTGCATATGAGTCTTCATAAGCCAACTAGTAGAGAGAGTGAATTGTTGAATCAGAATGAATTTTTCACACCATGCATATGCTAAAGATAGAAACAGTGATGGAAAGAACACACTTCACTTCCGAGGGAACTGGATTCTTGAATTCTTGGTGCTATGAAAAGATTTAATCATGTGTGTGACAGAGGCCAAAGTTCTAAAATAGGTGATAAGAGACATTTCATATTTCAGCTTCATAGAGTAGCGGGTTCACTCATCAACCTAATCATACAATATTAATTCTAAAAAGTGGTCCCAATTTGGGGAGAAAGGTGGGATATAAATTAAATGTTTTAAAAAATGTGCCTCAGATGTCTTGTCTTGCGATGTTTTCTGCACATAAAGAAACTTATATTATTGATTTTTAAAAGCACTTCCAAGTGCAAAACATTTTATACTCTTTATTCACCTTCAAAAAGTTTTTTTCTGGGTAAAAATATTGCCAGTCTGTACATATGAATGAGGCTAAATATATAGCTTTGAAGTCCCCCAATATTCTATTTCAAATCTACATATTTAGCTGTATTGATGTATATAAATTCCAGGTACAAATCCAATACAATGCATTCTACTAAACTGGATGCTGTGTACAAAAATCAGTGGGTCAGGGCCATGGAAAAGAAGCATTTTGGGGAAAAATATGCAGAGGTGTAGCTTTTATATGGATTTTTGTAAGGTAAATGCTTGTTAATATCTAGGAAAAGTTAGAGTCTTCATTATATAACAAGAAGTCTTATATCTATAATTGAACAATTGACTCTTTCTGGAATTTAGAATGCATTCCCTACTTTACTTGATAGAACACTTAATTGTCTGAAAGTATTGACAGAGTATGGGACTGGAGTATACCTCTAAATTTCAAGTTGGATAAATATTGTTAATTAGTGTACTCTGGACATAATTTTTTATATTAAACACTTCAGTTCATAGTAGTTTGCTTATTTATACTTAGAAAATAATTTATATCTTGCTTTTTTTTTAGTAACATGCATTCCATTCTGGGAAATGTCTGGAATGACAATTATAGTGTATAAAAGCAAAAAAATATTCTTCCAAAAGGAACTTTTTGTAAATTAAAAAGGCACATTTTGAGCTCGGACAAAAGTAAGCCACTCACAACTAAAGGTTCCCCGCAAAAACTGTGTAACGTAAATCTGGCTGTTTGTTGTATCAGGCTTTGAAACAGTTAAATTTGAAATGTGAGGTAGGTATGACCACCACATGAATGTTAAGGCACATTTCATTGAAAGGTAAGATTGGGTTGCAATGGAAATCCCTGCATTCCTTGTAAACAGGCTAATCCTAATTTAATATTAGTTGGGGAAGTGCTGTATGGTAGAACTTGTCTTCTTTCGGCACTGCTCGAAGTACTGAGCTCATTGGTTAAGCAAGAGAAGTCTTGGCAGAGAGGTTAAGCCTATTCTTCTGAGAAAGAGCAAGTGGTAAGCATTCATTCAGGAAACTGCATCTTTATTATGCCTCTGCTGCCTTCAAAATTGCTACAAATTGCAGTTGATAATGAGTCTAGTTCAGCTGTCTGGTGTTCTCCATATGGTTTGGATTGCAACTTTAATTCTAGATCATTGGTCCTTGGATGGGACTTATGGGAGGTGTAGTCCAAAACATTTGAAGGGCACCAACTTGCCTGTTCTTGCTTTCTCTGTCAGGATTTTTAAAAAAGTGTCACAAAAGCCCTATTTCTGGTTTCCATTTGGATATTGCCATATTCAGTTAGGTGCCTCACACAGAAGGGGAACTGTTCTATCCATCCCCCATACTTCTCCAGTGTCCTCTTTTTAGATTAGATTAGAAGTGGACATAATGTAGACTTGAATGATCTGTGGCCTGCCTATACACACCAGGAGGAGGAATTACCTATTTACTGTATTCTTTCAGCCGGTCATTGGATGATCACTTATGAGAATACCACAGAGTTCAAAAGGACTGCAAGAGTGATATAGCCCAAGCTTCTGCCATGCAAGAATATACAACAGAATCACCACTGAGAGATGACCCTCTAACCTCTGTTTAAAGACCTCCAAAGAAGGAGAATCCACCATCTTCCATAGCAGTCTGTTCCATTTTTCAAATAGCTCCTACAGTCAAGAGACTATTCCCAATGTTAAGGGGGAAGTAGTAACAGCACAACATTATACATGTCTGCTCAGTAGTAAAACCCTCAGATTTCAGTGAGGCCCACTTCCAAAGTAATTTTTAAATTGACATAGCCATGCTTTGTTCAAGCTTAAATGGTTATCCTCCACATTAGGATTGGGTAGAGTGTGGCCTTTGGGCCACATGTGGTCTTGGGGCACTTGTGTGACCCCCAAGTGTCTTTTTTTTTTTAAATCAAAACATTTAAAAATGATCCAAAACACCCCCAAATTATGGATGTAGATGGTATTTCCCCATATTTGGAGCCTCCCAGGTCTTGGAGCCTCCCAGGTCAAAATGAAAATTTGTGATTTTTTTTTAATGTTTTTGCCTTTTGTGACCTGGGAAGGACTAAAAACATACCCTCATATCCCATAATGGGACATTTATTTTTACAGGAGCAGGTATACTCCCCTCCAAGGTATCCTTGAGGGCTAATGCAGTCCCCTAGCCTCCTATTCTGTATGTTCTATGTATGCTTAATTTCCTTATTGATAGTAAGTTTTGATCCAATCACTGTTCCTTTTAGGCTAGCTGTAAAATAGGACTATATGGTCAAGAATATGGAGGATCAAATTATTTCAGTGGAAACTACAGTAGAAAAAGGACTCTTAATGACTTGGCTTCACCGTTAGACCTAAACTTCAGTAAATAATGGAGTTGCAAATACTTCTGCTGCTTTTCTCTTCATTTTTTGATTAGGATTTTTAAAATCCTTGAACTAAGTAATTCTGTACTACAGTTCCAATAACTTTATTCTGTTTAAATTTGTTAGAATTTGAGGAGTTATGTTTTAACACAGGTGACACAATGGATGTAAACCTTTATATTTTTGTGGCACTAATCAAGAATGACCAGATTCTTGAGTTGGAAAGAAAAGTGAAATACAATAAGCAAAAAGGGGTTATAAAGGTTGGAGATGAGTGGAGGGATGTTGCACGGAGCAGAAGAACCTCAAAGTTGGAAGCACTGCTAGATGTGGAAATGCCAAAGCAGGGAAAGTGGAATATCTTCCAACACTTATTAGAGAGGAATGGCACCTCTCCAGTACAAAAGCATCTCTGTGAGATTAATGGAAGTGTCACAGTGACCAGGATAAGTGTAGAAGGAAAAGGGAAGGTGAACGGACTAAGCATTTGCAGTGGAATAGCTTTCTTTCCTCACAGGTAAAGGCCACCTTTAAGCAAAGGGATCTTGTAGCACATTTGAGACTAACTGAACTAAAGAATTCAAAGATATAGCCGTGTTAGTCTGTGGAATCAGTATGTAGAGGGATCTTGTAGCACCTTTGAGATTGACTGAAAGAAGTTGGCAGCAGGAGCTTTCCTAGACTTCAGCCTACTTCCTCAGATGCATTTGGTGGAGTGGTACTTCAAACTGGCTTTAGGACAGGATTTGGAGTTGAGACTGCCATGGTTGCCTTGGCTGATGACCTTCGTCTGGGCATCGACAGGGGTAGTGTGACCCTGCTGGTGCTCCTAGACCTCTCAGCGGCTTTTGACACACTTGATTATAACATCCTCTTGGATCACCTGAGTAGGTTAGGAATCGGAGGCACAGCGTTGCAGTGCTTCCGTTCCTTCCTCTTGGGCAGATCTCAGAGGGTGGGGCTCGGGGACAATTGCTCTACGAGAATAGAGCTTAATTGTGGAGTCCCACAGGGCGCCATCCTGTACCTGATGCTGTTCAACATATATATGAAGCCGCTGGGAGAAATCATTCAGAAACATGGGGTGGGGTGTTATCAGTATGCTGATGACATCCAGATATATTTCTCCATGTCTCGGTCTTCAGCTTCGGTTTCCGATGGCGTCTCTCACCTCAATGACTGTCTTAAGGCAGTAATGGACTGGATGAGGAAAACTAGATTGAGACTGAATCCAGACAAAACGGAGGTACCCACAGTAGCGACCCTGAAACCAGGCATTGGGATACAACCTCCAGTGCTGGACGGGGTCACACTCTCCGTGAAGGACTGTGTTCATAGCCTGGGGGTGTTCCTGGATCCGTTGCTCCAGATGACTAATCAGGTAAATGCGACGGTCAGGAGTGCCTGTTATCAGCTTCGGCTGATACATCAGCTGTGCCCTTTCCTGGAAGTAAGGGACCTTGAAATTGTGGTACACGCACTAGTAACCTCCAGTCTTGACTTCTGTAATGCGCTCTACATGGGGCTACCCTCATGCTTGGTCCGGAAACTTCAATTAGTACAGAACATGGCAGCCAGATTGGTCTCGGGTACATCAAGGAGAGACCACATTACACTGGTATTGAAGTCTCTTCACTGGCTGCCTATTAGTTTCCAGGCCCAGTATAAGGTGTTGGTTATTTCCTTTAAAGCCCTACATGACTTGGGTCCAACCTATCTCCGGGACCACCTCCTCCCATACAATCTACCCTGCACACTCCGGTCCTCTGGGAGGAATCTGCTGCAGCCGATAAACACTAGGCTGTCGGTGACCTCCCAGAGGGCCTTCTCAGCAGCCGCTCCCAGACTATGGAACGGCCTGCCGGACGAGATCCATCATAATACTACCCTAAGCAGCCTTAAAAAAGCTGTTAAGACGGATCTCTTCCGGCAGACCTTTCCTGACTAGATTTCCCGGCCTCAGGAGTTAGCCCATCTTCTCTTCTCCCACTTTCTGCTGTAGTCGCTGCTATTGTCTGTTATTGTTTGCTTTGGCGAGATTATTTTAAACATGTTTCAATGTATATTTTGTTTAATACTTTTTTAAGGGGTGGGTGGGTTTTGGGATTTTTAGCCTGTGTTTATATTGTATTGTAATATATCTGTATGGTAATTTTAAGCCGCCCCGATTGCTCTGCAGATGGGTGAGATATAAATTATTATTATTATTATTATTATTTCCATACACAAAGGATTTTGAATCCAAATTGACATTCTGACACACCTAGGGCATATATATAAGTCTGTCCCTGGCTTTCCACTCCACCAAATGCATTGGAAGGAAGTAGAGTTTAGTCTAGGAAAGCTCCTGCTGCCAACTAATTTCTTTCAGTGAGTCTCAAATGTGCTACAAGGTCTCTCAAAAGCAACAATGGTAGTATCCAAAGATATAGCCGTGTTTTTAGTCTTTGGAATCAGGACATAGAGAGACCTTGCAGCACCTTTGAGACTGACTAAAAGAAAGAAAGAAGTTGGCACCAGGAGCCTTCCTAGACTTCAGCCTACTTCTTCAGATGTTTTTGGACTAAAGAAATTGGTAGCATGAGCTTTCTTAGACTTGAGCCTACTGCCTCAAATGCAGGTTTTTAAATCATGCATCTGAGGAAGTAGGCTCAAGGCTAGGAAAGCTCATGCTACCAACTTTTCTCTTTCAGGTATTATAGTCTCAAAAGTGCTACAGGATCCCTTTGCAGACTTGATTTTCCAGACTAAGGGCCTGAACTGACTGCCAGAAATAAGCCATCTTGAGGCCACTTTAACTGTCCTGGCTCAATGCTAGGAAAACATGGGAATTGTAGTTTTTTTTCTGAGACATTGAGCCTTTTCTGTCAAAGAGTTCTGGTGCCACAATAAACTACAGTTTCCATGGTTCCCACAAAAATTGGGAAGTATTTTCTCTGAGGATGTCAAGGAGAAGAGAAAAAAGTTTGATAGAGGTAAGAACCCCACTTCCCTAGGGCAGGAGACTCTGGCTGCTGCCACACTGCAGAAATAATCCAGTCTGAGACCGCTTTAACTGCCCTGGCTCAATGCTATGGAATCCTGGGATTTGTGGTTTGTTGCGGCACCAGGGCTCTCTTGACAGGGAAGGCTAAACATCTCATGAATCCCAGAACTCCCTAGCATTGAGCCAGAGCGATTAAAGCCGTGTCAAACCGGATTATTTCTGCAGTGTGGATGCAGCAGCCCAAGACCCCTTGGAACAGGTGTAGGCAACCTTTCCCCTTTAAGGGCCGAGGGACTTCAGCTCCCAGAAGCCTCAGCCATGTTGGCCAATAGTCCCATGTTGGCCAATAGCTCCTGGGGTTCTGGGAGCTGAAGTCCCTCGGCCCTTCAAGGGGAAAGGTTGCCAACCCCTGCCTTGGAAGTTCAACTAATATTTATGCTCTCGCTGTATCTTCATTGGTATCTTTTGTGTCCTTGCTAAAGGTGGAAATACCGCGTATGGCACTGCTTTATTTGTCGGATGGCAAAGGCAAACCAGCTCTGAAGAAACTTGCCAAGGAAACCCCTAAGTTCGCTGTGGGGTTGCCATAAATCAAAAATGACATGAGAACCAGTGCTCAACCTTAAAAAATTCTAGAGTGCTTATCTGGAGAAGTTCTTTTGGAGAGTTAACGGCTCCTAACATGAACCCGGAAGTTCCCGTCTACAAAAATGGATGGCTTTTCTCTCCTTTTCTAACCTTGGCTGAGGCGGCGTCCCCGGAAGTAATGATTCTGTTCCGTGTCGCCGTCGGCTGAGCGCTCTCGTTCTCCCTGCCGGCTTCCAAAGTTAATACGGAAGCGCGCGTTTGGGCGCCATGGCGGCGGGAAGCCCTGAAGCGCCGGCTACCATGGCAACGGTGCCTGGGGTAACGGAGCGCTACTTCACCCGCTGGTACAAGCCAGGTAAACATAGAGCAACGGAGGGTAGAGGCACCGACGCCGAGCGGCGCGGAGAGAAGGCATTCATAATCATCCCCAATTCCAGGAAAGCCAAACCCTACCATCTGTAGCCAGTGGCCACAAATGTGATACTGGTCCCTGGCACATGGCGGCTGGGAGGGAAGGAGGGAATTACCGCCGCCCCACGCCAGGGGCCCTTCCGCACTGCAGAATTATAGCGATTCCACTTTAACTGTTATGGCTGCATCGTAGGGAGTCCTAGGATTTGTAGTGTGCTGTGGCACTAGATTTCTTTGGGAGGACTCCAGATGCCCACTCCTTGCACACTGCCTTTCCCAAGAAAAGCCTGTAGGATGTTGCCATGGCAGCTAAACCGGAATCGCAGTGCTACAATTCTGTGGTGGGAAAGGGCCCCAGAGAGCTTGAGATTCACTGCTTTGTTCGTATACAAAGAGAACTTGTGGCACCTTTGAAACTCACTGAAAGACAGAAGTTGGCAGCAGGAGCTTTCCTAGACTTCAGCCTACTTCCTCAGATACATTTAGTGGAGTGGAAAGCCCAGGGACAGACCTGTCTATGCCCTTTCTATGTGAGGATGTCAATTCACATTCAAAATCCTTTGTGTGTGGAAACAACCATCGTTAAAACTGGGCTTGCTACTTCATTTCCATACACAAAGGATTTTGAATGTGAATTGACATCCTCACATAGAAAGGGCATAGACAGGTCTATCCCTGGGCTTTCCACTCCACTAAATGTATCTGAGGAAGTAGGCTAAAGTCTAGGAGCGCTCCTGCTGTCAACTTCTTTCAGTGAGTCTCAAAGAGGCTACAAAGATCTCCCTTCAGGCTGATTCTACAGACTAAAAACACAGCTGCTATATCTTTGAATTCTCCTCTTTTGTTCAAGTAGCAGATTTTTTTTCCTTTGAGCAAAGGCCAGGGTGACCCAGATGTCATAACCGCAAAGAAAAGCTAAAAAGAAAACACTCATATAAATGTAAATTCATGAACGTCTTAGTTCGGGCTAAAATGGAGGACAACTTGGAATTCCTCCTGGACAGAAAGCTGAAAGGGAGGGCATGTCCTGGAAAAGGAGGACATCTGGTCAACCTGTTCTTAGTCATATTCAAAATATTTCTCCCTGCTGCAGCATTTTGTGTAACATTTTCTGGCATTCATCTCTTACCACCCTTTTCTTCCTTTACCATAGAAACTTGGGTATAAATACTGTAGATTGTTGGGGCAATGGAGGGTCCCTTTCTGTTTTGCTTTGCTTACTCTGCAAAGTATTATATGGCCGATAACACACCATACAAATAAATAAGGGCATATAATGATATAACTTGATAGGACACTCACGGGTACACATCAGATTGTCGCTTTATTCATACTTCCATGTTGGTTAATGTTTAGCAACACTATTTAATAAATAATCACAATAAATTACTTTGCCAGCATTTTAGGCTTAACATGATCAATTTATTTCTTTATAGAAGAAATGTCCCCCGCTGAACTCATAGCTAACATGTGAAGTCGTAGGCTTTCATGGCCGGCATCCATAGTTTTTGTGGGTTTTTCGGGCTGTGTGGCCATGTTCTAGAAGAGTTTCTTTCTGACGTTTCACCAGCATCTGTGGCTGGCATCTTCAGAGAACATGCTAGCCACAGATGCTGGCGAAACGTCAGAAAGAAACTCTTCTAGAACATGGCCACACAGCCCGAAAAACCCACAAAATCATAGCTAACACTTTTCATTTTCTTCTCCTTATACAACTTTTGGTGTATATGTGTGTCGACCTAGTTTAGGATGACATTCCATGTAGTTGATCTAACAAGCTGTGATCTATTAATCCTTTTGTGATGAATTTCTTATTCTAAGGTGCCACCTAGATTGTTTGCAGATTTAGCAAAGTAAGCCTCTCCTAATTCCGCTGTGTGCTCTCTCCACTTTTCTGGTCTAGAAGTTGTCAAGTAATGGTTACCTTTTTTCCTCCCAGATGTAAAAGGTAATCCAGGTGAAGATCATTGCATATTGCAGCATTCTAACAGGTAAGCTTGTGTTTTATTCCAAAATAAATAAACATAGAATTGTAGCCTTGGACATGTTTTTATATGCCCAGTATGAAAACAAAACACATAGGTGCGTGAAATGGTGGAAGTATGTGATAGGACCTGCCACCATTTCCATACACAAAGGATTTGTAATTTGAATTGACATCCTCACATATATATGTCTGAGCCTGGCCTCCACTCCATCAAATAATAACAATAGCAATAGCAGTAACAGTAACAGTAATAGTAATAATATATTTATAGCCCGCCTCTCTCTGAGGGATCGAGGCGGATAACAATAATAAAATATCACAATGACATTAATTAAACATAATTCCCTGACCCCCAATTAAAATATAAAACATCATAAAATACAATCAATTTACAAAAATCAATCTTAAATTAACCCTCATTTAAATGAGGCATTGTGGGATGAGTAGAGCAACCACACTTATGGGACAATGGGAGAGTCCTGCTGTCAATTTGGGAATGCCTGCCGGAAGAGATCCGTCTTGATAGCCTTCTTGAAGGCATCAAGAGTTGTAATATGACGGATCTTCTCCGGGAAGTTGTTCCAAAGTTTAGGAGCGGCCGATGAAAATGCATCTGAGGAAGTAGTCTGAAGTCTATGAAAGGTCATGCTGTCTATTTCTTTCTTTCAGTTAGTCTCAGAGGAGCTACAAGATGTCTCTATGTACTGATTCTACAGACTAACACAGCTATATCTTTGAATTATAGTCTAGAACAGCAGTTCTCAACCTGTGCTCTGCGGAGCCCTTAAGGCTCCGTGTGCGCTTCCCAGGTGCTCCGCGGCCACTCCAGGAAAATGAATGAAATCAAAATTGAATGAAATTAAAGAATAAGAAACAAAAAGTGGAATCAAAACAAGAAAACTAGAAACTTGTTAAGACATAAGGTAGGCCTCTTAGGGGCACTGCCATAGAAACTGATTCTAAAAAGGACTCCACAAGTCAAAAAGGTTGGGAACTCCTGGTCTAGAATAAATTATCTCCACATTTTTGAACGTTTAGCTTTTCCAAAGTGCAATGAGCCCTTGGAATCTGCCGAGGTTTGGTTCCAGGACCCACATGGATACCAAAACCCTTGGACGCTCAAGTCCCACTATATACAGTGGCACAGTGTAGAAAAATCAAGTTTGCTTTTTGGAATCTATGTATTATTTGAGCATTTTCAAACTGTGGATGGCTGAATCCGTGAAAAAGGAATCTGTGGATATGGAGGGCTGGCTGTATAACATGTCTTCAGGAGTCTATTGCTATTAAAGAGTGATCTGGTGAGAGAACAGGCCATTGTCAAAAGGGGCATTTTAAGAGGATTAGACAAATTTGTGGAGGGTATGTCAAATGGGTGTCCTCATTTAGTGGTACATTCATGTACATAAAAAATATGGCCAGATTCCTGTTGGTGCTATACACCTTTGCATGTCCTTTTACAGTTACTGTAGAAGCAGGTGTCCATCTTTTGTGCACTGATGGGCACCCACACCTGGATGCACAGATTACTTGGCAACTGCTGATGATCCTCTGTTCCATTGAATGGCCAGGGAGCTTGTTCAGACAGTGTTTGGCTGCATTTCTCCAAAAAAAAAAAAAGGCAGCAATCTTTCAGATTCTCTGCCCGGCTTCATCTGCTCTTCTCTGGTGGCTAAATGCAGGGAAGAGAGGAGTGCACCAGCAGCTCTCATATAGATTGCATTTGTGGAGGAAAAGAGATGGAGGTATATTTGGCAGAGCTTTAAACTCCACCAAGTTGATACACAATCTTGCTTTTATCTCTAAAGCAAGGATGAACAAGGTGCTGGGGGCTATTTTTTCCTGAGGACCCTTCCTGTGAAACGGAAGGTGACCAACAGCACTTCCAATTCAGAAAAACAACAAAAATCAGGTTAGGGGCAGGGAATCCATGGATTTTTTACTAAAATTGTGGATGGGGCATACCTTGATTTTTAAGGAGAATTGTATCTGCTATAGATTCAGTTGTGTTTGGGGGCAAAATAGCCCCTTCTCCTTGAAGTTTTGACAAATAACCACAAAATAGTGGACCATGGTTACAGAGCTGTAATAGATAGATCTTTGGTTTGAGTCCAATGAGATGGAATGCTCTTGTCTGACTTTGATCAAGAGAAATTTTGTTTTGAATAGGATGTGCATTAGTTTAGTTATTTGCAACAGGACGGAGGCCACTGCCTCAAAGCAAAATTGCTATTCTGTACAGAAATACATTTACTATGCCTAGGTTGCCTTTTCTTCCAGTAACTGACTGTAGTTACACAATTTTATATTGAAAAGCCTTGTAACTTTTTGGTATGTTAGCTAGTACATTCTTTTATACTGGCTCTTTTATTCCTCCGGTCGAAATTGTTGTGAAGGCTTCAAGCTTACACACAATGAATCATCCATAAAGTGTGACATTAGAGTAATATCATGTTGCAGTCATCAGTTTCCTTAGTGGTGTCAGACTGCTGCTTCCTGAAAGGGGAGGACCAAGAAGATAATTGTTGTCTTTTCTTGCAGAATCTGCGTTATCACTATAGCTGATGCTCACCCTGTTCTTCAAAAGGGGAAAAAAATTGAAAGTATTAGTTACCAGATAAGTGCCAATTGCAGTCGGCTGGAAAATAAAGTCTCTGGAAAATCCAAACGGGTATGGATCATTTAATTTTTGACTTGAGTCCTTAGTGTAAGCAACTCTGTTTAAGATAATTTGTTTGATTTTAATGTATTAACTGTTACATTAATTCGGATAACAGCTGGGATTTAAATGTTGTGCGTTTTAAATTTTAAGGTTTGTATTTTTAACATGTTACATTTTAACTCATAACTGTTTTCACCTTTAAAATTGTTTACATTTTATATTTATACATTTTAATGTTGCACTGTTTTTAAACTGTATTGTTTTTAAATTTGCTGTTAGCCACTTTGAGTCACATGTTGGGAGAAAGGCAGGATATAAGAAAATAATAATACTAATAATAGCTGAGCAAGAGTGATTTTACGATCAAGATTAGTTCTCTACCCTAAGGTGCTCTCTTTTCTTTAAGGGATTATCAGTAGCATGAAGGAGGGGAATACACTGTGCAATGAGTGTGTGTATATATATATATATATATATATATATATATATATATCCCTCGTTGGCAAATTGCACATCTTGTGACTTGTTATTGTTGGACAGTAGGGGTGTGTGGGGGCAGAAGGAGAACAGGAAGGTAAGCTAAAGCAGGGTGGAAGACAAATGGCAGATTTACCAAATAGAAGAACATTTCTTTCTTTGTGCATGCCTTACCAATTTTATCCTAGGGAAGGTGAGCAGCAATGTATATTGATGCTGTGACATACCACTTTGACACTCATGTTTCTCTCTGCACTGCTCTTGAGTCATGTTGACAGCTTAGGGAGGAGGACAGATGGCACCATTCAGAACAGTAACAAACATGTAGGCTGTCCAGGACTAACTTCTAATTCAGGCATACTAAAATGGGTGGGATTTAGGGCCTTTACAAACTGCCAGAAATAATGCAGCTTGAGGCCACTTTAACTGCCCTGGCTCAGTGCTAGGGAATCATGGGAATTGTATTTTTTCCTCAGACATTGAGCCTTCTCTGTCAGAGAGCTCTGGTGCCACAATAAAGTACAGTTCCCATGATTCCTTAGCACTGAGCCAGGGCAGTTAAAGTGGCCTCAAGCTGCATTATTTCTGGCCGTCTGTAAAGGCCCTTAGTCTAACAAATCTAATACTGGTTGTCTTTATTTATTTGGGCACTGCAGGGTATTTCTACAAAGAAAAGAAAGGCTTGATCAGCAAAAGCAAAAATAAGTCCTCCACCAACTCCTCCTCCTCCTGTTCCAACCAGCTTCATGGCAGGTTGCAAAATATATAATATTAGTCTGTGAAATACATTATGCTGAGAGACAGTAAAAGGTATAAGGTCAGCCTATTGCAGGGGTAGGCTTGCTGTCCCTCACACAATTGTGGGGCCGAAGCACCAAAAATAAATAAATAAATAAATAAATAGATTTTAAAAAATTAAAAAAAATATGCATGCACACTCTCTCAGCCCCAGAGAAGCCATGGCAAAACCCCTGTGGAGATTTTGCCAAGAAAACCCCAAGAACAAGTAATAATAACAATAATCAATATCATTATGGCGGGGGGGCGGCAACGGCGGCGCAGTGGGGCCGGTCCAAAGGCCTCGGGGGGCTGCATCCAGCCCCCGGGCCATAGGTTGCCTACCCCTGGCCTATTGTGTTTCATAAAGAAGGGAGGGAAAACCTGGTAATCTGTAATCCATGATGTAAATTGTTATAATTTTTGTTTGTTCTGGTCAGTAAAATCATAGCTCTCAACTTTAAGGCTGCAGTGAACTCAAAGGGACTTGCTTCTAGGAAGAGATATATATAATTGCATGTTCAGTTTTAAAGCATATTCATTGTCACAATTTGGCCAGCCTTTGCTGTATCTCCTTTTCTTGCAATCCTAATTCGCGGCATGCTGTGTTTCTGCTAGGGTGCTCAGTTTCTAACAGAACTTGCCCCGCTGTGTCGAATATCCTGTACAGATGGAGATAAATATACTATATACAGGTAAGAGTTTGAGGCTTTGTTGATAACTTCCTTGCTTTTATTGATCAGACTACTAAACTGGAAATTTTCTGCAGCTGTATAAGAGGGAAATTGATAGAAGTGAATGAAAACATTCTGGAAAGCCCATCTCTTCTTCAAGAAAAGGTGAGTGTTTCAAACTTTTATTTCCCTCTGCCCCTTCTTTCTGTTTTTGTTTCATTACTGTTATTTTTCCCCCCTTAGCCTTCCACAGAGGGATACATTGCAGTTGTATTACCAAAGTTTGAAGAAAGCAAAAGAATAACTGAGGGGCTCTTGACAAGGAAAGAATACGATGATGTGTTGTCAAAACGTTTTAATACCACTTCATGATACAATACAGAGTGAGAACTAAACACATTTCATGGCAGAAATATGAATTATGTAATACAGATTCCAGTATATCCCATGGTAAAGTGACTTTATGAACTGTCATACTTAAAGGGGGAAGGGTGAGGAACTGGGCAAAAATACTATGAAACTGAAATAACAACATGACTGAAAAGTTTTACATTTCCATTCAGGTGAGGCAGAATACAGCCAGGCTTTAAGAATATAAAGTATCAAGTATATTTTAAAATCTCTTTCAGTGGTATCAACAGAACCTAGCCTAACTGGTTGGACTATAACTGTACTGGTATATTTAAAGGAGCAGTGCCAAAATACTTTTCCAGTCATGTCAATAAAAATTCTTTGTTTACCAATATTCAAATTGTATATGTTATGTATTTAGAAAGTGAAGCCTAAATCTGACAAGTTATAACCAAACTTTTCTTGTTGAGGTTTTTAGCATTGAAGCATGTGCCTGAATGAGGTACAGTGGTTGGTAGCCAGAGCTGAACTCTTACCAGCAAACACAGCAATCCCTATCCCGTAATGGCTTCACATGTGCCCCTGGTCTGCAGGACATTTCTTCCCACCTACACATATCTCAGGGGAAGGGGAGATACAGTTGGGAGTGACAGAAGAAGAGAAGCAGAAATGCTCCTCTGCCTTTTACTTTCTGCCTCATAGCCCCATTTTGCATGCTGAAATTGAACAGCAACTGGGGATCCCTTTTTTTTGGCCACTGGTTGTTTGGCTTCTATCCTAAGGCAAAGTAAATGTGCAGAGAAGGGAGGAATGATTGATATTAAAATCTGAACAGTGAGATTTCAGACTGATACACTTAGTGGTATATCATTTAATACAGTAACTGTACATTCATCTTAAAGAAGCTTGTTATTTAATCTGTACTAAAAAAAATAAGAAAAAGTAATGCCCTCTTTGTAGTGATTGACTTTAACATCTGCAACTTACTTCCAAATGGAACTTTACTCTACCACATGCTAAAAATTAAGGCTCAAGCATTAAATTTAAGGCCACAGTCTGTAGCACAGTAGGAAGTTAGTCCCACTAAACAGCTTAGGACTTATTTTTGATAGTGCTTAGAATATATGGTAAAATTTCTTCTAATATAAAGATGTGTGTAATATAAAAAGGAGCAAGACAAAAGCAAGCTCTTAGTTGTAGCTTGTTTCTATTAGCTCTACTTATGATCTTTTATTTTTAGCTTTAAATTGGTAAACATGTTTTATAAAAGTGAGGTTTTCTAAAGGCTTTCATCATTAAAGCTTTATTGCAACTAACTGATAACTTCTACAAGAAGGGACAGCAGTGTGGATGCCTTTGGACGAATCTAGCCCTTTAAGAGATGCTGCCTTTCTCACCACCCACTCACTTCTGTTGCCCATCAAGTTGTTCAAGTGGTAACTGTGGTAACCTGGACCTGATGGTGGGAGACAGTGGTTGAGATGCTAACCCAGCCCCTGTTAATTCCTTTTTCAAAGCAGCCCTAATAGACTAGAGTCCTAGGCTCACACAAGTTAATTAAAAACAGTAGCTTTTCATGTAACATATCCAGTTCATGTGCATAAGCATCCATAGCAGCATCCTTGGGATATGAAGAATAACACATTCTTGAATGTACATGATTACAGAAAGCAGTATTAACAGTGAACAAAAAGTAATTCACTTTACAAAAGTATGCAGCCATTAAAGTTGTCTGTTGCTTTTGTTAACAGCTAAGTACCATGACATCTATTAGATGTGAAAAGGTTACAACAATTTTTTCTAACCTGGTTTCATCTTTCTCAAAAGAAAGCAATTAGGAAGGGCTTAATGTACAACTCCCATTAGGAAATCTTTTCATTCCCTTAAAGCGCCTTAGAAGTGTTTGTTGTCCAGAACTGTGAGGTTTGCTACATGTTGTTCCAAGGTTTTGATGCCAAAAAAGTCAGTTCTTCTGGCGGGGCCACTGCCTTCTCTTGCAGCTGTATGTAGACCATTTTCTCTCCAAGGCCGATGTGCTCTAAAATAGCCATTTCCTGCTTTATGCTGTAAAAAACCCAAAACAATTTTGTTTTAAAAAGGAGGCTCTCCACCCAAGAAATAGGTTCATTTTTACACATTTGCATGCATATCAACTCACCTTTCTCAGCAACTTGCAGCTGAGTGGAAGAACTTGAACCAGTATATCCATAATACACTTTACTTTGTGAATACAGGTGTCGACCTAAATACAGAGCAGATTAAGTGGAAATGACTTTGTCAAATATGTTTACAAAACATCTTCTATAGAAATTATCTTTCTCTCTCAAGCACATCCAGTAGTGGTTCAGCCTCTATTGCAAATTTTTCCTCTTTAATAAACAAGAATTGCACAAAGCTGTAACAGTTTGTTAATTTAAATTGTCTTTTTGCAGAACTTTCTGCTGGATTGTGTCCCAAAAGCACCAATGTTAATTCAAGATA
Organism: Phrynosoma blainvillii; assembly: GCA_026167975.1. Taxonomy (NCBI): domain Eukaryota; kingdom Metazoa; phylum Chordata; class Lepidosauria; order Squamata; family Phrynosomatidae; genus Phrynosoma; species Phrynosoma blainvillii. The sequence goes on along the minus strand of JANUYF010000004.1, from coordinate 135,746,963 downwards.
TTAAGTCAACTAACTAGTCTGGTTTTCAACCAGTTAATCAGTTACATATTCAACACCGCAATGGTGAAAAGGTAATTTGTGAGAGTTCTTAAAAAGCAACCAGTGTTTCCTTCTTCATTTCCTCTCTCTCGTACACAAAAGCATATTACTAGTGTTGAGAAAGGAAAACAATTTTTACTATATTCAGAATGCTGTAAAGTATACAATATAGTAAACTTTCTGGAATGGCTTTAATGAAGCAACTGAAACTATAAGTATATTTCACTAATTGATACTTCAGGCATGTTTCTAAAACACAAGAACAATATACTTGAGGGCTGATGACAAGATGATGAGGGTAAATAGAAGTAAGACCACCCAACACAGTGGTACTTTCTGGAGCACAACATTTGTTTTCAGGAAGCTAGTTATTGCTTGATTAACTGGTATAGTATTCCCGTCTGTGTTTTGACATTTCAGTTGCAAGGAGTTCCACCCAGAATTCTGAGCAAGTTGAAAATGGCTTATGGTAATTTAATAACTTAAATAGCACACTTTTTATTTGCACACTTTATTCAGGATTTAACATGCAAAACCAAACACTAGGTTTTGTTATAGAACAAAAATAAAATAGGAAAAACTAAACACCTGAAGCAGGACTCTGTTTAAAAGGTATTAAACAACTTACCTTTGTAAAAGTTGCCGTCTTACCCTGGACAGTCATTTTAGCTGTTATCTGAAGTTGTTGATATGCAGGGACCATCTTGTCAATCTCTTGCAGAAGTAATGGTTTATCATCATCTTCTAGCTGAAACAGATATTGGTCAATTAGGCATGCTATAGAATCTGGAAGAAGATTGTAAGTTGTGAGAAAATACAATGGCTAGAGATTTCTATTCTAGGACAACACCATAATAACAAAAAGAGATCTGTAAAAAGCATCAGTTTTAATATCTGGAAGCTGTATAGTACCTGATTCGAAAAGGAAAGAAGAGTGGAGGCAAGCTTTAATCCTTCTGTAGCAAAGGCCTAACATGGAAAAAAAGAGAAGTTCAATGTGGGGACCCTCCCCCAAGCAAAAACAAGAAAAAGTATTTCCCTTCACTAAATGTGCTAAGCTTGCTGCTTTGTGACTCAACTAGTCAAATACAGCTCAGAAAGGATATATTTGGCAACATTCCTAGTTTTTTCCAGTCCCAGAAAGCCATTTATGATGAGCTGCTATATGTGGCTGATGAGTTGTATTTGGCTTAATGGGCTACAAACTGGACACTCCTAACAAACACCTGTGTGTAAGAGTTTTAAAATTTGTATAATACTCCATGTACACAAATGCATCCCTGAACAACCACATTCTCCTTCCCTCTGCTGTCTTCAAGGCAGGGGAACCACGGGTTCCTCAGATATTTGGACTGCAGCCTCCATAACCTTTCACCATTGGCCATGCTGGATGGGATTTCTGGGAACTGAAATGCAAAATATCTGGAGAGCCAAAGGCTCCTCACCCTTGCTGCAAGGGAAATTTACAAATAGCTTCTTGCAATGTTTGTAGAAAATGTTGGACGGTGATCCAATGACATCCTACTGCCCCAAATATATTAGCTAAAACATATTTTTTTATTGTTTTATTACCTCTGCCTGCTGAAATAAATCCTGGGTTGTCTTCAGCAACCCCTCTCCTCTAAATAGGAACAAAAAGAAAAAGGGGGAAAAAATCACCAACAGCCTAAATATAATTTAAACTATAATTCCTATGAACCTAGAGGACTAAGTAGAATAAAAGTGTAAACTTCCATAATACAGAAAATACTCTACTCAAGATAGTTCTGTTGTCTTGATGCTAGATTAGGAATAAAATATTCTAGGCTTAGGGATCAGGTTGACTGATAAGAAAACCACAATGATTTTGCATCCACCACAGGACAGCTGTGTTTCTAGGACTTGGTCTGGAATTACCTGGTCTGAACTCATGTCTACACTTCAAAGTAAACCTCTTTGTAATCAGTGGTACTTATTTTTGAGGAAACATGCAGATGATTGGAATGGCAATTCTTCAGGCACCTCCAGCTGCACACACACAAAAGCAATATCTCTGCAAATAAGCAAGTTTACAGAGGGTATAAAAGGAAATTTCAACCAAGGAAGAAATCCAGAATGTCAACAACATTTGGTTAGTTTACCCCTGTCTTGCTGTGGTTCAGAATAAGAAAGAACGGCCACTTGAAATGCCTTCTAAACACTCCCCAATTTTTTTGGATGTCACCTATCAAGTCCTTTGAAGGAAAAAGAAAAGTCAGGAATACAAGGTTTCCTAGCAGCTATCTTTGAGCAGTTCTCCATACCAATCCCCCAGAAGCCCCACCCAGCATGGTTATTGAGAATCCCTGACTCTCAGCATCAGGGATTCTGGGAATTGTAGCAGAATATGATACAATCAAACTCTTTAATTGCATGGAATCTAAAATAAGCCTTTCTTTGTATCGGTGAGAGGAGGAATCAACACAACTTGGGTTTCTCCGCCCAGAAACAGGATGGAAGACCTAATGAGGTTTTGCAATACCGGAATTACAAAACAGAGTTTGCAGGCTCCTCCCTTTCAGCCATCAACCACTTCTTGCCCTTATCCAGATCAGAACCCTTGCAATCTACTTAGTCTTAGGGTACTCTTCCTTCATTTCTCATTTCCCCTTTCTTTCTGATTCTGCAGTGGCTCCTTCTGGAAAACATGCAGTAGTAATAAAGAGGACGGGGTTCAGGATGCCTCATCTCAGCCATCAGCAGCTTCCTGCTGGCATTCTTCCCATGGTCCAATCGAGGACACCGCACTAAAGAGTTCAGTAGGGCAGCCCCAATCCTGCCAAGGCTGCAGCACTATTATATGGTGGCACTTCCCCTACTGCTGAGACAAATTTAAAAAACAGCTCCTCAGGCCAGGTACCCCATGGACCTTTCACTAGACCCTCTGAACAGTTGAACTACCTATTAAAAGCTATTAAAAAGAGAAAAGAGACTATTCAGAGTTGTGTTTCAGAGGGCATACTAGGGAATTGGACCAAACTGGACCACACTGATGGTGAGCTATTCTGGCCAAGGATACAGCTCTCACACTGCTGAAATGTTCCTCACTCCAGCACACATGTGGTTGTGTCAGAGCCTGTGGAGAGCGTGGCAGAGTTGAATCTGGATTACGAAGGCACCTCACAAGGGAATGTAATGCTCATAGTGCTGGTAAAAGAAGTGTTCAGGGTGAAGGATCAGCAATAGGTTGTATCCCATCAGGCACCATTGCAACTTTGCAGTTTTTCTGCCATTTGGAATCAGCTGTTCATCGCAAACCTCCACTTTGAACAGCCAGATTTTATGTTCATTAACCATGCCTTATAGGCAGCCTTATTCTGAGGTTTTGACGGGACCGGCCAGCCCTAATTTCATAGGGAGCAGCAGGGCTATCAGAATGGCCAGGATCATCATCAAGTTCACTCTCTGCTCCCCCCCTCCCCGATAAGGCACAACTGCAATCTGTTAGGTCTATGTTAGAGAGGTGTCTCCCATCTCCCAACAAAAACCTCAGTAGCTGCAGTAATACTGCAGTTAAAACAACTTTTGAAAGCCCAGGCTGCCTCTCAATCTGGTCCCAAGGAAACCTCAGAAACAAGAAGGCTTTGAAAAACATCCTAGTGGAGACTAGGGACAAGAAGCAGGCAATGCCTACCATGTCCACAAAAGGGGACAGGAGGGCAGCTAAGAAAACCTTTCAGTCATCACCTTCCAGTCGTCCCTCAAATAGTTTTGGCAGATCCATAGATTTTCACTCTTTCAGATCCACCTGCCTTAGAGCAAGCTTTCCTCTTTGCTTCCCCCAAACTCTCTGCCTTCTACCAATTGCAGGAGAGGTTATCAGGCACCAAGGATGGGGACAGGGAGCAGTTCTGATAGCTACCTGCCTCCACTAAGAGCAAACTCCTTATCTTTCAAAACACTTGGGCACTGACAACCATAGGACAGGTGAGTCCGGCCCATGATTACCCAAGGTTATACCATTGAGTTCAGCCAGATCCTCCTCAGTAGGTTTCTGCCCTCTCCAGTACCAAAGAGCAGGCAAAAGAAACACATTCACATCCAGGCAATCAGGCACCTCCAGATCAAGGAGATAGAACGGGGGCCTTCATCAGAACATTTCTCAGGAGTTTACTCCACCTTCTTAATGATCATGAAGAAGGGAGGGGACTTCAGGTCCATCTTGGACTTAAAACATACAAATGCTTTAAATGTGAACAAATGCTTCCACATGGAATCGCTGTACTCCATCTGGCAGGCTCTGCAAATGATCAACTTCCTAGTATTCCTGGATCTTGCAGAAACATATCAACACATTCTTGTTGTGGAGGGGAGCAGATATTCTTCTGGGTTGCCTTTGAACAACATTATTTTCAATTTTGGCCCCTGCATTTCGGCCTGGCCTCAGCTGCAAGGATATTCACGAAAGTTAACTCACCCGAGATTTCATGGAATACATCTGGATGATGTGCTTTTGAAAGCCACATCCTTCTAGGGGGTTCTACATAATTGCCCACAGGCCCATGGTTTTCTGATAAACACCAAGAACAGCCAGCGGGTTCCATCATAGTCCATTAGCTATCTGGAGGCTCTGAGACACACTGTCAAGGACACGATTTATACCTCAGGGGAGAGACAAAGTAACCTCAGGGCAGAATCACAGAGGATATGGTATTTTTCCCTAAGTATCTCTCATGGCCAGGCTCCTAGACCTCATGATCTTGGTCAAACACATCGTGCCTTGTGCCAGATTTCACTCAAGCCCCCTCCAGTGGTTCCTGCAACCGTATCAATCCATCACTGCAACTTGTAAATTTCTGTTGTTGCACCTTCCACTTCAGGTTAGGTACTCCCTAACATGGTGTTCTCACCAGACCAATCTTCACAGGAAATTTCCATTCTCAGAGTTGCAACACATCACTGCCAGACTTTGAATACATTGTCAGGGGACTGTAGCTCAGGACTTTGGAATCACAAAGAGAAGGGTTATTGTGTGTCTTCAAGTCATTCTAACTTATGGTAACCCTATCAAAGAGTATTCTGGGGCTGAGAGTATGTGGCTCACTCAAGATCATCCAGTGGGTTTCCATGGCCGAATCAAATCCTGATCTCCAGAGTCATAGTCCAGTGTTCAAACCACTATGCTATGTTGACTCTCAAAGAGAAGGGACACAACATCAACTGGTTGGAGTTGAGAGCAGCCCACTTAGCTCTCCTCCACTTCATCCCATGCTCAAGGGGAAACATGCTGATTCTCACAGACAACAAAACCACACATTACCATCACTGAGAAGGGGCATAGGATTTGAGCTTTATTGCTGAGACTGGTCCGAATGTCACAATTTTCTAGCTTCTCTCGATTACTATATTTAGTAGCAATAGTGTCTCGGGCCGCTAGAGAATTCCAGATTGTCTGGAGGATTTAGCAGTTTGATCAATGTCACCTGGAGCGGCCCTGAGAGCAGCTAGAACAGCTGTGGCGACCTTGGAGAACTGTCTTCCTCCGCAGCCTTTCTTTTCCTTGAGGCTGCTGTTTCAAATCAGAACTGGAATCAGCTAGCCACTCATCTCCCTCCCCACATGCTGGAGCTGATTATAGTCTGGGAGCGGATATTCAGGTTGTGTGGGGACAGGGAAGGTATGGCAGCAACAGAGCAAACAAATGTTACAAAAGAAGGAGGGATCGATGTTTAATATCTATCCCTCCTTCAGTTTGCTCTGTTTCCCAGGATAACTTGGAGAGCGTGCCAACTATTCCACTGACCCTCAACCTGCTTCTCTGCAATGCCAGGTCGGTCAAGAATAAGACTCATATCATCCACGATCTTTTAGTGGATGAGGCGGCCGACCTGGCATACTTTACTGAGACCTGGCTGGAGGATGCCAGCTCCGCGATATGGGCGCAGGCTCTCCCAGCTGGGTACTCAGTCAGTGAGTAGGTGAGGGAAAGTGGACGGGGGGCGGCGGCATAGCCTTGGTCCATAAGAATACCTTAACCGTGATCAGAAAGCCTATCTGGAAGACGACTCACATCGAGTGTATGTACCTTAGCCTGAAGACCAGGGATAGTTTAGGGATTCTGTTAGTATACCGGCCACCCCGTTGCTTAACAGACTCCCTGACCAAGCTGACTGCCCTGGTTTCTGAGTTTTTGTTGGAGTCCCCCAGACTTTTAGTCTTGGGGGATTTCAACATCCCACTCGAGACCAGTTTGCAAGATCTATCTGGTGCAGCTCGGGAGTTCATGGATACCATGACAAACATGGGCCTATCCCAGCTGGTCGACGGGCCCACGCATTGTGCTGGTCATACCCTCGATGTGGTCTTTAGTACGGAGCAGGAATATCCATGGGCGGAGGTCAAAAAAACCTCCGCTCTGTCATGGACGGATCATTTTCTGATCAAGGCGGAACTAAGGGCTATTGCTCGCCCCCCCCCCGGGGGTGGCGGACCCATTAGAATGGTCCGCCCTCAAAGGCTAATGGAACCTAGCGGTTTCCAGAAGGCCTTAGAGGGTTTAATGGTTGGCAATGCCGGTGATTCTGTTGAGGCCTTGGTGAATACCTGGAACACCGATCTCACCAAGGCTATTGACACAATCGCTCCCAAGCGTCCTTTCCGGCCTGCTTCAAATCATAGGCCCTGGTATACAGAGGAGCTTAGGAGGATGAAGCGAGCCGGACAACGACTAGAGCGCGAATGGCAAAGGACTCGTCTCTTATCCGACAGAACTCGCCTTAGGAAGCATCTTGATTCATATAGGGAGGCTTTACACGCAGCGCAGAAATCCTTCTGTTCTGCATGTATTGCGTCTGCAGAGTCTCGCCCTGCAGAGCTGTTTAGCGTGGTGGGGGAGTTGACGAAGGTTTCTCCTGCGCCAAACCCCCTACTTAACCCAGCGACAGCTTGCTGCGAGGCATTTAACATCTACTTTGCAGATAAAATCTCTCGGATAAGAGCCGACTTGGACGCCAGTGTTTTGGCAGAATCCGCAGACGAGGTATCCAGCAACTCCGTTGATGGCATTTTACTGGATCAATTGCAATCTGTGAGTACCGATGACGTGGACAAGCTGCTCGGAATGGTGAGGAAGACGACTTGCCCCCTCGATTTATGTCCATTGTGGCTGGTCGTCCGGGGGGGGGGACGCATTGAAGGTGTTCCTTTGGGACACAATCAACGCGTCATTCAGGGAAGGTAATGTTCCATCTTGTTTAAAGGAGGCGGCGGTTAGGCCACTCCTGAAAAAGCCTTCCCTGGATCCCCTGGATAGAAACAACTATAGACCAGTCTCCCTGCTCCCTTTTTTGAGCAAGGTGATCGAGAAGGCAGTTGCTTCACAACTCTAGGCAGTCTTGGATGAAACCGATTATCTCGACCCATTTCAAACCGGCTTCAGGACAGGATTTGGAGTGGAGACTGCCATGGTTGCTCTGACCGATGACCTCCGCTTGGGCATCGACAGGGGTAGTGTGACCCTGTTGGTGCTCTTGGATCTCTCCGCGGCCTTTGACACCATAGATCATGCCATCCTCTTAGACCGCCTGAGGGAGTTGGGAATTGGACGCACTGCTTTGCAGTGGTTCCATTCCTTCCTCTCGGGCAGATCCCAGAGGGTGAGGCTCGGGGACAGTTGCTCCTCTAGAATAGAGCTTAATTGTGGTGTCCCTCAGGGCGTCATCCTGTCCCCGATGTTATTTAATATCTATATGAAGCCGCTGGGTGAGATCATTCGGAGGCATGGAGCACGGTGTCTTCAGTACGCTGACGATACCCAGATTTATCTCTCCATGACTAGATCATCGTCTCAGACCTCAGATGGCGTCTCTCCTCTTAATGACTGTCTTAGAGCGGTAATGGATTGGATGAGGAAAAACAGATTGAAGTTGAATCCAGACAAAACGGAGGTACTCACAGTTACAGACCCGAAACCAGATCTGGGAATACAGTCTCCAGTCCTGGATGGAGTCACACTCTCCTCTAAGGACTGTGTTCGCAGCTTGGGGGTTCTCCTTGACTCGTCGCTTCACATGACCAATCAGGTAAATGCGGTGGTCAGGAGCGCCTGTTATCAGCTTCGGCTGATACGGCAACTGCGCCCTTATCTGGATATGAGGGATCTGGAAGCTGTGGTACACGCTCTGGTAACCTCTCGTTTGGATTACTGTAACGCACTCTACATGGAGCTACCCTTGTGCCTAACCCGGAAACTTCAACTGGTGCAAAATATGGCAGCCAGATTAATTACGGGAACATCTAGGAGGGAGCACATAACACCAGTGCTGAGATCCCTCCACTGGCTGCCAATTAGTTTCCGGGCACAGTACAAGGTGTTGGTTTTGACCTTTAAAGCCCTACATGGCTTGGGTCCATCTTATCTTAGGGACCGCCTCTCCCCGTATGATTCCCCCCGCGCCCTGCGGTCCTCTGGGAGGAACCTGTTACAGCCAATAAAAACTAGGCTGTCCCAGAGCTCCCAGAGGGCCTTTTCTGCTACCGCTCCCAGACTGTGGAATGGCCTGCCGGACGAGATTCGTCTCATTACTACTCTTGCTGCTTTAAAAAGGCAGTGAAGATGGATCTTTTCCGGCAGGCCTTCCCAGAATAATATCTGTCCGTTGGGGGTGGAGACTTGCTTCATTGGTCTGCTGATTCTTAGTTGCTGGTTCACAATTTTAACTTTATTGTTGTTTTAATATTTTCTTGGTTTAATCTTGTTTTAAGGGGTTGAGTGGGTGGATTATGTGAGGAGGGAATATTTTAACTTGTGATATTTTAAAATGTTGTAACCCGCCCCGATTGCCGTGCAGAGGGGCGGGCTATAAATAAAACTTATTATTATTGTATTATTATTACATTGCCAAACAAGGAGGGTCCAGGTGTCAATCCCTTTACAGGGAAGCAGTTCTGATGTTACAGTGGGCTGAGAGAACAGTCCTGTCCCTTTCAGCCCATCATGTGCAGGGAATAATCAACTGGAGATCAGATTTGGCACTTTGACTGCAGACATGTTTGTGTCCTCAACAAATAACAACCTCCCCACGTTTTTCACCAGGTTTTTGTGTCCAAGAGCAAAGGGCACAAATGTCCTACAGTACCAGTAGCTGAAGGTTTTCCTGTATCTCTTCCCTTCCTCTCATCTTCAGATTATCAGGTGGGTGAGGGAAGAGAAGGGTCAAATAGTGGTTCATGAGACTTTTGCTTTGGACATCATGTGCCTCCCACTCAAGCTGGACTCAACATCCCCTTTGGCATCCAGAGACTTGGCTCGGGCTACTTGCCTGGAGGTTGAACTGGAAGCTCTGAAAAAATGTAGTTATACAAACTGTGATTAACATGCTTCTCTCAACTTGCAGGCAGTCCACAGCAATTATTTATATGGTCATATGGAAGGTTTTTTTAGGGTGTGCAAAACCAAGTCCTTCCAGCATAATAGGGTATCTGCCTTGCACCTCCTGGCCTTTCTGCAGAGGGCTGGCCTTTAAAGATGCAGGCTGCTGCACTGTCCTCAGTTCTGTTTAATGTCCAAGGAGCCCCACTTTCTTCTCATCCATGTGCACAGAAGTTCATTAGGGCTACTACTATCTTATTTCCCCCAGTCAGGCACTGCTTCCCATCTTAGAGCTTGTCATTAGTTTTAAAACAACTCACAAAACATCAATTTGAGCCTCTTAGAAGGTTCCCCTGAGGCTTCTCGCCTTATGGCCTTTCTGGTAGCTACCACTTCTGCTCGCTGTGCATTGGCACTGGCAGCTCTTTTGGTTAGGGAGTACCTTTGTACCTTTACTGAGAACTATTATGTTAGTCTCCATTCTGACCTTCCTTCATGCCTAAAGTGCTTTCTACCTTTAACCTTTTACAAGAACTCGTTCTTCCCTTTCTGCCCAAACCCATCACATCCTCAAAAGAAGTTATGATACAATCTGGATGTGCAAAAATTTTATATTTGCCAGACCAAGCCTTTTTGTCATTGTGATTTCTTGTTTGTGTCCAGCCTCATTAGAATGTAAGGTGGCTTGTTCCACAATATCCACCTGGATGAAGGCATGCACCCTGATGACATGCAATGTCGCTAAGGTGCCTTGCCCATTTAATGTCATGGCATACTCAACCAGGGAATCAGCCACATCAGCAGCATTTTGTCCACTAATGTTCCGATCATTGACATATGTAGGACAGCCACCTGGAGTGCTCCTTCTTCCTTCACCATTACCATATTAACAAGTTCAGAAATAGCAGATGCCACATTTGGGAGAAGAGTCCTGCAGAAGGCGATGATTAGATGCAGTTACATTTCTCTATTATAAAGCAGATAAAGGGCTTGCATGTGCCCCATATGTGGATTCCTCCCCTCATCAGCCCAGATAATGCTGAATTGAGTACTGACTGTGAAGTTGCATTCTGGGTTTTGAAAGGAGGAATGACTGCTTTGTCTTGTTTTCCTTGGGAATGTGATCGGCCCTTCCTTTCCTTCCTATTTTTCTTATGTGCTGGGCTAGTAAGAGAACTGGTCTTGTGAACAACTGGAAGGTGGGACCTGCAAAAGTCTGGTTTTGTTGTTTGGCTATTGCAAGACTCATTGGTTCTTCCTGCCTGTCTCTGGTGGTGACAGAGAAACCCAAGTTGTGTGGATTCCTCCTCCCAACAACTCAGGATGCACCTTCACAGTAAGTATCCAATATGGCAGTCCCCACATCCTTGACAACTTTGTAAGAGACTGTGGAGCACAACCTGATTTTATTGTATGCTACTGCATTGGTGTACCTAAGCACTGGTGCTCCAAACTAGGCATTACAATAAATGTTTAATAACTGTGAAAAACAATTGTATATGTAGCAGTCATTATTCTTTATATTATATATTATAAATTTTAAACAAGCAACAACTTAACATTCTGCATCCCCTTTTGCAAAGTCTTATTAGCAAGCCAGTATTATGGGGAAAACGAGAGAAGTTTGCTTTTCATTTTGGGAATGAAGAATAAAATATATAGTTGTCATTTTCTTGTTCAAAATCACATATTTGTCATAATGTCATTTAAGCTTTGAAATAACAAAAAGGAAAAGGAAATCTAGGTTTGGATGAGGACAGGGTGGGTCACAGAAAGACAAAGAGTCACAAAAGTAATGCTTTACATTCAGCATACTGTTTTCTCCTTAATAATCCTCCCTGCCTGCCCATTTTGTGATTACCTTGTAAATAAATACATGGAATAGGCCATGCTGGATAGGCCTTGAGCATGTCGTGCAATCTCATTTTCTGGATCTTCCCATTTCTCCATCTCAGAGTCAACACAGATTGCCAGTTTATGCAGTTCTAAGCCTAATTTCCCAAGTTTGGTTTGTTCCTGAAAATGACATAAGAGTTATTCCCTTTTGTTTAATGTATTATACAGGCTAATAACTAGTATAAATATGTATCGGTCGATACAACAAGCATCTTACCTCACTGTCAAGTCTCACTGGCTTTAAGGCTTTCAAGTTTGAATTATGTTTCTGTTAAAAAATAATAATAAAAGTTTACTGAATGAGATCTGATTCCAAATAGACCACTAATCTAAGTTTCAGAGTCCACCAAATATTGTCACAAATGATGTATAACAGACTAGACCGAGGTCAATGAAGTAATATGGTGGTGGATTAATTTTGGAAGAAACCAACTGCTCTTTTGCTTTCATGAACTTGCTTCCTTTTAAAATATCTGCAGCACAATTGATGGTTCATTGCACATGACATTTATGTCTTATAGTACTTGCCAAGTACTATTTTAGTTACAAATATGTGAAGTTGCCTTATACAATGTCACAACATTTAGCTTAGCATTGTCTACTCCGGCCTTGTTCAGTCCGGCACCCTAGATGTGTCAGATGACAACTTCCATCATCCTCAGACATCACTGTGCTGTCCATGCTGGAAGATACTGTAGGCTGTAATCCAGCATGTCTGGAGGTTACCACATGGCCAAAAGCTGATCTACTCTGAGTTGGAGTGGTTCTCCAAAGCCTCAGAGAGGTCATTCATATCATCTACAACCAGGCATTGTTGTCAAATGGACAATGCCAGCAACTTCATCATGAGTCTTTAGGAAGTTGCTACCCAGAATAGAACTGTCACACAGGAAGGTGTGTTGTGTCATTGTGAAAAACCGATCTGCTGGGTTGTGAACTAATACAATGACCTTCTTGTGAAGCCTATGTTAAACAGAAGTAGCATTCTGCAGCAGTCACCTGTATTACTTGACTCAGTGAAATTGAGCTTTAAGACAACCTTCCTTCTTACCAATTTTCTCTATCTTCACAGGAATATTAACTATTGAATTATGATTCGGTGCACACTGTGCTGCACTTGGGATGGGGGGGAAGGCTCAGCTTGAATGAGAATAATCTTTATACTTCATTTCTGTCAATTTTTTTCTATAATGGGGAGTGCCACAACAGAGTGGATCAAATGCTTGAAACTTTATCTTCCGTGCTCGCTTTGGCAGCACATATACTAAAATTGGAACAATACAGAGAAGATTAGAGAGAAACTTTATCTTCTAAGGCTGGTTTATGCCAATAAAAGTATCACTGTTTTGTGGATTTTGTTGCATTTTCCCACATGAATGCTGTAACCCAAGAGTTAATAAAAGATAGCTAGAGCCATGTCTAAAATGTCCTCAATGCCACACACCATGGGCCAAAACAGAATCAAGTAATACTGCAGCTAGTCTCTTAACAATATTTCCAATGGTCTCTTTTCTGTTATAAAACACCAACCAAAACCAACCAACTAAAGACAATATATATAATGTATTGCAATTTATGGCTGTAAGTGAAGCAATATCCTTTTATTCAGAACAGTGCATGTAAAGAGTGTTTCTTTTCAACATTTAAAATAAATGTAAAAGGTTCTTACAAAGTGAATATATTTATTTATTTGCATTAGGAACTCCCAAGTTGTTACCCTCCCTGTTAAGTTCTATTTTCCTTTTGGCCTGGCTACTGCCATTTCCTCACAGATAAAATACACATAGGCTTCTTGATTTCACAAAGAGGCCAAAATAAAACTAGTGTTGGTAACTTAGATCAGCTGCTTAGTTATGTCTGCATAACTAAATAATGTCTCTTGGCCTCACACACAACCAGCCTGCAGCCCACTTTAAGAGCCAGCCATTGGGCAAAGGAGGTCTGTTTAGCTTCCACTTGGGGATAAGGAGGATAACATTTTCACCTTTCTCTTGCCAGTGAATGAAACTACAAGGACCTGCAACAATGGTCCTACTTCTGATTGTCATGGCTTTGCTCGATGAGGAAGGGATAGTTAACGACATCTCTTTGTGTCCCAGTCAGATGCTGAACACATCTTCTTTGCCCAATCCAATGGCTGGCTCTTAAGGTGGGCTGAGGTGACATTTGCTTAGTTTAGCAGTAAGACTACACAGTTTTACTAAATACAAATCAGTTATGGATCTGTAATTCTAGGTTATGAAACCATAACTATGATGCTGAATACCAGCCTGGATTGTTAAAATTATGCTGTCTCCTGTTCACAATAAGGGCATGACATAAATATAGCAAGAATTAAAAATAATTTCTTCTTATTACTCTACCTTGAAAAAGATACAGAGCAAACAGCTGGAAAGGTGAGATATACACCGTTTTCAGAAAAACAAAGTACGACAGGTTGCCAGATGGTTACAGTTGCCAAGCATAGTATGATGACCATATTTAATTTTCTTAATGGAAGGTGAGAGACTAATATACACATTGTCACAGACTGTTTCTCATCTTCAGCAGTCTATGCATAAAATAATCAGTTTAAGTAAAGACCAATAATTTAATTAATGAAAGCAGCAGTTAGTTGTTATTAGAATATTATCCTGCTAGTAAATTTCCTATTAGGTGACTGGTTGCAGTGTGAACAGAGTGTTTGACTGGACTGGCCTTTGTTCTGATCTTGGATAATTCTTATGTTCTTTAAGACTGACAGACAGATGATGGAGCAAATTTGTTTTCTGTTACTCCAGGGGGTAAACACTGAACGAGTGAATTCAAATCACAAACAAAAGGACCTAAATTTTTAAGAATTTCCTGATAGTCAACAGCAGAAAAGACTGCATCAGGAGATCTGAGCTCTTGTTCATTTGAGCTTTTTAAGCAGAAGTTGAATAGCCACCTACTGTGGTGTTAGTGATGGATTTCCTGTACTGACAGAGAGGTTTACTAGATGATCTTTTGAGATTTCTTCCAGTTCTATGAATGGGGCGCTCAGAGACTTCCTCTTAGCATTACAGCAGGCTTTCCACATTCGCTGGAGTTAGGGGTGCAGGACTCCCATGAAAGAAACTGCAAATAACTCCCACCCCACTATATTTTTAGCTGAGAGAATACCTCTCTAGGAATCTCTGGTCCTCCAGTGTAATTCTATGGTCAACATCGCCAGATGCTGACCACAGAATTGTGCCCAGACTAGTCTTCTCTCAAGGAATTGCTAGGTTCTCTAGTGCAGCTTTTGGTGAAAGTTGACAACAGAGTCGTGTTGGAGGACCTAGAGATTCCTAGAGAGAACATATTAATCAAATCCATGAATAATCAGATCCACAAAAGTCAAAGCTGCAAATGTGGAGGGCTGACTGTATTTCATAACCCTTCCCTGAGTTGCAGGTAGGGTAGGAGGGCATTCCAGAGATATCCAGAAACTTAATCAATGTTTGCAGAATGCAAGCTGCATTTACTAATGTTCCATAAAGGTTTGTCCATCTTTCATATTCTGATTTAGTGAGTGAATACATAAATGAAAATAGGTTTCTCTGTTAAGCACAGGCACAGTGATATGATGCTGGGTACTTGAGGTTGTACATGGGAAAGTAACAAATTAATTTTTCAGCATAAGAAAAGGTAAAGACAACCAATTCTGCAAAAAGGAACTTACCCCTGGCCTGGGTAGTGACAGGTAGGCACGCTTTTCCCCTATGGACAACACACCAAAAGTAGTCATGTAGATTTCATACATGCCCTCAAATTGTTTCATTTCTTGAGGCTGTGCAAAAATCTTTTTCTTACAAAAATCACCTACCTTCAATTATTCCTCTTCATAGACCACACAGGACTTGTGTTCTGCCATTTTGCTTTCAGTATAAAAGAGAATTTCTACTATTGTTAACATCTGTAACTCTTGGAAGTCTCGGCAAGTAGAATGGAAACCCCACTATTCCAACTCTAGCAGTTTTAAAATCTTCCATACAAACCTATATGAATTTGCCAGAGTCTTAAGAGACACAAGGGAGGACTTTCTCTCCATCCCACCACCCTTACAGACTTGCTTGGGTGAGGGCATGGGACTTCTCAATGGTTGCTCCCACCCTCTGGAATGCCTTTCCACAGGAGGCTAGGCTGGCCCTTTCCCTGATCTCCTTTTGTGGGCAGGCAAATATCTTTTTGTTTAAGCAGGCTTTTAATGTGTATTTTCTCTCAGGGAGGCTTCATATGGGGATGTGCGCATTATTTTTAACTTTTGTGTTTTTAAAATAATTTTTATGCGGTTTCAATGTGATTATTTTAAATTGTTTTTAAAATCCTATTGTTAGGTTTTCATTTATTCTTTTTGGAAGCCGCTTTTAAATCACTCAATCCATCAATCTTTCTGAATGTGTATGTGTGGGGTTTTATATTTAAAGAAAGCCCACATTGTAAGAACTAGTACAACAGTCAAGAGGATGAGCTGTGAACCAAAAAATCCTTGGTTTAAAATTTAGCTTAATTTCTGAACTTACAAAAATAACCTCCACCAAGCCAGGATGCAGAAAGCCTCAACCCTTCATCCAAAATATTTTCTATTAGCAGAATGTCATAAAGTAAAACAGTGAAGTATTTTAAGAGTACAGAAGCAATTTAAATGGCAGTACTGAAATGACAATACTGAAGCACTTCAAAGGATGCAATAAAAGCTCAACACAAACTGCATACAGTACTTTCAAGGCTTGTTCTGCTGAAATCAATGTCAGCATATACTATTCTAATAGAACCAATGGGACTTTGAATTACTGTACTTGAATTCTTCTGATGGCTCCAGTATTATTGTGTTACAGGAACCGCCTTTCCAATTTTTTTTTTTAATGAAGCATTGGGTAAATTCTGGTATCATGGCAAAGCTTATCACACTAAACTGTTTAGATCTCAAACTGCAGTTTGACCTTTTAAAACACAATGGTGT
This sequence comes from Phrynosoma blainvillii, assembly GCA_026167975.1. NCBI lineage: Eukaryota > Metazoa > Chordata > Lepidosauria > Squamata > Phrynosomatidae > Phrynosoma > Phrynosoma blainvillii. Next base: position 135,730,734 of record JANUYF010000004.1, on the reverse strand, counting down.
TTTAAATCTACACGTTTGTTCAGTATCCATATGCTCACTGCTACTATTTCTGGGGTTCAATGGCCTATGGTGATGGTGAAGCTGTCATCTGTCATGGTTTGTAGATTCAGAGCTCATAACAAATCAGTCTTTGTAATTTCAAATCAAGTCATGGTTTCTGATCATGGTTTTATGGTTGGCTACAGGCCAAGCTTGCTACTTCAGACATTATGCAAAGCCACTGATAAGCTATCTATGCTGATAGTTCAAAAAGAGGCAGATGGTTACAAGTTGAAATGTGTATCCCTGGCTTCCCAAAATCATATGGACATTATTAGGAGGATTCTGGGGGGTTCTGGATGAGCTAGAGCGGCTTGGCATTCAGCTTGGAAATATTTCTCATGCTGCTTCAGAGACTAGGACATGAAACTGCACTCTCCTCCTTGGGAGGTTTTTCAACAGCTTGGAGGGGCATCACTCAGGATTGCAGTGGATTTCTACAGGGTGGGTGGATTAGATAGAATCCTAGCCAATACTATGATTTTGTCTAACTCATACATGTTATTTAACAATTCACCTGCTCACTACAGATGAGCAAGAATTTGATGCAGGCACCTTCATGGACTTCCACACAGGTGATTGAGGCTGCTGCCACACTGCAGAATTAATGCTGTTTGACATCACCAATTGTCATGCTTCATCCTAGGGAATCCTAGGATCTGTAGTTTGCTGTGGCACCAGAACACTCTGACAGAGAAGGCTATGTATTTCACAAAACTACAAATCCCAGGCTTCCATAGCATTGAGCCAGGAAAGTTAAAGTGGTGTCAAAATGCATTTATTCTGCAGTATAGAAGCAGCCTAAGTGAGTTGTAAAGGAAAGACCTTGGTTTCTATGCTTTCTGTGGGACAAGGAAGGTTGCTTCTTCTTTGACCATCTTGGAAATACAGTAGGTCTCAGGTGGAGAAAGGAGGAATTGGTCTGTCCCTCTGCCTTCTAAGTGGATTGGCACTGAAGGCAGATATTTCTACTAATCTGGTACAATGCAAAAGAAATGGGCATCTCCTGACTCTTAAATTCAAAAAGCCAAGGACTCTGAATGCACTGTGGAAAGGACAGAACATATGTCGTAAAGAAAGGGGAAGAGCAAACCAGAACTGGAGGCGGCTGAGAACATTTGGGGGGGGGGATGCTGAGTCAGTGCTGAAATAATACCAACTGCACTCCTGCTTCTCCCATAAAGTAAAGAGAACACAAATTAAAGTTGAGCCAAACTGTTCATTGTAAAAATACACTTCATTTATTAGAAAGTGTCCAGCACATTTGGGTTGCTCTTCGTTCTTTAACCACCACCAAAATCACAAAATATTTGCCCCACAAATATTAAAAACATACCTTTCCCATCTACATCCCAAATATCAAGCCCAAAATTTGTAATGTGGCATTTTTAAAAAAGTACATTACTGTAAAAATATAATGTTTATAAATTAAGAGATGAGCTGTAGGGGACTAGCCCACAAATAAAAGAATAGGGTAGAGCTGGGTGATGGCATGTATCTCCTCATGATTCTAGTTTTGCACGAATTCTTCACTGAATGCCAAGTAACCATTTATTGTAATATAAGTTGTCAAAATATAGCCAATTATTTTAGAAGGCTACTCCCTCCCACATTCTCCTTAAGGGTTACATTTAGATCATTTGAAATGCACAAAAGGTCAACAAAATTTAACTGCATAGTATATATACATTTCCTAAATCTATATAGAATACATAGAAAACATTTCATTGATAATGTTATACAATATAGTTTAAAGTGTAACATCATTTTACCAACAAGGTTTAAGGTCATTTAGGCGTAGCTCCTAAAATGGAAAGGTGTGCTTTGGGTTTAAATTCCAATTTAAAAGAAATTTAGAGAAATATTCATTCTACTGTCTTCTTCTGGGGCAATGGGTATCTCAGCTAAGATAAATTAAATGCCTACGCCTACCTCATGCTTTATATAGAAATTGTATTTGCCACAGCAATGCAATGGGTATAACCCATGCTCAATGTATTGTGGCACAATATTGTCTGATCACAGTTCTTCTCTGTGTGTCCACTGGAGATATATTACACATATCCAGCTACTTTTCATTTTGGGTCTTGATCTAGATGTCCCTCTAGAATTAACAGGATTTACTTTACGCTTGAATAGCCATCTCTACCAATTAGTACTTAAACACAACAGACTTTCTCTGAATAGCAGCTCCTATGTTTACTGGGGAAAACATATATCTGTCCATGGACATTTGTTTCTGTGAATTGGAAATAGTTTCTTTGCCTAAAGACACAAATCACAATCAGTCCCCTTTGTGTTAATGTTGCTTCAGCTTTTTCAGAACTCCAGTCTGAGGCCCATCAAACAGAAATAAGGCCCCAAGAAGAGAAAGAAGAAACTCCTTGTCAAATATGCTAGTTGTGCTTTTAAAGATAATTCAGCAATACCAAAGAGGGGAAAACAGCACAGATAAGACAGAAACACATTTTCCTTATGCTATTTCCAAAGAGCACTTACTCATGTTTCTCAAACCTACTTTACCATTTGCATCTAATTTTTATCTTAAATATATCAATTAGATCAAGAGTCTGAAACAGGAGAAGCAGAAAAATGTGTAGATTTAAATAGGAAAGGGAGAATTTCTTCCATTTTTTACAACCATAGAACGCATAATGACAAATGGCTGGCCTTCTATTGCAGTACAGTGGCAAGGCTAGATAACATCCAGTTATTTAAACCCGAACATCTGGCAGGAAATAAAACTCTCCTTCAACCTGAGTTGGATTAATCTCTCTGCTAAGGATGCTACAGATATCTATTAGAGGAACATAGATCTTGTGCCTTTAATAGTTGTATGTAAAAAGGAGAAATTTGGTAGATGCCACTTAATGCTACACCAGCAGCACTGCAAAGAAACTGTAGTTGCTGAAATTCTTCTATACCTCTCTTAAGAGCACAAAAGCTCTGTCCTGGTGCTCCTACAGGATAATATAGCAGAGATGCATACCATTTGATCAAATTCTGACACAGCTGTCTTTTCCATCCTATTCCTTTTTAAAAGTGCCTCCTGTATGTTTAGCATTGCCTTATTTCATTCACACAAAGAGTGGGAAAAGGGGGGCTACAAAACTGTCTAGGGACTGTATGTGAGTGAATTGGACAATATACACAAGCTAGTTAGTAATCACTCTAGGGAAAAACGGCAAAGCAGAGTTTCATGAGGCGAGAAGAGGAATATTTTCTTTTCCAAATCAGCTTTACCTCTATCTTCAACCTGTCTGAACAATACCCATGAAAGAGAAAGACCTCAGATTGCAATTCAGCCTTAGGCCTATATTTTTTTAATCATGCCCTGGTGTCTCACAAGTAGACCAGTCCAAAATAGTTAGCATATAGTGGTTCCAGGTCCTCCGAAAGGCAACAGATTATGAATTGGGGGCACACCAAGATAAATGCAGCCCTCCTTTTTGGCACATTGCAGTGCCGTTATTGATTCAAAGCTACTATTATATGCCTGATTTTGTCAAACCTAACTTCCTTTTTTGCCCTGAGTGATTGTTTTCAATAAAAGACACAACTGAATAAATACATCAAACATTACATTTCTATAACATGAAGAATGGCACAATTCAATGAGAAAATTTCCTCCATAAAAACTGAAAAGCCAAAGAGACTCTTCTTCAGAAAATCAAATTATGCTTATAAATGAAGTCTCCTGACAAATAATACTTCAGTGCCTTGGGCAAGTACATTAAGAGACAAATCTTAACTTTTACATTTTCTTTTCTACATGTTATACAAATACCAGGTGACTTACCAACCACAGAAAATAGGCCAAAAGTTGTGTAGAGTCATCAGAGAGATCCCATCCAAGCAGAAAGGAGAGCAGTTTAAAAATCAAATAGCTACATTCACTACATTGTGAAGTGAGTAGAATGAAAGCAGATAGTACAGAAATAAAGGGTGTTTCTTTTACAAGAACACTGGACAGTTCTGGTCGGACTGAAAGAAAGCCTCTTTATAACTCCCTCACAAAAATGTTTTAACTGCTTTGTGTTACCATTTATTCTTTGAAGTTAATTTATTGCTGCACTGCCATGAAAGCAAGGTTTACACAATAACTTCATTGTATAATATACTCTATTCCTCTAGAATAGTGGCTTTCAAATCACAATGTCCTAGGGCTCCTTAGAAGTTTATCAGGACTCCCCAATGTTGGCCAAGCTGTCCCCAAAGCTCTTCCTTCACCAGCTGCTAGGCATGAGCTTTCCCATCGCACCCAACTGTCCTGTGGCAAAGTGCAGGAATTCCAGTACTAACATAGAGAGAACTTACTGAATTGTCAAATCAAAGTAGAAAGGACTCCTTGAGGTGTTCAAGGCTTGAAAACCACTTCTCTACAAGCATTAACTATGGGCATAATTAAGCAAGAACAAACTCTCTTTTCAAGTGTTCCATGGCAGTCTCGGGAGGGGGAGGGGGGCTCAGTAAAATTAAAGTTACAAAAGGCTCACTCTCAGCATGATACTCAATTTCCTTGCAAAACAAAAGACTAGATGGATTCAGAATCATTATCTAAACACTTAAGAACTGCTCCACACTTCATGCGGCATCATAGGTACACCAATGTTTGCTTAGCTAATAACTGTAATGGATACCTGCATGCTTCTGTAACCCAGGGGCGGGCAACCTTATTAATGTTGAGGACAGCCCTCCCTTAGAGCTGATCTGTTGCAAGCGGGGCTGCGTGTCACTAATGGATGGAGCCCATGGATACAGCCAAATTGCCAAATAGACACAGATTCATCTCTTCTCTCTCTCCCCCCACCCATCTCTCTTTGTCACCTCTTTGTCTCTTTCTTTCCCTCATTTCCTTCCCACTTAGCAGGCTGCTAGAGAAGAAACTGGTTACTTTTTCAGAGGCCTGAACTGATCATTTGCAAAAATGGCTTTTGAAACTAAGCAGAGGTCTGCAGGTTGATATTCTTGACAAGCTGACATAGTTTAAACACAACTCCAAGGACATACAGCATGTTCCTTGTTTGTGGAGCTTGATGCCCGCCCTCCAAACCTGTTTACACATTTTTAATGCAGCAAACACCAGGGTACCTGCCAAACTGCACAAAGTGGCTCCAGAGTGTCATTACAGATTTTGTGAAGTCTGCAGTTTACATTATAACTACAGCACTCAGAAAATGCGTGTGCTGTAAACTGGTAGCTTGTATTTAAGTACAGTAGGTTGTCTGTATCTCAGAACAGCCCTCTCACCTCGTCTTCCTTCAAACACGTCACTGATTTCTCTTAAGAGTAGGGACATATCACTCAGTTGGGACTCCCAAGCCTCACAGAACACATCCAGATTTTCTTTTGCAATTTTACTAGAAGGATACAGTGTCAGGGTTTCTGCAGCAGAGATTATCTGAAAGAAACAAAGCAGATCTTGCCTTGTAACATGAAGTTGCTAATCAACATCCATCCCCAGAGGCAAAGAACAAACAGTCTCTCATTTGTATTAAAAAAAGAAAAAGAAAAAAAAGAGCTGGCATAGCATTTGTTCAGCAAAGCCTTACAAACATTAAGGGATTTCACTGGAAGTATTTTGAGCAAATTTATTCTGAACAAATGGCTTTGTTAAAATGAGCGAAGTGAGAAAACTCACTTTAGTTATATTTTGAAGCATATTCCCATTAGATTTCAAAAATTAGAAGCAATTTAGGTACTTCTAAATGTTGTTCCACCTGAACTGTACTGTTGCCACGCAGTATTAGTTACCAAAAACAACCCTAAAGCAGTATTACTACTGAGATGTTCATGAAGAATCTAACATAAGATTCCCCAAAAGACAACACTATTATTACTCCAAAGCCTATTATGTTTTTTGCACTATTTTTGTTGTTGTTAACTGCCCCCGAATCGACCTCGACTCATGGCGACCCTATGGATGAGACATCTCCAAGACCCCTTTTCCACTGCTCTGCTTAATTCCTGCAACCCCTTAATATCCCTGGCCTCCTTAATAGAGTCCATCCATCTGGCATGTGGCCTTCCTCTCTTCCTACTTCCTCCACCTTTCCCAGCATTATTGTCTTTTCCAATGAATCCTCCCTTTTCATGACATGTCTGAAGTACAACAGTCTCAGCTTCCAGGGAGGTTTCTGGTTTGATCTGCTCTAGGACTCACTTGTTTGTCCTTTTGGCTGTCCATGGGATCCTCAGCACTCTTCCCCAGTACTACATCTCAAAGGAATTGATTTTCTTCCTATCATCTTTCTTAACCATCCAGCTCTTACATCCATACATGGTAATAGGGAGTACAATGGATTATATGACTCTAACTTTTGTGCTGAGTTGTATAACTTTGCATTTTAGAATCTTTTCTAGTTCTTTCATATCCACCCTCCCCATTCTTAGTCTTCTTCCGATTTCCTGACTGCAGTCCCCATTTCTATCAATTTTTGATCCCAGGTATGGAAATTCTTTTACTATTTCTATTTCTTTATTGTCTAAGTTGAACTTGTGAAGGTCCTCAGTGGTCATTGTTTTTGTTTTCTTTATGTTCAGCATTAAGCCTGCCTTTGCACTTTCTTCTTTGATCTTCCTTAGTAGGTGTTCCAGGTCTGTGAGGTTTTCTACAGTATTATGGTGCCATCTGCATATCTTAGATTGTTGATATTCCTTTCCTATTTTCACCCCTCCTTCTTCTGTGTCCAAGCCTGCTTTTTTTGTAATATGTTCTGCATACAAGTTGAACAGATAGGGTGAAAGGATGCAGCCTTGTCTGACTCCTTTGCCAATTGGGAACCCTTCTGTTTCTCCATGTTCTGTTCTGACAGTAGCCTCTTGTCCTGAGTACAGATTCCTCATCAGGAGTATCAGATGTGTTGGCACTCCCATGTCTTTAAGGGCATTCCATAGCCTTTCATGATCTATGCAGTCAAAGGCTTTGCTATAGTCTATAAAGTGCATGCTGATTTTCTTTTGGAATTCCCTGGTGCACTCCATTAGCCATCATATGTTTGCAAAGTGGTCCCTCATGCCTCTTCCTTTCCTGAACCCCTCTTGAACCTCTGGAATTTCTCTCTCCACGTATGGTTGGAGTCTATGTTGCAGGATTTTGAGCATGATTTTGCTTGCGTGGGAGATCAGTACTATGGTTCTATAGTTGCTGCAGTCTCTTGTGTCTCCTTTTTTGTTTATGGGGATGTATATTGATCACTTCCAATCTGTTGGCCATCATTTTGTTTTCCATATCTGTTGACATATGTTGGTTAGCACTAGAGTTGACTCTGTCAATGTGGATTGCAACAGTTCAATTGGAATATCATCTGTTCCTGGTGATTTGTTTTTCGCTATTTCTCTTATTGCAGCGTCTACCTCACTTTTTAGGATTTGGGGTTCAACTTCATATAGCTCTTCATTCCATGTGTCCTTCAATTTGCCATCTCTTTTGTATAATTCTTCTTTGTATTGTATCCAATGTCTTTTTATTCCTTCCTGGTCTTGAATTATGTTATTTTTATTGTCATAGATTGTCCCAGTCCTTGGTTTGAATTTTCCTTTGATTTCCCAGATCTTGTAAAATAGATCTCTTGTTCTTCCTTTTTTTGTTTTTGTCTTCTATTTCTCTGCATTGGTCATTATAGTAACTTTCTTTATCTTTCCGCACAAGTTGTTGTACTGTTGCATTCATAATTCTTAGTTTGTTCCTATCTCCCCTTTGTTTTTCTTCTTTTCTTTTCTTTATTGTTTGTAGTGTTTTTTCTCTTTTGTTTTGTTTATTGAAAGTGTCTGTCTGCATTCTTCTTTTATTCTTCTTTTATTGTTATCTTTTGATATATTTGCCAGCATTTTGATACATTTTGTTGAAGGAAAAGCCACCAATCACTGAAAGCTTCTATTACTATCAACAGAGGGGAGAACTTTGGTAACTACTTCTTGCTAGCTAGGTTGGAGTGTTTCGTTCTGATTTTACTAATGATTTGATTAAGGACTCCCTCTGGAGCTTTCTCCAAGGCCAGAGAAGTTATCTATTTACTTACACCTTCCTTCCTTCCTTTTTCTTTCTTTCTTTCTCTGAAGTATTTATGCCTCTTCATAGCTTTACGAGTCTCAGGGATCATATATTCAAAGGAGATACCATTATCACAAATATACAATGAGAATATCTTTTTTTGCATCAGAAAGTTAAAAAGTTAAAAAAAAACTTTTTTAAAAACTTTTTTAAAAAGTTAAAAAAAAAAGTTAAAAAGTACACATACCTGAGGCCCAGTCACCTGAAAAGTTTCTTCTGCATGTAGACAAGTAATTTCAAGTGGCTCTGTTCCAGAAACATGCCTCAACAAATGACATATCTAGGGAGGAAACCAAAAAAAGCCCAACTACCAATTATGGACCTCATAAGGAATGCAATCTAACAGTATATTATGGATGGTAAATGAAAAGTTTCAGAATTTAGAAAATCCGGGGTAAGACTTCAGCTTCATCGAACACCTAAAAAGCAGCTTAACTCTTTCCCTGCTCATCATTTTTCTCCTTTACTTCCATCCCTCAGATCTTTCTCTTTCACCTACCACACATGAGCCTATGGAAAAGAGTGAGGGGAAAACACTAAAGGTTGCCAGGCAAAGCGCTCAGAGTGTCCTCCCCCAAATATCACTTCTCCTCTTGCTGTTTTAATGGAGATCTGTTTCTAGTTTAATCCGTGAATATGCATAACTCTCTTATTTGAAATGAATTTTGACCTCATTAGAGGGCTTAGAATGTCATGGAAAAAACAAGGCTCTGTTGGCACTGTAAGGATTTAGAAAAATCCATAACCTGAATATAAGTTATTTAAATAAAATTTGTTCAGTCTTTCAGATGCCACTAGATTTTTTTGGTGTTATATTTGATATCAATAGTATCAAAGGTTTGGCAGAACCATTTCCACGGTCAAAATGATGTTCTTAATTCTAATAATAGAGATACATTAAAAACAGCAATTAGTATCACTACAGAATGAATTTGGAACAATGGAACAGCACCTCAACTCCCATTACGCCCAAAGAGGCCTGCTAACAATGTTTATTTTAATAGATGCAATAGATCAGCAACAGAGGTGTTAAAGAGGCTTCCAGTTACCAATCTTTACTCTAGACGCATGAGCTGCAGTTGTGCCTTGCTCTGTCCATCCAAATATAAGCACACAGCCAAAGCCCACCATATCTCAGGCATACTTCAGAACCCCAATACTGTATAAACTAACAGCACAGAAAATAGTTACCAGTGTTACAAGTCTAGGAAGGGAAAGCCTGCATGACTTTCCTAAGTATACACCTCAAAATAGTAGGTGGGAGCCTTAAGTAATTTGAAGGCTCCAGATCCAGTTGGTTAGGTTAGTAGTTGGATGAGACACTGTCAAGGAATAGCAGGTGTTATAGGCTGCCCTCCGTATTTGTGGGGGTTAGGGGAACAAGACCCCCGTGAATGTGGAAAATTCACCAATAAGGCAAGCCCCATCCACCTCCTCTTCCGATGCCTGGGGCAGCTCTGGCAAGCTGTCCCAGGCATTGGAGAAGGTGGGAGGGGCTTACGCGCGGGCTCCCTTGGCCCCTTGATCACAAATAACCAAATTAGTGAATGCCAAGTCCGCGAATGTGAAGGGCCAACTGTATTTCAAAGGAAGGCCATGGCAAACCACCTCTGAGTATTCCTTGCCTAATGAAAAAAATATGAAATTACTGGGGTCACCCTAAGTTGACAGATCACTTGAAGGCACATGCATACACCTCAAAATAAGCTTGGAGTTCTCATATTTAAACATTATGGGACCCTGCTTTTTCTAATAAATAAATTAATGAATATGACATGAACTCACCTCTATCAGCTGTTCTTTCTGTTCAGACAGCTTACAGCTATGTTCCGCAACAGCTTCTATGTTTCCTTCTGATCCACAGATTTTCAGTGCTTTCAAAACAAGGTGATCTGAGTGATATTTTATCAGGTCTGCTGCGACAGAAGTTGCTACACTGTGGAGCTTTGGTATTGGGAAAAACAACAGGAGGTTATTACACTGGGTAATCTGTGGAGCACAAATGCTCCTAGGTAGAGAACATATATAAAGGCTCCTGTTGGCTTTCTCTTTAACCTGCAAATGATCAGTAACCACATATGGGTGGATACATTTATATATGGGTGTAAAAAATAATAAAGATAATAATGGTGAGTTACTAGCTTTTGTGAATCCGTATGCAAGGCTGGGGGATTCTAGGACTTGCAGTCCAAAAAAAAGTTTCAGAGAGCTAGAATGCAACTTCCTATTTTCTTTCTTCATTACACAACACTGCCACTCTTTCCCGACTCCTCATGGGACAAAAAAAGAGTGAAGTAGCTTAATGGTGGCATTTAACTGTAAGCTGATATTTTTCAAAGCAGCCCACATGGTGCTTCAAGAAACCACACTGATCAGGTGTGCACCCTTTTTAGATTTTACAATACACAACAGCAGCTGATCACAGAACACTTGCTGGGCCACAACATGTATAAATAAAAGCATTGGACATTTATAATTAATATGAGCCACAGTGAGCCAAATTCTGCAATCAAACTTAACAATCTGTGTTCTTGCATGTGTCATATCCAGGGCTTCTATTCAGGTAATTACTTCACAATAACCTCTTGTGAAAAAAGGCTTAAGCAGTTCAGTTAGTTGAAACTACTATTACATGGTCAAATCTCTATTTATATTTATTCTACAAGTATTTATTCTACAGAAATTACATAAGAGGAGTCAAAATGCACTATAGATTGTAGTGAATTATACTTACTTCTCTGTTAAGTTCGTTCATACACTGACACATTTTTAATATGGCTACTTCAAGGTCTTCTGTGACATCCTTTTTCTTCTGACTTTGCTGAAAGGAAACAATCACACCCCGACCCCATATATTATTTCAGGCAATTCAGTCCTCCAACCAAATTTTTAAGAATGACAATGAGAAGCAGTAGTGGTAGTAGTGATAGCAGTCATCATACTGGTTAATGATCTCATTGTTCTGTTTCTGGTTACAGGGACATGAACAGGCCCCACTCGCATCTTCCCTGCTCTCTACCAGCCAATAAATGGCCATGTAGTAAAGGCTGTAGCAGCTAAAATGTGAATTATAGAAGAGCTGAAACAGGATGTGCTGTGCATTTCTGTGTGGGGAATTTTTATTCCATGTCTCCATGATGCAGGAGCACAGCCTTTTTTTCAATATCTTTTAGTGTAATTTTAGAGCAGGATGAGTAAAGTGCAGCCCATGGAATGCATGTGGCCTCCAGGGGTCAAAATGTAGTATTGTCAGCCCTCAGTATCGAGGGATTCTTTATTCATAGATTCAACTATCCATGGTTTGAAAAAAATATTTTTTTAAATTTCTAAGAAGCAAACTTGGATTTTTCCATTATAAATTAACATAATACCATTTTTTAACTAACTTTCTGGAAAAAGGTCTTTTCCCCACTATCTAATCTTACTAGGTTTTGATGTAATGCTAGGCAAGCTACAGACAGAAGGTCTGCAGTAACTGCACTCAGTACCACATTTGGCAGAAAGGTATGATATAAATCTGGTAAAAAAATAAACACATAAAAGTTTTTGGTTAGCTGCTCCTGCTACAAGTGGAAGCGACTGGCCAGCATGACTAGTACGTTGTATTATCCAAGACAAACCAGAACTTTTGCTGTGACTTTTGAACATGCCTTTCATGTTCCATGCAAATTGATCCTGAAGTGTATTTCTTTATAAGAAGAGACAAACCAATCAGAAATATTAGGAAAAAGATTAATCTTACAGCATACATCCATGCTGACACCAACTGCTCCAATTCCATCTTTGCTTGCTTGGACAGCTCCAAGATGCGTTCCCTGTTCTCATGGGTAGTGTAAGCAGAATCAGTAAACTCTTCTGTGTGTTCAAGGACAACACGCAACATTGGCCGAAGGTTCTCCTTTGACAGAAGATAAAGATTCTCACGCAAACCTTCCACTTTATTCTGAAAAAGCGGGGGGTGGGGGGAGGCAGATGGACCATAAGCCAAAAAGTAGAAAAGCCTAATATATCTGAGCTAGTACAGTACTGTAGCTAAGTAACTGAGATGTGAATCAGGAAAACCCCAGTTAAGATCTCACTTCTAACAAATCATTCTGTCTCAGTCTCCAACATGTAATGTGGTAGTAACAATACTGATTCACTTTACAAAACTGCTGTAAAGATTATGAAGTTAATGTACGCAAAATTCTTTAAATGATTATATATATCTACATAGCTATATATCTTTTTGGCCAGTTTCCTTTAAGCTAGACTCGCAGGGGTAGGCAACCTTTCCCCTTTAAGGGCCGAGGGACTTCAGCTCCCAGAAGCTTCAGCCATGTTGGCCAATAGTCCCATGTTGGCCAAGAGCTCCTGGGATTCTGGGAGCTGAAGTCCCTCGGCCCTTAAAGGGGAAAGGTTGCCTACCCCTCAGCTAGAGCATAGAACCTTTTCTTAATGAACCTAGAGGGGAATTTCATGATTATCTCCCACCATATTATCTTCAAATTAGTTTACACGATTCCCTTCCCCCAACCCCTGTATTAACAATTTAGAAAGATCCAAGATGCTGATTTTGGATAACAAAGCCCTTTGTTGATGGGTATTTGAATCACCCACATGCAAAACAACATTTTTGTTGTTGTCATGTGCCTACAAGTTGTTTCAGACTTGTGGTGACCCTAAGGCAAATTTCCTCAGAAGAAGTTTGCCACTGTCATCCTCTGAGGCTGAGAGTGAGACTTGTCCAAGGTCAGCCAGTGGGTTTCCATGGTCAATCCAGGATTCAAATCCTGTTCTCCAAGTGTCCTAGTCCAATGCCCAAACCACTGCACCACACTGGCTACAAAACAACGTAGTGTATTTAATTTATATCTATGAAGTGGGGAGGAGGGGATGTACGTAAATTGCATTGGGAAAAAATAATATAAATAAATAAAATTCTCTTAAGGCCTAAACAAAATCCCTCACCTTAAATTCCTTGATGCCAGTATAGATGCTCAATGGGCCTGGTTCATTCTCTCCACTGGGTCGAGAGTCTGTTACAATCTCTATCACCTGCTCCAAAGCCAGTCTCATTCTGTGGAACACAGCTCCTTTGTTTACACGTGCAGATTCACAGTCAGGATGCCTTAAACAGGTCTTAAAAATAATTTTTAAAACAAATGTTACCCAGATATCTCTATGCAGTCTCCTGAGATTAATCCTTATATACAGTTAGTCCTCCATATCCACAGATTCTTTATCCATAGTTTCAAGCATCCACAGCTTGAGAATATTCAGAAAATATATAAATTCCAAAAAGTAAACCCAATTTTTGCCATTTTATATAAGGGACACCATTTTGCTGTGCCATTGTATTTAATGGGACTTAAACATCCACAGTTTTTGATATCCACAGGTGGTTCTGAAACCAAACCTAGTAGATACCGTGAGCCCATTGTACTATACTCTTCCATAAACAAAACAGCAAAGACTGATTCTCAGTATTGTCAATTAGACAACCATGGTGTTTGCCAGAATTTCTACAACTGCCCTTTAGAAAGCCCCCCGGCTTCTCTATGTGTTGTCTCATTGCTTCAGTCAATTTCTTCATGTTCTGCTGGAGTAAAGAGGCTCTGGAGACCAACTTCTGCTAATAATAAACAGAGAAACAAATTACCTTGGAAGCAGTGAGAAGCATCATGGTACATTTCTCAAGAATAGTCCTAGCGGCAGCCATCCTAGCCTTTTTCTTTTCATCCTTTAGATCCTAACAAAAGAAAACAATATTATTGGCAGGCAGTAATTAACGCATTTAGCTTTACTGATCTGACAAGGGAGAAAAAAAAGTCATCTGGTTAACCAGTTTGTAATTATCGTTGTGCGCCTTCAACTTGTTTCCAACTTATGGTGATCCTAAAGTGAACCTATCATGGAGTTATCTTGGCAAGATTTGTTCAGAAGGAGTCTTGTCCATGTCTTCTATTTCTGTTTTTGAAGGGGCTGTGGAGAGATATTTGGGTGGCTGTCTTATACATTTTGGATTCATATGGATGCAGTACTGTGGACTGTGAAATCTGAAAGTTTGGATTCTCCTATCTGCTGGGGTTTCAGCTACAGTTAGAATGTCTAGATCACCAACTTCTTTTGTTTTTACAAGTATGGCTGCCATTGTCAATCTAATAAATCTTCATTAGCTTTCATAAAATATATGATCTCTATTGAATCATGATTGTTATTCCATGTAGGAAAATATATAAAACATCTCATATTTTTGTGCCTTGCTCTGTATCTTAAGAAGCAACTCAAATATAGAATCCATGGTAAAGTTACATGTTCCAGAACACATAACAGCACCACTGAAGAGGAAGAGCAGGGATTTCCAGGTAGGAAGTACTCTGGATTCCTGCTCTGGCCCAGGCCTACTGAACAAGCAATCCAATGTTGGTAGAATTCATGCATCAACTGTGAGACAGCATAGACTCCCATGCAACTCATTCCTCAAGGCATGAATGTAATTTGAAAAGACAGGGCATGACTGGAGTACAAGGCTTGAGGATAGAGGTTCTTTAAGCCAAGGCTGGGTAACTGTGGTGAAGGTAGGGGCCTCTTCTTTGCCTCCATGCACCTATGGCAGACTGCACCATCCCATTTAAATCACAGTTATAAATGACTTCTGATTATGATCTCCAGATTTTTCAGGGTGGCATTTCAGGGGGCGTGAGAAGGTATTTCAAGCTAATCCAGGAGTGGTGAGTTACCCTTTTAAAGCATATTTTAACCAATCTAAAACTGGGGTGCGTGGAGGCCTGGGAAAGGGCTGGGCAAGCCTTGGGGGGGGGGGCACAATAAAGGGAGTTGGGGCTACAAGCAGCCTGCAGGCTACACCTTCACCAGGCTGCCACCTTAACTCTCTGCTAACTCTACTCAGAATAGTAATTGGAGGCCTGCTGAAGTTGTCAACCTATATTCCATTTAACCAAGGTGCTGTTCAGAACAGCATATGATATAGGTAAATGCGTTACAAATCAAGCCATAACTGCAATTTTAGCTCTTGATTTAGGCGTGCAGAAGGGAAATTAGGCTACCCCACTCCATCCGACGTCATCTGGGGGGAAGATGCAGGCCCATCTCCATCGGGTCTAGCCTAAGTGGGAGGGAAAATGTTGTTTTATGTTATATGTAATTTTTATGCTATAAACCGCCCGGATTGGACTACCAATGGGCGGTATAAAAATAAAATGTATTATTATTATTATTATTGTTGTTGTTGTTGTTGTTGTTATTAAATTATGAATTCTGTGTGGCTACTGATCCTCTACAGCAGTGCTTCTCAGGCTATCAGACGTGGGGGACTGGCAATCCCCCCCCCCTTAATGAGTAAGAGACTAAGACTATTTTTGTTCCCATTGGGTACAACTGTTCCTTTCTTTCCTGGAAACAGCCTAGAGCAGGGGTAGGCAACCTTTCCCCTTTAAGAGCCAAGGGACTTCAGCTCCCAGAAGCCTCAGCCATGTTGGCCAATAGTTCCATGTTGGCCAATAGCTCCTGGGATTCTGGGAGATGAAGTCCCTTGGCCCTTAAAGGGGAAAGGTTGCCTACCCCTGGCCTAGAGCAATGGGTCATGGACCAACATTATGAGCAGCACTGCAATCACACTTCTTCCAGATTTAGAATTCTGTTTGTGTTACTTCACCACTTCAAGAATTTATTATAGAAATTGATTTAGCAAAAATTGCAAGCTAGGTTCCTCACCTAGTAACATGACTCCAGCAGCTGAGGTATAAGAGAAACAACAAATACCGTAAGATTATCAATGAATCTACAACAAGCCTGCAGAATATACAGCCAGCAGGTTGCATGCGGCCCGCTGGAGGATTTCTGGTGGCCCAACATGATTTGGGGCAACTTCCTGTGGTTGGCATTGCTGCTAACTAATGGTAAGGCGGAAATACTCCCCCCAAGCCTCCTCCACTGCCTGCCCGTACCCTCAAGTAGAGGCTGGGCAGAGGAGGAGGAAGGAGAAGGAATGCTCCTCCAAAGCCTCCTCTGCTGCCCAGGCTGGGATTGGGCTGCTGAAGCTGGTTGGGGTCACAGAGGGGGGGGTCTGTTTATGCCTTGCCTGAGCCAGGAGGTGGGCATGCAAGGAGGCAGGATGGCCAGGGGACAAGAAGGGAAAGAAGGATCAGCGCTACCGCATGTACATCTTCCACAAATGGTGCCTTCTGCTGCTGACACACAGCTGTCTCAGAGAAGTGGGCCAGGTAGCCCAGTTGGCTTCCAGAGAGTGTGCGGACAGGATAGCCTGGCTCGTGGGCCCCATGTGAGGGAGAGCTCCACCTCTGCCCTTTCTTCCTTGTCCTGTTCAGGGGGCTCCAGTGAGGTCTGGAGCTGCCATGGCTGCCTCCTCATGCATGGTTTGGGAGCATGCAGTGGAAGTTGGTGTTTAATCCTTCCCCGCCCCCCAGCATTCCCATAGTTTACAACCCGAGAAAGAATTACAGACTTTTCTTGTTGTCCTTGTGTGTCTTTGAGCCACTGCCAACTTATGACAACCCTAAGGCAATCTTATCATGGGGTTTTCTTGGCAAGTTTCTTCAGAGAGCATTTGCCATTACCATCCTGAGGCTGAGAATTGTACATACCCCTGAATACATCACCTAATATGTTTGCAGTTCCTCTCTCCCAATACTTTCTCACCCACCCACCCCCATTGTCTCATAGCTGGGAGATGGAAATAATTTTTAAAGCAGCATTTAAATCTGGACTATTTTTTTTAAAAAAGTGAATGGCCCATATGCTATTACCATTATTCAGTTTTGTAGCTATTATTATAGAAAGTCATAGAGGGCAAACTGCTCAAGTATATTTATCTTCTGGGGTAAGATTTGCTTTTCCAACTGACTCACCTATAAGTAAGAAGGGGCTGCCAAAGGGGTGAGGCAGTGGAAGCACAATGGTATCAGAAGGGGCAGCAGGTAGGTTTTTTGTGCATTTATATTTGTAATTTTTTGAATTTATATTTCTATGAGTGTTTTCAGCTTTTATTTTGTAATGTCCTACATATTTTCTTGAATATTCTACATTTCGGGGTGCCTTATCCTCCATTCTGGTTGTGACATCTGGTTACCCTGCTCAAGGCTCAAGGATGAAGGTGCGGTGCAGCACAAGGCAGGAGGAGGAGGAAGGTGAGGTGGGAGGAAGAAGAGGAGGAGGAAGCAGTGGTGAGGAAGAAGTGGAGGAGAAGGGGGGAGAAAGAGACAGCAGGGGGAGAAGAGAAGGAGGAGGAAGCTCTTCCAAAGTGTCATTGTCTTCAATGGTGGTGCAACTGCGTGCTGCACCACCACTGAAGTCAAAGGGACTTGAGCATCCGCGGATTTTGGCATCCATGGGGGGATCTGGAACAGATCCCCCATGGATATCGAAGGCCCTCTGTACTTTTTCTCCTGAGATAATGATGATTATATACAAGTGATGAATATAATATAAGTACTTAACAAAGTACAGAAAGACAGAAAAAGATACAAAGGGAAAACACTTCCCGCATAAGTACCATATTAAATCTACTTCTATGAGTGAAAAATCAGGGGAATACATCTTTATTAAAAATTTCCTTAACACAAGGAAATAATTTGTTAAATCCAAATGTGTCTTTCCATGGGAAGAAAGTGTCATGGGTAGTTATTTTACCTCACACCAGCATGTTCTGTGAGAAAGGGGAGACGGAGGCCTACATAAACTTACCTGGGAGATAAGTCCCATTAAACTTTCTCATTTTAATAATGGTTTTAATATTTATTCTAAAATATAAAAGCAGTAATATATTATATATTATATAATATATATTATATTTTAAAGCAGACAGGCTTTCCTTCTCATCTCTGGCTTTAAATCTATTCTTTTCAAAATTTACCCAGATGCTAGCAACATATGCTATCTCCCTGAGTACAGCAGATGTTTCTTACCCATCTTAACATTTTTCTTATTGTTAGTGACAAAACTAGAGGCCGTGCACAATTAAATTAGGCAATAAGAAGAAAAAGAGGTACAATACCTCAAAACAAAACAAAAGTTTAACCTTCAGATTCCCTAACCAAGAAAAATAGTATAAATAAAACAGCTTGATTGTTCATTCTCTAGAGCAGGGGTAGGCAACCTTTTTGAGCCGGGTTGCTGTCCCTCAGACAGTTGGGGGGCCCGAAGCACAATAAATAAATAAATAAATAAATAAACAAATAAATAAATAAATTTTAAAAAAATTAAAAAAATATGCATGCACACTCTCTCAGCCCCAGAAAAGCCATGGCAAAACCCCTGTGGAGATTTTGCCAAGAAAACTCCAAGAACAAGTAATAACAACAATAATCAATATCATCATGGCGAGCGGCGGCAGCGGCAGGACCGGCCTGTGGCCGGTCCAAAGGCCTTGGGGGGGCACATACGGCCCCCAGGCCTTAGGTTGCCTACCCTGGCTCTAGAGGATATCTGAAAAACTAAATATATTTCATAATACACAATTTCAGTCCAAATAAACTACATAAGATCTTGGATCCAGCATTGTCATTGGGGTACAGATGGCCTCAGTAGTACAGATACCTTTTATGAACTAAAGGGGAGATGCAGACGGGCGTCCATGGGCCACCCTGGGAAACGTAGGATTGGGGCCGAGGCTGCCCCATGCCTCGGCCCCAATCCTCCCTTTTGGCGCCTGGGAAAGGAGCGCCAAAATAGCACTCCTTTCTCAGGTGGCAAAAAGGACACCCGAAGAGCTGCCATGCGGCTCTTTTGCACCTCTTCCGGCGCAGCATGTCCAGACGCTGCGCCGGGAGGACGTCATCAGAGCGCTTGCCATCTTACTGCTAGAGCCACTGCTGGTACCTGCCAAGACTTCCACTGCCCATGCTTCTCACTTCAGCCATTGTTCCTAGTAGCGTCACATGAACCAAGCCACCCTTAATGTTCCAGAATATTCCCAACCTAACATTATTATTATTAGGGGTGTAACTATGGGGCAGGGGGAGAAGGCACTGCTCCTCCAAATAAGAATTCTGCCCCCTACCCATGACCTACAGTCTCCAAATTTCTAGTATTGCAGAGAATGAGACTTTGAAGATCATTCACACGCAGACTCTTTTATTTGTTGTGTTCACATTCCCCTGGTAACATTGCTGGTCCCTTTTTCTTTGGATACCTAAACTCTATTTCTAAATGCTCAACTGAAGTTTTAAGTTACCACAAAGTTAAAATTTTGGAATTGATGGAAAATTTCATTGGGAGGTCAGAATTCTTATTTGTGGGGCAATGCTCTCATGTTGCTGCTCCCATTCCCATAACTACACTTCTGAGCTAAACCCAGCCAACCAGAAAAGCTTGGAATACAGTCCACTGATGAGCCCAGAAAGAGGAAGATGCCCTAGAGAGGATGCTCTGGCTGAAAGAAAACATGAGGGTATAATTCAAAACTCCTGACATAAAACATTAGGAAGAAGGTATAGACAAGAGCTCAGGAACTATGACTTTTTGAGATGTTTTTTGACCAACTCCCACAATCTCACACCACTTGTTTATGTGAGCTTCGAGCTTCTGGGAGTTGAAAGCCAAAAAACATCTGACGGGCTTCCATTGCCTATTCCTGATATAGACAATCAAATCCTACTGTACTGAGTTGCTATTTCTCTGATTTTTCATACTATAAATAATATTTTAACAAAACAACTCTACCAGTCACATATACTATTGCCTGGTGCAATAAAGTCTTTTCCAACAATTGGCTGAATTGATACAACAGCACCAGCCAGCTGCTCAAGCACTATGCAGTTTGCAATCTCTCCCTCCTTGGGGAAGGGGATGTTCTCAGTTTGATAGGATTAAAACTTCAGACAAGAACAAATTGATGACTGGAAAGAGATCACTGGATGTAGGGAAGATGACTGGGATAGGAGCCCAGATAGCAAGGAAGCTAGAGGAAAGATGTTCCAAAGAAAAGAGGAGAGGTTACAGAGGAAATAAGACAAGAAAGGAGCAAACTGAGAGGAGAAATAATGAACATCATAGACCTCAAGGTCAGAAAAGGCTTTATTCCAAAATGGTCAGTGGGGGTAGGAGTTAAGAATTCAGCAGGATAGTGCCAAAAAGAAGTGGGCACCAAGTCTAGACCAGCCTTCTCCTTACATCCCCATTCAGTACTATGTTGGCTAAATATAATGGAGTAGCCATCCAACAAATCTGGAGGGCAATAAGTTAGGGAAGGGGTGTATCCAAACTGTAGAATTAAAGCAGTTTGATATCACTTTAACTGCCTTGATGCTATCCTACAGAATTCTGGGATATCTAGTTTGGTGAGGCACCAGAGCTCTCTGACAGACCAGGCTGAATATCTCACTAAACTACAAATCCCAGGATTCTGTAGGATAGAGTCATGACAGTTAAAGTGTTTCAGACTGCTTTAATTCTGCAATGTGGATACACCCAAGGCTGGTTTAGGACAGGGGCAGGCAAAGTGTGGCTTATGGGCTACATGTGGTCCCTAAGATCATTTTTGTGGTCAACAGGAGGGAAAAATATTTATTTTGCAATAAAATCTTTTTTGCCCTCAAATACCCTCTAGAGGTGTGGGGGCATTTTCACCAAGGTTTTGGCCTCCCTGAACCACTGTAGGCCCAGGAGATAACCTTTTTGAAAAAAGGGGAGGATAAAAAGTGACCTCTCCTGGGCCTGGGGGGGATAAAACATTATGAAAACATTCCCACACACCCGGAAGGCAATGGGAGAAAAAACCATTTTTGTGGCGGGAATGGTAGGATGCAGCCCTCCAAGATCTCCAGGGAGATCTAGCCATTCACAGTTGTTCACTCCTGGTCTAGACTCAAAAAGAGAGATTTTACCAGTTCACTGCTTCCTTGTGATGTGCAACCCATGAAGATTCAACTGCTAGCAATGAAAGAATTCAGAAAATGGAAACAAACCCACATGGGATTATGCAAAGTCACTCTCAAGAAGAAGAGCACCAAAATTTTGAGTTCCCTCACCAAGACAGCTCAGAAGTGAGTGGAACCATTTTTCATTTATCTTTGTGTCCTAAAATCTCTTCTCTCATTTTAGGACTTGCTCACCAATACTCTTCTGCATTATAAGGAAGCTGCATTCATAGCATCCAGAGTTCATCTCACTTTAACAGTTACAAATTGAACCTTCATTCCACTCCATCTCCTGTTTAACAACCCTCTATATATATTAGCATGGGGTTGAGCTCCTGGAAACCTTGGAATTCCTAAAACCTACTTATATTTTCCTGCTATGTATTTCACTGCATGTGTTGTACTATGTTATTGATACAAAGATCGACTATTGGAGAAATAATTTACTTATTACTATATTGAGAGGTATCCTATCTCTTTGATCATTGAACCAGGAAGCATGAATGGAAATATTATATTCAATGGCAGTTGTTCTACATTAGATTCAGAGCTGGGAAAACATATTTTTTTAATAAAATGCCCAGAATCCACAGGCCCAAGATGGCTGGGAGATTCTAAGGCTTGTACACCAAGGAAGTGACTTTTTTCAGTTCTGCTTACAATATCAAATTGTTTGTTTGTGCAAAGTAGGTTACAAAAATATGAAACAGGAAGAGTGCATTTTGAAGATAAAAGAATGCACACAGCTGTTTTTTTCCAAAGGCAAGATTGGGAAGAATACAATGTTTTTATTAATAATCTGTGCTGACCGATTGGTCGTAATAAAGAACTTTGTACTTATTAATAATCTACAGTACTACATTTTTTGAAGCACAGGATGAATAGAATTTTCCTGGATACTTACGTTTTGTCGCTCTCCAGTTAAATGAGCAAATTCCACCATTTCATTTCCAAACTGACTGAATATTTGCACAAACTCCTGAAAACTGCTCACTTTTTCTAGCTGCTCCATGGTTAGAAGGACCTGTCACATATATTGAAAAAATTAATCAGTGACAAATGTATACTATTCCTGACCAAAAAAAGATTAAGATTTCCTCTCAAACATCAAGATAAGTTCTACATGTTTAGACCAATTATATATTATACATTCAATTTCCGTTTCACTCCCGTTATGTCTGTTCATGTATTATAACTATAGCACATTATAGTCTAATGCTATGTTTGATAGTACAACACTGAATATAAAGTGGTTATCTAACATTTCTCCAGGAACAGCTAATCCAGCCAAAGCTGAGTAAAGATTGAGTATCCCTTATCCAGAATTTCAAAATCTGAAGTACCCTCAAATCCATTTTTTTTAAAACTACAATACAAGTAGCGTAGTACATACCTGTAGTGTATTTGCAAGGCTGGAAAGAGATGCAGTTGGAGAGAGATGCAAGGATCTTGAAATGGTGGGCATCCACACCATTTCACACATTCTCAGTCTCTCTTCAGCTTCATTATGTCTCATTATGTATATGCAAATACAAGTATTATAAAATCCAAAAACATTGGAAATATGGAATCCCAAGCATTTCAGATAACGAATTCTCAACCAATTCTTTTGCATTGAATTTAACTGAAAATGTAAACATATTATTAATATTTTTTTAATCCAATTCTTTCTCCTGGTATGGGATCCCTTGAGATATAGGCTAAAACAAACTACAGCTAAAAACTTAACAATAAAAAAGTTTTCTAAATCCATTACTGAAGCAACCCTATTTTTAGAAATCACTAATTTAAAAGTTTATCAGTTCCCACTGCTGGTCAGTGGCATTGCCAAGAGTTTAAATTTGGCTATACAACACTTATAAAATGTAACTACTACAACAACACACACTTCTCATTCTCAATCATTCAGCTTATTTGGACAAATGAGAATGTATTGCCAAGTATTCATAAAAACGATGAATACCTTGTTTTTAGAATTTATAATCTGCTTAACAACTATTCTGTCAGCCAGTACCAGTACTTTAGTCACTGAGGAAAGAAGCAGTCTTGCAGCCTTTACCACGCCAGTTTTGTCTGTAAAAATTGTTATCTGGCCATCAGATTCTGGATGATCCAAGGCTGCTACATCTGTAAGCTGTGCAATGGTTTCCCCTAAAAATGAAAGAAAAGAAAGCAGTTAAACCTACTTCAGAGCTGTTCCTAATATGGACAAAACTACTTTTTGGACAAAACTTCCCAGAATCCCTCAGGTGTAGTTGGTCACAGGTGTAGTCCAGGTGTAGTCGGCCACAGGTGTAGTCCTAAAAGTAACTTTTCCAACCTCTAACAAATATTGAGAATTGGATGATGACTTAACTCAATCATACAAAATGGACAGGATAGACATTACTACAAATTACCAGTGGTTACCAAGATCAGTGGTACAGTTTAGATTCTGGATTTAATGGTATTATAGAGTGGGCATTAGTTCTTTATTTGATTATTTATTTATTTTATTTTAAAACACATTCAGCATTCATTTCTGGGAACTCAATGTGGCTAACAATATAAATAATAAAAAGCAGAAATTAAGATCATTGCAATTTAAAAGAAAATTATAATTATCTATTACTTCACTTCCTTCAATCATGCACTGGTTGGGATCTTTTTTCCCCCCTCAAATGTTTCCCATGCAAACTAACATAGGGCCTTTGCAGACTGCTAGAAATAGTGCAAATTGAGTCCACTTTAAGGGTTAGGGTTAGGGAATCATGGGAACTGTATTTTATTATGACACCAGAGCTCTCTGACAGAGAAGGCTCAATGTCTCAGAAAAAAAAAATTCCCATGATTCCCTAGCACTAATCCTAACTCTTAAAGTGGACTCACTTTGCACTATTTCTGGCAGTCTGCAAAGTCCCATAGAGATTACAAGCTAGAAGTTTCCACAAGTTAGGCCTGCTGACTAGCTAATTGGGACCATCTTGTTTGCTATGGTAGCTTTGGTGCCTTGCTTTGTTCTGTAGAGTCTTGCACTTTGTGTACAATCTGTTCCTGTTGTCCTGGATCTTGTCCAGTAATGTCATTTTGGTAAATAGTTTAGCTACATGTTTGTACCCCGCTGGCCCTGAGGTAGAGTATGCTAGAACATCCTTTCTCTCCCTTAAACTGAGGGCTCTAGATTCAACCATATGGTGCTTTTCCATGCTGAAGTTTCCAGGTCAAGGGACTGCATTTGCAGACCTTTTGTTGCATTGTGCAAGTCTTCCAAATGTTCAACCTTGAAGTTATTCAGATGATGAAAATAATCTAGGATGAATCCGAGTTGAATCTCTGTAGTTCACATGCATTCCAAATGCACCTGATTACAGATTTTTTAGGAGGGGGGCTGCAAAAAAACTCACTTAACCTGGGATAATCGGTACCAGGTGTTTTTCTGAGTTTTTAAAAAAGATTTGCATTGTTGGCAATGTGAATAACCAATGCAAATAGACCCGGGATTAAACTCTGCTAACCTTGCTGTATCTTTCACCTCTGGTGAAGGGAGAGGTCCTCTCCCTCTCTCATTTCCCACCACCATCTCTTGACAGCTGGCAGCTCCCGGGAAAAGTGGGAGACACTGTGCCGCTGCCCCCACCTCAAGATGCTCGGCTGTGGACAGTTTCTCACAGGGGTTGCTAGCACCCTTGGTTGGGAAGTGCAAGGCTTCGAGCACATGTGAGGAACAGAACACAGAGATGTGCAGAGATGTGGTTCTGATTTTAAAAAATAGCATGAACAAGAAACCTGGAAGGCGTAAATGAGATTATTTGCATCACTGTGCTAAAAAAAAATGTCTGAATGACCCCATTGTCATCTAGTGGAGAAAGCAAGCAAAGCAAAGCAAAGCAGCTTCATTTATATACAGCTTCATATCACGCTATGGGATGTCTAAGCGGTTTACAACTGTAAGCTCATCGCCCCCCAACAGTTGGGTACTCATTTTAGTGACCTCAGAAGGATGCAGGCCTGAGTCTAGCCTGAGCCCTGGCTAGTATTGAACTCGCAACCTTGTGGTTTATGAGTGAGTGGCTGCAGTACAGGCATTTAACCACTGCGCCACCAGAAACCACTGTGCCACCAGAAAGCAGCCCCTGAAAATGCAGTAATTGAGCATCCTCAGTTTAGGTCAGGGACAGGCAACCTTTTTGAGACCTGGGCCGGTCTCAAAGAGGTTGCCGCTTGGCTGGGCCAAGGGGGGGGGCGGATGGCGGAGCGCGCGCGCACATGTGCGCACACACCCTCCTCCTGCGCGCGCGACCCCCCGCACATGCTGCCGGCGCGGCCACTACCGCAGCCGCCACCGTAGCGCGCACCGCTGCAGCTGCCATGGCGCATGCGCGGCCGCCATTTTGGAAGCCAAAATGGCGGTCGCGACGCGTTTGCGCATGTGCAAAAGTATTGCGCATGCGCAAACGCGTCGCAACCGCCGTTTTGGCTTCCAAAATGGCGGCCGCGACAAGCGCGCCTGAAACACTCCCCGGCAGCGGTGCGCGGCGGTGGGGGTGGCGCGCGGCGGCAGCGACGGCGGCAGCCTTCGGACGGGGCCGGTAAGTCCGGGGCCTTAACTGGCCCCCGGGCCGTAGGTTGCCGGTCCCTGGTTTAGGTAATCAGACACCTAAACCTTTCTGCCTCTCCACACAGTCCACTCAAAATCCTGAGGTGATGGAAGCCACAGGTCATGTGCCAAGGAACCAGCAGAACTGTCTCCTCTTTAAATAATCAGACCAGACACCCTTGAAAAGTGGGGTCATCCCACAATTCATCTGGGTTATGCTTCACTTTACCCAACACTGTTTGCCAGTCAGCAGCTGGAGTTAGTACAATTTCAGCAAAACAAAAGGCATTCTAGCAAGAGGAATTCCCTGTGGGAAGATACAGGCACTGCTCCAAACACTGAAAAGATTTAAATGGCAACCTTCATTACACACAAAATCATTACTAAATGCCTGTAGCCATCAACTCCAAAACTGTCCCAAAGAGCTATGGCATCAGATCCCATATGATCTTGGAAGCTAAGCAGCGTCAGCCCTAGTTAGTACTTGGATAGGAGACTGTCAATGAATACCAGGTGCTTTAGGTTATGTTTTAGACAGAGCTGTCAAAACCGCCTCTGAGTATTCCTTGCCTATGAAAACCCTATGAAACTCACAGGGTCGCAATAAGTCAACAGACAAATTGTAGGCACCCCTCCACACATAGGAGAGGCAGGTAATTCATGTTATCCAAACATACACCTACCAGCTTGCTTTGCTTCAGTGCAGGCAACCTTCATTTCCTCTTTCAGCTCTTGGTTCTCATTAGCTATGGCTTCGCCCACCATAACAAATCTCCCAACAGCCAGATTAACAGCTTGACCCACTTGCTGGACTGCTCTCAAAGTCTTGTCTGACCGCTTTGGCTTATCTTTGTGGTTAATGAGAGTGGTTATCTGAAAAACAAAAGTATACGCCAGTTAAAACTACAATAAACAATGTTTACTATGAAATGTTTCAAATGCCATACTTGAAAGGGAAATGGTAACATTAAAACTATACTTGTCTGATGAAGTGATACCTTAGACTGGAGTGTAAATTGTGTGGCCCTCCAGATGTGCAATTCCATGTACAATTTGGCAGCATAGCCAAAAGTAAGCAAAACTAGGAATTGCAGTTCAGCACTATCTGGATGGCCACACTATTCCCATCTTTGGTGCATCTACACTGTAGAAATAATGCAGTTTGACACCACTTTAACTACCATGGCTCCTTCCTACATGATCCTGTTTTATCAGACACCAGCTCTCTTTGGCAGAGAAGGCTTGTAAAACTACAAATCCAAGGATTCCATAGAATAGAGCTACAGCACTCAAAGGAGTGTTAAGCTGCACTACTTCTACAGTGTACTTGCACCCCTTATCTTGACTATTACACCAGAATAAATATGTCAAGCCTTTCAGGACTGCTTTATCTGCTACAGTCTACACACTTACCAACAAATAACTACTTATGTAATTAAGAAGTGACTGTACACTCTGTCCTCTGTATCACATCAATAATGTCATCTATGAAGGTAGGCATGGGTGGACACAACATGCAGACCTCAACCTAATTTCAAAAAAATCTCTGCAATTTAGGAGTCTGGCAAGAGCTGGACATGAATGAGGGAATGAGGGGGGAAAAACAGAAAAGACAGACCAGCCTACTTTTGGCACTGGATTTGCTCATCACTAGTTTTAGCCCCAATCACTAGCAGCTTGCAGCCCCTCACATATTCCTGCCAAGTAGAGAACACAGCCCTCAATAGAAAAATAGAGAGAAAGAGAGAGAAAAGAGAAAGGGTTATTGCACTGAGGCAGACAGGCCACATAAAGACATAGGGGGGTTGCAGACTGCCAGAAATAGTGCAAATTGAGTCCACTTTTAGGGTTAGGGTTAGTGCTAGAGAATCATGTGAATTGGTGTTTTTTTCCTGAGACATTGAGCCTTCTCTGTCAGAGAGCTTTGGTGCCACAATAAAATACAATTCCCATGATTCCCTAACCCTAACCCTAAAAGTGGACTCAAATTGCATTATTTCTGGCAGTCTGCGACCCCCTTTAATGCACATCAGTCTTCTGCTTCACCTCAGGATTTTGAGTGGAGTGTGTGGAGAGGCAGAAAGGTTTAGGTGTAGGTCTCTGTGGACTTACCCATTTCATATTTTAACTTATGTGGATGGTAGAAAGGTAAATGGACAGTTTTTGCCATTCATGAAGAGAAACGCTGGCTCGGTAAATGTGTGAACTGGGCCTAACGTAGCTGTTTTTCAAGACTTGCAGTTATATATATTTGATAACAAGTACAGCAGTTAGGAAGTTTTATCCACTGAAAATCATACTTCAGATTTTAACCATCTTATCTCACAGGAAGTACTTGCGTAGCATCAACTTTGAAGAGACATAGGTCTCTTTCACACTACGCAATTATAGCAATTTGAGACCACCTTAACAGCCATGGTTTACTTTATGTACAGATAAGAATTCTTTCCTAAGCACACATTCTGTTGCTGCACCAGGATACAGTACAATGATAGAATCCCATATTAGGTTGATATGATCAATTATATTGACATTACCATGAGCCTCCTGAGTTCCCAACAATTTCAGATTCATTAACATAAATTAAAATGGTGAAATAAATTAGTGTAAATTGGCTCCATACAATCTGAACTGCAAATGGTTACAGTAGTCAACTACTTGAAGACAGTATTTCTAGTTTGAAATACACAGTCACATTTTAATATTGTAAAAATAAAATAACTACAGATGCACACTTCTATTGCCCCCTAGTATACTTTCCAAGTTTTGGATGCCTAATCCTCATGCTCTTGAAGCAATGACATTGAAAGACAGATAAACAGACACTCTCCTCCTCATCAATGACTGATGGAGGAGAATCGAAACATTCAACCACCACCCCAAGTTAACTGTTCTGGTTTTTAGTTATATCTTGTTTTAACCTTGTCAAAAGCCACCTTGGGTCCCATGCTGGGAGAAAGGCAGGATCTAAATTAAACAACCAGAAACAAACAATGTGCAAAATGGGTTGGACAAGACAGACAATGGTTTACCACCTGAGTAAAAGATATACACAAGGCCACACTCAAATTGTGGAATACCTTGTCAGAGACTCTGACTCCCTTTGTTACTGCTATTTGCTAAGTTTCACCTTTCTTGCCCAGGGAAATGTTTATCTTACTTTTATGTGGTAGATGGCATTCTTTAATGTTTTGATCTGCCCAGTCTATGTTTGTTTTAGGTGGCTGTTTTATTTCTCACATAGGGATATTTTGGCCTAAATCCAATAGGTAATCCCAACCAGAGCAGACAAATTGAACCATGAGATTTATGTATCTGTTGATTTACAATTCAGCAATGATTCAATGAACATACTTTAGTTGGGATTAGCAAATGGATTTAGGCCTTTGTTTTTAACTGCTGTCCAAGGTCTAAATACCTTAAAGGCTTCATATCCCATCTGATATTGGAAGCTAAACAGGGTCAGCCCTGGTTTGTACTTGGATAGGAAGCCACCATCAAATATCAGGTACTATAGGCTATATTTCAAAGGAAGAAACTTGCAAAAACACCTCTAAATATTCTTTACCCAAGAAACCCCTATGAAATTCATGGACTCACCATAGGTCAACAGGCAACCTGACATACACACAGACATTTTAATTGTTGTAAGATACTGTGGACAACACAAATGCATTGGGAAGCTGGGCCTATGTTGGTCTGAAAAACTAATAAATAAATTACCACCGCCATGTGATTTAAATGTACATCTCAAGATTTGAAAAACAACAGTAGATCGTGTTCAGACCAGTACTTAAGACTGCATGTTTTCTCGTGTATCCACTAAATTTCAAGTTAAGATATTTTCCCGGAACAGCAAGCAGTGAAAGCAATAAAGGTGTGTTTGCTTTCCACCAAACTACGAGTGAACATACTTGCATCTATAACAATAATAAGATTTTTTATTTGATATCCCGCCCCTCTGGGATCAATCGGGGCGGCTTACATCATAAAATCATCAAACATCAGTTAAGAACAATTTCCCCCCTCCCCCCCCCTAAAAATTTATTAAACCAACCACATATTAAAACAACATACGAAGGAGATAAATACCTCCATATAAAATCAGTACACATTAAATAACAAAGAAAGGAAAATGCTGGCAGCAAATATAAGTACTAGTTCATAAAAAGGTCTGGTCAAAAAAAGGGGGGTACATCTCCAAAAAGGAGGGTGAGCCGGTAGATTATTCCGGGAAGGCCTGCCGGAAGAGATCCGTCTTGACAGCCTTCTTGAAGCTGTCTAACGATGTCAATTGACGGATCTCCTCCGGCAGGCCATTCCATAGTTTGGGGGCAACTACAGAAAAGGCCCTCTGGGAGGTAGTCACCAGCCTCGTTTTCTGAGGCTGTAATAAATTCCTCCCAGAGGACCGGAGAGTGCGGGGAGGATTATACGGGAGGAGGCGGTCCTTAAGATAGTCTGGACCCAAGCCATTTAGGGCTTTAAAGGTAATAACCAACACCTTGTACTGGGTTCGGAAACTAATAGGCAGCCAGTGGAGGGACCTTAATACCGGGGTAATATGGTCCCACCTATTTACCACTGGGTCACTGCAATTGGTTTAATGGTGACAGTCATCTACCTCTTTGTTCTGAAATCACATTCTGTGCCTTGGCCCTTTCCCCAATTCATGCATTTCAGTTAGCCTGAAGCAAATAAACTGTCCTTGAAAGGACACCTGGCTCTGGATACCACCAGTTTCACAGATCTCAGAATTTCCTCTTCCATTAAAAAAGGGGAAAAAAATCTTCAATAAGAAACAAGCAAATGTGCACTCATAATACACCCATTTTGTGATTTTTTTCTTCTTTTCTGTATTTCTTTCTCCTCATGCAAAGCAATGTAGTCAAATGTGTACAACTGTAGGACATGGAGATAAGAATACAGTTGCCTCTCCTTTTTTGTGGTGGATCCATTCTGGACCTCACTGCAAAGAATTATGGATATTCAAGCCCCATCGGCTTGAATGGCCGCACGCTCCCACACGTGCCATTTTAACCAACGGGGATCGCCCATCTGTGAATAATCAAGACCGTGAACTTCAAATCCACTAAAAGAGAGGGGCAACTGTATAACAATCTCTTGTCCCAAGGTTCTGTCCTGCCCAGCACTCCTAACTCCAACACAAGCAGACAAAGATATTCCCTCCACCATTTCTTGCCTTCAGCAACTGGAAATGACAGTATATCTCCACTGAAAATGTAGTTTGTATCTAAACTTTCATAACTGATGGACCTATCCCCCACAAATTTATCTAGTCGTCTAAAAGCAATCTAAACTTTTGGCAATTTTAACCAATATTGCCCAGGAACCATATTATGGCCTTGGCATTTTTAGTGTCTTTTCTCATTATAATGATGTCTGACTGAACATAGGTGCAACTGTTCCTTCTAAATGAATAAAGAGTTGATATCAACTAAGAGTAAGGCTGCTTCTCTTCCTCACCCCAATATCCCTCACATCTTTATGGCTTCTTAGTCCCTGTAACTGGTAACCTAGTCCCTGTAACCTAGTGAGTCCTAACTTTTCATGATATGGCCAAAATATGACAACTTCAGTTTAGTCATCTTTGCTTCCAGGGAGAGTTTTGGCTTAATCTGCTCTAGGACCCATCCATTGGTCTTTTCAGCAGTCTGCGATATTCTCAGAACTTTTCTTCAGCAGCACATTTCAAATGAGTTTATTTATTCTTTTCCTTTCAGCTTTTTTCACTATCCAGCTCTCACAACCATACACAGCACTGGGAAATACAATGGCACAGACAATGCTAACATTAGTATTTCATGATATATATCTTTTCACTCAAGGTCTTGTCTAGTGTCTTCATAACTGCCCTTCCAAGTCCTAGTCTTCTTTTGATTTCTTGACTGCCGTCTCTACTTTGATTGGTGATTGAGCCCAAATATGGAAAGTCTTGAACTAGTTCAATCTCTTCATTGTTTATTAAACTATGTAGATCAGGGGTAGGCAACCTAAGGCCCGGGGGCCGGATGCGGCCCTCCGAGGCCTTTGGACCGGCCCCAGGCCAGTCCTTCCATTGCCGCTGCCACCACCCACCATAATGATATTGATTATTTTTATTACTTGTTCTTGGGGTTTTCTTGACAAAATCTCCAGAAGGGTTTTGCCATGGCTTTTCTGGGGCTGAGAGAGTGTGCATGCATATTTTTAATTTTTTTAAAAAAAAAATATTTTTATTTATTTATTTGTTTGTTTGTTTGTTTGTTTTTGGTGCTTCGGCCCCCCAATTGTCTGAGGGACAGCAACCCGGCCCCCAGCTCAAAAAGGTTGCCTACCCCTGATGTAGATCATCTGTGATCGTAATTTTTATTTTCTTGACATTCAGCTATAAACCTGCTTTTGTGTTTCGTCAATAATTTTTCCATATCTCTGATATTTTATCCTAGTATTATGGTGTCATCTGCATATCTTAGATTGTTGATGCTCCTTCCTCCAATTTTCACGCCTCCCTCCTCCAGTCCTGTTTTACATTTGATGTTCTCAGTGTACAAATGAAAGAGGATGATAGTTATAGTGAACCTTGTTCCTCCCAATATGTACATTCAATGTGCACATGTGCAGTTGTGTGAACTATGTCTGCAGCATCCAACTAATGATCCTAAAGGGCAATCAAATACCACAGACTTCAGATGACGCCAACCCAAATACAGTGTTTTTAAGCAGAGACAGTTCACACATTTGGTTGAGTCCTCAAGTAATGAAGTAATGACAAATCAATTACAGTCACCCTTCCGTTCTCGTGGACTTGAGGTCCACGGTTTTGCATATTCACAGAGGGGTGACCTCCATTAAAATCAATGGGGCACACACCTCTGTATACGTCTCCGTGTGCCCCATTGAACGGGGGTGCACCCCATTCAAGCCTATGGGGCTTGAATATTGGAGAGTCTCTGTTTTTGCGAGTGATGGTGGTCCGGAATGGGTCCCCTGCGAAAACAGACGGCTGGCTGTATGTACATCACTATGTAAACTAGAACTTCAGTTTGCAGATTTCCATCCTGTATGGGTAATACTAAGTTACAACATAGGGGCTTTACTGACTGCCAGAAATAATGCAGATTGAGGTCACTTTAACTGCCCTGGCTCAGTGCTACGGAATCATGGGAACTGTATTTTTTTCTGGGACATTGAGCCTTCTCTGTCAGAGCGCTCTGGTGCCACAATAAACTACAGTTCCCATGATTCCTTAGCACTGAGCCAGGACAGTTAAAGTGGCCTCAATTTGAACTATTTCTGACAACAGGAACTCAGATACATTCCACAGATATGGTTTGTGATAAACATATAAGGTGCTCTAACCCTTATTTGAAAGATGGGACAAACCTTTATATTCTGGACAAAACAACAGTCTAGTGTCTGAACTTCATACTCCCTGCCCACTCAGGAGTTCAACAAGACTCAAAGTTCTTCCACAGCCCCAAATACAAATCTGTAAGTTATTTTTCAAAATGTTGTAGCTAATTGGAATTTGCCATTCCAGAATCATTAGAAAGATGACCGTAAAGTCAGAACTGTTAGGAAGATGACCGCAAAGCATTTTCCAACTGGCATGCCATACTGCTGACATGTAGTTTACCCCACTACCTAGTCTCCACTAAGGGATTTTTTTTTTACTCCTCTCCAGTTCAGAATGACAGATTTCATCCTCAGTAGTTTTCTGGACTATGGACAGGTGGACCAC
The DNA here is from genome assembly GCA_026167975.1 of Phrynosoma blainvillii. NCBI lineage: Eukaryota > Metazoa > Chordata > Lepidosauria > Squamata > Phrynosomatidae > Phrynosoma > Phrynosoma blainvillii. Next base: position 135,697,444 of record JANUYF010000004.1, on the reverse strand, counting down.
TCTTCTTTTACTGCTCTGAAACCCTAAGCTCTACTGAAAATATAAGATGAGTAACACAAAATAGCTATTGATTTTTATTTGGAAGTATGTAACATTGATTTGCAGTTTCTTCCTCCCTTTCCCCTACTTCCTGAAATAAACTCTCTTTTTTGGTACTTAAAATTTGGTATCGTTTTAAAAAGGAATTTCTCATCTCAGTAAAACCTCCTCCATGCTTAATTCATGTTCTCTCTTATCTTATTCCACAAGGTTTTGTTACATTCTGCACCTTCTGGGCTTTCAGCAAGCAAATCCAAAGTGTCTTTCTTTTTATGTTTACACAAACCTAAATTAAAGTCAAGGAGGCCCTTCTCAAGAGGCTTCATAATCCCCCAGTTAGACAGATGTAGTTATGCCAGAAGATTTAACCTCACTGCTGAGAGTCTGTCATAATTCTAGAATCCTTGTTATATTGGATCTAATATTAGAAATCACTCTCTTTCTCATTATGACACACTGAGACATATACATACAGAGATTTGTAATGAAGAGATCAAAACAAACAATCAACAATTGTGAATCTCTGGGAGGACCTACTGTACCAATGGCATTTAAGACCAGGCAACCAGATCCTGTCTGATCTTGGAAGCTAAGCTGCCCTGGTTAATACTTGAATGGGAGACTGCCTACTAATACCAGGATTGTGGGCTATATATGGCAAAACCACTTCTTTCAGTATTTCTTGCCTAATAAAAGCATATGAAGTTCATGGGGTTATCATAAGTAGACAGGTGACTTGAAGGTACACACACACACACACACACACACACACAATCTACCGTATTCATTATACTAAGTGATTAATCAAACACAGAAACAGAATTATAACTTTGAGATGGAAAGTGGGAGGCACAAATCACACAGTGAAGCCCACTAAAGAGCAAATACACAGGGAAATTCAATAGAAAGTGCTAGCATGGTTGACTGTTCTGGAAATATAGTAACTACCCCTAAGACTCTGATCTATACAAGTAGACCCAAGGTTAAAGTGCATTAGAAATGTGTAAAAGAACTCTAGGATAATTGCAGGCTCTGGTTTCCCTTCTGTTCATCTCAGGGCAAGCCACATATAAACAAAATTATTTCAAATTACACTTGCCTGCATAGAAAAACCTGTAATCTTGAATTCACAACTTCACAACCCTAATCAGAAGGAAGAACTAGAACAGGGGTAGGCAACCTTTTTGAGCCGGGGGCCGGGTTGCTGTCCCTCAGACAATTGGGAGGCCGAAGCACCAAAAATAAATAAATAAATAAATAAATAAATAAAAATTAAAAATATATGCATGCACACTCTCTCAGCCCCAGAAAAGCCATGGCGAAACCCCTGTGGAGATTTTGCCAAGAAAACCCCAAGAACAAGTAATAACAACAATAATCAATATCATCATGGCGGGGGCGGCAGTGGCGGTGGCAGGGGGCGGAGGTGGCGGCAGGACCGGCCTAGGGGCGGTCCAAAGGAATCGGGGGGGCATATCCGGCCCCCCCGGGCCTTAGGTTGCTTACCCCTGAACTAGAAGAAACAATAAAAACGAGTAACAGGCACTAAGGATTCACGATGAGATGTGACCCCTCCCAAAGAGATGACAGTACTTCTACTTCCCAATCATGGCAAAAATATTCTGGCTCTAGCATTCTGAGTGCACTGATAGAAGAACATGAATTTAGCATGACATATAAAATGTAACCGTTCATAGCAGTAGGGTGCTTTGTACTCAATCAATTCTTGTACAAATGAGCTGAGCTTGTTATCTTGACATTGGGGATTGCCTGAATCCAAACTAGTTCCAAGCTTCCCTACAGTAAAATACAGCTGTGTGTTTGTATTTAACATAAATGATCACCAGCTGGTTGCATTTAGATTGGGAATAAATGATGAAATTGCTAATTTTATTTCTGGAAATGAGAAAAGCAGAGGTGACTTTCAATCTACTGGGACATTTTCACATGGAAATCCCACCAAAATGTATGGTGGGAGCCTAATCAGTACATCACTCCTCAGTCCCATTCATTTCAGTGGGTGTGCAAAGAAAAACTTCCCAGAGGTTTGCATTCCTAGGCTCCAATCTTAAAGGACACTAGAGCAAATGTACTTAGGAAGGCACTGTTATTATGATTGATGCCAATGACTGCTGGTGGCTGGCATTCATATAACACAGAGAGAAATGTGTATCCATTTATAACACCATGTAGTGGAAGTGGACATGAGGACATAGTAGCCTGTGTACTTCACTCATCACAGGAAGCATGATACCATGAAGATGACTCAAAGGCTTGAAGAAATCCAGGAAGGTGTCTGATGCACCAGCAGCTGTCATTAAATATCATGTTCATGGTAGATTTAATGAACCTATTCAAAATCAAGCAAGAACGATTAGTCCGTCTCTCCAGTGCAGTCAAGTCTGTACAAGCACAAATTAACTCATCTTCAAGTTATTCCATTTTTAATGCCCCTCCTCCAGATCACAGGGACAAATGAAAAATTATCCTTGGCAATAAGCCAAAGATTAAAAAAATTCTGCTGACTTTGGGAGGTGGGGGAGGGGTATCAAAAAGTGTTTTTCTTGCAAAAGTCACATAATAAATTATGTACAAAAGCCACAACACAAGCTTGGAGGCAAGTACGGTCAGTTTGCTAAAATTTGTCATAAGAAAACAGGGATTTTGTTTGTTTCTTATTGCAAGTCCTTACAAATTGCAGTTGCAAGCTTATGCATATACAGGCAACATACAGGTCAAGGATCTATCATCTTGAGAAACATAGGTTTCATTTTTGAAATATTTAAATTTCTAGTCTAGCAGCTATTATTTGAGATCGCTAGAGTCCCTAGAGTATTCATGGAGCTGCTAAAGCATTTCTACTGCTGAAGGGTAGTTCAAGAATGAAGACCACTAATATGTCATTTGTAATCTCCTTGGAGGAGGAAGTGGGTGGTATTGTTGTAATAAATAATTTCCTGGACAGACGTTTCAGTCTGTTACAGAAAACACAACAAACAGTTCTGAAGCATTTTCAAGACAAATCATATTTAATATGGTATATAAATTGATGATGTGGTCTATAGCCCACAGAATGAACAAGCAAAGAAATGTTTTGGTCTCTAAAGAAATCCAAGACAAGTTCATGAGTGTGATAGCACAATTTATTATCTGCAGCAAAAAATTAGCAAACTGTGGTACCCCTCTTATTCAGGATACATTTTTAATAAGATATGTGGGGTTGTCCAAGTTGTCCCACCCTAGTCTTATATATTTTCCTTCCAGACCCAACACCTCAACCCAAATTAGATGGACAAAATGTGTGGATCATTGTATTTAGTTATCACAACCATTAGCAATTAACAGAACAACATTTCATCAGCCAGCACATACACAGAGTGACTCTTCAGTTGCTCCACTTCTGCTCATACAATTAGAAACCGCCAACAGAGCGAAATTAGCACAACTCTGGGAAGCCCACAGGAAACATTTTAAATGACAAGTGTGTTAAACAGTCTGTTGCTATCTACACCCTTAAGCTGAAGAGCTAATAGGGAAAGACAACAACAAAATTAAACTCAGAAGACAAGAGCATAATTGGACGCTAAAACTTTTCCCCTTCCCTGATCTAACAGCCCAAGATATCAATCCAATGGAATAATGGAGGCCTCCATCTAAACAGAAACAAAAGAATATATGCAGCTCTTGAGTATGTGCTAAATATTATCACAGCAGAACCATAACTGATTATAACTCTGATTAACACAACAGGTTAAATTAAACTCTGGAATTACTGCCCCAGGGATATCTCTTTAATATCTAGATTATCATATCTCCTTTAACATTTAGATGATTCAATTTCACTCTTCCCACAATATTTCAGTATCCTCTTTGTTACTGAGACGAAGGGGCAATATTTCAGTATCCTCTTTGTTACTGAGACGAAGGGTGCATCTACACTGTGGAAATAATGCAATTTGACACCAATTAACTGCCATGGCTCTATTCTACAGAAACCTAGAATTTGCAGTTTGGTGAGGCACCACTTTGGCCTTTGGCTAAATATCTTGTAAAACTACAAATCCCAGGATTGCATAGGATGGGGCTACAGCACTTAAAGTGGACTTAAATGCATTATTTCTACAGTGCAAATGCACCCTAAGTCGGAAGCCTGATCATCCCTCATTCATCCTCATCTTTACTACAAAACAACACTCTCCTTTTTTCTCCCAATACTGTTTATAGTTTTGATAGGAAAAAATGAGATCCTTTCTGAAATCCCTTTTTGGACAAAGACAGGAAGACAAATAGGCAGAACAATTACCTCCAGGGATGGGGATATGGATATGCTGCTTCCAGAGCAGGGAGAATACTCCTGAACCATCTGCTCCACATTCCTCTAATGCCCAAGGGCAGATACTAAAACTGAAGCTCTAAAGGTAATTTGGACAAATATTAGCTGGGGGGAAAATCTCATTGAAGGCGAAGTAGGTAAACATGGAGACAATTAGGCAGTTGTTTAGACAACAAGACTTGCACCCAGACCACTCATTGACCCCTCTACAACTCTAGGCACTCTGCCAATAACATGACACACTTCCTATTTCTGATATGGCAGACAAGGGCTTATCACTGTTGTCCAGGAGGAAATGGTACAAAACTAGCATGCCTGCTTTTGAACTGACTGGCAGAATAATTTCACCTTTGCCGGGAACAAAATATTTCACAGCTGAGAACAGATCAGCAGTATCTCTAAATCATGCAATGCTGTCAGAGAATCAGGGTCTCCTCAGAATAATCAGATGTAAGATATACTCACCACAATGCTTTATTTATTTATTTAAAATATTTAAAACAAAGATGGGAACTGTGCAGTCCACCAGTCTCTGGATCAGACCCTGGGGGAAAATCTGCCCCAAATGCCCTGCCAGAGGCCTCCAGGGAATGGAGTTCTCATATAAAACAAGGCATCTCCCCCATTACAGATATATACCTTGTTTTGCCCCAAAATGACTATTTCTGAAAAACTGAAATGAACTTCTGAGTGCTTTTTGGTTTTTGAAAGAGGGGCAGGTACTTTTTGTGGCAATGAGGTGGTGGAAAATGGGATGGGTGCATCCCTCAGACCCTATACAGTTGTCCACCCAATGTATAGACTATTTTCTTGGACAAAATCTTCTCAAAGAGGCATGAACATTTCAGCATTACATGATACTAAAAACGTGACATTATCAAAAGATAAAACAGTAGGGAATAATACTTCACAAAATATAATCCACATAGTATATACTGTTCTTGAGTATTACGTCCAGTACATACAGGATAGTTAAAAGGCACTAGAAAGATTTTAAAAAAAACTTTTTTGAATGCAAAGAATGAAAGTGCAAACCATTTATAGTTTAAGGAGTATATCCACAGGGAAATATTACTATAAAGGCCCTATTCCTAGTACCCACTAGGTTAACCAATCTTACAAAAAGGCCAACAATCAGGACCTTCAATGTCAGGACAACTCAGTCTGTTTCATTCCTAAATCATATATGACCAGTATTGGGATTAATCCAAATGATCAGTTTCATCCAGAACTGCTTGGTTTTGAGAGGCTTCACTTCAGCATCTTGCTCATGAATGAAAGGTTTGACAGACCATAGGACCCCACCTTTGTTTTTAGAAGACATTTCACTGCTACCCCCTTAATGAGATCTGCAAATATTCTTTCCCAGAGACACATTAATCACCTCTGAGGTCCATAATCCCAACCTAGTTCTGGCAAATTTTAACATCCAAGAAGAGCCCAGATGTTTCCTATTCACAAGTCCCTGGGAGTTAAAAGTCCCATGAAATTTAATCAGAAAACCCTGGGTATGCTTTAATTGGAGATCCTGCAGTCAACAAAGGGTTGCACTTGATGCCCCTTCCAACTCTATGATTCTGCTCAAAATCCTGAAGAGTTGATTGGCAATGTGAGAAATTTTCCCGCTTTAGAGTAGCTTTCCACAAGTGCTCCCATTTTGCTGCCAAAGTTATACCAAATATATCCACAAAATCATAGTGACAGAAAGTTTAAAAAAGATATGTCCCTTTATTCCAGTATTTTTTACAGTCCCTGTCCTTAGGATATCCTTTCCATATCAATCTGTCTCCTGCAGAGTCCCTGTACATCTGTCATCCTGCATACTCCACAGTGCAATCTCAATTTGCACTAGGTACCAAAGAAGTCTCTTGTACCTTGCCATCAGTCCAATGAAACACAGGACACATCCAATACTATCCTGGGACGGCACACTGGAAATCAGTAAGAATAGGAAAGCTGTTATTGAGGAGAGAGGAATGGTAGTATTTCCGAGAACACAGTATGAAAACCTCGACTCTTTTTAAACAAATAAGCAGCTGTAAACTATTCTGAATCACAGTCCATTTCAGAGCACTTCCCCTATAATACATCAGGTTATTTTTAATCTGATATTCTTTCAACTGGATGAGATCTTTTTTTGAAAATGCAAGCAGTTTTGGAATACTGTTATGACAGTGAAATATCATTCTGAGAGAGAAGAACACATACTAGCACGTTAATCATTGCAACACTTGTGGATTTACTATTTTAAATCTATAGATTAAATAGTTTATAATATAAATGGTCTGATGGAGGAGGGGATAGCTTCATTTTATTAATCAAATCCACAACATCTTGTTTTAGACTGTATTTTTCTGGGGTGGGGATGGGCCTTAACTTTGACAGCATAGTGTTGTAACATCACCAATCTATACAGCTAACTTAAAATAAAATTCTATACTATCTTGGAATATTGACTTAGCATTCAAATAACAAGGGCCTCCTTCTCCACACAGCCTCAGGCTTCTAGAGTTCTTCAAGAGGTATTAACATTACCAAGAGTTAAATCTGTTACTTAGCTGCATACCTGATAGATTATCTACCGTACATTAAAAATTGAGGAACTGCTCAGATAATCCAAGCACTGCTCACAATGAGGGAAACTATAAACTGTTCAAGATACAGAGCAGTTTGCTGCTAGCCATATTAATGTATCTGGGAGGATTCAGCATTAAAAGCCTCCATCTGAGCTAAAAATATTTATAGAGAACGCATATATAGTATATATAGAAAAACTCCAGTTCTGAACATAAGCTGCTTAAATTGCACTGAAGTCAATGGCATTTAAATAGTCTAACTGGACATAGGGTTGTAGCCCAACACAAGTCTATTTCCACAATTATGCGTATCACTCACATCTGCATGAATATGTTTTAATTTGCATAATCTAGCTGCACTGGTCAATTTGGGGATGAGACTTTGCACCTTAAGACATGGTGAAGTTCCATGGTTATTTAAATGATTTGTTTAAAGTTAATACAATTGCGTTATGATCCGATATTGTTCTTGGTAAAATTTCCATCTCTTTTATTTTAGTCTTCATGCTGGCACGGTTATTTATTTGTACTATTCATATGCCACTTTCCGATCAAATGATTCTCAATCTGGTTTACAGAACACTGCAATAACAACTCTCCCGCATAAAATGTAACCCAGCCTTTAGTCTAGAGAAAAAGAAGTGGGGAGGAAGGGGCAGGTATTATAATATATGCAGGCAATGGGTGAGTATAGTCAGAGAAGTAGAGAACTTGCACAATTAACTGGTCATATCACATCCTGAATCAGTGATATGCAGCATCCTTTCAATGCCTGAGTCTGCAACTATTTTTGTTCACATATGACTTCAGAGTTAGGAAGGAAAGGGCCATACTTAAGTAGCCTCCTGACACACTTAGATGCCACAACCATTGCAACCTACAGACCCCACACCCATTTCCTCCCATTCTATGACAGCTTAAAAAATAAAGAATGGGTTGCAAGGGAACAGTGACCAGGAACACCCAGAGTTTCTTTTTTCTCACTATAGTCCACCTCTTCCCTACCCCCATCCCAGCCTCCCCATCCTGTGAGACACTTCAGGCCATGAAAGGGAAAGGGGGGAAATGTGACCTTTTAGGGGCTGGATTGCAGGGTGGGCCCTTATTTCCAACTCCTACAGAATGCTTAGCTGAAATGCTGGTGTGGCTTCAGGGCTTTCTTTATATATAAAAAAAAGCTCTCAAAATTCTCAGAAGTCAGCAAGAGCTGCCAAATTCTATGTTACACAAATCATGCAAAACACATTGCAAATAGTGATCCCCCCCCCCCAGATCAGCATACAGTAGTTCAATTTTCAATATAGCACGCAATACAAAATGCTACTCAAGCAATGCTTTTCTACATGGGATAAAACACCTCTAGGTGAAATAAGAACCTAAGCACTGCTCTAGTTAACATTGTTTTTTTCAAACAAGTCCTCTTTTTCCCCACATCACTTATTCATGTCAGTTTTCTCTCTCTCTCTCTTCTCCTCTGTGTGTGTGCATGTGCATGCCTTTAAGTTGCCTGTCAACTTATGGAGACCCCATAAATTTCATAGGGTTTTCTTAGGCAAAGAATATTCAGAGGTGGTTTTGCCGGTTCCATCTTCTGAAATCTTAGCCTACAACATCTGGTATTTGGTGGTGGTCTCCCCTTCAATTACTAACCAGGCTTGGTTTCCGAGATCAATAAGGATCTGGTGCCTTTCATGTATTTAGGTTCTTTGACCACTCACTTAATAACTCTGTTTAATTGAATAGAAGAGAGTGGCTGAGGTGCTCAAGAGTGACTGAATTGGCACCAAGTAACTGAAAGGGCAATTCTATACACATGCACTTTGAAGTAAAGTCCCACTGAATTCAATGAAACTTGCTCCTATGTAAGTGTGCACAGAATCACAGCATGACTGTACACTTGTAGGGCAGGATCCCAAAAGCTGATTCAGATGTATCAAAAGGGATTTGGTGTACACAGTAGGAGTTTTTTTTTTTTACTACATTGAGCCCTTGGTATCTGCTGGGGTTTGGTTCCAGCACCCACCCACTCCACCCCCCATGGATACCAAAATCCATGGATGCTCAAGTCCTATTATATACAGCGGTGTAGTAAAATGGTGCCCCTTATATAAAATGGCAAAATCAAGTTTTACTTCATGTAAAAAAAAATTGAAAGGGGGGAATGTGTTTTAAGCCATGGATGGTTGAATCTATGGATGGAAAATCTGTGCACATGGAAGGCCAACTCTATTTGTTTGATGAGCAAACCCACTCATCCACCTACATCCCACCATTTCGGGGAGAGGGCATTGGGAGCTCTCTCCAATTTCAAAAACTGCTTGCCTTGCTGCATGAGGAAAGTGAAGATTGCTGTTTTGGAAATACAAACCAAAATCTCCACAGGCACATGAAAGAAACTGACATTTTGATCTCAACTCTGATTCATATACCTGAACCTGTATATGAATTCAAGATTTCACTAAGGGCCTCTACAGATGGGCCACCTTGAGAAGCCGAGGATTGGGGCCAAGGCTGCCCCACTCTTCGGCACCAATCCACTGTTTGAGCGGCCCTGGAAGGAACAATAAAATAGCGCTCCTTCCTCAAACCGCGGAAAGGGTGCCGGAAGAGGTGGCATGCGCCACTTCCGCGTCTCTCCCATCACAGCGTTTCTGGACGCTGCAACAGAAGGACGTCATTGGAGCCCCCACCGTGTGCAATGGCGGGCGCTCCGATGACGTCCTCAGGAAGGGGTTGGGGCGCCCAGCGTCTGGCTGCCCCTCCCTTTCCTGGGCTTGAAGGCGGCGCTTTGCGCCGTCTGCAAAGCCCCTAACTCTGAACAGATCTGGAAACTCTTACAATGTTCTTCAGCTTTGCTGTCTGCCTTCTAGTTGTTTCTGACTCATAACATCCCTAAAATGAAGTTTCTTGGCAAGATTTCTTCTGAGGGAGGTTTGCCCTTGCCTTCCTCTAAAGCTGAAAGAAGTGTGACTTGCCCAAGGTCACCCAATGGGTTTCCATGGCTGAGCGGAGATTCCATCCCTGGTCTCCCAGGATGTATCCGCACTGCAGAAATAATACAGTTTGACACCACTTTAACTTCCATGGCTCAACGCTATGGAATTCTGAGTATTGTAGGTTGTGGCACCAGAGTTCTCTGATAGAGGAGAAATGTCTGAAAAAACTACAATTCCCAGAAATCTATAGCACTGAGCCAAGGCATCTTGGAAGGCAGGAGTACATCATGGGCTGGACATAATGGTAAAAGTGTTATAGAGGAAACAAGGCAAATGGTGCAAGGGCCCAACAGTGGGAGGAAAAAAACCTCACACAGGCAGCAAGTGGGAAGGACACATGCTCTTAGATGTCTCTACACTAATGCACAGAGCATGGGAAATAAACAAGATGAACTTGAACTCCTAGCACAACAAAACAAATATGATATAATAGGTATCACTGAAACCTGGTGGGATGAGTCTCATGATTGGAATGTAGGAATAGAAGGGTATAACATTTTTAAGAGAAATAGGCCAAACAGGAAAGGAGAAGGAATAGCATTATATGTCAGGGATGTTTACACCTGTGAAGAAATCCAGGACTAAAATCCTGGAAATCCGGTGGAGAGCATCTGGATAAAAATTAAAGGGGAAGGAAACAACAGGGATATTATAGTAGGAGTCTACTACAGAACCCCATGTCAGACTGAGGAACTGGATGATGCCTTTCTAGAACAGATGACCACACACTCAGAAAGGAGAGATGTAGTAGTGATGGGTGACTTCAACTATCCTGATATTTGCTGGAAGTCAAACTCAGCCAATACTCCACAGTCTAGCAAATTCCTCACTTGCCTCAAAGAAAATTTCTTTGTCCAAAAGGTGGAAGAGGCAACAAGGGAATCAGCTATTTTAGATCTGATCCTAACCAACAGGGATGACCTGGTAAATGGGGTACAAGTGGTGGGATCCTTAGGTGGGAGTGATCATGTTCTCCTGGAGTTTCTTATACAGTGGAAAGGAGAAGTTAGGCATAGTCAAACACTCATTCTAGACTTTAGAGCTGATTAATTAAAGGGGAAGGAAACTTAGGGGAACACTGGGAGTGATCCTGTGGTCAGGAATACTAAAGGAGAAGGGAGTTCAGGATGGATGGGAGTTTCTCAAAAGGGAGATACTGAAGGCACAATCTCAAACTGTTCCAATGAGAAGGAAAAATGGAAGATGTCTCAAGAAACCAGGTTGGATGACAAAAGAACTTTCAACTGAACTAAGTTTTAAATGGGAGATGTATAAGAAATGGAAAAGGGGTGAAATCACTAAAGAGGAATTCAAACAAATAGCTAGCACATGTAGGGGTAAAGTCAGGAAAGCCAAAGCACAAAATGAGCTCAGGCTTGCTAGAGAGGTTAAGGACAATAAAAATGGCTCCGTAGCAAAAGAAAGAAGAAGGAAATGGTAGGGCCGCTGCGCAGAGAAGATAAATTCTAACAGGGGACAGAGAAAATGCAGAACTACTCAACACCTTCTTTGCCTCAGTCTTTTCACAAAAGGAAAAGGGTGTTCAACCTGAGGAAAATGGAGCAGAGGACACAATAGGTGAAATGCAGCACAGAATAAGTAAAGAGGAAATACAGTCTACAGGACCAGATGAACTACATCCAAGGATATTTAAAGAACTGGCAAATGTAATCTCAGAGCCATTGGCAATAATCTTTGAAAACTCCTGGAGAACAGGAGAAGTCCCAGCAGACTGGAGGAGAGCAAACATTGTCCCCATCTTCAAAAAGGGGAAAAAGAGGATCCCAACAATTATCGCCCAGTTAGTCTGACATCAATACCGGGAAAGATTCTAGAACAGTTCATTAAACAGTCTGTGAAAATTTAGAAGGAAATGCCATAATCACTAAAAGTCAACATGGGTTTCTCAAAAACAAGTCATGCCAGACTAATCTGATCTCTTTTTTGATAAAATTACCAGTTTGCTAGATGAAGGGAATGCGGGAGACATAGCATATCTTGATTTCAGTAAGGCTTTTGACAAGGTGTCCCACGATATTCTTGCAAACAAGATAGTAAAATGTGGGCTAGACAATACAACTGTTAGGTGGATTAGTAACTAGTTGACTGACCAAACCCAAAGGGTGCTCAGCAATGGCTCCTCTTCATCCTGGAGAGAAGTGACCAGTGGGGTGCCACAGGGTTGTGTCCTGGGCCCAGTTTGCTATTCAACATCTTTATCAATGATTTGGATGAAGGAATAGGGGGCATACTTCTCAAATTTGCACCAAATTAGGAGGAATAGCTAACGCCCCCAAAGACAGGATGAAAATTCAAAATTACCTTAATAGATTAGAAAGCTGGGCCAAAGCTAACAAAATGAATTTCAACAAAGAGAAATGTAAGGTACTGCACTTAGGGCAAAAAAATTAAATACATAGATATAAGATGGGGGACACCTGGCTTGACCAGACTACATGTGAAAGGGATCTAGGAGAACTCCTGGAGAACAAGAGAAGTCCCAGCAGACTAGAGGAGGGCAAACAGTAGTCGTAGACCACAAATTGGACATGAGTCAACAGTGTGATACCGCAGCTAAAAAGACCAATGCAATTTTAGGCTGCATTAGTGGAAGTATAGTATCTAGATCAAGGGAAGTAATAGTGCCACTGTATTCTGCTTTGGTCAGGCCCCACCTGGAATACTGTGTCCACTTCTGGGAACCACAACTCAAAAAGGCTGTTGAAAAACTGGAGCATGTCTAGAGGAGGGCGACTAAAATGGTGAAGGGTCTGGAAACCATGCCCTACGAGGAACGACTTAGGGAACTGGGTATGTTTAGCCTGGAGAAGAGACGGTTACGAGGGGATATGATAGCACTCTTTAAATATTTGAAGGGATGTCATATTGAGGAGGGTGCTAGCTTGTTTTCTGCTGCTCCAGGGAATAGGACTTGGAACAATGGATGCAAGGTACAGGAAAAGAGATTCCATCTCAAAATTTGGAAGAACTTCCTACCAGTAAGAGCTGGTTGACAGTGGAACACACTCCCTTGGAGTGCGGTGGAGTCTCCTTCTTTGGAGGTCTTTAAACAGAGGCTGGATGGCAATCTATCAGGGCTGTTTGATTTTGAGTTCCTGCATGGCAGGGGGTTGGACTGGATGGCCCTTGTGGTCTCTTCCAACTCTATGATTCTATGATTCTATGAAGGCAATTAAAGTGGTGTCAAACTGGATTATTCTGCAGTTCGGACCCAGCCCCAGTGTCCCAATCCAACACTCAAGCCACTGCACCATGCTGGCTCTCTCCATGTTACACATTCAAATGGCACTGTTCTTGTTATGTGCCTTCAAGTCATTTTGGACTGATGGTGACCCAAAGGCAAACCTATCACGGGGTTTTCTGGGGCTGAGAGTGTGTGATTTGCCCAAGGTAATCCAGTGAGATTCCATGACTGAGTAGGGAATTGAACCATGATTTTCAGAGTTGTAGTCCAGCGCCATGTTGGCTCTCAACCTATGGAATTACAATAACTTAAAGCTTATTCACACATATATTTAAATATTATCATTTTCATTATTTATCTCATTTTGTGCTGCCTTTCTCCCAGAAAGGGATCCAAGGTGGCTCACAAAAGAAAATCATTTTTAAAACTTTACAGTAAAAATTTAAAAACAATTGAAATCATAAAACAGTAGAAAATTAACATTGAAACATACAAAAGTGTAAAAGTTAAAAACAGTTTAAGACCTAATCCTACCCATTTTGCTCAAAAGTAAATCCTGTTGTTTTCACTTGTGCTTATTCTCAAGTAAATATAGATAGGACTGCAGCCAAAATATCCCATCACAATGGCTAAAATGAATGCAAGAACCTGTCCCTTGGAAACTACTGTCTCTGATAGATTCTCCTGTGAGGTTTGATATACAAAGGCTGTTCTGTGCATGCATACAGATGTGATGGCCTGGTGAGAATCATGGAAAAACTCAGAAAAAAACAGTGTGTTCCTTTCTTTGAGGTCCCCCCCCAGAAAAATTGGGGAAAATTGATAATGCAATGTTTTCTTTTAGAATGATGAACAAAGTGTTTAAGATAAGATTTTTAATTATTTAGATTCCCAAAAATATTTCTAAACACTAAGTAAGGGTAATATTTGTATATAAGACTGTGTACTGTATCAGATTGTTGCAATCCCTGGTCTTGCTTTCTGTTTCTCAGTTCTTTCTATAGAAATAAGTGCTTTACATCTGCTTAATACCATGAAGAACTAGATGCATATAGTAATTTTCTTTGTTTTAGTAATGTTGATGGCATCCCTTTTTTTTTACTCAGGGTTTTTTCCTGCTCCTAATAAACTAGCAAAACCAAATAGGTTCTTTACAGTTTAGGACCTTGTAGCTCCACTTGTAACAATTTTTATAAATAAATAAATTAATTAATTAAAATTGATTTGGAATTACTGTCTAAACTAAGTACTCTTAATATAGCAAACATGATTTTGTGCCATACCAAATTATACATTTATTTTCCTAAAGTACCAAAGTTACTTTCAATCTGTAAAGGGCACCAATATTACATTTTTTCAGATTTTCAAAAAAATTCAATATTTTCCCAAAAAGGGGTAGAAGTAAGGGGGGGAAACTATTGTCCCCATGATTTCAAAATTTCTGAAATGTTGTATTTCTGCACACACACACACACATACACTGACAACGCACTTATCAAATGATACCAGGGTTCCTGGCATGTGTCTTTGTCACTTGACTCAAAATAATAGCTTATCTTATGTTTCAAAGTATTTACAGTACTTGTAAAAATATCGATATGGCATTCAGCTGTGAAGTATAGGCATAGCTACCTGAAAATGAACCTGAAGGCCCTTCTTGCCTGTAAACCACTGAGCACATATACTCTGTATAAAGAACAGGTATAAAGAGTGCTTATATCGGTGGCACTAATAAAACTCAAGGTCTTGATTCTGGTTTACATTTCCCTGGTGAAACAGAAACACAGTATTTTTTGTTGCTGAACAAGAACATGTACATACACACTCCCTGGTCTACCCAATATTACGTGGCCTAAAACTTTCATTTGCATCATTAGCTCCATTAGCTAGGAAAGCAGCTTCCTCCTAAGTACTGGGTATCCCTAAATTTAAGGGCCAAAACACCCTTGTGGTACCAGAATGCATTTGATCTTGAAAGCTAAGCAGGGTCAGTACTTGGATGGAAGACTGCCAATGAATACCAGGTGCTCTGTAGGTTATATTTTAGAGGAGGAAAAATGGCAAAAACACCTCTAAGTATTCCTCATCTAAGAAAACCCTATGAAAAATTCATGGAGTCAACAGGAAACTTGAAGGCACAGACACACACGGATGCCTAAATTTCCAGGTGAGTTTGTTTTATAATGCTCCCTCCCACAAGTAGCATGCTGCCATCATTTAACCTCATGACTACTTAGCATTTCTATAGTAGCTTTGTTCTACTGAACTCATGATTAATGCCTCTTATAGCTAATGATTCTTCTACCAACACTGTTCAAACTTAGAACAAAATTCCATTATGACTCTCAAACAGTAAAGTTTTACTGTGGGTTCATTTGCCAAACTCATGCATGTCATATTTGGAAACTGCATCTAGGTGAGACAGCAATAGGCTCCCCCATCCTACCTGCCCACCACTTCAAACGTCTGTTTCCTCTACAGTCTTCTTGTCACTTTACAGATGTACCAAGTATCCCCAGGGGAAATAGCTGATACTTTAGAATGTTTATTGCAAACCCACAGGGACTGAAATTGTATCTCTGTCAATACAGACTCAGTTTCTTATGATACAAAAGAGACAGGAACCTGAGTATAACAGAGGTTTTGCACCTTGAGAGGATGCTAAATATTCCAGGAGATTCCCACTTCTACCCTAAGCAACCACAGCTTACCATGGGGCATGGTACAATACAAACAGCGCAGACCTGCATCAGACTCAATAAAAGTATCAAGCTAATACCTGGCATTCATATTATGGTAGAAGCAAGATTATTATTATTTTTTAAATGACAAGCCTTATTGTTAAGGGTTGGTTCAAGTACCAAAAATCTCTGAGACACAATGGACTGCGTGAGCAGGTCTCAGCAAAATCCACAGCCACTGAAGCGCACACAGAAATTGAAATGAGATATAGGAATATGCTCAGATGTGTGATTTGCCCAAACTCTCACAAATGTTATCTCCCTAAAAGAAAGGAACAAATGCAAAAATTGGGCAAATGACATATATATCCACATCACCGTGGTCATATTTAATTCCTTACACATATGTGCCATATGTAACCCTACACAGGATTTCCATGTGTAATCCTGAGCACTACTCCATTGGTTTAAAGCCTCAAAGAGTAAACTCACCTTTAGTTCCCTCAGAAAGAAAGATGGCACAGCTTGAAATCCATCCCTTGGAACTAATTTCCTCCTATAGAAAGAGGAGTTATCTTTGGGGTGAGCAGCCCCCCACAGTGAGCAAGGTTCATAATGACATCTGTGGTATTACTGACGAGTTTTGTCAAAAGATCATTTTGAATCCTTTTTTGTTTGCCCCCCCCTCAATTTTTAACAATACTACATGGAGAATAATATACCTACAAGACAATTAACAATATACCTACAAGAAATTAACAATATAAAACTCAGTTCATTTTCAAGACTTAAATATCAATTCAATATCCATAATTCTGAATATATTGTTTGTATGTCCATTCTTTAGTTGTGAATAATAGCCCAAAATAGCTCCAAAGCACAAATGCTTATTAGGACGTTCAAATGATATGGTTTCAAATAGTGTATATCCAATAAATGTGTACAAAATCAAAGCAAACTTGTCCCTCTGTCCCTCTGATGCTCTTATCTGACAGGTTCATTTTTCTGCAAGAGCAATAAAGCAAGTTCTTTTTTAGCCAAGAAGAAAAAGAGATCTTAGTTGTGAGTTTCCAATGTTTATCTGCTGTCAAGAGAACTGAAATCAAGTCCTTATATTTAATTAAGGATGAATTGCTCTTTAGCTTAAGCATTTTAAATACACTAGATCAGGATTGTACAATCTGTGGTACAAGGGCTCTTTGGGCTGCCCAACTGGGAAGTGTGCTCTGTGTGTTTGTGAGAGAAAGATATATAGAGAGAGATAAACTCTGTCCACTTTCGTCTCTGGCCTCATCAACCATCAGCAGTGGGCCGATGGCCCTTCTTACAAGAATATTTAATTTTTAAAATCTATACAAATGCACCATGTTAATATTAGATGCTGCAAAACTATCTCAGATGCTTTCCTAATAACTAAAAGCAGCTGAATTGAAATATCTGATTGGGGGAAATATTCAATAAAGTTTACTTCGTGTGCTTTTATTGTTATATTGAAATAAATTTGAAGCTTCCGTGAGAAATCATTTTTACTGCAATACTTATGAATATTTTATGGCATGTCAACTCAGTTGCATTTACTCCCCCTGCATTGTTTGGATTAAAAACATTAATGCACTGACAGCTATTAACATACTAATTTTAGTACACCCAATGAGCTATGCACGGTCTATGTAGGCAGGCTCCCTTTTAAAAAGAAGTTAAATTACAACTTTGAGGCTGACCAGTAAGACTGGTATTGTATCTACTGATTACATTACTAATTAACGTTGTGACTCTAAGGGGTTTCTTTTTTACAACAAAAACACTATGGTGGAAAAATTTTCTGTCCCATGTCACCGAACTTTCAATCTCTCATGCACAAACTAGCAGGTGGCTTGAAAAATGAGGGGTACGACCCTGAGTTGGACGATACTATCCAAAACACAGGAGACAAGTGTTAATGTGTCCATTATAGCTTGTGTTGCCAAGACAACATTCTGCCATTTTCTGAACTAAATGGAGATGGCTTGATAGCTGTACATGCTGTTATTGCTAGAGGGAGTTTCTGGAAATGAGAGGATGAAGGAAGATATTTATTAAGGGAAAAACGTCAAGATAAGGACTAGAAGCTTGAAGCTGATATGTTCAGTGATGGATAACCAGGAAGGAGAGTCAAAGTGAGAGATATGATCACAGCAACACATGGAGAGGAAGTTATTTGACAACAGTGATATTCTGAAGAGATCAAAGAACACACACAACAGACAGCAAGACTGCAGAAGGAATTTAGTCAAGAGGGGACCAAGGTATGCATAAAGATTTTTAACAGTAGGTACAGTGGGTTTTAAATTTGATGAAGAACAGCTGGATATGGATGGAGAAGGCATGATATCAAATATTATTGCAAGGTTCTATGCATGAGAGAGAATGGTATAGATCTAACAGTGGGGAAGAGGCCTGAGCAGAAAGAAGAGTCAGTCTTTGACACTGCAATCAAACACAGCAAGAGATCAGGAAGACACTGAACAAAGCTATGTGAAATGCATGCAGAGGTCCCCAGATTGAGTTTTTGGCACCTCTGCTCAAAACCCTGAGGTTCACAGCAAATCAGTAAAATATCATACTGGGTTAATGGGGCAAATCATCTGGCCTGATGTAAGTTAAGCTTCTTGTTTCCGGGAAGTATGCAGGTAACCTCATTGTATCCGATGCTATTGCTAAAGCCAAAATACTACTCTTAGAAAGCTGTGATAATTTACATCTGTGGCTTACATAATTTAGTAAGTACACAGCCAACAATGTATGTATCATTTACTTAATTGGCTAGTTCTTGACCTAGCACACTCACAAATCAATAAAGCTTAGCATAACAACCACAGAAAGTTGTTTTTAGAATGCTGTAGAAATAATCTCTTTTGTATATTCTTGAGTCTGTCACTATTCTTCTATAAAAATGTCAATAGGACTCTGCTTGCAGTTTAGGGATACCACAATCACACCACAACCAAGATGGCTTGCCTGCATTTATACAGGTTATATCTATAGGCCTAAATGCAAACAAAATTTAAGCAGAAGGACACTGACCTGAGCAATAACAAGCAGCATTGTGTAAGAACTCAGGAAAATATCATGTATACATGACTCCTTGTAATGCAAAGGTCTGCTAGAAAAGGTAGCCATCCAAACTTGCTCCTTTCCCCCTCAACAATAAGCCCCACTGCACCTAATGGAATTTACTCCTAAAATGTACAAAGGCACCCAGTGGTCCTAGACTACCCTAGGAACAGCCAGATGTTGCAGACTACATATCTCATCAGTCTTCCAGATATCATGGCCAATGGTCAGTCATGATAGGAGCTGTAGTGCAAAACAACTACAGCACCCCAGGTTGGGAAAGCTGTCCTAGACTGCTTTGCTATTATTTCTCTAGTTTTAATTAGGGGGTTAAAACAGAAACATTCACTATAGAGCTGTCACTAACCATAATTTCCAGTATACTAATCACACAGATTTTCTACCCCACAGGGATTTCTGTTGCAAACATCACTGTAAAATGTCTTTTTCTCTCTTTCAGAAAGCCAGCCCAAAATCCCTAGTTTCCACTACTGTACCAAGGCACTTCTAGCTAGGGCTGAACAAACACTCGTAGGTTAACTTTTTCAGCTTTTCACTCATAGGTTAACTTTTTCACAAAAGTGAACACCTTTGTGAAAGTCCAAAACATCTCCTCCATACTCATTATTGCTACTGCCATATGTTCACAGACCAGTCAATAATCATGTTCTCCGCTGCCACTGGGCACTGTTTCCTTATCTCCACACATTTTTCAACCCCCACATTTTTCAACCTACAAGACTACAGAATATGGACAGGAAGCACTGCCCTTACTCATTTGTCTTCAAATGCCATTATCCAGCCAAATTTCACTGGTGACATGGTGTAAACATGAAGCTCATTCAGAGCAAAAGGAGGAAGCACAGCTCTCACTCTGGGTTGGGTCCATGATGACAACAGTGTGTCAATGATGGCGAAGGAAGCATTTCGCTCAGTCCAAATTTAAAATGCCAACAAACACAGGATGTATTAGTTATTCATATACTTTTGATCAAGTACTGTATTCTAAAATTTACAAAATAGAGGATTTGAAACATTGAGCTTGTTTTGCCTGGTCCAAGGCATATTGTATTAGCCCACAATCATGTCTGCACTTGTATGAATGACTGCCATCCACATATTTCTAACTAGATTATTTGTGCTTAAGCTTATTCACCTTTATTGGACAGTCAAGTATGATGTTCACTAATACACGTGTTTACTCAAAAATACAAAGAATAGCTTATGAATTGCAACTAAAAGTGACAATTCTTATGCCTAAGTACAACAACATCCAAAATCCACAAAACAGTGAGATCTTTATTTGGTCAACCAAAATGCACAAAATATTTGATGCATTTTGGTTGGCCAAATGAAGGTACCAGTGTTTTGGATGTTATTGTAGTTTGCTATATGTGGCCAACCCCTGAAAATGAATCCTTATATCTGATATTTAAAAGTAATGAAGCCAGAATAACTCAACGCAGTCTTACATTTCACTTTTGTCTCTAATATTTCCTGAATCCCTATTTTTAATGGGATAAAATTATGAAAACTATTTGAAGTTTTAATGCTAAACCATTTGATGTTTCGCCTCCACTATCACTATTTTTTTTTTACAAAAATTGGACCAGTAAGTCACACCCTCTCAGCCTCACAGGATGGCAAGGGCAAAATCCCTCTGAAGAAACTTGCCAAGGAAACTCTATGACAGGGTCACCTTAGGGTTGCCATAAGTGAGAAACAACTTGAAGGCACACAACAACAACAACAAGCTGTCACACTTGTTGCACTGAAGCCTGTTGAATGTACTTTTGAGTATATCATGATTTGGATTGAATTGCACAAGATACTTTCAATATTTTTGCCATTTTTGATGCAACAGGACAAGTAAATAGTTATTTTCCTGTTACATGTGAGATTTGCTTCTGGTTGATCATACAAACCTTTGAAAACCTGTTGGTTGTTTTTTAAATCCAGTCTTTCCCTACCTGGTAACTCCCATGGCTCTCTTCTTTGTGTACAATGGGAGCTGTAGTCCAACACATCTGAAAGGAACCAGGTTGGGGAAGGCTGTTTGAAACTATAAGTGGGCCACAAACTACTACTATGTGTTTGTATGGGGGTGGGGGGGGATTGATATACAAACGTGGGCTGATCATTTTTTGGACTTAAATTGCCTGTTTCAAATGCTATCTAGACAGTATTCAAAGTTTATCAGGCAGGAGCGCAAGCTTTACTCCAGCTACATTTGTTCACAACATGCAACGTACAATAAAAACATAAAAATAATTTAGTCACAAAACGAATCATATAAACGCCACAAATATTTGAATAAACAAATGTTCAAAACAAGCAAGAACCAGAGTTGTTTATTAGTTACAGCATTGCCAGCAGTCTTCCATTGGCCCCACTTGTTCTGGGCAGCCTTTCGAAAAGAAAACAACACACTCACCAGGAACGTCAAACCTCATGTTTTCCAGCTGATGTGATGTCAAACTCAAAAATGTTTTAGTTACAATTTTTTTTTGTTTTGTTCTTATTTGCCACTCTTTTTCTGGCTGCTGAGTGAGATATTTGAAATTCACTGTACACCCACAGGCTTAACATTCAAGGACATTTATGCTGTGGTTTTTAAAAAGCCTTTGGGCTCCTAAAGTACTCTGGCTGAATAGGGACCAAAAGCAAGGGAGGATGGATGAGAGGAAGGGAGGATGGATGACCTCCCCTTCCCCAAAACAATCCACCCAGATCCACTGACATAAAGATAGAGGCACACTTTTGATAATGTTCCTTGCACAGCTTCCTATTCAATTCCATTTTCATTGTGCAAATAATAATGATGTGCTCACAGTCTATATTGGACCCACGTCTTGCCAAGAAAACCCCATTAGTTTTAGGGTTGCCTTAGGGTTGCCGTAAGTCAAAAACAATCTGAAGGCACAACAACAACATTGAGAATAAGTTTTACTGATTTGGAAGATGTCAACTTTTTAAGGCACCAGGATGAAGGGGTAATTGGTTGAGTTTACTAATGCAAGTAACCTATTGCCAGTCATAGTGGTTTGAGCATTGGATTAGGACACTTGGAGACCAGGATCTAAAACAAACTGCAGAAATAATCAGTTTGAGAGTGCTTTAACTGCTAGGGGATTCTGGGAACTGCAGTTTTGTGAAACATTGAGCCTTCTCTGTCAGATGCTCTGGTGCCACAATAAACTACAACTCTCAGGATTCCCTAGCACTGAGCCAGAGCAATTAAAGCGGTCTCAAACTGGATTATTTCTGCAGTGTACTTTGTACCCAGGATACAAATCCCAGCTTCAGCATACAAACCCACTGGGTGACTTTGGGCAAGTCACACTCTCTCAGCTTCAGAGGGAGGCACTGGCAAAAAACCCTCTAAAGAAACTTGCCAAGAAAACCCCTTAGGGTTGCCGTAAGATTAAAAAAAGACTTGAAGGCACACAACAACAACAAAATTGTGAATAACTTTTACTGTTTTGGAAGACATCAGTTTTTTTTAAGGAGAGAATGATCAGTTGATCTGACTAATACAAGTAACTTAATCTTCTTAATGCAAGTAAGGAGTGCAAGAAGCCTTTCTTGCTCTGAAATAATCTCCTTTTCAACTTTTAGGGAGGTTTTGGAAGTAACGACGTTGAGAACGAACTCCTCCTATTCATTCCTAGCGTTACAAAGGCCCCGCAGGAAGTCTACGTGCCGCACATCGTCCTCGGAGAAGGTAACATCCATGCCTTGTTAACACACAAAGACACACAAAGACACACAAAGACACACACACAACCCGAGCGAGAGAGCGAGCCATGCCAAAACACGAAAAACTGTAGCCCGAAGGACAAGGTTTTCTTCTTCTTCCCTGAGTGCCGCCGCTAATCCTCTGGAAGTTGAGTCAAAACTCTTGGAAGGATTACATGCCCAGGATCTCTCGTGATGGAAAGAAAGAAAGAAAGAAAGGAAGAAAGGAAGAAAGAAAGAAAGAAAGAAAGGGAAGGGAAGGGAAGGAAAGGAAAGGAAAGGAAAGGAAAGGAAAGGAAAGGAAAGGAAAGGAAAGGAAAGGAAAGAAGAAAGAAAGAAAGAAAGAAAGAAGGAAAGGAGGGAAGAAAGGAAGAAAGAAAGGAGGGAAGAATGGAAGAAATTAAGAAAGAAAGAAAGAGGAAGGGAAGGGAAGGGAAGGGAAGGGAAGGAAGGAAGGAGAGAAGAGAAGAGAAGAGAAGAGAAGAGAAGAGAAGAGAAGGGAAGGGAAGGGAGGAAGGAGAGGAGAAGGGAAGGGAAGGGAAGGAGGGAGGGAGGGAGGGAAGGAGAAGGAAGGAAAGGAAGCAAGGAAAGGAAGGAAGGAAAAAGAAAAAGAAGGAAAAGGAAAGAGGGAAAGAAAGGAAAGGAAGGAAGGGAAGGAAGGAAGGAAGGAAGGAAGGAAGGAAGGAAGAAGAGAAGGGAAGGGAAGGGAAGGAGGGAGGGAAGGAGAAGGAGAAGGAGAAGGAAGGAAAGGAAGGAAGGAAAGGAAGGAAAAAGAAAAAGAAGGGAAAGGAAAGGAAAGAGGGAAAGAAAGGAAAGGAAGGAAGGGAAGGGAGAAGGGAAGGGAAGGAGGGAGGGAAGGAGAAGGAGAAGGAAGGAAAGGAAGGAAGGGAAGGAAGGAAAGGAAGGAAGGAAAAAGAAAAAGAAGGGAAAGGAAAGAGGGAAAGAAAGGAAAGGAAGGAAGGGAAGGGAGAAGGGAAGGGAAGGAGGGAGGGAAGGAGAAGAAGGAAGGAAAGGAAGCAAGGAAAGGAAGGAAAAAGGAAGGAAAAAGGAAAAGAAGGGAATGGAAAGAGGGAAAGAAAGGAAAGAAAGAAAGGAAGGAAGGAAAGGAAAGGAAAGGAAAGGAAAGGAAAGGAAGGAAGGAAGGAAGGAAGGGAAAGGAAAGGAGGGAAAGAAGAAAGGAAGGAAGGAAAGGAAAGAGGAAATGAAGGAAGGAAGGAAAAGGAAAGGAAACAAAGAAAAGAAAAGAAAAGAAGACGTAGTTCCTGGGAACCCAAAGCCAAGCCACAACAAAGGCCATCCTGGAGTGCCAAAATCTTCCCTTCTGAAGGCATGAAAATTTCCTCCCCCCCCCCCAAAAAAGTTGACTGTTAAAACTTTTAATGCTACCATTTTCCAAGAGGGTCCAGTTTAAGGTGTACTTGGGGGTGCCACCTAGTTCTCCCAGTCTCCTTGGGAGAGGCCCCCTTCCTTCCTCCCCATAATCTCCAAGGGCGAAGAGCCCCAAAGGCAAACGGGGTCCCATGGGAAATCCCTCTGGGGCTGACCCAGCCCTCCTCCCAAAGAGGCCCGTGTGTGGGGGGGGGGGGGTGGTGGGGGGACTCCTAAGGCTCCATTAACCCGAGTGACTTCGGGGGAGGGGGGTCCCCCCAAATCCGAGCCCGGAGGTCTGGGGAGGGAGGGAGGGAGGGAGGGATGCCTTTGCCCCGGGGGTACCTGCGCCACCAGCGGCACCAGCGTCTGCTCCACCGACCGAGAGCGGATCTGGAGCCCCGGCAGCAGCGGCTCCCATCCCAGAGACGAGGCGAGAGGGGAGCCCCGAGGAAGAGGAGGAGGAGGAGAGCGCGGCCACGGGAGCCCCACGCCAACGCCAACGCTCCTGCCACCGCCGCCGCCTCCTCCTCCGCCGCCAGCACCGAGGAACGCGGCCATTGCTCCGGAGCCCCAGCGCTCGCTCCTGCTCCGCTCTCTCGCCCGAGAAAGGCGGGAGGCCGCGGACGCTCGGAGCCCCTGAGCCCCGCCTCGATCCCCGCCTCCGCCGCTGCTTTCCCGCCTTCTGCCTCCTTCGGCCGCAAGCGGCGGATTAGGATTAGGGCCCCCTCAGAGGTCGCCCTCGCTTTGTTTTTGTTCAACCGCCAGGAGAAAGAGGGCGAAATGACACACCAACACCATACATACATACATACATACATGTGTATGTATGTATGTATGTATGTTAGGGATACCTCAGAGGGTCACCCTCATTTTCTTCGGCCCTCAGGAAAATGACACACATATATATATACTGACACACACAGACATTTTAACACAACGCACATTTTATACACACACACACATTTATGTATACGTACATACACACACACACATATATATACATGTACAGTATATGTATGTATATACACACACACACACACACATATATATATATATATATATATCTTCATACGTTTATACATATATATATATATATATACACACATGCACACACGCATACATACATACATATACACATGCCTGTGTGCACATATATGTGTGTGTGTGTTAAGGATATCTCACAAGGACACCTCATTTTGTTCTCACCTCAGGAAAATGACACACATGTTATACACACACACACACACACACACACTTATGTATATATACACACACACACACACACACATATATATATATATATATACACACACATATTCACACTCATACATATACATACATACACATGCACACACACATATATATCCATAGTTTATGTATATATACACATACACACACATACATAGAGAGATCTTGTAGCACCTTTGAAAGAAATAGGACCTTATTACACGGGGTCTAAAGCAGACCTAATCCAAAGGGTATCCATAGCTAATACATATTATTTCCCCGTGTTTACACACGACGTTGCACCGAAACTCGGCAGAACCCGGAGCTAATCCGTAACGAATTGAGATCTTTTGACATTCGGTTTTTCGGGGAAGTACAACCGAGCTTTCGGAATCATTGCGCAATGGCCGCGCAGGCGAAATACATATGATCGCGCAATACGTATTGTGAAGCATTTCCCCGCCCTGACCCATGGTTCCCCGCGCTACTTCCCATGGATCTGTGAGGAAGCATCTTATGACGTGTCCTTCCTGTTTGGATTGGGCAACAAATGGGACGGGTAAACATGGTCCTCTCTTTGTAATTTATGGGATTTTCTAACTTGTGTGTGCACGGAGAATACGTTTCCAGGATGCGTGTCCCGGGAAGCGCGATAAATGTGCTATGGCGGTAATTGCATGTGGTAGGCATTTACATATTGCGGGAGCTCTTTCAGTTCATTTCGGTATAGAACTGAATTTATTCTTATTTCGGTTACTTTTCGCTTCGTGGCCAGCGTGTGATAAGGTCCATAAACTGGCAGCATGAGCTTTTGTAGACTTCAGTCTACTTCCCCACATATACACACACTCATACACACACACACACACACACACATATATATATATATATACACACACACACACACGTGTGTGTGTGTGTGTGTGTGTGTCTATGTAGCTATCTATCAATCTACCTATGTTAGAGATACCTCAGGGTCGCCCTCATTTTGTTCGCCCCTGGAAAATGACACACCATACACACATGCACACACATTTCATACACACACACATTTATGTATATGTAAATACACACACACACACACACACAGAGTCCTTCACACCTGAGGGATAAACAAAATGAGGGCAAGCCTGCGAAACAGCCCATATATAAGTACGGTATGTATATATGTATTCCCCTTTTAATTCCCAGTCCCCCCTCCACGTTTCGTATACACACACTCTCAGGTTTTGCTTATTCACATACATGGGTTCACAACTATAGCATTTTTCTTTGCATGTGTGGCTCTGTTTGACCAGGATGACCAGAAGTCCTCTTTTCCCAGGATGCATCCTACATTTTAACCTTCTATCCAGGAGGAATTTCAAAATGTCCTCTATTTTGAGCATGACTAAGAAGCATGAATTTATATTTATGTGAGTGTTTTTGGCTATTGTTTTATAATGTCTTACATTTTTCTTTCATATCCTACAATTTGTAAGGACTTGTCCACCTTTGCAGTTAGGACATCTGGTCATCCTGCCTCTGACCCTCTGACAGCAATAACCAGAGGTGCTCACATTTTCATTCATCCTTCAAACATAATCTACCATTTGCACATTTGTAGTTGTTGTGTGCCTTCAAATTGTTTTTGACTTGTGGCGACCCTCAGGTGAACCTATCCTGGGGTTTTCTTGGCAAGTTTCTTCAGAGGAGGCTCGCCATTGCCATCCTCTGAGGCTGAGAGAGTGTGACTTGCCCAAGGTCACCCAGTGGGTTTACATGGCCGACCCGGGACCTGCTTTGAGTTCCAACTTTGGGGAAAAAGCAGGATATAAATAAATATAATAATAATACACAATGCTGGCTCATCACATTTGTGAGTTATTAAATGAGGTGTCACCATGTCAGATTGCCATGTAAATATTCAGCCAGAGCACTGGTGAGATTGATGGGTGATTGAAAATAGACACAGAATGGATTGCATATATTCTATTTCCATCCCACCCTTCCTCCATTTAATCCTGGCTGGCATGTGCGACTCCTCCTTCGTCCATCCACACAGTAGCCTTGTGAGGCAGGTTAGTGTGTGCGACTTGTCCAGATTTGCTTAGTGTATTTTGTGGGCCAGCATGGATTTCATGGTGAACCTGGGTCTTGCCTGGCATACTCTTAGGTTTTAGCCACTACGCCGCACACATGTGCAAACTTTAATGTGCTTTGTTAATAATGTAAGCGAAGCAATGTTTTAAGGCATGTTGGAATCCACTGTCACTCGGACTACTCTTTGTGCATACAGGGAATTGTTGTTGTTGCTGCTGCTGCTGCTGCTGCTATTAGCTGCCCTTGAGTTGTCCTTGACTCATAGCAACCCTGTGGATGAAACATTTCCAAGACTATAGTTTTTTGTGGGTTTTTCGGGCTGTGTGGCCATTTTCTGACGTTTCGCCAGCATCTGTGGCTGGCATCTTCAGAGTTGGGAGGCTGTGGGGCTCTTTTCTCTGAAGATGCCAGCCACAGATGCTGGCGAAACGTCAGAAAGAAACTCTTCTAGAACATGGCCACACAGCCCGAAAAACCCACAAAAAACTATGGATCCCGGTCATGAAAGCCTACGACTTCACATCTCCAAGACTGCCTGTCCTCAACCTCTCTGCTCAGGTCCTGCAGGCTCAGACCTGTGTCCTCCTTGGTTGGCTCTATCCATCTGGCATGAGGTCTTCCTCTCTTTCTATTGCCCTCTAACTTCTCCAGCACCATTATCTTTTCTAATGAATTGTGCCTTCTCACAATGTGGCTGAAATGCAACAGCCTCAATTTAGTCATCTTGGCTTCCTTCTTGGCTGCCCATGGTATTCTCAGCACTCTTCTCCAGAACCATATCTCCAATGAGTTAATGCTCTGGCAGCTTTCCTTGATATGAAAATAGGAGCATTACTAGTATACAAGTGTCCCTATTTTAATCAGCAGAATGTCAAAGGGTAAGCATTGCATATAGTCCAACACAGAATTCAAAAGCTTACACCCAATAGACTGTGGCCATTGCCTTTTGTCAAAGGATCTCAATCAATAAATGTTTATTGTGCTAGCCAAAGGCCATGACAAACAGCTTATCAAAATACATAAATCATTTAAAAACAAATAGCACAGAGTACAAAGAACGAAAGACATCCCATCGATTTAACATGCCATTAAAAATTATTTCTAATATAAGAAAGAAAGAAAAAAGAAAAACTCTTCTAAATATTGGTAAATTTGTACATTGTCATCATAAAAAATCTAATTAGTACTTAGAATCTCCATAGCAATTTATGGCAATTTTATTCAATTCTTTCTTCCTAATCTTTTTTGCAGCCAAGGCAAAAAGAGCCACTCTGTGTGTTACATAGTCATAGGTGTCACTCAAAAGAAATTGAACTGAATCTACAAGAGAGCTCCCACTTTTGTTTGTCAACAGGGGTGTTAGGAATTTCTCTCTAGGATGATTATATAATGGCCAAATTAACATATAATGGACAATGTCCTCCACCTGAGGCTGGCTGCAGATGCATAGGAGAGCTTCCCAATTCTAGTCTTATTTCTTGACTGCAGTCTTTGTTCTGATCAATATTTGAACCAAGGGCCTAAGCAGACTGCCAGAAATAGTGCACATTAAATTGAGGCACTGCCCTGGCTCAGTGCTAGGGAATCATGGGAATTGTATTTTTTTCTGAGACACTGAACCTTCTCTGTCAGAGAGCTCTGGTGCCACAATAAATTACAGTTCCCATGATTCCCTAGCACTGAGCCATGGCAGTGCCTCAATTTAATGTGCACTATTTCTGGCAGTCTGCTTAGGCCCCAAGTTATTGGAACTCTGATTATTTCAAATTTCTTGTTGACTAAGGTGAATTCATGTAGATTTTCCAAGGTCATTAGTTTTGTTTTTTGATGTTCAGCATTAATCCAACCTTGGCATTCCTTGAGCTTCTTCAGCAATTGCTCCAGTTCTTTGTTTGTTTCTGCTAGTAGTAGTATGCTGTCATCTGCATATCTTAGGTTGTTAATGTTCCTTCCACCTATCTTCACTCCTCCTGCCTCTGAGTCCAAGCCCCTGCTCTGCATACAGTATTTTATGCATATAGATTAAATAAAGAGGGTGATAGTATACAGCCATGCTTGATGCCTTTGCCACGTGGAAACCAATCTGTTTCTCCATATTCTGTTCTGATGGCCTCCTCTGTGTATGAGTTTTTCTGTTGCCAAACCCATGCATACATGTGCTTTGGCACTATAAAGCATACAATGAAAGATGACAAAATCTTGACATTGGAGGACATTCAAAATACCATGAATGAAGCAAAGTAGGACTCTTCTATAAGAAGAACCAGGTGTCTATATTTTGGTGGAGGTGGAGAGGTGAAAGCATGAAACTGATCTTTTGGAAGATCCTTTGACAAAAGGTAATGGCCACAGGTTTGTAGCCTTTGGATCACTTTTTTATTAGATCACTTTGTATGTGTATGAATTGTTCAGAAATGATAAGAGACACTACAGCTGCTTTTGTGGTAAGAGCTAACAGCTGCTAGAGAGAAATGACGAAAACTTATTGTTTTTGGCTCTGATGGGGGAGAAGAGCCCTTGTAATATAAACACCGATAATACAGAAGTCCTTTATCTGAAAGTGCTGCTAGGCAGAAGGTGGCTTGAGGTGTCTGAAGTTACGCAGTGCTTGATATCAGATGTTTTGAAGAGTGGCAACGGTGGGAGAGAGGATAGTGCTTTCATCAGCAGTAATGTGGAGACTCATAACAAGCTAGTTTGCACACATATACCGTACTCACTACTTGATAGCTGAGCCATTCTGATCATTTTTCTGAGTCTGAGGCTGAATGTCTTCTCAGTTTCCAGTGGCCAGCTAAGACACAGTCCTTGGTCCTTGAAATCTCTCTGATGTTTCGATCGTTTGGGTTTAAATTATTTCTAATGAGTTTTAGGGGGGGTTGCAGACTGCCAAAAATAGTGCAAATTGAGTCCACTTTTAGGGTTAGGGTTAGGGTTAGGGAATCATGGGGGCTGTATTTTATTGTGGCACCAGAGCTCTCTGACAGAGAAGGCTCAATGTCTCAGGAAAAAAAAAAACAGTTCCCATGATTCCCTAGCACTAACCCTAACCCTAAAAGTGGATTCAATTTGCACTATTTCTGGCAGTCTGCAACCCCCAAAAGCATTTATTTACTTAATGTTTTAGATGTTTTAATTTGTTGTACATTATTTATCTATTTATTTATTTCCTGTATTTATATGCCACCTTTCTCTTGGATGAGGACCCAAGGCAGCTCACAAAAGAATAAGCTAAAAACAATGCAATTTTAAAACATTAAAATATCACATTAAAATAATATGTTAAAAATATAAAATAATTTAAAAGCGTACAAAAGTTTTTTTTTAAAAACAACAACAACAACAAAAACATTCTCCCCTCTCATAGGAAGCCTCCCTGCAACCAATTACTTAAATATGGCTTTAAACAGGCAGATTGAGAGCTGATACGTAAATGCTATAAATAAGAATGTATGGACAGAGAGAGGGAATTAGCATTTAGCATAGCATTTACATTTCTCTACAGCTTATCAGTGAACTCAGCACTCTCTAAGGAATTAACAATCTGTAAGCCAATTGCCCCCAACAAGCTGGGTACTCATTTTACCAACTTATGAAAAAATGGAAGGCTGAGTCAACCTCGGAGCCCTGGGATCGAACTCACAAGCTTGTAGCTGCACGACCAGCATTGAACCACTGTGCCGCCAGGGCTCCTCAATGATAGCGTTATTTTCCCTAGGGATGAATGAACAAACATCATGCATGGATTTTTTTAAAAAATGATTTTGCGCACAGTATTTTCCAGTGGAGTCCATTCACACATTTGTCTCTCAAATAAGGAGAGAGATCATGTGATACCCATGTATGACAGAAGGGTCCTCAACTTCTACTCCTGTGTGTAGGGCAAAGATATGAAACCTGTGGTTTTCCAGGTATTGTTGGACTCCAAACTGTATAATTTTTGGCCATTGGCTAGGGCTGATGGAAGTCAGAAGGGTCACTGATTCCCAGCTCATGAGAGATGGCATGCAGTACACATTTGCCTTCTCCCTTACTGAAACTCACTAACAGTGACACTCTCTCACATTTTAGTGTGGGATCATGGTCTTCACTATATTATTTACGGTATAAAAGGCAAAACCAACAGCCAAAGGAAGTTTATTTTAAGAACATTAATGGTTACATTTTTATTACCTCACAAAAGCCATCACTGGGACATTTTGCTGCCTGGGGCACAGAGCAAGGTGGTGGTCCTCACCACCCTCCCATGTAAGGAAGCTGTCTGGATTTGCAGTCAGATTTTAACATTGGCAATAGGATAACTTCCACACCGTGCCTAAGCTTACAGGTATACAGCAGAATATGTGGCACACATAGCTCTGTTCTCCAAGAAAAAGCAATGCCTTGGTCAGGATTAATGGCTCTCCAATTCCTGCCTCGTGTTCCTTGATAGAAAGACCAGCTCTGCTCCTTGTGTGTGTTTGTGCTTTCAAGTTGCCTGTTGAATTTCATACAGTTTTCTTACTCTGAGGTGATTTTGTCAGCTCCTTCCTCTGAAATATACCCTACAGTACCTGCTATTCATTGGCAGTCCTAGATCCAAGCACTAACCAGGGCTCTAGCCTTGTTTAGCTTCCAAGTTTAGGCAGGATCAAGCATCTTTAGCATATTCAGGCCTTCCTTATCTCACCCATAAAAATCTGTTTCCTGCTTCTCCTTTATACTTCACAAGGAAAAAGTAGGGGATTTATTGAAAATACACATCCTCAGTCTCTCCCCAGTTTTAGCCAAATTGTGGTCTTCAGAAGAGACAATGGGGGTGAGTTCTTTTCAATCCACCCATAATTCAAGACGTGTTTCACAGGGACTGTGAAATAGGGGCTGTGCTGATAGAATTCTTTGTACGTATTTCTTAAGACTGGGGATACTTTTCCCTACATCTGAGGGACAATGAAAACAAACGCCAAGAAGGGTCCTTCCACCATTACTAGTAATATATCTGTGATCTCACAGCACTGGCATCTTCTGAAAACTAGTCTGTAAACCAGGGGTAGGCAACCTAAGGCCCGGGGGCCGGATGCGGCCCCCCAAGGCCTTTGGACCAGCCCCAGGCCGATCCTGCCACCGCCGCCGCTGCCTGCCATGATGATATTGATTATTGTTGTTATTACTTGTTTTTGGGGTTTTCTTGGCAAAATCTCCACAGGGGTTTTGTCATGGCTTTTCTGGGGCTGAGAGAGTGTGCATGCATATTTTTTTTTATTTATTTTTAAAATTAATTTATTTATTTTTGGTGCTTCGGCCCCCCAATTGTCTGAGGGACAGCAACCCGGCCCACTGCTCAAAAAGGTTGCCTACCCCTGCTGTAAACAATAAGCATATAATGCTTCCAGCAAGTAATATGCCCAAAATGACCTTTCCCTCTTTAATTTAATTTTGGAGTCAATTCAGAAAGTGCTCTCTTTTGTTATCTGGAACAGTTCAGTTGCAGATACCAACATTATTAAAGTCACAGACACGGCTAGCTATATGATGACAGTGTTACTGTCTCCAGGTCCGGCTAGTGTTTCATTAGCGATTAGATCTGCAGAAGTACAAATAGATGCAGACTCTGCTTTGCTCATAGACTCATCTGTATGCTTCAATATTAGATGATTTTAAAGGCATGATAATAGATTCAGTATTCTTGCCTTTTCCTTTAGCTGCCATGATGGAACACCATCACTGCAGTCAAACTATCCTGAACATATTAGTCAAAAATGTTAAAATGGAGCACTGTGTACCAATGCTGGACAACTGTGACAGGTCTTGAGGACAAATTTATTCTCTGGGGGCAGAGACTGCAGAAAAAAATATATTCCCCAAACCCAGAGAAGTGGTCAGTACTGGTTTTGAATCTGTAATTTAAAAATAATAATTGGGGTGGGCAGCAACCCATTACAAGGTGAATTGCTGTTTCTGAAGGCAATTAATTTCCTTCCTTCCTTCCTTCCTTCCTTCCTTCCTTCCTTCCTTCCTTCCTTCCTTCCTTCCTATAACCCTCCTCTTCCTACTGATCCACCCCACTATCCCTAGCTACCTATTGCTTTAACTTTGTTGTGTGCCTTCAAGTCATTTCCAACTTATGGCGATCTTAAAGCAAACCTATCATGGGGTTTTCTTGGCAAGATTTGTTCAGGGGATGTTTGCAATTGCCATTCTCTGAGACTGAGAATGTGTGACTTGCCCAAGGTCACCCAGAGGGTTGCATTGCTTCATCTCCCAGTGTCCTAGTTTAACATTCAGTCATTATACCATGCTGGTCCTCTTTCTTTATCCCCCAGCTTTCAAGAGAGCCACAAAAGGGGCACTTTTTATTCCCCCCTTCTTTTTCTTGGTAGCTGGACTCACTGCAGAAAAAAGCATTGTCTTGCAGTTCCCCCATCTCCATTGCTTAAAAATGTCCCTATGTGATTCCATCCCAAAACTGTATGTATGCACTGTATACCTCAAGTTTTTCTTTCTTTTTTAATTATTTTATTTTATTTTATTTTATTTACAAACATACATACCATCCGTATATACATACACTTATATTCATACAAAAACATAATAATATCATACATAATATCATACAAGTTTTTCTTCCCTGTTACATCTAGTGCTGCAGTGTAAGGTTCAGGGGTTGCTCCTCTTTCTCCAAAAAAGATAGTGTAGAGAAAAAGTGAGAGATACATATGTGGAGAAAGTGAAAACGTTGACAATCCACAATGTTAAGAAGGGCAAGTATATAGGATAATGAATCTTTAGTTACTTTCATATGATGCAATTTGTAACATTTTGATACCTGTTTAACTGCCATGGTTACATCTTACAGAATCCTGGGATTTGTAGTTTGGTGAGGTGCTAGGACTCTCTGGCAGGTAATTCTAAATACTTCACAAAACTACAAATTCCAGGCTCCTGTAGGAACCATAGTAATTATAGTGGTATCAAAGTGCAATGACTGTGTGATATGAGAGAGACCTTATTTTAAACAGGGAAGGCATTTGTTTCTACATTTATTACACTGAGGCAGGCAACCATGAAGAACAGGCATTGGTATAAATATTCATAGGTCCTTTTTATACCACACACTTATAACTCTTTATTCCAGTGTAACAGCATTGTATGCATCTCATGGACTCCTGGAGTGTGTAGTTTGGAGAGGCAGGCTGAAAATTCTAATATTTCTCCCTAAACCAGGGGCAAGCAACCTTTTTGAGCCGGGGGTCGGGTTGCTGTCCCTCAAACAATTGGGGGGCTGAAGCACCAAAAACAAACAAACAAACAAACAAACATATTTTTAAAAAAAATTAAAAAATTTTTAAAATATGCATGCACACTCTCTCAGCCCCAGAAAAGCCATGGCAAAACCCCTGTGGAGATTTTGCCAAGAAAACCCCAAGAACAAGTAATAGCAACAATAATCAATATCATCATGGTGGGCGGCGGCGGGGGGCGGCAGCAGCAGGACTGGCCTGGGGCCGGTCCAAAGGCCTAGGGGGGCCACATCCAGCCCCTGGGCCTTAGGTTGCCTACCCTTGCCCTAAACTATTCCATAGGATGTTGCCGTGATGATTAAAGTGAAATCATAGTGCTATAATTGTTTTGTGTGAAAGGGCCTAAAAGATGAGATACCTGTTCTTGTGCCACAATTATGAGAAAACAAGCAAGATCACCAGTGTTATATGCACATGGAGCTTTTTTTTCTGAATTCAATCAACCATGCCTCCCCCCACCATCTGCAAAGCAACAACATAAGCAAATTCTGAAACTTGAAAGCTTTCACTACAAAATTATGGGTCAATGTGTGTTATATACTCACCATGTGCAGGGAGGGTCAGATATCCCATTTCAATACTAGTGGCAAGTTCCTCCATTGTAGCAGAGGAGTTGTATCAATACTTTGTTAGCAGTACATCTAATGTTGAGTGAAATGGTGGAACTTCCTTCCTAAAGCCTCTCAGCTAGTGGATCTAATCACCATCAGGAGGGCATCTAGCTAGTGATACTAGAAATCACATCCAAGACCATGGACCTTATCACACGGGGCCCAAAGCAGTCAGAACCCAAACGAAATCCTGACCTGATATGTATTATTTTTCCGTGTGTCCACACGACGTCGCTCAGAACCCCAACAGAACCCCAACAGAATGCGGCAAGAACCG
The DNA here is from genome assembly GCA_026167975.1 of Phrynosoma blainvillii. Lineage (NCBI taxonomy): Eukaryota > Metazoa > Chordata > Lepidosauria > Squamata > Phrynosomatidae > Phrynosoma > Phrynosoma blainvillii. The sequence continues at coordinate 135,661,935 of JANUYF010000004.1, read as the reverse complement.
AGATCTTTTGTATTTCGGTTTCTTCAGGAAGTACAAGTGCGCGACAGGAATCATTTCGCTTTTACTGTAAGGACCTTATCAATCAAGACGGATCTCTTCCGGCAGGCCTTCCCAGACTAAAATAGCCTGGCCCTGGGCTGTTCCCTCCTCTAGTTGAACCTTGGTTCCCCCGTATTGTAACAATGGGATGATATGGCACGGCTTTTATTATTTAATTGTTATGAGTTCTTCTTTAGTATATTGTCTTAGGATTTTTAACTCAGTCACTGTTTAATACTGTTTTAAGGGGGGGAGGGATATGCTTGTATATTGTAATTGTTTTTATGTTGTAAACCGCCCAGATTGGGCAACCATTGGGCGGTATATAAATAAATTATTATTATTATTATTATTATTATTATTATTATTATTATTATTATTATTATTATTATTTGAAAAGACAACACGTATTGTGGAGCATTTCACCGCCCCTGCCTGCGCTCCACGGCTGTCAAACACACCCCTTCCCAATCCGGCTGTCCCCCAAACCCCTTCCCAAGCCGGCACAGGGTCTGCGCTCCGAGCAGAACATCCTCAGAGAGGCGCCTCTCTGAGGACGTCCTCCTTGACTGAGCAGAACGTCCTTGGAGAGGCGCTTCTCTGAGGACGTTCTGCTCGGAGCTCAGGCCCCGCGCAGGGTCCGAGCTCTAAGGAGGACATCCTCAGAGAGGCGCCTCTCTGAGGACGTTCTGCTCGGAGCGTGGACCCTGTGCCGGCTTGGGAAGGGGGTTGGGGGACAGCCGGCTTGGGAAGGGGTGTGTTTGACAGCCGCGGCAAGTGACAACCGCGGCCGTACTGAGCATGTGCAGGGCATCATTGCTTGGTTATGTCCGGGATTTTCTCACTTGTGTGTGAACAGCAAATACCGTTCCCAGGAGTGCTTCATCGCACTTTCCTTAATTGCGTGATGATGCTAGTTGCGTCTGATAGCCATTTACGTATTGTGGGGTTTCTTTCGGTTTGTTCCTGGATTTATTCTTATTTCGCTTTCTTATCCCTTTGTGGCCCGCGTGTGATAAGGTCCCATGTCTGGACTGATGGGAAAACCTGGCTTACTCTTGGAGCTTCTGGATCTGTGTGGAGGATGAAATACTGGCAACACTGTCTGCATGCTCTCCAGGCAATGGCCATCCTACTGAGTGTCGGTGTGCTGTACTGATGGTATTTGTAGTGGTAATGTGCACTTGTGTAATCAGTTTGCACATCTGCAAAAAAGAATGACACTGTACAATGGAATTGTTGTGTCAAAGTGCACTTGTACAATCAATTTGGATGTCTGCAAAAAGCAATGGTGCCATTACCCCACAAACATGAATGTGAAAATGCTGTGGTAGGGATTTGGAAGTTAGGGCAGGAAGAGGTCAGTGGCTTGCCCATCCACCAAGAATCCTTCCCTCATCCCCGCACCGGCATGCAGTCCGCACACCCAGGAGATTTTCAGGAGTTTCTGCCCTGATCTAGAGCAAAGGGGGGCCCTTTTTACTGTGAAGAATCACCCTGGAGCATAGATTGGTCCCATGTCCTAGACCAGGGGTAGGCAACCTGTTCGAGCCGGAAATGAGCCGGAAATGATGTCTGAGGGACAGCAAATGGTACCGGGCCGCCCAGGGATGGGACTCCTGCGTCTGCCGACGTGTCCTGTCCCAGCTGATCAGCGTGGGGGTGGGGCTTCTGTGCGTGACCGGTCCATGGCAATAAAAAGGTTGGGGACCACTGCTATAAATGAAAGGACTTTTTCCCCATAATGAACTGCTCCAAATGGTGGGACACAGGATGTATCCACATGTCAGAATCAAAGCAGTTTGACTCGACTTTAACTGTCAGGCTCCATTCTGTAGAATCCCGAGATTTATAGTTTTTTGAGGTATTCAGTCTGATCTGTCAGAGAGCTTTAGTGCCACACCAAACTACAATTCCAGGATTTCTGTTGGACAGAATCATAGCAGTTGGATCAGAGAGATATGAACAGCCTTTAAAACCAGGGAAATGTGGTTTCTGTGTGGTATTCTTGACAGCAGCCTTAGTTCTCCTGGTCTGCATGAGGGAGGGAGGGAAGGTTTCTTTAACTATAATGATGTTGCTGAAGATAAAAAGCACACAGTGTGGTGAATCATTTACTAACCAGCCATCTGATCTTTCTAACTAAAGCCCTAGTCTTTTATTTCAGGTCTTCAGTAACACAAGCTTTGAGGAACTTAGGGCCTCGGCAGACGGAGGCCCCGGAGACGCCGCGGGTCGGAGCGCTGGTGGAGCGCAGCCTCCGCACCGCGGCGCTCCTGCGGCGAATCTAAAAGGAGCTCCAAATTGGCGCTCCTTTTGCGGGCGCACTTTCCCTGACTTATCCTCCGCAGCGCGTCCGGTCGCTGCGGAGGGAGGTTGCCCTGGAAGCGCCGGCCGTGCGGAGGGCCGGCAGCTTCCAGGGCGACCTCAGGAAGAGGAAGGGACGCTGCGCGTGGAGGGCTGCCCCTCCTCTTCCGGGTCTCGGAGACGGCCCTATTAGCCGTCTGCCGAGGCCCTTAGTACTGAAATGCTATTTGCATCTCTCCACTCTCCATCTGTTTTTCACCTATTTCCCATTCCATCTATTTCCTGCTCCAATTTGGGAAACTTGCACGTATGCATACAACCTGTCACTATTGTCCCTCATCATGGCATGTCTTCTTTTAAGTGGCAGACTGGGAAGTTTTGCCATCATTTTACATTAAAAGTGCTGTTTCCACGTGGCTGGGGGAGTAGCAGGTAACAACAGCACCACCTTTCCTTTCTGCCCACTCAGATCTTTTTTAAAAATGTTTTCTTAAATGAGATTCCTGATATGCATCAATAACTGAGTGGCTTTTAAAAAAACCCTATGGTAGCTGTGCATGCAGGCACATCAGTGTTTAATTACTACCGTAAATAGATACATTAAAAGACATAGCCATGTTAGTCTACATGCACCTGTGGAAGTAGATTCAAGTCTACAAAAGCTCATGCTACCATCTTCTCTCTTCCAGTTAAGTCTCAAAGGTGCTGCAAGATCCCTTTGCATACTAAACAGCTATAGTTAGATATGTTTATGGATATGGATATGGACACATACTTGAACACATGACAGAAAACAGAAAATTGCAGTTACAAATTCATTGGTTTCTGCCTAGAAATAAAACCAGAAAGAAATTATGGGAATTCTAGCACTTTGGAAGCAAACGAGTGTTTCCTTGATTAGTAGGAAGTTTGAGAGGCACACACTGCAGAGCAGTCACATTTCTTTGTGACAGAAGGATATTGGAGAATGATGGTGTTTGTTATAATGTCTGCTTATATGTGCAGTGTCAGCCAGCATGGTGTAGTGGTTTAAGCGTTGGACTATAACTCTGGAGACCAGGGTTTCAATCTATGGAAATCCACTAGATGACTTTGGGCAAGTCACGCTCTCTCAGCCTCAGAGGAGGGCAAAGGCAAAACCCTCTCTGAACAAATCATGCTAAGAAACCCCCATGGTAGAGTCACCTTAAGAGTTGCCATAAGTTGAAAATGACTTGAAGGCATACAGCAACAACAACAAATATGGGCAATACAGAAAGAGCAAGCAGAGAGCAAAATGTCTTTGCTTAAAACAGCAAAAATGTCCCCAAAAGCAAGAGAACAATCCTGCTGATCCCTAGTACTGTTTCATGCTAGCTAGGAGCAAAAATGGAGCTTCTTTCTGGTTTTCTGGCCAAACATAGGACTTTATCACACAGGGGAAATTCCATGCAGAAACGGGGTTTTAAATTGGGGGGGGGGGGGGAAACACCAAAGCGGGCTGATTTTCACACGACGTCATTGTTAAACTGTTGTTAACCTGAACGGAAAGTAGTCAAAAGCCGCTTCTTTTTACTTTTGGAAAATCCTGAAAGCGAAAAGGAGCGGCTTTTGACTGCTTTCTGTTCAGGTTAACAACAGTTTAACAACTACGTGTGTGAAAATCAACCCACTTTTGCAGGTTTTCCCCAGCTTTTAAATCCGGTTTCTGCATGGGATTTCCCCTGTGTGATAAAGTCCATAAAAATAATCTCTTTGTCCCATATCTCTATTGGCAGCTACTCCCCACAGGCCTAGAGTTCTTCATCAAGTGATGCCATCCATTAATAATTATAGAAGCTCTCTCCTCATCTTGAGCACCACTCAGCAGTTGCAGCCTAATAGTACTTCAGCCATACATTCTCTGTATTATTACCTAAGTTACATTATCCACTGATCTATATTAATTGTTAATGACCAAGACACTAAGTAGGACAGCATGTAGCTGATAATTGGTGTTTGCAGTGAGAAGATACCTCTGAGGCGGCAACCACTGTACATACCTGCCTGGCAGAAACTTCTGCAGAACTCAACAAAGCTTACTCCTGTATATACATGCTGTAGATACGTTGTATATCTGTTTAATACCTTTAATTTGGATCTATTTAATCATCTTAATGACCCTTTACAACAGTTGGGGGATTTGCTGTAAGCAAACTTTGCCTGATAAAGAAGACAGTGGAGCTTCAAAAGGTATTTTGCTTGGTTGGAATAATAAAGGTGTCACTGTTTTGTGGATTTGGGATGTTATTATACTTTGAAAATGAAAGTGTGACTCACTGGAAATGCTGAGTAGTGCAAGACTTTAACCTAATTCTCTTGGAAGTAATCTGGTCTGAATCACTTCAAGGCAGAACTAGGAAACATGTCGCCCTTCAGACTGCAACTCCCATCAGCCTTACTCAACATTGCCAGTGGTGAAAGCTTAAGGGAATTGCCAGGTGACAACATCTGGAGGACCATAAATTGCCCACCACCTGACTAAAGATATAAGCACTTTTTCTCTCTATGGCTGTGTATGTGCCTTCAAATCACCTTTCACTTAGGGCAGGGGTAGGCAACCTTTTTGAGCCGGGTGCCAGGTTGTTGTCCCTCAGACAATTGGGGGGCCGAAGCACCAAATAAATAAGTACATAAATAAAAACAAAAATTAAAAAATTAAAAAATATGCATGCACACTCTCTCAGGCCCAGAAAAGCCATGGCAAAACCCCTGTAGAGATTTTGCCAAGAAAACCCCAAGAACAAGTAATAACAACAATAATCAATATCATCAGGGCAGGGGGCGGCGGCGGCAGTGGCAGGACCGGCCTGGAGCCAGTCCAAAGGCCTCGGAGGGCCGCATCCGGCCCCCGGGCCTTAGGTTGCCTACCCCTGACTTAGGGTGACCCCATGAATTTCATAGGGTTTTCTTAGCCAAGGAATATTCAGAGATGGTTTTGCCAGTTCCTTCCTCTGAAATATAGCATACAACACCTGATAGTTATTGGTGGTCTCCCATCCAGAGTTGACCCTGCTTAGCTTCCAAGATGAGAGAGGATCTGGTATCTTTAGGGTATCTAGGCCTCTTCTCTCAATATATATTGGGGGGGGGGGGGAAGAAAGACAGAGGTCTAGGCAGGTTTTCCCACTACATTTAGATATTTTCCCCATTTTCTCTCTCCATAGATGAGTGGAAATGTCTAAATAAATAGCCAACATGTTGTAATTGTTTGAGTGCTGGACAAGGATTCTGGAGACTAGGGTTTGAATCTCCACTTAGCTATGGAAACCCACTGAGTGACCTTGGGCAAGTCACATTCTCTCAGCCTCGGAGGAAGGCCAAGGTAATCCCCTCTCAACAAATCTTGGCAAGTGAACCCTGTGATAGCCTTAGGGTTGCCATAAGTCAGAAATGAGTTGAAGCACACAAACAACAGCAAGTAGAAAAATCTGTTTAGAGCGCTAACCTCCTCATTTTCTACAGGCAAATGTTTTAATGGAGGAGAATTTGATCATATATTTCACCTTAAAACAAAAAACAAAAACCCCTGGCAACAAATGCACAGGCCAGTTAAAGATTGCCAGATGGTGAGTTTTATTATTTCATCTGCTTTACACTTGTTTGTTTATGATGCTTCTGCATTTGTAAGCCACCTGGAAAATATTTACAATTGTTTTAAATGTCATTATCTATAAAAGGTATTCTTGTGAACAATATGCAAAGTCAAATGCAGATACAGCATTTGCTTTGTGGACTTGGGGAGAACAGATCAATTACAAAAGGAAACATGATTCCAAAATAAGGAGTGCCCTTTGAGAATGCCCAAAAGAGTAGATGGCAGATGTGATTTCTTTATTCAATATTTACTCTAGATTTTACCTAAAGTACTCTTGGCACACATTGTAACAATAGAAAGCTAATGAAAATAAGCAGTTTAAAATCAGATAAAATATAGTAAAAACAAAACGCCACAGCCAGATGCTGAAAGAGGGAAGGGACATCAGTTACTGGCAGTTTTTGGTCTTTTGGCCAGAGTGTGATGGCTGAGGATAGGTTGATGTTCCACTCAGTTGATGGTGGAAATAAAATGCAGCTTTTATTCTCTGTAATATGTACCTCCACTATAGCATTGTTGTTGTTTTTTTGTTACTGTACTGTACATAGCTTTGCATGAAGAAAGGCCCACCTTCAGTTCCCAGTGGACGTTATCACACGCGGGTCTCAAAGTGGCAAGAAAGCGGTATGGAATCAATCCAGAACTATACCGGTATAGATTCCACAAGATGGAAATGGCTATCAGACGCAACTAGCATCATTGCGCAATTAACGAAACCACGATAGATGCGCTCCTGAGAACCGTATCTGCCGTTCACACACAAGTGAGAAGATCCCTTCCAGAACCCAGCAAGGATGTTCTTGCACATGCGCAGAAACAGGACAGCCGCGGCTGTCACTTGCCGCGGCTGTCAAACACACCCCTTCCCAAGCCGGCACAGGGTTGGGAAGGGGTATGTGTGACAGCAACCCTTGGGACTTGGGAGGAGGGCAGGGTCGGAGGATGCCTCCAACCCTGGCCTCGTCCCAAGGGAAGCCTGGTTGCTTTCCTTGGGAGGAGGCCAGGGTCCGAGCCTGGCCTCATCCCAAGGAAAGCAACCAGGCTTCCAGGCTTGGGAAGGTGTGTGTGTGTGTGTGTGTGTGTGTGACAGCCGGCTGTCACACACACACACACACACACACACAAGCCGGGAAAGAGAGCCGCTCTGAGGACTTCTGCTCAGAGCGGCTCTCTTTTGGGAAGGGGTGTGTGTATGGGCCTTATCACATGGGGTCTGAAGCAGAAGGTATCCAAAGGCAATCCAAAGCTAAAACGTTTTTCCTTTCCTTGTGTCCACACATTATCCAAAGGCAATCCAAAGCTAAAACGTTTTTCCTTTCCTTGTGTCCACACATATCCAAAGGCAATCCAAAGCTAAAACGTTTTTCCTTTCCTTGTGTCCACACATATCCAAAAGGCAATCCAAAGCTAAAACGTTTTCTTTCCCCGTGAACCGAAGTCAAAGGGGATCTTTTGACATTCGGTTTTTTGGGGAAGTAAGGCTATGGAAAGTGTCGGAGGGAGGGTGAGGAACCCCCGCCGCCGCCTCCTCGAGGCCGGAGAAGCCTCTCAGCCTATGCCTTGGGCCGGCTGGAGGCCTGAAAGGGAGGGCGAGGTGCGGGAGGGAATCCCCGCCGCCGCCTCCTCGAGGCCAGAGAAGCCTCTCAGCCTGTGCCTTGGGCCGGCTGGAGGCCTGAAAGGGAGGACGAGGTGCGGGAGGGAATCCCCGCCGCCGCCTCCTCGAGGCCGGAGAAGCCTCTCAGCCTGTGCCTTGGGCCGGCTGGAGGCCTGAAAGGGAGGACGAGGTGCGGGAGGGAATCCCCGCCGCCGCCTCCTCGAGGCCGGAGAAGCCTCTCAGCCTGTGCCTTGGGCCGGCTGGAGGCCTGAAAGGGAGGACGAGGTGCAGGAGGGAATCCCCGCCGCCGCCTCCTCGAGGCCGGAGAAGCCTCTCAGCCGGTGCTTTGGGCCGGCTGGAGGCCTGGAAAGTGAGGGGGGGAACCCCCGCCGCCGCCTCTGCCTCCTCCAGAAAGGCCCCGGAAAGACCGTGCTTCCTTTCGGATTCGGTAAGTCTTCGCTTAATATTCGCTTCCTGGCCAGCGTTTGATAAGGCCCTGTGTGTGTGACAGTCGGCTGTCACACACACCCCTTCCCAAGCCTTTGCGGGGCCTGGGCTCCAGGATACGTATCTGGTGATCAGACATACGGTGAAAGTGCTATCATTGCGGTATCATTTTGGTCGCGCACTTGTACTTCCTCAAGAAACTGGCATTCAAAAGAACGGGGATGATGCCGCACTGGGACGGGGTTGGGACGGGGTTGTGTGCGACGTTGTGTGAACACACGGGAAAAAAACCCGCAATAGGACGGGATTGAGTGTGGATTGGGTCTGCTTTAGACCCTGTGTGATAACGTCCAGTGTCTCCTCCTAAAAGGATCAGGGCTGGTAGCAGGGTTGTAAAATCCAGACAGCATAATTGGCCTATTATACACTTTCTGCAGCACCTCCCCACTTTTTAAATTATGTACACATCTACAAATTTTAGTCAAACAACCAACCTCAAAACTTAGGTCAACTGATCCATGGGTCAGTGTAAGTAATATCCTTAAAGGAGTTTATCACACGGGACGAATCTCGTGAAGAAACTAGATTTAAAGTGAAAACAACCCGCTTTTGCGGGTTGTTTTTCACATGACGTTCAGGGTTAACCCGAACAGAAAGTAGAAAAAACTGCAAATGAGGCTTGTGTTTCAGATGATGTTTGCGTGAAAGAGAAATAACATGAAAATAACCTGAATAGAAAGTTGACAAAACCCACTCCTTTTTACTTTCAGGAAATTCCAAAAGTAGAAAGATATGGTTTTTCTCAACTTTCCATTTGGGTTATTTATCCGTTATTTTTCTTTCTGCCAACGCATCTGAAAAACAAGCCACATTTACAGGTGTTTAGCGGATTTTAAAATACCATTTCTGCATGGGATTTGCCTCCGTGTGATAAACTCCAAAAAAGGAACTATTCCATTCTTTGAGCAGAGTGGTAAAAGGCAAGAGCTTTGTCCATCTTGGAAGCACCTCAAAGAAGCACCAACCCCCTCTACTCTCTTTGCTGCGGTGCCATCTCTGATCCTTTTGAATGCCTGGGTGGGAAAATGGTGGCGGTGGCAGCTCTTTGGCACTTCCTCACACAGGAATCCATCCTTGAAGAATCTGAATAAGAATAAGGATGTGTGTATGCTTGTCAGCTTTTCTTGGTTAAAATCAGGCAAAGTTATCACATTAAAGTTAAAGGCTATACTCACTGCTAAGGCTATACCAACTGCTAACCCATTTGCTTTGCTTTGCCTTTTCATCCTTTTTGACATGTGTGTATTTTCTTAACCCAGCTCGATCTGGCCGCTCCCCAACACATTGTACAGTTGCAATTTATCGTATTTCCCCCCTCATCCATCCAGCCTTTAGGGCAGGGGTAGGCTGGATGCGCCCCCCCTGAGGCCTTTGGACCAGCCCCAGGCTAGTCCTGCCACTGCCACCACCACCGCCGCCGCTGCCGCCGCCAGTCATGATGATATTGATTATTGTTGTTATTACTTGTTCTTGGGGTTTTCTTGGCAAAATCTCCACAGGGGTTTTGCCATGGCTTTTCTGGGGCTGAGAGAGTGTGCATGCATTTTTTTAATTTTTATTTTTTTTTAATTTTTTTTAATTTTTATCTATTTATTTATTTTTGGTGCTTCGCCCCCCCCCCCCAATTGTCTGAGGGACAGCAACCTGGCCCCTGGCTCAAAAAGGTTGCCTACCCCTGCTTTAGGGTGACTACAAACAGTTTTGCCTCATGGAATTCTGTATGTACTTTGTCATTGTTTTCCTTTACATCCTTCGTTACATGCCCCTACGTTTTACTCTTGACTTATCCACGGGTCATATCAAAATCCATAATTTTTGTCCCCAGATCTGTCCTGGACTTATACATGAATATGATTTACAGTCAAGTATATACAGTAACTCAATTTTTAAACTTAACCCAAAATGGTCCCTGCACCTCTTGGGGTGTGGGACAGAATTTTGGCATGTAAAGTGAACGCAAGCAGGAAGAATTGGGGGCAGTGGGGGGGGGAGATATGATTTCATTCAGAGATACAGTCTCAGTTGACAGGATCCTGCTACTATTGCTTTAATTCCTCCCTTGCCAGTCCACCTTGCTGCTGTGTCTGCTCACCCCTGCCTCATCTGCTGCCTGTTCATCTCCTGCTTTTTCCTGCTGTATGATTCCCTCCTCCTTGTTGCTCTGCCCACTGCCTTTCCATCATCCCCTGTCCCCCCATCTCCTGCCCAGTGGCTCTCCAGTGACTGCTGTTCCTCCTCTTTTTCAGCTGTGCCTTCATGTTGCCCCTTCCATCTTCTTATTTGCACACCAGTGGCAATGGCATGGCTCCAGGGTGGGAGGATATGCAATCAAGGATATTGTCTGCTATTGTCTGCTGGGAAAGCCCGTGACCCTGGTTGGTTTCCCATTTGCATTTGCTGAGTGCTGATTTTCTTATTTTGTAGGACTGGTAGCCAAACCTTTACTTTAATACAGAACAATACACAGTTTACATGGGAATAGCAGACAATATCCTTGATTGCATATCCTCCTACCCTGAAGCCATGCCATTAACAACAGAACAATACCTATTCAACACAAAACAATACATAGTTTACATGGAAATCACTCTTCCCTACCCAGGGTCTCACAGTATATATAGACCCACTCTCTTCCATTCCAGTATTCTCTGAAGATGCCAGCCACAAATGCTGGCGAAACGTCAGAAAGGAACTCTTCTAGAAAATGGCCACACAGCTCGAAAAACCCACAAAAAACTAGTGATATCTTTATTGGCCAACCAAAATGCACAATATACTTGTTGCAAGCTTTCAAAGTTCCACTGGCGTATTCATCAGGCAAGATGTTACAAACCAAACAGGAGATGCAAATGGACTTTAAATTTCCTGGACTTTAAAAATCTTCCAATTGCAACATGGCCAGAAGGAAGAGGCGCAGCCATCTTAACTAAGGAAAGAAACATAAAAATGCAGGCATCTGACTAAAATCTCCAATTTTTTCTCCTGATTGGTTTGGAACATTTTACCTGATGAAGAAGCCCATGGAGCTTTGAAAACTTGCAACAAGTATTTTGTGCATTTTGGTTGGCCAATAAAGGTATCACTGTTTGGTAGGTTTTTGTTTGAAAGTATTATGGTATTACATTGTGAGTTCCCTGCCCCTGTTCCACTGCATTTGCTGTGGGTCACAAAGGACAGGAATCTTGCATGACAATACATAATGTTATACATTGTGTCCAGAGCTAAGAAACCTTATATTTTCAGCTTCAGCCACTGGTCATGCTGTCTGGCGGTTACTGGCAGTTGTAGTCCAAACATCTGCCAAACACTGTTTTTATTGTGGTAAATATTTGGGAAAGGACGATTCAGACATATTGCTGCTGGCTTAGACCCCATTCACACATTCTTCTGAAGTTCTCGTTATAACCATAGGGTATGATCTTAAGTGTTGCTGCTGCAAAGGACACCAGGTGCTGTGGATTCAAATCTAGAAGTACCATATATACTTGACTTTAAGTCAACCTCATGTATAAGTCAAGGGCAGGTTTGGGGGGCAAATTTATGGATTTTGATATCACCCGTAGATACATCAAGGTTAAAATATAGGGGCATGTAACAAAGGATCTAAAGGATGAAGCAAAGGAAAACAATTACAAAGAAATTACAAAATTCCAGTAGGCATAACTGTTTGTGCTCACACTAACGGCTGAATAGATGTCAGAGCAGAAGGGAGTCAGTGGTTTCATGACAGATTACACTCTTGCCTTTCAGCAGAGCATCGTTCCTTTTTTATAACAGTCAAAGTACAGTACTTACATTGACCAGTGGATAAGTCGACCTAAGTTTTTGGGGTTAATTTTTAAACAAAATTTCTAGACTAATACGTAAGTATATACAGTATTTGTTCTTGGGTATTATTCTGCTGTCTCACTGTTTCTGGGGTTTGGTTGTCTGAGGCATGACAGCGTTGCCCAAATGGCTTGCCAGAAGTACCATCTAAAACCAGAAGAAAGTGGGAAAGCAACCAGTTTTTACACTAATGAACACTTACCTTCCCATTTGCAGTGAAAGCATGAATTACCATAATGCTGACAAAATATAATTATGAATATGATTCACATAATTATGAGTGATAACAGGTTGTTTCCCTGGGTTGCAAAGGAGCATGATTTGCCTGGGTTATGTTGTTCTAAAATGTTTCAAGTAGACTTCTAAATTATTTTTAATTATGCATATCTACATTTCTTCAACAAGATCCAGTGTAGTGTAGTGATTTGACCATTGGACTATAACTCTGGAGATCAGGGTTAGATTTCTCACTCAGCCATGGACACCCATTGGGTGAGTCACACTCTCAGCCCCAGAAAAGCTTGTGAAAGGTTCACCTTAGGGTTGGCACAAGTTGGAAATGACTTGAAAGCAAACAACAACAACAAGAACAACAACAAAGGGGAAAACAGACCGGCAAAATGTGGCATCTTCCCGGTGGCTTGGGGGCATGGCATGTGTGCAACGCACACCCCCAAGATGCCGGGAACATGCTGTGAAGCCGCCCCACTGCCCACATGGCAACAGTTTTTTGGTCCTCCGGCAGCGTGGTGTTTAGATGCCACATGCTGCAGGAGTGCCAAAAAACCACTGATGTGGCAGCAAAGGCACCTTTTCCCCAGCCCAAAAAGGAGCAGCTTTCTGTTGTTTCTTTTTGCGCTGAGAAAATGCCAGGTTGGGGGTGTAGCATGGGGTTGCTGCAGTGTCACAGTGTGCAGTTCTGTGGCGGCCCCGATGTGGCATTTTTGGGCCATCTGTTTTGACCTCAAGGTAGGCATTCACTAGAAAAAACAATAAAATCTCTTCATATTAATATTGGCATTTTATTATTATTTTCCATGTTCTTTGTAACTATAAATTATTGCTTCTGATACTAACTTGAAGGACATGAACTGAATCAATTGGACAAATAGTTTCTAAAATTTCTTAACAATTTTATGACAAAGATTCTGAGGTACAAAAATAGAAACTGAAGATGTTTTGGAAATCAAAACCACGGCTCTGTAATACAGTTGAGGTATTTTCACACATAATGTTTAAGCAATTCTTTAGAAATAGCACTATACTTTTCAGTGACATTTGTATAAAGCATTCCTAAATTTTGAGATCATATATCATCATACATTAAATACTAGTTCAGACCGCTTGGTTTTTACTGGGATGCAAGTTCTGATCTATTTTTGTTGTTATTTAGTAGCAAATATATGATTATCATTATTATCATCATTATCATTATTATTTCTTGCTTGTCTTGCCTCATGGTTTGAGGCAGATAGCAACAATAAATAACATAACATATAGCATTAATTAAAAGAATATATAAAACCAGTGCATATTAAAATCCACCAATAAATACTTTAAGATTCATAATTTAGAAATAATCTGGATAGGCCTGCAGAAAGAGATAAATCTTTACTGCTGTTTTAAATGCAGACAGCATCTCCTGCTGACAAATCTCTTCCATCAGGTCAGTTCACAATCTGGCAGCAGCCAAATAAAATGTCCTCTGCAAAACAGTCAGCCTAATTTGGACTGACTGAAGTAAATGTCTCCCAGAAGATCTGAGTGTATGGGATAGATTATATGGGAGAAAGTGATCCTATCGGTAACTCGGTACCAAAGCATTGTTGTTGTTATCTGCCCTCGAGTCAATCTCAACTCATGGTGACCCTATGGATGAGGACCCTCTGTCATCCACTGCTCTGCTTAATTCCTGCAACCCCTTAATACCTGTGACCTCCTTAATAGAGTCCATCCACTTGGCATGTCGCCTTCCTCTCTTCCTACTTCCTTCCATCTTCCCCAACAATATTGTTTTTTCCAGAGAGTTCCCTCTTCTCATGATATGTCCTCTTCTTCTTATATGTCCAAAGTACAACAGTCTCAGTTTGGTCATCTTGGCTTCCAGGGAAGTTTTCGGTTTGATCTGCTCTAGGACCCCTTTGTTTGTCCTTTTGGCTGTCCATGGGATCCTTAGCACTCTTCTCCAGCACCACATCTCAAATACATTGATTTTCCTCCTATCTTCTTTCTTGACTGTCCAGCTCTCACATCCATACATGGTAATAGGGAATACAATGGCTTGTATGATTCTAACTTTTGTACTGAGTTGTATATCTTTGCATTTTAGAATCTTTTCTAGTTCTTTCATAACCACCCTCCCCATTCTTAATCTTCTTCTGATTTCCTGACTGCAGTTCCCATCTCTATCAATGTTTGATCCCAAGCATGAGAATTCTTTTACTATTTCTATTTCTTCATTGTCTAAGTTGAACTTGTGAAGGTCCTCGGTGGTCATTATTTTTGTTTTCTTTATGTTCAGCATTAAGCTTGCCTTTGCACTTTCTTCTTTGATCTTCCTTAGTAGGACTTTAAATGTTATAACCAACACTTTGCACTTTGTTTGGAAACTAATTGGCAGCCAGTGTGGTTTTAATATTGGTGTGATGTAGTCATTCCTAGATGTACCAGTAATCAATCTGGTTGCCATGTTTTGTACTAATCAAAGTTTCCAAACCTAGTAGTAGTACAGAGATAGCTCAATATACAGCACATTGCACATTGCAGAAGTCCAGCCCTGAAGTTAGCAGTGTGTGCACTACCATCTTTTGGTACTCCAAAGTTCTGGAAAGGGATGTAGCTGGCATAACAACTGAAGGTGACAATAGGCTCTCCAGCTTGTTGCATCTATCTCGGCTGTTATGTGGAGCAACAGATCCAGAAACATCCCCAAGCTACAAACAAAACTTTTAATGGAAAATGTAACCCTCTCCAAACCCAGGTTGGATCTCTGTCTTGTTTGGATTCAGCTTCAGTTTGTTTTTCCTCATCTAACCCATTACCTTCTCCAGGCATTAATTCAGAGGAGACCCACCCCAATAGGGTTGCCTTAGGGTCACCGTAAGGTGGAAACAACTTTAAGGCACACACAACCATCATACACACTATCCTTACCTGATGCCATTATTGAAAGCATGAAGATGTATATTTAGGTATCGGCAGCATACTGATAGCATCATGCCCCATGCCTCTGGATGATCTCTCCCAGTGGTTTCATGTAGATGTTAAACAGCATTGGGGATCGAATGGCACCTTGTGGTAGACCATACAACAGCTCCTCCTTTGAGGAGCTGCTATGCCCAAACACCACCATATGAGACCTACCTGAGAGATAGGACTGGAACTACTGAAGCACAGTGCCCCTGATTCCCAATCCTCTCTGACATTCCAGAAGGATAATTTGGTTGATGGTACTGAACACAGCTGAGAGGTCCAATAGCACTATCAGACACACTCCCACATCAATGTATAGGCGATGATCATAAGGTAACTATAGTGGTCTCAGATCTGTATCCTGCTTTGAAAGTGTTTTGAAACTGATCTTAAAAATGTATATCATCCAAAACTTCCTGTAGTTGAAGGCAACTCCTCCTTTGATCACCTTGTCCAGGAAAAGAAGATTTGATACTGGTCTATAGTTGTTAAAGTCCAGGGGGTCCAGGGAGGGCTTTTGAAGAAGTGGTCATACTACTGCATCTTTTAAACAAGATGGAAAACTTTCCTTCCTGGAAGATGCACTAATAATACATTGTAATTGAGATCTAATTGCATCTCCTCCCTGGATGACTGGCTAAGAAGGACAGGGATTAAGAGAACAAGTTGTCTTCTTTCTTCATCTTTGTAGCTTGTCCAGATCTGTAGCACTCACTAACTGAAACTGATCCACTGTAATCCTGCTCACAGAGTTGTTGGTCGCCCATTGTCAACTTCTGTCTTAATGATGGTGTCTAGTCACCTATTATCTAAGACATTTTTATTTGTGAAGTGATAGTTAAAAGCTATCTGCTTAAGGGTCTAGAACTGAATTCAGGAGAGAAGATGCCTGAATTAGACCTCTCTTCTCATTACCCTGAATAGTTTGGCTGGACACAAATCCCAGGATGCAATATGTGCAGAGAAGAACATTTTCTTTATTGCATGTATTGCTACTTTATACTAACAAACATGTTCTCTAGATTGTGTCATGTTGGATATAAGTTGAGCCAGCTGTGCTCCAGACATCATCCTTCCCATTTCAGGTCCCTGATGTTTTCTATATACCAAAGAACCCAATTTGTAATGGGTTGGAGAGGATGTTTGGAAGTGATTGTGTCAACAGCTCTAGTCAGATCTTGATTCCACCCATTGACCAGGGCTTCAACAGGATTGTTGTTGGTACCAGTCATGAGACCCAGCATGATGTAGTAGTTTGAATGTTGAACTAATATTTCAGGAAACCAGGTTCTGAATTTCCACTCAGCCACAGAAACTCAACTGGTGATCTTGTATAAATTATATTCTCTTAGCCTAAGAGGAAGGCTGTGAGTTAGTGTGGTGTAGTGGTTTGAGTGTTGGAATACAACTCTGGAGGGTTCGATTCCCAGATTGGCCATGAAACCCACTGGGTGATCTTTGGCAAGTCACACTTTCTTAGCCTCAGTGGAAGACAATGGCAAACCTCCTTTGAACAAATACTACCAAGAAAACTCCATGATAGGTTTGCTTTAGGGCCGCCATAAGTTGGAAATGACTTGAAGACACACAACAACAACAACAACAACAACAACAACAACAACAGCAGCAAGAGGAAGGCAATGACAAACCTTCTCTAAATAAATCTTGCCAAGCAAACCCTAGGATAGGGCTGCCATAATGTAGTTATATTAGAGGCACACAACAACAACAACAACAACAACATGATTAGAATGTTATTATAGTCATCTTGAAGTTATTCTTTAAATTTTATGTAATGAGTACACCATCAAAATCCAGATATGTACTTTGTATTTAATGTTTATGTTGTTCTTTTCCTCAAATTGCAAGTCTAATTACAGGGTTCTCAAGGAGATATTGAAATGGAGGATGGCGAATTGAACAACCCTTTGTTCCAACCAAATGGATCTTTGCTCTCATTTTGACTCTTGAGCTCAATTATAATTTTCTTGACCCAAATCATTATTATCTATGTATGGAAACAGACTGGGTTATCAGTGTTTTCAAGGTATTCCACTCCTGCATCCTCTTCCTCCTTTTCCTGAGAGAGGTAAGTGATCTGTTTTTCTTGAAGTCATTCTTGGATATGGGCACACATACACAACTTCTGATATCTTGAATCCTTGGTATGGAACAGGTGGATGAATGAGTATGTATCTCACAACTGGCCTATACCCTGGATCTTCAATGTTGGCTCTAGAATCCCTGGCTAAACATTTTTATGTATATTCTTTTCTCCCCTTTGTTATATAACATGATATTAAAGGTACCATAAGGTGAGGGGGAAGAAATAAAGAAGGGCATGTGGAGAAATACACATGAAAATAAAAAACATGACATTACTAAATTCCAGAATATAAATTAGATATCTTATAGATAATATAGTGGTGTGTCCACACCACACAATTACAGCAATTTGATGCCAGTTTCATTGTCATGGCACCTTCCTAAGGAATCCTAGGATTTGTTGTTTGACGAGGCACTTAAACCTCCCTGCCAGAGATCTCTAACTCACTGCCCTGTGCTACAGCTCTCTTGGAGAGAACTGAACATTTCTCCACAAACCCTAGGATTCCATGGGATAGAATCATGGCAATTAAAGTGATATCAGACTTCTATACTTGTGTGTTTGGATATAACCTAGGCTGTAGCTCCTGAGATGCTGAAGAAGACCCAAATATTGTAGAACAATGCAACATATCATTTCAACTCGGTATAAATTGCCAAGTGAAACACTAGGAGGGGAAACATAGTAATCAAAGTATGTAAAACTACGGTAATATGGCATTATGAGATCAACTCAGTAAGAATGAGGCAATGCATCTCCTTTATTGAATTTCCTTCTCCCAGATAATAAACCCTATAATGCATCTTTCATAAGCCTTGTAGGTATTTATTTTAATGTAAGTTTTTGTGAGGTAGGCAGGAGACCAAAAGATTCTCAGGAGGCTCTTAATGAGGAAACTGGCATACTATTACATAGGGCTACCTGTTCATGATCACCTCTGGCCCTGAGGTTCATAGGCCAAATTCTGAGGTCTAGGGACAGATGACATTATACCCAAAACAGTTGCTCACAGTTTATTCAAATTTACAAACTCTCTCTCTCTCTCACACACACACACATATACACAAAACCACACAGCACATATTTTCCTGTTTAAAAGTTAAGATAAAAGCCTTAACTAAGGGGGCTGTTCCCAGATCCAAGTGAAATGCAGATATTACTCCTTTCCCCCTACTTAGAGATAAGGAACATTTAGCCCACTTGCTTCTAAGCAGATGGTGACTGCAGAGCAGAGTGGAGGGTGAGCCCTTTCACCACAATAACTGGGAACGAAGGAAGAAGCTAATTAAGTAAATACACCGAGCCCTGAAGAATCTTGGCAAGTCATAGCAACAAATCAATAAAGCTTTAGTAAGTGTAGCAAGTCGTAGCAGTTCTAATAGCTGGGTTGGAGATTTGGACGCAGATGTTTTGTCTTGTTCAGAGCTGAGCCCATGGAAACTGGAGAATTTGCACCCTCATCTCCTACTTGGAGATGACCCATAAAAGTTGTAGAGTCAGGGTCAGGCCCTGAGATCTGTCAACCCTGTTATTAATGCAAAGAATCATAGTATTGAACATTTTAGTGTATAGTGGCTGACAAGTCAATAAATTAATATTAAACATGTCTGCATTTTTAGTGAAGCGAAAATAAGCTGTCAAGGAAAGGTCACATTCCTTCCTGTTGCATTTGAGAAGTTCCTGCCAAATAAAAATGCCCTCCTGCCAGGGGGAAAGGAGGGGCTAAAAAGAACTCTTTAATATGAAAGAGGTTTTTTTCCAGTCTGGAATGTATTACGTGGACTGAAGGAATGTGCAGGAGGGGAGGTCTCATCTCTCTTATTTGGGAGTATTTGTGGCCAGTACACACTGGTATAGTTTCACTGACCTTAGAGAGATTTCAAAAGATTAAGAGAGAGGTAAGCGACCTCAGTCATTCTGGAGACCAATGTTCTGTCCCTGTGCCTCTGGGGACCACATGGACTGCCAAAAATGCCCCCTCTCCAACCCCAATACAAAGAAAGAAAGAAAGAAAGAAAGAAAGAAAGAAAGAAAGAGAAAAGAATGGAAGTCCATTATTGTTTTGGAAAAGTTGGCATTCTTTGATGTTAAACTGTGATGTTAAATTGTGATGTTAAATAGCTCAGCTACTTATTTAAATCATGAGTGGATATTCTCAGAGACTTCCAGGAGAGATCATTCCCCCCGTTTGCCAGAAAAAGGACACTTTGGTACATCGGTGTGTATGTGTTTGGGATAGAAAAGCTAACCAGCCAGCTAGCCAGACAGTCTTGAGTGCTATTGTGGCTCCAAGGCTGCACATGCCCCCACTCCATGCCCCCACACTAACTTCACAATACAGTTGCTCTCCGTTCTCGTGGACTTGAGGTCCGCGGTTCTGAATATTCACAGAGAGGAGACTTCCGTTAATCAATGGGGCCTGAATATCAGTGAATCTCCATTTTTGCGGCGAGGTTTGTGTCCAGAACGGATCCCCCACAAAAACAGAGAGCGGCTATAAAGCAAATGAGGAGGTTCCATTAAAATCAGTGGAACGTACATAAGCTATAACGACATATCACTGCTGCCTCATATGGGATATATATAGAGAGAGAGTCATGACTAACTTTTGGTTGATTGTGTCTTAAGGTATTAGGAAATTACCCTGAATTAGTGTTGTCAGGTTTTCAAAGTAGCAGTAAGGGACCGTTGAAATCCATGATATGCCAGTACTGAAGCCACTGACAGCCACAAGTTTGATCCTGCAAGGCTCCAGAGTCCACTCAGCCTTCCAACCTTTCATAGGTCAGTAAAATGAGCACCCAATTTGTTGAGGGCAAATGGCTTACACATTGTAAATTGCTTAGGGAGTACTGAGTTCACTATTAAGCCGTATAGAAATGTACTTGCTATTGCTATATGGGTTTACAATCAGGAAATACCTATTAATAAGTTTATGTTCTGCCTAACTACCCAATGAAAATATTGATTTCAATTATCCTAGCCATGTATTTCTCTGTAAAACTGACATGTTGTCCATATTCATAAATTACATGTCTTTATGAAATGCTCACCACCCAAAATACAGGTTTTTTTTTTTTGACAACTTGTTCAGTCTGCATAAAAGATAAAGCTTACTAGCCCTCAAAAAGGGGACACATTTTATAAGGGATACCTGATATCCCCGCTCTGAATGGAGGCAACCTTGTATCACTGAAGTGAAAGCACTGCTAAAAAGGTCTGCATTAAAATGCAATGAAATTTCTGCTAGTATTACTTCTGATCTGTTCTAGACAGATGATATTGGTCACAGAGCATATGCCAAACATGAGATATAGTATTTCTCACAGCTCCAAGCATGTAATCAATTAAAAGAGCATTTGTACTTCAAACTTTATGCAAACCAAAGAAATGCAAAATTAGCTCTTTTTGAACCCATCTGTTCTAATGGGTTATCTTTTACCTAACTGGCATTCAAACAATTGGGCTACTATTAGTATTAGTATATAGTTTAAAACACAAAGCAGACCAAAATTAAAATAGAAGTAAGCCTAAATACCATCAAGTCATCAGGTCCTTGCTGATCTTGGAAGCTAAGCGGGGTCAGCTCTGGTTAGTACTTAAATGGGAGATTGGTGCCTAATACCAGGTGTCATAGGATGTATTTCAGAGGAAGGAACTGGCAAAATAATATCTGAGCATTCCTTGACTAAGAAAACCCTGGGAAATTCATGGGGTTGTCATAAGCTGACAGGCAACTTGGAGGCACATACACACACTATTAATATTAAAACAATTTAAAGCATACACTTAAAAAGAATGAAAAGTAGTTAAAAACAATATACTGCAGTTTAAAACAATACCGCATCATCTTATAAGCCCGTTCCATAAAAACCTTCAATTCTAAAAACCTGATGGCATAAAAAGTTTCCACCTGCCAATGGAAGGACAGGAAGAAGGGAAGCATTCTAGCCTCCCTAGGAAGGGAGTTCTGAAGCCTTGAGAGCTGCCACTGAGAAGGGCCTCTTTTATGCACTCACCAAGAAGGTGGGACTGAAAGAAGGACCACTCCTAAGGATTTCATGGTCCAGGTAGGCTCATATCGAGCACAGAGCCAAAACAGAACATGAAAGAAAGCAAAGCACAGTATCAGAAATGTAAGCACCGAAGAGTCAAGTTGCATGAAAAAGATACTGATGACTCCCCACCCAAATAAGTTGCTTCTTGCCCAACTTCACTGACCTGGTCTATCTTAGGGATCCTCAGAGATAAATTTGGCTAAGTGTATGGTAGAGAAAGAACTGGCAAAACCATCTCTGAGCATTCCCTGCCTACAAAAACCCTATGAAATCCATAAGCTGACAGGTAACTTGAAGGGGCACGCACACATGTGCACACATAAACACACACACATGGTTGACAAAATCACAAAAAAGATGACAGCATACTCTGGTCTACACATTCTCTCTCTCTTTTTTCCCCATGCACATGAATGCAGCAATTCCACTATTAATTTGTGAAGGAGAGGGCAGGAGCAGTTTCCTTGGCTGTCCTCATCTGGCAAGGACCCTACTGTCCTAAGGATCCTCAGTGAGTGGACATTTCTCTCCAGGGTTCCTGTTGCTTTTGCTGAGCCCACTTTATTCCCTCATTAAAGTGAATTGAGCAATTGCTCCACTCATCCAATAAAGGATGGGGTGATGGTGGAAGGTACTCTGCCTCTCAAAAGTGCTGGAGGAGACATATTAACCCCCTGCCAAGGAAACTGTGGTTCCTTTGCAGTGTTGGGTGACCCTTCTTGCCACTTTTTTGCAGGGCACCTCCTTCCATACAAGTGAATCCCTCTGTTTACTTGTATGGAGTACAGGGGGTGAGGAGCCTGTTGGGCACTTCTTCCTGGTCTTTCAGGCACATGAGCACCATAAAGGGGACACAAGCACTGATCATAATATCAGATTCTGTTGGTTTCTTGCTGTGGAATCATAAATATTTAGCGTGACATCCTGGCCTATAGCTTTATATGGAAGAAGTAAGCAGCACTGGATGATCAGATTTAAACTGGCAATCTGATTGATTGTTTTGCTTTATACAAAGTGGATGGCTAGGTTACACAAACCCCAGGAGATAAAGCATTTGTGACGTTGAGTAACAAGATGTTCCCTGGTATGAAGTATTCCTGCCAACATAAAACATGTTTTTCTCCCATCCCATGTATACAAGGACTGTCATCTGACTGGAGCAATTGCTTCCTTCTCAAGGTTTGCCTATTACAGATACTGACGCAACCAGAGCCATCAATTTAGCATTTAACCCTCATCCAATCAGACAGGACACTTTAGTCCCCAGAGTCACATTTTGTTACAGAACATACAACTAGATCAGTAAGGCTGGCATTCTATGATATTCTCATAAGAAGAGTTGCAAACAATATATATGAGTTTCACCAACAGGTTTTTTTTTTGGGACAAATCAAGGGCTGGGACAAAAATTGCCCCAACAAACCTATTACATTTTGCCATTGGAAACCTTTATATTTTTCACAGCTCTGGTTATCAGTTGACACACTCTGGTTATTAGTAGGCTGATACAATTCAGGAGAAACTGAAATTCCTTCCATTGGGAGGATCCTGAAATTTACAGGGGTCACAAAGACAGTGGAAAACGCCCCTCCTGCCGAAAAAAGATGATGTGCCATACCTGAATCAGCTGCAATTCATGTGGCCTAGCTACACCATCTGCCAAATAAGTGTCTACAAGAGGTCACTGCTGTTTTTCAACAGATTTTTAAAAAACAGCAGAACATGCACCATGTGAGGCAAGTTTGCTTGCAAGGGCCACTTCAGCATCAAAGTGGCATGCTGTGGTTGTTTTCAGGATGGCTGGCACAAAGCATGGCCTTTTACTGGGTGACAGATTCCCTCATCAGAAACTGTTTGGTTACGGGGTAGAAAATTGTCCCATTCATATAAGAGCTTCTGGAAAATAAAGAAAAACAACTGATTTCCTTCAGGGTTTATATTTGTTTCTTGTTTTGGGAAGTTTTGCATTATTTTGACTCAGAAACAACAGTGTTTTAAGGACACAAAAATGATATGGGTTACACTTATTCAAGAAAGAAAAAGAAAAGAAAAAGAGTGCTGACAGCGTCTCAAAACAAACATTTCACCTCATGTAAATATGTGTTTTCTAATCTGAGGAACGAGGAATAACATGCAGCCTTTTTTCACTTACAATGCATTCATATTCACCATGGAATCAGAAAATAACCCTGAATTCATTGAGCATAAATCTTTATCCCTGCAGATCAGAAATACTTTGAAACTATATGTTAAGAAGTGAGCAATTTCCTTTACTCTTGTATATGTGTTTGGATATGGAAGAAAACTCTTAATTCTGCATCAAAAACAAAACAAGACAAGACATTTTGGGGGACATGGGGAATTTTGGAATGTGTGTGCACCTTCAAATTTCTTGTTGACTTGTGATGACCCCATTAATTTTATTGAGTTTCTTTAGGCAAGGAATACTCAGAGGTGATTTTTGATAGTTCCCCCCCCCCCCTCTGAAATATAGCGTACAGCAGCTGGTATTCATCTCCCATCCAAGTACAAAACAGGGCTGACCCTGCTTATGGTAGTTTTCAAGATCAGACAGGATTTGGTGCCCTTAGAGCAGGGGTAGGCAACCTTTTTGAGCCGGGGGCCGGGTTGCTGTCCCTCAGACAATTGGGGGGCCGAAGCACCAAAAACAAACAAACAAATAAATAAATAAATAAATAATTTTTTTAAAATTTAAAAATATGCATGCACACTCTCTCAGCCCCAGAAAAGCCATGGCAAAACCGCTGTGGAGATTTTGCCAAGAAAACTCCAAGAACAAGTAATAACAACAATAATCAATATCATCATGGCGGGTGGCGGTGGCGGCGGCGGCAGGACTGGCCTGGGGCCGGTCCAAAGGCCTCAGGGGGCCGCATCCGGCCCCCGGGCCTCAGGTTGCCTACCCCTGCCTTAGAGTATTTAAAATGAGACATTTTGCAATACATTGAAATTAACTGCTAGGTCAGAAAACACCCCAGAATTCAGTAAATATATATTATTTTTAATTTGTATAAATGTGGATTAGTTTGCTTCATGGTGTCCCACAATTTACAACAGCAAGACATCCTTCACTATGCTGTGATATCACATGATACACATAACATAGTTTAGAAAAAAGCAGAGTTTAATTACAGGAGCAGCTAACAATATCCTAAACTTGTTGACTGGGCATAAATGTTCTATTTCAGGAGAGTAATCCGTGCCCTGCCAGCATGAAATTTCAAGAACATCTTTCAGTGTACTGCAGGCAGCCATAATTAGTAATGATTGCTGTTATTTTGGTATTATTTTAATTGATGATATTAGCATGGGCTTTGTAAAGCCAAAAGGCGTATCTGCCCAAAACACATGTCCTGAGCTGATCTGCTGCTGATCCATTGCCAGTCAGCACAAAGGCGGTAGATTGTAGCAAGGCTGGCTCTGGCATACCTATGAGCTAAAGTAAAATGACAGTATCATCACCATACACATATTTAGGGCAGGGGGATTGAAAATACTGTGGCCTCCAGAGATTGAGGAACTACGCCTTCCATGACCAACGCCCAGGTTGGATGAATTGATGGGGCTGTGGAAAACTAGAGTTCAATAACATCTAGAGGACCACAAGTTCCCCAACACTGCTGTTCAGAGATTATTGTCAGCTGTCATGATGAATCCCTACTCCCAATCATAGACATGCCAGAAAATGCATGGGGACATCCTTCAGAAACTGCAGGACTTTTCACCTTTGGGCAAGATGTTTAGTATTAGTAGTTTTAGCATCCTGGTTGGCTGCTGGATCCTGCAGAGGAATGTTAGAAGCAGCAGGGCTGACATTTTGTGTATTCTGTCTTATTTTATTGTATTGTTTTCCCTTGGGATGAGGACTGCCAAGTTTGTTTTTATAGTTCCTGCTCCTCATTAGGCAAATTGAGGCAGCCGCCTCATGCGTCAGATTTAGGGTATGGTGAAAAAGCAGCAGATTGTT
This sequence comes from Phrynosoma blainvillii, assembly GCA_026167975.1. Lineage (NCBI taxonomy): Eukaryota > Metazoa > Chordata > Lepidosauria > Squamata > Phrynosomatidae > Phrynosoma > Phrynosoma blainvillii. The sequence goes on along the minus strand of JANUYF010000004.1, from coordinate 135,636,699 downwards.
AGGTATTAATTTATGACTGTTGTATTTTAATGCCAGAGAGATGGAGAGAGGTAATTGTGCTATTTTATGACTCAGGTGCCAAAATAACATGCTTGGCCTTGGGAATTAGGTATCACAACTTTGTGGGGAAGGATATCATCTGCCCCTCCATCACCTCAGAGAGCAAAATGTGCTGCTACTCTTGTTCTTTGAACAGCTGTAATGTGGCAGGTGACACTTCTCCTGGCATACGTTATTTTCTGAAATGGGGTCTGACAAATTGGATAAACATTATTCCATATGACAATAATGGGATCCAACCTCCTCTTAGAATGGGGAGATGCCATTCAACAAGACTTGTCATTCACATATAATGAGCTACTTATACACCATGTCATTCTTCCAACATAAATAGAAACTGCTGCCTAGCAACACCCTTTGCTTAGTTCCTACACAACTCCAGATGTTCTGGATTTAGGAAGGTGGCATAAGTGGTATCAGAAATAGAGTGAAGTGTGGCAATACGTTGATGTCAGTGGTTTAGGTCCACTTCTGAAAAGAATGTTTTGCATCCCAAAGAGACATATATGAATGGCTCCAAAACTGGAAAAAATATATATAGAAGATTGATTGGGGAGGGTTACAAACTTTCTTTTGACACTTTGAAATAGTAACACAAACACTCTTAAAAGATGAAAAAGGAAGAGAGGAGAGAGAAAAGAAAAAATTAGAAATGTGGCAGCACCTTTAAGACTAATTGGTTTTTGAGATGACATCTCTAGCGGATTAGAGTAATTTGAAAATTATGAGGCTGTTATAGATAAGTTATGATTCTTAATTGATATGGTGAATAGATAATTGATACCTATTAATAGATAATGGATACTTGATTTACGATAAATGTTTGATTAGGACTAGGATTTGATTGTATTTGGAATGTTTGAATATCTGAATGTTTTGTATGTTTTTAATAATAAAATTTATTTAAAAAAAGACTAATTGGTTATTATTTTGGCATGAGCATTTGTAGATATTAATCTACTTCTTCGGTTGTTCTTGTGTGCCTTTAAGCTATTTCTGGATTTTCTGGGACTGAGAGTATGTGACTCATTCAAGGCTACCCAGTGGGTTTCCATGGCTGAGTGTGGAATTGAACCCTGATTGCCAGAGTCACAGTCCAGCACTCAAACCACTATATCACACTGGCTTTCTTCAGATGCAGTACTGAGTGGTATGAAGGCCTCAGCATCTGAAGAACTGTGTTTATTTACAAAAAAAAAAAAAAAAAAAAAAAATCATGCTAAAATAAAAACCAGTTATTTTTATAGGTGTTACCACATTTCCCCCGTTTTCCTTTTCATGCTGCAAGACACTAAGATGGCTACTTCTTTGAAAATTCTCTGAAGATACTTTTTTTTCAAGGAAGCACCTCTCTGCCAAGCAATATATTTAAAAAATGCCTTTTTAAAAAAAGAGATAAAAAAATAAGAAATACAGTGGTTCATCCATAGGACACTGATGAATGTCATACTGGTAGAATTCCAAACAAGACTTTACTCTGTTCATATGATTTGCCCAAGACTGAGTATAATAAGAGATCATAACTCTGCTGTTACATAAATGGTGACGAAACACAGAAACTGGTGAACTTGGCTGCAGATACATAAAAACATATGAACAAAAAAAGAGGAAAATTGGATGAACTGAAATTCATATCTAGTCCAAAATTTTGTCCACAGAGTGGCCAACCAGCTGTCTATGAAAAGCACCTTGGCAAGACATGGGTGAAACTGCACCATCCCTTTCATGTTCCCCAGCAAGTGACATGCAAAGGCATACTGGAAGTGACATATAGCTATCTTAACGCCTATCCATTGATGGCTTCATCCTCCATGAATGTATCCAACCCCCACTTTCAAGCCAAACAAATTGGCAGCCATGACTGCATCTTGTGAAAGTGAATTCAACAGTTTAAGTGGGTACTGTGTGAAGTCCTTTGATCTGTGATAAATCTCCCATCATTCAACTTCAGTGGATGACCCCGAGTTTCAGTATAATGGAAAAGAAAGAGTTTCCTGACCAGTTTCTCCACATCATGCATAATTTTATATACCTCTCTCATGTCTCCCTTTGCTTGCCTTTGTTCTGAGCGAAACAGCCCCAACCATTGTAACCTTTCATCACAGAGTCATTGCTCCAGCCCTTTGATCATTTTTCTAGTTCTAGGATATCCTTTTTTAAGGTGTGTTGACCAGAACTGTACACAGTATTCCTGAAACGATCAGATCATGAATTTGTATAAAGTATGATAGGATGCAGTGCAATATTGTCAGTTTTATTTTCAATTCTCTTCCTAATTATGCCCAACATGGAATTAGCCCTTGTTTACAATGGCTGCACACCAGGTTGATATGTTCACAAGCTGTCTACCACAATCCCAAGATTCTTTTCTTAGGAGTTTATCACACAGGAAGGATCCCGTGCAAAAATGGGATTTAAAATAGGAAAACCCTGCAAAAATGGATTGATTTTCACACAATGTTGAGCATTAACCCAGGCAGAAAGTGGAAAAAATCCACAAAAGCGGATTGATTTTCACACAAAATCAGGTTTAATGAGCATTAACGCGACATTAATTCAGACAGAAAGTCAACAAAATACAATTCTTTTTATTTTTGGAAAATCCTGAAAGTATAAAGAAACACATTTTGTCGACTTTCTGTCTGGGTTAATTCCTCATTAACCCTGATGTGTGTGAAAATCAACCTGTATTCGCGTGGGTTTTTCGGGTTTTAAGTCCCGTTTCTGCACAGGATTTGGGCACTTTGCCCCGGTGTGATAAACTCTTTAGTCAGTAACTGCCAGCTTTGATTCCATCATATACAAAGCTGAAATTTACTGCCACAATAGACATCACTTTACAGCTGCTTATACAGAATCTCTTTTGCCATTTATGCCTGCCATTTATTCCTGGTTCTGAAGCCAGTTTCGAGTTCCTAGAAATGCTTCTCATATTTCATGACAACTAAATTTGTTGAGGAATTTTTGCTGTGGGTCTTTGTAAAAAGCCCAGGTAGATTATGTGTACCACATCACTCCCATCTACAGTGGTGTCACCAGGGGAGTGCGGGGATTGCAACAACACTGGGTGACACTCCAGAAGAATGTGCATCATTCTACTCAGGAGTAGAGTGGCATGTGGCATGTGGTACCGAGGGAGAATGTACATCCCTCTTCCTACTGTGTGCTGTTCTACTAAAGGGCAAGGTGAAGGGGGGTGTCCTTTTGCCCCAGCCCCTGGAAGCCCCACCCTCGCACTGGGTGACACTCCGAACAGTGATGCCGCTGCCTGTCCATGTGTTTATTGGCACTTCCAAATAATTCTAAAATAATAGTGAGTCAGGATTTCCCTTTGTAGAAACCACACTGACTCTTTTCCAGCAGGATTTGTTTTTCTATAAGCTTAACTACAGATATTGTCCCTGTTAGGTACTGAAGATGGGAATTGGGCCAAGGCCAAGATGCATGATTGGATTCATCCTCCCTAAAACTTCCTACAGACCAATATTACTTTGTTGTTGTGTGTCTTCAAGTCTTTCCTGACTTGTGACAATCCTAAGGCAGACCCATAATAAGATTTTCTTAGCAGAACTTGTTCAAAGTGGGTTTGCCCTTGCTTTCCCCTGAGGCTGAGAGAATGTGACTTGCCCAAGGTCACCCATTAGGTTTCCATGGTTAAGTAGGGATATAAACCCTAGTCTCCCAGTCCAACACTCAAAACACTGCATCATGCTTGCTCCCCCCAAATGTTACAACTTTCTTTAAATAATTGTTTAAGCAACTTAGGTTAAATTCAGGAAGAGAAAGCATAAACATAAACGGAAAACAAATCCAGATAGTTATGGGATGGGATTTTAGGTATATTAAAATTAACACTGTTCACAAACATAAGGAAAAATACATAAACATTTAGAAGACTTGGATATGCCAAGATTTAGCAACAGATGTTTTAACCACTCTCTGGTCTGCTAAGATCCCAACATTTATTTTGTAATATACTGTTGTTGTTGTTGTTGCTGTTTTGCCATCCAGACCCACAGATACCTGATCCCTTCAGACATCTGGGTCCTATGGATTTTTGCTTTGTTCTCCTTCTCTGTCTCATCAGCAGTGAAGGTTTAAAAAAATCCTAAGTTTCTATGCAATGTTCTTATCTTTATCTAGAGCTCCTTCAATTTTGCTGTTATCCAGTGGTCCAGCTACCTTTTTTTTAAAACTGAGTTCCTCCTCCTAATGTATTTAAACAATTTTTAATTGTTGATTTTGGTGCTATTTATGCTATGATCCTCAAAATACCTTTTGGTACCCCTAATTTTCTGCTTGCATTTCCTTTGTGCAAGTTTATATTCCTTTAATGTCACTTGGACAAGACTTTCAGTTTCTGAAACAAGTCTTTTAATCTCTAATAGCTTCTTTCATGCTGCTCCTTAACCATGCTGGTGACCTCTTGGACGTCATAATTTCATTTCTGATGTGAGTTATGCGTTTGAGCTGACCCTCTTATGAAAGGGGTTCTTAGTAGACCCTAAGCATCATGGAGAGATCTGACCCTTTTATCTTTCCTTTTATCTTCCTTTTCAGCAATTTCCTTGTTGAAGAAGAATATATATAACTGTCAGCGGGCCTTTTATATGTGCTTTAGATATGTTATTTAAACTTTTGTATGGTTTTTAAATGTCATTTTATACTGTTTTTAGTTAGTTGATTTTAATTGTTTTTGAAATTTTATTGTAATATCTTTTAACAATTTTACATGTGAGTCATCTTGGATCCCTTTCTGGGAGAAAGGTGGCACAAAAGTGAAACAAACAAACAAACAAGTTACTGCTTCTGAAGTAAAACAGGACTGTGTTGGTTAGTGTTCCTGGTGCTTTCCTACTTGCAAATAAATTAAAATTGATAGCAGTGTGGTTTCTGTCTCCAACTATTTTAATCATGATCACATTTTGCACTAGGGCTCAGGCAGCATCATTAAAAGGTAAAGGTAAAGGTAAAGGCTACTGCATCTATCATTACCCTAAGCAAAATGCTCAAAGGGATGCAGTAGCCCAAGTGGTTAAGATGCTGACTCTGTTGATTGCAAGATTAGCAGGTTGGCAGTTCGAGGCCCGGGGGCTGCATGATGAGGAAGCTCTGATCACTAGTCCCAGCTTCTGCCAACCTAGCAGTTTGAAAGCATGCAAATGCAAATAGATAAATAGGTACTACTTTGGTGGGAAGGCAAACAGTATTCTGTGCAATCATGCTGGCCACATGATCACAGAGTAGTCCTTCATCTTAGTAATGGAGATGAGCACCACCCCCTATGGAGAATACCTTTACCTTTACCTTTTAATGATAGCATGATCCCAGTACTAAGTTACTTTTGGTGCCTAGTATTTGTCACTTAAAGTGATTCTCTGGAGGTAATCAGAGGCTTTAAAGTTTACTTGACACAATGCTTCCCCTAATATACAGAGCACCACCACCTTCGCTATGCCCTTTCCTATCATTCCTATAATATAAAAGTTAAATCTTAAATGCTGTAGCAAACCATGGCTAAACATTGGACTACTCACAGCTAGAGCAGCAGTGGTGAGGATAAGGCACTGCCCCAGTGCACCCACCCACTGCTCCAGCATGATTTTTCTTTTTCTTCTGGATCCCCACCCTGTGGGATGAAGATGGCAGCAATGTGAGGTGTCTTTGGCTGTTGGTAGCATGCAACAGGGATGGAGGAGGAAGATGGGGGGGCTAGAGCATTGGGTTTAAAGACACCATTCAGGTATCAACTAAAGAGGGGAGAAAGTGGGGGGAATTCAGAGAAAGACTAGGTGTACGTATATGTGTGTGTGCATATTTGCAAGGAGAAAAACCCAAACAAAAGGTGCCAAACCATGAAAATAGTCCCTGCCTTGGTGTCAGTGGCCTACCCAATTCATAATAAATTTTCACAATATCCCTTAGACAACTAGAAACATTTTTGCTTTCTTATCTTGGGGATGATACAACCCGAACTGAATGCTTTCCACCTTCTGTTCACTTTCTCCCAGAATTCATTTTAAAAGCTGCTTTAATGTTACATGTCAGCAATTTGGTTTCACTCTGGTTCAAGTAGATCCTGCTCCTTTTGTACAGGTCTGGCTTATCCCAAAATGTTCCCCAGTGCTTTAAAAAAAAACAATTCTAAGGTGTTTCTCCCTCCATCACTTCCTCATCCTGAGACTCCTCAGCATTGCCTGTCTAGTTGGCTCTGCATACAGAACAGGAAGCATACAGCGAAAGCTACCTTAGAGATCCTGGCATTCAGCCTTCTTCCTAACAACCTAAATGTGACCTCCAAGACTTCAGAACTACATTTCTTCATGTACCTGTAACTGATGCCAATACGCACCACACTTGGTAGGAAGCAAATCCAGCCTGTCGGCCACTTTGAATACTTTTGGATGTTTGCATTTTTTGCTCTAGATGGCACACCTATGAAATATTTTTAATCAAATGTGATGTTTACTTTTAGACTGAGGTCCAACATTTTGTGCAAGCTTGGGCCTGATTGCCAAACTTCAGTTCTCCTCTCTCAAAATTGCTATTTTGGGTTCACAGGATGGTGTGGAACCAATTTTAAGGACTGTACTTAGTCCCTACCCATAGTTCCATTTCATTCAATGCATAAACTAAACTTGCTACAAATATTGGAAGTCTTCCAATTTTGTGGTGTGTGTGTGTACCCCTCTATGACCCTAAATGTACCCTATAGAGCAGCCATAAGCCTTGAAGCATCATGTCACATAGCCCTGAGCCTCAGAGATCAGATCATGCCAGCAGTTTGGGAGTTGCGATAAGGGGGCAGTTAACATTTCCAGATCAGGAAGGCTGGACAATTGATCAAGAGAATGTCTGGCACTCCAAGCCAGAGAGTACCCATATACAGGCATAATTCCCACTTCAAAGACCTCTATCTTGAATGACCGTTCCCATGCAGATTCAGATCCTGTTGATGTGGACACCTGGTCTTTGCCCCAGGCTTGATTTTCCATTATAAAAGATCCCAAATTCCTTTGTTTTCTGGGCTAGTTTGAAGTTCAGGCTGACTCCACGCCACTCTGAATTCTGCTATTTCTGGTTTGCTGCCATTTCTCAGAGTGCTTCCAACAGCCAAGTCCCATGCCCAACCATCCAATTAGACCATCAGCAGCGACCATGTCTTTGGTAATTATCACCGTTAGTGAAGCCTTTGAATCTATTCCCATGCTCACCTTTTCATTTCCTAGATCTTGTGTGAGTGTGTATGTGCATTTGTGCGTGTTCTCCCTCTTAAGAAAATACAGTTCATAAAGAGAGTTCTGCCTCTGTAGTCCTTGTCTCTATATCTTGGTATACAGGTGGGAAGATCCCAGGACTGCTTGTAACTCAGTCCAGTTATTGAGCTAAAATTAAAATTCCCCTAGAGGTTCTTAGTTACAAACAACACTCTTCTCTCCACATTTGTGGCTTTGATTTTTGCGGATTTGATTATTCATGGATTATATTAATATGGTCAACTTTAATCAAAAGTTGCACTGAGGGACCTAGATATTCCTAGAGAGAACACTCCACTAGGCATTTGCAGCTCCTTCAGTGCAATTCTATGGTCAATGTCTGGCAGATGTTGACCACAGAGTTGCACTGGAAGACCTAGAGATTCCTAGAGATGTGTTCTCTCAGGTAAAAACGTAGTGTTTATTTGTGTTTTTTCCACATTCACTGGGCTCCTGTGCCCCTAACCCCAACAAACGTGGAGGGACGAGTGTATTAACACCTGAATAATACTCTGTGTGTGTGTGAGAGAGAGAATTTTGTGGGAGATTTCCTTTCTTCCTGTCTGCCTAGATCTGATTATGGGAATTTCAACAATTCATGCCTATAATTGTTCCACCTCCCCAACCCCACAGCCATTTTAATGTATTTCAGTGGCCACTTAGCAGACCAATGCTTTCCTCCTTTAGACATAGTCCCTGAGAGGACTTCATTGGCAGCAGATGGTTCCCTTGTCCATGGAGTACTCAACCCACTCCAGGTTGTAAATCAGGCTTTTACAGGAGCTATCCAAGGTGCTAAATACTATTCCTAAACTGGTTCAAGCCTGTGGATAGCTCCTGTAAAAGCTGATTTACAACTTGGAGTGGGTTGAGTGGACAAGGGAGCCATCTGCTGCCACTGCAGTCCTCTAGGGACCATACCTAAAGGAGGAAAGCATTGGTGTGCTAAATACTTCAGCTCCCAGAATCCCAGGAGCTATTGGCCAACATGACTGAGGCTTCTGGGAGCTGAAGTCCCTCGGCCCTTAAAGGAGAAAGGTTGCCTATCCCTGTGCTAAATCTTATTGCTAAACTGGTTTAAAACCTTGGATAGCTCATTTACGGTCAGCAAACAGAGGTTCCATCCACACTGGAGAAATAACTTGGTTTGGCACCGCTTTAACTGTCCTGGCTCAAGGCTATGGAATTCTGGGAAATGGAGTTTGTTGTGGGGCTCAGACTATGTCTGTGTCTGCACTGCAGAAATAAATAATCCAGTTTGACCCCACTATAACTGCCATGGCTTAATGCTGTAGAATCCTAGGAACTGAAGTTTCTTGTGGCACCAGAGCTCTCCGACAGAGAAGGCTAAATGTCTCACAAAACTACAAATCCCGGGATTCCATAGCATTGAGCCATGGCCAGTTAAAGCGGCCTCAAACTGGATTTTTTTCTCTGCAGTGCGGAAGCAGCCATAGAGTTTCTTGGTGCGAGGGGGTTTGCCATTGCCATCCTCTGAGGCTGAGAGTGTGTGACTTGCCCAAGGTCACACAGGGGGCTAATCACACTCTCTCAGCCTCAGATGATAACAAACGCCCCACCCCCACCAACCCCCACACGATGCTGCTTGACTTTTTCCAACTCCAGTAATCTTCTTGGTCTTGGTTCTCTGGTGGCTCAGCAAAATAATTTGAAATGAACTTCTAGGACAATGCTCCTCTCGGGACTCGGAAATGTGGGTCGGAAACGAAGAGGCTTTATCTCTTTGCCCGCGCGCGGCGAGATCTCTGTCGCCTCCTCTGGCGGGCGGGCTTGACTACGGCAGCCGCGTTGAGACAAACTTGTGGGAGTGCTAGAGAAAATGGCGGCCCCCATCTCGGTGTGCCATGTCGCTTGCTGCCCCAACCGCGCCGGCCCCGGCGTCGTCTCTTGGGGGAGCGGAGGAGGAGGAGGAGGAGGGCTCATTGCCTTCGGTTCCTGCCGCTCCGTCGTCCTTTATGACCCGCAGGTGAGACCCGGTCTCCGGTGGAGAGTTCGGCTGGTGCGGGGCTCCTCCCTGGCTAGCATAGTGCCTCTAGGTTGAGGCATTTCAGGAGGAGTTCAGTAGGATTCTCCACCCCCGAATGAGGAACCAGTGAGGCTGCATCCGCACTGCAGAAATAACCTGGTCTGACACCGCTATAACTGCCATTGCTCAATGCTGTGACATTCTGGGAACTGTAGTTTTGTGAGACATTTAGGGAGCTCTGGTGCCACTACTCAGCTACAAATCCATTGAGCCATGGCAGTTAAAGCGATGTCAAACTGCATTATTTCTGCACCGCTAGAACTGCCATGGCTAAGTGCTATGAAATTCTGGGAGCTTTTTGCTTCGTGGGACATTTAGCTTTTTCTGTCAGGGAGCTCTGGTGCCAAAAGAAACTACAACTTCCAGGATTCCATAGCACACTCTCTCAGCCTCAGAGGATGGCAATGGCAAACCCCCTCGGAACAAATCTTGCCAAGAAAACTCTATGGCTGCTTCCGCACTGCAGAAATAATACAGTTTGACACCGCTTTAACTGCCGTGGCTCAATGAATTTGGTAGTTTAGTAGTGGCACCAGAGCTCTCTGACAGAAAAAGCTAAATATTTCACAAAAGTATCAACTCCACTGGGTGACCTTGGGCAAGTCACACTCTCTCAGCCTCAAGGGAAGGCAGTGGCAAACTTCCTCTGAACAAATCTTGCCAAGAAAACCCAATGATTAGGGTCACCATACGTCAGTAATAAATTGAAGACACACAACAGATTTGAAAAATTAACCTAAAGAAAGTAATCTATTATTAAGGCCACGCCCAACAATCTAGTCATAGATGGACAGTGTGATGTTGTGGCTTGAATGTTGGATTACAGTTCTAGAGACCAGAGTTCGATTCCAAGCTCAGCCATGGAAACCCATTGGGTGACTTTGGCCAAGTCACACTCTCTCAGCCTCATGGGAAGGCAATGGCAAACCACCTCTGAACAAATCTTGCCAAGAAAAAAAACACATGATAGGGTCGCTTTAGGATCTCCATAAGTCAGAAATGACTTGAGGGCACACAACAACAACAATTAAAACAGTTAAACAACAATTAAAACTGAACTGAGTTTATAGCTCTTCTAGCCCTGGTTTTAATGTGTATACTATTTTATTTTAGTGGTATAATTTGAGGTGGATGGGTGCCTTATTTTTGTACTATCATTAAGCAAGTGAGAGTCTGAAATCCTTGATGATCTACTGCAGATCAATGAGTAGTAAGATGTAACACTCTGCCTTCTGCTCATCTTTTTGGTTTGAGGGTTAGGCTATGACTCTGGAAAGCAGGGTTCAAATCCCCACTCAGCCACGGAAACCCACTGGGTGGCCTTGGGCAAGTTACACTCTCTGAGCCTCTCAAAGGATGGCACAGCAAACCTCCTCTGAAGAAACCTGCCAAGAAAACCCCATGATAAGGTTGCCTTAGGGTTGCCATAAGTCAGGAACGACTTTGAAAGTAGACAGCAACAAAAACAACAAACAAATCTTAGAATCCCATAGCATTGGGTCATGGAAGTTAAAGTGGTGCCAAACTGCTTTATTTCTGCACTTGTCCAACACTTTAGCTATTTTTAACAGCAGCAAGAGAGGCAGAAACTCATTGTATTCCTTCCTCCCATTACTGCGAATGCATCTGTGTTGCCTAAATAATGCAGTTTCACACCACTTTTAACTACCATGGCTCCATTCCACAGAATCCTGGGATTTGTAGTCTTGTGAGGTACCAGCACTCTTTGGCAGAGAAGGGCAAAGACCTTGTAAAACTAAACATCCCAGGATTCCCTAGGATGGAGCTAGAGATCTTAACGTGGTGTCAAACTGCATCATTTTTGCAATGTAGATGCCCTGTAGTCTTACTGCCGTTAAAATATCTAAAGTGTTGGACAAGTGCATTGATACAGTTCAATTCTCCACTTAATCATGAAGTTCATTAGTGATTGAGGAGCAGATGCACTTTCAGAGCTTGGGAAAGTTACTTTTTTGGACTACAGCTCCTAGAATATCCCATACTGGCTGTGAGATTTGGGGAGTTTGAGGGTTATGTCCAAAAAAGTAACTGTTTCAATCTCTCTTCTTTTTTAATCTAGCCAGTATTACAGATGAAGATGAAATGAGCTTAAGGTGGTATAAGGAAGACCAGTTAAAAATGTAATTAAAATAGACAAAGAAGGATAAGAAAGACTATTAACCTGAGGACTTGCTTAACATGAAACTACACCTTGACATGGTATCAGTTCATATAGCTGGAGTGATCAAGGTATTTTGGGTATGAGTCATAGAAATACAATGGTCCTTGGTATCTGCTAGGGCAGGGGTAGGCAACCTTTCCCCTTTAAGGGCCGAGGGACTTCAGCTCCCAGAAGCCTCAACCATGTTGGCCAATAGTCCTATGTTGGCCAATAGCTCCTGGGATTCTGGAAGCTGAAGTCCCTCGGCCCTTAAAGGGGAAAGGTTGCCTACCCCTGTGCTAGGGTTTGGTTCTAGGACCCCCCATGGATACCAAAATATGTGGATGCTCAAGTCCCATTAAATATAATGGTGTAGTGAAATGGTGTCCTTTCTATAAAAGGGCAAAATCAAGCTTTGCATTTTGTAAAAATAAATAAATAAATAAATAAGGTTTTTTTCCCCCAAGATGTGGATGGCTGAATCCGTGGATATGGAGGGCTGAGTGTATCTCATATTTTTGTTGATATTGTAGCGTGCCTTCAAGTTGTTTCTGTCTTATGGTGACCTTAAGGCAGGGGTAGGCAACCTTTTTGAGCTTGGGGCCGAGTTGCTGTCCCTCAGACAATTGGCGGGCCGAAGCAAAATAATAAAATAATAAAAATAATAAAAATAAAATAAAATAAAATTTAAAAATATGCATGCACACTCTCTCAGCCCCAGAAAAGCCATGATGGCAAAATTCCTGTGGAGATTTTGCCAAGAAAACCCCAAGAACAAGTAATAACAACAATAATCAATATCATCATGGCGGGGGGGCAGGATTGGCCTGGGCCGGTTCAAAGGCCTCATGGGGCCGCATCCGGCCCCCGGGCCGCAGGTTGCCTACCCCTGCCTTAAGGACTCTACCATGAGGTTTTCTTGGCAAGATTTTTTCAGAAGAGGTTTGCTATTTGCTTCTCCTGAGCCTCAGAGATTGTGACTTGCCCAAGGTCACCCAGTAAGTTTTACAGCTAAGCAGGGAATTGAACCTTGGCCTCCACAGTCACAGTCCAACACTCAAACCACTATGTCAGGGGTAGGCAACCTAAGGCCGGTCCTGCCGCCGCCCCCTGCCGCCGCTGCCGCCCGCCATGATGATATTGATTATTGTTATTACTTGTTCTTGGGGTTTTCTTGGCAAAATCTCCACAGGAGTTTTGCCATGGCTTTTCTGGGGCTGAGAGAGTGTGCATGCATGCTTTTTTAATTTTTAATTTTTTATTTAATTTTTAATATTTATTTATTTATTTATTTATTTTTGGTGCTTCAGCCCCCCAATTGTCTGAGGGACAGCAACCCGGCCCCCGGCTCAAAAAGGTTGCCTACCCCTGCACTATGTCATGCTGGGTCTCTATACATAATGATATTAAATGCACTTATGTGTGAATTGGCCTGTAGTCACTGTGCTGCCTGCTTTGCTTTGCTAGTGTCAGATGATGGTTGTGTATAGTTGTTGAATGGTTAAAATATTCTCCCACAGTATTTTAACCATTGAACATAACTGTGTTAACTGATGAAACACTTGGTTCCAATGATATTTTTAAAACTTCTCTGCAAAATGAACTATTTTTCCTTAACAGGGAAAATTGTCACTCATCCTTGTTATAAATCTGTTTGTGTGATTTTCTTTCCCCTTCAGAAAAGAAAAGTAGTTGGTACCCTGAATGGTCACACTGCAAGAGTCAATTGTGTACAATGGATTCACAGAAATGATGGATGTAAGTACAGTATAAATGTGCTTAAAAGCCAGGTTCATATTTGCATCTACAATACTGCCATTATTTTAAATAAGGTGAAATTGTAAAAAGTACTGATAACAGATTTTGACTTGTTAAGCTTTTGACCGGATTTTGGTCACTATTTTTGTTAGATGTAAGGTGCTGGTAAAGGTAATAGGTCAGAAATGGGTTCACTAGACATTACCTAGACTTGTAGTCTAGTGAATAGTGTTGGGTTTAGACAGAAAAGACACAGTCATACATATTTAGCAAAATATATCTCATAAGGTTTTTGTGAGTATAAAAAAAGGTTTTTTTTAAATATATACTGAGTATAAAAAAAGGGGGTTGAGGAATAGACATTGTATGATGATCTGAGCTCATTAGAGTAAGCAGGAGGTAAGAATGTTAGAATCTAAACTCCAAAGCCTCTTCTCAACCATCCCCCCAGCTATTTATACTAGATATATTTAAATGTGAAAAAGATGCTTTGCTCGGTTAGAAAGTTCTTGCAGGTCTGAGAGTAACTAATTTTTTAATACAGGCCATATTTTGAGTTTATCATCAACGTGAGGCCTAGGAAAGTGTATCTCCTGATTTCTTCTCTAGATGCTTATACAGTGCCAAAGAGCAGTTGAATTCCTTCCTTCCTATTGGGTTAGTTTAAATGTCATGCCACATTCTGGAGTAATATTGGGTAAATCAGCCTTTAAGGACCACAGACTTGCTTCCTCCCTCTTCCCTTGTATCCTGTGTTTTTCTTCTTTCTTTCTTGTTTGAGGTAAATTTTAATTTGTTATTCTGTCTGAACTACTAAGTTATGGATTGTGCTAAGTTATGGATTGTGCTTGTGCCAGACTGAGAAATCAACCTTCTGATGGGGGTTTTTAGTCCTGTTTTGACAAATAAAACTTATAGTAGACTGGACAGACTTGTCTTGCCTCAAGCCAAGTAGGGAGCAAATGAATTGCAATGTGCAAGGGGAGGAAGGGCCTAAGCAGACGACTAAAACAGTCGTCTTGGAGGCCCGGAAGAGGAGGAGCCACCGCACGCGCGGCGGCCCTTCCTCTTCCTGAGGTCGCCCTGAGCTCTTCCGGGCCACCGCACGCCGGACGCGTTCAGGGCGACCTCCCTCCACAGCGTCCGGACGTGCTGTGGAGGATAAGTCGCAAAAAGGGCGCCCGCCGCTTTTAGGGCGCTCTTTTTGCGACTTATGAAAGGAGTGCCTTTTTGGCGCTCCTTTCAGGGTCGCCGGGGAGGCGCCGCGGTGAGGCTGCCATAGCCCCGCGGCGCTCCGGACCAGGGCGCTCCAAACGCCCTGGTCTGCATCCCCCCTAAGTGCACTGAGGAGTTTACCTCTTTCTCCCTGACTCCAACTTTTCATAGTAGTTTCCCATGCTTTACCACTAGAGCTTGGGACAATTGCCAATTTCTACTTGGAACTACAAGTCCCAGAGTCCATGTTAGCAGATGCCTTCTGGAGCTTCTAGTCCAAAAAAATGTACTTTCTCAACATCCACTATCAAAAACTGCTTTCTCAACCCCAGTTGAGTAGAGGGATATAGGAAGGTGCCTTATGTTGTTAAGTCCATCAGTTTTTGGATTCAGAGTGATATCCTTTAATTCCACAAGACCATGTTAGAAACCCTCAGACCTTCTTAGACATGCACAAATAGTTATGCACTGGTTTTGGTCCATTCCATGTATTTTCTTCTGTACTGTTCTTTACTGTAGGCTCTCCTAATCTACCAGGATTCTCTGGATTGTGACTACTGTTGCAGGAGTGCCCTCTGGCGGGCCTCTTCTACTTTTGAGATGCATTGAGATGCAAATTTAGTGGTGGTGAGGAAGGCTGGCTTCAGGGGCCACACAACTCTCTTGTTGCAGCAACTCCACTGGCTGCTGGTCCATTTCCAGGCACAATTCAAAGTGCTGGAGATGACTGGTAAAGCCCTATAGAGCTTGGATCCAAGCTATCGGAAGGACCGTAGCTCTCTATATGAGCCCATCAGAGCTCTAAGATCTGCTGGAGAGACCCTTCTCTCTGTCCCACAATCTTCTCAGGCTCGGTGGCTGCTCCCAGACTTTGGAACTCCCTTCCTAAGGAGGCCAGGATGACTCCTTTCCAGTTTTCCTTTTGTCTGCTGCTTTAAACTTTTTATGCCCACCAGGCTCTTAGAAATTGAATGGGTTGAGCTTTCAATGATGTCTAGTGCATCATGAGAAGACATGAATCATTAGAAAAGACAATGATGCTAGGAAAGGTGGAAGGCAGTAGAAAGAGAGGAAGATCACATGCCAGATGGTTAGACTCAGTCAGGGGAACATGGGCTTGAGCCTGCAGGACCTGAGCAGAGAGATTGAGGACAGGGGGTCTTGGTGGTATCTCATCCACAGGATCACCATGAGTCGCAGTCAACTTGAGGGCAGTTAACAATAAATATTTTTTAACAAATTTTAATGTTTTTAATGTTTAATGTTTTAACTTCATATATTGATTGTTTTTAAATTAACTTTTATATTTATACTTTTACCAATATTTATGTATAGATTTTAGCCCCTAATGTGTTAAAAATGTTGTTAACTGCCTTGAGTCCCATTATTGGGAGAAAGGTGGGGATGATGATGATGATGATGATGATGATGTCCCTATTTTTTAAAAAAAGATAACATACCCATGAACAAATGAAACTCCTTCAAAAGGAGAGTCAGGTGTTTGATATGCTGATTGCTGTTGCCTCAATATGTCATTTCTCAAGGTGAACAGACACCTTGTTAGTTGCATTCATAGGATTAGATGTATCAGGTTTTTAAAAACTGCAGTTCCTAGGTTTTTAAAAAAAATCAAAGCACCGTTTTCAGGGCAAGGAAGGGGAGGGGCAGCCACACGCTGGGTGCCCCAACCCCTTTCCGAAGACATCGTCGGAGCGCCGGACCCTCCGCACGTCCGGCGCTCCGAGGATGCCTATCCACCGCAGTGTCCACACACACTGTGGCGGAAAAGTCGCTGAAGGTGTGCCGGCAGCCTTTTGCGGTGCACCTTCGGCGATTTGCGGAAGGAGCGCTATTTTAGCGCTTCTTCCTGGGGCGGCGCAGCTTCCTGGGGCGGCCCCGTGCCACCCGTCTGCTTCCCCCCTATATATTCCAGGATTCCATAGCATGCAGCCATGATAGTTAAAGCTGCATTGTTTCTGCAGTGTGGCAGCAGTCTCAGGGTTTGTTCATTAGGGGCTATGCAGACAGGTAAAAATGGGTGCTTTGAGGGTGACTTGTAGGCGTGGCCTTTAGATGATGCATGCCTAAAAGTCTCCAGGAAAGCACCCTCTAGCCGTCATATGCTGAGAAAAGCTGCTCCAAAAAGGAGTCGCTTTTTCCCCGCTCCTTCGGTGAAGATGCACACCTTCACATGTGTGTATGTATGCAGCGACACTGATGCACCAGAAAACGGCCGTATAAATGCAATGTCGCATGTGCAGTGGAAATTGACTTGGCGATCCAGAGCCTGTGCCCTACGATGCAAGCTTTAATTTAAAGCACCCTATGCTTCCAGGTGTGGATGCACTGGCGCAGGTGTGCTTGAATATTAGAACCCTATCCCTAACCTTAATCCTAATGGTAACCCTGCGCATGCGCCCTAGCAACTATCCTCTATTGTGACAATAAATGCATTCTGTTGCATGTATGCTTGCTGTCAGCATGCACAGCAGTTTGCATGAAAGAGGCTTTTGTGACCTCATCTGTGCAGGTGTGCAGGTGTGACCATGTCCCTTGCATGACCACTAGCTACATATATCCAGTCTGTCCACAGAAACCTCCCTTGCTCCCCTCCCCCCTGATCTGTGTGGGACATGTTTTGTGGAGGACGACAGAGTAGGTGTCTTTTCAGTTGACAAACTCATTCCTTCGCCCCAAGGGTGACACAGACAGTGGCACCTGTCTACAGCACCCACTACTTGCATGATCTGTGGGTGTATGACAGGTCCTGTGCACGTGCCAAACTTCAGTCACCTTTGTATAGACAAAGGGCCTCGGCAGACGGCTTATTGAGCTGTCTTGGAGGCCCGGAAGAGGAGGAGCCACCGCACGAGCGGCGCTCCTTCCTCTTCCTGAGGTCGCCCTGGGAGCTGCCGGCCCTCCGCACTGCCGGCGCTTCCGGGGCAACCTCCCGCCGCAGCGACTGGACGTGCTGCGGCGGAAGAGTCAGGGAAAGTGCGCCCGCCGCTTTTAGGGCGCACTTTCCCTGACATCTAAAAGGAGCGCCAATTTGGAGCTCCTTTTAGGGACGCCGCAGGAGCGCTGCGGTGCAGAGGCTCCGCTCCGCCGGCGCTCCGTCCGGCGGCGTCCCGTAAGCAGTCGTCTGCTTCCCCCCAAAATGACAGACTGTATACCACACTATGACAGGTCCTGCGCAAGTCCGCAGATGTGCAGGGATGTGCTCCTGTGCATGTGCACATGCATCAGAGAGAACAAAAAAAAAAAAAATTAAAGCAGCTGCTGCTCGCCCATGCGCTTGCTCCGTCTCCCTTTGTGGCGTCCTTGGGGCAGGTGGTGTGGTTGCTGCAGCTTACAGAAAAGGCAGCTTCAGGTCACCTTTTCCTGCCTGTCTGCATAGCCCCTTCACATGGGCTGAAAGAAATGGCTTTGCCCCATTTTGGAAGTCACCCAAGCAAATGACACACATGGCTGAAACAGCATAGAAATAACTCCAAACCATGCTTTGGGGCTTAACCAAAATCAGTTTGTTGTGTTTAAGCAAACAGTCATTACACACAACTTTGGGACTTGACACTAGAGCAAAACACATCCCTGACTGCTCTGAGTCAAACCAGAAAGAGCAAGCTATTTCATCAGTGTGTGGACTGTGCACTGGTGCAGAGATGGGGAGGGGGGCGGCAGACGGCCAATTCTGGCCATCATTTTTTTGTTGACCACCCACAAATCAGTTGCACAGGCACACAAGTGGTCAGCTGCGCCACTGACCCATTGCACATCCCATGAAGCAAAATGATGAGACACATGTCCGATTACTAATAATAAAATAGATTTAATAAAAACATTAACAAACTTGGTGGTCCAACAGGGGGCCATGGGGATAGAAAGGGGGAAATGCTATGGCTGGAGAGCCTTTTTTTTGTCCTGGGGGGCTTGGAGGCTGACTTGGATCTTCCTGAACTGGCCCTCCATGGCGGCAACCCTCTGCTCCCGTTAGTGAATTGCAGGGGGCATGCAAGATAAAGGAAGGCAGAGTCCATGACTGTGCTGTGCTTTTGTGTCATTGGGCTCACTGATGCACCATATAGGCCAGGGGTCGGCAACTTCTTCTTACCTGGGGCCGGTCTGCTGGTCTCCAGGTATTCCGCAGGCCGAGGGGGGGGAAATGGCACTGTGCACTCTCGCGCGTGTGCGCATGTGCAGTACGTCAGAAGTACTGCACATGCACGCACACACTCGCTCGTGCATGAGCAGTACTTCCAGCATACTGCGCATGTGCGAGTGAGTTGCGGCCACCATTTTGTTTTCCAAAATGGCGGCTGCGACTCCTTTGCGCATGCGCTGAGTACGATGTGCGTAGTGGCGGCATGTGTGGCGGCGGGGGGTCAGCGGTGGCAGCGGCAGGACCAGCCTGAGGCCGGTCAAAAGGCCTCGGGGCCGGATCCGGCCCCCGGGCCGTAGGTTGCCAACCCCTGATATAGGTAGTCGATTGATTGTGTGACCAAGAAGACAGTTGTGTGGAGTGTCCAGTGGGCTAGTGGCTGGTGGGATGAAGGAGGAGATTGGGTGCTGCTAGTGGAGCATCCATGTGCTTGTGTGCATGTGTTTGTAGCGGAGCAGGAAAAAACGATGGTGTGCCTTGCAGCCACGATTGTTCCATTAAGGCGGGTTTGTCCCCGCAGTGGGAGGAAGCACTGTATGGACTGCACATCAGTTGTTGCCCTGTCGTGGGAGCTGGTGGTGTGGTCAGTGGATTCTCTCTGCGCATCAGAAAACCTCATGGGAGAGCTGGCTTTTCTATTTTTTTCTTGAAGTTCTTCCCACCACCCAATACAATCTACTTGATAATTTCTATAAACAGTCCAGAAAGCCTATTGCAGCTACTAAAAGTGTGGGCATGTGGGTATTTAAGGCTGAGCAAAACACAGTTCAAAGGCTACATGTGTCCCACCAGAGCCACCCCCTAACAATTGTAAACTTCCAAACCATGGGAAAAAAAATAATGCCAACATGGCAAATTATACTACCAGAAGCATCTGAGGCAGTGGTTTGCTCTCTAAATATAACATTGCTCCACTTTTTGTTCTAAAATAGCCAGAGGAGAAAATTATGTTTAGGGGACAAGTAATTCTAGAACAGTGTATCTCGTTATCTGGTGGGAGGGTCAGCAGTTATTTTTTTTCATTGTGCGAGGGAGTTGTACTATATTTGTGCCCCTTGCCTACAGTTGTTTTTCCCCCTTAGAAGCTCACCAGGCATGAGCTGATGGCTCATGGACTCATACCAGCCCATCACTTTGAATACCACTGCTCTAGAGGCTTTTGAGTGTGCAATTTGTCATTTTTGGAACTAAATTTTGGGACAGAGTTGGAGGAGGTTGCAGGAGAGGACAAAGTCGAGGAGAGGACAAAATCCCTCTCGTCCTTCAGAAGTTTCTCACCTCTGGTTTACAGGGAATGTTTGTTTAAAAAAAACCACATACATAACAGACAAAAGTAGGCAAAAGAGCCCACCTCCCTGATTAAAGTTTGAAGATAATGAATAAACAATATTGCTGTCTCAAATTTTTGTAATTTTTGCATTAATGTTACAAGTCTTGACCTTCTCTCATTAATAAATAAAAGACCAAACCAGACCAAACCAAAACAAAATAAAGGAGTTGTTTTAGTATGTTAGCATGTTATTTTAGCATTTTTATTGTCTGTGTTTTTTCATTTGTTTTTTATTATATATGATTAATGTTCCACCCTTTGATGGAAAGTGTGTTATAAATAAATGTTGTTATTATTTGTGAACAATGGTATTATTTTAATGCATTATTTCAAGCTGTGGTTGACTGATATTCATTGAGGTAGCTGAATGGAATGGAACACATACATTCTTCTCTTTGGGAAATGATGTAGCGTAGGAAGAAATTGAAAACAATATGATTATGCTTGGAATAGAATAGTGATGGCAAACTTTTTAGGCACTGAGTGCCCAAACTAAACGTCCTTCTGGCACCGGGAGTTACCCTGTGCTGGAGATGGCACTTCTGGGTGGAACGGGACTTCTGGAAGGACTTCTGCCCTATGGGGGCAGGATTTCCGGGGTGGGACTCCCCCCCCTGCACCTTCCCTGGCCTTCACTGCCTCTCCAGAGGCAGCTGAAGGCCCAGGAGGAGGAAGAACATGCACAAGCCTCCTCCTCCTCCTCCTCCTCCTCCTCCTCCTCCTCCTCCTCCTCCTCCTCCTCCTCCAGCCCTTTTCCTGGCCTTCAGCTGCCTCTATGGAAGGAGCTGAAGGCCTGGGACAGCCAGGAGGAGGAGGAACAGGCACGCACCTTTTCCTCCTCGTCCCTGCTCTTTGTGCCAGGGAAAATGGCTTCACATGCCATCTCTGGCACACGTGCCATAGGTTTGCCAACATGGGAACAGAGGGATATAGGAAGGTGCCTTATGCTGTTAAGTCCATCAAGTCCAGTCATGTCTGTCTGGCAAGGGCTCTCCAGTGTTTCAGAGGCAGGAGTGTTTCCTAGATCTATTTAGGCATCCTTGGTAAATAGTCCTGAGCCTGCTTAGCTTCTGTAATCAGACAAGATCAGGTGTTTTCATGGTGGCTCATAAAAACAATAGCAAATAAACAAAAACTTGTCATTTGAAAATATCATGAATATGAATTGCTCAACATTTTTATCTCCCTCATCTATCACAGCTTTTCAGATGGAATTGATTTCTGGAGGGTCAGACAAACTTCTTATTCTTTGGGAAACACAAAATGATAAGGTATGTAGAAACACTGTAGTTGCTAATTGAAGAGAAAACTCATGTATAAATGTATATTTTTTAAAGAAAGAGAGCAAACTGAAACCAGAACAGTTTCTGAACTGTTCTTCTCAATCAAATATAACCTACTTTATTATATTGTCTGAATCTACAATGGGTCTCTGTTATACTAAGCAGTCCACTAACTGAAAACAATAGCTGCATGTTATCTTTATTTCACCTATAGTGAGTGTTACAATGAACACAAAACATAACGGTACAACAGGCTGTCAGTTGCATAGATGTTATATGTATGCAAATGCTATTAAGGGTGCATCCCTAAACATATCTGCTAAAGAGTAAATATAGAGTAAACATACTGATTTACTCCCAAGTAAGCAAAATCTCTCTCTCTCTCTTTCTGCATATATATGGATATGGGGAAGGATCTTGGTGATAGGTAATGCTTGGAAAAGTTACTTTTTGAATTATAACTCCCAGGATGCCATAGCCAGCTCAACTATGGTGGGTGAGTTTTCTAGTTCTTGCACTGATGGCTGGAGTAAGAAGAGATGAGATAACCAGTAGGAAAGTCCAGTAGCTGAGTGATTATCTCCTATGTAGGAAAATGTGAGATGATTTGCAAAATGTGTGATAACTTTTTTGTCAGAGAACTGTACTAGATACTCTTTTGATCTGCATAGTTTTCTGACCTCCCAACTCTTGTTTTTCTGTTGTCTTGTTCTGATAATAAGCATTCATTAGCTCCTAACCCAGGGGCCGGCAACCTTTGTTGCCGGGGGGCTGGGGGGGGGGGAATGGCACGGGGGCCCATTTTGGAAGCCCCCCCCCGTGCCTGCGGCGGGCAATTTCGCCTGCCGTGGCCACCATGGGGCCTTTCCAAGGCCCAGGGAAGCCCCCCCCTGCACTCGCGGCGGGCAAATTCGCCCGGCACACCCGTGGGGGGGGCTTCCCTGGGCCTTGGAAAGGCCCCCTGCACCCGTGGCGGGTGAATTCGCCTGGCGCAGCCACGGTGTGCCCTTCCCAAGGCCCCATGGTGGCTGTGCAACCGCCATGGGGCCTTCCAAAATGGTGTGTGCTGCTGTGTGCATGTGCCCGTGAGCGCGGGTGCCATTTTGGAAGCGAAAATGGCGGCGGGGTGGCGGCAGCAGCAGCGGCATCGGCGGCCATGGGCCGGTCCAAAGGCCTCTGCAGGCTGGACTTGGCCCATGGGCCATAGGTTGCCGACCCATCCTAACCCTTTTACTTTTTTATGTGTACTTAACATGTACTTAATAGATCTTTTACTCAGTTTCTTTACCCTGTCTTACCTCCTTACCCCCAATTATCTCCATTTTCTTTTTTACTTCAGTACCATTTTGTTTTCATAGACTAGACAGATTAGTCCCACAGAAGCAGAATATTCATATGATCATCAGCTAACAGTGACTTTATGGAAGGGCTTCAGGAATTTCATCCTCTAGTGTGTAATATAAAGCTTTCTGGAACAATCAAGGCTATATGCACAGGAAGAGGGGGGGGGAAGGAAAACCTGGGCAGCATCTAATGGCATTTAAAAAGTGTTCTGAACAAATAAAGACTATATTTTTAGTATCCTGAGACCAGTGTCCTTTTTCTTTGTGTATGTCTACATGAAACTTTCTTTGTCATCGAGTAGGACTGGGGATTGTGTGGCCTTACAGATATTGTTAGAGTGAAGCTTCCATTCACTGCACTAAGCAAAGCTAATGGTGGGTGATGATAGGAAATACAAGAAAGCAACAAGGCCACATGTCCCCCCCCCCCCCCCCCCCCGTAGAATAAAATATAGGCTGTCTTGCTTGGGTAAATTTGTGTGCAGATGCACTACATAAATTTGTACACTACATAACCTACTTGGGATATTTGTTCACAGATGTGAAGACAGAAACAATGACTCTTCATCCCTTCCTTGACTATGTGTAATTGTGAGGAAAGACTTGCATACAAAACAGTGCTCTGAAGCCTTCTCTGATGAAATCTGATGCCTAAGGAGGGAGCAATGCTCTCTGATAGAAACAAATTCCTCTTTAATAAGTTACCTTCTTTCTTGGAACATATATATGGAGAGGTTGAACCCTGAGGAGAAATTTTAGTGGGCTGTAGTGTGAACTGTGACTTTTGTTCCCAGGAGCCTAGTTGGTGCAGGCAGTGATCACAAGGCATTTCATATACTTACTATACAAGTGTTATTAACTGGTGGAACAGAAGGCAAAGGGCCTCTGCAGACTGCCAGAAATAGTGCAAATTGAGTCCACTTTAAGGGTTAGGGTTAGTGCTAGGGAATCATGGGAATTGTTTTTTTCTCCTCTGAGACATTGAGCCTTCTCTGTCAGAGAGCTCTGGTGCCACAATAAAATACAGTTCCCATGATTCCCTAACCCTAACCCTTAAAGTGGACTCAATTTGCACTATTTCCAGCAGTCTGCAAAGGCCCTAAATTAAGTTTGTTACTTTTAAAGCAGGGGCTATGCTCTTTTTCTAAAAGTTAAATTCTGTTTAACTAAATATAATTTAGAAGGCTCAATGGAGGGAGGGTATATTGTTGCTTGTGCTATATAGGAGAAGAAATGAAATTACTGAATTGCTAATATTTAGCTTAAAAGTTATACCATCGGTTTTCTATGTTCGTGGCTTTGACTTTTGCAAATTTTATTATTCGCTGATTTGTTCAATATCTTCTCTCTAGGAATCTCTAGGTCCTTAGTCTATCTAAACCTAAAAGATGCACTGACCCCCTGTACACTCTCTGCCATGGCACTACTTCTTGCCTTTCCTTCTGGCAGGCAAATGGTAATGGTAGTTTCCTCCTTATCCTTACCCCTGTCCTACAGCGTGGCTCTGTGGTAAGCTTCCATTGGAAGTTGACCATACATAGAGTTGTGCTGGAGGATCTAGAAATTCCTAGAGAGAGCATTTCTCTAGGCATTTGTAGGTTCTCCAGTGCAGTTCTGTGGTCACCTTCTGGCAGAAGGTGACAATAGAGTTGTGCTGCAGGACAGAAAATAGCTTCTTTTTTAATTTGCTGGAAGCTCTTATATGATTGGGACAGTTTTCTTCCACAGTAACAAAACAAAGTTTCTGTTAGAAGTGTCACTTGGTCACCCTGTAGACAGCCACAGCATTTCACTTAGATGGTGAAGTGTTCCTTGCAAGCAAATGTGCCATACATGGTACACTGTCTGCTGGATTTCTTATTCCTTCCTTACTGAAGATGTAATAGCAATGCTCTCTTGTTGTAGATATTTTTTCAGATGAGAGGGTGAGGTTAAGGTACGTAATTCAGATGAATTGCAGTTTTTTTGGTGGCTTAGATATGGCATATTATTTCTTTTATGCTAGAGTTATAGGGTTTCGCAGGATGACTATTGAGTCACAAAATGTTGAGTTCTTCTTAATACTCACACAACAACTAAGAGAAGAGGAAGAAAACAAAACTCTGATTGCAATGGTGGGGGTTTTATTGCCTGACCTCTGTGAATTTCTGTGTCCTCCCAATGAATACAAATTCAGTTTCTCCTGAATGGGCTAGCTTCCTAACAACCAGAGTCACAAATGTTCTCACAAGATGGCATGGGAGAGTCTTTGATATCAGTTTGTAACATTAGCTATGAAGAAAAAAGATTGTCAGTGGATTGCAATAGGTTTGTTGGGACAATTTTTGTCCCAGCTAGGTTTTATCTTTTTGGTTTTTCTTTAAGAACACTAAAGCTAAAGTGGTAAAATATATTCACAAATTTTATTTTCCTAGATAGAAAACCGTATCTTGACACGTTGATGCACCACACTAAGAAAATTATTCAACTAGCACATTTCAGGACTTTTTCTTAAGGAATTTGTTTGCAAAACCCCAAACATTTTGTGTAAAACTAGATATTTTCTGCATAAATGTTGGGATTTCTGTATGAGCTTTGCAAACATTTTTTAAAAACAAAAACGTCCTAGAATGTGAAAAATGGGCAAAAGCTGGAATCACATGCTGCAAGAAGAAAACTTAAATTTACATCCTAAATGCAAGTGGCTGAAATGTGGAGACACAATTTACTGCTTTCCAGTGACAACATTGTAAAATGACCATACTTTAAGTCTTGTTCTAAGCTGGTTCTGGGGAACTATAGTGTCTGTCTGATTGGATGAAAATTAATCACTATTTGCTATTAATCATTATTCTCCTTCAGTTATTTTCTGTTCTACCTTGTGTTTTGCTTTCATAATATTTGTGTTCAGTTTAACTGAATCCTATACGTTTTTATGGATATACCAAAAGCTTTAATGTAGCTATAAAAATGGATGAGAATAACAGTAAAACTTAATGGAATTCTAATTTTTAGCCAAACACAGACTAATGTAAATAATGAAGAGAAAGTTGCACAGAGTATATGTTTCTAATGGAACTTGAAAAAATGGCATACTGTAATTGGCCTGTGTATGCTCTCTATTGAAGCTTTACTATTGCTCTTTTGTTACTGTTTGTTAGCAGTCCAGTCATTTCCATGCTTGGATAATTCTGAAAACTCAGTATACTTTGCATGGCAATTTGGTTTGAATTTGAGGGTTATTGTCATTCCTTCATGAAGTTTTATAACTTTCTGTTTAGCTTGTGAAGTACACTCAACTTGAAGGTCACACTGAAGCAGTGTGTGCTTTGGATGCTGTTTACATGACAAATGAGTCTACAGGAGAGTTGGTTCTACTTATAGCTTCTGCAGCATCTGACTCAACAGTTAGAATTTGGTCTAAACAAGGAAAAGAAGGTAAGCTTTCCAAATTAATTCTGTAACATAGCAGTTATTAGAAATGGTATTCATATTTTCTCTAGCAAGATTTGTAGTACTCATGCATGCATACATAGTTTGTCCCATTGATTTCAGTGTTTACTTCCAAGTATGTGGGTGCAAAACAGTCAATGTGGTGTAGTGGTTTGAATGTTGGACTACAACTCTGAAGACCAGGATTCGATTCCCTGCTCAGCAATGAAAGCCCACTGGGTGACCTTGGGAGAGTCACACACTCTCAGCCCTAGAAAACCCTGTGATAGGTTCGCCTTAGGGTCTCCATAAGCTGGAAGCAACCTGAAGGCACACAACAGCAACATGTGTGGGTAGGATTTAAGTCTTAGAGGCATGCCTTTCTCTGCAAACTTTTGTCAACCTTTTTTTTACCACCCCTAAAGCTGCATACACTCAACGGTAATCTGTTGAGGGCTCCTTAAAGAAGGATGATTGCAACAATGCCTCCCTCTGCATACCCCTACCTAGTGGGCGTGAGCTTCTCCCCCACTTATTTATAGGTTCAATTCTGTCTCCCTCTCTGTGAGCCAGATGAAGATTCCCCTCTTCCTGCTATTAAGCTTTTTCTTTAAGCAGTTGAGGGGAAGGTGGTCTTCATTAAGATTCTGGGGTGAGCCTCCTCTGCACCATCTGCTGCTCAGTGCTCTTCTCTATGTGCTTGGATGGGGAGGGAGTAGTTTCCATGTCATCAGGACAGAGTTACCTTTTGAAAGTGTGGGTCTGGCAGTATTCACACTTTCAGAGTGCTTTTCTTCTTCTGTTTGGGTGGGCAAGAGGACATTTTGTCCCTGGCTGGGCAAGGCTGATGCAGCTGCAGGTTATACAGGCCATTGGCAGCCCATCCCCGGCCTGTATTTTTTTTAAAGAAAATCTGGATTTTTGCTGGTTACAATATGCTAGTTTAGAACAGTCATCAGTGTGCTATTCAGTGAAGTTCTAAAGACTTTTTTTAAACACAGTTTTTCTGAAACAATAATTGTTTATTGTTTCATTCTTTTTGTAAGCTGCCTGCAGAATATAATATACTTATGATAAATAACTAAAATAAATGAAAGTTGACAGTTTGGTGGAGAGATAGAACAGAAGTAGTTTAGGGATCCTTGCTGATCCAGTGCAACTTACAGTCACATTCACATCAAACTAGAGGACAAATTGACATGAGACAGGTTACTGAAGAATAGTAATGGTAGCTAAACAAAAGCTCCCTATTCAAAAGCTGTTTATGTTTAAGCATCAAATACAGTGGGCTCTTGGTATTTGCTGAGGTTTGGTTCCAGGACCCCCCTGTGTATACCAGAATCCATGGATGCTGAAGCCCCATGAAATACAGAGGCAGAGTAAAACAATATCCCTTATATAAAATAACAAAATCAAGGTTTGCTTTTTGGAATTTATATTTTAAGACATATTTTCAAGTCATGGATGGTTGAATCTGTGGATAAAGAATCTGTGGAGAAGGAGGTCTAACTGTACCAGGCATAGATGACAATGGATGGCCATTACTTTCATATTTGCCATGTGTGTTTCTGAATCACTGATGTTAGAAATAAAATTGTGGACCAGATGGTTCCAGCAAAGTACATGCCTGATTTTTCTTTCCTGTTGAGAGAGACCATGTTTATGTAGCTCCCCATTGGACTAATGCCAGTTATGTATCTGCCATGATGCATTACTGGTTTACATGTCAGTATGTAGGGTGTAGAGTTGTAGAATCCCTTTGTATATTTGGTTTCCAAGTGTCCCAAATAGACAAATAGGTACAAGTATTAGACAGCTTTGATATCTGGTGACTGATAAAATAAGCTGTTCAAGAATTCTCTGATGATTTTAAAGAAGTGTTAGCTATATTTTGTTCAATGCATAGATGCTTTTGGGCTGGGATGGCTGGTGCCCTCCAGGTGTTTTGGACTGTAATTTCCACAGTCTCAGGCCATTGTTGATACTGGTTAGGATTCTTGGGAAATGGGGTCTAAAATCTCCAGAGGGCATTGGATTCTCTTTCCCTCATGTGTAATATAGCCCCGCTTCATGGCATTATGCTGTATCTGTTAAATGTCTTTGGTATGTACCTACACTACCTAATTATGAGTGGGCAGAAATAAGGGGTAAAGAAGAATTCCTCAACTACCAAGTTCAGTGTGAGTTAAAAAGGAAGGTATAGTGTAAATCTAGTGTAATATCTCCTTTTTTCCTTTTCTAGATATAAACCATTTTCTCTGTTGTTCTTTATGATGAATAAATCTTTAAATTAATAACGGCTCACTATTTGTTACATTATAGCTATAATTAGTTGCTTATTTCCTCCCCCCCCCCCAACCTTGGCTGCCTCTGGTGCACAAAACTATTTTGTCTTTTCTAGTTAAATGTCTTCAGACACTGCTGTTCGGAAATGGGTTTGCAATGGATGTTTCTTTGTCCTTCTTGCCTGGCAGCAATAGTAAGTTTATGTACATAATTTTTTAATCATTTGAAGCAATCATTAATAGTGTTTTAAGCATTCTACTCAGTTTAGTTAATGGATGGTGGCAACATCCAAAAATGGGATCAGACATTCTGGTTTAAAGTTGTTACTAAAACTACAGTGGTATAATTCTAATATCTGGTTGTATGAATGCTACATAGGCAGCATCGATTTTCACACTCCCACTACATTGTGATTGAGAGTCCTCTCCCCCAAATTGGTGTAATTTTAAATTCTGCCAGATTGAATCTTTCAGAAGTTATGAGGGAGTTCCAATAATTTGTAATTCTAGTTAGCAAAGTCTTTATTTGTTGTTTGTTTCTCAGTCTAGTGTACAGTAAAATCAATTTAGAAAAATTTAAAACAATAATTTAGAAAGACTAAATTTATCTCTTAAATTAAGGCAGTTTAAAACCAATTAAAACAATTTAAAATTGTTTCAAATGATAATTCAACCATAGCACATGTGCAAATTGGATAAAATCAGTTAGGTACAAAGGGCTTTATTAAAAATCCATTTTTTTTACTACATGCCAGCATGACACCAGCGTTGGTGTCAGTTGGGCCTCTGAGAGGAGGGTCTTCCATAACAGGTGCCACAGCAGAGAAAGCCCTCTTCCATTTCATCCCACAGTGCATTGCTCCTACTGATGGGATATAGAGGAAGATTCCTCAAGCAGACCTCAGTTTTTACACAAACATATATAGGGAGAGACATTCCTTCAAGTATTGAGGTTCCAAGCTATTTAGGCTTTCCAGTTTATCACCAGTTGCTTGAATGTAGCCTGGAAGTGTATTGGCAGCCAGTGCAAGTACTTTAAAACTAGTATTACGCTGTTTGGGGTTTCAGTCAGCAGTCTAGTTGCTTCATTTTATACTAGTTGCAGCTTTTGAGTTGTGATCAAGTACAGCCCCATGTAGAGTACATTGCAGTCTAATTTAGAGGTTACCAGTACTACTGTGGCTAAATTATAATTCAGAATTAGGTCTCACTATATAGCAATAGAGCTTACTTCCAGGTAAATAGATATGGGATTGCAGATGTACAGCACAATCCTATGTTTTTCTTCTCAAAAGTAAGTCCTGTTAAAGCAAATCCCAGATAAGTGTGTATAGGATTTCAGCCTTAGATTGTTTTTGCCTTTCGCCCTATAATTCATTTTATTTTTCTGATACTTTTTTTTTTTAGAAGTGATCATGAAATAGCAAATTTTAAACAATTATTTTATCATTTCAGTACCAGTATTAGCTTGTGGTGGAGATGATTGCAAAATTCATTTATATGTGCAACAAGCTGAGCAGGTAACTGTTGCTTCTGTCTCTAGTCCTATTAATTATATGCCATGATTTCATATTCATTTTAGTGTAATTCAGCCAGTGAGAGCATCATCAGTGACCAAGAGCATGATTACTTGGCATCTCTTCTGTTGGTCTGAAGGTGTAGGCACAATACTATGGGAGAAAGTGTTCGTTTAGATATTTGGATTTCAGGTTCATACAGTGAAAATCAGTACTTGCACTTTGAGTTTATCTTGGAGATTTATGGGTAGTCAAAGGAGATATGTAAATACAGCATGAGATACAATCCAAATAAACTCTGCTGGTCAGCACCTGCATTCTGTACCAAGTAAAGCTTCCAGATCAAAACAGACTCATGTATAACCTATTACAGTATTCTGCTTGTTAGGCTACTAGGATATAGCTAAATATGGCCAGACCTTTAAAGCAGCCAAAGCTGCTAGAATGCCCTGTGGCCCTGAGCATGCATGAACCTTGAGTAACAAAGCCTGATCCAGAGAAATCCCCATAGATCAACATAGAATATTGAAACATGGATTTTCATGCTATCTAATTAGGATTTTTTGTTTGTTGCAGTTTCAGAAAACTTTGGTACTCCATGGCCATGAAGATTGGATAAGAGGGATTGAATGGACAGTTAATAGTAAGTACTAAAGATACCTTCCTTGCAGTTCCTTACTTAATGTGGTGATCTGACCGAGATCACAAGAAAAAGGCAGGTGTTTAACATACTTTTATCCTACTTTAAATAATAAGGTATAAGGCTAGAAATTTTAGTCAAAAATTTCACGCAAAAAACCTGGGCTGACATCAGGGGATAAGTACTGTACTTCAACTCTTAACAAAAAAAAAAAGAACCATCCCTTTTCTGAGTAGAGTGGCAACAAGCAATAGCTTAGTCTTTCTAAACCTAAAAGACGCACTGACCCCCTCTACACTCTCTGCCATGGCACTACTTCTTGCCTTTCCTTCTGGCAGGCAAATGGTGATGGTAGTTTCCTCCTTATCCATTCAGCCTTTAGGGTGAGCACAGATATTTATGCCTGCCAGGATTTTGTAAGTTCTTTGGCATCATTTCCTTTGTTTCATCTTTTATGTCCTTTGTTACATGCCCTTATGTTTTACCCTCAACTTATCTACACGTCATAACAACATCCACAGTTTTGGCTCCAAAATCTGCTCTCGACTTATACACGAGGTCTACTTATAGTTGAGTATATACAGTACATATTAGCAGGCACAGGATTTTAGGTGGCATGAGGAAAGAAGAAGAATGGTAGAACTTGCTAATGAGAGTTCTGTACTTTTTGACAACATGGTGAGGTATTCCTTGTTAGGATTCTGCTCTCAATGCATGTTCTGCTTCACAGTTTGATGATACCATTGATGTAGAGTTAAGATGATAAAGGATTCCATCAGATAATAATGAGCAAGTGTGCTGTTTTCAGTAATGCTGAAATGGAAATGCTCTTTTAGTTTAAAGTGCAGCAGAGTGCTGTATTTTTCTCCAGGATAAAGGCACCTGATCCAAGCTTCCTAGATTTCATACTTTGTTGCAGCAGACAGACAGACGATGAAGTATAAGTTCTTTGTACAAGAGGATTAAGTTTTATGAAGAGCATGACATAGTCAGTGAAGCAATTGTTGGATGTAAAACACATAGTCACACAAAAGATTTTACTTCCCACTGTTAGGGCTGCAAGTACCGTATTTTCCGGCGTATAAGACGACCTTTTAACCTGCAAAATCTGTGGCTAAAGTGGGGGGGGGGTCATCTTATACGCCGGGTATAAAGATAATGAAAATAGAGGTGCTAAAACTCTATATTTTGACTGGGAAAATGGGGGGGTCGTCTTATATGCGGGTTGTCTTATACGCCGGAAAATACGGTACTTTGTGCTAACAAATTAAGATTCTTAGTTGAGGAATATAAATGCTGTATTCTGTATAAATTATTCAAATGCAGTATATCTTGTGTATTTTATCTTATATTGTACAATCTGGGACTTGGAGAGGGAAAGAACATAGAAGCCCTGCCAAAACTACTGAAAATCCATTTAATCTCTTCGTGGTTTCTGAAATTTCATCACCATTTGCCCGTTCACTTTCCCAAAGTATGTTTTTGTAACTATAGTAACTAGGTACTTATTTTGAAAACATGGTGGTTGAGATTTTTGGAAAACTGAATTATATATCAGTGGCTACATTCAGCATTTTTTCTGCTGTTCCATGGAGGTTTGACATATATACAACCCTATCTATAGCTTACAACTTTGGATTTTCCAATTGATAGATTTTCCAATTGATAGGTAATTGATTCTCACCATGACACTACCTTTTCTTAGTGGTGGGATTTCGTGCTCCTGTGAGCAAGAGGTTATGCTGATGGTAGAAGGTTTACTAATAGAGTTTCCCATGTCAGGCAGGGTTTTGCTGAGGAGCCAGACTAAGGGCCTCGGCAGACGACTAATAGAGTCGTCTTCCGGGCAGGGAAGAGGAGGGGCAGCCGCACGAGCGGCGCCCCTTCCTCTCCCTGAGGTCGCCCTCGGAGTCGCCGGCCCTCCGCACGGCCGGCGCTCCGGGGATGACCTCACGCCGCAGCGACCGTACGCGCCGCGGCGGAAAAGACAGTGAAAGTGTGCCCGCCGCTTTTAGTGTGCACTTTCGCTGTCTTGAGGAAGGAGCGCTGATTTAGCGCTCCTTCCAGGGACGCCGCCAGTGCGCCGAGGTGCGGAGGCTGCGGCCCCGCGGCGCGCCAGCCCAGGGTGTCCTGGACGCCCTCGTCTGCTTCCCCTCTAAATGTGCCAAACTGCTATTGGGTAGCAGCAGCAGCAGCAGCAGGGAATGATGTTGGATCTCTCAGAGACAAGAGCAATGGCACCATAGCTAATGCTTGTTAATACTGAGCAGAGGGAGGCATGGCAAACCCCTTTTGAATGTCTTTTACCATGAAAACCTTATAATTAGACAATCCAAATTGAAGCAAGTGATAGTGCCAGAAAATGAGGCTTGCAGGTTGGAAGGCACTCAGTAAGCTACTGGCATACAACAGAGGACAACTGCAAGCAGTACTGTGGTTAATGACACAACTGGGCTCAAACCGAAATGATGTTCAGATGTTGATGTACTCAGAGATGAAAGGAAGTCCAAAACTGCACAACACATAGGAACATGGAATATAAGTAGCATGAATCAGGGGAGGCTAGACATAGTAAAACAAGAAATGGTATATATAAACATTGCAGTGTTTGGGTGAGTGAGCTAAAATGGACAGGAATGGGACAGTTTGAGTCAGATAATTAGTAAATGTTTTATTCAGAAAAAGATAATCTAAGGAGAAATAGGGTGACTTTAAAGCCAGGAGAGATGTAGCAAAAACAGTCAAAGGATACAGGACAAAGTCTGATTGAATCATATCAATATGACTTCAGGGAAAACATCAATATAACCATAAACCAAGTTGATGTTCCAACTACAGAGGCAGAAGAAGAAATGGAAAGAATCTATGTTGGAGCCCAGGAAGAAATTGATCACACACCAAATCAGGACTTGTTAATGACAGGTGATTGGAATGTAAATGCAAGAAACAGAGCAGAATCAAAGATTGTAGGAAAATTTGGCCTAGAATCCAAAAATGAAGTAGAAGAGTGACTGAATTTTATGAGGTTAACAGTTTGCTCATCACAGATGCATTCAAGCTGGTGACCATATACAGAGACATCACCTGATGGCCAGTATAGAAATCAAATAGACTATATAATTGGACTCAGAAGATGACGAAGCTCCATTCTGTCTGGAAAAACAAGACCAGGAGCAGATTGTGGCACAGACCATCAGCTATTAATATAAAAAATAAGATTAAAGCTAAAGAAGAACACTAAACCAATTATCATGTCTAAATATAACCTGAAGAACACCACCATACTACCGTATTTTCCGGCGTATAAGACGACTTTTTTAACCCAGGAAAATCTGGGTTAAAGTTGGGGGGGGCGTCTTATACGCTGGGTATAAGGGGGAGGGGGGAGGAGAACCAGGGTCCGACCCAGCCATGGAGACCCACTTGGTGATCTTGGGCAAGTCCCACTCTCTCAGTCTCAGAGGATGGCCAGGGCAAACCAAACCTTCCCAACAAAGAAAGCCAAGGAGCTGGCGCCCACCAGCAAACAGGCACGACGAGCAGGGCTACTGCAGCACAGAAAGAAGCTCCGCGCTGCCGACACCATCCCTCCTCCTAGCTTGCCGATGCCTCCGGAGGACAAGGAGGAGGAGGAAGAAAGAGGAGATGGGAGGAAGGGTCCTCCGGGTGGAGGGATGAAGAAGAGGAGGAGGAGGAGGCAATGCCCGCAGCCCCTTACTTTCTCCTCCTCCTCCTGGGCTACTTTAGCCCTTCCATTCCCCAGGAGGACCCTCACAGAGGAGGAGGAGGAGGAGCTATCGCTGGGAAATGGGGGAGTGTGTGTGTGTGTGTGTGTGTGTTTCTTGGTTGGGAAGTTTCTTGGTTTGCCCTGGCCATCGTCAGAGGCTAAGAGAGTGGGACTTGCCCAAGGTCACCCAGTGAGTCTCCATGGCTGCCCTCTCCTTGGGTCGCCTGCCTCTTTCTTTCTTTCTTTCTTTCTTTCTTTCTTTCTTTCTTTCTCTCTCTCTCTCCTCCTTCCAAAAAAAAAAGAAAAAAAAGAAAAAGGAGATTGGGAGAGGTGGCTATCGCTGGGAAATGGGGGAGTGTGTGTGTGTGTGTGTGTTTCTTGGTTGGGAAGTTTTTTGACAAAAGGTTTGGTTTGCCCTGGCCATGTCTGAGGCTGAGAGAGTGGGACTTGCCCAAGGTCACCCAGTGAGTATCCATGGCTGGGTGCCCTCTCCTTGGGTCGCCTGCCCCTTTCTTTCTTTCTTTCTTTCTCTCTCTCTCTCTCCCCTCCTTCCAAAAAAAAGAAAAAGGAGATCGGGAGAGGTGGCTGTCGCTGGGAAATGGGGGAGTGTGTGTGTGTGTGTGTGTTTCTTGGTTGGGAAGTTTCTTGGTTTGCCCTGGCCATCGTCTGAGGCTGAGAGAGTGGGACTTGCCCAAGGTCACCCAGTGAGTCTCCATGGCTGGGTGCCCTCTCCTTGGGTCGCCTGCCTTTTTCTTTCTTTCTTTCTTTCTTTCTTTCTTTCTTTCTCTTTCTCTCCTGCTCTCTCACTGGCCTCCTTCCAAAAGGAAGGAAGGAAGGAAGGAAGGAAAGAAAGAAAGAAAAAAGAAAAAAAGAAAGGGAGATTGGGAGGGGTGTCCCTCTCTGGAAAATGGGGGAGTGTGTGTGTGTGTGTATGTTTGTGTATATATATGGCTTCCTTTGTTGGGAAGTTTATATATGGCTTCCTTTGTTGGGAAGTTTCTTGCAAAAAGGTTTGGTTTGCCCTGGCCATCCTCTGGGGCTGAGAGAGTGGGACTTGCCCAAGGTCACCTAGTGGATTTATGGTTGGGTGCCCTCTCCTTGGCTGGTACCCTCTCCTTTGGTTGCCTGCTTCTATCTATCTATCTATCTATCTATCTATCTATCTATCTATCTTTCTTTCTATCTCTCCTGCTCTCTCACTCCCCTCTTTCCAAAGGGAAGGAAGGAAGGAAGGAAGGAAAGAAAGAAAGAAAGAAAGAAAGAAAGAAAAGGAGAGTGGGAGGGGTGGCTCTTACTGGGAAATGGGTGTGTGTGTGTTTATATATATATATTTGTGTGTGTGTGTATCTATGTGTGTTTGTGTGTATGTATGTATGTGTGTATATATACACATATCTATATGCACACACATGTGTGTATATACATCCATATACACACATATATGTGTACACACACACACACACACACATATATACACACATACATACATACACATACACATATGCATTAATTCACTTGCACTGTTTTATGTTTACATATTTGATGACAAACAGCCTTATGTTTGTAAGTGACAGTTTTTCTGCTAAGTACCTCAATGTCATAAACATTTGAATTAAAATTACCATATTGAAATCAAATCTGATATTTTTTAAAATGTTTATTTGGTGTGTGTTGGAAAGAGGGGTCGTCTTATACGGTGAGTATATCCCAAACTCTATATTTTGACTGGAAAGATTGGGGGGTCGTCTTATACGCTGGAAAATACGGTATCTAAAATTAAAGTAAAAAATAGATTTACACTATTAAGCTTAATTATCCTGAGGCTAGAAGAATTCCATACTGATACCTGGGACATGGTCAGGGAGGAATGCAAAAAGACTATCTGTAGCCAAACCCCTCAGTGGATGACATATGAAACTATTCAAGCAGTTAAGGACAGATGAGAAGCAAAAGTAAAAGGTGACTGAAATATGGTCAGAACCCTGAATGTAACTATTCAGCAATCTGTGTGCAGGGACAAAGAGAATTACAATAATAATAAATGTGGAATAATAGAGGACAACAAAAAAGAAAGAATAAGAGATCTCTTCCACAAGATCCAAGCAATCTTGTGGAATTTAAATAAAAAATGAGGATACTATACTACTAGCAGAGGGAACACATTACATAACCAAGTAGAAATAATAACCATGAAAACAATACATGGAAGAACTATAACAAAGAGATGAAAAGATGACAGATTTATTCAAAGAAGAAGCATTTAAAATTTTTAGAAGGTGAAGCAGAAGTTTGCATTCAGAGCACTTGGGAGAAATAAATAATGAGAAACAGATGGCATTCCAATAGAGGTGCTTCAAGCTACAGAAACAGATCTTCTCTCATTCTAACTAAAATTTGTCAAACAATATGGAAAACAAAATAATGGCCCACAGATTGGAAAGGCCCAATATACATTCCAATCCCCAAGAAAGGGATTGCTCTAACCGCAGGACCATTGGTTTAATTTCCCATGCAAGCAAAGTGATGCTCCAAAGTCTACAACAAAGACTTTTACCATACATGGAGCAAGAAATGCCAGATGGCCAAATTTGGTTCAGGAGAAGAAAAGGCACCAGGGATCATTTTCCAAACATATGTTGGATAATGGGGTGCACCAAAACATCTCAGAAGAAATTCATATCCTGATTTATAGATTATAGCAAAACTGTTGTCTGTGTAGGTCATGAAAAACTATGGATTGCTCTTAAAGAAGTGCGTGTGACATAACATTTGACTGTCCTAATGCACAACCTGTACTCAGAACAGGGTACTGTCAGGACAGAATGTGGAGAAATGGAATGGTTTCCATTTGGCAAAATGGGTCAGGCAACCTATTTGTTTTACTTGTACACTGAACAGATCATATGGAAAAGCAGGATGTAAAAGGCTTGGAGGAAGGTGGTTTGAAAATTGGAGGAAGAAACATCAGCAATTTAAGATATGCAGATAACACCAGACTATTAGCATATAACAGCAAAGTCTTGAAGCAATTACTGAAGGAAGTCAAGGAAGAAAGTGCAAAGGCAGGTTTACAGTTGAACATTAAGAAAACAAAAATAATGACCACATATGATTTATATAACTTTAAAGTAAACAATGAAGACATTGACCACATGGCAGATGGCTAGACTCATTTAGGAAGGTCATGGGCATGAATCTACAAGACTTAAGCAGAGCAGTGGAAGATAGCGGGTCTTAGAGATGTCTATCCACAGGGTTGCCACGAGTCGAGGTTGAGGGCAGTTAACAACAATATACCATCGTATTTCCAGTTTCTGTGTATGATTTGAAAGTTGGACAGTGAAGAAAGCTGATTGGAGGAAAATCAATTTGTTTGAAATGTGGTGCTGTAGAAAAGTTCTAATGATGATATGGACTAGTAAAAAGACAAACAAATGGGTCCTTGAACAAATCAAGCTTGAACTCTCTTTAGAAGCCAAGGTGACTAAATTGAGACTGTAGTATTTCTGACATATAGTGAGAAGACATGACTCATAAAAAAGATGATAATACTACTTATGGTAAAGGGCAGTAGGAAAAACAGAAGACCACATATCAGATGGATAGACTCAATCAAAGAAGCCACACCCCTGAGGTTGCAAGACCTGAGCAGGGCTGTTGGTCGGCTTGATGGCATTTAACAATAACAAGATAACCGATTAAAGGGATGAGAGAGAGGAAACAGTGGACAGTTGACTAGTGAATAGTGGAGGAGTATAAAGAGTAGAGTTCTCCCAAAGATCTGTATTGTGGATCACTGCTTTTAAACTTGTTTCAGACAGATGAAAAGAAATTTTCACATGTTGCATAGTCAAATGTAGAATTAGCTTGTCTAGGATGTAGTGATTACCTCTACCTTGGACCTTCTCCATGAATTAGACAAATCCATGGAGAATAAGGCTATCAGTGGATACTAGTTACGACTACGGGGGAGTTCAGACGGGCCGCTCCAGGAAGCAGCAGATCGGGGCCGCGGCAACCCCACGCCATGGCCCCGATCCTCCCTTTTGCTGCCCTTTTCAGCGCAGCATGGTTGAACCCCTCCCCAACTCTGCCTTGCCCCAACTCTGCCTCCAGGCTGGCCCTTTGGGGCCCTACATGTTAGGCAGCAGCTTGCTAGGAAATCCTAGAAGTCAGTTTATCTTGTGACTGTGCTGCATTTCAGGGTTCCCAGAGGCATCTTGTTGGCTTTGTTTGAACAGAATGGTGGACTAGATTGTCCTTTGGTCTGATTCAGGAGGGCCTTTCTTATGTACACTTGGCCTTCCATATCCACAGATCATTTATCCATTTTTGCCATCTAATATAAGAGACACCATTTTACTATACCATTGTATTTAATGGGACCTGAGCATCCATGGATTTTGGTATGCATGGAGAGTCCTGGAACCAAACTTCAGTGGATATCAAGGACCCACTGAACTTAAGTCATATGAGCCTTGATGGCCAATTGGACTACTTCCTTTCTCTTAGATTCACATTGTCACAAATATCTGTGTATGTAACTCAAAACAGTGTATTCATATCAGTTCAGGTAATACTGAAAGTTTTCATCTCTGAGCTTAGAGCTGTTTTTCTGCATATAGATTATTATCTTGAGCCATCTGAAAAGACGGAACCTAAAAGACAGAACCGAAAGTTAAGATAGGCATTTCTCTAATACTGCAGCTAATGTAGCAATACTGTATAATGTGAATCCTGGTGCATTTGCTTTAGCGAAGTGTTTCTTCACTATGAGTTAGGAATGCTGATTTCATCTGAGCAAGAAGTTTCCAGCTTAATTTTTTTTCTTATTTTTAATAACTGATTAAACTTCTTTAGAAGATGGGGATCTCTTCTTGGCAAGCTGTGCTCAGGATTGTCTGATAAGGATCTGGAAGATGTGTGTTACTTCATCACTTATGGAAGCCCAAGATGAGGACATTATTAGGTTGAAGGAGAACACTTTCACTGCAAAAGATAATAATGGTGAGTCTGTACTTTATGAATTGTTGCTTTTTCCAAGATTTTAACAAATTATGTTCAGTACACTCAAAAGGATCTTTAAAATCCAAGTTTTCACATATTTCCTGTTTGAGAAGAATTTACTAACTTCACTGCATCCATAACTGAGCTAAAACACGTCAGGTTTTCCTAAGTGCTTTATTTTAACTACCCTTTGAAACAACTGTCCCATGCCCTACCGCACAAAACCATCCATCTTATTTCCTAAACAGGGGTTTAATCTATTCCACAATGTGATCTATTCACTAAGAGAGTAACGAAAAATACAGACGCCCCTCCCCTGCTGTGGGCTTGCCATCTGTGGATTTGAGCATCAGTGTCCCCAAAGGTAGCATGTGCATGCATAAAAAAACCCACAGGGCTTGAGGTTTTTGGTATCCACGGGAGTCCTGAGTGGGACCCTCCGCAGATACAAAGGGCCAACTGTATGATACTCTCCCAGTCTTGTGAAATGTACTGGGAACTGCTTTCTTTCTGAAAATATTTCCCTGTTAGTATGCTGCTCCATCTTTTCGAACATGTGAGAGATGTGCCTGCACCCAGTACTGTAGATGTACAGAAATTATTGTGAGCCACCACATCCCTGTTTCCTAAACAAAGTGCTGGTGCTCAGTGATGCATGAGTGGTGTACATTTTTTTTTAGAAATTTCCGCATGGCTGAGTTACTTTGTCTGGGCACTTCTTAACAATTAACTGCATAACTATATTGCCCGTGTTTTCCATTCAAAATCATGGTGAGTGCTAGAGAGGGAAGTATAGGTCAAAGTTATGTTTTTACTCACATCCAGGTCATTTCAATAAATTATCAATAGGATTATCTTGTGGTGTTCTCATATAGAGCTCTCTGATAGTATGATAACATCATTACTGGTGCTTTATACATAGTGAATTGTAATGTTGTTTATCAAAATAGCCTTGAAGATTTTAATTCTCTTTTTGCTTTGCTTTATGTTAGGTTCAGAGACATCTTATGCTGTTACACTGGACTCTGTCTTAGCAGGACATGAAAGCTGGGTCTATGCTGTTCATTGGCAGCCTTCATTTTTCAAAGGTAAGAAATTATATAAGCCACAATTAAGAGTACGACTAGATATAGCTAAGAACATGGACCTGCCACTGAAAATAACAACCCTATGCTGACTTCTTCCTCTCCTGCCTCCCCTGTCAGATTATAGTGAATATTTGTGACATGACATTTATCACTTTGTATATTTTCCCACACTCTTAGCAGCCAGTAATGTGGAGTGGGGTCTGGGAGATAGAAAACAATGAATGGGGAATAGGGAACTTGCCATAGGATGTTCCCTTCTGTTCTTTTTCTGGCCTTTTATGCTTTATGCTTAGCATGGCTTTGCTGCCACATACAATAGCTATGCACACTGCATTTCCTCTATATACTGTGGAGGTTCAGTTGGGAGCTTGGGAAAGTTGCTGTTTTAGGCTAGAGCTACCATAATCTCCTAGTTGGTATGGTCACTTGTCAGAATGGCTGGGAAATGCTGGGAGCGCTAGTCTGAAAAGTGACTTTTTCAAGTCATTGTTCACTTTTGTTTCATTAGCTTCTTCCAGAATATGTAGCTGGGTCTTCTAGAGAAGCAACACTAATCTTAGGGTTGATGTAGAAATAATATTGTCAATTAGTTGTCAGTGCTGATGGAAGGATTTTTGGTGAGTTAGGCCCATCTGTTGGAATTTGCATTTCAGAAGGGAGAGGGCACTGATCTTCAGCAGTACTACACAGAGTGCCAGGCAGTGCTGTGTCAACAACAAGTCTTAGAAAGCTATAATCTCATGTTCTTTTGAACAGAAATATCTGTCAATAGTTTCAATGGCCACACTCAGAATCCCCCTAACAGGCAAGACTTTTAATGATTTCATTGTGAATTTGGATTTGTCATCCTCATCTCTCTCCAAAAGATTGCTATGACTCCGCCAGTACAACCCACCTCATGATAGACCTCACCCTGCAATTAATCAGTCAGCGGGTCACGATTTCCTATCTGAAGACCAGTTAATCATGCAATGGGCCATTCCAAATAATGACTGTCCTTGGCACTATTTTTCTTCCCTTATGATTGGGCCTGAATTAGTGCAATTTGAAAGATATTATCAAGAGAACATCCACCTGTAAACATCACCTTTAAAGACAGGATAAGGCAAATGCTACAGTACCCAGTATTCAGTTCATAATATTTTTTGTCCACATAGCCTATTTGGTATGCTGTAAATTGCAACTAGATATTTATGCTCTCTTTGGCTCAGTACAGTTTGTTCTACATTGTACTTTGTGGATTTATCTTATAAGTCATTTGCTTTTCTTTGCAAACTCAATATTTGATTAAAAATGCATGATATCTTATATGTGGTAATTTTTTTCTTTGTACTGTAGATGGCAGGATGGAACAACCAATGAGGTTACTCTCTGCTTCAATGGATAAAACAGTGATCTTGTGGGCTCCAGATGATGAATCTGGGGTGTGGTTGGAACAGGTAGACATGCTTTTTCAGTTTCTTCCATTTGCATTTCTGCCCACCCCAGTTCAAGACATTTAATGAAGAGAATT
This sequence comes from Phrynosoma blainvillii, assembly GCA_026167975.1. NCBI lineage: Eukaryota > Metazoa > Chordata > Lepidosauria > Squamata > Phrynosomatidae > Phrynosoma > Phrynosoma blainvillii. The sequence continues at coordinate 135,594,899 of JANUYF010000004.1, read as the reverse complement.
TGAAACCACAGTCCAAATCCAAAATAATTCAGGAAGAAAAAAAAAAGTATTTTCAAAAGACTGTTTCTTTAGGATAAATGGAAACATTCTGCAGTATTTGGAATGACAAACAGCTGATCCTTAAAAGTAGTAAAGTTGTATTCACACCTTACTCTGTACATATGTTCAGATGTTTGTCAGAATCTCCCTGTTTTCATTCCTAAACTGTTTACAGGTACAAGAATCCTTTTAAATTCAGGGTACAAATCAATTGTACATCTCTATACTACAGATTAAGCACATGAATAGCACATGTTCACATTATGAAAGTATGTAAAAGGAAGTTCCCTATATTTTAGATCCTAAGGAGTTGCCATGGAAAATTCTGAGGATGGTTTGTGTGTCAGTTATGACCTTAGAGAGAAAAGGTACTCAGGGAAAGTATGAGTAAAAAAATCCACAAAAACAACAACAACACAACTTGGTAAGACAGTGCTCTTGTCTGATCTTGGAAGCTAAGCAGGGTCAGCCCTAGTTAGTACTTGGAAGGGAGTGAATATTGGGTAGTGTAGGCTATATTCCAGAGGAAGGAACTGACAAAACCATCTCTGAATATTGATTGCCTAAGAAAACCATCTCAAATTCATGGGGTCATCATAAGTTGACAGGTGACCTGAAAGCACATACCTAAGACAGTGGAGGACAAGAGTGCAGCTGATGCTCTCGATACAGCTGTTATCCTGCAGGAGCTTTGATGCTTTGGGTGGCACGATAGTTGCCTTTTAGTCCATGACTGCACAGTAGGAGATAGACTCTAGAGGCCTTTGCAGACTGCCAGAAATAGTGCAAATTGAGTCCACTTTAAGGGTTAGGGTTAGTGCTAGGGAATCATGGGAATTGGTTTTTTTTTCTGGGACATTGACCCTTCTCTGTCAGAGAGCTCTGGTGCCACAATAAAATACAGTTCCCATGATTCCCTAACCCTAACCCTAAAAGTGGACTCAATTTGCACTATTTCTAGCAGTCTGCAAAGGCCCTAAGTGGCTGATTTATTGTACTGTATCTCTCCTATATTTTTGTTTTTGTTTTGAGATTGTTCCTGTTGCTTTCTTTTCCACCTCATATTACATTTTGTCAGTATTTGTATTTGACTTTCATTAGCTGCCTCTGTTACGCTGCTTCTTTATGTACAGTTCCCTGTTTAGCCATTATAGCTAATAAACATTGATATACTGTATTCCATGCATTCCTATTATCTTTTAAAAAGGCCACTTAGGTTATTGGCTATTGCTGCACCCTGCTGTGGCCTGGAAGTAACACTGGTTTACAAGTTGGGACTGAGCTCATGGATCCATACTTCTGAAACCTCTAGAGTCAGGGCTTTTACAGACTGCCAGAAATAGTGCAGCTTGAGGCCACTTTAACTATCCTTGCTCAGTGCTAAGGAACCATGGGAACTGTAGTTTATTGTGGCACCAGTGCTCTCTGACAGAGAAGGCTCAATGTCCCAGAAAAAAATACAATTCCCATGATTCCCTAGCACTGAGCCATGACAGTTAAAGTGGCCTCAAGCTGCACTGTTTCTGGGAGTCTGTAAAGGCCCTCAGTTACTTCCACTGTTCCCTTTCTGGCATTTGTTGTGGCTTTCAGTTACATGTGGACATATAGATTGTGGTTCGGTCAGAAACCAGAGAGATTGTAACTGTGGTTCAAAATGGGCTTGCAAACCATGATTACAAGGGAGACTGGCCTGGGTTACCCATGGCTTGTGTCACTGCACATGTAACAAAAAAAGAGAGGGGCTAAAACTGAATAGAGAATGGGAAAGATTTGATTTATAAGGCTGGGTTCTACCATATATACTCGTGTATAAGTCAATCTCATGTATAAGTCGAGGACAGGTTTTGGGGGCAAAATCATGGATTTTGATATGACCCATGGACAGGTCGAGGGTCAAACTCAGGGGCATGTAGCAAAAGATCTAAACAGAGGGGGGGCACCACATTCCTCCTTCCTTCTCCCTCTCTGGACCTCTCCCAAAGCTCACAGTCTGGGCATGCAAAATGTGGACACAAACCTCCGTTTTCCTTCCCTTCCCCACAACTTTCCCAAGGCTCATGGCTTGCAAAAAGGAGGACACAGAGCTCCAATTTCTCTCCCTTCCCCACAACATTTCTCAAGGCTCATGGTTTGCAAAAAGGAGGACCCAGACCTCCGTTTTTCCTCCCTTCCCCACAACTTTCCCCAAGGCTCATGTCTTGCAAAAAGGGGGACACAGACCTCCGATTTCTCTCCTTTTCTCTCTTTCCTCCCTCTCTTCTCCACCAGCTTTCCCAAGGCTCACGGAGCAGTATTACTGTGTATATGTCTACCTAGGATTTTGGAGCCCATTTTAGGGCTTAATTTTTTCGATTTAATAGAGGAGTATATATGGTGATTTGCAAACCAGGTTTTGGAGGCAGGCAGTGTTCCATCTGCACTGGGTCCTTCTGATTGGGAATTACATTAAGTTGATTAGGCATTGTTTGGAGAAATACTCCCTGTTCTATTTGTATTGCAAGCTGCCTGCTAGCTTGGCAAGTAATTCCATGTAATAATTTTAAATATTCAAACACATTACTGGTAAATATGTTGAAACTGATTTTCTCCCACCCCTTGAAAAAACATATCTGTATTTTAATAGTTTCTGGTTCCTTTTCATGTATTCTTAAATCTGTCAGTATGTATCTTCAAAAGAGACAATTGTTTCAAGGTTTTTAAATTAAGGCATTGCAGTACCTCCAGAAAGGACCTTCTTTGTTTTCACTTTGAATGTAATTCATAAATGAGGGTCAGTTGTTCTGTTTAGGATTGAGTCATTGCAAAGGAGGGTGCGGATTGGCTCATGTATTTTGTATCTCATTTTTCAAAAAGGTCAGAGTGGGAGAAGTGGGTGGAAATACACTTGGATTTTTTGACTGTCACTTCAGCCCAGATGGCTCAATGATTCTTGCTCATGCATTCCATGGGGCCCTGCATCTTTGGAAGCAGCAAACAGAAAACAAGGCAAGGCAGTTTATTTCTACTTCTAAACAAGATAATGTGCAGTAAATATCTTAATATGGGAAATGATGTCTTTTTGCTCATTCAACACAGAGAATTGTAGATCCTTTCTGAACACCCCCTTTAATTTGTATTCTAGTTAGCTGTGAATAGGATGAAAGAAATTTGGGCTACTGGGGTTTGTCTCTTGAATAATTTGGATAGTAAACATATTACAGGTGGGGTCTCCCTTATCAAGAATTCCGAAGTCCAAATGCTTTGAAACCCAAAACCTTTTCCATGAGTGGTTGAGATGGTGACAACTTTGCTTTCTCATGGTGCACTGTACACAAACTTTGTTTTGTGCACAAAATTATTAAAAATATTAAGTATAAAATTCCCTTCAGACTATGTGTGTAGGGTGTATACAAAATATAAATAAATTTCATGTTTAGACTTGGGTCCCATTGCCAAACTATCTCATTATGTGTATGCAGATATTCCAAAATCTGGAGGGGAGGATCTAAAATACAAAATCAAAAATACTTCTGATCGCAAGCATTTCGTATAAGGGAGACAACCTGTAATGTGTGAAGTTGCCTTTATTCTAAGTTAGAGCATGAGGCTGTCTGACCCAATATGTTTTACTTCTGTAGGAATTGCATTACCAGGTATCAGAAAGAGATTTTTTCCAGTCTTGCTCCCTGACAACCTTGCAACTGTAGAGTCCAGGGCTGAAGCTAGGATTCTTGCTTGCAAAGCATCTGCTATATGTAAAAATATGTTTTTCCATCCAGCATGTGTACATATGCTTGCTATTTCTGCTCCCATCCTATTTTGGTTCATCAGCTTCAGTTAGTGGAACTCCTTTCACTGGGGCCACCTTAATTCAGATATTAAGCTTGCAGGCCATGAGGTGCATGTGGTTTTCCCTAACCATTTTTAATCCCACCCAACACAGCCATGCTCTGTTTTTCTTTTGTCAAAAGGGCAGATTGCTTCTTTCTTTTTAACATGGATATGTGTGTGTGTGGAGGTGAGCTGTTTTGCTCCTCCTCAAAACTGGAATTTTAATGTAGTTTAAAAACTGTGTGTAAGGAATCACATTTTGGATGGAGTGCAGTCTGCACTAGGTCCCTGGAGGACAAACCTGGCCCTCAAACCAACTGATGTTGCCCAGCTTTGCTTTTGATCTTCTTTGTTTTGCATTGAGTGAATCCTCATATCTAACAGATACCTTTGGGCCCATCCACATTCTGTATCATTAACACTCTTGACTTAACAGAGAGAATGGACTCCGGAAACAGTGATTTCAGGACATTTCAATGGCGTGCAAGCTGTGAAATGGGATCCAGAGGGGGAATTTATCATCTCTGTTGGTTCTGATCAAACAACAAGAATCTTTGCTCCATGGAAAAAAGGGAACGGAGGAGAGGTGAGTTTCTGATATTTTTTTAAAGGGAATTTTGCTGAATTTTGCATAAGAAGATACATTCTCCCAACAGTATGTGAAACGTTTTTAATAGCTTGCCTCAGATTCCCTACACCTTTTTACACAGTGGTCTGATCTGTAATTTGGCACTTTGAAATTATCATAATATCCCTGAAGTGTAAAAAAAAATCTAGTTATTGTACTGGAAGCATCTATTTAAAAAGAATGGTTTGTGATTTGTAGACTTCCTTTCAGAATTAATTCTGTTGTTGTTTATGCAGAATTTGTTTTTCTGTTTCCTTGAGGAATAAAGATATTTCAAGAGAAATTTTGAACCAACACGATGTGATGCATGGAGCTGGGCTTAGACTAGGTTAGGATATTGGCCTTTAAGTTGAAATCTCTTTTCCTTTCCCATGAAGGGTCCTTTCATCTATACTTGATAGTATTCCAGGTACCTGCCTCGATTTTTTTAATAAATGAAAGAGGATCCCTGGTATTTTCATGGAGGACTGAGATAGAGTGGAAGCAAGAATGCTGTGGAGAAAATGAGTTGAAATATACTTGTGAAGTTGGCATAAAAGTTTGCAATTTTTCTCTGATAGACTGTAAGACAGATACATTATATATAAATTGTCACTTTACTAGGTGTCGTGGCATGAAATGGCAAGGCCCCAAATCCATGGATATGACATGCAGTGTCTAGCAATGATTGGGCGATTTCAGTTTGTGTCCGGAGCAGATGAGAAAGTTCTTCGCGTTTTTACTGCACCCCGGAATTTCATTGAAAACTTCAGCAGCCTTTCTGGTATATCTCTGGAAAAATTGTATTCTGATGTAAGTGTGTATTTATTTTATTTTAAAGAGGAAAAATCAACCATTACTTTCTGCACTATACATTTAGAGCCTTATATGAGATTTAGCAGAATTTTGAACATATGAAAGTGCCACATTGAATCAAATGATTGCTCTAGTAGCATCTATCTGGCTACAAGCCACTCTCCAAGGTCTGAGGTAGGGTATTTCCTACTGTTACTTGAGAGACTTTAATTGGAGGTACTTGGTATTATGGAGATTAGAGCACTACACTCATGTAGTGTAATCTGCTTAGCCTAGGATATCCAATGTTCAAAGTATCTACCACTGAGTTATACTTGCTCTTCTGATTCTTGGAGACACATAAATAGCAGTATGGAACTCCCTTACAAACAAGGGAATTAAAGCTAGTATGATAGTTCAGCATGATCACAAAGTTTAAATGTGTGGCTTTGAGAAATTGAAATTGAGTTTGGCATCACTGTATTTTGTAACATATACAGTTGCCCCTTTGTTTTCACGGACTTGGAGTCCCTGTCCCTCACCCATTTGTGGGTGGCAAACGGAGGGGGATAAAATGGGGTGTGCACCACCATTCAAGCCAATGGGGCCTGCATATTGGCAATTTCCCATTTTTGCCAGGGAGGGGGATTCAGAACGGATCCCCCACAAAAACAGAGGGGCAACTGTAGATGAAATGAGCTTTGTGTAGGCTGGAAGCTCCTGATGTTCCTGTGTGTGTAAGGTTGTGGCTGGAGATTACCATTTTTGATAAAGTGTCTGATGCCTTTCAGCCTTGATTAATATTTCCATTACAAATATGCCCTTGTGTTTGTTTGCATTATCAATAGATAACATGTATACCAAGTATCAGTTTTATAGCTCATGGAAAGTCAAGATGAAAGCCTTAAATGAGGCTTACTCATTTTTTCACAGCTTATAAAAGAAATATTTTTTTCTGGTGGGAACAGATTTCCAAATACTTACATGTAACATTTTTCATTTTAGCAAATGATTGATCTTCCAGAAGGGGCTACTGTACCAGCCTTGGGTTTGTCCAATAAGGCTGTCTTTCAAGGTAAGATGCTTCCATTTTTGATTAATGATGGCTTGCTTTGCTTTTATCTTTTTTTTCAGAAAGAGGTTGGGTTTTTTGTCAGGTCTTTCCATAATTCTCTTGGTTACAGCTATTTCTGTCCCACAAATTAGCCTAGCAATGCCATCCTTGCATGTCTACTCACTGGTAAGTCTTGCTTAGTGGCATTTATTCCCAGGCTGGTGTGTCTAGCAACCTTCTCCAACCTAGTGGCCTTTAGATGTGTTGGACTGTCCTTCCAGGAATCCTTAAGGTAATATATCTGTCAACATATATGGAGGCCACCAGATCACAAAAGACTAGTGTACAGGTTTGCAGCATTCAGCTATTATGGTATGTAGTTTCTTTCTGTTGGTATACCTGTTAGTAGCCTCGTACTATAACAGTGAACTATTGGTCACACAGTTCATTTTAGTTATCAGACTTTAAAAGCACTTGTTCATAAGTCCTTTTAATGATGCATTTTGTGCAGTGTGATTACTATCTAATTATTTCTGTGCATAGCCTGCTTTGCTACTTAGACATGGATCTTAACAACGCAGATGATGACAGGTTGACTGGAGGCCTGAACTTGGGTGCTGCATGTTCCTATGCTGTTCTGAACCCATGGATTTTTCTGAAAACTTCATTTGTGAACACAACCAGTTAAAGTATCTGAGTGTCACACTTCATGACTCACACCCATAGTTGATGGTTTAGTAAAATTATCCTGTTGTATATATTTTAAGCTTTTCTCTTTTTTGAATGAATTTCCTTTTCTCTATTAATATATTTAGTGCAATTGTTATGAAACTGCAAGCTGCATTTGCTACAAAAATAGACCCAGAGAGCTCAGCTAGGGATCTAAGAGGAGCCAGAACAGAAGCATTGATATCCATAAAGTCCCTAGTCTTCCTTTTTTTATTTCAGTGGTGCAATAAGAAATAAAGGTAGTGCTATATTCTCTGTGACAACATGCAGAATGTCAGGAGTTTCTTTAGCAATTTTAAGTCCTGAATAAGGAAGGAACCTTGTAAAAATGACAGAAGGCTAGAAAAGTATTCTTGGTATCTAATTCTGAGAATTAAGTGTTACTGACACTTCAGGGGCAATAAAAATGACCATGCCATTAGAAAGCCAAGAAACCACACAAGATTTTTAAATAAAACTAGCAAAACATTCATGCTTGCAGTTGGGATGTGTATAAATATTTGTGAAGGGGAAAACGTGTCTCCTACAAATATCCTCTGCCCATGGACACACCAACACATCTCTGCATGTTCTGTACACAGGAAAGTTTAACACTGTATAGCAGGGGTAGGCAACCTTTCCCCTTTAAGGGCCGAGGGACTTCAGCTCCTAGAATCCCAGGAGCTATTGGCCAACATGGGACTATTGGCCAACATGGCTGAGGCTTCTGGGAGCTGAAGTCCCTTGGCCCTTAAAGGGGAAAGGTTGCCTACCCCTGCTGTATAGGATCCTTAAGGGAAGGCTAGATCATGCAGATTAACCACAAGAATGCCCTTCTGTATGAAGTGGAAAAAGGACATTTTGTTTTTTTTTTTTTTTTTTTATTCCACAGATTTTTTATTAAAATAACATATATAACATACATAACACAGACAAAAAAAAAAGAACAAACAAATAAAAAAACCATAACTTAACAATAAACAAAATAACATAACTAATCTAACAACCTAACATAACACCACATAACACCACTTAACAAAAACTTCCTTAGTTCTTTGACAGTATGTACAGATTTATTTCAGCTTGTCACCTCTTCTACTTCATATACCTTCTATCTATTAGCTCTCATTATTCTACTATCATTTTAGTCATTTTATACCTTTAAATAAAATCAATTTCAACTCTATATATTAACTTTGCTATTTCATCCCCAAATTGCTTTAATATATTCATCAATTGGAGCCCACTCTTTTTCCACCTTAATAATATCTTTTTGATTAATTAAAGCCGTCAACCTGTCCATTTCCTTCATTTCCATTAGTTTTGTTAACCATTCCTCTATTGTAGGAGTTTGCTCTTTCTTCCATTTTTGGGCAACCAATAATCTAGCAGCCGTTATCATATAAAGTATTGTTCTCCAATATCTCTTCTCAAGTGTCTGTCCTAACTTATTCGTCATATTTAACAAATAAAGCTCTGGACAGAGTTCGAATCTGATTTTCAAAATTTCTTGTATTGAGATGTGCACCTTCTTCCAAAATGTTTTCATTTTCGAGCATTTCCACCAAACGTGCATCCATGAGCCTACGTTCTGGTTACATTTCCAACAATTGCTTGATTTTACATTGTATATTTTTGCTATCTTTAAAGGAGTTAAGTGCCACCTTTGCTCCATTTTCCAGTAATTTTCTTTCAAGTCTTGTGAGCAAGTAAATTTCCCAGTTTTTGTCCTTGCGTTCTCCCAACATTCGAGTTCTATTATTCTTCCACAGTCTGTTGCCCACTTTATCATATTCTCAGATATTTTTTCTGTTTCATTCTCCCTTTCCATTAAAAATTTGTAGATTTTACTTACTCTTTTTATCCGAGGTTGCATTAACAGTTTATCCAAATCTGTAATGTCCTCTTCAAAATCTTGCAATTTTAAGTCCATCTTAAATCTCTCTTTCAGTTGGGTGTATAAAAGCCAGTGCATTCTAGGGTCCAGTTGTTCCATTTCCTCTATTGATTTAAGAATAAATCTTTGCTCCTCTGATTTTTTTAGTATGTCCTTATATCTCATCCATGTTTTTACTGCTGTCCATCTCCCAAAAAAGGCTTCATGTGGAGATAACCATAGCGGTAGCTTTCTGTACATGGTCTTTTTAATTCCCTCCCATATATTCAATAAAGATCTTCTTATGACATGGTGTTTGAATTCCTTGTGTACTGTTGCTTTCCCATATCCCAAGTATCCATGCCATCCAAACCTATTATTGAATCCTTCCACATTTAGTATATCTGTCCTTTCTAGTTGTACCCAATCTATCAACCAGTCAAGTGCGTTAGCTTTATGATAGTTTTGGAAAAAGGACATTTTGAGATGGAGACTTTGGGCCTTTGCAGACTGCTAGAAATAGTACAAAATGAGTCCACTTTAAGGGTTAGGGTTAGGGAATCATGGGAACTGTATTTTATTGTGGCACCAGAGCTCTCTGACAGAGAAGGCTCAATGTCTAAAAAAAACCCCCAATTCCCATGATTCCCTAGCACTAACCCTAACCCTTAAAGTGGACTCAATTTGCATTATTTCTGGCAGTCTGCAAAGGCCCTACATCTGCTTCCTGGCCTTTCTGGCCGTACCTAACTTATACTATGTTAATTCGTAATGTTAGTGTTTTTAGTATTAGTAATGATAATTATGTTATTAGAAATGATAGTAGCAACAACGCAATTAAATAATGCATCTATAGAGTCTCTCTCCTTTTAGAAAGGAACTGGCTTCTGTTTTCAAAAATGTACCTTTTTGGACCAGTTGTATGTAAACATATTTATCAGACTTTTCAGTTTTGAGATAAAATTCTGTTATTCTTAAAAAGTCAGTTAACAGCACAATTCTGTACTTGTCTACTCAGAAATATGTACCATTTAGTTATTTCTGAGGAGCTAGATATATCATGCATTGCAGCCTGAAAGACGGGGTGACTCTAGAAGGGGACCTTTACCCCCATGGTCTTGGTGCTGTGGCAGAGACAGACTGACTCACATATCCCCTCTTTCTCTCTCCCTTTCTCTCTTTCTTACAATTATTATAGTCAGCTTGCTTGTTTATTTTCTTGGTTACCCTACCGTGTGATTAAATACTGACAATGGTCTTGTTTTTATATATAATACAGTGGTAATTTATTTCTGCTACACTCATGTCTTACATATTCATAAATCATATAGATGTTGGAAGTGTGTTGTATAGTTTTGAAGGTGTTGAACTTGTCTCACATTGCAGCATTTGTACTTTGGCCAATTTGTAGATAGAAGGGGATTGAGTGTGAGATTTGGAACATGAGATTACACCAGCTTCTTGCCAGTTCTGAGAATTGACCCTTTTCCAAACCCTCCCTTGGTTTGTGTTGCTGTAATACCTTGCAGAGTGTAACATTTCTTAATCTTGCTATCCCAAACTAATTAGATTATGGGTCAATCTTCATTTAGATTTTTTTAATACGTCAAGACTATAGTTGTTCAATTCTACTTAGTATTTCTTGGCAGTTCTATTTTTTTTGCTTGTTGTTTAGTTGCTGGCTTTAAAAATAGCATTTTCTTTTACAGCTGGAGAAGCAACAGTTCAAACAACTGAAGATGAGGACAAACTTAGTAATGCTTCCAGTCAGTACCATGAGAATTACTTTCAGCCATGTAGTCTGGCAGGTATGCAAAATATTACCATGCTGTCTATTAAGTTCAAGAATGAAGTTTAAAGAGCTGATACTTGAGAAGGTGGTTAAAAGAAAGGGGGGAGGGCAGGACCTGTTGTAAAAAAAAAAAAGTTGTTGTTGTTGTTGTTGTTGTTGTTGTGTACTATCAAGTCAGTTCCAAATTATGGAACCTGGCAAATCTGTTACAGGGTTTTCTTCTCAAGATTTGTTCAGAGAGGGTTTACCATTGCCTTCCTCTGAGGCTAAGAGAGTGTGACTTGCTTAGGGTCACCCAATGAGTTTCCATGGCTGAGTGGGGATTTGAACCCTGGTCTCCAGAGTCCTAGTCCAACACTCAAACCAATACACTATGCTGGCTCAAGAAAGCAATAATATTAAGTTCTAAACTAAATTATTTCTTCCAGAACCACCAACAGAAGATCATCTCTTGCAGAACACACTATGGCCTGAAACCCAAAAGTTGTAAGTTACTTGGTGTGTGGATTTAGAAACAAAGGAAAAGAATGTGTTGTTTTCATGTCTTTAATTTTTCTGCCATATTACCATAAATCACTGTGGCTATTTCCTTATTAAAATGGTGTATTCTGCACTAAACTATGGGGCAGATGGATGAACCTGTTGTTTCAAAACTACATTTCAGTGTCTCTCTTCATTGAAGTTGTTCAGGTACTACTATATATGTGATAAGGCAGGTTTCAGTTTCTTCCAGTTTATCCTGACAATTGTCTTGGTACATACAATAAATTTATTGGCTGAAAGGGGCTTCAACTTGAGTCTCTAGCCACAACATCATGGAGATAAGAACAATGCTTAGCATCTAATGTAAGCGTGAAGGCTAGTATTCTACGTCAGCTGCTTAGATTGCCTCCACACTGCAGAAGTAATCCAGTTTGACACCACTTTAACTGCCATGGCTCAGTGCCATGGAATACTGGGAGTTAGAGCTCTTTGTCAGAGAAGGCTAAAAGTCTCCCAAAACTACAATTCTCAGAATTCCATAGCATTGAGCCATGGCAGTTAAAGTGGGGTAAAACTGGATTATTTCTTCTTCGTGGTCTCTGCGAATCACACAAATGGGTAATGACTGCGCATGCGCAGCAACTTCGGAACCTTCTGGAATCACTAGGCAGGATAAAAGTTGCAACTTTTGCCTGGGCTGGACTTAAGTTGCAACTTTTTGGCAGTAGCTCCGCCCATCCCTATATAGGACCTCCATCGGTACTGCCCCCTTCAGTTCCTTTCGTCCGCCGCGTTAGCAGCTTCAGAGGAACCTCTCTTGCTCTATAGCAAGCGCTTCAACTTGGAATCACGTTTTTGACTTGGACTGTTTTGGATTTCGGCTTGTTTTCTGTGACACTCTCGTTAGCTCCTGGTGACCTCGGACTGTTGACCGCAATGGCTTCTAAGTCGTTCAAAAATTGCCCTAAGTGCAACAATAAGATCCCCCATTCTGACCCGCACTCACTGTGCTTGCTGTGCCTGGGTCAAGGGCATAATCCCAAGGCCTGCCTCCATTGCCGCTCTATGACCTCTCAGGCTTTGAAGAATAGAGACAAGCGGCTCAAGGCGGCCCTTTACGAGGAGGCCCTCCGTCCTCCTATGGACGCCCCCTCAGCAGATGCTTCGGCTGGTGGCTCAACCTCCAAGCCTACTTCGAAGACTGCCTCTGATGCACCTGCGGAGCAAACTAAAAAGGGCTCTAAAAAGGCCGCCTCTGAACGCGCTCGTTCTCCTGAGCCTCGCAAAAAAACCGCAAAGAGGCACCACTCTTTGGAAAAGAAGGCGCCTAAGGCCGCAGATCAGGCTGCTAAGAAGCCGCGGACCCGGCCTGAAAAAACCAAACACCGCCTGGAAATGGAGACCGAGCCGCCTGTATTGCCGTGCTCTAAGTCTCCCTCGCCGGTCCCTGGGCCCTCATCGGCGGCTCCCATCCCGCCCCCACTGATGGCAATTTCTCCTCCGCGTCGTGCTACGATCTCCGACTCGGAATCAGAAGGGGAGATCAGGGAGGACATTCCGTCGCTCGAGACCGAGCGAACTCCGGCTGTGCAAAGGGATATGGCTAATCTCGGGACCGAGGCCGATGAAGCTCCCCTTGATCCCGAGACCGACCAGATCCTGAGAGATAACCCGGACCTCATATACGACTCGTTGACCGGGAGGTTTCTCCAGCATGTTGACCCAAGGGATCTTCCTTCTAGGTCTACCGCACCGAGGCCTCATTCTCAACCTCGAACAGCATCTCCGCAGCCTGTTCGGACCGTTGTCCAGCATCGCCACCACTCTCCATCCCGGCGGCTGCCCCAATCTCGTTCTGTCTCGCCGTCACCACCAAGACATCTGCCTTCCAAGTATCATCGATCCCGTCGGGACGTCTCCCGGTCCCGGTCCTCTTCGAGATCGAGATCACCCTCTGTACTTTCCATACCTTCTTCGTCTCCAACGCGGTCTCCAGCTCCACCGCAGCTTACCTTGGCGTTAGTTGAACACCATCCGGCTTCGCCTACCGATGATGTGAGGTTCTTCACCGAACAAGTCGTTAGGATGGCAGAGGCATTGGAGATCGAGCTGGTATGCTCGGACCACCAGCCTAAAGATGCGGTGGAAAGGAGAGTACATGGTAGGGTCCCGACTCCTCCGGCCCTCGGATTCCTCCCATCTCTACAAGACATCACGGAGCGCTCCTGGGTGGCCCCAGCTTCCGTGACGTCTACTTCCAGGAAAACAGAGAATCTGTATCGCATCGCCCCTTCCCAGTCGTCGTGGCTTTTCGAACATCCGAAACCCAACTCGGATATTGTAGAAGGGGCTCAGACGACACAGGCCTCCAAATTCTCTTCTCCTGTGGACAGGGATGGGAAGAAAATCGATGGACTTGCAAAAAAGTCCTATGCTGCTGCTGTACTGAACATGAAGGTGGCCAACTATGCCGCCTGCATGGGAGCGTACCAGCAGCATATCATGGAGAGGATGCTGCCTCTCCTTGAGGACCTGCCGGATGACAAGAAGGCCTTGGCAGTCGCTTTACAATCGGAGGCCCACTCGGTAGCGGGGCAACAAATTGTCTCGGCTCGACATTCTGCGGACTGTTCGGCAAAGCTTGTGGCGGGGTCGATAGCCCTCAGAAGGTTTGCTTGGCTGCGTTCGTCAGACCTCACCTCGACTGCGAAAGCGATGATCGAAGACCTTCCATTCGATGATTCCGGCCTCTTTCATAAGAGCACGGATGACAAATTGAACCAGAAGTACAAGATGAAGGTGGCCGCCAAAAAACATGGTACGTCTGCTTCCACACAACATCAACGTCGTCGCTTTGGAGCGACCAGGTCAGGCTATCCTCAATTCCAACAGAGGGCTCTCCATACCGAGAGACCATTCCAGCCTGAGCCTCCGAGACAGAGGTTCCAGTCCAACTCCTCCTCCTCATCTGGACGGCGTCCCTTTCCGCAGTCGAGGTTCCGACAATACTGGAAAAAGGATGGAGATAGGCAGAAAAAATTCTGAGATGTTGAAGCGTGCTTCACCGAACCCTACCCCTTCGGGGATAGATTGAGACCTTTTGCCACCTCGTGGTCTCAAATTATATCTGATTCATGGGTCTTGTCCATTGTAGCTAATGGCTATGCCCTTGAGTTTTCTGAACTTCCTTGTACTGGGGTTTTCTTGTCTACACCCCCCTCCCACACCCTACTCGACGAAGTACGCTCTCTTTTGGACAAGGGCGCCATAGAGCCCGTGGACTCCTCAGTCTACTCATTCTGCTTCTTCTCCCGCTACTTTACCGTACCGAAGAGGGATGGTGGTCTCAGACCCATTCTCGATCTCCGCCAATTGAATAAATGTATTTCATACAGGCGCTTCCGTATGATAACTCTGGCGTCTATTTTGCCGTTGTTGCAGGAAAACGTCTGGATGGCGACTCTGGACCTCAAGGACGCCTATTTTCACATCGGAATCCGGGAGGATCACAGACATTTCTTAGCCTTTGCGGTGGGCGACCAGGTGTTCTGCTACAGAGTTCTTCCCTTCGGCCTTTGCACCGCCCCGAGGGTCTTCACCAAATGTATGGCCCCGATCGTCGCCTTCCTGCATCAGCGAGCCATTTGTGTCTACCCTTACCTGGACGATTGGCTACTGGTAGCTCCATCCCGAGAACAGCTCCTGAAGGACATCGACTACACGCTGTCCCTACTTCACTCTCTGGGACTCCTAGTCAATCTCGAGAAGTCCTGCCTAGTTCCGTCCCGAAGGTGCAGATTCATCGGCGCCGAGCTGGACTCCACTGCATCCATGGCGTTTCTCCCAAATGATCGCTTCCAATCGCTAAAGAATGCTGTTCTCGACTGTCTGCGAAAGAGACATGTCTCCGCTCACACTATCCAAGTGGCACTGGGCTACATGGCCTCCACCACGTTCGTGACGGCCTGGGCCCAACTGCGCTTCAGACCTCTGCAGTCGTGGTTCCTCTCCGTTTTCGATCCGGCTCAACACTCTCCGTCTGGACGGCTGGCGGTACCGAGAGCGGTCGCTCGGTCCCTGCGATGGTGGCTCAACCCCGCCAACGTCTGCTCTGGGATGCCCTTCTCACCTCCTCAGCCTCAACTGTCATTGACGACGGACGCGTCCATGGAGGGATGGGGAGCTCATGTCAACGATCTCACGATCCGTGGCCACTGGCACGAGAACGAAAGGTTGCTCCACATCAACGAGCTGGAGATGTTGGCGGTCTTGAAGGCCCTTCGCGCTTTCGAGCCCGTACTTCAGGACAAGGTAGTGCTGTTATCCACGGACAACACCACCATGATGTATTACCTCAACAAGCAGGGAGGCACAAGATCACTTCTCCTGCTACAGGCATCTCTTCAGGTTTGGAATTGGTGTTTGGCGCACAACGTCAGCTTACAGGCTATTCATCTGCCTGGTCAGGAGAACGAGCTTGCAGACCAGCTAAGTCGATCAGCGAACTCCTGTCACGAGTGGCGCCTCCACCCCGAGACAGTGGCCCACCTGTTCCAAGTATGGGGGGAACCCGAACTCGATGCCTTCGCGACGCACCTCAACAGTCATTGTCGCAGATTCTGCTCAAGATTCAGGGCCCCAGGTTCCATGGGCGACGCCTTCCTATTTCAATGGACAGAGGCTCTGATCTACATATTCCCGCCTTTTCCTTTGATCATCAGAGTTGTAGCGAAGATCAGGCGAGACCGGGCCAATGTCATCCTGATCACTCCTTGGTGGCCCAGACAGCCATGGTTCGTCCCCCTTTTGAACCTTTCGAAGAACGAATTCATTCGCCTCGATCATCGTCTGGATCTCCTCTCTCTGCACGATGGCCAAGTTCTCCATCCCGACATGGACATACTGCAACTCGTAGCCTGGAGAATTCGGCATTAGCAAATCTGTCAGTTCCCATTCAAGCTGTCATTGCAGCGGCCCTCAAGCGTTCAACACGGAAATCTTATGCCTTGAAGTGGGCTAAATTTCAACTTTTTCTGGACTCTAGAGGCTTGTCGCCTTCTCAAACCTCCGTCAACATCGTGTTGGACTTTCTTATGTCTCTGGCGGATAAGGGCCTCGGTCTGCAGTCCATCAAATGCTACCTGGCAGCTATTTGTTCCCATTTCCAGTTTCAGGGAACCCCTTCCTTTTTTAAGGACCCTCTGGTTAAGGCCTTCCTTAGAGGACTCACTAACTTACATCCACCTCTGTCGACACTGACGCCGGAATGGGACCTCGGTATGGTCTTATCTAAACTCTGTTCGCCACCGTTTGAACCCCTGGCTACAACAGAATTGAGACTCCTCTCATGGAAGACTGCTTTTCTGGTAGCGATTACATCAGCTTGAAGGGTGAGCGAATTGTGCGCTCTCAGGGTGGATCCTCCCTTCTTACTATTTCATAAAGACAAGGTAGTGATGAGGCCTGATATCACTTTTTTGCCGAAGGTGGTCTCTATTTTTCATCTGAATCAGGACATTGTGTTACCAACTCTGGCCCCGAGCCCGACCACTAGTGAAGAGAGATGGCTTCACCTCGTGGATGTTCGTCGGGCCCTAGCCTTCTATGTGGATAGAACAGCGACCTACAAACGTTCTGAACGTCTTTTCCTATGTTATGGAGAACCCAAAAAAGGTCTCCCTGTCTCTACCCAGCGTTTTTCTAAATGGGTAGCTTCAACCATTCATCTCTGCTACGAGCTTGCTGGCAAAGAACCTCCTGTCGGGGTGAAGGCACATTCCACCCGAGCGGTAGCTGCTTCCTCCGCCTTCTTGTCTGGAGTGCCGTTTGGAGGAAATTTGCAAGGCTGCAGTCTGGTCTCAACCCTTGACTTTTGTCAGGCACTATCGCATGGACTCGAGAGCCAGGCGTGAGGCAGCCTTTGGGAGGGCAGTGCTGCTGTCGGTATCGCACTGACATGTCATCGCCTGCCACGATACTAGGCACAGTGAGTGATGTATATTTCTTTGCCTGTTTTATTATAGCTATTTGCTATTACTGTGGTGGGCTATGCATATGCTTACTGTCATTATGTCAGGACACGCCCTCCTCCAGGGACCGAAGCTTGTCAGTCTTACCCATTTGTGTGATTCGCAGAGACCACGAAGAAGAAGAACAGGTTGCTTACCTGTAAGAGTATTTCTTCGAGTGGTCATCTGCAAATTCACACAAATCCCGCCCATCCTCCCCTCATCGTGTCTGCTTATGTGTCTGTTTCTGTTCATTTCACAGCTGGCGGCGTACTCACGGAACTGAAGGGGGCGGTACCGACGGAGGTCCTATATAGGGATGGGCGGAGCTACCGCCAAAAAGTTGCAACTTTAAGTCCAGCCCAGGCAAAAGTTGCAACTTTTCTCCTGCCTAGTGATTCCAGAAGGTTCCGAAGTTGCTTCGCATGCGCAGTCATTACCCATTTGTGTGAATTCGCAGATGACCACTCGAAGAAATACTCTTACAGGTAAGCAACCTGTTCTTCTGCAGTGTGGGTGCATTCCTAGTTAAGTAACTACTGGTGGAATGGACCTCCTCCTCTCCCTGCAAGTCATGTCCAGTAAAGTAGGTGGTGGTGTTGAGATTATGATTGTGGCAACAGTGACAACTGTGCCACTACTGCCATGATCCTAACTCCCTCCCCCAGCCTTCTTTACCAAGCATCAGTTGCATGGGGAGAAGGTCCATTGTGCCAACAATGGGAGCACTGGTGAATGATATTTCTGTCAGAGGGGAATAGTTGGGCCATAGTGGTGTAGTGGTTTTGAGTGTTGGACTACGATTCTGGAGGTCCTAGTTTGAATCCCTACTTGGCCATGAAACCCATTGGATGATTTGTTCAGAGGTACTATTTTGTAGCTTGGTTCCCCCGCAGAGTAATAATGGGGCGATGTGTTGTGGGTTTATTAATTTAATTGTTATCTTATGATTTTTTCCCCATTTAATTGTTATTAGGATTTTAACTATGTCGTTTAATACTGTTTTAAGGGGGGCGGGATATGCTTTTACTGTAATTGTTTTATGCTATAAACCGCCCGGATTGGGTAACCATTGGGCGGTATATAAATAAATTTTATTATTATTATTATTATTATTATTATTATTATTATTATTTACTTTCAGCCTCAAAGGAAAGCAATGGCAAACCTCTTCTGAACAAATCGTGCTAAGAAAACGCCATTATAAATTCGCCTTAGGGTTGCCATAGGTCAGAAACAACTTGAAACAACAACAGCAACTTAGGGGCCAAACAGACGGCCTCAAAAGGGTGGATTGGGGCTGCTCCGGAGCTGCTCGCCCTGGAGCCACAACAAGCACACACCATGGCCCCAATTTGCCCTGCCGTCAGCCCAAATAGAAGTGGAAAAGATCTGTTCTGGGCTGGTAAAGGGCTACTTTATGTGGTCCTGACGCAACCCCAGGGCAACTTCAATCTGTTCCAGGGGTGTGTAGCCTTGGAATGTCTTGAAACTGCCCTCGTCTGATTGTCTGAGCGGCTTCCTGGTGTCTTGGGGGCGTGCGGCTTCAAGACGCCACACCCTCAAGCTGCCTGGAAGCCGGCTTTTACAGCCAGTCTGTTTTGGCTCTTAATTCCAAAACATGCTGCAGAAATAATCCAGTTTGAGACTATTTTAACTGCCCTGGTTCAGTGCTAGGGAAATCTGAGAATTGTAGCTTAGTGTGGCACCAGAGCCCTCTGACAAGGAAGACTAAATGACTCACAAAACTATAGTTCCCAGAATTCCCTAGCATTGACTCAGGGCAGTTAAAGTGGTCTCTAACTGGATTATTTCCGCAGTGTGTTTTGGGCCCTAGTTTACCTAATTTAGGGCCTTTACAGACTGCCAAAAATAATACAGCCTGAGTCCACTTTAACTGCCCTGGCTCAGTGCTAGGGAATCATGGGAACTGTAGTTTATTGTGGCACCAGAGCTCTCTGACAGAGAAGGCTCAATGTCTCAGAAAAAACTACAGTTCTCATGATTCCCTAGCACTGAGCCAGGGCAGTTAAAGTGGACTCAGGCTGCATTATTTCTGGCAGTCTGTAAAAGCCCATATTTAACAAAGTAGCTGACAAAGGCTATGGTCCAATGTTTTTATTTTACTTCCAGCTTACTGCCTTCCAAGGGTTTGAGGCAGATAACAATATGCTAATTAGTATGTCCTATCAGTTTACCACTAACAAAAAGTGTGGGTTTCTAAGCTAGGGGTGGGAATCATGGAGTTCTCCAGATGTTGTTAGATTGCAACTCTTAGCATTCTTCACCATGGACTATGCTGGCTGAGTTTATGGGAGTTGCAGTCCAGCAATATAGCATCATAAAATCAAAGAGTCAGGGCTTCATAATTTTCACCTGATTCTAAGCTAGGCAAGAATTGGTAGTTTAGTTAAGACTTGAACCAGAAATTTTCTGGTTTACAAATTGTCAATAGCCATTATACAACTGCATTTGGTGAACATGAAATGGTTTATTCCTTCTCAAAACAAAGAGAAAATTCCAAAAATCTGTATGCAACACCATTATTGCATGAGCTTACATGAGTCCACAAAAAATATACAAACTTTTGAGATCTCCAGATCTCTTCATCAGGCTTTTTCTTGGTGCCACAACCATCACAGGCTTGTTTAGAGAGGACATGAGAGAGAGCCTTCTTGGGTTGCATCAGCACTGCAGAAATAATCCTGGTTGACACCACTTGAACTGCCATTGCTCAAGGATGGGAATTCTGGGATTTGTAGTTTTGTGAGACGTTTAGCCTTCTCTGTCAGAATAGTGGTGCCACAACAAACTACAGTTCCCAGGATTCCACAGGATGGGGCCATGGCAATTAAAGTGGTGTCAGCGTAGATTATTTCTGCAGTGTAGATGCAGCCTAGGTGGCTGCTTCTACCCTCTGGAACTCTGGAGATTATCATATGGGATAATAAGTGACAGGAGAGAAGCTCCCATTACTATCGCGCGATTGCTGCAAAGATTATCAGATGACGTTATGTCACGTCATGCTAATCCCGTCCTTCTCCCATCAGTGAAGTAGAATTGCACTGTCACTTTATATTAACAGGAAACTGCCATTAATAAAAAGTGACGAGGCCATTCCTTCCTGCAATAATCTTCCTGCAATCATGCAACAGTGACAGGAACATCCCGCTTCTCTCCCATCACTTTTGCTCATCTGATAATCTCCATTGTCCTGTGGAAGGCTAGGCTGATATCCTCCCTACTTTCCTTTTACTAGCAGCAAAGACAGTTTTGTTTAAGAAACCTTTTAATGGTTAAGTAGGGACAGTCTTTATTTGTGAGTTTTATTTATTTTAAAATTTTGTATGCCGTTTAAATGATTTTATAGTGTTTAATATGGGGTTTTTATTTTGTTTTTGGAAGCCACCTTGGTTCCCGGTTTGGGAGCCAGGCAGCATATAGATGAAGAATAAATGAAGAAAAAAAAGGAGAAAAAATGCTGAATGGTCTCCTGAAACCTACATGGTCACAGTGTTATAATGGGGGAGAAAAGGTGTGCAGACATTCAAGTCATGTCTAGCAGATAGTATGGTGGTTTCATATTTCAGTTGCAGCTGCACCTAGGATTGATGGGAGCAAAAAGGCAAAAAGTGTGATTCCCCATATATCCGAAAATCAGTTTGCATTGGTCCTGAATACGGTGCTTCTTAAAAATGGGGAGAGGGGGACCAGAAGGCAACTGAGTGGCAAGTTGTGTGAAACCAGCATCTTTAGAAATGACAGAGTATTTCAGTGGCAGTTGTTCGTTTCATGGGGGAATTGTTTACTTGGATAAGATAAGTGTTTATATAAGCATAGGATTGATAGTCTTTCCAGCAGGCAACTGGAGATAGATTTTTGCAAGGTCTATGGGAAGGTTCTGCAAGGCCCACGTCCTGGAATGGTTCCCAGGAAGCCTGTTTTTCTCACTGCTCCCCTCCTCTTGTTCCAGTACCCTTAAAAGTTTTTTAAATGAGGCAACACGCTTTGGAAAGCATGCCAGATTTTCACAGCCTGTCATCCTTGGCAGGCTGAAGATGGCATGGATGCCATAATTTTAAGCAGCTTGACTCTAGTGAATCGGAGCACAGGAGCTTGGAAATATTCATAGGGATGTGAAATTGTTGCATCTTTTACTCCAACACCTTTGCAAAAGGACATGTCCACAGTCCTGCACAACCTCTAACTAATTAAACTGAATATAGACTGCAGGCTATGAACTGGAATCTCCTTTTCTTTTTGCATTTCCAATCAAGCATCAAAA
The DNA here is from genome assembly GCA_026167975.1 of Phrynosoma blainvillii. Taxonomy (NCBI): domain Eukaryota; kingdom Metazoa; phylum Chordata; class Lepidosauria; order Squamata; family Phrynosomatidae; genus Phrynosoma; species Phrynosoma blainvillii. Next base: position 135,573,442 of record JANUYF010000004.1, on the reverse strand, counting down.
ACATTAGTGCTATTGAGATTCTGTATGGTGAACTGTATTCAGCTTGGTAAGTCACAGATTGTGCAGCTGAACCATGATGACTGCAACATATGGCATACACCAATGCTTCTTAAGCTAAGTGATACAATGGACCAGAAGGGATTTTTCCCCATGTGACAGGGATTGGTGCCATGTTTGTGACCACTGGATACAAGTCTTTGTTTCTTGGAAATTTCTTGCAGCCATTGGCTCATGGACCAGTCCCATTCACTGGACCACTACTTTGAGTAATCCTGGAATGTCCCAAAATTGGAAATCTCTGAGGCATTCTCTTCTGGTAATATTAGAACATAGTAATGCATAAGGTTCATGTTGATAGCTTATACCAAATAGGCTCCTAAAAGTAGCTTGTAACGGAAACAGACAACTGCACCATTTAGCCCAGTATTGTTGTTCTGATTTTCAAGGCTTTCCCAACCCTTCTACCTGAGTTAAAAGACTGCTTTAAAAATAAATAAATAAATAATTTAAAAAAATCCAACGATATTCCAGTGAAAAAAATCCAACAATACTCCAGATTTTATAGTGAAGGCATGATTATTCCAGTGACTCAGTCTTGCATTTATTAATCCAAAAACATTGAGTGCTGTCCAGAAATATCTTATAGGGGGATAAACATGAGACTGAGACTGAGATAATTAAAATTCTAAATGGTGACTATTGCCTAATTCTCAGATTAGAACCATCTAATGATAACAAAGTAGTTTGTTGGAGTAACTGTATTGGGTAAAGGAACTGTATTAGTGTGTAGTGGCAGCAGCATGAAAGAAAAAAAGAAAGAGAAAGAAAGAAAGTATCACAATGCTTTCTCAAAGCAGTAAGCTCTTTTTAGTGCCTCACAGAATTTGCTCTGGCTTGATCTTAGCAGTGGAAAATCATTGAGAAATATTTTAGTTAGAAGGCATGGTAGAATCTTAGTCTACAATATATTACTTTTCAAAATGGTAATTGAGGCAGTATATTGTATAGTTCAGCTTCTCCAACTCAGACCCCCTCCAGAGGTGTTTGGACTACAATCCCCATTAAGCTCAGCTAGCATGCTCAAGGAAGATGGGGCCTATAGCCCAATGTATGTGGAGGGTGATGGGTTGGGCTATAGTGCATATAGTGCCCCTCTCCAATTCATACATGGCACAATAGCTACTTTCATGCTGAGCATGTAGGGACCAGCCATTATTTGCCTTTTTTGCTAGCCTTAACTAGAATTCATGGGCCACTGGAAGGTAGAGAACAGAAACACTATAGCTGGATCAGATGCAAAAGAGAACAGAGCTTCTGTACCTTTTAGATGTTGTCCAGAGATGTTCTGGCAGGCTCAACTTGTCATTATGTGGGAGAGAAAGAAAAGCTATAGTTGCTGAAAGTCCTTTTACACAACAAAGCAATATCATAGCTGAATTTAGGCTGGGAAAGAATGGGGTATAAATCTTTATTCAATTGTGGGGCTCTCTTAGTGATTTCAGAGGAATCATTTTCTCTTAACTTAAGTGGAGATGCTGTAGTTAACCCCATTTTGTCTTTGCTTGAGTGTGCTCTAAATTCATTCAGTGAAAATCTGTGAAGTTCTAGCCACTTACCTTTATTTACTGACTGGATACATTAAAGAGTCATATCCTCCAGCTTTGTGCTGGCCACCCTAGAGCAGCCTTCCTGAATCTGACACCCTCCAGATGTTTAAAAATAATGCTCCCAGTACTCCCCAACAAACTGTTTGAGGTGATGGGGGTTGCAATTCAGCATATTTTAGAGTACAGGGTTGGTGGAAGGGTACTCTAGAGCAGGGATGGAAACTTCCAGATATTACTGAACTACAGCTCCCATGATTTCTCAGTATTGCCTATGCTGACTAAGATTGACAGGAATTGCATTCTCACATCTGGAAAGTGCACCTTTCTCACCACTGCCACAGGGGAATGAAGCATCTGGATATACTTTTTTTTTTAAGAGGAGGATTTGAAACCCATAGTTATCCTTGCAGGTTGTGTAAGGTAGCTCTAATAAGCTCAGAGGAGTGACTTCTTGTAGAAAGCAGCCTTTTGCTGGCTGGCTAATGATGCTCTGAGGGGACCATCTTTACATTCAGCAGATAACTCATTATTGAAAGAAGGTCAGAGGAACAGGTAGCAGAGATGTAAGTTTAATAATCCTGGTGGCTCCCCATTCGACTGAACAGAGTTATGGGGACTATTTTATAGAAAAGGGAATTCTTTTTCTAACTAGGGCTGTAATTTATATAAACAATACACCAAATAGATCTATTGAGTTTCAGCCAGATCCTAATCTAAATCTTAATTTTGTATGTGTATGGTTTTTTTTAAAATTAGGTATTTGCTGCCCAGGGTGCTGAATTTAAAACCATTTGGGAGCCTTCTTTAATCCATATTTTAATTTATGAAATTTCCTATTCTATTAGAGGTGGGGAAGCTCTTCAGAGTGAGATGATTGCAGATTGCATATTCTAGTCCCATTTCTTTAATTTGTAGAAATTGGATGATGATGATGTAAAAGAATTAAGAGTAAGATATCCCTGTTTAGAACAGTCTGTCCGGTGAGATTATTAGATAATGGTGGTTATTGCTACTCTTCAATGACTGCCACACTTCATTATAAGGAATGATCAGGAAAACATATAGATATTTTAAATTGCATGTATGAGAACCTTTGTAGTTAAAAACTCAGTAAAATACAGAGAAGAGAATAAGAGAAGATAGGATAAAACAGAATTTGAAAACTGACAGAAAAGAAAAACCCACTTTTGTACATCCCAAGGAGAAATGATTATTTCTGTTTCCAAACCTGTATTGCTTGGGAGGCAACATGAAGGGTAATTCCCAGCTGTTCCAGGAGCAGGCATAATAACAGTTGTGCTAGTCCCCACCTTGTGATTGGAGCCTATTTCCCTTGGGTAACTTAGTCAAAGTTATCTCTTATGGTCTTGAGAGCATGGTATTAAAAAGCCACACTTTTTCAAACTATATACATTTTTAAAAAATTGTTTCTGAGAGATTTGAGTTCAGGTGTTCAGAGAAGTAATTTATGAAGAACAATGCATTGAACCTCTGATATGTACACTTGTCCCTCCACTTTCGCTGGGGCTAGGGGCACAGGACCCCCGTGAATGTGGAAAAACTGGAAATAACAAAAACGCGATGTTTTTACCTCTCTAGGAATCTCTAGGTCCTCCAGTGCAATTCTGTGGTCAACATCTGCCAGACATTGACCGTAGAATTGTGCTGGAGAAGGTACAAATACCTAGTGGAGTGCTCTCTCTAGGAATCTCTAGGTCTGTCTGTGATTTTTGGTTAAAGTTGACCAAAGAGTTGCGCTGGAGGACCTAGATATTCCTAGAGAGAACATATTAATAAAATCTGTGTATAATCAAAAGTGGAGGGTGAGTGTACTTTCAAATCCTTTTTGTCTGTCTGAACTGACTCCTTTTCTTGGATGGCTCTTGTATATCTCATAATCATTATGTTTGCATGTTTACATAGCCAGCATTTCTCTTCTCAAAATGGAAGAATGCATGGGACTTCCACTTTTCCATTGTGCATATAACTTTGGTTGAGGCCTCAAATTTACAATTTCTTTCTTTCTTTCTTTCTTTCTTTCTTTCTTTCTTTATTTTAAAGAGGAGTAGTAGTTAGATACTTACATCATGCTTGCTGGTTTTGGAACATTTCCATGGAATGCTTGGTTTGAGTTGTAAATTGAAAGATTAGTTTGTGTGAACTTCCCTTAAGAGCTCATACTGAGCTTTCCAATGGGTAACAAACAAGTAACAATAGCATGATTTAGAGCTTCTTGTTGGCCAAAACATGGTTTCAGATTTGTTCCCTTTTTGAGGTGGTGCACTTGCCCTGTGGTTTGTGGTCTGTAAATTTGAACAGAACAACAAACCACTGTTGGCATATACCTAATGAACTTCATTCATGCAAAGTACACAGTGTGTGGATGAGAGGCTAGGGAGCACACAGACTGCCCATAGCATATCATATTTGACAACAACAACATGCCTTTCTATGCATGCAGGCAACATGTGAGTTCAGATTTGTACTTGTACAAACTCATCCTCGTCCTCTGAATACCCCATGCTTCCTGAATATTCTCTTGGTCACAGTCCTCCAAATAAGACAATATGTATTTGCATAATTCCATGTAGAAGATGTGGGGAAAAGGAAAGGCATGATCCCTTCCACCCTTTAATTGTAACAGCCCTTGATTGCCAGATAGTTGGATAATGAGCCAATTACTTTCCCTAAGGCTTTGGCTTGGAATTTTTTCTGCACATTTTTTGAAGCAGTAAGCAGTGTATTTTGACAGGCACTGAGAAAATATTGTTAGTTCCCAGTTGTAATTGCGTGGTATTAATCTTGAAAAATCCAGGCCCCATGTTGCCATAAGAGCAAGAAAAACAGTAGAGAGCTGGATTGCTAAAAATAGACCATTTCTGTGCAGAATATTGTTGTCTCAGTATCAGATTTCAGAATAAATTTTTTAATTTTGATGAATATGTAAGGAGATAATGGTTTATAGGCATCTAGTGAAATGTCTGAATGGTAAGATTATATTTTAGGAAAATACAGACTAAGGGGGTTGTAGACTGCCAGAAATAGTACAAATTGAGTCCACTTTAAGGGTTAGGGTTAGTGCTAGGGAATCATGGGAATTGTTTTTTTTTTTCTGAGACATTGAGCCTTTTTTGTCAGAGAGCTCTGGTGCCACAATAAAATACAGTTCCCATGATTCCTTAACCCTAACCCTAACTCTAAAAGTGGACTCAATTTGCACTATTTCTGGCAGTCTGCAACCCCCCCTTAGAAGCATCTCAAAGATCTTATAATTTGTTTTCTTTATAGAGTTTTTTGGGATTACTCCAACTGTAGTACTAAGCTGAATAGATCCACTACACTGAATAAGACTTGTTAGTCATGACTTAAATATTTCTATTGATTTCTGTAGGTCTGTTCTAGTTGGACTAAAATCAGATTTCACCCTTGGTTGCGTCCTGCATGCAAAAAATGCCTACAATTAGATCTTTTTTGTTAGATTCTTACATGTTAACTATAGCATGAATCAGCATCGTCTTACACATGCATGCCTATCTGTGTATCACTTGATTTGCTCAGCATCAACTATTGTTGTAAATTGTGTCAGTCTGGGGATTTGTATGTTCTATCTGCAGCTTTATGCATGGTGTTGTGGGGTTTTCTAGAATATTTTACATGCCTTAAATCAAATAGAATCTTATCTTGACTGTATACTAGACCAAAAAAGGAGGAGATCTTAATTCTACATGCCATTTCTGAAGGTTTTCCCCCCTATAACTAAAAGTATTTGAACTAAAACATTTTATTAGGAAAAATCAATAAAGATGCATAATGTAGTTTTAAATATTAATATTCAAAGCTCTACTCAGAAATTGTTTTTATTGGAATATTAACTGTTGTAAGCTCAGTTCAAGGTAGACAGCATATGTACAGAGTTACAGCACTGAAGGATTTAATTCACATTATAGCTTTGACTAACAGATTTACTCTGACTTTAGAAAACAGTTTCTAGTGCTGTTCCCAAGGAAAACAAAGCACTGGCAAATGTATGATAAACTGAGCTTCTTATTACAAGGAACAAATCAGCATACTACTTACTCACAGAGTTGCTGTTCCTGCAGCTAAGTCTGTTAATTGCAGGAAAAAATATTCTAGATATGAAGGAGACTCTGACCACTAAATATAAATAATATCCTAGATTTGTATTATCCCCTGATCTATAAAATTACATTCTTATTTAGTTTTGAGCATAAAGATTATAACATATTTTAAGGTATCTTTTTCTTCTAAGTGTATTTTAAATCTGCAAGCGCGCTGATCCTTCCTGAATCTTCGTTTGCGAAGAAAAAGCCAGAGATTTTAAATGGTTTTGAGATGGACAGAAAGTTGAAATGTGGGTCACTTCTTGGAAAAGGAGGATGTCTGGTCACCTTGCGTGTGCCTTGAAGTCATTTCTGACATATGTCGACCCTAAGAGGAAACTATCATAGGGTTTTCTTGGCAGGTTTCTTCAGAGGGGGTTTGCCATGGCCATCCTCTGAGGCTGAGAGACTGTGACTTGCCCAAGGGCACCCTGTGGTTTGAGTACAGGGTGACCAGATGTCCTAACCGCAGAGGAGGACAAAATGTAGGTCATTAAAGATAAAGGGAGGCCATGACAACAGACAAGTGAAAAACTTTCCTATAAGTGTAAATTTGTGCTTCTCAGTCCTGCTCAAAATGGAGGACATTTTGGAATTCCTCCTGGACAGAAGGCTGAAAGGTAGGACCTGGAAAAGGAGGGTGTCTGGACACCCTGGGAGGGAGAGTATTATGTGAATGGGCTACTTCCAATAGGGATTTGGAGAGTTGTTGGCTAAGTCCTGACTTAGCATCTTGTTCCTCTTCCTCTCCACATCTACATGGGAAGGAGGGAGAGTGTGTGAAGCCCACTGCTCTCAGCCAGTGTTGGCAAGGACATGATGAATCCTTAGGCTGCTGCCTGCAAGTTCTGGCTGAGAATCCATTGTTCTTCCACCCCCTTCTTTGAGAAGGAAAGTTCCATATCTGATAGATACAGAAAAGATTCACTGGTATTTAAATAATTTTAAACAAGTATAATTTTAAACAAGTTGAATCAAGCAACATTTAACGGATCTGGCATTAGAGATCTCTTGTCTTTTCACTACCTCATTTCCTTTGTCATTTTAGATATGGCCATGGCTATGAAATTTTCTGTGTCGCCTGCAATAATGCTCAAACTGTGATTGCCTCAGCATGTAAGGTAAGGAAAAGTAAAGGCAGGAAATTTGGGTGACAGATATGTTGGCCTCTCAGCATGTAAGGTAAGGAAAAGTAAAGGTAGGAAATTTGGATGACAGATATATTGGCTTTAATTGTGCTGAGTGGCTTTAAGACCATCAGGAGAGGCCTCTTGCTTAAACCAGGTGTGTGTAACTGCATAGGGGCACAGGGGCCAAATCCCGCCCTTTAACACCCCTGTGGGTTGTATGGCCATCTGTGCCAAAATATTTCTGTATTCATTCAGGGTCTCTCTCAAAATGGTGATCAGAAGTGACATCACATTAGTTCCTGAAACCATTTTGAGAACAGATGCATCGGGATTGAGGGTTTCTGGGGGCTGGGTTTGGGATGGATGGGGATTTTTTGCACATATTTGCACATGTGGGAGGTCTTACTGTGTGGTTTGGGGCAAAAGTTGTCCAAAACTCCTGCAATACATGGCAGTGGGATGGAGGCTTTTGGTGGTACTGTCATGAGGCTTAAGGGGCTGTAGAAGTATGGTCCAGGCACTTTGCAGGCAACTCTCCCTCACCATTGGATTAACAAAAAGTCCCCTGGTCCACCATCCTGCTTCCCAGAGCCATGCAACTGGATGCATTGGGGAAATTTGTAGACACAAAGGTAATAGCCTTCTCCAATTGTTGCTGTCCAGAGATTAGTTCTGACAGACATACTGTCTTGGTACATTTGCTTTATCAAGAGCTGAACTTTATTTAAATAACAAATATGGAGATTGGTATTTTAGGAACATAGTTGAGATGCTTATTTTTAACCTGTATATGAGGGGAGATTCTGTATATTTTTGTGGATGATTTCTGACTGGAGATGGGACAAATTACAATCAAGGCCTGAGCATGGTTCCTTAAGATTCATTACTGGTTAAAACTGATTTTAATTAGACAGTGTCTGGCTCCTCTAACTTTAATAAACACATGTCAGACAAAATTGGAAATCTATGCCGCAGGAGAAACTTGAGAAGCTTGGGGTTCATGCTTCAGGCTTGAATAACTCTTGGATATGAGAAAGTTAAATCCACAATTTAGCAATTTATTGAGGATGTGGAGTTGCAATGCCATCTGAGTGAAATGGCCAGGTACCCAGAAATTAAAAGACGTTTACTCCAGGAAGATATCTTGCTGGATATTTAGGAAATCCTTCATCTTAGCCAGATTTAATGTTGATTTGGAAGCATACCCTACTCAGATCGAGTATGCCCATGTGGTCTGAATGAAATGGAAACTGTCAGGCATTTGTTATCATGTTGCCATTTCTTTGGGGACATTTGTTCTACACTCATAACTCCTATTGTGCACTGGAATAACTACTATTTAAAATATCTATTTAGTAGAGTATAGGAAATCACAGATCACTTTAAAATGGCTAAGTTTTGTGTTGCTGTTATAAAACTAGGGAGATAATTTGTGAATGAGCTTTCTGAATTATGTTTTTGTTTATATATTTAATTATTTTTTATTTGCATATACCAAATACAGTGTTTTAGAGTATAGATTTTAATTACAGGTTATTTATATGTAACTTGTTTTAGATGTGTTGTGGGTGTGTTGTAAATACAATGCTGATTTTGTTATTTGCTTTTTCTATTTCTGGTCTGTGACTGAAATACATTTTTTGATTGATTGATTCATATGTATTGTCAAATATAATGCAGCAGACTGGATGAGGAACAAAGTGAGTTTTCAGGAGGCCAAGGCAAACTACCCATTTTAATACAAAGTGCTGTCTCTTGCCAGCATAAACAGAACATGAACCTCTTGAAGCCAAAGCCCATCAAAAATACAGTCTGTTCTTAATGAGAAGAATGAGTCCTGTTAAAATGACTGTTATGCAAAAGTTATTTTTTCTGTACTTTGTAAAATGCCAGTGTGTTACAAGAACAGGGAGAATTAATTAATAATGTCATTTGGGGTGGAAGAAAAGTTAATATAAAGGTGAAAAAAATCCTAGGAGAACAAAGAATCCCTAGGAGAATCCCTAATAACCAAAAATTCTCTGAGGTGAATAAATTAATGCAGCACATATTATAGATGAAAGAGTTATACACATTTTATTATTTTCAAATTAAGGCAACAACAAGTGAAAATGCAGTACAAGTTCTGATATTACATGTAACATGTTACTTGTGGCATAATATGTGTTTTTTTTAAAAAGAATTACTAGAAATGATACAATATTTTAAAAAATGTAGGTATTACTCATTACTTACAAAATATTACCCTTGTGGGGTTATTTTGGGAGATTTTGAGACATTTTTATATTTTTAAATGATTGGGGAAAGCATAGATAACATGTTACTAGTGCTTGGTGTATGTAATGGATTGGGCATTGGAGTAGGACTCTAGGAGACCAGAGTTCAAATCCAGACTCAAGGTCACCCATGTAAACCTACTGGGTGACCTTGAGCAGGTCACACTCTCTCAGCCGCAGAGGTTAGCAATGGCAAACTTCTTCTGAAGAAACTTGCCAAGAAAACCCTATAATAGATTTGCCTCAGGATCTCCATAAGTAGGAAACAACTTGAAGACACACAACAACAGTGCATTATTAATCCATCGCTCTTTAAATAACAAGTCATAGCAATTAACATATATATTGAATAATGAATTATTTTTAAAATAATGTACTATATATCATGTACCATGTTTTAGATTCAAAGTTTTATATGTCTGCTGAGAAGAAAATAAAGTGAGAATACAGTTGGCCCTTCGTATCCATGGATCCATTGTATCCATGGATCCATGGTATCTACTGGGACCAGCAGATACCAAGGGTCCACTGTAATGTGGAATAAATGTCAGCGGCATCGGACATCTAATGGTTCTGTAGTGACATTTGTAATTGAATACATTTAAAAAAGTAGACATTTGGGTGTTTTTACGAAAAGGGAAATTTATCAGGTATTTTTCAGGTCTGGACATCAGATGCCTGTGCTATAACTTATTAGTGGATAAAAGAAAAGATGAAGATGAATGTAACGCATTACCAACATATTTTCATGGGTAGTTATTATAAAGAGAGTTGCTTTCAAATGGCCAACAATGATGGTATTTAAACTCTAGCAAAATTAAATGAAATTAGAGATTAAATTAAATCATTTTAGATCTGTATGTGGCAGAAGTTCCAGAAAGCAATAAAATGCTAGAATACTCAGGCAATTTAGGGGCAAAAACAGACTGCCTGAAAACGCCAGATTGAGATAGCCATGCACTGTGGCACTGCAGCAATCGCATGTCACAGCCCCAATCTGGCTATTTGCCAGTGCAAAAAGAAGCGGCCCAAAGCCGCTCCTTTTTGAGCTGACAAAAAGCCAGCTTTTCTGCTGCTGTGGAGGCTTTGCTGTGCTCCTGCAGTGTGCAGCATCTAAACGCCACACCATCAGAGCACCTTAAAGCAGCCGTTGTGTAAACGGCTGGGTGGTGTGACGCTGGCTTCCTGCTGGCTTGGGAGTGTGCGTCGTGTGTATACCACAGCCCCCCATGCCTTTGGGAAGCTGGCTTTTTATGTTCTGTTCCGGCCCAAATTTAAGTCCAGAATCATTAGTGTATTTTACTAAATTATGTTCAGGAAGTAATTCAGTAAGATAAATTTTATATGTATTTACAATTTTTAAGTGTTTACAATTTCTGAAATTTAATTAGATAAAACATGAAAATGTAGTCTTAAGTCCTAGTAAGACTCAAGCAGTTTGTTGACTGGGGGCACTGGGGGGATTGGGGATTCACAGCTTTTGTGTCATTCTCCCACAATTCCATGTTCCAGATATTCTTCAACCATGGTGAGATGTGAGTTCTTTTGTGTTAATTTAGTGAAATGTTTTACTTCTAAAGTAGTTGGGGTCAATTTTACATCTGTTGGAATTAGTGGGGTTATTGAAAACCCATGCACATAAAGTGTTAGAGTTCAAAGGGACTCTGTCAAATATTCTACTTTGTGCATCTACAGGTGCCTCTCTCAGAAACTGATCTGTCTATTTTGTGCAAAAAATGAAAGGCTAAATCCAATTATTAGTCCCTACTAGATTAAATACAATGAATCAGTGGGAACTTGGTGAATCAAAACTAATGTGACTTCCATTGATTTGATGGATTTACTTTAATTGGAACTAATTGGATTTAGGCCAATGTATAAGAGATGAAAAACTATATTTTGTCTGTTTTGTTGATAAACAAATTAGTCACTTTAACATCACTACAAATGGTGTCAACAATAGTATACAGCTTTATAAAACAACAACCCTATCCTAATCTGGCACAGTGATGAAAAATCAATGCAATAATTATGACTTATGAATTATCATTTTGAAGAGCCAAAAAATTCATGGACCTCATAAGCACACCCTGTCTATGTACCCTGTGCAGAAACTAACCTATTTCGAACCTTCAAGAGAAGAGACTTTCACACTACTCACTTAAATCACTATAATCCTGCATTAACTACCTAGGTTCCATCTCATGGAATCCTGGGACCTACAGAATTATAGTGCTATTATTCCACTTTAACTGCTGTGGTTCTGTCCTGTAGAATCCTGGAGTTGACAGTTTAGGGAGGAGCATTTAGAAATCTCAGCCAAAGAGCTCCAATGCCTCACCAAATCTACAAACCCCGTGATTCCATAGGATGGAATCACAGCAGTTAAAATGGAATAATAGCACTGTAATTCTGGAATATGAATGGACCCCCTGGATTTGCAGTCTGGGGGGGCATTCAGAGGCTCCTCTAGTGCCTCACCAAAATATAAACTCCAGGATTCCATAGGAGGCAGCCACAGCAGTTAGTGGAATCATAGCGCTATAACTGTCCAGTGTGAAAGGGCCCAAGGATACCACACATTTAACATCAAGAACACCAAGCTTTGGTGGTGCCAGCAGTGGAACAGAGAACTGGGAGGGGGCACAAAAGGAGGGCTCCATGAGTGACATGTTGTACATGCTTACAATAGATACGTAATACAATTGGTTAAAAATGTATAATCTGTAAAAAAATAGGTGATAGTATATAGTTAAAAACATAAAACAGGTCAAAGTTAAACTAGAAGTATGCCTAAATACCCTAAATGCACTAGATCCCGTCTGATCTTGAATGGTAAGCAGGATCAGCCCTGGTTAGTACTTTGATGGGAGATCGGCAGCAAATACCAGGTGCTGTGGGCTCTATTTCAGAGGAAGGCAGTGGCAAAACCACCTGTGAGTATCCGTGCCTAAGAAAAGTATAAAATTCAGGGGGTCACCATAAGTCACAGGTGACTTGAAGACACATACACACACTTATTTGATTGTATCAGTCCAGGCTCCTAGTCAGTTTTTATTCTGATGGAGTGTTAAGAACGTGAGAGGAACTATGAATGATCAAATGAATGGTATTGATATTTATGTAGAATTATAAGCAAAAGATGAAAGTATAGAAATGGTAAAGGAACATATAAGAGATAAATTAAACATGAAAGTTAAAGATATATGATATTAATTATATAATTTATACATTCGTTTTGTTTCCTAAGGTTGAGAAAGAATAAATCATGTCTCCATTTTGTTTATTAAGGCATTTCTGCATAGTTGTGATAGATAAATTGTGTAATTTTTTATAAAAAGCAACAAAAAACAGGCAGTTCTATTAAATATCAGTAAGATTAGCTTCTCACAGGTGTTATTGAACTTTCTGGAGAGAAGAGGTTGTGTAATTCTACTATAATTTCAAAAATAAAAATCTGATGAGTAAGGGGAAATATTTCTGAAATACCTGCTTGTTACTGAGTATTGCTTTTAATATCTTATGGTGCTCATAGTGCAACACTGGTTTCTAATATTTCTATAAATGCAACATTTATTTGCTTGTATTAGAAAATAATCTAATAATCAACTCAGATCCCTGCTCAGAAACTACTTTTTCATCAAGAATGGATGGAAGCACACTCACCAATCTCTCCAACCATTTATCTATTAAACCATACAGTGTTCTTTTAGTTGTTTTTCAAGGTTGCTTTGGCTCATTCACAGTATGTATTGCTCCCCATTTTACAGGCTTCTAAGAAAGAACATGCAGCCATTATTTTGTGGAGCACTAGAACTTGGAAGCAACTACAGAGCTTACCTTTCCACAATCTGACAGTGACACAGCTTTCTTTTCCCCCCAACGATAAATACTTACTAGCAGTTTCAAGAGACAGAAAATGGTCACTCTGGAAATGTAAAGATATCAGTCCAACAGAACCCGGTAAGATACTGGAGTTGGTGTCAGTGGTACAAAATGTTGGGGCTTTTAAATGTGTATTAAAATGAATACATAAGTATCAGTTTTGTAAGACTCTTTCTTCTTTGCTTTTCGTTTGGCAAGGCTCTCCTTTTTTAAATGGAATTGCTAAGGAGGTGAGGGTATACCTGAATGTCATATTAATGCATTTTTGTTCATTATGTCCCTTCAGGTTGACTGACTTAAATTGACACTATTCAATTCTTTTCTTGGCAAGATTTCTTCAGGAGAGATTTGTCATTGCCTTCCTCTAAGGCTGAGAGATTCTGACTTGTGCCAGTTCATCCAATGGGTTTCCATGGCTGAATGGCGAGTCGAACCCTGGTCTCCCAGAGTCCAGGTCTAACACTCAAATCACAGCATCGCACTGGCTCTCATACCAATGCATATAGAATCATAGAATCATGCTAATCATTTTGAAATATAATTATAATGCTTATCGTTTTGATATGAGAGATGTTCATGTCACAAGTACAGGCAGGCTTATGCCTTTTATTCCCACATGATTTACAGAAACAGATGTGGGATCCAGGCAACATAATGTGGCTTGTTTTCTGTTACTGGCAAAGTAATGTCCAATAAAAAAGATGGCCTGCATCCTGTGCCTCCAAGTATACCCTGTTCTGATGAATGGCTATTGTTTTCAACAAAATCTGATAGGTTTTTAGATGCATACCTCCCAAAGCAAAACACTTGAATAATGAATACCCTTTTTAGTTGCTACTCCCCTCTCCACCTTGAGTTGGATGGTACATCATTGTATTTGTTGTATGCTTTCAAGTTGTTTCTGACTTATGGGTGAACTCAAAGATTTGTTGAACTCAAAGATTTGTTCAGAGACAGTTTGCCTTTTCTTTCCTCTAAGGCTGAAAAAGTGTGACTTGCCCAAATGGATTTCCATGCCTGAACGGGAATTTGAGCCCTGGTCTCCAGAGTTGTAGTCCGATGCTTAAACCACTACACCATTCTCTTATCATTGTATTTATCGTAGCTGCTGTCTGTGCAATGAGCTTACAGTTGTAAACCGCTTAGACATCCCATAGCGTGATATGAAGCAGTATATAAATGAAGCTGCTCTGCTTTGCTTTGCTTTGCAAGTGAATAGCTAGAAATGGCTGGCATATTGTCCCTTTTCCTGTTTGTGCTAAAACTCCATCCTTGAGAAGTAAGAAAAAGTTGGATTGTACCCATCTCATCTCAACTGAAAGCTGTACAAGGAGAGAGCAATCCCATCCAGAGAGGGGAGGGGAGGGGAGGGGAGGGGAGGGGAGGGAGAATTCATGGTTGAGGTGATACCACCCCAGAGATCCTGCCATCATGCACCAGAACCAGAGCAGGTGTTCCTCCTTCCCCTGTGTTGCTGCCTCTTCATGCTGCCTGTGAAATTTCTGCCTCCCACCAGGTGTGAAAATAAATACACTACTTTCATGGCTGGCATCTTTCTTCCCGCTTTTCTTTTTTTTGCGGAGGGTGGAGATGGTACTTTTTGGGACTACCACTCCCAACTTCCCAGCCAGCATGGCCACAGGCATGCTGGCTGGGCAAGTATAGTAGCTGTATTCCCCCAAAGGATATGTTTTCCCTAAGCTCTTGCTAAAGCCCCTGGGATGCCCTCCCATCTTTTGTAGGATTACATCTTCAATAAATAAACTCTGTGTGTCTGTACACATGGAAAGATGTAGATAAGGCAAGTCTGTCAAAATTTTGGAAAATAAAAATTGAGTCTTGTCAAATTTATTCTGGCTGGAAGCAGCTGGAAACCAGGAGGCTCTTGTTTTATCAATCTAAATACTGTATGTATTTTCCTATACCATAAATAATAAAAAAGGATGCAAAAATAAAAATGAATTGTCAGTCTCCTGTGAAATCAGTCAATATTATTATCCCTGAATTGCAGATAGGATGCAGAAAGGGCTAGCCTAAGGTGATGTACTGAGTTCATATTAGAAGAGAGTTTTGAACTATGGATCTCCTTATTCTCAGCCCATTCTTGTTGATTGCTTGACTACATTAGTAAAAACGACAGTGCTGGTTCTCTACAAGCACCTTGGGGTTTTCCATTGGAAGGTAGGCTTCTTTTCCCCCCAGGCTTTGCAGATTCTTCCAGATGTTGATCAGAATTGATACCCTGGCTATTATCATGGTTAATGTTCATGTGGCTGTAATGTTAAATCATGGTTAAGACATAGTAAGGTAGTTGGGAATTTGCAACAACAGCAAGGAGGAAATATCCTTTCCAGAGACCGTGGGTTCTTTTGCACTACACATTTATAGCACGATGATTCTACTTAAATTGCAATGGAATTCTGGGTTTTTTAATTTAAGGAGGGGCATTTAGGAAGGCAGTTAAATTGGAATAGGGCTAGAATTGTGTAATGGGAATCGGCTTCTGGAATTTTGCAGTCTAGGGAGGGACATTTAGCATTCTCAGCCATAGGGCTCCTCTAGTGTCTCATCAAACTACAAACTCCAGGATTCCATAGAATGCTGCCATGGCTATTAAACTGGGCTCATAGTGCTATAATTGTGTGGTATGAAGGAGCTCTGGTTTGCATTCTTCTGTGCTGTGTTGGGAAGAAGCCATTGTTCAATCTAGAGATGGTACAAGATAACAGACACTTAGAGTTGTGTGCCCAGGAAAGATTTCTGATCAGTGGAAGGTAGTATGCGAGTTGTGCATTTATTTCCTTTGTTTTCTAAAGGTTTTGGTAGGAGGCAGCAGTGGGAAAGAGGGGAAGAAGAAGCTTTAGACTGAAAGCCTCATTCTTTATAGTCATGCTGTGGAACCATTACTTTCCTTAAAGTGTTGTATTTTGCTATTACCTGGGGAAAGCAGCTATAGTAGAAGATTGCCTGTTAAGTGACACAACCTTGGAAACATGGAACATTTCTATAGCAATATTGTGGTGCTCAGAAAGCTGAAAGCTATGGCAACCTGTCTACTACCTCTGTTTAAGTCAACAGGTAGCAATTCTTTTTTAAAATTATTTATATATCATAAAAACACACAAAAAAAGCACATACAAATAGCTAACATCTCTTCCTAAACAATGCTACAAACTTCCTTTCATTCCTTTGACAACAGTGACCATTATTTATCTACATTCTCATAATCTCTTCTTTCTTTTTTCCCCATCATCTATAATATATGCTCTCTTCAAAATTTCAAAGTTATTGTTATTTGTTTTTGAGCCCTGGTGGCGCAGTGGTTAGATGCCTGTACTGCAGCCACTCACTCATAGACCACAAAGTTGCGAGTTCAGTACTAGCCAGGGCTCAGGCTAGACTCAGGCCTGCATCCTTCCGAGGTCACTAAAATGAGTACCCAGCTGTTGGGGGGCAATGAGCTTACAGTTGTAAACCGCTTAGACACCCCATAGCGCGGTATGAAGCGGTATATAAATGAAGCTGCTCTGCTTTGCTTTGCTTTGCTTTTTTATTTGCTTTTGTTTTTGTTTTTTAAAATGAATTCATACTAAATCATTTCCTCCTATTATAGCTTGCTTTGTTGTGATTTTCTTCTTTTATAATACTCATCTAAGGGAGACCATTCCTTATCAACTTTTTCTGACTCCACCTGATTCAATAGAGCTGTTAATCTATCCATCTCTTTAATTTCATACAACTTCAACAACCAGTCCTCTATTGTTGGTAGCTCTTGTTTTTTCCACTTTTGTGCAATTAACAGTCTTGCGGCTGAGATCATATATAAAAGAATTCTCCAAAATTTTCTCTGTAATGTCAAATCAGTAAGGTTTACCATGTTTAATAAATATATTTTGGGTTTCAGTTCAAATTTTACTTTAAGAATATCTTGTATTGTGACATGAATTTTTTTCCAGTAAAATTTCATTTTCAAACACCTACACCAAGTGTGAAAACAGGTACCAATGTTTTGCCTACGTTTCCAACAAGTGCTTGAGTTTTTATTATATATTTTTGCTATCTTAGCTGGTGTTAAGTACCATCTCTGCTCCATCTTCCAGTAATTTTCCTTCAAGTCCTATGATTTAGTAAATTTGTCCGTTTTCCTTTTCGCGTATTCCCAACTTTCCAAGTCAATTGTTTTCCCTATATCTGTAGCCCATTTATTCATGTTTTCCGAAATCAAGTCCCTTTCTTGTCTTCTATCCATCAACATTTTGTATAATTTACTTGTTCTTTTCTTCTCAGATTTCATCAAAAGATCATCCAAGTCATTTGAATCTTCTTGAAAGTCTTCTAATTTAATGTCTATCTTAAATCTTTGCTTCAGCTGTATGTATACAAGCCAATGCATTTTTGGGTCTAATTGTTCCAACTCATCTATTTCTTTAATTTCCATTTTGTTTTCTTCCGGCTTTTTAAGTATGTCTTTGTATCTAAACCATTTTTTAACAGCTGTCTATCTTCCAAAGAAGGCTTCATGCGGAGATACCCAGAGCGGAATTTTCCTATAGAATCGCTTCTTAATTTCTTCCCACACCTTTAATAATACTCTTCTTATCACATGATGTTTAAATTCTTTATGCACTGCCGCTTTCCCGTACCATACATATCCGTGCCAACCAATTGATTATTAAACCCTTCAATATTTAGTATTCTTGTGTTTTCAAGTAAAATCCAGTCAAATAACCAATTAAGAGCATTAGCTTGGTGATACAATTCTAAGTCTGGAACACTTCTACCTCCTCCTACTTTATGTTGCGTCATCGTTAGCCAATTAATTCTGGCTCTCTTTCTTTTCCAAATGAATTCTCTTAAATCCTTACACCATTCTTTAAATATTCTGTTATTATGTATTATTGGAATACACTGGAACTCTTTGTTTGTACCATAGGAGAACTCCTTCGATTCTATCCCATGCGTGTCTGATTTGTCTTCTTATCAGCTCTTGTGTTAAAAACTTGTAATCTTGTCTCCTCATCAGCACAGCTAATGGGACATCTTTATATATTTTTGTAGTTTTCCCTTCCACAATGAGATCCTCTTAGTAGCTTTTTTGTAGGACATGCTCTTTCACTTTGCTTCTGATAAATACCACCGCTATGTCTCTTGGAAGATTTTTTTTCTCTTGCTACTACCGAACTAATCCTGAAGACCTTGTCAATGTCTTTCATTATTTCTTCCTTAGACATTCTGACAAATTCTGCTAGTATATCCGTGACTCTGTCATATAAATCTAGTGCCCCTTAACTTAAGACATTTTCCCCTTTAATGGACCTCGTGTAACAGGTTTAAGTTTACTTTCCCGATTTTGTTGTTCTGTTAATTTCACTGTTGTAGATCTAAGTTCATTTGTTTTATCCTTCAAGTGGTCCACTTCCATTCTTAAACCTTCTACCTCATTAGATATCTTATCCAGTTTCCTCCCGAATTCTCCTAATTCTTTATGTAAATCCTCCTTTGCTTCTTTCCTGGATTGTTTCAGTTTATTCTTCATTTCCGCCCGCAAGTCATACTTCAATTTATGAAATTCTTCTAGCAAGACTTGCATAAGGTCCGCTGCTTTCGTTATCGTGTCATGGATTCTCTTCTCTTTTTTATTTTAATTATTTTATTTCTTTATATCTTCCTTATTGAGCTTCCAAATACTAAACTGCAAAACAAAACAAAACAGATGAGTAGGGATCAAGAAGTTATCTAATTTAATTATAATCTCCCAACCCAACCCATCAAACACTTTCCCTTTCCACCATCAACCAACCAATCAACCAATCAATCAAAGTTAATGAGACTTGTATAAGTTTTTACAACCCCCAACCTTCTCTCTATATTTCCCTTAACCTCCTAACCCTTCTACAAGTCTCCACTGAGGCAATCTAAAGTATAGATGAATTTCAAAGCTTCTCTGTTATATTCAAACCTCCATTTAAACTTCTCCCTATCAATTCTATGTCAGCACTACTGTTGTAGGGAGTTTAATATAACTGGTCTATTTATGGGATATCTCCCTCTATATTTATATCAAATGAGAATCTTTCAAGTTATCTAAGGGGGGAAGCAGACGGTGCAAAGCACCATTTTGGGGGCAAGGAAGGGGAGGGGCAGCCGCACGGTGGGCGCCCCAACCCCTTCCCGAAGGCATCGTCGGAGCGCCGGCCCCTCCGCACGGCCAACACTCCGACGATGCCTTCCCGCCACAGCGGCCACACACGTTACGGTGGAAGAGTCGGCGAAGGTGCGCCACCAGCCTTTTGCGGCACACCTTCGGCGACTTGTGGAAGGAGCACTATTCCTGGGGCGGTGAAGCTGTGCTGCGGGGCTGAGGTGTGGGGATACCTTGGCCCCGCGGCGCAGCTTCCCGGGGTGGCCCATGGCCGCCCGTCTGCTTCCCCCCTAAGATATCCAAGAGGACAGTCTTTTTACCCGTCACTCCACCACTCTTCTACTCTTTGACTTCTGTTCCTAGGCTGCGTCCTCTTTAAAGTCAACCTATCTTGTTGTCTCTCCAAGGAAAGTCTACATCGCCTGTGCTTGATGACACACTTCCGCCAGAAGATGAATGAGAAGAGGCAGCGAGTAACAAAAGAAAAAAAATTTTTTTTTAAGGTCGTACAACTAGGCAACTCAGTTCTTAAGGGTGTTATCTCCGTTTCTTCACTATGCAAGTAGTGCATCTCTCAGAGGCTGAGAGAATGTGACTTGTCCAATGGGTTCTCTAGCCAGGTTAGAAGTCGAATTCTGGTCTCTAAAGTCTCACCAAAACCGAAAGAGAGGGATCGCCAAACAAACAGTCAGGGGGTCTTTCCTCCTTCTCCGTTCCACTCCCCACTCCAGTTGCTGTCTCTCAACCCCACAAAACACCAATATTCTCTGGAAGGCAGATCAGCGCAACCAAAATCTACAGGGCAGCAATCCCAAAGTCGCTGCTCTCCTCCTGTCCTGGCCTCCTTCCGCCGAATCTTTCTTTCTTTCTAAGCTTAACTCTGATCTCACCAATGTGCTCTTAAGTCCCGTTTCCCCTTGGTCTCTCTTAATTTCACTATCTCAGCAATCTCTTCTTTTCAATTTTTTAAGCCGCCACCATTTTTGCTTTGTCTTTGGATTCACTCCTCAGCCCCCCTTCTCAGCTCCTTCTTTGTTCCGCTCTAATGACTTCTTAGTTGCTCCTCTCTTATTTTCTTTTAATCTGCAGCTTCCAACTTTCACTTCTGGAAATCCCTCAATTTAGATTACTTACATACTTTGCAGCAGGTCTCCTCTCCTTTGATCTTACAGTCCCAGCCTGGTCTAGCTGTTACCCGGTGACTAAGGCTGCTGAGGTTCTTCGCAACTAAGTTGTGATCAGTAAAAAACTTTGTTGCAAGCCGCTTCTTGAAGTACAGAGAGCTTCCTAAGTCCAGAAAAAACGCAGTCTTTGTTGTCTCTGCTTTAAAAAGACAGCACCTCTATATTATAACTCTCTAAAATAAACGGTGCCATAATGGCAGCCGTCCCAGAATCGACTACTCTATGACCCTGTTCCGTCTCGATTCAATCCTCTCTGAGGATTTCCCTCGGGACTCAAACCAGGGTCCCCTTCGAGCCTCTGAGCTCCCTACTTTTCCTGAAGCGGGGATTGAGGGGGATCCGATGATCCCTCACACCCTGGGATGGCAGTCTTGTGCGGAGCCCCTAAACACAGGACTGGTTGCCCTGCTGTTGCCACCGGAAGTCCCTGCCGTCGCCCCTGGAAATCACTGGGGCACGCCGCATTGATTTTAATGGAGGTCACTCCTCTGTGAATATTCAAAACTGTGGACCTCAAGTCTGCAAGATAGATAAAACAGTTGTGTGGCCATAGTAATTTAAATACATGATCTATCACTGAACTGATGAATAATATGTTTGCATCCCATACGTAAGTGAATATGGCTCCAGGCGAATAACCCTGCAACACTTTTTTAAAAAAAGCAATATGTACATTAAAAATGGATGTACTGCATGAACTGGAAATCTTTTCTAGATTTGTAAAATGATCAGTTCAGTCATAAGCAAGTATCAATTTGAGTTCCTGCAGTAATACTGCTATTTCTAGCTGTTAATGATAACCTTGTGGGATTTGAGAATAATTAACAGTACAGTTGGCCCTCCATTTTCCTGGGGATTCATTCCAGACTCCCTCGTGAAAATGGAGACTCACCAATATTCAAGCCCCATAGGCTTGAATAGGACGTGTGCCCACTGGGGCACGCCGCATTGATTTTAAAGGAGGTCACCCCTCTGTGAATATTCAAAAACTGTGGACCTCAAGTCTGCAAGAATGGAGGGGTGACTGTAATTTCATTGGTCTGCAGACTGCATGCAATTGCAAAAAGGGAAGTGCACCTAAAGACATATATCTGAACTGAATAGATCAATTTTCCAGCAGATGGATGGCATTAGATGCACCCCAGCTATTGCTGATACTTCCGTAGTCCTCATATAGCTTGGCTTAGGAAGATTTTGCTTTACAGGATGAATAATCTTAGCACAGATTTGAACAGGTGCCTTGGGAGCCTCTCCAGTGATTCAGAGGTGTCTGTTAAATCAAAAGCAAAAGAAGACATGGCAGGATACTGGGAATGAGAATGGTGCAAGCAGATACGCTAGAGTAGACTACTGTGTGCGTCTCTTTAATTTCTGACTGTGCCATTTTCTGAGAGAATGTCTGAAGAGCATTTATATCTGTCATTTCAGAACCAGCTTTCTACCTCTTTGCTTGTACTGATCCAAATGTGGCTGGGCACAGTCGCATCATTTGGTCCTGTGACTGGACCCCAGATAGCAAGTATTTTATTACTGGAAGCAGAGACAGAAAGGTAATGTATGCCACAGGCAGCAGGTCTGTTGTGTGCTTCTGCTTCCTGCTGTCCTTGTGATTCCTTGCACTCATCACTTTCCATTGTCCACTGCCCTTTCTCTGTGTCTCAACTGGGGTGGAGCATGAATTGATGGCATAGAGAAAGAAAGGACCATCCTGGTGACCAGAAGTAAGCTCTAGAATTCCTGTCCCCAAGAGGCTAGGCTGGTACCCTCATTGCCTGTGCTCTGCCTTACGGCAAAGACCTTCCTGCTCAGGCAGACATTCTCTTTTTGAGTTTGATGCAATGTATATGTATTATTTTTAAGCTAAATTTTGTAACTGTATTGAATTGGTTTTAACTACTGTTAGCTGCCCTGAGAATTGCAACATGCACACACCCTTGTCCAGGTCCCATGTGCTTGGTACCCACTTAGGTTCATGAACCTGAAGTAATACCGTGGCTGCCCTTGCTGATGATTTAGTACTATATAGTGCCATTAGAATAGAGGCTTTGCTGCAAAAATAGCTGTGCCATTGGTCCCTGCCATCAGGAGTTTAAAGTCTGAGGTTTGGCAACAGAGAGAGAACAGACGGTGGTAAGGGGTGAAAAATGTGATTATAAGATTTGATGAATGCCCATAATTGTGCCTATACATTCTTAAGTTTCATTCTAGAGGGGAATGAAGAAGGGGATGCTAGCCAACAATTGGATTTTTAAAGCCTAGAAGACTAAATGAGTCACTCTGTTACACACACACCCCAAACACACACACACTCATACATGTTATCAAGCCCCAGTTTGCAGCTTATGATTACAGTGACTTTGGCCCCACTGCTAACAGAGAGAACATGAACTTTAGATCTCACCTTCTTTATATACCAATGCCTTTAACAAGCAACTTTTTTACACATGCCCCTCTTCATCTTCCATGCCCTCAGTTATTATCCTTCCTTAAGCCTCCTACAGTTTTCTGCAATATCCTTTCTTTGATGAGGGCAAGCAATCCTGTAAAGATGGGTTTCCAAATAATCCTTATCAGTCAGTCCCTTACTTTTATAACTTTCTTGTACAATAGTAGAATTTACTATGTTTTTGTGACATGATTTGCTTACTGGTCATGGTTTTCACAGAGCCAAAGCGTTTGCAAAATACCACCAGCAGTTATGCTAGTTTTTCTCATGCCCGTAACACTCTCAGAATTGCTATGGGCCAGTGTACAGGATTTCTCCTTTCTCCCAACTTGCAATCTCCTTGAAGGTCCGCAGTTCACTTACCATCAAAGCATGGAAGCTATCATTTAATTACTGCTCACTGTTTCTATGGCTCTAAATCAGCTTTTTGGGTTGTGACTGGCATTTTATTGCCAAAAGGACAGACTTTGAATATTTCTGAATTAGCTATATATAACCTGTAGCCTTACTGACAGATCCAACGATTGTTAGACTGGTGACATTGCTTCCTTTTTGGTGGGTTTCTCTAGCATGTTACAATGCCTAAATTAGTCTTAACCATTTGGGAAACAATGGAAGAGCATTGTATGTGACGCAAGCAGGCAACTAAAAAAAGTGGGGTTTTTTTTGCCTGTGGGTATAGCCAGCAGCTATCTCGTGTACATCATGCCAGTGACGACAGTGAGAGGACTAACTATTTATAGTCAGCCATATCTCTGTGCTAGTCTTCTGTTATATCTTGCGTTTTTAAAGCTGTCTTTTCTTTTATTTAACCATGGAGGAAAATTGCCATGCAGTACCCATGTGAGTTCACAGTACAAAAACAGGGAACCTCTTTGCATCTTAAAGATAACCAAACACACTGTGGAATGGCATAAACTCACTGTGTCAGATGCTATGATATGCTTTTGGGTGTCACAGCACACTGTTGTTTGAACTACTGGAATGGTTGTTCTTTCTGAATGGTGGTTCGTATTAGGAATGCAGGATGCTGCCCTATACTGAATGAGTGCATCTAGCCTAGTTCAGTGGGCCCTTGATATCTGCTAGGCCTTAGTTCCAGACCCCCCCCATGGGTATCAAAATTCGTGGATGCTCAAGTCCCATTAAATACAGTGGCACAGTAAATTGGTGTCTTTAAATAAAATGGCAAAATCAGGGTTTGCTTTTTCAAATGTATACGTTCTTTCAATATTTTCAAACTGTGGATGCTTAAATCCATGGATAAAGAATATGTGGATACAGAGGCATGACTTTACTGTCAGCAGTGACTGGCAGTGTCTGTCCTGTTTTTCAGGGAAGATTCTTTCCTAGCCCTTCCTAAATCCCTTTTCAGGGATCTTGCATCCCAACTACTAACCAGACTTGATGCTGCTTGGCTTCAGAAATCGAGACAAGAACAAGTATTGGCTTACTTTGTTCCCAAGTCATTAAAACTGTAGTTACCACCAGTCCTTCCCTTCCGTATCAGAGAATTTGCAGAGAATTGGGGAAGGAAAGTTATTTTTCTTTGTGCTGCTCCTTTGTAGAAAGTACGAGAAATGCTTTGCCACCAGGAAGAGAGTGAATTCTCCCCTCCTGTCCTCCTTTGTTGCAAAAAAAGTGAAGTAATTTTTGTCTATAACCGTGACTTGAGCTTGAAGCAGATGAATGACTTGCTCCCTGTATGAAATTATACCAGTGTTCTATGTGTAAATGTTCTGATACAACTGTTGGATTATTTATATTATTAGTTTTGATTTAAATTATGCTATATGCCCAAGGATTCAGCGTGGCTAACTTCATTTGAATATTATATATTCGTTTATCAGAGGTCTCACAGTAAACCTGGATTTGATATTACGGTAACTAACTAACTAAATAAGCAAGCTAGCTAGCTGTGTGGATGGCAGGGGAGAAAGCCAGGACTTTATAACATTTCACCCTATTCACTTGAGAGAAATAAAGTGTTCTAGTAGTCAGAACTTTGAACTGGGACTTGAGAGAACTATGAAACCTACTGGTCAATGAAATTCATTGGGTGATTTTGAACCAGTCACTCTGTCTCAGCTTGACCTACTTTACTGAATTGTGCTGATGATAAAAGTGATGAAGAGGCAAGCCATGTGTGCCATCTTGAGTTCCCTAGAATAAAAATGGCACATAAATATAGCAAATGACCTTAACTCTCATACATGGAGGGCAGTTAGTTTCTCACAGCATGTGTGGGTGGACAGGTGCATTGTACAGAGGTAACATCTTAGCTGTTTCAGGCTTGTGATCTTCCTTAGATCTCTCTGTTTCACAGAGCTGTGAAAACAATTGTGACTTGTTTGTGCCTTTCAAATAGGTCATGATTTGGGGTGAATGTTGCTCAGCAGAGGAGAATAAAGAGAATGTCACGGGAGTGATACAACTCTGTTCAGCCGTCCTGGATGTTGGGGATTCTGTCACTGCTGTGAGTGCTAGTCATGTGCTTACTCCTGATGGGAGGTATGTCACTGTGGCATTTCTACAAGCAAGTGTATTTTTCAATTACTTATGATACTGTTTACCTTCCTAAAACAAAGCCACTCTGTGACAATCCTTTTTCTGGAATAAAAATGAATTGCCACCCTGGAAACTCCCCAGGAGTGGAAATAGGCAATAGAGTTTTCAAATAGGTTACAGGCCTGCTATGCCATCACAAAATACCTTTACTTCAAAACCAGAAGTTGATTTCTACCCATTTCCTGTTTTTGTTTTGTAGGGACTTTTTTGGCCATTCCTGTGGCCTCTCAAACATCCAGGGAAGAAACCTGGTCCCCATCAAATTGGTTCATCGCTTGCACTAGTGGTTGCATTTTTACTCTGTCTTTTCACAGTGTGTTCCCTACAGCAAGGTTTTATTTTTACCTTCACTTAGTGTGCCCTTGCTTGTCTTTCCTCAGCCCAAATTCAATTTAACAGTTGACAAACATGGCAATGTGTTGTGTCATTTTTTTCCTTTTATGAAATGTTGTGTCATTTTTTACCAGGATTACCTGCATTAGCAGAAGCCATTAGTTAAACCTTAAAAGTTTGAGATGAGTGGGTGGCATGCATCAGTCATGATAGGATTATTCAAATCAAGAGCCAATGTGGTGTACTGCAGTGATATCCAAAATGATGCTTTGTTGACTGGTCCTGGTCAGTGAGCCTTTGGCTGCTGGTCTGCAGCCTGTTTCCAGGAAAGAAAGAAACTCCCTGGCACATTGGAAAAACAGTATACCACTACATAACATCAGATAGCTGAAGAAGAATTTCTTCAGTGTCTTCTATCTGTTTTCCTAATAGCTGCATGGCACTTGAGTTAGAGTGCCTGTAAGTCCAATAATATTTTATGCCTGAAAATGGAATGCTGGGGGTTGAGGCTTAATATGCTATTTATATGCCATATGTGGAAGTGGAGCTGGTGTCAAGTTTACAACTGTGTGTGTGTATACAATCTTTCTAGTTCTTTAATACTTAGCATATCCCATTGTGGTGACAAACTTTCCCTTTGCACATGACCAGCCTTGATTTGAATAATCCTGTCTTGATTGATGGCATCCTACCACCACTACCTATCAACCCCTTAAGGTTTAACTAGACATAATTGGGATCGGATGGCTGATGCTAATGCATGCATTCCTGGTAACGTCTCATAAAAGAAAGAAAAAATACAATGTGTTGTTATGTTTGTCAACCTTTTTTGGTCATTCTTTCCAGTGTGGGGAAGATATGGTTTGGAAGGTTCCCACTATCCCATCACGTCTAAAGACCTGCATCTTTGGCTGTCTCATCAATCTTCATAAGACACTTTTTCCAATACTGTCCAGCCCTTCATATCCTCTGTTTTTTAAAGTTTGCAGTGTCCCAGAGATGCATTTCCATGACTTTTGTTATTGTTATTTGTTTAAATGGTTTTATTAATCTTGTCAAAACTTGGCTGTGTTTAAGCAGATATAGATTCTAAAAAGTGGACAAATTGAGGGAAAGAACCATTTTAGCCACATCAGGAGAAGAGAGAATATGTGTCTTGTGCTTACAAGTGGGACATGTGCCTGGAAAATATATTCTTTAACAACCATATTGGCAGATGTACACCTTTACAACACATTAAATCTTTGAATTATGCAGATGACTAGAGTGTTCTTTGGCATTGGCTGTTACAGAACATTTCATGTGGCTCTTGTTTTGTGTTAAGTTGCATGTTCTCATTAGAATTGGAAATGGGGGTTAAGATGTATATATAACATGATACAAAAGTTACCTGTGTATGACTGAATAATTGGCTTGCATAAATAATTGATAGAACTGTCCTTTTTTGGTAGCTACATCATTGCAATAGGAACAGAGTGTGGGAAAATTCACTTGTACAAATGGAAACCAGGTGACAATGACAAGCTGCCACTGTCTGACTGGACCAAATGTGCTGAGACAGATAACAGGTAATCTACCACAAAGTTCTTAGGTTCTACTATAAGCAAAGTCTCGACTGCATGGATGCCTTGGCATGTTGGCTCTGTTGAGATTATTTTATTCATTCTGTGGAACTTTTTGTCACTCTTAGAAGGGTGCCTTAGAGCTGCATTTTCAGAATGATGTGAGAGTTGTGTGTTGTCTAGGAGTGTGAGTTGGAAAGGCTAGTTTAATTTCTTCTCCCATGAATAAGTGTTGAGTTGCTTCCACTAGCATCTCATCCACCCACATGCAATATGGAAATAAAAAATATTTACTCACCTTAAAGGGTGGTTGCAAAGATTGCTTTGAACCTTCAAATGTATTACATGAATGCCAAATATTGTAGTCACATATGGTGATAGGGTGACAGTATCCAATACTGTGTTTGTGCAAGGGGAATTCCTCACCCACTGCAGTCTACAGAACCCTTTTCCCAAGAAATGACCATATATGTGGGCAGGAGAGGATGGAATGGGGAATCAGGGAATAAGTTGAAGACAGCTTGTATGAGCAAAATATGGTCACAGTCCTATTTCTTTCTCTGTTTCTCTGGCTGTTCTGTTCTTTCTTCTTCTTCATGTTTCTTGTGGATCTCTGGACCATTCAACTTTCCTCAGAAAAAGCACTTGGGTCTTGAAAAGTAGGGGCCAAGATACTATAGCAGCAGAATCAGCATAGGAGGTGATCCAGGGAGCAAGCAGAGTATTGTTGTTTGGATGCCTCTGTTGCTGGCAGTTGCTATGAGCTTTTGCCTCCTCTTGTTTCCAAATAACACTTCACTGCAGCAAACTTCAGGCCACAACACAATTGCTCATCTAGAGGGCAAGCAAATACGTCAAATCTCATTGTTAAAAGGTTGCCGGGGGGGTGGGGGGTGGTTTCAGTTCAGATCTTGTTGGAATTTTTCTGCTTCAGTCCAGATATGAGAATACTGAATTGTATTTGTGATAATGTGATTAAGATCATTACAAATTCTTTATTGTATCATTGGTCCAGTAATGTGGTCCAATATCATAATGGTTGCATTTGTGGTACTGCATAGTCATAGCCTGTGGCTTTGGGGTCACAGTTGCTCTACAATTGGAAGAATAGTTAGGTAAGGCTTCCTAGACTATTTGTCATCACAGTTTGGTCTACAGTAGGCAGTAGAGCCGCAGTGGCAAATGGCCTTCATTCTGCCTGGTGCTCTTCTCAGCTATGGAAGAGGGCAAGAATATTAATTAAGCTTAGCCTTTATATGGCTCCGCGAGGAGTCTAAGGCTCTTCACATGACATGACCTTATTGTAATTATTCTAACAACCTTATGAAATAGATCACCTACTCTGTATAGCAAATATTGGCTTGGGGTGAGGGAGGTAGAAAAGAAGAATGACAACAGTTGGCTTGGCTCACATAAGACCATTAAGTTCATGAATTTATGGCACTGGGATCTAACTCTCACACCAGTGAGAGAAGTGTACACCAGTTATATAAAATTCTTCACATGTTGACCTTGTGTAGTCATAGTTATTACTTGTTTGTGCTAGCCCATATGCCTGCATGTTGCCTTTTTTCGAAGGCCTATCTTTCTTTGGAATTAGTAGCCTGAATTCAGTTCGATGTTAGAGACTTTGAAAGAAAAATGGAACTAAGATTTATTTTGGCCCAGTAGTTATAGCATTTAGGCACAGGGGCATGGTAGTGGGGGCCATGGGCCACCGCTACTATGCTTCCTGTGACAACAAAAATCGATACTTTTTGTTGTAAAAACAAGTTGTGTTACAAGACTAAAAGCTGTCTTGGCTGTCTTGCAGAAGTGTTGTTTTTACCAGAAACTAGGTGTGGAGATGTGCTTACATACATTGAGTACAAAGCTAATAATCCCTCATGTATTTCATGGTAGCGTACTTGGCTGCAGTGGCATTGTTGGAGGAATTATGCATTGCATTCCCCAGTCTCTCCTTATATAGATAGAGACTTCCCTCTTTCTTTCTCATTCTGTCTTATCATGTGACTCTTCTCACTCTTGGAGGCAGTTTAACAACTCTCTCCCAAGATTCTAAACTGCTTCAAGCAGTCAGTTGTAGCTTTCTTCCTGCTATCTAAAATATGATGAGATTGATCTTTCTTTACCCAAACCATCATTGGTTAGATTAGGTTTTAGTTATTTTGTGTAAATATTTATTAAAGCCATTATTGTTTGTTTTTAAACTACAACCTGCATGTTTGTTGTTTTTTCTGAGTTAGT
The DNA here is from genome assembly GCA_026167975.1 of Phrynosoma blainvillii. Lineage (NCBI taxonomy): Eukaryota > Metazoa > Chordata > Lepidosauria > Squamata > Phrynosomatidae > Phrynosoma > Phrynosoma blainvillii. The sequence continues at coordinate 135,543,941 of JANUYF010000004.1, read as the reverse complement.
CTTTATTCTTTAGGAAAGCATATTAAAACATAGTCTGACCCACACTTCTGCTGCACTGCTAGTAAAAGCTAGACTCTGACAGGTTTGACTTTCATACTTGCTTATTTTTGTTTGCCTTTAAAAGGGTTAACACCCTAGGAAACTAAAATTGCACCCCACATTTGTGAGTTATGGGTCCAGTGGGGACATAATTTATTTTATTTTTAAACTGCTTCTCCTGAAGATATTGACTTCAAGAAAAAAAAATTCTACTCAAACAATAGAGAATGGCTTCAACTAATCCTAATCCAACAATGATTACTGATATTTTAACTGGAATAAATGATAAAATGTGGTCATGGAAAATGCAAATGTACCTGACTACAATGGGACTATTTAAAACAATAAATGGGCAGAGACCCACAGAAACAGGAATACTTGAACAGCAGTTTGATGAGAATGCAGGAAAAGCAGCAGCTTATATTTCATTGTCTGTAGATCCCAGCATTGCATATCATATGCAAGGTTTAACTCAAGGGTCGGCAACCTGTCCCTTTTAAGGGCCGAGGGACTTCAGCTCCCAGAATCCCAGGTGCTATTGGCCAACATGGGACTATTGGCCAACATGGCTGAGGCTTCTGGGAGCTGAAGTCCCTTGGCCCTTAAAAGGGACAGGTTGCCTACCCCTGGTTTAACTGATGCAAAACAACTACAGGAAGTATTTAATTCTCCAAGTACTTCTAATCAACCAGCTCTCATGATCAAACTTGTTAACACCTAGTTGAATCCCCTCAGTTTTTAAATCAACATATTAATGGCTTTATGACAACTTTGTCTGGAATTACAGCAGCTGGAGAATCTTTTCTAGAACATGCAAACTGTTTTTGGCAAGTTTTCCAAAATATTACTGTCCAATAACTAATGCTTTACAAATTAAAGTAGATGTTTCTTTACAAGATGCTATTGTTCAAATTGTTGAATTTCAAAATAGGCAAAACTTGGTGGAGACAATTATAATGCAGAAACAACAGACAGAGAATTTGCTGCAGAGGATTCCTTTTCTCCTAAATCAAATACAAGCAATGTTAACAAGTCAAAGCCAAGAGCTGAACTACAATAGCTGCAAAGCCAAGGACTGAATACCAAAAGCAAAAGCAATTTTAACAAAGAAGTTTTTAATCCTAAACAGAATTCTTCCAGTCATGTTGATATTGGTTTAATTCAACAACAGTTATTTCAAATTGCTAGAGATAAATATAAAACCCAAGTTTTTATTATAGTGGAGCAAGTGTGCATTAACAGCAAAGAATGGTTTGTTGAGTTTGATGCAAATGTAACTTCCTGTCTATCTGGCTAATGGTCAAGAAGTTTTTGCACAAGGAAAAGGGACTGTTATTTTGCAAACAAAATTTGGTCCCAACAGAATAGGAACCTTACAAACCCCTGATGTTTACTATGTACCAAATTTGCAAGCATCCTTTTACAGTGTGCAAACTACAACACCAAGAGGCAACCATGTCAATTTCAGAAAGCAAACCTGTTTTGGTTTTCATGATAAAAATTTGATTTTTAGAGCAGACTTAGGATCTCATGGATGCTATCAGATGCAAATTTTGCATTCATCTGTAACAGTGTGACCAGATGTAATCAAAGAGACTTTTCAACTTTATGGCATTGCAGATTTGCTCATTGAAGTGCTGAAAATATTAAGAAGCTGGCAAATCAAGAGCTTGCAAGATAAATTCAAAGCATGCTCTAACAATGAAAAATGTGTAGAATGCTTGAAAGCAAAAGCTACAAGAGCTTCACATCCTCCAGTTACTGTGAGACAATCCAACAAGGCATTGGATCTTTTATAGGCTCATCTTTCTGGACCAATGAGTAATTCTTATTTTATGACTATTATTGATGATTTCAGCAGATACACATATACTTACATTCTCAGAGAGAAGAGTCAAGCATTTCAAAAATTCAAAGAGTACTTTAATCGAGTCTAACAAATCTGGCTACAAACCAAAGACCCTGCGCACAGACAATGGCACTGAATTTGTCAATGCTGAATTTGATGAATTTTTGAAAGAACATGGCACTGAGTATCAGACTGCACAGGTTTATTCTCCGGGACAAAATGGTGTGGCAGAGAGAATGAACAGAACTCTCAAGGAGATGGCAGTCACTATGCTTTTGGAAGCTAATATGGTCTGAAGTCATCGTGACTGTAACATACCTGTGTAACTAATTGCCAACCAAATCCAAAGATGTAACCCCATTCCAGTTATGGCATGGAATTAAGCCAAAATTAAACCATCTGAAGGTTTTTGGAAGCAAAGCATTTACTTATATTCCGAAGCAGAAAAGAGGTAAACTTGACTGCAGAAGTGAAGAGGGAATTTTTGTTGGTTATGCTAGAAATGGTTATAGAATTCTAAATCCAGATAGATGCACAATCAAATTAACAAGTGCTGTTTATATTGATGAAAGACCACAGCCCAAATCTAATTTAAACCAAGATGTCTATTCAGATTTATTTACAGTAGAAGACTCCCCTCAGCAACCAAAACATGTAGAATACTTTCGTCTTCCAAAGGTCTTGCATCCAGAAGGGGCGACACCTGCAGTGCACTAGCCTAATGATGAGGAACCAGATGGCTCACACGAAGCAGAGCCAGGTATCCAAATCCAGGTGAGAAGGTTGGAACACTCCAATAAACGTGTACCGCCTGACAGATTTTCTTATCAAGCCACAGAGGAAAGAATTCCCAAACCCTCTGATTGGAAGAAGATCAAAGGAATTCCAAAGTCAGATTTTGAGAAGTGGGTGCAAACTGCTAGTGAGGAAATGCAATCTTTATATAAAAACAGGACATGGACTTTGTCAGAATTGCCAGAAGGAAAAAGGGCAGTTGGTTGTAGATGGGTCTTTACCACAAAGCTAGATGCAGAAGGGAAGATTCAAAGATACAAAGCAAGACTTATTGCTAAAGATTATATTCAGAAGTATGGTGAGGACTACAACAAAACATTTGCTGGAGTAGTCACACACACAACCATCAGAACTCTCCTAGATGTTGCAGCTTACAAAAATGAATGTTCAACATCTGGACATTGTCACAGCTTTTCTATATGGCAATCTCACTGAACAACTTTATATGGAACAACCTCCAGGATTCCAAATATCTGGAAAGGAATATCTTGTATGCAAGTTACAAAAGAGCATTTATGGTTTAAAGCAAGCCACCAGAACATGGAGTGAGAAACTGAGCCAGTTTCTTATCAAGGAGGGTTCACTCCAGGCACTGTTGACAAATCTGTATACAAGAAATTCAGGAATTATAAATGGACTTATATCATAAGTTATCTAATCCTGTGTACTGAGGACAAATCAGATAGTAAATAGATTATCCATAATCTCAAGAAAGAAATTGATATAAAGAATTTGGGAGATATCTCACATTATCTTGGAGTGCAACTATAAAGAGGCAGTTATGGTAGTTTCTTCCTGAATCAAAAGCAGAAGGTACTGGATCCTCTCGACTGTCTTGGTCTGAAAGACACAAATGCTATGCTAACTTCAATGGAAGTAGGATTCTTAAAGGACATTAAGAAATCCAAACCTTTGCAAAATGGAGACAAGTATAGAACTGCAGTTGGAAAACTCCTATACATTGCTGATTTCACCAGACCTGACATAGAAAATACTGTTGGCTTCTTATGCAGAATGGTCAACTCTCCTACTGAAAAAGATTTCATTGCAGTAAAGAAAGTTGCCAGATACTTAAAAGGAACAGCAGATAACAAACTGATGCTACCAGCCTGTAAACAACTACAGCTAATCACTTATGCAGACGCAGATTGGGACGCAGATCTGGCAGACAGAAAGTCAACCACCAGAAATCTGATCTTCCATGGTGGAGGAGCTGTACATTGAACAAGTAAGAAGCTATCTACAATTACAGATTCTTCTACTGGAGCTGAGTGTGTTTCAGCAAAAGAAGCATGTGATGAAATCAAATGGCTACACAACTTACTCCTGGACTTTGGGAATAAAGAACCCAAACCAACAGTTTTGATGCAAGACGATCAGAGTTGCATCAAGATAGAGTGAAAAGCCACTCAAGAAGAACATTGACATTGCATTTCACAAGGTGAGAGAAATGTGTCAGAGTGGACTTGTCCAATTGGAATACTGCAACACTGAGGTGATGATTGCAGACATCCTCACTAAACCTCTACCAAAAGATTGAATGTAATGCATAATTCTTCCAACAGGCACCCTCTCTCCCCACAGTGCCAGAGGGCAGCTTTGGCTTGAGCACCATTGAGAGTTGCCCACCACTGATACAGAGTGCTAACGTTTCCCCATTTCTCCAAATCTTGGTTCCCACATGCACAGCTGTCTTATATGACCAGTTGCAAGTGTAATTTGGACTCTCATAGATACAGTACCATGCAAAGAATTTACATATTTCCTTTGATGCTCTAATTTTTTTTATAGGACAGCTGTTCAGCTTAGTCTTCAGGTGCAGAGACATAAAGCAAATAGGAACCAGACCTTAACTTTAAAGGCTTGATTGGATAGAGACAGAGATTTTAAAATGCTAAAATCCAGAGGGTTTGTACAATAGAGGCATAACCAGGGTGATTTTAAGTTCTGTGGCTTTTGAGTTCTGGCTTATAATTGCAGTTGTAAAGGACCTGAGAGACCTTAAATGTTTGCATTTCTTCCTATGCCATTAACTTTTCCATTCATCTCAATTGGCCCACAGGGTATATGAGTGTACCAGCAGCATCTGTTCTTCCTTCATGTGATTTGCCTGGCTCCTCATACAGCCCTCCCCCAAGTAGAGTGTCCATTGGGGCATCTATCCTTGGCACAGTAACTAGCCTTTACATAGTTCCATTTGTGTAGCCTGACTTCTGCTCATAACTGCTCCACACAGAGTCTGGTTTATTGAACAGGTAGTACCTTCTATAGAAGATTTATGATGCAGACTGTAAATTATAGCTGCCTAATTCTTGCACACAATTTCCAGCTCTGGAGCATGCTGGAAGAGATTGAATTAGACCTAATATTTGCTTTTCATTTTCAAAGCACACGGGGGAAATTTGGAAATTAGATGATGATTATCTTTTCCCACAACTTTCTGCTTGCCATTGTCTGTACACTTAGACTTTATCCTAATTTGCATGCAATGAGAGACCGTTCATTGGAGGCATTTTCATAGGTTTGTACATGGATCACCTCCTTCCTCGTTCATTTTCAGTAATCATGGTTTGCTATGGCATCTGAATTGGAATCATGCTGTTAGAATCTTGCCTTCAAACAACATTTTAAAATTACTTCAAACTATGTTTATAAACTACCAGTAAAGGTATACAGCTTTGCAAAAGTTTATTTATATTTACCCTACCCAGTGCTTTTTCTCTTTGTTCTTTCTTTCCCTGTCCGCACATTCTTTTTCTTATTTGCTGATGTTTCTCTCTTTCTGATTCTCATACAACTTTTCCCTCTGTTTCCATTCCTGCCCATCTTTTTCAGGAAGCAAGACCTCCCCTTCCTTCCCCCCCCCCCCTCAACTGTTGGAAAGATTGGGAGGCCCTGCAAAGTGAAAGATCAAGTGAAGAAACCTGTTCTAGAGGCCTGCTGGAGAAATGAATAAACCAGATGTACTTTATTCTGATGTGGGAAAGTTAGGGATTTTATCTAGGGATTAAAGGTGGTACTGCAAGGCACAAACAGAGTTGATTAACTAAAATTAATACATTCTTTTAAAAACAAAATAACCTTAAGGTGCACATCACTGGGTTCCCATAATAGGGGTGTCCAGGTTTCACAGTCTTGTAGGTATGGTGGGCACACATATTATCTGTTTTATTATTATAGATTGTACCAGTGTGGATGTCAGGGGTAAACTATGGGCCTTTGCAGACTGCCAGAAATAGTGCAAATTGAGTCCACTTTAAGGGTTAAGGTTAGTGCTAGGGAATCATGGGAATTGTTTTTTCCCCCCCTGAGACATTGAGCCTTCTCTGTCAGAAAGCTCTGGTGCCACAATAAGCTACAGTCCCCATGATTCCTAACCCTAACCCTAACCCTTAAAGTGGACTCAATTTGCACTATTTCTGGCAGTCTGCAAAGGCCCTAAGTTTCCTGAAAACCAGAATGGAAGAAGGTAACCTATGACTGGGATCTTTGAGAGCACAGGAGTCCTTAGGGGCATCTCTTATCACTGAACCATAGTTTGGGTTACATCTGAATATAGCCTTCACTTTGAATGTACAGATTCTCTGACTCATCTTTTAAATGTTCTAATGGAAACAATTCCTTGCTTTCTGTTAGCTGTATCATTTCATAATAGTGATGTTTGACCTGAAATTACAGTGAAAATAAGTAGATTGCAGTTTGAATTATTGATGGGACGAAGTGAAGAAATGTCACTTGAACTGGTAATAGCTCTGGCGTCTTTAATATCTACAGGCAGTGACAACTTTAGCTTTCTCCAAGCTGGCAGTACTGAAAAGGAATGCACTAATTAGATAAATGCTGACGTTTTGAATTGACAAAGTCCAGCTGAGTTTGACATTTTGCAGTTGTGAGGGATGAATTGGGTTTCCTTCCGCTAATAACTTCTGTCTTTGTTGCAGCCAAAGCCACACTCTTGTTGTCAAGCAGCTGTGCTGGAGAAAATGCGTGGGCAGAGCTGGGCAGGACGCAGCAGCAGAGAGCACAGAGTGGCTCCAGCTGGCCAGCGGTGGGGCTGACTGTTGTGTCAAGATCTTCAATATTAACAGAGGCGAGCTTTAAACATTACTTTTTGGGCCACATAGGCTGACTTCTTGACATGTCTGAATATCCTCCATTTCCTAAACTGATTTATTTTTTTAAAAAAGCAGTTCTCTTCTTTTTTTCTTCTTTTGTAGTTAAAGCTGTAGCAACTGACACATGTCTAAATTCAGCTTATTTATTAAAGTGGTTTGAAGAAATATTATGTGTCTTAAAGGATTTCATGCAAACAAGCTACCCCTTGTGTGCTTCACTAATGACTTTCTTTGTAGTAAGTCCCCGTAGCTTGAAAACAATGCTTTTGTTGAGATGCTGGTCTATCAAGAAATGAAGTGGGTGGCATGGAAGAACTGCACTGGGAAGAAGACAACTGCTTTCTCTTACTTCCTTTCCTATTACTATATTATTTTCCTAGACATTCAGCATATCAGGTTGGGTTACTACATACTGGAACAAAGCCTGGGGCATTATCTTTGCCTGGGTTCTGCTGTTGTGGAGGTTTAGTTGAAATGAATTTTGAAATACAACTGACCTTCCACATCCGTGGATTCCGCATCCACAGATTCAACCATCCACAGGTTGAAAATGTTTTTTTTTTTTAAATCCAAAGAGCAAATATTGATTTTGCTGTTATTGTTGTTGTTGTTAACTGCCTTCAGGTTGACTTCAACTCATGGTGACCCTATGAATGAATCATCTCCAAGACCCACTCTAGACTTTTGCGAGGGATATTAAATAGTGCAGGGGAAGCTGTGAGCTATTCAAAAGGCAAATGCTTGTGCTGGAGCCTTCCAAGAGAGGCAGTCACACTTTCTTGTGGCTACAAAAGTGCAGCCAGGAGAGACTGAACAGGTCAGGGGCCTCAAAAACAGATTGAGTGGGACATATGTTCCCCAAGGTAGTTTGGCAGTGGGGATTATTCTGTCATCTCACATTCCTATGGCATCACAGAAGGGTTCCTGAGATCACTATAACGCTTCAACGTGAACCTTGATGAAACTGTGCAGGTCAGGATCTGTTCAGTGTCTTTACTGGACAGATTAAGGACTTTTTTAAAAAACAACTCAAGTGCCAGTGTCATTCCTCTTAGTATAAAAGCAACAACAATGTTACAATGTTGAGTAATGAAAAATCTCTCCTTCCTTCAACTTATTACAGAAGGTGAAGATTCTTTTCTTTTGGACATGTTGGGCATTTTAAAGTTTTAAAAATGAAAAGTAATGCATTAAAAAACGCACTCTTAATGAATAATAGAAAGCATTAATTTAAAAATGCCAGATAACAACAGCTTGCATTCGTAATCTAGAGTTAATGGATCTGTAACTGCTCTGTATTCAGTAAGATTATGTAGTCTTAGTGTAAAACTACATAAATGTCCCCCTGAGTCCACCTTAACCGCCAGCAGTCAGATTGGGTAAAGGAGGTCCGTTCAGCTGGTCATCTGATCAAATGACAGTTCCACTTCTTCAGCCAGCTGTTGAGGTTGTGACAAGGACTTGCAACAGGGGCCCTGCTTCTTATTGTCCCAGCCTTTTTGGCTGGCACTAGGGGACTGGAAATGTCAGCTGCCTTCTACCCTGATCAGCCACTCAACCAGACCTCTGCCCAGTCTGACTTAAAATGGACAAGATCAGCTAACAGCAACAATAACAGAATAATGACATTGAGTTATTTTCTGAAGTAATGCTGTTAGCTTGTCCAAGCTCTGCTGTTGAAAACTGCCTCCCTTTCCCCACATGTACAATACCTCAAGTTGCAGCATGGAAGAAAGCCAAACTGTACATTTAATGGGGAAAAAATGAATCAAGGCAGTGTTTTTGTCACTGACTCTTGCCTGTGTGGTTCTGAAGTCTAAGAGCATTTCTAAGAGCCTCTCTATAGATCTTGCTCTCTTTGCCTGTCTTGGGACAGTTTCTATCTAAATCACTACCGATAACTTACTGAAAGCTTCCTGGCTAATTGCTAGTAGGAGAGCAGTCCCTCCCCCCCGGGGAAAGTGAACCCAGTCTATGTTTAGCCCAAAAGCCATGTTTGAATGTGCCAATCTTAAACAAGATTCCTAATCAGATGCCAAGCAGCCAACAGTAGCGTAATTATTATAATAGGATTTGATGTCTAATTCTGTCCTTATTTATACTGAAGCAAATCCAAATGTGTCTTAGGGAGAAGTTTTAGCATAAAGCTGATATTTTAATTGACTCCTTGGCCAATATCGTCCTTGGTAGATATCTGTACTGATTCTGTTGCAGATAATCTGCTTTCAAGAAATTCCTTATCACAAACATGGGTGTGAAGCCATCATTCAGCTGTAGAGACAATCATAAGGTCTTCAGGTCAGTCCCAGAGATCTTTGGTTAAAAGATCTTGAGTAGAGATCTTGAAGAACTGCTTAGAGTAGACAGCACCAGATTTGATTGATCAAAAGACCTGACTACATCAGGATTTGTGCTTGGAGTTTTAAAGTAAAATTGCAGATATTCTTGTATATAACTGTGAGGCTACATCATAGGTACAAACGTCAGGCTGTTTATCATGTTTGTAATGCCAGAACTTAAATTAATCACAATCCTTCAAGACTTTTGTTTTAATATAAGCTCTACATCTTGCTAGGAATTTCCAACCTATTATTCACCTTCTGTATAGGAGCAGTTTTCAAAAATTTTCACCTTTAGGGTTTTCAGATGGGAAGGGCCTGTGTGTGTATTGTGAGAGGGTATTTCCAAGGTTGTGCTAACCAACAAGATTTTTCCCAACAAGATTTTTTCTGTAAGAACAGACAGTGAAGGAGTGGGGAAGGGGAAACAGACACATTTCAATCTGTGAATGGAAACCATAGCTTGAAGAGTGCCAGTTGTCCTTTGCAAGAATCAATTCAGTGTGTGAAAACAGAACAAAATGGCCCCAGCGAGCAGAGAAAATGGGTGAGTAGCTTCTGTTGTAAATGTGCACTGGCACAAGAGCATATTTTAGCTTATACATAATTTAAGCATGCATCTTTTTAAAGGGTTGCTTTGACTGTCTTGTCTAGAAATCAGAGCTCAGATTAATCTCCCCATCTTGCTCTCCCCCACCCCACTCTAAATGACCATATATTGTATTTGCATTATCTCAACAAGACCTAACCCCACCTTGACCTCTAAGAGATGCTGCTTTTTCTGCTGTTCGGAATGAAGTTCTAAACATGGATAGCATTTATAGTTTCAAGAACCTGGTAGTTGAGGTCATAGTTTCTCATAGGACGTTGCCACAGAACATCAGGCACTTTGCAAGAGAACAGCAAAAATCCATTTGAGAATGGAGAGGTGGGTGTTGGAGCAACAAATGCAAGAAGAAGTTTTGAAAGCAAAATTGATTTTTAAAGCCTCTATTGAGGTCATGACTAATGTCTGAAAATCTAGGTTAGCTTGCTTTGAAACAGCACTCTGCACCCAACATATATTAGGAAAACAACTGGGGATTTTAATGTATGTGTAACACTGCAATCCTGCAGCCATTTATATGGAAATAAGACCCACTAGCTCAGTGGGGATTGCTCTCACATATATGGGCGTGTGGTTGAGCCCAAGGAATTTTAAAGCTTTTTTATTGAACAGAGGTTAGGGAGCTATGAAGTCCTATATGGGTTAGTAGTTATGAAATAATCTAACCTCACTGTTATTATGGAAAGCATGGTGAAATACAAGACATTTTCAAATTTAGATTTACGAGAGGTGGAAGTGTGTGGCCTGTGGACCAGTGCCAGTCTGCAAGCTATTGACTGCTGGTCCATGACAAGTTTCCAGGAAAGAAAGAAAACAGTTATAACCAAGGGATAAGTATGGTACCAGCATATTGTGGGGGGAAAGACCCTGCTGGTCTTGAGAAGATCCACATACACTGCTATGGGAGATACATGTACACAGTCAATACAATTTCATCTCCACATCTTAGTGTTCATAAGGGTCCTGTTGAATATGATAAATGTGTCTGAGATGTGCATGAGAACGTGTGTCACCATCCAAGGCCCTTGTTGGTAAGCCTTTTATTTCATTACAGCTGTTGATTATTCCAGTGTAATTTTATCAAAGAACAAGGCAATGTGCAGAGATACATTTTAAAATAACCCATAGGGGATTACACAATTTCTTAAATTATTTGATCAATATTATGATTTATGCCTATTGTTTGAACATATTGGCTTTCTGACTCTTACAATGCACAATTCTGTTGTGTATTTTACTTATATATATAAAAAATATTTCTAAAGTAACCGTTGCACAACAGATGAACATATTCTTTTAAATCAGATTTAACTGATTTTGAAAAGGTTTTTAAAAGCCAAACAATCAAAACAATCCCAAATGCCAACACCAGCCTAACTTTCCATGGGAAGGACTTCTACAACCAAGGGACTCCTACAGTGAAAGCCCCCCATATGCAGTGAAATTACTTGTATTAGATATTAAAACAAAGATGACCATATAATTAGACCAGCCCTCTAAAGCTGAAACAGTGCAGAGATTTCTCCCTCTGACTTTTTCTCTCTATGTAAAAGATAATTTTCAGTTGTGACAAGATATTTGAAGCTCTACCATCAGTGCAACATGAAGCGTTATTTGAGGGGTGTTCCAGGACACACATGAGCATTAACTTCATTGTTCCTATAGTGTAAAGAGGATCCATCGGATAGCTCCATTCAACAGCATACCTTATTTTATCTAACAAGTGTTCGTTTGTGGTGGTGTATTATTCAATAGATAGTCTGAAATATGGCAGTGGAGGTAGAAAGTTCTTTATCAAATTGTGCTTGAAGTTCCTCCTGCTCCTCAGATGGAATAAATTAGTGGATGCAATTTTGCAAGTCTAGTTATGAGAGAAACAGAGACCCACCAAGTAGCAGTTAATTAGGTTTTCTCTATTTTATTAATAAAACAGATTTTTGCAACAATTTATTAAAAATTGGTTTTCATGCAGTATAAGGGGTATACAAGAAATTCTCCATGTACTTTCTTTTTCTCCTTCTCTTGCTTTTTTTAAAAATAATTCTGACAATTACAGTCTAGGTTAAAGCTTTTGTGCACTAACTTGGTTGGAAAAAGCCACTGGGGCACAGCCTCCTCATAATTTTTTACAGTACTTTTTTGTTGCCGTATTTAAAAAACAAAACAAAACAGAAACATTAAGTAGCTATAGTCACTTTGTGGGTCTTATTTTCTGCAGGATTTTTTTTTAAAAAAAATGTTGTGGGAGAAACTACAGTTGCATTTGAGACAAAGAATGTACTGCATGATTTAAACCTAAGAAACAGCACACAGTCAGTATTCACAAAGAGTTACAGACACACACTCACCGCCAACAGTCCAATACTTTTGAACTTTTTTTGTTTTTGTTTCCTGCTATGTCGGAATAATATTTTCTACAGAAATGTTTGTGTATACATTATATACAGTATTATTGTCCTTTTTTGAAAAGTAATATTTATTTGTATTAAATAAAGTCCTGATGAAGTTTATTAATAAATTAAGAGAATACTGTCAACGCACACATACACCCACACCCACACCCATCCTCACCCACACACACCAGACAACACCTTCGGTGGTTAGTGCTCAAACAGAGTAATGTGTTCTACTTCCTGCATGGTAGACTTACTCAGTGTCATCCTGACACTTCCAGGTGTCTCCATGACCCCCCAGTGATATGTGTTCAGGGAGACATTCTGTGATGCCCCCAGTGGACTAAGATTTATTAGTAATATAATCAAAGAAAGTGGGATCAGGGACATCAGCAATGACTCAGCTGGCACTTCCTCGCTCTTCATGCAGATACCAAATGCTGCACTGGGGACACTGGTGGGACAGACAATTCTTTCCTGTTGGGTGACTGAGGACAACGCAGGGGTAAATGCCACCCTGCCTCCACCATACCTTATTTCACAAACTTTATTTAATACAAGACTTTAGAAAGGCAGCCAATATTGCCAAAGTTCAACAATCTTGCATGCCAAATTGGCCATGAGTTAAGAGTGGCCAAGGCTGGAGACAGCAGCCCATGGTATTTAAGGAAGCTGAAGGCTGTATGAGAGAAGTAATTCTGTTTCTCTTTTCCCACTGTGATTTCTGGATTCATAGGCTTTGCACAGGGCTTTTTTAACGATAGCCAAAATAATAATAATAATAATAATAAAATCAAAATAAAAAAATCAAACCAAACACGCACACTCCAAACCCAATAACTGAACAGCGTTGGATGAATGTACAACTCTTGGAGGGAAAGTCTCCATCCCACTGCCAGGCCCTGACATTTGCTTCTATGCCTTTCTTATGGTTTCTGCGCCTTAATTGTAGCATGCTGTGGGAATGAGCCAGAGCGTACATGTGTACATTCCTACCTGAGCGGGCCCAGCTCACGCAATTCACAGGCAGACTGTGTGTTGCGGAGCCTCCTCATAGATCAGTACTATGTCAGGTATGAATGCCAGCCTTTCAGAAGCAGCCTCAGAGGTTTGCACTGAAATCCTGTAATGTAGCAAGGCTGGGGGGGAATTCAGCTGTCCTACTCTGCTCAAATGCACAGCTTGGGGCTGTGAGCAAACTGGCCTAGCACTACGCAGCACAGAAGAATTTCACATGATGCAGCATCTCTCAACATGTACATGGCAGTACTGTGTCCAGACTGAAGTGTCTCCACTGAAATTCTCTGTGCCAGGTAGTTGTACAAAGCATGAGTGCCCCTCTGGATCATGCATGCACACAATTTTTAGTTCCCACAGGCATGCGCAGAATCACTAGCACATAAGTAGCACATGCTTGGATCAGACCTTAATGGTAAGTGAGAGAACCTCTTGAACATTGTGTATGAGCTCGCTACTCTCCAATACTAATTCTATTGCTCGGGAAGATTAAATTCTAATTTCTTGGGAGGCAAACCAAAGTAGGAAAAGAAGTAGGAAAAAATAGTCTTGTAGGTTTGTATTTTTTTTTTAAAAAAGTTTAAACCACTTTCCACCTTTCATTTTCCAGATCAAAAAATAAAGGATTTTTCCCCTCTCCATACAGACAAACTTGATTCAGACCATCATATTTTCAACTACCACTGTCATACACGCAAAGATATGAAGCAAAGGTTGTATATATACTGTTGATGCCTCTGCAGCAGTGAAGTGTGGTGTCTATGCCCCCCGTCCCCACCCATCCTCTGTTAAAGTAACTGTACTGCAATTCTGTTATGGTTTAAATCAAACAAACTTGGGGGAAGGGGCCATAATTCATCTTATAACATTAAGACTTCAGTACCCATCCTTATCCTTGAGTACTGTCAGGCCCCTGGGACCCTGCTAAATCCTGTATCATAGTAAGAGGAAGGCATGCCTGCAAAAACATGTTCCTTTACACTCTACCTGGCCATCCACTCTCCCCCTTGAAACACCCTCTATCCCAAGCATGTCTTAAGAGAAAAAGAACTGGGATGAACTCATCTGAATGACACCCAAGAAAAGATTCTCCTCCTCTACGAATGCAGTCCCAAAAATAAAGGTCAGCCCAACCACCTGAATGCAACCTCTGCAAGACAAAATGTATCCATTTCTATTTAGCGCTCTCTGCTGATGGGATTTCTTCCTTTTTTTCTTTTTTGCACAGGATTCCACATTTTCAGTAGCCTTACAAATCCTGTTGACACTTGAGTTGGTTCTTTTTCTTCGTTCTTTGTCAAGTTTATCTTTCCAGCCACCTTGCCTCCAGGAGAAATTTGGGAAGAAAAATGGTTTGGTGACTTTGTAAAGAAATAAAAATGTCCACAAGTAAGGCTACAGCTCAACCTTTGGGTAACCATCTCCACTTTGCATGCTTTCTCACAGCAGTGGAGCTGGTCCTCCCTTGACGATGGCCTTATAACACTAGTTCCTCTGTGATAAGAGTAAGGAGTATGTAGAAGGCAAGAGTTCAATACAAGACGTTATGTCCAGCCATTAAGTATCAAAAGCAGTCCAGGAAGCTCTGAATATCCTCCTACAGGCCAGAAACCATCACGCGAAAAGATGGTGGCACATGTCTGTGCCGTGGACTGGCACTGGGGCTGACGCATGGACTAGCACAACTGGCATCCACCCCTCCTATCGATGGCAAATAGGCATGGTGAAGAATGGGCAGCTGTAAGGAGAGTCGGCGCTGTATGCTGCAAAGACAAAGAGAGAAACAGGAAGGAAATTTAGCTCAAATGTTGACACAGTGTCCTTCACCAATCTGTGTATTTGCCTGCTGACAATCACAAATAAATGTAGTGAGGGCCAAGGGCTGAGAAATGTCTTTCCAAATGAATTCCTGAACAGGCTCTGTTCCTCCATGTTGATTTTCTCTTCTTTCACTCATTTTCAAAGCCAAGATGTATTTACCTGCTGGCCACCCAAGGGTCCAATAAAGTCAGAGGCATTAATACTGGGGCAAAGTAATGTACATAATGATGTTCCACAGAAGCTCCATCATGCTTCAAAATTAGAACTCTAGAGACTGATAGGGCAGTGTTAGCAAGACCCCAAATCAAAGTTTATTTGTTTTTTGCAGTCACTTACCATAAATATGTATGTGTTCGAGTAATTAAAAATGTGCTTAGAAAGTCCAAGAGCATACTGACAGCTGCTAGCTTAAGTCTTATAAGATCTTTTGCATGTAAACAGTATGTTGCTTTAAATGAAAATGCTAAAATGTTGTTTGGGAGCATGTATTGCCAATTTAAAGCTTCCTTTATTCTTGTGGACAGGCAGCAGAAAGAAGCATGGCACTTACTGTTCTGGGGAGTTGATATCTTCTATAAAGTCTTTGTTTGTTCTAGAGGAATCTGTTGTATTCCACTGTGCTTGTGGGTTTTGATCCAGGTGGTTTTTCAATACAGCCTTTTCGCCATCTACATAAAGGAGAACAATCATGACTAAAAGCTGAGAAGCCTGAGGGAAGGCATTTTTCCTAACTGCTTGCATGTAATCAACAGGGGAAGTGTTTTGAGTTTCCTTATCCTGAAGCCAGAGACAGTTATAGTCTGTGCCAGGGTGAGCAACATGGTCCTTCAGTGTGGTTTTGGGCTGCAACTCCCATAAGCCAACCAATGTGACCAATAGTCAGGGATTCTGGGAGGTATAGTCCAAAAATCTGGAGGACACCAAGTTGCCCATCCTAGTTTATGCTCTGATTTTTAATCGGTTCTTTCTTTTTACATCTTATACCTGTTTCGATCTCCAGAATCCATTTTCATATTACTTCCCAAGCTGTGTCAGTCACATAGCCTCCCTGTCCCTTGCCTTGCCTGTTCCCTAGTACCTACTTCCACTCTGCATTTGGCAAACACAAATGTGGTTTGTGTTGAGTGGTGATTTGAACCCTAGTCTCAAAAATCATAGTCCAACACACAAACCATTATACCACACTGGGACTCAATTAACTTTCAGTTACAATTAATTTCAGTTCAGTTACTCATCTAGAGATATACTCTAGATAGGACTAACATTATATTTAGTTCTGTGTATGTATGTGTGTGTACATATGTAATCTCTTAAAAAAGGTTCCTAAAAAGGAAAGCTTGTGTTTCATCAAATGAGTTTTTTGCAGAAAAATTAATTCTTCAATTGCTTTCTTAAAAAATATTTCTACACCTTCCCTTTGAATTGGATTATTAATTTAAATAACATATTATATGACATTTTCATTTTGTTCAGTTTCTCATATCTATGTTCATATATAAAATGCCAAGTTCCAGAACAATACAAACAGCGAAAAAGCAAATAAATACAGACTTGCAATGCTTAAAGACATTAAATGGATTTAAAGTATGAAAATCTCATAATATCAAATGAGGTGAATAACCAATCAAGTTCTTCCACAGCATCTAGGAATTAATGGCTGGCACCTATATTGCAGGTACAGATCTGTAACTTATAGTTACAGATCTCTAATGGATCTGTATTCACGATTGTGGCACTATTGCCACAATTACAAACATCTCCCTCAACTGCCAGCAGCTGCGTTGAGCAATGGAAGTCTGTTCTGCTGGTGATCAAGGCATATGTCAAAGTATGATGTTTCCATTCCCTTCCCACCAGCAATCTGCAGTGCAACATTCAAGCAGGACCCTTGCCACAACTCCTGGTTGAACTGAAGATTGCTGGTGGGAAGAGATCAGAAATGTTATCCTTCTTCACTCACATTGCCAGAAGAACAGACTTCTGTTGCTCAGTGTGGCTGCTGGATGTTAAAGGAGGCTTGGGGAGTTGGTCAGGAGATGAGGCCTAGGCTGCTGCCATGCTGCAGAATTAATGTAGTTTGACACCACTTTAACTGTCATAACTCCATCCTATGGACTCCTGGAATTTATAGCTTATTGGGGCATCAGGGCTCTGACTACATATCTCATAAAACCACAAATCCAGAATCCCATAGTATTAAGCTGTTGCAGTTAAAGTGGTGTCAAACAGCCATTAATTCTGCAGCCATAGACAGACATTCTGATACCTTGGCGATAGTTAGCAATCAGATCTCTAAAAACAAACTTTAAAAACCCAACCATTTTCTTAGAAACTATTGGCAAGCTGAACAGGGTGGTCTTTCTCGGTAAGGATTTTGGCAGGAGTGTTGCCAATTCTGTTCTTTACCCCCTTTCATCAAGCAACTGCTCTATAAAGAGATAGGTAGAGACCCAGTTTCTTGCATGCAGCAGGTGCAAAAATCCACCTAAAAGACAGAACCGCTCCAGGGAACAGCAATGGATTAGCAGTAGCTGCCTGCAATGTGAATAATCCAATGGAGCAGAATAGGAGGCAGAAGCGCTGCCTTCTCCCATGCACTGACAGGCTCACAGCAAGAGAGGAAAAGAAAGGCAAAGTATATATGTGTGCAGGCTATGAGTTGTTTTTATAGAGGCTTCTTTTTTTACTGTTTTGGGAAGAACATCAGTAAAAAAGTGTCCTTATCCTTGATTTCAGTGTCATCAACTATGACAATTCCTAGTCTTGCATACCACCCCCCTCCAGCATGCCACGGGTGCAAAAGAGCTTGACACTCAAAATACTTACTGCTTTTTCCAGAACAACTTTTTTTTAACCATGTCCAATTATGAAACCCTACCAGTGATGCATGGAGGAGGTACAGAAGGCTTCCACTCTATTTCTGAGCCCACCCCCTTGGCCATGTTCAATCTGAAAAATACTTATGTTTGTGGGATGCCAAGAATCAAAGCAACCCAAGACTCTGTTGCTGCATGGAAAAGGAAAGAAGTTTCTCCATGGAACATCACTGTGCCTCCTCTCTCACCTTCTTGCTTTGCAGGAGCTTGGCTCTACTTGGGAGGCAGAGATTGAGGGAATGCCAAATACAGAGCTCAACCTTGCTCTGGGTCTGCACAACTCAGCCATTTCAGGCATGCACAAACACACATGCATTCTTATGCATCCACCAAAAGCCTATGACCTGAAACCACAGTACCAACAGGTAAACAATTCATTTCTGTTTGTTCCCCCCCTCCTTTCCTGTAAGAAAGAGAAAAAAACACAACTGAATTATTCAAGACTGAGAAGTTCTAATTTAGAAATATGCACCGAAATCTTGGTTTTGTACCAAATGCCTCTGACCAAACACAACCTGGTTACATGTCTCTGCTGCCCCTAAAGGGCTGTAAGTAACACCCTTGGTAGCCAGGTAGCACTGCTTCTTGAAATGTTCAGGGTACCTTCTGGTCCCTCAGCTGAGGTGTACGATACACAGGGTGTTATATAAATCATACACTAGCAAGGTATCTCCCCCCCACATCAGTCAGCTACACAGATGTTTGATAACAACCTCCACTTAAAGCACACATAGAACATTTCTAATTAGAAGAAAATGTATTAAATGGGATGCATGTGAGAACCAGTATGGCATTGTGGTTTGAATGTTGGACTGTGACTGTGGAGACTAGGGTTCAATTCCCAGTTCAGCCATGTAAACCCACTGGGTGACCTTGGGGAAGTCATACTTTCTCAGCCTTAGAGGGAGACAAAGGCAAACCACCTCTGAACAAATATTTCCAAGAAACCCGACCATAAGTCAGAAACGACTTGAAGACACACAACAAACAATATGGTGATCGGCTATGGGCCTAAATACCCTAAAGGCACCAGATCTCATCTGTTCTTGGAAGCTGAACAGGGTCAACCCTGACTAGTACTAGGACTGTCAAAGAATACCAGGTACTGCAGGAAGTATTTCAAAGGAAGGTACTGGAAAAAATCACCTCTGAGTGCTCCTTGCCTAAGAACAGTCTACAACATTCACGGAGTCACCATAAATTGACAGGCAACTTGAAGGCACAGACACACACATCATGATGGTCTTGTTTCCTCAGGTGACACTGTATGTAGGCGTTAAAGCCACATTTTGCCACGCAGCACCTTTACCTCAGGAGTAGTCAGATTCTGAAGTAACTTAGCTGGAGCATTCTCTAATACTTTTGAATGACACTGGCCAAGAGACTGCATTCAAACAGATGGAGCATCCCGCTCCTTCCCCTGCATCTCTCTTGTTATTAATGGGGTACAAGGGGCCATCCTCTAGCCCTTTGTGCCTAGTCAACCCCCTCCAGCTGTCAGTGCAGAGGGGAAGGAGCAAGGAGGAAAGTCATGAGGAAGAACCAACTCAGCTCAGAAGGGAAGAACGTTGGAGTGTCTTCACAGATGGACTGTACCTTCCTTTCTCTTCCTCTTGGAGCTCCGTTGGCGGAAATGTATCCCCCCTTCTTCCCTCCCCATTGCTAAGCAGCAACAGCCCTTCTTCAAATTTGAAAGTTGTGTATAGGGAGAAGCTTTGGATGTTGCCCAAAGAGCTACAGAATAGCACCTCGTGCTCTTTCCAAAAGCCATGTTCATCCATATTCATCCAGGGGATTCTGACCTGTGATTTTCAATTCCCTCACATTCTGGCTGGAAACAGAGTGACCTTTTGGTGATATGTTTGACAGGGGTGTGTTTGCTTGGATGCCAGAATTCTGATCAGAATACTTCAGGGCTTCTATATCTGGGACAGCCTTGTATTAAAATCAAAGACCTACATTTTCCTCCCTGAGACTATTTACAGTGGCATTGTCTATTTTAATACATATTCAAAGTAATTTTCCTAAGACTCGTGTCACTGATTACTCCTTTAAAAATGTCTGAACAAACACACTTAAAAATTCTTTTTCATTTGCTCTTCTTGAGTCAAAAACAGGTCAAGAGAATGAGTTAAAAAGCAAAACAAAACAATTTTGGTGACATCCACTGAAAAGACCAGAAGCGATCCAAAGTAAAGGTGGGATAAGTAAATGCACCATCCTGCTTTCCATCCTAAGTGAAAGTCAAGAATAGTAAGAATAGTAAGAACTGATGATGGCTGCATAGCAAATCCTTCATAGCTTGATCCTAAGGTAGTGTTGAGTGAATCTAAGTATCTGGATTTGGAGAGGGTAGGGAGCCAGCCAAAATGTGAGTGAGCAGAACACCTCCATGTTAGATTTGTAAGTATGACTCCATCCATATTTTCCTACTAGCCTAACCTGCTTCACAAAGGTTGCTCGGGAAGTGTTCCTAGATTTCTTCCAAATATAAATTCCCCTGTTTGTTTTAGGACAGGTGAAATGCTTTGTCCTGTCCCACTTCTCACACCAAACCACATGTCCTATCCGTCTTATTGACTTACCCAATTCACAGATCCTGGCATGCAGCAAGAAAAGGCTGTGGGCAATTATGCACCACAATCTCTGGAAACTAACGTGTAGAAAAGACCACTGGGACAAAGATGTGGGCAGAAGGTAGACTAACTTCTGGGTATGACAGAGAGATGAAATTAAGATTTAAGAAAGACTTTCTAACTTTCATATATGTGACTATGAGCATAAACGTCTACACATTAGAGACACCTTTTTGGGCTTCTTGCGTGTCAAAATAGTATTATTATGAACATTAAAGTAATGGCTCCTATTTGACCCTTTCACATGGGGGAGGTAGAGGCATGCATTTGATAAATCAAAATCTTTGCTGAGCCTTTTAATTCTGTACCTTTGTTTTCTGTGAAATTGCGTATACTGAGAATATCGTTGAGCTCCTGATAGTGATTCTGCTTAATATATGTTGTCTTCTCAGGTGTATCCTGCAGCTGCATAGTGACTTCTTCTAAAGCTTTGTCCAGCTGTTTAAAGAAAAGCATTTTTGTTAAAATAATTTTTATTCAAAATTAACTCATAAATATAGAGTTAGACATAAAACCTACATATAGACATACAACAAAATCCCCTTCCCTCCATTAAAAAAACTTCCTGCTTAATCTCTGCTTGGTAATAATATTCTCCTCTCCCTTTAATCTTTTAAATTCCTTTTCTAACTTAAATATTGACCATATTATTAATATTATTCCACAGAAAATAGAAAAGTGTTTTACAAGAGTACTAGAGCACTGGATAGCCATTCTTACAGTCTCTTTAAGGAGAAAAGTCATCCCAATGCACATGTATGCATGGTGTTCCCTCCTAAACATGCATAAAGGTGCATATGCAAAGAAAGGGGTTAAATTCCCATTTACAGGCATGCTGACCTGTATTATGTTTGTATGGTACACATAGACATGCAACTGGAAAGAACTGCCCTGGATCCCACAAATGCACCATACTGTAAAATCCACTGAGGCTGCATCCGCACTGCAGAAGTAATCCAGTTTGACTCCACTTTTACTGACATGGCTCAATGCTATGGGAATTGAAGGCCAACAATACCTGGGTCCAGATTTGGGAACCACTGATTTAGCCCCATTTTTGCTTACTGGTTTCAGAGCAGCCATTATCACACCTCTCCGCAATAGAGCGGCTGGGGCTGTTTCTGCCATTGCACTCTCTTCTGCACTCCCCTTTTACTCTGCTTCCTTCCCCTGTGCCCTATCAGGCATGTCTTTTGGTTTTCTATTTTAATTTTTAATTTTTAACACAATTTCCAAGTTATGCTGATGCGATTTAAGTTAGGAGGAAAAAAAGAAAGAAAAGAAATAGAAAAATAATAAAGACAATCAATCTTCTTGGGAATAGCAAAGGGAATAGAATCATAGAATCATAGAGTTGGAAGAGACCACAAGGGCCATCCAGTCCAACCCCCTGTCATGCAGGAACTCCCAATCAAAGCATCCCCGACAGATGGCCATCCAGCCTCTGCTTAAAGACCTCCAAGGAAGGAGACTCCACTACTCTCCGAGGGAGTGTGTTCCACTCTCGAACCACCCTTACTGTCAGGAAGTTCCTCCTAATGTTGAGGTGGAATCTCTTTTCTTGCAGCTTGCATCCATTGTTTCGGGTCCTAGTCTCTGGAGCAGCAGAAAACAAGCTTGTTCCCTCCTCGATATGACATCCCTTCAAATATTTAAACACGGCTATCATATCCCCTCTTAACCGTCTCTTCTCCAGGCTAAACATCCCCAGCTCCCTAAGGCATTCCTCATAGGGCTTGGTTTCCAGACCCTTCACCATTTTAGTTGCCCTCCTTTGGACATGCTCCAGTTTCTCCACATCCTTTTTGAATTGTGGTGCCCAGAACTGGACACAGTATTCCAGGTGAGGCCGGACCAAAGCAGAATAGAGTGGCACTATTACTTCTCTTGATCTAGACACTATACGAATAGACACTGTGACAGACACTGTGTGATACCTATCACCAAAGGTGCTGTTTTCCAACTGTAATTGTGCTTTAAATGCTGTGTGTAGTAAACTCCTTAGTAGCTTACAAGTCTCCTTAGTGCTTTCAAATTTTGCAGGCGAGTGCTACTTTGGAGCATTGTATGCAGCTTCATTTTCTGACAACTGCTACAGGAACCAGTGGAGAGCCTTCTCCTAGTACTATTCCTCTACAGTCCTGCTCATTTTCTTTTCCTGCAACAGTAGTAAAATTCTGGCACCAAAAAAGATGAAACAAGTCCTTAAGGTGAGTTAGCTGATGGGAGTGGAAGAACCCACTTGGTGGGTGGTGAGAGCATCTCTTAGAACTGCTAGCTGCTACAGATACTCTGGGACCTCTGCCCATACACAGATCTCCTTATTTGAAAATCCTGCATAAACCCAGAGTAAACAGGTATGATATTTCCATTTTAAACATAGTCACACTTTGAGTCAAGTCTTCAAAAGAAAATGACATCACCATGGACTTCTCTGTACTCTTTTATCCTGCCCTGAGAAATCTGCCTAGGGCATTGGCAGATCCTTTCATATCTCTGATGCTCCTGCACATTTCCCTCAAATGCTGCTGCTTGTGAAAAACATGTCACATTTCTGTTTAATTTTTAAAGGGGTAGAAACATCACTGATCAGCTCTGCAATATTCCATATTCCCTTCATAGCTGTCCAGACTTAAAATGGGGTAGCTGGTTTAAATCCACTGTCTAAGATAGAATAGAATAGAATAGAATAGAATAGAATAGAATGATTTAATTGACTTTAATTGACTTCTGTGATTTAAAATCCTTCAGCACACAGCCTGTATAACCAACGTCTGTTTTTAAAATTGTTTATCGAATTGACTCCCAAGGAAGACATCAGCTCTGTTCTACAGAAAATAATTGAATCCCAGTGTCTGTCTTCTTCCACAGCTTTACAAAGTGGAGCACAACTCGTGTTGCCACCTTTATCCTGAGCGAAGATTGCATCTCCAGAGTTTGGCAACTGTAATAAGCTTGTAGTTTTGTCCAGGTCAGGAAACAAGTTCAAAGACTAGCAAAGCACACTTTTTCATTGCTTTGAGGGATGACTGCTAGGGAGAAAGAGCCTTTCATGTGCTGTGTTATTTATATTTGTTCTTTTCAATGCTCTGTTTTTAACTGTTGTTAATTTTACTGAGAGATTAATTAGATTTTTGATTTTTCTACGATTGGAATGTTTTAGCTGTATCTGTTTAAACTTTTGTAAGCTGCCTTGAGTAATTTGCTCTGCATATTCCATCATAGCCGTAATCATTGTGTCCAACCTGAAGATTTTTGCAAATGTTACTTTCTTTTTGTTTTACTATAAATCCCAGAAAACATATCCAGGGTAGCTGTGCCAGTGATAAAGCAAAATAAAATCAAATCCAAAATCCACAAAGGAAGGATTCCTTAACTGGCCAGCCAAAATACACAAAACACACCATGCAAGCTTTCAAAGTTCCACTGGCTTCTTCACCAGGCGCAAAATGTTTAAAAATCATACAGCAGGAAGAAAAGTTAGGATGTTAGAGTCACAGACCTACATTTTGTATAGATATTGTCTGCTGTAGTTCAGCTAGAGGAATTTCAGTGTAGTCAGACTACACCTCTCTTGGTCATGTGGGGATTTAGAAGCATAAAATTGAAACCCCACTGCAGAATAACTCCCAGAATATACTGCAGTCTTGCTGGCTGGGGGATTCTGGGAGTTGTAATCAAAAAAGTAACATTTCCAAGTGCTGGCTGTCATTTACACATAGATGTCTTGGGGCCAGAGATCATGGATCTTTCAAACCCTAGAATTTCCAGCTGCAATTGTCACTCTTGTCTTCCATCCTCTGCAAATGGTTACATTCCCTTCTCTGAGCCATTTTTTAAATTTCAGGAAAAGGAATGGAGGGATTGTTGGAGAGTACAGGAGAGCAGAGGAGGAACTCTGGATGGGTGGATGAGGAGCTGGCCTGTCCCAAAATGGGTTCATCTTGAATATGTGGGTGGCCCTGTGGGGATTTGAGGTAGAGGTTGCTCAACCTGGGAGAGTCCCAAACCCTGCACTTAAGAAACAGCCCTGTAACACTGACACCCAGCTTTGAATTGGGCAATTTTAACAGGACCCCAGTAGTTCACAAGAGCAGCATGGAAGCCGGAGTCATTCATTCTCTAGATCAGCTTTGGTCAAGTGAAAATGAGCTGCAGAATGAAACAGAACCATAATTCTCATTAGGCTCCATAACCTGGGAAGCAATGTTGTCCTTACTCTGCACCAACAAAGGTAAAGTTGTCCATGGAGATTCCTGGTGAAGATGGGGAAGGGTGAACAAGTGAGCTCTCTGTAAAGATGCTAAAAGGGTGATCTCCTTTGCCCTTATCTGCATTATGGTGACAGTAGTGTTGAAGAATAGCAACTAAAGTCTTCCATGTCCATCTTCCCAAAGATAAGGCTCAACACATGAAAGCAGCTCACTCCCCCTAAAAACCTAGAGCCGGCATTGCTGAAATAGCTGACTTCCATATGGGGACAAATAAAGGAGATATCTTTTTCACATATAAAAGCAATCATTTACGAAATACATATCAAACATACTTTGAGAGATAGCAGGTCTAATTAAAAAAAACCACATTCTAATCTGAGATGAAAGGGCCAAGGAAAACTTAAAGGATTATATTTCTTCTATGAGAAAAGATCCTACATCAAACCCTGAGGCTGCTAGCAGTGGGATGCCAGTAAAACCCAGATAAAATCACCTTAAAATTTCCCCCCTGAAACACATTAATCTCATATAGCTAGGATGCAATCCAGCTAATTTTTGGCGCTTAAAATATGGAGTACCAAAGGGAGAGATTTAATAACAGTGGAATCTAAAATTCCTTCCTTTCTATCTCAATATGAGGTAATTGTGAAGTGGTAGTGGCTCCAGCTATAAAACAGGCCTGGTTTATTGAAAAAAGGGCTAGCATAGCATCCTATTTTCAAACAGAAGTATAATTACACTGGATTATAACAACAATTCTAAGTATTATTGGAACAGTATTTATGAATTTATAAGCCTACTTTTGTGAAATGTTCCCCCCCCCACACACACACATACACACAATTTGCCACTCCATTTTGGTGGGAAGAATTAAGGAAGTGCATTTCATAAAACCAAACAAAACTAAAAAAGAAGGAGTGCATACAGCATTTACTTTTATTTATCTAGCAGTGTGAACATTGGCTGCTTTCAGAGTTTTGCTTTGTCTGATGAGGGAGGGGAATGATATACTAAGCTCAGATGTGGAAGCATTACATGTAATGCATTTATATTTGCCATGGAGCAAATTATCTTTATCATACCCTCCAACATTTCAAAGATAAAAACTGGGATGTGTGGCCAAGCAACATCAGGGTTTGGTCAAGATGGCAAAAGTTACTAATGAGGGACAACACCTAAGTTATGTGAAGCTGCAGCCGTTTGCTTTTGCCTGAATCTACTGGGAAAGACAAGCTTCTGTCCACCTCCTCTCTTCACTGTTGAGTTAATTTAGTGCAATGTGTGGGGCCAAAATAATAAAGATGCAAGAGTTTCCTCTTAATCCACACTTGCATTCCTGGTAAAAATAATGGGAAAGAAAAAGCTTCCTTTTGCATCTGTGCCCGAACTCCTAGCTTTCTTTTCCCTCTAACAAACCAGAGTCTGAAACCAAACAATTCCTGGTTTGCTTAGGAAGAGGCAAGTCAGGGTCCAGGTTCAGATGTAAGTGCAAGTTTTTGATTCATTACTAATTTCTGTTCAATTTAACTGCTTGTGCTGGCAGGAGGAACCAGATGAGGTTGATGCAACTACAGTGTTCATGAACAATAATCCATTCTCAGTCATTCTAGTTTACCATTGCGTTTGATCATAGCTATTGTCTTTCTGATTGAGGCCATTATAGAAGCCTGTTTGACTTTTATAATCAGTTTCTAAAGTTGCACTAAAACATTTTTAGCTAAGATTTTCTTATTAAAATATTCTCATCATAGTGCTTAAATGAAAAAGACCACATTAAAAAAAACAACAGATTAAGGTGTATGGGAGGGAGGTGAAAGGACAGGGAGAATTGCCTATGAAACCTGTTATTGATAACATTAAATAAACCTTGCATAACTAAAACATGAAAGATAGCTATGATGACTACCAGTTTTGAAAGAACGTAACAGGATGCATTTTTAAAAATGCTATAGCCCTTGGACTGTAGACAGTCAATGACAAGTGCCAACAGCTGCCAGTCTAGCAGCGCCCATGCAGAAAACCATCTGAAGGACCATATCTCTCTTCATGAGCCTGTCCAAGGAGATTATCGCACACCTTTTTTCGCTCAATCTGGGCACAGGCTGGGCACTGGCTTAAACGGGTGAAAATGGATCTTATTGCATGCCACCGTGCCTAACTCAGCAGACTGGATCCTGGTGAACGGGAAAGTATTGTTCTTCAAAAAGTACAGCAGGAGTCTGAATCGGGTTCACGATGTGGCTGAGTTGGGCACGGAGACGTGTGATAAAATCCGTTTTCACCCATTTAAGCCCGTGCCCAGGCCATAATAATAATAATAATAATAAAAATAAAAATAAGTTTTATTTCTAACCCGCCCCTCTGCGAAGCAACCGGGGCGGCGTACAACAGATTAAAACAATGCAAGAATAAAACGCATCACCCAATAGGCCCAATAATCTCCCAAGTCTAAGATCTTTGGGAGAGACCCTTCTCTCAGCAACACCCCACATCTTTTGTGGGAACAAGAGAGAAGGGCTTCTGGGTAGCTGCTCTCATCTTTGAAACTATCTCCCTATAGAGGCTAGGATGTCTCCCTCCTTGCTCTCCTTCTGCCAATGGGTGAAAACTTTTTAAAAAAAATCTACAAGTTTTAGAAATTGACTGCTATGGGCATTTAACTTTGTGCTGTTTTGCAATTTTTTATCTTGTTTTTAATGTTTTTTTAAGTGGTTTTAATTTTACATATTCTTTCATTGTGTTTTAAAATGACTTATATATTTTCACTGATGGTATGTAAGCATTTTATTTTGCCTCTGTTTTAATATCTTGAGTCTCAGTGTTGAAAAAAAGACAGGGTATAAATGAATTAACAGTATTAGAAAACTGGGTGCAAGTATAACAAAAACCATTTTTAAAAAAAAGGTGCTGTGAAGCTGCAAACATATTTTGCCCACAATCATGCATGGTCCAACATAGTGTGGTAGTTCTGCATGAGGAACTACATTTCAGCTGACTGTTCATTGAGCGGCCCTCAGGTTTACAGCAGAGTCACATCAGCCTGCCACCCCGCAGTTGTTCTGTACCTGCTGTGAGCAGTAGGGGTTTGGAGAAACATCTGGCTATGTCTCCATAGTGAGATGCTAAATGATTACATCCTCCACTGAGGTCTGCTGGGGACCTCTGGAAGTATCAGTGGAGGACATAATCATTTAGCATCTCACTATGGAGACATAGCCAAACACTTCCCTGATTCCACCCCAGCTCTTTACCAGGCACAGAATGGCTTGGGGAGGTGGAGTGGTGACTCTATAGGACCAGCAAGGGTGGCATGGTTTTGGCTAGTGTGGAGGAAAGAAGAGAATACCAATTTTCACATCTACCACAAAGGTTGCATCCAAACGGCAGAAATAATCCAGTCTGACCCCACTTTATGCCAGGGGTAGGCAACTTTTTCTTACCTGGGGCCGGTCCGCTGGTCTTCCAGCTCTTCCATGGGCCGAAGGGGGGGAATGGTGCTGCGTGCACACGCTTGCACACAATACGCCAGAAGTACTGCACATGCACATGCACGCTTGTTTGTGCATGTGCAGTACTTCCGGCGTACTGCACATGCACGAGCGAGATGCGGCCGCCATTTTGTTTTCCAAAATGGCTGCTGTGACTTGTTTGCGCATGCGCACTACTCCGGCGCATGTGCAAACGAGTCGCGGTGCCATTTTGGAAAACAAAATGGCGGCCATGACTTGTGTGGTGGGGCGGCTCGTGGAGGCCAGGGTGGCGCCAGGACCTGGCTGGGGCCGGTCCAAAGGCCTCGGGGGGGCAGATCCGGCCCCCGGGCTGTAGGTTGCCGACCCCTGCTTTATGCTATCGAATTCTGGAAACTGTAGCTTCTTATAGCACCAGAGCTCGCTGACAGAAAAAGCTAAATGTCTCACAAAATTACAATTCCCAGAATTCCACAGCACTGAGCCATGACAGTTAAAGTGGTGTCAACCTGGAATTATTTCTGCAGTGCGGATGGAAGAGACATACAAAGGTGTTAGGTTGATCTATGCCTGTATAAGCCATTGTAGGATGCCAGCCAATATTTAATTCCATTGTTCAGACTACAAGCATTTCAGACAATTTAGAATGAAGAAATCCCTAAACTTTACAGAGTTTGTAAAAAGCATGTGACATGTAACACCATTACCTATAATGCTTTACTTTGGGAGTTAGAAAGGTATGATAGTGTTACTTTTACAAAATAACATAAGGACTTCTTTGTGTACTGAGAACTGTTTATGTGTTACTTTCTCCTGTTTTTCCTCTTGCTTTTGTGGAGCATCTTGAAAGAATTCTCCCCTGCCCCACTAAATTTTAGGCCATTTTCTTACTTTTAAAAAGACCTCTCTTCCTACACAAGTAACTTAAAAAGAATGGCAGTGGGGGGAACACATAATGGAATATGCAGTAACAGGTTACCAAATCAAATTAAATGAAAGGTAGCACTATTAGCAACCATTTATGGCTTCATAAATAAGGCACATAATCAATTAGTTTCCCAAGCTCACTCTAATCATGGCACCATTGCTCTGAGCTGCTTTTAAGTTAAACTTCAGGAAATCCAATCATGGATCTTCCATGTCACATTTGCTCTGAGCCTGGGTTTCATGGCTGTATAGACTGAGAAAGCAGGCAATGTCCACAGGGCAGAATGGTCTAACTAGAGCATGCTGTTAGTAATACCTCTGTTATTTTCATTCTCAGCTGGTGGTTTTCTGATTGTAGTCCTTCTAACCTAGATGTGCTGGCC
The DNA here is from genome assembly GCA_026167975.1 of Phrynosoma blainvillii. Lineage (NCBI taxonomy): Eukaryota > Metazoa > Chordata > Lepidosauria > Squamata > Phrynosomatidae > Phrynosoma > Phrynosoma blainvillii. The sequence continues at coordinate 135,514,463 of JANUYF010000004.1, read as the reverse complement.
TGGTTGACACTGGTGACAGATGTCGACGTTTTTGAGTCATCTTTCTTCTGATTGTGAGTGTGGAGCCCTCTGTTCCGAGTGGCAGCATCTGGATTTGTTCTCAGTGTGATTAACTGAAAATTTTGAAAGCAGAGAGAAAAATCTGAAGGTTATTCAATTTGCTCTTGTTCCTCTCTGCCAAAAAAAAAAAAAAAATAGTTATAGAACATGAGGTTCAGTGTGAAATGCCAGATTTTGAGGCAAAGTCTCAAGCAATAGTGAACCACTTTTTATATAGGCATGAGCTAAAATTATTTATCATTTGTTCTTCCCCTCCCAATTAGTACAGACTTCTTAACATGCCATATTTCTCTGGAAGTAATATAATATTAGCTAATATCAGAAGCATGAATTTATAGCTGTGTTAGTCTGAAAAATCAGTATGCAAAAGGATCTTATATCACCTTTGAGAGTGTTAGACTCAAAGGTGCTTGCAAGATCCCTTTGCACCAGAAGCATGAGATTACGTGCAAGGAGCTGGTGATATGTCTCCTTCCCACACCAGGGTTACACCTCCAACCAACAAGAAGCACATTATGGCCTCTCCAATGTGATAACAGACTTCTGAAATTACTGAAGCAATGCTGCAAAAACACTTGTGGCTCTTGTGCTCCAAAGCTAAAGCTCACAGGGTAGTCTCAATACTTATTCTCAAATTAAAGAAATATTCTGTTTCTACTTTTAGAATTTTCTTTAGAATTAAGACAATTTATTAAATACTGACTTCAGAGACTGAAAAATTCTATTCACACTGCAACATCAATTAAGATTTCAACCCACAAGTGGATGAACTTTATAGGAAGTCATGAGTAGATATATATCCAGAGTGCTACGTCTTTCTGAGCTATATCACTGAAGATTGCAGGTGGGAATTTACATGACTGAATGGTCCTCAATTAAAATAAGAACCCTCCACATCAAAAAACAAACACGGTAGGGATAATAACAGGCTAGAAATCTTTATCTGTCATCTAGTTTTCTATGTGGTAGGATTCTTTGTATAGAGAATCTACCAGTCATTGGTTCCCTACTTGTGCCATGAATTTGGTACTGCCCAGACACAGATTTATAATCACAGTGAGAACTAGTTCCTTGTCTAATCAAGATAGTCAGGGGAACTATCCTTAAGGACAGATTACACATAAAAATGTGTAAATTCCTAGGAAGGCCCACCACATATATTTTATATTCTGCCTTTCCTTTAGGGAACTCATACATGCTCCCCTCCCCCACAAAAATCTTTTATGCTCAAAACAAACCTGTGAGAGAAGTTATATTGTGACCAGTTCAAGATTACCCAGCAACATTAATTACTAAGAAGGGATTAGAGCCCAAGTCTTTCTTAGTCCAACACTCAGGTCATTACACCAAATTGGCTCTAACTTATTCCTACACTTTATGAAGAATGGCCTAAATCGACTATTAGCTGTAGCTACAGTGGACCCACTGAACTCACTTAAGACTCGTTGATTTCAATGGGTCTGTTCTAGATAGGACAAACACTGTTTTTAAGTCCCATGAATACAATCCCAAGCATTTTTTTTGGCATTTTTTGAGGTTTCTATCCATTTCAGTGGGGCTTATGCAGAAGAATTTGCCAGTGGATTCTAGCAGAAGTAAGTTTAATTGTTCTACAGAAATGAAATGCAAATAAGATCCGTTGCAAAGGAATATGCTTACCTTAGGTACAAAGACTAAGCAGAGTGTGATTGTGCTACAGAATATAATGACGAGTGCCACAATACAGAATTGTACGTTGGGCTGGTCTCGTGTGAGAAAGGAAACAGCAGCTCCAATAATGCACATGATGCCTACATTATAAACACTCATGCCAATGTATTTACTGTCATTCAGAGCTGGAATGCTCACATTTCGAGTTTCCCATGCCAAAAAGCAACCAAACAGCTGAAATAGGGAAAAGATAACAAAGTAATTATTCTAACACATTAAGTCAAGTTAGATTTTTATATATTAGATATCAAAATGCCTTGTTTATAGCAGCTTATGCCTTATTCTGTTATACGAAGAAGTGCTGAAAAGTTCTTGGCCCAACCCACTTCTCAAGGTTTGAGCTGCAACATGAAAGACTGTTGTTTTGTATTGTAAATTGCCAATTTGAAGGATCATAGTTCTACTTCCTGAGTTTTTTCAAATCATTGATCGAACCATATCAACAAAAAGTGTGGAATTTTCAAGTACTGAATTTTGGGCCATCATGAAATTCCTTTTCTTGCTAAAGAACACTCTAAAGGAAGTCCATGATGCAAACATTGAGTGACAAACTCATACTCAACTGTGAAGAAGTGGTGTGCCAACTTTCAGCATGGTGGTTTTGAGACCAAAGATGCAGCAAGGTCTAGGAGGCCTTCCACAGTGTGAGTTTCTGAAACTGTTGAGCATGTTCATGTCCTGATTTTGGCAGATTAGTGAATTGCAGCTAAAAGAACAAGAGCGATATCCCAGAAACATACTGGGTTTCTAATTCACGAGTAGTTGGCTATGCAGAAGCTATCAGCCAAGTGGGTGCCGAAATAACTGAATGTTGACCAGAAACAAGATAGAGTGGATCTGTCCAAGCTGACTTTGAGCAAACTAGTGATACTTTTTTGGAATGATCATCACTGTTGATGAAAATTACATCACTATGATCTGGAAACCAAACAACAGTCCTTGCAATTATGGCACTCGGGTTCTCCATGGCTGAAAAAATTCAAAAATCAAAGTTCAGCAGGAAAGGTCATGGTCACATTTCTTTGGGACAAGGAAGGTATTTTGATGACTGACTCTCTTCAGAAGCTCCATACAGTTAATGCAGAATACTATTTCTAACTTGCTGTGGTGATTAAAGGGGGCACTGAAAAAAACAAACAACAGCACAGAAAGCTCCAGAAAAGGTCCTCTCTTTTTATAGGACAATACACCTGTTCAAAGGGCTGGCAAGACAATGGATGTTTTGAAGAATTTGGGGTTTGAGTGCATAGCAGCAGCAGCATAGCAGTACTTCAGTGACCAGACATCAGAATTTTAAAAAAAATTGCAGAAGGGTTAAAGAAGTGTGAGAAACAATGTGCCAAGTGCATTGAACTTCAGGGTGAATATGTGGAATAGCATGTAAGTTTCATGGTTCTAGGCCATTATGTTCTTGGTTGGGCTGAGAACTTTTCATCACCCCCTCATATGTTGGCAAAGGCAAAAAAGAAAAAAAAAAAAGGCATGAGTCAGACAAAGATAAACACATTTAATTTCCACAGATCCCATATCTTTAATTTCCCCATTGATATCAATAGGTCTTAAATTTCATATCTGAAATCAGTGGGGTCTAACATTGATATTGGCTAACAAAGTTTTAATTTAATAAGAATGGCTGCCCTCCTGTTCACTAGTTATGAGATTATAAACTGGATGTATGACCTTGCAACTTTTGGGATTCTTAGTTGTTCATGACCAAACATGATCCTCAGACCCTACCTTTCTAGCCTGTTCCTAATAACATCTGCAACTTCCAACCATGTGGTTAAAGTTGGAAGTATCCTGTAACTATAGACGACAAGCACACACACACACGCCAGCTGAGATCCTGCATCATCAGACATATCTACAATGACAGAGCTCTGTGGTCATAGCTACATATGACAACGCCATCCCCCTTGGAAGAAAATCTCGACCTTTTCAGCCAAGTAACACCCCCAACTGAAAGGTTTCCAAAGTGTGGCAGGTTGGGGCTCTGGAGAATGACTTCTTCAGCACTCTCCCAGTTGCAGGCCATATTGTGAACAGGCAGTTGGAGAGAGCTTTCAGGGTTTCAACTGCTTCTCTCGATGTCAGCCATGACTGGGAGAGCACTGCAGACATCATTCCCCAGTGCCCCCCACTCTGCAGCACCTTGGAAACACTTTGGTTGGGGGGCTGCCTGGATGAAAGGCTAGTTTTTGGGGGGCAGGGGGCATTGTCAAATGTAGCTATGATAGCAGAGCTTTGTCAACGTAGTTACGTCTGATGATGCAGGATCTCAGTTGGTGTGTGTGTGGGTAGCTGTAGGTGTTATTAGGGTGTAAGCATGGGGCAGTTGCATCATGTCTGGAAACAGTTACCCAAAGATTGGGAAAAAAAAGATACTTGTTTTGACTACAGCTCCCAGAATTTCCCAGCCTGCACAGGAACTAATCCTCTGGGATGCGACATTTTCTGGCCCTAAAAAGTTACTTTTCCAGGCTCTAGAGGAAACAAATTGGTGGGCTGTCCACCTCTGCTGTAATTTGTCAGCTGTGACTCGCGGAGGAAAAATGGAATAAGGAGATAACAAGGGAGAGAAACTTGTTTTCTCTAGTAGCCTCAGCATGAAGCCTCATTTATAAAAGAATTTTTGAAATATTTAAAGTATAATGGGTCTAGCTCTGTTAGCTTAGATTTATTTGAGGTATTTATCAAGTGGTGTCTTTCTACACTAGCTAGATTCAATATAGCATATGTATTGCCTACAGGCCATTTTCGATGCAATAACTGGACAGCTGGCCACAAAACATTTAGCAGATGGTATATTGTTAGTATTCATTCTTAAAGGGACAGCCATCCTGTTTACCAGTTGCTGGGAAGAGCTCTGTACATGGTTCTTCCTCACCCATCCTCATTTTATTCTAACAATCCTGTTAGAGAGAGCGACTAACACAAAGTGATCCAGTGAGGTTCATGGCTGAGTGGGGATCTGAACCCAGCTCTTCCTAATCCTAGCCCAGCACTCTCATCATTACACCACACTGACTCTGAGCTACACTTACCATTACTTACCATGAGTAGGCCTTTGTAGGCATAAACAATGCCAAGCCAAATGGTCATATGAGAGTTTTCACAGTGCTCCAAAATGGGAAGAATAGAAATATCTCGGCCTGCAGGGTCAGGCTGCAAGTGGACAGAAGAGAAGAAAAGGAAGGACTATATTTGACATGTGTTCCTCTGGATCAAGGCACATCCATTAGGCATAGTGTGCTCAGGCTGGTGGCTACTAAAGAATCACGGTAAAAAATGCAGAGAAATTGGAAGCAGGGTGTGGGTCCATGATTCACTGCCCAGGCAAAGAGATACACCTCTAAGTTTCATCAGTTTGAATCATTTAAAGATGCACATGATGCTCTGCAAAAATTCTAGCCCAAGTCTTTTTGCTACCTGAGGCAAAGGACAAGCTGGCACCCTGTTCCTTAAATAGAAATGAACTAGGCAGACAGTTGAACATTTAGGTTATCACTATTAAGAGATCAGCATCTGCCAAGGGCAGCTGGCTTAGTTTAGGAGGGGTAGAGCAAGTCCCATGGCACACACAAACTCAGCCTTCAGTATTTTATCGCCTCCGCCAGCTACCCTTTATCTGCTAACTGAAGCAGTCACCTTACTCTCCCTGAAGGGAGGTCTGGCCCAGCCCAGCCCAGCTCTTCAAACTGAAATGAAATAATACTGCATTTAATCATTTTCACTTCCTACACATTTTCAAATAATTCTGCACATTTGGTCTATATTGTTGTCTTCTTAATATAGGTGGAAGAGGCACCTGAGAATTCATAGGAAAACAGTATATCCTCTAACTATCCCAATTTGAGAAGGACAGCCCCGATTAATCCTCTTTCATTCCACTTGTTCAGCTACTTTGAAAATGTCCTAGTTTTTCCTCTCCTCTTCCTACTTTGTCTCTTCATCCTGGCCTTACTTCAATTGCTGCAAACTGAGTTCCAAGTGTAAAAGTAGTTTGCACTGGGTTAACTCAGCAGAGGGCAGAGGAAAGGAAGGGGCAAAGTCTTGCCCTTCTCAACAAATGCAGGCAAAAGCAAACTGCTTCAGCTTCTCCCAGCTTGTCTGTTCCTCATCACTGATAACTTTGGCCATCTTGACTACATTCAGATGTTATTTGGCCACATACATCCCAGTTTTCATCTGTGAAATGTTAGAGAGTATGAAAGAACAGAGGATATGTAAATAACAGATCTGATGAAACTGAGCCGGAGATACACTAACAGTAGTAAGATCTCTAATTGCTGCAGAGGAATTAAAAGTTAGAAAGGAATTGTCCATGTTGTGAACTTGCAAACACAAGGGAGGAGTGCTGTTCGAAATTTAGATCATTGGATAGCACCACAGAAGCTCTCTGTTGTTTATTTTCCCTGAAAGATGCTGCTTTCTGCTTTGAGCCAGTCTAAACTGCCAAAACATGAGCTTTGGGTTTTCAGATTTGTCCTGCTCCAGCAGAGCTTTAAAACATTAAATACCTTTCAGTTGTCAGTTCCCCAAAGGAAATCCACTTTGCTCAAAACATTCAAATCCTCACGGCTAAGAAATATTTTTAACCACTACTGTTCATCCACACTCAGCTGAGATCCCATCCTGCAATGTTCAGTTACCTGAAAGTCACTTGCAATTATATCTGATGGAAAGAACAAAACTGCATTTTTAGGCCAAAGTCTCATTTGTCTACCATCCTGATGGCATCTTCTTCAACGGGACATTTGAAAACATACAACTAGAAAACACTGCAAATATATATATTTAAAGCAAAAAGCTCAAACATCAGTGTGGCTTTCAGTTTCCTTGGCTTGGATGTTTTTCACATCATGCATGCTGCAAAATATCAAATTTAAATATCAAATTTAAATATCAAGGATGCTGCAAAACTCAAATTTAAAAAAAAAAGTACGAAGAGGGTATTCTCGCCCACAACTCTTGAATAGCATGATTCTAAAAGCAAAAAAGTTCTCAGCTAGCCATTTCACCTTAGCAGTCTCCATTATCCATACATTATTTAATCTATAAAACAGGCTTGCAGCTCTTTCCAGTTGTATCACAAGAGGAAGCTTTCTTGGCTGTAGTTTACTGAGATTTGGAGATGAGACAATACTGTTAAAGCTATTTCTAGAGTCCTCTCTTGTGGATGCACAATTTTCCCACAGTCACCACGAACCAATAAAATTTCTCAACATAATATATCCATAATTTATCATTTTCTCTCGTGTGGGCTTTTGTTTAAAAGACTGATTTTTATATGCCTGATGTATCCAGAGATGAACGATTGTTTCATTCTTTGCTGCCATTACACCTTCCCAATTTAACCACAGAGTTTTGCTTTAATTAGAAAATGTTAAGTCTGAAAGGGATTTCTGTCTTCTTTTGATTTATTATGATTTTATATCAAAGGAAGTGGTTGGTATACTTTTCCTAGAACTCTTTCAATGTTATACAGGTACTTAGTACAGTTCACTGCTACCTTAAGGAATATTTTGATTCTAGAGCTGAATGGGGCTCAGGACAGCTGTTCTTCAATAGAAAAGGCTTTGGACCCTGGAACTGTGCTATTCTCTTTAAACAGAGTGACACTGAAATCCTACACATTTACCCAGTGGTGAGTCTTACTGTGATAATTTGAGTTTACTTCCAGGTTAGGAGGGTTTAGGATTGCAGGAAAGTGTCTATAGGAAAGAGCAAGATTAGGATACTAATCCTAACTACTCAGTTTTGGGATACTCATGTTGCAGAGTTGAAACCTCCTTCCCTGACACCCTAAATTTAACATGCAGCAAGAAACAGGTTTGGGGTTCACCCTCAACTATTTCCCCAAAGCCAGTCCTTAAATGCATGGAAAAAATTATGGAAAAATAAAAATAGCATCTTTCACCACAAATACCAGGCAGTTCTTGATATTGTCATCTTAGCCATTTGCATGTTCAAGAAAGGTCTTTATAGACATCCATACACTACCCTCAACCAGAGAGACCTGGGAACCTTTTATGCTACACAATTAGAGCACTATCATTCCACATTAATTGCCATGGCTCCATCCTGTGGAATCTTGGGATTTATAGCTTGGTGAAGCTCTAGAATTCTATGTCTGAGATTTATAAACAAACTGCAAATCTCAGAATTCCAAAGGATGGAACCATGGCAGCTAAAGTGGAATCATAATGCTCTAACTGGGTTATGGAAAATAGCTTCTCTTACTTTTTCATTTAGGAGGCCCTGCCACCAAATGATCAAGCAATGGAATAGGGAACCGACCTTTTTATGTGTGGTTATCATCCATAGTTATCCATTATCCCTACTGTTTTATTGTAATTCTAGAATGGGCAATGGATAAGTAACCAGGAATTTCAACAAGTTTTTGTTAACTAAAAAGACAGGTTGTTTACCTGGTTAATGTTCATTTCTACTGGTACTCCTATCCCTCCCTCAGATGGCAAAGGCTCTTTGAACATGGGGGAAGGCATGCTATTGTTGTAGTTGTTGTGTGCCTTCAAGTCATTTGTCAAGTCAAGCCTATCATGGGATTGTCTTGGCAAGATTTGTTCAGAGGGGTTTGCCGTTGCCTTCCCTTAAGGCTGAGAGGGAGTGTGTGACTTGCCCAAGGTGGGTTTCATGGCTGAGCTGGGAACTGAATCCTGGCCTCCAGAGTTATAATCCAACACTCAAACAACTACACCACCCTGGTTCTCTGAGGCATGCTATAGTACACTTTTTTTGTTTGTTATGTATCTTGTCTAAGGAACTATCAGCAAAGGAAGAAAGCAGATTGTATACAAGGTTGGTGGTGGGGTGGCATCACTGGGTACTTGCTGAGATCTACACCCCAGTAATATGCCCACTGTTAACTTCTAGTGCCCCCCGCAACACTGCTTTTCCTCTTTCCCGTTGTTGGGTAGTCAGTGTCTTCTCCAAGCATGGAAACCTTCAAGGAGAAGCTGCATCTTCTATTTGACAATATCCATTACAGGTAAGAAACCAGTCTTTCTTTTGTGAAAAGTCTCTGGTTAATCTGGCCAGCCAAACATCCTAACAGTCATATGGTAAGAAAAAATTAACATTAAATAGCTGGCACTGAAACAAGGTGTGGAAGCATTAGAGGACAGCATATCACTGACCTCTGGGACCAGTGCTGAAAAAGTCAGCATGATGCCCTGAACACCTGGCGGAAAGGTAAAAATAAGCCAAGTTTACAACTAGGGTTGCCAGTTCAGGATCCTCCCAGGGCCTGAGATTTCTGAGCCAAAACCTGAGGGATAGCTCCTGGTGATGCAATGAAATGTTATGTATTAAGCGTAACCAATTCACATGGGGTGGGGGGGATATTTTCATGTTTGAAAGAAATCCTAGCTAAAGAGGCTGTTCCCAGATCAAGGGAAATGATGGGATTTTTCCTTCTCATTTACTTATGAACACAGGGTAAAGAACATTGAATGTAGCCTACTTTCTTCTAGCCAGAAGGTGGATACAGATAAGAGCAGAGGGTGAACCCCAGTGTCACAAGAATTAGAAGGGAAGGCAGAAGCTAACTAAGCAAATACATTGACTCCTGGAGAGACTTTGCAAGTTGTAGAAACAAATAAATTAATCCTTACAAATTGTTGCAAGCAGCTGTTCTACTAGATGAGCTGGAGATTTGCACATAGCCCTTTCCTCTTTCCTGGAGCCAACCAAAACTGGAGAATTTCCATGTCTCCTGCATGGAAATGCCTATGAAAACTGGAGACTCTGGGCCAGGCCCCAAAATCTGACAGTCCTAACATCAGCTGTCCTGATTTGGCAGAAGCCATCCCAATTAATATTTTGTCATTCCACTTTTTCAGCTGCCTTTAAAATGTTTCCATTTCCTCCCTTCCTCCTCCCCTTTCTCACTTTAATTGCCACAAATTCAGTACAAAATACAAAAGCAATCTGCACGCAGTTAACCTGGGAGGGGGGCAGGAGAGGAGATGGCAAAATCCTGCTTTTTCCTGTAGACTTGCAAAAATCAAACCACCGCAGTGTCTCCTAGCTTGTTTTTAATTCCTCATTAATAACTTTTGCCATCTTGACCATGCTCTGATGCTGCTTGGTCATATGCATCCTAGTTTTCTTCTGTGAAATGTAGGGGGCATACTACAAGAAGCCAGATTTAGTTCCTTGTAAATTTGTGAATATACGTCTTCACCCAAATCATTAGTAAAAACAGCTTTTGGCATAATACATATTCTCCTGTCAATTTAACAATGGACAATTTGTGAGTAATAAACTGGAGATGACTTCTCAACAATTTGGGCAACCCTCGAGAAGTATATGCTCCTGGCCCATGGAATTCATCTACATCTCTGCATTTAGAGTGCACTCTCTACATCCTGGTGCGCTCCAGATATTTTGGAATCCACCAGACACAGCCGGCATGGCCAATGGTCAAGAAAAGTGTAGCTCAAAACATTAGGAAGGTTGGGGAACGCTGGCATAGTATGTGACATTCTGTCAAATGTCTTACTCAAACCAAGATAGATTACACTGACTTTATCTCCAAGCCTACTAGATCATCAATGTTATTAAGGAATGGATGTGCTTCTCTCTAAATTTTACAAATTGATTTATGATCTGTTCTCATCACTTGAAGGGTGCTGTCAAATTGCTCCCTTGTCTTTAGCACTCTGGGATTACTTTATTCACACTCTCAAAAGCATAATTCAGTTTGCCCTTCTCCAGTCCTCTACAGCTGTCTGTTCTTCCATGAATTTGAAGGCAAGATTATTTCTTTAATATCTGAATTTAATTCGTTTGGTCCTTTCTAATATAAAAACAATTAAGGTACTGTGAGGTCGTAGGCTTTCATAGCTGGCATCCATAGTTTTTTGTGGATTCTTCGGGCTGTGTGGCCATGTTCTAGAAGAGTTTCTTTCTGATGTTTTGCCAGCATCTGTGGCTGGCATCTTCAGAGAATGAGAATTAAGGTATTTCTTTTGGCCTACTCCTTTCTTGCTCTGACAGGCAACTCTTCTTTGACTCACATTAATATCAAATATATTTACCACCAAGCCCCAATTTGCCATCTCAGATCCTACTAAAAGGATGGAGGAAAGCAGACCGAGAGTACTATTGCTTCCTTATCGTGTAGGATTAACACGTTGTTCACCTTAACACTCAGTATATGGGGTGGCATTAGCAGGCCTTATAAATGGGACAATAGCAAGGGCTGTTTGACTTAGGGTTGCTTACTATATTGGTTTATCTACACTACCGAGAAACTGATTGCCCTATAGATTTCCCCCCTATGGATTCTATAGCTGTGGATAAAAGTTAAATTAAAAAAACAAAAACAAAAAACCAGCTCACACCTAATTATTCACTGGGAAACCCTACTTACTGTTTTTATCCTGCTTTTCCGACAGGGAACTCAGGTCTGCAAATGTGCTCCTGCCTTCTATTATACTCTGAAAGCTTAGAGATAATGGCTGCTTTCACATAGGGCTTTTGTTGAGCAACCCACCTTTTTCGCAAAACTGTTATTGTGGCAACCGTTTGTTCTCAAACTTATGCTTACCTGTAAGTCTGTCTGCTTATCAGATTCCTACCACTTTAACTGTCATGACTGATTTAATGACTATCTTCTCTCTTTTTTGAGGACACTTTGGTGCCTTCTAAGTAAGGTAAAGTAAGTTCCTTCTTTAAGCACTTGAAAGTTCAAGCTTAATGTGAAGAGCACAGCTGGATCATCCTTATTTCTGATGACCTTTCAATATTCACCCAAAACATGACCCCGATTGCTTGTCATGCATGCAGTGTTACAGCTCATAAGGATGGCCATGTGTCCTACTTTATGGGACAGTGCTCTATGAGATGTCCTCTGAAAGGCTGTCCAGCCAATGTTGTTTAAAGATACAGACTCCAAAACCACATCACAGTAGGGGCTTGACATTGCCCAACAACATTTGGGCAGTAGAGTGACTAGCCTCCCATTTTTCCCACCATGGTGGGGTTTCTCTTTAAATTCTACTACTTGTTTCCAGGTATGCATCTCTGCAGACAGATTCGCATTAGCGGAAGCTGTTGACCTATTTTGTCCTCTGTTTTGGTAATCTGTTCTTCCTTTTTGGGCAATGCACAGATAAGCTACCATTCTATTGCTCGTCCTTATCCTATTTTCTAAGGATCAAAGTATAACTGCTCATGCTTTTTGCACACTGATCAACAAAAGGCAAGGAACTAGAAAGGAAGGCTCTCCCTTTTGATCCATTAATAATAACCTAAATAGAGGAAAAAACTGAACTGGGCTATATTCCCCATCCTTCCTCACAATTCAAGACTTGTTTATTGAATCTACAATTTTCAGTGTGACAACTAGGCACTTGTTGCCTTTGAGCAAAAAATGTTGGATAAAATTGCTATGAACTCATTTATTGTTGTTATGTGCCTTTACGTGGATTTGGACTTACAGCAACCTTATCAGCATTTTCCTCTAAGATTTATTTGGGGGGGAAGCAGACGGCTCAAAGGGCCGTTTTGGGGGCAAGGAAGGGGAGGGGCAGCCGCACGGTGGGCGCCCCAACCCCTTCCTGAAGTCATCGTTGGAGCGCCGGCCCCTCCGCACGGCTGGCGCTCTGACGATGCCTTCCCGCCGCAGCGTCCACACACGCTGCAGCGGAAGAGTCGCTGAAGAGTGCCGCCAGCCTTTTGCGGCACACCTTCGGTGACTTGTGGAAGGAGTGCTATTTTAGTGCTCCTTCCTGGGGCGGCGAAGCTGTGCCGCGGGGCCGAGGTGTGAGGATACCTCGGCCCCGCGGCACAGCTTCTCGGGGCGGTCCATGGCCGCCCATCTGCTTCCCCCCTTGGAGTCATTGCTTTCCTCTGAAGCTCAGAGAGTCTGCCTTGCTCAGAGTCATCCAGCAGCCTTCCATGGCTGAGTGGGGATTTGAACCCTGGTCTCTCAGAGTCATAGTCTAAGCACTTTTATCCTTTTAAACTGCATATTATTCTTTAATGAGTGATGTGTTTTAATACTATAATAGTTTAATTCTATGTTAATGCTCACTTTTGTATATTTTTAATTGTAGTTTTCTTCTAAACTGTAAGCTGCTTTGAGTTCCAATTCTGGGGAAAAGTGGGATATAAATTAATATAACAACAACAACAACAAATTTGCCACAAAACGTTTTGGTTTGTATTATGATTTTAAGAACTAGTATAAAGAAAAAACAACCTTTGGGAAGCTGACTTTCTCATTGCTTTAAATTTGTATTCTTTCCTTCCAGTGTGTTCTTTCCAACACATCTTCAGTGTGAAACAGTTCAGAAATATCTCAGAAATGGAACAAGGCTACAATCCTATACCTTCTTACCTATGTACTTCTTAGTAGACATGCCTAGTGTTGCACTATATAGTAAGTAGTCTAGCCTCTGGTGTTTTTTTGGGATCAGTGAATCCTCTATGCAACATTTTCCTTAAATAATTTAGGTTTTTTTCCACAGCAGATGTCACACCAGATTTCATTTAGCATACTTCTACTGGACATATTTTCACACTGACTGACTACTCATAGCTGTCACATAAAAGAGAATATTCTAAAGCTATTATCAGATTCCCCGCTCCTTAAAAGAAAGAAAGAAAGAAAGAAAGAAAGAGAAAGAAATATCTGAAACTGACATTAATGAACAGTAAAAATGAATGGAAATTGTTAACTTGGGGGCAAGTATAACATGAAAGTTTGAAAACCATGGGTTTTCTCCACGGCTCCAAGTGATAAACTGTTGTAAGAAATGGATCTGTTTATGCTTCGCTTGTTAATGGCTGAGAAGAATGGCGAATGGCTGAGAAGAAGCATTGCTCTGATTAAGTTTATGCATTACCACAGTGGCACATGGGAGATGTCATGCACCAGGGAGCCCAATATACAGTCATAAACATCCCCACTGCTTTGTTGGGGGGCTGGGAAAGGGGAGAAGGGAACAAAATCTATCTATAGCTAGACCCATGCTTCTGGGTTTGAAAATGGGCAACAATATACTCTGGAAATCCATGTAACCATTCTCCTCCCAGCTCATTACCAATTAAGATGAACTTGGAGTTGAGTAATCAATTCCCATTGCAGCCCCAAATCCAAACAAGACTCTCCCATGACTTATATATCTGGTCTGAGGGGGGAAGCAGACAGCTAAAAGGGCTGTTTTGGGGGCAAGGAAGGGGAGGGGCAGCCACACGGTGGGCGCCCCAACCCCTTCCCGAAGGCATCGTCAGAGCGCCGGCCCCTCCGCACAGCCGGCGCTCCGACGATGCCTTCCCGCTGCAGTGTCCGCACACCCTGCGGTGGAAGAGTCGCCGAAGGTGCGCCGCCAGCCTTTTGCAGCTCACCTTCGGCAACTTGTGGAAGGAGCACTATTTTAGCACTCCTTCCAGGGGCGGTGAAGCTGCGCTGCGGGGCCAAGGTGTGCGAATACCTTGGCCCCGCGGCGCAGCTTCCCGGGGCGGCCCATGGCCACCTGTCTCCTTCCCCCCTGAGTCTTGGTTTTGGGAGACCTTGGGGTGGTAATGACCAAGATGGGTGTTCCAGCAGTGCTCACAACAAAAATTAATCCAACAATTCCATCTGTTATTTCTTACAGACTGTTTACCTGAAACAAGACAGCAAACAATCACTACCACTAAAACAGCTGTTGTGACTTACAAATGTGACTTTCTGACTGTTTGGAAATGATTCTTATTTACTGCAAAAAACCAGGTGAATGTCTCTTGAGCAGCATACTCTGATATGATTTGATTTTTTTGGAGCCATGGACTACGGTAGTTTATATCCTGAGAAGGAACATACACAGCATTTTTGCCTATATTAATATAGATCTCTGGCACATTCTTCTAATTCTGTGCACACCTTCCAAATTCTTAGTACTGATGGTTCTAACAATAAAATGGCCTTCAAGATTGTTCAAGCGATGTACAATAAAGAAAGAACTGCTTGGAAATTCCTAGTTCAAATTTCACCTCAACCGTGAAGTCATTAAGTGGGTTTATGCAAGCCTCAAACCCTCCACTGACCTGCACCAATGGAATAGGAGCAATACAGGCCTATATAGTGCAATGCTAGGCATGTCTACTAAGAAGAGCCATACTGGATCAGACCAAAACCCCATGTAGTCTAGCTTACTGGTAGCACAGTAACCAACTAAATGTCAGTGGGAAGCCCAGAAGCAAGACGTGAGTGAAGAATCACTCCTCTGCTCATGTTCCCTAGCAACTGGTATACAGAGATGTACTGTTTCTGATCATATATAGCAAAGTGATATATATCATATCCTCCAACGGTCCTGATTTGGTGACCAACCCAATTAATCCTCATCATTTCACTTTTCCAGCTCCTCTTAGAATGTCCCTGTTTTTTTTTCTCCTCCCATTTTCCTCCTTTGTCCTCAACTTCCTTCCATTGCTGCAAATTGAGTTCAAAGTACAAAAGAAGTTTGCACTCAGTTAACTCAACAGGGGGGAGTGGTGAAGAGGGGACATAATCGTGCACTTCCCAGTAGGCTCAGGCAAAGCAAACTGCCTCAGCTTCTCCTAGCTTGTTTGTTCTCCCTCACTTAACACTTAAGGGACCTCCAATTGCATAGAATAAAACAAGGCATGGATGTATGAGTAGGTAGGTAGGTAGATAGATAGGTAAAAGAAAGAAAGATGATAGATAGGGTGGATGGTGATGTGGATTTATCTGTTGTGTTTCTGTGTTAGGTTTATCAAGTTGATATTATCCTTCAGTGCTGTGCATCTAGTTATATTTGTAGGCTGGAATTTTCTATCACAGTTTGTATTACGTACGGTAGCTTTATGTATACTTAGTGACCTGACAGATGTGCTTAGAGACCTTGGTGAATTGCAAAGAAGTGAAAGAGTGGAAAGGTTGTACTGATGCCCATCAGTCTAGCTGGTGTCCTGATGCACAATGTGACCAATGCATATTGGTAATTTTTATGGCTCCTCTACATAGAACAGCGGTTATTTAGTGGATATGGACACTAAAGAACTACCCAATTCCAATTCTAAGTCCCCAACAGGAGCCTGGTCATTTCATTTCTATGCCACCTTTCTCCCAGACTGGGAGAAAGACAAAAAGAATCGGCTAAAAATCGGACAATAACATTTAAAACATAATTTTAAACAAGCATCCTATTAAAACCGTGACTATAAAAAGTATGAAATCATTCAAAAGTGTACAAATATATATTTTTTTAAAAAGCACTCCTCCATATAAAGCAATTATACATTAAAAGCCCATTTGAACAAAATGATCTTTGCCAGCTGACAAAAGAAGAGTAGGGAAGGGGCAGGGAATTCCATACGGCAGGTGCAGCCATTGAGAAACCTCTCTTCAGTGTCCTTACCAGATGAGCCTGTGATGGTGACAGGACTGAGAGAAAGCCCTGCCTTGCAGAGCTTAAGACTCTGGCAGGTTCATATAGGGAGATTTGATCTTTTAGATAGTTATAGGAAGATAGCTGGATGCTTCTCTGCTGAACCCCCCCCCCACCTTTCCACTGGCCAGTAAATGCACCAGCTGAAATGTGTGTTAGGTGTGTCACATAGTTCCACCTGGAAGAACGTTAGGTCTTCCTTTCCCATTATTTGTTAACTATTAAAGACACGGGGTCCTCTACATGGCAACTTGAGTGTGTGTGTGAGAGAGGTCATTCACTGAAATATCTTTAGTGTTATGAATGTAATTTCTATCTCTCCCATTCCCACATGCTAAGAGTTAATATGCCAAAGCAAATTTTGCATGCCTCACCTTTGGGACCTCCTTACAACGATTATATGAGAACAACAAGGCTAAATTTTAGAAATATAAAGTATGGCCAGCCTAATAATTTAAAAATACAGTGTTTATGTACGGCAAACCACTGTCACTTACACTTTTCTGACACTCTGTAAGAATAATGGTTAAAAAGGTAGTTAAGAGTCTATTATTTCTAACTGAAAAGGCGCTCTTAAGTGTAAAAAAGTCTGCACAGGCTGTTTTGCCTCAAGTGTTGTTACTGTGTTGATTTGAGAATATATACGAGGGGGTAATATATACGAGGGGGTATCGTAAAGTAATAATTATCACCTGGAAGTTTTTATGGTATATGGTATATTGATGAAATTTTGTCAGTGTCATCATTGGTCCCTAAGTGCCTGATGTTAAGAAAAATCAGCTCATTGTGTCCTCTATTTTGTTACAGGTTGTGCCAGAAGTGACTAAAGTGTAAGACGAAAAAGTATGAGGGGGCATTGTAAAGTAATAATTATCATCTGGACGTTATTATGGTATATTGATGAAATTTTGTCAGTGTCATCATAAAAGTGACTTTTTCTTTTCCCAAAAATGAAAAATCCATTGTTGGGTCGCCAATTTGACAACACAGATGACGTCATTCATGAAGTGGAAGAGTGGTTTAAGGCACAGTCTGTAGACTTCTACAATAAACAGTATTCGGAGGGTCAAGAAACGCTGGGAAAAATGTGTAAATCTGGATGGTGACTACATAGAGATAAGTTAACAACTACAAATTAAAACAAACTTTCTGTCAAATTATTTTAAAGGTGATAATTAAAACTTTACGACAGTGGTCGGCAAACTACGGCCTGCGGCAAAATGGCGCACGCATGCGCATGGCGGCGGCCGCCATTTTGGAAGACCAGATGGCACTGGCATCATGCACATGTGCTCATGACACCGGCGCCATTTTGCCTTCCAAAACGGCGCCCGCCATGGTGCGCATATGTACGCGAGTGCGGGGCACCATTTTGGATGGTGCCCCGCACTCATGCATGCATGCGCATGACGGCGGGCGCCATTTTGGAAGGCCAAACAATGCCAGCGCCGTTTTGCCTTCAAAATGGCACCCGCCGTCATGTGCATAGCCCTGTGCTCGCATATGCATGCGCACCATGGCGGGCGCTGTTTTGGAAGGCAAAACGGTGCCGGCGTCGTGAGCGCATGCGCACGATGCCGGTGCCATTTGGCCTTCCAAAATGACACCCCATGCTCGCGCACGCATGCGCACCACGGTGGTGGTAGTGCGCATGCCTGCGCGCGCACACCTCTGCGGCCCCGGGAAAGATCGGGCGACAGGGGGACCGGCCCCACCCCCCAAAAGTTTGCTGACTCCTGCTTTACAATAACCCCTCGTAAATCAATATCCCTACAGTAATGTTCACCGTAATGTTTCAGGATGGTGTCCTGTCTCTCAGACAAAAGAAGCTTGAAAGGAGGCCTCTGGAGACTGGCCCAATATCAGGTGGGAGGGTGGGTATGGGAAGAAAACACTGAGTAGGGTTTTCCTTACCCTATTTTTTCAGCATTCCTTTACCCAACAGTCAGTTGCCCCGAGGGAGACACACTCAGCTTGACCCAAGATGAAAAAAGTACTACCACTTAATTTTTCTGAAGTGTAAAGCCCATCCTATCAATGTCACCAGAATAACCAAATGCATCTGAGGAAACAGGCTCAAGTCTATGAAAGCTCATGCTTCCAACGTCTATCAGTTAGTCTCAAAGGTGCTGCAAGACCCCTTTATACCCCAATAACCTGTGGGGCTTGTCTCCTGGGCATTTGAGGTCTGCATCTGCAATCTGCTCAGAAGCCTCAAAGTTGTGGCATCTAGCTAATTTTCCTACCTTACTTTCATTTAAGGAACTCCCCCAAAATTGGCAACCAGTATCTGAGCAGAACTGATGCAGAGGGAGGCCACTGTGGACCCTGCCTTGGAGAATCTGATTTACTCTTCCTTCTTATTCTATTTGAACTAATATATCTAAAATCTGTTTCAGTTTAAGACTTACTCACCTTAAAGACTAAAGCCAGGGTCCCATTGGGAAGTGAGACTGGTAGAAAAAACCCTGTTCATCAGATTTAGAAAGAGGTGATCACTTCCCTCCTCATGACTGCCATCCTACTTCCAGAAAGAGTATTTCCAGCATTCCATGCTACATAAAACTGTGTCTGGGACTGTGTATTTGTGTGTGTGTGTTTATGCATATGTAGAAAAGATCTTCCATTTTGTACTCACCTTTGGCAAACTGGATCCTAGCCAAAGGCCTACATTGGATGGCAAGTTCCAGCAGGTCTAGCCAACATGACCAATAGTGAAGAATGGCGGGAGTTGTCATTCAACAACAACAGTTCCACTCTTGACTCAAATCTACCTGATAGTCAATTAGAGTTTGTTGTTGTTGTGTGCCTTCAAGTTGTTCCTGACTTATGGCAACCCTAAGACACCACCACCCTGTTTTGAGCCAAGAAGCAACTGAATCCAACCATCTATTTTCTTTGCATTTGCAAATTATAGTGCAAGTTCCAAACTGTGCTCCCTTTCAGTCCACTTTAAAATCCTTGTGTGTAGCTATTTCTTTTTTTGTGCTCTCTGCAAATCATACAAACGGGTTATATCTGCACCTGCGTGAAAACTTCTAGGCAAAACTTCAATTGCAAGTTTTTGGCGGTAGCTCCACCCACACCTATAAAGCCCCTGGCGTTCCTGCTCTTTCTTCAGTTCCTTTTGTCTGCCACGTTAGCAGCTAGCAAGGAACTTCGCTTGGTTAGAGTCACTCGTTTCATTTTTGGATTTGACCTAACAGCTGAATTTTGACCATTTTTCTGGATTTTGACTACTCTTTTGGATCTTGGACTTGAGATTGTCACTGATCTCTTGACCTTGGACCATTTGACTTTGATTTTGCTTGCCAATTTTGCCATTCATTTTCTACAAAATGGCTTCCTTCAAGCGTTGCGACAAGTGTGATGCCAAAATCCCCACCATTGATCGCCATGATCAGTGTGTTTTGTGTTTGGGTGAGTCCCATAAAGCGAAGGCCTGCCTGCATTGTAAGGTGATGACCACACAGGCCCTCAAGAACTGAGGCCTCAAACTGAAGGTGGCTGTTTGGGAACAGGCCCTGAGCCTGGCTTCTCTCCCTGCAGCTCAAGGTACCTTGGCTGAGGTTCCCTCTACCTCCAGTAAGGAGAAGGAGAGGGAAAGAGGTAGGTCCCGAGAAATTCTAAGGATAAAAAGACCTCTAGGTCTGAAAAAGACTGTGGAGATGGAGGGGCAAAGAAGACCTCCAAATGAAAACATCTAGAGGCTAAGGAAGTTGGTTCTGCTGATCGCTGAGCTCCAAAAATGGCCCGTTCAGCTTCCTCACCAAAGAAATTAGACTGCAAACAGCCCATGGTGTTGGTCAGAACCTCTCCTGCTACTCTCAGGTCTGATGCAGCCGGAGCAACATCTCTGCTCCGGTCCGCAACTCCTCCCCTCCATGTTGATACTGAGTCGGAGGAAGAGGTTTGAGAGTCAGAACCACCATCTCTGACCATACCAAATTGGATGGGCAGACATCGAAAGCCCTTGGGTTAGAACCCATGGGAGCTGTCAGGATCAAGGCAGACAAAGAGGCCAGGAAGGACCCTTCCCACAGGACCTGGTGTTTGATTCCCGCAATACCTCCTGCCTGTCGACCCAGACCAACTCCCATGCGACTGACAGCATCCTGCTGTCACACTGCTACTGTTCCAGCCAGTAGTTAGATCCTCCACACCTCCCACCCCTCCAGTTCCACCCTGACGGGAGTCCCTCTACATAGGTTGGCCGCTCCCGAGGATGCCTGCAAATCACATGCCTGCGAATCTCAATATGGACTGTTTATCCATGCTGCGCAGAAGCCTTCCACAAGTAAGTCTTACCTGTTCAAATGGACTAAGATGCTGGACTTTCTATCTGCCAGAGACTTGTCTCCATCCTGTGTCTCATTCCCAACAGTCTTGGAATTTCTAATGTCCCTTGTTGACTTGGGACTGTGCCTTACTTCCATCAAGTGCTACTTGTCTGCCATCTGCTCATACTACCAGCTTGAGGGCAGGCCATCCCTTTTCAAGAAGCCCCTTGTGAAGAGATTCTGAGGCCTTTCTCAACAACCTCACCCTTCATCCTCAGTACTGACCCTGGCATGGAGCCTGGACCTGGTGCTTTCCAACCTCTCTGCCAAGCCTTTTGAACCCATGGCCACCACAGACTTAAGACTGATGTCCTGGAAAACAGCTTTCATAGTGGCTATCACCTCTGCCCGCCGGGTGGGCAAGCTATGTGCCTTACGGATGGACCAGCTGTACCTCCGTTTTCACAAGGACAAGGTGGTCCTCCATACTGACATCACTTTTCTTCCTAATGTGCTGTCAGCCTTTCACATCAATCAGGACATTGTGCTGCCCTCCCTGGCCCCAAACCTGATGACTGATGCCAAACGCCTCATGCATACCTTTGATGTTCGGAAAGCGTTGGCCTTCTACCTCAATAGGACCTCGGGTTCAAGGTGCTCCAAGAAACTATTTGTTTGTTACTTGGAGGCCAAGAAGGGACTACCTGTGACTGCTCAGAGGTTTTCTAAGTGGTTGGCTGCTACCATCCACTTGTTACAAACTGTCAGGTAAAAACACTTCTGGCCCGGGTGCGAGCACACTCAGCTAGGGTGGTAGCCACATCCTCCACTTTCTTGACTGGGTTGCCTTTGGAGGATGTCTGCAAGGCTGCTGTCTGGTCCCAACCATTGACTTTCATCAAACACTATAGGCTGGACACAAGGGACGCAACCTTTGGGAGGGCAGCATTGTTTTCTGGTTTACATTGAATGTTGATTGCATTACATATGTTATATGCTTTGAAACTAAACAAATGACACCAACAAATGCACTTTTAAAGTTTAAGGCTTTTATTGTTGTCAATAAATTACAACTTGTTTGAACTTCCACACTGGTGTCAGGACACTTCCTTCTCCACTGACCGAAGCTTGTCAGTCTAACCCATTTGTGTGATTCGCAGAGATCACAAAGGAGGAGGACAGGCTGCTTACCTGTAACCATATTTCTTTGAGTGGTCATCTGCGCATTCACACAAATCCCACCCATCCTCTCCTCAGTCGTGTCTTGCTCATTGCTAAGATTCTTCTGTCGCTGCTATGCGGTGTACGTTTTGGAACTGAGGAAAGAGCAGGAATACCAGGGGCTTTATGGGGTGGGTGGAGCTACTGCCAAAAAGTTGCAATTGAAGTTTTGTCTAGTGATACTAGAAGTTTCTGAGCTAGCTGCGCAGGTGCAGATATAAGCCATTTGTGTGAATTTGCAGATGACCACTCGAAGAAATATGGTTACAGGTAAACAACCTATCCATTTCAAGCCTGCACAACATATGGCCAGAGGAGCAGGAGGAGGAGGAGGAGGAGGAAGAGGGAATTAATAATAATATTCTTAATACATTAATTAATAATTAAAACCTATTTGCAGCCTGAAGCAGTTTAGCCTATTTTAATTTTGGCTCCTACCTACAGCCAAGTTGTGCAGGTCTGCTATATTTGATAAAAGTTCTGGATTCAGACAATGCATGATCAGCCACAGGTTCATTAGCTTGGTGTAAATCAAACCACCAGCTTTAAAAAAGAGACTCGGGGGCCTAAACAGACTGGCATTAAACACCAGCGTCAGGGCAGAGGTGTGTGTGTGCAGCAACTACATGTTGCATGCCCCGATACCAGCATCACACTGCCCAACCGACCGCATGGCGGGTGGTGTCACGTCATTTATTTGGCGCAGCATCTGGATGCGCCACACCAAAGTAACCTGGAAAAGCCGCCACCACTGTGGCAAGGGCAGATTTTCACTACTTTAAAAAGTGGCATTTTGCTGGCTCTTTTTGGGCTGGCAAAACGTCGGATCAGGGCCATGGTGTGTGGTTGCCGCAGCCCCAATCTGGTGATGAAAGGGTTGGCAGGACGCCGCTCCAAAGGGGTGGTCTGTTCAGCCCCAGTTACCTTTCAGTCCCATACCAAGAGAAAAGTGAGGTATAACTAAAATGAAATAATGTAAATAAATAAATAAATACTTGGCCATAAAGTAAGAATAAATAGCAGTAGCTTTCCTTGTTGTAGTGCTGATTGTGCACAATACAAATAGATTTTCATTCATTCTAAATCAGGTTTTTTCTTTCTCATTTCCTCAGTCTCCGCCTGCTTACAACAGAACAATCAATCAATGCAGTGAAACTGAAATACCACTTTCAAAATCATTTTAAGATTGAGAAATATGGACATATTTTGACAGAGAATTTTCAAATGTTCAGATGCCAGGAGTAATTAACAGGAGAGGTTCATAATATGATTTGACATCTCGGGAGGGGGGCAAAAAAACATGTATAATAAGGTTGTGAAAGATACTCGTGCTCCCAAGGTGAAATGTTTGTCGTCTTTATTATGGGATGCAGTAGTAATGGAAACTGTTGTTTCCTTAGCTAATTTGAAGGGAGTTACAATAAAACTGGACATTTCTTCTTCGTGGTCTCTACGAATCACACAAATAAGTTTTGTCTGCGCATGCGCAGCCAAAACCCATTTGTGTGAATTTGCAGATGACCACTCGAAGAAATACTGTTACAGGTGTGCAACCTGTCCTTTTGAAGCCTAAATGGGGATCCTGCATTGATTTTGGACAGGCTTTTGACATTTACACGATAGTTACAGAATTATGTGTACAAAATTGTTTATTACAGCATATGTACTGTATTGTTTTTAGTTGGTGCATCCCTTAGGTTTTTATTTTCTTCTTTGATCAACACCAATTTTCCTGATTTGCATTCCTGGTGCTGCACTGAGAAAATGATGAATGGGGACCTCTTCAAAGCAAGGTCTCTTAAAAGAACTATGGCTCCATAAGAAAACTGTGGCTCCTTATGTTTCTGCCAGGAGCTTGAAGGATGCTCCATAATGCCCCCTGTATTCCTGTACATGTACAACAGAAAGAGAGTCTTGCAGAGGTTGAAGAGGTTATTCCTGTTAGTTTCTGTGCCAAGAACATAACAGGGCATTTCAGAAATACTTCTGTGGAATAATCTCTCATTTATGTACTTGCTGAAGTATGTCACATTTTAAAACTTGTTATTTATTTACTAAAAGTATTTGTTTATTACCTCTCATTCTGTCACAGCTCCCAAAATATTGCACAGTAGATAAAAACATTCTTTTAAAACCTACTGAAACAATTTTAAAAATTAATTTTAATAAGCCACATTGTTAAAACAATCCCAGATGCCAACCCTAGTTTTAAAGACCAAAGCTATGCAGAACAACACAGTCTTGGCCATCTGTCAAAAGTTCAAAAGGGATAAAGCTGGCCCAACTTCCCATGGGAGAAAGTTCAAATTAATGAGGCTTATGCTAAACAAACAAAACCAGGTATGTATGCAACAGCTCTGTTCCATTACAAAGACAAAGCTTTCTTCTTTTCTGACCACAAGAGGCAAGATTTAGGTACATCTATTTGAAGGTACATACATCCAGACAGACAGACATGCTAATTTAGGGTATATTTCAGAGTAAGGAACTAGCAAAAACCACTCCTGAGGATTCCTTGCCTAAGAAAACGCTATGAAATTCATAGGGATGCCATAAGTCAACAGGCATCTTGAAAGTGTGCACACACACATACTCATGTGTGTGTGTAAGTACAGAAGAGTACATTTTTGTGACTCAGTTTTTTCCCCCTATTCAATCATCCCCCACAGGTTTAGCTGGGGATAAAGTGAGGGGGGAAAGAACAGGTTTAGTAATACAAAATCTAGAACTACAAGGGTCTAGTTCACTTGTGAAAGCAAACAGACCAATCTCCGTGTGTGATATAGGTCCTAGTCTGAACTCCTGGCATCTTCAGTCGAAACAGATCAGTTGGCAGGCAAAGAGAAAGGCTTTGCTCTGCCTGCGATCTGGAACACTGTTGCCAATAGAAAATCCTGGTTTAGATAGACGCTCAGTGAACAGAGAAAAATAAAATTGAGGATGAAGTTGTAAGAGCCTGGAGAGGAATTCCATGACAAGGAATGAGAAAAGGCAGCACACCAGAATTGGGTTTTCTATGCTTAAATGTCTTGGCTGCTCATCAAAGAAAACAAACACCCTTTGTGATTTGGAGCTCAGAACAAAAGGAAGGTATGTAGACTCCCTGATCTGAAAATCTACTCCACAAAGGTGTTCCAGTGACTCATTTAGGAGGAAAATCCAGCCTATAGATTTAAAAAAACACCCTACAATTTTTGATCATAGTTTACATATTACAGATCTAGGCACTATTAGTGAAAATAGGTGTCACAATGATACTCTGAATCTGGAGTGTGCAACAGTACTATGCTACCTTTATTTGCCATGCTGTGCTGACACTAGCACAACGTTAGTCTCATTTCTAACCATTTCCCCCCACTTTACTGGCTAAAATGGGGGGACTCTTCCAACACTACCAATCTAGAACTGGGATGGAACTGGTTGCCAGCTGTGCACTTGTCCTGTGAAATTATAGTTTCAGGTGCATAGGCTTCCAGTGTTGTATTCTTGTGAAGAGTTTAAACTGGGACTTTGGTCCATCGTTCTGTCAGAGGCAACCATCCAGCTCCAAGGGAGTGGCAAATCTGGCACTAACAACAGCGAAAGAAGTTCCACCATATTCATATTGCTAAATCTGCTAGACAACAAGGAAACTGAAATAGTTAAAGAATTCCCATATCTAGGATCAAATATTGTCCAGAATGGAGACTGCTGTCAAGAAATAAGAAGACTAGGAATAGGAAGGGCAGCTATGAAAGAGCTGGATAAGATACTGAAGAGCAAAGACATGCAAATAGCACTAAAGTCAGAATTGTCCAGTTCATTGTATTCCCAGTTACCATGTATGGATGTGAGAGATAGACAGAGAAGGAAGCAGACAGAAAGAAAATCAGTTCATTCGAAATGTTGTGCTGGAGAGGATACCGTGAACAGCCAAGAAGACAAATAAATGGGTTCTTGAACAGATCCGGCCAGAGCTCTCCTTGGAAGCAAAGATGATCAAGTTGAGACTATCATACTTTGGCCACATCATGAGAAGGCACAGAT
Organism: Phrynosoma blainvillii; assembly: GCA_026167975.1. NCBI lineage: Eukaryota > Metazoa > Chordata > Lepidosauria > Squamata > Phrynosomatidae > Phrynosoma > Phrynosoma blainvillii. The sequence goes on along the minus strand of JANUYF010000004.1, from coordinate 135,488,737 downwards.
CACTAGAAAAAAAACACTAATGCTAAGAAAGGTAGAGGGTAGAAAAAAGAGGAAGACCACAGACAAGATGGATAGACTTGATCAGGGGAGTTATGGGCAAGGGCTTGAAGGATATGAGCAAGGCAGTGGAGGATAGGGATTCTTGAAGATGTCTCAACCACAGGGTCACCATGAATCGGAGTCGACTCAAGGGCAGCTAACAACAACAACAAATTTGCTAAAGGGTGCAACCTGTCATTTCCTAGCACTTTGGAACTTGTTTTGAATTCACTTCCAATCTGAAAGATTCATCCACAAAGCACAGAATGTTACAAGATGACAGCATTTGTTTGCTTGCCATCAAAAACTTCCCATTCCTTTGGGCATAAAAAAGGGAAGGAAAAAGGAGACCTAGGACACCTTTAAGACAAATGTTTGTATTTCAGCATAAGGTATAGCCCACTATTTTAGATATTATCTCTTAAAGATGCCAAAAGACTCCTTCCTCCCCTCCCCTCTTTTTATACTGAAACAGACTAAACATAGCAATCTTTATGCATCTTCAACTGCTGGAAGACAAGGAAAAATCTAACAAGCCCTGCATTTCCCCCAGTATAGAGCTGGAGTGAAGAAGAGAGCAACCCATATTGATTTTCTGTATGAAAAACAGCTCCTTCAGCTCCAAGACAGCACAGAGCTAATGCTGAGTCCAAGAATGGTTAACCATGTGATAAATGTTACCTCGGTAAATAATGAAGAGTATTTGGGGAACCACTATGTAGTTTTAGTACTAACCTTTCTTGTTGCATTTGGCAGAGACCACATATAGGTAGATGTCTATGAATTAAGGCATTAAAAATATTTAAGCAGATTTATTACTGCATCTTGGTATCAGTAAAAATATGAGGAATGACTTACTGCTCATTGGATCGCTTGGGCTGGTGAATGAAGAATGGGCTGCATCTTTATTTTGTACATAGGTTTGGGGCAGACTAAAGGAGAGACACTGCAACAGGAATGGGAAAGTGTGAGTATGCAGCCCTTATCCTCTATGAATTCCCTGGACTGCCCTTTCTCTGGCAACAAACAAAAACAAGGAGAAACTTACCTGGAAGCCTTCTGGAGCTGCAATTCATCTTTTAAATAGATTGCAAGCCCCTCTATCCACTCAGTTATTTCATTTTTTTTAAAAAAAAGTTTGAATCAAAAAATGGACTTGTAGCTATTTCCACGTAGCAGGTGGGTTTGGGGGATTTTTTGGCATTCTGAGAATGATGTGCACTCACCCTCACCCTCAGAGGGTCCCAGGGGAGCCAAATTGGCCAAATGCCACTCACCTCTGCAGTTTTCCACTGACAAGAGGAGATGGGAGCCCATTTTTATTTCCTCTAATCTAACTTATGCTGGTGTGACAAGTTATCTCCCATCCAGACCAATTCAGTCTTATTTAACTCTAAGGTTATTCCATTATGTCCCTTCAGATTTATCTTGGGATCTATAGGCTGGAAACATGGCATGGTCTATTGCACATGTTAACTGAGATCCTGTATAAGTGTTGGCAGAGTGCAAATATCTGCCATAGTTCTTCCATTAGGCTTCCCCTTCCACCCTAGTGGGCAACCTCAGCCAACAGCAGTGGGGTACATGCCCCCAACTAGTCATGACTAGTGAGGACATGAGATCCGGATACGGCTGGGCTATAGTTTTTCATCCAGGTAAAAGAAAAACTGTCACCCTCCCAGCTTCCAGTGGTGGTTGTTGGTGGTCCAGGAAAGTGTCAGTAGTTGTTGGGGATGGCCCAAAATAGTGGTGGTTCTTCCTATTTTCTGGTTGCAAAACTGTAGCTGGATCATGGTTGGTATCCCCCGCCATCCCCACCAGTTATGGAAGTGTGCTCCATTCCTCTCAGTTGAGGTTGTGTGTTGGGGTGTACGCTACATAAAAAGCTACTGAATACCACCTCTGTAACTAACTTAAAAATACATTTGCTGGTGCAACAGGAGTTTACACCAGTATATGTCACAAACAGATTTTCAGCCACTAACATACTTACAACTCTAATTTACATGAGGAATGTAAACTGTAACCAATCCCACCCAGAAAACTTTGTGATAACATGTATTCAGTGCATCCACACTGCATCAATTTTAATTTTATAACCAAGGTATTTTAAACCCTCTCCAGAATGTAAAGTGGCCCTAGTTAAAACCTACAATTGTGAATTAATAAAGGTATGGGAAGTGCAAAGAAAATGAGCATTACATTCCCTATTTGCTCTTATTGCCCACAGGATAAGGAGGAAGCCTTAAGCTATGGCAATTAAGCATTCAAAAGACTTTCTTTTTGTTAATAAAATGTAGTACTTCTATCACAGCTGTGAACTTCCTTAAATAAAAATAGGAATCTCTGTAAGCAGGCTGTCAGGGAAGGACTTGGCCCCTTTTCAATCCCCTTCAGGAATACCTGTCAGAATTAAAAGAGGATAATTCACCTCATCAATCTGCCAGTTTTGCTTTCCTTTTCCAGCATACATTATTTACAGAAACAGATATTTTACTTTTGTTCAGCTGTTGGGGTTTTATGATGAGTGAAATATGTTGGTTTTGAGTGAAAGCAACTGCCACACTGCCTAAATTTTGGCTCAATGAAACACATGCAGCCCATAGTATGGATTCACATCCCCTCTCTTATTATTATTTTTTTTACAGTCCCAGTGAAGTGTGTGTGGGAGTAGCATAATATACATTGATGGGCTAGGCTAAGCTGTGTTTGGCTTGATGGTTGACAAGTTGTATGGGCATGAATTAACAGAACCTCAGGCTATTAGGAGCAAGGCTACACACCATTTGGCCCCACCCATTAGGTGGAATGAAGCAGCTGCCTCAGGTAGCAAATGGTAGGGAACAGAGAGAAGTTGCTGCATGGTGAAGGGTAGATTTCTGATCTCTGGCCTATACTAAGCCCCAAAACAATAGACTATTAGCTCTAATAGTCTTCCGATCACCAGTGTTTAAGTAAGATTCACCTGCCAGTTCAGTCAATTACTCTACGCAGAATTGGGGGCTGGAGGTAGGAACCATCTTGTTCTTCACCTCAGGTGAAAATCCTAGAAGGAGCTACTTTGGTTTTGGGTTCCACATCTTAAGAAGGAATGATCAAGAACTACAATAATTTGGAGTAAGAGCAGGGAAGCTTTGGTCTTCCAGATATTATTATACCACAACTCCATTAAGCCAAAACAACTTGGACAATTGTGAGGAATGGATGTAGTTGAACCGTCTAAAGGGCCAAAAATCCCCCACCCATAGCACAGAAGTTCAGGACTAAAAGGCTTTTTCCAAGCAAGACTGGTGTTACAGAATTCTCTCTCTGGAAAGGGCATCCTGTCAGGTATGCTCCTTTAGAGTTTTCAGAGGGCTTGCAACCCTTTCTTCTTTTAGGTGGGCCCTGGCCAATTGAATTTACCTCTTTGGTGTATTATTTTGAGATTCTGAACACTGTTAATTTAAACTGTATTTCCACTGGGGTGTTTGGTTGATTTCATTTTGTGAACTGAGGAGTTATTGATCTATAGGACAGAATATAAAATTTAAGCAACAACAGGAAAACCAGCAACATTGCCTAGAACAGGGGTGGGAATCATGCAGCCTTGCAGATGTTGCTGGACAGCAACTCCCAGTATAATTCACCACTGAATATTATGACTAGGGCTGCTGGGACTTGGGAGTCCGACAATGCCCGAAGTTCCACATGATTTGCACCTAGTCACAAAAAAAAAAGCCACAGACACTAACCATACCTAGGTCTGAAAAGATACCAGCTTAAGTGCAATGTGGACTACATTCATCTGCAAATAAGCAAAAGTCTAGTGGAAACAGAAAAGCATTTAATATTTTGTGACTTAACTTATTAACATAATTTTTCAATGAAGTCAGTTTTCAAAGCCAACAATTGTTTTATGTGCCACCAGGGATCCTTAAGGGTGTATGTATGGATTCCATATGTTGATTGACAATTAATTATAAAATATACATTCAAAACCAACAAGAACACGCAACCTTTAAAAATACATTATAAGTGTTAATTACTTTAAGAGCATCATTTAAAGCTTGGACTGGAAACTTAGAAAAAAGGAAATGTTTCCATAGGGTTATAGTGAGCTCTTGATTGTCTCATCATTTTCATAAACACGAGTTGTCAATGGATGCCAAATCTCATAAAATTTGTTTATTCTATTAAATTTTTTTGAGTGATGGATTTGTTAATTTGTCCAGGAGGGCTAAATTCTAAATTTAAGTCAACAATCATTTTGTGAAGCTTATTTCTTGTTTTTCTTTCCAAAGTGCTGAGATGCTATTAGGTTTTTTTTTAAAGTGATTAAATCCCTAGAATGAAACTTCAACCTGAGGACCTTTTATGGCTTTTTAAAAGTACAGAATTCTCTCGTAGAGCCAACCAAAAACAAAATACTCCTGCAATGCAAAGGTTGTATCTTATATGAAAGTACAGTCATTATAGCATGATCAAAAAGTGGAGAAAGAAGATGGATGGAATGGGGAAGCTGAAGCCCAGATGTATAGAAAACAGAATCACAATATTTCTTAAGGTCAACCTGGAGGTAATTGTTGCAGGCCGCTCTGCGGTGTCTGTGGCACTGCAATTCCCTACAAAATGGAGAGGTAAAAAAGGAGAGATTTGATGCAGTATACAGGGAGGAAGGGAGAGGACTTCTTCTCTGCCAGCCTTCTTCACCCAAAACTCCTGTAAGCTTTGAATCAAGATGTAACTGCATTAGGAGGAAAATAGCTATGTTAAAAAAAGGAAGCAAGCTCCCAGAAGGAAAAAAAAAGGGGGGGATGTAGGGTTCCTCTCCACCCGCTTTGGTGCTCTAACTTCTCATCCTCATTTCCTTGCATTGTAGGGATTCTGCGTAAAGCATGCCATGTTGCATCCCATCCAGCACCCGATACTTAATCCACATCCCATTTTCCTTAATTTGGTTAATTAAACATTCCTCCAGTGTCCTAACATTTATGGTTTAACCTCTGAAGCAAAACTGCCTTGAGAGGAAATCTCCATCAATAATCAATACATTTCTGACCAGAGAACTGAGCTGATAAATTTCAGACACTTAGATTTTGCTTAGATTCTCTGAGGAAAGATCAAACCAGGGCAGTACTAGCGACTGATTAATCATTAAAGCTCAGTTTTTGCCATCATGCCTGATGGATGATTGTTTAAAAGACTATCATCATAAACCAGTCTCAGACAGTATTCATGTCTTTTCATAAAAACGTGAATAACATAGGAAGGTAATAAAAAATATCCATGCTATTATGAAAGGAAGAAGGCTATAATAATGTACCCATCCCCAGATACAATCCAGTTGGCCTTAGAACCACTAGGTGGCATTCAGCTACAAGGCAAGAAATGGTTGCTCCTCTAAAATGCCCCACTGTTTCTTAGTAGTCGAAAAGGAGTGTCATAATGACAGGCATGGTGTGTATGGAAGGCGAGTTTTCAATATTCGAAGGACCTCTGGGATGTTTGTGTGTGTGGCCGTATCCAAGTAGCACAAACTACCAAGCACAGCTCTGGCATATCAAGGGAAGGAAAGGTGCCTTTGTTTCGCTCGCTAACTCTGTCTCTCACATACATACAGCCAATTTTTCCATAAGGTTTGATGGCCTCTTCCTTCTGTAGAGACCCTCAGCTTGCCAGGACCCCACCCCAGCTTGATCTGTTTACAACATGTGTGGCAATCATTCAGATGGTGTTGGACTGCAACTCCCAGCATTCTTCACCATTGGCTAATCTGGCTAGGGCTGTCGGTGGTTGCACGGCAATGACGTCAATAAAGCCTCATTGTTCCCAACTCTGGTTTATACAGCTGGCCCTTGGTGTCCACAGATTCTACCAGCCAGGGCTTGAAAATCACCACCACCACCACCACCACCCCCAATTCCAAACCATTTTATATCAGGGATGCCATTTTACTATGCAATTCTATATAACAGGACTTGAGCATGCAGAGATTGTGGTATCAATGGGGAGTCCTGGAACCAACCCCTCAACAGATACCAAGGCCCCACTGTACTATGGGTTTCTAAACAGGTTTTTTGGGGGTGCTTGTATTACAGTGGCAAGGGAATGTGTGGGCCCTCACATGTTGCTGGACTGACAAAGTGACACTTGGCTCCGCTGGATAGGCCTGACAGACATTGGAGTCTAACAACATTTAGGAGATGGCAACTAGTTCCCTAGCTCTGTTCCATTATAGTTTAGATCAGGGGTAGGCAACCTTTTTGAGCCGGGGGCCGGGTTGCTGTCCCTCAGACAATTGGGGGGCCGAAGCACCAAAAATAAATAAATAAATAAATAAATAAATAAATAAAAAAAAAAAAATAAAAATAAAAATATATGCATGCACACTCTCTTAGCCCCAGAAAAGCCATGGCAAAACCCCTGTGGAGATTTTGCCAAGAAAACCCCAAGAACAAGTAATAACAACAATAATATCATCATGGTGGGTGGCGGTGGCTGCAGGGGGTGGCGGTGGCAGCGGCGGCTGGATTGGCCTGGGGCTGGTCCAAAGGCCTCGGGGGGCCACATCCGGCCCCCGGGCCTTAGGTTGCCTACCCCTGGGTTAGATTAAACTTCCAATCTGTAGATTACCGAGTAAATGAAGACTACAATGCCACTGCATACTAGGTAGAAGCCCTTTGCTCAAAACATTCTGTAATTGCAATTTTTTTTTTATGTAGTTATAAAATTAAAAATGAACTTATTTGATAAAATTCATGTATCATTCTTTAAGACACTAGAATGTCTGACCATCTCTCATCAGTATGATTTTCTTTGAATAATTCTGTGATGTTCTTTCCCATACCCACCAACTTGGCAGGGAAAGTCCTGATTAATCCTCTGTCATCCCACTTTTTCAGCTACTTTAAAAATGTCCCACTTTCTCTCCCCTCCTCCCTCTTTGTCTTCATCTTACTTCAATTGCTACAAACTAATTTCAAAGTTGAAAAGTAGTTTGCATTCAATTTACTCAGCAGGGGGAAAGGAGAGGAGGGAGTTGAAGATTTCCCTTCTCAGCTGGCTCAGGCAAAAGCAAACTGCTGCAACTTTTCATAGCTTCTTTCTCATTAATAACTTTTAACACTTTGAGCACACTCTGATGTTGCTTAACCACATGTGTCCCAATTTTCATCTGCAATGCTGGAAGTTGTGTGATTCTTTCTGGTTGGTGATAAGAATATCCACTGGGAATTAAATGCAACACTCATCACAATTTTAGAGTCAAAGAGTGCTCCTTCCTATTGCCTCAAATTGACTCTTTGTTTCTAAAGCGACTAAAAGCAAACTGTTCTGTTGTGTTGTACTGGGGAAGAGAACCTAAATACATAATATGGCCTACATCCAATTATTAGTCCCATTATTAGTACAGAAGACCAACTGAATCCCTGGGAACGTGGCACATCAACACTTATTCATTGTGCCTAGCAACTTAGGCACACATTATCATGAGGGGGAATGCATATCTGAGGTCAAAAACACGCTGCAGAAATAATCCAGTTTAAGACCGCTTTAACTGCCCTGGTTCAATGCTAGGGAATTCTGGGAACTGTAATTTCATGAGACATTTAGTCTTCTCTGTCAGTGAGCTCTGATGCCGCAATAAAGTACAATTCCCAGGATCCCCTAGCACTGAGCCAGGGCAGTTAAAGTGGTCTCAAACTGGATTATTTCTGCAGTGTGTTTTGGACCAAAGTTGGGAGGTGTCCCTGAAATTCTCAGCAGTGCTAATAAGGCAAGGGCTGGTCAGAAAAGGACTGGTCTGCCACTTTTTGGTAATATACAGAAACTCACAACATTTTTTATCAAATAGATCCAAGTATGCTAGATCATGAAAGACTATGGAACACCCTTAAAGACATGGGAGTGCCAAAACATCTGATAGTCCTAATGAAGAATCTGTACTGAAGGCACAATCTCAAACTGTTCCAGTGAGAAGGAAAAATGGGAGATGTCTCAAGAAACCAGGTTGCATGACAAAAGAACTTTCAACTGAACTAAGTTTTAAATGGGAGATGTATAAGAAATGGAAAAGGGGTGAAATCACTAAAGAGGAATTCAAACAAATAACTAGCACATGTAGGGGAAAAGTCAGGAAAGCCAAAGCACAAAATGAGCTCAGGCTTGCTAGAGAGGTTAAGGACAATAAAAAGGGTTGTTTTTTTTTTGGTATGTCCGTAGCAAAAGAAAGATGAAGGAAATGGTAGGGCCACTGTGCAGAGAAGATAGAGAAATTCTAACAAGGGACAGAGAAAATGCAGAACTACTCAACACCTTCTTTGCCTTTTCACAAAAGGAAAAGGGTGTTCAACCTGAGGAAAATGGAGCAGAGGACACATAGGTGAAATTTACAGGATAAGTAAAGAGGAAGTACAGTCTCCAGGACCAGATGAACTACATCCAAGGATATTCAAAGAACTGGCAAATGTAATCTCAGAGCCATTGGCAATAATCTTTGAGAACTCCTGGAGAACAGGAGAAGTCCCAGCAGACTGGAGGAGGGCACACATTGTCCCCATCTTCAAAAAGGGGAAAAAGAGGATCCCAACAACTATCGCCCAGTTAGTCTGACATCAATACCGGGAAAGATTCTGGAACAGTTCATTAAACAGAAAGTCTGTGAACGATTTGAGAACAATGGATAAACTATCAATGTTACTAGATGGTAAAATGGAACAAAAGTATAGCGACAAATGGGAAAAAGTTGAGAAACTGTGGAAATAGAAAGGAATGAGTATAGATTAATAAAACAGGTATAATTCTCACTTACCTTTTTATGTTTGACTTAACTACATGAATGAATTTACTCAAGGCTACTAAAGGTCAGTATTGAAGAATGCCCAATTTATTCTATTTTATTTATTTTTTCCCTTCCTTTCATTACAAATCTTATTATATTTATGTATTTAGTATTTTTCTTCCTGGCAATTGCTATTTTTAACATGATGTAAATAACCTGCTTTAGTCCTATCAAAATAATATGTAATTATTCGCATTTATGTTATTTCAATAAAGCAAAAAATAATAACAAAAAAATTAAACAGAGTCTGTGAACATTTAGAAGGAAATGCTATAATCACTAAAAGTCAACATGCTCTCTCAAAAACAAGTCATGCCAGACTAATCTGATCTCTTTTTTTGATAAAATTACCATTTTACTAGATAAAGGGATTGTGGTAGACATAGCATATCTTGATTTCAGTAAGGCTTTTGACAAGTTTCCCCACGATATTCTTGCAAAGTACAATGTGGGCTAGACAATACAACTGTTAGGTGGATTATTAACTGGTTGACTGACTGAACCCACAGGGTGCTCAGCAATGGCTCCTCTTCATCCTGGAGAGAAGTGACCAGTGGGGTGCCACAGGGTTGTGTCCTGGGCCCAGTGCTATTCAACATCTTTATAATGATTTGGAAGAAGGAACAGGGGGCATGTTTCTCAAATCTGCAGATGACACCCAATTAGGAAGAATAGCTAATGCCCCTGAAGACAGGATGAAAATTCAAAATGACCTTAATAGATTAAAACGCTGGGCCAAAGCTAACAAATTGAATTTCAACACAGAGAAATGTAAGGTATTGCACATAGGGCAAAAAAATGAAATGCATAGATATAAGATGGCTTAATGAGACTACGTGTGAAAGGGATCTAGGAGTCCTAGTAGACCACAAGTTGAACATGAGTCAACAGTGTGATGCGGCAGCTAAAAAGGCCAATGTAATTTTAGGCTGCATTAATAGAAGTATAGTGTCTAGATCAAGGGAAGTAATAGTGCCACGGTATTCTGCTTTGGTCAGACCCCACTTGGAATACTATGTCCAGTTCTGGGCACCACAATTCAAAAAGGATGTTGAAAAACTGGAGCGTGTACAGAGGAGGGCGACTAAAATGGTGAAGGGTCTGGAAACCATGCCCTACGAGGAACGACTTAGGGAACTGGGTATGTTTAGCCTGGAGAAGAGATGGTTAAGAGGTGATATGATAGCCCTGTTTAAATATTTGAAGGGCTGTCATATTGAGGAGGGAGCTAGCTTGTTTTCTGGTGCTCCAGAGAATAAGACCCGGAACAACAGATCTGAACATTAGGTGGAACTTCCTGACAATGAGAGCTGTTCAAAAGTGGAACACACTCCCTTGGAGTGTGGTGGAGTCTCCTTCTTTGGAGATCTTTAAACAGAGGCTGGATGGCCATCTGTCGGGAATGCCTTGATTTTGAGTTCCTGCATAGCAGGGGGTTGGACTGGATGGCCCTTGTGGTCTCTTCCCACTCTATGATTCTAATCAGGACAAGAGGCTACTGTCAGAACAGGACACAAAGAAACAGAATGGTTCCCAATAGGCAAAGGAGTCAGACAATACAAACTAGACAATGAGGAAATAGAAATAGTAAAAGAGTTCTCATACCTGGGATAAAACATTGATTGGAACGGGGACTGCAGCCAGGAAATCAGGAGAAGATTAAGAATGGGGAGGGTGGCTATGAAAGAACTAGAAAAGATCCTAAAATGCAAAGACATACAACTGAGCTCAAAAGTCAGAATCATACAAGCCATCGTATTCCCTATTACCATGTATGGATGTGAGAGCTGGACAGTCAAGAAAGAAGAAGATAAGAGGAAAATCAACACATTTGAGATGTGGTTCTGAAGTGTGCTGAGGATTCCATGGACAGCCAAGAGGACAAACAAATGGGTCCTAGAACAGATCAAGCCAGAGATATCCCTAGAAGCCAAGATGACAAGACTTAGACTGTTGTACTTTGGACACATCATGAGAAGGCATGAATTGCTGGAAAAGACAATAATGTTAGGAAAGGTGGAGGGAAGTAGAAAGAGAGGAAGGCCACATGCTAGATGGATGGACTTTATTAAAGAGACCACAAATTAGAGTTTGCAGGAGCTGGGCAGAGCAGTGGAGGACAGGGGGGCCTGGAGATGTCTCATCCTAGGGTTGTCATAGGTCGAGATCGACGCGAAGGCAGTTAACAACAACAACAACAAATGTCAAAGAGAAAAGTCAACTTACTCATTGCCATTCATATAATGTTCATGGTCTGGTGCTTATGGAGACCCTTTTACTCTGTTATTATGTTCTGCTATGGCCATTCTAATTTGCTAGGCCAGTGGGTCTCATGTGGATGCTGCACCTGTTCACCTGTTGCAGCTATAATGCAGTATCTTAAAATCTAGAAAACATTCAGGGCCAGTCGTGTTGGCTAGATAACAAATCCAATAACATCAAAAATCCACCAAACTGTGATACCTTTATTGGACCAACTACAACGCACAATATATATGTTGCAAGCTTTCAAAGCTCTACTGGCTTCTTCATGAGGCAACGTGTTAAAAAACATACAGGAGAAAAAATGTGAAGATGTTAGTCATAGGCCTGCATTTTGCTGTTTATGTTCATAGTTCAGATAGTATGGAAGGGTATCTCTTGTAGGCTTTAAACATGTATATTGTGCATTTTGGTTGGTCCAATAAAGGTATCACTGTCTGATGGATTTTTGATGTTATTGGATTTGCTATCTGGCCAACATAGCTACCCTTGAACATTTTCTTACTTTCTAGAGATTCAAATAGCCTTTCTTTTCCTAGACCCTTCTGTCTAGGACAGAAATGAGAACTGCTGGTTATTGTCATATCCTGTACTTATTTACTCTGTGTTAGTCTGTCTTGCAACGGTTTCCAAAGTACTGACCACAACAATTAACTTAAACAACAGCAACAACCTAAGAATGTTTGGTAAAATATTATTCTCATATCTGGTTGTACCTGAAGCTAACATCCTTAACACATATTTGGATTGTTCATGGTATATCAAACAATTAGAATGTATGATACTATTTTATATTCCTTGTTGTTGTTTTAAAAATAAGAATGAGTTATGAATGTATCCACAAAACCTTTTACATTATTTCATTCTCCCTTCAAAGTCCAGGCAAGTCTAGCTCTGAAAGCGGTGACACTACACTAATGTCCAGCACAATTATTGCTGGAAGTCTTAATTTAAAAAGATGTTGACTTGAGAAAGAGGAGCAATCAAATTAACAGTGAACAAGCTCACATGCACTGGTGCACGCATACATCCCATCCTATATTAATACCAGGATGAAGCTCCATCTTCAGAGCACACAGTTCTTTTAGGGAGGCAATCTCTTACATAAGACTAAAATTCTAAGCAACATTTTTATGAAGTTAATGTGCATCTGTGGATAAGATTAGGACACAAAGTGCCTGCTCTCTGAGCTTTGTTTCTAATGAAGCAAAGCTGTTGTTCCTCCCTTTCCGGAAACCATTCACTTTCTAAACTGTACTGCAGCCTTTTCACACAACTACTTCACTGTGTTCAGAACCTGCTTCAATTTTTGATAACACCATTCAGATTTATTCTGTGGCTTTGAGCCCAAACTCTTCACGTTTATGATTGCCAACTCAAGCAACATTGCATCTACATTTGTGTAGGTCATTCAAAATCATTACCCATAAAATGACTTGTTTGTACTATAAACATGCCAAAAGTTTGAAAAGCATATGTGTCTCCCACAAAAAGGAGAAAATGCTGCTTTTGAACTAGTTTGTTGGTTGTGCTCCATGTCTTCTGCAATTCCACAGGAACAAAGAACAATTCAAAAAAGACACAGAATTCATTGGACTTTCACTGTTTGTTTTCAAAGATATTTCCTCCCATGATAGTAATGTTCCTAAGCTGAAAAGTGTTTGTGGGTAGTGCCTGGTGAAATCACCAAAGCCAGGTGAGGATCCAGTAGATTTCCTTTCAATAGCACCAAGTGTTGCTCCTTGTTCTGATCACTAAACTGAAATAAATAATGGGAAATCATGGAAAATAGTTAACTAGCATAATTTATACACGTTGCAAAACCTAGCTTTTCTGGGCACAGAGTATGGATTGCTTAGGTGCAAAATATTTAATTTTGAACATAACACACACACACACACACACACAAACACACACTTCAGTGCCCCACACAAACATGCTTGCTCTGGAGCATAGGGGTTTGCAGCAAGCAAGACCAGTGCCTTCTCTCTCTGCTCCAGACTGAATTGTGTCCTTAGCTCAGAGCCAGTAATTGCAAGGTGTTACATTGGCTGAATTTCCCAACTATTGTGAGTTTGTAGGCCATGAGATCCTGTTGGATGCCATGAGAGCTTGGGAGATCTCTCAAGAACCTTGTCTCATGAGATCTAGAAAGACCTGCCACATGTCTGACTGCAGCCACTCACTCATAGACCACCAGGTTGCGAGTTCAATACTAGACAGGGCTCAGGCTAGACTCAGGCCTGCATCCTTCCGAGGTCGCTAAAATGAGTACCCAACTGTTGGGGGGCAATGAACTTACAGTTGTAAACCACTTAGACACCCCATGGCATGGTATGAAGCGGTATATAAATGAAGCTGCTTTGCTTTGCTTTACTTTTCTCATCTTCCCTGTTTCTGCATTTTCCCAAGCTTAACTTGCCAATTGAAGAAGTAATTGTAGAGTTGCATTTTGTTTTCAGGTCATAGCTACATGGGAGTGAAAGGGAGAGGGAGAAACCCCAAAGTGTCAGGATGTTTTGATTGGGAGATGGGTGGGGAATGTAGGTTACCATGAAGCTTTGGGCAACTGCCTGGGGTAGTATCCTGTGCGTCATGCCATCAGTGATCCTACAATTGGATATAATATGACTTGGGCTTGAGCCTGAGGCCAACCTGGCCCAGCTCAGCTTAAGGTTCCTCCTAGAGCTTGGCCAGAGGTTCTCCTCTCTTTTCACACAGTTTTATTTTGTGTGTGGTTGTCTGTGAAGAAAGTTGTGTCCTATGTTAATTGTTTGAAGACTGAATTCTCCTTCTTTTGTCACCCCCAGAGCATATTTAAGACTTCTAATGCAGTTACTGTGTGTTTACAATTAACAGGGTTTTACAGTTTCTAATCTGATTTGACTTGAGGACATATATTTTGGCAGTTTTTCAGTTCTGTACTATCTGAAAGAGAAGTATGTCTAGAAATTCTATTAGCCAACTTCTTGTTGTTTCAGTGTTGCCAGCTCCTTGTTGTTATTCCAATTTCATGTGGTTATTTAATTAGCCAGTTCTGATCCATTTTCACATTGGTAGTTTATTTAGCTATGTTTTGTTGTTTTTATGTTCCTTCAAGTTGCCTCTGACTTATGAAAATCCTATCATGGGGTTTCTGTGGCAGGATTTATTCAATGAAGTTAGCTATTGCTTTCCTCTGAGGTTGAACGAGTATGACTTGACCCAGTCCCCCAGTGGGTTTCCATGGCCAAGGGAGAACCCTGATTTCCCAGAGTCTGGGACTAGTATACCACACTGGCTTTACCATGTTATTTTATTTGCCATTTAAACCTGCCAAGAAAAACCAGTGATAGGTTCACCTTAGTCACCATAAATCGGAAATGACTTGAAGGCCCACAGCAACAACAAATGTGCATTCTGTATCCCACATTTTGCTATTGTATTGTGTGTAATTTTTGTCAAATTTACATATAATAGACAAGTTTTTACTTGCTTTTTCTTATTATTTACATCCTTTCTTATTGATTCACTATTGCCATTGTGTGTGCTTTCTAGCACTTCTTCAATATTTTTTTTTATTCCATTCCTTCAGTGCTACTCTGTTCCCCACTTCAGAACACATATTTGTTTAAATGCAATAGGTTTGAAGGGGTGACAGTGTTTTTTTGCACCAGGGTCCATTCAGTGGTAAAACACATGGTTTGCACATACAAAGTCCTTGGTTCAGTTTTTCTCTACCTAAAAGGATCTCAGCAGACCTAAAAATGCTCTTTCCTAAATCTTGGGACAATACTATTTTAGCTGAGACGCAGAATACAAATAATGAGAAAATATTGGCCAATAATTCAGCATTAAACAGCATTGTTTGTTTATCTACTAATGTCTTATCATGAGGCATAATGTGTCTAACTGTTGAACAAATTCCCTTGATGAAGATCAGCAAAATGTGCTGGGAATGATAAATTAAATCACTTCTACACATTAGCGGCTTTCCATGCTTTCTAGTTAGAAAAACAACAACACTTTCTAGACTGCCTATGCAGGCACCACCAAGAATGGGGTGTGTGGGACAGTCCTGGCTTGAAGGAGCTTTCCTGGAGTTTGTAGAATACCTGTTTGCTTTCTAGAACAGTCTTTTGCCACATGCAGCATTAGCAGAAGAAAAGAAGCCAAACAAGTGCTGCCTAGTGAATGCATTAATTTTCAGGTCACAACATGATAGACAGATTCAGTGGATGAGTAATACTAGAAGCAGTGGATGGGTAGTCCACAGATTCAGTGGATGGGTAATACTGGCAGCACCATGTAAGCAATAAGCTGTTGGTGCCATTTGATAAAATCATACTTCAAGCCTAATAAACCTTATATACAGATTCAGATTCTAAGGGCCTTTGCAGACTGCTAGAAATAGTGCAAATTGAGTCCACTTTAACTGCCCTGGCTTAGTGCTAGGGAATCATGGGAATTGTATTTTTTTTTCTGAGACATTGAGGCTTCTCTGTCAGAGAGCTCTGGTGCCACAATAAACTACAGTTCCCATGATTCCCTAGCACTGAGTCAGGGCAGTTAAAGTGAACTCAATTTGCACTATTCTGGCAGTCTGCAAAGGCCCTATGTCAATCACCAAAATGCAACAATGACAGAAGACAGATGTAGTATATCAATAGACATGAGCAAGAGAATACTTAACAAGCAACCAGTCAGTCAGTCAGTCAATCAATCAATCAATCAATCAATCAATCACACTTGCCAATTAAATGACTATAGAAATAAAGATAAACAGACCTATTTAGGGGATACAACCAAAACTATTGTCTTGTAAATAAGTTTATATAGCCCCACACATATATGTACTGTACACATCAAAGGGAAAAAATTACAAGAGCAATTGTCATCCAAGTTCTGGATAAAGAATAATCATTAATTAGAGTGCATGTGATACCGATTTAAATCAATCTAAAAAGAAATCAATCATCTGACTCAGATTTTACTCTGAATCACTGTCTACAATGTGCACATTGCAGGTGTCCGACAACTGAGGTTGCAATTCTATGTATTCTTTGTCAAAGATTACATCCAAAGAACAGTGGGAACTACTTCTCAGTAAGTATGAAATTTGGGCCTCCGTATTTCTCTAGAATAGCTCTGTCACTTTTTTTGCTTCGTTTGAAGCCCCGGGTTATGTCCTCCCATGAGATAAGTGCATTTGAGACCTGAACATGTTAATCTGTTACTGTAGATCAGCTGTTATGTCCATTTTCTCTTAACTGTACATTTTCCTCAGACAATTGTAAGCCATTCTGGAACAAGGTGGGAAGTATGAGTCTGTTAGGTGTTGGCTATCACTTAAAATCATTGAGCAAACTCCCCCACAGAGGCTTCATGTTTGGTGAAAACCACAGCATGAACTATTTCAGGGATGTTCTGTAGAACTACTATGCTGTTACTTTTAAAAGGCAGATCCCTTCTTACAAAGATAGCAGGACTTCTATTCCTGTTCCTATTTACATTTTCCTATCCTGCCTACCTTTGCATCTGGTCATCCCATTTCTTCTTAGATAGGATGTGGTGATATTGTTCTTTGTTGTTGTTAGCTGCTTTCGAGTTGATCTCAACACATGGCAATGAGACATTTCCAAGCCTCCTTATTCTCTACCTCCCTGCTCAGGCCCTGCAGGCTCAGGCCCATGGTCTCCCTGATTGAGTCTATCCATCTGATTCCATCTATCCATCCTCTCTTTCTACTTCCCTCCATCTTCCACAGCATCATTCCCCAGCATGTCTTTTTTAATGAGTTGTGCCTTCTCATTTTGTGGCCAAAGTATGACAGCTTCAATTTAATCATCGTGCCTCCCAAGGAGAGTTCGGGCTTGATCTGTTCTAGGACCCATTTGTTTGTCTTTTTAGCTGTCCACATCTCAAATGAATTAATTTTCTTCCTATCTGCTTTCTTCACGGTCCAACAGCTTGAACAATTCTAACTTAAGTGTTCAGCTGCATATCTTTACATTTTAGGATTTTGTCTAGTTCTTTCATAGCTCCTCTTCCCATTCCTAATCTTCTTCTGATTTCTTGACTGCAGTCTCTGTTCTGATCAATGTTTGATTCAAGGTGTGGGAAATCTTAAACTATTGCAATTTCTTCATTATCTAGGTTGAATTTATGTAAATCCTCTGTAGTGATTATTGTTGTTTTCCTTAAGTTTAACATATTAGGACAGCCCAAAAGGCACAATACTGGCTTCACATGCTAAAAAAGCCCACAGGGGAAGGAAGGGGAGGGAAAGGTTGTTACAGTCACCAAGTTCACATATTTTTTAGATAGTATGGAGGAAGCATCTGTGTGGAATATAAAAGAAAAGCTATCTCCATGGCTATATGGTCACTGTGAACAAAGACTAAAAAAGAGAGGGAATAAAATTTTGGTCTTCATTTAGAACAGGGGTAGGAAGTTTTCCTTACCTGGGGCCGGTCTGCTGGTCCCCAGGTCTTCCGCGGGCCGAGGGTGTGTGTGTGGGGGGAGAATGGCGCCGCGCACGCACCGGAAGTACTGCGCATGTGTGCGCTCCCTCGCTCATGCATGCACAGTACTTCCAGTGTACTGCGCATGTGCAAGCAAGTTGTGGCCGCCATTTTGTTTTCCAAAATGGTGGCTGCGACTCGTTTGCACATGCGCCGAGTACTGTGCATGCGCAAATGAGCCACAGCCGCCATTTTGTTTTCCATTTTGTTTTCCAGGGACCAGTCCAAAGGCCTCAGGGGGCCAGATCCAGCCCCGGCCCGTAGGTTACCGACCCCTGATTTAGAACATAAAGAGCTACCCTTGGGTGGAAGTAAATGAGTGATTCCCAAGCCTGCCCACCAAGGTGTCATGGAGAAAAGTCCTCATTCAAAAACTCTATTGTTCCCTTTTTCATAAGACTACCTAATTTATCAATTTCTGCAAGTTCATTGAGATTTATAAGCCAGTCTACATGAGAGAGAATGACTGAGCCCTTTCAATATTGTGAATGCAACAATGTGGCTCCTGTTATATATTGTATAGCTTTCCCATTCTTTTTTTTCCATTTGTTCTTCCAAAATTCCAAGAAGAAACCATTCAGGTCTCAATTGAATATCAAATGTTAGTGTATTCTCCAAACAATCATATTCCCTATTACCATGTATGGCTCTGAGAGCTGGACAGTGAAGATTGGGGACCGGAAGAAAATCAACTCATTTGAGATGTGGCACTGGAGAAGAGTGCTGAGGATACCATGGGCAGATAAGGAGACAAACTAATGTAACCTAGAACAAATCAAGCCTGAAATCTCCCTGGAAGCCAAGATGACTAAACTGAGGCTGTCATACTTCAATCACATCTTGAGAAGCCATGGCTCATTAGAAAAGACAATAATGCTAGGAAAAAGAGGGGAGTAGAAAAAGAGGAAGACTGCACACCAGATGACTAGACTCAATCAGGCAGGTCACAGGCTTGAACGTGGAGTACTTGCATAGAGAGTTTGAGAATAGGGGATCATGGAGATATCTCATTCACAGGGCCACCATGAATCAAAGTCCACTCGAAAGCAGCTAACAACAACAAAATCCACCACAATCCAGAACAGTGGATGTCACAAAAATCATACAGTGCCCTATGGCCTTTTACACAGCAGAGCATTCTGTTGTTTCGTTTCATTGCTTTCTCCTGCCATTGCTACATGAGGATTGTAGTTACAGCCATTATTAGCTTAAATTTTTACTTAACTTGTTAATGGCATGTCACACGAGAAGTAAATTCATTCTTAAAGTAGGAGTCATGATGACATGCCTATATTGCAAACATGTATTTTTGTCTGAGAGTCTGAGCTCCCTACCCTGGTCTTAAAATATACTGTCGTCTCCTGTAAAAGCTACACACATCCCTGCTCAGATTTTGCGCCATTGCCTTCTCCAGCCAAGCCTGGCCAAAGCAGAATACTGTACTTCTGTCATAATTCTGCATAACAGGAAGC
The DNA here is from genome assembly GCA_026167975.1 of Phrynosoma blainvillii. Classification (NCBI taxonomy): domain Eukaryota; kingdom Metazoa; phylum Chordata; class Lepidosauria; order Squamata; family Phrynosomatidae; genus Phrynosoma; species Phrynosoma blainvillii. The sequence continues at coordinate 135,469,640 of JANUYF010000004.1, read as the reverse complement.
CCCAATGAAAATTCCACAAATTACATAGAATAGGATCTTAGGATTTTTAAAAGTGTAATAGATAGTCTGCATGTAAATTAATTGAACTGGAGGAAAATTCAAAGTTAGTCATTAAATATCTAGGTTTTCAAACCAAATGTCTGGTGGTGATTCCACAACTGGTTCATATTTATGTTTAGAGTAGGGGTAGGAATTGTGCCGTTTTCCAGATGTTATTGCACCACAGTTCTCAGCAGCCCTATTCAGCATAGCTAATGGTGAGGAATGCTGGGAGGCGTAGTTCAACAACATTTTGGGGGCTGCCTGATGCCCACTCCTGCTGTAGAGCATCCTGCTTTATTTTAAAAGCCCAAAATGCACCATGTTCAGCATAGAAATCTATTTAATAAGAGTCTCAGGGCAGTATGGAGGAGAGTATGGAGAATAGCATCTTCCTGGGGAAGGTAGTGATGATTAGCAATGCCTGCAGCAGTCCCTTACCTAATATCATAATATGAAGACATGTTGAGTTCTCTACAGTTTCCTGCATAGACTTGTCCCACTTTTCAAAAAAAGTGACCACATTAGCTGAAGATTCTGGGAGTTGCTTAAAAAAAACCTTCCCAAATTATGCTTCCCAGCTATGCTGAGACTCATTTTTAAACAGAGATGTGATGGACTGAACCACATTTTCTGCATACAAAGTATGTTCTCTACCATGGAACCATGAGACAAGAATTATTTTGCTGGTCCATGATCCAAGGATCCATTCACTCCAACTTTTTGTTTCCAACATAGGCTACTCAGGTATCATTAGACAGCTAACAGATCCCTGCCCCTAATGATTTCTGCCCAGCTTCCAGTCCACAAGGTAAATCACCTATATTTAGCAAATGACTGGGGAGAGATCGAGCTCTTTCCTAGGGGTCCTAGGACACTAGATTCGACATCTCTATGTTTTACACTGTGCATAACATAGAATATCTGGCACCCAGAAACAAATTTATAAAAACATATTATTTTCCCTAAATTAAAAATAGCCCACCAGAGACTAAGCTGGGGAAAATTTGTAAACTGGAAAAGAGTCTGATTCTTTTATACTTTTACTTTCAGGATACCATGGCATCACAAACAGTTTTCAGTGATATGTGCATGCATGAAGTCTTGTACAGCTTTAGTAAAATGGATGGAATACTTTAACAGAAAAAGTGCTAATGTGTCTGTGTTATGTCATGTTATTTTTCTTAACTGGGGTCTTGGCTCTTGCTCAATATATTCATTTGGTTAAAACTCCACATAGAAACACTATGATTGGGTGGCTATGTACTTACCTAGTCACTTCCATTACCATGTTTTGCATGTGAAGATGAAATCAAATGGCACTGCTGTTAAGACATCAAGGCCCCTGGATTCTTCTAGTTGCTACTACATCTGGGATTGTTTATAAGACCAAGTGTTCTACAATAACCAACCATGGGCTTACTTGAATTTTTGAACTCTGTATAGCTTCAATGTGTGAACAAAACATCATATATATCTTGATAGACTCACTTCTTTTCATGCTCAGCTAAGCCACATAAGCTACTATTTTCAAATGTTTGCCTTGAGTGGATATCTCCCCCCCCCCTCCATTAGCATCTTATAAGGAAATACAAATGCTTCCCAGAGAAGCTTTGTACATTGCCACAGATCCTGGGAGAGTGGGCAAGGATATATACACAGTTTCTGCAGGGCACTGGCTATGCCTGTTGGGAACATCTGTCACCTCACATCAGCTAGTCCAAAATATTTACCTGCAGATTGGAGAGCTGGTAGTATCTGGCAGATGCTTTTTGGATAGTTTGCTTGCTGCTACTGATCTTCTGGCAGAGAAACATGACAGTTCTCAGAATATCAATTGGAAAATCAGTTTTGTGCACTTGCAGACTGTATGGATTAACGTTTCCTTTCCCACAAAGAAACACTGCACAATAATATATAATTAACTCTAGACTATTGTAGACATTAAGATATCCTGACATTATAATTTTTTGTAGACAAGATTATTACATAATACTCATAGTATAACAATCCTGAAATAAACAGTCTTAATGGCATGAACAAATCCTAACCCAATCTTAGTTCTACTAGGGCCAGATCAGCCAACAGCCATTGGGTTAAGTCTACTGTATTGCGTCTTGCTAATTCCCTTTGAAAAGAATCTCTGTACATAACAATCAGTCAACCTCTCTACAAGAACAACAGATTACACTACTCAGGGGAGTATTAATGTACTAGCTGAAGGCCTCAGTCCTAAAAACATTGACCCTTTGCAGCTGAAAAGTCAATGTGCCTCTGGGCTTTTAAGATTATCAACCTAAAGCTTTTTACTGGTAGGAAATCCAATATTTAGGGGACATGACTGATAACAGAATGAGCAATTATAGTAAGGCCAATTCAAAGGGCCAGATTTTTGCTGGTGCTATGAATTGTCGTTGGTCAATTGAATCAATTCAGAAAATAAGCCTTTGGGTTAACACAGGCCAGCCCAGCTGACATGAAACCTAAGAGCAAATAACCATACTTGATTTGTGTGTGTGTGTGTGTCTTGCAAACTCTTTTTCCTTTGCTCCCCTCTGTCTTTCTTATTGCTCCCCTCTACCTTTCTTTGCTGAAGCGGAGACCTGATCCTTTAAAAATCACATGCATGCGCTAATTTTTTTAAAGTACTGTGAACATTGATACATAATATGTTCTTCTGTTCTTCAAGATGGATTTACACAGCTGAACAGTGATTTGAACCCTGGTCTCCATTACTATCTTACTATCTTATATTACTATCCCATACTGGCTCTCTGATAAATAATAAATGGGCAAATGGTATGTATGCATATCCAACTTTACAGTAACTGCACTGCCAAGCACCAAAAGACATGGTCACAGGCTGTCAGAAGAAACCCTCCTTTTAATTCTCTTTTTTTATTCTCATCAATCCCAATAAGTGGAAGACTCTGCCATTCAAAATACAGCTGAAATAACTGATATTAATGACGATGATGATGATTAAAATTTCTTAGACATATTTTACTAAAAAAAAACCCTTAGCAATAACCAAAGTATATAACAATTAAAAAGAAAACCATAAGAAATAATATTGTTGTTGTGTGCCTTCAAGTAATTTCTGATTCATGGTGATCCTAAGGTGAATGTATCACAGGGTTTTCTCAGCAAGATTTGTTCAGAGGGGATTTCCCCTTTGCCTACCTCTGTGGATGAGAGAGTGTGACCTGCCCAAGGTCACCCAGTGGGTTTCCATGGCTGAGCGGGGAGTCGAACTCTGGTCTCCAAAGTTATAGTTCAATGCTGAAACCACTATAGCATGCTGGCACTGTAGAAATAATATACCTATAATAAAAATTACACCTCTTCCCAAGACTATGTTCTTCCAAGAATAAATTCCCCACCCCACTTGAAAAACATTTAAAGCAGCCTTTTGTGCTGCAATCTCCAGCAGAATGGAGTGGAGTGATGTGAAAGAAACTGCTTGATCTTAACTAGGTTGGCCACTTATAGCCTTATAGCTGGGTTGGCCTGGAGACTATGACTCTAGAGACAAAGGTTCAATTCCCAGCTCAGCCATGAAACTATTGGGTGACCCTGGGCAAGTAACATGCTCTCAGTCTCAGGAGAAGGCAATGGTAAACCTCCTCTGAACAAATCTTGCCAAGAAAAACCCACGGTAGGCTCGCTTTAGGGTCACGATAAGTTAGAAATGACTTGAAAGCACACAACAACAACAACGTTGTTTATGTCTGTTTTATCACTGCATTCAGTGATATATGGGAATTACAATTTACGAGTAACATTAGTACAAAAAACATTACTAAGGATTCTGTATGGTGTGGAATGGGTGGAGATCAATGGGGGGATGACACCCCAAGTGACGCCAACCCTAGTGACACCACTGAGAAGCCACGAGTGTGGTCTCACATTGACCTCATCTCAGGAAGCCTAAGAAAGAAGGTGGAAGAGATACTAGTGGTTAATAGTCAGTATAGACAGGGCGAACTATGGAAACTAAGGGGCTAAGCAGACGGGCGGCTGTGGGCCGCCCCGGGAAGCTGCACCGCGGATCCGAGGTATTCCCACACCTCGGCCCCACGGCGCAGCTTCGCTGCCCCTGGAAAGAGCGCTAAATTTGCGCTCCTTCCACAAGTCGCTGAAGGTGCATCGCAAAAGGCTGCCAGCACACCTTTGGCAACTCTTCCGCTGCAGCGTGTGCGAACGCTGCAGCGGGAGGTCCTCCTCGGAGCGCCGGCTGTGCAGAGGGCCGGCTGCTCCAAAGACGACCTGGGGAAGGGGTTGGGGCGCCCACCGTGCAGCTGCCCCTCCCCTTCCCTGCCCCCAAAATGGCTCTTTAAGCTGTCTGCTTCCCCCCTAATACTGGATAAATGTTGCAAAATGGAGATGGAAGAGAAGGAGCTGAATATTTGAGAAACAGGTCCCTTTATCTCTTGGTAGCTAAGTACTGTATATACCCGACTATAAGTCGACATAATGTAATAATAATAATAATAAGTTTCAGTGATGAGCGCAAGGAAGATTCATTCAGAAATCATCTTCACAAAGTTAACACAGTTAAAGAAGGATGCATTTCAGGTTGCCAAGGCCTTATAGTTAAGTATGAGAGAAGAAAAGAAGTCATGCTGAAATCAATGTAAGGAATTCAAAGAATGAAGAGAAGAATGTCACAAATCTCATCACATTTTTAACAACAACAACAACAACAACAACAACAACAAAAAAGACTCCCCCTAGAAAATTAGGGGGCAATAGCTGAAGTACGGTAGATTTAACACACTATTTCCCACCATTTAAGTTAGGACTGTGAAATCAAATGCTCCAAAAATATTGATTGATTCTGAAATTCTGATTCTGAATCCTGAATGCAGAAATATGATTCTAAATCTTCATGCGCATACAAAGGCAACCAGTGTTGCCTAATCACTAGAAGATTTGTGATTTCAATAATGCATCATTTTTTCTTTTGGCAATGACATCATGAAGGAAACTTTTCTCACTAACTGTATGCTTCTTTTTGACAGAGGGAATTAAGCATGTTTTGATTTTTTTATGACAAGGTTTAGAAAAGGGACACAAGTTCTCAGCATTAAGAGTATATATATCATTATTTATTTATTTCATTTGTATGCCACCTTTCTCCCAGAGTGGGATCCAAGGTGGCTCCCAAATAAAGTTAATTAAAAAACAAAACAATAAAAAATTAAAAACAATGAAAATCCCCACATTGGCTGGGAATGGCTAGCAATACCTTTGTACATTTTAGAAAACATAAATCAATGTATCAGATACTAAAATGGTTTAATGCTCTGCTGATATAAATAGAAAGCAAATATCATATACACTTGAGAGTGGGAATAAAATGTTACAGCTGGTACTGGTAACTACCAGAAAATAGCCCAAGACCACAGAAATGTAATTTAGTTGCTGATGAAAAAAAAGAAAATTACATCAACAAATGACATATTTGCTTTATCTGGAGGAGCTTCATGTCAGCTCCATGGAACTCCATGAAGTCACAGAAGGCCTCCATTTAAAAGTTAAGAGAAGAAGAGAAGATATCTATGGAAGATCAGCTCAAGTCAATGTGTTTCCAGGTGACAATGGAAAATTCTGAGAGGAAGGCTGTAAGATATTGACACAGCAATTTGTTGACTACCCAGAGGGAAAGCATGAAGTTGAAAGATCCCTTTTAAAAAGTGCCAGTGATCCCAATTTAGAATGAAGTGCTGCAGAACTCTATATTAGATTGTCTCTTAAAAGCTATATGATGACTAGATTTTAAAACAAATGAGGGAAGGAATTGTTTCCAAGAAACTTAATACAGATCAAAAAAACAGGTGAAGGCTTTTAAACAGACGCAGGAGGGTAGTAGCAGTCAAATGGGAATAAAGGAGTACCTTTTGCACTTTCCAATCCTGTGCTGTACGGCTATTGCAAGAGAGTGTTCAGTTCAATAACACATCTGTAGACCAAAGGAGAGAATCAGACTGAGGCGCCATCTACACTACAGAAATAATGCCGTTTGACATCACTTTAACTGTCATGGCTCAATGCTAAGGAATTCTGGGATTTGTAGTTTTGTGAGATACTTAGCCTTCTCTCTTAGAGAGCTCTTGGTACCCCAGCAAACTACAATTCCCTTGATTCTATAGCATGGAGCCATGGCAGTTGTTGGTATCAAACTGTATTAATTCTGCAGTGTGGATGCAGCCTGAGGGACACTGTTGTGAAGGCCTTCAGCTACTGAAGGCTGAGCTACTGAACTGGGCTGAATTTCTAAACTTCTTTCAAACAAACCCAGATCTGCTACAAACAGCAAGAGACAAGCTTTAGTTCAAATTTAAAAAACAAGAAGCTGAGGACACGCCAACCCAGCTTGAAACATTAAAAAGAATAAAATTAATGTAAAATAAATAAACAGACTAAATAAATGAGGATGTGCTCTCTGGCCTCTATAGTTTTGCTTTCCCAAATCTGGGTTTAAACACAAGACTAATTTAAAAAGTGAATTTAGACATAAATATATCCAGGATATTCTGCTATACAGGAATACACCACAGGTTACAAGTTAGCTCTCACTTTACAATGAATTTCAAATGAAAGCAGTACCATTGAAAAATGCATAAATAAATGGAAGAAGAATTAGGGAAAAGCAAATAACTGTGAAAACGCTTGAGCACTTGCATAATACTGCTTCCTTCCCTTCTAAAGATTTTGAGGTTTTACTGTGGGTAAATACAAATTTATGCTTTCAGACACAAGCATGTTAGATACAACAGATCAATAAAAAGCCAAACAGTATTCTTTGCTTTAGCATGAAACTCAGTCAGAACTAAGATGAAAATATCAGCTAGGTATTCTGAGGGAGGGTTTCTGTCAGCATATCAGGCTATCCCAGTATTTACTACTAATGAATGTCAGCACTGTCAATATCCAGCAAAACAGTGAATGTGGAATCTTTAAGCAGCATTTCCTATCAATTTGGTGAAAGATTTTCTTTAACAAATGGTCACATCGATAATATTTACTTTCACAATCTAATGAAATGGATCAACTTGCCTAAAATGGTGTTTGATAAGTAAATATTTAACAGGTTTCTATGTGCACATTTTAAATTTGCTTCACAGCTATGAATAAAAGGCGACCTGATTACAAGGAGTTTGCTTTTCTTTCTCTTCTTTTGTGTCACTAAACACTCTTTCCCCCATTTCACAGATTGCCCACACTTTCACTTAGCAGGCCTGAATCATTTACACATTGGAAAATTTACCATTCTAACCAGTTATGTTCATCTCTGTGATTAATAAATTGTGGGTCAGTACCCTTTCTGAGACAATGTGTATAGCCTTTTGCCATGAGGCAGATGGGTTTTGGAGTCCTTGTTAGCATCAAGATAAAATGTTAACAGATAGTTCCATAGAAAGAGTTAATTTGTACTCAGTGGCTTTGTTAAATATGTTCTGAATTAGCTTCACAGACTGACACTGGAAAAATATATGAGGATAGACTGGGATTGTGAGCTTTCCATTGTTATTAACCAGCTTGAAGTTTTTGTAGTTTTTGTAGCTAATGGGAAGGATGGGTCATACTTGCACATCTTACTTTTCTTTGTTCACGTGTACATTATATAACTCTTGGAAATGCATCATGCGGGTGTTTATCTTTTGGTGGGGGAGTGCACCCCAGGCCAGAGGATCTCCATAGGGAATGGACTGCCAGTCAGGGATAGAATTAGTTGTTTAGGGACCCAGTTCTTCCACTAGCTGTAAGGGGATGCTAGACACCATCAGTGAAAGAGCTGGAACACTTTTCTTCTGTATCATTTGTTGCATCGTTTACCACCAATAAAGCTTACGGTATCTAAAAGCAGTAACAAGTGCCAGTGTTTGTTACCAAGCAAAAATTAGGGGAGACCTGGAACTACATCCAGTTCAAGAACAAAACTTTTAAGACATGAAGATTTTAGGATTTGAAGAATAGGAAAATGGAACATCAAAAGAGACATATAGCAAGCGATAGTAAGCAATAGCAAGTACATTTATATACTGCTTATCAGTGCATTTAAGCATTCCCTATGCCAACAACTATCAGGTCAGAATGCACAGGGAAGCCATCAAAATCCACAAACACTTCGACAACTTCAACAGGAAAGAAGAAATCCTAAAAGTTTGGCTACCAGTCCTGCAAAATAGGAAAATCAGCACTCAGCAAATGCAAATGGTAAACCACCAGGGTCAGGGGCTTTCCCAGCAGACAATGAACACCAATTACCAGACAATAATTCTTGTTTGCATATCCTCCTACCCTGAGGCCCTGCCATCAACACAGAACAATACACAATCAACAAGAGAACAATACACAGTTTACATGGGAATCACTCCTCCCTACCCAGGGTCTCACAGTATATATATATATATATATATATACCCACTCTCTTCCATTTCAGCATTCTCTGAAGATGCCAGCCACAAATGCTGGCAAAATGTCAGAAAGAAACTCTTCTAGAACATGGCCACACAGACTGAAAAACCCACAAAAACCTATTCCCTAAGTAGTTTACAATGTGTAAGCTAATTGCCCTCAACAAGCTAGGTCAGGGGTAGGCAATCTAAGGCCCGGGGGCTGGATGCAGCCTCCCGAGGCCTTTGGACCGGCCCCAGGCCAGTCCTGACACCGCCGCCACCGCTGCCCCCCACCATGATGATATTGATTATTGTTGTTATTACTTGTTCTTGGGGTTTTCTTGGCAAAATCTCCACAGGGGTTTTGCCATGGCTTTTCTGGGGCTGGGAGAGTGTGCATGTGTGTGTGTGTATATATATGTATATGTGTATATATATGTATATGTGTATATATATATATATATATATATATATATATATATATATATATAATTATATTTATTTATTTATTTATTCATTTATTTATTTTTGGTGCTTTGGCCCCCCAATTGTCTGAGGGACAGCAACCAGGCCCCCGGCTCAAAAAGGTGCACCCCTGAGCTAGGTACTCATTTTAGCGGCCTCACAAGGCTGAGTCGATCATGAGCCCCTGGCTGGTACTGTTGGGAATCAAGTCTATTTTTGTGGAATTTATAATTAGCTCAAATATGCGAGAGTGAAATGCCCAACTTCGCTTCACGAGATCTATCCAGGTGTATACCAGAGACTAAAGAAATCTGGCAGGGAATGACGCTAAGACGGATCAAACTCCAATTAAAGTTAAAATATTTATTAACACAATAAGCAACCATCCAAATACACACACACACTAGAATAAGCGGGAGAGAGTGGGGAAAGCAGAGAGGAAGACCAGGGTAAGAGGGATATACTTACGCCCGGAGACTCCTCCAGACTCCTGGCTGCAAATGCGGATGGATTCAGTGGAAGGGCACGACCAGCAAGAGAGGGGGTCGCAGGAACTATCTCAGAGCGCAGACCAACAGAGATTCAGCATACACTTCCAAGGTAGCACATGGACTGCCAAAATCCAGGAGTTTTTAAGGGCAATTCCTGCCTCCTAGCTATGAGCCTACACATTTGGAGGATAAAGGCTTGATAGGTTTATCTTTGTTTACCTAAGTATGGGCATAGTCTAAACAATGCATTTGGGTTCAAAACTATCAAGGAAGGGAAGCTAGAGAAAGGGGTGCAATCAAATCTGATCACTGTCCCATTAAGTGTGAGACTTAAGACAAACAGACACCATTGTGTATCATTTCCAGGATAATGGGATATTCCCAAGGGCAATTCCCAAACCTGCCTGTCCAGGAAATCTCTAGTGGTCTTGAGCAACTTCAGCAGTGCCTACATGACCTTACATTTAGGGGGTTATGGCTGCCATCTCCCAAAGGTCAGGCTGGGGTCATAGGGAACTCCTACATGCTTCTAAAATAAAAATATTTATCAAGAAAAATGGAGCACATTCGCTAACAGTACTGAACTCACAACCTTGTGGATTGTGAGTGTGTGAGTGGCTGTAGTACAGGCATTTAACCACTGCGCCACCAGGGCTAGACAGGACCAGAACACAAACTGAGAGAGAGCAAGGAACAACAGGGGAGTCACATTAGACCGATGAGCCAAGGGCATGGAAAAACTCAAAAGATGGGAAAACAGGCAGCAGACATGTTCAAAAATGCAAACACTGTCTGAAGCAGCACCACAAATATTATAGGAATCTGGAATGTAAGAAGCATGAGCCATGGGAAGCTACAAATAATAAAAAATAGCAATAGCAAGTACATTTCTATACCGCTTATCAGTGCACTTTTTTTGTGTGTCTTTTAATTTCCTGAGTAGTTGTCTGAGTTAAAGTGACCCATTCCTGTCCATTTTAGCTTGCTTACTCCTAGTAAATTGCTATATTCATGTGTTCCACTCCCTTAAGGAAATGGAACACATGAGCATAGCAATACTAGGAGTAAGCAAGCTAAAATGGACAGGAAAGGGTCACTTTAACTCAGACAACTACTCAGGAAATTAAAAGACACGAAGAAATTGAGTGGCCTTCATATTAAGGAGAGATGTGGCAAAAGCAGCCCAAGGATACAATGCAAAATCAGACCGAATCATAAGGCTCTATGGAAAACCTGTATATAAATATCACTATAATTCAAGTATATCCACCAACCACAGAGAAGAGGAGGAAGAAAAGGAGTGATTCTGTGAAGGAGTCCAGGAAGAAATTGACAACATAACAACACAGGACATCAAGCTGATCATAGCCGAGTGGAATGCCAATATAGGAAACAAAGGGAAAAAAAAGTGGACAGATTTGGATTAGGCAAAAGAAATGAAGTCTGATTAATTTTTGTGAGGCCAACAACCTATTCATTGCAAATACCATTTTCATACAACCAGAAAGACTATACACGTGGATATTACAAGATGGCCAACACAAAAACCAAATAGATGATATAATAGGAAGCAAAAGATGGAGAAGCTCCATTCTGGTGGCCAAGACTAGAAAAACAGCATGTGTTTTATAGACTATAGCAAAGCCTTTGACTACATAATTATGAAAGGCTATGGAATGCCCTTAAAAGACATAGGACGTTATCACACGGGGCCCAATCCAAACAAAATCCACACGAAATCCTGAACGATACCGGATTATTGGCCCGTGTTTTCACACGACGTCGCACAGAACCCCGACAGAACCCCGACAGAAAGTGGAAAGATCCGAGATCTTTTGAATTTTGGTTTCTTCAGGAAATGCAATTGCGCGATGATGGTGATTCCGCATTTACCGCAAATGTGATCGCCAAATACGTATTGGGGAGCATTTCCCCGTCATTACCCATGGTTCCTGCGAGTATTCCTCTATCTGCGCATGTGCAAGAGGCTCATTCCTCTATCTGCGCATGTGCAAGAGGCTCATTTCTACTACATTTACGGGATATTTTCGCTTGTGTGTGGACGTTCTTTGCACTTGCTGTAAATTCACAATTAAGGTAATGACGTTTGCGGAAACAAGTTTATTTTTGGTTTATTTTCGTAATGCCTCATTTCCACTTTTATTTTCGCTTTCTGGCCCACGTGTGATAACGTCCATAGGAATGCCACCACATCTGATAGTCTTGATAAGGACTTAGGACAAGAGGCTACTGCTAAACTGGAACCCAGAGAAACAGAATGGTTCTCAGTCGGCAAAGGAGCCAGGCAAGGCTGCATCCTTTCACCCTACCTGTTCAACTTATATGCAGAACATATTATATGAAAAGCAGGCTTGGACACAAAAGAAGGAGTGAAAATAGGAGGAAGGAATAACAACAATCTAAGATATGCAGACAACACCATAATACTAGCAGAAAACATCACAGACTTAGAACAACTACTAAGGAAGATCAAGTAACAAAGTGCAAAGGCAGGCTTACTGCTGAGCATAAAGAAAACAAAAATAATGATCACGGAGGAGCTACACAAATTCATCCTAGACAATAAAGAAACAGAAATAGTACTATCCATGGCTACAAAGGGCTGACTCTATCTATCTATCTATCTGTCTGTCTGTCTGTCTATCCTTTACATCTGGGACTCCAGGTGACATACAATCATATTTATGAGGACACAGCTTTTCTGAGGAATAGCAAAGGAGTACCTGATTACTGTGTTACCTCATTTCTTTTCCTCATATGAGGGGGTATCATAAAGTAATAATTACCACCTGGAAGTTATTATCGTATATTGATGAAATTTTGTCAGTGTCATCAGTAGTCCCTAAGTGCATGCTGTTGTGAAAATCAGCTCTTTGTGTCATTTATTTTTGTTACAGATTGTGCCAGAAGTGACTAAAGTGTAAGATGGAGAAGATTGAGGCTCGCAGTGTGATAAAGTTCCTGCATTTGAAGGGTAATAGTGCCTGGCAAATTAATGATGAGATTATGGTAGTTTATGGAAACAATTGTCCATTTTATGACACTATTGTGAGGTGGAAAAGGAATTTCCTAACTGGTCACATATCCCTCACAGACAAGCCAAAATCTGGAAGACCATCACTGATGGACGATGCGGCCACAGTGAAGTGGAGTGTTTAATCCTGGAAGACAGACAAGCAACCATCCAAATGATCATGAATGAAACTGGTCTCAGTTATGGTAGTGTGTGGGAAATTATTCATGATGAACTTGCACATGTTTAAGGTATCTGCACACTGGGTTCCACGTTTGCTAACCCCCTTCCAGAAACAAACATAGCGTGACCTTTCAAGACAGATGTTGACACTGTTGGAACAGGATGAAGAGGATTTTTTGTTGTTGTCTGGTAAATATGGATGAATCTGGGATCTATCAGTATGATCCAGAGACCAAAACCATGAGCATGGAGTGGAAGCATGCTGATTCCCGTCCCCCCAAAAAGGCAAAGGTGAAAAAGTCAGCAGGGAAGGTCATGCTCTTGGTTTTTTGGGACTGTCGTGGACTGTCATTCTCACAGATTACCTCGCAAAGGGATAAAACATTATTGGCACATACTACAGCAATCTTCTGGACAAGTTGTGAGATGCTCTGAAAAAGAAACACTGCAGTATGCTCTCCAGAGGCATTCATCTCCTAGCTGACAATGAACCAGCTCACTCATCTCAAGTTGCAGTTAACAAAGCAAGGGCACGTGGCTTTGAGATTTTGTAGCATCCACTTTATTCTACCAACTTCACACCAAGTGACTTTTTCTTGTTCCCAGAAATGAAAAATCGATTGCGGGATTGTTGATTTGACGACACAAATGATGTCATTCATGAAGTGTAAGAGTGGTTTAAGGCGCAATCTGCAGATTTCTACAATAACGGTATTCACAGTCAACAAACGCTGGGAAAATGTGTAAATCTGGATGGTGACTACGTAGAGAAAAGTTAACAACTACAAATCAAAACAAACTTTCTGTCAATTTTTTAAAGATGATAATTAAAACTTTATGATATCACTTGAACGTTGAGTTATTCTACTATCTTAATTACAACTTTAATTGTAATTAGTAACATTAAACCACATACAAAAGACCTTGAACTTCCAAGGTTCACAATATTTACTTTCATGATTTGTTGTTTAAATTGTTTTTGAACATTCAATTATTTATCTGAAAAGTGTTTAATATTGTTTGATATTTCCTTCTAATGTAAATTGTTCTGATATTATGACTGAGCAGAAAAATATTATAAATAAAATAAAATAAAAGTGTTAGTAAATCATAGTTGGTGAATCTCCTCTCCTTTTCCCAATGTCTAGTTTCATTGTCTTTCCCATCACAGGTGCCATTTCAGATTTTGGTGGACTGGAGGAAAGGAGATTTTAAACATTAGCAGCAAGTTTCAAGACTAAATGGCAGTAAAATAGTATTAAATGTATTTGTTTTTCAAAAGCATTTGTTGAAGTTTATTTTTGATATATTATAATAATATAATCAATATAAGTCAGAGTCATATTATGCAAATGGAACTGAGTCTTTGGCATGCAGAACTGGCATATAAACTTATTTTACTGACCTATATCTAACTGTTAATTCCAGTAGACCAGACCCACTAAATTAGGGAAGATATGTAAAGGCTTATGCGACAAGACAGAGGCAGGGTCTACCCACTTTTTAGATTAGACTATCACAGGTTGGGAAAGGGGGGCAGAGGGGGAGAAGGAATAAATATTGGAAATTAAACAGACGCTTGGTTGAGGTATGGCCATTGGAGGAAGTGGGAGGATGAAGAAGGAGTAGGTTAGAGTTCAGGGAGAATGAGAGAAAGATATAACAGAGTTAAAAACTGGTTAGGCAGCCTTGTTTGGTTTATGTTATAGAGACATTTTATAACAAAACTCTCTTCTTGTTTGTGTTTAACCTCTGCCGGATTTTTTCAGTGGACTTCCAGGGTCCCACTCACATGCCATCAGCAAAGCAAGGAGACATACATATTAGAGTTGCCTTATTGCCTTTAAGGGTAACCCTTGGGTTAAGAAGAAGAGATAAGAAAAGCCCAAGGTTAAAACAAGTGGTAACTTGGGAGTGGGCTTCCATCCTGTCGGCTTACCAGATTCCCGTTGATTCAAATGTTCTAGTCTAGTTGAGACTTACAGCTGGATTTCATTGGCAAAGGCATGGCTTCTACAGGATAATCACAAATGATCTAAAGCAAAGAGAGGGACGAATGTGTACAGAAATCCATTCTATTCCTCTCCGATAACACAAATATAAATAATAATCCTGCATTTAACCCATATTGTTATCTGAGTCGTTATAAAGAGTTGGATGTAACGAGTACAGGAAGTTCAGGTTTGCTTTTTGTTGCCTCACTTTTTGAGGCTTGTTCTTTTAACACTTGCATATTACAGACAAATCCCATTAATTCAATGAGGGGGCCATTCTGTAATGAGTTCTTATTATCTATGATGCTTGCTTGGGATTGCTTGCCAACGTGTGTGAGCAGTCCCGAGACCTGCCTAAGAAAGAGTGGACTCCTCCTTGAATTAATGAAACTTGTCTGTAAATTGCAAGTGTTGAATGAGTGGGCTTGAATCAGTTCTTCTTCTTATGGAGGCTTGCTTTCAACTGGTTGCATGCATCTGTGTGCTCTACTTGCAAAGTGAGATGGGGGTGGGGAAGGTGCCAAGCCAACTATGCAGGCTTGGAGCCTTTCCCTCTCTCAGCTCACTTTGCAGACAGTGTGTGTGCACTTGTGAGCAGTCCAAAGTGGGCCTCCATAGCAATTCAAAGCAAATGCTGCTTGGCACTATCCCCCCTCTCTCGGTGTTCAGTCTGTGGTGTTCTGAGATTGTGGGGAGTGCATCGCTTACAGTATTACTGTTAAAGCTTTTGTGTGCACTTGTGAGCAGTCCAAAGTGAGCCTCCATAGCAATTCAAAGCGAATGCTGCTTGGCACTATCCCCCCCTCTCTCAGTGTTCAGTCTGTGGTGTTCTGAGATTGTGGGGAGTGCATCGCTTACAGCAGGGGTAGGCAACCTTTTTGCTGTCCCTCAGACAATTGGGGGGCCGAAGCACCATAAATAAATAAATAAATAAATAAATATTAATACAAATTAAAAAAATATGCATGCACACTCTCTCAGCCCCAGAAAAGCCACGGCAAAGCCTCTGTGGAGATTTTGCCAAGAAAATCCCAAGCACAAGTAATAACAACAATAATCAATATCATCATGGCGGGGGGCGGCGGGCGGCAGGACCGGCCTGGGGCCGGTCCAAAGGCCTCAGGGGGCCGCATCCGGCCTCCGGGCCTTAGGTTGCCTACCCCTGGCTTACAGTATAACTGTTAAAGCTTTTGTTCATTATGTTTTACTTTAGTATATTTTGGTCCAAAACACACTGCAGAAATAACCCAGTTTGAGGACGCTTTAGCTGTCCTGGCTCAGTGCTAGGGAATCCTGTGAACTGTAGTTTGTTGTGGCACTGGAGCTCTCTGATAGAGGCAGCTAAATGTCTCCCAAAGCTACAGTTCCCAGAATTTTCTAGCACTGAGCCAGGGCAGTTGAAGAGGTCTCAAACTGGATTGTTTCTGCAATGTGTTTTGGACCATAGTATGTGTTACAATTTTTGCACACATCCAAAAGTGATATATAGTGTGTTATTTACATTTTTCGACTGCCAAAATGCATTTGCAAGCTAAAAACAACCCGGGTTCCACTTTTCAACCAATTCCACTTTCTGACAGTTCTCTGGTCCCTAACCCATCAGATAAGCAGGGGCTTCCTGTACATTGTACAATTATTACCTATTTGCTTCCAACAGAGAGCAAATCAATGGCTCCTTCCCTTTCTCTCCTCAATCACAGTAAACAAACCATGCCCAGTAGACTGTTTTCCCCCCTTGGAAGGCTTGTCGCCAGGGATGTAAAGAATGTTTCTGAAAGGAATAGAAACGATTCCTTTTTAAATATTACATCCACTGAAGAGGACCAAAGATGACACCAACATTGTGGGAAGAATTGTGAGATACATCTCAGGGACTTATTCTTTGAATGTTATATTTATATTAACACATAAATTATGGTATTGTTAAATGCAGCCAGTGGCTTGTTGAAGAAGTTGTAATCTTTTAAAAAACTTTAGTGAAGCATGCAAATAAAGTAATTGTTGGGAATCATCTGTTGTTTGTATTTGTATGAAGGGGAAATATTAATGTAGCCATGGAAGTCCATTGTTTCACTGGAATGAACCCAGCCTATTGCAATTCTTGTGAGGGGGAGTGATCTTGAGTTAAAAACAAACATCACATTTCCAGATATCAAAAATGGATTTCTGCCATCATCTGCGTTGGGGCACATTGAAAATACCAACTGGATTCACTTCCCACAGAATATGTCATGATGCTACTGAAGTTAAATGCTCTTCTGGAAAGAAGTTAGCTAAGTTGCCATTTCAACTTGATCATTGAAATATGCCTCAGGCTGGCTGGATAGACTTAACTGGTGATCTTTAAGGGAATGGGAAACAAATGAAGCAGCTATAATTCTTCCTCATTTCCCATTAAGTCAGGAAAATTAATTATTCTACAGATGGCAGGATGGCAAATGGGACCGATGCAGCCAGCTTGCCTAGAAAGCAGAATCTTTCACAACATATGCAGTGAAATGAGACAGAAAGAAAAAGTTGGCAAAAATACATTTCAGTTTCCGCATTGACTCAGACAAGAAGGTCAGAAATAAATCAATGACCTGAACATATTTTTGACACATGTCAACAACTTAATGCAAAATATTTAATCCTGTGGGTTGAGAAGAAGCAATTTCACACAGAGAATAAGAATAAAGCTTTTGGTGATGGAAAGCATTCTCCCATGAAAATCTCTCTCTCCACCACTTTAATCAGAATGGATCAATTGAAACAAGCTCTAGGGTTCTCAGTTACCGTTTTCCACTCTTGATGGTAATGAATAACATCATCATTGTCATTATCCATTTAACATATTTCAAGGGAAAATAATTTTCAGTCATTTGTCTCTTTACTGCACGTGGAAAGGGAAATTCTGACTTACAGTAAATTCCTAGCTTTGGGAAGGAGGCCATGGGCAATCTTCACCTTCAAGGAACTGCCTCCTCTTGGTGGAAGGCAGGTTCAACTTCATCCCTCCCCTTACAGAATGACCTAGCTTAGCAGCCATGCTCCCACCTTCAATAAGCAAACTATTTAAACCAAAAACGATTGAGATATATAATGTAATAGAGAAATCAATAATGACATCCCTTTGAACCTTCTTCTACTACCTGGATATGCACTTATGAGTTACCTCCAAATTCTCAACCCTAAAGAAAGAGAAAACAAATGGCAAATAGACCCCTGGCCTCTCTCAATGAGACTAATCTTCCTTTCTCCTTGAAAAGACCAGGAGGCAACCTTCATCTTTGGGAGTTTTAAAAGCTGTGCCATTCCCTAGATCCCAGGACAACCTATAAGCAGTCAGCTGTACTTGAGGGTGTTAATATTCTTTGAAGCACCCCACCCAGAGAAAAGAAGGATAACTTTGTAGTGTGTTGTGAAATGTTAACCCAAACTGGCATAATAATGTCCCTGAGCCACCAGGAACACGTTCTAGTTTCAACAAAAGACTCTTTGGGCCTTTATAGACTGCCAGAAGTAATGCAGCTTGAGTCCACTTTAACTGCCCTGGCTCAGTGCTAGGGAATCATGGGAACTGCAGTTTTTTTCTGAGACATTGAGCCTTCTATGTCAGAGAGTTCTGGTGCCACAATAAAACACAGTTCCCATCATTCCCTAGCCCTGAGCCAGGGCAGTTAAAGTAGCCTCAAGCTGCATTATTTCTGACAGTCTGGACGTATTCACACAGGCGGCTCTAAAGCCGCCTGGAAGCCCCCTGGAAGCCATCAGGAGTCATTCTGGCGGCGAAAACAGCAGCCGCCGGAATGACTCCTGATTGCCTCCGGCAGAAGCGCCTGTAATTCCTTTTTAAAAAAGGAATTAAAAAGATGGCGCTAAAGCCGGCTAGCGGCAGGGATGGCGCAGGGATTGCGCAAGATGGGGCGGGGCTTGCTGCGACGTAGTTTGAACACGTCGAGCAAGACCCCGGAGTGAGGTAGGGATGGCGCAGGGATGGCGAAGGATGAGGAGGGGCTTGCTGCGACGTCATGTGAACTTTTCCTGCACAGAGCCGGAGTGGGGCCAGATGGAGGTAGGAACGACTCCCTTTTTTGCTCTGTGTGAAAACGTCCTCTGTAAAGGCCCTCTGTTGCTCATAAACAGGGTCTCTGATCTACTGTACCTGATATCTAGGTAAACTTTTAGACTGCATCTAACAACAAGTGCAAGCCACTTTTTCTCCCTACCATGTATGGGACAGGAGCAAAGGTTTCATCTGACTAAAACCTGTGCTCTGTGAAAGGAAGGAAGGATAAAACTGGCCTAAGTACAATCATCTTCTAATTAAAATAACATATATTTATTGGTTAACAATGCATCCAGTTCATTCACATTATGAGCTAATGTAATGACTACCAATTTAAGGTTTTTAAGGGCAGTTTTAGAAATTGAAGGTAAACTTCATGGTGACTTTTGGTAAAGTTTCAGAAGTAAAAGAGTGGGTTTTAATGCTTCCATCACCCAAATAAGGCTCCATACTAGAAACGTATGTGCTGCAGTGGCTAGAATAGGTCTTGGGAGACCCCAATTCAAAGTCTCACAGGAAGCTTGGGGAGCCGGGGTTAGCTTGGGCCAATCTCTATTTAGCTAACCTGCTTCACAGATTATTGTGAGGATAAAAAAGAAGAGAGTGTGAGGAAGACATGTGTAATTCACCTTTAGTTCACAAAAGAAAAAAATGGGGATATTCGTGGAAAAAAGATTAAAATCAGAAAATATTTTCAGGACTCTTCTTTCCTCAGTCTATGCCTGGTGGCCCTAATACAGACACCTCTACAGACACTCCAATATAGATATTTTAATATAGACAACATTCTTTTAGTATATATCAATACTGGTGTTTGAGCTACAACAGACAAAATATTCCAGAAACGAAGACTTCTGCTCATAATATACTATTGGAATGCCTTCCACTTCGCACTATCTACAGGAATCATGGAAATAAAAGAAGCAGAACAAAACTGTACTGGATCCCTCCTTGTCAACTTTATGCCAGTATAGCTATCCAGTTACTAATTTTCTATGCTTATGAAGTAGTCGGTCATTGCTTTGTTGCAACATCCTGGCAACATGTTCTGCTTCTTGTAATCCCAGATGCCATTCTCTCCCGTTCAGTATCTTAATGGATCTTGTGGTTCAGAGGAAAATCTGATTCCACGTTGTTCCATCTTGCTTATTTATAAATGCCCCGGTCAAAGAATTTCCTGTGTGCATCAGCACATGTGAATCCTTGACCTTGTGCTAGAAGGTGAGATTTGCTACTTTTCTGGCACCAGTTCAGTGATGTTTATTTAAGCCTTGTGTATTGAACATTTCCCATCTGTAAAAACTGGCAGCTATGACAAGCAGGATTTTGTTAGGTTCCCACTGTGTGTAAATGTGGCTGGTGGCTTCTATGTCATGGGGTGAAAAATCTGCTCTAGGTTCTAGTCTAAATAGTAAAAGAAGCTATCCAAGGTGCTGAACCTATTTTGGGTATAGGGTTCAACTGCTTGGATAGCTCATTTAAAGTTCAAATTAAAACCCAAAGTGCATTCATTGCTCCATTGTCATGGGAGCCTTGAACTGCCACTGCCCATATGAAAACTGATCTAGGGACATTGGGTACTTATGGATGTATTCACCAAGAAACATGGAGAAAGAGATGCTTCTGAGAAGCTCTTGTGTACTGAAAGGGAAAAGATAGGCCTTTGCAGTGTCTGGATGGATATGCCATCATTTTCTGAGAGGACATTCTTGGCAACTGAGCTGTTTCCAGCACATCCACTCATCATAACAAAACATAGACCCACTACAGTCGGTGGCCTCTTTTGAAAAAAAGATTTGGAACATGGGAATGTTCTTTCTGAGTCATATCAAGGGCTACAACCACTTGAGCAGTTGACTGTCACCTAGATGTTCTTCAATATAAGGCAGTACTTCTCAGGCTATTGGATGTGAGGGATCAGAACCTTTTTTTCTAAGGTCACACGGATCAGTATCATATTTGTTCTCTTGGCTACAACTCTTTCTTTCTTTCTAAAATTTCTCTGCAGACTGGCAAGGAATGACTCACAGCTCAGAACTGGTCCAGGGACCATCACTTTGAGTAACACTGATATAATGGCCTGATTATCACGTAATGCTAGCAAATGAAGATTGCTATTCTTTGAACTCAAAGCCATCTGGACTACCAGTGTCTTCAGAAACACTTTGGCAGCTGATGTTAAGCACTGATTTCATAGAGCTGTATACCATTTACTCTTATGCAAAATACAAACACATACACACACAAACAGAGGATTATACCCCACTTTTTGAGCTAGAAGTTTTTCTAAGCCCCAGAAAAGAATCCTTGACACTTGCAAAGCTATCATGGAAGCCTTGAAACCTCATTTCAAAGCAGCCCCATTTGTCATATGCATCGTTCAAGATACTGTTTGCCTCAGCAGGGAAGACTGATGTGGAAATAAAAGCTGCCAGCGAAGCATAAGTCTGTACAACCTCTAGGCAGTCCATTATTTTCTGAACGAAGAGTAGTGATACATGCTCGCAAATTAACTGCTTTTGCCCTCATTAGACACATTCATCCAGCACAAACTACTTTGTCAGAAAAAAAAAAGTAGGAAAAGGTACTATAGGTGTCTTTTCAGTCCTTTAGCTGGTTCAGTCCTTTAGCTGGAAGGACAGGAGTTGCTTCCATCTCCCCCACCCGGGCTGGCCTAGTTCAAGATAGAGTGCAGATGAGTAATCAAATCTCATGGGGAAAAGCTACCTCACTTTAAGCTAAATTCAGCAGCTTCATCTGCCATTTTGTCTTATATTTACTTGCAAAGGAAGAAGGCTCCACATGGCAAGTTCAAACACTCTTGTTAAAAGCAAATGGCTGCACAGTAATTGTTGGCACTGACAAGTGACATCAGCTAGTAGCCCTATATTTTGAAGAACGAGAAACTTTCTTCTTTATTTCTGATAACCCTACCCTTCAGGTAAGGTGATATATATTTGATTATGTTTTTTATTTATATTGGACCATGCTGGTTGAAAAAGGCAGTACAGATAAACAAGAACAGCAAGAATGACAATACTAAGGAAGGAGGACAAAGAGAAGGATGAAGAATAAAGGAGAAGGGAGAGAGGGAGGAAACAAGCAAGAGCTGTAGTGGCTTCCATTATCATCTTCACCACTATCACCACCAAACAGTAGCACAGAAAAATCTTGACTAAGTCCATTGTGAAGCACATGACTAAGTCCAAGTTGTGAAAAGTAGACAGATTCCACTTTAATATCATGCTATGTAACTATGCAGTGTCCATCCATTTTGCTATAACTGTACACTTGTTTTTTAAGATGATTAAGGCAATTATTTAGTATTAGATTATGCAACTACTGTGACAGAGTAAGTAACCAGAGGCAAGCCATATATTTCATAAACATTTAATAAGCAGTAACCAGTTTAGCAGCACCAAAGAGATCATCTCTAAAATGATTGCAATAGTTTTGTCTCTGCAAGAGCCAAAGAGCTGCTTTGTCAGCCCTAGAGCATCTAATCAATAAGCCATAGAGAGGAGATCTGGTGGTGATAGCAGCTGGTAACATCTGCCTGGAAAAGTCCATACAGAGAATGGATAGTGATATCTGACCTAGTTTTTTTGGGGTGTGTGTGTGGTTATGCCAGGGGTTGAAAGTCCAAAAGGGCAACATCAAACAGGGTTTTTGAACAGAGGCTAAATCCACTTTAGGGTTGATCTTATAGGCATGATGGTGGAAGGAAATCTCTCTCCATCGTTACCAATGCATATGAAGAAAATAATCTACAAGGGTTCTTTGAAGGGGGGGGGGTTCTATCACATCTGGGTCATATGAGGATAATGGTTATGACATACATTTGGGAACAGATTATCTTAAGGACTACCTGTTGCTATGATGTGCCTACCTAGATGTTGAAGTCTTTAGTGGGGATCCTTCTCTTTGTTCCACCAGTATATGCTGTGTGTTTAGCAGAAGCTCAAAAGAATCTTCTTGGTGGCTATGTCCAAACTTTGGAACTTTCTACCAAAAGGAAGGCTTATCAGATTCCCTAGTGTCAACAGGAAAAAAATTATTAAAAGTGAAATAGATGCTTTGCCTACTGGGGTGGTTTGCTCTCCTTTCTATGTTTTAATCTATATTTTTAATAAAGACCCCATTCACACTAAAAAAAAAAAAAAAAAACCCAGTGTGAAACCAGGTTATTTTCGTGGTGTTCACACTTGCCCCAACTGCACTCGGTGCATTTTGGGGGTGGCACTACCGAAAAACCCACTTAACCCACTACATTCGATATCGGGGGTTTCCCCCATGTCTTTTGTAAGAGCTGCAACAATCCACATGTTCGGTAGTGTGAGTACACTACCGAATTGATTTGGATTGCACTGCATCATTCTCAGAAATGGAGGTGAGTCCATTTTAAACTGAAACCACAGCAAGTGTGAATGGCGACAGAGTTTAAATGCCATGGAGAGATTTGGTAATGTAAAACGTAGTGAGAACACTAATCTGGGATTGCATCAGCACGGAGATCCAGATCTCCTTGGGACAAAATGTAAGTGTGAATGCTCCCTTAATTATGTTTTTAACTGGATTCCATTTTTAATTTGTTCTTGCCTCATTTTATTGAGGATTCTATTGGTGGTCACCTAATGGATTTTTTAATGGAAAAATGGAATGCTAAGGGGTGGGTGGAGAATAAGCAAGCACCCCTCTATAAGTAGCCAAATGGATTTGTCTGTACTATTTGCCATAAACCAGTTTTATAGCATACTCCTTCCTAATTTTTCTTGCATATACCTTTACACTGTCTGCTGAATGTGACCTTCTGAATGTCACAGAAGAAAAAGCTGGCAGCTGGTAGCTGTATCAAAATCTATGCCTTGAAGAGGAGTTTCTTCAAGTCTGGGTTTCTGCTGTCTATTTCTGGTACTGAAGGCTGAGATTTTGGATTAGGAGATATATTATAAAGTTCCACACAGGTGGAACAAAACTTCTTTGTCCCAGCCCCCAAACCCACTTTATAAGCTTCTGCACCTCAACCCTCAGCTAGTTATCAGCCAGAGCGAGTGGACGATGGCCAAGTAACATCGAGCTATATTCCTTCTAGATCAGGGGTAGGCAACCTTTCCCTTTTAAGGGCCTGAACAGACCTCTGATGCCTGAGCATCCACAGTGGAAAGTAGTTCACTAAGTTAAACCCCAATTTCAGCCCCTAATGAATCTACATCTAGCTTTCTCACTGACAGCCCTTCCTCTTCCCTCCAGCCTTGATCACTCCTTTAATCTGTTTCCAATGGACTAATTTGTTACTCTGAATTTACCTACCCAGTGGCTGCCTGTGCATACTGGACTCTACTATTTCAGCTGTGCATTATGCAAGGGCAGACTAGTGTTCTTCATTCTATGTCAAAGAAAGATACATCAATGGAAACCCAGCTCTTAACATGCCTAGATGCTTTGCACAGGGCTTTTTTGATGGTCTTTATTATAGTATGCTTAAATGACAACCCAGCCTAAATAATCACCTCTGTGTTCTGATGTTTGTATTCTTAGTGTTTAATTTCCCTTAATTAACTATGAAAGAGGGTGTTAATTGCTGTTGTCATTTTATTTTAAGCCAGTCAAATCAATTTCAAAATGGGCATCAATTAATGTTGTTTAAAATATATTTGAAAATCAATCAGATGGCACAGACAAAAGCATTGCAAAATGAATGCCATTCAAAAAGGTCCTTGTTGAAGCAGGTAGAGTAGCTTTGGTCTCTTGCTTAGATCTTCTATGTCATGTTAGCACTAGACACTGCTTTTGTGGCAAGGAGATTAACATGTGCAGAGTTGCTTTAATTTTCTACTTTACTCGTATTTTTTGCGAATAGACACAGACACATAGAGAGGCAAGTGAAGGAAGGGAGGAGCAGTTCTGGCCAGGAGCATGTTCCCTCCAGAATTCTTGAGCATTTTTTTCATCCCGCACAAGCCTGTTCATTTTCTTATCTGCATTTTGCAGAAGGCTACGAGACATTAATGAGAGATTTCATGTTCATACCAATTACTTGAAATATTTAACATCCCTCTTAAGGTGCATTTACACTTCAAAGAAATGACTCATTCTAAACATTCTGCAATGGGGAAGGAGCAGCTTACCCATGTTTGGTAACATTACTGAAAAATATTTTCTATTGTAGCTGAAGCCTTGTTATCATATTAATTTTTAACCTCTGCTTTTAACAAAAAGGTATTCTGGCCACTTTCCAGTTGTTTCCATTTGTGGGATTATATCAACACAACTACTGATTGCCAATTAAGCCTATCCCATGTAAGTATGTTCTGCATTGGTGCCTTCTGCTTAGCTAGAATCAATTCTCTGGCACCAGTTGTTTTAACAAGTACTAGAGATGCTCCAGGGGCTTTAGAAAATACTAATATTTTAAAAACCTACTGAATATCAGCAATCTCTCTAAGGTTGCAAGCCTATATTCATTTACCTGTGAGTAAACTCCACTGTAAGCCAGCGTAGTGTAGTGGTTTGAGAGTTGGACTATTCTGGAGAAGAGCTTTCAAATTCCAGCTTGGTTGTGTAAAACCACTGGATGGTCTTGGGCAAATCATACTCTCTCAGCCTCAGATGATGGCAATTGCAAACCTCTTCTAAAGAAACTTGCCAAGAAAACCCTGTAATAGATTTGCCTTAGGGTCTCCATACATTGGAAATGTCTTGAAGGCACACAACAACAAAAAAGCCCCACTGAACTCAATGGGTCTTTGTAGGAATAGAAGGGACATCACAGAATATTAAATATATTTAGATATTATATTTTCTTAGATAAATACTTTAGCTATAACATAAGATTTAAGTTCTAATTTTTAGAACCATAAACTCATATCTAGCAATGACTAGTACCTGTCATTGGTACTATGGCACCATCAATGGCTACTAGTTGGGGCAGCTATATGTTACCTCCACTATTAGACACAATATGTTTGTGTATCTATTGCTGGGAAGTGTGAGATGAAGGATGCAAGGGCGGACTTCCCATTCAGATGGTGCAATCATTCCTCTTTCTTCCTGTGATCAGAAAGGAAGAGGTGAACCAGAATGTATCACCATTTATTTAAACAGAGATTCCTACTCTGTAGGCACCCATTCATCTCAGCATAAAGCTTACAAGGACACCAGGGGGTCAGGGAGATGCTACTTCCAACAAAATGCAGTGCAGTCCTATTTGTGTACAATTTTCTTTCCATACTGAGGGGTGATATGTACATAACAACCAAAGATTTTTAATACCTTGAGTATTTGCCTCATAGCACAGCATGCAAATAGGTCCTTATCCTTAAAACTTCAGTTAGGGGTTTGTTTGTTTTTTGGATTAGAAAGCTTTTGAATCTCCTATGCTCCTGCTGTTCCCCTTGCTTTCATATATGTAGCAGGATGTCATTGGTGACACAAATCCACCCTGCACATACTAGAATATTTCAGCAGAGGGAATAGGTGCTCTTCAGTATGCTTCCTTCCACCTCAGGAAAAGAGACTGACCCCTCATGTTGTGAATAATGGATGATGATGATAATAATGATTCCCAATAATGGATTGAACAGATTACAACATTGGTTCATATGAGAGTGTGAGAGAGAAACATTAATGTATGTTTTTAATCTGTACAGGTTCTTAAAATTTGCTGAGTTGCTTTAATTTTCCCCTTGACTCATATGATTATTTCACTTTATTCATATACTGTATATACTCATGTATAAGTCTAGAAATTTTAGTCAAATAATCAACCCAAAAAACCTGAGTCAACTTATCTATGGGTCAGTGCAAGTACTTTAACTTTTATCAAAATAGGAACCACACTCTTCTCTGAGTAGAGTAGCAAAAGGTGAGAGCATAGCCCATCCCTGGAGATCCTAAAAGAAGCATAAAACTCCTCAACTCTTTCCACTGTGGCACTGTGGACTATGGGAAAATAGTGGTGCTCTTTGAAATCATTTTCTTTGCTTCATCCTTTACATAATTTGTTACATGCTCGTAAATTTAACTTTTGACTTATCCACAGGTTATATCAAAATTCATAATTTTGTTCCCAAACCTGCCCCCAGCCTATACATGATTCATATAATAGTATTTTAGATGGATAGATAGATAGATAGATAGATATTTTTAAAAATTAAATAGGAAGGTTAAATAGAAATAGGGAACTTTGCATTTGACAGCGGAGGGAGAACAAAGAGGGAGCCATTCTAGCCTTCTAGGGAGGCAGTTGCAAACTCTGAGAGCAACCACTGAGAAAGCCTTCTCTCTTGTTTCTGACAAATGACCATGGGAAGGTAGTAGGACAAAATGAAGACCTCTTCTAAATATGTAAGAACTTGGACAGGCTCATATAAGGAGATATGGTTCACCACATAACACTGTCCCAAGCCATATAGGGCTTTATAGATTACAAACACCACTCTGAATTGTGTCTGGAAACAGATCAGATCAGCAGCTAATGGAGCTGTTGCATCAAACAAGTTGGTACAATTTGCATCTTAAGGAACCTAGAAGCAATAGGGGTGGATAGGTTTTGGGATTTTGGCTTGTTTATATTGTACTGTAATTTATTTGTATGGAATTTTAAGGGTTAAAAGGCGGGGTACAAATAAATATTATTATTATTGTTGTTGTTGTTGTTGCAAATATATACAACTCAGCACAAGAGTTAGAAGCATATAAACCATCACATTCTCTATTACCATGTATGGATGTGAGAGCTGGACAGTTAAGAAAGATGATAGGAAGAAAATCAGTTCATTTGAGATGTATTGGAGAAGAGTGCTGAGGATCCCATGGACAGCCAAAAGGACAAACAAATGGGTCCTAGAGCAGATCAAGCCAGAAACCTCCCTGGAAGCCAAGATGACCAAACTGAGGCTGTCATACTTTGGACACATCATGAGAAGGGAGGACTCTTTAGGGGAAAAAAAACAAAATGCTGGGGAAGGTGGAGGAAAGTAGGAAGAGAGGACAGCCACATGCCAGATGGATGGACTCTATTAAGGAGTTCACGGGTATTAAGGGGTTGCAGGAATTAAGCAGAGCAGTGGAGGACAGAGGGCCTTGGAGATGTCTCATCCATAAGGTCACCATAGGTTGAGATCGACTCGAGGGCAGTTAACAACAACAAAAGAAGCAATAGCATACAACAGCATCACAGTGAAGCATTAAACAGCTTAGGGCCTAAGCAGACTGCCAGAAATAGTGCACATTAAATTGAGGCACTGCCCTGGCTCAGTGCTAGGGAATCATGGGAACTGTAATTTATTGTGGCACCAGAGCTCTCTGACAGAGGAGGTTCAGTGTCTCAGAAAAAAATACAATTCCCATGATTCCCTAGCACTGTGCCAGGGCAGTGCCTCAATTTAATGTGCACTATTTCTGGCAGTCTGCTTAGGCCCTTAACTGAGCCACTATTCTACCACTTTAAAACACTTTAAAGGTTTCTAAACATAAGCCTTCAGATCTGCAACCAGAAGACAGCTGCAAGCTATCAGGACACCTGAAAACGGTTTGTTTGTGAAAAGTGTCTTGCTCATCAGTACCCTTCTACTCATCAGTACCCTTCTACCTCTATACCAGGGGTAGGCAACCTTTCCCCTTTAAGGGCCGAGGGACTTCAGCTCCCAGAAGCTTCAGCCAGGTTGGCCAATATTCACATGTTGGCCAATAGCTCCTGGGATTCTGGGAGCTGAAGTCACTCGGCCCTTAAAGGGGAAAGGTTGCCTACCCCTGCTCTATACCATGGGGAGGGGGGATGTTGTGTCTCGCAGAATGCATGCTCAGAATGTTGGTGCTTAGCATCCATCTCTGATTTAGAAAGAAAGCAACCCCCATCTTGAGTGAAGAGTATAGCCCAGTAGCCTGGAATCTTTCCCGATCTGTGCCAAGCCATCGCCCAAAGTAGTTTCATCCAGCAACAGCAAGACAACCTGTTTCTTCACAGAGAAACTGTCCTCAAAAATCTTGGACTTATATTGAGCTACAAATGTAAACACACAATTCATGGTTGATAAATTCTCCATGCCTAGGTACTTCTTAAGTGATATCTGGAGTTCTTTAATCTAGCACTGAAAATGGAACTCTTTAATCTAGCACTGAATATAAAACCAATTTCTGTTACTCACTGCTAATATTTTATTACACAATGATTCTTCAGGAAAAGAAGGCTCTTTTTTATTTTTAAAAAAATCTGATTTGCATCCTATTAAGAGCAAACTCCACCCACAGCAGCCATCTGTCTTGTACGCGTCACAGCTCTGTTTTCTTTTATACAAGCTGTCATAGGAAAAGTTCAATTCTCATATTTTAGTGTTTTACATTTTTTTAGGTTAGGGAGCTTTCATTCTTTTTTTAAAAAATAATATTTTTATTAATTTATAATATATATTGAACACATTAAAATACTAACAATGCACTACAGTAAAACACTAACACTAATACATACAACCTCCCTCCCCTCTCATCACTGCCTTGCTGTCCAAGTGTGGTTACAGCACATCTTGTCATTGATGGTAAAACCCATTAATAAGCCTCCAAATCCATGGCTGTCCTATTAGTCTCTATGTGTTATAAGTTCTTAGCATGGCAGATCTGGGATTGGGCAGTCATGTGTCAGTGTTCGCTCCTCTTCCCCTGGTCCTCCTCCCTGGCAGGCTCCAGCCTTTTAAACATTCTTTTATTTTTACTTTAAAAACGTATTAGCATACTTCTGGAATTGCATCAATTTTTTAAAATCCAAGAAGGCATGCTGGGTAGGGCATAGGACAGGAAGACAGGGTTAGAGGGGAGTGGGGAAGAGTGTGAAATAGTATGCGAGGCCCCATGTATACTACTGCAAGGATGTCTGAGAGGGAATGCTTCAAAACTGGTACCTGGTTCCCCTTACTAGCAAGATCAAGGTGAGAATGGGGCTCAAGTGATAAACTCAGTAGTCTAAGCCCCTCTCTTCTCACCTGTATGAGTATAATATTACTAACAAACCATACAGGCTTTTGTTAAAAGCAAAACAAAAACAAAGATTGCGGAAAGAATATGGGTAATAAATTTCAAGCACTCTGAAGTGTAACATAACTGATAACACCGACAGTCAACTCCCAGTCCCAACTAGAATAGACCCAATGAAACAATTAGAATGCGGACAGGCAATATTTACACACGTTCACTTTGTTCAGTGGATCTACTCTAGTTGAGGGATAACAATTGGATTTAATCTTAAATATTATAAATATCATTACATTTATTTTGTACGGCATTTGGTTGATGGGGTTAAATTAACATATAGGAGACAAGAATAACAATCACAGCAGGAGAATAGATTTATAGAGCAATGGGCATTCTTTTTAAATTATGGGAATGAAAAGATCACAGGTACAGTTTATCCATATAGTTTAATGCTGGGGTCGGCAAACTTTTTGAGCCGGGGGCCGGTTCGAGGTTCCTCGGAACATCAGAGGGCCGGAGAAGGGGGGGGGGGAAACAAAAAATGCACCGGGCCCCAGGGAGGCCCGGTGCAGCCCCAGGTGTCCCCAGGAGGGCTCCAGCGACTGCACTGGGCCCCAGTGCGCAAGCGCGTGCGACTCCGGGGCACCATTTTGTGTTCCAAAATGGCACCCGGAGTCTCACGCGACCTTTTCCATTGGGGGGCAGGATGGGAAATGTCGCACGAGACTCCGGGCACCATTTTGGAACACAAAATGATGCCCTGGAGTTGCACACACCCGAGAAAGGCGGCGGCAGCAGTGGCAGGACTGGCCAGGGCCTGGTAGGAAGGCCTCGGTGGGCCGGGTTTGGCCCGTGGGCCGTAGTTTGCCGACCCCTGGTTTAATGGTTGAATTATAATAGTGCTAGGTTTATACTTTCTCCCCATAGCTACCTATCTTTTAGGTTTATGCTTAATTTTCCTTTTTCTATATTCAGATGGTGTCTTCATTTAAACAGAATTCTCTTTCTTTCTTTCTTTCTTTTTTCCTTTTTTTCCCTTTTCTTTTTTTAGGTTTTGAACCAATTTTATTAATTACAAATAAGTGAAATACAGTTGTTGTTTTTTTAAAAAAGTGGCGTCCCCACCCCAGGTGTCACCTAGTGTAGGGAGAGCTGCTGAAGGGCTGCTTGGGGCAAAAAGGACACACTCTTTCCCTGTGGTGGTGCCTTCCTCCTTAGGAGGGAGCTGAAGTAGTGGTGAACCCTGGAAGGGTGGATTTCCTCCTCAAGAGGAACTTGCCCCCCTGGTGAGGCTTGGAAGAGTGCGCTTGCCCTTCTCCTTCACTGTGGAGGTACCCTCCTCCTTAGCAGTGAAGCCTGGAGGGGCATGCTTGCCCCTTCTCAACACTCCCCAATAGGAAGAGGGGTCTGACCTCATGTCACTTCTCTTCTAGGGTGTCACCCAGTGCTGGCCGCACCCCCCCACACACCTTTTATTGACACTACTGGATACAGATATGATTGCTATTTAACCATTAACTGTTTTATTCTAGTTATGTAGAAAGATAAACCCTATTCAAAGATTGTATAACCATGCTGAATAGCACATAAAGAAATGAAATCACTAACCCTCTCCTCCATTTGTAGTTTCATCACTGTCCTCATGTGGGGAGCAATGAGTCAATAGGTGAGCTTTGCCTACAAATGGACACTGCCTACTTCACAGGGGACTTATTTTTTGTTGTTTAAGTTCCTAATTGCACAGATTGCCTGAATGTGGAGAAAGCTCTCTGACTTGGATTCATATCCCTCTATGTGAAGGCAGCAATGGAACTATAGACAGGGAAGAAAGTCAGCATACTTTGCTCTTCACATGATTCAACATGCTTACATAATGATGATTAGGGCTTCTCTTTCTTTACAGCTAGAGTAGCAACAGACTAAATGTTTAAAGAATCATCAGGTCCCTATCCATTTTTGAAAAGAATCATCAGGTATCTGTTTTGTATCTTTCGCTGATGCCACCCTACTTCAACTACTCAGAAATAATGCACAGCAGGAGGCATTTTTGTGATGTACTGTACCAAGAAGAAACAGAAGACAGTTTCTCTTTATGGCTAGAGTGGTCACAGTGTAAGATTGCAATGACAGCACTGTGGCTGGCAGCCTTTTGGTTCTGTCTGAAGAATGATACTGTGACATGTTGACAGAGGAAGTAAAACTAGGGCCATATTTTTGGCCTAATCACTTAACTATCCAGCTTATGTCTAGACACGTACTGCAGAATTATATATAGTGAACACAAGCACAGAAAGGGACAATGTGATATCCCCTCATCTTTAAAACATTGGCAACACATTTTACATAATTTTATTCTTTTGAGTTTAGAGAGGATGGCCTAGGAAAAGGCATCTGTTGAACAAGAGGAATGAGCAGGAAGTGGAGAAAAGCTTAGTTAAACACAGCAGGTCTCCAACTGCAATTAATTTATCATGCATGTTATTTTCTAAGTTCCTGTGGTTACCAGTCTAAACCCATGGCGCTCTCTAAGGAGGTATGCGCAGTTGCTAAGGAAAACACATGACCTTTCCCAGTTCTGTTTTTATTAGTAAGAGGAGACAAATTCCATTTAATTGTTGTTTTTATTTATTAAAAAAATACCAATGGAAAAACTTGACTGAAGGTATTGCAAGTTTACAAATGCAATACAAAACATAACAAGGTATGCTAGTAATCAGAAGTTATAAATACAGCAGAGCAGACAAGTGAAAAATCTAATCCACAACAGAAGAGCTAAGTCTTGCTGGGAAGATCTCAGGCCTTTGGGGAACACATCAGGCTGAGACTCTGAGACATGGAATTGCAGCTGCTGCTTTACGAGACCATCAAAATGGATTTCAATTGATTTCTTGGTTATTCAAAACCTTCTCTATTTTATTCTTTTCTTCTGTTCTAAACTGCTTATTCCACTCTTTGGTTTAATTTAGTCTGGAATGGTGAAATTATGCAGAGTGGCTGCATCTACACTGCAAAATTAATGCAGTTTGACACTGGTTTAACTGCCATAGCTCAATGTTATGCCATTCAGGACTCTGCAGTTTTATGAGATATTTAGCCTTCCCTGTCAGAGAGCTCCTGCATCAGAAAAACCTACAAATCCAAGGATTCCATAGGAGGGAGCCATGACAGTTAAAGTGGTATGAAACTGCATTAATTCTGCAGTATGGCAGCAGCCAGCATCATAGGGTTTGTAACCATATACCTATATTATTAATAATTTTTTTAATCCTTAATTTTTTATTAACTTTCAATAATACACAACCAAATTGAAACAGAAAGGAAATAAGAATATCAATTCATAATCACAGATTATAATATACTTGATTGCGTATATATTCAAGATTTCAGTAACCCCTGTTCTTCCTATGATGAAATCATCCTTTATGGGGGGTAACCGATTTTGTTTTGACAGTTAGAGCAAATCTGTTGAACATTGGGAATTATTTTGCTATTTTTTTTCCTTTTTGGATCATCTTAACATGTATCCAATTCCAACAATTTTGTACTTCTGTCCATTTCCTTTTATAATGCTGAGTTGTTTTCCCTGTTGTATACTTAGATAGACAATCCATTGTTGCCAACTTGTTAAGTTTGGCTTCCCATTCGAATAGAGTGGGCGTTGCCTCTGCTTTCCATTGCCTTGCATAAATCATCCGTGCTGCCTTTACCATGTATAGTATAACACTCTTTTTGTCTTGGCTCAACTTAGGGGGGTTGCAGACTGTCAAAAATAGTGTGAATTCAGTCCACTTTTAGGGTTAGGGTTAAGGTTAGGGAATCATGGGAACTGAATTTTATTGTGGCACTAGAGTTCTCTGACAAAGAAGGTTCAATGTCTCAGAAAAATAACAATTCCCATGATTCCCTAGCACTAACCCTAACCCTAAAAGTGGACTGAATTCACACTATTTTTGACAGTCTGCAACCCCCCTTAGTCTCTATCACATTTAGTATATTTAATAAGAACAATTCTGGATTTAAAGGGATAGAATCATAGAGTTGGAAGAGACCACAAGGGCCATCCAGTCCAACCCCCTTCCATGCAGGAACTCCCAATTAAAGCATCCCTGACAGATATTCATCCAGCTTCTGTTTAAAGACCTCCAAGGAAGGAGACTCCACTATTCTCCGAGGCAGTGTGTTCCACTGTCAAACAGCCTTTACTGTCAGGAAATTCCTCCTAATGTTGAGGTGGAATCTCTTTTCCTGGAGCTTGCATCCATTGTTTCGGGTCCTAGTCTCTGAAGCAGCAGAAAACAAGCTTGTTTCCTGCTCAATATGACATCCCTTCAAATATTTAAACATGGCTATCATATCACCTCTTAACCTTCTCTTCTCCAGGCTAAACATTCCCAGCTCCCTAAGTCGTTCCTCATAGGGCTTGGTTTCCAGACCCTTCACCATTTTAGTTGCCCTCCTTTGGACACGCTCCAGTTTCTCCACATCCTTTTTGAATTGTGGTGCCCAGAACTGGACACAGTATTCCAGGTGAGGCCTCACCAAAGCAGAATAGAGTGGCACTATTACTTCACTTGATCTAGACCAGGGGTAGGCAACCTTTCCCCTTTAAGGGCCAAAGGACTTCAGCTCCCAGAATCCCAGGAGCTATTGGCCA
The DNA here is from genome assembly GCA_026167975.1 of Phrynosoma blainvillii. Lineage (NCBI taxonomy): Eukaryota > Metazoa > Chordata > Lepidosauria > Squamata > Phrynosomatidae > Phrynosoma > Phrynosoma blainvillii. Next base: position 135,435,362 of record JANUYF010000004.1, on the reverse strand, counting down.
ACATGGGACTATTGGCCAACATGGCTGAGGCTTCTGGGAGCTGAAGTCCCTCGGCCCTTAAAGGGGAAAGGTTGCCTACCCCTGATCTAGACCAAGGATAGGCAACCTTTCCCCTTTAAGGGCCGAGGGACTTCAGCTCCCAGAATCCCAGGAACTATTGGCCAACATGGCTGAGGCTTCTGGGAGCTGAAGTCCCTCGGCCCTTAAAGGGGAAAGGTTGCCTACCCCATTCTAGACACTATACTTCTATTGATGCAGCCTAAAATTGCATTGGCCTTTTTAGCTGCTGCATCACACTGTTGACTCATGTTCAACTTGTGGTCTACCTGGACTCCCAGATCCCTTTCACATGTAGTCTCATTCAGCCAAGTGTCCCCCATTGTATATCTGTGCTTTTTGTTTTTCCGCCCTAAGTGCAGTACCTTACATTTCTCCGTACTGAATTTCATTTTGTTAGTTTTGGCCCAGTTAAAATTGGATATTTATCTGTATCATATTACACATAGAGTTATGAATCCCCCCCCCCAATTCTTTAACCTTATTACAATTCCATCACATATGGTACATAGTGGCAACTTCTTTCCTACATTTCCAACATTTATTGTTATTACAATTATTCATTCTTGCTAATGTAGAAGGTGTCGTGTACCATCTGTGGGAAATTTTATGAAAGTTCTCTTTTAAGGTATTACATTTAGTGAATTTATTACTATTTTTCCAAGCATTCTCCCAACATTGTAGTGGTATTGGATTTCTGATGTTCTGCATCCATTTTATCATGCTGTTTTTCACTATTTTGTCTCCTGTTTCTATTTCTAACACTAATCTGTATGTCTTTCTTATCCAGTGGTTATCTCCTTCTTTTAAGATTTTATCAAAGATTTTTGGTTCCTTTTCGATCCCATATAATTTTTTGTCTTTTTAAAAATCTGCTTTTATCTGTAGGTATTTTAACCAGTTTATATCCAGACCCTCTTGATTTAATTCCTCTCTCGTTTTTATTTTAATCCCATCATTAGATTTTATTAACAATTTCTCGTAGGTAATCCAAGTTTCTTTCATGGAAGCTTCTTTACTGTGATATGCTTCTTGTGAGAAGGTCCAGATTGGTAGTTTAGCATACAGATATTTTTTATAGTTCTTCCATATCTGGTATAATGCTTTACTGATACAGTGTATTTTGAAATATTTATCAGATTCAACACTCCCATAACAAAGATAATAGTGCCATCCTTTCTCCATTTTCGTTCCTTCCACAGCTAATAATTTTGAATTCTTAAGTAATATCCAATCCTTCATCCATAATAACGTACAAGCATTATAGTACAGTTCAAGATTAGGGAGTCCCAGACCGCCTTTCTCTTTCCGGTCTTGCATCATAGAGGCTTTAATTCTGTGTTTCCTCCCTTGCCATATGAATTTTGCGATATCTTTTTGCCATGTGTTAAACGGTTGATTCTTTGTTAGGATGGGTATAGTTTGGAAGAGATACAACATTTTTGGGAGTACGTTCATCTGAATTGTTGCTATTCTTCCCAAAAGGGAGAGTTGCTGTTTATCCCATGACTCAAGATCTCTTTTAATATTCTTCCAAATAATTCCATAATTATTCTTGAATAAATCTGAGTTCTTGTTAGTAATTATTATTCCCAGATATTTTTTTTACTTTATTGATTTGTTGAAATCCTGTTTTCTTTTTCAGATCGTCTTCTTCTCTTTTTGTGAGTTTTTTTTGTTAATATCCCACTCTTAAATTTGTTTATTTTAAGACCTGCTGTGTTGCTAAATTGCTCCAATAATTCTTCCAGATATTTTATACTTATCAGCGGGTCATCCAAAAATATTACGATATCATCTGCAAATGCCTGTAAGTTGAACCTGTATTTTTTTATTTCTGGAGACTTGATCTTTTTGTCATTTCTTATTCTTATATTTAGTACTTCCATTATCGTGATGAATAATAACGGAGAAACTGGACATCCTTGTCGTGTACCCTTCCTAATTTGACAATTTTCTGTTCTTTCACCATTTACTATGATCTGTGTTTCCTGAGTTTTATAGATCTGACGAATTCCATTTAAAAATCTTCTTTTTATTCCAATCTCTTGTAGTACTAAATCTAAGAATTCCCAGTTGACATTGTCAAAGGCTTTCTCTAGGTCGAGAAAGACCATCCCAAGTTTGTTTGTTCTGTGGACTTGATAATGCTCCAGTACATTTAATACCATCCTTATATTATCTTTTATGTATCTTTTGGGGAGGAACCCTGTTTGGTCCTCGTGAATCCAGGATGTTAACCCTTTTTTTTAGTCTACTGGCTAAAATCGATGCATAGATTTTATAATCGAGGTTTAGCAATGCAATTGGACGATAATAACTGATATCCATAGAGTCTTCATTTTCTTTATGGATTAATCTATTTCTTGAATTGCTTTGTGCAGTATCTCGGCTAAATCATTTTTGAATATTTTGTAGAATTTCGCTGTCAGCCCATCTGGGCCCGGCGCTTTGTTATCTTTTAAATTCAATATGGCCTGGTCTATTTCTGCCATAGTGATTGATGAATTTAGATCTTGGATATATTGGTCCAATAGTTTAGTTATTTGTTCTTCCTTTATATACTCTGTCATTAATTCTCTTTTATCTGTTGACATTTTCTGTGCTGAAAATAAGTTTTCATAATATTCTTGTACAACTTTTTAAATATCATTTTGTTGTGTATATTCTTTATCCTTCTTTCTAAGTTTTAAGATTACGTTTTTTTCTTTTCTTTTTTCAACCTATGGGCTAACCATTTTCCTACCTTTTTCGTGTTTTCAAAGTAGTAGTATTTCACATATTTGATTTTGTTAGTTATTTCTTGCGTTGAAATTTGGTTTAGCTGGTTCTTTATTTTCCATATCTCCTGGCTTATCTTTAAATCCTTTGGCCTTATTTTATGTTGTTTTTCTATAAGGTCTAGTTGGTCTAATCAATCTTTTTCTTTTTTCTCTTTCAATCTCTTTTTTCTTTTTTCTTGTTGAATTAATAATCCTCTAGCTACCGCCTTGCACACGTCCAAACTATGTGTGTTGGGGTTCCCTTATTCATATTTTTCTGAAAATACAGCCTCAGATCTTTTCTCATTTTGCTCACTATTTCCTCATCTGCAAGTAGGGATTCTGTCAGCCTCCATGTATGTTCTCTTTTCCTTGAGACCATAGATAATACTATTGGACAGTGATCCGATAACAGTCTAGGTAGAATTTCAGTTTTTATTATATTTTTACTTATTACCTTGGAAGCATGTCTATTCTTGGCCAAGAATTATATTTGCTTGAAAAAAAAAAGTATAATCCTTTGCTCCTCTATGGTTCATTCTCCAGACATCTATTAATTTATATTCCTCAATGAGTTCAAATGCTGATCTTGGCAGTTTTCCTTGTTGTTTTTTCTTAAGATTGGATGTGGATCTATCCTCTGCTGGATTTACTACACCATTCCAGTCTCCAACTATAATTATTTTATCATACACGTATTCTCTTATTTTTATTTTTAACTCCTTAAAGAAGCTGGCTTTATTTTCCTGTGGTACATATATATTGATTAATAATATTTTCCCACATTTTAATTCTAGTTCAATTGCTATATAGTGTCCATTTTTATCTTTGAATATTTCTTTGGTCTTAGGAAGGTTTCTTATGTATATTGCCACGCCTTTTTTCTTATGATGTGTATTTGCAGCTACAAACATTTTACCTATTTTTTTTTATTTTCTAGTAGATGCATATCTTTGCTTTTTATATGCATTTCTTGGATAGAAGTTATATCATTTTTTTTGTTTTTGCAGATAATGGATTATTTTTCTACGTTTAAATTTGGAATTTAGCCCATTCACATTCCATGACATCACTTTCAGTGACATCTTTGTTTATATTTAACAAACCTTTATTAGACTTGATTATCTATGATTTAACTTTTTCCCTCTTCTTGTCCGTATACTAGTTGGAATGTGTCATTTTTTCTCTTTTGTCTTACCTTTCTTCCTTTTTTCCTCGTATGATGTTTCCTCTTCTGATCTTCCACTTTCTACTTCCTCTTCTTGTCTCTTGTCTTGTGAATCATTGGCTGTTTTCCTTTCTTCTGAAGTTTCTTCCACCGCATCGTCTTCTGAGTCTTCTATATCTGTTTGGATAGTCTCCACTTCTTCCGGCTCTTCCTCACCTTGTTCTCTTTGGGTCGTCTCTCTCGGTGGTCTTGAGTTCTTTTTTCCTTCTTGTTTTTTTTTGGTCCCTGTTTTGTATATCTTCTCATTCATTCAAAGATTGCCCTTCTCTTAAATTATTTCTTTCGAGATACTCCTTGGCTTTCTTTAATGAATCTATCTCCATTTTCCTTTTTCCTATTGAGAAAATTACGCCTTCAATTTTACCCCATTTATAGTTTATATTTTTCTATTTCAGATAATTTATTAGTTCCTGATATTCTTTCCTTTTTCGTAGTATCTGTGGTGGGATATCTTTGAATATTTGAATCTCTTGCTCCTCCACATAACATCTTTTTTGGAAGTTCGTTTCAAGTATAAGATCCCTTACTCTTTCACTCATGAAGTGTATTATTTTGTCCCTAAGTAGATTCCTGTTTGTCGCCGCCCATGAATTAATTCTATAGAGCTTGTGTACCTCCAAATCCAACTGTTCTACTGGCCAGTCGATGTATTGAGCTAAAGCAGGAATAATTTGTATGCCTAAATCTTCATTGTATTTTTCTTGTAAGCCACGTAATTTTAATGCCTTCCCTTTGAGTCTCAATTCCAGAGAGGCCTTGTAATTTTCTTCTTGCATATGTGATTTTTCTAGAAGAGCTGATTTTCTCTCTACATTTCCTGTTCTTTCTTCAATTTCTGTAACTTTAGCATATAAGTCCTTTATCTCTGATGTCATTTGTTAAAAGCTTTCTTTGAATTCATGTAGTTATCTCTGGAATTCTGCTTTCATTTCTTCTTTCCAATCTTTAATTTCAGCTCTGCTCGAATGTCAGCTCTTAAATTTCTGATCTCAGCCATAAAGTCTCCTTTTATATCAAAGTTTGGAGTTCTTTCAGCTGTTGTAACATTGTAGCTTTCGTCCAACTCCTGTAATTCAACCTGGTAGTCTATTCGAGTTGCCATTTTATCTATAACCCTTTTTAAGCTTTATATTGACAAATTTATAAATGTTGTACTTTCTTCAGATAATAATAGTCTTATAATAGAAGAGGGCCTGTATGATACAAATTTTTACCATAAACTTTGCCACAGCCAACGTAATCTCATATATATATATATATATATATATATATTACTCAGAATAATTTTAAGTAAGGGTTACTGTCAGTTAAATCTAATGACAAAACTGGTTACGACAGATGCTAATTACAAACGACCCTCTTATCTTTCAACTCAAATCTTGGTTGTTTACTTATCTCTCTTTTTTTCATTTAATTTGCGAAGGATCACTTCTATTATTCTATTCTATTATTTATTTACTTTTTTCTCTTCCCCTGTTTTACTTATATGAAGCACCAATTCTAAAATACCTAGTAAGTTCTGTAGCTGCAGCACCTCTTACCCCAGCTGGGAAGCTTTGAAGTGTGGACAGGATTTATAACCTCTCCCTTAGCCTCGACTGCTCTGACCCTGAGCCCCCGAGATGTGCTACTGTAGCTACTATAGATATTGCTGCACCATTCATCTTCTCGGTGGGCACTTAATGGAGTTTGTTGTTTAATGAAGACAACACCACTGCCACCGCCACTGCGTCTCTCCCAGGCCCCATGCCGGGCCTTAGCTGCTTCTCCTGCTGCTCTTCCTCCTCCTGGAGGGCTCCTGGTGGGCGGGATTTACGCCGCTGCCGCTGCCACCTCTCTCCCAGGCCCCGTGCCGGGCCTTAGCTGCTTCTGCTGCTCTTCCTCCTCCATTAATAATGATTATTTTCCGGCATTAGATTTTGTTGAATGCTGTATTGCATCATGGGTTTGGTTAAATGTCCTGCTGTTCTGATAATGATTGGAAAATAAAATAGGAAATAACTTTCAAATTTTTAAATGAGTCTTGCTTTTTTAATACCCACTCTCAATACTGGCATATCAATATATTCAATCAAAGCACTGAGAAATATAACTCAAATTATGCCAATGAGCAAATTCTGTCACCAAATGTAAGTTATTGTGACTGAGGACCAAAACACACTGCAGAAATAATCCAGTTTGAGTCCTTTTTAAATACCCTGGCTCAGTGCTAGGGAATGCTGAGAATTGTAGTTTCTTGTGGCACCAGAGCTTTCTGACAGAGAAGGCTAAATGTCTCACAATACTACAGTGTGTCTTGAACCCGATTCTGCATAAAACACCGCTATCCTGACTTCTTTTGATACTGGACAGTATTAAAACTTTTACTGGTTATATATCCATCTCGTTCAGTTTGTTACCTGACTTTATGATGAGCCATATCTATTTTCCTATTGTTCTCCCAGCATTTTCCCAGCACTACATTTTCTGTTTATTGTATACTAACCTATTTGCTTTCAGATATGGGACAAGAATGACAAATGCACCAAACAGCTTTTTTAAAATTTCTGCTACAGAAGAAAGAGTCTGTTTTGGGGAATTAGGGAAATTTCCACAGCAAAGCCTGAGAAACCTTGCTTTCTCTAGGCTTTTAGCAAGGCAAGTTTTTCAGCTGCTTTCAGCTGCACCTCATTGCAGACATGATGGCCTGTGTTTTCCTGCAAGCTTTGTGCAGGCAAGAAGTATTTAGACAATTTCATCTGGCCTGACAATTTCCCCAGACTCTCTCATCTTAACATTCTTAGTAAACAGCCTGCCACTAGCGTTTTCCCAGTAGAGGTTGCCTTGTAACACAGAGACTTGGAGTTCCCATTCCCTGGGAGCATTTTTGACATACCCATCACCACTTTAAAGTAGATATCCTTACACCTTCATTGTCTCAAGTGAATTGGGGAAAAGAAAGTAGAAAAAGTGCAGCTAACAGTGTCCACATAATAAAAAGAGAGAACATAATGAGAACACCCAAGAATGTACCATATATTAATATATGACTATATTATATAACATGAATATATTCCTGTAGGTTTAAGCATATACTCTTTATGAATATTCCTGAAGCTTAGAAGTAGAGTGGGGAACGTTTGGCCTTTGAGATGTTTTAGTCTTCATGTCCCAGAAGCCTTTTGCAGCATGGCCAACGGTGTGGGATGACAGGAGATGTAGTCCAAAACATTTGGAATGGAAAAAATTTCCCCATTCCTCCTCTAAAAAGCTAGGTCCTAAATGAATAATTCTTTTTAAAGAAGAAAGAACAATGCAATGAAGAAAAATGTATTTGATATAAGGAGTATTTGAAAGTCAATATACACAGCTGACAGTGGGCCCATTCACACTTTACAATTATACCACTACAATTCCACTTTAATTCCCATGGCTGCATCCTATGGAATTCTGGGCTTTGTAGTTTGGTGAGATACTAGAGCTTTATGGCTGAGAATTCTAAACATCCTTCCCTAAACTGCCAATCCCAGGATTCCAAGGGATGTTGCCATGGTAGTTAAAGTGAAATATAGTGCTATAATAGTATATAGCATGAATGGCCCAAGTATTATTTTTTCCACTTCTTCTTGAATGCATATTCAGGACACCCACATACATACACACACTGAATCGAGTGGTAGTACTTCAGCCAGTTGCTAATACAAGGTTGGCAAGAGTGGTCACATTCTTGTCCTTGTATCACCTACCTTCCTCCTGGGAGGGATGCTATCAAGCAGGTTGGAAAGATCTACATGATCATTATATTCCGTCATATGCTTATAATATCTAGAAATGCTGTCTGGTTGCATGGAATTGCATCCTTCTAGGTGTGTTTTCAAAGGGGATGCTACAACTAGCTATTAATCTGTAATTAATTATGAATCCACCCACAAATGTATCATGTCAGGGTTTTACTCAAAGTCTTCAATCCTGAAAACTCCTGTCAAATATAGCATGACTGCCCCCATGTGCTGAATACTTGTTTTGGCCTCAAACTCATGCATGATTTTACTACTGGAAAAAAAAGATAATAGATTGAGTATCCCTTATCTAAAATGCTTGGGTCCAGAAATGTTTCAGAACTCAGATTTTTTCGGATTTTGGAATATCCAAGTAGTGTAGTACATACTGTATTTGCAAGGCTGGAGAAATAGGTGCAGCTGGAGGGAAATGCGAGGTTCTGTGAAGTGTCAGGAAGGGTGGCTTTGCACTGAGCACTATGCTTGGATTCCCGCCATTTCATAGATGCCCAGTATCTCTTCAGCCTTGCATCATTTTGCCTCCAAGGTGGTGGCTGCAGTGCTTCTGCTCATTCTTCCCTCTCCATCCTTGTATTTCATTCATTCACTACTTGTGTTGTGTATGAGACGCAAGGCTGGACAGAGACTGAGGATCTGAGAGATAGACCAAGAGAAGTGTCACATCCATTGCCTTGAAGATAGAAGCAGGCAGGTGGCTGCAAAAAGTTTTGGTTATTGGAGGTTTTTGGATTTCCAGATTAGTGATATAACTTTGTATTGCAATTAAAAAGCCTACATTAGTATTCTTCTTCCTCCTTAGTTTACACTTCATAGGCTCAACTTCATAGGCTTATCACCTTTCTAGCCTGTGATAAAAATGTTTGCAAATTTGAAGATTAAAAAACTGAAGGTCAAATTATCCCATTAATTATATGATCCACGACAAACTTCAAAAAAATAATAATCCAGGAATTATATAGGATGCACATTATCTTAGTAATCCTTTAAACAACCTAGTAGGGCAAAAGCAGCTGCTGATTTTTGAAACTGAGGGAGGCTTGGTTTGCCTAAAGCTACAGTATCTAGTAAGTGTAAGACTGACTGACCGACCCAGAGATCCTTGGCTTACGTCTCATATATTTTGTTGCCACTGCACAAAGCCATCTTAAATCCCTTGTACATCCTGGAAAAAAAGAGCAATGCACATGAAGATATTACTGAAATAATGGCAACATGAGCACTGATTTCTTTACAATTTATAATCATGCTTCTGTTGTTCTTCTCCACCCTCCCCAGTTCTATGAAGTAGGCTAGGCTCCATGTTTGATCTGTTACTCATTTACCATACTCAGTCCCTCAATCCCTCGAGAAACTACTCGTAAGCTTCATTGCTTGCATTTTTCTGCTTCTCTGGCTGCTGCACCATAGCAACAAAAGTAAAATTAGCCATACAGAGGTGATTCTAGATAGCATGAGCTCAGATCTTTGGGAAATTAACCTTTGTACCTACAGAAGAGGATATTAATGTAGATCTGTGTGCTTGCATTCTGTAATTGCTAGTGAAATTTATTAACAAGTTGATAAGCAAGAGTGCTGCAATTCTTACATCTCAGTGTTATTTAGTGAGCAAAGTTCACACAATATCTAAACCAATAGCTTCAGGATTAGCCTCTGTTCACGATCTTTGGCAATAATCAGGAATGTTCATATCAAAACAGTTGTATTGTTTATTAATGAAAATAACTGGCTTTGCATAGACTGGAATAGCTGTTAGATACACTAGTATATCAGTATTTTCAGATACTTACAAACATGGGTTTAAAATAGTTTACAGTATTTACCTCAGCTGTTATAGAAGTTCTTTTCTAAGTGTGCTTGAATGAACGGCATAATACACAAAAACACAGTTCTGTACCTTTCTAAATACAAGAAAGATACACAAATCAAGGATGACAATGTTTTGTGTATAATATTTTCACTCTTTCTAACTTAATAAGATAAGAGAAACTACAAATATGACCGAATTTATGGTCGTCATTAAACATTACCTTCAAACCTCCTCAGCCAATAACTGTAGCACTTTCACCTGTCCTTTATAATTTTCCACATTTTAAATTAATGACAAAAAATTAAATTTGAATAGTAATACCACACTTCTGTTTTCTTACATGCCATCACAAGCCCGTTACAAATGCCTTTTTACATTTCTGTTAAGTTCAGAAGTGATTTTTTTTTAATGGACTACAACTACCAGAATCCCCAAACCACCCTGGGCCACCACGTAAAATGCTGTGACTTCATTGGCTCACAAAGCTGGCAGATTCTGAGAGCTGTAGTCCAAACAGTGATCCCCCCCCTCCCGCAAGTGTGCTTTTTTGAAGTAGCAAAAAGGTATAGCAATACGAGGGAAGGGAAGAATTTTGTTTGATTTAAATGATGAATTTAATAATATCTGGTTCCTGAAACTCAGGAAACTGCTAAGTAATCATTTTGTATTTGTTTTAATATAAGTTTAAAAAAATGCAGCTGCCATTCCTTGTGTGCAGGAGTAAATATACCGTCTTGAACTGGAATCTTAGCAGGACTTCTGCTGCATTCGCCCTTTCCCTCAACTGAAGTCTTCCTATGACTATACAGTTACTTCCCTAGAGCTTGGAAGAATAACATTTTGGACTACAACTCCCAGAACCCAGCAAACTCCATGCTGAGGATTCTGGGCATTGTGGTCCACACAGTAACATTTCCCATAGTTTTGAAATGTTTCACCTTTAGGAAACACTTTCCACTTGTGGTAGCCCCCAAGAAACTCCTTTATGTCTCCTACAAAGGACGCACTGTAAAGAGAGATTTCTACAATAGACTAAACACTCTTTTCATGCTATGTGGCTGGGCAGGCTGAGCCTTGCTTTCGTTCTACACAAGGTTATATGCACACCAGAAGATACCCAGACCTTACCGGGGCTGCACACTGAAAGGAACTGAACAAAATGTAGTTCCATAAGCCATGTGTGCCACTGATGGCCCCATGCTGAGTCCCATGGAACCCCAAGAAGTTCCTTGGTATATAGCTTGAAAATTATGGCTTCACACAATCTGATTCCCTTGTGAAACCATGTACAGGCACACACCACCATTTCATCTATAGTCGCTTGTCCCTCCCATGAAGAGTGAGACCGTGGACTCAAAGTCCGTGAACGGGGAGGGACAACTGTACAATCAAAGGACTCCTGACAAATTGCTATCCAGCCTCTGTTTAAAACCTCCAAGAAGGAGACTCCACCACACCCTGAACTGTTGAACAGTTCTTCATGTCAGAAAGTTCTTCCTAATGTTTAGGTGACTCTCCTTTAGTCTCTTGTAGCTTGAATCCATTGTTCCATCTCCTAGTCTCTGGAGCAGCAGAAAACAAAGTTTGCTCCATCCTCAATATGACATCCCTTCAAATATTTAAACATGGCTATCATGTCACCCCTTAACCTTCTCTTGTCCAGTCTAGACATATCCAACCCCCTAAGCTGCTCCTCATAGGGCATGGTTTCCAGACCTTTAACCATTTTGGTCGCTCTCATCTGGACACCCTCCAGCTTGTCAATATCCCTCTTGAATTGTGATGCCCAGAACTGGACACAGTATTCCAAGGAAGGTCTGACCAAAACAGAACAGAATGGCACAATTCTTTCTCTTGATCTAGACCAGGGGTACGCAACCTTTCCCCTTTAAGGGCCGAGGGACTTCAGCTCCCAGAAGCCTCAGCCATGTTGGCCAATAGTCCCATGTTGGCCAATAGCTCCTGGGATTCTGGGAGCTGAAGTCCCTCGGCCCTTAAAGGGGAAAGGTTGCCTACCCCTGATCTAGACCCTATACTCCTAATGATGCAGAATTGCATTGGCTTTTTTAGCTGTCGCATCACACTGTTCACTGATGTTCAACTTGTGGTCTACTAAGACTCCTAGATTCCTTTAGCATGTACTGTTGTCAAGCCAGGTGCCACCCATCTTATATTTATGCATTTTATTTTTTACTGCCTAAGTGTAGTATCTTCCACTTCTCCCTGTTGAAATTCATTTTGTTAATTCTGGACCAGCTTTCTAATCTGTAGAGGTCATTTTGAATTCTGATCCTGTCTCTTGGGGTATTAGCCACCCCTCCTAATTTGGTGTCATCTGCAAATCTGATGAACATGCCTTCTATTCCATTATTCAAGTCAATGATAAAGTTGCTGAACAGCACTGGATCCAGGACAGAACCCTGTGGCACCTTGCTAGTCACTTTTCTCCAGCTTGAAGCAGAGCCACTTATTCTGAACACCAATATAACACTGAGGAGAACATGAACAAAGGATAAAATAACAAAATTGGAAAACTACAGTGGATACATTTAATATTCACACTCATTGTTTATATTAAATATTGCTCATTTTGAGATAAAATTGAGATGTTAAAATATTAATGGCACGCTCTATTTTTCAAGGAATAGTGCCACTGGACTCTTTTTCTAGCAAAACAATTTAAATTGAGCCTGTGATTAATAACAATTGATCTCAGTTATAAAGAGCTGTTCCCAGAAAAGACCACCCAGAATAAGTCACATAAATGGAAGACTTTGCATTTGCTATGATTTTTCAAGGCAACTTCATAGCACAGCTAAGACATGCAGATTAATTAAGGAAGGATTTCCCTGCTTTTTCAAGCATTTGACGGCTAAAGGTCTTTTGAAAACTGTGACCTATTTTAAAACAGTGATCTTCAGAATGCTTTATTTATACTGTTATGTTCAAAGTGTTGGGCTCTAAGGGCTTGGAAATTCTAAATAATTGATGATCTCCTAACCACATCAAAGGAAGAAGCTACAGTTTCTGTTCACTTGAAGGAGTTAGACAAACAGGCAAAGCATGTGAGTAAGAATGCAAATACTAAAGGGAAAAAGCACAAATAGATTTCACAAACTTTAGTCTATTATGACATGTTTCATGAATTCTACTGGTCATAAATCTATAAATCATGAACTGGTAATCAAAACTGCACAAAATTCATAATGAGATAGCTTTCCCAAGTGACTGCATTCCAAATATAAATGCTGAGTTCACATACTACATAGTTGTCAACTCTTTTAATTTGCAGGTCTTACTTTAAAAATTAAAGCAGCAAACTCTATCATTGAACAGGCTCACAGAACATAGAAGGTATGAGAAAATGTCAACATGTTTCTCCCCCATTCTGTGTTTAATGCTGACAGCACACTAGCTTGCCCCAAACCTATATATGCATATACTAAATCAGATAAAACAACACATCCATTTTATGAACATTTCTATGTCCATGAGCCTATTTTTGTTGAACCTCTCACACTTGTGAAAAACTTTTGACCCACACATTTGTATTAACTACTCAAAACTTTTATCTTTGACTGTGTTGGTCTATGACCATAATAAACTATTGATTGATTAATTGTATTAACTACACAACGTCTTACTCTCAGATGGATTTACTTGGTTTCAGTGACATGATCACACAGAAAAATCTGATTGGCTATAAAGACTTGTGAAGTGTTCCTCTGCACTGCCTGATCACATCTTAGTGTCACATCTAAGACTAGCCCAGGAAAGCAAAAGAAGCACTAACAACCATGGAGAGGGGTGAGATGAGAATATTAAAGGAGCAGCAGCAAAAAGACTTGCACTGGACAAGGAAAAATGGTTTAGCACAAATGTATGGGTTGAGTAGCAGACATTTTCAATGTAGGAATTATAATTAAAGAATGTGTATGTGTGTTGTGTGCCTTCAAGTTGTTTCTCACTTATGGCGACCCAAAAGTGAACCTATTATAGGGTTTTCTTGGCAGATTTCTTCAGAGGGAGTTTGCAATTTCCATCTGCTGAGGCTGAGAGAGTGTGACTTGCCCAAGTCCATTAAGTGGGTTTTCATGGCTGAGCCAGGGACTCGAACCCTGGTCTCCAGAGTCACATCCAAGGCTCAAAGCACTACACCATAGTCACATGTTAATCAAAACAATAATTGAGTGTATGCACTGCACAAGAACAGACTTTTTTTTTTTTTTTTTAGAAAAGAACATGGTTATTATGGAAAAATGTGTAATTTATGCAAGTACGCCTATTGCATCCTTGCAATATTCTGGATATTATAAAAACTATCAATGCATGTGACCCAACTAAAGCTAAGCATATTTAAGTCCCATTGATTGAGTCAAGTGTGTGTCTAATTCTCCTGTTTAAGTCAAGCGGATGTATATGTGCTTAACTTTCACTGGATTAATGCCTAAACTAATCAGGTACTGAAAATCATGTATCCAACTTTCATACTTCAATGAAACATATAAAATCCCAAATCCATTGCCAGAATTATGATAACCCTGGTCCACTAAAGTAGCCTCAAAACACATTTTCTAAGAACTTTCTGTAGAGGAAAAAAGCTAACTGCCCTTAAAGAAATGTCAAGTGTACTTCAACATGTCAAAGGCTTGCCTTCATCATACTGTTTCAGCTCCTAGCAAATGATACAGAATGAAATCATAGCACAAATTTGATTATTGGTTTGGGTGAAAACTGAATCTGTGCCTTTCCTCATTCCCAGAGATAATGCTACATAATTAGAACACTATATATTTTTTTAAAAACTTAACATGTTTCCATACTAATTATGCTCAGCAAAACCTGCAATATTAAAGACTCTACTGAAATCCATCCTTATCCATTTGACAAATTGCCTTCATTAAAAGATCCATAATTAAGGAAAAGTCCCTGGTGCTTTATGGGAATTTGAAAATGAGCAACAATAAAGCAAACCTTCTTGTTTGTTTCTCCAACTCCAAGGTACAGTTGTGCACCTGTGCTCTGGATGTATGCATGTGTGTGTTAGAACACCTCCCACACATGATTTATAGCACTGCAAACCTTAATGTGCGTGAAACATAAAATATAATTTTACAGAAAGACCTAATGAAGGGGAGGCCTCCTCATAGATTACAGAACTACTCAAGGATTAGTTTGATTATAGGAGTGAATCTAATCCAGAACATTTCATGGAGCAGATCTGATCCAGTCCAATGCATGGGGGAGTTTGATGAGATTTACAGTCTCTGAGGGATGAAGAGAAATCACATATGACATTCTGATTTATTTATTTATTTCAGTTTAAAATAACCACCTTTAGTGGTGAATTCATTGTGATACTGAATCACTACAGACTATACTAAGCATCTATGAGTTGATGGTAAGGAACCTGCTCATCTGAATAATTCTATAAAGGCCAATATTTTCTGGATTTACCCCCTCCAAACCTAACATGTAAGGGAAAATAATCTAGCTTGAGTCTATGTTGAAGATATGTTGTAGACATTCCACATGCAGCTACCCCCATATAGACTTACTGTGCTATGTGGGAAGTATTTAGCTGCATGCCTCAAATATATCTCTGTTTGTGGTATGGGTGTGGAGCAGAACCAGCATTGCTGACCATGACTGAGAAGAGAACTTCTTAACTAACTATAGGGGTGATCACTATATGGAATGTGGGAGCCACAGTACAAGTCCACAGATTTACATTTATAGCCTAGCTTCTTGTGATCTGCTGATCTAGTCTACTGGACTCCGGAGTAGGGACCTGGTTGGATTGGGAAACAGACGCATCCTGTCTAGGTGTGCCAAAGAGTGCTGTTGTTTGTGCCACTGGTACCACCTTTGTTGCAGGTTGGCCACCCATGCTCTGGTGCATCCAAAGAAACAACCTCTGGGCTTTTCCAAGAAGAGATGCTACCGAGTTTTATAACCACTTGACAAGTTTGGAAATTAGGCAACCTTTATCAGGAAAAAACCAAAGTATTTGTTTTCACATCATTAGCCAAACTGCTTCTGTTGTTGCAACATTTTAATCTAGCTAGAGAACTGGTGGCAGGGAAGTGACAGCCAAATTGTAGACTTTTGTATTACTGCTACATGACGTTGCCAGTGAAGTTTGACTCAAGGATATCATCTGTTTTCTGAAATGCAGTGTGGAAGAGTGGGTGGGACTTTGGTTCCATCGTTGCCTCTCCACAGTTGCATGAAGGTTAATCATGCTTCCATCAGAACTTGCGCAGCAGAATCAAAATCAAGTTGCTAACAACTTCACAAGAGCTGCCAACACTGCATGTGGTAATCTTTCAGTAATATTCTCTGGGCTGTTAAGTACTTATGGTAATAAGGTTCTGACAGGCAGGCATGCTAGTGAGAAAAAATAACTTCCCTGGTTGCATTGACGGGAGCCAATTCTGGATGAAATATGCTTGTCGTGGGGCTCCATGAGTTGATTCCTTTAGGAAATAAATCCAAGGAAGGTCTTTGGGGAAACAAAACAAAATATCTTCAGAACACTGCTTGTTCCTGAAACCTCCTGCGTTGGCTAGTATTAGATGCAAGACACATGCAAAAATTCCCATGTAGAGGGAGACAGGTAGTCAAACCTCACTAAAGTCATGACAAACGGTTTCTGTTTTCCCAGAAAATTCTCCATCTTAACTTGTATATGCCCTGTGAGAGGCCAAAAATATTTGGCCCTTTGGGAAACATTCAAGAAAAAAATATCTAGTTTGTCTCCTGCACTTTAGCAGAATGATGCCACCTGGCCCACTTGCCCACTCCAGACATCTTTTTATTGAGTTGGGCAATGAAAAAAAAAAAGATGGGAAGATTCTTCAGGAATGTGGATAGGACACTCCTATTGGAGGTGTTCAATGGGAGCTTCTTTTGCTGTGAACTGGGGGAACTTTTGCCGTGAACTGACTCAATCAATTGTTACAGAATAAAAGGAGTAATGTTTAGCTTTTTTTCCCGCCTTACAGAAGGCTATGAAAAAGAGAAAAGAAACAGTTGATGGAAAACAGCTGCTCTATTCCACTGTGTGTTGTTGGATGTTTCGTGGTATATAAAAATAGAGAGAGTGAGTGGCAGGAACATACTAATTTTGAACCTGGACAAAGATGTACCTTTCTATACAAAGATTAAACATGTTGCAATTACAATAAATTTCTCCAAATATTTATAAAAGATGTTCAGGTTGTTGGAATTATTAAGCTTTAAGAGCTCCCCGGTGCATTAATGGAAACAGTTTAATAAACTATCTGCTTAAGCAGAAACCAAAACATGTTTACAGAAACCAGAAATGAGTGTAAGTATTAGTGTAAGTAAGCAAAAAAGAAATAAATGCAGTTTGCTTTTAAAAGGCAACATGTGTAAATTATTCGTTGCTGGAAACAGCTTTGTGAGCTAAGAGAGACTTCTCCTCAGACATCTCTTCCACTGCCTTTTTGTAGAGCTTTTTGCTTTCAGTGTCAGTTCGAAGCCAGCCACCTGCTCTTTCATTTCTTCAAAGTAGGTCAGCAGTGAGCCAATCAATCTTTCATCTTCATTACTATGAAATCCAAAAGCTCAAGGCAAATGAACCATTTGAAGAAAGATGCAGTGATAGCTGTGGCATTTCTTTTTCCTCTGTGTTAGCCATTTGCATCTGGACAGTCAAAGGTAACGTTAATCTCTCAGTGAGAAATGGCGACAGGAGTGACATTAATTAGCTTGTACTATTGCACACTGGGTAGCTCATAAAGCACCATTTATCTATGATTTATGACCAAAAGGTGGCATGTTTAAAAAGCTAGCAGTTTGAAAAATTAAAATTAAAAAATTGCTCTATTCTTCTTTGTTCATTCGGTATCTAAGAGCCAAACAAGGTGTGATGTTGGAAAATCTATGACAGAGGATGCATCTGCACTGCAGAAATAATCCAGTTTGGCACTGCTTTAACTGCCATGGGTCAATGTTATGGAATTCTTTCTGGGAATTGTTATTTTGTGAGATAATTAGCCATCTCTGTCCAAGAGCTCTGGTGCCACAAAAAAATTACAATTCCCAGAATTCCATAGCACTGAACAATGGCAGTTAAGGTGGTGTCAAACTAAATTATTTCTGCAGCCAGAGTCACCTATAGGAATGTTTTTAAAATGAAGAACAAACAGGGCCTCCAATTCAGATTGGTAGTATGGTTCAACTCTTTTCTTCCTTTTATATTTTGATACTCCCTCCACCCCTAGAGTTATTACTCACTCCATGGAGAAAATATACAAGTACCTTCATATTACCTGCGGGGCAGGTATTGGTGCCCAGAGGGCATGTTCACCCTTTTGCACAGAGACACAAGTGTGGCACTAATCACTTTAAGCAAGTTTTTGTTTTTTGAAGCCTCCATAGAACAACACTGGATCATGTCCCCGCCAGGTGTTCCCTTCACCTTAGGAGACACTCCCTATGTTAGGAACAGGTTAAATACAGAGACCGAGAGGGTGAGGCTTCTTTACCTTCCACCGCTCTGTCATCCAGATGCCTCTTCTTAATGGAGGATGAGAAAATCCATGTATGTAGTCCCTTAAACTTAGATAAACCCTCTACCCCTCTTAGATTGATCAGGATAAGGGTTTTAGATCCCATCCCATTTCCCCCTTATTTTACTTTGCAAAACAGCTTGCACTGAGTATAAATTGTTCTGTTGGTTTCTGCTGCCATATTTTTCTATATTTAAAATAAAGAAATAATTGTTTTTGCTGCAAAATCAGCCTGTCTTTGACCTGATTTCCTCCCTTCTATCTCATTTTCACATAGAGTCACTTAGGTTATTTGTCCATTTTTAAAACCTTCAGCCTCTAAGGTCATGTAGAGAGCTAGTGCCTGGAGGAGCTTTTTCCAGTAAACCCAGCAAACCCAGTGCACTGCTCTCATAACTGAATTCTGAAGAATGCTGTTTCTCTGCTGCTTACAGTAGTAGAAGCATAACAGTCTTTCCTACACTGGGATCCCCAAGTGTAGAGAATGAGCTAGGTTCCTCCCTGCCTCCCACAGTGGTTTCCCTTGTACTAGTTTTGCTGGAAAGAGGCCATGACTGAGTTTTTCCAAAAATCCCTCACCCTACCCACAATCTTGATCATGGCTAAAGCCTCTCTAACCCCACTCTGATTGTATATGGAGATTATCACATGCAAAATTCATGCCGGGATAGACACAGGTTGTAACTGTCTGGAACAAATCTTATTGCCCATTTCTGGGCAGCAGGCAGTCCATTTCCAACCCAGGCTTCTCTGGCAGCTTTTCAAGAATGGGATTTGCCATTCTTGAAAAGCAGCAGGAGAAGTCAAGGCTGGATATGGTCTGCCTACTGGCCAGGCACTGGGCAGTGCAATAAGATCTGCCGCTGATGGTTACAACCCACGTCTAGCCTGGCACGGATTTTGCATGCAATAATCTCCTATATGTGTACAAATGGGAATGTACACACTGTGGCTTCAAATACCAACATACACAACTCCTAATGGATTTTGTGTGGGACAATATGCCCACTCCAATCTAAAATGTTCCCCTCCTCTGATCTGGCAAGAATCCATATTCATGTGATCAGTTGTCAGAAATGTGAGCTACTGGTAGCCTGCCTTTCAATTCTTCTCCTCAGTAAG
The DNA here is from genome assembly GCA_026167975.1 of Phrynosoma blainvillii. Lineage (NCBI taxonomy): Eukaryota > Metazoa > Chordata > Lepidosauria > Squamata > Phrynosomatidae > Phrynosoma > Phrynosoma blainvillii. Next base: position 135,416,067 of record JANUYF010000004.1, on the reverse strand, counting down.
GAGAGTTCCGGTATGCATGCCTTTAACCAAGATTTGGTCTACATTTTCAGAATAATGACACAGTAAGGCCCTTTGCAGATTGTACCTTGTCAGGCTGCAGCTGAAGAACTGCATAGTTGAATGCACATTCTTTGGTATTTTTAAAACAACAATAACCCCACCTTCCGGGAATGAGAAATGTAATTTAAAAGAAGGCTATGTCTCATAGGCTGATTTTCTAATTGGGCAGAATTCAAACATGCAACCCCTACTTACATTCTGGAGTGATATGGTCAAGAGTGATGCACTATACCCAGATTTAAAGTAGAGAAGGTTGTCTGTCTGTTGTGTGTTTTTTACATGTAAATCAGAAGAAGAACAAACAATGCATAAATCAAAAGACTAGTCAACTATTGTTTGCAAACCCTGAATATCCTGGTTGTATCCTGTAACTTGTCAAATGGCTCTTTACCAAAACTAGTGTCTTTCTCCGCTGAAGTCAGGTGAGGGTACCTAAAAGCTGAAGAATTCCCAAACTGCCTCTCAAAAGCTGTCAATTCAGTTCAACCTAGCTCAAATTAAAGCAATTTGCTGAAATTTTTAGATGAAAAGATGAAAATAACCACATCATCATTTCACGGCAAAGGTCAATTTACTAATTGAGTTTTGTATTTATAAACATTACCCATAAGTTCATTAACAGAGATAATTCAAGTGAGACAATAATTATGGGGATATATTTGATTCGGTAGGGCAGAAAATTTCTCCTCACACAGGCAGAAAATTTCTCCTCACATAAATGTACCATTTAAATGTATTGTCATAAAAAAACACTATAAATGCTTCAGTGCATACAGCTTATCTTTTCTCTGAGATTAAAATGGAAGACACTGCAAAAGTGACTCTCCTTCCATGTTCATGGTCCCTAACTACAGAATGCAAGAGTGCAGCTCTTCAACAATCCTATCTACAGAGTGGGATGGTGGGGATTGTTAGTTTTCTTAGGGCCTTTGCAGACTGCTAGAAATAGTGCAAATTGAGTCTACTTTAACTGTCCTGGTTCAGTGCTAGGGAATCATGGGATTTTTTTTCCTGAGACATTGAGCCTTCTCTGTCAGAGAGCTCTGGTGCCACAATAAAATACAGTTCCCATGATTCCCTAACCCTAACCCTAACCCTAACCCTAACCGTGGACTCAATTTGCACTATTTCTGGCAGTCTGCAACCCCCTTTAGTTAAGGCTTACACTTAAGAGTGCCCTCCAACTCCCAAATAGTCTCAGGTTTAGCCTCTCGTATATTCAGGTAAGGACTGGGAAGACTTTAGTCTGGAATCCTATAGTACTACTCAGATAGTACTGAGTTGGATGGACCAATGGTATTGCTAAGTTTAAGGCAGCTTCCTTTCTTTCTAATGAGCTATAAGAACTCTGGCAATGTTGTTCTCAGGAGGCAAATAAACTCACATACAGTTGCCAGCAGCATAAACCCTCACCTGTTACAGAAAATCCTATAGCTGCTATTGATTTCATTGGGGCAGGACTGCAGCTACAACGGTTCACACACTCCTCCTAAAACGACCCAGGGCTGACCATTCTTGGAGAGCATAAACTGTGCTCGAAAGACTATGATCTTAAGCCATTTTGATTAGTCCAAGGCAATGCTTGCTGGGGGGAAGAAAGCCCAGGTAAGTGACTGGGAAAAGGCGCATGTCCACCCATTTTATAACTGTCTGCGTTTTGTGAGTTTATTTATGCCCATTTCAAAACTGTTTCCATAGAAACTGAAACCAAACTGGCCACCAGCTGAGTCAGCTTCTACTGCTGGCTTCCAGTTATCACAATGTCATCTGTTTCCTTAGAAACTGATGCTTTAAAAAATGATTTGGAAAATATCAGAAATAATCAGAAAGTTGTTATTTTTATAGGCGAGGGAAACATCACTTTGAAATGGGCCTCAGCCAGCTCCTGTTCAAGTAGCTGCAGGTTTTGCCAGCAAGGGCCTTTAGCGGGAGCAAGACCCAACCTCCAGTTTCACCCGCCATGGAACAGCTGGGCATAGCCAGCAGGCAGGAGCAGCAGCTGAAACGGACAGCTCTCACTTTCAGCTCCTGGCTGCCTGCCTGCCTGCCTCTCTCCTGAGTGCAGAATGGCTGCCTTTGCAGGCACGTTCTACCGTGCAGACACATTTGGCTCCTACGAGAGCAACAGGGATTCAAAGAAGAATTCAATGCATATCTTTTTAAATAGGCAGTGGTAGCGGAGGGATGTAGCAGCATTCAAAGAACCAACAGACTAACAAGCTCTGGTCCACAGTGAGCAGAGCCCCCTCACAAAGTACCTCAACCAATTACATGCTTCATTTCATAATGCACTACTCTCCTTTCATAAAGTTGCCCCTAATCCAGCTGTTAGCTGATTGAATTGCTGGGCAAGGACAATTTAAACAGTGTGTGCATGTGCGTGTTGGGGCTATATGTTAGTTGTTATTTCAGTTTTAACTTACACACACTGAAACACATGCACGCTGCCATAATAATCTTTTTTTTAAAACAACAACAACAACAACACCGATTTGCCAAAATATCTTAATCTGAACACACTATTGTTCAATTTGTCATTTTCTCTGTGCCATATGTGCTCTGCGTACTGTAAGTGCTACTAGTTGGCTGAGCTCACGTAATGACATAGAATACCAATTTATGAACATTCAGGCAACTCAATGGGGAAAGATATTAGAATATTTGCAGTTCAGCTTCGGCAAAGAAGTCACCAGCTTGCGCAGGATTAAAACCTCACAGAGCTAGGGACAGAGTGGCCCTAGTTTAGAACCTGAGAACCTAGAATGGAGAGAAGCTAAGGAACAGGAAGATAAAAAACTTTATCACATAATAAATAATCGTGCTCAGCAGGAGACTGGGGCTGCACCAGCAATCACAATCCTGTTCCTGAATCCTGCCTACTGCCCTACCAGCACCTGCCCTCATCCACTTGTTCAAGAGAAAGTCTAAAGAGAGAACTCTGCTCAAGAAATATAGACTCCTCCTATGGTGTGGAACCCAATCATGCCTAGATGTCTTGTTTGAAAACTATGTCTACAAGGCATGGTGGCTGAGGAAGGAGCAACCCTGCCTCCTTCTTCCAGGTGAATAGGGTTAAATTGGTTCAAGGAAGGATGCAGAACTCCCAATGGACAGAGAGCAGAGGAACCTGAGGAAAAAGTGGCTGAAGGGGAAGGGCATTGGGAACTCAGTATTGGAGACAAGAGTAGGTTGTAAAGATGGGCTGCAGGCTAGGTTAGGCTGGGGAGGAAAAAGAAGAATAGTATAACCTGTTGCCCCTTCACACTATACAATTATGGCACTTTGCCATGGTTCCATCCAATGAAACCCTAGGTTTTGCAGTTTAGGGAAAGGCATTTAGAATTCTCAACCAGGGAGTTCTAGTGCCTTACCATACTGCAAATCCCAGGATTCCATATAACAGCCATGGCAGTTACAGTAGAATCAGTGCTATAATTGTGTAGTGTGAAAGGGTCCCTGATCAGAGGGGAAGGGTAGCTAAACAAAGTGTAACAAAAAAAGATGGTGTGCATCTCAGGAAACAGAGGGTAATGAAAGTTTAGCAAAAGAGGAGAAATAAGACTATAAGAATATAATTAGAGCAGTGGTGTCACTAGGTTTGGCATTACCTGGTGTGGTAACTCATGGTACCATCCCTCCCGTTGACCTCCTTCCATACCACACCATACAGAATCCTTATTACTGTTTTTTGTACTGATGTTACTCACTAATTGTAATTCTTGTATAATACTGAATGTAATGGTAGTAGTTGTGATATAAATAACTAGCAAAATTAAAATTATACATTTTAATTACAATATCATATGCACAGCCTAAAAGCATTTACATATACATAGGGGTGGAATAGACCGCCGCAAAAGGGCGGATTGAAGCCGCCCCAGTGCCACTGAGCCTGGCACCACAGCAACCACATGCTGTGGTCCCAATCTGCCCTGGAGCCAGAACAAATAGGAGTGGAAAAGGTCTGCTTCTATTTGGACCGGTAAAAGGCTGCCTGAGGCAGCCTGGCTGCCCCAGGTGGCTTCAAGCTGTTCTGGCAGTGTGCGATGTGTAAAAGCCATGCCCTCGGAGTGTTTTGAAGTCGCCCACATCTGGTCGGCCAGGGCGGCTTCTGCACGTCTTGGGAGCATGTGGCATCTAAATGCCATGTCCCCAAGCCATGCGGAAGCTGGCTTTACCAGCCAGTCTGTTCCAGCCCATAGTTTCATATGGTTGGAGTGAAATGTTGGTAAACTGTGATGTTTTAAAATAAATTTAATTTTTAATTATTTAATTTTTTAAAACACACACACACACACACACACACACATATATATATATAATTTTATTTTTAAAAAAAAAAATACGGTAAAATCTGGGGCCTCTTCTTTTGCCTCACCTCACTCATACCATATCTCCAGCATTTTAAAGGGACACAGGCAAATGCCACAGCACATTCTTGCACAAAGGATGTCACCTGGTGTGGTCTGCAGCTCCCTAGTGATATGACTAATTAAAACAGGAAATTTGTTAAAATAAGATTAGGCAGTCCAAAATTTCTGCCAAGGCTGGGAAATCATATCTGAAGCAGAGGCACATTTCCACCACCACCCCACCCCTCCAATCTGTTGGCTGTGTGATGCCATGGGGTCCCCAGAAGATGTGCTGGGTAGAGCTTGGCTGGTCAGTGCTCTAGCCTGGGATCCAGTTTCACGCTTCCTTCTCTGTCTGTGGATGGAGGTGAAGTACTCTCAGCCAGTACTTCTGGCTGAATCCTGAAGGTGGTGGTGGTGGTGGTGGTGTCTGCAAAAGCCAACTGAGAGTTGGCTTCACTCCTTTTCCTTCATCTCCACATGGGATTCAGCTGCTGATTTAAAGTGCTGGCCATGGGCATAGAAAGGAAGGGAGTCCCTTCCCACCAGGGACTGGAAATAATGGGGGGGGGAGATTCCCCTGCTTCACAGATTGTATTCCAGCAGACTGTATTGATTGCAGAAAGTGGGAGTCCCTCAGCTAGCCAGGAGGGTCTTTGGGAAGCGGGGGGTATTATCTTTATTTATTTATTTATTTATTTATTTAATTTATATCTCGCCTTTCTCCCAATACGGGAGTGTACTCGCCTTAAAATAAAAACACAATACAATTTCTGTAAAAACTCTCAATACAGAAGTTAAAATACAATAAAACTAATTTTGATTTAAAGCATTAGTTAAAAACACAATAGCCTTAAAAGATAATTAAACAGGCTAAAACAGAAACTCTCTACACACCTCTTCATTTAAAAAGCTCTATCTACCATCACAAAATGCCTCCTTAAATAAAAAAGACGAGTTCCACAGTCTGGGAGCAGCCACTCTCCTGAAGGTGGTGGGACTGAGGGAATGCCCTTCCCTGCAGATCTTATGGTTCACACAGGCTTACAAAAGGGGATACAATCTTTCAGATAGTCTAGATCAGGGGTCGGCAACCTACGGCCCCCGGGCCAGTTCTGGCCCAGGACGCCGGACTTGCAGGCCCAGGTGGACCCCTGCCACCGCTGCGGCGGCGGCGGCGACACCTCCGGCACCTGCTTTGGTCGGCGCGTGACCGCGCGCGCCGTGGCCGGCATTTTTTTCTCCAAAATGGCGGCCGTGACACATTTGCGCATGTGCAAACACGTCACGGCCAGCATTTTGGAGAAAAAAATGCTGGCCACGGCGCACGCAGTCGCGCGCCGACCAAGACCAGCCATTGGTGGAGGCAGCGGCGGTGGAAGCAGTGGAGGCGGCGGCAGAGGCGGAGGCGCCACCGCCTCCGCTGCTGCCTCTGCCTCCGAAGCTGCCTCTGGCTCCGCCGCCGCTGGCTCCTCCTCCTCCTCCGCTGCCGCTGCCGCCGCCTCTGCCTCCTCCTCCTCCTCTGCGACCACCGCTTCCGCTACTGCCGCTGAGCCCGCTTTTGGCAGAGCAGGATGCGCCCGGCATACCAAAATGCCGGCCGCGTTGCGTTTGCGCACGCGCAAATCCTGTGCATGCGCAAACGCGACGCTCCCGGCATTTTGGATACCAAAATGCCGGGCGCGTCCCGCTCTGCCAAAAGCGGGCTCAGCGGCAGTAGCGGAAGCAGCAATCGCGGAGGAGGAGGAGGAGGAGCCAGAGGCGGCGGAGGAGGAGGAGGATGAGAAGCCAGCGGTGGCGGCGGCGGCGGCGGAGGAGGAGGAGGAGCCAGAGGCGGCGGAGGAGGAGGAGCCAGAGGCGGCGGCGGCGACGGCAGGGGTCCGCCTGGCTCGGTAAGGTAAGGGGACTCGTGGTGGGCGCGCACGCGCACGCCGCCATCCCCCCCTTGGCCCAGCTGAGACCTGGGCTAGTGGAGACCGGCCCAGGTCTCAAAAAGGTTGCCGGTCCCTGGTCTAGATGCAAGTTGTATAGAGCTTTAAAGATTAAAATCAGTACACTGAATTCTGCCTGGAAATGGAGTGGTAGCCAAAGCAGCTGTTTCAACAAGGAGTGTTTGTTTATCATATGATCCCTATACCCAACGCTGGTCAACAGCCTGGCCACAACATTTGAACTTGCTGAAGTTTCTGAACAGTTTCCAAAGGCAGCCTCACACAGAACACATTACAGTGGTGCAAATGATATGTAATCTAGGCATGTGTAATCATAGCCAGATCTAACTTCTCAAGGAACAGGTGTAGTTGGTACACTAGTTTTAACTGTGCAAATGTATTCCTGGGACACAATCCAGGCACACACCCAAGATGTGAACCTGAGATTTCAGGGGGAATGTAACCCCATCCAACACAGACTGTATCCCCATTCCCTGATCTGCCTTTTGACTGACCAGAAGAACCTCTGTCTTGTCTGGATTAAATTTCAATATGTTCACCCTCATCCAGTCCATTACTGACATTGGACACTGGTTTAGTACAGAAACAGCTTCTGTACTATGTTTGGGAAGCTTTCCCTTCCCTGGCCTAGATTCTAAAAAGGTTCCTGTACGTTTCTCTAACAAGGATCCTGTACCTTTAAGAGTTAGGCAGACATGGAATTTGGCAACATTTCATTACAGCATTGTGACCAGGCATAATGCAATAGGGAGATGGTCAAATCACGCATTTTTGTTTCAACCAATCAGCCAGCTGCTTGGCCACAGGCTTTCTGAATCAATTTTGGAATTACCATGTTCTTTTCAATATTGTTCAAAATACCCTTTTGCTCTACTCATTAACTGTAGCATAAAAAGATATAAAGGAATCCTGTAAAACTCCCTGAAGAGTCACTGAGAAAAAACAGTCTTTAGTAAAAGCTTGCGTAGATGCCAGTCCAGGTCACCAGATTCATTAATTTTAAGTTATTTACTGTTTGAAAGTCCAGATATTTTGGCTTAGGATCAAGTTACCTTCATTAACCATCTAAAATGTCATTCCCTTTCTTCTCTGGACATTTTCAGCACAGCTTTGACAACACTTACACTTCAATCAATATTTGAATGGCATGTTGCCTATGATCACTGTCCTTCACCTATCTATCATCATATATATTAATAACAAAATCATTCAACATGTGTATCTATTTCTGGTCATAATAGTACTGATCACATGCAAGAGAAATATCAACAGGCCATGATTTGCAGAGGTCCTCCCTGAAAAAAAATCAGACAAAATTCTAATCATGACTACTGTAATGAGAAGACTCTAAACTTGGGGAATTACTAAAGTCCAAGTCTTCTATGGGATCTTTTATCCTATGTTTACGGAGGTGGCTAGGGAAGAGACTGATGTAGAAACAAAGCTTTATTTGAGGATTCAAGCATACAAAGACACCCTAACATACATGCACACACACAAGAACTGAGGAGTAAAGTAGTTAGCTTGGATAGGAACACAAGGCTTTCTTATGGTGATCTCAATCAAAACCACTTATTGTAACACTACATATGCTAAATTGGCATAAAATTTCATTTGATTATGAGGTCGGAATCAGATTAGAGCAGAGAATACAAGAGACAATATTGTTTTCTGGGATAGGACATCATTGCTGGCCAATATCTAAAAACAGATGAAGAGACTTCAAAATTATTGCAATTATTTGCTAATTTTCGGGGCTACATAATGGAAACCACAAGGAAGCCTACTACATACACAACAGTAAACCATACAAAAAAAGTTTGATATCTGAGACAGAGATATGAATTGTAAACATATTGCTGAAAAACATATCTAATCAAAAGTTTTCTGTTGTTTCTTTAAGTCAGGGGTAGGCAACCTTTCCTATTTAAGGGCCGAGGGACTTCAGCTCCCAGAATCCCAGGAGCTATTGGCCAACATGGCTGAAGCTTCTGGGAGCTGAAGTCCCTTGGCCCTTAAACGAGAAAGGTTGCCTACCCCTGCTTTAAGTAATATAAACATCAGCTAGCTGAATTTCTTATGGGAAGATGTTCCATTATCTGGGCACCGTAACTGAGAAGGCCCTATTGCTTAGGCTGATCAAACTTCAGATGGAGGGAGGACACTATTTCTACAGTGTTATCATAAGGAATAGCAGTCAAGATAATATTGTTTAATATTAGGGATGTTCAAAGCTCAGCAGCAGAACTATACAGAAAAAATCTGGTTAAGTCCTTGACAAAACTACAGTATTCAGAAGCACAGAGAATCAAGCTTGACAAACATCTCTTTCTAAGACCTTGGTGGGTAGATAACCCATGGCCTGATTCAGTGTAAGGATGCTTAATATCTTCACTACCAGTAGTCACTGCGGTGTGCTGGCTTGCAAAATTCTGATGGTTGAATTTGCTGCACTTTGATTAACTTGGTATGAAAGCAACTAATTGGAGCAAAAGAGCTAAGGGCGAAAGTGGATGACGGCAATGTTTGCTCTCTCTGAAGAGCCAGTTAACTGAAACTCTGGTGAGGATGAGCAATACAAATTGGAGAGCAGAATGAACTATTCCAAAAACAGCTATCTATAATTCATAACTGAAGTCTCATGTAGTCATTAATAAAAACATCCTTGGGAGTATCTAAAACTATAAATGACCATTTTCTAAAACAATATATGTTTCCTACACAGGGCAAACATTTTGTGTCTAATAGAGATGTCTGAAAATCCACTCTTTGCAAGTAAAATTTGGCAATGCTTTTGATCATATGGTCACATTAATTCATTGGTATTTCAAGAGAACTATTTTTTCCAGTGATTGGGAGGATATCCAAAGAAACGCATAGAATTACTGACAGTTCAGACTGTTTTTTAAAATGTTCTTCAATACCATTCTGTTTAGATACAAAAACTGTTGGCTTCAGGGGTTAGTAATGGTTGAGGCAAAATGAAGGCATTGCTCCCTCAAATAAGAATGATGCATCCCAGATTTCTAGTAAAATATAGCAAAAGGAATGGTGGTTCATGACTGTTTTGCATTTGAAGCACAAAAGTAAGAATAAATTAAACAAGAAAATACAAAGGAATCTTGTAACATATTCCAACCAACAATGAAATAGTAACTGTTTGCATGTATATTAAAAATGTAAACAATACTACCCAAAAAAACAGATGAGGATGAATTTATCTTATGCAATTGAAAAAAAGGAGAATGAAACTTTCCATCAGCTAGAAACCTTTCCTTGGCAGACAAGTGCAAAGCATATTTTACAGGAAGAGCATTTAAACATTCATTCCTCATCTCCACAGAAATTTGAAATGGTACAGGTCATTAAATCCAAATACTCCAAGTAGAGTAGGCTCACTTGAAAGAGAAGGACATGTTAAACAGCAGTTCCACCAGACTCATTGATTTCAATGGGTCTACTCTATTTGGGACTCACAATGGATTATGCCCATTGATTGCCTATTGTAGTTTTCAGTATCCTTAGTAGGAAGAAGTTAAACTGAGTTCAGTGGAATTGTACATTGAGCAAATATAGTCAAGGTGAGTTGCTGAATTTCTTTTCATAAATCCCAGTATACTTAAGGTATTGCCAGTTGTATGAATAAGAAATCCACTTGGGAAGAAGCCCAGATTATTCTGAGTAACTGGTCTTTAAAAAGATATATCTTATAGAAGTATGATTAAATGGCCTTGATACGGTAATAACTAAAGGAAATTAAATTTCTAAATGTTATGCAACACATCAGAACAGATTATTTCAATAGTCCCTCCTGACCTTAAATTCTGTGTAGCTAAACGAGGAATACTTCAAAAGACTGAGAGGGGACTAGCTCAGAACACCAACCTTTCACCATTAATTACCATATCTTGTTCTCTAGTGTCCCTACAAAGTCCCCTTGTACAATTTAAAACAACAACGTGCAAGTCATAGGAAACACAGAAGTTGGAATGATGATGTACACCAGGTCTATATATGGTTGGCACACTTTTAAGTACAAGTACACTTGCCCCAAGCAAGAACACTGGCAAGGGAATATTAACCTGGCTTGAATGATATTAATGTATCTTCAGCCTGGTTACATTGATCTCCCTATGTCTTTCTTCTCCATATTCCTTCCCCTATATGTCCAGTTTTTTTCTAACCCAAAGTGAAGGCTATGTGCTTTTCTTTTGATTAATGTACAGGATCTAGCTATTGTAGGTGCTCTACAAATAATCACTCTCAATTTGTCAACCAGCATTAGAGAACTGGCTTTTAAATATATATTTTAGTAGATGAGTTATACATGCATCCTAGATGCTTCTAAAAGAAAAGCAAATTTAAAGAATGAAATAAAAATATCTAACTATAAAATGCCATCAATTAAAAAAGATGATGACAAAGCAGAGTTGTGGAAAAAAGAGATTGCGCCACCACAGATTAGCTTCAATATGAGCTGAGTGACAGCTTATTTCTGATTGCCTACTCTCTGCTTTGTCCTCACAGAATCAGAAAGAATGGACAGTATATGACTTTCCTAAGTCTCATGATCTGAGAAAGCAATGCTCACATATTTTCAAGTGAGTATATTTGTTGCAATACACAGAAGAATTATACAAAAGAGATGACAAAATTGCGCCACCACAGATCATGATCTGAGAAAGCAATGCTCACATATTTTCAAGTGAGTATATTTGTTGCAATACACAGAAGAATTATACAAAAGAGATGACAAAAATTGCACCACCACATGGAACAAAGAGCCATATAAAGATGAACCCCAAATTCTAAAAAGTGAGGTGGAAACTGCAATAAGAGAAATAAGAAAAACAAATCACCAGGAACAGATGATATTCCAACTGGACTGCTGCAATCCACATTGACAGAGTCAACTCTAGTGCTAACCAACACAGATCAACAGATATGGAAAACAAAATGATGGCCAACAGATTGGAAGCAATTAATATACATCACCACCCACAAAAAGGGAGACACAAGATACTGCAGCAACTATAGAAACATAGCACTGATCTCCCATGCAAACAAAATCATCCTCAAAATTCTGCAACATAAACTCCAACCATACATAGAGAGAGAAATCCCAGAGGTCCAAGTGGGGTTCAGGAAAGGAAGAGGCACGAGGGGCCACAATGCAAACATATGATGGCTAATGGAACACACCAAGGAATTCCAAAAGAAAATCAGCATGTGCTTTATAGACTATAGCAAAGCCTTTGATTGCATAGATCATGAAAAGCCATGGAATGCCCCTGAAGACATGGGAATGCCAGCACATCTGATAGTCCTGATGAGGAATCTATACTCAGAACTAGAGGCTACTGTCAGAATAGAACACAGAAAAACAAAATGGTTTCCAATTGGCAAAGAAAGGCTGCATCCTTTCACCCTATCTGTTTAACTTGTATGCAGAACATATTATAAGAAAAACAGATTTGGACACAGAAGAAGGAGAAGTGAAAATAGGAAGAAGGAATATCAACAATCTAAGATATGCAGATGACACCATAACGCTAGCAGAAAACTTCACAGACCTGGAACACCTACTAAGGGAGATCAAAGAAGGAAGTGCAAAGGCAGGCTTAATGTTGAACATAAAGAAAACAAAAATAATGACCACCGAGGACCTTTACATGTTCAACCTAGACAATTAAGAAATACAAATAGTAAAAGAATTCCCATATCTGGGATCAAAAATTGATAGAAATGGGGACTGCAGTCAGGAAATCAGAAGAAGACTAAGAATGGGGAGGGTGGCTATGAAAGAACTAGAAAAGATTCTAAATGCAAAGATATACAACTCAGCACAAAAGTTAAAATCATACAAGCCATCACATTCCCTATTATCATGTATGGATGTGAGAGCTGGACAGTTAAGAAAGATGATAGGAAAAAAATCAATGCATTTGAGATAATGTGGTGCTGGAGAAGAGTGCTGAGGATTCCATGGACAGCCAAAAGGACAAACAAGTGGGTCCTAGAGCAAATCAAGCCGGAAACCTCCCTGGAAGCCAAGAGGACCTTCTTCAAACACATCATGAGAAGGAAGGAGTCATTGGAAAAGACAGTTATGCTGGGAAAGGTGGAGGGAAGCAGGAAGAGCGGAAGGCCATATGCCAGATGGATCGACTCAATTAAGGAGGTCAAGGGTATTAAAGGGTTTCAGGAATTAAGCAGAGCAGTGGAGGACAGAGGGCCTTGGAGATGTCTCATCCATAGGGTTGCCATGAGTCGAGATCGACTCAAGGGCAGTTAACAACAACCAATATTTGTTTCCTTAAAAATGAATATATAAAAATAAAACCAGATATTTTCAGGTTCTCATTGTGAACTAAACTCTACACCAGGGGTAGGCAACCTTTCTGAGCCGGGGGCCGGGTTGCTGTCCCTCAGACAATTGGGGGGGCCGAAGCACCCAAAATAAATAAATAAATAAATATTTTTTTTAAAAAAAAATTAAAAATGTAAAAAATATGCATGCACACTCTCTCAGCCCCAGAAAAGCCATGGCAAAACCCCTGTGGAGATTTTGCCAAGAAAACCCCAAGAACAAGTAATAACAACAATAATCAATATCATCATGGGGGGCGGCGGCAGGACCAGCCTGGGGCCGGTCCAAAGGCCTTGCGGGGCCGCATACGGCCCCCGGGCCTTAGGTTGCCTACCCCTGCTCTACACCTTTTCTGAATTATTCCATGATTACACTCTTGAATATAATCCTGCATCTGGCTACAGTCTCAAACTAGGGGAGGGGAAATTTTGGCCATCCAGATGTTTTGCACTTTGGTTCCCAGAAGTTTCAGCCAGCATGTGGAATACTAAGGGATTGTGGGAAATGTATTCCAAAACATGTTGCAAGCCAGAAGTTCCCCAGCCCTGGTGAAGTCTTAAATATATAAGTACAAGATTTGCAGAGTGATTATTTTAATCGGTGCTGATACTATTTATTCATTCTGTGTGATCCTGTACATCTTCAACAGTGGAGTTCAAAATTTAGGATTCCTCAAGCATTTTTCCAGTCAGGTTATGGTGAGACTCAAACTTGCTTAGCTTTAAAAAAGTTGGTCCATTTTATGTTTTCAGAATGTATTCTGGGATCATATCAACAAGCCAACAAGGCAGAGATAATCTATAGATCTATTAAAAGAAAACAAGGTGTACTAATAATGCATGCTCCCATTTTCCAAAAAAGAATCTTGTGTATTTAGAAGGATGGTTGCAAGAACACAAACAGATACACAAATATGTGTGCTGTCAAAGCAAAGTAAGGTGAAAAGAGAAAAACAGGAGGCTAAAACAGGAGGCTGGAAACAGGAGGCTAAAACAGTAGCTGAGAGTCAGGTATTAAGTACAAAAAAGATTAAAGGAGAAAAGCCACTCGGAATTTTTAAACAGACTTTCTGCTGGCATGTAGCAATAGCACCTATACGCAGGTGTGAAAACATTAAAAACACAGTTTGGTTAATGCTAAGTGAGAGGATTCTCCAATGTCTTCAATACCACATATGGCTAAGCAGAAAAGACAGTAAATTTTTAATATACATTTTGGTGCTTAAAAAATCCTCCTTGTTTAATATTATTTTGATGAGCATCTCGCAAAAATGTTTGCTTATTTATATCACTTACTCATGCCTTTGCTCTCTGCTGAATTCACTTGCCGGCAGTGACATCATCATGTGGCGAAATCTAGGAAAGGGCCACCCATGCAGCCATGCAAATGCTGTATTTCAAAGGTCCTTACTTCCTGCGTAGCCTCCTGTACAGTAACGTTTGCCTGGAAAATGCTCTGTGGGCAGACACACTTAACTGACTTGGGACTACATGCATGTTCAGACATTATTCTCACCATGCTTGACAGTGGTACAAATGAGAGCATCCCTCCTGTGTCCACATGGGATGATGTCTAAATGGATGCTATGTGAGAAGTTTTCGTTTTCTTAAAAGATACATTTCTTATTTATTTCTTATTCTTATGTAACTGTGAATTCGTACTGCCTTTCTGTCATAAAACCTCTAAGTCAACAAACTTATAAAAGCAAACAGTAAAATCCAACAGGATATCAAAGATAAATTTTAAAAATAAATAAAACAAGACAACTGCCAAAAAGAAACCATGATAAAAGAATCAATCCATTACTCTTCTAAAGGACCATCACTGATCTAATGGACAATCTAAAGGACGGCAGAATCAGTCATACAGGTGACTCCAGGGAGGGTATTTTGAAAATACAATGCCACTGTACAAAGAAGAAAGTCTATATTTCTGGCCACACACCTAGCCTCTGAAGATAGAGGCATCTGGAGCAAGGCTTGTGACATCAACATTAAGGAGTAAACACGAGATTCTGCTTGAAGAGCAGCAGGAGCCCCACAAAACAATGGTCCTATGAGGCAGAGCCAATCCTTGACTTTGGCTAAGTGTGACCAGTGGCTCCATTAGTCTGGGCAGCAATTCTACACTTGCTTTTAACATCATCCATCACAGACCCACTAGAAGCTATCCAGGTACTGTATCTATGATGGGAAAAAGATTCACCACCTGGACAGCTCCTCTAATACCCAAATACCCGGATGATCTCTGAAGCATGCCTTCCCAACTACGTAACCTTCTGCAGGCAGAGCATGTTGCTCTGTTATTAAGCTATGACAGTACAAGAGGAGTGGGAATTATGTGACCCTCCAGATGTTGTTTCTACTGGACCACTGCCTAGAGAACTGACCCACAAGAACACAGTAGTTGGCGATCTCTCAATTAGAAAACTAGAGGCATGGAAACATTATATAGAAACATTAGGTAAAGAATTCATCACTAGTATCTGACTTCCACATCAACCCTAGAAAAAGCTTTTTAATAGTATCTCACACATCTCTTACCCTGATTCTCAAGTCAACAATCTGAGCTGTCATTCAGAGAATGCCATTTAGATTCCCAGATTGTGTCACAGCCTTTTGTAAGCATCAAAACAGCCTTCATCTCTCATAACAATTACTAGAAGCTCTCAAAACCTAAGCAAGCTTGTCTCAAATCTTAGCAAAGGCTGCTGCTCCAATATATGCTTCCCCTATAAAACAAATACAGTTAAATCATGCTACTTTTGCAATGATGCAAAAGGAGTTCAATTATACAAGACCAGAGAATATAGATGCATGGGTAGGTGGTACTCACAATAATAGGGAAAGAAAAACCCAAACAGTTTTTCTCCCCATCACCAATAGGAAAACAGTATGAAACAAAAATTCCATTTTAGATTAATGCATTCAACATACTTTATTTTGATGTAAATATTTTTATACATTCAGCAATTTCATACACGGAATCCCTTTCAGTAAACAATGTGGTGGTGCCTCCTATTTTCAAGACCTCTTGCTTCCTAAGTCCTTCTTTCTGTAAAGCATGTCACACATAACTAAAAAGTCTGATTAGTCAAACAGCATGCTATGAATTCTGTCATCCTTGACCTTTGCATTTCCAGGATGACCTTTTTTTGGAAATGGCATTAGTGCAGAACTAGTGTATAAACGAAGTAGACTGAGTAAAATAATAGATATTGGCATCACAAAAGCTAAAGATCCACAAGAACACTGAAAGCTTAGCTCTGGATATTGTGATCTTTTGAATAGATGACTATTTTAAGTCTTTATTTTATGTCTAACTTGCATCAGTTCCTCATGAATTCTGCTAATGGAGTCTAAAAATCTATTATTTATTGCAACACCATCTCTTATAGACTGTTAGCAGAGAGCTCCCTTGTGTTTACAATAGTACTGCATCTAAAACCTCTGAAGCACAGTAGAGATGCAAGACTGTATTATGATTGCAGATGTAATTTTCTTTTGTCATAAATATTTTTTCCATTTCAGTCCACTCAAAAATTAAAATAAAAAATTCCATGCCTGACTTCTTCTAACATTTTTCATTCACTACATTACAGACCAAACAACAAATGGGAAAGTATTAGCTACTTCAATAACATACCTCCATGTTGTATTTCTCCACTGTCCTCTGCAAGGGATCAACAACTTGCCAGCAAATCAAGATGCAAAGATCTATCAGCAGCATCCCTCCAACTATCACCATCAATTTCTGGTCTTTAATGATCTAAGGGAAAAAAAAGAGAGAGTATAAGAGGGTATTCTCATTTAACTCTGAGAGAGCTATGAAGCCTTTCTTAAGTGCCATAAATACATAGCACTTGTAAGAAGGCTTTTAAATTATGCATAGAAAAGATCTCTATAATACTGGAAGACAAGAAAAGGTAATCTCATAAGCTACATTTATGTTGTTTCCTATTTGACAAAGGAAAATAACTGAACAGACCATAATATTCATAATTTTAACATATTCTGCATCAATATACAAAAAGCCATCAAATTGGTTTTATGTTCATATTTATTTAGAAATATATCCTTTACAGATTCTGCAGAAATTATAACTAAGGTAACTGTTGGAAAATGTATGTTTACATTCTCCTTTCCCTCATTATATAGATAAAGATTCACTCCCTCTCTCTCATTCTAACTTGGTCACTGAATCTTGGAGGCAGTTTAACATCTCTCTCTGAAGATTCTAAACTGCTAATAATTGCAGTCAGTAAGCAGTATGTTGTAGTTTCTTCCTGCTATCTGAAAGATGGTGAGATTTATTTCTCCTTACCCAAATCATCGCCAGTTAGATTAGGTTTTAGTTGTTTTATGTAAATATTTATTAAAGCTATTATTGTTTGTTTTTAAACCACAAACTACATGTTTGTTTGTTTTTCTGAGTTAGTCTTTATTCTTTAAGAAGACAGATTTACAATAATAGTCTCACCCACACTTCTGTTGCTTTGCTAATGAAAGCTGGACTCTACAAGTTTAACTTCCATACTTAGTTATTTTTGTTTCCCCTTAAAATGGTTAACTATCTGGGAAACTAAAAATTATAACTAAGGTAACAATTCAACTTCATTCCAAAATCTTATTTAAATTTATAGAGTACAATAATTTAGATGTAGAAAATTTCTATTGATGTTATCTAAATTCCTTCTCCATGCACTAAAGCAGGACCATCAATGTTAAAAGCAAAATTCTTTTTAATGCATGCAAGGTATGGGGGGAAAGCTCGCTTGTGTGCTACATTGGTATGATGGCATACGTTGTTTACCCTCTTTCCTACAGATCTTTAGACAAGTGGCAGACTGCCAGGGTTGGTGATTTCCATTGGTTCCTTACAGTTCCCTGTGCAGTACAGCCCCACAATTTTTGCCCCCAAATATGTGCAACCTTGAAAAACATTGGAGGTGTCAAAAATAAGCTCCCAAATGGCCAATAGTGTCCTTCAAAACCTTTACAGGGTGTGATTGGCCATTTTGCAGAAACTGGAGGCTTTTCAGAGTTCAACCCACTTTTTGAAGGCTTTTGTGGAAGTGAGCATTTAGTTACTTCCTGTTTTGAAAAAAAGCTCCATACAAGGAATGAACAAGCTGGACCTCTAGAAGAACCTGGAGTACTTAATTTACTTTTCAAGTGGTTTCAAGAAGTATGCCAAAAGGTAACTAGCCTAAAGAGCTTTATAGATCCTCCTATACCACAGTGCACAGAGATCTTGGGACTGGTTAGGCATGGCCTAACCTATACCCACTAATTTCATCAGGATCTAAGTGTAACTAATCTACAGCAAGCCTGTATGCAAGGAACAATAATTGTGTCCACATGGGATTTTCAACAATTGGATATACTCCCAATTAAGTATTTATAGAATTGCAGTATCTGTCTGGATCCAATCCATCATTTCCTACTCAATAATAAAATCCTCAGACACCTTTAAGAGCATTATGATATAAAACAAAGTAACTTTATTCTACTTGCTGGTCCAGAAACTAAAAACAAAACAAAACATCTGACTAAACTAATTATTATTATCATTGTGATGATGATGATACTATAATTTAAGCAACATGTTCCTATTTTTCTCATTTTGGAGTAAGCAACAATGCTAGGGAAAATGAAATGTAACTTGCCATATGTCGGTTCATTTTCAGCAGATGGCCTTTTAAACGTGCATTTGGTGGTGTTCATTTTATTTAGCATGGAGATGTTGATTTCTACAAAATGAGCTCCCTTCCCCATATATTTATATTAGTAAATCAGAAACAACCCCAAAGGGCATCTAATCTTATCCTTAATAAGAGACTGGTTTCAGTGTGACAGTAAATCTTCTAGGATTGCAATCTTAGCTTCCAGTTTATTGAACTCTCTAGCTTTTACCTATGAGTAGAATATTTAGAAAAAGACTGCAAGTTAAATTAGTATTGATGGGTAAAACGTTTCTGTAATGTATTACCTTTCAGAATAGCTTTTTGGCATCTGTTGCATCCATTTGTTCTGCTAGGTCCTGGCCCATGCTTAAAGACCCAACCCATGCCTACCTTTATGGCATAGATTTGACCCAGTGCACTGCTCCCTTAGTCCTATTGCACAGAGCTCTTAAATGTGTGACAGATATATCCAGGCATCGAAAGCAATTGTAGTCCCAAGCAGGCCATGTAGACTATGGCAAAGCTTGAGGCCTTTGGTTAAACCAAGTTGTCATGGACTACATGTGCAGAAGATTGACAAGGAGTCTACTAAATGGATTTCTCATCTGTCCATACACATGTCCTATAACTACATGTATATATGCTAATTTGCTTTAAATCTCAAATTCAATTTTTTAATAGTTTTATTATACTCTACTTGACTGTTGTGTATTCTATAAGAAAGTTTACAACTGCAACCAGAGATCCAGCTTGTATGATATAAGAAGGATTTTCTCTAAGACATGAATTTTCCTCTTCTTTCAATCTCAGTAGGGAAGGACAAAGAGGGACAACAACCCTCCCATAGCTGTGTCATCTTGAAGCATCTAGAAAGCCAACCTCACTAGAGTATATAACCCACATCTATGGGAGTTTATCTCAGCACTCTGTCTGAGAACCTAAAAGGCCCATTTGGACCCAAGAGAACAATGCATATCAAATGCAGGACCAGGGACCATCAACACTTGAAATTATGTCAGTCTGAGACTGAGGCTTTCAGACTGTCAGTCAATTATGTCAGTCTGAGGCTGAGGCTTTCTTTTCTTATATTAGCTGCTACTGCATCCTTTTCCCTTCTCGGTGGCTGCTCCCACCCTCCGGAACTCCCTTCCTCAGGAGGCTAGCCTTACTTTCGCCAGCAAGCAAAAACATTTTTATGCAGGCACGCATTTGTTATATAATGCATAGCAGGGTGGGGTTTTTTTATGGAGCAGGTGGGTTTTTAGTTATGTTTTAAACTTTTGTATATTTTATGTGATTTTGTATTGTGTGTAGATGTTTTTAATTGTTTTGAATTTTATTGAGATTTTAAATGTTTTGTCTGTGAGCTGCCTTGGGTCCCTCTGGGGAGAAAGGCAGCATATAAATGAAATAAATAAATAATGAAATAATAAATAAATCTATTTGTCATCAATAAAGCTGTAACTTGTAAATCTTTCCTCCTGCCTTTGTCCCTAACAGCCACTGTTAAAACTGAACTCGTCACCTCAACAACATACCAACAAGTACAATCTGATTATAAAGGTCTTTCCTGGACACTTGTGCACTCCATCCATCTGGGGAAGTAAACCAAGTCAATGAAAGCTTATGGTACAGTTTCTTTTGCTCCATTAGGGGCTCAACAGATGGCTGTAAAGGAGTGGCTTAAAGCTGCCCCTTTGAGCGTCGGATCACGGCCACAGGAACCTCACACTACAGCCCCGATCTGGAGGTTTGCTGGCTCAAAACGAAGCAGCAAAATGCCACTCCTTTTTGAGCTGGCAAAAAGCTGCCCTTATTGCTGTGGCATTTTTTTACTGTTTCTTCAATGCAGCATGTATAAATGCTGCACCGCAAGAGCATTCCAACACTGCTCACCATCTGGTTGGGCAGATGGTGTGACGCTGGCTTGGGGGCAGATCTGAGGTCTGCAGTGTGCAGTCGCTATGCCCCCACTCCACCCCAACGCCAGCCCTTTTGGCCAGTCTGTACAGCCCCTTAATCTCAAAGGTGCTACAAGATCCCTTTGCATACTGATATTCCAGACTATTCACAGCTATGTATCATTGAACCTAAACTAAGCAGATCCTGAGAGATCATGTCCTCCAGATCACTACACAAGTGCAGCATGGTGTTATGGGAAACCCTACCAATGAGTTGGTAAATCTCCTACATTTTATTGGGTCAGGCTTTTGACCCTACTAAAAATATGAGCAGATTGCAAATATCAATTTTATATTTTTATAATCTGAAAGGGGGGGAGGAGGACAGAGATTCCCAAATGATTTATTAAATGATCTCCATGTCCCAGGACTGGATCCTAAACAGTTCTGTGCTAATTAAAATGAAAGGAAGCAACTAGAAACATGCTTGAGGCATGGGAATGCTCCTGTGGTGCAGCATATATACATGCCCCAGAAGCTTCTGGGACAGAATTATTTAGTCTGATTGTCTGTATGAGCTTACTTGATTTGCATTCTCAAATCAACCGGCAAAGTAAAACACCCTTTTGCGATTAAAATCCATACTTTCCCAGAGAATACAGTTCTCTAGTGGAAAAATGCAGACATCATGGAAACATGAAAACAAAACATATATATTACTAGAAATATGCACAAAAGCACATGGCATTAGGCAAAATGCTTGCAAAAATGCATACATAGTCAAAAAAATAATGCAATGTTGCACAAATGAATGCATATACCAAAAAATGAGTCAATGTGTTTGTGTGTAGGGGGGGGGGAACTGAACTATAACTAAGGTTAGGGAAAAGAGAAACTACATGAAACAAAACCTGACAAGTTTACCCATCCCTGCTCAACCATGACAGTACTCAAATCTACAACCCACAGACTGGGAATTAGGAACACACTGTGAACATGCATGTTCTCACCAATCCTTGAGTGCATAGTTATTTCCCATCCCTTCCGTAGTTTGCTATGATTATGGAGCCCTTTTGTGGCTACATCCAATCAGATTTAACCAAGATTGCCCCCCAACCATTGATTATAGACACACCTGACGTCAAGCTGTCAAATCCTGGTTTGGAGGCACACCTATCTAGTGCTAATTGTTTGTTTGTTTTAAAGATCTGTTAGCCCAGCCTATCCAAGTTTTTTCAGTCACTCTTAGCAGGTGCAGGGTTACTGCACATGTAGATCTACAATTCTAGAACAAATCAGCAGACTCTCCCAGCCTGCAATGTATGCCTATACCAGAGAGGCAATGCCTCTGGCCCTGTCCTATAATACACGCTGCTGGTACTGCCTCAGTTGTGGCAGTGAGCCAGAGACAAATCCATAAAGAAGCTTCTCAGGACAAATAGGACAGGGAACAGCAGAGTGAGGAGGATTAAGGACTGCTCTTTCCTTCTAGTTCTCCTGCAGGCAGCTGGCTTGACAGGTAGAGCTGATTTGAGCAGAACAGCAAGTTCTATAGTTAGAGCTATTCATGAGAGAAGGGAGGTCAAAGACCTGCCATACATTCCCAGTCAACAAAGTAAGGTTTTCAATTCAGCAAACAGAATATCTGAATGGGACCAGGAGAGAGATTCTTCTTGGTTATATGGGGACAGAAGTGGTAAGAAGGTACAGTTACTGGTTATCTGACCAGAGGATGACACCAGAATCCTTTGACCCAGAAGGTCATTCTTCAGTCATTATGTCTATGATATCTTCTTTTCAATGTCCTTGCTTTTATTTCTGTTGCGAGTTTCATTATATTTTTAATTTTTGTATGATACAAATTTTAAAGCAGCATCTGTTTTTAACCTTGTAAGAGTCCTGGACTTTAACCTAGAGTCCTGGACTGGGAAAAGGCAGGATATAAATAAACATCTTTCTCCTCTGTGGATCCTAAGAATTTCAGTAGGGTGCATTTTTACCTCACATTCTGCAGCATTCCTCTAGACAAACTGAGGAAATCTTTTAATGCAGTCTTGTAAAGTCTGTTTGTCCTATAATTGGTCATATAAATATTATGTGGATCTCCTTCCAGCATTACACTTAGCTTATTTTCTCATTGCAACAAACTTTCTCCGGGTTGTGGAGCAGAAGGTACAGTGCTAAAAAGCATTTTTGTGACAGCCTTAGGCAATGCAAGAGCAGAAAAGTAAGATATAAATTTTCATCAAATTTAGGTCCAGAGTTTTCTGAACATACAAAATACATTCTGTAAGGTTACTGATTACTTTCCTGAAGAATACATTTTGTGGCTCCTCAGCCAGAGTCACCAGTAATTATAAACCAGCAGTTCTAGGTTCACATTATATTTACATGTCACATGTTCCATAGCCTGAAGAATTTTGCAGGACATCCAAACAAAATCTAATTCTTATTTCTTAATAGGTTTGACATGAATGATAAAAGTTGGAATCTTTAACATCCCTTTGCCCTACATTCTAAGCCTAGTACTGTATCTCAAAAACTGCAAAAAGTCGATAGGTAGTGAAATGGGGAGGTGGATCACAAGAGAGCTGCAAGAAGCTGCAGTTACTGGGATCCTGGGAATTAGTCTGATTCTGGTAAACAAGCAAGATCTGGGTGGTTACTCCTGTCCCCATTCTCTTTTTCATAGAGCAGTGAGGGGGAACTCTGCAAACAGCAGTTGGTGAAGGAAACTGTTTTTGCCCTACCATTACATGTTAGTTCAGCTAAGCAAGAGAATGGAGATGAAGGTAAACTTTGGGATGCTCTAATTAAACTGAATGACACTATCTTCAGGACAAAGCACATAATCACACGGCATGCAATGAATAGAATTCATTACTCCACAATGTAATGATGCCCTTAGCCTAGATTCCCCTTTAGAAAGATTAGAGAAATTAGAGAAATGCATAGAGAATAAATACTGTTAAGCATGACAGCTAAACTGAACCTCTATGCTCTGAGGTGGGAAACCCATGAGCACCAGGTGCTGAAAGCAAACAACAGAGGACACATGTTCACTTTCATGTTTGACTTGTCAGTTTCCTAGAAATGTCCAACTGACCACTCACCATTTTTGAAAGTGGACCTTGGTCCAATCCACAGGGTTTTTCTATACCCTTGAGTGACATGAATGAGGAAAGTAGGAATCTTTAACATCCCTTTGCCCTACATTCAGCTCTATGTTTATCCAACAAACTGATAGAAGATTGGTACAAAAGGGCAGAGGAACCTTAGAAAGGGAGTCTGAATTAAGTTTCAAGTGTCTTGAGGGAGAATAACAGAGTAAAATGGAAAGTGTAGCAGTACAGTACCATTTCCTCCCAGTGAAATAGGTATGCTGCTTCTCTTTTTGTCTTTAACTATGCTAAATACCGGTATGTTGTTTTAGCTTTGTTATGCTTAAATATATTGCATTTTTTAAAAAAGTGACCTGCTTAGTGAAATTTCCAGTGCTAAAAAGTGGTATAAAAACATTTAAACAAACAATAAAAGATACAGCTAACCCTAGAAATTCCAACTGCTTGGAGAAGTCAGGGAACTGTACAACAGTATCTTTGCTCAAGTTAACATCTAGACTGTGCCTATACTAGATGACCTACGTCTCTCCAAGGTGTAGCAGTAACATATTACTTCCTCTTGTCATATCATATAATAATAATAATAAAATTTGTTTTTATCCTGTTCCTCTGCGTAATGCAACCGGGGCGGCTTACAACATTAAAATATACATTCATATCCCACAATCCACCCCCCTTAAAATACTATTAAACAGTGACAATTTAAAACACAGTTAAAATAATAACTATGCCCTATGCTGCTCATTGTAAAGTTATAGGAAGGAGACCCTGCCAACAGTGCATTCACTTTCTATTCTACAGCTGGTTTAACTTTGCCTGATTTGCATTGTAACAATAAATAAATACTCTGTTGTAAGAAACAGAATTCCTCTGATCTGGCAGGAAATCCTTGTGTCACCATCACAATATATGCTTAATCCAGGAAATATTTGAACCATCTGCAAATGGCAAACAGAGAGCAGGAAATTCTCCCTTCTCTGAGACTTTCACCTCCTTGTTTTTTTTTCCTCATCACCTCAGCATATTCACCAGTACCCACCAGAGATGAATGTCCAGTCCCTCAGCCTGTGACTTGGCAAGGACAATAACCCCCTCCTTTTGAAAAAATGCCAAATGTTCTCAATGCCATGCCTAACAACAGAAGTAGTGCCAACCAGTGAAATGAAAGGAGACAAAGGCTTTTGGCAGTCCATACATCAGGGTTTCTCTTTGAGTAGATTGACAGCTTAGATGGCAAAAATGAGGACAATGGCAACACGCCCAGGACAAAACTACACAACATCAGTCACATATCACACCCACATTGGCAGAACATATTATTTAACATCCAGAATCTATCATAACTGCACATCCCATCCAAACTCAGGCTTTTATCTTACAGTGCTACCCATCATAGCCAGCTTCACCCTATCAACCTGAAGAGAGGAAAGCAAACACTCAGGAACGTTGTCATGTCTGAAACAACAGATCCTCTCCTCCCCAGGCACAGGTCAAAACTCTGACAGGAGGTTATGTTCACATATAACAATACATCAGAAGTGTAGAGGGTTCTGGTTTAATGTTCATGAGTGGTGTGGTGGTGCATGTACCTTCAACACTCACTTGGTTCCTCCTTCAAATGGGAATGCATAAACTCACAAAGGGCCTTTGCAGGCTGCTAGAAATAGTGCGAATTGAGTCCACTTTTAGGGTTAGGGTTAGTGCTAGGGAATCATGGGAATTGTATTTTTTTCTGAAACATTGAGCCTTCTCTGTCAGAGAGCTCTGGTGCCACAATAAACTACAGTTCACATTATTCCCTAGCACTGAGTCAGGGCAGTCAAAGTAGACTCAATTTGCACTATTTCTGACAGTCTGCAAAGGCCCAAAGTAATACAAACTTACTGGTGCATCCTGGTTTGTTGCTCCTCTGACATGCCAGAATTGAAAACTAAGGTTCATACTTAGTCCCTGATTCCTGGCTTTTGCAGGCACAATAAACCAGCATCCCTAGCTTAGACATAACACTAAACTTTCAATTTCTGGTTAATTTAGATGTTCTCAGGTTGCATACACAGCATGCTGCTCCCAAATGGTAAATCAGAATTCTTTATAGTTTTGGCTTTGATGTGTGCTGAGACCACCTCCATCTCTCCAAGCCCTACTGTCTGAGCAGCTTTTTTAAACTATGGGTGTCATAAGAAGCAAATTAGAGAAACTTCTGCATCTAACTAATGTCCAATACAACCTTGCTATCTTCAAGAAAGGGGAGGGTGGGTGGTGTAGGTGTAGGAAAGATATGTATTAATAGGATTTGGTTTTGAGACTCACCTTTTTCTTCATCTTTACATTTTTGAAAATTGCATGGACTCTCCACGTTTTTGCAAACATTGCCCCAAATGCAGTTGTGTAGCCCACTGTAAGTATCCATGTCCGGACCTGAAGCAAATAAAAGACACAGTTTGGGCACGTGAGTTAAGCTAAAGGATGAAACTAACTTTTCTTCAGAGCCTCAAAAGGTTACTTCTTTGGACAACTTCCAGAATCTCCCAGCCAGCAAGGCCAATGGTCAATGTTGGCTTCAGGATTCTGGTAGGTATGATCCGAAAAAGTATTTTTCCAACTTCTGTTTTTTCTTATATGTTTATATCAAATAAATTTATGTTTATAACCACCAGGAACACAAACCCAAAATATGAGCTAAATCAGCTCTTCCTTTGATTAAAGTCCAAGTTTTCATAAGTTACAAAACCTATTGCATCTATGTATCTCAACCTGACATGAACTAAATAGCTATAAACTCAAATGAGAAATAACGGATGTGCACATGTTTTTTGATAGAAAACTGGCTGGCAATTCAGCAAAGCACTTTGAATTCCATGCATATGAAAAGAACTGAAGGACAAAATTAAACTCTTCACTTCTATTTATTTCAGTAGGATTTGTAAATGAAAAGCCTTTAGGAAGATGATATAAAATGTAGGTAAGGAGAGATCCTATATAAGAAGGGATGCACCTTGGATAATGAGGTAGAAGAGGAAGCACAGAAATTGGAAGAATGAAAAATTGTCTGCTTTTTGTCCCCAGTAATTTTAGATGTGGGACAGAGTGTTCAGCTGGCAATGTTGATGATGCAGTAAAAAAAAATCCTGCATCATTAGCATTTATGCTGCAGTTTTTGTGCTCCATTTTTCACCAGGCACATTACCACAGGCAACCCTATTGTTCTAAGAAGAAAAACAAGGCATCAGACAAACATTAGCGATAAACATTAAGAGTCGAACATAAACATCATCTTAATTGGGTTAATAAAAGCAAATTCTTGAATCCCGAGAAGGGGAATGAATTTACAAAGCCCAAAACAGACACAGATCTTTTCAACTCAGCTGATGTATTTTTCACTGTAGCATTTGAAATCACATTATTTTTTCTTCTCTTTCAATTTGACCCAACCTCCTGTAATTACAACATAGAATAAAATAGTCTGCTGAATTCAAAATTATAGCCACTAGTATCTTGACAGAAAGAGGCAAATTTTTGTCTTTCTCCTTTGTGTTTAAAATAATTGCAGCAATCTGGAAATCAATCCAGTACAAAAAGTTTTTTTTAAATGAAGAAACTAGGAAATCTAATGGTAGAGATAAAATTTGACCTTACAAACTTTCTCTGTGTATTTATTTATTCAAATGTAATTCCACTGTATTCCCAGGTGAGTTGTACACAGAATACCAAATGCTGTTTTATATGCACATCTTCTATCTGAACTATGATGATAACCCTAACCCTAATTTTTAATCTCTTCTTCTATATACTGAATATGGAATTCAACATTCCTAAATACAGAATTCCAATTCATTATATTTAAATTAAGGACACCAAAGAACAAGGATGAACATTATCAGTATACTCATCATTCCAAAACATAACAAAGACATGGCAATGAATAATTTGGCAAATTTTGCTGCATAAATTTCTCATTAAAAAGTGCACTGATAGGATACTGAAGTGGACCAATGTGGTTTTTAATACAAACAGAACTGGTTTTCTTCATCTATTATTAATCACAATGAACTGCATGTAAATAAGGGAAAACTGAGGCTTCTGTTATTGTCAAGTCCAAAGAGCTGATTCTGAAATCTTTTCATATAGTGTTATATTTACCAATAATTTTCTTCTTACCCTGAGGATGTAATCTTGCATCAGTTAATATCTGCAACAAGATTCAGCCACCTAAACTTGTTAAAATATTGGAGTTGGGGTTCTATATGTGGATCCTTGTCATTCATTGCCATGCTTTTGACACACATTAAAAAACCTCATAGTTCATCCAAACATGCTGAAGCCTTCCTCTTGTGTCTTATTCATCCCATTTCTTTTACCCAGCTGCTATAACCAGTGGTATAGTGGTGAATTTTGAAGTGCTGGATCTCACCAGCTGAAATGAATATCATCTTACACAATGCTCTTGGCATGGCTCACTCCTTTTCCAGTCATCTCCCTCTCTCGGTTTACCTTGCAATGTTCCTCTCCCTTGCTTCTTGCATTCTACCACTCACACTTCTCCCTTCCCTTCCCAGCTAGTACTCTCTTGCTTTACCTTATGCCTTCTCAATGCCTCTCTTTTGCTTTTTACACTACAACACTGGCACTACCCACTCTCTCCTCCTGCTGTTCGCTCCCTTGCCTCTCCTCATGCCTCCATAATACTATTCTCCCTCGCTTCTACCACTCTGATGCTTGGACTGCTCACTCTTTCTTCCCTACTACTCCTTCCTTCATCTCACCTTGCACCCTTTCTATATGTACCTCTTATGCTTCTTGCACTCTACTATTTCTACCATCCCATCATTCACTCTTGCACCACCAGTTTCTGAAAGTCAGAGTGGAGTTGTTTCCTGTAGAACAATTTTACAAAAGTGTACCACTCTTTATTGGCTCATATCCCTGCTCCTCCAAGGGATAAAGATTTACATTTTTTAAAATGAAGGCTTGGTCCAGACAGGCACTGGGTGGCATGGCTAGAAGCTGGGTAAAACCTGACCAAAACCTGCCAGCCATACCATATAGGTATGGCAACCCTATCTATAGCAAGACCTCTGTAGAGACTCCAAAACTGCAGGGAGCTTAGTTGATCTAAAGCAATTTCTAGCAGTTTTCATCCCTTCCAGGTAAAGCCATCCCCAAACACTTTGCATTACAACAAGAATAGTTTATAATGATGTATAATTGCTGGGAAAGCCACCAGTTTCCCTTCTAATTACTGTTGCTCTTCAACTCCAAGCTGTCTTGGATGAAACCGATTATCTAGATCCATTTCAAACAGGCTTTAGGATGGGATTTGGAGTTGAGACTGCCATGGTTGCCTTGACCGATGACCTTCATCTGAGTATTGACAGGGGTAGTGTGACCCTGTTGGTGCTTTTAGACCTCTTTTGATACGATAGATCACAGCATCCTCTTGGATCACCTGAGGGGGTTGGGAATTGGGGGCACTGCATTGCAGTGGTTCCTCTCCTTCCTCTCGGGCAGATCCTAGAGGGTGTTGCTCGGGAACAGTTGTTCTGCAAAAAAAGATCTCACTTGTGGCATTCCTCAAGGTGCCATTCTGTCCCCGATGTTGTTTAACATCTATATGAAGTCACTGGGAGAGATCATTCGGAGACATGGGGCTGGGTGTTATCAGTATGCTGATGACACCCAGATCTACTTCTCTTTGTCTCGACTGTCGGCCTCGGATGGTATCTCTTCTCTCAATGACTGTCTTAAGGCAGTAATGGACTGGATGAGGTAAAACAGATTGAAGTTGAATCCAAACAAAACGGAGGTGCTCATAGTAGCGGCCCTGGAACCAGGAATTGGGTTGCAACCTCCAGTCCTGGACGGGGCCACACACTCCATGAAGGACTGTTTTCACAGTCTGGGGGTGCTCCTGGATTTGTCACTCCTGATGAATACTCAGATAAATGCAACGGTCAGGAGCGCCTGTTATCAGCTTCGACTGATACACCAGCTGCACCCTTTCCTGGAAGTAAGGGACCTTGAGACTGTGGTGCATAAGCTGGTAATCTCTTGTCTGGATTTCTCTAATGCGCTCTACATGGGGCTACCCTCGTGCTTGGTCCGGAAACTTCAGTTGGTACAGAGCATGGCAGCCAGAGTGGTCTCCGAGACATCTAGGAGAGACTGCATAACACCGGCATTGAAGTCTCTTCACTGGCTGCCTATTAGTTTCCAGGCCCAGTATAAGGTGTTGGTTATGACCTTTAAACCCGTAAATGGCATGGGTCCAACCTATCTTCAGGACCGCCTCCTCCCATACAATCCTCCCTGCACACTCCAGTCCTCTGGGAGGAATTTGCTACAGCCAATGAAAACCAGCCTGTCTGCAACCTCCCAGAGGGCCTTTTCGGTAAGCGCTCCCAGACTATGGAATGGCCTGCCAGACGAGATCCATCAGATTACGAGTTTAAGCAGCTTCAAAAAGGCTGTGAAGACAGATCTCTTTCGGCAGGCCTTTCCTAACTAGAATTCCCGGCCTTAGGAGCCTATCTATTTTACCTCTCCTATGTCGCTGCCTTTGTATGTTTACTCGTTGTTTTAGTCTGTTTATTTTAATTCTGATGTTTTACTTATGTTGTTTTAATGGATATCTGGTTTAATACTTTTTTAAGGGGTGGGTGGGCTTTGGGATTTTAGAGTGTATTCTGAGATAGGCATGGAATTTTAATTGCTGTAAACCACCCCGATTGTTTGACAGAGGAGTGGGGTATTATTATTATTATTATTATTATTGTGGGGTTTCGAAAGTGAACTCAGAGGGAACAGGGAATCAAAGGAGGTTGGCAGATTATGGCATAGCTCCTGTTAATCAAAGTGTCCCAGGGTTTTAACCCTGCTGAACTTGGTTCATCTATACCAGGGGTAGGCAACCTTTTTGAGCCAGGGGCCGGGTTGCTGTCCCTCAGACAATTGGGGGGCTGAAGCACCAAAAATAAATAAATAAATAAATAAATAAATAAAAATTAAAAATTAAAACAAAATTTTAAAAATTAAAAAATATGCATGAACACTCTCTCAACCCCAGAAAAGCCATGGCAAAACCCCTGTGGAGATTTTGCCAAGAAAACCCCAAGAACTAGTAACAACAACAATAATGAATATCATCATGGTAGACGGGCGGCAGCAGGCCTTAGGTTGCCTACCCCTGCTCTATACCACTGACCTTTATTTATTTATTTATTTATTTCATTTCTATGTCACTTTTCTCCCAGAAAGGGACTGAAGGCAGCTGAGAAATAAAACAATTCAAAAACTTTGCAATAGAAAAAAAAACTACTATTATTACAAGACATTTATAGAGGAATTGAAAAAAACCATTGTGTGACACATTTAATTGGATAATAAAAGATGGAATTCCTGATACCTGGAAGAATGCAAACATAATACTGATTCATAAAGAGGGAAGAGATGAATTGCGAGCTAAGAATTACAGACCGATATCTTTGTTAAACACAGACTACAAAATATTTGCATTAATAATGGCAGAACGACTAAAAAAAATACTTTCACAAATAATTAAAAAAGAACAGTCGGGATTTTTACCTCAAAGATATTTAAAGGATAATATAAGAACAATAGTAGACGTGATTGAATATTATGAAAAAAATAATGATAAAAAATTGGGACTTATATTTTTGGATGCAGAGAAAGCTTTTGATAATGTAAATTGGACTTTTATGACAAAAATATGTGAAAAAATGAAGTTGGGAGATAAATTTTGTAATTGGATTAAAGAAATATATAGTGAGCAATCAGCAAGCCTAGTGATAAATGGAAACAAATCACAAAGAATTACTATTGGCAAAGGGACGCATCAGGGATGCCCGTTATCACCTCTTCTTTTTATAATGGTGTTGGAGACATTACTAAATCAGATAAGGGGAAACCCAAACATCAGAGGAATGAAGATTAAAGGAAAAGAATATAAGCTACGTGCTTTTGCTGACGACGTGGTATTGATATTGGAGGACCCAATAGAAAATGTAAAGGAAACGTTCAGAACGATAGAAGACTTTGGGAATAAGGCTGGATTTAAAATAAATTATGACAAAACAGTAATAATTACTAAAAACATGACAAAAAAAGAAGAAACAGAATTAGCAGAAGAGACGCATTGTAAGGTTGTAAATAAAACTAAATATTTGGGGATATGGATATCCAAAAGGAATGTAGACTTATTTGATAACAATTATAAACTAAAATGGAGAGAAATTAAGAAAGATATGATAAATTGGAGTAAAATCCAGCTATCATTATCAGGAAGAATTGAGACGACAAAAATGATGATTTTACCCAAATTAAATTTTTTATTTCAGAACATCCCTATAATACATAACAGGCAAATATTTCAGGAGTGGCAAAAAGACCTGAGGAAATTTATTTGGGAAAATAAAAAAGCGAGAATCAATTGGCTAACAATGACAAGACAAAGTAAAGATGGAGGGAGGAATGTACCAGATTTGGAACTCTACCACAAAGCGAACGTCTTAGATTGGCTATCCGAATGGATAACATTAGAAGACCAGGATATATTGAATTTGGAGGGATTTAACAATAGATTCGGATGGCATGGATATCTATGTTATGATAAGGATAGAGTTCATAAAGAATTTTAGCATCATGTAATAAGAAGAAGCTTACTTAAAACTTGGAAAGAAGTGAAAAAAACAATATACACTAAAATACCTTTATGGACTTCACCACACGAAGCTTTTTTTGGAAGATGGACAGCCCTTCGAATTTGGTTAAAATATAAAGAGATGTTGGAAAAGACTGGAAACCAATTGGAATTAAAAGCCATGTCTGAGATCCAACATTTAGATGATAAAATGCACTGGTTGTTATATACCCAAATAAAGGAAAGATTTAAAATGGATACTAAACTGCAAGGGGTGGAAGAAGAATTGAAAGACATAGATAAAATTTGGATGGGGACAAGAGAGAAGAGGATAAGTAAATTATATAAAATATTAATGTGTCAAAAGCAAGAAAAAGAAATAATATCAGATAATATGATCAAGTGGGCAACAGATATTGGTAGGACAATAATGGTAGATCATTGGGAGAAAGCAAGGAAAATGACAAGAAAATTCACTTGTTCTCAAGATATAAGAGAAAATCAATGGAAAATGGAACAAAGATGGTACCTCACCCCTGCTAGAATGGCAAAAAACTGCAAACGAACGAATGTTGGAAATGTAAACGCAATGTTGGATCTTGGTATCACGTCTGGTGGAGATGTCCCAAAATGAAAATGTATTGGAAAAAAATACATATGGTGACGGAAGATATACTCAAAAACAGATTTGAACTATATCCAGAATTATATCTATTAAATATGACATACAAATTAGAACCGGATATAACTAGAAAATATTGGAGAGTAATACTTTATATGGTTTCGGCAGCAAGAATACTAATAGCCTCCAAATGGAAACAGGAGACAACTCCAACGATAGATGAATGGTTATTGAAACTGTCAGAGATGAAGGAAATGGATAAATTGACACGGTTATTGAATAATGAGAATGTGGAATTGGTTGAGGAAGAGTGGGCTCCAGTGGAAGAATATGTAAATAGAAAATGGGAATAAAGCAGCTAAGTAGTTATTAAGATTGTGTAAATGAACTGGATTTGCGATGATGACAGAAGTAAGAGATACAGAAATGATGTATGCAAAATGGGAAAAAATGTACTTACTTTCAAAGAACTATTGAGAAGTTTGGATTATGGGTAAACGTACTGTAAAAATGACTAAGAAAATATTTTAAATGGATTTTTTAGGTTTTTTTAATAAATAAAAAAATGAAAAAAAAAAAAAACTACTATTAAACTCAACCCGCGGAGAGCCAGCGTGGCGTAGTGGATTGAGTGTTGTACTATGATTCTGTAGACCAGGATTCAATTCTTGGAAACCCACTGGTGACTTTGGGCAAGTCACATGCTCTCAGCCTCAGAGGAAGGCAAGGGCAAACCTCCTCTGCAGAAACTTGCCAAGAAAATCCCATGGTAGTTTTTTCTTAGGATCAGCATAAGTCAGAAATGTTTGGAAGGAATACAACAAGAAACAGTATAAAATTACATAAACATAACTCCACACTTGGACTGACTTTGAATATTTATGATTGCAAAATTGAGTGTTTCCTAGTGTAGAATGTTCCTACTGTTAACAACAAGTGTATTGACACTACATGGTTATAAGTGATATTATTTTATCTGCCATGGCTCCATCCTACATAATTTGGGATTTGTAAAGCTGGATCCACACTAGCAAAAACAAAACAATACATGTCTACCTCAATTCCAGTGATGTTGGAACACATGAAGTATGAACATTTTTACAGTGAAAGCATTAGGCTTTAATGCGATTTAGAAAAACTCATTTTTTACTTCACAGTTATGAGGAAAACCAGTTTTTCCTGGGGTTTTGCAATGTATGTCCTGCTGGATTAGTGTGGCATCAGGAGTGGTCGTGGAATAGTCGAGTAGTGAGTGGCATCCTCCATCCAGCAAGTGTTTGCCATTTTTTGTTCTTTCACAAAAGAACAAATCTAGCCCCTGCTGTCCTACAGGCATGGTTTCAAATCAAAAATTTGTTTCCATGGAGTTGTCCACACTGGCGAAAAAGAAAAAGAAAAAGCTGTTTCACCCTGTCTTGAACCTCAGCTGTCTGTACGATGCACAAGGCTGAAACAGGGTGACACTGGGAAGAAGACATGCTCTAGGACAAAAAAAAACCAGATTAAAATAAAGCCTTTTTGCTCTGTTCTAACACAGAAAGTGCTCATTATTGCACAATCATATAAACAGCAAGATGCTAGTATGGGAACTTGGGAAGGCCCAGGTAGCTTATGGAAGTGGTCTGGAGCATGTGTCCTGGGCCCAGTGAGATGCACCATTGCTCTCTCTCTCTCTCTCTCTCTCTCTCTCTATATATATATATACAGTTGTCCCTCCCCATTTGCGGACTTGGGAGTCCACAGTCTCGCTCTTTTCAGGGAGGAACAAGGGCTATATTCTAAATGGGTGTGCGCGGCTGCATGCAGTCCTGCAAGTGTGCCACGGGTGTGCATGCCATTACTTTAAATGGGGCTCAAATATTTGTGACCTGCCATTTTCATGGAGGGGGGGAGGTCCGGAATGGATCCCCCATGAATTGGGAGAAGCAACGGTGTATATATACACAGATATATATTTATATCTTGAAATATATCTTGAGTGTACAGGCACATGAGTGGCCAGATGCACCAATGACGCATTGCACCATCAACCGTCACACACCCCATGAAGTGAAATTACAACCAAGACAGCACGTCCCCAATAATGCAATGGATGTAATAAAAACATACACAGTTCCACAGTGGGCCGTGGGGAAGGGAGGGAGAGAAAAGGGGCATGCATGAGGGGCCTTCTATAATTGTGCTTTGCCAATTGTGAGAGAAAGGGGACATGTATCAGGGGGCTCCACAATTGTACTTTGCCAATCTGTCACTGGGTGCAATGATGCAAAGTATTGAGGTGTATTGCTTGTGCAACTATGTGGCTGGTCACATAGGGCAACCAATGGGATGGCAACTGGGTGAGACAATGGTGGGAATTCGCAGTCACAAGCAGTGTGTTCATGCAATGGTGTGCACACATG
This sequence comes from Phrynosoma blainvillii, assembly GCA_026167975.1. NCBI lineage: Eukaryota > Metazoa > Chordata > Lepidosauria > Squamata > Phrynosomatidae > Phrynosoma > Phrynosoma blainvillii. Next base: position 135,380,944 of record JANUYF010000004.1, on the reverse strand, counting down.
GGAGGGAAAGCAGAAAAAATAACCAAGCCATGTGGCTTGATGCCACATGGTGTTGACTGCCTGTGGGTGTTTGGCCCACCTTGGGAGCAGGCTGTGTGGACAGCAGGAGTTCCAGCCAAACTGGGAAAACCTGGGAATGGCTCAGTTTTTCCTCTCCCTCTGCTCAGCCCCCATCTAACAGCAAAGCCCAGGGGTTGCTTTCCCTGCTTCTAAAGCATCCTGCCTATCAGAAACCCTTGGAAAAGAGGAGAGCGGGGCAAGAGAAGCAGCACCAGTCAAACATCACACCAAGAAGAAGGAGCTTGTTCTTAATTGAATCTTCATTCAGTTAAGGATTTGGATTAGGAAAGTGATGCAAAGAAAGAAACATTTTTTTCCTTTCTCCTCCTCAGGGCTGCCTGTGTCATAAGACATTCAAAATTCCCTTGCTTACTTACTGGGGTGGGGGGGGGGTGGGGGAGAGAAGGGGATTGGATGGACAGCCATACAATGAGAGTGCAAGGTGGGTAGTAAGACTGTATTACTGGCTGATAGGGAAGAAATGCCCTTTTGTACAGATCTGAATTTGGCTGTGGGAATATGTGGCTATCAATATGAGTCTGGATTTTTATGATTCTGTGTGGTGTAACCAGGGTGAAATTTGGACAAAATACTGCACAGCGGGTCTGGATTATTTTGCTGGTGTGGATTCAGTCTGCAAAATACAGAGGATCCTTTGCCAGAGTATTCTTGCAGTATAGTTCAGCGAAATGCACTAGAGCTCTCTAGCAGAGCATTCTAAGTACTTCACCAAACCCCAAAACCAAGGATTCTATAGAATGAAGCCTACACTCAAAATGTTATAAAATTACAAGAACTCTACAGTGCAAATGAACACCATGCAAGAAATCCCATTGAATCTATTGTGATTTATATATGAGTAGGGTGGTGACGGACTGCAACCATAGTGTGTTCTGCAAACAGGTACAGCTGGCCATCCATATTCACGGATTCTGCATCCACTGATTCAACCACTGCCAACTTTAAAATACTTTTTTTGAAAAAAGTTCAAAAAACAAACCTTGATTTTGCTATTTTATATAAGGGACACCATTTTTATATTCTACTATATAAAATGGTACTTGAGCATTCACAGATCTTGGTATCGATGGGAAGCCCTGGAACTGAATCCCGGCAGATGCCAAGGGCCCACCGCATAAGGAACAAAGCAAACAGGATTGCCATTAGGACTTCTACAATCCTAGCTATAAAGACTAATTCTGATGAAAATGACAACAACAACACAGGATGAAATGTCTGAAGTTTTAACAGACATTATTTCACAAAAGGATGCACATCAAAAGTAATATATATATAAATATATATATATATATATATATATATATATATATATATATATATATATATATACTCTGTGTGTGTGTGTGTGTTGGGGTGGAATCCTCATTCAAGTGCCAAATTAAAGGTTAAGGTTAAAATAGCTTAAATGCAAACAAACAAACAAACAAACAAAAACAATAGGAGAACGCAGATTGACAGTTCATTACCTCAGTGTCTAATACACACATAAAATAGCTAAAATTCCAAAATCCATTAATTCACTGGACACCACATTTAAAGTTCATAACTGATTAAATAAAAATCAGTTTTAAAGCATAGGATTTCTAATTTCTCATCCCCTCCCACAGTTTTAAGAGTACTTACCACCTTTTAACATTTCCATTTTCTCCTGATTATTAGGTAGGTGTCCTCTTTTAAATCTGTAGAGCTCTCAGTTCCCTTTGCAATCTAATGTCACACTGTATAGTTAAGACCACTGAGGGCATTAATTGCTCTATTTTGGCATTTGGATACTTACTATTTCTTTGGCACTTCAACTGTGCTAACCTTTTAACTCTGCACATAATGGGTTTCTTTCATATACTTTTTAAAGACTCTAATGGCACACAGGTACACTGAAGTCATGGATTTCTCAGGGATATATGCCAGCAAACTAAGGGGTGACCAAATATTCTGAAAATTCGGACAGTCTTTTCATATGTCTCATCCCGTCAATGTTAAGACTTATCTTCTTTCCTCTACTCTCACCTTGACCACTTTCATTGTTCTTGAGTATGTATGGCTTATGATCTGTTATGGTCTTCCAGGAAGCTCTTTTTATATTTATCATTTACAAGAAACACTCCTGAAGCACATCTACAGTCATGTCAACCCTTCCAATCAAATGCTCTCAAACATTCATTTCCTGTGGTAAAGTCCTAGGTCCCTCAGGGGAGGGTGGATGCAGAGAGATAAGCCATGCCTTCCAACCACTAAGTATAACTGTCCACTTTTGCTTCTATTAATGCTATACCTAGTATGGTATTTCAGAATTTACAATTGTGCTAATATTGCAGTGCAACAGACAGGTTCAAATAAATGCTGTGGTAACTTCTGCATTTTCAAAGGAAGACCAGACAGTGCTTCTTTGTCCTGGCATGCTTTGGAATAATATACAATCTTATGCATTAGACGCAATCTAATTAGTTTGCAAAGTATTTCCTGCAGCTCCCTCTTAAGCTATCAAAAAAGAACTGTTATTTTACATGGTCTTAAATAAAAGTATGACTAGGATTTATAGCTGCCCACTCTCTCACTTTAGGTTGGGTCGCCATAGGTCAAGACGCAAACAACAAACAGCTGGGGTGGGGAAAATGCAGGTAGCACATGGCCCCCATTTTTTAAATAAATATATTTATTGTTTTCCATATATACATAAAATTTTGACATAAAAAACATCAAGATGAACATATAAACAATCAGGTAACTCAACAAATAAATTAACAAACAAACAAAAAACAAACCAAATACATATCTTGCATGATTATTTAAAATATTCTTCTTATAGTTTCCTAACAAATAAGTCATTCATACAATCTCAACAACTTCCTGTTACTTCAGTATTTCATTTACATCCAATTCTTAAATATAAATATAGTTGACAGAACATTTTCCAAGTTTGTTATGCCTTATACTGATATTTGTTTATTTCTTCTAACTCTTTTATCATTACTTTAGAGCCCATGTATCCAATTTGGAATTTTTCCATACAAGTGTGTCATTGACATTCTTTGTAATCCTCCTTTGTCAGTTTTGTGTAAAAATTTTCTATTTTCTTCACTTCAATTAGTCTTATTTTCACATAGATTACTTATCAATTTTTGTAACCTGCTAACATTTGTCCTAATCTGATTTTACTCAATCCTAATTAATTTACTTGCTAAGTGTCCCATTCTTCTGATAAATATATTAACACTTTGTTCCAGTCCTCTAAATATTTATCTGTTTTTTTCCTCTCTCAGTTTCCTAGTCCTGGTGGTGCAGTGGTTAAATGCCTGTACTGCAGCCACTCACTCATAGACCACAAGGTTGCGAGTTCAATACTAGCCAGGGCTCAGGCTAGACTCAGGCCTGCATCCTTCCGAGGTCACTAAAATGAGTACCCAGCTGTTGGGGGGCAATGAGCTTACAGTTGTAAACCGCTTAGACACCCCATAGCGTGGTATGAAGCGGTATATAAATAAAATGAAGCTGCCTAGTCATAGAATCATAGAATCTTAGAATTGGAAGAGACCACAAGGGCTATCCAGTCCAACCCCCTGCCATGCAGGAACTCAAAATCAAAGACATTGTCCACAATTTTTGAGGCTCATAAGAACTTCCAGTTTTCAAGTCAACTGCCTCCTGAGGGAAGCAATTTTGCCATGTTCTTGCCCCCCAGGGTGTTTTAGAATGGGAAGAGGCTTTTTAAAACTAGGAAGTAAACCAGGGCCCAGTCTTCACAGGCCAAATAAAATGTCCCCATCTTCTCGGCAGGGAATCTGGATGACGCATGGCCCCAACCCCAGTTCTGGTGTGAACCATCAGGATGATGTCCGACCCATTCAGCACCTAACACAGAGTACACTTGCCTTAGAATAAACTTTTAAACTGTTTGCTCCAAATCTTCCCAGAAAATCTGGAGTCCTCAGTTGTGAGACTGAGGGCCTTTGCAGATTGCTAAAAAGAGTGCAAATTGAGTCCACTTTAACTGCCCTGGCTCAGTGCTAGGGAATCATGGGAATTGTATTTTTTTCTGAAACATTGAGCCTTCTCTGTCAGAGAGCTCTGGTGCTACAATAAACTACAGTTCCCATGATTCCCTAGCACTGAGCCAGGACAGTTAAAGTAGACTCAATTTGCACTATTTCTGGCAGTCCGCAAAGGCCGAGTGGCTTTTCGCACACACATCTTGCTCTGCTGTTTGGTGTGGTGGCAGCAAGTCACTTGCTCTGAGGTCAGAATGAGGGCCTCAGGTAATGGAGGGGGTCAGGGCATCTTTGGGGCCAGGATGCTCCAGGCTTCTCCCAGAGTATTCCGGCCCATGTGGATACCATCCAAGTTAACCCTTAGTTGTTGTTGTTGTTGTTAGTCTTCAAGTTGACTCCAAGTTATGGCAACCCTATCCTAGTTTTTTTTGTTTGGAAGATTTATTTAGAGGAGGTTTACCATTGCCTTCCCCTGAGGCTGAGAAAGTATGACTTGCCCAAGGTTACCCAGCAAGTTTCTATGGCTGAGTCCTAGTCCAACCCTAACCCTAACCCAGAGTCCTAGTCCAACACTGAAACCATTACATTACTCTGGCTCTCTTGCTTCCTGGTTTTAAAAAGATCTTTCCTTGGCCTAAAACAGTCATGATGGGGCAGAAACCCTGCAAAACTGCCCCATGCCTACTAGAATAAATGGGGGAGGCATTCTCAGTTTAAAAAGTAAGATAAAAATGCCATACTCCAATGGTCACAATTTGGTAGGGACAGTCTCAATTAATCCTCTACCATCTCACTTTCTCAGTAGCTTTTTAAAACGTCCCACTTTCTTTCTACTCCTCCAGTTTTTCTCCTTTGCCCTCAGCTTACTTCAATTGCTACAAACTGAGTTCAAAGGGCAAAACTAGTTTTCCAATCAATTAATTCAGCAGGGGGAAGAGGAGAGGAGGGAGAAGAATTCCCAGTAGGCTGAGGCAAATGCAAACTGCTGCAACCTCTCCTAGCTCATGCGTTCTTCCTCATTAATAACTTTTGCCACTTTGACCACATTCTGCTATTGCCTGGTGACATGTGTCCTGGTTTTCGTCAGTGAAATGTTGCAGGATATGAAATTTGGAGTGGGGTAGAGATGTAAACCCTCAACCTGCGTGTGTAAAGGTAAATAACTACAGTGACCCTCTCCCTGCTGTGAGATAAATGAATATTCCTCCGCAGTATTTTCCTAGTATTTGAACATCCCAATATGTTGTAGAGGAATTATTCTGCAGGAAAAAAAACATGTACAGTAAGCATAGAGTTTTCTGCAACCCGCTTTAAAAAACACCACCATGCATTTTTCTCTGCAGAACAATTAGTCTGCAAGACTTCAAGACTTTCTAATACCAAAAGAAAACTGCACAGAATTCTTGCTGGAGTATTATTCTTCCCAACAAGGATTTTTGAGTACCAGGAAACAGTTTTTTAAACAAAACAAAACAAAACACCTAAGGATGAATAATTAAATATATTCTTTCATCCTTAAGCTGTGGTGCAGGAGGAAAAGAGGTCCTCCTCTTTGCCACTGAGTGGAGGAGGTCAGAGTGGCCTCCTTCAACTCCTGGAGTAGCTCACTCCTGGTCTTCAAAGTATTGGGAACACTGAACTGTCTGATTGGTCTTAGCTGTACACTGCCGATTGCCGTAGAAGAAATCATTTCTGTGTAAAATATTCACAGTACAAAATGAAGTGCAATGGTTACACTACCATTAATGACTGACATTATGCAAAACTCCCAAAAAGCATCACTGAGGGATAGAGAGGTCTTACAGCTAGCCCAGAACACATGTTACAGCTATACTGAAGATTTTCACCAAAATACAAAAATCCAATGAGAAGACTAGGAGGAGTAGAAGAATCAACAAGGAGATATTCATATTCCGAGGCTCATCAAATCAAGATTAAAACTTGGGCGGATCAAAACTAAAACATGGGTGGGCTACAGGTTTCCTACCATGGGCACATTAAAGTCCTGAAAGCAGCTGAGGAACCAGACTAAAAGGGATCAGTGAGATAGGTTTCAAGACGGAAAACCAAAAATTGCACTGGCAAATTTAGCTTCCTATTCAATTAAGAGCTTTACCAACTTCGGGCCTCGGCAGACGGCTTAAAAAGCCGTCCTCGGGGCAAGGAAGGGGAGGGGCAGCCGCACGCTCGGCGCCCCTTCCTCCTCCCGAGGTCGTTCTCGGAGCCGCCGGCCCTCCGCACGGCCGGCGCTCCGAGGACAGCCTCCCGGCGCAGCGTCCGGACACGCTGCGGCGGAAAAGTCAGCGAAAGGAGCGCTATTTTAGCGCTCCTTTCAGGGGCGGCGAAGGTGCGCCACAGGATTGAGGCATGGGGCTGCCTCGGTCCCGTGGCGCACCTTCCCAGGGCGGCCCCATGCCGCCAGTCTGCTTAGGACCTTCCTCAATATGTATATAGAGAGATCTTGTGGCACCTTTGAGACTAACAAATAAAGAAGTTGGCAGCATGAGCTTTTGTAGACTTAAGTCTATGAAAGCTCATGCTGTCAACTTCTTTATACATACTGATTCTAGAGACTAACATGGCTATATCTTTGAATTCCCGAATATGAATAGATATATGAGTGGATTGAAATAAACTACGTCACTGCAGCACAAACAAGGTTTCTTGAAGAAAGACTTCCCTCTTTCAAGAGCACATTGCAATTTAAAATTATTATAAAGCTGATCTGTCTCTGAAACCTGATACAGGTGCTCGATACTTCTTCAAATTAAACTTACTGTTTCAGACATCAAAAGCCCAAATAGCTTCAGATAAAAGTACAGAAAACCAGAGCACAATGTAGGGAATGACTCCTGTTAATACAAATCATGAAGATTTGTCTCTGTCTCTTTTAAAATGTTTCAGAGGTACTTACAGTACAAAGGGTCTCAAATGTTTTGTCAGAGACAAAAGATCCATCAAGGCCAAAAAGGAATATAGACGCATAGGAGAGCATCCCTCCAAGAATAATGAGGTTGTTCATGTAAGGACTGGACATCTTTATTAACCTGGGGAGAGAAGATAGTCATAATAAACAACAATAAAAAATAGCAACCCCAAATGAGATAGCAGCTCTTTCACAAACCAAAGCACCAGTAGGGAAGATGTGCTGAAAGGGCTTGAAAGAAGTACTTTGGAACAAAACGCAAGTCACCAAACATACTGGATACTGTTGCCTATAAAGCTATATAAAACCAAAGGACTACAGTTAAATATGGAAACTGGCAAATAGCACGTGACTTCAATGTTAAAAATTATTGAAGCCCAATAATTCTGGGGATTTTTTTAAAATATTGTACTCTTTTTCTACAGTGTTCAATGTGGAAGTCATGTCTATTTAATGTTAAAAGACAAAAAGGGACCCAATAGCTTCTTTAAGGCTAACAAGGAATGTTTGAACCTGCCTGAGTTTTAAGATCTTTGGGAGAGGGCTTTCTTTTCCACCATCACAGGCCCATCTGGTGCAGACCCTGGAGAGGCGACTATCAGTGGCTGACCCAAGGCTTTGGAATTCACTTCCACAGGAGACTAGGTTGGCTCCCTCTCTGCTCTTCTTTTGCCAGCAAGCAAAGATGATTTTGTTCAAAAAAGCATTTAATGACTAATTGGTTGCAGGCAGTTTTTTTTTAAAAAAAAAAAATTGGATGTGCCACATTTTTAACTTTATTGTTAGGTTTCTAAATGATGTTACACTTTTTAAAACTTAATGGTGTTTTAATATAATTGATTTCACTGTGTTTTCACTTTAAACATAAATATTTAAATATAATAAAAATAAGCAACAAGAAGAAATTTCTAGCATAAGCTTTCATGGACACCATCCACGCATCTGATGAAGTGGATCCACAAAAGTAAATGCTAGAAATGCTTTCCACTTAATTTCAAAGATGTTACAGGTTATGTTTGTATTTTTCTATCTACACAAGAGAGCTGGGCAGGGTTTTCCTGGGAATTTCACAAAAAAGGCAGCTCAGCATAAAAAGGCCTATTAAGTTCATAGTGGTGCACACATTTGTCTAAGGCAGGGAGGGAAACTGTGGCCTTCTAAAAGTTGTTAGATGTCCAATTCTCATCTACAATATATTGAAGGTCATAGGTCCATCCACCCACCCACTTAACCAGGTAGTTCAGCTCCATCCTAGCTGTCTGGTACAAGGAAACTATAAGAGCAAAAACAGGATTGGGAAAAGTATACATACATATACATGCATAGCTAGATATATCAATGACCCAAAGCGATGTATCTGTTGCTTAAAAAAATACTTTTAAAAACCCCTCAACCAGTTGATACCTCAAGGTTTTAAGTATGGCCACAAGGAGAAAAATGACTGGAACAAGGAAAGGATTGTCGGATAAACAGCAACATAAGCACTGATCCACACCCACAAAATAAAGGCTCATTATCTGTGTATGTGTGCGTGCCTTCAAGTCACTTGTCAATTTATGGTGACCCCATGAATTTCATAGGGTTTTCTTAGGCAAGAAATACTTAAGGTGGTTTTGCCAGGTCTTTCCTCTAAATTATACAGCACCTGGTATTCCTTGGCAGTCTCCCATCCAAGTACTAACCAGGGCTGACCCCTGCTTAGCTCACAAGATCAGACAGAATCTGGTGCCTTTACGGTATTTAAGGGGGTTAGACTGTCTCTATATGGCCTATAAGTGATGGCTGTGCCATTTCAGCACAGTGCCACTTGCAAATGGCTCTGTAAGGAAACATCGTAAGACTGAACCATCTTCAGGCACAATCAGAGCAGCAGCTTTCTGTGCAAATTGTAGAAATATGCAAATCTATGTGCTTGCTTTATAAATAAGTTTAGATGAGCATTATTATGGCTAAATGTCTTTGATCTCTATACTAAAGCAACTCCTTACATTACACAGTGGTTTAATTAGCTGGGGATTATGCTAATAATACACAGTGGAAAACACTAATTTTGATCTAACAGAATAAAAGGATTTAATAAAACGTTTCAACACAAAGATATTATACAGTAACATCAATTAAGGAGAATATTATTTAAAAAAAATATTAGGTATGATCCAGCCACAGTTAAGCACCTTTAAGAAACTGATTTCAATAGTAAAAATTAAATATGTGCCTACTTCTTCTTAGAGAGCCAGTTTGGTGTAGTGGTTTGAGCAGTTGATTATGACTCTGGAGACCAGGGTTCTAATCCTGATCAGCCATGTAAGTCCACTGGGTGACCTTGGGTAAGTCACACTCTCCAAGCTTCAGAGGATGTCATTGGCAAGCCCCCTCTGAAGAAACTTGCCAAGAAAACCCCATGATAGGTTTCCCCTTAGGGTCACCATAAGTCAGAAATGACTTGAAGGTACACAACAAGAACTAATGCTTCTGCTGAAAGTAACATGCAGACCACTGACACACATGTTTACTTGCAAATAAGTCCCTCTTAGTTGAATAAGAGTAGACCCCCTTTTCCTAAAGAGATAACATAAGTCTACAAGCTTACGGGTAATTCATTTTGACTGGTTCATGCCCACTGCCTTTATAGACCACCACCACATGCTTTCTTTAGTGCTAATCACACTAAATCATGGGAAGGAAGCGGGGGGGGGGGAGCAAAATGAAGCCACCTAAAAGAACATTTCAACCCTCAGACTAGTTCCATTTTCTATTTGGGCTGCATCTGCACTACAGAATTAATGCAGTTTGACACTGCTTTGACTGACATGGTCAATGCTATGGAATTCCGGGATTTGTTGTTTTATAAGACATTTAACCTTCTCCATCAGAAAGCTTTGCTGCCACAACAAACTACAAATCCTAGGATTCCACAGCATTGAGCCATGGCAATTAAAGTGGTGTCAAACTGCATTATTTCTGCAGTGCAGATGCAGCCTTTGTTTAATTTCAAAAGTATTCTGGAAGCAATCAGATCTTTGACAGGAGCAATCTGGGTGGGAAGGAAGAGAGAGAAGGGGGTTGGTGGTTGGGGTCCTGCCCATGTTACCTCTGGCCCCAGAAAAAGGTTCCCCATCCTGATCTAAATTTTTATCACTTGACTTACTTCTGATTTCTGTTTTTGATGTTAAAGAACAAAAAAGCACTAGCCATGATCATTCCCAGGATAGTGAGTGCTGAAAGAATACTGTAGAGAGGAAGAGAAATCTTGCGAAGTTGTGGCTGGACAATCGTTCTGTCCTTTGGCGGTTCTATTCCTAGAGTGTCAGAAAGAAAAGAACATAAATGCAGTATCCTTGTGAGAAATAAACCAACAAAATCCAATGTACAACCACAATACTTCTATACATTTATTTTTCTTGTCAAAGCTTTTGTCTTTCATAGGCATAAGCTGCAAGGAGTTAGCTAGTCTATACTGGATCAAAACAATGGATACCTAGTTACTTTGAGTACTGCCTAGCTCACTGATAGGGAAACTGTGGCCCCATTAATGTTTTTAATAGTATCAAGGGCCCTCTCCTCCTCAAATTTTTTGGACCATGGTTTGGTCCCCTTTAGGCTATTTAAGGTCCCAAAGAGACTTTTTTTTAGAAAATCAGGAGTGAATCCTGGGGAGGGCTCCTGTACCTTTAACTGTTGTGCAGAATAGAGAACATCAGCCATGTTACTTGTCATGCAACTAAATAACAAGCAACACATGAGGAAATTTCCTCTTCTACACAACCATTAAAGGTACAGGAGTTTTCACTCTGGCTGTCCTAACTCTGGCCTACCTTGAAGGGCAATCTTTCCCTGAAATCCTTTATATAAAAATGAGTTTGTTATAGTCATTTGGGTTTAATAAAAGAGTATAAATAATAGCAGCACAGCTTTGGTTGTATTCTATTTATATACAGGAAAAGCCTGTCTATGAGCACCTGGAGCTTGAGATGCTAGTGACTAAACTTGGAAATGTATTCTACATATTTTGAATAGTCTAAGCACATGTATACATTTCATTTTTTATCCACTCAGAGATGGACAAATGTCAAGCCTCTTAGATATCCTCTTTGGTAAAAGACATAATTTAAATACTTATTGTATTTATTCAAATAAAACTGTACACTGTATCTATCACCTCATTTACTGAATAATGGTGGAGTGTCATTTCCTGACAACAGGGCTAGACTGTCAAATGCCAGATTTCAACACTAGATATGCTATTCTTGATTGAATAGACACAACAGTTCCTTTCCATAGTGCTGTGCTGCTATGGCTGAAGAAGCTGTAGACATCTAAACTATAGTATGCAATTGTCAGCAACACTGGACTATTGCTCTTTGGGCTGGTATCAATCACATCAATCAAAACAAAAAGGCATTGTGATTGCAAGTATTTCCTCAGATATCTGCAAAATGGTGAGGACTGTCTGCATGGAGAAAATCAGCACTGCTGTTTGGCAGCACTTAGATGACAAGTAGAGATGCTGGAGGACAACACACCTTTGCTGGGGGCAGAAGCATAACCTTACTTCTGGAGTCCTTTCACACGACATAATTATAGTGCCGTATTCCATTTTAACTGCCATGGCAACAGGCCACAGAATCCCGGGAGTTGTAGTTTGGTCAAAGGCATTAGAAGAGCCTTCTGGCTGAGAATTATAAGCCCCCCCCAACTACAAATCTCAGGATGCTACAGGATGGAAGCAAGGCAGTTAAAGTAGAATACAGTAATAGCACTAACACTGTAGTGTGATAGTGCTTGACTGGTGTTCTCAAAATATTATCCAAAGAAAAGAGAGACTGTACTTAATTCAACACTCCAGCCTCCGCCTATTTACTAGGGGCAGTCTTTATTTTCTTTTCGGAGCCCTTGTCCCTGTTTTCTTCCTGGGAAAGGTTTCAGGACTACCATTTAAAAACAATGTTAAACAGAGATGCAAGAATCACCATTCTTTGAGTTTCTGTCCCCTCCGTAAAGTGAAATTTCTGAATAAACAGTAAAAACTGTATGAAAACAAATGCATGGAAACTAAAGCTATGATCTTAGGCATATTTGGTAGGAAATCAATTCACCTCTGAGTAAATACACTTTAGTATTGCACTACAATAAACCAGTTGTACCTAGAACCAAGAAGCAATACATCACAAACAAGTAAGAGGGTGTGTGAGTGAGTGGAGAGAGGAGGGAGAGAGAGAGATGTACTTGTTACCTGCATGATGGCTGAGGGAAAATAGGGGGGTTGCAGACTGCCAGAAATAGTGCAAATTGAGTCCACTTTTAGGGTTAGGGTTAGTGCTAGGGAATCATGGGAGTTGGGTTTTTTTCTGAGACGTTGAGCCTTCTCTGTCAGAGAGCCCTGGTGCCACAATAAAATACAGTTCCCATGATTCCCTAACCCTAACCCTAACCCTAAAAGTGGACTCAATTTGCACTATTTCTGGCAGTCTGCAACCCCCCTTAGTTTCCTAAGACCACTTGCTAAGAGACATGATAAGACTTTGGATTCCACATGGGTGGTTGCCACTATGCAGTTGCCCCACTGGATCAACTGTCTGTGAGCTGGGTGTAACCTTGGTTGCTTACATTCCCAGGGTTTCTTAAGGAGACTCCTGCACTAGATCAGACAGGCACACAGACACCATCCCCTGCAAACTAGATCTGTTCCCATGCCCATAGTGCCAGATTTTCAACAAAGATCAATTTTTTGCGATGCATTAAACAACATACCCCTTAAAGTGCAACCATCCTTAATGCAAAAATAAGGAAAGGGGGATGGGAAGGAGCCCAGGAGATGTCTGACACTCACCTCCCTACCCACTCCGTCAACACACACTAATACTCCAGGAAGCTGGGTTTTATGCACCAAGACTGGACTGGAGTGAAGCTTCCAATCCAACCTGGGATCTGTCACTCCTAACCAGATGGCCTTCACAGTCTTTCCCAGAGCCTGGAAAAATGCACAGGCTCCTAGGAATGGAACAGCTGATGCACCTGGGAAAATGGTACCCCACTGCTGCTGGCTTCCACTACAAAAATGCAAACGGATTTCCTAGTGAATTGGGGGGACAGTTTCTTGGTGTCAGAAAATTCATATAGCTACTGTATAGCTGGCATTTTGGAGTCTCAACTACCTACTAGAAAAATGGGAAGGAAAGGCTTGCAGAAATAAAATTAAGATTTTAAAAGGATATAAAATTCTACAGAACATATAGCTTAGAAGGGCTCTAGAACACCCCACTTCCTGTCCAAAGGACATGGAACTCTTTGCTTTTAAAGTCACAGGACAACCTGGGCCTATCTATCAGGAATTGATGCTAGTTCTGATGAACAGACCATGCTCTGGACCTCAGGGAGAGACTAGAAATGGCTATGGGGAAAGATGAAGAGGAGGAGGACAAGAATGAGTCCTTTAAGTGCTTGTAGGAGACAGCCTGCATCCAAAGGGCAACTACTGCAAGTGTGTAGGGGGGGACCTCAGTAACATCTTTGTGCTCATGCTTCACCTTGAATTGTAACACTGGGAAAACTTGGGGTGGTTGGAACTTTGCTTGAAGTGAGAAAGAGTGTAAGCCATAGTCAGTGGATTCTTTAAGTCAGTTTTCTCCAGCAGCAGCAGTACTGAAACATCTCATGTTGTATTACATGTGACGTAAAAATTATACAGAAATCTATAATACTGTTCCTGTGCTTTCTTTTGTATTTCTGTCTTACCCTGGAATCTGATGGAGTTGTTGATGATTTCCAGTGAATCAAGTATAGCATTAAATTCTCCCACCTTCACTTCTTTTTTGTCTGCAGGGAAACAAACAAATGGGGCTGTTTGTGTCAGTTCACATGTTCCTCATTTCCATTAGCTACTATATTTACTTTCCATTGTTGCCATCCTTACAGTCATCTTTACAGTTAAGATAATATATGAAATGACTCAGATAAATTAAATGGAAATTGAGTTGTGACTAGACTGTAAAGCATCACCACTTCTATACTGTACAGTTGCTACAGAGCAAAACCCAATTTGTCTAAAATTACTCCAGTTATGACTCTCATAACTCAGAGCCTCTCAAGAATGGTAGTAAGTTTCCATCTTTTGTAAGAAGGAATAAATCCAGACATTCCTTCTACCATAAACTTAATTATGAGACTTAGACATAACATCCAGTTCCTTTAAATTATTTCATTTTTTTCTCCTCCAGGTTATAAGCAAAAAAACACTGCAAGAATACAATGGAGAAATCCAGGATTTTAGCATAGCTGTGTTTCAGCAGCCAATGTCATCATGCTTTCCCCGAAAAAGCAGGAATAAACACAGGAGCACCTGTCTTTTGCATTCCATGTGACCCCCAAAACCCTCTTTACCATATAATGAGATAAATTACTTTAGATTTGCTCAACCTCTTGATTCTCACCTTTTGGTAAGTCCTGGAAACTAAAAGGGTGATTTTTCAGGTAGGAGTGTTAAAATGTTTTCCCTACACCAAACTGATATATGATTCTCTATACCTAGGACTGCAAAGAAACTATCTTATTTTGAGAGGGGCCCTGTTTCATTTCTTCACGGGCACATTATGATCCAGTCCTGGTTGGAGGGGATGGAGAGAAAGAGGATGATGTCAGGCTGATGCTGCAGGGAGTATGTGCTTCAGCTGGAACTGTTCTGCAACCAAGAGCAGACAGCAGTGATGGGCCAGTGGGGAGGGCAGCCATTCAAAGGGCACATAGCAACATCTGCAAATGCACTATCTATCTGCAGTGTTATGAATTCTAACTCAGGATTATAAAACTGGGACTTAAGCAATGTTACTGGCATCTTTGATCACTTTGTTTAAATATATATGTATGGAATAACCTATTAATAACACTACAAAGGGAGAAAAATTATGCAAGATAAAAATGGATAAAACAGTACTTTCTACCTGTCAGACAACTGATAAGCAGAGCTAAAAGATATCAGTGAGACTTCGGTGGCCAGAACAGCGAAGAATGATATGAGGTGGGTTTGGTGTTTGTTTTTTTTTTTGTTTTTTTTGGTTTTTTTAAAAGCATATCAAGACTAAAGAAAGTACTTTCAGTGTGCCAAGAACTAGATAAAAATGTCAAAACTGTCAATCGTGACATAGGAGAAAGGGGCAGTTCTTATTGCAGTAGAGTACTTATTATATTTAGCATTAACTGTGGATTGAGGGGGAACCTGCAGCTTCATACTGGAGCATCAAACTGATCGCATTACTTTGTGTGTTAAAAAATATACATGATATGGAAAGTCACTCTGAAAAGCATTTCTTCATTTTAATAGCAATACCACAATGTGTCCCAAAGTAAGCACTCCTGAATACCAGATATTTCAGTGGAAGAAATCAGAGCCAAATGTTTCTGTCAGCAGGACTATAAAACATGGCAGAATGCATCCCTTCTAATGTCCACATTCCTTTCATTTTTGGAAGCTGCTGAAGGCGAAGTCCTTCTGAGGGCCAGCCCTACCATTAGGCAGAATGAGACAACTACCTCAGGCAGCAGATGTTGGTGTCATGATAGGACAGCAACTAGCTGTTACTCACTTTATTAGGATTGTATTTTTACTGGCAGGGCTGAGGAGAGGTGCCTTTGAGATTTGGTGACTAATATGCAGAAACAAATCAACCAGATTAATTACTTGGTCACCTAGTTTAAATATTTATATCCCACCCAATATCATGGTAACTGAGGGCAGAATATAATAAAAATAAAGTTACTCAATTGAAAACAGTAAAAAAATAAAAAAATAAAAGTGATTACAATTACAATCAAGACAGTTGAAACAGCTTTCTATGCAATGTTCGAGTGACAAATCTAACTGCTGCATTTTGTGCTAGCTGCAGCTTCCAAGTCATTTTCAAGGCTAGCCCCATCTATTCATTGCTATAGTCTAATTAGGAAGTTGTCAATACATCGATTGCTGTGGCTATACTATCCCTGTCTATGACTGGTGGTACCTGACAGACCAGCCAAAGTTGTTTTTAGCACTCTGAGCCACTTGGATCTTGGAATACTCCTGCTTCCTCAGTGGTGAGCAGCCCCATCCAGGGCTGATAGCTTATCTAATTCCCATACCTGAGAATCAACAATCAACAATCTATCCCCTGAGCCCCCCCCCCCCAGCACGAATCAGCTTATTGCCCTTCACACAGCCATTATAGTATTTAGGCACTAATCCAGTACCCACACAAAGTCAGCTAATTATGATGACAAGATATAGAGCTCAATGTCCTAAGTGTAATGATGGTACCCAACCCCAAACCTCCTAATGAGTAATAATAATAATAATAATAATAATAATAATAATAATAATGTTTTATTTGTATCCCGCCTCTCTGTCAAGCAATCGAGGTGGCTCACAGCATTAAAACTCAATAGAATGATAAAATACAATCCAAGTCCACAGACCCTCCCACCCCTTAAAACAGAATTAAACTAATGATAGAATTAAAAAGTAATACTTAAAACAGATTAAATTATATAAAAACCTAACCGGCGGTAAGAGACTGAACAGAGATTGCAGGCAAAATAGGGATAATGGGACTCCTGAGGCCGGGGGTTCTAGTCAGGAAAGGCCTGCCAGAAAAAATCCATCTTCACAGCTGTTTTAAAGCTGTTTAGGTTGGTAATGTGATGGATCTTGTCCGGCAGGCCATTCCATAATCTGGGAGTGGTAGCCGAAAAAGTCCTCTGGGAGGTCGTCGACAGCCTAGTTTTTATTGGCTGCAACAAATTCCTCCCAGAGGACTGGAGTGTGCGGGGAGGATTATATGAGAGGAGGCGGTCCCAAAGATAGGTTGGACCCAAGCAATTTAGGGCTTTAAAGGTCATAACCAACACCTTATACCGGGCCCAGAAACTGATAGGCAGCCAGTGGAGGGACTTCAGTACCGGTGTTATGTGGTCTCTCCTAGATGTCTCGGAGACCACTGTGACTGCCATATTCTGTACCAACTGGAGTTTCCGGACCAAGTATGAGGGTAACCCCATGTAGAGCGCATTACAGAAATCCAGACACGAGGTTACCAGTGCGTGCACCACAGTCTCAAGGTCCCTTACTTCCAGGAAAGGGCACAGCTGGCGTATCAGCCAAAGCTGATAACAGGCACTCCTGATCGTCGTATTCACCTGACTAGTCATCTGAAGCGATGAATGTAGGAGGACCCCCAGACTGCGAACACAGTCCTTCACAGAGAGTGTGACCCTGTCCAGGACTGGAGGTTGCAACCCAATTCCTGGTTTCGGGGATGCTACTGTGAGCACCTCCATTTTGTCTGGATTCAATCTCAGTCTGTTTTTCCTCATCCAGTCCATTACTGCTCTAAGACAGTCATTGAAAGGAGAGATGCCATCAGGAGCCGAGACCGACGACCGAGATATGGAAAAGTAAATCTGGGTGTCATCAGCATAACATCCAGCCCCATATCTCTGGATGATGTCTCCCAGCGGCTTCATATATATGTTAAACAACATCGGGGACAAGATGGTGCCTTGAGGAATGCCACAAACTAGATTTTTTTTAGTAGAACAGCTGTCCTCGAGCAGCACCCTCTGGGATCTGCCTGAGAGGAAGGAACGGAACCACTGCAGTGCAGTGCCCCTGAATCCCATCCCACCCAGCGTTCACCCAGCAGCTTCATATAGATAGTGAAATCATGGAGGATAGAATGGAAACCTGCAGCATGCCACAGCTTAATAGACATGGGACTGAACAGGAATTCCCCAATACCATCTCTGGAACTGGATCTGTGGATAGGAGTAAAACCACTGTAGCACAGTGCCTCCTACTCCCAGTCACAAAGATAGTCCAGTAGGATATCCATGATTAATAATATCAGAAGCTGCTGAGAGATCTAAGGGGATCAACACAGTAGTGCTCCCCCTGTCTTTCATGTGGAGTAGGCTGTCAACCGAGCTTTGCTTTCATTGCCCATAGATTTTCATTGCCCACAGAACCACCCCCAACAGATGGCCATCCAGCCTCCGTTAAAAACCACCAAAGAAGGAGATTCCACCAGTCTCCAAGGCAGCATCTTTCACTGTTGAACAGCTCTTAATGTCAGGACATTCTTCCTAATATTTAGGTGGAATCTCTTTTTCTGTAGATGAATCTGTGAAATGTTGGAGGGTAGGTTGGATGCAACTGCTTCACACATGCAACCGCCAGATCTCACTTTTGCAGCCTCTGAAGTCTCACTAGAGACACCTCAACTTCTTTATTTTATAGTATTGTATTTTAACTGTTGATTTTATGTGTTGTACCATTATACAAACCACAGAAACCTGGCTGGGAGAAGACAGCACCGTAACTTGGACGCAGGCCCTCCCAGCTGGGTACGCTGTAAGTGATCAGATAAGGGGAAGTGGGCGGGGGGCGGAGTGGCTCTGGTTCATAAGAACAACTTGATCTTGACCAGGATACCTGTCCGGAACATAGCCCACTTCGAGTGCATGTACCTGAGCCTGAGGACCAAGGATAGTTTGGGAATGACTGTGATGGGGTACCTCAATTGTGAAGAAAGGTATGGTCCTTTGATGTATCATTTACTTAGCCAATAACATTTTGATAAGTTCTGAAGTTCAGCCAAAGAATTGGAAATTATCTGATTTTTAGAATTCCAATCTGCAGTATTCCAATAAAGAATATAGCATATAGGATGAGCAGCTGAGGTAGAATTCCCATGCCTCTGACAAGGAACAAAAAGCCACTGTAGAGAAACCTCTGCTGAAAAGAGCCAAGATCCAGCCCATGGGGAATCTAGGAATGCTCCTCCTCTTTCCAAAGCTACTGTCCCTTCAAAACTGTCCCTGTTTCTCTCTCCATTGTGAAGTTACATTTCAGGGGGATAGAACATGAGGGCAGTCTCCAATGACTGATCAAAGATGACATGGGAATTCTACCTCAGCTGCTCATCCTTCCCAATGATGGGGAGTGAGTGAGGTGGGGAGGAAGGCATTCAGCCAGTGCTTGCAAAGCATGACCAAGAAAGCACTGATGCCCTTTGCTCTCCCTCATTCTGGGAAGACAAAGGGAAAGCGAAGTTGGGTTTATATGTGAGGCTACTGGGGGGAGGGTTAGTCACAGGTCTGCATTTTGTCAACATGTTGTTGTGTTGTTGTGTTGAGATGGTGTGGAAAAATATCTATGCAGGCAGGCCTCTCTTCCTTCTGGCCATGTGACACTGGGAACAGCATTCCAGAATCCAGGAGATAAAATTTGAATGCCATTAGCAATATAAAATCTTAGATCCAAGATGTTCCCATTCCTTGTGATGTCACAGTCCCCTTTGTTAGGCAGAGAACACTGAATCTTTCAAGAGAAGCCTCCATGCTTTTGCATTTGGAAAATTTTAGGGACCTGTTTTGGTAAAACATGGCAAATGTAGTCCCACTTTTTAAAATAAAAAACGTTTTACCTTTGTTGGAAGTAGAATCCTCATTTAGTAAAGCTCCATTCTGTTGGCTCCCCCTTTAGGATTCCTCTGTAGCAGCTAAAATGTGGTATCTTCACATGCAATATATCACATGTGGTATCTTTTCTGTTAGGGAAATTGCTTTTGATAGCAAGATCTTCCCTTACATCTTTTGAATGATGTCACACCTTCCCCCTTTTCACCAATCCATAACTAAGGAAGATGATATTTGGATGCCCATGAAAAGAACCAAAGAACACACTTCATTTTTTTTCAAATGAGAAACAAGATGCATCCACACCAGCCTCTTAATTCAGAACCAGTCTGGAGCATTATACACCAGACTGGGCCATGATGGATCAAATTCGGTGAGACATTTAATTGCTGTGCACATGGACCAGCTGGGCTGACACAGCATTGACCCCGCTGGCCTGTCTCCTGTTTTCAGAGTAACTGCTGCTGTTTCCGTGCAGGCAGGAGCTCTATGTAAAGCCTGCTTGGTGTGCCGTTGCTTCTGCTGAGATTGGAGAAAGCCACCTGGACATGTGACCAACAAGGAGTCTGGGCACCCATTTCTGTCCTTAGTAGAAGCAGCGGCACACCAGGCAGGCTTTATACGGAACTCCTACCCATGAGGAGGCAGTGACAGTGGCTCCAAAAACTGAACATAAGA
The DNA here is from genome assembly GCA_026167975.1 of Phrynosoma blainvillii. Lineage (NCBI taxonomy): Eukaryota > Metazoa > Chordata > Lepidosauria > Squamata > Phrynosomatidae > Phrynosoma > Phrynosoma blainvillii. The sequence goes on along the minus strand of JANUYF010000004.1, from coordinate 135,360,829 downwards.
AAAGGGGATGGTGTGGCTCTTGGCATGTTGATAACTGGATCAGCCAGAATCAGACCTGATCCAGCTGTCCACATGCCAAAAGAACCTAAGGTCACTCCAGGGTTTTCCAGAAACGCAAGGATTTACCCCAAATTTGCTTAGTTTAGAGCAAAATCAGGTTAAGAACAGAAAAACATGGGCCTTCCCTGAAAGTAGCTGTACATTTTGAAGACTGCCAGGATCAGCTTTGGGGTTAGTATGCCATTATTCACTGGTGTAGACAAACCCACAGAGAGACCTGAGCTTATGTCATCTACAAGCTCAGAGAAAGAGTCTTCTGGGGGAGCTGCCTCTCTTTGGAGATCTGATATGGGCAAAGGATTCTGCCCATGAGTTCTCTGCAAAGAAAAACTGAGCCCAAGGAAATGTTGCACCACCCTCAGAACTTCTCACTCCTGAGAAGCAGCATGAGCATTAACCATATGTACATTTGTGCTGCTTAAGTCTTTCAGCCTAGAAAGACTAGTTCTAGAATTAGCTGCCAAGCAAGTTCATTTCCCCCTTGAAAAAAAGATACTTTAGTCAACAGCTCCATCACAGTGGCAGAGAGGCTCCCCCTCCCCATCTTCCTGCACACTGCAGTTTCTTTTGGCTACTGCAGTCATTCCCCTTTCCAAAGTAATGCTGAGTTATGAACCTTGTTCTCATTGCTAAGCTGTTGCGTATTTCATAACAGGAGTCTCAAGAAACTAAGCTGATATACTTAGATCCAAATACGAGGGGGTATTGTAAAGTAATAATTATAACCTGGAAGTTATTAAGGTATATTGATGAAATTTTGTCAGTGTCATCATTGGTCCCCAAGTGCATGATGTTGAGAAAATCATCTCATTTTGTCCCTTATTTTTGTTACAGGTTGTGCCAGAAGTGACTAAAGTGTAAGATGGAGGAGTCTCGTAGCTTGCTCATAAACTAACATACCAGCCAGAAACAACTACTCTTCTGGGTTTATTTTGGAACATAAATGCTCAGGCTTCTACTCAAGAGCTCTCTAAAAATCACAGTGATCTACCTTATATAACCCCACAAGACAGTTAATGCAATACACACAGGACTTTTTATGTGCCTCTAAAAATCTTGCACAAAATGAGATCTACTACACAAGGATAGGGAATGGCCAAGAATGCAATCTGTACTGCTGATGGGAAAACAAAGGCTGATCCTTACATCAATAACATAAACTGGCCTAGCACCCAGCACATAAATAAATGAATATAGATAGTAAATATGAATTCTGAAGCTTTAAAAACACTTTAAAACAACCCCATGAATAGAAATAGGAAGACATGCTGGAGACATACAATTATAGACTTGTTTTAATCAGATCACATCGCTGTTGTCTTTCCACAATTCAGTAGCTCTACATGATAGAGCTCTTTCATCTGTAAATAAAATTAGCTATTCCCCACCTCCTCCAACTGCAACTTAGCCATTGTTGATTTCCCACCGGCATCAAAGATTAAATAAGTGCAGATGACGGATTTAGAAGAGAAGATTCTTGTGATCAAAAGGATTAGTTATGAGAGGGTGTTTGATGGATGAGCAGCAGCAGGCAGAAGCATTCCTCTGCAGAACTATTTCTGGCTCTAGCCAACTGGATTAAGGAATTTACAATATGTAAAAATCAGGAACAAAGTGGCTTCTTTCCAGCACTTCTGTTAACAGGCAGGAGGGGAGAGTTGTGTGTATTAGATCCTATGATCCCTTACATATATGGCCTACCCTCAATATTCCACTATTGGCCTAAATCCAATTATTAATCCCATCTAGTGTAGACCAAATGAATCTACCACTAAATAGTAAGTCAAGATTTATATAAATCCTATTGATTCAACAGATCTACTCTAGTAGGACTAGCAATTAGATTTAGGCCAATGGTAGGAATCATGCAGTTTTCTTGTTGAACTGCAGCTTCTACCATTCCTCACCCTTAGGCAGAGACCTGAAGTTAAACTACAACTGGAAGACTGCATGTTTTCCAACCCTGTTTTCCAACCCCTTTAGCTTCTAGCCCAGGTCTTATGCAGCCTTTCACTGCTCCCTCTGCGGTCTTAGCAGTTGACAGGACCCTTTCTACTTTCCCCAACATCCCAGTTGGTCCCTCACTTCTATAATGGTACTTTGAGTGCTTCAGGTAATAGCAGTTAAAAAATGAACTCCATGGAGATGGATATAGATGAACATATGTACATGTGGATGGGGGAAATTGTGTATGCATTTATGTGTGTCTATGCACAAGTATGTGCAGTCTCTAGATGACACCAAATGTGGACCCTGTGGATAAAAAAGCTGGAGACCCTTGTTCTGGCCTCTTTGACATTGACCTGTATCCAAAAATGGTTGGGAGTGGGATCCCTAAGAAAGCTACCACCACCTAGAAAGGCCCCATTTAAGGTCACTGCATTACATACAACTGTATAATTTTACATGCTGCATATGTGACGCAGCTGACCAAGTCTACAAAAGCTTGTGCTACAACATCTATCACTTCGTTTCAAAGGTGCTACAAGATTTCTTTGCATACCAATACAAGTAATAAAAAAGAGATAACCAGTAAATTATAGAACATCTCTATTTCATTCAACTCGGAAACTTTTTTATTACTGTTTTAGTGGAACTGTGAGCCAAGTTTTTGCCATACTGAAGTTAATATTTGTTAGGGATTCCCAGGGCTTGATGAGATTGTCTCAGTGGCTAGATAAAGCTATCCCCCACATAAAGTCATTGGAAATGACTTTACCTACCATGAGCCAAACTACAACAACAATATTGTTTGGGAAATAGTATCATTTAGGTGGAGAGCCAGCATGGTTTGAGCATTGGATTATGACTCTGGAAATCAGGGCTTGATTCCCCACTCAGCCCTGGAAACCCACTGGCTGATCTTGAGCAAGTCACATACTCTCAGCCCCAGAAAACCCCATGAAAGATTTGTTTTAGGATTGTCATAAGCTGGAAATAGCTTGAAGACACACAACAACAGCAACAATAGGAACAACAACAATCATTTGGTGAGGGCCATAGCTCAATGGCAGAGAATGTTCTCTGAATGTCAAACAAACAAACAAACCCTTTCCTGTTCAATTTCTGGCATCTCCAGGTAGGAGATGCAGCTGTACTACAACTCCTATAATCCCTGTTATAAGGCAGGCAGACCTGGAGGGCAGCCAACTGGGAACAGCTGGCACAAATACTTACTAGATGGACCAGTGATTTGAACTGACATTCTTACATCCCATTCAATTTGTGTTTCTACAATTAATTTGCTTTTAGCTTTGAAATGGGAATAACAGATTTTTTTTTTATTCCTGGATATATGAAACATCCAAAGCTCATACCCTTTTTTGCTTTTCACATTTGCAATGGGACTGGATATATGTGTACTTCTCAGGATGGGTAAATAACAATGTGGAACTCAGTAGCCACACAAATAAAAACAGTGAAGTAAAACATCCCATCTTCTCCCTGTAGCTTACATTTGTAGCATAGATAATTTTTTAAAAAAATCAGGAAATGCTTACTGTTTGGAGAACTCTGTACCCAGCAGCAAAGCTAATTGCCTAAAACCACAAAGATTTAATTTTGATCATCATCCTATCCTGTCAGAAAATGCCTGGATGTTAGCTTGCAAGTATGATGCATTATATAATGTAAGGAAAGGATTCTTTGCCAAGCTGATTAAAATTTGAGAAGTAGAATTTTGTTCATTTTTTGCTTTGATGGAAGCTCATCATAACTAGCTGAATATTCTTAGGACTGAATAGAGTGCTTTTGTGTCCTACTTTAGGGACAGACATTCCCTGTTTGAACCTGTCCTGCATTTGGGGGTGAGCAGACTAAAAGAGTACATCTACACTGTAGAAATAATGCAGTTTAACACCACTTTAATTGCCATGGTCCATCCTGCAGAATCTTGGGATTTGTAATTTTGTGAGGGACCACCACTCTTTGGCAGAGAAGGCTAAAGACCTTGTAAAACAATAAATCCCAGTATTCCATGGGATGGAGCTACAGCACTTAGTGTGGAGTTAAACTGCATTATTTCTACAGTGTAGATGCACCCTAAGTCTACCAGAACTTCACTATCTACCAACTAGAGTCGGCATGCAAAATAGTGGCTCAAGAAATAAGAAAGAGAATTTCAGAAGATACTTCAGGACACATGCCTAGGACAGAAATGTGTCTGTAGTACTAGAACTGCTGTTCAGAGCTCACATGTCAGTCTGTTCACACAAAGCTATTTTTCCTTCTTATTCTCTTGATTTCAACACCCCATTTTAGAAGTCAAAAGCAGCTTTTAATGGTCACTCTTGTTACATGACAGGGAGTAGGAAACAACTGCTGGTTTCCTGCAAATCACCAGGATATCAAGCAGCAGATCCTGATCTACCTTTTTCATCTGCCCTCTTTGAAGGGCTGTCCAGTCCAAATCCAGTTTACTGATAAAGAACTATATTAAGAGACAAGGGAGCCCTGCAGTTGCCCATCAATGCTTGGCCAGCAGACTGAACTCACCCAGTCACTCTTCCTGCTATAGTGAGATACATTGTATTACTGTGACACTGGATCTTTCAGATCTCTCACACTGGGCCTCTCAGATCCCACCACACTGGGTCTTTCGGATCCCACAATACACAAATGTATTGTGACAACTGGGTTACACAGCATTCTTCTCCTGCCTTAACCTAAATACAGAACTATCTCTCTAACCCTTGGTCCTCCCATTGACTTAAATGTCTCTACTATTAAGTGTTTTTAATAGTCTTGGTAGCAGGTTCTGATGTTGTATATAAATCACGTCAGGCCACTTTTTTGTGAACAAGAAGCAAATAACTTTTATTTACAGTCAGAAATTATAATAGCATCTTTCTTGGTAGTTGGTTCTCAAGGATATCTATCTATCTATCTATCTATCTATCTATCTATCATCTATCTATCAATGCAGTTGTTACAAATAGTCTTTGTTCAAGTTCCCTTTCTGACTGTTTCTCACCTGAAGCTGCGTCTTAATTCTCTAAACACTAACTTCAATAAACTAGCCCTTTTCTTCACAACTAACATAACACACTCCTATAATATCACTGGACTTCCTTTGTCCTTTTCAAATCTTTACTCCCTTACATAGGAATCTGAATCCTATTAGAGCTAAACTCTTCACTGCACCTCTGGCAGTTCTAACTGCTCTCAGCAGCTCCTGACACGCTAAAGCTTCTTAACAGCTCCTCCTCCTTTTTTATATCTGTTCATCAGGCAGGCCCCCACCTTTTTGCCAGCCTGTCACTGATTGGCTGTTCTAAACATTTCAATCCTGTCAGTGCTTTTCCACAATTACTACGGCCTGAAACAGACAGGCAAAAAGCACCACCTTCAGGCCAATCTGGGGGTGTGGCATGCAGATGATGCATGTCCCCAGATCAACCAGAAGCTACGCCAAGGCCGGCTAATACAGCCCAAAGCTGACCACAAAAGGAGCAGGGAAAACCTCTCCTTGTCGGTGACCCATTTCAGACCATGACAGGGGCCAGCCTCAGGGCTGCAGCGTCTGATCACCATGGTACCACACCAATTGGGGGTTGATCAAGGCTGAAGTGGCCTCTGGCCGCTCCAAGCTGCTGATGTGTTTGACCCCTTAATCAACTGTAATACTGATTTCCAAATTAGCATTTACACATAAAAAATAGCATGTCAGTTCCACTGCTCTCAGATTTAGGATCATATTGAGAAAGATTCAATTTCTGATCGTTCATTAGGGATATAAATCTTCAACTATTTGGGTTTTGCATGTGAGGAGAAATAATTCCCACCCCCTTTTTCTTACCAATACTGGAGACTCATAGCATGTGTTTTCCAGAAAGAGATATTTTTCATGCAAAAAGCCCTAATTTTGTACAAAGCCCCACAGGTGCTTCAGGACACCTTTTTAATGCAAAAATTGTGGGTTTTGTGAAAAGCACATATTCCAGTTTCTAAAAGCATATTTAAGTTAAAGGAAATCCTTTCCATATCTTCTAGACCTGGGCAAGTTGCCTTCTTCTCAACTTTAGGGTTTGAGGATGATTCCAATGCCGCTTTTTTTTTTAATATCTCAATAACTACTCTAAAAGCATCAGATCCCATCTGATCTTGGAACTTAAGCAGAGTGAGCCCTGGTTAGTACTTGGATGGGAGACTGCCAAAGACTACCAGGTACTGTAGGCTATATTTCAGAGGAAAGAACTGGCAAAACCACCTCTGAGTATTCCTTGCCTAAGAAAACCCTATCAAATTCATGGGGTCTGCATAAATCAACAGGCAATTTGAAGGCACATACACACAGAATCTTCCAGCAGGGGTGGAGCCACTGCTAAACTAAGTTATGGGACTAGTTCTCTTTTAAGTCCTTAGTACATGATGACCCTGTGATAGTTTCACGTTTGTTGTTGTGTGCCTTCAAGTTTTTCTTACTTATGGAAATCCTAAGGCACACCTATCATGGTGTTTGCTTGGCAAGAGTTATTCAGAGGAGGTTTAACATTGCCTTCCTCTGAGACCTTAGGGTTGCCATGTCAGAAATTACTTGAAGACACACAGCCACAACAATAACAAAGATGGCAGTCCTTTGGTAAGACATCTCTATAGAGCTAAAATAAATGAGCACATTAGGAACTATCCATGGTCCTGATTTCCTCTCACAAGAACCCACTTAAACTTAAGCCAGCAGTCAATGGTTTACCTCAACCAGTCCTGATTCAATCTGATTTATTTAAACTAGATCTGTCCAGCATAGGCTACTGTTTCCTTCACAATCTCAACAATAATCAGGACAAAATATGCAAATGTTTGTGTTCTTTCATCATACTGTTGGCTAGTGCATTTTCTCTTTTTTGCTGATGTGTATTGTATGTGACCAGCCTAGATATTTTCATTTGTCCCATCATATGTAATAGCCTGGGATACAATATTGCTTTTCAGTATATTATTTGTAATATATAATTGTAATGTGAAAACTCTCTTGTTTTTAAGTTTGTTAAATTACTTAATATGCCTTTAGTTATTTTCTTTTTCTTTATTTTGTGCCACTCTGAGATTCCATGCTATAGGGCTAATTTTCTGAATATGTAAACTCCCACATTTGAAATATGTATAAAAGAAAGAATAAGTAGATATTTTTTAAAAATATATAGATACATCACAAGTCAAAGGTCCAGAGAGAGAGTTTAAATGTATGTGCAATTTATGTCTTTCACCATTAGAAGAGTAGGATCTACTCATACTCCATTATGCATTGCTTGAAAGAGGAAAAAAGACATATGGCACATAAATCTAAATATATATTATAGAGGGGGAGTAATATTTGTATATTTTTGTATTCCTGTAAGTACAATTATATTCTGATCAAGTTTTAGTTTATGGGTAATTATGTGTAACCAAAAGGATATTGTAGCATCTTTGAGAAAAAAAGGTACAATTGAAAGAACCTATCACAGGGTTTTCCTGGCAAGATTTGTTTAGAGGGAGTTTGTCTTTCCCTTCCTCTGAGGCTAAGAGAGTGTGACTTGTTCAAGGTCTCCCAGTGGGTTTCCATGTCTGAGTGGTCTCCAGAACCCTAGTCCAATGCTGAAAACACTATGCTACACTGACTCCTTGGAAAATATTAGTGTGCTTAAGATCCTAGTTTCATTGAAATATCTATCAGCCTCATAAGGTTTGTTTGTTGGGAGTTACCTGTTTCCTGGGAGAAATAAGTTACTTTCATCTGTTTCTTCTCATGGCAATCTGGCATTTTGTTTGTTTGTTTCAATGTACAGAACCCTAGGAAAAGGGAACAGGGCCTTTAAAGCTGCATCTTTGTAGAATCTGAACAACAGACTGAGAAGGCACATAGTTCATCTGGTCACTGCCTTTCCCTCTTAGGTGAAATGTGTTGCATTTCCATTTTAATTAAAGTGATTATTGTTAAATTTTCATCTATACATTTAAATTGCAATTTTTCATGCAAAAAAGTGTTCTTTTTTTGTTGCCTGTTTTGGTGACACATTGAATGGGCTGTCCCTTGTTCCTTCAAGAACAAGGAAAAGGAGAGGAAGAGACTAATCCTGGCCATCTGAACACAAACCTGGCCACCTTAGTAGCTGAACCTGAAAGGGTATTTTTAACTTTTGAGCTCCAAATAATTTTAGATGTTCTGTTTTAATTTATATTGTAAGTTACCTTGAGTCACATTTAAGAGAAAAGTGGGATATTAGTCCATCCATCCACCCATTCATCAATATCACAATTTTTTTTCTTTTTTAAAATTCTCTTGCTTTCAATGGGAGTGTACAGCATACTGAATACACATCTGCCTTTTTAAAAACAAGAGGACGTAAAAGCAAGACTGAAATTACCATGAAGCAATTTGTTTTCGGCACCAGTTTCCTATAGCAATCTGTCATCCTCCTTCGTCTCTCTATGTATACATTGTTTAAAATAACTAAGCACCAGTTGAGGGCTTGTAGGACAGTGCTATAATCATTTTTCATTTCAAATGCAAGCATTTCTAAACCTAACAGTGCTTAAAAAAGGGGGGGGAAGGGGGGGCATTCGCATTGGATCATGACCAGGTACTGCATATGTGCAACACTGCTCCTCACACATTTTATTTTTTAGGTTTTCTGCTAAAATATTTTGTCTGTACTCCTTTATTATTTATTGCATGTAGAATGCAAACAAGACAAATGGTGATGTTCAAAATGTGTACACAAAGAGGCTCTTCATAGTATTACCCATGCCATAGACTTTATTGAGCTTTTAAAGAGATATGATCCTATGAGCCTCATCAGCTCAACCCCATTTGTAGCTTGCAAAAAAGAGCTTCTATGAAGTAGTGCTTAATGACCATTTCTACATACACTTGGGTACTGCAGCATAGTATGGGTTCTCACTGATTAAAACTGGTAAGCTGGTTTTAAAACCTTGGGCATTCATTAAAACAAATGACTGGGCAGAATTCCCAAAGGCCTAACTCACTTCCGAATCATGTTGACCCACTTTACTGTGATTATTTTTCTAAGCACCATTTGCAACTGTTGATTAAATCTGATCTACCTAATAGAACACCTACAAATTCTAAATGGGAATGCTTGTTTCCCAAGGTCCCATGTCTGGAAAGGGGTGGGGTGGCTTAGTTAGGAAGCCAGAAAGTTCTTGTGACTCCAATTGCCAAAGGAGTAAATCTTGACCACCTCTTCCAAGGCCAGATTTCCATGAGAAGAAATAGAGTAGGGCTAGCTACCCATTTCTTCCTTCACAGGGAGACTATGCAGTAAAATGTAGATGGGAGATAGGGCAGAGAGAAAGGTAACAGAGACCACTGAGGATTATCTTATCCAGTACCTCAATGTTTTCTTCAGAAGCCTAAGCAAGTGAGTTGTTCTACTTTATTTCTAAACTTTGGTCAGGGTCTATTGATGGCTACCAATTTAGACAGTTGAAGAGGGAAGAGGTGAATTCATGTAGGATTAGACTATCAGTGGCTCCTTGTCATGATGGCTACGCGCTACTTCAGGATCAAAGAGAGCATGATAGGGGAATTATATACATAGCTAAAAAAGAGATGTGCCTCTAAAGTAATAATTCTTTAGATTGTACACCTTTGGCAGGTTTTTATTTCTATTTTATCCTTTGATTATATCTTTGTACAGCACTGTGTACATTGACAGCACTTTAGAAATAAATAAATAATAATAATAATAATAATAATAATAATTCCACATTTATTTTGAGACTATTGCTTTCCCTCCCATTTAATTATTTAATTTGGCACAGACCCTGGAAACTGAATAAAGAACAAACTTAGGGGTGGGTATAAGTCAGCCCACTGGTCCCCAGCTGGCAATATCAGATCTAAATAATAAAAAAATATTTAACTTGAGCATTGTCCGAATGTTGCCTCCTTCAGTTTGTGTTCATGAACTGTCCTTTCATCACATTTGACCCAGCCCCTCTGATTTCAGTGAAGAAGCTTTTATCACATGCTTTAGTTCCCCACTGAAAACCTAAGATTTAAAAGTGCCTATCTTTCATTGGATCAGTGCCCCTTCATTGTTAGAATGCTCTTATTGTACTTTTCCTTTTTAATACGGTGCTACATTAAACAATGCAGCAACTGTAGTTGTTTTGCCCAACTTCCTTTTTTATCTGAAGAGATTCACAGGGCCTTTGGGTTCTCAATGAAGATACATTAACCAAGTTATTGTCAAACTAGTAATTATGAGGAGTTTCAATAGATGGGGACTTCCACAGACACATCTTCCCAGGTGGCACTGCACAACTGAAAAAAAGAATCTCAGCTAGTCCTCAAGTGTTAATGAATTTGCTAGTTCCAGCTATTTCTACATGAGTTGTTCTCTGGTCAGATGCCTGAGAGGAAAAAAGAAGAGGAATTAAACTGATAGAGACAAGTCTTACTTCAGTTTTGCAACTGATGTAAATATGTTGGCTGAAGGAAAGCTATTGTAATTTAATTACAAACCATTTGAGGCTTGGGGAGTTCTAACAAACTGATATGTTGCTGACTATTAGCAGCATTAACATCTGTCAGTGATATTCTGAGGACTCTCCTTTGATCTGGAACCAGTCAAATTGACATTGAATGGTTTAACACAGGGGTTGGCAACCTACGGCCTGCGGGCCGGGTCCGCCCCCCCGAGGCCTTTGGACCGGCCCCCGCCGACCCCCGCCATTTTGTTTTTCAAAATGGCGGCCGTGACTCGTTTGTGCATGCGTAGTACTCCTGCGTATGCGTGAACAAGCCGCGGCCGCCATTCTGGAAAAAAATGGTAGCCACAATTCGTTTGCGCATGCGCTGAGTACTGTGCATGCGGAAACGAGTCACAGCCGCCATTTTGTTTTCCAAAATGGCAGCCACGACTCACTTGCGCATGTGCAGTACTCCGGAAGTACTGTGCATGCACGAGCAAGCGTGCGCGCCGCCATTCTCTCCACCACTACCATCGGCCCGCGGAAGACCGGGGATCCCCAGACCGGCCCCAGGTAAGGGGAACTTGCCGACCCCTGGTTTAACACTTGGTGGATTCAACACTGAAATTTTCTGGCTGACAAATCATCTATTGACTTTAATGTTAGATACTTGCTTTGTCTCTTGCTGGTGGGGGAAAAATGATTTCCCTCCACCCTTCCTTATTTGTATTCTAGTAGACACTACAATCTATTATCCCTGAATTTGGGACATCAACCCACCTCAAGGGTCAAGCCCACCTCTTCCTGCCTCTTTCTAAGAACTTTATCACTAAGAACAGAAGGAACTGAAATTCACAGGCAAGACTCAATGCCCTATTCCAGGGGTAGGCAACCTTTCCCCTTTAAGGGCCAAGGGACTTCAGCTCCCAGAATCCCAGGAGCTATTGGCCAACATGGGACTATTGGCCAACATGGCTGAGGCTTCTGGGAGCTGAAGTCCCTCGGCCCTTAAAGGGGAAAGGTTGCCTACCCCTGCCCTATTCTCTGGCAAAACTTCTGAAGAACAGTGTTGAAGATGAGACATTCAGCATAGGCATACCCCAGTTAACAAAGGACTTTATCACACCAGGCTCGTCAGGCACCACAGTCGCATTAGTCTAAGAAACACAAACATACTGGGGTGGAGATAGTCATGATGATACAGTTCTTCCAAATCACCATGGTGCTGCTTCTGTCACAGCCTCTGTCTTCCTCACAATGGCCTCCATAGCCCTGCCTCCCTGCACTTTGCCCTTCCCAGCATGTCTTTTAGTCTGTATTTATTTTATTTTTAGCGCAAGTATGCAATCATGGCAATCTATTAAAAATAGATAAATAAAAGAAATTGAAAAAAAGAAAAAGAGTCTGCTTGGGAATAGTGAGCGGGTGGAGAGAGAGAGAAGAGCATAATCATACCCACTAGCACCATGTGACTGCCTGCATATCAGAACTGGTTTGGGAGTCGCTTATCACATGTGCATCAACAGTGGAAAAGCCGTATGATTGGGAGGCATTAATAAGTTTTGCCCATCAAAGAGAAGTAGTGCTCCAGACCAGCTATGGACAAACACAGCACTGTGTGATAAGGTACAGCCACAGATGCTAATATCCTGCTCTGATTTCAAGCCTTATGTGATAAAGTCCAAAGCCTCTGACAAGTTCCTTTTTGCAAAGTCTTTTTATACCCATCCAGCTCCTCCTTGTTTTCTGTTTAGTTGACATCTTTATTTTTATTTATTTTTTTCAACATTGGCATTGGGAGGATGATGAAGGAAGGCTGGAGAAACACATGCTTCTGGTGCCAGTTTGCAGCAACATGTCTGCAATAAACAATGCAATAAAGCTTGAACTGGGAAAGAACTGGATTCTACTCTCAATTTTACTGTAGCTCTGTGTGCTTGATTACAACAAACAAGGTAAGCAGCAGGTGCCTCCACAATGTCGTACTGAGCATGCATGAACACAAAAACAGAGAAAAGGGGGGAAAGCAGAAGCCTGCTTCACCAACTATCCCTAGCACGATAAAGCATATATCTGTAAATTTGGTCACCAAAATGGAGATCATAACAAAAGTGGTAAAAGAAAAAGGTATCCCTGAATTTTGGAAAAAGGTTTCAAGTCTCTAAAAGAATCAAAATGTTTTTGCTTACTTATTCAAGGCTTACCAGGCCCGGTTGTTTCATTTCACATTGGATATTGTTAGTTTTGAACAGAAAGTTAGCTGAAACATGCTTAACTGTTCCTTTTATGGTCTAGAAACCTATTGCTCTTATTTCCATATTATTTCTACCACTAGTACTAAATTTTCTGTTAAAGAAGTAAAGCTTAGGAATATCGCTACTTTGTTAACTGAGCTATATCTGTACTAGCACTGCATGATATTTTATAATAACTATGAACATGTGAAGAATCAACCAGTGGCAGAATTTACAGATCTCATCACACAAAGGTTTTCTTCATATGATTTTGAAGGATTAAGACATGGTTGGACCTTGAAAGAGTAAGCAAGAAACTATCCAAGCACAGAACCTCTTTACCATGTAGCCTTCAATCAGTAGGGAAAGCTCATACTTATGGAGAAATGTTTATAAGTAGCCATGAGGTCAAAGGAAAATTATGACAGACACCATTCTGCTCAACCATACTGAAATCTGTGATCATCAGTTCTTAAAAATTCCAGGACAAAAGCAGGAACGAGTTAATCATTTATAAGACATTCCAAAACAGCCCTGTACATTGTGTTGATAACAATATTAGTTGGAGCTTAAAGGAAACAAGTTTTAACATGTATAGTTTGGAATTGTTGCTTGGTCATTATTATTTAGTTTGCATTGCTGTCATAGCCTTTTGAGTGGTTAATTGCTGCCCCTGTGTAATTCTGAAAGAAGGCTATATAGGCTTTCTAGGAAGGCCTGTTTTCTGGTCAGACTGGCATCTTGCAATCTCTTTAATGGCATGTACTTTTAAAGAAAGAGTTGTTTCAGTCCACTAAGCTCACTGAGCCTTAAAAGAAAATTCTCCCTATAATATGAACAGCCTGCTATGGAAGACCTGAAAGCCCTACATGTTGTTGCTGGCTGTGATGGCAAAGAGAGATTTTTTCACTTTCTCACCTGTATGGCACAGACATGACCACTATACCTATCCAAGGTATGCAACACCATTATATCTGAACCAGTTTATAAAGATTTTTTCCCCCACCATAGACAAGAAGGCAAGAGTAGTTAGAAGGGATTGATTGATTGATTGATTGATTCTTAAGATGTTTCTATATTGCCTCCCAGATCACAAAAGCTCCTGAGGTGATGAACAAATAAAACAAATTAGAACAGTGCAAAAATAAAGCATTTCAAAACACATTAAAATACTCATTAAAACATTTTATTTACTGGGTGAAAAATCTAAGTGGTAGTGTACCAATTGACAACAAAGACAGAAACAACTATATGCTGTTAATGGATGCTGGTAGAGTTAACCAAGCAAGAGTATAGGGCATACTTCAGGGGCTTGTTAAAGCCATATGATCTTCTGCTTCTAAATACGGTAATAATATGCTCATAGCATTTTTTTAACTTATAAGTCACTTTGGGTCCCATATTGAGCTCAAGGTGGAATATAAATAAATAAATAAATAAAATATAGATTTTTATTTTCTGTATATTTAATGGTTCAGAAATGAAGTTAAGCATTCATGTAATGCAAAGTATGGTATATATGCTTTATGTATATATTTGAAAGGAGCAACTAACAATTATGCTGATTCTGAGACACCAGCAAGGGAGGGAGGGGGCAGCAAATACCAGCTGAATCCTCCAGCCTCACTAGTGTCTGTGGCTTCTTGAACAGTGCTGACATGCAATGTAGCAGAAGTAAGAACTGTCCGGTATAGTGCTGATTCCTGCAGGATAGCTAGAGGAGGTAGGATGTGGATTTGCTCAGACCGACAACATGCATTTAGCGAAGGCTAGAGTTTTGCCTAGTGTAAAGAGCCTAAAGCCAAGTCCATGGATAAATGTGGTCTGACATCCCATTTAAAGCATGGCTCTGTTCCAGCTGGAGGTTTCCGCTGAGTAAACCCTAACACAGAGCTCCCTCTGTTAAGACAGAGATCTGAGGAATATTTAGGCTTGTAGGGGTTCCCAGCTACAATTACTTTCTCCATTAACTATTTATATAAACTGAAATATTTTCCACAACCTTTGGAAACACCAACTTTTTATAGATATGCAGCTGAGAAAAGTCTTGCCACCTGGCAGCAATGGTATCTAAAATTATGATGCAGAAGTCCCCCATCTCCACACTTCTGCCTGTAACATGTTGGACATTAGAGATGATAAAGAGCCAAAGGGACCAGGTCAAAGAGGACATACAATTTCAGGTGCTTGCTAGGATCCCATAAGATGCAGATCCGATAAGATGCTTATGCAGAGCTTGGAAAAGTTAGTTGTTTTGACTATACCTCCCAGAACTCTCTAAGCAATATAGATGGTGCCCATGCTGGCTAGAGGACTCTGGGAGAAGAAGCTGAACATAAGCATGTGCCATGCGTATAAAAACTTATTTTCTCTTTTTCTTTATGGTTTATGAGGCCATAAAAACAACTGATAAAAAGATTATAGAACTTATTTATATACTTCATTCAGTGTTATTCTGCAGCTTTTTGCATGAGGTAACCAACATGGCCAACTGTAATAATACTATACACATAAATATAAAAGGAAATGTATAAAACAAAACTCCACCAAAATTAAATTTAACAGTACAGTATATAGAATGACAGTTAAAAACAACAACAACAAAGCAGTGGCATAGCTAGTATATTTGACACATGGTGCGGATAATTGTTAATACCCCCTACTCTTCAACAGCCTTTTCTGGGTCTGGCGGACCTGTTGGGTGGGTGGGTAAGGGAGGACACTCTTAACCACCCGAACAGCAGAGCCATCAGACCGAGAAGGCAGCCCAACTCCACCAGCAGTCACTAGTTGAGGTGGGTAACTCCTGCCACCCTGCAGCCTTTTTCGAGTCTGGCAGAACTGCTGGACAAGTGGGAGAATGAGGAGACTCACCTTGCCACTTAGCCAGCAGAGCCGCCAGACCCAAAAGGCTGCCTCTTTCCACTGAGATGTCACCTGGTGTGGTCTGCATCCTCCTGCACCCTGTTATTGGCATCCTGGTTACAGGCTTGACAGAAATGTACAGAAGTCCCTAGAGCAAACCACTCGCCAAAATATTTTTCATTCTTAAGTCAAGAAAGAACACCAGATGATACCAATGTGAATATCAACTGTCTAGGTCAGGGGTAGGCAACCTTTCCCCTTTAAGGGCCGAGGGACTTCAGCTCCCAGAATCCCAGGAGCTATTGGCCAACATGGGACTATTGGCCAACATGGCTGAGGCTTCTGGGAGCTGAAGTCCCTCGGCCCTTAAAGGGGAAAGGTTGCCTACCCCTGGTCTAGGTGAAGGCAAGTTATTGCACCCTTTGAATGGTAGATAACTTCATGTTCCCCAAGCCTTGTACAAACACAGGGGTTCTCAGGGGGTGCAAGATGGAATTTAATGGGGAATTTCACAAGAGATGGCCTCGAATGGTGAGTCACAAGTCATCACTCATTTTTTTAAATAAATTAAATTTTAATTGCTTGATTTAGATTGACATTTAATACACAGAGTTAAAAGCTTATTTTTAAAAGTCCAATTTGTTCACCCACAGTGTTGTATGTGGTTCAAGTTGTGGTTCAAAAATTAGAAATTAGACTTCTTCCTTCTCAAATGTGATATTACTTTTGTAGGGGGTGTGAACATTAATCAAACATTTCCTAAGGGTATGGGGCAAAGGAAAGATTGGGAACCATCGTACTAACAGCTGTTTGTGTCTGGAAGAGGACTATTCCTTTATGGCAAATGTAGGTCTGGCAAGACAATCCCATTACAATGGGCAGCAAGCGGGGACTGGGGGGGGGGGGGGAATAAAAGTTTCTATATTACTTTCCTACCAGAACTGCCAACTGTCTCTGACTCTGACTTTCCATTGTTAGTAAAGTTAGTATGAAAGAGTTAATGCAGTAGTTCTCGTACTTTTTGCCCTTGCGACCCCCTTTACATCTCCATCCAAACGTTGCAGGTTCCCTTCACTTGATGTAGTACAGTAGGCCCTTGTTATCCACTGAGGTTTGGTTCCAGAATCCACTGTGGATACCAAAATACGTGGATGCTCTAGTCCCATTAAATATAATGGCACAGAAAAATGGTATCCCTTATACAAAATGGAAAAATCAAGATTTGCTTTTTGGAATTCCTATATTTGTAAAGTATGTTCAAGCTGTGGATGCTTGAATCCTGGATAAAAAAAATCTGTGGATAAGGAGGGCTGGCTGTATATGAATAAAAATATTGTTTAGTGTGCATATTTTTGTTTGCATATTCATATGTATTCATATTTTAACATAAGAAAATAGCTCTCCCCCTCCCTTAGGCAAAGGTTCCAAGTGTTCTCCTTGCCTTTCTTTTCCCACCCAGAACAGAAAAGGTTTGGGAGGAGGTGGAGGGTATCAGAGTCCCCAAGTCTCATGCCCCCCTTGAGCAACTCTGGCACCGGCCTGGGGTCCTGCCTCACAGTTTGAGAACCACTGGATTAATGCATTTAGACCAGAAGCAGATAGACCAAAAGGACCACACTGGGACCACACCTGTGTCAGCTGCAGCAACTGCACATGCCAGGTCCCAATCCAGACCACCACCACAGTCCTGACCCAGGCCACTGGAAGGAGCAGATTCTACCCGCTCTTTCTTGGCCCATTTCTTTCCAGATGGCACTGTGTCAGCATGGCTTCCAGCCACTTTCAGAGCGTACGTCAATTAAATGCTTATGGCCTGTCTGCTTTGGGCCTCAGTTAGTCATTAATCAGGTGTTTGTGTTTCCCCCCCAAAAAACAACAACTCCAAACCCAAATTTAATTATATTCACATTAAAAATGTGGAAAATTATTATTACATTTCTCATTAATTACCCTATAAAGTTAAAAGTCTGTACTTGAAACCTTACCAGAGTGAAACAGAATAATCACCATTGGTGATTTTACTCATCCCATCCAGCCCATCTCTGTTTTGAACTTGGGAGACAAGGAAAGAACTGTATGGGTTTTTGAAAGTCCCATTTCTCACCCAGCCCCCACTAAGACCCCTTCTCTTTTTCTTTTCTTATGATGATCTAATAATAAGATCTAAAACCCTTATGATCTAATCTCCTTAATCTTCCTCTTTCTTTAATATGCTGACTTCCATATGATCCCAGCAAACGTCTCAGTGATAAAATATTCAAAATGCAGCTTCCTGGGACTAATGAGGAATCTCTATGCAGTGCCTACTGTAAGAAAACAGGAGGAACACCTGGAAGCAAAGAAAGCTATTGCCTTCCAAAATGCTCTTAATATTTGTTCTTCTGAAATAATTTAACATTGAAATTAAATAAATGGTCCAACTCTAATCATGACCAAAAATAAACAAAGATTCCTCTAGCCATCTGCATTTATTAATCCACAAGATGGGAAATGTAAAACCCCCTGGCTCTTTCGCATAGTCTCTCATTTAATTAATTAATAACTCAGTCTGAATTAAATTAATGCTGAAACTCCAACTCAAGACACTCAATTAAGTTGAAAGTAATTTAATTAAGCTATCCCTTTTTGTTAGAAAATTTCTAACTGAATTCCTAACTAAACTTATTTTAATTAGTTCTTACAACTGGTTGCAGTCACAACATCCTATACACACCCATATCCTCTTGCTATTGTGCTAGCAACATCGAGATGCCACAGATTTCTCAATTACCTCATCTGGGGGGGGTGTGTGTGTGTCACATTTGCTCTGTAGCGATGAGTTCCTAATTCATACTTCACAGCAGTTGCTCCTGTGCAATTAGCCCATAATACTGCAGCAAGATCAACAGGATTGAGCTAGTATACATGCTAAATCAACAGGATTTGTACATATGCAACTAAAAGGATGACTGTGTCTTTTTATTCTAAGCTGCAAACACTGATAAAGCAAAGTATCTGTATTCAGACAGGATTAGCTCCACTAAAGGGAAAATTCAAGGCTGACTACTTGGTTGTGGCTGGGGTGTTAACTTCTGAAAGGCACATATATTAGGATGAACTTTTTTCTCCCCAATATCTGAATAAGGAATTATAGAATGGACTGGTCTGAGAATGATTTCCTTCTTACAGCCAGACCTCATACTATTTGTTAGTGCTAGACAATGTTAGCCTGCTGTCACATCATACTGTCACAAAACCTTGCTTCAAATGTCACATTAGCAAAGTCAGACAAGAACTGCTTTGTATTAGAACATTTTTTATGCTGACCTTTTGAACAGCCCATATGACAGGAAAGGCTACGCTCCCCTGCTTTGCAGAGGGAGTCCATATTTTTACAATGAAAAGCAGCACAAGTCTTAATTCTGAAGGGCTACTAAAATGCTACATAAAATCTACATAAATTCACATACACACTGGAAACAAAAATTAAGCAAGTTAGGCTAAAAGCCTACATATATTTATCTGAGAGCAAACCCATGGAGATCAATAGTGTTTATTTCTGAGAAGAGATACATGTGGCTGAAGTTAATGGTTTTAGAACTGAGATATGGAGTTTCAAGGCAGATTGTAAGAAGAAGAGACCTCTCTCCATTCCATCCAGTGTCATCTGGGGGAGAGGACACTAAGCCCAGCACCATCGGGCCTGGAATAAGAAGAAGAGCCCTCCCTCCATTACCATCTGATGTCATCTGGGGGAGAGACACTAGGCCAAGCACCACCCAGCCTAGAATAGGAAAGAGGGATGAGATTCGAATGTATCTGCTTTAATGTTTGTTTTGATGTTTTGAAATGCTGTACGCCGCCCCGATTGCCTAGCAGAGGGGCGGGATATAAATAATAATAATAATAATAATAATTATTATTATTATTATTATTATTATTATTGTCCTAATTCAAAACTACACTTTTGATTTATATTTTAAATTTTGTAAGCCATCTTCTACACCAGGGGTAGGCAACCTTTTTGAGCCGGGGGCCGGGTTGCTGTCCTTCAGACAATTGGGGGGCCGAAGCACCAAAAATAAATAAATAAATAAATAAATAAATAATTTTTTTTAAAAAAAATAAAAAATATATGCATGCACACTCTCTCAGCCCCAGAAAAGCCATGGCAAAACCCCTGTGGAGATTTTGGCAAGAAAACCCCAAGAACAAGTAATAACAATAATCAATATCATCATGGTGGGCGGCGGCGGGGGGCGGCGGCAGCGGCGGCGGCAGGACTGGCCTGGGGCCGGTCCAAAGGCCTCGGGGGGGCGCATCCGGCCCCCCGGGCCTTAGGTTGCCTACCCCTGTTCTACACAATAAAGAGTTTCAGTGAGAAGCATAAGGGTCAGAAAAACCAAATCTCCCTCAATACACTGCGTTAGCAACAATGGGTTCAAACATTCCACCTTCTACTTCATAGGTCAAGCAATCTGCTCACTTGTACTGTCTGCTAAGTGCACTTGTACAAGTTCCTACAGCCAATTCCTTGAGTGGGGCATTCTGTGCTGGCAGAAATCCCAACTCGCAGACGTTGGCAATATGATTTCTATGACTAATTTGTGCTACAGAGACCATTATTTCCACCACAAATAAGACAGCAGGCAGAAGATTAAGGAGATTAGATCATAAGGGAAGGGCAGGGGCAGCTGCACGGTGTCCGCCTCAACCTCTTCCCAAGGATGTCATCAGGGCATGCGCCATTACACATGGCGAGCGCCCTGATGACGTCCTCCCGATGCAGCATCTTCATGTGCTGCGTTGGAAGAGACGCAGACAAGCCATGCGTCGGCTCTTCCGGCGCCTTTTCCACAGCTTGGGAAAGGAGCGCTATTTTGGAGCTCCTTTCCCAGTCGCTAAAAGGATGGATTGGGGCCGAGGCATGGGGCAGCCTCGGCCCCAATCCTCCGCTTCCCAGGGCAGCCTATGGCCGCCCATCTGCATCCACCCAAATCTCATTCTGCTAAAAACAAATTGTCTGGAAATCCACTGAACAATTCATCATTTTTATCTTTGCATTTGTATTAGCATATTATTCACTTATACCTATTTTATCAAAATAACTTGATTGGACTTGTTATATATGTTAATGCATGAACACACTATCTGTGATAATGCATGAACACTTTCAATCTTTAGTGTTGTTCAATGTTCAGCATTGTTATGAACTGAGAAGCACTGGTATTTTCTATAACATATGTACCTTGACTCTTTTTGTATTTGTCTTTTGCATTACTTAATGTCCTTTTGGTGCTCATTTATTTGGAAGGAAACCAGAGATTCTGCAATGCAAGATAAGTAATGCTGAGAAAATGTCCTTAAAGACACTTTGTCCCATAGTTGGCCTCTACTGCTTTCCTCCAGTAGACACTAGGCATTGGTGGGGTGTATTTATTTATTACATTTGTTACATTTATATAGGGGTAGGCAATCTTTTTGAGCTGGGGGCCAGATTGCTGGGGGCCAAAGCACCAAAAATAAATAAATAAATAAATAAATAAATAAATAATTTTTTAAAAAAAAATTTAAAAATTTAAAAAATATATACATGCACACTCTCTCAGCCCCAGAAAAGCCATGGCAAAACCCCTGTGGAGATTTTGCCAAGAAAACTCCAAGAACAAGTAATAACAACAATAGTCAATATCATCATGGCGGGGGGAGGCGGCGGCGGCAGGACTGGCCTGGGGCTGGTCCAAAGGCCTCGGGGGGGGGGCGCATCCGGCCCCCGGGCCTTAGGTTGCCCACCCCTCCTTTATATGCTACTTTTCCTCCAGAGGGCTCATATACAGTTCAACTCCTCCCCATTTTATCCTCACATTAAATGTGAGGTAAGACTGAGAGAGAAGGTACATCTATATAGCCGCTTAATCCGGTGACAGTCTGGAGCATTATGTCCAGGATGGGCTCCAGACCAACCACAATGGCAACCACACTCATTGGGCTGAATCTGGTGCAATGCCATGTCACTGTACACATGGGCCAGCCAGGTCTACCATATCAGTCCCACTGGCCCATTCCCCTCGGTGCCACTGCCAGCTTGCTGGACAAACAGCTCCCCATGAGAGCCTGGCCAGCACCGTTGCTTCTGTTGAGGTCAGAACAGGATGCTTCACCAGGATCAACAAGGAGGGATGCTCTACCCCTCCTCACATCGCAGAGGCACCCCATTCTGATCTCAGTAGAAGCAATGGTGATGGCCAGGCTCTCGCACAGAGAGGCTAGGCCAGCAAGACAGCAATAACAGCAGTGGCTCTGAAGAGGATCCATCCCTTTCCTACACTGCTCAGCACAGGAATAAGGGAAATGGTGCCACATTTGCTATCTGGACAACTTGACTGGGTTGAATCAGACCTGATCCAGCTGTCCTAGAGAACCAGAGAAGCTCCAGAGTAAGCCATGGGTTCTTTTAAACTGGATTAATATTTTTAAAATATTAAAATATTAATATTAACGTTTTAATAGCTTAAAATAGTGGTTTTGCTGTGCATACCACCCTACCTCTTCTAGACACTGGGGGCTGCTGTATATCCTTAGTGTAGACAACCCCAGAAAGACTGGCTGAAGTCAACTGGCTTTTATGCCTCTGTGGAGGCTAAAGGTACTGTTCCAATCTAATCCAGTGCTTCCCAGTGTTTTAGGCCTCCAGGTGTTTTGGACTTCAGATCCCAGAAGCCCCAGCCAGCCAGCCAGGATTTCTGAGAGCTTACACCCAAAACATCTGGAAAATCAAAGCTTGGGAAGCACTGCTGTAACCAGTTGAGTTCTTGGGCACTATACAATTCCATACAGAGTGAAATAGAAATTTTGTAGACCCAGGCAGTGCACTCATGTGAAGATTGTTTTTTTCTTAGAATAAAGCATCAGAATCTGATGCTACAAACAGGTTGTTTAATGACAGAATGAGGGAGGAGGGTATATGAAGCCAGTGTAACATAGAAATTTTCACAATTGGAAAGCCACTGACCAAAAATGAAAGATGAAATGGTTAAGCATGCTTAAGCCCCAATAGAATCAATGAACAATACTGAAATGATGACATAACTCTCATACTTCTCCCAGAATTTTGGAAGGGATGAATTAAAGTGAGCATTGATACATTATCCACAATCAGGCACAAATGTATATATACCCGTATTTTCCGGTGTATAAAACGACTGGGCGTATAAGATGACCCCCCACTTTTCCAGTTAAAATATAGAGTTTGGGAAGAGTATGACTTCCAAAACTGTTGTTGTTGTTGCTGTGCACCTTCAAGTCATTTCCAACTGAAGATGACACTAAGGCAAACCTATCATGAACCTCCTTATACCCGGCGTACAAGACGACCCCCCCACTTTAACCCCAGATTTTGCAGGTTAAAAAGTAGTCTTATATGCCAGAAAATAAGGTACTTAATTCAGTTTAATCCAACTGGTTTAAACACTTCTATTCTGCAATTACTGTGCAGAATAAATGAAAGATGAAAAGAGAAAATGGCTAATAAGAGTGAGATGGATCATGTCTGCACAAATCACATGAAATCAAACCAAGTTTTTCCAAATTGCCTCTATATAACAACTCATACTCTTCTCTTAACCTCCAAAATACTCCTACGAGCTATTCAAGAAAGTGAAGGAAACATAGCAATTACGATTGTTTCATTCATGCATATTTTGCATCAAGAATGGCTTGCATGTCTGAACTTGCTATTACAGACTGAATGCCACAAACTAAATGTCTATGGGGGGATGCATACGGGCAGCCATGGGCCGCCCTGGGAAGCAGAGGATTGGGGCTGAGGCTGCCCCACGCCTTGGCCCCAATCCACCCTTCTGGCGACTGCAAAAGGAGCGCCAAAATAGCGCTCCTTTCTCAAACCGCAGAAAGGGCACTGGAAGAGCCAACGCGCAGCTCTTCCGCATCTCTTCCGACACAGTGCATGAAGACGCTGCATCGGGAGGAAGTATTCAGGGCGTGCCCCGTGCGTAATGGCACACACCCTGATGACGTCCTTGAGGAGGGGTTGAGGCGGCAGGCGTGTGGCTGCCCCTCTCCTTCCCTGCCTCTTCAGACGGCGCTTTGTGCCATCTGCAGAGGCCCTAAGTTACCTCCATCACAATGCTTTGAGAGAGAAATGGTTCACAGGTTAGCTTGGCAATCATTTCTAGAGAAGGCAATAAATGTCCTTATATGTGCAAATCATAAACAAATCATAAATAGAAAAACAAATCACCAGGAACAGATGATATTCCAATTGAACTACTGCAATCCACACTGACAGAATCAACACTAGTGCTAACTAACACATGTCAGCAGATATGGAAAACAAAACTATGCCCAATAGATTGGAAGTGATCAATATGCATCTGTGATCAATATGCATCCCCAGCCACAGAGGGAAACACAAGAGACTGCAGCAACCATAGGACAATAGCACTGATATCCCATGGAAGCAAAATCATGCTCAAAATTCTGCAACATAGACTCCAACCATACATGGAGAGAGAAATGCCAGAGGTCCAAGCGAGGTTCAGGAAAGGAAGAGGCACGAGGGGCCACATTGCAAACATATGATGGCTAATGGAACACACCAAGGAATTCCAAAAGAAAATCAGCATGTGCTTTATAGACTATAGCAAAGCCATTGACAGCATAAATCATGAAAGTCTATGGAATGCCCTTAAAGACATGGAGTGCGAACACATCTGATAGTTCTGATGAGGAATCTGTACTTAGTACAAGAGGCTACTGTCAAAACAGAACACGGAGAAACAGAATGGTTCCCAATTGGTAAAGGGATCAGACAAGGCCGTATCCTTTCACCCTATCTGTTCAACTTGTATGCAGAACATATTATAATAAAAAAGGCTGGAACACAAAAGAAGGAGGAGTGAAAAAAGGAGGAAGCAATATCAACAATCTAAGATATGCAGATGACACCATAATACTAGCAGAAAACTTCACAGACTTGGAACACCTACTAAGGAAGCTCAAAGAAGAAAAGTGCAAAGGCAGGATTAATGTTGAACATAAAGAAAACAAAAATAATGACCACTGAGGACTTTCACAAGTTCAACCTAGACAATGAAGAAATAGAAATAGTAAAACAATTTCCATACCTGGGATCAAACACTGATAGAAATGGGGACTGCAGTCAGAAAATCAGAAGAAGATTAAGAATGGGGAGGGTGGCTATGAAAGAACTAGAAAAGATTCTAAAATGCAAAGATACACAACTCAGCACAAAAGTTAGAATCATACAAGCCATTGTATTCTCTATTACCATGTATGGATGTGAGAGCTGGACAGTTAAGAAAAATGATAGGAAGAAAAATCAATTCATTTGAGATGTGGTGCTGGGGAAAAGTGCTGAGGATCCCATAGACAGCCAAAAGGACAAACAAATGGGTCCTAGAGCAGATCAAGCCAGAAATCTCCCTGGAAGCCAAGATGACCAAATTGAGGCTGTCGTACTTTGGACACATCATGAGAAAAGGGGACTCATTGGAAAAGACAATAATGCTGGGAAAGATGGAGGGAAGAAGGAAGAGAGGAAGGCCTCAAGCCAGATGGATGGACTCTATTAAGGAGGTCATGGGTATGGGGTTGCAGGAATTAAGCAGAGCAGTGGAAGACAGAGGGTCTTGGAGATGTCTCGTCCATAGGGTTGCCATGAGTTGAGATCAACTCAAGGGCAGTTAACAATAAATGTGCAAAGGAACACTAATTATTCTTCATGCTCTAATATAGTGTTCAGATTTCTCAAGGCACAAACTTCTCTACAAAATCTTTTAGGTTTTAACTAGCACTAATTAAAGCCCATTCACAATATAGCGATATATCCTATCAATTTGACTGGAGGCCCAGAAAAAACTGGCTTTAAAAAAAAAAAATGAAAGAAGCCGTTAATAGTATAACATGAAGGAGGAATGAATGTTTTGGGTTGATATTTTAACACAGTGGATAGAACTAGCAAAAAATCTCACTGACCCACACAAAAGTGGCTTTAGAAAATTTTATCGTGAAAGCAAGGGCTAAACTCCAGTCTGCTGCAGCTTCATGTAATGTAACTATAACGACAGTTTCTTCATAGCATTTGAAACAGACAATCTACAATAAAGATGTAGCAGGCAGGAATGAAATTTACCTTTGACTGTCACCTGACCCTTATACTTTCCCCCTCCCCCTTCATACTCATGTTTGTTTTTCTGCAAAGAAAGATCTTCAAATTTCATTATAAGGAATAACTTACCATTGATTATAACCAGTGCATTTGCAGAGGAAATGGCAAACAAGACTTTACAGCATACAATGGTGTAACAGAAGACTCATGAAACAAGTAGAATCAAATGGTTTCTCGATGTAACAATTTATGCCCTTTTTCCTGACCTACAAAATACCTTTAGGGACTACTCAAGAAAATGAAAGTTGCTTCCTGTCCCATGAGGCCACTTCCTTGTGTGGGATTTTTTTTTTTAAAATAAAAGGCTAGGATGGGAAGTAAAAAGGTGAGCAAGCTCCCTTTTTAATACCTAAAAATATGGTGAGATGCCCAATAGCAGCCACTTAGAGACTTGGGGAGAGCTCTACTGGACATCTGTGGGTAAATACAACCCACAGTTTGGGTGTGAAAGGGTGTTAATGGTGTGAGCCATTCCTTCCAAGTCCTAGGGTACTAATGTGACTCCCTGCACATTTGCCCACCCCTGCCTTAGAGGTTCTTTTGATTGGTTATGGGTATAACTTTTTATAGAAGAGTTATTTCTGTTATTTATTTATTTATCTCTCTGTGTTGTAAATTTCACTGAACACCTGTTGGAGAACACATCAGTTTAAAAAAAACAACAAATCAATAAATCCATTTTTAAAATAATTGATTGTGAGTAACCTCACACTTCCTTCACTATCTCAATAAAGGGGACTAATACTGAAGTTTCACCAATCAATAATTTAATTATAATTTGAAAGAGATTCTGAAGGCTGTATTCCTACATTATTTTACTTGGGATTAAGCCTCATTGAGCATGGTAGAATTTACACCTGCATAGATTATGTGTAGGATTTGCTTTAAAATCAACTTCTAACTTTAGTGAGTTGAGAGTCTGTAGTGAAGTCTGGCTTCTGTCACTAGGAAAATTACTGTCACTAGGAAAATTAGAGACTTTGTTAGCATCATGGCTAAAAGCTGTTCAATGGCACAGAAAGGTTTAGGTGGTATTTAGTAAATTCTCCTAGACAGTTAAAGTTTAAGGCTGGTAACAGATTGAAGATTGGTAGTGGACTGGGAGTAGTTTCCTGTGAGCAATCTGATTATAAACTCTCATAGTATTAGGAAGGAAGCTTTCCTTTGCGTTTCAATTTCCTTTGTTTGTTTCTCCTTGATACACCTCATAGAATCATAGAATCATAGAGTTGGAAGAGACTACAAGGGCCATCCAGTCCAACCCCTTGCCATGCAAGAACTCAAAATCAAACCATCCCCGACAGATGGCCATCCAGCCTCTGTTTAAAGACCTCCAAAGAAGAAGACTCCAGCACACTCCGAGGGACTGTGTTCCACTGTCGAACGGCTCTCACTGTTAGGAATCTCTTTTCCTGTAGCTTGCATCCATTGTTCCGGGTCCTGTTCTCTGGAGCAGCAGAAAACAAGCTAGTGCCCTCCTCAATATGACATCCCTTCAAATATTTAAAGAGGGCTATCATATCCCCTTTTAACCGTCTCTTCTCCAGGCTAAACATACCCAGTTCCCTAAGTCGTTCCTCGCAGGGCATGGTTTCTAGACCCTTCACCATTTTAGTCGCCCTCCTCTAGACACGCTCCAGTTTTTCAACATCCTTTTTGAATTGTGGTTCCCAGAACTGGACACAGTATTCCAGGTGAGGCCTGACCAAAGCAGAATACAGTGGCACTATTACATCCCTTGATCTAGAAACTATACTTCTACTAATGCAGCCAATGCTCTATTTTGTTTGTACTTTAGATCACACATATGATACCATTTAAAAAACAAAACACCACAATATAAAAGTCAAGGGCTTCACAAAATGCATTCCCAATCCATCATAAAGAATTTTTAAAAGGGGAAAGTCTATTATTTCTGGGCACTCTGCCACATTTTATTACCATATATCCAGTTAACTTTCTTTCAAGCTACAGTACAGTGAGAAGCAGCTATTAGTGTAAATGCATCTCCAAACTACATGCTTAGCCATTTACCATCATAACAATATAAATGTAAAGGTATGAATAAAGAAATATCCACCACTTACCTTGGAACTGTGTAAATTTGATGGTCCCCATTCTCTCTCCATTTCTGAACATAACTTGACCCTAAATAAAGTAAATAGATACCTTATAATAAGTTTTATGATACCATTATGAAGCTTTTCTCACTGATTAAAAATATGCTTGTAAATCAGAAACAAAAGGGCCTTTACAGACTGCCAGAAATAATGCAGCTTGATGCCACTTTAACTGTCCTGGCTCAGTGCTAGGGAATCATGGGAATTGTATTTTTTTCTGGGACATCGAGCCTTCTCTGTCAGAGAGCTCTGATGCCACTATAAACTACAGTTCCCATGATTCCCTAGCACTGAGTCAGGGCAGTTAAAGTGGCCTCAAGCTGCATTATTTCTGGCAGTCTGTAAAGGCCCAAAAAAGAATTTAGAGTCCATTTTACAATCCAACCCAGTACTTGTTATGTGTGAGGTACCATTAGAACCGATATGTATATATTTACAACCACTGACAGAGATCGGCTGCTTCTATGATAAATAGCTATTTAGAACCAAGTCTATCCCTGTAACTAGGATACATCCTTCCCTAAACCTCTGATGTTAATATGTAAATAAATTATGTTCTTACAAGGTTCAAAGCAATTAACATACACACATTGGGAGTAAATTCTTTTACAGTAATACCCTTGCTGTCAAGGAAGCAAGAAAAGTGTGAATTGTAAACTATTCCACTCAAGGCACTGTGAACAGGCAGGCTTCTTCAATATAAACCATAAGTACTGGAAATGTAGCTAGGTGCAAATAAGCACGAGGGACCTTTTTTCCACTCTGATGAGGCTACACAGATGGCCAGGTTCAGCCAGTTAGAGGAAGAAGTAGTAAATACATTCCACATATACTTGGCAGAAATGAAACATGCACTGGTACAAACACACCCAAATCCTAACTTACTTTGACTGTGTGTATGTGGCTTTATATTAAGAAAATAACAGTCACATTCATTGTCTGGGATTTCCAGCCTCCCTCTTCCCTGTGCAGCCTGACATGTCCACTTAAAATCAGCTTTTCAAAATTGGGGGAACTCCCGAGGATGAAGTAAGGCAGTGCTTCTTAAACTAGCTGATGTGGTAGACCAAAAGGATTCTGCCCCCGCCCCCCATGTGTCAGGGACTGGCACCATATTTTTGCCCATTTACTACAATAGATTCTTTCTTTCCTGAAACCCTCCAAAAACCAGCAGCCAATGGCTCATGGACTGGCACTGGTCCATAAACCAACACTTACAGTAGCATAGATGTAACATACAGTTTGGGTGGGGCTGTTGATGGAAGAGTGAGTTGTTACATGAAGGTCCTTCTAAAACATAAATATTGAATAATCTCAAAGGAATAATCTCTGTAAGAAGCAGTCCTACTAAAAGGCACCTCTTTCTGAAATGGGTACTGGACAAACTGAGAAATGAAGGTAGACATCACGTCTCTCACATGCCACCTGTGATTCAATGCATGGCTCAGTGGCTGGTAGCAGAACACGTAAATTGTTTCCTCTGGCATGAGATGCAATTGGGTAGTATTAGATCTAGGACAGCTCTTCCATGCAAGGAACCACCACCCTGTTTTCCAATCAGCCAGTGATAAATATTTGTATGAACCAAGTGAATTGGGCAGAAGGAACACTATGGATGTTATCACATGGGGGCAAATCTGCTGGTTAATCCACACAAAACCCAAACAGAAACTGGATTAGTGCCCCGTGTTTTCACACAACGTCGCACAGAAACTGGACAGAAAGTGTTCTCTTGGAATCTACACATTGCATTGAGCCACGGCAGTTAAAGCAATGTCAAACTTCATTATTTCTGCAGTGCAGATGCAGCCATGAGGGTAAGACAATTGCTAACATTACCTTTGAGAATGAAATCAACAAATCATTATATTCCTATGTAGAGATATCTTGTAGCACGAAGGCATATGACTAAAGATGTTACACAAAGGTGCTACAAGATCTCTCTAAATACTGACTCAGACTATCACGGCTATATCTTTGCATTATATTCCTAGTATAGATGTTGAAAATACATGCCTCTACCTGCAATCTAGGGTGGAATTGTCAAGAATTTGGTTTGTTGATTCTGCCCAGCTGATTGAACAGAATCTATGTAACATATAGATTAGCTCCTAGATCAGGGGCAGGCAACCTTTTTGAGCCGGGGGCCGGGTTGCTGTCCTTCAGACAACTGGGGGGGCCGAAGGACCAAAAATAAATAAATAAATAAATAAATAAAATTAAAAAATTAAAAAAAATGCATGCACACTCTCTCAACCCCAGAAAAGCCATGGCAAAACCCCTGTGGAGATTTTGCCAAGAAAGCCTCAAGAACAAGTAATAACAACAATAATCAATATCATCATGGTGGGGGGTGGCGGCGGCAGCAGGACCAGCCTGGGGCCGGTCCAAAGGCCTCGGGGGGCCACATCCGGCCCCCGGGCCTTAGGTTGCCTACCCCTGTCCTAGATGGTTGGAAGGTCCATATTGTTGCATCTTTATTTGTCCCTTTATTTCATTGTTATTTATCTCCATACTAGTCAACTAGTACAGCACTGCTCTTTAGTTTTGTGTATAATATTTTTGCATTACATTTTTTAAACTATAACTGATGAAATATTTTGTCTGCTCAATATATCAAAGGACATACATCTATAAAGGGGGGGGGGAGAGATTCCACCTCCAAAACTAGTAATGAGAGAATATTTATGATACTTAATATTCAGCAACAATCTGACTATGTTCAGTTCTAGACAGAGCCGATGTAATAAAATGTTCAAAGAGATTTTTCCCAACTTTGTGCCAATTTTCATAAAGATAATTCATAATTGTACAACATCTAATGCAAATAATTGCTGTTCCAATTAGATCACATTTCATCTTCATTTTCCAAATGAACCAACAGGAACCACTGAAGAATATTTGATATGTCTAAAGAACACTACTAAGAACTCCGTGTGCTCCTATTAATTATGACTAATCAAATTGTATTTAATTAAATGAACATGAGACACCTGCAATGCCAAGGACATTATCTGCATGTAGATAATCTCAGATTGAGAAACTCTATATGAATCTGAGATCAATTGGCAGATGTATATTCATCTCTAATTAACAAAAAGAAATTAATTTTGGACAGTGGTCATCAAGCATGTAGGGCAATTTGTAGGGGAGGGATGTATCCTGACACTGGGTCCAGAGTTACAGCATCAACCTATGCCCTAATTCAGATTATAAATCTACACAAAGTGGGAGCATTTCCACTTTCCACTTGACTGCCTATATCTATTTACTAATAAAGAACTACTACCAGGAACAAAGGGTTGCACCTTCCCCTGTGTGACCTCTGAGAGATCTTACCTAGTATCCTAATACTACAATGCAGAGCAATGCAGGATAAGCTGGTTAAAACCAATGCATAAAAGAATGCCCGAGCATGAGGTAAACTATACTGGAGGTTTATATCTTGTAGTGGGGAAGAAGAAAATGTTGACATAAGACAGTTGTTTTCAGCAGTACCCCTGCGATGTTATAACCTTAGGAAGACATCAGGATAAGCAATTTTTATTGTAGTTGTTGCCCTCCTAGTGTTCCTCAGACAAAACTTTTACACAGGGTAACTACAAAGTTAAGTCAAAACTCCTGTACCTTAATGGTTTGTACAAGAGAGCATATGGCTGATTCCGCTCATCATTCAGGGCCAAAAGGTGGTAGGCACCCTAATTGCTAATATGTAATTCACTCTCTCAGTGAAGGGAATTAGCATGGGCTGGAGTGGAAACACTCAAGAAGGCATTAAACAATTAGGTTCTGATACATTTCTTGTTGTTCCCTCTCAGGATTGGCAACACCATAAGAATGAAGATGCATTCCCATGTTAATACTTAATGCATCTCAGTTGATTAGTATTGATGAACCATTAATTTATATAATCCTTTTCTCTGTTCATTTATGTTACTATCCTTGCAATAAAGTGGAACAAATGTGGTTACTTCTGCACTGGATGAATAACTGTTTTACTTTGTCTGAAAGGTCTATCCACCTTTGTATTCTCTGATTGCGCAATACAATCACCCTTGAGTCCACTCTCTCATTTTGATGTAGTAGACACAGATTAGGACCAACTTACACCACAGAATTATAGCACTGCTATTCCACTTTGACTGTTGTTCCTGGGATTCCACATGATGGAACCATGGCAGTTAAAACAGAATAATAGTGAAATAAAACTGTAGTATGACCAGACCATACGTCCCATTCTGTCCAGTCCTTGTGATCTGCTCCTAACATAACCCACCCTTTTGGTGCTGAACTTTCATTTCCAAGCCAAGATCCATCATTTGTGCTACCTTGCTACCTTATTGTTCAAAGCAGTTTCACCTGCAGTGAGGCACCCATAACTGCATCTAAGCAACATCAGTTTTCAGTGATGTTGTCCAGTTACACTGGGAACTTCTTCACGTACTTTGAGGTTCTCAAGGGACCTTCACTATGTGTGCATAACCACAGTTCTGTGCTTAAAATGTGCATGTCACTTGAACATCTGTCACATAGTGGAAGTATGTAAAGTGATTGTTGACTGTTCACACTTTCTATGGCAAAGCTAACACCAAAGGATATTTTGCTGAGGTTGAATCTGAACCTTTAATAACTTACCTCCCTTTCCTCTGTTTTCCCATTTTTTGTACCTCTTCTGAGGAAAGGAACAGCGTTACTGCTTTCCATTTCATGTTTTATTTTTTAAAATGCATTCCACAACTTGAAGGATTTAGATTCTTAATAACAGCTTAGTCTGCTCTTGCTCCCCACTCCTGTCATAGTCTTTTGCTGCCTTTGCCCATTTATGAGTTAAAATTAGGGTTTTATTGACCAAGGTGATATATTAATAACATGACCCTATCTAGATAGAGGAAGCCTACCTACAATTATCCACACTTTGAAAATACAAGATTTTCTGCAAGACTGTTAACAGAGTCTGGAATGGAACAATATGATCATACACAATGTCTTTTTAGTTGCATTGGTCTTCAACCTATTTTTAGGCCCATTTCAAAGTTCTTGTTTTAAAATTTAGAGCCCTAATTGCTTGCCAAGTTAAAGACAGCTGTGGACTGTCTTCTCCTATATATGCCTGTCTGGATCCCAAAATAATATTTAGAGGTTTTGCTTTGGGTGCCCCCATCAAATTAAGTGAAGCCAAGTGGACACTAATAAAAGGTCCTTCTCATTGGTGGTACCTCAGTTGAGAGGCTGAGAGGCTTGGCTGACATCTGTTTTGTTTTGGTTTAGTTTGGGTTTTTAATTCTGTATACTGGTGGCCTGATGCCCAAGCAGGGAGAGATCTTCATTCTATCACTGTGGAAACATTCTTTCACATGAAAAGCTTTTATTCTCCCAGAGTGTTTAATCCTTCAGTTTTTTTATGCTTTCTAGGTCATACCACTGCTCTAGTGCTACTCTGGTTTTATTCTGTGCCTGTTTCTATTTTTTTAAAAAAACTTTTCAACTGAATATTTTATTACGTTCATATGTTTTCTGGTTTTAAACTCTACTTTGTAAATCTTTCAGATTCTGCTATTTATAAAAGCACATCTCATTATGAATTTGTGATCAGAATCCTACAGGTGCCACAGTAGCCACAATTAATATGGATGAAAAAGAGATGCAGTTCTTTCCTTTTTTTTTTTCTTCTCCTTCCTCTAAAATGGGGAAATATAGCTGCTTTCTCCTAACTATGAGCCTAAGCAGACAGGCGGCCGTGGACCGCCCTGGGAAGGTGCACCGCGGGACCGAGGCATCCCCATGCCTCGATCCAGCAGTGCACCGTCAGCGCCCCTGGAAAGGAGCGCTAAAATAGCGCTCCTTTCATATATCGCCGAAAGTGCGCCGCAAAAGGTTGCAGCGCACTTTCGGTGACTCTTCTGCTGCAGCATGTCCGGATGCTGCGGTGGGAGGTCCTCCTCGGAGCGCTGGCCGTGCGGAGGGCCAGCGTGCGACTGCCCCTCCCCATCCCTGCCCCCAAGACGGCCTTTTAAGCCGTCTGCTTAAGCCCTATGATGTTGCTCTAAATCTGGCCATTTTGCTCATCATTTGGCAAATTCTGTTGTTTTTTTAATGATTTTTATTAAACATTTTAAAACACAAACATAAGATTTTTAAAACATAACATACAACATCCAAATATACAAACTTACATTCATAAATACCTACATATGTGTTATTTTGTTCTTCAACATTTTGTTATCATTCTGATGTGGTTGGTAATGATGGTCTTCCAACTACTCTCTTTCTTCTTATACCCTTCTATTTTATACCTTCCTTCCTTCCCCTTCTAGCCTTCTAAACTCTTCTATCCTTTTCTTTCTTTTCCTCCTTCCCCTTCTCATCCTTCAGTCTTATCTATTTCCTTTCTTCCCTCTATCATTCCACTTACTCTAACCCTCTTTCATTTTCCTTCACCTTCTTTCACTCATACCTTACTTCCTTTTCATCATTTGCTGACTTATCTATTCTTTCAGTTTTTGACTTTCTGTTGTTGTCATATTTTTTGATACCACTTCTACATAAATTGTTGTTCCAATCTAATTCTAATCTTTGTTAAACTTACTTTTGTAATTTATTTTCCTATACAGCATTATATTGATTTATTATTGTTATTATTATTATCATTTATATTTTTATTTGTTCATCTTCAGTTCTTCTTTACTGTGCACTACATACTCAAGGAGAGATCCAAGTTACTCTAACGTATCATATGATAAAAACACATATTCATATAACATTGACAGATTCAAATTAACAAATTAGATTTCACATTTGGGTTTCTTTCCCAGGATACATATCATTGCTACTATATTCTGTATTCTACTATACTTCTCTGATTACATATCAGGTCAAACATTATCATTCTCAGTTCTTAAAGAATGAGGGAGCTGATGCAGGTCCCCCTTGCACCAAATCCTTTACTTAACCCAACGATGGCCTGCTGTGACGCGTTTAACAACTTATTTACAGATAAAATCTCTCAGATAAGAGCCGACTTAGATGCCAGGGTTTTAACAGAAACCATAGATGAGGTGTCCAGCGACTCCGTCAATGTAATTATACTGGATCAGCTCTAATCTGTGAGTACCGATGACGTGGACAAGCTCCTTGGTAGTGTGAGGAAAACAACTTGCCCTCTCGACCCTTGCCCATCATGGCTGACCGTCCGGAGGGGGGGGGATGCATTGCGGAAGTTCCTTGCGGATATCATCCTTCAGGGAAAGACATATTCCATCTTGCCTGAAGGAGGTGGCTGTTAAGCCACTTCTGAAAAAACCTTCCCTGGACCCACTGAATATGAAGAACTATAGGCCAGTCTCTTTGCTACCATTCTTGAGCAAGGTGATCGAGAGGGCGGTTGCTCTTCAACTCCAAGCTGTCTTGGATGAAACCGATTATCTAGACCCATTTCAAACTGGCTTCAGGACAGGCTCTGGGGTTGAGACAGCCATGGTTGCCTTGACCGATGATCTGCGTCTGAGCATCGACAGGGGTAGTGTGACCCTGCTGGTGCTCCTAGACCTCTCAGCAACTTTTGATACGATAGATCACGGCATCCTTTTGGACCGCCTGAGGGAGCTAGGTATCGGAGGCACTGCTTTGCAGTGGTTCCGGTCCTTCCTCTCGGGTAGGTCTCAGAGGGTGCTGCTCGGGGACAGTAGCTCCAGTAAAAGGGAGCTCACCTGTGGGGTTCCACAGGGCGCTATTCTGTCCCCGATGTCATTCAATATCTATATGAAGCCACTAGGTGAGATTACACGGGGTTATGGAGCTGGGTGTTATCAGTACGCTGATGACACCCAGATCTATTTCTCTGTGTCTTGATTGTCGGCCTTGAATTCCAATGGCGTCTCTTCTCTCAATGAATGTCTATGGGCAGTAATGGGCTGGATGAGGAAAAACAGATTGAAACTGAATCCAGACAAGACAGAGGTGCTCACGGTAGCCGCCCCGAAACCAAGAATTGGTTTGCAACCTCCAGTCCTGGATGGGGTCACACTCTCCTCCAGTGACTGTGTTCACAGTCTGGGGGTGCTCCTTGACTTGTCGCTCCTGATGACAAATCAGGTAAATGCGACAGTCAGGAGCGCCTGTTATCAGCTTTGGCTGATACGCCAGCTGTGCCCTTTTCTGGAAGTAAGGGATCTTGAGACTGTTGTGCACGCATTGGTAACCTCACGTCTAGATTTCTGCAACGCGCTCTACATGGGGCTACCCTCGTGCTTGGTTCGGAAACTGCAGTTAGTTCAAAACATGGCAGACAGAGTGGTTTCTGGGACATCTAGGAGGGACCATATAACTCTGGTTTTAAGGTCCGTCCACTGGCTGCCTATTAGTTTCCGGATTCAGTATAAGGTGTTGGTTATTACCTTTAAAGCCCTAAATGGCTTGGGTCCAAGCTATCTCCAGGACCGCCTTCTCCCATATAATCCTCCCCAGGCACTCCGGTCCTCTGGGAGGAATTTGCTTCAGCCGCAAAAATCTAGACTATCTGCTACCTTCCAGAGGGCATTCTCGGTGGTTGCCCCCAGATTATGGAACGGCCTGCCGGACGAGATCCGTCTGATTACATCTTTAGACAGTTTTAAGAAGGCTGTTAAGACGGATCTCTTCCGGCAGGCCTTTCCAGAATAGTTGTCTCGGCCTCAGAAAATCCCCCTTAATCTCATCTCTCCGAATATGAAGGTTGCTACCTCCTTGTTATTAGTTGTCTAACTTCCCATGTTATTTGGCTTTTATTATTATGTTTTAACTATGATTTTAATGCTCTATTGATATAATATCTTTTTAAGGGGTGGGTGGATTGGGGTGTATGACGTATTTTGTATTTTAACTTTGTTAGCCACCCCGATTGCTCTCAGAGGGGTGGGGTACAAATTTTTTTAAAAAAATATTATTATTATTATTATCATTACAAAAAACCTATTTCCCTCTAACATTAACATATTCTTGAATTATATCCTAACTACACAGTTTCAGCATCATTAACAATCCACTCAATTTCTCCTTTGCTGCAAGTTTCAACAACCAGACAGAGCAAAAGTCTTTGGTATACAACTATATGGATGAAATATGGAAAGTATAAAAAATTACTAGAACATAGACTGGGGATAGGATATTTTTGGTTTCTTGAAACTTGCGGCCAATTCTGTTTTACTGCAACCTAGGTTTTCTCCATTGTTCTTACTCTGTCATCCATCTTGCTCATTATGTCAACTCCCATAACTACTTTCCTTTGTCCTTTTTTGGTTTATTACCTTCATTAGAAACCTAACGGAAATAGTCTGTCAATCTAGAATTTTATTTCTGTAAATATATGTGCTAAAAAAGTATACTTCATACTTGCCAACATTAATTTCTTCATCACAGATACCACAGTGTACAATCTGCCATGTTTATGCCATGCTTTTGCCAAGATTCTAATATGTCACTCAAGCACATGCTTGATTGTAGACAACTAGTGAGTGGAAAGACGTTTTTTCTTACCCACTGATTCTCATCTGCAAATCACTCTTGCATTCACATTAACTAGAAGACAAATATTTTGAAGTATAATGTGTAGTCCTCCCCATGCATTATTTTGCTGGACTGATTTTACAAACAGGAGTTAACAATATTATTCCACAGTGTTTTAGAATTTTTACTAAGAGCCATCTAAAAGGCATGTGCAAATTCAAAACACAAATCAGGAGGACTATCTGTGGCAACATGGGTTGACGTATGCATAATGAGATTACTGGGTTAGGGTATTAAACATTCTAGGGTGCTTTTTATTTATTTTTTTCAAAATTTAAAACTGCTTAAAAACAAAATGAAATTTTAAAAATGGATGGACAGAAACAAAGCAAAGTGAATATGGATATACTTCAAAATCTTGAATGTTCTTCCCAGAACACCTCACCACTCTCTTTATCTCAAAAGGTTGTTACCCAAAGAAAGGTGGGGAACTGGTGGTTCCCCACCATGTGTGTCAGCTTCTCTTTAAATGTTGGGAGAATTAGTTAGAGTTTCCAAGAGGCTGGGTAATTTTAGGATTGTTGGCACCTGTGTATAGCAGTACTCACTGAAGAGGAATCCAAGTGTTGATGAATTAAGGTGGTTTCATTTAGAAATATGCAAGAGTGCAATAAATACATGATAGAAATTCAAACAGGCACAGTATTCAGAGATAATTGAAATGGAAATATGGAGATTAAATAGTGGAGGTTTATGGGTGCAAAAGGGTGAAAATTACCTGTCCAAAAGGAGTAGTTCAGACTTGGGTCTGAGGACGAAATAGCGCGTACATAGAGCACAGACTGGGGACTAACTGTATGAATATTGTGTACAGGCAGTGTGCAAAGAGGCTAGGTTTTTGGACCAATATTTATATCTGAGATCCTATCCTCAAGGGTTGTGCTATCTTGCAAAGTAACAGACTTGATGTTCTCCCAGGAATTTGCATTGGTTTTCCAGACTGGTTGATGGCTGTTACTTTAGGATAACAAAAACTGTGATTGGATGAAGACAACCCCAGGCTGGATGGACAGGGATGTTGGATGGGAATATGATAGGGGGTTGGTAGAAACAGCTGTCTTCTCCTTTTCCTCATGGTGCATGAGGATATCCAAGAGCATGTGTGGACAAAGAAGCTAGTAGTACAGCCATTCAGTATTTCCTGGGTCTTACACATGTTCTCGGGTCTTCACTCCTTTCTCCTGGAAAATCCACCAGGTGTTCCAATGGTCACCATAACCTTATAAGAATATGCTTTCTCCAGACATGAAAACATGGAGACCCCCTAGTACAACGTGGGGCATTCAGGGTGTACTAATAAGGTATGTGATAGGGGTGTGTTACAGTCAACTAAAATTATCACAGGTGGATCCTCCCTCCTGTGAAAACCAAAACATGAGTCATTTCATATTAGAACAAATAGGGGACATTGGCTACTGTGGGGAAAAGGAAAATATTATTCCTGTTTTATAATGTCAAAAGGTGAGGTTACACAGTGAAAATGACGGAAGGCTTTAGGCCTGATAAAAGAAACTTACTGTATATACTCATGTATAAATCTAGAAATTTTACTCAGAAATTTGGCCCAAAAACAAAAACAAAAAAACAACAGCCAACTTAGCCATGGGTCAATGTAAGGTACTGTACTTTAACTCATGAAAAAAGAGACCATCCTCTGGTGAAAGGCAAAAGTGTAATTTGTTCTGGAAGCACTGACCTCCCTCTTCTCTCTCATCCATTCAAGTTTTTGGTGTTATGCCTGCTGGAATTTTATAAGTTCTTTGACATTGTTTTCCTTTGATTTAGATCCTTTGTTACATGCCCCTAAACTTTACCCTCGACTTATCCATGGATCATATCAAAATCCATAATTTTGGCCCCCAAACCTGCCCTCAACTTATACATGAGGTTGATTTATAGTTGAGTATATACGGTACTCCGTGCAGCCATAATTAAGACACAATTCACTACCAAAAATTATGACACACACCCCAACAAAATTTAGATGGCTGTTAACAATTCTGAGACAAATGCAAGGATGAAAGATTTAGTTTTATAACTAAAAAGTAAATGTACTGTTGAGATCATATATTAAGAAGAAATAACAGGAGATGATGACAGTGACCTTCATGCCTCGCTTCTGGGCTTCTGGGTTGCCACTGTTGAAAACAGAATGCTGAACTAAATCAGTCATGGTCCAATCCACAAAGGCAATTGTTGTGTTCTTATGTCCATGACAGCCGAATATTTGCTGAGACCAATCCACAAGCAAAGTCCAAACTGGAATCCAGCCCTTTCAGCTCTGTCTTCCATTTCCCCATCCTACATCTTCATAGTATTAGGAGGGGAAATAAGTGATGCATCAAAGTTTTTATTCCATTTGTCATCAACACTCCTAAGGGTGTTGCCATACACAGATTGAAGACCATACAATAAATGACAAGAGAACATTGGGGGGATTGAAGCAATAGCGGAACACTGGATGGTGTGTAGATATGCCTCTGGAGAAAAGTGAGGACACTAAGTGGGAAAATGTCTAGCCACAAAAACAGTAGTCAGGAGATGAGTATGGAGGCAGAGGGACAAAGCAGGCCCTACAGGATACTGGGGGAAATTGTACTGGGAAAATGGAAGGCAAGTGTGACCAAGAAGAAAACTGGGAGTAGAAGCTAAGTGAGGAAGTTGAGATGAAAAACCAAATTAGAGGCAGACGGCTCTTCTGCACTCAGAAGTATATCTCCCTATCTGTAGGACAATACTGCACTAAAATGTTATAGAGCTATTATTCCACTTTTACTGCTATGGTTGCCTCTGGGAGCGTGCTGCCATTAAAATAAATGGGGCTTGAATATCCACATTTTTTTCTGTTCACCGGGGGGGGGGGGAATCCCCCATGAACAGGGAGGGATGACTGTACTTGGAAATCTATTGTGAATACTTAGTAGCCCTTAGTTACCTTACTGGTGCTTATTTTGTTTATGCAAAACTTCTTTCACTGAGCTCTACAATATAAAAGTTCATGTGGAGTAATTTAAGTTTTTTAAGGCTTCACCCTTTTTAAAGGAAACAAAAATATTTAAATATCAAAATATGAAAGCCAAGTCTGTTAAGAGTCTGGCTTTAAATTAGCAGAGTAGGAGGAGAGTGACTCTGTCTAACTATGTTTTTTTAAGAACTTAGACTGACTCAAAAAACAACGACCACATAGCTTATAGTTCAAGACAATGCCTTTAATCTATATTTATATAAAAAGTATATCTTAATCTAACTAGTGATGGTTTAGGTAAAGAAAAATATTTATCTCACCATCTTTCTAAATAAAGTGGAGCGAGCAGGAAGATGGGAACAGCTCAGTTGAGCTCAGTTGAATCTTGAGAAAAGGATCTGTTAGTCCCAAGGAGGGAGTGACATAAGTCACATTGTTAGTTTGAATGAGAGATAGAGAGGGAGGAGTTTGTAACCAGAAAATCCCTATCTATCTAAGGAGGAGGAAAGAGAATGCAAAGATTTTCCAACAGTTCAACATGTACACAGACACAGCATCAGCAGATATTTCTTTCAAGAAGCTTTTAAAAAACAGCCCTCCAAAAGAATGGCAGTTAATTAAATCCTTTCTTCAAGGTCTAGGGTTGAGAATTAGTTGCTATGAATTAGTTCTCAGAAGGGTTTCCCTCCCACCCACTCAACTTCAACTTGAATGATTCAGCAGGGAAGTAACATTTTATCATAGCAAAGGATGCCTCTCTTCACTCACTGCTAGGACCTCAGAAAAAGGAAAGGATCACAATTTGTCCCATTCAATGCCAAAGATATTGGAGGAGATGGAGGGGGGGGAAGCTATTTAGAAAATAAATTTTACAGAATGGCTCCATAAGCACAATGAGAAAGGAACTTGCTCCTTTCTTTTCTGATATCATGTTCCTTTAGCTTGCATTCAAACCTCTTTCTGGTTCTGATGAGTGATTATGATCACCCCAAAATATAAAGAGGAACCTGTGGATAAGATTTTCTTAAGAAATTCAGGCATCCCAGGTTGGACAATTTTTATTATTCTGCTTTGTTTTGTCAGTTTTTATAACTTGCAGAAGACATATTTCACATTATTCATTATTACCCATGAAAATGAACTAAAGCCTATATGCTCAAAGGTAGCAGATTTCAAAGAACCAACAGCTGGTGAGGAAAGAGAACAAGCTATTCACACTTTTTAACTCACTAGCAAGCTTCTAGAGGCATTGGCTGATGTTAGAAACAATTCTGGGCTGCCTATCTGATCCAGAAAAACAGTTCTCATGTTCTTGAGGATTGTGATCCGAGGCTCATTGGAGACAGTCAGAATTTGACTAATTTGCCTTCTGAATGTTTTATCAGATTAACTATTATAAATGCATTAACTGCACATTCTATAATTTACTAGATCTCTCTCTCTCTTTGTATTTGAAACTGACATAAATCTTACGTATAGGAGGTAAGGATTGTGTATGAGCAATTAAACACAAACATGCTTATTGCAGTACCCTAGGATGATCATTATGCCATTCTTCCATAGGGAATTGATTCCGGTCTTAGATGAATTGAACTGTCAATGTGTTATGTGTTTTCAAGGAAAGCGCTGTGGCAGCCAGCAGGATGAAGTCAATATAAGTAAGAGGTTTTATTATCCCACTGTTTGCTTCAATTTGTCAGTCCTGTTTCTGGTTGTTAATATCAAGAAAAAACTATAACCCAAGAAATATAATATGCCCTATGCACTCTAATACTGTACAGTTAGGGGCTATAGTACTTTCTGGCATGTCTCTTGCTGAAGTGGAAGGCATATCACAAGCTGAATTTGCAGCTGCGACAAAGCCCCAAGGCTATGGCATGCCTCAGTTGGTGTATGTGCAGGATGGCAGGGGCAGGGGAGAATGCTCCCATGACAAGCCTTTCACTTAATTCAAACACACATTGAAAAAGTTTGCAGTCTCTTACATTTTGTGTAAGCAGCTCTCAGCTCACAAAAGGAAGTTCTTGGCTGTGCACAAAAAGAAGGAAGGAACTAAGACTGCTTTCTGTAGCATGTTCTAAGAAATCACCAAGGTCCATTTTGGTTAAGAAAACATTTGAGTAAAATACATCTAATTATCACAGGCCCTCTCCTTTCCTTTGCCATAGGAAATTAATAATTTCCCCAGAATAGTGGTATGCCTTGGAAGGTGTTGTCCATACACTGATCACTCTGAGAAGTCAGGCAATATTTGAAGATACAAAAATCAGACCGTCAACTTTTCCCCTCCCCTGACAACACTATTCAGTAGGCTGAATATGCTTTACTGGGTTATGCTACAGGCCAAGGGCCAAGGAATGTAATGGTGTCACTGTGCCTGGCCTGCTGCCTTCAACAGTCCACCAAACAAGTCACTAACTAGCTGTTTCACTTAGCTCCCTGGGGGGGAGAAATATCTAATTGTTCCAAAACAAAAGTAAAACACTGCATCATTGAGCACTATTTTAATGACACACTACATCCCTCCTTATACCCAAATCTGTGTCCCCTGACCACAGCACTCCAATAACAGTGCCTCCTCTCCATTTTTCTGAAGTATTTCAGGCTTAAGACCATTCTGTTCCTGTCCTTGTCACTTAGAAATGGGCATTCCTGCACACTATCAGCAGGAATCTCAGCTTAAATGTCTAGACTATTGGATGTTTGGATTAGGTTAGAAGGGGTATGCTCACTCTCCCATGCTGGGCACGGTGGTGTGATTCATTAATTTTATTTATTATATGGATTACATTATGGCTATTATAAGTTAATTATAGCTGTG
Organism: Phrynosoma blainvillii; assembly: GCA_026167975.1. Taxonomy (NCBI): domain Eukaryota; kingdom Metazoa; phylum Chordata; class Lepidosauria; order Squamata; family Phrynosomatidae; genus Phrynosoma; species Phrynosoma blainvillii. The sequence goes on along the minus strand of JANUYF010000004.1, from coordinate 135,317,616 downwards.
CAGCCTGTCTGTTAGTGGTGTGAGCTTGCAGGCAGCTTCTACAGGTGCCTAACTCTACATAGGTGCCTGCAGAATCTCTACTGATCCACACAGAGAGGTTGGGGACAGGACTGTGTCTAGTTCTTGTCACTGTTATTTTGTTGTGTGCCTTCAAATTGTTTCAGACTTATCGCAACCCTAAGGCGAACTTATCATGAGGGTTTTTTAGACAGAATTTGTGCCAAGGGGGTTTGCCCTTGCTTTTCTCTGAGGCTGAGAGAGTGTGACTTGCATAAAGTGGGCTTTCATGGCTAATTGGAGATTCAAACTCTGATCTCCCAGTATCTTAGGGCCTTTGCAGACTGCTAGAAATAGTGCAAATTGAGTCCACTTTAACTGCCCTGGCTCAGTGCTAGGGAATCATGGGAATTGTATTTTTTTCTGAGACGTTGAGCCTTCTCTGTCAGAGAGCTCTGGTGCCACAATAAACTACAGTTCCCATGATTCCCTAGCACTGAGTCAGGGCAATTAAAGTGGACTCAGTTTGCACTATTTCTGGCAGCCTGCAAAGGCCCTTAGTCCAACATGCAAATCACTCACCTTACTGGCTCTCTCTTGACACTGTTTGTTGTGTTTTAACTGCCCTTGAGTTACCTTGACTCATGACAACCTCGTGAATGAGAGATCTCCAAGATCCCTGTCCTCAACAGCTTTGCTTAGGTCCTACAAGCTCAGACCTGTGGCCTCCCTGATTGAGTCTAACCATCTGGCATATGAACCTTCTCCTTCTACTGTCCTCTACCTTTCCCAGCTTCATTGTCTTTTCTAGTGATTCATGACTTCTCATGATGTGGCCAAAATAAAACAGTCTCAGTTTAGTCATCCTGGCTTCCAGGTAATGTTCAGACTTGATCTAATCTGGAACTCATTTGTCTATCTTCTTGGCTGTCCACAGTATCCTCAGCATGACATCTCAAATGAGTTGATTTTTCCCCCCTATCACTTTCCTTCAGTGTTCAGCTTTCCTGAATACAGATTCCTCGTGGTGGCTTGGGGAATACAGTGGTGATGGGGAATACAGTGGCTTGGACTATCCTCCGTTCAGCGTTCAGAGTTATATCTTTGCACTTTAGGATCTTGTCCAATTCTTTCATGGCTGCCCTCCCCAGTCTTAGTCTTCTTCTGATTTCTTGACTGCAGTCTCCATTTTGATCAATATTTGAATCAAGGTATGGGCAGTGGATGACCAAACTGTCGTACTTCGGACACATCATGAGAAGAGAAGAATCATTAGAAAAGACAATAATGCTGGGAAAGATGGAGGGAAGTAAGAAGAGAGGAAGGCCACATGCCAGATGGATGGAGGACATGGGTATTAAGGGGTTGCAGGAATTAAGTAGAGAAGTGGAGGACAGATTGTCTTGGAGATGTCTCATCCATAAGGTCGCCTTGGGTTAAGAACAACTCAAGGGCATTTAACAAAACAAACAACAAATGGGCAGTGACATCACTGTGTGTGTGTGTGGGGGGTGCAGACTGCACTGGGTGGCACCTCAGATGAGGGAGGTCCCTCCTCCCACTGCGAGGGGGATGAGTGCTGCTGCCAGGACATGTCACTTCTTCTCAAGAGAGAGAGCCAAGGCAGCAGAGAAGAATGCACATGTGCATGCCCCTCACTCATTCTGGGCTGAGCCAAGGCAAGGAGAAAGCAGGGAGGGGTGTATGTGCATCTGCCTCTCCTTCCTTATTGCCTCAGCTCGCTCGCCTGAGCTGTCCCTCTTTCCCTAGTGTCTTGCCTCACTCACCTGAGATAGACAAGACAGCAAGGAAGAAGACATGAGCATAAACACATGCATTCCTCCTGCCTTCCTTGTTGCCATGGCTGGCTCGCCTGAGCTGGCCAAGGCACAGGGGAAGGAGAGGCAATCATTAACACACCCTTCCTGGCTTCCCTGGTCCTCACTTGCACTCCCACCCCACAACAGCCCTGCGTGGACATTTGGTTAGGTGGCAGCCCCCCCCCCCCCCCCCCCCCCGCCCCGGCACCCAAATCAGGTAACACCAACACTAGGGATGCCACTGGATATGAGAACTCTTCGACTATTTCAATTTTCTCGTTATGTAAGATGAATTCTTGCAGAACTTTCATGGTCATTATTTTTGTTTCTTGACACTATATCAAGAGCATAATCCTCAGTACACTATTCTAAAAAAAAAAGGACAAGAAGAACATGGGAGTACAGGAGGAACTAGGAACAAATGGTCAAGCAAGATAACTTGGGGCTGAAGAAAGGTGGCAAAATCTACACCGTGTTACTTGTGGAGTGATTGAATGAGACTTTTAAGAAATGTAAGACAGGAAATGTTTTACATTTTAAGAAATGTAAGAGTGCTTTATAAACTATAGCAAAGGCTTTGACTGAACAGACCATGAAATGCTATGGAACACCCTTAAGGACATGGAAGTGCCAACATATCTGATAGTCCTGATGAGGAATCTGTACTCAGGACAAGAGGGTACTGTCAGAACAGAACACAGAGAAACAGAATGGTTCCCAATTGGCAAAGAGGTCAGACAAGGCTGTATCCTTTCACCCTATCTATTCAACTTTTATGCAGAACATATTATAAGAAAAGCAGGCTTGGACACAGAAAAGGGAAGAGTGAAAATAGGAGGAAGGAATATCAACAATCTAAGATATGCAGATGATACCATAATACTAGAAGAAAACCTCACAGACCTGGAATACTTACTAAGGAAGATCAAAGAAGAAAGTGCAAAGGCAGGCTTAATGTTGAACATAAAGAAAATAAAAATAATGACCACCGAGGATCTTTACAAGTTTTCACACGATGTCGCACAGAACCCCGACAGAACCTGACAGAAAGCGGAATGATCCGAGATCTTTTGAATTTCGGTTTCTTCAGGAATTGCAATTGTGCGACGGGAATCATTTCGCATTTACCGTAGGTCTGATAACCAAATAAGTATTGTGGCGCATTTCCCCGCTGTTGCCATGGTTCCAGCGAGCATTCCTCTCTCTGCGCATGTGCAGGAGGCTCATTTCGGCTACATTTACGGGTTTTTTTCTCTTGTGTGTGGACGTTCGATACACTTACTGTAAATGCGCAATGAAGGTAATGACGTATGCGGAAACAAGGGTTATTTCCCGTTTATTTTCGGGATGCCTCATTTCCACTTTTATTTCCGCTTTCTGGCCCACGTGTGATAATGTCCTATGAAAGAACTAGAAAAGGTTCTAAAATGCAAAGATCAGCACAAAAGTTAGAATCATACAGGCCATTTTATGCCCTATTACAAGATATGGATGTGAGAGCTGGACAGTTAAGAAAGATGATAGGTTAGAAAATAAATTCATTTGAGATGTGGTGCTGGAGAAGACTATTGAGGATCCTGTGGACAGCCAAAAGGCCAAACAAATGGGTCCTAGAGCAGATCAAGCCAGAAACCTCCCTAGAATCCAAGATGACCAAACTGAGACTGTAATTCTTTGGACATATCATGAGAAGAGAGGACTCATTGGAAAAAACAATAATGCTGGGAAAGATGGAGGAACATAGGAAGAGAGGAAGGCCATATGCCAGATGGATGGACTCTATTAAGGAGGTCACGGGTATTAAGGGGTTGCAGAAATTAGCAGAGCAGTGGAGGACAGAGGGTCTTGGAGACGTCTCATCCACAGGGTCACCATGTGTCGAGATACAACTTGTTGTAACAACAACAAAGACAGGAAACTGTGAATACTCAAAACCAGACTGTGAACATCAACTAAAAGCAGAGGCTGCTGTCAGGCTTTGGTACAGGATCCAAGGCTGGAGGTAAACAAACACATACGAAGAGTTCTGCTGCATGCAACCAAATGTCTATCTAATCCAGCTTTCTCTTCTACCAGTGACCAACCAGATATCTGATGGTTGCAGTATCTTGTGGGCAGAGTTGACAATAATGTGTTATTCATATTCAAATTGTCTCCTATTCCAAATAATCTGGATAGTGATGGCAGTAACTCCCCATGGTTGAAAACGATGCTGCTTAATGCCAGGTTGGTGAATGGTAAAACAGCTGCAGTTCAGGACTTGATCCTGGATGAACATGCTGACCTGGCATGTATTACAGAGACCAGGTCAGATGAGGCTGGGAGGGATTTAATCTCTCATCAAGATTCTCAGCCCATCAAGATTCTCAGCGTAGCAGCAAACAAGACCTGGGGGGTGGGTGGAGTTGCAGTGATCTATTGGGATAATATCCCTCTGACCAGGCACCCTATCCCTCATCTGCAGTGTTTGAGTGTGTTTATTTAAAGAGGGGGTTAGTCAGGACAGATTAGGGATTCTGTTGGTGTACCACCCACCCTGCTACTCAACAGTCTCACTTTCTGAACTAGTGGGGTTGGTCATGGTGGTAGTACTGGAACCCTCATGGCTTGGGATGCTGTGGGACTTCAACATCCATGCTGAGGCTACCTTTTTCAGAGTGGCTCAGGACTTCATGTCTGCCATGACAACCATGGGACTGTCCCAAGTGGCATCTGGCCCCCTTCATGCTGCTGGACACTATAGACCTTGTTTTCTGTATAGGGAGGGATGATGGTGATCTGGGAATGGAGGAGCTTTCTATTGTTCCATTGTCATGGACAGTAACTTCATCAGATTTAGACTTGCTGGGGCTCAGACTTATACAGGACTGGGTGGGGGGATATATTAAGATTGTCCACCCTCAAAAGCTTCTGAATCTGGGTGGATACCTGATGACTCTTGAGGTGTTTCCTGATGCCTTGGCAGGTGATCCTGTTGAACTCCTGGTTGATCTCTGGGATGGGAAAATTATCAGGGCAGTGGACATGATTGTTACTCCTAAGCATTCCTTATCAAGGAGTGGAGCTAAACCAGCCCCCTGGTTTTCTAAGGAGCTGGCAGCAATGAAATGAGCAAGATTGAGACTAGAACAACAGTAGCAAGAAAGACAGAATGAATCGGACCAAAAGTAAGCTAAAAGCTATCTGAAGGCCTATGATGAGGCAATAAAGGTAGCACAAAAAGGCTTTTCTGGTTAACATCATTGTATCCATGTAGAACTGTTCAACAGAGCTGTTTCAGGTGGTCAGGAATCTGTTACAATCTGGCCCAAAAGACTCAACAGTCCACTGCAAAGAATTTGCCCACCATTTCAAGATAAAATCACTCAGGTTCATTCTGATTTAGGGCTTGTCTACATAAGTAAAATACTCTTTATTCTATTTGAATAGAAAATAATCCCTCCACATACAATTTGGAGGAATTCTGGCTTTTTGTGGAAGGGGGAGACTCCTCGAACTCAGCAGAAAAAAGAATTGCAGTTTTAACTGGACAGATAGATTTTCATTAGATGAATATCCAGTCATGTGAGCTTCTACTTGCAGACTGAGGTTACACAGGTTTACTAACTCTGTAAGAATTAGGCCTGAAATCTAACAATAATTCATTTGTCAGCCACCATGAGGTCATCAGATATGTTGTTCAAATGACTAATAACCATCACCAGGAGAAATGAGTGGCCTGTTTCGACCTAAAATTTGTCTAGTTCCAACAGCAGATCTCATCATGCTTTAGTTTGCTACTTTAAAGAGACAGCTCCTCCCTATGTACTTAATTATATATGATTAATCAAGACATTGTCTTTACTTCTCTTGATAATATGAACAGACAACTTTCCTTGGAATGGAGAAGAACCTGTACAAGAATACAAAACAAGCAGCATTTGTGCAAAGCTATGGCAAGACTAACCGAGTGATTATGGGCAGCAGCATTTCTCCAGTGGAAGGTTTTTGCCCATTATTATAGACCATGATCTAACTGTGCTACCGCACAGCTGACCCTTCAACTGCCCATTTTTCTTTGCTATCTTCCAGAAAACTGGCATGTGAAATTTCACGTTCTTCCTTCAAAAGCTTCCTCAAACCCTGCCTTTTCTTTGATGTCTTTGGCTCACCCCCCACTTAATCCTCAACCTCAACAGAAACAAAACCTTTACATCCTGAATGTATTTCTGTATTACTTTTTGTAATCACCTCAGCCTATTCCATCTGTTCTTTCCTTTAGCTATCTCTTAGCAGTTGAGATTTAGACAGCAAATTCCTACTGATTACTCTGTCTGCAGAAACTGTCATGCATAAGCCAGTTTGAATCTTACAAAATTTAGAGGAGGACTTTTTATCCATTCCACCACCCTCTCAGGCTCTTCTAGTGAGAACACTGGAAAAAGTCTTCTTTGTAGCTATGAAACTTCTACCCAAGGGAAGCTTTTTTGGGCCCTGCTCTGCTCTCTTTGTGCAGGCAAAAATCTTCCTATTTAAACAGACCAGCAGCCAAACATGCAATAGATATGCCATTTTAATGTATAAGATGTGTTTTCGTTGTTTTGTTGTTAACTGCCCTCGAGTCGATCTCGACCCATGGTGACCCTATGGATGAAACATCTCCAAGACCCTCTATCCTCCACTGCTCTGTTTAATTCCTGAAATTGTCTTGGCCACCAGTATAGAGTTCCGCCATCTTTTACATCCAATTATATAATCTATTTGATTTTTTGTGTTGCCCATCTGGTGATGTCCATGTGTATTTCCTTCTTTCTGGTTGTATGAAAAATGTGTTTGCAATGAATAGGTTATTAGCTTCACAAAAATCTATCAGGCTCTCACCTGCTTTGTTTCTTTTGCCTAATCCAAATCTGCCTACTGTTTTTGATTCTTCTTTGCTTCCAGTTTTTGCATTCCAGTCTCCAGCGATCAGCTTGACATCCTGTGTTGGTATGCTGTCAATTTCTTCCTGTATTCCTTCATAGAATCTATCAATTTCTTCCTGTTCTGCCTCTGTGGTTGGTGCATATACTTGAATTATGGTGATATTCATAGGTTTACCATGAAGCTTTACTGAAATGATTCGGTCTGATTTTGCACTGTATCCTCTGACTGCTTTTGCCATATCTTTTCTTAGTATGAAAGCCACCCCGTTTTTTCTTGTCTTTTCATTCTGAGTAGAATACTGTATGGTTGTCTGATTCAAAGTGCCCCATTCCTGTCCATTTCAACTTACTCACCCCCAGTACTGCTATGTTCATGCATTCCATTTCCATTTACTATGTCTAGCTTCCCTTGACTCATGCTCCTCACATTCCACATCCTTATTTTATGTGTAATGCTGCTTTGGATGCAATTTGCCTTCCTAAGGGTGTCTGCTATTTGTCTTGGCATCTTTCTTATGCCCTTGGCTAATCTTACAAGTGTGATATCCCTTTATTTTTCCCTCCTTCCCTTTCTGTTAATGTATTGATCCTGTCTGTGTCTCACTAGGGGTGTCTCATCATAGGTGATGGGGTTACACAAGGAGGGCCACCTACACCTTCTTGTGCTCAGTACCAACCAATGTTAGCCATGGTGTGACTACAGTTCACTCCTGTCAGTAACACCCACCACTACTGCTGCTGCCCAGTAGCTGTTTGTCTCCCTGTATTATTCTTCCCCTTGTTTGTTTGCTTTCCTACCCATTCTCTTATGCCTCCCTTCTTCCCTTCCCTTCCGTCTTCCTCCTTTAGTCCATCCCCATCCCTTCTCTCTTTTAGTTTCTTCACTTCTTTGTCTGTGGTTAGGGGAGGGCAGAGATGACTGGTCACCCTCTTTCTTCTTCCACTCGCCTGCCAGCCCTCCTGCAGTGCTCTGTTCTCTGGGACAGAGGGTAGATGGACTAGAAGGACTAGATGGAGTCTTTTCCCACCTCTCTCTGTTGCTTCACTGAAGCTCCTTCAGGATGGGGGGGGGGGGTTTAGATGGAGTCCCTGCCCAACTCTCTCTTGTTTCAATGAAGCGCCTTCAATATGTGTTTTATGTGTGTTTAATTCTTCTTAAATTAATGGTTTAAAATAATGTTTTAATTGGATTGATGTTTAATGCTGTTTTAAGTTTTGTATCATGGCATTTTAGCTATTTTGTTTTCATGTATATCATAAGGAGAAAGGAAGGATGTAAATCAAATCAATAAATAAAGTACAATGGATATCTAATGGTAATTAATAATAGCATATTTTCTAAAATTAAGAAGGGTCAGGTCTTCCCTTTTCATAGACTTAAAAGATTTATGATTATCTCAGAATCTGTGAACTTCCTTTTTCAACATCAAATTCTTCAAGGAAGCTACAGGACAGAGACACTATGTCCAAACTCAAAGGCACACATTTTGTGGCTGCTAATATTAATTGCTTTCTTTTACTTCTTCTGTTCCCAGTCAGCTTATAGCTGGGAGGGAAGGGAAAAGAGACTATTGGTTGCTGCAAACCGGCCCAAAGGGCCGGCCTGGTGGTAGAGTTGGGGCAGGGCAGCTGCATGCCGGCCGCCCCAACGCTATCCTGATGCCACGCGGCAAGACACACTGTGCTGAAAGGGTACGGAAGAGCTGTGGAGTTGCCACAGCCCCAATCTGCCACTCCCTGGGGTGGCTCTCTGCCGCCCCAAACAGACCATCTGCATCGGCCCTGAAACAACTTTTGATCCCATGATGTTTGTTTTAACCATCTTTGCCTAATGAAGAAGTCAGTGAACTTCAAAAAAAATAGTGTGATGAACTTCGTGCTCCTGGCTGGCCTAATAAAAGCATCACCACAATGTGTACTTTGGATTTTGTCATTCAGAAGGGTTAAATAGGTCGTTAAACATATGAATAGGCAAAGATTACTTTTTATATAGAGAAGAAAGCATAATTTCATGCAAGCACAAAGAGATTTAGCAAATCTATGAATAAATAAAATGTGCATGTCATTTGGAAATATATGGTCACACTAGAAGAATCAGCAAGAGACTGCTTTTCTGTGCTTGTGTCATGTTCCCCAGGAGCTAATACAATGCCACTGCAGGAAGAAATAATATTAGGAAATACTCCCTCTCCACTCTGGATGTGTTACCAAAATCTCATTGCAAAGCCATCTCAAAAGATCAGCAAAATTAGCTTTCACCCTCCCACCATCTAATGTTTGTATGGGAAAGCAACCTAATAACAAGTAATATCAGCATCCTTATTTATTTCTTCAGTATAACATATCCCTAGATTCATACAGCCCTCCTCCCCAAAACTGTACATATAAATGCAGCACATACATCTCAATGCAGCACATTGACAACATTCAGCACAGAGATTAAAGATTCCTACAAAAGTATTCCTTCAAATGAAAATAGGTATTTCAGAATATCCTAATCTGTTTGAAGCATACACACACACACATACACTAGCAATCCATAGGGAATTTCTGAATTCCTAATAAAGTTATACATCAAAAGGACAAGTAAGAAAACATGATGCCACTAACAACAGAAGGGAACATTTCTGGCATCACCAGCAAATAATATCATTGAGAAAAGGTCACAAGAAACCTGATTTTTTTTAGTTCCCCCCCCCTCCTAAACGAGGACTGCAAACAAAACATCAGTGCCAATTTGAATCTCAACAAAATAATGATGATTATGATAGTGATGATGATGATGATAATGGCAGGAAACAGAAGTGATAGTAAAACTGAAGCATAAACATTTCTAATCCAGAATATACGACATGGACATTCAATTTACAGAAGAAGTTGGTGACCCAGATCAGAGTGTGAACAGGAAACAGAGAAAAATCAAGGATGATACAAAAATACACAAGCTATAGGGTGATATAAATGGAAACAATAAAACACTAATGCCACAAAGGTTTTACAAAAATAAAGCTTCCATCAAGTTCTTTGACTTCAAAATTTAAAAAAATATATTAAGAGAAGATCTGAATACCACCACCACCCCCTCACTGCCTCAAAGTATCATTTGATGACGCTTTCAAACATAGAGTGAATCAAAGAGGAAACAGAATCCTGATATTTTTTTTCTTGAATAATTTCTTTGAACAAAAGTTAAGATCCACATTAAATATGGGTGAAAACATTACAAAACTGAAGGGATTAGGTTTTTTAACAGTGTGTTTTATTTTAGAAGCCCAAGGTAACAGTACAATTAAAAAATAAATATTAGCCATGAAAACTACACACAATTTGTTTTATACTATCACAAATTCTACACGCATTTTACAGTCACTGTCCCTATGTATCAGTCTGTTTTATAACCACAAACTGATCAATTTTCAACTGTTATCCTTACCAGTTAATATACCCTTCCAGGCATAGCACTGCATATTCAGTGCATGCAAGGTCTGTGAATTCAGTTTTAATATAGGTAATAAAAGATGAATGAAAAAAATCTGGAGGCATTTTCATCATCATGAAGATGCAGTGATAGAAAGTGCCACCTACTGAACTTCTGTTCTGTGGTGGTTAAAACCACAGAATTTCTTATAATTGTGATAGTGGAAGATTGAGCTTCTCCATTATCCTACTTTACAGCTTTACAAGGTGCCCTTTATTACAGATGTATGAAGTAGTCTGCAAACTGATAGACTGGCTCAGTGTCAGAGATGAGTAGATGGTAATTAACACCATGCAATGGCAAGGCTAGTAGACATGGTGGGTGATCAGAGGAAACTAGCCAATCAGGCTCCTTGAAGGCATTTCAAACTGGCAGCCCACCAGATAGTTTATGGAGCAGTGTATGTGCCTGCACCTTGAGCGAAGAGGACCAAATGATAGCCATGGTAGTGGATCAAGAGAAGCCTTGACAGTGAATAACATAGGCACCTGTGTAAGCCAATTATATTAGGAAATTTCTGTTTATTTTCTTATTTTTATGGTTGGTAACTCTTGATACTTCTATGCTTTTGTTAATGAGCAACACCCCTGTGGCTACATTATACTGATAACATGATTCTTAAGGTGTGATTTAACTTTGTATGTAATAAAGGTTTGTTTCTTAGTATCAAGCACTAGCATCTGCTACCACAGACCATTTGCTTCCCAGTTTGTGTGACTAGTCTGCTTTCTGGTCACAGGAAGAGGAAAGAACCACCCTGCAATAGGTGTTTGGAGAGACAGAGGGAGGAAGGAAGGGAAGGAGGTGATGGTGGTAGTGTTAGACACAGCCTGTTGAGACAGCCTGCTTCCTAATGTGGGAAAGAATTGGAAAAGTGTTTCTGTGAGACTCCTTCTCTTTCATCAAAGGAAGAACAAGCAATAGCAATAGCAAGTACATTTCTATGTCACTTATCAGTGCATTTAAGCACTCTCTAAGCAGTTACAATGTGTATGCTAGTTGCCCCCAACAAGCTGGGTACTCATTTTAGCGACCTATGGAATAATGCAAGGCTGAGTCGACCCTGAGCCCCTGGCTAGTACTGAACTCACAACCTTGTGGTTTTGAGTGAGTGGCTGCAGTACAGACATTTAACCACTGTGCCACCAGGGCTCTTCAAGAGCTAATCAAAACCACTGAGAGAAATTATTTGAAAAATGGTTCAATAAAGCAACTGAAACAACTCAAATAATTGAACTACACAATGGACTTGAACACAATGGTCTAAGTCAAAATCTATGGGAATTCCTTTAAGATACCCACTTCAGAAAGAGAGTAAGAGAGGAGGGAAAATGAGAAGGGAAAGATGAAAGCAAAGAAAGAAAGAAAGAAAGAATAAGCATGCACCAAAAAAGTAAGGATTTAATCATATATGTACAGGATTGCAGTCTTCTATGTTGTATCTTGCCAAGAAAACCACATGACAGGATCTTAAAGAGCAAAGATAAACAATTGAGCACTAAAGGTAGACTCATCCATGCCATGGTATTCCACTTCACTATGTACAGATATGAGAGCTGGACAGTGAAAAAAGCAGATAAAAAGAAAATCAACTTATTTGAGATGTGGTGCTGGAGAAGAGTGCTGAGGATACTGTGGACAGCCAAAAAGACAAACAAATAGGTCCTTGAACAGATCAAGCCCTAGAAGCCAATATGATAAAACTGATGCTGTCATACTTTGGCCACATCTTGAAAAGAAGCAACTCATTGGAAAAGACAATAATGCTAGGAGAGTTAGAGGGTAGTAGAAAGTGAGGAGAACTGCACATTAGATGGCTAGATTCAATTAGGGAGGTCCTGGGCATGAATATGCAAGACTTAAGCAGAGCAGTGGACAATCCTGGATATATCTCATCCACAGGGTCACCATGGGTTGAGGTCTACTAGAGGGCAGTTAACAACAAAGTTGGAAATGATTTGAAGGCACACAATAACAAAAGTTGTATCAGCCTGGAGGAGTATTTACATCTTAGTGCACCTGTGGATTTCCTAAATTCTGCCACAAAAATCTGAGTTCCCAGAATGACTCAGCCTATAGAGGAAATCCTGAATGGTACTTGCAATTCGTGATGCAGTATCTGGAATCTCAGTCAGGGATTATTACCCTGGTTCTACTTCTTTTCCCTGTTGCCTCAAATACATTCCTGATTCTCTGTCATTAATCAAGGAGATTATGGAGAAGGGCTTTGGCTTCTTTGCTGATATGCCCACTCAACAGCTGAAAGCAAGGTTTGCTCAGAAGAAGCCATCCTAACTGGCTGGAACTATCATAGAGTTGCCACTTCTGAACAAAAATGAGTGAACTGTGTACTCAACCATTTAATACACACTGCCTGATTTCCAGGTTCCAGACAGTAACAGGACCTGGCTGCAGAGTTTAGAAGTATACTCCATCAGCAATCTTTGCAAGCACAGTAGTGGAGAAAGAAAGGTTGTGGAAAATGCATTTAAGGGTGGAATTTCCCTTGGTTCTCAAATTTTCATGCATATAAGTACCAATCAAACTGGTAGCATTTTCTTATTTCAATGAATTACCAAACAAGGTGATACTGTTAAGGTGCTAAATTTAGATTGAGAGAGATATACAGACTAAATCCTGACAAGGTAGTAGTGAGATCAAATTCTACTATGGTTACACGATGTCTACTTTATTGTCAGATTATTCTGTGCCAGTTTAGCACCTGACACACACACCATCTGATTCAGTACTGACTTTCTAACTCAAGCAGTCATTGCTATCAACAAACGTAGGAGGGACTCCGAGTTGCTATGGTGAGGAGGAGGGGAAATTAAGAACAGAGACTGTTTGGAACACAACACATTTTTCAGAACATTATCCAGAAGTACCAGCAATCTATTTTAATATGTATCCATTACATTTCAGAATAAATTACTACACTGGAACTACAAGTAGAATGCAGCTCTCTACTCGATTCTGCTAATTTTCAGTTATATAATTATTACTCACTATTTGAAGTTCCTACATTTTATACCTTCATTCATAATAGCTGAAACACTGAAAATTAACTATATGGTTTCATTCTGGTTATCCCAAATACACTGGAAAACCTTAGCCCAAACAGAAGATGATAGTACTGCTAGTAGCAATGTCTTGAAGCTGAAATATTGGGTCCACTAGAGGGAACTGCATTGAGAAGTTCAGGGAAATTTTATTTTATAGAAAAGGCCATCTGCCTGAAATATTGAAAGAATACTTTAACATTATTTAGGCATGCTAGAGTATACCTGTAGAGGAAATTTTGGGGGGGGGGGGTGGATCCTCATAAAATCTACAAAATACTGACATAAAATAGGATGCTATGGAAGTATTCTAACTTCCTCCAAAGCAGAGCAGATTTGGCCCCAAATAGTAGGAAATGAAGAAGTCAGCTCTCATAGCTTAAAACACACAATAGAGGATACTCCAAACACAGCTACATACATCTTCAAATTTCCCACAGCAAATTCTATACAAAAAGAGAACATGATGGAGAAGAAGGAAGTTTTACAATTAACAGCTCCGACTGGGTTAATGTTCTGAAGAGGTCAACACTGAGGCAACTGGTTTCAGGGAAGTTCAGGACTTCATGGCCACACTGACAATTGGGTCTTATGAAGTGGACTTGAGTTCAGGGTAGCATACACCAAATAAAGCACGTTGCTCTTTAAGATGCCATAAAAGATGGACATGCTTCCCTCCCCTGCGCCCAGTCTGGATGTGTTTCTTTCAGATGATTAAAAAATTGTGGTGTGAAAGTTGAGGATTTAATCTCTATTCCTTTGTCAAGACCAGATCATTTCCCAGTCTTCATTACTTCTGATTAATGGTTTTGAGAGGGCTCCAGGAGATTTTCCTGTTTATAAAACTGGCATTTCTATCAATGTCCTCCCAGACCATTCTGAGATACCCAGAGTAATTGAAATTGGAGTGCGGAAAGTGCAACCTGAGGGACTCATGCAGCCTCTGGGACCCCTGAAGTCCCTAGACTACAATTTTTAAAAACAAAATGGCCGAATTTTCACACACACCCAATGGCCCAACAGTTCATTTTGTGAAAATACATAGTTTCCCTGCACGTTTTTTGTGCAAAAATATATTTTTGTGCAGAAATCAGTGTGTTTTGCACAAATTGCCTTTTTCTGCTCCAAAACAGGAAAATCACATGTAGACTGGCATTCTGTTCAGGATTTACAATGTTGTAAGCCAGAGCTATGACACTGTAAATATTGCAGTTCATCTCTATGGTCATATTACCATTGCAACACCAGCAAATGCCCTCCAAAACCCACTGCAGAAGCAAGGCAGCTGCATCAGCCAAAGGAGTTTTGAGATGCTGGAGAGCAATGATGTGTCCAGCCTCCTCCCACTAGTGAGGCACAGTGTGTGGCTGCCTGACTTCTCTGGTGGGTTTTGGGGGTTATTGAGAGGAGCAGCTGTGACAACAGAACTCCAATATCATAGCTACAGTTGACAATGCAGGAGCTTGGCCCTAGTTGTATGCAAATTACAGTTGCCCTTCCATTTTCACAGGGGATCTGTTCCGGACACCACCATCCCCCGCGAAAATGGAAAACTGCAAATATTCAAGCCCCATAGGTTTGAATGGGGGGTGCACCCATGGGCATGGCTGACATTTTATCCCCTTCCATTTCCTGCCCATGAATGGATGAGGGACATGGACTTGAAGTCCACAAAAATGGAGGGGCAACTGTAATTTTCCCCAACAAAATCCCAAAGGGTAAGGACTATCATGCCTGGTCTCCTCTTCCTCAGCCAGGTATCTCAAGATGCCTTGTTTTCATTGGATGCCAATATTAATAAACATTCCTCGCATCTCTACTGCTGACCCACTCCTCTTACCTGCAGCACGTTTTCAAAGAAAAAGGGAAAAGAACTCAATGTTACACAATTGCAATATACACACACAACAGTGCAATCCACTTCTGCATTTCCCTTGTGTGTTCATACATGCATTATTGAGAGGAATCTCATTTCAAAACATTCAGAGGCCAGATTTAATTCCTAGTTTCTTTGGCTGCTTTTCTCAATTAATTCCTTATTAATTATCCTGGTTACTTAACTGAGATGGAACCAGAGGCTCTCTATTCTGATATAAAAGGTAACACCGATTTAATACAAGCCCAGAAGGAAGTACTAAAATTTGTGAACAAAGGGAGGATGAATGGTCTGGGGTAGACAAAGAGCAATTCTTGGCCTCCAAAACCCACCTTAGATGGTTGTTCTTGGCTTTATACCTGGTGTCTGAATCTATCCATTATATATTTATCAATATATTTAAATCTATCCAGTTTCTATACCATCTATTACCAACACATATTTAAAGTTAATGGTGTGCCAAATACTTTTCAAAAACAAAGAAAAACATGCAGTTCCATTCACAACTGAATGCATATTTCATAGGATGTCTTCCAAATTGATTTGAATCACTCTCCAGCATTAAAAACATTGATCCCAATACAATCAGGGGCTATACATATGTGGGATTAAACTGGTGTGGCTCTCTACACTGAGTGATAATTCTAGATACATGGGTACTGCTTGTGCAACTCTTCTTCCTAACCTAACCAGAAGAGACCGTGTCTATAAAAGCTTATTCTATAACTTCTTTTGCGCAGTTAGTCTCAAAGGGGCTACAAGATCCCTTTGCATAGGGATATTCCACATTAACACAGCTATGTCTCTGAATTCTACCAACTAGAGCAGGGGTAGGCAACCTTTCCCCTTTAAGGGCCGAGGGATTTCAGCTCCCAGAAGCCTCAACCATGTTGGCCAATAGTCCCATGTTGGCCAATAGCTCCTGGGATTCTGAGAGCTGAAGTCCCTCGGCCCTTAAAGGGGAAAGGTTGCCTACCCCTGAACTAGAGCAATGATGGTGATCCTTTTCAGGGCTGTGTGCCCCAACTAAAGTTTTTTCCAGCACTGGGGGCTACTACCAGGGGCTACTCTGGCAGGACTTCTGGGGCAGGACTTTCCCCCTCACTCTTTCCTGGCCCAAGGTGACTCCAAAGAGGCAGCTGGGGGGCGGGAAAGGTCCAGGAGGAGGAGCCACGGGTGTGCGCCTATTCCTCCTTCTCCCCTCACTCTTTCTCAGCTGTTTTTGAAGAGGGAGCTGTGGACCAGAAAAGGTTGGGGAGGAGGAGCCACAGGTGCGCACCAGTGGCTTCTTCTCCCCAAGTGCCTTTCCTGGCTGCCTCCGAAGAGACAGCTGGGGGCTGGGAAAGATCCGGGAGGAAGAGAAATGGAAGCAGGCACACCTGTTCCTCCTTCTCCCTGCAGCGTGCTGAATGAAACGGCATTGTGTGCCACCTGTGCATGCATGCTATAGGTTCGCCATCACAGAACTAGAGGAACTGAACATTTTAAACAAGGCCAATATCTTGCTGACTAGCCTTCATGATGAGGGGATGGTTGACTGGATTCAAACACTCTGTTTCCTCTTCTCCAGAAAATTGCTGATTGGTAGGTTATCAGGATTTCTTCTTAAAGACTATATTAGGACAGAGCTACACTTGGCACACTGTTAGATAGAAGCCATGAAAATAAAGGTAATTTAAGAATGCACAACTGTGTTCTGAATTGCAGGTTAAAGCTGAATCTGTGTATCGTTGCATACATGTCAAGACCACAGATTTCAATATATATTGTATAGAACAGCATACTAATTGTGGTCTGCATCCCTTATATTGAGGAATTATATTCTCATATTATAGGTCAAAAGAGCTGAACTCTGTGACTGTAAAATATATGAACCCACAGACATTAATTGTGGCATTTAATTTGTCTCTGTTTTATTAAAAAATAGTTTATGCTTCATGAGTACAATTCACAATTAGAGCATCTCTCCAAGGGGAAAATGTGTGTTTGTGTGTGCGTGCATGTGTGCAGAGATTTCTAAACTACTGCTGAAATCATGTCTGCAAGAGATGAGGGGCAGTGATGTATGAAGAATTACAATTCTTGGAGCATCAGAACTGACAACCTGAGAGCATTTGCAGGCTAAAAAAATCAATTGCAGCATTTTTAACAGTATACATAAGATATACATGGGAGGTTTTTATTTCATTTATTTCAGCAAAATTTCTACCCTATTTTTCATCTGGAAGGTCCTCATTTTAAATTAGGAAAATAAATCATTTTTTAAAATGTCTTTAATAGGTTCTTTGTATTCTTTTAAAAATACTTATAGCACCATGTTGTGCCCATGTCTTTCTTTTTTTATACAGAAAAATGAATATATAGATGCTATAGATTGGTGTAGATGCTGTAGAAGTGGGAAGTAACAAATTACAACTAATGAGTTGCCTGTAATTAACTCTTAGTGCCATAAAAAACTTGAAACTAAATTATATTATGGCTGAAATGTAACAAGAGACCACAGTTTTGTGGGTATGACTGTAACTGGCTTTTGGTTATTTTTATAGTTACAAGGTATCGGTGATATCATTACTTGTTTTGTAGTTCATACCAACAGCTTATAATATTCTGATAAACAAACAACAACAACAACAACAACAACAGCAAGAAAACCCCAAGAAGCAACCATATTATAATGACTACCAGTTTTGTTGTTGAACTACAACCATAACTAATTAAGTTGGGGGGGGGCACTTTCGAAGTCCTAAGAATTTGTATGTAATATACTATTGAACTATATTAGCACGCACACAAAATTTACGCTTCAAATGTTTGTTGTATTGTTCTTGTTGTTTCCGACTTATGGTGACCCAAAGGCAAATCTATCCCATGGTTTTCTTGACAAGATTTGTTCAGAGGGGGTTTGCCTTTGCCTTCCTCTGAGGCTACAAGTGTGATTTGCCCATGGTCAACCTGTGAGTTTCCA
The DNA here is from genome assembly GCA_026167975.1 of Phrynosoma blainvillii. Lineage (NCBI taxonomy): Eukaryota > Metazoa > Chordata > Lepidosauria > Squamata > Phrynosomatidae > Phrynosoma > Phrynosoma blainvillii. The sequence goes on along the minus strand of JANUYF010000004.1, from coordinate 135,299,514 downwards.
TGGCTGAGCAGGGATTCATTCCTTAGCCTCCATGGCCATAGTCTAATGTCCAAACCACTACTCCATGCTGTCTCTCCTCAAATGTGACTTTGCCTAAATAAGAAGATTAAATTCTAAATTAACAATATTAAAAGTAATAAAACAGAACAAAAGCGCAATACTATAAATTGAAGGCATATAGTAAAAGTATTTGCTGTCAAGTCACATTGTTTTTTAAGGGCTTCCCCCCTTCCCCATCTAATAGTATAACTGTATAGTAAATCTGCCCAGCCACTGGGGCTTCAATCTAGCTTCTCCAAGGCAAGTGAAGCCCTCACCCACTGGAGAAATTCAAGGCAGACTTAATGCCTACTAAAATCAAGCAGGGCTGCAGAGAGAACTACAGTGGCCTGAGAATCACACCCCCAATTATTCTAAATAATCTTGCAATCTGGCACCAGGCTCCAAAGGGCTACAAGCCTGCCAAAGCCTGCTACCAGCTTCTTTCTTTTAGTTACCTCAAAGGTGCTACAAGATGCCTTTGCACACCGATTTTCTATACTAGCATGGCTATGCCTTTGAATGTTCATATAGATTATATGATAGCAATCAAAGCTTGGAAAACTCCCTGTTTCTGTTTTGCACTTTTATTATCTTAAATAAACTTAAATAGTAATCTTATAATATTAAATAGTAAGCTTACCAAACTCTGTTAAAAACTGACATCATTAGTAGCAATGACCAAAAATATTTTCCTGGTGAGAATCTGTTCAGTGGATGCCTAACACAAAGTGAAGAGGCCTTTTGTCAGCTCAGCAAGTTTTGTTGTCATTGCATCTTAGCAAATCTCATGGGAAAGGGATTTCTCATTTTGTATGTGGCAGGAGATATTGCCTCTTGTTCTCCTCTCAGTTCTCTGGACCATTCAAGAAAGTATGGCTCAAGTCCTCTCAGAATGTGTTGGACTTTGGACGATGCCAGAGGTTGTGGGACTTCCCTGTCTATGGATCCCACAGCCATAAACTGCACAAGCTTTGGAAAGCACCAACGATCAGGAAAGTGTATATGAGTGCTTACCAACCCTATATCTTAATAGAATTGCCACACAGAAATGGAAATTCTCTGCTTAGCCACTCTTCCTGTCTCCTCTGCTGTATATATTCCAACAGAACCTTTAGCAGGATGATGCATAATCCTATCCTCATATTTCTCCAACACAGTGGGAATCTTATGAGCAGCTCTGGAACTGACCCTGAAGAATGATGGAGAATCTCCCAGACCTTGTGCTGAGCTCATTGCAAAAGAATCAAGTCCCCTTACCCCTTGTCTCTCCCCATGTAAGCTTGGAAGGGATGGAGATTGTCCCTACAATATTACTGAACATGCTTCTGAACATGGTATCCCAGCACTCCAAATTTCCCCATATTAAAAAAAGGCAACCATAAATGCTGGTTGTCTACCAATAATTCCTATACATGTGCAAATATTAATTATCTGAATGAGATCTCTTATGTGGGTCCCTTCCTCCTCATTATTGTCTGGTGAGGATATAGGATAATTGGCTTTTCATTCTGAAGGTGAAAGTGGACTGCTGAGGCAGTAAGACTTTTAAAAAACATACTCCATGTACAAAACCATGTAAGAATTATATTAGTAGGAATTTCTCAACTTCAGGAATGTTGCTCTGAATTAGAATGAGACTAAAGCATTTATGAAACAATCAGAGCCTGTTTTCTGTGACAAGATCTAAGAAAATACATAATATGAAGTTCCTTCTTTTCTCTGTTCAACTGTAATGCCTGTCAATTTCCAATCAAAATAAAAAAGCTAACATGCCAGCATAAAAACATACACAACACAAATGCACTCACTATTTTTGTGCTACATTGATAGAGTCTTTAAGAATCGCATGTTTTGGGCCTGTTCAGTTCTGAAGGCACAAATATCAAATAAAATAAGCATAAGCATCTTAAAAGTCTTCTCCTTAATCTTAACCAGAAATGGGACATTTTAATATAATATTTTAATTTAATATTTCGTAAAACAAATGTGCTACCTGAAAACTTACAGATTTTTACCTGCTCCGAGACTTTACCTTGAAAAGACACATCATAAATAGCACAATCAAGAGAGCTTCTCTTTTGAAAGTCTACTGATCTAAACAGGACACACACTATTTATTTTGTACTATTTATTTTGCTAAACTTCAGCAACAGAGGCTAAAACAGACTTTTCTACAAAATGGCATACATTTTTTTATCCTTCAAAGAATGAAAGGTCACCCAGATTACACTATATTGGATAAGACCTGACCCTTCTCTTTTCTCCCACAATATCTTTCATTCACTATCTTCCTCACAGTTGAGATATCTTTCATTCATAGCTAATCTTCTTTTTACTTTTTATATTGTATATTATAAATTGTAACTGCAGTTTCTAACACTTTTTAATTTTAATATTCCTGTATTATTTCTATGTTATTATCATTAAAAAGTGTTTCAATTTTGTATTTTATTTAATAAATAAATATTTTGAATATTTTGAATCATTCATTCATTCATTTATTAAATATTTCTTTCCTGCCCTCTATTATGAAATCTCATGGTAGCATAAAATTAAAATAATATGAACAATTTCAAAGAATTCCAGGTAAAAACAGAATAATTTAAATAGGATAAGAACAAATAAATGAATCAGTGGGTTAAAACAACAGAAGAGGCTAAAATAGTTAAAGCTGTTACACCTCATCAGGGAATTACCAGTATATGGGCTACTGTTGCAAAGTTATCTCTGTCCAGAAATACTATTGCTTAATGTAACATTTGGAGCTGGTGCCAAACACTCTGAACCATGGGGTCCACTAGAGCCTCCAGTGACAGAGATGAATCTAAGAGTACACTCAAGTTATGAACATGCTTCTTCAGGGAGAGTGCAACCCCATCCAGGAGAGGCTGCTCACCAAATTCCTGGATTTGAGAACCACCAGCCTCCATCTTACCTGGATTCAGCCTCAGTTTATTGACCCCCACATCCAACCCATTACAGCATCCAGGCATTAATCCAGCATCTGCACAGCCTCAGTTGACTTTGATAATAAGTAGAACTGGGTGTTGTCAGCATACCAATGACGCCCCACCCCAGTCCCCCTTATTATCTCACCCAGCTGCTTCAGATATTAAACAGCATGGGAGAGAAGATGGAACTCCATAGCACCCCACATCCATGAGCCTGAATGGGAATCCCTCAGTGTTACTCTTTGGAATTGGCCTCACAGATAGGATCAGAACCACTGTAACATTGTGCCCCCTACTCCTGTCCAGTGGGGCCAATCTAGTAAGATACTATGGTCAATGGTATCAAAAGTCACTGAGACATCCATCATGATCAAAACAGTAGTACTCCTGCTGCCTTTCATCTGGAGTAACTCATCAGTTAGAATGACCAAGGCCATTTCAGTGCTGTGCTCTGGCCTGAAACCAGAGTGGAATAGGTCCAGATGCTGGGGGAAAAAAAGCGCAGCAAAAACAAACTTGGAAAAGCAGCAAGCAGCAATAACCAGATAGTTATTGGTTTATTTAGACTGCATCATTAAAATAATATTTAATAGCAGAAAACAATAGCTGCTGGGTTTTTTTAAAAATTTAAAACAGATTTATTAAGACATAAAAACATATAAAGTCTCCACACATTAACATATACATCACATATACATAAAAACAAAAACATCGACATAAAAAACATAAAAATGACTTCCCCTCCTTTACTATGAATATTACTTTGTAACTTCTTTCCTGACTTCCCACAGTATTTCTTATAGCTTCGTATAAATTCCTCTATTTCTTTTTACAATTCATTTTTAATTCAATCATCATCATGTGTTTTCCCATTCCACACCATATAAATACATTCTGAACTTTCCTTATCCTCCTTGTCTAAGACAGTGTTATCCACACCTTCCATATTTACATATTCTTTCAATTTCGCTCCTCTTATTTTTTAAGAGCAGTCTCATTCTTATTTCCCCTTCTCTGTGCTAAATATTTAGTAATTGGTGAACAGTCTCTTTCATATTTATAATAGCTGCTGGTTTTTTTAAACTGATCCCTGAAGACAGAGTGAAACAGGGCTAGCTGGATCATTTGTGGCAAGTCATTTCAGAACCTTGATGCCACTACCAAGAAGGTTTTTTCTCTCTGAACCTGAATCAGTGATGGAACAGGAATGATCTCTCCAAAAATTCTACAAAAAACTAGCATAATTTATACACGTATCTTCCTCACTCATGTGAAGACTCATTTGAGACTGGTAGAACAGAACCCACCATCTTACAGCTAAGAACAAAGATTTTGCAGTTTCTTGTTCTTGCATTCAAGAATAAAACAAGTGAGAATTTACACCCCAAATCTGAAGAAAAGCATGTCAAGACCAAAGTGTTCCAAAGTGAAGCAGTCACCTGTCTGATGGTGGTTCCAAATCTAAGTTTCTCCTCTGTAAACACCCCTTGTACAAAAGAGGACATAGTCATGAGGATATCAGGCTCTCGTGATGGGGTGCATTTTGATATATATTGACAAATTAATAATGTTATATTTTAGTGGAACTATGAATAGTATATTTTGAAAAAAGACAGAAATAAGAATGAAGATATCAATATTATTTTTAATTACTGGTTAAATTAATAAATGGTTTAATATGAATAAGATCTAAATAAGCAAATTAAGAATAGATAATTAACATGATTTACAACATATTGTTTATGTAATACTTTTGTTGTTGTTAACTGCCCTCGAGTCAATCTCGACTCATGGCAACCCTATCAATGAGACATCTCCAAGACCCCTTGTCCTCCACTGCTCTGCATAATTCTTGCAACCCCTTAATACCCTTGACCTCCTTAATAGAGTCCATCCATCTGGCATATGGCCTTCCTCTCTTCGTACTTTCCTCCACCTTTCCCAGTATTATTGTCTTTTCCAAAGACTCCTCCCTTCTCATAATGTGTCCAAAGTACAACAGCTTCAGTTTGGTCATCTTGGCTTCCAGAGAGGTTTCCAGCTTCAACTGCTTTAGGACCCATTTGTTTGTCCTTTTGGCTGTCCATGGGATCCTCAGCACTCTTCTCCAATACCACATCTCAAAGGAATTGATTTTCTTCCTATCATCTTTCTTAACAGTCTACCTCTCACATCCATACATGGTAACAAGGAATACGATGGTTTGTATGACCCTAACTTTTGTGCTGAGTTGTTTATCTTTGCAGTTTAGAATCTTTTCTAGTTCTTTCATAGCCATCCTCCCCATTCTTAGTCTTCTTCTGATTTCCTAACTGCAGTCCCCATTTCTATCAATGTTTGATCCCAAGTATGGGAATTCTTTTACTATTTGTATTTCTTCATTGTCTAGGTTGAACTTGTGAAGGTCCTTGGTGGTTATTATTTTTGTTTTCTTTATGTTCAACAAATTTGGGGAAACAAATACAGTTTATAAATGTGGGATACAGTGAAGACGTAGCTGATATGAACGCAAAATGTGAAAACCTTTCAAGAGCCTATCCACAGCCTGAGTTTATATTTCATAGCAAAACTGTATCTGTAGTATTATAAATACACATTTCTCATCAAGAAAAGAAAACCTGAGGTGTACCCTCATCAAAGCTACCAACCAACTGCGTGTAAAAGTGGGGGGCAAAATATGAGAAATCTGTATTTCTTGTTTGGGTAAACCATCTAGGGAGTTTTTCAGGAAAGTAAAACATTTGCCACTAAGACTACTTTTAGACTCAGGAATTCCCTTCCTAGGGAGGCAAGAATGGCCCTCTTCCTTGTTGGCCCTGCAGAGGCGGGCTAAAACCTTTTTATCCAGACATGTTTTTAAAACATGAAGTTTTAAAAGAATGGGCTGTGTGTGTGTGTGTGATTTAATGTGTTAGCAACTAGTTTTAAGAGCTTTTATGTCTTAAAATTGCTTTTTATTATTTTATTTTGTGATTTGCTTTAATACTGTATTAGTTTGATTCTATTTTAATGCTCACTTTTTGTATGTTTTTTAAGTATCTTTTAAAATTGTGAGCCACTTTGAGTCTCAATTTTGGGAGGGAAATAATATCATCATCATCACAACCACCACCACCACTACCATCATCACTGCTACCACTATCATCAGTGCAGATATAGGCATTCCTTAAACCATTCCATTCAGGGATATTCCCCTGGCATAGAGTATTAATTAACATATCCAGAAGTTAAGATGCAGAAAGTATAACTGAAAATACATCTCTGTTTTATTTCAAGGGCAGAGTGAGTCCAGTAATGAATCTCCTTGTTAAGGAATCAGAAGAACCTCTCTGAATTCTTCTCCTTCAAAAAGGCAAGTTCCCTGTGAGACAGTGGAATACAGCCATAAACAAATTATTTGAAGCAGGAGTGTGCTATTCCAAAAGTCTGTGAAAGCTCTGAGAACAATCTGGCCAAAAGAAAAGAAAAAGGAAGGAAGGAAGGAAGGAAGGAAGGAAGGAAGGAAGGAAGGAAAGTAAAATGCTGCCCTATTTCTCCCCTGTGTGATCAAAATGTCACAAAATTCACCAAATGGAGAGGCTACAAACAAGAGGTGCTGCCCTTGTCAGGGACTGGTCATCTTTGTGTTTATGTTCCCATAGCAAAGAACATAGAACAGTGTGGGTAAAACAGTACAGTAATTCATTGTGGGCTTGAGAGGAGGTTGCAGAGGTGACCCTGCTAAGTGCTAGGCTGCTTTTTGGAGGGCAAAGGAGCCTGGCATTTTGCAATGTTTCCTTTACAAGCTCCTTCTTTTGCCCTCCCTTCCAGTACAAAGACCTACTGTCCTCACACACACCCATGCCAACACACGAAGAAGGGATTCACATTCCCCTTTGGCCAACACAGAAAGAAAGTAGGAAATCTCTTTCCCACTGCAGTAGAGGAATGGATGGGGGGTGGGGGTATTTCATACCTTCAGTTCTTCAACTTAGAAAAAAAGGGACACTCATCCCCCCCGCCGTGCACACACACACACACACACAGAGAGAGATACACAAACCACTACAACCAGCCTGCCAATTCACGTATACTCTTTTATGTGGTTCATGGGAAAAGCTTGCTGAAAAAACCAATGTTCTAATCATATTACACCAAAACTGAGGCTTTCAAGATTAATTGTTCCATGGAAATCACAATCCCTTCTTTTAGAAAAAGTACAGTTCCCAAATCATAGGGAATATTTACAGTAAGTAAAAAGTTATTACAGTTGAAGACCTGCACATAGGATATATACACAAATTACTGAATTCAAGTTGAAAAGAATGCAGTGCTAATAAAATTATAAACGCAACAAGCAGCTTAGTGCAAGCAAGGAAATTCTTTTTTTAAAAATCCAGCACACTAACTCCATGTTTTGGACAGATGGTATCAATGTACACACTGTCATGAATACCATTAAAGTGAACATGCACAAAGTGTACCATGGGATTATGTATGGGTATAACAGGTGGCATAATTTCCCACTTCTCAACATAGGTGCTGAGTTGTAACATTAGTATCCCTTTTTAAAACTATCCCTCAGTGACTTCTGAATGAACAGTTGTCCCCTCAACACACACACACACATACCAGTAGTTGAAACAACTACAGTGGGCCCTTGATATCAGCTGTGGTTTGGTTCCAGGATCCCCCGAGGATAACAAAATCTGTGGATGCTCAAGTCCCATTAAATATAAGGGCATAGCAAAATGGTGTCCCTTGTATAAAATGGAAAATCAAGATTTGATATCTGGAATTTATACTTTTTAAAGTATTTTCAAACTATGGATGCTTGAATCTGTGGATAAAAAATCCATGGATAAGGTAGGGCTGACTGTATGTAAACATACACCATATTGGAAATATCAGCTGCATAGCTTAGAACAGGGGTAGGCAACCTTTTTGAGCCAGGGGGCGGTCCCCTGAAGTCGTCCCTTCCACCAGGCCGAGGGGGGGGGAATGGCGGTGCGTGCGCACTCCCGCCGCGTCCAACCCCCCCGCATGTGCCATTGCCGCTGCGCACACTGCCACAGCAGCCTCCACACATATCGCGACCGCCATTTTGGAAATCAAAATGGTGGTCGTGGCGTGCATGGCCGCACGGTGGCGGCAGCAGGGGTCCGCCTGGGCCAGTAAGTGCGGGGACCTGGGGCGGAACCGGCCCGCGGGGCGTAGGTTGCTGGCCCCTATCATAGAATCATAGAGTTGGAAGAGACCACAAGGGCCATCCAGTCCAACCCCCTGCCATACAGGAACTTAAATTCAAAGCATCCCTGATAGATGGCCATCCAGCCCCTGTTTAAAGACCTCCAAAGAAGGAGACTCCATCACACTCCAAGGGAGTGTGTTCCACTGTCAAACAGCTCTCACTGTTAGGAAGTTCCTCCTAATGTTGAGGTGGAATCTCTTTTCCTGGAGCTTGCATCCATTGTCCTGGGTCCTATTCTCTGGAGCAGCAGAAAACAAGCTAAAAACAACATGTATCAGAGTAAATTTAAAAATGCATACTTGCAAATGCAAGTATTTAAATGCAAATTTTATCATGTTCTAGAGCAATTCAGTAGATCTGGCATAGGTTCATGTCAGTTTCACTAAGTTTAAGATTTTAATGAGTTCTGGCTACTTTCCCATAGCAGAGCACCAAACCTGTATGTCCCATTATTAACTGGATGTCCTCAGCTCTGAGGCACAGCTCCAAAATGACTTGAAACATAGGTAAGGCTGTGCTTGTGATCTAGAAGAGCCACACACATGGCAGGAGGAAACTCATGCCCTAGCAGTACACACTCACACTCACATTGTTCTGGCAACCCAAAGCCTGCCCCAACCTCACATGCAAGCATATCACACCAACTTATCAGGGACTGAGGAGCATTAGTCCATTTAGCTGAGTTTTGTTTGGCTCCTCTGACTGGCAGTAAGGGCTCCCCCTCCCTCCTGCCCTCAGACCTGATGCCTGAGATGCTTAAGTACATTCAGTCTACAATGAACAGTCCACTTTGCTTTTTACCTTTGTGGATCCACTTACCACCATGACACACAGAAATGCTTGTGTTACATCTACCTAAGCTGAGAGGCATAGATACATTAAACAAAAAATATTATATGCATATGTTATTGTTGCCAGGTCTTCCAGAAAAATGTGTACTTGCCTGTTCTACATATAAGTTCTTATTATTTTCTAATAATGCCTCACTAGAAGAAAAGTGACCTCTCCACGAGAAAGCTGGTCAAGTATGAAAAATCAGATTCAGTCGTCTGAAACACTTTCTTGTGTATATAATGTGCCTTTTGCTATTGCACATTTAATGGGTGTTAATATCTGAACCAGCAGGTGAGGGAAAGTATAATGGAGGAAAAGAAATGACTGAAACAGTGAAGTGATGAAACATCCCTACACAGACCCTACACTGACCAAGGAGGAGCTGTATATATTAACTATTGTTTTGTGGCACACACCCTTCTTAGTGCTTCATCAAATAGAAAATGAATGGAGAGTAAAAGAATGTGAGGAAATGTCTTTTTAATATGTTGACAATCAAGTTTTTGTCTGAAAAATCAAGGAAACATTAAATATAGTGCTAAACATCTTAAATGTGGAGAGGTCCTTTTATTATTCTAATCATTTTAGAAGTCATTTGTTTCTTATTCTTGCCATGAAATAATACCTGGTCTGGGAAAGATGGGCATCTCTTCCTTATTTGTCACAATTGTCTTCCTCTTTTATCCTCACAATAAACAATATGAGGTAAATTAGGCTAAATGGCAATTTACCCAGAGCTACCCAAGAAGAATCCTGACCAAACAGGGATTTTAACCCAAGTCTGTTGAGTTCAAAATAAAAACACTGGGTCAGACTAGCCCTCAAAAACACATTGAGATTGTACTTTGATATTAATTACAGTTACATCCTATGCTCTTTTCACAATGGAGATTATCACATGGGGAACGGGACGTCATTGTCCCATCCCTGTTCTGTCCTTCCTTCTGCTAAAAAAATAAAATAAAAAGCAGTTTCCAGTCCCACTAGATCTCTTATCCATGCTGTATAAAGACTGAGGCAGGCTTAACTTTCAATCTAACAGAATCTCCTCAAAACCATTTTATGGGCACAGTAGGGAAGCTCTTTAAATATTCAGATCAAGGTTATCAATCTGCCAAGGACTAGAATATTATTTTGCTAAAGAAACGCATTCTGTTACTCACTACATTTGACCCAAGGACCACTGGCATGCCTCTTAGGGCAGGGCTGGCTTCTATGTCAGTGGAGTGTGAATCTACTCTGGGATTAGTCTGAACAATAAATAAGTTCAAGTGCTAAATTTATTTTGGGGACAAGGTTCAGCATCTTTTTTTTTAAAAAAAATTTTTTATCATTATTTACACATTAAAATCTAAACAATACTACAATACAATACTACATTCAGACAAAAGTATGTAAACAATAAATACCTCATATACATGGTAACAATACAAAACACAACACTATATAACATCACAGTATACTAAACATTATTAAACTAAAATCACAAAAATTACAACAAAGAAACAGAAATTGTAATAATAATAATAATAGCCGAGGCTATCAAGGCAGCTTACAATTGTTGTTGTTGTTGTTATGTGAGAGTCACCAACCACAACTGCCTTAGGTGAAACAATGCCTTGGAAGTGCGCTTGGAGGACCCTGCGGAGGATCTGTTGTCATCCCACCAGCACTGTGTCTGGGTGGCTCCCAAGGCTTCCAAGGCTATTTAGCCCTCCCCGCTGCCTCCTCAACACCAGCAGTGGCAGCGGAAGTTTATTGGAGGATCCTGCAGAGGATCTGTTGTCATCCCACCAGCCCTCTCAACACCTGTGGCTGGGTGGCTCCCAAGGCTTCCAAGGCTATTTAGCCCTCCCTGCTGCCTCCTCAACCTCAGCACCGACTGTGGAAGGGCTTGTGGCGTGTGCCCTGCCCTGCCCTGATCCCACCTCCCCAGCAGCGGCAGTGGAAGAGGGCCTCTCTGGAGGCTATACCACCCATCCCTCTGCCCATTTACCATCTGTAGCGGCGGTGGTGGAAGAGGGCCGCTCCGGAGGCTATTTAGCCCACCCGTCTGCCTGCACGCCGGTGGCAGCGCTTGGGCCTATCTGGAGAACTGTGCCAGCCCTGATCACCAACATCTGGGGCGGTCTTGGAGCAGCCGCAGCGGCGCTTGGAGCACACGCAGCGGCGGCGGCAGCGCTTTGGGCCGCTTGGAGGACTTAGGCTGCCTGGAGGACTTGGCTAGCCCCAATTGGCATCACCTGGGGCGGCCTTGGAACAGCTGGGGCAGTGGGGAACCGGGGAGAGTGCCGGTGGGTTTAAAACCCCGCCCAGGACCATCTTCCCCCGGCACATGCGGCGGCGGCGCTTCAGGCTGCTTGGAGGACTCAGGCTGCCTGGAGGACTCGGCCAGCCCCGATTAATACCACCTAGGGCGGCCTTGAGGACCATCTTCCCCTGCAGCCCTCTCTCCATCTATGCAGTCGCTGCCCTATATTAGGGATAGGAATTATCTGGCTCACTCATCTCCCCCTCCGCAGAGCAGACGTGATTATAGTTTGGGAGCAGATATTCAGGTTGTGTGGGGGCAGGGAAGGTATGGTGGTAACAGAGTTAACAAATGTTACAAAAGAAGGAGGGATCGATGCTTAATATCTATCCCTCCTTCAGTTTGCTGTTTCCCAAGATAACTTGGAGAGCGTACCAACCATTCCACTGACCCTCAACCTACTCCTTTGCAATGCCAGGTCGGTCAAAAATAAGACTCATATCATCCACAATCTCTTAGTGGATGAGGCGGCCGACCTGGCATGCTTTACTGAGACCTGGCTGGGGGAGGCCAGCTCCGCGACATGGGTGCAGGCCCTCCCAGCTGGATACTCAGTCAGTGAGCAGGTGAGGGACGGTGGGCGGGGGGGCGGCGTAGCCTTGGTCCACAGGAACACCTTAACCTTGATCAGGAAGCCTATTCGGAAAACCACCCATATTGAGTGTATGTACCTTAGCCTGAAGACCAGGGATAGTTTAGGGATTCTGTTGGTATACCGGCCACCCCGTTACTTAACAGACTCCCTAACCGAGCTGATCGCTCTGGTTTCTGAGTTGCTGTTGGAATCGCCCAGACTTTTGGTTCTGGGCGACTTCAACATTCCACTTGAAACCAATTTACAAGATCTAACTGGCGCGGCTCGGGAGTTCATGGATACCATGACAAACATGGGCGTATCCCAGTTGGTCGATGGGCCAACACATTGTGCTGGTCATACCCTCGATGCGGTCTTTAGTACGGAGCAGGAACATCCGTGGGCGGAAGTCAAAAAAATCTCCGCATTTTCATGGACGGACCATTTTCTGATCAAGGCGGAACTAAAGGCTATTGCTCGCCCTCCCAGGGGTGGCGGACCCATTAGAACGGTCCGCCCTCGAAGGCTAATGGAACCAATTGGTTTCCAGAAAGCCTTAGAGGGTTTAATGGTTGGTAACGCCGGGGATTCTGTCGAAGCCTTGGTGGATACTTGGAACACCGATCTCACCAGGGCTATTGACACAATTGCTCCCAAGCATCCTTTCCGGCCCACTTCAAACTGTAAGCCCTGGTATACAGAGGAGCTTAGGAGGATGAAGCAGGTCGAACAACGACTAGAGTGTGAATGGCGATGGACTCGTCTCTTATCCGACAGAACTCACCTTAGGAAGCATCTTGATTCCTACAAGGAGGCTTTACGTGCAGCGCAGAAATCTTTCTGTTCTGCACGTATTGCGTCTGCAGACTCTCACCCGGCAGAGCTGTTTAGGGTGGTGGGGAAATTGACGAAGGTTCCCCCTGTGCCAAACCCCCTACTTAAACCAACAACAGCCTGCTGTGAGGCATTTAACATCTACTTTGCAGATAAAATCTCTCAGATAAGAGTCGACTTGGATGCCAGTGTTCTGGCAGAATCCGTAGACGAGGCATCCAGTAATTCTGTTGATGGTATATTACTGGATCAATTGCAATCTGTGAGTACTGATGACATGGACAAGCTGCTAGGAAGGGTGAGGAAGACGACTTGCCCCCTCGATCCATGTCCATCATGGCTAGTCGCCCAGGGAGGGGACGCGTTGAAGGTGTTCCTTCAGGACACAATCAACGCGTCATTCAGGGAAGGTAGTATACCATCTTGTTTAAAGGAGCTGACAGTTAAGCCACTCCTGAAAAAACCTTCCCTGGACCCCCTGGATAGAAACAACTACAGACCAGTCTCCTTGCTTCCCTTTTTAAGCAAGGTGATCGAGAGGGCAGTTGCTTCCCAACTCCAAGCAGTCTTGGATGAAACCGATTATCCTGATCCATTTCAAACCAGCTTCAGGACAGGATATGGAGTTGAGACTGCCATGGTTGCTCTGGCCGATGACCTCCGCCTGGGTATCGACCGGGGTAGTGTGACCCTGCTGGTGCTCTTGGATCTCTCAGCGGCCTTTGACACTATAGATCAGGGGTAGGCAACCTTTCCCCTTTAAGGGCCGAGGGACTTCAGCTCCCAGAAGCCTCAGCCATGTTGGCCAATAGTCCCACGTTGGCCAATAGCTCCTGGGATTCTGGGAGCTAAAGTCCCTCGGACTTTAAAGGGGAAAGGTCGCCTACCCCTGCTGTAGATCATGCCATCCTCTTGGATCGCCTGAGAGAGTTAGGAATTGGAGGCACTGCTTTGCAGTGGTTCCGTTCCTTCCTCTCGGGCAGATCCCAGAGGGTGAGCCTCGGGAACAGTTGCTCATCTAAAATTGAGCTTAATTGTGGCGTCCCTCAGGGCGCCATCCTGTCCCTGATGTTATTCAACATCTACATGAAGCCACTAGGTGAGATCATTCAGAGGCATGGAGCACGGTGTCTTCAGTATGCTGACGACACCCAGATATATCTCTCCATGACTAGATCATCATCTCAGACTTCAGATGGCATCTCTCCTCTTAATGACTGTCTTAGAGCGGTAATGGGTTGGATGAGGAAAAACAGATTGAAGCTGAATCCAGACAAAACGGAGATACTCACAGTCACAGGCCCGAAATCAGATCTGGGAATACAGTCTCCAGTCCTAGATGGAGTCACACTTTCCTCCAAGGACTGTGTTCGCAGTCTGGGGGTGCTCCTTGACCCGTCTCTTCACATGACTAGTCAGGTGAATGCGGCGGTCAGGAGTGCCTGCTATCAGCTTCGGCTGATACGCCAACTGCGCCCTTATCTGGATATGAGGGACCTGGAAACTGTGGTACATGCCCTGGTAACCTCACGTCTGGATTACTGCAATGCACTCTACATGGGGCTACCCTTGTGCCTAACCCGGAAACTGCAACTGGTACAAAACATGGCAGCCAGGTTAATTACTGGAACATTTAGGAGGGAGCATATAACACCTGTGCTTAAATCCCTCCACTGGCTGCCAATTAGTTTCCGGGCACGGTACAAGGTGTTGGTTTTGACCTTTAAAGCCCTACATGGCTTGGGTCCATCTTATCTTAGGGACCGCCTCTCCCCGTATGATCCCCCCCGCGCCCTTTGGTCCTCTGGGAGGAATCTGTTACAGCCAATAAAAACTAGGCTGACTCAGACATCCCAGAGGGCCTTCTCTGCGACCGCTCCCAGGCTATGGAATGGCCTGCCGGACAAGATCCGTCTTATTACCACTCTTACTGCTTTTAAAAAAGCAGTGAAGATGGATCTCTTCCGGCAGGCCTTCCCGGAATAACTTCTGCTCTAGGGAGATGAGTTTTTATTTTGTCGCTATTGCTGCTCATTCTCTTTTTATTGTTTTATTGCTTTTATTGCATTGTCGTATTTTAATCTTTCTTAAGTTTAATTTTGTTTTAAGGGGATGGGAGGGTTGGATAGCGGGATGAGGGAATGTTTTAACTTTGTCTGTTTTAAATGCTGTAACCCGCCCCAATTGCCACGCAGAGGGGCAGGCTATAAATAAATTATTATTATTATTATTATTATTATTATTATTATTATTATTTATCCACAGGTAAGAAATAGCTGGAGTGGGGTGGGGAGGAAGAGCTCTTTTCTGTGTGTTCTTCAAAAAATTATTAAACAAAGGTCTTCCATGGTGCTCAGAATATCAGTGAACCCTGGACACTGCTGATTCTAACACCTGAGTCAGGGTTATGATGCTCTGGCCTCTACAGAAAGTGTAGGCTGCTTCCACATCACCTTTTGCAGTTACTCAGGCATCACTATCTGAGTACGGTAATGTGGATTAAGCACTGAAGGAGTGGCAGACAGGGTTGTGCACTACTCTGAGCAGTGCAGGAGATCCTTATTCAATAGTGTAGAAATCAGAACAGTGCTCAAGGTTACTTCTTGCAAGAAGATATGTGTAATATATAACTAGCTCTTCCTTGTCTCTCATTAAAGCAAAATGGGTAATGTTTCTGGAGTCATTCTCTTCCCCGCCAAAGTAGCATCATTATCGCTTGTTACTTTGGAAAAATAACAACACTATTGGTAACAGTATTATATTTATTATCTACTTATTATCTCTGCTGCACATCTAGAATACTCTTTGGACTGCCTGCACCAATACTTGCATCCACTAAAACCATTAAAACATTGGTTTTCAACCTTTGGTCCTCCAGATGTTTTTGGCTTCATTTCTCAGAAGTCTAATGCCATTAGACTTATGGGAGTTGAACTCCCAGACATCTAAGACCAAAATTTGAGAACCACTGCATTACAACACATCTTCTCAGAATTAAAAAGTATGTTTTACTTAGGGGGAAAACACCCAGAATTTAGAGTGTTTGTTGTTTTTGTGTGCCTTCAAGTCAGTTCTCCCACAAATCTCTGCCGTTATTTCTTCCCCACAACCTGCTAGTCCTGCTAATACATTGTTGATAATAATAGAAAACACAGCAGGCCAAAAAATAAATTCACAAATCAGAACATTGCTTTGAGAAAAATAACCATTTAGTCTGTAATTACTACATAACAACCAATATTGTCTGTTTTATAAATGCAAAAGCATCAGATAATATCCACATAAGCCAAGTTCATGACTGTTAAATGCCAATGAAATATTACCATAGAGAAAAGGGCTTATTTTTGTGAAGTCTTAGTGCTCAGGAGGGATGAGGATTGCAAATGTGTCCTCTCTTCTCCTCTCTAAAAAGGTTCATGTCTTTTGTTATCTTCTTTGAAAATAATATAAAAATTAACATGTCATGTTTCCACATCTCAGGATAAATATTTGAATTTGACAACCAGGGTTGTGCTGATGAAAGCCATCACTTCCATCGTGACAGACTGTCAAGACTAAACAAGAGGTGGAAACAGTAAATGGATAAAGGAGGAAACACTTTAAGAAATGTTTCAGAAAATGATTTTAACCCATCCCTGCTAGTCGTCTATCTCTAATACTCAATCAAGACCTCTTATCCCTTTTATGTACTGATATTTTTTCTCCTCAAATCTTGGAGGGTTAGGTGTTGGGTTTGCAATTTAAAAACAGAGTTTGAAAAACTTGATTTTTTTAGATTTTTTTAGATTCAAATACCAGTCACATTGAGTTCTATGGAACTTATTCCAAGGGAACTGAATATAGGTTTGTAGCCTAAAATTCCCAAATCTCATGCCATTATTTTACTTCATAGAATGTCTCTAATATTGCCATACATCTCTCCTCTGTCACTATCTCCAAATGGTAGATGAAAAAAGAGACATTAAACTTTCTATCACTTACTGAAGAAGCAATACAGTTTCAATTTTAATATTTAAAACTGAAATGCATAATACTTTTTTGGCAATTCAGTGAATGGAGTGGTTGTATTCACATTTCTCCAAGCCACTACTCGTTTAAATTATTTTAATCCAGCTGTTGAAGAGGAGGAGGAGGAGATGAAAGAACTTGGCAGGGCAGCTTTAAAACCTCCTACTCGCCCTCCTTGCCCTCCCAACACCTCCAGCTATCAAAGAGGAGGAGGAGAGAGGAAAGAACTTGGCAGGGCAGCTTGAAAACTTCCCGCTCACCCTCCTCGCCCTCCCAGCACCTCCAGCTGTTGAAGAGAAGGAGGAGAGATGAAAGAACCGCTTCTCCATCAGCGCTGTGGGAGCCCATCGCTCCACCAGTGCTGTGGGAGCAAGGCACAGCCAGCAGAGGCTTTAAAAACCTGCCCCATGGAACATCTGGGACAGTAGCACGCAGCGGTGGCTGTGATGGCGTGATTCAAGCGGCCCTGACAGAGCCTATTCAGCTCTTTCCCATCAGTTTGACATCAATGGGAGTGACTTTCCCTGAAGGGATGTTTGGCTGCCCCAACTCCACTACTATTTGTGGTGGTATCGTTGGAGGAGGGGTGTGTGTGAGGGGGACAGTTAACCTGCCTATCTCTGGCACTATTGCTAGCAACACTGTTGAGAGAACACTGGGCAGAAGACCATCCAGCTGCCTCAACATCTTCCTCTCTTAGAGGGGCCGGGAATTAACTGGGAGAGGGAATCGAGATTGTGCGGGGGAAAGGAAGGCATGGCGGGAACAGAGTGAAGGGGTGCTACAAAAGAAGGCAGGATCGATGTTTGAAAGCTATCCAGCCTTCAGTTCACTCTGTCCCCCGGAATGGATTGGAGAGCATACCAATCATTCCACAGACCCTTACTCTGCTCCTCTGCAATGCCAGGTCGGTCAAAAATAAGACTCACATTATTCATGACCTCCTTTTAGATGAGGCCGCTGACCTGGCTTGCTTTACTGAGACCTGGTTGGGAGAATCCAGTGCGCTGACTTGGGCACAGGCCCTCCCAGCCGGGTACTCAGTCAGTGAGCAGGTAAGGAGAAGTGGGCAGCGGGGAAGAGTGGCTTTAGTTCATTAGAGCAACCTGACCTTGACCAGGATGCCTGTCCAGAACACAGTCCACTTTGACTGCATGTATCTGAGCCTGAGGACTATGGATAGTTTGGGGATTCTGTTAGTATGCCAGCCACCCTGTTGCCTAACAGACTCCCTAACCGAGCTGACACAGCTGGTCTCAGAGTTGCTGTTGGAGTTGCCCAGACTTTTAGTTTTGGGCAACTTCAACTTCCCATTTGAGACCAGTTTGCCAAATTTAACTGCCGCTGCTCGGGAGTTCATGGAATCCATGACAAACATGGGCCTATTCCAATTGGTCGTCGGGCCCACTCATTGTGCAGGTCATACTCTCAATGCGGTCTTTAGTACGGAACAGGAATATCAAAACCGACACATTGTCATAGACGGATCAGTTCCTGGTCAAGACTGAACTAATTTGGGGGTGGCGAATTTTTAGAATGGTCTGCCCTTGAAGGCTAATGGAACCAATAGGATTCCAGAAAGCCTTAGAGGGTTTAATGGTTGGTAATGCTGGTGATTCTGTCGAAGCTTTGGTTAATACCTGGAACACCGATCTTACCAAGGCTATCAACACAATCGCTCCCAAGTGTCCTTTCCAACCTGCTTCTAACCATAAGTCGTGGTATACGGAGGAGCTTAGGAAGATGAAGTGGGCTGGACAATGACTAGAGTGCATCTGGCAGAAAACTCGACTCTTATCCAACAAGACTCGTCATAGGAATTTCCTTTATTCTTATCGAGAGGCAATATGTGCAGAGCAGAAATCTTTCTCCTTTGCACGTATTGTGTCTGCAGATTCCCGTCCAGCAGAACTGTTTAGGGTGGTAGGGGAACTGACGCAGGTTCTACCTACACAGAACCCTTTACTTAACCTGACAATGGCCTGCTGTGACGGGTTTAACAACTTCTTTGCAGATAAAATCTCTCAGATAAGAGCTGACTTAGACGCCATTGTTATGACAGAATCTATTGACGAGGTGTCCAACAACTCTGCTGACGAAATTATACTGGGTCAGCTTCAACCTGTGAGTACTGATGACATGGACAAGCTCCTTGGTAGAGTGAGGAAAACAACCTGCCCTCTTGATCCTTGCCCATCATGGTTGGTGGGTGACGCATTGAGAACGTTCCTTAGGGACATTGTCAATGCGTCCCTTAGGGAAGGTTTTGTTCCATCTTGCCTAAAGGAAACGGTGGTTAGGTTGCATCTGAAAAAACCTTCCCTGGACCCCCTGGACAGGAATGACTATAGGCTAGTCTCTCTACTACCTTTTTTAAGCAAAGTGATCAAGAGGGCAGTTGCTCTTCAACTCCAAGCTGTCTTGGAAGAAACCGATTATCTAGATCCATTTCAAACTGGCTTTAGGACAGGATATGGAATTGAGACTGCCATGGTTACTCTGGCTGATGACCTTCACCTGGGAATCGACAGGGGTAGTGTGACCCTGTTGGTGCTCTTGGACCTCTCAGCAGCTTTTGACACAATAGAGCATACCATCCTTTTGGATCGCCTGAGAGGGTTGGAGGCACTGCATTGGGCAGATCTCAGAGGGTGGGGCTTGGGGACAATTGCTCTACAAGAATAGAGCTTAATTGTGGCATTCCTCAGGACACCATCCTGTCCTTGATGCTATTTAATATATATATGAAGCCGCTGGGAGAGATCATTCGAGATATGGGACACGGTGTTATCAGTAAGCTGATGACACCCAGATATACTTCTCTATGTCTCGGTGATTAGCTTCAACTTCAGATGGCGTCTCTCCTCTCAGTGACTGTCTTAAAGCAGTAATGGACGGGATGAGGAAAAACAGATTGAGACTGAATCCAGAAAAAATGGAGGTACTAATAGTTGCGGGCCCGAAACCAGGTGTGGGAATACAACTTCTAGTCCTGGATGGAGTCACACTCTCCTCCAAGGACTGTGTTCGCAGTCTGGGGGTGCTCCTGGATCCGTCGCTCCAGATGTCAAATCAGGTAAATGTGACGGTTAGGAGCGCCTGTTATCAGCTTCAGCTGATATGCCAGCTGCGCCCTTTCCTGGAAACTAAGGATCTTGAAACTGTGGTACATGTGCTCGTAACATCTCATCTTGATTTCTCTAACTTGCTCTACATGGGGCTACCCTTGTGCTTGACCCAGAAACTTCAGTTAGTTTAGAATATGACAGCCAGGCTGGTATTGGGAACATCTACGGGAGACCATATCACACCTGTGCTAAAATCACTCCACTGGCTGTCTATTAGTTTCTGGGCAAGTACAAAGCGTTGGCTATGACCTTTAAAGCCCTACATGGCTTGGGTCCAACCTATCTCCAGGACCACCTCCTTTCGTATGATCCACCCTGTGCACTCTGGTCCTCTGAGAGGAATTTGCTTGAGCCTATGAAAACAAGGCTGTTGGCAACCTCCCAGAGGACTTTCTCTGCTACCACGCTCAGATTATGGAACGGCCTGCCAGACGAGATCTGTCTTATTACCACCTTAAACAGCTTCAAAAAGGCTGTTAAGACGGATCTCTTCTGGCAGGCCTTTCCTGCATAATTATCCCAGCCTAACAGTGAGCTAATTCTTCTCCTTTTCTGTGCTGCTGCTGTTGCGATGCTTTTTGTTTTATGTTGCAATTTATTTTAAAATGCTTTTAATTGTCTACATTTAATATTTTTTAAGGGGTGGGTGGGTTTTGGGGTTGTTTGTATTTTATTGTAGTTTTAATTGTTGTAAGCCGCCCCAATTGCGCTGCAGAGGGGCAGGATAGAAATTATTATTATTATTATTATTATTACCATCATAGAAAGAAATATAGCAACTGAATTTAAACTGGAAGAATTTCAAGACTTCTCCTTTATTGTGGATCCAAGTACATGTGGTTAAAAGAGCACATGCAAATGAAGCCTCAGATCAGCAGAATTATAAACTCATTATAGTGATTTCAAGATGCCATCAATGCATGTTGGTGGAAATATTTAGGACTGTAGTCTTATTCTTTACACTGTATTGTTTACACCATCTGGCCTTTTCTTCAATTTTAATTTTTAATTTTGTACAATACCTATTTACTCACAGTTCCATGTAGTTACAAGTAGATACTAAATATTCTTGCATCTTCTTTAATCTCATTTTCCTTCCCAATCTTGATCTAGAGTCTAATCCTATAAGAAAATCCATATAATTCAAGGTAAAGTGCTCAAACACACATGGGGATTTTACGCAGTAACAAAACCATGCTAGACTGTAAACATGGTTTTGTTACTGTGTAAAATTGTCATGTGCATTTGAGCACTTTACCTTGAATTATATGGTTTATTCCACAGGATTACATATGTGTTTTGAACTGATGCCAATACACTATCATTCCTATGAGTGAATATGAGTAAAATGCAAGACAACACACAAGGAAAGTCAGGAGAAACCAAAAAATTATTTTTGAGAGGTTGATTCCCATTTCGTAATTGTTATGCTCATTTGACAGTCCTGATAAGAAACCTTTACTTAGAACAAAAGGCTACATTTAGAATAGAATATGGAGAAACAGGATGGTTCGCAGCTGGTAAAGTGGTCAGGCCAGTCTGCATTCTATCACCCCTTTGCTCAACTTGTATGCAGGGAATTTCATACAAAGAGCAGGTTCATACACAGAAGAAGTAAGAGTGAAGCTAGGAGGAAGGGTTATGGTTATGGTTAGGGTTAGATATGCAGATGACATAATACTACTAGCAAAGAACATAATGGACTTGGAACAATTGCTAAATAAGGTCAAGGAAGAAAGTGTAAAGGCAGGCTTGTTGCTGGACATAAAGAAAACAAAAATAATGACCATGCAGGATCTACATAAATTCAACCCAGGCAATGAGGAAATTCCAGCTGTGAAGGAGGCCAAAGAGGACCAGCAGAGAAAAAGGAGAGAGAGGGGAAAACACCAACATCGCCCACTCTCCGTCAACAACTGAGCTGGAGAACAGAGCACCACTAGAGGACCAGGCAGGCAAGGGGTGAAAGGAAGAGGGTGACTAGCCATCTCTGACCTCCCCTAATCATGGAGAAAGAAGTTAAGAAACTCACAGTTCCATGTAGTTACAAGGGAGGGAGGAGGTTAAGATGCGGATGGACTAAAGAAGGGAGGGCACAAGGGAAGGGAAGGAAGGAAACCAAGGGAGGCATAAGGGGATGGGTAGAAAGGCAAACAAACAACAATGGGAGGAATAATATAGGCAGACAAACAACTACTGGGCAGCAGCAAAAGTGGTGGGTGTCACTGACAGGAGGGAATTGTGACACCATAGCTAACATTGGTTAGCACTGCAAACAGGTAAGTGTAGGTGGCCTTCCTTGTGTAATCCCATCACCTAGTAAACCCTGTGATGAGACACCCCAAGTGAGACACAAACAGGATCCATACATTAACAGAAAGGGAAGGAAGGAAAAATAAAGGGATATCAGATTGGTAAGATTAGCCAAGGGCATAAGAAAGATACCAAGACAAATAGTAGACACTCTTAAGAAGGCAAATTGCATCCAAAGCAGCATTACACATAAAATAGGGGCATGGAATGTGAGAAGCATGAGCCAAGGGAAGCTAGATATAGTAAAAATGGAAATGCAATGCATGAACACAGCAGTACTAGGAGGGAGGGGGTTAAAATGGACAGGAATGGGGCACTTTGAATCAGACAACCATACAGTGTTCTACTCAAGAGAATGAAAAGACAAGAAAAAACGGGGTGGCTTTCATACAAAGAAAAGATGTGGCAAAAGCAGTCAGAGGATACAATGCAAAATTAGACCAAATCATTTTAGTAAGGCTCCATGGTAAACCTATGAATATCACCATAATTCAAGTATATGCAAAAACCACAGAGGCAGAACAGGAAGAAACTGATAGATTCTATGAAGGAGTACAGGAAGAAATTGACAGCATACCGACACAGGATGTCAAGCTGATCGCTGGAGACTGGAATGCAAAAACTGGAAGCAAAGAAGAATCAAAAACAGTAGGCAGATTTGGATTAGGCAAAAGAAACGAAGCAGGTGAGAGCCTGATAGATTTTTGTGAAGCTAATAACCTATTCATTGCAAACACATTTTTCATACAACCAGAAAGAAGGAAATACACATGGACATCACCAGATGGTCAACACAAAAAATCAAATAGATTATATAATTGGATGTAAAAGATGGCGGAACTCTATACTGGTGGCCAAGACTAGACCAGGTGCTGACTGTGGCACAGATCACAAATTACTCATATCAACAATAAGAATAAGACTCAAGAAGAAAACAAAACCAGGGATTCTACCAAAATATGATCTAAAAATATCTCAACAAAATTTACTGACAACATAAGAAACAGATTCACACTACTAAGCACAATAGACCAAGAACAGAGAAACTATGGTCTGAAGCCAGGGACATAATAAAAGACGAATGCAAACAGACACTTTCAATAAACAAAAAGAAAGAGAAAAAACCATGGATGACAGAAAAAACATTACAAGCAATAAAGAAAAGAAGAAAAACAAAAGGGAGATAGGAACAAACTAAGAATTATGAATGCAGAAGTACAACGGCTTATGCAGAAAGATAAAGAAAATTACTACAATGACCAATTGGGAGAAATAGAAGACAACAACAAAAAGGGAAGAAGAAGAGATCTATTTCACAAGATATCAAAGGAAAATTTCAAACCAAGGACTGGGATGCACTACGACATTAAAAATAACATAATTTAAGACCAGGAATAAATAAAAAGACATTGGATGCAATACATAGAAAAATTATACAAAAGAGATGACAAAAGGAAGGACACATGGAATGAAGAGCCATATGAAGATGAACCCCAAATTCTAAAAAGTGAGGTGGAAACTGCAATAAGAGAAATAGTGAAAAACAAATTACCAGGAACAGATGATGTTCCAATTGAACTGCTGCAATCCGCATTGACAGAGTCAACTCTAGTGCTAACCAAAATATGTCAACAGATATGGAAAGCAAAACAATGGCCAACAGATTGGAAGCGATCAATATACATCCCCCTCCACAAAAAGGGAGACACAAGAGACTGCAGCAACTATAGAACCATAGCACTGATCACCCATGCAAGCAAAATCATCCTCAAAATTCTGCAACACAGACTCCAACCATACATGGAGAGAGAAATCCCAGAGGTCCAAGCAGGGTTCAGGAAAGGAAGAGGCATGACGGACCACACTGCAAACATACGATGGCTAATGGAGCACACCAGGAAATTCCAAAAGAAAATCAGCTTGTGCTTTATAGACTATAGCAAAGCCTTTGACTGCATAAATCATGAAAGACTATAGAATGCCCTTAAAGACATGGGAGTGCCAACACATCTGATAGTCTTGATGAGGAATCTGTACTTAGGATAAGAGGCTACTGTCAGAACAGAACATAGAAGAAAAGAATGGTTCCCAATTGGCAAGGGGGTCAGACAAAGCTGCATCTTATCATCCTATCTGTTCAACTTGTATGCAGAACATATTATAAGAAAAGCAGGCTTGGACACAGAGGAAGGAGGAGTGAAAATAGGAGGAAGGAATATCAACAATCTAAGATAAGCAGATAACACCATAGTACTAGCAGAAAACTTCAAAAACGATGGCTAATGGAGCACACTAGGAAATTCCAAAAGAAAATCAGCATGTGCTTTATAGACTATAGCAAAGCCTTTGGCTGCATAGATCATGAAAGGCTATGGAATGCCTTTAAAGACATGGAAGTGCCCACACATCTGATAGTCCTGATTAGGAATCTGTACTCAGGACAAGAGCCTACTGTCAGAACAGAACATAGAGGAACAGAATGGTTCCCAATTGGCAAAGGGGTCAGACAAAGCTGCATCTTCTCACCCTATCTGTTCAATTTGTATGCAGAACATATTATAAGAAAAGCAGGCTTGGACACAGAAGAAGGAGGAGTAAAAAAAAGAGGAAGGAACATCAACAATCTAAGATTAGCAGATGATACCATAGTACTAGTAGCAAACTTCACATACCTGGAACACCTACTAAGGAAGATCAAAGAAGAAAGTGCAAAGGCAGGCTTAATGTTGAACACAAAGAAAACAAAAATAATGATCATCAATGACCTTCACAAGTTCAACCTAGACAATGAAGAAATAGAAATAGTCATTCTATCAAACATTGATAGAAATAGGGAATGCAATCAGGAAATCAGAAGAAGATTAAGAATGGGGAGGATGGCTATGAAAGAACTAGAAAAGATTCTAAACTGCAAAGATATACAACTCAGCACAAAAGTTAGAATTGTACAAGCCATTGTATTCCCTATTACTATGTATGGATATGAGAACTGGACAGTTAAGAAAGATGATAGGAATAAAATCAATTCTTTTGAGATGTGATGGTGGTGAAGAGTGTTGAGGATCCTGTGGACAGCCAAAAGGACAAACAAATGGGTCCTAGAGGAGATCAAGCCAGAATCTTCCCTGGAAGCCAAGATGACCAAACTGAGGCTGTCGGACTTCAAACACATCATGTGAAGGGAGGACTCTTTGGAAAAGACAATAATGCTGGGAAAGGTGGTGGCAAGTAGAAAGAGAGGAAGGCCATGGGTATGGGGTTGCAGGAATTAAGCAGAGCACTGGAGGACAGAGAATCTTGGAGATGTCCATAGGTTCGCCATGAGTCGAGATCAACTCGAGGGCAATTAACAACAACAAATGTGGAAATCAAAATAGTTTAGAATTTCTCATACCTTATATGAAATGTTGATCATATCAGAGATGGCAGTCAAGAAATAAAAAGACTAGAAAAGTGAAGGGCAGCAATGAAACAACTAGTCAAGATTCTGAAGTGTTATGATAAACAATTGAACACTAAAGTTGGAATGATCCAAGGCAATGTATTCCTCATCACCATATACAGATGTAAGAGCTGGACAGTGAGGAAAGCGGATAGGAGAAAAATTAATTCATTTGAGATCTGGTGCTGGAGAAGCATGCTGAGGATACCGTGGATGGTCAAAAGGACAAATAAAGGACAGATCAAGTCTGGAAGCCAAGATGACTTTTAGCCACATCATGAGAAGGCATGACTCAGTAAAAAAGACAATATGCTAGGGTAGGTAGAAGATAGCAGAAATAGAGGAGGACTGCACACCAGATGGCTAGACTCAATCAGGGAGATCACAGGCCTGAATCAGCAAGTCCTAAGCAGAGCAGTGGAGGACAGGGGCTCCTGGAGATGTCTCATCCACAGGGTCACCATGAGTTGGGGTCTACTCGAAGGCAGTTAACAATAACAATATGGTCAATGAGGTGTCTGTGTGTGGAATCTCAGCAAAGTTCTACCACCATGAAATCTAGCCAATCCAAATTCAGCATGAATACTAATGGAAGTATGCATCTTGTTGTTATTTTGGTTTTCATACGGATTCAAGAAATAGGTCTGCAGTCTGCAACACTATTTTTAATTACTATGTGCCCCAAATCTATCCTAGATAAAAGGCTTCAGGCAGGCCTGGAAAATTCATTTCTTCCCAGGGCCTCTAGGCAACTCCTTGTGCTAGCTCACTCTGCAGGGCTCTGAAGTCTTGAAACAGAGGGGGAGAATTCCTGCCGGGTGGTACATAGTGAAAGGAGTATTGAGAGAAAGGAAGGGCTTAAGTTAGCATCATGGGGAGACCAGTAAGAAAGAAAAGGTGCTTGTCTACTTACCCTTTAATAAATGCAGAAGGCAAGGAAGAAATCTCAGAGGGAAAGACAAAGGACAGAGGAAAGGAGTGTTGAAAAATGTAACTTGTGTGAAAATGTATAGATGTGGGAAATGACAATGTGGGAACTACAAGTCACTTCTATTGCTAGCTGGGAAAGTTTTTGGAGCTGGAATACAAAATAAAAAGCTGGAGGTAGTCAAGGTCAGGATGTGTCTGGGAACATGTAGACAAGTGGTAAACACATTAGATCATTTTATTTTATTATTATTATTATCATCATATTTGGTGGGAACTACTGTTCATGTGACACAGGACACGGGAAGGAATCACAAGAAGAGACTGGGTTTTGAAACCGCATGGAAAGTGTCTATAAATAATCTGAGCACACAGCATGTGTCCTCTTCTTCTTCCTCTTCTGCTCTCTATCTTTGTACTTTGTTTCTACATGAGAAATGTAAATAGTTTGTTTTCTTTGTTACTACTGCAACTTAAGAATTAAAGCCTCTTTGGCGTTAGTTGCTGTCTATGCCTGTTTCTGGGGAGCTGGGGGATCACATTTTGCAGCAAGAAACAGCTTCAAGGAGTCAGCTTGGGGATCCTCCCACAGAGCAGAGGAGCAGGCTCCCAAGGTGTTTGATCTGCGTACTCAACCTGCAATAACAAGGAGGGACTAAAAGGTTTCTAACCCAGGAGAAGAGGGAGTGTGTATGTGTGTGTGTGCGCGTACATGCCTTCAGGTTGCCTGTTGACTTATAGCAACTTCCAAATTTCATAGGGTTTTTAAAGGCAAGGAATACTCAGAGATGGTTTTGCCTTTGAAATATAGTCTATGGCAACTGGTATTTGTTGGCAGTCTCCCATCCACAAACTAACTAGGGCTGACTCCACTTAGGGCGAAACAGACAGCCCCAAAGGAGTGGCTTGCCACTGCCCCTTTGCTCACTGGGTTGGGGCCACAGCAACCACATGCCATGCCCCCAAACTAGCATTTTCCCAGCGCAAAAAGAAGTAGCAGAAAATGACTCCTTTTTTGCACTGGGAAAAGGCACCTTTGCTGCCATGGCAGCAGTTTTTCCGGGTTTCTGCAGCACGGCACATGAAAATGCTGCACCACAGAAATGCCATGAAGCTGCTGCATGTGTGGTCAGCTGTGTGGCTTCCCGGCAGCGTGGGGGCACGCTGCTCGCTGAATGCCACCACGAAGCTGCTCTTTTTGCTGTTCTGTACTGGCTCATAGTTTCCAAAATCTAGGAAACTGGGGCTGACCCCACTTATGGCCTTTGCAGACTGCCAGAAATAGTGCATTTTAAATTGAGGCACTACCCTGGCTCAATGCTAGGGAATCATGGGAATTGCATATTTTTTTTTTCTGAGACATTGAGCCTTCTCTGTCAGAGAGCTCTGGTGCCACAATAAAATACAGTTCCCATGATTCCCTAGCACTGAGCCAGGACAGTGCCTCAATTTAAAGTGCACTATTTCTGGCAGTCTGCAAAGGTCCTTAGTTCCTCCCCCCCCCCCAAAAAAAAAGATGGCACTGTACTTTCAGGGTATTTAGGCTGTGAAGCTGGTACTTCCTCTGTTTTCAAATATGTTAAAAGATAACCTCAAATATGAATCTAAATTTTATTTTTTTTAAATCTACTCATATTTAAAATACAGTGACAATCATACTTCTCTAACTCAAATTTAGTAGGTTTGATATTGGTCTTAGAGAAGAGGCACAGAATGTGTGGCACCTAGGCCCATTCTGAAGCAATTGTCCAAACATTTGATGCTTATCATAGTGAAAAGCTGTCAGTTGATATCATTTTTATATTTTAAAAGAGCGCTTTTACTATAAAATAGCCATGCTGCAGAAATTTTCAGCAAAATGTGCCTCAGGGCAGAACTAGCAACAGAGGCACAGCTATGGAGTATGGCAATATTGTAATATACTGGTGGCCCGGTTTTCGCTTCACACACCAAGGCTCCTTCCACAGTAGGGCCATTTCATGCTGCTGAGGCAAAATTTTCTGCAGTCTCCTGGCACTAAAATAAAATTGGTGACTCCACAGTGTGCTTGCTTTATTTCTCCAAAAATCTAGGCTAAAAATCCCAAAGAAAGTGCATCCCTAATGCATGTTAATTCAAAAATCATATTCAGTAAGGAATTTATCACCACACCCAACCTTTTAATTAATTTTGTCCTCTTCCAAGGTTTTTCAAGTGGCTTCTACTTTTCTGCTACTTACTCTTTAATTACTATCTTCTTGCTCACTCTTGTGGTGATAGAATTCCTACATTGGCATTTTGATTAGCCTTTTCCTGTTCCCAGGGACAGTGGGACTTAATTGCTAGTTTCCCCATTGCAGTCAGAACAACTGATCATTAAATAAAAGTATTAACAGTTAAGGCAGAAGTGTTCAATTTTTT
The DNA here is from genome assembly GCA_026167975.1 of Phrynosoma blainvillii. NCBI lineage: Eukaryota > Metazoa > Chordata > Lepidosauria > Squamata > Phrynosomatidae > Phrynosoma > Phrynosoma blainvillii. Next base: position 135,270,520 of record JANUYF010000004.1, on the reverse strand, counting down.
TCTGGCCTGGAGGCCTACATGAGATGGTGGCTCAGGGAATGCACACAGATACACACAGACACACATATTAGCAAATTTTTGTAAATAGGATAGATTATTGTATTATCCCTGAAATCAATCAGCCACCAACCAACCACTTTATTTATTTATTTCCTCCCAAAGTGGGATCCAAGGTAGCTAAAAGAGAAAGCAAAGCTGATATAAACACAGTGGCTAAAATGCAAGATCCTTGTCTCAAAGTTCACATTATTTACTATCTTTTTAAATGAACTTTAGAAAATCACCACATCACAGCCTCACGTACATGTCTCACCTGCAATATGGGGTGACTATCATAAGGTTTATGGAAATAATGTACATGATAAATGTTGAATGCAAATAACAATAATGCTATATAAATGTTAAGTATTATATATATTTGAATGCTAAGACTGGGCTACATAGTTATCAAACAATACATAGTGTCATAGAAACATAGAATTGGAAGACCACAGTGGCCATCCAATCTAACTCCCTGCCTTGCAGATATACATATTCAAAGCACTCCCAACAGATGGACATACAACCTCTGTTTAAAAACCTCCAAAGAAGGAGAATCCACCACTCTCCAAGGTAACATGTTTCTTTGTCAATCAGCTTACTGCCAGGAAGTTCTTCCTATTATCTAGGTGGAATCTTTTTCCTGTAGCTTGAATCCATTGTTCCATGTCCTAGTTTCTGGAGCAGCAGAAAACAAGCCTGCTCCATCCTCAATATGACATCCCTTCAAATATTTAATCATGGCTATCATGTCACCCCTTAACCTTCTCTACTCCAGGCTAAACATACTCAACCCCCAAAGCAACTCATAGGACATGGTTTCCAGACCTTTCACCATTTTGGTTGCCCTCCTCTGGGCATGGGGAATACATTTATCACATCCCACTTGTGAACTTCAATGTCTGTTTACTATAATCACAAGTAATCTCAGTTGTGCATCAGAGTTAAACATGGTTTAGTAAGCAAATATCACAGTATATACTTTTCAGTAGTAGGAGCAGTAGCAAGAACAACAACAAAATTATAAAATATGCAGGGGTAGCTGTGTTGGTAAAAGGGTAAATGTAAAGGTATCTCCCCCCCCCAGTTGACAAGGTTGTCAAGTTGTGTCCAACAGGGGGCGGTGCTCATCTCCATTACTAAGCCGATTTAGCAAATTCAAACAAAAATCCAACAAACAGTGGGAGGAAGAGATGGTATGAGGAGGAGCCAGCCTGCAAAATTTACCCTCCTCATACCATCCTAACTAAGGACAGAAACAACAAAATGCAGGCATCTTACTACCATCTCCAATTTTTCTCCTGTTTGGTTTGTAACATCTTGCCTGACGAAGAAGCAAGTGGAGCTTCAAAAGCTTGCAACAAGTATATTGTGCATTTTGGTTGGCCAATAAAGGTATCACTGTTTGGTGGATGTTTGTTTGAACAAAATTGTAAGTTCACTTTAACATGAACACTCATTTTTTCTATAGTTCCCACTTGGCAATTATGGTAGGCCTACAATATATGTACTACACACCATTTATTATGGCACTCGGACCTGTTGGGAAACAAGACCTCTTGCAACTGCTTCATAAATAGCACAACAACACACTCAGGTTTGTCACTGCATGCAGACTCAACAGGGAATCAAAGCCATTCTCAACTAAATAGCCCCTTATGAATTTACAAACACATTTTTCCTTACTCACAATTTATATTTTTAGGCATACACAGTAAAAATGTAATCCATCAGCAGGCCCTTATCTTTTACAACTTCTTTTAGTGTCAAATGCACTGCGGATAAAACCTTCTGCTGCTTTAAGTAAAGCCTAGGATTCTCAGAGGCTGTTTTAATGCAATATGTGACAAACAAACAAACAAACAAACAAAAAGGCCCACCACTCTTTCCTACACGTGAACAAGGAACTTCCAGGCTAACAGCTTCCCAATCATTAACAAAAACACACATAGAAAGCACAGTGCATTTATAAAGCAGTTCAAAAATTCTAATAGTTCTTGAACCTCAGGCAGTCTTTGAGCATCCAAGTGTAGATAAATGTTTGGTTAGCAAATGACTTAGCTATAAGGATTGCTGCTCCACTGAGAGGGACAGATCATGGAATTACTCTAGGGCTAGAAAAGGTCTCATTACAAACTGACTGCAAAAAATACATAAAGTTGCCAGATGCCCTTGTTTTAAATGATGTCCTTTATTTGAATGTGCAAGGGAAAAAAATAATCTGCTGCTCCACACATGAGCCTGTTAACAGATTTTGTAGAAGGGGAGAAGCAATTCATCTTTAGCAGGGAATGTTTTGACATGAAAACAGTAAGTGGCATTTTAAACCATAAAACCTTGCTTTGTGATTCCTTTTCAATGTTACTTTGTTAGCACTGGAGTTGCTAGAAATTTTATTTTTATGCCTTCATAGGAAGAGGCTGCTGCCTAGGATTTGACTGTCTTGACCTCTTTGACAGTGACTCAAAGCAAGATCATCTCCCCAAGAGACCTCACACTGCCTACATCCTTCAGAATGAGATGGGGAACTTTCCGTATCCCTTGAACGACAGGAATTACTACTTGTCTCCAAACACTGGGAGCAGTGACACTGGGCAGGTGGGCAGCTATCTAGTCCTAAACTTGGTAGAGGAAAGAAATATATAAATAGCATAGATCATGAAAGGCCATGGAATGCCTTTAAAGACATGGGAGTGCCAACACCATTGATATTCCTGATGAGGAATCTGTACTCAGTACAAGAGGCTACTATCAGAACAGAACACGGAGAAACAGAATGGTTCCCAATTGGCAAGGGAGTCAGAGAAGGCTGCATCTTCTCACCCTATCTGTTCAACTTGTATGAAGAACATATTATAAGAAAAGCAGGCTTGGACACAGAAGGAGGAGGAGTGAAAACAGGAGGAAGAATATCAACAATCTAAGATATGCAGATGATATCACAGTACTAGCAGAAAACCTCACAGACCTGGAACTCCTACGAAGGAAGATCAAAGAAGAAAGTGCAAAGGCAGGTTTAATGTTGAACATAAAGAAAACAAAAATAATGACCACCGAGGACCTTCACAAATTCAACCTAGATAGACAATGAAGAAATACAAATAGTAAAAGAATTCCCATAACTGGGATCAAACATTGATAGAAATGGGGACTGCAGTCAAGAAATCAGAAAAAGATTAAGAATGGGGAGGGTGGCTGTGAAAGAACTAGAAAAGATTCTAAAATGCAAAGATATACAACTCAGCACAAAAGTTAGATTCATACAAGCCATCGTATTCCCTATTGCCATATATGGATGTGAGAGCTGGACAGTTAAGAAAGATGATAGGAAGAAAATCAACTCATTTGAGATAATGTGGTGTTGGAGAAGAGTGCTGAGGATCCCACGGACAGCCAAAAGGACAAACAAATGGGTCCTAGAGCAGATCAAGCCGGAGACCTCTTTGCATTGTTTCTTTGCATTGGAACACTATTTTCCATGCAGAAAATGCTGTTTTCTGTGCAAAACAACCATGTACAAATTTTGTGCAGGATAAGTCCCCAATTGTGAATAGCATTGGTATTAGAGAGGTGGGGCCTTTGCGCACTGGAAGTGAGTCAGAGACTTTGTGGAAGGAAGAGCCAATAGCTCTCCAAATAGCTGCAGCCCCATTCCCTGGAGCATGGCCAACAGAGCTCTGTTCACAGGTGTTTTACATGAGCGTGTAGTGGGGGAGTTTTGAAGGGGAGGCCTTGAGTTCTGTTTCAGTGCCTGCTTAAGAGTAATGAGTATGGACAGTGAGAGAGCTGCTGCAGTCACCTGCAACAGCTGTGGTATGTTTGTGTTGCAAGATTGCAAGATTGACAGGTCAGCAGTTCGAGGTCCTAGTATTGCAAGATGGGGTAAACCCCCATCACTAGTCCTAGCTTCTGCCAATCTAGCAGTTCAAAAGCATGTAAAAATGCAAGTAGATAAATAGTTACCACTTTGGTGGGAAGGTAACACCATTCTGTGGAGTCATGCTGGCCACATGATCAGAGAGCTGTATTTGACTATGCTGGCTCTTTGGCTTAGTTACAGAGATGAGCACTGCCCCCTACATGTGTGGACATGATTTGACAACTTTATCAAAGGGGAAGCCTTTACCTTTATGATTCTATTAACTGTATTTTTCAAAGACTTTCTTGCAGCAGGGATAAAATTGCTGAAATAGCTCATCACTACCTTTGAGAAGAAACATAGTGATGAATTACATCCCTAGTAGAGAAGAAGACCTCCTTGCTTTCCTAAACTTTGCTAGTGGATGGGAAGTGGAATCGTTGCATGCATTGATGTATCTGGTGTTGTATACATTGAAGTTATCTCAAACTCATCATAGAGTTTTCTTGGTAAAATTTGTTCAGAGAAGATTTGTCATTGCCTTCCTCTCAGGTTGAGAGAGCATGACTTGCCCAGGATAGTCCAGTGGGTTTCCATGCTTGAGCAGGGACTTGAGCCCTGATCTTCTGGAGACCCAACTCAATGCTCAAAACCATTACACCTTACTGGCTCTCATATTTAACATGTTATATCAAATATATTGGACTGTGTATGTATGTGTGTCTGTCTATTTGGGTGTTTTAATCTGCAACCATAGGAATGAATTAGAATTTCAGATCACAGTGTATGGGCACTTTTAAAATACACAAAACTGTCTTTTCCTTTCCATCATGTTCCTACTGTGAATATTCCTATGCTCTCCATGGCCAATAGCAGCCTGGAAGGTAAACATTTTCATTGGGATCAAAGCACTGACACAGGTTGGAAAGTTAAACCACTTTTCTGTGATCTTCAACTGGTTCCCAACTGCTATTTTTCCTTTTCCTTTTCCCATTTTAAATACTTATGTTGAATGCAATCGTGCATTAAAAACAATGGAGTTTCTCCATCTGTTAAGCTTAATACTTAGTAGGATCAACTCCTGCCATCCTTAGGAGCTCTCTGAGGCCCCATAATACCTGAACAATCTGTTATGTTTGCTCTGCTGCTACATCCTGCTTCTAGCAGCTTTCTGCTACAGGTTAGTTTTCTTGAGATGTCTCCTTAGCCCCACTGGAACAGAAGAGGGGAAAGGTTTCCAATTATGCTGAACATCCAGGTATATGTCTTAAAATTTTTACAGGGATTTCCATCATGTGAATATTTCTTCTATGGCTAGACTGCTGCACAAGAATAATGACTGAGTGAGAGTGCCAAGTAGGGCCTGCCAGGTCAGAAGCCCTGTTGTATTTCCAAAGAGAGAGAAAAGAAAGCTGAGAAAATGCACTGGGGAATTTTGTACATCAATTTGGCTATTTAAAAGGCTTCCTGCACACTCTAAAACAGATGCACTTCCTGACCGACCTTTACAAGAAACCAAACTGGGAAGTCCATAAAATATTTACATCCCTTCTGCCTGGCAAGCTCATTAGCTATTGTAAGGACTGTTTGATATTTAACTTTTTTTCAGCCAGCTCTGCACAAGGGTATTCCTTTGCATACTACATCATCTGTGTTTTCTTTAAACGTCCCCTTCTTTATGTGCTACTAGATGAAAGTATACAAAGGCATGGAGATTCTAACTTCAACTCCAACAGCCTAGATGTATCAAAGGATATGTCTGAACACCTGTTGAAAATTCTGAAAATTTTTCAGGTCAGAAGTTGCAAACACAATCAAGGATGAGTAGAATATCTTGATGCCATTCAGAACACGGTAGGGTTTTTTTTTTTCTCTGCATGAATATAATTTAGTGTTCTGATCCTGGAGATCTATCACTATGGCAGTGACTTCCATTTTAGTGGGGCAGTGGATCCACTATGGGTTAAGTTGAAACATTAAAGGAGCTATGAAAAATGCTAAACTCGCCACTCCACACACCCCCACACCCCCATAGATTCAGCATCCTGGACAGCTGACATTTGAAGCAGCAGTCACCACTGTGCTACAGGCAATGCCAACAATAAAAGTGTTCAAGTTTAGTCTGCTTCTATTTTCAGGCAACAGTTTTAAGCAAAATTCCATCATAAGGAGAGACAAATGTACAAGAGATAAAGCTTCTGTTTGCTCTGTTCAGCTTCTAATGTTGGCATGTGCTATTTCACACTGCAAAGCAGCATGTTCTTTTCAAAGGCAGGGTAAGTGTCCTGGAGAGTGTAACTGTGGTTCAAGGCAAACTACAAAGAAACCAGTACAGGTAGCCTGCTTATTTCAGTGTGTAAAATTTCCAAGGCATGTCCTGCTCTTTTGTTGCTGTTGCTTTCATCTCCATTGTTCAGAAGAGTGCAGCATCTCTGTCTCCTGCTCTTCAAGATCTACATGGAATGGTCCAGGTTCAAGCCAAATGATGGTCCAGACCAAAGGATGCTAGCAGCCCTGCTTTGGAAGGAGCTTCTAAAGCAGGGCTGCTTATATTCTTTGGTCTTCCCAGAGTCTGCTATTTGGGCTCTTTTCTTCACCTTTCTCATCAGAGAAAACCTCCTCCAGATAGAACATGTCTTAGGCTGCTTAAATGTCTGAACATGTTGCTATGTTAAAATTATCTCTGTGTGTTTGTATGTGCATGTGCATGTTCAAAACTAGCATATTTCAGAATCCTCATCCTGACATAAACAATCCCTTATACAGCAGCTATTTATTTCCATGGAGCTTGTGTAGGTCAACATCCATTTCTTTCTTTCATTTATTTATTTGTTTTTCATTTATTTCCATTTATTTCATCTTCACAAGACATTCATATTATTTCACCATTATTTTGATTTTTCAGAGTTACCAGACTCAGTGAAATGGAAGGAAACAACTGGAGGAATCAGAGCAGGATGCAGATTCTATTAGCAAACTTGTTTTCAGACAAATTAGAAAGGAAGTATAAATACTGATGCCAAGTTATAAAATATTATTCCTTCTTTATCTTAGTGCTCCACATAAGAAATTCAGCATTCTCTTCCTAAGAAACTGCATAGAGAGCCCATAATGCAATCTCAATATTTTAGCTATAGGTTTATCATGCTACCAAAGGTTGGTTTCATTAAATTATTTACAAATTTAATGTATAAAACAACTAAGATATTTTATGAAACATGTTTAAGAAACATGAGGTTCAGTTTTTGAATTATTGTGTGATGTTATCTGTGTGCAAGTAAAGACACGTCATGCTAAATGTTACACTTGTCACTGGAAGTGTATCACCAGACAGTAAGTGAACCCTGGACTGCAGTAAGTGAATCCTGGACTACATAGAAATCTTAACTGTGTAGACTACCATCACTGAGTTATGAATCACCATACACCAGCTGTGACTGCCATATATATGGAACAAGAGTGTGGTTCTATATTGTTATGGTGGCATGCCACATGGTATATAATTCAAGATATTACAGTTGGGATAAAGGATCTGTTACCACAAGGAGACTACTTACAATTCCTTCCCAACTATTAATTGTATTATTTCAGGATATATTTTTATTCTACCCTTTTAAACTAAACAAGATTTCTAAGGAGTGCTCAAAATTAAGATTACAATAGATATCAAACCCATGAATAAAGCAATACACAAACAGCTAGACAGCAGAAAGAAATCAGGAAACTAACACAGCATTTCCTGAAAGATTATCTGAAAAGTCCTTTGGGAAAGCACAGATGGCTAAGTGGCAAAAGACCTTTGGTGACCTGAACTTTCCCTGCATGAGGAAATAGGATGAATAGCTACAAGACTGAACAAGGTTTAGTAAAGACTGATGTCTCTTGGGTGGCTCAGTTTTTCACATACTAGAAGACTTCAAATCCAGGATTGCCATCTAGTCCTGTGCTTCTCAAGCTACTTGATGTGGAGGACCAGCATTTCCCTGCCCTCCACTGTGTCAGAGAACAGCACCATATTTTTTCCCATTGGCTATAATTGCTTCTTTCCTTCCTGGAATCTCACTAGAGACTGGCAGCCAATGGTTTGGGAACTGGGACCAGCCCAAGGACCACCACTTTAAGTAGCACTGATCTAGTCTACAATCAACAGGAAAACCTTGTTTCCCCAACAAATCTTGAGCACATTTTCACGGTACCTTACATAGTGTATGTTTACACCATCTTAGATAATAAAGAGTGTTCGTTTTTGCTATCATCTTGGAAAGAGTCTTGGAGTTATGCATGCAGCACAAAATATAAAATGGTCCCGAGTTCAATCATCAGATTAGTCTAATTCATACTTGCTGCAGACTAGTTGAAAAAGAAGTCTGAGTAGCAGTTAAAAAAATTCTACACCCACAAAACCATAGCCTTTCAAATTGCAGTAATTAAGAAAAAAGAAATGCAACTTGCTCGTTCTGATCAGAATCCCCATTTCCCCCATGACTCTGCTGTGAAAGCCTGAGAGAAATGGAATATTTCTGCTGCTCACTAACCACCCTGATCATCTTGATTAGGACCAGATGTCTTCTGCAAGCCCTGCTGAACTAAGCATCAGCAAAGCAACAAATCTTCCACTCAGCATCATATTCCAAGCACAAAAAAATGTTCCTTTTTTCCTGAATGATAGCGAACAGAACTTTGCCCCACATATGTTGTTTTCCTTCTACTAGCCAACAGCTGAAATATTTCCCAGAAAGGATACAACTACAGACTTTAATTAAAAAATAATTGAGGAAAGCTTACCGTTACGCCAAAGAAGCTGGTTTGGTTCATTGCATCCAGGAAAATTTTTCCAAGATCTTTGTTGGTGTAGTTAAAGTCCTCAATTTTTTGGTTTTTGTTGGTAGCATTGAGAATCTTCATTGCTTGCTGCAGTGTTTTGGCAATAACCCATATTCCATCATAAGCAAAGCCATGGAATTTACTTGGCTCGACATTTCCACGCCTCTGATCATATTCCTTTTCATATTGCTGTGGTGTCTGTTGGAAAAGGCAGATTAACTGGTCAGCATGTAAAAAATCAGGGTTAGCATGTGCTTAAAAATCACAATTGGATGCTTAGATCAAAATCAGCAAAGTGTCTTGAACCATGTAGTGCTCCAGAAAAATAATGAGAAGTGCTTAATTTTATGACTACAGAACCTTCAACACACAGAACTTCCAATATACATGCCCCTTACAGAGTGTAAGAGGAGAGGTACCTGCCCCAAAGAATTTAGCATCTATGATTTGACTCGAGGAAGATCATATAAAAAGGAAATGAGAATAGAGACAAGGATGCATGTGCATATTTTGGTTATGCCTACTTAGGCTTAGTTGCACAAGGATGTTACAATTAAAGGGTTGTGTTGAAAGCTTCACAAAAGGGTATTTGTAAACATTTTTGGTAATTGTAAAACAGGTCAAAACAAGCAAAATTGCTCAAAATAATTGTTCATGTTCACCAACAGAAAAGGATCTAATAAATGATACCTAACCTTTTGGGCACAAACATACAAAACCAAAAACATAAATCATCATGTATCTTTTTCCTTTCCATGGGGTGATCCCTTGCAATTTTCACTAATGCCTCTGACAAATTACTTCCTAGAATTTCCAGGAACTGCCTTTTTTGGCTCCCCACCCCACCCACTCCTCTTCCATTCCATGCTTTAAGCAGGCATCTCCTTAAATACATTCTGAAGTGAAAAACAGAAGCAGTGAAAAGTTCTTTCCATGTTTCATCTATAAGCTAAACATTCATTTTGTAAACTCTGCTGGCGAGGCAGAGGGTTATGTAACATGAAAACCACAAGCCAATCAAACTATACAAGGGCAGCTTCCACTAAAAATTAGAAGAGCTACTTTCTCAGATTTCACTCCCTCAGATTTGAGGGAATTAGATGCATCTAGACAAGAATGGAGAAACTGCACTTCTCAAAGGCAGCAATTTCTCCTTTCATGTACATTTGAGGCATCGTTAACCTACTTAGGATTTATTCAACCATTCACTACAGATAAATATTAGCTGTTCTATTAGAGAATGGTGTGATTTTACAGGTGAATTAAATGTTTTTCAATTTTAATATAATGATAGTATGAAAGTCTCAAAAAAAAACCCTGGTACACCCATCTGAAGAGCCAAATCCTATCCTTAGTCCTAAATTGGTTCTGGCATCTTAATGAGATAGGGCTACAAATTTACTGTGATAAGAAACCAATGATGCAGTTAATGCATACATGTGATAAAAGCAAAATAATCCTGAGATTTACTTTTTTTAAAAAAAATCCAAAAGGTTGAACATAAACTAACTCACCCTTCCTGAAATGGTTTTTATTTGTTTGGAGCTGAGAGGTTCAAAATCTACTCCAATGTAGCCTTCCATGGCACTAAGCACATTTGTAGTGTGACAGTTTGATGAATTAAGGTTTCGAATAGCTTTTTCCCACCAGAAGGTCTGATACCACCCAGGAATGATCCACTGATACTTAGGGCCATACATCTGTGCATTAAATGCCTGCAGTAGAAATATATATATATATATATATATATATATATATATATGGAGAGAGAGAGAGAATTAATTTTATTGGCACAAAAGAATTGCATCACATATTCAAAATGACAAATGATGATAATCCACATCTTTTATTATCCACACTATATTCAGAAAGTGTACCAAATATACAAGATGCCACTGGTTGAGTGCTACTACAATACAAACATCTTCTACATAGTAATAAGCTTAACATAGAGGCAAAGTTCAGATAACCACTTCTATAAATAAACTTGATAGAAAACAACAACAACAACAATAATGGGAAAGACTGGTGCTGTAACATTATAAAAAGAGCAAGCAAGACAGCAGTTTTGCCTCTCTCCTTCCCTGGTTCATATGTAGAATAATAAATTGTGCTCTGTGGTAACTACTCTTCCTTATTGTGCTCTGTGGTAACTACTCTTCCTTCAGTATACCATCTGACCCAGTGGGCTCTAGAATAATCTGGCCATTTATTTCCAGCGTTGCCCTCCCTGCTGTCCCATGCTTTACCTTCCAACAGTCAGTGCTCACTTTTCCTCATGCCTCCACATTCCAGCTACTTCCAAGAGAAGCAGAAGTGTTCACTTTCTGGAATGTTAGTACAGTTACTGTATATCCCATCTTTCTTCCACTAGGGCACCCAATGGAGTGCCTGAGAGTTCCAGCGCTCTCCCACACCAGCAGTAACCACACTAAAACTTAGGCTGCATCTACACTGAAAAATTAGTGCAATCTGTCGCCATGTTAACTGTCATGGCTCAATGCTATGGAATTCTGGGATTGATGGTTTTATGAGATATTTAGCTTTCTCTGTCAGACAGCTCTGATGCCACAGCAAACTACAAATCCCAGAATTTCACAAGATGAAGCCATGACAGTTAAAGCCATGTCAAACTGCATTAATTCTGCAGTGTAGAAGCAGAACTAGATTCCTGAAAGTGACAGAGAACACATTACAAGGGCTTTGCTAGATACAGATGCCTGGTCTGTATTCTGGTCACATCTCACAATGATTCTGTATTCTGGTCACACATCAAAATGATATTGGATGAGATGGCCTTCTTAGGGAGAGACTTTACACAAGAGCCCTGCAGCAACAACCTCTCTGCACTGGTGAATGCATATGGATGAAGGGGAGATCAAGACTGCAGACTAACATAGTTTATCCACTCGAATATATTTATTATTAAATTTCATTTTTAAACTACCCTTCATTGGGTATTCAAATGGTTTACAAAATGCTTCTGCAAATTATGAACTCTAAAATGTTTCCTACATCTGTACCAACTGATCTTATACGAACGTACTGTATCAGTTTGCTAGACGTTTGATGTAGTCTTGCTCTCTGCTAAACCATAAACCAAAATTAAAACCAAAATTAGGAAATAATTAAAACACATCTTGTTGCCAAAAGACAAAATCACAGCTCAATAGAGCTAGTTACTACTCTTGCTCTTCACTGTGACACTTCAATTTATGTCACTTTTGTCCCCTGTGCTTAGGTGAAAACAAAGTTCAGCAAAGCTTCTCTGTAGTGGAGAGATTTGCAGAACAGATGAGCGAGGTGAGGTTGGTCAATTCAAATCAACAAAGAGAAAAACACAAATTAAACATTTTTAGTTACTCTATTTAACAATGACTTTGTGATAAAATTATTAAGTAATTTATTCAGACGATTCTTCTTGTTTATTTCAGTTATGCTCTAAAGAGACACACAGTCTCATTAACTGATGTAACCATTAAAAACCTGCTGATTTACAGCTAATTAGAACTTCTGTGTTAGATTTATGATGCAATTCGATGCACACTTATTTGGCATTAAGTTCCATTCCACTTAGTAGGGCTTACTTCTGATAAACACATTTAAAGAACTGAACTGTATATGCATATGTTAATGAAGAAACTTGTATATATTTCTTTGAATGTCTGTGCATTCAGTTTTTCTTTAAGTTTTTAGATAGGGCTCAGACTGATGAGAATGTGTAGGTACTAAATCTGGTCTACCACTGGATTTCCCAAAAGCTTGGAAAAGATGTTTCTTGTTTTTGTTGGGCGGGGTGGGTGGGTTGGACTGCAATTCCAGCCAACATGGCCAGTGTTGCAATCATGTTTCAAGAAGTAACTTTCCCAAGGTCTGGATCTTTTAAAAGAAAGGGGGGAAAATAGCATTTGCATATATTTCGTTTAAATTAGTACAACCTACATAATGCCTTTTTTTGCTTCATACTCATGTTAAGCAAAACATGTTAGGAGATAAGTCAAATGAAAGAAGTATATGGTATCCATCTTTTGTCACACGAACAGTATTCAGTTCTCCAATTTGCTAATATTTACTAACAATTTTAATCAACTAACAAATTGTTTAATAACATTTAAATTTATATTTATTTCTCCCCTCTCTCATTTTCTTTTTTTCTTTCTTTTTACTTACACAGCAGAATACTTTTGCTGCCATTTCCTCATTGAACTGGCCAACGATAATCCGGACATCATTACCCTGCAGAAAATAAAACAGAAGAAGATCTTAAAAGAAATCACAACCTTCTTTGAATAACCTGTTTCAAGAACTAATGCTATAAATCAAAGGTATAACATGAAGCTTTATTACATATTTATTTAACGTCTTATATTTCACAGATGCTCTTTGAAAATGCTCAAAGGCTCTTAAAATAATTAATCGGTGCACCATATTTTAGAGTTAACAAGCCAGTTTAATGTCCTCACATGTGAGTGCGCTATGCTGCAATAAAGCAATGAATTGCAGCACTGTTTGGTGTCATGAAGTAGTTTGAGCATTGGACAATGACTCTGGAGGTCAGGGTTTGAATCCCCACTCAGCCATGGAAACCAACTGGGTGATCTTGGGCAACTCACACACTCTCAGACTCAGAAAATCCCATGATAGGTTCACCTTAGGGTTACAATATTATTTTTATCCGTTGAAACAAAATCATGCCCTATACCTCAAAATAAGAGAAAAATCCACTCCACAAACAATCTTAGCAATGAGAACAAATTGCCTGTACTGAAATGCACTCTGGGAAAGGGTCTTGTATTGCTCCACAATAGCGTGAATGAAATGTTATTGACTTCCGTACCTTCATTCGCGCCATCGGCAAGCTATTAATGAGAGTTTAGCGTTAATTAGATATTACAGGAGCATTCCACTTTATTCATGGGAAGCATATGGTATAAGCATGACGTCATGTGAAAATCTTCACACAATCATGCAATCATGATAGGAGCATTCCGTTTCTCTCCTGTTTCTTATCCTGTGTGATAATCTTGTTGGTTTGATAGGAGTTGCAGTCCAGCAACATCTGTAGGCTGCACAATTACCATGTCTACTTGAAGAGACCATCATTTTTCCCTTCAGAGGTTTGGTCCTAGGAGAGCAGCTGTAGGACGGGCAGTGGTAAAATCAAAAGTGGATTTGCCACCACACCACCCCCACCCCCTGGTGGTGTTCCCCCCAGACTCCCCAATAGTGGCCTAGCAGTGCTGGCCAGGACATGCAGAGAAGCTACACAGTTAGAGGACCCCAGCAAAACCAAATCCAGCAAATAGGAGCCTCATCTACAATAAGTATTAGATCATGTATGCATGCTGATACCCACAATATAACTCTAACTACCTAAAGGCACCAGATCATGTCTGATCTCAGAAGCTAAGCAGGGTCAACTCTGGTCAGTACTTGGATGGAAGATCACCAATGAATACCAGATGCTGTAGGCTATATTTCAGAGAAAGGAACAGACCAAACTACCTCTGAGTATTCCTTGCCTTAAAAACCTCTATGAAATTCATGGAGTCACCACAAGTCAACAGGCAGCCTGAAGGCACATACATACACAGCCATCATTTATAATGGTTCTCTGTAAGGTTAAAACAGTTGTAAATATATCCAATCTAAGAGGAGCATAAATTTGAAGTATTATTCATTTACTTAGTGTGTGTAGGCTTGTTTGTTTCATATAACTTATAATTCACATAATTTAGAAGTAGATGCCTCTTGCCATTCCCCAAAGAGTGATCACTGCATGCATTTTTAAAATCCATATGGTTAGATAAAATTCCTCTGAGAAAAAGTCCTGGTACGCATTACTGGAACAAATCTGTTTTTCTAGCTACTGCCAAGGTTCAGAGAACTCTTGTATATGCTTACCTCAGAAAGCACACAAGTTTGTCCATGCATCTGGAAAGGAACTTGTTAATAAGATATAAGTGGGGAAGAATTATAGAGCTCCATTCCATTAGTCAGGGAAAGCCTACGAGTGTAGGCATACCAAAATAAATTCACACACCCTGCTAAGGAACAAGTAAAGCAATGAGCTCTTTAAAGCAAAAAATGTTAGTGAACACATTTAAATGTTTTTCTTTCTTTTTATGGGTTACTCTAGGGTAAAAACTGTTACCATTCAACTCCATCAGGCTCCCTAAAAAGAATTTGGAGATGTTGTCTGCAAACCCCTCAGGGACTGTGGGAGCCATTTCATAAATTTTTGGGCAGCCCTAGGCTGTTTTAGGTCCCAATTAGGTCTTTTTTCCTGCAACAAGAAGAGATCAGGAAGTCAACATCTGGGCCACTTCCTGCTGGGAGAAAATGCCTGTCCAGGGCCCAAAATGGCCAGGGGGCAGGCAGAAACATGGTGGGATTTCACCCTAACATAGCCACTGGCAGTGCTGAGGAGAAGTCTTTGAGCCTCAAAAATGCTTTGGGCTGCATACAGCATACTAGCTACACTTTCCCCACCTCTTTGATGACAAGAGATTAATTGTTGAATATTGTGTCCACATCACCCTCATAGCCATAAATGTGTGTTTCCTTCATGGTTTGCATAGGAAGTGGGAAAGAGCATCTCCACTATTAATGTAACATCTAGGGAGGGAAAGACTCAAGAAAGAAAATGAAAAAGGGGCTTCTCAAGTGTCTGAAAACCTAAACAAGGAGGATCATTCTCAAGCTCCTTTCTCATCTCCCCCCCCCCCCGCCCCTGCTGGTCCTCAAATGGCTAAAACCAAGATTTATCTATCACCTGTGTGTGTCCCCCCCCAATACAGCCAGTGGCTAGTGTAAAGACAGGGGAGCAGCCGAATGAGGAGGATTGTTGTGAGCTTTGTTCCAATAGCTGATGCAAGAGAATGATATCTGCCTTGTTGGGAACCAGTTATTACAACACAGGCAGTGAGGATGATCCTCCACGCTCAGCTTCCCCTTACCACCCACCCTCCACACAGCAGGCAAGTGAGTGGGAGGCAACCAAGCAAGGATCTTCAAAGGCTACAGCCTTCACAACCCTTGTTTGTCTTCCCCACCTATGTGCTCCTGATGTTGCACATGGGAGAGGGAGACAGGCAAAGATCACCAAATGTCTCTATTGATTTTTGCTGAGCTTCCCCTTATCCACAGTCCCAATCTCAGAAAGGGAGAAGCCAGCCAGGATGACAGAAGGCTATATCCTCCACAATTTTCCTCATTTAGCCTCCCCTGCTCCTGATGTTGCACAGGAAGCAGGAGGATCATCAAAGGCTATAGCTTCCATGGTCCTCACTTAGTAACTGTTGGTCACTACATGGCTGAGGGGACAAGAAAACAATTAATAGGAGGAAGAAAAAGTGAGAATGAAAACAACAGATGGGGGGGGGGGTGGAACCACCAAAATAGCATATATTGTTGGGACAGACACAACAGTATTTATTGTCTTGTATAGACACAAGGAGTAAGCTAGCAGCATATTTGGACATCACATTTAACCCTTCATTGAAAATACTCACTGCTTCAATAGGGTATGATCACCACATGCAATGATGATTCCCCTAATATGCCTTTCTCATGAATAAGCCAACATCCATTAGGTGCAAATGCATTCCGGATTTGATCTCAATATATGTCTACATCAGGGATGGACATGCTCTGGAGCCTAGAGGGCCAAGCCAGCTGATTTGCAGGTTTTTCCAGAGATTTGCCAAGCCCTAGATGCACCATCATCATCTTGGTGGTGTAATCTGACAATCGCATCACTTCTGATTGCTTTTGGGACTATTTGTGAGGTGGGAGGTTCTTGCTGTTGTCAGGATATTTAACTAATTGGAAACTTTCTGAAGCATGTTTTCAGCCAAAATGCTTCTTTTTTTTTGCAGAAGATATAGTGGAGGTGCTGGCGTCTGGGTATGCAGTAGAGGTCCCACAGGCTGTATGATCTCTACTCCCCATCTAGCCTATGCACAGGTATTAGCATACTCTACTTTTGTGGAGAACCCGGCATTTTAAAGAGAGTGAAATCTCTTATAAAAAGCATTTCACTGTTCCAAAAGAAAAAAAATCATCAATGTTTTCTCTTCATCCACCCAGTTTTTCAGCTGTTCCAGTAAAAAACCCTGAAGAACTGTTCCTTTAAAAAATGAATGGAATTCCCCTCTTTTTCCAAGGTGCTCACATCTGTGTTAAGCAAACGCAAGCCTTATATGTTTTTCCTGAAGGGTCAGGAGAATGCAAGTCACATACAACTAGAGCTGAACCAAGGAATCTATGCAAACTCTCCCTTGAATAAAGACAAATCCCTGTATGGTGTATGTATGATGATAGATTTCCCCATACACAGCAGAACACATTCACCCAAATCAGAACATCTTAAATTTAGGCTAGTTGAGATTCCAGGCCAAGAATATGGATTAGTGAAGTAAGAAGACTGATGTAGGGCCCTTGAGAAATCATCTTAAAATATGTTGGAGTCACAAAGGCAATTCTTAGGAATAGGCCTTAAGATTAGCTGTCTTTCTATTTATTCTTCAGTTCTTTCAGAAACAAAACACTAGGGATAAGAGTGGAAATGATGCTTATCACAATTCTACTGTAAAGTCATTAATTTCTCCAAGTCAATACTAATACGTATGCTAATTCAAATAAAGGCTTTTTTATTCTAACGGGAAACAGAGAGAAAGAGAGGGGGGGACAGCATATGTGCATGGAGAGAGTCTCCCTCCCTTTCTCCATATTTTTCTTCCCCTCCTCCTCCAATTATGTGGTGCCGAGCATGTTTTATATTTATGATTATATTTTAATAAGTTCTGAATTACAGTCGTCCCTTCTGATTTGTGGGGGATCCTTTCCACCCCCCATCCCACCCCTGTGAATAAGAAAAAAAACTGCAAATATTGGAGCCCCATTGTTTTTAATGGGCCTGCGGGCCCATGCACAGCCCTGTGCAGTCCCTCCTGGCTTCCTGTCCGTGGAAATTCAAAACTGCGAACAGGAAGTCAGCGAATCCGGAGGGATGACTGTATTGAATTTTTGTTCTAATGTTTGTTTTATTATTGCTGAATGACTTTGTTTTGTAAAATCAAGGTGAAATAGATAGCTAGAAGCATAGAAATCTGGATTAGAACTATTTGCAATGCCATACTTGTATTTTAGGTAGTTTGGTAGAATTTGGAGTGATATTATGAGAAGCAGTGTTTTGGTGGTAAGGCAAAGTGCTCAGTTACGTGAGGTCTCACCTGCAGTTCGAAACTGTACTCTGCAGAGAAAGACTTCCCATATCAATGAGAGCTAGGCATATATTAGTCTAGTTTATATAGAACATGTTTGTTAGCATGATACATAGACCTTCATTAATAAAGCAGCAGCCTTTATAATCCCAGTTCTTCCTTTTGTGGGGCTCCTTGCCCCACCACAGAATATTATCATGGGTAGCATTCCTTACTGTCTCAATAAACTAACAACATTTCTCTTCCTCTCCAGATCCCTCCATTATCTTTCAGTGACAATTTAGCAACCATTATTTTGTTGTTCTATTTTGTTTCATACAGACAACTGCCATTTTTCCTTTCACATACTCTATTTGACCTTACATTAAAAGAAAAAAAAGTACTGAAACAAAGTTCATAATTTTGAGGAATTAAAACATTTCAGTATACTTGCATTAATTACCCTACATTTGTTGGTCCCAATTAGAGTAGACCCACTGAATTAATAGGACTTACATAACTGTTGAGAGCCAGCACGGTGCAGTGGTTTGAACATTGGACTATGACTCTAGAGACCATGGTTCAAATCCCTGCTCAGCCATGGAAACCCACTGGGTGACCTTGGGCAAGTCATACTCTCTCAGCCTCAGCCAAAGACAAACATCATCTGAATATATCTTGCCAAGAAAACCACAAGGATAGGTTTACCTTAGGGATACCATAAATTGAAAATGACTTGAAGGCACACAACAACAACAAAAACACTGTAGACTTACAATGATTATATGTATCTACTCTTGCTGGAACTAGCAATCGGATGTAGGATTAATCATGAATTTCTCTCTGTTACACTAAATAAATTCAAATTATGTACATTCCTTGAAACTGACTACGTAGCATAATAGAACTGGATTTATTTTCTCTAAGTATATGTTACATACAAACAGCATTCTGAGCAATCATGCTGGCCACATGATCACAGAGTAGTCTCTGACAACGCTGGCTCTTTGGCTTAGTAACGGAGATGAGCACTGCCCCCTATGGTTGGACACAACTTGACAATCTTGTCAATGGGGAATACCTTTACCTTTAATATGTTACATTACATTATGTGGCTGTGGATAGTAACTTTAACACATAGATACAATCTAAGTCTTTAATACGAAGATTGTTATCATTTTGAAAAGAGAAGACTACATTTTCCTTTGACAATATCCCTCTGATGATTTCCAGAATGCCTTATATCCTAATCCTTGATATATTATTCTTGTTGCTGTTGTTAGCTGCTCTTAAGTTGGTTCCAACTCATGGTGATCCTGTGGATGAGACATCTCCAAGAATCCCTATCTTCCACTGCCTTGCTCAGATCCTGCAAGCCCTTGACCATAACCCTCCTGATTGAGTCTATCCATCTGGTTTGCGGTCTTCCTCTCTTTCCTCTTACCTCTACCTTTCCTAGCAATATTGTTTTTTCTAGTGAGCTGTGCCTTCTCATTGTGTGGTCAAAGTACGATAGTCTCAACTTTACCATTTTTGTGTCTAAGGAAAGCCCTGGTCTGATCTGTTCAAGAACCCATTTGTTTGTCTTCTTGGCTGTCCATGGTATCCTAAGTACTCTTCTCCAGCACCACATTTCAAATGAGTTGGTTTTCTTTCTGTCTGCTTCCTTCACTGTCCGGCTCTCACATCCATACATGGTAATTGGGAATACAGTGGCCTGGATGATTCTGACTTTAGTGCTCAGTTGTATGTCTTTGCTCTTCAGCATCTTTTCCAGTTCTTTCATAGCTGCCCTTCCTATTCCTAGTCTTCTTCTTATTTCTTGACTGCAGTCTCCATTCTGGTCAATATTTGATCCTAGACATGGGAATTCTTTAACTATTTCAATTTCCTCATTGTCTAGATTGAATTTGTGTATTTCTTCTGTGATCATTATTTTTGTTTTCTTTATGTTCAGCATCAGACCTGCCTTTGCACTTTCATCTTTGATCTTCCTTATTAAATGTTCCAATTCCTGAATGTCTTCTGCTAATAATATGGTGTTGTCCACATATCTTAGGCTTAGGTTGTTAATGTTGTTTCCTCCTATCTTAACTCCTCTTTTTTCTGATTCTAATTCTACTTTTCTTATGATGTTTTCAGTATATAAGTTAAACAAGTAGGATGATAGGATGCAGCCTTGCCTGATCCCTTTGCCTATTCGGAACCACTCTGCTTCAAGAATTTTGTTCTGATGGTGGCATCTAGTCCTCATTAGGACTATCAGATGTAGTGGCACCCCCATGTCTTTGAGTGCATTCCATAGCTTTTTGTGATCTATACAATCAAATGCTTTGCTGTAGTCTATGAAACACATGCTGATTCTTTTTTGGAATTCTTTGGTTCGTTCCATTAGCCATCATATGTTTGCAATGTGGTCCCTAGTGCACCTTCCTTTTCTGAATCCTGCTTGCACTTCTGGAATTTCTCTCTCCATGTGTGGTTGGAGTCTATGCTGCAGAATTTTGAGCATTATTTTGCTTGCAAGTGAATTCAGTGCTATTGTCCTATAGTTGCTGCAGTCTTTTGTATCTCCTTTCTTGTGAATTAGTATGTATATCGAGCATTTCCAGTCTGTTGGACACTACTTTGTTTTCCTTATTTGTTGGCATATTCCAGTTAGCACTGAAGTTGCATCTGTTTGTAGGCACTGTAGTAGTTCAATTGGGATATTATCTGTTCCTGGTTATTTATTTATTTTTCCGCATTTCCTTTATTGCAGATTCCATTTAACTTCTTAGAATTTGGGGTTCCTCTTCATATGGCTCCTTATTCCAAATATCATTCCTTCCCTTATCTCTTTTGTATACTCTTCTGTGTATTGCCTCCAGTGTCTTTTTATTTCTTCTTGTTCCTGTATTGTGTTTTTTTCTTCTCCATAGAGCATCCCTGCCCTCAGTTTGAACTTGGCTTCAACTTCTCAGGTTTTTTGATAGAGGTCTCTCATTCTTTCCTTATTGTTGTTGTCTTCTATTTTTCTGCATTGGTCATTGTAGTATTTCTCCTTATCTCTGCATGTCAGACATTGGACAGTTGTGTTCCTACTTCTGGCTTTGTTTCTATCTCCTTTTGTCTTTGCTTTTCTTCTTTATTTTATTGCATAAAGTGTTTCATCTGTCATCCATTGTTTCTTATCTTCCTTTTTGGCCATTGTTAGTGTTTTCTTGCATTAGTCCTTAATTATGTCTTTGACTTCTGTCCACAGTTCTTCAGGTTCTGGATCAATTATACTCAATAGTTCAAATCTGTTTCTTACATTGTCCTTGAATTCATCTGAAATGTTATTCAGGTCATATTTTGGTATAATGATGGTTTTTGCTTTCTTCTTCAGCTTAACTCTGATTTTTGTTATGAGCAGTTTGTGGTCTGTGCTACAATCAGCTCCTGGTCTGTGATAGGATAAGGATAGTGTTTCTCCATCTTCTACTTCCAATTATGTAGTCTATCTGGTTTTTGTGTTTACCATCTGGTGATATCCAGGTGTATAGTCTTCTATCTGATTGTATGAAGCAGGTATTTGCAATAAATAAATTATTGGCCTCACAGAATTCTATCAGATGATCTCCTACTTTGCTTCTTGTTCCTAATCCAAATTGTCCTACTGTTTTGGTTTCTTTTTTGTTGCCAACTTTAGCATTCAAGTCTCCAATTATTAATTTGAAATCTTGTGATGGTATGCTGTCAATTTCTTCCTGGACTGCATCACAGAATCTCTCAATTTCCTCTTCATCTGCATCTGTGGTTGGTGGGATTATTGTGATGTTTACAGGTTTACCCTGAAGCCTTATTGATAATATACGGTCTGACTTTGAGTTGTATCCTTTGAGTGCTCTAGCTATATTTTTCCTTAGTATGAAAGTCACCTCATTTATTCTTTTCATTTCCTGAATAGATTACTGTATAGTTGTCTGAGTCAAAATTACCTATTCCTCTCCATTTTAACTCACTCACTCCTAGTATTGCTATATTCATGCATTCCATTTCCTTCTTTCCTATGTCTAGTTTTCCCTGGTTCATGCTTCTCACGTTCCATTTTCCAATTACATGTGTAGTGTTGCTTCTAACTATGCTTGTTTTATTGGACATGTTTCCTGTCTGGCCTCCCCCTCTCTTGTTGTTGGTTTTTGAGGTGTCTCACCTAAAGGTTTTTCTTGGTGAAATGGTCTTGCAAGGAGGGACAGCTTTTGCCTCTTTTCATGCAGTGCTAACATGGTGACACTACTGTTCTCTGTGTGAGAGTTGACTTCAGTGTCACTACTGCTGCAGCCCAGTAGCTGTTCCGATATTTTATGCCTGTTATTCCCTTCTTCCCTCCCTCAATTCTCATCTCCCTTTCCTTTTTACACTCCTAGATGTTTTTCCTACCCTCCTCTCCTCCTCTCTGCCTCCCACTTTGTCCCCATTGGTGGCATCAGTGGCCTTCTGGTCATCTTTTTGGGGAGGACCCTGGTGTTCCTGGGCTGTGGCGTTGAAGCCTCCCTCTTTGTGATCTCAGGGAGGGAGGGGAGGCTCTGATGTACCTGGTCTCCCAAGCCTGCTTCTTTGTCCCTCTGGGTGGCAGCCCCCTATTATTCTAGAGCATATCCTATTTGAAACCAATTGGCATCACTTCTAAGAAATGTGTTTGGGATCAGGATCTGTCTCAATGTTATTCTGAACTCCTTTTTAAATCTAGTAAGCCTTTACAATAAGGTAAAACATTATGAGGAACAAAACTTCCATCATATTATCAGTGAGGGGGGAAACATCAATACACTATCTATCTTCTGCAAATAATAATTGGTCAGAACTCAAGACAATTATTTCTGTAGAGCAGTAGGAACTATTTTGCATATATTGACACAAGAACAGTAACCTGATCCAGCAATGGTCACTTGATTATAGCATACACTTAATACAGAATGGGAATGGGAAAGTCCATTAGAAAAGGAAAAGCCTGTTCAGTCTCTTTTCTTAATTCCCAGTTGCAGTAGTTTGTTTTTTAATCACTGGGATAGCAAATGGTTCAGTTGGGTTCTGAGAAGTTTTTATATAGTCAACTTCATTTCATAAAAGAACATTATCATCTATTTCAACCCAAAGGTGGTATATATAATGAATAACTACAGCAGTTTGATCCCAATTTAACTGCCTTGGCTTCATCCTATCTTGGTGAAATGGTCTTGGTGAAATGGTCTCGCAAGGAGATTAGCTGTTTGGTGAACTTCTCTACTGCATTTTTTATATGAGGAGTGTATTTTCTTTTCTTTCTTTTTTTTCCTATCTTTTTCCAGATCATAAATCCCAGGATTCCACAGGATAGAGCTATGGCAGTTAAAGGATATCAAATGCCACAATTGTGTAGTGTGGATACAACCTGAAAACCACATAATTTCTGAAGCTCTTATCCTTTTGGTGGAGGGAGTACTAACTGAAACATCAGACTATTGTAAAGTCATGCCAAAGAGGGATCCATGAATATGTATGCATAAGGAAGAAGAAGTGGAGTATATTATACAGTGGCAATCTGATGCTCATTGAATTGTTTACATGTGCATTTCATCTATGCTTGTCTTGTTCTGGAGGGGGCTAATTTGGGCTTTTCCAGCAGAATGCGAGAACACTTCAAAACCTCCATTCCACCCCCACCCTACAAGGCTTCTTTCAGGCAGTGGTATCACTAGGGTTGGTGTTACTCAGTGCAGTAACTCTTGGTGTCACCCCCCCAAAAAAAAGAGGATGTCTGGTCACACTGTCTCAGCCATTAGAAAACCCCATGATAGGTTTGCCTTAGGGCCACTATTAGTTGGAAATGACTTGAAGGCACATAACGACAACTAACTTCTCCTGTTCAATGCATCTATGACTCACCTGTTAAAGCCACAGAACTCTTTGCACAGCAGTTTCCCTCATGCCAGAAAACTCTTTCCATGAGCAAAATATGTATTTGAAATTCTCTCTTTCTCTTCTTTAAATAACCCACCCATTCCCATGAGCCCTTTGTGGCTTGTTTTGTCCTTTCCAACTTAAAGCAACCCTAAGGCCTCCCTTTCCATTTCAACCTTCTATCCAGAAGGAATCTCAGAATGTCCTCCCTTTTGAGCATGACTAAGAAGCAAAAATTTATATTTATATTAAGTGTTTTTAGCATAACTTTTATATTAAGTTTTATATTAAGAGTTTTAAGTCCAACATTTTCCTTGGACATCCTCCATTTTGCAGTGCCTTGTCCTCATTTGTGATTAGACAACCAGATGTCCATCTTTTCCAGGACATATCCTACATTTCAAGCTTCTGTCCAGAGGGAATCTCAAAATGTCCTCCCTTTTGAGCATGACTAAGAAGCATGAATTTATATTCATATTAAGTGTTTTTAAGCATAACTTTTATATTGTTTTTTAGCCCAACATTTTTCTTGAATGTCCACCATTTCGTGGTGCCTTGTCCTCCTTTGCTCATGACTTACATTTTTTTTCACATGTCTGACAATTTGCAGGGTCTTGTCCTCCTTTGTGGTTAGGCGATCAGGCATCCTCCTTTTCCAGGACACATACTACATTTCAACCTTCTGCCCAGAAGGAATTTCAGAATATCCTCCATTTGGAGCATCACTAAGAAGCATGAATTTACATTTATATTAAGTGTTTCTAGCTTTTCTTTGGTCATGTCATACATTATTTCTGGAATGTCCAACAATTTGTGGTGCCTTGTCCTCTTTTGC
This sequence comes from Phrynosoma blainvillii, assembly GCA_026167975.1. Classification (NCBI taxonomy): domain Eukaryota; kingdom Metazoa; phylum Chordata; class Lepidosauria; order Squamata; family Phrynosomatidae; genus Phrynosoma; species Phrynosoma blainvillii. The sequence continues at coordinate 135,245,853 of JANUYF010000004.1, read as the reverse complement.
AGCTGATCACTTTGTCCAGCAGGACTTTAAAATCAAGATTTAAATAAATTTGATGGGTTGGAATTAGCAACAACAGGAAGCCATGGTGCTCATTTGGGCTCTCAACTTAGCTACGTAGCTAAAGTTAGCCAAGGGAGAGGCAGTCAAGGATCACTCACTCAGCTCCAGGCCACCACACGTCTCCAGCTTTGCACTGTGCGCTGTTTGTATCCTCATTGCCACACACACAAAACACACACGCCATTCCTCCTCATGACACACAAAGGAGGGTGAGGAGCTGGCACAAGAGTGCAACAGCCTTTTAGAGGCAACAGTTTCTATCTGTTGTGGGTCCTCTTTGGAAAGGCATGAGGTGTCTGGCCTTCTAGGCATGTTCGCACTCGGTGCCCCACACAACACACAAATCTAGACATTTCCCATGTTATCCATGCTGTTTCTTGCAATAGCATTTAAGGCAGGGTGACCAGATATTGTCCTAACCACAGAGAAGGGCAAGGGACCACAAAATGGAGGGCATTCAAGAACAATGTACGACTAAAAACAACAACATTTAATATGAAACTTAAGCAAAAAAAAAACCACTTTATATACATAGAAATCCATGCTTCTTCATCAGGCTCCTGGACAAAAGGTTGAAATGTAGGATGTGTCCTGGAAAAGGAGGATGTCTGATTGCACAAAGGAGGGCTAGGCTCCACAAAATAGAGGATGAAGGACCAAAAAACTTAAGCATTAATATAAATATAAATTCATGCTTCTTAGTCATGCTCAAAATGGGAAAAATTCTGAAATTCCTCCTGGGCAAAAGAAGGATGTGCCCTGGAAAAGGAGGATGTCTGGTACTTAATCACAAAGGAGAACAAGTTGGTGGTGTAGTGGTTTGAGTGTTGGACCATGACTCAATAATAATAATAATAATAATAATAATAATAATAATTTTTTATTTATAGCCCGCCCCTCTGCAGGGCAATCGGGGCAGGTTACAACATATTAAAACAGACAAGTTAAAACATTCCCTTATCCCACAATCCAACCCTCCCATACCCTTAAAACAGAATTAAACTTAAGAAAGATTCAAATATGACAATAGAATACAACAATAAACAATAAAACAAGGAATCAGAATAATAAAACCAAATGAAAACTCATCTCCCACCAGACAACAGTTATTCCAGGAAGGCCTGCTGGAAGAGGTCCGTCTTTACTGCTTTTTTAAAAGCAGCAAGAGTAGTAATAAGACGGATCTCGTCCGGCAGGCCATTCCAAAGTCTGGGAGCGGTTGCAGAGAAGCCCCTCTGGGAGGTCTGAGATAGCCTAGTTTTTATTGGCTGTAGCAGATTCCTCCCAGAGGACCTAAGGGCGTGCGGGGGGGTCATACGGGAAGAGGCGGTCCCTAAGATAAGATGGACCCAAGCCATGTAAGGCTTTAAAGGTTAAAACCAACACCTTGTACTGTGCCCGGAAACTAATCGGCAGCCAGTGGAGGGATTTAAGCACCGGTGTTATGTGCTCCCTCCTAGATGTTCCTGTAATTAACCTGGATGCCATGTTTTGCACCAGTTGTAGTTTCTGGGTTAGGCACAAGGGTAGCCCCATGTAGAGTGCGTTGCAGTAATCCAGACATGAGGTTACCAGAGCATGTACCACAGCTTCCAGATCCCTCATGCCCAGATAAGGGCGCAGTTGCTGTATCAGCCGAAGCTGATAGCAGGCACTCCTGACCGTCGCATTCACCTGACTAGTCATGTGAAGCGACGAGTCAAGGAGTACCCCCAGACTGCGAACAAAGTCCTTAGAGGAGAGTGTGACTCCATCTAGGACTGGAGACTGTATTCCCAAATCTGGTTTCGGGCCTGTAACTGTGAGTACCTCCGTTTTGTCTGGATTCAACTTCAATCTGTTTTCCCTCATCCAACCCATTACCGCTCTGAGACAGTCATTAAGAGGAGAGACGCCATCTGAGGTCTGAGATGATGATCTGGTCATGGAGAGGTAAATCTGGGTGTCGTCAGCGTACTGAAGACACCATGCTCCATGCCTCCGAATGATCTCACCCAGCGGCTTCATGTAGATGTTGAATAACATCGAGGACAGGATGGCACCCTGAGGGACGCCACAATTAAGCTCAATTTTAGACGAGCAACTGTCCCCGAGCCTCACCCTCTGGGATCTGCCCGAGAGGAAGGAACGGAACCACTGCAAAGCAGAGCCTCCGATTCCTAACTCTCTCAGGCGATCCAAGAGGATGGCATGATCTATAGTGTCAAAGGCCGCTGAGAGATCCAAGAGCACCAGCAGGGTCACACTACCCCTGTCGATGCCCAGGTGGAGGTCATCAGTCAGAGCAACCATGGCAGTCTCAACTCCATATCCTGTCCTGAAGCCGGTTTGAAATGGGTCAAGATAATCGGTTTCGTCCAAGACTGCTTGGAGTTGGGAAACAACTGCCCTCTCGATCACCTTGCTTAAAAAAGGAAGCAAGGAGACTGGTCTGTAGTTGTTTCTATCCAGGGGGTCCAGGGAAGGTTTTTTTTAGGAGTGGCTTAACCGCCGCCTCATTTAAATAAGATGGAATAATACCTTCCCTGAAGGACGCGTTGATTGTGTCCTGAAGGAACACCTTCAATGCGCCCCCTCTCTGGACGACCAGCCATGATGGACAAGGATCGAGGGGGCAAGTCGTCTTCCTCACTCTTCCAAGTAGCTTGTCCACGTCATCAGTACTCACAAATTGGAATTGATCCAGTAAAATGCCATCAACGGAGTTACTGGACACCTCGTCTATGGATTCTGCCAAAACGCTGGTGTCCAAGTCAGCTCTTATCTGAGAGATTTTATCTGCAAAGTAGGTGTTAAATGCCTCGCAGCAGGCTGTCGTTGAGTTAAGTAGGGGGTTTGGTGCAGGGGGAACCTTCGTCAACTCCCCTACCACCCTAAACAGCTCTGCCGGGTGGGACTCTGCAGACGCAATGCGTGCAGAACAGAAAGATTTATGCACTGCACGCAAAGCCTCCCTATAGGAATCAAGATGTTTCCTAAGGCGAGTTCTGTCGTATAAGAGTCAAGTCCTACGCCATTTGCACTCTAGTCATTGTCCAGCTCGTTTCATCCTCCTAAGTTCCTCTGTGTACCAGGGTTTATGATTTGAGGTGGACCGGAAAGGACGCTTGGGAGCGATTGTGTCAATAGCCCTGGTGAGATCGGTGTTCCAAGTGTCCACCAAGGCTTCGACAGAATCACCGGCGTTACCAACCATTAAACCCTCTAAGGCTTTCTGGAAACCAATTGGTTCCATTAGCCATCGAGGGCGGAAAGTTCTAATGGGTCCACCAGCCCTGGGAGAGTGGGCAATAGCCTTTAGTTCCACCTTGATCAGAAAATGATCCGTCCATGACAATGCGGAGGGTTTTTTGACCTCCGCCCACAGATGTTACTGCTCCGGACTAAAGACTGCATCAAGGGTATGGCCAGCATAATGTGTGGGCCCGTCGAACAACTGGGATAGGCCCATGTTTGTCATGGTATCCATGAACTCCCGAGCCGCGCCGGTTAGATCTTGTAAGCTGGTTTCGAGTGAGATGTTGAAATCGCCCAGAACCAAAAGACTGGGCGATTCCAGCAGCAACTCAGAAACCAGGGCGGCCAGCTTGGTTAGGGAGTCTGTTAGGCAACGGGGTGGCCGGTATACTAACAGAATCCTTAAGCTATCCCTGTTCTTCAGGCTAAGGTACATACACTCGATATGGGTCGTTTTCCAGATAGGCTTTCTGATCAAGGTTAAGGTGTTCCTATGGATCAAGGCTATGCCACCACCACCCCTGCCCACTTTCCCTCACCTGCTCACTGAATGAGTACCCAGCTGGGAGAGCCTGCACCCATATCGCGGAGCTGGCATCCCCCGGCCAGGTCTCAGTGAAGCATGCCAGGTCGGCCGCCTCATCCACTAAAAGATCGTGGGTGATATGGGTCTTGTTTTTGACTGACCTGGCATTGCAAAGGAGCAGGTTGAGGGTCAGTGGAATGGTTGGCACGCTCTCCAAGTTATCCTGGGAAACAGAGCAAACTGAAGGAGGGACAGGTATTAAGCATCGATCCCTCCTTCTTTTGTAACATTTGTAGGCTCTGTTACCGCCATACCTTCCCTGCCCCCACACAACCTGAATATCCACTCCCAGACTATGGTCAACTCCGCAATGCGGAAGGGGAGATGAGTAGCCAACCGATTCCAGTCCCTAATCTAAGCAGTGGCTGCATAGATAGGAAGGAGACTGCGGTGGAAGATGGTCCTTCAAGGCCATCTAAAGCCGCCCCCAGGTAGCCGCCGGGAAGGTAAGGTCCCGCCTACCTCCGTCGCGTCGCTTGCTACCAGAGCAGGGAGTGTTGGGGCCTTTGATTCTTTCCCTCTCAGCTATATGAAACCCACTGGGGTGACCTTGGGTACATCACACACTCTCAGCCTCAGGGGAATGCAATGGCAAAACCCCTCTGAAGAAACTTTTCAAGGCAAACCCATGATATGTTCACCTTAGGGGTTGCCATAAGTTGGAAAGGACTTGAAGGCCACACAACCCTCAACACCAGCCCCATGTCTTACCGGGGGTGGGGGTGGCTTTTTCCATCTGGGGCTTGGAGCAGTCTCCAGCGGTGAGGGAGAGCCCAAGGAGGAGGAAGAAGAGGAGAACGCTCCAGCCATTGGGAGGCTGCAAAGGATGGCTGCTTGGCTTGGGGGGGGGGGGAGGCTCCTTCCAAAAGGATGGACAGAAGCTCTGGAGGCACTGGTGGTGGACCAAACCCCAAGACCCAAGCTTCTCCTTTTGAAGGGTTTTTTGAAGGCTGGCTCAGCCATGGAAACCCACTGGGTGACCCTTGGGTGAGTTACATTCTCTCAGTCTCAGTGGGCAGCCATGGCACCACCAGCCCCAGAAACCTGGCAAGGAAACCTCATGATAGGTTGCCTCTTAAGGCCAGCATCAGTCAGAAACTACTTTTGAAAGCACACAAAAACAACAATGGTCCATGGCAAGGAGGGATGGGGGTGGGGGAACCGGGTGTCACCCCCCTCTAGGGTGTCACCCAGTACAGCACACACACACACACACAGGATGCTACTGCTTTCAGCAGAGACCAGAGGAGAACACAACAAAAATAAGTGATCAATGATACACCAATATTGTGGCTTTAAATTCTGCAGGGAAAAATCAGGTACACAAATGAGAAAAGGAGTTCACAATTTAAAAGCTTACAATTTACAGTGTAAAAATGTTTTTGGTTTTTTTTAAAAAAAAAATCTGGTTTAATTTTTCAGAAACTGAAAGAATCAAGAGATCAGGAACTGATTTTCTGACACCAAAATAAACTATTTTAAAAATTCACTACATTGGCTCACTAGGTAACTTGCATTTCCTCAGACGTTCAAAACCGTACATTACACCTAATGTATTCATATCTAGTTTTGCTGAAGAGCCGAGAAAATAAAAAGATAGCAAGATAGCATTTAGTGCTAAGATTTTTATGGAATTTGCAGGAATTTGCACTGCAGGGATGAAGTGTCAGTCAACTGAAATAGCTTCTGCTTCTTACGAGGGAGCCTTTATCTCCTACTACTTTTGGCCAGTCCTTACGGGCTAATGTAATAAACATGAAAATTATAATCTTCTGTTCAGCATACAAGCAGTACACTCCATTAAAAAGAGATAATACCAGATATGTGGGCAAAGCAAGCAACAGAGTGAAAACTGTAAAGCCAGAAATGCCATAGAGAAAGTGGACAGAGAACTTAACACATTAATACACAATCTATTACTTCCGTTTATATTTCTTGTGTAAAGAAGGAATTTACAGATGCTTGCTATGGAAAGGGAAAATGCTTTCGCACATACGGGTACTGTCCTCACATGTGCACTCATTCCAGCATGAGTTCATTGGATATCCACAATCTTCAAATACACACACACTGATGTCACACTTATGGTACATGCCTATTATAAAGTTAGGTCAATGAGGCAAATGTGAGGCAATGTCAGAGGACTGGTAGATCACAGTGTCACCCACTCCAACTATAGTCATTTTATCCACTTTCTCAAATATTTGAAATGTGTCCAGTGATGTTTTCCTTCCAAAGGCAGTAACATGGCCATATATATACATGGTGTTCTGACAATGGATTGGATGCAGATGTAATCATACTTAGAATAGACCCAATGAAATTAATGGGACTTAGTCATTACTGGCTTAATACCCATTGATTTCAATGGTTCTAGTTTAAATGATTCTCATCAAATCTCTAATCATTAAATTAGTTTAAGAAAATTTGGTACTCAGTTGTCAAACTGCATTATCTTGGGGAAAAATAAAAACCTCCTTCAATTCTTGAATCTGCAATGTATACAACTTTCTTATCTCCATTTATCCATTACTGCTAGGACAGTTTTGGGCTTTTAGCTATAGCTGCTTATACTTCCAAATGTTATAATACTGTCAATACTTAATCCTGCATCATTACTTTTCATAATCATAATTTCTTTATTGCTATTGTACAAATAATTCCAAATAACCTAAAAGTAAGTCTTAGCTTGGAGACAGACCTTTAGGTTTTGTTGCTATTGTGTGCCTTCAAGTCCCTTCTGACTTATGGCAACCCTAAGGCGAACCTATCATGGAGTTTTCTTGGCACGATTTGTTGAGAGTGTGCTTGACTTGCCCAAGGTAGGCAGGTTAGTGAATTTCCATGGCCAAGCAGGGATTCAAACCCTGATCTCCAGAATAATAATCCAACACTCAAATCACTATACCTTACTACTTGGAACTAATTTACAATGCTCATTCTAGTCTAGTTTCACTGCCAAAGAGGGTTTTTCTTCTACTGCCCCATTTCCTTCTTAAACTGTCTTAAGCAAGTGTACCCACCTTGAGTTTTTTGACACTTGTGCATGGATCATTAGAGAAACTCTCAGTGTCTGAGATTTCGATTTCTTCACCATACAGGACACCAGTCAGATCATTCCGTACCTGTTTCAGAAAGAAAGAAACCCAAAGTAAATGAGTTGATATCAACCACTAAAAAGGTCACTGTCTTGTAACAACACAAACAAATGCATACTAAGCTATCATTAGTACAGATGTTGCATTAAGTAATATAAAGAATAGAACTGTAGCTCTCCCCAAAAGTACTTTGAAAATGTGACTGTAATTTAGTTGCTACTCTACGAAGAACTAGTCAAGTTGCTGTAGCCAAACCAGTCCATACAACTATATTCCTTTAACTTCAATATTAAAAAGTCTAATTTCCTTCTATAACTTGCAAACCCTAAATTATTCTTTAAAAATAAAGTCTGAGCCTCTAGCACATAATAGAAAAGTTTGGTCGAGTCATTCTACAGATGCATCCCATTTTCTCTCACTTTTTTCTAAGACATTAAATCTTTATAGCATACTCAGTATATTAAAATATATATTTTAAAAATACATCAATAATAAAATAAATTAGGAGTCAATCAAAGAACATAAACTATAATGGAGTTCTAAGTTGTAGTGAAACTGTTTACGCATTATTGATCCAGGGTTGACCCAAGCCTTTTTATTGCATGATGCTGAAGATCATGCAATTGCTTCCCACCTTTTTTCCTATATAGAACACGCAGCTGAATCAGACTTCAAGGACAGTGATGTGACTCCATTTTCCATCACACCAAAGGGCTAGCTAAGGAGGTACAGGAAAATGACTTGGGACACTAGCAGGATGAGGACAACAGGTGTTTGACTGGTGGAAGAAGCAGAATAAAGTGATCTTGTGTATTTGGGGCTAAAGTTGACTTTTGGCTGAATTGTTTGGAGGCCTCCTTATGCTTTTTTGTGTGCTTTGGGCTGCATATTCTGCATCAAAATATAAAAATAGAAAAGGGGGGAATTTATCAAAGAGAATACAAATAAATAGTCAGTACTTACAGGGAGAAACTCAGAATGCCTAAATCACAAAATGAGTTTGTGTTTGCTAAAGAAGTGAAAAATAATAAAGGTGTGTTGGCTATGTTTGGAGCAAGAGAAAGAACAAGGAAACTTTAGAGCAGGGGTAGGCAACCTTTCCCCTTTAAGGACCGAGGGACTTCAGCTCCCAGAAGCCTCAGCCATGTTGGCCAATAGTCCCATGTTGGCCAATAGCTCCTGGGCTTCTGGGAGCTGAAGTCCCTCGGCCCTTAAAGGGGAAAGGTTGCCTACCCCTGCTTTAGAGTCACTGTAAATGCTAATAGGGGACAGAGAGAAGATGAAACTTCTCAATATCTACTTTGCCTCAGTCTTCTCCCAAAAGGAAAATAGTGCTCAATCTGGTGAAAATAGAACAAATGATGCAATAAAAGGAACTGAACAGGCAAAGAGGTATGACAGGAATTCCTTTGGTTCCTATTGCAAATGAATTTAAATCACCAGGGTCAGTGGAACTGCATCTAAGGGTAATAAAAGAACATGCAATTATAATATCAGAGGCTCTGTTGATAAACTGTATAAATTCTTGGAGAACAAGAAAGGTATCAGTGGGCTGGAGGGGGGCCAATGTTGTCCACACATTCAAAACAAATGAAAAAGAAGATCCATGGAACTACCAACCAATCAGTTTGATATCAATACCAGGAAAGGTTCATAAACAAATCATTCAACAGCACTTAGAAATAAAAGCTGTGGTGACTAAGAGCCTAAGAGAGTTTCTCAAAAGCAAGTCAAGGTAAACTAATCTTACTTCTTTTTGGACAGAGTTCTAAGCTTGATAAATGATAGGAATGCTGTGTACACAGTATAAATTGATTTCAAGTGAAGATTTTGACAAAGTTCCCTATGATGTTCTTTCAGAGAAGCTGGAAATATGTGGGGTACATAAAGCTACTGTTGGAGGGGTTATGGATAGGCTGACAGATCAAATCCAAAGAATGCTTACTAATGGTTTATCTTTACCATAGAGAAAAGTGACATGTGGGGCATCTCAGGTTTGTGTCCTGGGACCCTTGTTGTTCAATATCCTTATACATGACTTAGATAACAGAATAAAAAGTATACTTATCAAATTTCCAGATGACATCAAATTAGGAGGGGTAGCTAATGCCACAGAGGAGAAAATCAGGATTCAAAATGCCTTAATGGTTTAGACAGCGGGGGCAAACTTAACAAATCAATTTGAACAGAGATAAATTTAAGGTGATAGATATAGACAGGAAAATAAAATACACAAATATAGGATGAGTGACACCTGGCTTGATAACATGTGAAAAAGGCCTAGGCTTCTTAAAAGACTAAATATGAGTCAACAGTGTGATGGAGTGGCCAAAAAAAGTCAATGCAATTCCTAGGCTGCATCAACAGGAGCATAGTATCCCACTCTATTCTGATTTGGTTAGACCTCACCTGGAATATGTACCACTCTATTCTGATTTGGTCAGATTTAATCTGGAATATTGGGCAGACTGCCAGAAATAGTGCAAATTGAGTCCACTTTAAGGGTTAGGGTTAGTGCTAGGGAATCATGGGAATTGTTTTTGGGGTTTTTTCTGAGACATTGAGCCTTCTCTGTCAGAGAGCTCTGGTGCCACAATAAAATACAGTTTCCATGATTCCCTAACCCTAACCCTAAAAGTGGACTCAATTTGCACTATTTCTAGCAGTCTGCAAAGGCCCATTGTGTACCTTTCTGGGCACTATAGGTTAAAAAAGATACTAACAAGCTGGACTGTGTAAAGAGAAAGATGATCAAGATCCAAAACACACTGCAGAAATAATCCAGTTTGAGACCGCTTTAACTGCCCTGGCTCAGTGCTAGGGAATCTTGGGAATTGTAGTTTATTGTGGCCCCAGAGCTCTGACAGAGAAGGCTAAATGTCTCACAAAACTAAAGTTCCCAAAATTCTCTAGCGAGGGCAGTTAAAGCAGTCTCAAACTGGATTATTTCTGCAGTGTGCTTCGGACCAGGCCCTATGAGGAATGGTTGTGGAAGCTGGATATATTTAGCTTGGAGAAAAGAAGATTGAGAGGTGATATGACAGCCACCTTCAAATATCTGAAAGGATGTCCTATAGATGGGGTGATATTGTTTTCTGCTGCTCCAGATTTTCTAACATCAACCAATAGATTCATTAGGAAGAACATCCTGATGGTAAGAGCTGTTCAACAGTGGAATGCTTCAAAGGGTGGTGAACTTTGCTTCACTGGAAGTCTTTGTAAAGATATGACACTGAATACCACATTTCAGGACTGTCAATGCAATAGAATTTCCAGTTTCTAGGTATGATTGTGACAGCTGGGCAATGAAAAAAGCTAACAAGAAGAAACACAACAGAATTCAAATGTGATGTTGAAGGAAAGTTCCACTGATACTATATACTGCCAAGACAAATAAATGCATCCAAGAGGAATTCAAGCTTGAATTTTTTTTAGAAGCCAAGGTGACTTCACTGAGGCTATGGTACTTTGGACATATCACGAAATGACAATAGTCATTAGAAAAGGCAGTAATGCCTGGTAAAGTGGAATGCAGGAAGAAAACACCAATTACAAGTAGACAGAAGAAGCCACAGCTCTGAGTTTGCAAGGGCTGTTAATAACATAATGCCTTATAGGTCTCTCTTACTCATAGGGTCAACATAAATCAAAGTTAACTTGATGTCAATCAATAACAATAACAAACAGAGGTTGGATGGCTACACCCCCAATAAGGCCTGAAGTCACATCATTTTGTCTGTGTGTCTCAGGCCTTTGTCTCTGTTTACAGCAAAATATTGAGCAGAGAAGGTGGCTTAAAGTACTGCTGTAACCCTCTCCCTTCATATTTCTAGCCAGTCAGTTGACAGACCAAGAGCAGCACAACAATCACTTCCCAGGTCCTGGGATACATGTGGACATATATTTTCAAGATACCGCTGCATTTTATAATATTTCTATGTAAACTTGCACATATAGGTTGGATTCCAAAATGGCCCCATTGATATTTTTAAGTATGAGAGTCCTCCAAGCCCTTCTTAATGTGCCCTTCCCTAGGTCAGGGGAATGCCCAAAGCAGCATCTTGTGAAGCATGAAGAGATATTGCCAGAAATGACTTTTTGTGCCTTGTTTTGTGCATGTGTAGAAATACTTTCCACAAAGTAATGAGGAGATCCTAACTAGCATCACATTTGGTCTGACAACTTTTTTTCTGTTCTAAGTCCATAACCTTATCAGTTGCAATTTACTTATGCTGGGATTTTCTCTTCCTACACAGAGTACTATATTTCCTTACTTTTTTATCCAGTGCCCCAAGAACTCAAAGTAGTATATTATTTACACCTCAGCTGAGAGATAGTCCAAGAGAAAATGATATAGTCAAAGCCTCCTCTCACTGATATTCATTGCTAAAAAGATCTGAATCTGGGTTCCCACATCCAAACCCATTTACTGCCCCTGACCTTTTTGAAGCTACATATTCAGTCAGAGTAGATGGATTTATACATTTGTGCATGTATATACTTAAATGGTGTTTGATTTCATGGAAAGGTGTAGAGTTCAACAATTATATTTTTCAATGAATCTAAAGGCCTTGAAGTGGTTACACTTACTTGAAAGATTATAATGGCTCCTGTTCAACCCCCTTTTAAATTTGTCTTGCCAAACCAGCATGCTTACAACAAATATATTCTGCCACTGCTCCATCTCAGTCTGAGTTTATTCACTGAGACTCTTACTACATCTTATCGCAAAAGCTGTAGTATGATCTAAGGTTTGGGGGGAAGCCACACTTTAATTACTGAACTAATAGCTAAAGCATAAATTAATTAATTTGTTAAGATCCAGTATAATGCAAGACATGTACTCTCAAGATTCCCTCAATAAAGACTCAAATATTTGGCTTTGATAAATAAAGTCTATGACCATCCTCTGAAAAAATCAGCCAGACATTAAAGATGTTGAGAGTTTTGAAAGCAATGACTAGAAAATTAGAGGGTGAAGTATTTTCAGAAAGCAGACAGTGCAAAGTGCATCTAGGAAATCTGACAGTCTGAGCAGAGATGAGAAAATCATAATTTGAGGCAAAGCAACAGGACAAGACATTAGATTCCATAAATTCATGTACCACTTTTGTTTTGTTTTTTTCATTCTAGATATATTTTTAGAATAAGGAGGAAAAGAAGTCCCTCCCCCTTAGATTCATGCCTTAGGCACACTTTCCAACACCTGTTAGAAGAAAGTCACTGCTTGTTCACCTATCTTGCCTACAATTTGCACACAGTTCTGTTCTGGCACTTTCATTGCCCCAGAACCAGTTCAGACTTATGCTATTGAATTCTGGCTCCCAACTTGTGTTGAATCTAAAAACAGGATACTAGGTACACTGTATATCCTGCCTCTGCAACACTGTGAAACTGCCAAGGGAGGTTTCTGTCACTCTAGGACAATGGTTCCCAGCCTTTGGTCCTCCAGGTATTTTGGACTCCAGGCCCCAGAATTCCTGACTGTATGCCCAAGTGGCTAGGGCTTCTGGGAGTTGGAGTCCAAAATGCCTGGAAGACCAAAGGTTGGAAATCGCTAGTCTGGGAGAAAGTACAAGAAAGGCCAGCTAGTACATTTCAGAGTTGCTGTTCATTAAAGAGCTTTTGTGCTATTGCTAGGTTTTTGATGGAATTATCCTAGTGACTAGTCCATATGATTACAGTGATTATTAGGTCCCAGAATCAGCAAAACAAGCATCACAGCATCAGAGTCTGAAAGAAAGCACAGAGGTAAGAAAACTGATTCCCCCCCCCCCCCGCTCCTACTGGACAAGGGATTATTAATCAAAGTCCTATCAAAACTGATTGGACTATTTACCTTAGTGAGATGTAAACAACAGCCATTTCCCTTGGTACTGGACAGTTTTAAAGACTTAAAGCTCAGCAAAAAGGCAAAAAAGCTCTCTTTAGTGGAAGGTTCCCAGATAACCACTCTAGAAAGATCTTAGTTAAGGTGAGTTGCTAGGCATAATCATTAATCATTTTATCCTCTTATCACCTATTTGATTTCTCTCACCATTAAAATTATTTACTACTTACAGTATAGTTCTGTACGCTATATTCTGTACACTGTAAAGATAACATTTGTCATTACAATCACATTGAGCATTCAGTTAACATGAGAAACTTAAACTTAGAACTAGGCTAAAGCATAGTTATGATGTAAACATGGATCTCCTCTAAACCCTGTCCTCCATCTATTATTTCACCTGTCACTGGAATAATAATATTATAGAAGAATAATTCATGGTGATAATATGATTCACTTTTTGATTAGCTCACTTACTAATAATTGGCCCACATTAATACCATCATGAACAAACCTGTTTTCATCTGATTTTAGGACTTACACTAAGCAGAGTAAGTCCTGGCCAGTTCTTGGATGGGGAACCACCAAAGAATAGCAGAGATTTAAGGTAAGGCTAGAAAAGAATCCTACCTTAGCACCTCAAGACTCATTGCCAGTCAGAGTTGACCATACTGGGCTAGATAAACCAATGAACATAAATGAAAGCTAAAGCATTTCCCCAACAGCTAATGCTTATATTGCTAGTTCTAGGGTAAAATCCACAATTCCAGTAACTATTCTTATTTCATCTTATTACCATTGAGGTTTCCCCCAGTGAACTAAAGCTGGATGTAAGTACTGCTCAATAAATCCTTTGTAGCTAGAATGTGTCCGCATTGCGGGGGGAGCTTAATCCCACCAGATGTTGATCATCAGAGATTCGTAATGATTGAGGACTGGACAGAGCAGATGGTTTGTACAATCAGAATTCTGCTGATTTTTCCTTCAGTTAATGATTCTGATGTCTGATTCATTTGTTTATTTTAAGGGGAAGGGAAGGTATTCTGACAGACTTTTCACTTTGTGCATATACATATAAAGTATAAAACCATATAAAATCATCATGTTCCCTTTAAAAATGGCTCCAATGCATATGCATGTGAGAGAAAGGGATTATAGTTTCTGGGATTAATGAGGAAGTATGTCAGTTGAAAGGTTGTTTTAAATCCAATAATGTACGGATCTCAAACAATTTTGCATTTTTATGAAAGTGACATAGCATAGGTACAAATAATACATAGTAAAAGTAGTTGTGCAAGCTTTGGCTGCAACCTACGTGTAAAGATATAAATAGGATATAAAAATGAAAATGCTGGCTCTGTTTTTCTTTTCTGCTTCTTTTTTTTTCTTTCATGAAAAAAAGGGGGAGAGAGAAAAAGCAGTGATGCCAATAATATTGCAAGGAGTAACTATGGACAAAAGATAGAACAGAACATGGAGACACAAGGGAACCCAACCTGAATGGAACAGAGGAAAGAACAAGAAAGAGAGCTATATTTTTTTAAAAATCAACATAGAAATGAAGCATGTGAAGAGCTGGTGTGAAGGGCTTTTTTAACAGAACAATGAAAAGCCAAGAACTACAGAACAAAATATTAATTTATATGAGCTAACCTTATAACCACCAATAATACATAGGTTATTGAAAGGAGAGAAATTTGGGGAGAAACTGATCCAGTCATGTACAGTGAAATCTACAGGGGTACAATTGATATGATAAATAAATAAAAATTATAAACTATGCATGCAAATTCTAAGTATAGGGATCAGGTTTGAGCTTAGTATTTCTCTTTTTATCTGACAGGAAAGGCCTTTTAAGTTTTATCTGATAACATCTTTGAAGTTCAGTGTTCTATTTAAGGAACAACGTGCAAACCAGACAGACATGTGAAAATAATTTGAAACAACAGGCCAGACATTCTGGAATCCAATCAATGGAATTGCTGCTTAAACCATATGCCGCATGATCCAGTTTGCAGCCGAGCCCGACAATATAATGACATTTACTCAATTCTTCAAAGGAACAACTCAGCAACAGGCATTCTTGAACCTATGATACACATCCCATAAGGCAGAAAAAAGAAAAAGAAAAGCAGCACCTCCTGGGAAAAGAGGGAAAGGGGGAAAGAAAGCTGGCCCTTCTATGCACAGGAAAATATCTGTCGAGGGGGGAATTAATTTCTAAACTCTTCCTTGGAATACTAATATAGTAATTAAGAGACATTGTGCAACAGGCAGGAGAAGCAGGTTCAGGGAGAGAATTAGGGCACTTTCTCACTTCACAATTATAGTGTTAAAATTCCACTTCAACTGCCATAGCAACATCCTCTGGAATCCTGCATTTGTAGTTTGATGAACTTTTTGTGTTGTCTGCCTGAGAGTTATAAACACATCTCCCTAAACTGCAAATTCCATTATTCCAATGAATGGATGCACAGTAGTTTAAGTGAAATCATAGCATTATGTGCAGTGTAAAAGGGCCCCTGATTATCTGACCCTATACCGCCAGACATTCCTGAAGTCAGATTTTCAGCACCATAAACAGTTCCCTGGTTCAGAAAGACTTGAAATCCTAATTCTAATTCGGAGTTAAAATAAATGAATTAAAATTAATTTCCTTTACCACAATGCACCATCCCCTTAAGTCCTCTCCTTTATAAGTGTCAGCATTTTGCTAGAAATATAAAATAAAAACAAAAACTCCACAATGCTGGGTGGGGGGGGGGAATCTCCAACAGAAACTCACTATGATTAATCAGGAAAAATTGCTTGATGCATGGCTATTTATTTTTCAGAATTGTCCTCCCTCAAAAGCTAAGTAAAATTATAACAAAAAAGAGAGGTAAAATTTTACCACAAACCATTTTTGAACTACGGGCAGCAGTGGCACCGGTGGCTCACTGGCTGTTTCCCCATCTCCACACCAGCATGCAGTCCACAGGCTGGTACAACAGTTTCCACTTTCTGGCCTGATCCAGAGCAAACCAGGGCTTATTTTGCTCTGGTGTTTAGTTCCAAAATGCAGCTTCATTCTGATTTCCTCCCATTTTGGCCACATGCATTGTTTAAACAGGTAGAGTCCAAAACAGGGTGAAACCGCCTTTCTTAGCTCATGGAGACAGTCCCCGTGTCATCATACATGACTGTAAGGCAATGAGAGATTGTAACAAAGACCACTGAAAAGACTCTCTCCTATGTTCCAACCAAATGTACCTGTGATAGTGGTGGGAAAGAGAGAAGCTCCCCCAATATTTCAAAAGCACCAGCAGGTCCATGCAAGAGAATACAGACCTTCAGATATCCTGGACCGGGACCTGGACCATATAGGTCTTTATAGATCATCACCTGCACTTTTCCAGTTTAAAAGGATGCAACAAGTAACATAGCAATTTTTAAAAAAACAAATAGGGAATGTTCTCTCATAAATAATGCATTTTAATTTGTTCCTGCCCAGGAATAAAAAAAGAAAAAAACACTTCTTTGTCTGACATCATAACAACCTCTTACATATGGGATCTTTCTGCAGAGAAAAGAGACTCCAGCTGCACCGAGATACATGTTAACACTTTGACACATGGGAAGACTAGACCATTGCTTTTATTTTAATATTTTAATTTACTAGGAGGACAAACAGTAGTGGGAAGGTGAGGAAAGATAGCATATTTCATAAGACATTTAGAGAAATGAAAGAAATCAAGTTAAAATGAAGTTGTAGATGCCGTTGCTTGTGCAGTTCCATCCACAGATGTGTCTAGTGCATTGAGTTTTCAAAGACAAATTTGAATTGTTGTAGCCTTAGAATACCAATAAGATTTCTTGCCCTCTCAGTTCTTACATTTCTTCACATTTAACATGGTTGAAGAGAAAGACTGGAAGATTTAAAAGGTGTTCAGTATTTCTTTGCAGGAGGTGGGATCCCCATTTAGCTTGGAAGAGGTGCTTATGAAGTTTCTTCTCTTTTGGGCCAAAAAATTACAATTGTTGGAGAGTTATAGATGTCATCTTTTGTGGCAAGGTAATAAAGAGGTTGATTGTTATGCAACTCTGATGGCTCTTAGATGGAAATGTTTACCTAACACATTTCTACCTTGTTTGGGCCTGGCTTCAGCATGAGGTTCAAAATCAGGGCAATTCCCCCAACAAGAGTTGTTTCCCTCATTAAATTTCCCTTCAGTCCCTAAATTGCTAACACTGCAGCTACCTAAATAGAGATACAGTTTAAGCATTTAAGGAAAAGAAGTGGGCAAACTTACCAAGGGAATGCAAACACTGCAAATATAAGAGTTCTAGGTGTGAATGGTTTTCAGTGTCACACGCTCTACAATACTGGAAATTTGAGAACTGAAGAAAAATTTAATAGCAGGGAACAGAATTCTTGTTGGGAGCAATGTGCTCATTTTTGTCTCCCTCCACAGCTATATCAACGGACACCTCACTTTTCTATCTTATATAGACAATCTTATCAAAGGAGGGGCAGAGAGAGCATGAGCCAGCTTTTTCTCCTACATTTTATAGTAGCTTTCAGTGCCATTCTCCCTTATTTGTGTGTCTATTTATTTATTTAATACTCCACTCTTCTCCCCACGAAGGACCCATAGCTGCTCACAAAATAAAGTAGAACAAAGTACAGCTAAAGACAATGAGTTTTAACTTCAACAATTCAACACACAGTATCCTTTTAAAACCAGAACTAATTTAAAATATCACAATGAGAATAAAAGTACACTATCTCCTATTAAAAGACCCTTCTGCAACAACCAGTCAACAGGCAAAGCCATGTCTAAAAAAAGGTATTTGCCTGTCATGGGGAGGGGAAGCAAGCCTTGCCTCCTCTGCAAAAGATTTTCACAGCCTGGCAGCAGCCACTGGGAAAGCCCTCTTCCATGTCCTAACCAAATGTGTCTGCGATGGTGGCTCTCCCCCAAGAATCTTAAAACTCAGCTTCACATGGGGAGATTTCATCTTTCAAAGAGGCTGAAGCCAAGCTACATAGGCCTTTTACAGATCACAACCAGCCCATTGAAACATACACAAAAGTGGATCAGTAGCCAATAAAGTTGTTGCAACAGGGGAACTGTATAGTTTCTTTTTGATTAGTCTGATTCAGTTTGAAGAATTATATTTTAATGATTCTGAAGTTCACTGCATGTTGTGCTTGAAGATTCTTGTTCAGCCCCATGGCATTTGTAGTATAGGGTCTTAGAGGTTCCATATTGTCTCTCATGCTACATATTTATGAGGCTGCTGAGTGAGGTCTGCCAGCAATTTGTAATAAGGCACTGCTAGTATGCTAGTGGCAACCAATTATACTTCTCAGATTTAGTGAAACAATTGGAGTGCTAAACTGGTGCTGTCAAACAGTAATGGACTGGATGAGGATTCATAAACAGAAGCTCAGTTCAAACAAGATGAAAATTGTGTTGTGTGGTTTTTAACAGTTTAGGTTAGTGTGCCAGCTATGCATTATACTGGACAGAAATCATTTTGCTATAGTTATTAACGCCCTGATAAACTCCAGAATATACTAACATAATATATTAAATGTGGAGTCTTTGAAGACATTGTGGAAACATCACTTAATACAAAAATGTTGCTTTCTGATTGCAAAATCATATTGGCTGTATAGATCACACCTCACTACTTTCTAAAAAAAGAGATTGGTTGCTGAGTACAATGCAAGATCTGGGGATTATCTAGAAAGTCTTAAATAGCTAGAGGTTCCTTTGTGTTTTATTATGTTAACAACTTTGGATCTTAGAAAAAATGGAAAGACATACACAAATTTAAAAAAAGAACCACGCGTCTTGACTGTCTTTCCAGTAGGACAGAAAGGAAAATTTTAGATTTAAAAAATGAGGAACATTCTGTAGAATACAACAACTATAAAGGAATAAGTTCTACAGAAAATGAATAAAAAGCTGGCATGCTGACACATAAGAATTAAAAATGGCTTAAAAAAACTTTTTATGTCAGGCACTGGAGGGAAACCAAGCATAAAGCACAGACAAAGACGTGCTCTAAGAATGCAGCAATAAAGACTGCTTCATAAGTGTAAAACTATAATTAGACACCCAAAAAAGGGATGTTGAGGAACAGCTTGTTAGACAACAGGGGGAAAGGTAAAGTATCTAAGAAGCAGGAAATCTGGCGAAGTCAAGCGTGACTCATATTTTACCAGAACAGCATGGGAAGTATTTCCATGCAGCTGGTTACCATACTAGGCTGGAATCACTTGTAGGAATAGCTCTGACTCCTTACCACTCAAGGGAATCTATCCTAGTATAACTATCATTACTGTTGTACTTGTTGAGCTTGCATCATTTTTTTTCCTACAGGAATTTCTGCAGTAGCATGGAACCAGTAATATTGAAATGGCCTCTGTACAATATAAAAGTAGCCACTGACCACACTGGCTGGTCAGAGTGGAGTTGTAGCCTTTTCGACCCTCTCACATGAATATACTGTTTTAGTATATACCCACCTTGTACATGGGAGAAGACATTTGTTCTTAGATTTACTTATATGAATACCTTTTAATTGTCACTGATGGCAACTAATGTCAATTGAGTAGTTTTGATAGCTGGTAGCTTAGAAACTACTGGATACTCCCGCTTGCAATAAACAGTTTTGGCAGTTGAAACACAAGTAAGACTTGAATTTAGACCTGGCTCACAAGAGAGAACATACTCCTGTTCTGGGGAAAACTACGGCTCCTGCTTTTAAAATGCTGGGGTGCCCTGTATTAGAGGTGCTGCAATATTACCATAAGGCAATAACTTACAACCTATCCTATCCAGGCAAGTGTCAAAGTATAAAACCAACCCTCAGAGCAGAGTCAGTACCTCCTCAATATTAAAAGAGAACTCACACTGTTGCTGAAGATCTTGAATATTAATCTTTCAATACCTCACATGATGCAGAATTACTTAATATTTGAACTTCTTTGAAAAGCATTTCTTTTAAAAAAAAATCTTAGGGGCTACAACAAATTAAGTAACAAAGGGAAATATGACTTTAGGTAAAATGTGAAGGGCCAATATGCAAAAACTGGATTTAGATGACAAAAACAATGTACAACAACATTTTTGTTTCTGCACACTAGCCATCCAACATCAGTTTATATGTTTGCTTTTTTTAAAAAAAATGTTTCTCAATCCTTACTGGGTAAAAAAAAAAAAACACCAATCCAGGCATTAGATTTATATCTGGAATGATGATATCTCACCGAAAGCTCAATTATACCCTCTTCTTGCCAGAAACTGCATATCCAATTTGTGGTAGCCACTTTTGAGTGACTATAGATAATTAGCTTCTGAAGTAGAAGCTTGTAGAATTTCTTTTCATGTTATTCAAAAATAGATTGATAAAGATTTTTTTTGGTCCTTTAAAAAATGGAGGTTATGAATAAAATGGCCAAAGCATCTGAGTTCATTTAAGAATAAGTTATGATAGATCCAGAAGATGAAGTCCTAAGGCACACTGTGTAAATCATCCTGGTAGTGTGCCTAATTATATCTCTAACTTTGGTTTCCATACCCCTTAACTATTTATGGAAGGTAAGTACATTTCAGAATTACACAGCATGAAAAAGTATTGCAAAGAAAGAGTGTACATTGGGCCCTTGGTATCTGCTGAGGTTTGGTTCCAGGACACACACACACCATGGATACCAAAATCCATGGATGCTCAAGTCCCATTAAATACAATGGCATAGTGAAATGGGGCCCTTCATATAAAATGGCAAAAGCAAGGTTTGCTTTTTGGAATTTATATATATTTTAAAAGTATTCTCAAGCTGTGGATGCTTGAATCCATGGATAAAAAATCTGTGGGTATGGAGGGCTGATTGTTCTTGTACAGGCATACTGAGAAAGACAGATTTGGGGGATCTGCCTTTCCGGAGTTCACCGCCAAACTCTGCTAAGCAAAAGCCAGTGAAAATGGTGGTTCCAATATCAATGGAGAAGTGAATTCACTTCAAGGTTTAGTCCAAATGGTAAAGAAGCAATCCAGGTGCTGAATGAATTTGAGGGATAAAGTTCAACACTTCAGTTAGCTCCATTAAATTTCTGACTAACCCACTGACATGAGAGTCACGAGACGCCAAAAAAAAGAAATGGACCCACTGGCAAGGAAGAACTTTGGCCTTGCCTCTTCATGCAGAGGGCTCAGCTCTTCTCCTCAAATGACAAAGAAGTGGGCAGGCACTGGTACTTTCACTCTAGCAGATCTACTGGTAAGAGAAGTCTTTCAAGCATGCTAATTCTTACAACACCAGCTCCAGATCAGAGGCAGCACTAGACAAAATGTCATCTGGTAGCTTGCCTCCTCTATATGTGAGCCTTGATGGGCTTAACCCAGGTCCAGTGATACAACTGCAAGAAATAGTAGCTGCCTGCTTTAAAAAATACTTCAGAATAATGCTGAGGAGCATTTTGGAAATGTAAACGTTGGGTAGACCTAGCTGGCTGCCAGTGCCCGGACAGAGGAAATTAAGGAGCATCACATGAGCCCTCTCATTCAGCAAAAGTTACCAGTTGCTAATACTCACACTAGGTTAATACAGTAGACTAGAACTCTTCACAAGGAGTTTTCAAAAAAGTAGCTATCTTAGTCTCTTGCAGCATAAAAAAGAAGAAAACAAAATAATGACACAGCACCTTTAAGGCTAACTGATTTTTTGTTTTTGTTTTGGCATGACCTTTCATGTTTGTTGTAGTTGTTGCTGTTGCCTGCCTTCAAGTCATTTCTGACTTAAAGTGACCCTAAGGGGAACCTATCATGGGTGTTTATTTCATATAAATATGCTTTATAACCTGAGGCTTTAATATCGCTCTGTACTGCATCTGAAGAAGCAAGTTTACATCCACAGCACCCCATCAGCAAATATGGATGTGAGAGCCGGACAGTGAAGACAATGGATAAAAAGAAAATAGACTCTTTTGAGCTGTCGTGGTGGAGAAGAGTGCTGAGAATACCATGGACAACCAAAAAGACAAGCAAATGGGCCCTTGAATAGATCAAGCCTGAATTCTCCCTGGAAGCCAAGATGATAAAATTGAGGTTGTCATACATCAGCCACATGATTCATTAAAAAATATAATAATGCTAGGAAAGGTGGAAGGGTGTAGAAAAATAGGAAGACCTCACACCAGATGGCTAGACTCAAGCAAGGAGCAGAGCAGTTGAGGATAAGGGGTCTTGGACATATCTCATCCACAGGGTTGTCAAGGTCAACTCATGGGCAGCTAACAAAAACAACAAAATCAAAACCAGTTCATCTTAAAGGTGCTGCCACATTCCTTCTTCTCTCCCCCTCCCTCCCTCCTTTTTCTACTTCACAAGATTTATCTGAGGAGAGGATTACACAACTTGTCTAGTTCCATTAAAGGGCTACAGGAACATGCCCTCCTGCTGCAATGTAACTTCTCCCAGTGGTGGATCAATTTATGGAGAAGTGCTTATGTCAACTATACACTGTACCAAGCTGGGAAACTTTCCTGCCAGGAGATCCATTTTTGAAAATGCACCTCAGTGAATACTTAACTCCTGAGGTTTTCTTGAGCTACAGTTTGTACAAACTGTACTTGCACTGAGAGGAGCATATGAGCATATTTAGGCAAGGTAACAAAACTTTAAGAATTTTCTCCTCTTTGCCCAAGGTCAGGTTAAATTTTGTTTGATTGTATTACAGTGTTTCTTTAAAGATCCTGAACAGCTAAATACAAACAACTTGACAACATGTTACTTTTGTTATACTTTCAACTGAAAATATTTGCTCACTAATTCCTTGTAATTTTTTAACATAACATTGCTCTGAAGCAATGAGAGGCTAGGTTTGAAAAGTGCAAAGTGGAAAGAAACAAAACATAAATAAATGCATGACTTTCAGTATAACATGTCAAAATCAAGCGTGTTATTTCTCAGTCTTCCATCTCCTTGAGTATTGCACTAATCCATCTAGTTGCCCAATAATACTGAAATCAATGAAACGTTCACATTGAACTGTCAATTAAATCCATTGCAATTAAACTTAAACCTGTTCTTTCTCTAATGTGTCCAATACGTTCTAGTTCAAGAGTTCTAGCTCAATTTGTAAGCTGCTCTGATAGCTATTTGGCTGAAGAATGGGGTATAAATACTCCAAATATAAATACTCAATTAAGGTGCTAAACTCCAGAACTATTAGAAGTATATAGCCTGTATCATATTAAAATAAACTAGTTGAAATCATCTGTAACATGTCATGTTCTTTTGTGCTTGGTTCTGACCAGAAATACACTATGCCCTCAATGAATTCTGTTTGGGGGTTTTTCCTGAATCCTTTTTATGAGATATTTTCTGTAAGGCACTATAAGCCTGCTAAAATAGTACTGTATCCTACAAATACATTGGATATCTTGTCATCCTTCCTTTATTAAACTGAGTATCAAGCTAAAGTTTGTAAGAAAAGTGTAACTTGCACACAAAAAACCTCCAATCTGACAAACTTCAAAAGGTTACTCCACTGCAGTGAACAGAACAAAGCATCCAGGAGAAAGACAAAGAAAACTACAGTTCTACACCTCAATGCAAGGGGTAAGTCTGAGAGCAGTTAGGTTTACAGAAATGCCCAGCGGAGATGTTAGAATCACAATAAACTTTATTGTATTAGTGTTTTAACCATAGCAGGTCAAAATCAGATAACAAGATTTACATAAAAATACAATACTCCATGCTCAGAGTTAACTGAGTTGTTAAAATTAATAAAATTAACTAGTGAATAGTGTGTGTGTGTGTGTGTGGAGAGAGAGAGAGAAGGCCCTTGGTATTTGCTGGATTTTGGTTCCTAGACCCCAGCCCTACCAAAATCTGTGGATACCTGAGTCCCATTATATACAATGGCATAGTAAAATGGTATATAAAATGGCAAAATCAAGGTTTGCTTTTGGTGTGTTTTTTAAAAAAATATTTTCAAACTGTAAATGGTTGAATCCATGGATGCAGACTCAATGGATATGGGGGGGGGGGGGTTTGACTATATATATTGTTTATATTATATTTCTCTGTTTATATTGCTTATAGTTATACAACATACAATACTGTATTAGTAGCAGGGAAGAGCAACTTTTTAAGATTTATGTCTGTAAGTTTTTTCTTTTCTCCCACCCACCCCTGACAAATTTTCAAAACTTGAAAGTTTTGTGGGGTGGGGAGAACCTAGTTTAAATATTTCCTCTTTTAGAATGATTGAAATGCTTTTTATGGCAAGATTTAATTCAAAATGCCAGGACTGTGAAGTATGAAGAACTGTATCCAAGACAGACAACACAGTTAAAGAATGACAATCCCTGCACATACTAGAGTCATGCAGCACTCAGATCCATGATACTTTTCTGCATCTGGTAAGTGGTGCCATCTTCATAAGAACATACAGAGAGCCTTTGTTGCTTGCAATGACAATACCGTGTTAATGGGTTGTATATTTTCAGTGCTAAGTTAAACTTTACATCCAAACATACTGCTAGGCTCTTCATTCACTGTTTCTGTCCAAATACAATTTATTTTGATTATTACAAAATTTCTGCATTTTGTTTTCATTTTTCCCTACTTCTCAGATGGCAAAAACTAAGCTTGGGAATCTAGCATGCTGTAAACTGCAGCTATTTCTTTAGCACTGGGTATATTCACAATATAGGCTCTACAGTCTAAGGCTTTTACAATTTAAAATTTCAGAAATATGTCAAGTTGAAATTTCATAGGCTAACCACGTTACCAATAAAACTTATTAGTTCTTAAACAGAGAAATAAGTTTATGTTCAATATTACAATAAAACTGTGCTCCCCAAATCAAGTTTTTTTTCCCCTGGGGGAAAAACAGAATCCCCCTCCTTCAGATTTACAAAATATTTTCATCTCTACTTCCAGGTAAGTGAGTTGTCTTATTATTGTCCTATTTTGACATAACCTTTTTGGACTACAGCCCACTTCATAGTTTAGAAAGTAGTGGTTGTGATTCACAAAAGCTTATACCGCAGAAAATCTTTGACTACAATTCCACATATGCTTGTCTGTAAGTAAAGACCAATAGGAGCACTGTGACTATCTTTTAAGTATACATGCATAGGATTGTGCTATTGGTTTTTAAAGTCCCACTAGACTCTGTTGTTGTTTCCAACACTTGGGATCCTGTGAGTGTATCTTAGGCTTGCATGCACATTTAAATCATACTCACTTTCCCCTGTGTGAATTCTAAGGCCCAGGCTTTACGGCCTTCACATACCTTCAATATTTCTCAGATGCAAGCCAGGACACACACATGTGGCCAGGCAACATTAGTGTGTGCGTGGTCAAGATAGCAAAATTGTATGATAAGGAAGAGCATACTCAAGTTAGTAGAGGCTGCAGCAGTTTGCTTTTGCTTGAGTATACCAAGAACAGTGAGATTCTGCCCCCTACTCTCCACTCTCATCTCCTGACATAACAGAGTGCAGTGATGCTCCATAGCAACCCCTTCTTGTCTCAGTTCTGCACAACAATTAAGCTTTTTGTATGTCACATGGGGCCAGTGGAGGCTTTTGAAGAAGTGTAGCTACCACTTCTGAACCGCACTGGGTGACATCACTGAAGGAGGGGTGACACCCAGTGAGCACCCCCCCCCACTAGCGCATGGCAGGGAGGGAGAGGGCCCAGCACCCCCAGTCACTGCCCTACATGGCTTTACTCATGAGTAAAGCCACACGGGACAGAGAGTTGGGAGCGGGCCCTTTTGGCTCCGTCCCAAAGCACCACCCTCAATGCTCCACCCCTCACACCAGGTGACACCCCGGTGTGGGATGCCGATGATACCATCCTGAGATCTTTTGATATAGGGTAAGGGGAAAATATAGCAACAACTTTCCCCATACACTGTGGTCTCTTCCCCACAGTTGCAATTGCCTCCCATTGGCTCCAGTTGGGGGTATTTTTTTTCTAGCCATGTTACTGCTTGGAGGGGGTGGTCATAACTGAAATTTAGGTGTGGACAGAAGGATTATCACTCTTCTTCCCACATGTTGCAATCCCCATGAAGAAATTGCATCAATCCAGCATGCCCAGACCAGCAATTCTGCTGGGGGGGGGGGGAAGCCACCCACTGAAGCCAATAGGAGCTTCTTCCACCAGTGGTGTCCCCAGCCCAGGTATCATCTGGTGTGGGAGATGGGGCTTCGGGGGGGGGGTTATGAGGATGGGTTCAAAAGGGCAGCTTCCCTCCCAAGCCTTCTGAACCCATGCTGGACTCAGAAGGCACACTCCCTTCCCCCCATGCCTTCCAGTACTCCCTGGATTCAGAAAGCAGGGGAGGCTGTGGCACACTGGCCCTCCTCTGTCCTAGGCATTGTCTCTGGAGAGAAAGCCCTGGATGGATGCATGTTTGCCTCTCCTGCCCGAGAGGGGGAGGAGGGCCCAACTGGGCATCACCCCCTTCTGGGTGTCACCGGGTGCAGTCCACATCCCCCCCCTCGATGACACTACTGTCTTCCACTCCCAGACCTAATTGCAATATAGGGACTGATATGTGAGAGTGCACATATGTGCCTGAATGAATTGTGTTTGTTTCTGTGTGGATGTCTAGGAATCCATGCATATAGAAAATATGCATGTGAGGAGAAAGAGAGACTGAGGTGATCTCCCACCACTTGTTGTACGGACAACAATTCTCACCCACCCACCTGCAACCCCACTGGCATGCAGCTCCATTAGACATGAAAGAATGTGATCGCTGGGCTACAAATGTTTTCCACACCATTAGAATTATGAGAACCACTTTTCAATACTTGGTGTATTCAAACATTCAGCACTGTGAACAGCAAGGGCACCTTAATATTAGAATTAATAGGAAGTATATAAGGTGCACCACAATTCATGTAATTATAAGATTTGCAGATGTAGTAGTTTAAGTGTTCTGCAGTCTTTGCTTAGCAAGTTCTTCCAGAACTACGAAACACTTAAAACATTATATACATATATAGGGATTTTCTATTTGTAATTACTACCTAGCTGTATGGTACCTTGAACACTTCTTTCTGTCAGAATATTTCTTGTTATGATTTTTGTTTGGTTTCTGAAAATATTTCCATGATTTGGTCATTTTAAAATCCAAAGTACAAGCCTGTACACAAGATTTAGGAGTTTTTGCTTACCTAATTTAATAATGGGCTATTCTAGATCGGTCTTTTATGATGCATGAATTCTCACAATGTATGTCTTTTAGTTATACTGGAATTTATTGGTTTTTGTCACTTGTTATCCTCTTGCTTTTTAGTGCTGTTTGTAATGATTTCTCGGTTCTTTACTAGGGCTCTCCCAAAGATTTCTTTATAATGGGATATGGTTCGTGGTCCTACGGTTTGAAGGACAATTTATCTCCTCTCTTATTTAATGTTTTAAAAAGAGCTGTAGTGATATAATGCAAAGGTGCTATTGCACTGATGCACTATAAAAAAATTCTTAAAGAAGAAAAAGGAGTAAAGAATCATTTTCTCAGTTATATGTGTTTGGAATTAAATAGAAACCCACCCAAGGGTGGGAAGAAAATGTTGCAGTTGATTGTGGGTATTTATTCCAGAACAATAAAAATATTGTTTGAATATATATATATATATATATATATATATAAGCACAAGAACTGCAACAACAAATACCACAGCTTTCAGATACTTTTGCCCTGTTGTAGCAGAAAAATGGGACTAGAGACCCACGGATGAAGAAAAGAGAGTTTATTCTGGGGGGAAAAACACCCAAAATTACACTAGCTGGCTCAACAGGAAATAGCTTTCCAAAAACGCTGAGCTTCGATTCAAGCAGAATGAGAGTCTTATATAGTGATCTATATAGGAAGGCATATAGGAAGACCACTCCCTCTTCCCTCTCTAGTTCAGTTGGTTTCACAATATTCAGCACTTTTTGCTAAGCAGACATTGTTTTCAGAGCATAGGAATCTTAGAAAAATGTTTACAATACAAGATGACTGTGGCCTTATCAATGCAACCTTGACGGCAGTACAGAGCACAGAGCTAAGAGAAACACAGACAGAAGAATTTCCAAAGTCTCATCTAGAATCCCAGTTGATTATCTAGTCTGATCCCAAATCATAGGCAATCATTTTAAAATACAATGTTCAGGCAACTGGCTACTTCACTGTCTGGTGGAGCCCAAGGTCCTAAAAATGAACTAGTTAAAATACCACTGCTGTAGTTAGTCTCAATCCAGAGATCCTCAGGTATACTGGTCAGCAATATGCAAGGATTTACATGTGTTCAATAGATTGTTCATTCAGTTTTGATAGACTAATTATTACCTGTTTTTTGTTAAGAAAGTGCTGGATCTCTGTCCTCTTTTTGGAGATAGTAAAATTCCAGCATCTGGTACCACAGGGGTGAGGGACTTCTGAATTTCCAGATGTTTGGGACAACTGTCACAATCCTCTGCCATTGGCCATGAGGATGAGGCTGGTGGGATCTATAGGCCAAAACATCTAGAAAGCCACTGGTTTTTCCTACTTAATGTTCATTGATCTACAGGCTGGTTTTTCCCCCTTCCTCTCTGGACTTATGCACACATCTGAGGTGGTCATCTGGAAGCCAACAAGTGGTTAGGAAGGGGGGTGGCAGAGCTGGGAAGCCCAGTCCAAGAGCAGACCAGTCTGTTCCTGAGTGACCCTTTGCTCAGTTTGATGAGACACAATGGAATCAATCTCTCTATAGAACCAGAACCTTTTGGCCCACAGTCCTAAAGGACTGCGTGCCTGTAATGCCGTCCAAAGAACCAGGTTTTGAATCCCCACTCAGCCGTGGAAATTGACTGAGTGACCTTGGGCGAGTAACTCTTTCAGTGCAAAGCAATGGCAAACCTCCACTGAATAAATCTTGCACAAAAAAACATATGATGCGACCATAAGCCACAGCTGACTCAAAGGCACATAACAACAACAACAACAACAACAGTCTTTAATCCACTCCGGCCGGGACTGTTCGCCCTTGCTTCATGAGAAACACCCATGGAGGCTGTGGGGCAGAGCCGATGCCGGATGACACCTTAAAACCTCCCCGCTTGTCTGGAAGGTATGCAGTGCCTCTCTAGCACGTCTGGGGACTATCTCCTTCCGGCTCAGCAGCACCGGAGGCGGTTGGACTTCTGGGCCAAGCGCAGACTATATTAGTACCATAGAAACATCAGCCCAGAAATGTGGCACCAGAGGTAGGAGGCGCGTGGGCCCTGGTTCTTGGACCTAGGCCCCTAGCCACCCCATCTTTTTAGTGGCTTTAAGCTCCACCGCTTTACCTGAGGCCGGGAATGAGGCAGGGGCGGCTATTGGAGTTGTGTTGGGGAATGGGAGGTATGGTCGGAACAGAGCGAACTAATGTTACAAAAGAAGACGGGATCACTGTTTGAAAGCTATCCCACCTTCAGTTCCCTCTGTTTCCCAGAATGGTTTGGAGAACAGACCTTCCATTCCACAGAACCTCACTCTGCTCCTCTGCAATGCCAGGTCGGTTAAGAATAAGTCCCATGTCATCCATGATCTCCTCTTGGATGAGGATGCCGACCTGGCTTGCTTTACAGAGACCTGGCTGGGAGAGGATAGCGCAGTTACCTGGGCGCAAGCCCTCCCAGCCGGGTACTCTGTCAGTGAACAGGTGAGGGAAGTGGGCGGGGGGGGTGGAGTGGCTCTAGTTCGTAAGAACAACCTGACCTTGACCTGGATACCTTTCCAGAACACAGTCCACTTCAAGTGTATGCACCTCAGCCTGAAGACCAGGGATAGTTTGGGGATTCTGCTTGTCTACCGACCACCCTGTTGTCTAGCAGACTCCCTAACTGAGCTGACACAGCTGGTCTCGGAGCTGTTATTGGAGTCCCCCAGACTTTTAGTTTTGGGGGACTTCAACATTCCGCTCGAAACCAGTTTAACAGGTGCAGCTCAGGAGTCCATGGAGACCATGACAAACATGGGCCTATCCCAATTGGTCCTTGGGCCCACACACTGTGCAGGTCATACACTTGATGCGGTCTTTAGTACGGAACAGGAATATCCATGGGCGGAGGTTATTAGTACCTCCGCATTGTCATGGACAGATCATTTCCTGATCAAGATGGAACTTAGAGCCTGTGTCCGCCCCACCGGGGGTGGTGGACCCATTAGAATGGTCTGCCCTCGAAGGCTAATGGAACCAATTGGATTCCACAAAACCTTAAAGGGTTTAATGGTTGGGAATGCCGGTGATCCTGTTGATACTCTGGTTAATACTTGGAACACTGATCTCACCAGGGCTATCGACAC
Source organism: Phrynosoma blainvillii (assembly GCA_026167975.1). NCBI lineage: Eukaryota > Metazoa > Chordata > Lepidosauria > Squamata > Phrynosomatidae > Phrynosoma > Phrynosoma blainvillii. The sequence goes on along the minus strand of JANUYF010000004.1, from coordinate 135,215,701 downwards.
AATTGCTCCCAAGCGTCCTTGCCAATCCACTTCAAACCGTAAGCCATGGTATACACCAGAGCTTAGGAAAATGAAGCGGTCCGGACAACGACTAGAGTACAAGTGACGGAAGACTCGACTCTTTCTTTGGTCCTATCATGAGGCGATGCATGCAGCGCAGAGATCTTTCTCCTCTGCACGTATTGAGTCTGCAGAGTCCTGTCCAGCAGAGCTGTTTAGGGTGGTGAGGGAGCTGACGCAGGTGCCCCCTGCGCCAAATCCTTTACTTAACCTGACAACAGCCTGCTTGACGTGTTTAACAACTTATTTGCAGATAAAATCTCTCAGATAAGAGCCGACTTAGACGCCAGTATTGTAACAGAAACCATGGATGAGGTATCCAGCGACTCTGTCGATAAAGTTATTCTGGATTAGTTGCAATCTGTGGGTACCGATGACGTGGACAAGCTCCTTGGAAGGGTGAGGAAAACAACTTGCCCTCTCAAACCTTGCCCATCATGCTGGCCGTCCGGGGGGGGGGGGGGATGCATTGAGGAAGTTCCTTATGGAGATCATCAATGCATCTTTCAGGGAAGGACACATTCCATCTTGTCTGAAGGAAGCAGCTGTTAGGCCACTTCTGAAAAAACCTTCCTTGGACCCCCTGGATATGAATAATTACAGGCCAGTCTCTTTACTACCATTTTTGAGCAAGGTGATCAAGAGGGTGGTTGCTCTTCAACTCCAAGCTGTCTTGGATGAAACCGATTATCTAGACCAGGGGTAGGCAACCTTTCTCCTTTAAGGGCCGAGGGACTTCAGTTCCCAGAAGCCTCAGCCATGTTGGCCAATTGTCCCATGTTGGCCAATAGCTCCTGGGATTCTGGGAGCTGAAGTCCCTCGGCCCTTAAAGGGGAAAGGTTGCCTACCCCGATCTAGACCCATTTCAAACTGGCTTCAGGACAGGCTTTGGGATTGAGACTGCCATGGTTGCCTTGACCGACGATCTGCGTCTGAGCATTGACAGGGGTCGTGTGACCCTGTTGGTGCTCCTAGACCTCTTGGTGACTTTTGATACGATAGATCATGGCATTCTCTTGGACCGCCTAAGGGGGCTGGGAATTGGAGGCACTGTGCTCCAGTGGTTCCGTTCCTTCCGCTCGGTCGGTCCCATAGGGTGCTGCTTGGGGACAGTTGCTCCTGTAAAAGGGAGCACACCTGTGGTGTTCCACAAGGTGCTATTCTGTCCCCGATGCTGTTTAACATCTATATGAAGCCGCTGGGTAAGATCATATGGAGTTATGGAGCTGGGTGTTACCAGTACGCTGATGACACCCAAATCTATTTCTCCATGTTGCGTTCGTCAGCCTCGAATTCCAATGGCATCTCTTCTCTCAGTGAATGTCTTCGGGCAATAATGGGCTGGATGAGGTAAAACAGATTGAAACTGAATCCAGACAAGACGGAGGTGCTCATGGTAGCGACCCCGAAACCAAGAATTGAGTTGCAACCTCCAGTCCTGGATGGGGTCACACTCTCCTCCAGTGACTGTGTTTGCAGTCTGGGAGTGCGAATCAGGTAAATGCGACAGTCAGGAGCATCTGTTATCAGCTTTAGCTGATATGCCAGCTGCGCCCAGTAAGGGATCTCGAGACTGTTGTGCACGCGCTGGTAACCTCACGCCTAGATTTCTGTAACGCACTCTGCATGGGGCTACCCTTGTGCTTGGTTTGGAAACTACAATTAGTGCAGAACATGGCGGCCAGAATAGTGTCTGGAACATCGAGGAGGGACCATATTACTCTGGTATTAAGGTCCCTCCACTGTCTGCCTATTAGTTTCCGGGCCCAGTACAAGGTGTTGGTTATTACTTTTAAAGCCTAAATGGCTTGGGCCCAAACTATCTCAGGGACCACCTCCTCCCTTATAATCCTTCCCACGCTCTCCGGTCCTCTGGGAGGAATTTGCTGCAGCCTCAAAAATCTAGGCTTTCGGCTACCTCCCAGAGGGCCTTTTCTGTTGTCGCCCCCAGATTGTGGACGCCCCCAGATTGAGGTCCGTCAACTGACATCTCTAGACAGCTTTAAAAAGGCTGTCAAGACTGATCTCTTCTGGCAGGCCTTTCCAGGATAGATAATCCCAGTCTCAGGAACCCCTCCCTTAGGAGGGTCTTCAGGTTCCTCCTTGAACATGTAATTGAGAACTGCTGCTGTAATGTCAAACTGTTCTAGAATATTATTGTTGTATCTTAATTGTTGCTTTTAATTTGTAATTGATTTAATAACTTTTTAAGGGGGGCAGGGAACCAGATTTTGTCGTAGTTGTATTATATTTTACTGCTGTTAGCCACCCCGATTGATCTCAAAGGGGCGGGATATAAATAAATTTTATTATTATTTTTATTATTATTAATGATGGCAATGCAGCACACAGCAGAAAGAAAGGAAACAGCTCAGTGATCTATGTCCCATTATGCACAGTAGGTCTTGGTATGAGGCCCCTGGTGCCTTACAGTGGGAAATTGGTACCGTAGATATTTAGAAATATATCAATCCACTTCTGGAGCAGAGAAAACAATTGTGAAGCCTTTAACTACTTGTGAAGTAGCTGAAACTCCTGTTATGTGAATAAAACTGGCTTCTGGTCTAAAAATATTGGTAATAGCTGTACTTTGTTGATTAAACCATCTCTTTTTATAGCCTGTCCTAAATTAAAACACCACCTCAATAAAGTAGATTGCAATTTGTGCCTCTTTAAATAATGGTCTCATTGAAACTGAACAAGATCCAAACTGTAGTAAGACTACCATGTTAACAAAGCAAGTTCTTTGCGCTTGACCGCTAATCATTCTCACTTAGGAAGAATCAGCACAAATTGGGAGGGAAACCAAAAAACCAAAATTGATGCAAATATGAAAGCACTCACACTTGATGTTACACTAATTGGCAGGAAAAAATAAATTGTAATTAAAACCTTTCCCCCCTAGCTTCACCTTTTCAACATGCATCCTCATCTTTAAAATGTTTTAATTAAACTGAGGCTGCATCTATACTGCAGAATTAATGCAGTTTGACACACTATGTTAACTGCCATGGCTCAGTGCTACGGATTTCTGAGATTGGTAGTTTTGTGAGTTGTTTAGCCTTCTTTGTCAGAGAGTTCTGGTGATACAACAAACTACAAATCCTAGGATTCTATAGGATGGAGCCATGACAGTTAAAGCTGTGTCAAACTGCATCAATTCTGCAGTGTAGCAGCAGCCTTAGAAACTGGTACAGTACTTTCTAGAGAGGATAAATGGGATGGTATCCTTAATCTCATTATTATGGCCTCTAGAGTAAAATATAACACATATGCTTATACAGTCAGCCCTCTATATACATGCATTTTTATCCACAGATTCAAGCATCCACAGCCTGAAAATGTTTTTTAAAATATATCCAAAATCATACCTTGATTTTGCCATTTTTACATAAGGGACACAATTTTACTGTATTTAATGGGACTTGAGCATCCATGGATTTTGGTATCCACAGGGAGTCCTGGAACCAAACCACGGCAGATACCAAAGCCCACACTACAGATATTCTCAGGGAATCCTGGGAACTGTAATTCTATGAATAACCAGTCAAGGGTGTGTGGAAAAGTATTGTATCTTTAAATAAAGAATGTTGCCCTCCCATTAGATTACTATGACCAGGATGTAAGGTTGTTTGGGGAAAAGTAATCCATTTAAACCAATGGTTCTCAAACTGTGGGATGGGCTCCTTGGGAGGGGTGAGATTTGCTCAAAGGGGTACAAGACTTGGAGTCTCTGATCCTTCCTCTTTCTCTTCCTCAAACCTTTTCAATACTGGAGGGGAAGAGAAAGGCAAGGAGGGCACTTGAGGCCTTTGCCTGAGGGAGGAAGAGAAGGAGGAAGAGAAGAGCTAGGAGATGTACGGTAAGTCATTTCCATGGCTCTTAGACTGTTTGCATTTACTTGAAACTTAAGATCTACTTCAGAGGATCTCCTCTGAGTGTCTAAGTCAGAAGAGACTGAAAAGGAAATAAAGAAAAGGTATTTCAAACAGTGGCACCTTAATTATGGAACACTTTCTCCAGACAAGTAAAGGAGGTACCAAGAGTCTTCATTCAGAAAACTTTTCAATTGCTGCTTATACTGATTTTACACTTTAAGGGATTCTTCTATCTCTCTTACTTCATGATTCATACCTGCCTTCTCATTTTATTCACATTTTTTTTCTTCCAGGTTGCTTTTTGTAATGGAAAACAAGCACAAAAATATTTGTATAAAATAAAATTAAAAGCAACCCAGCTTCCCCATCTTTGTATGTAAGGTTGCATTTCTTGTGTAAAATGTATTTTTAGACTTTAAAATCTAAATGACTGCCAACATGTAATTTTACCCCATTAAGATCTACAAAATGAAAAGGAAACCCACCCCAATGACTGGATGCATACATAAAAAAAAACACATAACTATGAGGGGTTGCAGACTGCCAGAAATAGTGCAAATTGAGTCCACTTTTAGGGTTAGGGTTAGTGCTAGGGAATCATGGGAACTGGGTTTTTTTTTCCCTGAGACATTGAGCCTTCTCTGTCAGAGAGCTCTGGTGCCACAATAAAATACAGCTCCCATGATTCCCTAACCCTAACCCTAAAAGTGGACTCAATTTGCACTATTTCTGGCCGTCTGCAACTCCCCTATGTTGACTTGAAAGATCAACATCTTTTTTTGATCCTTTGCGTACCTCTTTGTCAAGCCTTCCTCAACTCAGCCCCAGGACAACTAAGCCAGAGGCAGCTGCCATGGTTAATCTGCCATTCTTCTTGTGACAGACAAATTGTCTTTAAGAATCTACAGGAACAAAACTGATGTTGATGGAAAGCACCAAGGGGAAGTAGCTACACCAAATACCACTTCTGCACATTTTATGAAACTTTCAAAAAATGGCACAATGGATGTCAGAGCAGCCTTCAGTATCTTGGAAGATGGGTTGCAAAGAAAACCACCAACCATCCTTCATTTGCATTTAAATAGTCACTTACAAACAACTGAATATGTTTTTATAGAATCCTGAAGGGGACGACTTGGAAATTAAAATTATTTCCTCCCCCAACTCATATAAAAAGGACACAAATAGGCCAGAAGATTACACCACGATGCAATATTAACAGGCATACTGCACCTCTGTGCACAATGTACCTTGTACTCTTAAATCTAGATACACTGGGACAGACTGAGCACAGAGCTCATGCTGCTTTGTCTTATAAAAATACCACACTGGAACCAGTGAAGGAACTAAGCTAGCATTTTGCTGTTCAGAGAACATTAGTGATGACTTCCTGCATTTTATTAAGGTTTCCAGTTAGAGGGTAAGGTTGGTGGGAATAAATCTACTGGATGCAGGCTGCTATAATATAACAAAATGTTTCAACAGAAATTATTGCTTGCTTTATAAAGGAGCTAAAGTACCATGCATTTGAAGTGCAGGAACATTTTGGGAAAGAATGGTGGTGAAATAAAACACCTGTATTTAGTATGGAGTAATAATAAGAGGTCAGAAGCAAGAATGCTCAAGTGCAACAGAGAATGCGATATAGTTGTTTGTCTGACTGAGACACCAAACATTATGAACATGCTTGCCATAGAATGTATGTTACTGAGATTACAAAAGCAGGCTGAATATCAAGTTACTTCTTTTTATACATAACTTTAAAACAAACAAAAATTTTAGATGGGAGCCCTGGTGGCGCAATGGTTAAATGCATAAACCACAAGGTTGCGAGTTCAATACTAGCCAGGGCTCAGGCTAGACTCAGGCCTGCATCCTTCCGAAGTCGCTAAAATGAGTACCCAACTGTTGGGGGCAATGAGCTTACAGTTGTAAACCGCTTAGACATCCCATAGCGTGATATGAAGCAGTATATAAATGAAGCTGCAAAAAGATGATAACTATAATGCGGAAAGATCAACACTTCTTTCCTTAAAATGTTGAAACTGTGCCTGCAACTGGATCTATAAGCAATGCTTATCGGGAGAGAGGAAGATGCATTTTAGCTTGACATGTCTAGTTAAACACACACAAATGCATCATTCCCATCTGCAACAATTTACAAAATAGACCAAAGGAAGGCCCACAAGCACACTTTCTGGTAAACATTCATAATGTTTGGGCCTTACCAAGCAATAATTATCACAAAATTGTTTTTCTATTGTTAAACCAAACATAAATCTGAAACCATTAACTACAAATTATGTTGTTGTGATTTATAGTATTCACATATGCTTCATTTAATACAATGTCTTATATTAAAATACCAATCGAACACAATTTTGTAAAACATAGAAAAGAGTTTATAAGATAAATGCAAATAATTTGTAGACATGTAAATTTTAATTGTTATTAATATTGATAGCTAATCAAGATGTAGGTCACAAATGGCGTACCTCAGAGTTATGTCCTTGGGCCATTACTAATCAACATTTTTATCAATAACTTAGATGACAGGGTAGAGGGAATTCTTATCAAGTTTGCAGATGAGACAAAACTGGGTGACAGTGGGTAATATTTTGGAAGATAGGAAAAGAATTCAAAATGACATAGATAAACTAGAAAATTGGGCAGAAATAAATAAAATGAAATTCAGTAGCAACAAATACAAAATTCTACATTAGGGCCACAAAAATGAAATAAATAAATATAGGAAATGGGATACATTGCTCAACAGTACTATATCTGAAAGAGATTTTGAAATTATTGTTGATTATAAGGTGAACGTACACCAGAAGTGTGATGCTGCAGCAAAAAAGTCAAATATTATTTTAGCCTGCATTAATAGAAGAATAGTTTCCAAGTTGAGTAAAGTAATAATCTACTATATCAGTGATTGCAAAGCAGGTGGCACTGCCCACCTGGTGATGGAAAGATCTAGGGATGGTGGTGAGGAAAAATGGGGGCAGCAGGAGGGAAAGGGGGCAAAAGTGGGTCTTCAGTGAATGTATCAGCATACATAAGAAAATGAAGGGGAACCAGCAGCCTTTGGAACCATAGTGGGGAAAAGATTGTATGAAGCATTTCTTTTCAAGGTTCCTTAAAACCACCACACAGCCTCACTGATTGTTTTGTGTGGTGATGTCTTCCACGCTTTGCCTGTCTGCACAAGCTCACTCCCATAGTGCCAGTTTGAGACAGACTGACTAGAATGAGAACTTAGAGCAGTGGTGGTGAACCTATGGCACAGGTGCCAAAGGCGGGCACTCAGAGCCCTCATTGTGGACACGTGCGCCATCACCCCAGAGTTCGTTACTAGAAAGCCATAAGCAATAAATAAGTGGGTTTGGAGTTGCAGTTTGGGCACTCGGTCTCTAAAAGGTTCACCATCACTGACTTAGAGCATGCAGCAGTGGGGGAGCAGCAGTAGCAAAAGAGAGCTTTCACATTTGGGACCTTAAGCTTTGTGAGTTTTGCCAGGACTTGGCTGGCAGGCTGGAAATGCACAACTGCTCCTGCCTTCTTTTGATCTTTTGTCACACAGGCTGAAAGAAAAGGCAGCAGAAGACACTATGTTTGTGAGTTAGGAGGGGGGACGCTTGGAGCTGTGTAGGGAAGGCATGTCTCTGGGGAAAGAGTGAGAGAAATATCCAGGGTAGATACTTCGAAGGAAGAATCTCCCATCTCTTCCTGATTGAGAATCCTTCCTCACTGGGAAGAGGCTTCTCCCTTTGCATTGGGAAAAGCAACCAAGCAGCAGCTTGTGCAGCCAGTCAAGCAGCAACTGAGAAATCTCTTGCCAATGCCAACCTTTGCTGCAAGGCCAGCACAACTGAAAGGCTTCTTGGCTGCTGTTAAACCAGTTACTCGGCTGCTGTTCTCAAGTGACCAGGTGCAAAGGGAGTAGGTTGTTTTGAATTTGCAGTACAACAGTAGATCTAATAGCAAGAAATAGCTGTTGGGAGTGCTAAGGTTGTTACCCAAGAGGAAAGGGAGTGGTAACATGAAAAAGTTTGGGGACCGCTGCACTATAATCTGCACTGTTTGAGCCTCATCTGCACTTAGTTCTGAATGCTTCATTTTAAGAAGGATATAGGCGCATTTGGAGTGGGTTCAGAGAAGGGCAACAAGGATGGTAAGAGGTATGGAAAATAAAACATATGAGGAAAGATTGAAGGAACTCAGCATGTTCATCTTCATGAAGAGAAGGCTGAGGAAATAACATGATTGCACTCTTTAAATACATCAAGGGCTGTCACAGAGAAGGGAAGGCAAGCCTGTTTGCCATTGTCCCAGAGGGTAGAACCAGATCTAATGGTTTGAAATTACAGGAGGATATATTTTGATTGAATATTAGAAAGAAGTAAAAGTGGTTCCACAATGGAACCAATTGCCTGGAGAGGTGGTGGGGGTCTCCTTCTCTGGATGTCTTCAGAAAAAGGCTGGACAGATGCCTGCTGGGGACGTTTTAACTGGAGATCCTGGACTGAGCAGGTGGTTGGACTCAGTGGCCCATAAGTTCACTTCCAACTCTATGATTATATGATTTTATTCATTATAACCCCTTTCAGCAATATATATCTCTTAATCCTTAATTTAAAAAAAACAGGCAACAGCAAAGTGATGTGTTAGCCTATGTTTAATCATATTATTCTCTAGCCCACATGTATCATATGTGTTACATCAGTCTTGCATCTATCACAGCAATCTGATAACCCTTGTTCTTAGGCAATTCATCATCATTCTTCTTACCTAAACTTCTGGAAAAAACATCTCCTAGGAAAGAACATCTTTCACACATTAAACATCTGGGTGTATCAACAAGCACCTGCAGCTGATCCTATCATACAGAGGTATAATATTAAGGAACTGAAGTATTTCTATTCAGTTTCTACCCTACAAACTCACAAGTCAGATATAATTACAAAAATTAAACATGTAACTGTACAAATATTTGAAAAAAGACACAGCAAAGGTAAAAGGTTTCTATTAATAATACCTGCATATGACATAAAATGCAAGCATGAATGAAAGCAAAAGCATGCCAAAACACTGTGTTGTTGTTGTTTTGTTAGTGATATTCTTGTTCTTGGTTTCACTGCGTATCACAATGCCAACAGGGCAGTGGCCCACTGAGCCTCAAGGAGCAAAAAACTCCATATCCTAGGTGTCAAACAAGGACATCTTTATCCCATGGAATCACCAATTGCATCTCCAGTGGTATTGGGACAATACAGGTGTTTGCAAACATCAGTCACATTCACACTGTATATGTTTAGATGCACACTTTAAAAACCTATCAGCATAAACTAGAAAGTGCAATTCACACCAGGAATTTTGGGCAGCAGCACAGCTGTTTAAACATGAACACACTGTTCAGCTGGAAACTAACTATGAGCATGCCAGATTTACTGGCAAAGCACTGTTGTAAATGTGCCATGATGGGCTGTTTTTTATTTTCCTTTAGTTTTATTTTTTGTAGACCTAACTATTTCCAGTTGCCAGCCCTGCAACAATCAACTTTGGGTGTAAATCAAACCCTGTTTTCCTCCTCTCACAGATTATCACTGCAAATAACTTTGCAATCTAAATTATGTCCTCAGTGAGACTTGTGAGCTTTCCCACAGTCTTCAAATTAAACCCCGTGGGGCAGGGGGGAGGGAGCCAATTATTCTCTGCAGAAATGCCCAGTCTGGGCACCTTTTGTGAATAAGCACTAAACTATAAAACCTTGTTAAACAGACACAGGCCTCATTCCCACTATTATTTAAAGCGAATTGCTGATCGGGGTATATGACTGTAATTCCCACTTGAAACCGGTTCCAGTCCTCTTAACTAAAGTCTGAAACAACATGTAGGCATCTGACTAACATCTCCAATTGTTTTCCTCCTGTTTAGTTTGTAACATCTTGCCTGATGAAGAAGTCCATGGAGCTTCAAAAGCTTGTAACAAGTATATTGTGCATTTTGGTTGGCCAATAATGTTAACACTGATAGATTTTTGTTTGACTTTGCTAAATGGCCAACACAGCTACCCCTGAATGTTTTCTGTACTGTGAGATACCACATTGTAGCTACAACGGGGGAACCAGGAAGAATAGCCTGTGGACTGGGAACTTCAACCAAGGTAAAACAATTTTTTTCTTCTTAAATTTGAACTGAATTCACATGTTTTACCAGTAAAATATTCCTGATACAAACACATGGAGAAAATCCATTGTTCTCTGCCACAAAGAGCCCTGTGATCTCACTGGAATGGAGACATATTAGATTGCAAAAGAGGGGGTTCCCTGTTGAGATGCAAATGGCATTTAAATTTCCTGGACCCAATAGCCACAGGGCCAGAAGGAGGAGGAGCCTGTAGGCATCTGACTAACATCTCCAATTGTTTTTCTCCTGTTTGGTTTGTAACATCTTGCCTGATGAAGAAGCCCATGGAGCTTCAAAAGCTTGCAACAAGTATATTGTGCATTTTGGTTGGCCAATAAAGGTATCACTGATGGATTTTTGTTTGACTTTAGAACAGGTGTTGCTGGAGTGAGAATCCCAGTATCCCTCACTGTTGGCTATGCTGGTTAGGGATGCAGAGACTAGCAGTCCAATAACTTCTGGAAGACTCTATGATTTCATCCCCTTCTTACGAGTTACATAGTGAAGTCCACACAGAACCAGTACTTAATGTAATGGGTTCCTATGTTTTCTGTAAAATCATATTGAAAAGTTCAAATAGATCCCTACCATCTATTGTCAACTACAACTGTAGAATTCAGAGAGTTGGGTTGTTGTTTTTTTAATGCTGTAGAACAGGGGTCAGCAACGTTACCTTACCTGGGGCCGGTCGCTGGTCCCCAAGTCTTCCGGTGGGCTGGGGGGGGGGGTGGCGCCACGCGCATGCGTAACCCACACCACCGCCACCGTGCACGCCGCTACCGCGTGCGTCATGGCCGCCATTTTATTTCCCAAAATGGCAGCCGTGACTCGTTTGTGCATGCGCAGTACGGGAACGCGCGGCGGGGGTCGGCAGGCTGGGTGCAGCCTGTGGCTGTAGGTTGCCGACCCCTGCTGTAGAATAACTCATTTTTTCATTATTTGAAAAACCATTTGAAGGCTGTTGATTTTAATTGAGGAATGTGTTTTTGAGTTTTGAGTTATGCTCAGGTAATAAACAATGTGTGGCCTGAAGTCATTCGGTCATTCAAAAGTCATTTGTTTTGGCTAATGAATTGTGATATCAAAGACTCTGCTGTTTTAGTACAAATGAGGCCCCATTTAGTCTACTGCCATATGAGTGAATTTTGGCTGGGGTTCTCTCTGCACAATTTTACAGCAAGATGCTCTGTACTAGACTAGACTCTCGTATAACTAAAGGTATGGGTTATTTGTTCAAATCATAGAACTACACAGGTTCTGCCAATATTTTCACCACTGCATAGAAATGCCTCCCTTTTTGTGAAAGCACTTCTTGTGAAAATGTTTCCTTATTCATCTGTAAAGTCTTCTTACTTTCCCTTAGCCATGTCCTCCAAGGTGCTTCCAGAACAGACTTTGATTATGCAATTACCCTTCCTCACAGAGAACTGAGGATGTGGGATAGGTTCCAGACATCAAGATCATTCATTACAAATCCTTCCATATTTTCCAACCACTCCTTCCATCTTCATAGAACATTAAATTGTTAAGGAGGAAAAGACAGTATCTGCTCAATGTCTTTTGACTATTAGGACAAGAAGCCATTCATCTGGAAGAACTGGAAGTATCTAAACCTGAAGCACTTTTACAACATGATTTCAACTGAGGCCATACATGTGAGATTAACCCTTATTCAGGCAAATGGGCCATTTTAGTTCCCTTATACCACATTTTGTTGCAAAAATCACACCGAACCAAACCTACAAGAAAGACATTTTACAATATTGTCACCTGAAGAGTTGTAAACCATGTCCCCAAAATTACAGCCATTTACCATAAACAGCTTCAAAAAGAAAAACAGCCCACCTCCAAAAAAGGCAGAGAGAAAAAGAGAGAGTCCCAATAAATTATTACATTACTACTGATTAAATTTTACTGCTCGTCAAAACAAACATTTGTTTGTGTACTAATATGCAAAGGGATCTTGTAGCACCGTTGAGACTAAGGGGGGAAGCAGACTGGCGGCACGGGGCCGCCCTGGGAAGGTGCGCCACGGGACCGAGGCATCCCCACGCCTCGATCCTGTGGCGCACCTTCACCGCCCCTGAAAGGAGCGCTAAAATAGCGCTCCTTTCACAAGTCAGCGAAAGTGCACCTCAAAAGCTTGCGGCGCACTTTTGCTGACTTTTCTGCCGCAGCGTGTCCGGACGCTGCGGCAGGAGGTCGTCCTCGAAGCGCCGGCCGTGCGGAGGGCCGGCGGCTCCGAGGACGACCTCGGGAGAGGGATGGGGCGCCGAGCGTGCGCCTGCCCCTCCTCTTCCCTGCCTCCAAGACGGCTCTATTAGCTGTCTGCCGAGGCCCTATCTGAAAGAAAAAAGCTGGTAGCATGAGCTTTCACAGACTAGAGTCTCCTTCCTCAGATATTTGTGAGCATGTGTTTTCTAGCTCTGAATATTTGGATGTGCAATACCTGTGATTCTACACCCACAAATATTCCTTTCGACATGGAACATTTTTACACTTGGCATTACATTAGAATTTTCATTGGGATCAGAAAATTCCCCAGATTAAGCTACTCAATGATTTCTTTTAATCTGCACAGATGAATGTTGATCCAAGAAGAAGGGGAATGGTGCCAAAGCGAGAAAAATTAATGTGCCAAAGAAGAGTTTGAAGGAGGGGAGGACAACAATAAGAGCACTGGCTATTTATACAATCTACTACTGTTGAGAGAAGGAGAATCTATCTGACAGGCCATACAAGCCTAGGTCCTGAGATCATCAGGAGAGGCCCTTCTCTCAGTCCCACCACTGTCACAAGCACAATTGGGGGGGATGCAAGAGAGGGCCTTTGCAGTGACTGCCTCTAGACTCTGGAACTCCCTTCCAAGGAAGGCAAGAATTGTTTGCTTCTTCCTGCCGGCAGGCAAAACTTTTTTTATTCCAACAGGCTTTTACAACAGAAAGTTTTTTAAAGAAATGCCTAAGAGTGCTATGTTGTTTTAAACTGAACTTTTAAAAATTGGGTTTTTTAACATTTCTAACTACATTTTATTCTTTTTAGCATAGGCTTGAATTGTTTTAATGTTCACTATTTATATGTTTTTAGCTGTATTGTTCTGTATAAAACTGTTAGCTGCATTGAGTGCCAATATTGAGAAAAAGACAAGATACAAATCAATATCAATATCAATATCATCACCATCATCATCTGAGTTAATCTACAGTTGCCCCTTGGTTTTCGCGGGGATCCGTTCTGAAACACACACACACAAACCCCCGCAAAAATGGAAAAACACCAATATTTAAGCTGTGCACCCCCCATTTTAATCCCCTCCATTTGCCCCCCGCAAATGGGAGAAGGACACGGACTCAAAGTCCACGAAAACAGAAGAGCAACTGTATTTTGTGGCCTTTGGGGTATCAAGTAAAGACCTTTATATTTTTCCAAGACTTTTTTAACTTCATAATTTAAAACTACTGTATTTCTTGGTGTTGCTGATTTTGGGCGTATTATAATGATTTCATTCTCTGTTCCTTATTTATTGTTTATGGTTGCATTTTGTTATATTATTGTCACTGTACATTGCCTCCCAAAACTATTTGTTATTGGAAGATACATAAATACTGCTAAGAAATAAACATCACAAAAATGACTGATGTCTAATATTGTTGAGGAAAGGAGGACTCAATTTAAATATATACGGTTACATGTGAATACACATGAGTGTGTAAAGGGTAAGAGTGGGAACAGAAAAGAAAAAACATTGAGAGTTCTGTATTGAATATATTCAGTCAGAAGATCTTCAAGCTGTTAATATTTCAACTTTTGGCTTACTACAAGTAGAATCTGTGAATGTGGAAATTTGCAGATCATCCAGGAAACAGTTGAACATAGATATTATGGGGGCATATATCTAGCATATCCTGCATACAGATAGCCAGTTCACTAGTTTAAAAAGAAGCTACCTTCCAGATTTGCCACCCTAAAATCTCTGCAAAGAGGATACAGTATATATATAACTTAACAAATACATTAGGTTTTGACCAATTTGTGCATCTCAATTCTGCACTGAACTCCACATAACAGTAGCCCTTATACATGCTGACTGCATGAAGCATGTTCCATATGATTTCTAAGAAGAAGAACCATTGCTGCCTTGCCCCTGGTATTCAGCACAGAACTGACCTCACTTCTTAGAAGTCCATATGTCTTCACAGCAACTTTTAAACAAAACTGCCTGTGTGTGACAGGTTTCTCATGCATAGGCCTCCATGTCACCACGACTCTGAACCACATTAGAGTCCCAGCTGTATGGAAGGGAATACACACATTCAAATGTTGATGTGCATACATATTTTTCATTGTGAGTCCCCTCAAAGATTTAGATACCTACATCACTAAAATTCACATAAAAGATTTATTTTTTTTACTTACAGGATGTGTTTACAATTTGAAGGATAATTACCACATAAGGATTCTGGGTACTACCATACAACAGTGGCCAGAGGATGTTTTTGCTGAGAGACCAGTCACACCAGTAAGGAAGCCTTTTAACAATAAAGGGGCAAAATATACCCTCTGGCACATACAATGGAAGTTCTGACAGAAGTATGATCTTGCAGATACAATGAAATGGGATGGGATAAAGAGATAAGAGGGACAATTGGAAGCTCCCTTATATGACAAGCTGGACTGTGTCTAGGTGAAAGCAAGAGTGTAAAAGGTCTGGAAACCAAGCCTTATGAAGAACAACTTAGGGATCTGGGTATATTTAGCCTGGAGAAAGGGGAGACTGAAAGGCAACGTGCTAAGCATCTTTAAATATCTGAAGGGACCATATAGAAGATGGAGCAAGCTTGTTTTCTGCTGCTCCAGAGGCTAGAATGCAAACCAATGATTAAACTTTAAGAAAAGAGATTTCATCTAAACATAGGAAAAACTTTTTTTTCCTGTAAGAGATGTTCAACAATGGAATAGACTGCCTTGGGAAATGGACACCCTTTCTTTGGAGGTCTTTAAACATAGGTTGGGTGGCCATCTCTCAGGAGTGCTTTAGCTGTGTATTCCTGCATAGTAGGGTTTGGACTACACAGCTCTTGCCATACCTTTGGTGCTATGATTCTATGAATCACTCCACCTTTTCCACTGTAAGTAGTTATTCCTCAAAATGTGATATCAACTATTACAAATGCTTTCTAAAAACCCAGATAAACTACAATATATTGCTCAGTTATTCTCCTTTAAAAAGGGGTGGGTGTGGGTAATGAGTCTTCTAAGTTGGGCTCATTAATACCGACTCCCTACAGGTAAAGGACTGCAGTCAAGGTGAAGCTCAAGACATGCTTTTTGTTCAGTCTGAGAAAGCTAGACAATAGAGGAGACTAGAGATGGGCCTCCAAGGATGCCAAGATAATGGAATTGAGGGAGGGTAGAAAGGCCCCAGGAACGATGCTTTAATTCTGTGGTTTCCTCCAGTGCAGTGGATTTTAAAAAGGAAATGGAGCAGATGCTCCCCAAGGAGGGGGAAATCTCATAATTGCTTCCTTATCTAGAGCTCTGTATGTTCTGTAAATGCAGAAATGAGACGTGAAGGAATTCGTGCTTATCTCAGAGAGAAAACTGTTAACAGGAACAAGAGCAATTATCTGCATTTGTTTTGGGTTCTTTTAGGGGGAGGAAGAAACAAGAGAAAGAGGATGGGTGGTGGTGTGAGAAAGAAGACACTTAGGAACAATTGATATATTACTTTCTGCTGTTTGTTTTCCTCTTCTCTCTTCCTCATGCAAATGACTGACTTGCCTGAGCAGAATAAAGAGTAAACTGGAATCCAATAGAACATTGCAACAGCAGTGTCTCCCCTATTTACTACACATCTTGTGTTATTACTATAATCACAAAGCTTTCTGTTTCTGTTTGTTCTGTGCCCCCAAGCTTAGTTTCTGTAGACTCACTTGAAACTGGGTAAGGGAAAAGGAAGGAGGATAACTTGAGGGATATTTCTGCTCCCCCAGTATTCCATGGTAAGAGAAACATCATGAAAGAAAGAGTGTAATAGGAGAAAAATCTACTTAAGTAAAATGTCATATGCTGTTAATACATTATGTTCAAACCTTACAGAGGAAAACAGTTTGCTAAAACAACAACCATTTGTGGTTTCCTGCTTAATGTACCAAAAATTTTAGAACACAGTTTGTGACTTCTCAGACCCCCCACCCCACATTCTTATCAGAATGAGAAGGAAACTCAATTTAAAATTTAATCAAAGACAACTAACCTCTAATTGTCCCAAAGGATCATGAAAAATTGAACTGACATGTGATGTCATATTTAGGGTTGTTTTAGTACTGCATAGATACACCATAAATGTCTTTGTGTATGGATGTCTTCAATAAAGCAGGGCAAACCCATCATGAATGCAGCCCTTCAGATACTGTTGGACCCATCATCCCTTGCAAGCATAGCCAATGTGAGAAATGCTGGGAGTTGAAGTCTAAAATCATCATCCAGCTACATGATTTCCATCCCTGATTTATTTCAATATTCCTGGGAAGTTGATAGTGATATAACAAAGACTTCATTCAGTTTTTCTTTTGTTTTCTGTGCACTCCCCACATTACATTTTCATTTGTTTCAAGTATTTCAAAGAAATGAATGGGGATCTGCTTCTGCCTTGTAGACTCATCCACTTAGAACAGGTATGGGCAACTGTGGAAGGGTAGGTAGACTGAAATAGTCTGCAAGGAGACCTTGGAGGACCACATCGCTGCACCAGCTCCAGCAAAAAAGAGACATACTATTTTGCCCTCAAATGTCCTCTGTGGGACAAGCGGGCATTTTCATCATGTCTGAGGAGCCTTGTTGGGCCAGAAGAGGCTTTTTTTAAAACCATAAGTCATTTCGTGTTTTTAAAGGCCTTTTTTTTGGGGGGGGTCTAAATTGGCCCCGGGTAGGCCCAAAATGTGATGAAATGCCCCTAGAGGGCATTTTAGAACACACACAAAATTAAAGTGTTGTTTGGCCCCTGAAGGGCTCACAGGGATCTCCAAATATGGTGGAAATGTCCTCTACATCCCCACAGGGTTTGGGGACATTTTGAACATTAAATAGGCGTTGTTGCTTTTTATGTAGGGCCTTGGAGGCCACAAAAATAGCACATGTAGCACTATAAATGAGCTATGGGCTGCACTTTGTTCACTCCTGACTTAAAGTAAAGAATTCTTTCTCTTTCTAAGAAAGTGGCATATTTTAAGAGTTTGGCCCACTTGACTATGTCACCCACACATGTGCTGCATCCTAGCAACACAGACATAGATATTTGTAGGGAGAGGGTCCTCAGAAAATGTGTGGAGAACCTGTAGTCCTCCAATCAACCCAAATCAATTCAATATGACCAAAGTTACAGGATGGTAGAAGTCTGAGACCCTCTGGAGGGCTATATGTTTCCTACACCTGCCTTAGAAGTATGATTTAGTAGTTCTTTTTAAATCATCAAATCCCAACTCAAGCATTGACACTATAGAGATTATCACATGGGAGGAAAGTGGCCTCCTCCCATGCTTAATTCATGTTATTAGCGTGATTGGGGATCACACCCCAGTGTGTGTATCCCATCCTTCTCCAATCCGAAAACAGTAATGGACCCATCATTAGGTATTAACAGAAATGCCTGTTAATACCCAATGAGAGGTCCATTACTATTTCGGACAGGAGAAGGATGGGATACACACCGGGGGTGGGTGGGTGATAATCTTCCCCCTGATCACACTAATAACACAAATTAAGCACGGGAGGAGGACATATGTGTGCCCCTCAGCTCCATGGAAGAAAGTGACTTTACAAATAAAATGAGTATACCGATAAATATTTACACAAAAGTAAGTCCCATCAAATCAATGGAGTTATTCCAGCAGTAAATGTATTTAAAAATGGGCTTTTGGCCTACAGAATTTAATACTTTCAACTAACCAGTGTTCCATACAGCATGCTATTTTTTATTCCTTTTCATGTTCTTCTCTCTCACTTTCTCTCTCTCTCTCTCTCTCTCTCTCTCTCTCTCTCACACACACACACACACACACATACAATTTTGTCCTTTCTTTTCCTTAGGTGTTCAGAAGCCCCTGCCAGTTCCTCACTGAGTCTCTGCCTGCATGAAATAAAATTACTTGACACAGGGCAGAGGTAAATGGTACAACTGAAAATCAACCAGAGTTAAATATCAGAGGCATGCACATACCTCATCAGTTTTCCTCTGGACTGATAGACCATATGCTTCTTAAATTACTACTGTACAGCTGTTACTGTGGTACAGTACCTACTAAATGTAGGTATTTTAAAAAAACAGAATCAGCAGCAGCAGCAGTCCCAGGCACTTTCATATTTTCTATTAAAGAAAGAATTAGATAGTAGCAGCTAGCCTGAGTTTGGTGCCAATGTAAAATCAGGATTGTTTCTTGTTTCTGTGAGACAGAAGCTGGCATAGAATTAATCCAAGCCCAGCATGCAGGACAGCCAAGTCATCTGCAGGACTATTATGTTTATTATATGGGAAGGTGATCAGTTTTGCCATCCATACACAACAGAAACATACCAGGTTTGTTTGTTTGTTTTTTTCTTATCACACCTCTCTTCAACAGTGTGACAAGCAGTGGCATCAATGGGGAGTGTGGGGAGTGTGGACTACACCAGCTGACACCCTAAGGAGGAGTGACAGCATTGCTCCTCAAACATCTGCTTTTGAGAAGAAATGGGCTGGGGCAATCTCCTGTGTCCCTTTAAAATGTTGAAGAGATGGGGTGAGTGGGGTAAGGCTCAATGGGAGAAGAAAGGATGGGCCCCAGGATTTTTAACAATTTTAATTTAATTTTTTTAATTTAATTTTTTTAATGATTCTTTTTAAATCTTCTTTTAAAACATCACATTTTACCAATTTTCACTTTAAGCAGACAAAACTATGTATATGTAAATGTGCTGAGGCTGTGCATATGATACTGTAATTTAAAGGTATAATTTTAATTGTGCATATTGTTTATGTCGCAAGTATTGCCATTACATTCAGAGATATATAGGAATTTCAATTTATGAGTAACGTGAGTGCAAGAAAACATGACTAATGATATTGTATGGTGTGGTACGGGAGGAGGTCAAAGGGGTGGGTGACACCATGAGTTACTGCACTGTGAGACACCAAAACTAGTGATGCCCCAGTGACAGGGGCCATCGACAGACCGGTGCTCTCTCTTCCGCATTCCCCTTTAACCCCACCTTCCTCCCATGTCCTACCCAGCATGCCTTTCTTTTCATTGTATTTTTATTTGTAACACAATTCCAAAGTTAAAGGAATGCAATTTAGTATGAAAAATTAAAAAGTGAAAAAAAGGTTTAAAAAAGAAAGAAAACAGGCTGCCTGGGCATAGCAAGGGAATGGGGGAGGGAGAGACGGGGAAAGGAGGAGACTGACACCATGTGACTGCTTAATATCAGGTGCCATGGACAACAACAACAACAACAACAACAACAACAATAATAATATATTTATATACTGCCCATTGGTGACCCAATTCGGGCGGTTCACAACATTAAAATAATACAGCATAAAACCAACATATTTCCCACCCACCCTTAAAAAACTATTAAACCAGATTTAATTAAAACCAATTTTCCAACAAGTTTAAAATATACAATAATAAAACAACAATAAAACCCCTGCAGCTTCCTTCAAGGGAAGGGTTATGGAGGATCTGCTGAAGGGGAGGAGGGGCGAAGCTGGGATATTTAGTCCGGGAAGGCCTGCTGGAAGAGATCCATCTTGACACCCCTTTTAAAGCTGTCTAAAGATGTTAATTGACAGATCTCGTCTGGCAGGCCATTCCAGAGCCTGGGGGCGACAACAGAAAGAGCCCTCTGGGAGGTAGCTGAGAGCCTCGATTGTTGAGGCTCCAGCAAGTTCCTCCCAGAGGACCAGAGAGCGTGGGGAGGATTGTATGGGAGGAGGCGGTCTCTGAGATAGCTTGGACCTAAGCCATTTAGGGCTTTAAAGGTGATAACACCTTGTACTGGGCCCAGAAGCCAATAGGCAGCCAGTAGAGGGACCTCAAAACTGGGGTGATGTGGTCCCTCCTAGATGCTCCAAATACAAGCCTGGCTGCCATGTTTTGGACCAACTGTAGCTTCCGAACCAAGCATAAGGGTAGCCCCATGCAGAGAGCATTACAGAAATCAAGGCGTGAGGTTACCAACGCGTGCAGCACAGACTCAAGGTCCCTTACTTCCAGAAAAGGGCGCAGCTGGCGTATCAGCTGAAGCTGATGGCAGGCGCTCCTGACCGTTGCATTTACCTGATTTGTCATCAGGAGCGACGAGTCAAGGAGCACCCCCAGACTGCAAACACAGTCACTGGAGGAGAGTGTGACCCCATCCAGGACTGGAGGTTGCAACCC
Organism: Phrynosoma blainvillii; assembly: GCA_026167975.1. Lineage (NCBI taxonomy): Eukaryota > Metazoa > Chordata > Lepidosauria > Squamata > Phrynosomatidae > Phrynosoma > Phrynosoma blainvillii. The sequence goes on along the minus strand of JANUYF010000004.1, from coordinate 135,195,153 downwards.
AATTCTTGGTTTTGGGGCCGCTACCGTAAGCACCTCCGTCTTGTCCAGATTCAGTTTCAATCTGTTTTTCCTCATCCAGCCCATTACCGCCTGAAGACATTCATTGAGAGAGGAGACGCCATCAGAATTTGAGGCCGACGAACAAGACACGGAGGAATAGATTTGGGTGTCATCAGCATACTGATAACACCCAGCACCATAACTCCGTATAATGTCACCCAGCGGCTTCATATAGATCAGGGGTAGGCAACCTTTCCCCTTTAAGGGCCGAGGGACTTCAGCTCCCAGAAGCCTCAGCCATGTTGGTCAATAGTCCCATGTTGGCCAGTAGCTCCTGGGATTCTGGGAGCTGAAATCCCTCGGCCCTTAAAGGGGAAAGGTTGCCTACCCCTGATATAGATATTAAACAACATCAGAGACAAAATAGCCCCCTGAGGGACCGCACAAGTGAGTTCCCTCTTACTGGAGCTACTGTCCCCGAGCAGCAGCCTCTGGGACCTACCCGAGAGGAAGGACCGGAACCACTGCAAAGCAGTGCCCCCGATACCTAACTCCCTCAGGCGGTCCAAGAGGATGCCGTGGTCTATTGTATCAAAAGCCGCTGAGAGGTCTAGGAGCACCAACAGGGTCACACTACCCCTGTCGATGCTCAGATGCAGATCGTCAGTCAAGGCAACCATGGCAGTCTCAACCCCAAAGCCTGTCCTGAAGCCAGTTTGAAATGGGTCTAGATAATCATTTTCCTCCAAGACAGCTTGCAGTTGAAGAGCAACCGCCCTCTCGATTACCTTGCTCAGAAATGGTAACAAAGAGACTGGCCTATAGTTGTTCATATCCAGGGGGTCCAGGGAAGGTTTTTTCAGAAGCGGCCTAACAGCCGCTTCCTTCAAGCAAGATGGAACATGACCTTCCCTGAATGATGCATTGATGATATCCGTGAGGAATTTCCTCAATGCAACCCACCCCCCCCGGACGGCCAGTCATGATGGACAAGGGTCGAGAGGGCAAGTTGTTTTCCTCAGCTTACCAAGCAGCTTCTCCATGTCCTCGGTACTCACAGATTGGAGCTGATCCAGAATAACTTCATTGATGGAGTCGCTGGACACCTCGCCTATAGATTCTGTTCCAACAGTGGCATCTAAGTCGGCTCTTATCTGAGAAATTTTATCGGCAAAATCACAGCAGGCCGTCGTCGGGTTAAGCAAGGGATTTGGCGCGGGGGGTGCCTGCGTCAGGTCCCTCACCACCCTAAACAGCTCTGCTGGATGGGACTCTGCAGATGCAATAAGTGCAGAGGAGAAAGCTCTCTTTGCTGCCCGTATTGCCTTCCGATAGGAACAAAGAAAATTCCTATGGCGAGTTCTGTCAGATAGGAGTCGAGTCTTCCGCCACCTCCACTCTAGTTGTTGTCCAACCCGCTTCATTCTCCTAAGCTCAGGTGTGAACCAAGGCCTTCTGTTTGAAGCGGGTTGGCAAGGACGCTTGGGAGTGATTGTGTTGATAGCCCTGGTAAGATCGGTGTTCCAGGTATTGACCTCTGAGTTCTATTATTTATCACACTTGTGGAGTAATGAGATGGCAGCATGATTGGACAATTATTGATGGGTTTTCCTGTCAATAAAAAGATGCCCAATAACAAACTTCAGAGGTACAGCAGCAACAGATCAGAAGTGACACCATGCTATAGGTACTGGCAAATGCACTGTTCTTTTGTTACAACTGCAGTTTAAAAACCGCATGTGACAAAGTCCTAAGTATTTCCTTCCATGTGTGATCATAGGGCACTTGGAAGAAGTAAGAGGAGGAGGGAGAAATGTAGGGGTACAGAAAGTAAAGGGTAACATAAAAATTAGTCATGTTTATAAAGGCACATGTATAATTACATACATTTACACTTTATAGCCCTCAAAATGCTCGGCTACTGTGATACAAAACTACATGTGCCCATAAATGGCTGCATAAACCATGAACTTGGTTTGCATGTTGTTATCCTTGGAAACCACTTTCTGAAAACACACACACATATACCAGATTTAACGTGCAAGAGCTGCTGAATATTGTGTATTATGGGGGGAAAGCTTCTGAGCAGAAGTGAAGCTACATCCATCCTTATGGTTTCTTAGTCATGCACTTCACACAAATGCAGATTTTTGTCCTAGGGCTAGGTATATAGAAAGCTAAATTTATCAGAGATAATATATAAAATATAAGACTTTTTCCTACAGTGCAAGCCCTCTCAGATATCCCTGAGGATGGACTCATAAAAACCTACATGTGATGATAAGAGGGAGGGCTTATGCAATTTCAGGAAGCCTCCCTGCACAAGGCAAGAGCATAAATAGATCTATGCCCTGACGTAAAATACTAACCCCACTTCTGAATGTTAGGAATAGGGAAATAAAGAATTTCCACAGTTGACACATCAAGATTCAGCCTCTTGAGGATTCTCCAAGCCCTGTGAGAGTTCTTGCTTCCAGCACAAGAAGTGAAGCACCAACTGTGGCTGGGTGGTAGTATATGTTCTGCATTTTGCACAAAAATCAAACTCAGCATGGAACTTGCACACAAAGACATCCATACACAGACACGCACACACAGCAACTCAAAAAGAACAAGCTGATCAATCACTAGATATTAACAACCTGTTTTTAACCATCCAAGAAACAAAGCAATATTTATTATGATTTTAAATTTTGTATATTTCCGGTGTGCTAAACTCAGTCTTGCAAATGAGCATTTTTTTCTCTCAGAGAGACAAAGAAGAAGAAGAAGCCTGAAACAAAGGACAACCCAAATTAGAATGTATATCTGACATGGTGTGATAGGGTCAAACTGCTTGTCCAATAGAGCATTTCACAATCTGTTTTTACTGTTTCTCCGCTTGTGCAGGGAAGTATCCAAGACATTCTTGCATAAACATGAGTGGTAGTGATAAACAATGGTGGGTAGCCCTGGCCACTTGCTGCAATTTGCATAGCCCTACTGAAGGAAAATATAGGCACCCAGCATGTGCTTCCCACCAAAGGACTGCCTCACTGAGGCTAACATACTTGTCTCTGACAATCCAACAAAATCACTAAGGCATATCATTCTACTGGAAGTGAATACCTATCTTAATCCTAACGAGAGGTAAAGGTAAAAGTAAAGATTTCGCCTTTGACGGGATTGTCTTGTCATGTAACCAAAACAAGGAATCACAGCCTTGGAACTGTGGAACTTCTAGGCTTCCACCCAAGCTCTCCCCAACTTGTTTCTGAGAGACGCTGTTTGAAAGAAGAGGCAAAAAAACAGCCTGACTTCCTCTTCCTAGTGGATTCTTCTATATGTCCTGTTTCAGGGAGCAGGTGCCCAGGAGAATACACCCTTAGGTCAAGAAATAAAAAAGAAGGAACCAAGCTAGTCCAGGGTCATGCACAGAGGATCTGAAAGAGCAGATAAGAGATAAAAACAGTCCAGTGTCTAAGCACAAGAGGCAGTCCAACTAGGGTCCAAAGTCAAGCAGGGAGTAACAGACGAAAAAAGTCCGAAAAGCAAGCCAAGGTCCAGGAAACTAGAGACTAGTGACTAATAATAATTATTATTATTATTTATATCCCACCTCTCTGCAGGGCAATACCTAAGATAGGAGCACTGTTCTGCAGTACAAAGCCTTGACTATGCTAATTTATAGCCAGCTGTAACCCACCATAGTTAGAATCATAGAATCATAAAATCATAGAGTTAGAAGAGACCACAAGGGCCATCCAGTCCAACCCCTGCCATGCAGGAACTCCCAATCAAAGCATCCCCGACAGATGGTCATCCAGCCTCTGCTTAAAGACCTCCAAGGAAGAAGACTCCACTACTCTCCGAGGGAGTGTGTTCCACTGTCAGGAAGTTCCCCTAAACATCTCTTTTCCTGGAGCTTACATCCATTGTTTCGGGTCCTAGTCTCTGGAGCAGCAGAAAACAAGCTTGTTCCCTCCTCAATATGACATCCCTTCAAATATTTAAACACGGCTATCATATTACCTCTCAGCCTTCTCTTCTCCAGGCTAAACATCCCCAGCTCCCTAAGTCGTTCCTCATAGGGCTTGGTTTCCAGACCCTTCACCATTTTAGTTGGCCTCATTATCCTGGCATTTTCCCTTTAAGGCAAATGACACCCTTGCCTGTACTTTGTTGCTGACAGTTTAGTCTCAGACTCTCCAAGGGATGAAGTTGCTTAGCCTCCAACTCCTTCTTTTGAAGGTGAGCATGTGATGGTTCAGGCTCTGCTTCCAAGACATGACTTGGCAAGATTTATTCAGAGGTTTTGGAGCTGAAAGAGTGACTGGCCAAGGGTCACTCAGTAAGTTTCTGTAGTTCAGTAGAAACATGAACCCTGATTCCCAAGGGTCCTAGATCCTAGATCAATATTCAAACTATCTTCTCTCATGCCATTTTCTCTCATGTCTTCTGAAATGAGCCATAACTTTTGTATATGCCATTTCTGCTCATTTGAGCCAGTCCTTACTGAAATGCTTTTTGAGATACATACGTCTCTACCCACACAACAGCTTTGTTCAAAAAACATAGAACTTTTGAAATAAAACCTTCTAATATAAGAAATTACACTTATCTTACCTCAGAAAACCTTTGTATATCTTGAGTTAGAGTTCCAACTCTTTTCCACTGAAAATGTTTGAGCAACTTCAGAATTGCAGGATTCACAGCATTGTCGGATGGCACTGTCCGGAGGAAATAAGGATACTTTTTCTTATCAGCTAACTCTGGTGTTGTTGCAGCAAATGAGAGCTGTAAAAAAAATCATGGTAAAAAAAAATCTGTTACTTTAATCTAGCAATTTATGAGATACCAGACTTTGACACAGAAAAATTGATTGTGGACATTACTGTGTTTTCTTATTACAAACAGGAATGCCCCCATTAAGCAATGCCAGTGCCAATGGGTTCCCATTCCTTTAAAAAAATAAACACCTCATAGAGGGCCAAGTCACATTCTTATGATAAATCTGGGTAAAGTGATCAGCATTTACCAAAATGTGCTCACATTCCAAAATTTGCATGATTCTTAGCTGACCCTTTATCTATATTTACCAAATGTTTGAACACAGGAGAATGTTAAACTGACAGATTTAACCATTCCTGTTTGCTGCTAGATGAGGTGAGTAGCCAGCCCACAGCCCCCAATGACTCTCAAGGCCAAACTATCCAAACCCTTGTAAGACAAATAGTGCCTGCAACCTGTCTTTCAGATAAAGGTACATAAATCTGACAGCAGAAGGGAAACATTTAGAGAAAACTGGGAGAACACTTCATTTTCCCAGGACATTCTCTCACTGTCTTTAAAGTAATCTTCTTTAAAAGGGGGGGGAGGCACTACAAAGGGTGATTGCAGTATTTAAGCACAGATTTACAATTATATATCAAAAGTTAAACTCTATCACCTCTTATCTGAAACAGGACAATGCATTTGTATGCCACCAGAAGTATTAATTAGCATCCCCATCCCCATATCATCAACACTGCCTTGTGAATGATCACTGTGCATATTGTACACATATTTAAGCTTAATGCAATTGTTGCAGTCTGTTTGCATCTGCCCTTCACTTCATTGCTCACTAATTCCACAAACCTTGGCTGGAATCCAGAGTTTGATTTTGATGGCAGGATCCTCTCACCAAGATAAATTATTTATAAATAATTAAATTATTTATTTAATAATAATAATTTTTTAAAAAAGGTGGAAATGACTTTCAGGAACTTCCCCTTTTCACTATTCACTATGGAATAGGTATAACCTATGTCACAAGTACTTTTACCATTTCTATTGTGGCAGCCCAAAGGGGTTTAACTATCTCCTCACTGCCACCAATTTGTGACGGACAACACACAGCCACCCCACTGTGTCTCTCAAAATGGCCACCCACTTGTGATGGACCCTTTTAAAATTTTCTCTAGCCTTTGAAAATGCTTTGAATGTTAGTAGCATGGATATATACTCAACTGCAGACACGTTTTTATTAAAATGAAAATATAACTTTATTTACAAGATGACTTAACCAATATTTTACTAGTTAATGATGGGTGAGACAATTGTTCCTTCATGTGATGGTGCTACTTGTTTCACTTCAAGATTTTACTATCTTAGGGGGGTTGCAGACTGTCAAAAATAGTGCGAATTCAGTCCACTTTTAGGGTTAGGGTTAAGGTTAGGGAATCATGGGAACTGAATTTTATTGTGGCACTAGAGTTCTCTGACAAAGAAGGTTCAATGTCTCAGAAAAATAACAATTCCCATGATTCCCTAGCACTAACCCTAACCCTAAAAGTGAACTGAATTCACACCATTTTTGACAGTCTGCAACCCCCCTTAGTCTTTACTTTGTTACAGTCACAGTTCCTCTTATTCCACTCTCCTCAGAGAATAATGGTTACTGTTTATTCAAGACTCACACACAGTCCTTCTTCTGGGTTACTTTTCTTAAAACCCCTTTTTAAACCAGACTCTCCAACTATCTCTATCCAGCAGGATATTTTCCTACATTAACTCCCTCATTTGGAGTTCTGTATGGGTTTTAAGTCCCTCACTTCTGGACTTTAACCCTATTCCACACCGGAACCCTCACAACAACTGTCCCTCTCTGGACTTAACTGAAACCCTATTCTGCCTTCTTCCCACAACCTATTCCAAAGAAACAGAGGAAAGAAGAAAGGAAAATCATATTGTATGTCAAGAAGGTGCAACCTGTGAGGAGATACACAACTTAGATATTGGAAAACAGGTTGAGACCCTTTCTGTAGAAATTAAAGAGGACAGAAACAATAGTAATTTTGTTATTGATGTCTCCTATAGACCCCAACTCAGACTGAAGATTTGGATGAGGCTTTTCTAAAACAAATGATCAAATAATCAGAAAAGATAGATATTGTAGTAATAAGAAACATCAACCACACTAATATTTTTTGAAAGACACATTCCGCCAAGAGTATAAGGTCCACAAATTCCTCACTAGCCTTGCAGACAACTTTATTGTACAAAAGGTGGAGGAAGCAACAAGGGAATCAGCTATTTTGGATTTGAACCTAATCAACAGAGATGAGCTGGTCTGTGGCATGGAAATAGAGGACACCTCAGAAAAAATTGTAAACCATTGTAAATTGTAAAATGCTCTCCTTTTGATTAAATAAACAATGAGACTACCATCTATGCAACCCAACCACCTATTACCACTTCTCAAGGCACACTGGGAGTGGCTTAGTGATAATTTGTGACTTGTCACTCAAGGACACAAACCATCCCCCTGTTGCACCCCTTGAAATTCCACATTGAACCCCCAAGGAGGGAACCCCCTGGTTTAGGGGGTCTTAGTGGGCCACAAGCTAAACATAAGTCAACAGTGCTGCAGCCACCAAAAAAAATATGTAATTTTGGGCGGCATCTACAGGAGTATAGTGTACAGATTGGGGAAGCAGAAGTCCTATTCTATTCTGCTTTGGTCAGACATCTCCTGGAATAGTGTGTCCAATTCTGGGCACCACAGTTCAACAAAGATACCAACAAGATGGAACATGTCCAGAAAAGTGCAACCAAGATTATCAAAGTTCCAGAAATCCAGACTTGGTCTGTTTAGCTCCAAGGAGAGGAGACTGAAAGGTAAAATGATAGCTATCTTTAAATATCTAAAGTGATTTTACGTAGAAGACAGAGTAAGCTTGTTTTCTGCTGCTCTAGACACATGCAATTGAACCAATGGATCCAAATTACAAGAAAAAAGATGCCATCTACACATTAGGAAGAATTTTTTTTTTTTTACTATAAGAGCTGATCAACAGTAGAATAAATTGCCTCAAGAGGGTGGTGGACTATCCTTCTTTGGAGTTCTTTATACAGAGATTAGATGAGTAACTTTTATGAGTGCAGTAATTGTGTGTTCCTGCATGTCAGGGGGTTGAACTAGATGGTCTTTATGATCTCATCCCAGTATAAAATGTTATGATTCTATGATACTATGTCTCTTTTTGGACAGGATGCAAGGGGCTATTCTCTTGTCCTCTGTGCCCTCTCCAAAAATCTCCTCTCCAGCATATATGTATCACAAGGGAGACTAATACCACTGCTGCTGCTGTTTACCAGTGGGGAGAGCAGGGAGTGTGGGGACAATTGAGACAGTGAAGATACAGCTGCTCTGGACTCTGAGGGGAAGAAAAAAGAGGGGTACATTTCATCTGTGAGCAAACCCTTGTTTCTTCTCCCCCTCCAAGCTGAGACCAGATGCTTTTTCACTGCCTGAATTGCCTCTCCCCTCCCCACCAGTAAGTAGCAGTTGCAAAGGAGTCCTTGCAGGGCTTCACAGTTGTCAGGATAGGGGAAGGCATGGAACTGCATGGACAGAATATTACACTCCACCTGCTTGAAGTAGATCTCAGCCATTGTCTTCAAAACTGGATTACATCAATAAAAGAAGGAGACAGACTTATAAACTAAAACAACAAGGCACACCAAGGAAGGAGGATGGAAGGAAAGATAAGAAGGAGGACATCTTTTCTACAAGGCCAGAACGGGGTAGTTATATTCAGCTTAGGGGGATTGCAGACTGCCAGAAATAGTGCAAATTGAATCCACTTTTAGGGTTAGGGTTAGTGCTAGGGAATCATGGGAATTGTATTTTTTTCTGAGACATTGAGCCTTCCCTGTCAGAGAGCTCTGGTGGCACAATAAAATACAGTTCCCATGATTCCCTAACCCTAAAAGTGGACTCAATTTGCACTATTTCTGGCAGTCTGCAACCCCCTTTCGATAGTTATATTCAGCTTAGCCCAAGGCATTCTTCCTTTGCTGGTGTTCTTTCTTGAATATCGGTTAGAAGCTCTCATTCCTTTGGCTGATGAATGAAATGAGATCGCTCTTCTCTACTGTTGTCCCAGGACTACAGGCAGTGGAAGAAATGGATTCCCTTTGGCAAGGAAATAGTAGTGAGTTTTCTCCCACTGTTCCTTCATTGGCCAATGACTGGGGCCCAGTTAGCCTCCTCTTGGTTGATGTTACTTGTGGGAAGCAAAGATAGACTCCCAGTGGCCCTGGTCAATGCCAGATGCCAGAGTGCTGACCATTCCCATTACATAGCAACAATAGCAGCAGCAATAACAAAATAATCCTATCACATGGCACCTTATTTTTTCATATGCTCATTAAGCATATGCTGATAATTAGTGACTGAATTGTATGACTGTAACTGCCTGGATCTATTGCACAAGACACAGGAGGAAGATTCTAATTCTTCCTCAGTTGGGTGAATGGAAAATTAAAAGTTATGAATATGCAGCAATATGGTAAGTTATGTCCTGTACTCACTTAAGTGAAAAAAATCATAATATTTGTTTAAAATTGGTCAATGATTATTAAATACTGGAAAAATTAATTTCAATAATCAACAGGTATGAGCTACATTTCAATAGGCGAGTAGGATCTTATTGCTGAATTTAAATTAAACAGTATTCACTGTATTTATTTCATGATTTATACTAGATTTTATAATTTGTATAACATGGAATAAGCATGACAACAAAGTAATCAGTAAAATCCATTTGGCTGTTTTTTGCGCTGGCACCGAAATTGAGGTTATCATTAAACAATGTTCATTAACGCTCCTATTTTCAATGTTTGGTTATGTCATCCTTAGCAGAAACTGTGCATTCTTCTTTTGGGGGGGAAACACACCTTGAATTTGGTGTCTCCTTTAAACCATTTTATAAAAACAAAGTAAAAAGGTTGAGAAATATTACAGAATGTTTTTGTTCTTAATATTTCAAGAAAAATCAAATGTGCGTTTCAGTTTTTTAAAATCAAATGTGCGTTTCAGTTTTTTAAAAGACGACATGCAGTTTAATTAGCTGTTGTCAGTAATTTGTAAAACTGTTAACAAAGTTAGCAACTTACTCTTCAAGGGAGTCCTTCAAATTAATTTGTTTCAATTGTAGAGAAGTTTGAGAGAAGCTGAACCAAAAAAAATTGCTTATTTCATAATACCTTCCCTTCCTGTCTAGGAGAAAAGTTCTAGAGTATGAAAGAATCTTGCATTGAACATGACTGACAGGTATTTCTGACCCAATATGATGGTAGCAATAATAAAAGCTGTCAAGCAGAGAGCCCCAGGCTCTACAAAGGGAAAAGGTTTTGCAGAATTTTGCTTCTAGTTTATTTTCTGCATGTTCTTATTTTGCTCACATTCACTTAAGATGCTTCCTTTTTCAGCATCTTGTTGCTGAGTGATGTTGGTGAATGGCCCCTGTTACTAGTAGTTAGCTCACAGCATCTAATCTTTATGACACAGCCATGTTTCTGAGCCTGCTGTAGTTATCAATGAATGCCATTAGAAAATCACTGTCCTTCTGTGATTACTTGGGATGAGCCTTCAGCTGGGTTCAAAAGGACAAAACAAAAGGCAAGGAAGGATAAAAACAAATAAGCAAAAATATAGGGAGAATTGTTTGCCTGAGAGGCCTGTGAGGAACTTGACAGTGTGTCAACATTTATTGAGGGCAATTTGAAAAGACTTATTTGGGCAGGCAAAGGAAGTTAAGCTAGGCATTGGTAAAGTCTTCCATGAAGAAATCACAAGGTGTACTTCTCCTCACCCTTTCATGGCAAGCTGAATGTGCCAAGCCTCAGATACTTCCAGATAACTACTTTATTAACAGGGGGCATTCACCAACATCACTCAGCAACAACTACAGTTTTGTGAACAGGCACCATTAAAAGGCAACTCTTATTATCTGTAGTTTCTACATTTCTTTCCCTCAGAACTTGCTGTTTACACTCCTTCTGCCCACTCTTCCACTCTGACCCATGTGTGCATACATACATCCTTGTAAATCAACATAGTATTTCATGCATATGATGAAGTGGACTGCCGTGCACAAAGTTCATGTCATAATAAATTTATTCATATTTAAAGGTGTTACAAGATTTAGCCAGGTTTGAAATGATGATGAAAAGCTACAAATTAACATATAGATAATATACATGTATATATGCATCACTGCTCAATATTATGTCTTTGATCCAGGAAAGAGCGAGGGTTTAATTTCTCTCCCAAATCATTTGATGCATAAAGTACCAGATTGCAACCCACAGAAATGCCAAATTAGCACATGCCATGTGATGAATAAATAATAAATCCAAAATCCAACAGCAATAAATACCATAAAATAAGTAAAACTGTATCCTCCAATAGTTTGTTAAAAAAATTGTGCATCACAGTCTCTTCCCCACCCTGCCTGTCAAAAGAAAGGGTAAAATAGCAGGTGTTTTGACTTAACTCCTTTGGACACCCACAGGTAGTATTCTGCACCTGCCTAGCGCTGCTCTTATTTCTTTGATTAAAAGGTTTCAGGAAAGGAACTTCCTGGCAGACAGTATTAAGGGAAGCGTTCTGCTTTAATAGAAAGGCTGCTAATTACTTTACAAAAGATATGCATACCAACTGCATTCACACAGGTCTTGTCCATGTAGAAGAGCCTACCCCTCCACCAACCTGGAAGCCTCCAGATGCAGGTAGACTACAACTTCTGTCATCCCTACCTTGTGTGACTATGCTGGCTGGTATTCATGCAGATTGTAGACCAGCATAACTGGAAGGCACCACATTTGAAGGAAGCTGAAGGAGAACCATGAAGATCAGTACGAGGCATACTGAATTGGCCTTAGAAATTAATCTAACCATGAAAGTTTCTGACTCCTCCTATGCATGTGTGTATGTGTTTTTAAGTCACCTGTCGACTTATCACAACCCTATGAATTTCACAGGGTTTGTTTAGGCAAGGAATACTCAGAGGTGGCTTTGCCACTTCCGTCCACTGAAATATAGCCTACAGCATCTGATATTCCTTGGTGGTCTTCCACTCAAGTACTAACTAGAGCTAATCCTGCTTAGCTTCCAAGATCAGATGGGATCTGATGTCTTTAGGGTATTTCAGCCAACTACCATCCCTAAAATCTCTTGATCTGGAGAGCAGGACAAACAGAATATTTGATTCTTGCCCTTTGACTGTTTAAATCATTCTTCACAGCAGAAACACTACAGAACACACACACCCTGACATCTTCTCTGTCCTTTTTTTGGGGGGGGAGGCACGGTTTACTGTGGCTGGTGTGCAAAAAAGCATATGGATCATGATGAATCACTCAAATGGATAAATCTAAAATCACACTGAGTATTCTGAAGCTCTTGAGGAGGCATGAAATAATTCTTTGGAACCATGCATATATATTGATGGTTTGCCCACACAAACATTATTTGAAGTGAGTACATACTTGTTCTTTGCTGCTTGTATAATAACATGGCAGCAGGTTAAACATTTTTAACAGTAGGGCTGGGGAAGAATTTCATTTAGAATTTACCAAAATATTCAAAATTAAAATATGGGAGGAAGTGGAACCAGAGCCAGCATGGTGTAGTGGTTTCATTGTGGGACTATGACTCTGGAGATCAGGGTTCAAATCCCCACTTAAGCACAAAAATCCACTGAGTGACCTTGGGCAAGTCACATACTCTCAGCCTCTGAGGATGACAATGGCAAACCCCTCTGAAGAAACTTGCCAAGAAAACCCTGTTATAGGTTCTCCTTAGGTTCACCGTAAGTCAATCATGATTTGGAGGCACACAGCATAATATAAGAAAGCCTAGTGAAATAAAGTGTCATATTTTTCTTCTCTACCACTTTTAGTACAAATAGTTCTCTGAAAACAACTATTAAAAATTGTCACTTTAACTGAAACTGGATTTATACCAAATGCCTCTTCCATTACAACAAAGAGAAAATCATGTGGCCTATGAGCCACATGAATCATCACTGTCTTTTTTGTACCCAAGAATTCCTCCCAACTGTTCCTTGAAACCACCAAAAGAAAAATAGATGGGGAAAATAGTGACCCCATACACTGATGGAAGCCTTCATTAGGGTCAATCTTGCTCTAAGATAAGAATCAGGACCACCCTACACTCTGTTTTCTATTCATACTTCAAAAGGTATTTTATAAAAGTGAAGAACACCAAAAAGTCTCTCTCTCTCTCTCTCTCTCTCTCTCTCTGAATTACATAACCAGGCAGCAGAATAACAGAGGAAGTATGTATAAAATGAGACATGCTGAGGCAAAAATCTTAACTCTACCAATAAGGTGACAGGAAATATTTTGGAGATTACTACCCAGAAAAGATTTGTAAGATTTACATTACAATCCTAATTAAAAATGTCAAGTCAGTGTGCTGCAGCACACTAAGGAACAGGTGAAGTTCATGTCTTTGAAAAGAGGAGGAAAAGAAGACCCAGGCATGTCCTGACTTTTCAGCTTAATGATAGTACCAATAAATGATCTAGAATAGTTCATTAAATGTACAGTCTACAAGCACTCAGAAAGGAATGTTGTGATTACTCAGAACCAGGAGTAATCTATTTTGCAATCTATTACTGCAATCTTTACTATTGTAATCTATTATTATTATTGACCATGAAAAGATGGCAGCTCAGTCTCATGCCTGAGGCAAAATCTCACAAGAGGAATCCTTGAAGTGTTGTCTTATCATGCCAAGGCAGCCAGTTTTGCCTAGAATCTCAGCAAGAGTTCTTCACATCTCCATTTCAGCCACATACCTGCCTTAGATTGCAATAGCCATAACAAAATATGAGGTTACCCAAACATTGCCATTCTGATCACACCTCTCAGAAAGAAGGATGAACAGCCAGGAAAAGTGCTTAAAAAATAACTGATCACAGGGTACACTTATGAATATGGATAGTCTCACACAAAAGAGGGCAAGGCTCCTGTACCTTTCATGAGAAACAGAATAACACTTGCTGGCTAGGGGAACCTTGAAGTTGTAGTCCAAAAAAGTAACTTTTTGAAGCTCTGGTGAGATGCTGACATTCCCTCATCCACTTTACTACTAAAGGCATCTGAATACCCAGATTATGCATAACAAAAAACCAAAGGTTTAAATTTAAGCAACAAAAAATAATAATAGTGATGTAGAAATGTATTTCCAAAATTATAAACTATTCAGATCCTCTGATCAAATTGGGGAAACATCAATTCTCCAATAGACAGTGCATTTATATGCAATGATGTCACTAAGGGAGTGCTCCTCAGAAGAGGGGGGACATCAGGTTGGGTCCTCCTTCTGCTGCAGGGAGAGAAGGGTCAAGTGCAACCCTCCCAGTTTCACCATGCCTCCTCTTGACCACTACGCTCCTCCTGGCTTTGCCACAGCAGCGGCCTCCTCCTAAAAAGAGAGCTGCCACCACAGCAAAAGATAAGGACCAGCACATCCTTCCCAGCTTTGCTGTGGCTGTGGCTTCCTCCTCAGGAGGAGACCACCACCCCAAGGCAGAGAAGGACCAGTCTGCCCTTTTGGCCACTGCAACCATCTCCCATGGCAGCCCTCTCCTGTACCGGATGACACCGGGCATGGGGATGCCACTGGATTTATGATAACTTTTTCTACACAGTGCAAAATTAATGTATTCATTACCTTACGATAGGATGTAGCAATGGCCATCAGCATAATCTAGTCTGCAAGCACTTTATAGTAGCAATGATTTCATTTAATAATTTCACAGTACCCTAAAGGCACCAGATCCTCCCTGATATTGGAAGCTAAGCATGGTCAGTCCTGGTTAGTACTTGGATGGGAGACCACCAATGAATACCAGGTGCTGTAGGCTATATTTCAGAGGATGGAACTGGCAAAATCACCTCTGAGTATTCCTTGCTTTTAAAAACCCTATGAAATTAATGGGATCACCATAAGTCAACAGGTGACTTGAAGGCATGCACACACACATACACACACCCAACTCTTCTCCCTTTCAAATAGAAAGTTTGAAAGGGTCAGCTTTGGCTGGATTGTGGCCCAGTCTCAGGATTCATGATGCTGCTGCCTTTGGGGGATGAATGACAAGGAATACACATTTGCAGATGGGAGCAATGGCAAAAACAGACTGAGGAAAAGGATAGGAAAATGGCAAATGTTAAATATATCAAAGCTAGTCAAGACCAGAAAGGTCTTGGTTCTATTTTGCAGCAACAGTGCTGGTGACTCAAGCTTCAAGAGAAGGAGGCATATTTTAAAACATTCCAACTGTGCTTTTGCATTTAATATACAGCAAAATATTAAATCTTCTCCTGCACAGGGGATACAAGTAAAAAGTTAAATTAGCCTTAAATCCACTTTTTCAGTCTCAGTTGTTCTTAACACTTGCATTTAATGTAACACATGGCTATCAGCTAATGTCTTTAGTGTACAAAAATCTACAAGTGTGAAAACAGCTGTAACAGTAACTGCTTTATAATCACAACAATTGGGCTGCCATGTCAGCTTTCCACCTCTAATTTGTCTTAAGTGTGTGTGGAATGCAGATAAGGAAAAAAAATCACATTAAAATGCGTAATCACCATAGGTTTGCAAAACAACAAATGAAAATGATGTCAAAAATGTGATATGCATTAGGTGTCTTTGTCAAGTCACTATCAAGAACACCCTGCTTAGAATAAACTTGGAAGAATTTTCATACGGAATCTATTATATGTTATTATTGTTAACAGTGATGTGTCGGCAGTTCTGTTCATGATCACTTTACAAAAAGAAAAGCAAGCATGTGACAGAAAATCTGTTGGTAGATGCCACTTGTACATTTAGCAGCAAACCTGAATAAATGGCAGAAATTGTTGGGTGCCACAGGTGCTCCTCTCCATTCAGCCTTTTTGTAGCACAAAGGGAGAGTTGAGGGGAAAGGTTCAGCTGTCCAGGAAGGAAAAATAGCAGATGTGAACAACTGGTTCTGCAGATGGTGTCACCAAGAACAATTTGGATTCCTGGACCATGGCCTGCAGTTTCTGGAGGCGGGGGGACTTCTGGCAAGGGTTGCACCTCATGCCAGCTGGCAGATACATTTTTGTCAACAGTCTCACAAATTTGATCAGGAGGGCTTCAAACTGAGTTATGTGGAAAAGGGAGACACTATTTTGGAGGGCAGGAGCTCATCAAGAACTGGAGATAATAATGAAACCATTAAAGAGGGAACAAGGCAAATAGTGCAAATAGACCCAAGAGTGGCAGGGCAAAACTTTACTTTACTTTACTTTACTTTACTTTACTTTACTTTACAGGCAACTAGAAGAGAAGTCCAAGGTCTTAGAAGTCTCTGTTCACTAATGCACAGAGTGTGGGGAATAAACAAGATAAACTTGAACTACTAACACAGCAAGCCAAATACAATATAATAGGAATCACTGAAACTTGGTGGGATGAGTCTCACGATAGGATTATAGTAATAGAGGGGTATAACCTTTTTAAGAGAAATAGGCCAAACAGGAAAAGAGGAATAGCATTATATGTTATGGATGTTTACACTTGTGAAGAAACCCAGACCTTAAATCCTGGAAACCAGGTGGAGAGCATCTGGATAAAAATTAAAGAGGGAGGAAATAACAGGAATGTTGTTGTGAGATTCTTCTAGTTAGCCTGACATCAATACTAAGATTCTAGAGTAGATTATTAAACAATGTCTGTAAGCATTTAAAAAGGAATGCCATAAATGCTAACATAAGTTTCTCAGAAACAAATCATGCTTGATTAATCTTATCTCTTTCTTTTTATATATAAAATTGCCAGCTTGGTAGATAAAGGGAATGCTGTGGAACTAGCACATTTTGATTTCAGAAAGGCCTTCAACAAAGTCCCCCATGATATTCTTGCAAACACGCTAGTAAAATGTGAGCTAGACAATGCTACTGTTTGGTGGATTTGTAATTGATTGGCCGAACCCAAGGGGTGCTCATTAATGGCTCCTCTTCCTGCAGAGAAGTGACCAGTGGGGTGCCATAGGGATCTTTCCCTGGGCCCAGTGCTATTCAACATATTTATCAATGACTTGGATGAAGGAATAGAGAGCATGTTTATGAAATTTGCAAATTAGGAGGAATAGCTAATGCTCCAGAGAACAGGATCAAAATTCAAAATGACCTTAATAGTTTAGAAATCTAAGCCAAAACTAACAAAATTAATTTCAACAGGGAGAAACGTAAGGTACTCCACGCACAGATATAGAATAGGACACCTGGCTTGACAGTAGTACATGTGAAAGAGATATAGGAGTCTTAATGAACCACAAGATGAACATGAGTCAACAATGTGATGCAGCAGCTAAAAAAGCCAATACAATTCTAGACTGCATCAACAGACGTATAGTGTCTAGATCAAGGGAAGTAATAGTACCACTCTATTCCCTATTCTGCTTTGGTCAGACCTCACTGGGAATACTGCATCCAGTTCTGGGCACCACAATTCAGAAAGGATGTGGACAACCAGGAGCATGTCCAGAGGAGGGTAATCAAAATGGTAAAAGACCTGGAAATGATGCCTTATGAGGAGAGACTTAGGGAGTTGCATATGTTTAGCCTGGAGAAGAGAAGGTTACGGGGTGATACGATAGTCCTGTTTAAATATTGAGGGGATATCATACTGAAGAGGGAGAAAATTTGTTTTCTGCAGCTCCAGCGAACAGGACATGGGGCAATGGGTTCAAACTACAGGAAAAGAGATTCTACCTCAACATTAGGAGGAATTTCCTAGCAGTAAAGGAATGCTTGAGAGTGGGACAGAGAGAGTGGTGGAGTCTCCTCCTTGGAAGTTTTTTAAACAGAGGCTGGATGACCATCTGTCAGGGATGCTTTGATAGTGTATTCCTGCAAGGCAGGCGGTTGGACTTGATGGCCTTGAGATCTCTTCCAACTCTAGGATTCTATTATTTTCTGCCAGTTATATAGACATTAAACAGGAAGACAACTAGGAAAAAAGAACTATCATAGTACCAAGGATTGGGACTAGATTACCCATCTGTGAAGATAAACAGAAGATGTGACAAATGCTTTCATATAAAACTTCACATACGATCAATAGATTTAATGGAAGTATAAGTGGTCTCCACCTAGAGGCCTACAAACCTTCTCAGGACAGAAAGCAAGAGATGCAGAAGCCAGTCTTGTAGCCTTTAAAAGCCTTTTACCTTTTCAAGCTCCATGTCTATAAAACAGAGAATATGAAATACAGGTAGTTTGAAACCTGGATCCTTATGAGAAGAAAATGCAACTACCCCTTGTGAGCAGGTGAAAGGCAGGCTACAAAGCTTGCATTGCCCAGAATGAACTTGATTCAAATAATGAGCACAACATTTCACAATGGCTGCACAAACTGATGTCACTGCTGAACTGCATGTAGAACTTTCTTAAGAATATTTACTCACTCTTATATGTCTGTTCATGCTTTCAGCTTCTAAAAAGACCTATTATTATATTCGCTAGAAATGAGGCCAACATACAAAATGTTATTTGCTGTATATATTTTATGATGAGATGGGATGGGCTATACCAACTTTTCCTAATCTAAGGTCCTCCAGATGTGTTCAAGTGCAAGTCCTGCTGTCACTAACTAGAAAAGTCAATGGAAATAGTAATCTAACACATATGAGAACAACAAGCTCAGGAAAGCTGGGATATACATCAGGGATTTGTTGTTACTGTTTGCTATCAACATATCTTAATAGCATTCCTATGAATGAGAGATCTCCAAGAGCCCCAGTCATCAATTGCTCTGCTCAAGTCTTACGAACTGAGGTCCATGGCTTCTTTAATTGAATCAATCCATCTGTAGTGCAATGTCTCACCTTTCCTACTTCTTTCCCCTTTACCAAGCATTGCCATCTTTTCCACTTAGTCCTAGAGATTCATGGTATGTTCAAAGTATGACAGCCTCAGTTTAATAATTTCATCTTTGGGGATAAGCAACATGTAACCAGCCCTTGACCCTCTAGACTCTGTGGACCGTCTTTTTTATGCCCTAAAAAAAAGGTGAATTGTGTCCTATGACGCCTCTAGCAGAAGAAATTCACCTTTTAAACTTGTTGCAGGGTCCCCTGCTTGGTTTAACATTTTTTAAGAACAAAGAAAAATATCTGGCCACTGTTTTGGGCAGGGGTAGGCAACCTAAGGCCCGGGGGCCAGATGCGCCCCCCCAAGGCCTTTGGACCGGCCCCAGGCCGGCCCTGCCGCCGCTGCTGCCGCCTCCCGCCACCCACCATGATGATATTGATTATTGTTGTTATTACTTGTTCTTGGGATTTTCTTGGCAAAATCTCCACAGGGGTTTTGCCATGGCTTTTCTGAGGCTGAGAGAATGTGCATGCATATTTTTTTATATTTTTTTTAAAAAAATATTTATTTATTTATTTATTTATTTATTTTCGGTGCATCGGCCCCCCAATTGTCTGAGGGACAGCAACCTGGCCCCTGGCTCAAAAAGGTTGCCTACCCCTGGTTTTGGGGAAGGATTGTGGGCAGTCAGGGTCCCAAATTCAGGAAATTGGCCCTTGGACTCACCATAGTTGCCTACCTCTGTACTAAATCATAAAGCTATATGAAGTATTAAGGAATAAGCCTCCTCTAACCACTATACATTACATATTTATAATGCATGTTCTAGACACACTGCCCTGTCTTTATGAATGCTGTTCACCACAAATGGTCAACATCCAGGAATTTACCATCTTAACAGAAGAAACATGACCATGATATTCATATTAATGTGAATCACAGCCCATAAATGCAAAGCAAACATACTGAAGTCAATATCATCCTGACAAACTGTGGTGTGCTAATGCTTTCCTGCCATACCACTGTGGCTTCCCAACTACATTTTAACAGCACTTTGCAAGATGGAATTACTTTTTCTTCATTGAGTGGTAGACATTTTAAGGAAATTGCCACAACTGGCTCTTGTGCTATGGCACAGGTCCACTCATTAACCTCTCTGCAATTTGTCTCCCAACATTTACCAGTTTAACTGTTAACAAATCTATCTGAAGCTGAGTTCATTTGCAGCTTACTTTCATCCATATAGTTCTTCCTCCTCAACATACAGAAATGTCATATGAGCATTGTACTAAGTTTCTATAAAATGTCACCATACATCACACCAGTAAATAACAGCCCTTCCTGTGTGATAAGGATAAAATGATATCAAAAACAGCACCAGAAAATTCTTGATGACAAAATCAAAGTCACTATTCTTTTCTTCCATTGTTTACTGGAATAGGGGGGAAGCGGCTGTTAGATTCTATTTTCTGTGAAGGACTGTTGTAAAAAGAAAGCTTCCAAATAACTACTTGCTAGTTTTCCATGGTGAGTAAGAATTCTCTTCAGGAGACCTAAGAAGTGAAGCTTTACCCCACCCTCAATGTTCTATTAAACTGCTTTCTTTGATTTCACATGCTATACGTCTATAAATCTGTGGTCAAACTGGCTGATATGTAATTCTGATTGACTAGTAAGTTTCCCTTCTAAGTGTTTCTGCAATAGAATCCTTGGGTAGATCTATCACCAGATTCACATCTTCTGGTCTAATTAATGGTTCAAAATGTTATGAGATTAGGATTCCATCAGATTCCAGAATTAAGCAGATTAGTCAAAACAATTTTCTGGACTTTTGTGAGTGGGGCTGCGCCGCGGGAGGGAGCTAGAGCTGGCGGGGGACTTTAAAATCTGCCCCACCATGTCTTCACCAGCACACGTGCGGGCGAGGCATGGCCGGCAGAGGCTATTTCACCAGCCCACCGCTCTCCAGTCTGTGCTGCACTGCGGAAGGGAGCTAGAGCCGGCGGGGGACTTTACAATCTGCCCCACTGTGTCTCCACCAGCACATGTGCAGGCAAGGCACAGCTGGAAGATATTTAAGTGGAGCGGCTGTGACAGCGTTGGGGTTGGGGAGACGCAGCAGCAGCAGCAGCAGGGCTGAGAGAGCCCTGGCCAGAAGCTTGAGGTGAGAAGCCTACCTCTATCCCCTTAGCAGTGTGGCGGCACAGTGGCAGCGGAGCTGGGAGGGCCCTGGGCAGAGAATAAAAAGCCCTCCCAGTTCCACCTTCTCTGGCAGTGCAGGGAATCTGGGAGGACTTGGGCAATGGTTTAATTTCCATCATCACCTGCCCAATTACCAGAATCCGTCTACCGGTGGACTTTAAAAATGACCGGGTTGTGTACTCTGGGGCATATGAAACAATCAATCAGATGGAGGATGACAGGGGCAAGTTGATAGAGGAAACCCTGGGAGCGGCAATGCAAGTGGTGTGGGGCAAAAGAAGAAATGGCGATAGCCGGGTGAAATCTTGTTACAAAACAAGGCAGGCTCGATGTTTAAAAGTGATCCCACTTTCAGTTCACTCTGTTGCCCAAAGTAGGTTGGGGAGCTTACCAGCCTTGCCAGAGAACCTTACCTTGCTCCTTTGTAATGCCAGGTTGGTGAAGAACAAAACTCATATCTTCTATGACCTCCTTAAGGATGAAGAAGCCAACCTGGCCTGTTTTACAGAAACCTGGCTGGGGAAAGATAGTGCCATTACTTGGAATCAAGCTCTCCCAGCTGGGTATTCTGTGTATGAGCAGGTAAGGGAAAGTGAGCGGGGGGTAGAGGTGGAGTGGCTCTGGTCCACAAAGATAACTTATCCTTGACTAGGATACCTATCCAGAAAACAGTATGTACCTGAGCCTGAAAACTAGGGATAATATAGAAATTCTGTTGATATACCGTCAACCCCATTGCCTAACGGACTCCCTATCCAAGCTAACACAGCTGGTCTCAGAGTTGCTGCTGGAGTCTCCCAGACTTTTAATTCTGGGAGACTTCAACATGCCACTCAAGACCAGTTTAACAGGTGCGGCTCAGCAGTTCATGGATTCCGTGACAGGCATGGGCCTATCCCAATTAGTTTCTGGGCCAACACATTCTCCAGATCATACTCTCGACGCGGTGAACTGAACAGGCATATCTGTGGGTGGAGGTAACAAATACCTCCGCACTGTCATGGACGGATCATTTCCTGGTCAAGGTTGGGCTCAGAGTCACTGCTCACCCCACCGGGGGTGGAGGACCTATTAGAATGGTCCGCCCTCGAAGACTAATGGAGCCAATTGGATTCCAGAGAGCCTTGGAGGGTTTCTTGGTTGTTAAAGCCGACAACCCTGTCAAAGTCCTTGTTAATACTTGGAACACCGATTTCACCAGGGCTATCGACACAATCACTCCCAAGTGTCCTTTCCAACCAAATCCTTTCCATCTCCAAATCGTCAACCCTGGTTCACAGAGGAACTTAGGAAGATGAATCGGGTTGGACAATGACTAGAGCGCATCTGGCAGAAAACTCGACTCTTATCTGACAAGACTCATCATAGGAACTTTCTTCGTTCCTATTGAGAGGCAATACGTGCATCTTTCTCCTCTGCATGTATTGCGTCTGCGGAATCTCGTCCAGCAGAATTGTTTAGGGTGGTAAGGGAGCTGACACAGGCTCCTCCTGTGCATAACCCTTTACTTAACCTGACAACAGCCTGTTGTGATGCTTTTAACAACTATTTCACAGATAAAATCTCTCAGATAAGAGCCAACTTAGATGCTGGAATTACAGCAGAAGTGACTGATGAGGTGTCCAGCAAGCCCGTTTTTGAGATTAGAGTGGATCAGTTTGAGTCAGTGAGTACCGATGATGTGGACAAGATCCTTGGAAAAGTGAAGAGGACGACGTGCTCTCTCAATCCCTGCCCATCTTGGCTGATCATCCAGGGGGGTGATGCATTGATGGCCTTTCTCAAAGACGGTCATTAATATATCCCTTAGGAAAGGAACTGTTCCATCAAGTTTAAAGGAGGTGGTTGTTAGACCACTCCTGAAGAAACCTTCCCTGGACCCCCTGGATATGAAAAATTATAGACCAGTCTCTCATTCACCATTTTTGAGCAAGGTAATCAAGAGAACCGTTGCCCTCCAACTCCAAGTGATCTTAGATGAAACCGATTTTCTGGATCCATTTCAAACCGGCTTCAGACCTGGATATGGGGTGGAGTCTGCCATGGTCACTCTGGTAGATGACCTACGTCTGAGCACAAACAGGGGGAGTGTGACCCAGTTGGTGCTTCTAGACCTCTCAGTGGCTTTTGATACAATAGACCATGACATCCTTTGGAACGCCTGAGAGAGTTAGGAATCGGAGGCACTGTACTCCAGTGGTTCCGTTCCTTCCTCTCGGGCAGGTTCAGAGGGTGTCACTCGGGGACAGCTGCTCCTCAAAAGTGGAGCTGAAATGTGGTGTTCCACAAGGCGCCATTCTGTCCCCAATGTTGTTTAATATCTATATGAAGCCTCTGGGAGAGATCACCAGGAGACATGGGGCGGGGTGTTATCAATATGCTGATGACACCCAAATATATTTTCCATGTCTCGGTCAGCTGCTATGACGGCAGATGGCAGTTCTCCCCTCAATCAATGTCTTGAAGTGGTAATGGACTGGATGAGGAAAAAACGATTCAAGCTGAATCCAGATAAAATGGAGGTACTTACGGTAGGGGCCCCCAAACCAGCTATTGGGTTGCAACCTCCAGTCCTGGGTGGGGTCACGCTCTCTGCTAAGGATTGTGTTTGCAGTCTGGGGGGTACTCCTGGACTTGTCGCTTCACATGATAGATCAGGTAAATGCGACAGTCAGGAGTGCCTGTTATCAGCTTCGGCTGATACGCCAGCTGCGCCCTTCCCTGGAAGTAAGGGACCTAGAAACTGTAGTACATGCACTGGTAACCTCACGACTCGACTTCTGCAATGCATTCTACATGGGGCTACCCTTATACCTAACTCAGAAACTACAATTAGTGCAAAATATGGCAGCCAGGTTGATCACCGGAACATCGAGGAATGATCACATCACACCTATTCTAAAATCTCTTCACTGGCTGACTATTGGTTTCTGAGCACAGTAGGTGTTGGTAATGACCTTTAAAGCCTTACATGGCCTGGGTCCAACCTACCTAGAGGATCGCCTTCTTCCGTATAATCTGCCCCACACCCTTAGGTCCTCTGGGAGGAAGCTGCTTCAACCAATGAGAACTAAGCTGGCGGCGACCTCCCAGAGGACATTCTCTGCCACCGCTCCCAGACTCTGGGATGCCTTGCCGGAGGAGATCCATCAGATAACCAACTTAGATGGCTTTTAAAAAGCCATCAAGACGAATCTCTTCCGGCAGTCTTATACGGAATAAAAGACTCACCTATTTTGATCTCCCCTTGTCAGACATTTTTATTCTGACTTTGCCCCAGAATACTTATTGTTTTTAAACTCTGTTTATTGTTAAAATTTTAATTTCTAAGATTGAATTTAATGTATTTTTAATGGGGGGTAAATTGTGTTATTTATATTGTTGTAAGGGTTTTTATATAATTGATTTTATGTAAGCCGCCTTGATAGCCAAGGCTAAAGGCAGGATATAAATAAATTATTAATAGCTAGAAAAAGTGCAGAATTATCTGGAAAACTCCCCTGTGCTGGGTTTCACTGTAGAGTAGGAATGAGGAAAGTGTGGCCTGTGAATTGAACATGACTCCACTTTTGCAGCCCTTGAAGCCCCTTGACAGTTCCCCATACCACTTCCCTATTTAATTTTTTTACTAATTTTTAATTTATTTTATTTTTTATTCAAAAATGCAGTGGCTATGTTTTTCCACCCACCCTCCCTCCAGAAAAGCCACAGGCCTCTTCAGCTGAAAACCAGCCCAAAATTGTGACTAGAATTGACATCTTCATATCTGGTGTGCTGCAATGTGCCAGTGTTTCTTGTAACCTGCTACATCTTTATTCAGTCCAAGCATGACGGGGCCTGGCCCCTGAAACACAAGGGGTGACCGGAAGTTGAGAGAAGCACACTCTCTCAGCCTCAGAGGAAGGCAAAAGCAAACCCTCTCTGAATAAATCTTGCCACAAAAACCTTGTGATAGGTTTACTTGAGTCACCATAAGTCAGAAACAACTTTAAGGAACACAACCAAGATTATTTGCAGGCATCTGTCAGAATAATCCAGATTATTTCTAGACAAGAAGGAATATGCAGAGTTAACTAGCATCTGCCTTCACTTTGCTTGACATCAGCATCCTGTAGTTCATTGTTGTGGAGTCCAATTAGAGTTTCCCAGGGCGTTAACCCTTTTAAAGGGAAACAAAAATGTACAAATATGAAATTTAAAATTGTTAGAGTTCAGCTTTCATCAGCTGAACAACAAAAGTTTGAGGCAGACTACCATATATACTAAACTATAAATTGAGAAATGTATGCCCAAAAATTGACCCTAAAATCTGCAGTCGACTTATATATGGGTCAATACAGTCACCATGAGTTGAGATCGACTGGAGGACAGTTACCACCACCACCAACAACAAAAAGTAATATTGCTCATGAAGCTCCTTTAAAAAGCAGCCCTGATGCCCCACTCTCTGTGCTTCGGCAGTAATTGCTGAAAGAGCTGTGGGGCATGAGTGTGAATGTGTGTGTGGTGATTCCCTTCTAAATCCTATCACCAAACCTTTCCTCTTCCTCCTCCTCCTACTCTTTGCATTTCCCCATTTTCTCTCCACTTTCAAGCCCATCTCCAAACCTTTCCTCATCCTCCTTGCATTTCACCATATCCCTCCACTTTCAAGCCAATCTCCAAACCTTTGCTTCTCATCCTCCTCTTCCTTGCATTTCCTCTGAAAACCAAGCTTCTCTTTTTCCCCCTCCACTTCCACTTTCAAGCTAATCTTAAAACCTGTCTCCTAAATTCTACCCTCGACATATCCACGGGGCATATCAAAATCCATGATTTTGGCCCTAAAACCTTCCCTTGATTTATACATGAGGTCGACTTGTACACGAGTACATACAGTATTTATTCTAAATCTGCCTTCCTAAAGAATAAATACTTGCTTCAAAAAACAACATGCAATTTGTAGTTTAAAAACAAATAATTATGACTTTGATAAATAAATACATAAAAAACTAAACCCTATCCTAACTGGCGATGGCTTGGGTAAAGAGATGAAATCTCACCATCTTTAATATATATAGCAGGAAGAGACTGTTACTCCTCACTCAGAGGAAACTGTTACTCCAACTTAGTTTAGCGCACAGCTAAAAAAAGTGACTTGCCACTGACAAATTCAATTCTAATTCGGGCTTCATCTGGGTATTATCAGACACATTTTGCCACCAATGCCGCCGGCCAGGCGCAGCCCAGGTGACTTCCGGGTAGAATCTGGGCTCAGCCAGCCGATTTGCAAAGCCAGGAGCTTCCCAGTTTTGAAAAGAGGCCGGCTGAGACCGGATTCTACCTGGAAGTTACCTGGGCTACCCCCAGCCAGCAGTGTCTGTGGCAAAATGTGTCTGATAATACCCAGATGCAGCCGGATTAGAACTGAATTTGGCAGCATTAAGTCACTTTTTTGAACTGCACGCTAAACTCCTTAGACTGAGAGGAGACTGTTTAGAATCCTGAGAGAAAGTCTGTTAAACAGCCTCCAAGTGTGAGTGACAGGACTCACATATTTAGATAGAATGACAGAGGAAAGTTCCTGTCTTTCTAAGGAGGGAAAGGAGAATGTAATACATAAAATTTCCAACAATTGTATCCACCTGTATGGAACACACCTGATGCCTGGGCAAAGACTGTAGATCTCTCCCTCTTAAATGCTGCATCCACAATAATACTCCAAACACAATGCAGGGAACAATAGGTCACCTCTATTTTCCCACCCAGCAGAAAAGCAAAACTAAAACTAACAGAAATAATTTAATCCCCATTGAAGAGATTACCTGAATGGCACAGACACTGACAAGGAGAGAGGGAGAAATAGATACAGTATCACTATTTGAAAAGAAAGAAGGTGACAATGCTAGTTCCACAGGGAGGATACCTTTGTAAAAGAGATGGAGCTTGTCAAAGAACCCTTCAGAAGGACCTGCATCTTAGCAACCTTTTACTGCTAGTGTAAGGGAGAGAAACCATCTCTATTAGAGCCATTGTGGAAATGGAAGGATTTAGAAACAAGATTAATAAATGAAATACTCTGTTTGACAACTTTCCAATATATATCCCCAGATCTTTAAATTTCAGTGCACCTTAAATCCTGCTGTAATACAAATTATGAATTCCAACCAAGGATTTTAATAAATTAAATATGAAACGGGATGACAGATAACTAGTAAGAGCTTCCCACAGGACTTGTTTGCTAATAAGCTAATTTTTAGGGTCAGCCAAAGGTTCCAGTTTTCCATATGCAAAACTCTTTCACTGACAAGTATAACCACGCCACATATTCCCAACACAACAAAGATGAAGAATGAGCTCATTTTGAACTTTTGCCACCAAATAGTGATAGGAAATCAATTTGGAATTACAGCCTAAGAATATTAGATAATAGATGGAGGACAATTGCTTGCTGCTACTAGTTTCATTATGACTTCAGACAGCAGTTGGTGTTTTCCTATAACCTGAGAAGTCCTGGCAATACAGAGTTCGGGTGGTAGTACTGCTTAGCTGATTACCATTGCCACATTTCTCATTGCCCTTAGGAGGTTCAACCAGATTCAGTCCCTTTAAGTCAGGGGTTTCAAACCTAGGGTGCCCACATTCCTAGAGGGTATGAGATGGAATTTTAGGGGATGCAACAAAGATACATGTGAATCTAGATTAATTTCTCATTTGTCAGTCAATACAAAATCTTGGAGTTGCCTGAATCCATAGAACCAAATGAAGTAGCACAACCAGTATAACACATAGTCCAAATTCTACTAGGCCAGGTCTGTGGGGTTTTTGTCTATGGAAATAATAAAACTCCATAGCTGACCTAGATTATTAATATACTGTATATGCTCATGTATAGGTCTAGAATTGTTAGTAAAAAAAAATTGACCCCCAAAAACCTGGGTTGACTTATCCATGGGTCAATGTAAGTTTATCGTTGTTGTTTTGTTGTTGTGTGCTTTCAAGTCATTTATGGCTTATGGCAACCCTATCTATCATGGGGTTTTCTTGGCAATATTTGTTCATAGGATGTTTGCCATGGTCTTCCCCTGAGGCTGAGAGCATGTGACTTACCCAAGGCCACCCAGTCAGTCTCTTTGATATCATTTCCTTTGCTTCATCCTTTACATCCCTTATTGCATGCCCCTAACTTTTGCTCTCAATTTATCCATGAATCATATCAAAATCCACAATTTTGGCCCCCAAACCTGCCCTTGATTTATACATGAAGTCGATTTATAGTTGAAGGTATATGGTAATTCCCCCTTCTTGTTTCAAGGTGATTACCAAGTTATTAAATTTGCTTTATATAGTCCATCTAATTGCAACATCAAATGTTTGCCTGAAAAACTGTAACCCTATTAGAACCCTTCTCTCCTCGGGGAAGGCAGGGGAAGTGGTGTGAGCACATAGGTGTATTTATCTCAGTTAGTCGGAGTCAAGACTCAAGAGAGGAGAAGCAAACTACAGTGGACAGATCTGAATGCAGTAAATCAGATTGAATCAAATAGGTCAGGTAGTAGATAGGTCACAGTAAATTACATCAAATCGCAGCAAGCCATTCATTACTGTTTTAGTCCAGGCAGATTCAAGGAGCATTGATAGCTTCCAGTATACTCCAGAGCAAGGGTAGGCATTTCCCCCATGTCAAGAGGCTGCGCATAACCCCCAGGTACCACTGGATTTGGGAGGACCTTAAAAAGACATGCAGAGCTTGACCTTCCAGTGGTTCCCTCCCTGCTGGATGCTGTCTCCAATCCTTCATGAAACTATGGAGATTATCGCACATACAAAAAAACTCAGTTTACCTCTACCAAATTCCTCAGTTCAGAAGAGGTAAACTGGGTCTTTTTGTATGTGCGATAATCTCCCATGGTTTATTATTCTTCCTTCCCTGACAGGAGAAGCTATAGGGGAATCATTATTGAAGTCAGAGATTGAGAGAAGCACAATGGCCTCATGCCAAAGGGACAGGCAATCCTGTTCAAATTTGAGTCTTTCTCAGGAAAATGGCAGGTTTGAGAGCAAGGGACAAAATAAGGGCGATCAAAAGCATTTTAATAAAATCTCATCTCAGCCATAAACGTACTACGTTTCCTCATTCTTAACCCCAGTTTTCTTCCTCACATTATGGGGTAAATTTGTTGTTGTTAACTGTTATCAAGTTGACTTCGACTTATGAGGGGGTATCATAAAGTTTTAATTTTCACCGTTAAAAAAAATTGACAGAAAGTTTGTTTTGATATGTAGTTGTTAGTTTATCTTTATGTAGTCACCATCCAGATTTACACATTTCCCCCAGCATTTCTTGATCCTCCGAATACCTGATATTGTAAAAGTCTGATGAATTGTGCCTTATGAGGAGGTATGTTAAAGTAATAATTATCACCCAGAAGTTATTATAGTATATCAATGAAATTTTGTATCATAATTGGTCCCTAAGTGCATGATGTTGAGAAAATCAGCTCATTGTGTCCTTTATTTCTGTGACAGGTTGTGCCAGAAGTGACTAAAGTGAAAAATCCTTGTAAGGAGCAATCTGCAGACTTCTACAATAAAAGTATTCAGAGGGTCAAGAAATGCTAGGGAAAATGTGTAAATCTGGATGGTGACTACATAGAGATAAGTTAACAACTACTTTCTGTCAATTTGTTTTAAAGGTGACAATTAAAACTTTACGATACCCCCTTGTATTGAGACCCTATGAATAACAGACCTCCAAGTCACCCCATCATCAATAGCCCTGCTCAGATCTTGCAAAATCAGTTCTGTGGCTTCCTTGATTCAGTCTTCTTCTTTTTGGCCTACATTACAAGATTGCAAAGACTTCTGAATTACATGTGTGAAGTGCCTGGTATACTAAAGAAGATACATAGTTGCTCAATATCCAATTTTTATTTATATTTATTGAAAGACATTTTTTTAAGTTCAGTAGCATCCCTAAGTATAGATACAACTGCATTTAAATACAGTGATTTTGATTATTAGCAAGATAACCATTTCAACATCAAGAGCATTCTACAAATTTGTTATCAAGATACAGATCTTTTAAAATTTAGATAAAACAATAAATCATTTAATGCAAACATACTAAGGGTGAGAGAGACATTTTTCAGTATGTTGTTTAATTTACATTTTCAAAACTAACGTGCAAACTGAAACACATATAAGTCTTTCCCTTATAACCAAAACAACAATAATAATAATAATAATAATAATAATAATAATAATAATATATCCCGCCCCTCTGCAGAGCAATTGGGGCAGCTTACAACATTAAAATTTCCATACAGATATGTTAATACAATGTAAACAGAACCTAAAAATCCTGAAACCCACCCGGCCCCTTAAAAAGTAAGGGTCCTTCTTCTTAGACTAGGTCCAGATGATGTCGGATGGAGTGGAGGGAGGGCTCCACATGGTATGCTTGCCCTAATATATACATTTTTGTATACAACTTTATTGGAGAACTGCACCACAAAATTTGGAAATAAAGAATAAAGAAGGATGCCATATTTTGGCTTGCATATTGGTTTGCAGAATGCTAGCTCTGAGAGCACTGTCAGCCAGAGATAACAGTACTGGAGTAAATGGAATGATGGTCTCTCTCAGCTAGCATTCTCTGCACCTATAAGGAGTGCTTTGAACCATTTTTTTAAATAAATATATATTCTATAGATATTTTTTCTCAATGTCCCACCCAAAATTAATTCTAACTTTTGCTAATATATAACTCCCATCTTCCCCTTTAATTTATTTGTTTATAAAAGAACCAATGTGTTTTGTTTAAGTAACAACTGAATTTTACATACTCAAAAACTGGACAACCAGCCATCACAAACATGCCCTAGATCAGGGGTTGGTGACCTATGGCCTGCGGGCCAGGGCTGCCCCCCCGAGGCCTTTGGCCCGGCCCCCGCCAACTCCCACCACCGCCGACCCCTGCCGCTGCCATGCGCGCTGCTGCCACACACGTCGCAGCCGCCATTTTGTTTTCCAAAATGGCGGCCGCAACTTGTTTGCACATGCGCAGTACTCCTGTGCATGCGCGAATGAGCCACGGCCGACATTTTGAAAAACAACTCTCTTGCACATGCGCCTGCGAATGCGCGAACGAGTCGCGGCCGCCATTTTGTTTTCCAAAATGGCGGCCGCAGCTCATTCGCGCATGTACAGGAGTACTGCGCATGCGCAAACGAGTCACGGGTGCCATTTTGGAAAATAAAATGGCGGCCGTGATGCGCACGGCAGCAGCGGCAGGGGTCAGCAGTGATGGCAGCCCGCGGAAGACCAGAGGATCCCCAGCCCGGCCCCGGGTAAGGGGAACTTGCCGACCCCTGCCCTAGATGAGCTTGAAACCTGTATGATACTCAACAGAGCCTAATCCCATTTAATCCTATGTCCCATCTCTTAAAGCCATGCAGTTTTCTGGAAATCAGTGTCACACTTCAAAGTTTTGAAAAGTTTCAACCAATCAAATTATTTTCTTAGGAATAATTTTTGATGTCCCCAAATGTGTAATTGCTGAAGTTCTGAAAAAAAAAAGCAAGTTTTCACTCTGTAGAAGCCAGGATCTCTAAAAATGACAGTTTGTTTTATTTAGTATTTCCTTTTTCACTTGGATGTTTATCATTACTTCATTTAATTTGATACATAAATTCAGGGGAGATAATGTTATATTCTGAAATACATATTTTAATGTTTTCTCTTGCACTGCTTTCATAATGTCCTGAAAAAAGTTATCTTGATTTATTTTAGATATCAAAGATACATTTTTTTAAAAAAAATCACTCTCGTCAGTAAATATGACTAGCTTGATAATGGTTGCTATGTGCCTTCAGGTTGACTCCAATCTATGGTGACTTTTTCATAAGATTTTCTTGACAACATTTATTCAGAGGAGATCTGCTTAAAAAATCTTATCTGGATGAGAGAGTGTGACTTGCCCAGAGACTTTATCCAACATTCAAACTGCTTCACCATGCTGGCTCTCTTAAAACCAATTTACCTTTCTTAATTTGGCATACTCCCAGCTTCTATTAATTTTGAAGCCATTTGTTTTCAAAACAAATTATTACAGAATTTAAACATTTTGATGTACCAAAGGGCATTTAGTTTTCCATGTCTCGGTGTCAGATCTGCAACTTTTTCAGATAAGAAATTTAAGGAATACTTTATTCCAACAGATTATATATCTCTGTATTTGTCAGTGTGTGATGATGGGTGTTGCAGTGATGCTCTTTGACACCCAGCAGAATCTCCAGGACAAGCTGGCTGCTGTGATCCACAGCCACTTTGTATCACTTACCATCAACTGGCTCAGCTTCTCTTCTTCAGAAACCTGTCTTCCTCAGTCAAGAAGACACATTATAAAGTCCAAAAGCATAGTTTTATTAATGCATATAAAAGAAAAATAAGATAACTAAGTAAAATCCATTGTGATGAACTTGTCTAGTTCAGCCATGAAAGATTACATCTTTAACAACCCCAAAAGCATAGGATCCCAACTTGTTGCAGTTGAAAGTTAAGAAAAAGTTACAGATCCATGTTTCCAGATCCAGGAGTTACAATATAAAGGCAGTATAATCATACTCAAAAACTACAAGCTAACACTTAGCTCCATGGTTAATATCACTGCTGCCAGGCACACACGCACTCACATCTTGAATTATAAACATTCTTAAACAAAGGATTTTCTAGGCCCTTTCCATACTCCACCTTCTGGGTGTCAACCTTATGTTGGTTGGATAATGTCTGTATGATGTATATTAACCCAGCCTCTTGCTGTCCATCATCCCCCACATGGCTTCTTTCCCAGGCCTAACAATGTTGATATATTGTTTACCTTTTTGATATCTCTTGCTTCCCATAACAAAATCTGTGTCTATGAGTTGTACCTTTGGGAAAGTTCATGTTTATGACTTCTTGGCCATCTGGTGTTAGATTCACTTTGTTTCTCTAGATGTTCTCATGAAGAAAATTACACACACACATCTCTACATTTCATCTTTGACTGTATAACCCATCCATATTCTAACAGTATTTCAGATGAAATCAAAGTAGCAAGCCATTTTTAAAAAAAAAAAAACTTTATTGAGATAACCAGAAAGACTTAAAACTGTAAAGCTCTGTTTTATGCTCCATCGTATTGTTTTGTGATCCACTATGTTTCACTTTTAGAGTGGATATCAAGGCATATTTATTAAGCACAAAGCTACTGCTACTGCCACTATACCTGTATAACAAGGGCCAAATATTCTGTAACTTTTCACAGATTTAGCTACTAAAAAGGTCAGTTTGTTTCTGCACTCTGTAAAATAGTATCAAGTGTAAACATGTCAGAATTAATCATTAAAAGATTATTTCATTCACAGTCCATTAATAACTGAACATAAAAGGTGTAGCAGTTAATCCTCTCAATTTGCATTAAAATATTCTCAGATCTCAACAATACACCCACGTTCACAATTTGGAAGTAAGATTTAAATGAAATTTACTTCCATGGAAGTATTCACAGATTGCAGTGTTGTGCCTCCAACTTGAATACATATTCGGGGAAGTTACTGTTCCTGTTTTGTTTTATTCTAGCTCATATAATACTATTATTACACTGCTTTTAGAGTACTGGTTTTAACCTACGTTCAGGAAGCTATCTTACTGTGTTTGGAAAAATATTTTATAGCAATTTATCGCATGGAAGTCTCACACTGCCTAATTAGACTCTTATAACAAAAGAAATCTTTCTTTAATCATTTCAAATATTTCTTGGGACAGGAAACCACATATAGCTTTCTAAACTAGTCAGTCAAATTTATCTCAATACATAACAGAAAAGAAGGAAACTGAACTTCTGCACTGTAGAGTATACAAAAAGAGCAAAGCCTTACAAGCACATGTACGTGTGAAAATAAGATATGTACTTGTAATTTATCTCAAATTCAGGAACTGTGGGAGAAAAGTCAGATATTCATTTTCATTTATCAATCCATTTTAATGTAACAATAGTGACTACTAGTCAATACTTAATGACAAGCAATATTATTTACTGTGTTGTACTGAAGAGTCAAGATTTCTCTGCTGGCATGGAATTGTTCAATTTTGCCTTTCCTTGCTTTATGCTGTTTAAATTACTGTCACTCAATACTAATAAATAATGTCTGGGGCAAAAAGCGCATGCCCCCTTACATTTTAACAATCCCACCAAAACCTGCAGTTGTGCAGTTCAGAATATAAATTGGCTTCTCCAGATGAATTCTTAGATGATTTAAAATTCTCATTGTCTGTGGTCAGTATGGCTGGGGTTGTAGTCCAATACGTACATTTGTTGGGTATCAATTTAGGAATGGCTAGACCAGCAGATGATGCTTAAAAGCAAGGCAGACAAAGCAACCATTGTTTATCTCAAAAGTTCTTCTAGACGAGCTAAGAATAGAAAACAAGATTCTACATGTGCACAGGAACAATGATAGGCTTTGAAGGGGGGAATCCAACAATGTCTAGTGCCCTAAATCAGCAGGAATCTGATTAAACAGATTAAATTTAGTGAACAAACTTTTAAAAATACAAGGAAGCATTGAGTCAAAGAATTTGGGGAGATTTGGGGAACTCTTGAAGGGCATATGTGGTCCACAAGCTACCATTCCCCACCCCTTGTTGAGATCCTAAGAAACAAAAGTAGTCATACAAAATTATTAATGTACCAATTTGATCATTAAAGAAATATACATCCATGTATTAATAATAAAAATTTAATTAAAAAATTATTTATATTTCCCGCCTCTCCCTATGGATCGAGGCGGGATTACACCAATAAAATGAGCAACAGTATACAAAATTACAATCAAATAAAGTAAATACAATAAATACAATAAAACATTATAAAAATCAATAAGCAACAATTATAAAAGTCAATAAACCTTTTAAGTCAATAAACCTTTAAAGGTGTATTAAAACCTTTTGTTACACAGAATGTTAGTGCTCCTCATCATTGGCACAGAGTTTCTACAGCCTTAAAACCCATTTGGCAGTCTTTTTTTGAGAAGTTCCAATTGGCCTGAGATTAGTATCCAAGACAAAAATAAGTACATAAATGACATTTTTGGAGGGAGGGGGACCTTAAGTACAACATTACAAGTGCAGACCTCACTACAAGTCAATTTAGGGAAAAGCAAAGAAGTCACAATGATACGTAAGAAAAAATTCAACATCTACATATGAGGAATATCTGTATTAGAACTAACCAAAATGTCACAAAATACTGGCTGTGTTTTTCCAGTTTTCTAGAGCTCTTCATCAAGTTGGACATTTTGCAAGGTGGGGAAAAGACCAGGCTTGATTGTATCTGGAGTCAGTCCCAACATGAAAACTACAGACATGGGGCCTTTGCAGACTGCCAGAAATAGTGCAAATTGAGTCCACTTTTAATGTCCTGGCTCAGTGCTAGGGAATCATGGGAAGTGCATTTTTTTCTGAGACATTGAGCCTTCTCTGTCAGAGAGCTCTGGTGCCCCAATAAACTACAGTTCCCATGATTCCCTAGTACTGAGTTAGGGCAGTTAAAGTGGCCTCAATTTGCACTATTTCTGGCAGTCTGCAAAGGCCAATGGTTAATTTAGGCACTGATGAATCATTCAGGTCACAAAGTACACCTGGGATTCTGGGACAATGAAAAAATGGCAGACACACATATCCCACCACAATTTCTGAAAACAAAGTCCAGCAACTCCCCCAGAGGTGTGATTCACCCTTAAATGAATCACAAAAGTTTTTGTAATCAAACAAAGATTTAAAACTCTTGCAGATGAGATAAAAATATAGAAAAAAATAGAAATGTGACTTCCTTTAACTGAGGGCCTTTACAGACTACCAGAAATAATGCAGCTTGAGGCCACTTTAACTGCCCTGGGGAATCATGGGAACTGTAGCTTTTTCTGAGACATTGAGCCTTCTATGTCAGAGAGCTCTGGTGTCACAATAAACTACATTTCCCATCATTCCCTACCACTGAGCCAGGACAGTTAAAGTGAACTCAAGCTGCATTATTTCTGGCAGTCTGTAAAGGCCCATAGTTTTAAAAGGTGGCCTATTCAAATCAAACTAAATGGAGTTTACCCACTCAAATTTAAAGGCACAACATTCCAAATACATAAACTGACTGATGTTAGGTCTGCTGATATTAAATCAACATGAAGCTAAGGATAGATTTCCAGAGCTCCCACAGCAAAGGAAGGGGGAATTCAGCCCCCAGGCCTAATCTGACACATAAATTTCTAGAAAACCTTCTGTTCCTAGTGCTGGAATTCCCTCCCTTGTCTGAAGGCATGGGGCAGGCAAACCAACTCAGGAGTGCTCTTGCAACCAGTGTCTGGGTCTAGATGGCTTCACTCCCCATGAGCTTTACTGATCAGGGAACACACACACACACACACACACAGACAGCAAAGTGAGTTACTAGGGATTGAATCATGTCAGAGTGTATGGCTACAACCCTGACAACATCCAGATCTGCAAGACTCATAAAGGCATCACCTGGACCCCCCCATAAAGTTCTTCAGCCTTTTTCTACAGGCAAATCTGACATAGTTCAATTCATCTTTATTACAGTCATAGACCAGCACAAATATGACCTAGGATCTTCTGCATATTGTGGCAAACCCTTTGAGGGATAGCAATTATTGGACGAGACCTGGGCAGCAATGCCAGCCATTTGCCTGCTTCAGAGCATAGAATGGTCTGGTGAGATCCAAGTAAAAAAAATGTGGTGATAGCTGGTAACTCCCATCCATCACAAAGTCACAACCTTTTCTGCCATAAGGAGGTTGTCTGACTGAGCAATAAAGACACGTTGTCACCCCATTTTGAAACCTACCTCTTTAAACAACAAACATGACCAACACAGGAGGAATCCAGAATGAAGTTGCACTCTGAGAGTAAAAGCTGGAGCAAAGTAACACCCATTTTGCCCTGGTTTAAGCTGGAAAGTGCAGACTATCACACTGGTGTGTGAACTGCATGCTGGTACAGAGAAAGGAAAGGGGCCAGTGAGGTGCAGGCACCATTGCTACCCATAATTTTTTTGGTGCCCACACAAGAATCAATTGCACATGCACACAAGTGGTCAGCTGCATTACTGATCCATCACACCATTGAGTCATCATACAACCAATGAAGTGAAATGACAACCAACACAATACAATGGATGTAATAACATTAACAAACTGGGCAGTTCAACAGTGCCCCATGTGGGAAGGGGGAAGGGGGCATGTGAGGGGGGGCACCATGATTGTGCTGTGCCAGTGTGTCACTGAGTGCACCGATGCATCATTTGGGTAATCAATCACTTGTTCTATTGAGTGGCTGATCACACAGCCAATTGCGTAGGGCGTTGAATGGGCTGTCAGGTAGGCAGGACAAGGATGGCAACTGGTGGCCACTGGCAGTGCACCTGTGTACTTGTGCACTTGCATTTCCAGCAGAACAGAAAAATAATAATGGTGCAGCACAGCTTGTACCCTCAAATACCCCTTTTTGGTGGGCCCATCCTTGCAGATGGGGGTGGTGCAGACTGCCCATGGTTGTTCAGTCCATTCTGGGAGCTGGCAGTGTGGGCAGTGGGTTCTCCCTATGAAATGGGAAACCCCAGAGATAAGCCAGCATTTCTCCTTCATCTTCTTGGCTTTATGAGAATTGGAAATAAGAGGTAGGAAGAGATTGTATAAAAAGCTCCTTCCCGCTGGTGCCTCATTTCAGATGGACAGCCTTATGTCAGTTGTGCTATTGAGAGGAATATTCACCCTATAGGCCAGGGGTAGGCAACCTTTTTGAGCCGGGGGCCGGGTTGCTGTTCCTCAGACAATTAGGGGGCCGAAGCACAATAAATAGATGAATAAATGAATAAATAAAAATAAAAATATTTTTTTTTAAATGTAAAAAATTAAAAAATATATGCATGCACACTCTCTCAGCCCCATAAAAGCCATGGCAAAACCCCTGTGGAGATTTTGCCAAGAAAACCCCAAGAACAAGTAATAACAACAATAATTAATATCATCATGGCGGGAGGCGGCAGGACCAGCCTGGGGCCAGTCCAAAGGCCTTGTGGGGCCGCATCCGGCCCCCGGGCCTTAGGTTGCCTACCCCTGCTATAGGCTAAGGTGTTTCAGAAGGTAACTGAACAGTCATTTTAGGTTTAGGAGAGACTATTTCAGTGTAGGTGGCTTCTGTAATCACCTATCATCCCAGATAGTTGAATGGTTGCTGGGACTAGATTCTCTTTCCCTACCCATATAACAAATATTAAGTCCATAGTCAAAATAGGGATGAGGCCTCATGGATAGGCATGCCAGTTCCTTAGGCCATGTTAGGTGGAGATCAGGACCTGAAAAAGCTACAGATCCCAGAATCCCTGTCACCAGCCATACTAGCTGGGGAAATCCCTGTCACCAGCCATACTAGCTGGGGAAATGTGGTAGCTGTAATCCAAACAAGTAATATCTCCAAATTCTGGTGGAAACAGAGAAATCTTTCCTGCACCAGTCCTATGCACATGCATTTTCACGACTTTGCATCCAGTTACCATTTAGTTTATTTATTATTTACATTTATTATGAAAACTATTCTAGTCCTAATAGGTGATGCACAATTACATCACACACACAAGATGAAAACATTATACAAGCAATGGAATAAATTATTTAAAAAAATGCAACAACGCCACAAAGGGAGAAAAACACATGTAACTATAATAATCCTAGAGAAAATACAATGATCAAATATTATCAACGTAGAGGCTTAAATAATATTTGATAGTAATGTTTCAAATTAAATATTTACCGGGTAAATGTATTACAACTGTTTTCGAAAGTTCTTTGATATTAAAAGGCTGAGCAAACAAGAAGACCCAGCATAAAAAAACAGATTATGTGGAAACCAAATAAGCATTTCTAGGGGGATGGCTTGTAAATTATCATAGGTGTGCCAAAGGTAATTTATCATCAGTAGATATTAGCCCCAACTATTTTTCCTAGAAGAGTACAGTAATCTTCTGTGAGAACAAGAACAGGACGAATACAATAAAAAAGTATATATTTGGATAAGAAAAAATATATGATCTACTAGACAATATTTATTTATTTAAATAACTTTTATCCCGCTCTTCAACAAACAAAAAAGGCTCTGATAGCACAGTATCAATAGGCAATAATTATATGAGGATAATTTTGTTCCCCAAAACAACATATTGTAACAGTGACCACCATTCTTCCTTTCTTTCAGATATACACTGAATTTCTGTGCCACACATTTCTGTCAAATTGTTCACAATTATGCTGTAGCTAACCATCCTGACACCAATAATAATAATAATAATAATAATAATAATAATAATAATATATCCCACCCTCTGCAAAGCAATCGGGGTGGCTTATAACATTAAAATTAAGCAAAGGCTTACAATGCAATACAATAAAATCATAATCCAGAATCCCAAACCCACCCAGCCCTTAAAAAAATATTAAACAGTTTTTTTCTACAAGGAAGACTTACATGACTTACAAGACTTGAAGTGCATGCTTCCAGGCCTGTTTCCAGAGTCCATCTTATAATCAAGGAAGCAGGGGAAGGAACACAGGAGACGGAAGTGTAGACCTCCAAACTAGGTCAACTGGAACAAAAAATATGCAGCCTCCAAAGCCTAAGATGCCCAGCTGTTGGAGCAGCCACATGTTCTTTCCATCTCCCTGACACACATTTAAGGTCATCAGCCACAACTGGGGAGATGTGTCCAAAACCCCAATTTTCCACTACCAAGGTGAAAACTACATTTTCACTCTTTCTGATAATTGCTCACAATGGACAATAGGGTTAAGAATACAGTTGTATCTGCAAAGTGGGATAGAGCTAATAAATATACAAACTGTTGTCAAACTAAGCTAACTACAGATAACAATATGTCTGCGATTACAGGTACATGGCAATGATTTTGAGATATATGGGGGCAGGAACACTATATTCTATTTGCAAGTTAACTTCCTAAACATGAAGCCAGCATAATGAAAGGTGAAAAAACTTGAAGAAATAAAAAGGACAAGTTTGTGTATCCCTGCTTTGAAGCAAAGCTCCTTCTCAAGAGCAGAAATCTATACACTCATTCTAAGAAGATGAATAGATCTAAATTCTGTTACAGATAACTATTCCAGTCATTGTATGAGGATGACGATATAGATTCCTCCCAGACAAAAGCTTTGCTTGAAATGTATAGGACACTTACAGCTTTATTCAATAAAAATGAATAAGCCATTCATATTACCTATGATATTTTTCAGGGTTTTATGTCTATTGCTTCAAAAACAGCTCCTCCTGGGTTTTTGTGATATGTGTGTGTGTGATTTTGTAGAAAGAATGAGAGCTAACATCTCACCTTTTAAAATCAGAAACAGTGAAGCTCTAAATTAGCAGGGAGTAAGAGAAACACAAGACCCAGATAGAAACTTTAGTCCCTAACTGCTCACAAGTTGCTAACCCTGTGGGAAGCACTACAGTATGTATGTCAGTAGAGTGCCAAACCCATACTGCAATCACCCAAGCCATGAGAGAAAACTATAGCAGTTTAGTAAATTATGGATTCATTGTTCTTGCTCCTCTCCCATAGTTCAATCCAACCATACTCCAGTTAAGTAGAAATATGAAAAATGTGTTGAAAGAAAAAGGACCGGGGGTGGTCTCCTTGACTTGGAACTCAAATCGTTCAACCCATAATTTAAAACTGGAATCTTCTATATGTACAACAACCAAGCACACAGCCACTATGGACCTTATCACACGCGGGGCTCAAAGCGGCAAGAAAGCGATATAAGAATCAATCCAGAACTATACCGGTAGAAACCCCACAGTACAGAAATGGCTATCAGACGCAACTAGCATCATCGCGCAATTAACGAAAGCGCGATGAAGCACCCCCCGGGAACCGTATTTGCTGTTCGCACACAAGTGAGAAGATCCCGTACAGAACCCAGCAAGAATGTTCTTGCACATGCGCAGAAACAGGACAGCCGCGGCTGTCACTTGCTGCGGCTGTCAAACACACCCCTTCCCAAGCCGGCACAGGGTCCGCGCTCCGAGGAGAAGTCCTCAGCGAGTGGACTTCTCCTTGGAGCGCGGACCCTGTGCCGGCTTGGGAAGGGGTGTGTGTGTGTGTGTGTGTGTGTGTGTGTGACAGCTGGCTGCCACACACACACACCCCTTCCCAAGCTGGCACAGGGTCCGTGCTCCGAGCAGAAGTCCTCAGAGAGGCGCCTCTCTGAGGACTTCTCCTCGGAGCCCAGGCCCCACGAAGGCTTGGGAAGGGGTGTGTGTGTGTGTGTGTGTGTGTGTGTGTGACAGCCGGCTGTCACACACACACACTCCTTCCCAAGCCTTGCGCTCTATGGGAAAACATCCCCAGAGAGGTCCCTCTCTGGGGACGTCTTCCCTGGAGCGGAGGACCCGCGCGGGCCTTGCGCTCCATGGGAAGACGTCCCCAGAGAGGGACCTCTCTGGGGACGTTTTCCCATGGAGCGCAAGGCCCGCACAGGTCCTCCGCTCCAGGGAAGACGTCCCCAGAGAGGGACCTCTCTGGGGACGTTTCTGGGGACGTTTTCCCATGGAGCGCAAGGCCCGCACGAGTCCTCCGCTCCAGGGAAGACGTCCCCAGAGAGGGACCTCTCTGGGGACGTCTTCCCATGGAGCACAAGGCTTGGAAAGGGGTGTGTGTGTGTGTGACAGCCGGCTGTCACACACACCCCTTCCCAAGCCTGCGTGGGGCCTGGGCTCCAGGATACATATCTGGTGATCAGACATACGGCGAAAGCACAATGATTGCGCTATCATTCCGGTCGCGCGATTGCAATTCCCCAAGAAACCGGCATTCAAAAGAACGGGGATGATGCCGCATTGGGACGGGTTTCTGTGCGACGTCGTGTGAACACACGGAAACATAAAGCGCAATAGGACGG
This sequence comes from Phrynosoma blainvillii, assembly GCA_026167975.1. Taxonomy (NCBI): domain Eukaryota; kingdom Metazoa; phylum Chordata; class Lepidosauria; order Squamata; family Phrynosomatidae; genus Phrynosoma; species Phrynosoma blainvillii. Next base: position 135,153,256 of record JANUYF010000004.1, on the reverse strand, counting down.
GATTTAGTGTGGATTCTGTCTGCTTTAGACCCCGTGTGATAACGTCCAATGCTTCTTTCTCTTTCAAGTCCTCACACCTGGATGAAAGGCAGAGCCAATGGAGGGAGGGTGTGCTTTTGATAGCCTCCATGAATGAGGCCAGAGAATTTTTAAAATAAGCATGGCCCAAAGGCCAAGCTTAGGCATGTGATGGGGTGGCGGCACTCAGGTATATTAAACCAAGCTGCCCCCCCCCCCATCCTGCCTCTTTTCTTTGAAGGCAGTGACAGGGACATCATGGGACACCCAGGGGACTAGCTGTGGCTAGGTTTAACTCCCCCCCCCAGTCTTCTCAGGCCCCCTTTTTAGTGATTCCCCCTTACTAGGCTGTACATTAACCACCTCTCTGCCTTGATTGCAGGTTGTGGCACTGAGCCTTCCATCCCACCGATGCTCGCGGTGGCTGCGCCGCACACCAGGCCTTTCCCAGCCTCCACCTCACTTCTGGTGGCTACATCAAGCCTTGTCTTGTCCCTCTCCCCCGCCTGCTCCTGCTGCAGCTGAGGTGCATGCTAGGCCTTTCCCAGCCTCCGCCTCGCTCCCAGCAGCTGCGCCACGCCATGCCTCGCCCCCTCACCTGCTCCCGCTGCAGCTTGGGCTCACACTAGGCCTTTCCCAGTCTCCACCTCGCTCCAAGCGGCCACACCAGGCCTTGCCTCGGCCCCCCACTTGCTTCTGCGGCAGTTCTTGCCTCTGCGGCGTGCGCTAGGCCATCTCCAGCCTTGGCCTCTCTCCCAGCAGCAGCTATGCCGGGCCTTCCCGTGTCCCTTACTCTTCTTGGCTACTGGGTTCATTGCCAGGCCATCTTTGCCCCCCCCCACCTCCCCTCGGCGGTGGGCTGCTATTCAGGTGCCATTTTGTTTTTCTATGTCCAGGCGCCAGTTTGTTTTCTGGTTGTTAAAACACATTTAGTTGTGCACAAGCACGTAGGCCACCATTTTCTTAGCAACTGTTTGTTATCACTTTTATAACAAATCACACTGTCTCAGCCCCAAGTTCTGATTTAAAATCAAATAAACACAGTATCCTGCATCCCCATTGTGGCCCCATCATGTTGATGGACAGGAAATGCAGTAGAGGCAGTTTTCGGGTACCGTACCTGCCCAAATAGGTTTAGTTTATACTGTTATGTTTTATTTTATGTTTATTGTAATTTTAATTATATGCTATTTAATACTGTTTTAGGGGGCTAGGGTTGGTTTAGATAAAATGTTGTGAGGATTTTTTACTGTAAGCCACTTGGATTGTTGCCAATAAGTGGGATATAAATAAATGTTATTAGTAGTAGTAGTAGTAGTAGTAGTAATACATATCATTCTTGCTAACAAGCTCCCTTGCCATTAAGGCTGATAGGGGTTATAATTGTTGCTTAATTTGGGAGAGCGCTAGTTATTTTATTTTACAGTTCTTTTCTAAATTAGACAAATTATCAGCACATTATTGCTGGGATAGCAGTGAGATCACTTTATCACAGCTTATTGATATCCTGTTTAATTTACACCCTTGATTAAGAGTTATTAGGTGTTTCTATAATTATAATTTATTGTTACTCCCACATTTGTGTTCTTGGTCATAATGGCACCCAAAAAAAGGGAATGGAAGGGCTAAAGGTAAAGCACCTGCCAAAAGGCCAACTGAGGAACACGCAAATCCCACACACTCTGTCACATCAAGTGAGGAGGGTGCCAGGAGATCAATAGCTAGATAGGTTGGGAAAGCTTCACATGAACAATCAAAAGCCACATAAGTCAAAAAACGTTTCGAAGGACGCATTTAACTCTATGGTTTTGTCCCATTTAGAGACACTGGATAGAGCTTATCAAGAGGAATTCCAGGATGTAGCTGTCGAGGATAAGGTCCATCAGTCATCTGCAGATCCAGCTCCTCCAGCCTCAATGGGGCAAACACTGAGCCATTACAAGTATGCCTCCAGTTTATTCCATGCCACAGGCTCCTTTCACTCAGGTTTGGCCCTGGGGAGTTTGGAATGCGACACCTAATATGCTCCCAGTTAACACACCATTGCCAAATGACAGCACACGTGCATCGATTTTTCAACTTATAGCACACGTGCATCAACTTTACCGGCTCAAGGGCTGTCGGCAGGTGGAATACCCTATGTTGGCACAGGTTACCAACCCCCTTCCCTTCCATCTGCACTTACATATCCCAACCTTCCTGTCACAATGCCTGCTCATCAAGTTGCACCAAGCAGCCAGGCTGCATAACAGGCAACACCGGCGGTTCCTTATTCGTCCATACCAGACAGAGATCTTGATTCCATTTTGGGTGAACATTTGACACCCACCACAGTCGAACAATTCTTAAAGGAGAATTTGTTGATGTATTCTCACTTCTTTACCGAGAGGTGAAGAAAAAGGATTGGGAGAGCATGGATGAAAAAGAGTGTGATAAGGTACGCAAGAGGAAGGTAGATAGAAATTGGTGAAACTGTCTGTCTGGTATGTTTATCTATGTGGGAGTTATAGATAGGTTACAGCCAGCCAAAGCATACTCACTCGTTCGCTATCTGGACATAATTCATAGGGCCTATGAGGACTTTGCCAGCTTTGCATGGATTCAAAACGATGAGGCTTTTAGAATGAAAGTGGCTAGGACCTCAACACTTAAGTGGGATTAAGTCCACTCTCAACTATGGATGCAGTCAATGACCCTCAGCACAGCCCATGCAAGTTGAATGTGTGGATAGTGGTCATATGATCCAAAAATCCCACATAACAACAACAACAACAACAACAACAATAATAATAATAATAATAATTTCTACCCTGCCTTTTGCCGTAGTAATCAAGGCAGCTTACAGTTAAAAACAGATACAAACCCGACAATTAACCTAGTTCTTCACTAAGAGTCCATCGACCCCTATGGACACTTCCAAGGTATCTCGGGATTTTGGAGTACAAGGGTCATGTAATAAACCTTGTTCCATTTGCAAAACCCATTTCAAACTGGCTTCAGGACAGGCTTTGGGATTGAGACTGCCATGGTTGCCTTGACCAATGATCTGCGTCTGAGCATCGACAGGGGTAGTGTGACCTTGTTGTGTTCCTAGACCTCTCAGCGGCTTTTGATACAATAGATCCCGGCATCCTCTTAGACCACCTGAGGGGGTTAGGAGGCACTGCATCGCAGTGGTTCTGGTCCTTCCTCTCGGGTAGGTCTCAGAGGGTGCTGCTCAGGGACAGTAGCTTCAGTAAAAGGGAGCTCACCTGTGGCATTCCACAGGGTGCTATTCTGTCCCCGATGTTATTTAACATCTATATGAAGCCACTGGGTGAGATTATACAGATGACACCCGAATCTATTTCTCCGTGTCTCGTTTATCGGCCTCGAATTCCAATGGCGTCTCTTCTCTCAATGAATGTCTTCAGGCGGTAATGGGCTAGATGAGGAAAAATAGATTGAAACTGAATCCAGACAAGACGAAGGTGCTCATGGTAGCGGCCCCGAAACCAAGAATTGGGTTGCAACCTCCAGTCCTGGATGGGGTCACACTCTCCTCCAGTGACTGTGTTCACAGCTTGGGGGTGCTCCTTGACTCGTCGCTTCTGATGACGAATCAGGTGAATGCGACAGCCAGGAGCGCCTGTTATCAGCTTTGGCTGATACACCAGCTGTTCCCTTTTCTGGAAGTAAGGGACCTTGAGACTGTTGTGCACGTGCTGATAACCTCACGTCTAGATTTCTGCAATGCACTCTACATGGGGCTACCCTCGTGCTTGGTTCAGAAACTGCAGTTAGTTCAGAATATGGCGGCCAGAATAGTGTCAGGAACATCTAGGAGGGACCATATTACTCCGGTACTAAGGTCCCTCCACTGGCTGCCTATTAGTTTTCGGGCCCAGTACAAGGTGTTGGTTATTACCTTTAAAGCCCTAAATGGCTTGGGTCCAAACTATCTCAGGGACTGCCTTCTCCCTTATAATCCTCCCCGTGCACTCCGGTCCTCTGGGAGGAATCTCCTGCAGCCTCAAAGAACTAGGCTTTCGGCTACCTACCAGAGGACTTTCTCTGCTGTCGCCCCCAGATTGTGGAACGGCCTGCCGGACGAGATCCGTCAATTGACATCTTTAGACAGCTTTAAAAAGGCTGTCAAGACGGATCTCTTCTGGCAGGCCTTTCCAGAATAAATAACCCCGGCCTCAGGAACCCCCCTCCAGACAAGTTCTCAACCCCCTCCCCCTTGAAGATCTAATGAGAGCTACAGCTGCCATTCTGTATGGTTGTCTATTTATTAATGTGTTTTAATTGTCAATTTTTAATTTGTTATTGGTTTAATGACTTTTTAAGGGGGAGAGGGAATTAGACTGTGTTGTATTTTATATTGTATTTTTTTATTGTTGTTAGCTGCCCTGATTGATCTCAAAGGGGTGGGCTATTATTATTATTATTATTATTATTATTATGATGATGATGATGATGTCTCACTCCTTTGGCCAGTGTCCCAAGGCCGAGTCTTCATCAGGTTTCAAAAGAGATCTGGGGCTCCCACTCCACCTGCAAAAGGACCCCATCCCAATTAATTTGGACTATTTTGTTCAAGCTGCTGTTCATTTATCCCAACCGGCCAGCAGCAGACTATCTAAAGAAGGGCTTCCATGATGATTTCACATCCCTTTTTATGGTCAGCGTAGACCTTATCATCCAAAGAATTTGCATTCTATAATAGGCATAGAGCATACAGTTAGGGCTAAAATACAGAAAGGGATTGATGAAGAGAGAGTTATAGGTCCCCACTCTTCACCCCCCCGTTCTTAATTTTAGAGTATCTCCACTAAGCATTGTCCCCAAAAAGACCCCGGGGGAATATAGATTAATCTATCACTTATCATTTCTGCTGGGTGATTCAGTTAATGACAGCATTCCTCAGGAATTCTGCTCAGTGCAACACACTTTCTTTGATTTGGTCCTGGCTACTGTGTGTAATAAAGACCTTGCTGCTGAGCTTGGAAAGTGTGATATTAAATCCACATTCAGACTGTTACCATTTCATCCACAAGACTTTGAGTTATTGGGCTTTTCATTAAAACACAAATTCTATATAGACAGGGCCTTCCTATATCCTGCTCAGCATTCGAACCCTTTAGTACCTTTCTAGAATGTGCGGTATGTATGCAATCTGGGCTTCAAGGAATAGTTCATTATTTAGATGATTTTTTGTTTGTTGGTAGGGCAGGGTCTGGTCAACATCACCTTCTGATGCAGCAATTCACACTGCTCGCTGACAACCTAGGAGTCCCTTTAGCGCATGAGAAGACTGAGGGTCCTACTACCTGTCTAATGTTTTTAGGCATTGAAATTGACACCATAAATCAGTGTTCCGGGCTATTCCAAGATAAATTAATGAACATTAGGGAAAGGCTTTATTAGTTCCTGCAGTCACACAAAGCCACCCTTCAAAAGCTTCAGGAATTGATTGGCCACTTAAATTTTGCCTGCAGGGCAATTGCCTCAGGTCGTGCCTTTCTTGGGCGTTTGTGTTCTGCAACTATTGGTGTTTCTCAACTGCATCACAGGATATGTGTTACCAGTGACATTTAACAAGGTTTACATGTGTGGCTTTCCTTCTTGGAATTCTTCAAGTGTTTCCTTTTTGATGGACATTTTGAGGCTCCACGGGGCTCTACAAGTCACCTCAGATGCAGCAGGCTCCATTGGTTTTGTAATGTATTTTAACAATTATTGGTGTGCACAGTTATGGCCACATGATTGGATGCTCATGGGCCTTTCTATAGACCTCACCTTTTTAGAATTCTTTCCAATAGTGGAAGCAGTACACAGTTGGGCTGATGAATTCGCCAATTCATCTGCCCATTTTTGATGCAATAATGCGGCAACAGTGCAGGTAATTAAGCATTTATCATCCAGGACCCCTGGGGTCATGAATTTGGTTAGGATTTTTGTCCTTTTAAGTGTTTGATGCATAACATCCTATTCACAGCCTTCCACATCCCAGGGGTCGACAATGAAATCGTGGATAGTCTTTCACGCCAACAGATGTGTTGTTTCAGACAGCTGGCTCCAGAGGCATATCTCAACCCGGCAGCAATGCCAGAAGAACTGTGGATGCTTGGAAGGGTAAGGTGGCAAGGGCCATAGTGCTTCACTTTTGGACAACACACATTCTAATTATAAAAGGTTATGCAAAGGTTTTGAGCAGTTTAGACATGCTCACGGTTTAAGCCCCATGTGGCCTGTACCAGTGGAATATTGCTTACAGTTTTGTGTCTATCTACACGACAAAGAGCTCACTCCTCAAACCATTAGAAACAAGTTATCTGCCTTAACCTTCGCTGCCAAAGCCCAGGGGTTGGTTGATCACATGGTGGATTTTAGGATTCGTAAAACTTTAGGGATAGGCCTGGATTCAGGGCATCAGGCATGATGATAGGGTGCCCATCACACCTGAGATTCTCAGAGGTGTAAAAGAACAGTGGGCTCACTTATGTTCTTCCCCTTATGAAGCCACTTTATTCCATGCAACAGCTTTAACTGCATTTTGAGGGGCATTGCGAATTAGCGAGCTAGTCTTTCCATCAAAAAATGACACCTCAAACAAGGCCTTACTAGTTAATGATTTGGTTCTAACAAACCAGAGATTCTAAAGATTAGGAGGTTTAAGACTGACCAATAGGGGAAAGAGAACTATATCACATTAAACAAATATCTTTTAGTGGGCCTTTGCCCCATTCAGGCCTTATTGGAATAACCCTTCGGGGCCAGTTTCAGGGTCCCTTGTTTCAACATGTAGATCGATCTACTTTGACCAAATTTTAATTTTGGACAGTGGCAGCTAAGGCTTTGGCAAACCTTGGGCTCAAGGGGCTCAAATTTGGTACCCATTCGTTCTGCATTGGAGCAGCATCCACTGCTGCTGCTATGGGGTTTGGCGACGCGACAATTAAATGCACTTGTAAATGGAAATCTGCTACTTTCAGAAAATACGTACAGAATGTTCAAACTTTGTACTAAACATATTAACTTTTGTCTTTTGTTAGATTTCAGATTATGGTAGATTCCGTGTCATCTGTGGCCACAGGATGGTTTACTGGGCAGTATGCCAGGCATGATCCAGCCATCTGGGTTCCCACTTCGGTCTTAGCGACATCATCTGTCGAATGGTTGGGCAGGCAAGGCCTGAGGTGGAGTGGTCTACTCAGGTTGCTGTTTGAGGAACATGTTGGCCCTCACCACACCTTGGTGGAAACAACCTGGGCTTGGTGAAGGGCAAAGCCCTGATTTGGCAAGCAAGAAATTATTTTGAAATTATATGCTACACATGGTCCAGTGTGCGTATAATCTGATTGCACTCTGAGACAATGTGAACAGTAACTCAATTCCACATATATTATGATATATACTTAAGTCCAAAGGTATCCTATAGTGCTTATAGTACAATCCTATACATATTAATTAATATGCATGTCCCACTATGTTCAGTAGATCTTACTTCCTATTTTAAAATTGAAGACTTCATCTCAATTTAGAAACCTGTACACCTCATAAGTGATAGTGTTAGAAGATAATAAGTTAATTCAGTTCTACAAGTGAAAAAAAAATTTCTAAGCTTGTAATATATTCAGAAGCAACTTGTTCTTTCATTTTAAGCCTCTGTCATTCACGTAAAGCTCTGGTTGGTGTATTTTGGGGTTCTAGTGAAGGGCAAAATAGATCCAGCAAGCCTAAAGTCTGCTCACACCTAGTGGCATCCCCACACCTGGTGTCACTCAGTGCAGGGGAACTGTAGGGAGGCCAAAGGGTGCACTCGCTCTTTTTTTCTTTTTTTTGCCATGGCAGCAGCCTGCTCCTTGGGAGGGAGCCACCACCACAGTGAAGCCTGGAGAGGTGCCCTCACCCCTTCCACAGCAGGAGGAGGGCCAACAGGGTATCACCCCTCTTGTCACCCAATGTGATCCACACACCCCAATGATGCCACTGCTCACATTGTGCCTTTCTTCAATCCAAAACTCAGAGGAAAGCTTAATTAGTGCAATATGACCAAAGCTACCACCAAAAAAAAATTCAGATTCTTCACCTGCAAGAATCATAGAATCATAGAGTTGGAAGAGACCACAAGGGCCATCCAGCCCAACCCCCTGCCATGCAGGAACTCCCAATCAAAGCATCCCCGACAGATGGCCATCCAGCCTCTGCTTAAAGACCTCCAAGGAAGGAGACTCCACCGCACTCTGAGGGAGTGTGTTCCACTGTCGAACCGCCCTTACTGTCAGGAAGTTCCCCTAATGTTGAGGTGGAATCTCTTTTCCTGGAACTTGCATCCATTGTTTCGGGTCCTAGTCTCTGGAGCAGCAGAAAACAAGCTTGTTCCCTCCTCAATATGACATCCCTTCAAATATTTAAACGCAGCTATCATATCACCTCTCAACCTTCTCTTCTCCAGGCTAAACATTCCCAGCTCCCTAAGTCGTTCCTCGTAGGGCTTGGTTTCCAGACCCTTCACCATTTTAGTTGCCCTCCTTTGGACACGCTCCAGTTTCTCCACATCCTTTTTGAATTGTGGTGCCCAGAACTGGACACAGTATTCCAGGTGAGGCCTGACCAAAGCAGAATAGAGTGGCACTATTACCATGTTTCACCATGTTTAAATGATGAAAACTGAACAAATCTGGATAATCGATCTGATTTTGCTTAAACTGGTTCCGCTAACCATAGAAAAGGATGAGATATACTGAGCACTGAAGTCTCACTCTCCACACTTTGTCCTAGTTTGCAAGATTCTACAAAACAAAAACTTTCAAGCTTGTATTTGCAACTTTGCAGTCAAATCTGCTTTTCTTTTAAAATACTACCCAAGATTCCTTGGAATTCATAAGTCCACAGGCTCACTGTGTGCACACATCCCTAAATCTAGCATAGGGCTATATCAAGAACTCATTCCTGGGTAGCTTTAGTAAGAAAGTGAAACTCCTTTGGTCAGGCCTCACCTGGAATACTATGTCCAATTCTGGGCACCACAATTCAAAAAGGATGTTGACAAGCTGGAGCGTGTCCAGAGGAGGGTAACCAAAATGGTGAAGGGTCTGGAAATCATGCCCTATGAGGAGAAATTTGGGGGGCTGCGTATGTTTAGCCTACAGAAGAGACAGTTAAGAGGTGATATGATAGCCCTGTTTAGGTATTTGAAGGAGTGTCATATTGAGGATGACGCAAGCTTGTTTTCTGCTGGATGCAAGCTACAGGAAAAGAAATTCCACCTAAACATTAAGAGGAACCTCCCAACAGTAAGAGCTGTTCAACAATGAAGCACACTCCCTCAGATGAGTGGTCGAATCTCCTTCTTTGGAGGTTTTTAAAAAGAGGCCAGATGGCCATCTGCCTGAGGTGCTTTGATTTTGTGTCCCTGCATGGCAAGGGATAGGACTGAAGGCCCTTAGGGTCTCTTCCAACTTTACGATTCCATGATTCTAAGATCCCAGTGGTCTTGCAAATATAAAGAGCAGCAAACTTCTATTGAGACAGGTCTTAGGCATAAAGGATGGATGGGAGGAGTCACTTTGTTAAATCCCATCCACTTCAGCTGTTAAGATCTCCACAGACCTATAACATCTTTGTCTCGAAGCCCATTCTAAATATAGAATCAATTACACTTGTTAAGACATGCTAATTTATTTATTTCAAATAATTTCATCACCCTGACTTTTAAAAAGAAATATTTCAGCTAGTAGGTAGAGCAACTATTACCTTTCCTCACCCTTGCTGAAATGAGGCTTTCTGGAAACAAGGCTTTTACATGCCAAGGGGCTTTTGGAAACAAGGCTTTCACATATCTAGAGGATTCATATTCACATTTAGAAAGGTGGGGAACCAGACTTAGGGCCTCGGCAGACGGCTAATAGGGCCGTCTCCGAGACCCGGAAGAGGAGGGGCAGCCGCACGTGCGGCGTCCCTTCCTCTTCATGAGGTCGCCCTCGGTGCTTCTGACCCTCCAGATGGCCGGCGCACCGAGGGCAGCCTCCCGCCGCAGTGACCGGACGCGCTGCGGCGGAAAAGACAGAGAAAGTGTGCCCGACGCATTTGAGGCGCACTTTCGCTGTCTTGTAAAAGGAGCGGCAATTTGCCGCTCCTTTTAGAGGCGCCGCAGGAGCGCCGCGGTCCGGCTGCCATGGTCCCGCGGTGTTCCGGACCAGGGCGTCCTGGACGCCCTGGTCTGCATCCCCCCTTACTTTCCTCCAGCTTTCCTCAGTGAACTCTAAGAGCTACCTGAAAAATTACTCTAATTCCTTTCCTTGCATTCTGTTCCATTTGCAGGGATATTTTCTGATCTTTTCTCGACACGAAGACTTAACAATTTATTTCTCTTTTTAAAAGCATTGCCAAGTAAACCTCTGAATCAGACCAAGCAAAAACATTTAGACTTCCTTCCATAACCCCAAGCTGCCAGCAAACTTTCTCAGCCTACACATCAATACTCTCTTTTTTAATGGCTCCTGCCTAGGGTGGATTGATTTAACTCAGGCTGTTTAAATCAAGAAAAAGTTGGGATGGTGACAAAGACCAATTTAAATCATTGATTTCTATCAACGTTTCTCATTCTGAAATTCTAATATTTCCAGAAAAGCATTTATTCTAACTTCTAACTATAACAATTTAGTAAGGAGAACTTTCAAATAACAAAGGAGCATTATCCAAAATGTTTGCTCAAACAGCCCAATTACACAAAAGAAATATATCTCTCTAGAGACTAAAGACAAATATCCAATATGCATTCTGTTCATATGCAAGGAACCCAAGCAACACCATCTAGAATCAAACTATACATGATAATTGTGTGCTGTACAGCTGTCCCAATGCTTTTTACTTATGATGAAGTAATAATAGGGACCCTCACCCCAACGGGAGGTTCCCTACCAAATTATCACTACCTTGAGGCACAAAAAGATAGGGCCTTTACAGACTGCCAAAAATAATGTAGCTTGAGGCCACTTTAACTGTCCTGGCTCAGTGTTATGGAATCATGGAAATTGTATTTTTTTTTTCTGGGACATTGAGCCTTCTCTGTCAGAGAGCTCTGGTGCCACAATAAACTACAGTTCCCATGATTCCCTAGCACTGAGCCAGGGCAAATAAAGTGGCCTCAATCTGCATTATTTCTGGCAGTCTGTAAAGGCCCATAGTTCCAAGGATGGTAATGGAGCCTTCCCCCACAACTCCATTCTTTTTCTAATCACCATGTGGAGCATGGAAGGAGGGAAAAAATACTATCCTATGTGCAATAGTGCTAGTCCAAAGTGATCACCATCATGCTTACTTTGGAGTCAATAAAAGCAGCTGTACATGACCTAATTAAAATAAAGTTGTATTTTCAGAGAACAAACTATGTATAGGATGGAAGGTAATTGTCCAGTACTTTCCAAAAGGAGGGCATGATTATGATTGAGCAAAACAGTGTTTCATGGAGAAAAGGGAAGACCATAGCCATGCTCTGTGGAGAGCAGTCCTAGCTATTCATAATTTGAGAAATGGACACAATGCGGAGGTCATTTAACTGGAAGGAATAAATAAGTAGCACAAAGTCTGAAATGTGCTCTACTGTAACTTAACTTTCCTCTATGTGACAGCTCCCCCGGGATGTGAAAAGCATCATCATGTCTGTCTCCCCACCACATCTTCAGCCTTCTCTTCTCCAGGCTAAACATACCCAGTTTCTCCAACCACTCTCCATAAGACTTGTTTCCCACACATCTGTCTTTTGCCCCTCCTCTGAATCTGTTCTACTTTAGCTAACATGCTTTTTAAAACGAGGAAGTCAGAACTGGACCTAGTACATCTGATAAAGTCTGACAATTGTGGAACAAAGTGAAACTGTTTATATCTATTTTATTTTCATTTTTTTATTAATTTATTAATTTATATACCACATTTTCCCTTGCACCTGATCTAAGGAGGTTTATTGCTTCTTATGGCTTGGAAACCATGATTCCATTAAAGTAGCCTACAATTTCATTACAGAGACAGTGTGGTGTAGTAGTTTGAGTATTCACCATGACTCCGGAGACCAGGTTTCAAATCCCTGCTAGGCCATATTATGCAAGTCACACACTCTCATTCTCAGAGGGAGGCAAAACTTCTCTGAACAAATCATGTCAAGAAAACCTTGTGACAGCCTTCCCTTAAGATTGCTATAAGTCAGAAATGACATGAAGGCCCAACAACAACAGCAGCAAAAACTGCATTAGCAATTTTTGCAACTGCATCACACTGTAACTCATGTCTGTGATTGACTACTGTTCTATCAATGACAGTGTCAAGTGCATTGTGTCAGTAAAATGTAATCTACAAACCAGAGGAAAGGAATGGCTTCAGTTGAAAGAAAAACAAATAAATGTAAAATATGATCGTAATTGTGATATAGTTTTGTGGGAATGCAGCATTTATAAATTAAACTAGTAGATAAGCACAGGTTTCTTATTTGTTACTGTGGTTCTTCATCACTATATTTGATTTCTAAAATCCACTGATTTCGTATCACACAACTTTATGACCAAAATTAAAAATCTAACACCGAAGGTTAGATCAAGACTTAGGCTAAGGTCCAAAACATCCCGCAGAAATAATCCAGTTTGAGACCACTTTAACTGCCCTAACACAGTACTATCCTATAATTTATTGTGGCCCCACAATAAATTCTCTCTGACAGAGAAGGCTATATGTTTCACAAAAATACAGTGTCAGAATTCCCTAGCATTGAACCAGGGCAGTAAAAGTGGTCTCAAAATGGATTATTTTTGCTGTGTGTTTTGGACCTTAGTTTCAGTGGGTCTATTCTAGATAAGTAAATCAAAGATGTGGAGTTTTTAAAGCATTACAAATTGTCTAGAATCATGATGGCCAACTTTTTTTTCTGTTGAGTTGCAGATCCCTTCGAGGGTAATTTATTGAGGGCCATATGCTGGCAGTCGGTAGGAATGAAGCTAGTGGTAGACAGCGCCACAGAAATAAATAAGTAAACACACACACAAACCTTTTCTCTTTCTAGCTCAGGGGTCGGCAACCTACGGCCCGCGGGCCGGAAACGGCCCCGTTCGCCGGACTTACCGGCCCAGGCCGTTGGTTGCCGCCGTTGCCGCCACCGCGCGCCGCCGCGCACCGCCACCCGCGCACGTTTTTGGCCGCGCGCTTGCTGCAGTCGACATTTTGGATGTCAAAATGGCGGCCGCGACACATTCGCGCATGCGCAAACGCGTCGCAGCCGCCATTTTGACATCCAAAATGGCGGCTGCTGTCACGAGCGCTACGTCGGCGGCCGCCGCGTGTGCAGGGGGGTCGCACGCGGCGGAGGAGGTTACCCTCCTCCGCCACGTGCGACCCCTCCCGCACACGCGGCAGCCGTCGCCGTAGGCCGCAGCGTCCACGGCGAATGTGCGGCCGCCATTTTGGTAGTCCAAATCACGGCCGTTACGTCACGGCTGCGATTTGGACTACCAAAATGGCGGCCGCACATGCGCCGTGGATGCTGAGGCTGCAACCGCGGCGGCGGCGGCATATGCAGGGGGGGTCGTGCGCGGCGGAAGGGAGTACCCTCTTCCTCCGCGCACGACCCCCCCGAACACGCCGCCGCCGCCACCGGGGCGCTTGCAGCCTCAGCGGCCATGGCGCATACGCGGCCGCCATTTTGGTAGTCCAAATCGCGGCCATGACATCACGGCCGCGATTTGGACTACAAAAATGGACGCGCCGCCATTCCCCCCCCCCTTGGCCCAGCTGAGACCTGGGCAACGGGAGACCGGCCCAGGTCTCAAAAAGGTTGCCTAGCTCCTCCTTCAGCTTTCTTTCTCTCTCCTCCTTCTCCTGGAGAACTCTCTTATGGAAACCTTAATTGATCACTTGCATGGGTATTCTGAAATCAGCTAAGGGCAACATGAGGGCAGGCATGCAGTCTCAAAGCTACAGATTGCCCACCACTGACCTTGAGGGCAGCACTTCATTTAGTGCATATAAAGGAGAAGAACTGGAGCTATATGTTTTGGAGCTACCTGGTAAAAGATGGTGGAATACTACAGTTTGTCCATACTCTTATGTTAATTTAATTACTTCATGGACAAAACAATCATAACATAGTAGTATCCAGCTTTGATTCCATCCCTTTGTGGCAGCGGTGGAAGAGAACTTCCCTGGAGGCTATTTAGCCCATCCCTCCACCCATTTACCATCTGCAGTGGCAGCAGTGGAAGAAGACCTCTTTGGAGGCTATTTAGCCCATCCCCCAGCCATTTACCATCTGTAGTGGTTGTGGTGGAAGAGGGTCCCTCCAGAAGCTATCTAGCCCACCCCTTCATCCAGAGCAGCTGCAGCAATGCAATCATGTAATCATGTTTTTTATATTGTATACTGTATATTTTATATTGTATATTTCTAATAATTGTCTTTAATTGTTTGGTTTGATTTGTTTTGGGGGGGTGAGTGGGGGTGGAAATGAGGGATGGGATCTGATTTGATGTGACTTGTTTTGATATTTTGAATACTGTACGCCGCCCCGATTGCTTGGCAGAGGGGCGGGATATAAATAAAAATTATTATTATTATTATTATTATTATTATTATTATTATTATATGGATAGATTCTGAGGCAGAGAACTCATGTTTTCCTAGGCCCTGCTACTTTCAGTCATTTTAGGCAGAAGGCCAGAGGTAATGGGGCGAGAGAAGAAGGGAGAGGAGGAGACACAGAGAGACAGAGCATTCAGTCTTTTTTTAAAAAAACCAACATAATGGGAAGGAAAGCAAACATGCCAGTTCCAGGGCTGCTGTACTTTCCTAGTCTTTCAGAAGAACAGGTTACTTTGGATATAGTGCACATGAGGCATATATCTGAAATGCCCCGCTTTTGACCCACAGGTGATGCAGAAATAGTAATAGAACTTTCTACTAGTGGCACCCTGGGAACTTTTTGCACCAGTCTTTCCTCTTCAGATGCAGAGATATTATCTATATTATCCAACAGCTCCTCAGCTCCCCTCTCAGGAATATAGGTTTGCTCCCATGTTCATTCTCTAATCTCCACTGTTACCCAAAGAGTGGGTGGAGGGACTAGGAGAATCCCCATCAACTGTTAATGTTACTTCATATGTTGGAGAAATTAGCTTTTGCAAGAAGCTTGGGTAACCTTTGGACTTTTTGCACCTGTTTATATCAGTACTAACTATATGCAGAGTGCGACACAATAGCAATTCACACAGTATATAGAGCTAACCAAAATGAAACTATGGAAAAGGGAAAGCAGAATTTTAAGCGTTTGCAGGGGGTTATAATTATCTATCGGATTAGTAGACCATGGAAAGCTGGAATGGAGTGGCTCAGACTGAGAGGTCTGAGGGTGACACAGAACATATGCAGAGATGTATGCCAGCTGTGTGAACAGAGGCTAGGTTTTGGAATCAATGTTTATATCTAAAAACTAAGCCCAAGCAATGGGCTATCTGGTCAGGTAAGAAAGGCTGGGCATCTTTTACTAGGAATTGACAATGAGATTCTGGACTGGTTGACGGCTTTAATTTTAGTATAACAAAAAACAGTGATTAGATCAGGATATCCCCAAGATAGATGGACAAGGAAGTTTGGCTGGGGATACCACGGGGAGTAGGCAGAGAAGTTGGCTTACTGGTTTTGATGAAAGGAGATCTTTTGTCTTAAGTTCTTAGAGGACATGCAGATTACTTGGGGGAAGGAAGGAAGGAGCACTTGATTAACGCAATTAGATTTGATGATTTTGTTTACCAGAAAGTACACGGTCTCGGGACATGTTCCTTTTCTCCTGGGAACCTGACCTTGATTTCTGAAAGGTCATTGATCTCTCAAAAATATGCTATCTCCAGATATGAGATATGAAACATGGGGACCCCAAAAATACAGCACAGGGTATGCAAAGGGTGCTAACACCACCTCATATATCACCATAACATCTCTAGATAAAAGTATTTTATGCTGTTTTACTTTAATTTTAACTTCTTAAACCCATTGCCCAATTTATTTTTTGACACACCAAAATCTATCAGCAAAACTCAGTTCCTATAAGATATTAATACTGTCATGTTTTTTTAAAAAAAGAAAGTTAATCAGGATTAGATTATGCTGGCCGGTGGAGAAATCACGTGTAAAACATAAGTAGATTGTTTAAAATTTAATTCAGGGCATGTTTATACTTTGTGTTCTCCTTAATTCCCTTTTGGGGCTTGTTCACTAATGTGAAAGTAAACAGAACCCTGTTCCAATAAACCTAATGTGAAGATAAAACTGTGTGAAGAACTAATGGTTTTGTATCCTTGTCTGAAATGATGACGTTAAAGTAATATGCAAGCATCCATTATATAAATTAGGAATTTAAGAATGGTTTTGAGAGTCTGCAACATGAGTTACTTTTTTCTTACCCTGAATAGTTCTGTTTGTAGATAATTACATAAAAATAAAATAAATTACACATTCCTAAATTGTTGTTAAAGTGCTATCAAATTTTAAAGCCCAGGGCCACTATATCGAAATTCGATTATCTGATGACACGAAAGTGAACTGAAGAGCCACATTTTAACAATATTTCTTTTCAAGCAGACCCTGTCACATTTCTTTCCATGCAATTAAGACAATTTAGCAGATTCTGACATATACAGTTTGAATATCCCTTATCCCAAAATCCAAAATCCTATAAAATCTGAAATGGGTGGCTGAGATAGTAACACCTTTGCTTTCTGATGGTTGAAGGTACAGTGGTCCCTTGACATCTGCTGGGGTTTACTTCCAGGACTCCACCCATCCCCATTGATATCAAAACCAGTGGTGTCCTTTATATAAAATGGCAAAATCATGGTTTGCTTTTGGAATTCAAACATACACACACACACATATGAATATTTTCACACTGTGGCTATGAAGGACTGACTCTACACGAATTTTGTTTCATGCACAAAATTATTTAAACTACTGTATAAAAGTACTTTCAGGTTATGTGTATAAGGTGTATATGAAACATACATGAATTTCATGTTTAGACTTGGGTCCCATCTCCAAGCTGTTTCATTATGTACATACATGCAAATACAGCCATTCAAAAATCCAAAACACTTCTGGTACCAAGCATTCTGGATAAGGAATATTCAACCTGTACCTAGTTATGTATCTTCCTTGAGTGCAGAGACTATTGCATTTCATGATCACAACTTTGGACTTTCTCACACGGGAGGCAACCATTCTCCTCCCATCATTAATCGGCATTAAATCCCGTCAATATCATGCAATAACAGGATGATTTTCAGGAGATATTAGGTGATGTTGCCATTATTGCGCCATTATCCCATGAATAAAGTGGGTGCTGCTTTTTATTCACAGGAAAATCCCGTGAATAAAAAGAGGCACGATTTTGCTACTTTATTCACAGGATAAAGGTGTAATAATGGTGATGTTGCCGGACACAGTCTGAAAATCATCCAGGTATTGCGTGATATTGATGAGATTTAATGCCAATTTAATGATGGGAGGAGGATGTTTGCCTCCCGGGTGAAAAAGTCCTTTGTCAACAGATCATTATCCTTGTCAAAACATTCTGGAATCCCTGACCCACTCAACGTCCTCCACCAAAAAGTCCAATAATATATTTATCATGCTTCGGTACTTCACCCTTCAGAGCATGCCAAATCTATATAATGTCAGGCAGGAATCTCACCTGCATGTCAATACCAAGCTGAGGTAACAGAAAGAACAAATATGGAAGCCAAGTGCAGGTTACTGAAGAAGCCTCTTAGCAGTAAACTAGAGGAAGCACTGCCCAACTGCTATAACAACTTCTAGCTAAACAGTCTAACCATCAAAGAGAAGTCACTGCTTAGAAACACTACACATACTGCAGCATTTTTGCTTTCCCCCCTTTCAGTTGGTTACAGGTTGGCCCTAACACTGTGTTATTAGCACAGCAGTAAAATTATTTCACATCCTTCCATATGCATAGTTATATACAAGATGTGGCTAACTAAATGCTTGGCACACCAGAATATCAGAAGAGGAAGTAAAGGTGATCACCAATACATTGGACAAGTGGTTCAGACACTGTGTTGCACAGATATTAGTCAAGTTACCTCAGAGTGTTTACAGGTAGATAAAAGTGCATGACTAAACATATGAAATATACCCTCAAACGCAGAGCTTGGAGAAGTTGTTTTTGGATGAGAATTACTAGATCCACCCTGCCAGCATTGCCTCTCACTACTACTTTGTTTACCAACTTTAAGCAGGACTGTACAGGAAAAGGAACTATTTTGCCTATGACCCTTGTTAACTTTTCTCCTTGACCACCACTGTCAGTGACAGAAATCAAACACATTATTCACTAAACATTAATAAAGCACCTGGTGAAGACTTCCTTCCTCCAGAACTGTTCAGGGCACATGCTGACTGGTGGGTTCCAATGCTAGCAGGACTGTTTACATACATAGACAATACTGGACATATTCCAGCAAGATTGGAACTTCCTTCATAGTTCCCTTGTATATATATATAAGGAATATAAAAAAAGGAGACATGGAAGATCCTAGAAACTATAGATCCATAAATCTTATTGATATAACAGCTAGGATGTATGCAAAACATCTCTTAAGCAAAACAGAGGGCTGGGTAATTGATGAGATCATACTAATGGAAGAACATTCTGGAGTCAGATCGGGGTATTCTGCAATATATAATTGTTTTGTTCTATACCATCTTATTACTAAATATACAACCAATGGCAAATATCTATTTACAGCCTTTATAAAACTTAGTGCGGCATTTGATTCCATAAATAGATACATCTGGCAAACATGGAACCTAGATTCTTATATCCAGTAAAAGACCTTTATACAAATACATGCCTGAAAGTCCATACCAAAGTCAATGGCTCACTTACATAAAATATACCTACCCATAAAGGTATTACACAAGGATGTATTTTGGCTCCGATGTAGTTTATTCTTTATGTCAATGACATTCCAAGATTTCTTCATTCTACACATGTTCACATGCCAAAGAGTCCTAACAGACATATTAATATTCTTCTATATGTAGATGATATGGTTCTAATGGCTTATTCCCAAGTAGCCTTGAGAAGACTGTTGAGGAAATTGTGCCTATTGTGCCACTAACACTTTAAACATCAATAAGTCCAAATTCAAAGTGGTGGTATTTGGAAAAAGATGGGTCAAACACAACTAGTGTTTAGGGGAGCCTATAAAACAAATAGATTTATTTTCATACTTAGGGGAAGGTTTTATAGATACAGGGCCCTGGATCAATCATTTTAAACAAAGTTCCATAAAGGCTACAACAGGTTCTAAAATGCCAATTAAATTGCTTAGTTATAATCACCCAAATACTTTGTTCCCCATCCTAGAGGTCCACAAGGCAAAAATTATACCAGTTCTAACATATGGCACTGAGTTGTGGGGCCCATGAACAGCCCTTTCACTTGAACAAAATCAAGTATGCTTCTTAAGGACTATTTTGAGGACTGACAGGAACACTCCTGCAGCAGCAGTAAGAGCTGAAATAGTTACCCATTTTATTTACAGTTTAACAGTAATTGAAACCTTTTCAACTACTGGTGGAAGATCCTTGCAATGGAATCTGTCAGATTTCCAAAAATGTGACTGGAAGAACAGTCGGGCCCACTTCAACACACTTCATGGATTAGTTAACTTCATCAAATTATCTACATCTCAGCTTTTCAACACAGTATTCACTTTCAGTTGGACAACAGCTCACAGCAATATTTAAACAAAGAGTCATGGAAGTAAATGCCCAAACTGGCACTGAGATACTTGCAAACACCAGGTTGCTGAGATGGTTGGCCAAAAATAAAAAGTCTTTCCAAGACGAAAAATATCTGAAATGGCCTTGACTCAATGCCACAGGACAGTTTTAACCAGAATGAGATTTGAGCAGTTAGATTCCATGGTCAAATATAGATAATTCCACCAAGTGCCATATATTGAGAGAACATGTGTCTATGGAGCATCTGAAATAGAAGATATTGAGTATGTCCTATTTAACGGCCAACTATATGCCACAGTAAGGGCCCAGTAGCTACAGACAATACTTGATAGAACTACATACTAGGACTGTAGCAAATGGTTATCATATTTCCTTCATGGTATAAATACATGGTAATTAGAGCTGCTAAATTCATAGGCAGGGCTGTTCAACTGAGAACATGTCTTATTGAACACATTAGGGTTCATGTAAAGATAAGGAATTTATTTACACATATATTGTTTTTGTATTTTATTGTATTTTAATTAATTAAGACACAAGACAACAATTTACTATTAATTAAAATTAATTTATATGCTATCTTATTTCAGTCTTATTTATCTTATCCCATTGTATTTCATGCACTGTATTTTCCTGTATTTTACCATGTTTGATATGGTTGGTTGACTAATCAATAAACTTTTTAACTAACTAACTAACTAGCATGGCCTCTCACTTTCACAAGACAGGAAAATCTCCTGTTATTATCATTATTTTCAACCACATAATGGAAACCAAAAAGACCAGTACTTCTTTTGAAATGAAGAAAAACTGAAAGCACTTTATACAGACAAGTCTTTATTCTTCAATAGCCTTTGTGCTTCCTTAAGTAAATAGATAAAGAAGCAGCCCATTATCTTTCAGAATAATCCAGCAGTATCAGTATTAGCTCCAGCTAGAGTTGATCAGCTGTGATAGAGACATTGTGCACAAAAGAACAGGCATTTATTTTTAACAGAATAAGTAGTCCTTATGACACATACAACCATGTGTCAATGTTATTTCCAGAGTCTAATGAATTACTACAGACTGGCAGACAGGCCCATTTTGTCACTAAGTCATAGCTGCTTTAACTGACAGCAAGAGCCTTATATATCTGCTAAATTTTTCAAGATGAGCACGGTTAGCACAATAGCAGACAGAGAAATATCTCTGTTACCTTGTCAAACTTCAGCAACCTCTATGGAGCATCTCTATTTACACCAGAGGCTACTATGAGACAGAATGCATGCCCTTTTGTAAAAACTTCTCAGCTGCTCTTCCAGATATCTGTGCATCAGTCAGATTGGAAGCTATTGCAGCTTGGAGCAGTGTGAAACTCCCACAGGGTCTCCACAATACTGCTACGATGCAGCCATAAGGCAACCTATTTAACAGTAGCATAGACCCTGCCAAAGCTCTGAGACCTGCCTGCCTCAAAGCAACAGAGCCAGCATTTTCAGTATTCTTGAAAAAAGAGATAAGAGGGGAAAGCTGCAATACACAGATTCTACACGCACAGATGCTACTGCCTGTCTTTCCTTCCTAGGACCTCAGGCAGTGCTTTATAGGCAGGTGGTGATGGTGATGGCGGATGCAGCAACAGCTACAAATGATTGCTGATTGCTCCAAGCTCCACTCCTATGAACCAGTTTTGCTTTATCTCCACCCCACACTTCCTGGCTCCTTTTCATTTAGACTTGTAAGAGCACCAAGAATGTCTTTCACTTTCTTAGCTAAATATATAACATTTCATAACGATAGATTATAAACATTAAAAAGACATCATAAACTAGAAAACAATACAATACAACAATTTCAGTATCAGCCATGATTCAGAGAAGTGTACAACTCATCATTCTTCGTGCCCCGAGGAGCTTGTGTTTCTGAGCTTGTGTATCGCAAACAGCAGCCTTTCATGCCAAACATCAAATCACCCCTGAAACTGAGGGCAATTTCAAAGGCAGTTTGTTACCACTAAACATTTATTAAGCTTTTGCTCTATCCCACGTTGCACTAGCTCTACAAGCATAATGCCTTGGCTACTTTCAACAAAACAACTTCGTTATCAGATATGAGGACCTTAAGCAGGCTGCCAAGATGAATACATACATGGCAGAAACCAGTCTTTTAAAAGTATTTGGTTGTCAAATATACAACACACAGCATACCCCCATCCCTCAGTGTGATGTTAGGCCCAAAGGCTCTTTTTCACTCAGACCTGAAAACGAGTGAGGCCTTTCAATCGGAAAGATACAGGGATAATGTTATGTCGGAGGAAGCTAGTATTTGCAGCCTTCTCACCATCTGCATTCATGGAAGCACTCTGCCAATACTGAGAGATCTACAGTTAGTCCTGTAAGCCCAAGAAGGGTTTCATCTTATATTTCAGAGGGTGGGGGTAAAGCCACCCAAGACGTTTTTCAATTCTTTAATAAAGCATGGGTATGTTTGACATTTTTATTTTGAAGAAAAAGCAGACATCAGCCAATAAGAGTCAAAATTTCCCCAGCTATTACCTTATCTTCTGACACATTATTAAATCAGTTTTAACAAAGGATACTTGTTTTCACTAGCTGCATTTTTGGATGGAAGACATGCAAATATACGAAGAAGCAAGCTTCTGGTGAACAACTGAGTAGAACACTGTGGGCATATTTTTTTTCTTACATGTCCATTAGTAAAAGAAAGGACAATTACCTCCCTGATGCTAATATTCAGGGAAAGCCTAGAAATATCCCTCAGGAGCCACCCATTACCCTGCTGTACACACATGCTTTCTTGGGGCTAAAACTGTGCTATAATTCTTCCCAAGGACAAAATAGAAAGGCTGGGTGAAGAACACAATTGAGAGTTGTATTTCAGCACTGTAACACTAGAGGTATTTTAGTCAAATGATTTTTCTGCTCTCTCAAACCATGCAGTAGCTTGCTATCAATATGCTTTTAAACACCCTTTGTTACATCCTGTTGCCTCATTTCAGCTCTTCAGCTAATCAATGATTTTCTAGCAAAGTCCTGTGTGAGGAATGATGTTATACAGACAAGCCACCTCTTACATTGTGTACTAAAAAATAACCAGTTTTTAAGCAGAAAGGGATAATGAAATTGTAGCCTGCTAAGTATGCAGGATTTGCCCTTCATCTGTTCATCGCATATAATTGTGCTAGTACACAATTAAGGCTCCATTGCTATAGCAATATCACTGTCATACCATCCTGACAAATTTAAACGATATTCATTTGATAACACATCAATCACCAAGGCTTAAGCAACTCCCATTTCAGATCTATTTTACAGTCATTCATAACATTGCCTGACAGCATGAAACCTGACCTGGAAGAGAGTTGCCATGTGGTGGTTTAACCAAATGCCTCCAAGGTACTGTGCAAAGGTAGCTATATCTTCCTACACACTGTCTTATGGGGTCCATCCTATGTATAAAAATAAATTCAGCAGTGTCTTATTCTCTAGCAAGCTAAGACTACAATCTAAGACTTTTCTGGGAATGAGATTCATTGACCACAGTAGGGCTTATAAGGAATTGCATCTGAGGAAGTAGACTTAAGTCTACAAAAGCTCATGCTGCCAATTTCTTTCTTTCAGTTAGTCTCAAAGATGCTACAAGATTTTTCTACATAAGGAATTGTATGGTATGTCTCGGTTAAAGTCAGAACCTGGAATTGTTCCTTTTTGGGACTGCTATTCCCAGAATCCCCCAACCAATCTGCCCACAGATTTGGAGGGGGAAAAAATCCACATCTTGAGTTTATCAGCAAAGCTGCACAGACCAAGAAATTTCAATGTGATTACACATAGCAGCTAGCAGAATAGGTAGATTCTATGATTGCCAACCCTCTCTCAGACAGTTTGCTGACTTGGGGTTTAAGAACAATGAAGGTATTGTTTTGGGCTTAACTGCAGATTAGGCAATGTTGTTTGAAACACAATATTAGTTTATTACATCTTATTCTACGATGATTATGTGAGATTGACACATATTAAATTAAAGACAACTGATTGCCAAATGAGATTGCCAAAAAGTCAGATCAATGGATCTTAGAGCAAATCAAGCCTAAACTCTCCCTACAAGCAAGATGACTAAACTGAGACTGTCATACTTTGGACATATCATAAGGAGGCATGACTCATTAGAAACGGCAGTAATGCTTATTAAGGTAGAAGGCAGCAGGAAAAGAGGAAGACCGCATTACAGGTGGATAGACTCAATCAAGGACTGTATATACAGTCCATGGTATTCATAGAAATCTTATATAGCACCACCTTCTCAAATTAGCTGATATTCTTCCTATCAGCTTTTTCACTGGCCAGCTTTCACAACCATACGTAGAAAATGGAAATATAATGGCATGGACAATCCTGACTTTGGTGCTGAATTATATATCTTTACACTTCATGATCTTGTTTAGTTCCTTCATAGCTGTCCTCCTGATTTCTTGACTCCAGTCTCTATTCTGATTAATGACTGGGCCAAAATATGGAACATCTTGAACTGTCTGTTCTAGGCAACATAATCTGTCTTCTATAAGCAAAGACTTATTCCCTGCTTGCTGCTAAAAATCCTTCGTTCTCTCAACCCAAGGATTGTTAAAAGTATGTAAAAAGAGAAATCCAGTACTCCTCTATTGTGTGACATTTCCATTTTTCAGATTAAATGTTGGTTAATTTGTTTTTTGTTAGAGTGATAGTTACTTATGAAGTAGCTTCAATGTTGTGCATTTCAAATAATAAGAATTAAGATGTCCTCTTAACCAGGGTTCTTGGAGTATAAAAAAGCACATTTCAGATGTCTATTTGTGAAACCATTGGGACATTGTTGTCCGTAACTGATCCTTGAACATTTGCAACAATATATTATTGGAATCTGTAGTAATGGTAGCATTACTTACTTTTCTTTTTGTTTAAATTTTAAGGCAGTGATTACTTGTAAAGTAGGTACCACTGAAGTCAGTGGACCTTACTTTTGAGTACCCTTCGTTCCACTCCAAGTTCCAAGTTTGGGTGGAATTACCAGTATAAATAGCTGAGAATGATTTTATAAGCAATCCACAACACATTCTCTTGCTAGGCAAATGTGTATATAGTTGAGCTCTTGTGTTCTGAAATGGGGTGTCTTGGGAGTGCAGCATTTACACGCCGCATGCTCCAAAGCCGGCCAGATGCCGGCCAGATGCCCAGACATGGGTGGCTTCGAGACACTGTGGAAGCAAGGCGTTTACATGCTGCATGCCGCTGGAGCGTCTTGAAGCCACCCTGGAGCTGCAGCAAGGCAAGAAAAGGCACCCCTTTCCCGTCCAAAATAGGAAAGGGCTGGCTCCAGGGCAGATAGGAGCCACAGCATGTGGTTGCTGTGGCCCTGATGCATTCAGCGGGGGCAGCTTCAAGCTGCTATGTCCTGGCCATCTGTTCCAGCCCTTTATGTCTAAGAATTCTGATACAACTTACAGTCCATTAAACACTGTAAATATTTTCTTAGTCATGAATTCAGTTTCTAGCCTGGAGCTTATATCTCAGCTTCTGTGTCCCTGCTCATCATTAATTTGTTGCTTTAATTCTGCACTACACTCTTATAGTGCTGCTATTCCACTTTTACTGCTCTGGCTGCCTCCTGTGGCATTCTGGGATTTGCAGCTTAGGGAAAGGCATTTAGCATTCTCAGCCAGCTCTTAGGCTTCCCTGAATTACAAATCCCAGAATGCAACAGAAGTCAGCCAGAGTAGTGTGTAGTGTGGTAATCTCAAAAGTCTTTGTCCACCTCTGCTGGCCTCTGAACATGGAGGAGGAGGATATTAGAAACTTGGATTTCAATTTTTCCTTGGGTATAATGGTCACTTCAGTAAATAGAATGTTGTGTTGGAGGCAACTCATTCTGTTTCCACTATTTTCTATTTTCCATATATTTTCTATATACTACAGATTATAGCTTTTTAAAAAAACAGTAATAACAAAGTAGATTATGGAATCTTAAGATCAGTGACTTAAGATCAGTGACCAGATATCATAACCTCAAAGGAGGACAGGGCACAAAATGTAGGACAGTCAACAAAAATGTAGGATATTACAAAATAAAAGCTAAAAACACTAATATAAATATAAATTCTTGCTTCTTAGCCATTCTCAAAACATTTTGGAATTCCTCCAAGAAGTCTGAAATGTAGGACATGTCCTGGAAAAGGAAGATGTCTTATGCTTAAGATCCACATTTATCTCCTAGAGAACTATTATAATGAAAAATTTCCAAAGAATTTTTCCAAACAACAGCTTACCATTTTTCAGGCATTCATCAATTTGAGACATATTGTTCCTTACCTGGACCAAATTCCATCCTATCAGGGATTCAGCAATGATGGATGTGACAGTTGTACATACTCCACCAAAAACCATCAGGTGTGTAGGTCCATATTTTATTGCATCGTAGAAGGCTTTAAGTCCCTTTGCATTGTCACACTGGGAGAAAGAAACAAAAGCAACATTTTAGCACTAAACACAATTAAGTATTGTTTAACTGTATGAGTTCAACAAAAGAGTAAATTAATTTCTCCCACAGCACTGAAGGACTATGAAAGATTGCTCTGTTTAGGGCAGGGGTAGGCAACCTTTTTGAGCCGGGGGCTGGGTTGCTGTCCCTCAGACAATTGGGGGGCCGAAGCACCATAAATAAATAAATAAATAAATAAACATTAAAAACATTTAAAAATTAAAAAAATATATGCATGCACTCTCTCTCAGCCCCAGAAAAGCCATGGCAAAACCCCTGTGGAGATTTTGCCAAGAAAACCCAAAGAACAAGTAATAGCAATAATAATATCATCATGGCAGGTGGCGGTGGGCGGTGGGGAGTGCAGCGGCGGCAGGACCGGCCTGGGCCAGTCCAAAGGCCGCATCCGCCCCCCCCCCCAGGCCTTAGGTTGCCTACCCCTGGTTTAGGGTATTGCCCTAACTTAAAAATTGCTATGCACTGCTATCCATGTAGAAAAATTTGAGCAACAGCTAAAGTATTATTGTGGCCATTTTTAATTGTACTTGTTATTGCACCCTGCATGCCCCATGTTATTTTGGGGTACAAATATTTTGTTATATTTTATTATAATAGCATTACATGGAGGCCAGAAAGCATGAACCTGGAAAGGTCATGATGACTTTTAAGTGAACTTCTCATGAGTTGTCACATAAGACCTAAGGGCATGTATAAAGGACCCATGTAACTTAATGGGTGTAAGTATTGCTTCTTCCCAACCCTCTGTTATGTGCGTTTCCTCTTGAAGGTCAAAGATAGTCTAGGCTGCCTTTGGCCATTGCCAAGGACAAGCAGGCACAGCTTCATCATGCCTAGGTCCAGCAGCAGATGAAAGGCCCTTCCTCCATCCCAATTGCCACTGCTGTAGCCTCTGAAACAGAGAAGAGCAGCCAGCATTCACTTAACACTAGTGTCCTCCCTCACTGCCATCTCCTTTTCCTTGTGTGCCATGTCTTTTTTTATTCTGAGCCTGAGGGCAGGGACCTGTTAGCATACCCTGCATGCCCCTCATTATTTTGAGGTATAAATATTTTGTTATATTTTGTTGTAACAGCAGTTACATAGAGGCCAAAAAAGCATGAACCTGCAAGGATCATGATGACCTTTAAGTGAACTTCTCATGAGTGGTCACATAAGACCTGAGGGCAACTATAAAGGAACCATGTAACTTACGGGCTGTTAGTATTGCTGCTTCCCAACCCCCTGCTATGTCCATTTCCTCTTAAAGTCAAAGACAGAGAAGTCTGTCACCCTAAAGGAGTAAGCCAATCTCCCTGCTAGCCTCCATTGTATTTTTCAACACCTCATCCTGTCCCAGACTCCCTGAGATTGTTCTGACTTTATCACTACTTGAATAAATCAATGTCACCACCATCAACCAATATTCCTTTTGTAACTCTGTCGTTAAAACCATCCACCAGCTGGGAATCTCATTTTTTCTGGGATTCCTGGAAAATCACCTCCAACTGCCTCAAAACACAGTTTGACCCATAAATATGCTCACTTTGAGCACTCCCAGTTTGGCCCAGTTTGGAATCAGGCAGAAACCCTGCCTGATTCAGACTTGACTCCTCAGTACTGCAGCCAAGGCAGAGTGCTGAGCCACATTCAACACATAGCCTTCCCCAGACTGGAGCAACACCTCTAACTGGTAAAGTATTGCCCTACCCTAAAAATTGCTATACATTACCACCTTTGTATATCTTATTTCTGTCTATGAGAGAGAGAGAGAGACTTGCATGTGTGTTGATTGCCCTTTTTATGAATAAACTAAACTAATTTAGAACCTGCCTCTGGAGTTCTTTGGGTTCAGAACCAATGGGCATAGGCTGAAATTCCCAACTAGAGTTACCCTGGCCCTCTCGCTGCTCCCCATTGAGCTAAATTAATTTCCCTATTTAATTCAATTAGTGGGTGTCCTCCCAGGACTCTAGGTTTTGGGGTAACATACTGATATAAATAGCTGCAGCCTGCCACTGGCTTTAAACTGAAAGCAGTTAAAATCATGCACAATATATTAAGCAGGCCACAAGATGTATAAAAAACATATTCTGTTTGATCTAACTGTGAAAACAGAATCCATAATTTTATTTTATTTTTGCCAGTACTCCCCCAATTATTCTTCACGTAGAACCATTTTTAGTGTCCCTTCAGGCTGATGCTAGTTCTATTTCCTTCAAAATATCTGTAATAAATCTGCTATACTAGTGCCAGTTAGATATTTAAATACATATTTTATATGTTCCTTTTTTCACCATATTCCCCTCCTCTAAACAGCTAGCAAACATAATAATGCATGCAAAAGATTAATTTAAAACATACATTTAAAATAGTAGTGCAGAGTGCCTTCCTGTTAGTAGTTCAGCTGCATCCTTTTTTTCTTTTTTTTTAATAGGAACAACATGCTTCAGTGGTTTTTCCTCTGGTAGCTTCCATGTTAGATTACTACAGTGCACTTTACATAGGGCTGCCCTTGAAGATGAGTGAAAAACTGCAGTTTATGTAAACATATTTTAACATGTAACATTAATCCACTTACACTGGCTACCTGCGTACTTCCAAGCCCAATGTAAAGTGCTGATTTTAACCTATGGTCTATAATACCTAATAGATTGCCTCTCCCATTGTGAATGTACTTGAATCTTAAAATCAACATCTAAAGCCCTCCTCTGAGTGCCTGCTTTGTGGAAGGCTTGGGCAACAACAACATGAAGAGAATCTTATAGTGCTGCTCCACCCTTGTATAAAATGCTCTCCCTGCTGAGGTCTACCTGGTGTTGATACTGTCATCCTTTCAGCACCAAATCAAGACATTTTTCCCCTATTCCATTGCTGTTTAAAGTGGTGTTCATGGACCTGTGCCAGTCCACAAGTTACCAACTGCCAGTCTTTGGAGAGTTTCCAGGAAAGGGAAAAAAAGAAAAGAATTATAGCCAATTAACACAAATATGGTACCAGTTTCTGGCACACTGGGAAAAAATAACAACTGCTGGTCCCCCATATCGCATAGCATAAGAAGCACTTGCTCTACTGTCAGGCATTTGATAGTCTTGATGTAATATATGATGGACTGGTTTTATGCATCAGCTAAACTGCATTGCCTAATTGTCTATGGTTTTCACAAACATTTTAGTTATTTCATGTGGGCAATTGCATGTTGATTATTTATGGATACCGGTTTTATTTTAATTGTTTATAGTTTTTATGTTTTACTACAAAATTAAATTGTTTGGAATCTTTTTTTAAAAAGATACATTAATACAATTTAATGACAATAATTAGTCAGTCAATGTTTTCTTGTAATTAGCAAATAGCCATTATACAAATATATTACTAACATCACCTTTGGTCTTTGCATGCAAGCGTAAGACCAAAACCAAAAAATTTGCACTTCTAAAAGGTACATATTTGTTTCAATCATCTGTCCCCATAATAATAACAGCAGCATACAAGAAATGCTAAGCAGTTGAACTTTCTAGAGGCTGAAAGGGAAGGGGTATGCAAGTCTCCCAAACAAGAAAATGCTAATAACTGGATGTCACCATTGAAAAGGCCCTGTTCGGTGTGTTCACTAAGCAATAGCAATAGCAAGTACATTTCTAAAGCAGTTTACAATGTGTAAGCTAATTGCCCCCAACAAGCTGGGTACTAATTTTAGAGACTTATGGAATGATGCAAGGCTGAGTCAAGCCTGAGCCCCTGGCTGGTATTGAACACACAGCCTAATAATAATAATAATAATAATAATAATAATAATAATAATAAAATTTATTTATGCCCCATCCCTCTGTTAAACAATCGGAGCGGCTTACAGCAATTAAAATGACATTAATACAATCTAAAAACCCCAACCCCAACCCTCCCCCATAAAAACGTATTAAAGGTAACAACCATTAAAACCAGCTAAATTTTAAATTAAATTAAAATAAACCATAAAAGAATCAGCAGCAGGCAAATCAGGGACACAGAAAGGCAAGGGCGCAGCTCCTGAGGCCAGGATCTAATCAGGAAAGGCCTGCCGAAAGAGATCCGTCTTTAGCGCCTTTTTGAAGCTGATCAAGCTTGTCATCTGACGGATCTCGTCCGGCAGGCCGTTCCATAATCTGGGGGCGATTACCGAAAAGGCCCTCTGGGAGGTTGTAGACAGCCTAGATTTTTGTGGCTGAAGCAAATTCCACCCAGAGGACCGGAGTGCACAGGGAGGATTATATGGGAGGAGGTGGTTCCAAAAATAAATTGGACCCAAGCCATTTAGGGCTTTAAAGGTAATAACCAACACCTTGTACTGGGCCCGGAAACTAATGGGCTGCCAGTGAAGAGATTTTATGTGTCTCTCTGAGATGTTATGTGGTCTCTCTGAGATGTTCCTGAGACCACTCTGGCTGCCATATTTTGTATCAACTGAAGTTTCCTGACCAAGCACGAGGGTAGCCCCATGTAGAGTGCACTACAGAAATCCAGATGAGAGGTTACCAGCACGTGCACAACAGTCTCGAGATCCCTTACTTCCAGAAAAGGGCACAGCTGGCGTATCAGCCGAAGCTGATAACAGGCGCTCCTGAACGTCGCATTCACCTGATTAGTCATCTGAAGCGACAAATCAAGGGGCACCCCCAAACCTTATGGTTTGTGAGTGAGTCGCTGCAGTACAGGCATTTAACCACTGAGCCACCAGGGCACTTCGTATACCTAAAAGAGTAGGAGGAGTCCTTAACAGAATAAATGCATGATCCAGAGGTCCTTCGGCTATTCTGGACACAGATTAGATAGGACTCATCTGTATTAGGTCCCATCTATCTGACAGACCTAATCTTCCCATATGAGTCTGCCCAGGCCCTGGGTACCTTAGAGGAGGCATTTCTCTGACTCTCATCACCTTCAGGAATATCTGGTTGGGATGCAAGACTGAGCTTTCCTATTAAGGGAGGTTAGAATGACCCCCTCCTTTTTCATGAGAAATAAGATATTAAAACTTTGCTGGATACTAGAAAGATTTCAGCTACATGAAGGGAAATTTTAAAGGTTCACTAACAACCAACAATGATACATTTAATATTCAGAAGAAAATACGAGTAACTTACTAGATAGCTCAAATGCAGGAATGAATTTGTATCATAGAATCACAGAGTTGGAAGAGACCACAAGGGCCATCAGTCCAACCTCCTGCCATGCAGGAACTCACAATCAAAGCATTCCTGACAGATGACCATCCAGCCTTTGCTTAAAAACCTCCAAAGAAGGAGACACCGCCACTCTCCACAAGAGTGTGTTCCACTGTTGAACAGCTCCCACTGTTATCTTCATGTGCTATCTTGGTTGTTATTGTTACTATCTTGGTTGCTGCTATTTAATAATAAATAAGTAAATAAATAAATAATGACTCCCTCCTTGTTTTCCTTTAATCAGCAGGCAAAGACTTTCTTACTCCATCAGGATTTCAAGAATTCAATGTTTTTAAAGAAAGGGCTTTGGGGGCTGTACTGCTTTTAACTGCTTTCTGTTATATTTAATTGTATGCTTTAAAGGTAATTGATGGTTTAATTACATTTTAATGATATGTTTTAGCTATATTTGTATTTGTTTTAATTTGTAAGATGGCTTGAGCCCCAGTTAGCAGGAGAGGGGAAGGTGGGATATAAATAAAATTAATATTATTTTTTTAAGCTGGACTCAGAAACATATCATGAGTCAAAGTGCACTCTGAATAATGGGACCCTGGTGATAAGTCAGACAATAGCATTCTAAACAAGGCATACCTTTCAAACAGCCTTTAAAGACAGCCCTAGGTAGATTGCATTTCAATGTAGTCAACGCATGTATAACAGTGATCAGCTCTGCCTTCTCCCAAAAGGGGCATTGCTAGCTACCTGAAGCTGTGCAAATATACTTCCAGCCAGAGCTCCTTCTAAAAACAGGCCAAGGTCCAGAAGCAACTGCAAAACTGATATTTTAATACTCCATGAATGAATGGATCAATAATTGTTCCCAGACTGATTTTCATACTTACCAAAATAATTTCTGTTTTGCTGTGCCTGGTTCCCCACTCATTTGCTACATGAGAGGAGCAGAGTGCTTTAAATTGTGGTAACTTAAATTACTTTTTAAAATAACTACGGCATTTTGAAATTCATACATTTCCTGAAAACTATCTACATTAAGTGCTTGTTACTGCCATTAAAACCTAGCATACTCAATAGAGAACGTATGCACTCTAGGAACATGGCAGTCTACAAGCCTTTGGCACTGCAGAAGTATATCAGTTTAGGAGATTATCACACAGGGACCTATGTGCTTCCAGCCCGAAAATGATTAAAGTGTCTGCATCCCAGAAAAGCACACAAATGTGTGAATGATTTTCACACACAGATCCCAATAACATGTTAAAAACACATTACTAATGCAAGAAAATGGATATAAAGTGCATTTGATTTTCACACAGATGCGGACAAATCCCGTTGATGGTTTGGAAATACCTTTTTTGCGCATGCGCACATAAGCAGTAATTGCATCACCAGAAATCACCCAGAGAAATAAACAATTTTATTTACACAGTTTTCTTTATAAAAATGTACTGTACTGTCCCTTACTTTCCAAGAAATGGTATCCAACCTAAGTAAAAAGAAAAAACATTACTCCAAAAAAGCAAGACAGCTTACAAAGCAGCACTGGAATTAAATTTCTCTCTCTCTCTCTCACTCTTGCTGAATCCCTACCTTTGCCTCAGCAGCTGTCCCTTTAAGAGCCCTGGCTGAAGAATGAAAGGTTGCGTCCCTCTTGGCACAATAAAGCAGCACTAGAAGTAAACTCGCCCCAAAGAACCATGGGAAATCTGGCAACAAGTGTAAAAACTGGGAGAATCCCACAAATAGCTTTCACACTATAGCAATTGTGCAAAATAAGCGAATTTGTAAATGAAACGGAAATGAATTCAGGTTTTCCCCCAAAAATGCCTATTTGTGGGTTCATGTCACTTTCCTGTCGGATTCTGAGCGGTTTGGACACAGTGTTGTGTGAAAACTATTTGTGCAATTGTGTCTACTATGCTGGATAACCGCAGGTTCTGACCTGTTTAGTTTTCCCCGTGTGATAAACTCCTTAGAGAAAAGAGATGGGCTTCTGTTGGTCTCTCTGTGGAAGGACACTAAGGGCCTCTACAGACGTCCTGTTTGGGGCAGCTCTGGGCTGCAGCAACCACACGCCATGGCCCCAATCTTCCCTTTTGCCTCCCCCAAAAGAGTGCCAAAATGCTGCTCCCTTTAGGGGCAGCAAAAGGCAGCCTTAAGAGCGCCGCAGCTCTTCCGCACACTTTTGGCACAGCGTGTGTACATGCTGCGCCAGGAGGGCGTCCTGACACCGTGCACCATGCAAATGGCGCGGCATCAGGCCGGCATTGAGATGGAGTTGGGGCAGCCTTTGGGCCGGTCTGCAAAGCCCCTAAGCAAGAATACTTGCTTAAAAACTAAGGCCAAAATCTGATGCACACTTATTTAGCATTATATCCCATTGAATAAAGTGGGATTTATGTTGAGTAAACATGCACTGCCTTCTGTAACAAATGTCCACAATTTTCCAGAAGCAAGGAATTACAGTTATTAGACATGCAGTTTCATTAGGAAAGCCACAGTTATGCATAATTGGAATGGGAAGCATAAAACAGGAGTGCAAGATCATCCATACTGGCTCATTATCATTTATAATTCTTAATTCTCTTATGTCAGACATTTCTCCCTACGGCTGTATTTTTATATAGAAAAGTAATGTTCTCACGTGTTTGATAGATGCTCCAGATGCTGAAAGGCTAGGTTTTAATATGCATGTTTCCCTACATTTTCAGTGAGATTAAATTTTTAAAAAATGGATGCCATGTAGATAGATGTTTTTTAAATCCATCTTGCAACGTGTTGAAATACAAAAGAACATATCACTATAAAATGACTTGGGGCCAATTTATTTAATGCCCCATCCTCACTTTACATGAGCATGACCAGTCTAGTGATCTATTCCTCATTATTCTTCTTTTGGGTTTCACTGGCTACAAAGATGGGTTCGGCAATGCTTCTGATAGGATACTTTGAGCTTTGATATTCTGGTTCTGGAACTGTGTTACTATTAGTAGTGCTGCTAGTACTACTATTATTACTAATAATAATAATAATAATAAAAGGATATTTTTTACTTATCTTTATTTATATCCAATCTTTTTCCAAGAAGTGGGCACAAGGCAGTTTACACCATAAAACAAACACAGTATGGACAATACCAAACCTTAAAGCAAGGGCATTTTCAGTCCTTCCACAGGAGGATAGGCTATCTCCCTCCCTGCTTTCCTTTTGCCAGCAAGCAAAGTCATTTTTATTCAAGCAGGCTTTTAACATATATTCATGTCAGGGAGTCTTTTATATGGGATGTGCTCTAGTTATGTTTTTAACTTTTGTATGTTTAGTGTCATCTTATATTATTTTTAGCTAGATTTTAATTGTTTTTACATTTTTATTGTAAAAAAAAATATGATTTTATCTATAAACTGCCTTGGGTCCATTTCTGGGGAAAAGGTGGCACAGAAATGAAATAAAAATAAATAAAAATAGTTGCCCTCAGGCTCTGGGATTCCCTTCCCAGAGAGTTAGACTGGAACATTCCCAGCTATATTTCCGTAAACAGATGTTCTGTTTTGTGGACTGATTGTTTAGATGGGATGAGCCTTGTAATGTGCTGGATTTTCTATCTCTTATTTTATTGTGCTGTTGTATCTTATGATTCATGTTTTTAACTGGTATTTATTTATTTATTGATAGTTTGATCACTTTTTAACTTTACATTTTGTAAATCTGCAATGATTTTTTTTTTAAAAAAATCTGTTGTAAGCTGCTTTGAGTTCTGAACTGAGAAAAAAGCTGGATATAAATATAGTTTGATCCCCCATATCTTATGGTTATTGTGGATAAGTGGAAACCACAGTTAACAGCTAACACTATATTTCCAGGAGAAGTTTACCACTTCTGTTAAAGCCTATGTTTAAAAGTCCCTTTTATCACTCCAGGCATTTAGTTTCTTACCATCGCCTCAATTTTTGCTCTTATTTTTGCTGCTACTTTTTAATGTGGTTTTTAAATGTATTTCATTGGTGATGTGTTTTTAATTTTGTCAAAGGATTTTACCTAAAAAAACAACACAAAAAAACATCAAATGAATAAATATGATCCCCTCCCCTTAAACACTGAGCCTCCTAGAAAGGAAGTGGCAAGAAGACATGATGGGCATTTAAAGAAAAATCAACAACAATAAAGCAAAGGCTGCATTTAGTGTTACTTAAAGAATACATCTAGCCTTGTTCCATAGTTTTGCAACAAAGTTTTTAAAAGACAAATATTAATTCATAAACAGTACTAATCAGATACAAATCTCAAGAAAACAGCAGCAGTATGCAGTTCTTCCCCAGAAACTATCAAGAGAAGAATGTAGCTGGGTGACATGGTCCAAATAAAATAATGCCCCAGAAGCCTCTTGAGCATCCTCTCTTTATAACAGAGAAAAGTTAATTCATTGGAAGTGGAGCAACCATAAACCTGGCCACCACCACCCCCTCTCCACACAGGAATGAGACCATTCTGCACCTCTCTGCTACTTTTCCTTCTGATATGTTCATAGTATGAGCATGAACAGAGTACCCAAAGTAAATTCACATGTATGTATACATCCACATCACATTTCAGGTGAAGTATAAATAGATCATTGCAGCTCAAACAAAAGAACATGGAGAAAGGAAGATGCAGGCAGCTTTCTGAAAATGCTGAAAGTTACAGTTTAGACCAGGGGTAGGGAACCTAAGGCCCGGGGGCCGGATGCGGCCCCCCGAGGCCTTTGGACCGGCCCCAGGCCAGTCCTGCCGCTGCCGCCCCCCGCTGCTGCCGCCCCCCGCCATGATGATATTATTGTTGTTATTACTTGTTCTTGGGGTTTTCTTGGCAAAATCTCCACAGGGGTTTTGCCATGGCTTTTCTGGGGCTGAGAGAGTGTGCATGCATATTTTTTTATTTTATTTTTTTATTTTTTTATTTTTTTGGTGCTTCGGCCCCCCCAATTGTCTGAGGGACAGCAACCCGGCCCCCCGGCTCAAAAAGGTTGCCTACCCCTGGTTTAGACGGAATATGGAAAATGTACTGAAGTGCTAATATGTGTCCCAAGTTCTGTTGTTCTGTTGACATACAAAGTTCATCATTGTTGTTCTTATCCTAAGATGAATTCAGGGCAATTTATATCCAACTGACAATGTGTCAAGTTTACAGAACTGGTGCAGCCACTCACTGTACTAAACTCCTTATCGCCTCCATTCTTTTTCCATCCTTCTGGCTTTTCTCTCCATGCATCCTAGTACTTATTCTTTTTTTCTTTCTTGCTCACTTTACTCTTAGACTCTTTCCTATCAGCAGAACGTTTCTCCCTTCTCTTTTTCTTTTAGCTTTTTGAATAGTCCAGGATTCTGCTGAGGAAAGCAGTAGTAGCATGACAGTGATGATACAACTCTTGTTTTCTCTACTATTGCCTAACCCACAAGGAGCTATATAGAGACCAGAGGTTACTCTTCCCTGATGTAGTGATCAGTCTGGACTTACCTAGGCTGAAGAAACACCGCAAACTTGCTTCAGTGCCACATGGAGCTGTCAGTCCCAATACCTAATTTTGGGCCTTTACAGACTGCAAGAAATAATGCATATTGAGGCCACTTTAACTGCCCTGGCTCAGTGTTAAGGAATCATGGGAACTGTAGTTTATTGTGACACCAGAGCTCTCTGACAGAGAAGGTTCAATATCCCAGAAAAAAATACAATTCCCATAATTCCCTAACACTGAGCCAGGACAGTTAAACGGCCTCGGCAGACGACTAATAGAGTCGTCTTCCGGGCAGGGAAGAGGAGGGGCAGCCGCACGAGCGGCGCCCCTTCCTCTTCCTGAGGTCGCCCTCGGAGTCGCCGGCCCTCCGCACGGCCAGCGCTCCGAGGATGACCTCACGCCACGGCGACCGCACGCGCCGCGGCGTTTGAGTCAGGGAAAGTGCGCCCGCCACTTTTAGGGCGCACTTTCCCTGAAATCTAAAAGGAGCGCCAATTTGGTGCTCCTTTTAGAGTCGCCGACGGTGTGCCGCGGTGCGGCTGCCGCAGTCCAGCGGCGCTCCGTCCCGCGGCGCACGGGAAGCTCCCGTCTGCTTCCCCCCAAAGTGACCTCAATCTGCATTATTTCTGGCAATCTGTAAAGGTCCTTTCTCTCCCTAGATTTACATTGCTTTAAGCTATGCCTCAACTAACTCTGTTTGCTAGACTTGAATCCCCAGCCTACAGCAAGCTTTCTACTTGGGTTGTTATCAGGAACTGAATACTCACAAAAGAGCATTTTAATATTCCTATCCTAACCCACTGCCTCCAACTCCATTTATCTTAAGGAAGGCCAGCTGGCCAGGGAGATCAGATGTTTCATATTCAGCAATTACACTAATGCTTCTACTTAAGCCATATCCATTCACAGAAAGAGGACAATATGAATCTGTCAGATCGTTCTGATTAAATAGTCAAATAAGTAGGGACTTTTATTTCAATTTAAAACAAAGTGTTTCCTGCATTAGACACTGTGACAACCATATTAGCAAGTTCAAAACAGGCACATTAGCAAAGAAAAAAAGTGTTTTCCGTATCACTTGTGAAAGTGTTTGATGTATATTAATACATATTTGCATCTTATGGTGTTTAATTGAGCCAATACTGCAGTATCTTTACAGTAACTAGGGAAGATTCCCTACAAAAAAAGGATGGCAAAATTTACCCTTGACAAAAGCAACCAAGGAGAAAATCTCTTTACACCTAGTATTTCCATGGTTTGAAGATGTAATATAAATTATACCTTAGTTATGGGATAAGAAACATGCAATGAAATTTCAAGCTGGAGCATGAATTACACATTTACATCCCAGCACTTAGCCATGATTAATTTTTGTCCATATTTAAATTAAACTGGCTAATAGTAAGCCCAATTCACTCTTAACTAAGATTCAAATTGTTTCAACCAAGTTCCAAACCACATTAAGAACAAATCCTAATTAACATAAATACTGGTTACTTTTAAGGCTGACAAAAAACTCTTAGCATACAAAGGGATCAACTGAAACAAAGAAGAAATGCATCTGAGGAAGCTGATTCAAGTCTACAGAAACTCATGCTACCAGCTTCGTTCTTTCAAAGAGTCTCAAAGGTGCTGTAAGGTGCCTTTGCATACTGATTTTGCAGACTATCACAGGCATGTCTTTGAATTCTAAAACCCTCTTTGGTACAAAGAAACTGGGAAAATGTCTTAGGCACCAAAGGCTATTGCAGGCCTCCTCTCTTAAGAAGTGTGAGAAGTCCGTCATTTTGTTCCAACAGTGGAAATTTTGCCATCACTGCTTCTACAGTATCGCATGTTTTCATGAAGGAAGAAGGAAAACAGAAGCATCTGGAAGACTGAAGGAGATGTTAGTAAATCTTAGACCCATAGATCTTAGAGCAGGGGTAGGTAACCTTTTTGAGCCAGGGGCCGGGTTGCTGTCCCTCAGACAATTGGGGGGCCGAAGCACCAAAAATAAATAAATAAATAAATAAATAAATAAAATAAAAAAATATGCATGCACACTCTCTCAGCCCCAGAAAAGCCATGGCAAACCCCCTGTGGAGATTTTGCCAAGAAAACCCCAAGAACAAGTAATAACAATAATCAATATCATCATGGCGGGTGGCAGTGGCAGCGGCAGGACCGGCCTGGGGCCGGTCCAAAGGCCTCGGGGGGCCACATCCGGCCCCCGGGCCTTAGGTTGCCTACCCCTGTCTTAGAGTGACAGAATGCAAAACCCTACCCTTCCTTGGACACATCTCCAAACAAGAATTTAAATTGTGTCTTCCCTGAAACTGATGTAACCTCTATGAGTATTAGATTGGCCCAGGTGATGGGGAAGCCCTAAGGAAAGGGCTGGTTGAGTTCGAGGGAGAGCTAGAGTGAAGCTGAAGCTGCCAGGGCTAAGGAACAGACCCTTTTCACTTTGAATGAGATACTAGTATTTTAGTTGTATGTTTAGTAGGGAATGTGTCTTTGTAGTGTAATTTCTATATCACATTTGCTTTTATTTTTTATTTGTTTGGGACTTTAAGGTTTATTTAGGACTTTAAGGCATTCCCTCTGAAGACTGTTATCATGGCCTGTAAGGGCAGAAAAGAGGTGCCTGGCTTCACCGAAGCGCCCCAGGCAGGATTGGCCAAACTGGACACTGGTCCAGTGGTTCTGCCCCGACCATGGCCCTTAGCGCAGTCTGAAAGGACTATTTGCAGTAGAGTTTCTTAGAAACTTTGCCAAGACAGCTAGCAGACTACAAGCCTGTATGCCCCTTACCTGCCACTGCCATGTTCCTTCTTGAAGGCCCCAGTCATAGCCTATGACATTGGAAAGGGGTGCCTGGCCACATGGGTGAAGCCAGGCACCTCTTTTCTGCCCTTATGGGCCATGATAAAAGACTTCAGAGGGAATGCCTTGTGGGAAGTGGCAGATAAGGTATGTGCGGCAGCTCCACAGCGCAGCACCAGACGTGTGTGAGAACACCACCACACCCATCACCATGCCAGCCCAGGGACAGAACAAGCAGAACTGTGGGTAGGATACCACATGGTTGACCTATGGTATCTTGCCTGTACATATGGCTCCCAGATTCCACAAAAGCAAAGAAGCTTTACCATCTCACCCAACATCCCTCACTCCCCTCCATGGCCTCAGTCAAGGAAACAGAGAAGAGCACCCTGCCATACCAAATGCAGACTTCCAAGGCTTGCTTTATTCTCCTGATTCACACAGCAGACTTGCTTGATACTGCTGTGGAAGTAGTTACTGCTTTGTCCTGGAGTTTTCCCAGATCCTGCACAGTGCAGCCCCATTCCACAATTCTAATCTAGTTCCCCTTACTCCACTATCTGTTTCTCAATACCTAGCTGATTACTTCTGGACCAACTTCAGCCAAGCCTTGTTCAGTGTCCCTAGTAGAAGACAGAGGGAAGCTTTGTACACCAATGGCAATTTCTTATTTGTGAAAAACAAAATAGAGAAATCTCATTTGGATCAAGGGGAGAATATTCTTGCCAAAATTTCTGTAACTGCCAGTTCACCTTCCTGTTTTCTCTCATGATTCTAAATTTGCTTCTGTATTTTTAGCCCTATAGAAATTAAAATGAGATTTCTAATTCTCATCACTGAACATCAAAAACCATTAGCTGTTGGTCATGATAGGCTTTACAAGACTTGTCTTTGAGCAAATCAGTCTCTCTTTATGCCATTAACAACATCTAATTTTTATTGAAAGTAGCAAAAAGGAATCTTGACTGGAAACTACTAAAGCTAATAGGCATTTCAAATATTGCTCACAACCTGTGGGCTTTTACAGCTGCCATAGCAGGGGTGGGCAAACTGGGACATAAAGGTTTTTATTGTAGCCCATCAGTCAAGCTATCTCCAAAGCTCCACACCTCAAAATACATTGAATGACAATTGCCCAAATTTGGTTTAAATACTCATGGAATGATAGAATTCTTGAAAACACTCCCAATCCCCTAAACCAGGGGTAGGCAACCTTTCCCCTTTAAGGGCCGAGGGACTTCAGCTCCCAGAAGCCTCAGCCATGTTGGCCAATAGTCCCATGTTGACCAATAGTTCCTGGAATTCTGGGAGTTGAAGTCCCTCGGCCCTTAAAGGGGAAAGGTTGCCTACCCCTGCCCTAAACTCTCAAAGCCATGAAAATCAGCTGAAAATCAGAAGTTACTCCTGGTTTCATCTGCAGCAAATCACTGGCCACTATTGACAGCAAGAAGCAGCAAACTATGGGTGGTGCAGAAGTGAAAACTGGTCCACATGCCCTCTGAAGTTGCTCACTGTGGCTGATTCAGAAGTGAATCATTTTCCTGTGGCTGTTTTTTGTCTCTTCAAGAGAAAGATAAGGGAGCCTGTTCTAGCCTAAGGAGAGGACACTGACCATACACACCAGCCACCCAATACCCTTGAAGCTCTTATCAGTGAAGACATCACAAACACTTGAAGATCTCCTAGCCATGTTTACAGATATGTTCTCTGCCCTTTACATTCATACA
This sequence comes from Phrynosoma blainvillii, assembly GCA_026167975.1. Lineage (NCBI taxonomy): Eukaryota > Metazoa > Chordata > Lepidosauria > Squamata > Phrynosomatidae > Phrynosoma > Phrynosoma blainvillii. The sequence goes on along the minus strand of JANUYF010000004.1, from coordinate 135,111,746 downwards.
TTATACTATATTTAAACCAAGGTGGTGTGGTCCCTGGAGTGCAGGAATATATGTGCTGTCAGTGAAGATAAGTTTGTAGGAGGTGTGTTGCTTAATTCTCTCCATTTCTGTATAACATTTGATTTATCCTGTATTTTCACCCCTTCTATTTAGATTTATCCATGTTTTGTCAATTTTCCCTCTTCCTCCCCTTCAAATGACTAGTATTTTGACAAGTATTTTTTCTTCTGAACTGTTCTGGGCACTATAGGAAAACAGCATACAAAATACCTAACTAATTTTCAGTCAAGCAAATAGCGCAGGGAAATGGTTAAACCTCTTCCCTACTCTAGTATTAGAGTCTGATTTTATACACCCTTCTCTGCTTTAAAGGAGGGGGAATATGGATTCAGATCTCTCCCATTTCATCCATCCCATTTCATCCATCTCAATATACAGTCAAGCCAAAGTCAGTTCCAATTCTAATGAAATTCACACTACAAATTAATCCAGTCTAGTCTAAAATATCACCCAAAAAATAACATGGCATACTACATCTAGTGAAGAAAAGAACAAGTAATATACTCAACCTTCTCATTTAATCCATAGTTATAAAGCGTTCAATGTATAAATCTAGAGTGTATGAATCTGGCGTAAAATTTCCATGTTGATGCTATGAAATTTGTGATGCTTAATATAACCTCATGCAAATAAAATCTTACCAAATATGCCATAAATCTTACATCCCTGATTTGATGTCTGTGTTTGCTTTTGTACTTAAAAATATATGATTTCAGATATCTGTTTGTGTTTCCCATGTATGAGTTAGCATAAGTGCACAATAATATAACCACTTCATTAGTTTTATAATTAGTAAATTATTTTCTAATAATGTGGTTTTTAATCATATAAGGGGTTAACAAATTATCTAGGCACAAGTGACTGGGCACAATGTAAGCAACTGCCATTTCTTAAATGGCTAGAAATAGCAACATCCTGATATCTGTAGGCTCAAAATCTGAAGGCATAAGGACATTACCTACATTTTAAATTTAATAACAATAGCAGCAAAATTTTCCATATCAGTCCAAATTTAGGTGGTAGTATTAGCCTTATATAATTATATTTTTAATATATTTTTAAATTTATCGTTAAGCTACACAATAATCTTGTAAACATTTTTGTTTATGTGTCTTCAGGCCCACTCTGATTTATAGTGTCCATATCCTGGGGTTTTCTTGGGAAGATTTACTCAGAGGAGGTTTGTTATTGCCACCCTCTGAGGCTGAGAGAGTATGACTAGCTTAAGGTCTCCCACAAGACTGAGTGGGGATTTGAACCATGGTCTCCCACAGTCCTAGTCCATCATTCAAACAACTGCAATATGCTGGCTCCTCATCTGTATTTGCTGATACATATAAGCTGTACATGCTATAGATTTTAATAATTTTATTTAAACTAATAAACTTTAAAAAAAAACAGGATATGGACACCATAAACATATAAATGAAATTATTAAAACCTACAGCATATACCAACCTACAGGGATCCCAGTCTCTGGCAAGTTAGTTATGCTAACAGAACTTGTAGTGGCCAGTGCTGATGGTATATGATTCTGAGAACTCCTCTGGTAAAAACATTTAGAAAAATGTCTGTTTTGCAAATTTTTATCAAAGGGATCAGTGGAATTATATTTTAATCACAGAAATTGTCCTACTGGCATATCCTTTAAAATGAATTGGATGATAACTGGTATAATGAAAAATGGCATTCCTATTAGTAGATTCAGCAAAAACTAACCATTGGCATGCATAATTTAATGTACACTATAATGTCAGGAAATGCATATAAATAGAACAGAACTGGAGAGGAGGAATATGTATCATATAGAGCCAGCATGGCATAGTGATTTGAATGTTGGACTACGGACGTATTCACACAGGCGGCTCTAAAGCCGCCTGGAAGCCCCCTGGAAGCCATCAGGAGTCATTCCCAGCGGCGAAAACAGCAGCCGCCGGAATGACTCCTGATTGCCTCCGGCAGAAGCGCCTGTAATTCCTTTTTAAAAAAGGAATTAAAAAGATGGCGCTAAAGCCGGCTAGCGGCAGGGATGGCGCAGGGATTGCGCAACATGGGGCGGGGCTTGCTGCGACGTAGTTTGAACACGTCAAGCAAGACCCCGGAGTGAGGTAGGGATGGCGCAGGGATGGCAAAGGATGAGGAGGGGCTTGCTGCGACGTCATGTGAACTTTTCCTGCACAGAGCCGGAGTGGGGCCAGATGGAGGTAGGAACGACTCCCTTTTTTGCTCTGTGTGAAAACGTCCTACGACTCTGGAAACCAGGGTTCAATTCCCAGCTCAGACATGAAACCCTCTGGGCAACCTTGGGCAAGTCAAACCCTCTCAGCCTTTGCAGAAGGCAAAAGCAAACCATTTCTGAGCAAATCTTGCCAAGAAAATCCCATGATACAAGCCTAACTCAAAAATGACTTGAAGGCACACAACAACAACAACAACAACAACAACAAAAATATATATCATGGTGATCTGTACAGCTGATCTACTAGTGGGGAAACGCTACAGTCTTTAATATTGCTAGATACCAGAAAATATCAATTAACTATAAAACAATAAGATAATAAAATAATTATGGACAAGAAATGTATCAATCCAGGAAGACAATAAAAATAGGTCAAATTAGGGACAAAGAAACTGCACAATGTAAACCTCTAAAATTGATTACAAAAGCAAGCATAATTCCTCTTCATAATTATGACCAACAGTACTACCAAAAAGGATAAGTATAAATAGATTTTAATGAAAATCCATATAATTCTGCAATTCAAATGAACTCATCATGGAAAATATTGACAAAGAGAGAGACTACATATAATGAGATCAATACCCATACATTTATGAAATGCTTGACCTTCAGTCTCTGAAATAAATCCTAAAGATCTTTCTAACACAATATTATACATGTCTACTCAGAAGTAATCCATTCAATTGGGTTTAACTCCAGATAAGTGGGTATAGGATTGCAGCCTTTGCATTTTTACAAATGGATTTATGCTATCAAATGAAAACAGTTTATGTCAATAGGCATATGTCCCTTAAACTAAACAGAGGTGAAGTTAAGCATTCATAACTATTTTCTACCTGTTCTACTTTCTACTATTGTTCTATTTTCCTTTGGTGCATCCAGTTCTGGGAATTTACAAGAGTCCAGCACATGGAACTAGATAGGCTCATCCTACTACATAGCATACAATAAATGCTACACAGCACTGCCTCACTATACATGCACCCACCCTTATCCTAAATTGGTGCTGGAGTGCAGATGGTAACTCCTGATGTTCCTGCACAAGGGAACAGAGTAGTTCTAAAAGCCAACACAAAGAAGTGAGAGACCCAGGGAGTGCAACTGCAAGACTATAGCTGGGCTTCCAAAGACTTGCACTAGAGCTGGACTGCCATTCAGACCTGTTCTGTACATAGTATGTCATTGACTTTAATTTGAAGTCATGGTTTCTCCAACTCTGCCTGTGATATTTTTTTTCTTGAAAGAATACACTTTTCAGCTGAGACTTGATTCAGTTATTGATGAACTGATTTTCATAGACTGATATAATGTAATATTTTATAACTGGACTTTCAATTAATTCTAATCTTTAGAGATAGCAGGAAAATTATATAATGTAAAGAGAATTATCTATTATCATTGGTTACAGCATAAGTATATGAAGTTGTTTTGCTGCAATATATTTTAGCCTTGTTTGTATAGTTTTACCTTGACAGAACTGCAAAACACAGTTATGAGAATTTCACCTTACATTTGCAGACTAGATGTTGAAAGAGACTTTGAAAACAATAAAGTGTGCAAGGTTTTCTTTTAAATCTGGAAGCAAATCCCACTGAAATCAGTCTTACTCTCCAAAAAAAGAAATTTCAATCAAATTTGATGTAGGCATTGCAAAATTACCTCTCCCACTGGAGTCTGCTTGGAGCAGCTGGAGCAGTAAAACTGAGAAAGAAGCCATGGATACCTTACTCTATAGGCAGGTTTATCCTCTCAAGGCTGCAGTCCTATATACACTTAACTGAGATGATCACATCCCACTAAACTCGGTGAGTCTTAATTCAGAATAGATATGTAGATGACTGAAATGTAACTCCATTATGATAAACTACTGCATGTGATCCAACAGCACTCCCTGTTGCATTAGTGAAATCCTCATTTCCTGTAGATCTGTATAGATATGTATAGTTGGAGACTGGGCACACAGAACAGTTGCCATGCAACAATATTTTTGCTTCTGAAACTGGTTGCAATAGTCACAGTAACTCCTAGTTGGAGATTAAAGTGTTGTAGGTTTGCAGTTCCTTGACAAAATATGTTGCAATTGCTCTCACCTGCCTAAAAAGAGCTACGCTGCATGTTCTGGGATCCTCTGCAACCAGTACCAACAGTACAGACCATTTTGTACTGTGTTCTTCTGGAGTTGTGTGTTATGAATGATGAAGAGAACATCAGCACAGCACTTGATTAAACATATGTAGTCTTGTTGTTGTGTGCCTTCAAGTCATTTCCAATTTATGGCAAACCTAAAATGAACCTATCATGGGATTTTCTTGGCACAAATTGTTCAGAGGAAATTGTTCCCTTCCTCTAAGGATGAGAAAGTGTGACTTAACCAAGGCCACCCAGTGGGCTTCCATGGCCAAGTGAGGTTTCAAACCCTCATCTCCATAGTCTAATGCCCACATGTAGTATAGTTATGCATTAAATTCCTTCTACATTATAACAATTTGTTATCCTACATCAGAAACAATGCACATGTTAAATCTCATTCTGTTATGTCTTATGTGCCACTAGAAACCAATAAAATAAGTCAAAGTTCCTATTAACCAAAAGCGCTTGTCCACAGAAGAAGCTACCCATGGCATCTCTCAGTATTGCTGCTCCAATGAGCATCTAGTGACAGATTATTTTGCAATGCCTACATCAAGATTGATAATTTAAAACCCATACACTCAGAGGTGACCCCAGTTTAATGGGAGTTTCTTCCAGATAGGGAGAACTACTCACCATCAAAGCAATTGTCTACTGTCTCTCTGCAAAAGTAATTGTTTGTGGCTCACATCCTTCCATTCAGAAGAGTTGCTCTGAATGGTAATTCAAACGGACATGCAGGGAGCAGGAAGGCTCTTCTGAAGGTGGGTAACCATACTTTCCTTTCTCACACTCTAAAGCAGCTGTGGGCATTCCACAACCCTTGAGATGTTTAACTTCACCTCCCAGCAGCCCTAGTGAATGTTGAAGAATGCTGGAAGATGGAGCTTAACGACTTTGGGCGGGCCCCATAATTCCCTCACCCAATCCCAATCCCATTTCTCCATCATTTTTGGATACGATGATAAAATGTGCCTCCAACTACACTTCAGTTTTTTAAAAACAAAAAAAAACTTTAAAAAAGACCTTTTCTTTCAAAAAAAAAAAAAAGGCATCCCGATTGACTACTGGGACATTCAGGAGTGATCATATTACACCAGTATTAAAACCATTCCACTGGCTGCCAATTAGTTTCTAGCCAAGGTACAAAGTATTGGTTATTACCTTGAAAGTGCTAGGTTACCTATGGGATTGCCTGCTCCCATATAATCTGCCCCATAGGTCCTCTGACCAGTGGCGTCCCTGCCTGGGGTGTCACCCAGTGCAGGGGGCAGGGCTTCTGGGATGGGGCCAAAAGGGCACTCCCCCACCTCACTACTGCGGCACTTAGAATGGTGCCACAGCAGCAAGGTGGGGGCCACGCTTCCCCCCCCCTCAGCAGCCCTCCCAGCCTCATGAGTCCCATGTGGCCATAGGCGCATGGGTCCTGGAAGGCAGCCGTCTGCCTTCCCCTCAGGGTGCTCTACCTCACCAGGTGAAACCCCTCTCTGGAGTGTCACCCGGTGTGGTCTGTACCACTGCACCCCCTAATGGTGCCACTGCCTCTGAGGGACATTTAGTCATCAGCCAGGACTAGCTTGGTAACTATCAGCTAGATGACTTTTTCTTCGGCCACCCTTAGACTGTGGAATAACCTGCCAGAAGAGATTTGACAGCTGAATATGCTGTACAGATTTAAAACAGCATTAAAGACAAGTCTCTTCCAGCAGGTCAATCCAGATGATTTTTACATTTTAAATTTTAAATTATGAATTTTAAAAGTGGATTGTTTTAATATGTATGGGGTCTTGTTTATGGGAAAGTATTCTGACATCAGCAAAACTGGTAACGGAAAACCATAGAGCCTTTGCAGACTGCTAGAAATAGTGCAAATTGAGTCCACTTTAAAGGTTAGGGAATCATGGGAACAGTATTTTATGGTGGCACCAGAGCTCTCTGACAGAGAAGGCTCAATGTCTCAGAAAAAAAACAATTCCCATGATTCCCTAGCACTAACCCTACCCCTTAAAGTGGACTCAATTTGCACTATTTCTGGCAGTCTGCAAAGGCCCATAGTTAGTCATCTTCATAGAAATGCCTAGCCTTAAATGGGCCTCTGAAAATGAACAGAAAATAAATGTTCGTATTTTGCACATACCAAGGTTGTTTGGACCCGTAATGTAAAACCAGTTCCCAATCCATCTCCTGATCAGCCAAACCTACATTAAGCTAACAGTCTTCTGTCAAAATCAGACTTGAAGACATAGTATCAGAATGTACTATCCTAACTGTAGATGTATCATGTGGTCGCAACATTACCAGGAAGGTACAGGGAGGGCACACTGGTAGATGGGAAAGGGAGGTGAAAGAAGAGGAGGCAGTAACGCAGTGGTGGCAGCAAAAACATAGATTTGGCACCACCACCACTGCTGCTTCTGCCCATATTTTGGGGGATCACCAGTGATCCAAGGGGATTGGCAGCAGCAACAGCAGCAACAGCAGGAGAAGCATGGAATCGGCCACCTGCCATCACTGCTTCCACAGCTCTTCAGGGGTTACTAGTGTCCTGAAGAGACAGACAGTAGTAACACCAGCAGAAACATCATTATTCCTTACATTTCATTATTATTATTGAAAAATTTGTTGGGGAATGTGTTTAAAAAAATGATCCACACTAGATGTCAAGTATGCTAAGTGCACCACTGCTTGTGGTACCAATAAGGATAAAAAATTGAAAAATGAAAACACCCTAGTAAAAAAACATCTTAGGAAGATAACAGTTATGCCAAAAAAACATAAATTGTGCTGGTTTGACTAAACATTCTGCTTTAAACTGATTTGCCCCATGACCTATTTAAATGAGATTGTAATTGCTTTATATTAAGTATAACTAGGCAACTGATTGCTAAGACCAAAAATGCTTAATGCTTACTCAACAATCCTGATTAAACTTGAAGTCTATTTTACTTCATATTCATGGAAAGGTGAAATACAAGACCTTCCCCCCCCCCAACACAGAGAACATCTAGAGACAATAAAAGTTTTTTTTAAAGGCACAACTGACCTATACACATTATGCAGAAAACACAGTATGGTAATGAACAAACCAAAGTCTAATTTTAATGGGATAATTGTCATATCCAGAAGTGTATGGATCTATCATGATAAAGGATATGAGGGAATGGGGAAAACTGTTATGGTGAAATAGCGATATTGAAAAATAAAAAAAGAATCGAAAAGGGGCTGTAATCCGAATAAAATGCAAACCGGGAGACAGATGGGCAATAGCAGGGGAGGTTTGTAGTTTTATGGCTCTGTTTACTTCCTAGGACAAGACTTTGATGACCAACAAGGCAACACCTTCCTTCTTGGGTTGGATAGATTCATATGGGTGATGGGGGAAAGTGGAAAGTTTAAAGAACTCCTTGATATGCTTTAACGCGTGCTAAGAGTGGGCTGGGGAAAGAAGGGTTGGAGAGGGAAATCGTAAAAGGTGAATCGTTCTGAGGAAAATCAGATTTGACACAAACACATGTGGCACATTTCTGCCTGTAGAATCCAGAATAAAGCTGTAGCACTGCCATGCTGTCCTGGTTCTTGAGGTTTGGCTCCACTAAACATGACAATGTGTCAGATCTCCCTCCAATGCCTCGTACAATGCAGCCGCATTTGGCCCAAGCCAAAATTGAAGTGGAGGAGCCTGCCCAGACAAGTGGAGCAGCGGCCAGGTGGCACAAGCCCAGGAAGGACGAGCTGACTTTGGCCAGGGAGCTGGAATGAGAAGACCCTGTGGAGCTGAGGGAGGTGTGGGGAGCAGCGGATGGCTACAGGAGAAAGCTCCACTAACCTTGTGGAGACACAAAGAAAAGCAGTCCCACCACTACAAGGACTGGGGGGACTAGTCCGTGGATGATGAAGGGGGTGTTGAGATGTCAGACAGGCTCTGGGAAGAAGTCCCGGAGGACCCACTAAGTGAAGTGGAGGAGTATGGGTGGTTCCAGACCATAATGGCCAGCGCAAGGCTGACATGGCAACAGGGAATGCCAGCAGGGCAGTGGACACTGTGGGATATGGTGGCCGAAGAGGTGGTGGCCGAGCTCGCCAGAACCACAGTGGGACCACTGGCCCAAGGAGTGGGGTGAACATGAGGACAAGAGGCTCTCAAAGAGGGAAACATGGCAGAGACACTCTCCACACCAGCCCAGGACACAAGGCTCCAGGGACTGGCTCTTAGTGGAGAGCAAGAGATGACTCCCCCCCAGGCACCGGCCAGAGCCCCAACTAGTCACACCCAGAACCCAGAGGCCAGACAACTGGGGGTGCGGTTTGACAGGAGGTCCAGCCAGCTGTCCTACTTCCTGGCCCAGGTGGGGGCGCATATGCATGAGTAGGGCCCTACCTTCCTGAGTGAAGTTGCCAAAGGGAGGTGCATGGCATCCTATCTGGAAGGCAAAGCGGCGGACTGGCTTGTTCAACTTTTCAACGCTGGAGCTACAGAATTGAAGAGTTTGCCCAAGTTCATGGTCGATCTATGAGTCTGGTTAGAGGACCCTTTCTGGGCGGAATAGGCTCTAACCAAGTTGATGGTACTCACACAGGGAGCACGCTCTGTGACGGAATATGTGACAGAGTTCCAGGGATTGGCTGCTCAAGTTCAAGACTGGCCCAAGGCAACCAAGATACAGCATTTCAAGACCAGTTGGGCTACCCTCTGGTATATCAGGACTTGGCAGAAGTATTTGAGGAAAAAGAGTGTGACCAACTTCCCCCCACACACTGGGAGACAGACTGTGCAATCGAATTGGTGCCTGGAGCGCAGCCCCCCCAAGTCCAAACCCTATTCCATGACCCCGCTAGAGATAAGGCCTTTAAAGGACTTCATAGAACTTGTTGGGAGGCTTCATCTGCCCATCAACCTCTACCTTCAGGGCCCCAGTGTTCTTCTGAGAGAAGGACAGGTCCCTACGACTTATGACCAACTACAAGAACCTCAACGGGATATGCAGTACCAACAAATACCCCATTACCCTCATGAAGGAAATGTTAGGGAGGCTGGCTAGGTGCCAGATTTTTACTAAGCTGGATTTGAGAAATGCCTACTTCCGAGTGCGGATCCAGGAGGGGGAAGGATGCAGGGCAGTGTTCAACTGCCCTTTGGGAGCTTTTGAATACTTAGTCCTACCTTTTGGGCTGTTGGGGGGGCATGTTTATGAGTCTAGTAAATGAAGTTTTGCATGACTTGCTGTTTGAGGGGGTCCTAGTCTACCTGGATGATGTGTTGATCTATTCCTGAGACTTGGAATCCCATGTGAAGCTGGTGAGAGAGATGTTGAAGTGCCTCTTGGATAAACAGTTCTGTGTTAAGCTGTCCAAATGCGAATTCCATACCAACAAATTGGATTTCTTGGTGTATCGAGTGTCCACTCAGGGAATAGAAATGGACCCAGCCAAGGTGCACACAGTGTTGGAATGGGCCCCATCAAAGACCCAAAAGCAGATACAAAAGGGGGAAGCAGACGGGAGCTTCCCGTGCGCCGCGGGACGGAGCGCCGCTGGACCGCGGCAGCCGCACCGCGGTGCACCGTCGGCGACTCTAAAAGGAGCACCAAATTGGCGCTCCTTTTAGATTTCAGGGAAAGGGCGCCCTAAAAGTGGCGGGCGCACTTTCCCTGACTCAAACGCCGCGGCGCGTGCGGTCGCCGTGGCGTGAGGTCATCCTCGGAGTGCCGGCCGTGTGGAGGGCCAGCGACTCCGAGGGCGACCTCTGGAAGAGGAAGGGGCGCCGCTCGTGCGGCTGCCCCTCCTCTTCCCTGCCCGGAAGACGACTCTATTAGTCGTCTGCCGAGGCCAAAAGTCTCTTAGGGTTTGCTAACTTCTACAAGCAGTTTATTCTGGGCTTTGCCCAGATAGCACTGCCCATTACAGACTAGATGAAGACCAAAATCCACCTAGGGGGACCCAATGAAAAACCCATGCCATCCACCAAGATCAAGTGTACTCCAGAGTGTCAGGAGGCTTTCAAAACACCTTCTTTCCTGGGGTGGATAGATTGATATGGGTGATGGGGGAAAGCGGAAAGTTTAAAGAACTCCTTGATGTGCTTCAAAGCACACTGACAGTGGGCTGGGGAAGGAGGGATTAGAGGGGGGAATCTTAAAGGGTGAATCATTCTGGGGAAAATCAGATTTGACATTAACACATCTATGGTGCATCTCTGTCCATAGAATCCAGAATAAAACTGTAGTACTTTAATCCCTGCCATGCTGTCCTGGTTCCTGAGGTTTGGATCCGCTAAACATGGCAATAATAAATCGAAGTCAAGGCTGCAGAACTTTACACGGCATAATCTAGTATTTTTTATTCCAAAGAAATGTTGCTGTACACAGAAAACAAGCATGTTAGGAAGAAAGTGAGACTAATATAATTTTCTATGTCCAAATTATAATCATCTACAAGTGTACACACACACACACACACACAAAGGCTTCTTTCTAAATTGCCAGTTCCTAACAAACAGGAAATACTTTTTGCATAAAGAAGCAGTCAGTCATTTAAACATCCACCTTCGCTCTCAAATGGGATAGCCATGGCACAATTGGCCATCAAACAGAAAAGTAAGCAGGGAAGACAAGGTAAAGAGCAGACATATGCCAATTTTTCTACACACTGATAAATAAGAAAACACACAACTATTACCCTAGCTGTTTAGCTAATAAACTACAGTCGGACCTTCATATCAACAGGGATACCCCCACTGATAAGAAAAAACATGGGGCCTCAAGTCCTGTTGTCCCTAATGGCAGTGTGATATGCACACAGTCACTAATGCAGCCATGTGCATGTGCTGCCATCGGGAACAACGGTGCTTGCCATTCACGGATGCTCCGATCCATGGATGGTGAGGTCCCACTGTAATTCTAATTCTCTACAGCTGTTGAAAGGACCTGCCTCCATGTTCTAATTACTATTGCTCTAGCCCAGGGGGAGGCAACCTTTTTGAGCCGGGGGCTGGGTTGCTGTCCCTCAGACAATTGGGGGACCGAAGCACCATAAATAAATAAATAAATAAATAAATAAAATTTAAAAAAATTAAAAAAATTTTAAAATATGCATGCACACTCTCTCAGCCCCAGAAAAGCCATGGCAAAACCCCTGTGGAGATTTTGCCAAGAAAACCCCAAGAACAAATAATAACAACAATATTCAATATCATCATGGCGGGGGGGCGGGGGACAGCGGGGGGGCGGCGGTGGTGGCGGCGGCGGCAGGACCGGCCTGGGGCTGGTCCAAAGGCCTCAGGGGGCCACATCCGGCCCCTGGGCCTTAAGTTGCCTACCCCTGCTCTAGCCCCTGAGAGAGAGAAGATCAGCCAAAACCAGCTCCATTGTGGCTTGGCCTAGTTGTTGGTGACAGTCACTTCCCCCCATTTCCTGCTGCCATTGCTGTGACGTCTCAGGGAGAGAAGAGCAGCCAGCACCTGGTAGATTTAATCCCCATCCCATATTAATAAAACATGTCATTATTTGTAAGCCACTCTAGGCATCTTTTTAGCTGAAGGGCATGGTACAAATACTCACAATAAATAAATAAAACATATTAGTTGTACTTCTAATCAGTAAATAAAACAGTTAACAATTAAATAAGCATTTTAAAGACTAAAACAACTCCTCATAAAGCTACTGTAATCATATTCCCGAATAAAAGAGTAAACAAGAGAAGACCAGACGTGTTTCTCAAGGGGAGGGGATCCAGAAAGTAGGTGCAACCACTGTGAAGACTATTACACATCAAAAGTTGACTGTGATAAATGGAAGGGGGGGAACCAGTGAGCAAGCTGCCACTGCAAAAATATAAAGCTTAAGCACCAAACAAGAATTTGATAATAGACCAAATCAGAAGATGCACTTGACTCATGTCCACCAGACAAAGAAAATCTGTATGTGCATTCTGCATGCTAGTGCATGGCTGCAGCTAGACTGCAGAATTAATACAATTTGACACCACTCTAACTGCCAGGGCTCAATGCTATGAAATTCTGGGATTTGTAGTTTTGTGAAATATACAGAATCATAGAATCATAGAATCGTTGAGTTGGAAAAGACCACAAGGGCCATCCAGTCCAACCCCCTGCCATGCAGGAACTCAAAATCAAACCATCCCCGACAGATGGCCATCCAGCCTCTGTTTAAAGACCTCCAAAGAAGGAGACTCCACCACTCTCCGAGGGAGTGTGTTCCACTTTCGAACAGCTCTCACTGTCAAGAAGTTCCTCCTAATGTTCAGGTGGAATCTCTTTTCCCTTAGCTTGCATCCATTGTTCCGAGTCCTATTCTCTGGAGCAGCAAAAAACAAGCTAGCTCCCTCCTCAATATGGCATCCCTTCAAATATTTAAAGAGGTATCACTTCTTAACCATCTCTTCTCCAGACTAAACATACCCAGTTCCCTAAGTCATTCCTCATGGGGCATGGTTTCCAGACCCTTCACCATTTTGATCACCCTTCACTGGAAACCCTCATTTTTCAACATCTTTTTTGAATTGTGGTGCCCAGAACTGGACACAGTATTCCAGGTGGGGCTTGACCAAAGCAGAGCCTTTTCTGTCAGAGAGCTCTGGTACCACAACAAAGTATGAATCCCAAGATTCCATAACATGGAGCCATAACACTTAAAATGGCATCAAACATTAATTCTGCAGTGAGGCAGCAGCTATTAACATGTAATAAAATTTATTTCTCTAACAAAATTTATCCATACTCCTGTCGCTGTTCTCAATGTGCCAGAAGCAGGAGTAGTTGTTGGCGTGAAGCACAAATGGGGAAATACATGATGCCATAGTATCGAGATACGAACATGTTTTATTAAACATTGCAGACAGGGAGAGGAGAGCCCAATATACTGATGCTGTTTGAGAGGAGGGGAGGTATTTAACATTCCATCAAATCTGGCCTTTCTTTTGCTATGTGAAACCAGTGTTTACCATGTCCTCTCCATTCTTTCTTCCTTTTAATGACTTTCCCCACCCTTCAATCCCTTTAAATTAGACAGGAGGTCCAATTAAGGCTATGCAAATGCATGTTGGTGAATATATGAGCTCCTTGAAAAATGTTAGCCTTCTAAAAGTGTACTTGGTGTAACATAGGAAATATTGAACAAAAACAAGTATACAATATTAAATAATGTACAATAGTGTAATGTTACATAAACAAAATGACAATGCACTCATATATAACGATTATGAGCATAAACAACCAATATACATAGTGGAAAATACATGCAACCAATATTGCAAAAAGTCTATGAAGTTCCCAGCAGAAATACCAATATATAAAGCTGTCTTTCCATGTAGAAGATAAGAAGTGTGGACTGGATGAATAATAAATCATAGAGTAGGAGTAATAGAACAAGAGACCCTGGGAAGTTCTAGTCTCTGTTTCATCTTCAGGAAATTTCTTCAACTACATTCATATAACAATATGAAATATAGACATTTATAAATATAAACCATATAGGTAGTACAAAAGTAATAAACTCACATTCCAACAATCTTACATAAAGATACAACCTACTTACATTGTTGCAGTAATACACACCATGTACACCAGGGGTAGGCAACCTTTCCCCTTTAAGGGCCGAGGGACTTCAGCTCCCAGAATCCCAGGAGCTATTGGCCAACATGGGACTATTGGCCAACATGGCTGAGGCTTCTGGGAGCTGAAGTCCCTCGGCCCTTAAAGGGGAAAGGTTGCCTACCCCTGATGTACACCATCGTGGTTACACTGTGGAATGGCATGTATGTAAACTCAAGAGAGAAGGTGAATAAGTAACTGTTCTAATCAATGATGTGTGACACCTGTTACACAAGGGAATTAGCCAAAAAAGGCAAGATGGTAAATTAAAGGTAATTTGGGCTATCATGTCACTTCTTAACCTTCTCCTCTTCAGGCTAAACATACGCAGCTCCCTAAGTCTCTCCTCATAGGGCATGATTTTGAGTCCCTTCACCATTTTGATAACCCTTCACTGGACATGCTCCAATTTCTCAACATCCTTTTTGAATTGTGGAACTCAGAACTGGACACAGTATTCCAGGTGAGGCCTAACAAAAGCAGAAAAGGGTAATACTATTACTTCCCTTGCTCTAGACACAGTCCCTCCATTTTTGCGGGCTTCGAATCCGCAGTCTCATTTTTCACAGACTGGCAAACGGGGAGGGATATAATGGCACATGTGCCAGAGCGCACAGCCATTCAAGCCAATGAGGCTTGAATATTTGCATGTTTTTTTTGGGGGGGGGGGTCCGGAATAGATCCCCGCGAAAACAGAGGGGCGACTATATATCTATTGATGTATCCTAGAATTAAATTGGCTTTTTAGCTGCTGCATCACACTGTTGACTCATGTTCATCTTGGGGTCCATTGAGGGACGTTGCAGACCAGCCTAAAGGGCCAGCCTGGGGGTGGAGTTGGGGTGGGGCAGCTGCACGCTGGCCACCCCAACCCCAACCTGACACCGTCCTGACATTGCACGCCCGTACATATGGCGCGCAGCGTCAGGACACCCTCCTGGTGCAGCGTGTAGACATGCTGCACCAAAAGGGTGTGGAAGAGCTGCAGCGACAGCTCTTAGTGCAGCCTTTTGTCGCCCCTAAAAGGAGTGGCACTTTGTCATTCTTTTAGGGGCAGCAAAAGGAAGGATTGGGGCCATGGCGTGGGTTGCAACAGCCCCAATCCACCGCTAGCAGGGGCAGCCCAGAGCCACCCGTCTACATAGCCCCTAAGACTCCTAGCATGTGCTTTATAGACTATAGCAAAGACTGCATAGATCATGAAAGGCTATGGAATAGCCTTAAAGATATGAGAATCCAATACATCTGATAGTCCTGATGAGGAATTTGTACTCAGGACAAGAGGCTACTGTCAGAACAGAACATGGAGAAACAGAATGGTTCCCAATTGGCAAACGGGTCAGACAAGTCTGCATCCTATCACCCTATCTGTTCAACTTGTATGCAGAACATATTATAAGAAAAGCAGGCTTGGACACAGAAGAAGGAGGAGTGAAAATAGGAGGAAGGAATATCAACAATCTAAGATATGCAGATGACACCATAATACTAGCAGAAAACCTCACAGACCTGGAACACCTACTAAGGAAGATCAAAGAAGAAAGTGCAAAGGCAGGCTTAATGCCAAACATAAAGAAAACAAAAATAATCACCACCGAGGACCTTCACAAGTTCAACCTGGACAATGAAGAAATAGAAATAGTAAAAGAATTCCCATACCTGGGATCAAACACTGATAGAAATGGGGACTGCAGTCAGGAAATCAAAAGAAGACTAAGAATGGGGAGGGTGGCTATGAAAGAACTAGAAAAGATTCTAAAATGCAAAGATATACAACTCAACACAAAAGTAAGAATTGTACAAGCCATTGTATTTCCTATTACCATGTATGGATATGAGAGCTGGACAGTTAAGAAAGATGATAGGAAGAAAATCAATTCATTTGAGATGTGGTGCTGGAGAAGAGTGCTGAGGATCCCATGGACAGCCAAAAGGACAAACAAGTGGGTCCTAGAGCAGATCAAACTGGAAACCTCCCTGGAAGCCAAGAGGACCATACTGAGACTGTCATACTTTGGACACATCATAAGAAGGGAGGACTCTTTGGAAAAACCAATAATGCTGGGGAAGGTGGAGGGAAGCAGGAAGAGAGAAAGGCCACATGCCAGATGAATGGACTCTATTAAGGACGTCGTGGATATGGGTTGCAGGATTTAAGCAGAGCAGTAGAGGGAGGACAGAGATTCTTGGAGATGTCTCATCCATAGGGTTGCCATGAGTCGAGATTGACTCAAGGGCAATTAACAACAAAGACTCCTAGATCCCTTTCACATGTACTGTTATCAAGCCAGGTGTCGCTTCCCCCCCCCATCCTATATCTATGCATTTCATTTTTTATGCCTAAGTGCACTACCTAACATTTCTCCCTGTTGAAATTCTTTTTGGTAGTTTTGGCACAGATTTCTAATCTATTAAGGTCATTTTAAATTTTGATCCTGTCCTCTGGAATATTAGCTAGTCTTCCTAATTTGGTGTCATCTGCAAATTTCCTAAGTATGCCCTCTATTCCTTCATCCAAGTAACTGATAAAGATGTTGAATAGCATGAGGCCCAGGACAGAACACCATGGCACCCTGCTAGTCACTTCTCTGCAGCATGAAGAGGAGCCATTGGTGAGCACCATTTGGGTTCGGCCAGGCAACCAATTACAATCCCACCTATCAGTAGCATTTTCTAGCCCATATCCCCTTCACCGACCAAGCTGGTAATTTAATTTTTATTAAAAAAGAGAGAGAGAGAGAGAGAGAGAAAATTAGTCTGACATGACTTTATTTTTGAGAAACCTGTTGATTTTTTGCATTTATGGCATTCCCTTCTAAATACTCTCAGACTTTCTTCTGTTTAATGATCTGCTCTAAAATCTTTCCTGGTATTGAAGTCAGGCTAACTGGGTGGCAATTGTTTGGGTCCTCTTTTTCCTCATTTTTGAAGATGAGGACAACATTTGACCTCCTCTAGTCTGCTGGGACTTCTCTTGTTCTCCAGGAGTTCTCAGATTATTACCAGTGGCTCTGAGATTATGTCTGCCAGTTGTTTTACACACAGATATAACAGTTAATGTCCATAACGAAGGGGCTCCTTGAATATCATACAATTAAAACAGTCTTCTTAATGGCCATCCTGTTAACTATGAAAGTGCATATGCTTTAGAGCAGTGATTCCCAAACTTTGGCTCTGCAGATGTTTTGGAATTCAGCTCCCAGAATTCCTGACTGTTGCTCAAGGTAGCTGGGCTTCTGGGAGCTGAAGTCCAAAATACATGGAGGACCAACATTTGGGAATCACTGCTTTAGAGTCTTTGCACTTGATATTATGGGGGCATCTATGAGGTGATAGGAAACTTACCACATTTTCTACTAAAGGAACAGATTTACTGAATAGACAAGTAAGCCTCTGGACATATCAACATTTAAAGGTTTCAGCAGGTTGTCTACCAAGAAGCAGATGCATCTATTAATGGGCTAAAGAGATCTAGGCAACAAGACCAAGTTTATTTCACTCAGAATATCAAGTCATTTCATTTCCATCCATTTAGTCAGCCAGACAAATGATCCAGAAGCACAGCAGTAAATGGCTGCTCTACCCCAATTTAAGGGAAACATTTCTCTCTACCTTTCCTAGAGTGTGTCCATAGAAAGGCTTTTGAAAAAATAATGTGAGTTATTTCCCCACAACACTTGTTTGCTGTACAACTGCTGCTTTTTTTGTAACCACAAATTCCCAACAAATTTTTCTCCAGTTTCAGAACGCTTATATTTTGCTCAGTTTCCTTCACAATATGAGGGAAAAGAAGCTAGGCCTAAATACCCTAAAGGCACCAGATCCCATCTGTTCTTAGAAACTAAACAGGGTTAGCTCTGGTTAGTACTTGGATAGGTGACCAATAATGAACATGAGTCCATAGTTCAGGGGAAGAAACTGGCATTGCCTAAGAAACCCCAATGAGATTCCTGGAGTAGCCATAAGTTGGCAAGTAACTTGAAGGCACATACAGACACACATGGAAAAGAAATCAGGTCCTAGAAATCCTTTGCATTTGCATATGTGTTATGGTGTCATGATCTTCTAGATGCAGATTCTAAAAGGGTACGTAGAGTATCCGGCTAATGCAGTACTCATAAATTGACAGGGCATGCAGACAACATAACTGGATCAATTTAAAGAAAGCTAAACTGAACAAGATTGTGGCCAGGGAAAAGCTGACAATGGAGACCAAACAGACACACAACTGACTTGGGAAAGGATCTAATCAGTGGTTTCCAGATTCAGATGTTGTTAAACTCTAGTTCCAAAAATACTGAACCATTGACTATGCTCACTTGGGCTGCTGCCAACATCTAGATTTGGTAGCACCTAACTGAAGGAACAGGTCAAAGAGAAACATTCAAAACAGCACATTTCAGAGAAAGTAGCACACTTCCAGCTCAGGTACAACAAATGCCAGAATGACCATTTCCCCTTGGTACCAGGAGGCTGTAACAGCTTTCCTCAACTCTCCAGGAGGGATGCACTTTAACATCCTCAGATAGGCTTGCATTCCAAGACACTGGCAGGCTTGAAAAGTAATTCCTGACGTGGGACTTCTCTGTAGGCAGTGGTTAGCTTTCTTCCTATTTTGAGGTTGCATGCTGTTCAAAGAATGAAAGCTAATAATGATTCCGCACCACTGAACTCCATGGAATTTTACCACTCACTTCAAAGGGTTCAGGTCAAGACTGTGGGTGGAGGATTTAACCCGGGCCTTCTCAAAGAGCAAAACATTTAACTTCTCTATGTGAATTTTTTTTGGTTTTTAATCTAAAAAAATTAGTCATAGTACCTACTTACCTCAAAGCAAAAAAAAATGTTAACATTAGCTTATTAATGCTTTTTGGAACATGTTTGGGATGTAAGAAAACACTCTAAATGCTAATGTTTGATCTGCTGCTGCATTAAACTGTTGCTGCTGTACAAATGCACACTACAAGTTAAGCAGAAAACATTTTTTTTTATTTAAGAAATCAAAGAACCAGTTATTTCTAAGAATAATCAGGCTATTTATTTTATTTATCTTTAATTTATGATCTGTCCAGGAAGTGTTCCCATGTTTGCCCTGTGTAAACAAAATGATATGCCAGAAAGAGTCATTAACAAGATAATGAAAAAAAGAAAGAATTGGAAACAGTGGATGAGTGAAAGGAACTGTTCTAAAAAAGAACCAGCAAACCTGAATACACTAAATGATCTCAGACTATGGCTATGTCAATTTTGTTTTATTCTCACATGAAAATCAGACTGGAAGCAGAATGTCCACACACATAAACCATCTTAAAATTTAGGCCCATTCATATTTCACTCAAGTTCATACATATCAACTATGTAAATTCGTTTGCTGCCTCCAATAAGTATTAATCTATTTGTCATGCTAGCAACAACCATCTAGCTGTGAATTCCAAGGATAACCATGATCATCAGTACCTGATAGCCAGTTTGCACCTTTGTCTTAAATGAAAATGTATGTTTGCTACATATAGACCAGTGACCAGCATCAGTAAAATTGGGATGCTTGCTGATACTATGGTGCAGAATACTGTTTCACAACCTTTGGGCCTTCAGATGGACTTCAGCTCCTCTAAATCTCTGAGTATTGGTCATGCTGGCTGAGGTTTCTGGAAGCTGAAGTCCAAAACATCTGGAGGCTCAAATTTAGAGAACTAATAAAGGACAGAATGTTGAAAAAATTTGGATTGGGAAACTGAAAGACATAGCTGTGCTAGTCTGGAAAAACAGTATGAAAAAGGATCTTGCAGCTGTCAGAATATAGATGGGCTATGCAACCAAAGGTGAAATGTAGAGATGTGTGTGTCTGTAATTTTCCACTTGAGAACAGCTTCTAGGCAAGCACAAACAACTCAGTCCAGATGGCCAGACAGAGACAAAACAATAGAGAAGCCTAGGTGGGAAATCATTCTTGTTTACAGAAGAAAACAATAATAAAGGCTGGTATGGGAAAGTAGATCACGTGGTGGAGGATGAACAACAAGAGGCTGGGTTAGCATACATCACATATAGATCATCCAATCAACTTGAAGGGTAATACCCAAAAAGGTGGAGAGGGGCTGGACTGAGAAACCCTGTGCTTGGCATTAATATTATTATTATTATTATTATTTGCTTCCTTTGGATCACACTTTTTCTTCTTTTTACTTCTCGCAATGGATCTATAATATGTTTATATTGCTTTACAATGTAGCCTTAAGATCTGGAAACATGGATCTGTAGCATTGTTCTTGTTTAGCCACATCAGCAAGATGTGATCCTATAGTGGACTGTATTTTACTTTGCATGTTGTTATTATTATTTTCAACAATAACAATAAAACTCAACTTTTAGAAGCTTGGATTTTTGCTCCCTGGTTCTGCTGGATTTACAAGCACACTACTCCACCAAACCGAACAGCAGCACCTTTGAGACTAATTGAAAGAGAGAAGTTGGTAGCATGAGATTTCATAGACTTGAGTCTATTTCCTCATGGAGAGACATGGATACAACTTCCTCTCTCGCTGTGAATCTGTGTGTGTGACCTTGCGTTAGTCACTATCTGTTGACCTAAATTAACTCATATAGTTGTTACAGGGATAGAAATGTATAAAAGAATAAAATGTATATTACTCTGTACTCCATGGAAGAAAGGTAGGATACAAAGGTGTATACAAAGAAATAAACAAAGCAAGCAAGAGATCCTAAATTGCTTGCCTCTCCTCACAACATGATTTATAGGCATCCCACCTTCATTTTACACTGTGCTGTTTTTACCAGAATATACCCAGCAACCACCCTTGGCTCAAGAAGGTCCAGTGTAAACCTCAAATTCTTCAGCTTGAAAACCTAAGATAGCCTTTTCCAAGGGCAGGGCTGGGGAGGGGAGAGTGTAGCAATTGAAATGCCATTTGCAAATGGAAGAGATATTTGTGAGGTATACGGGTCATACCTGATGCCTATCTCCTCTTGACCTGCTGAGCTTGTGCCTGTCCTTCTCCTCACATCAGAGCTCTGTTGTGTGGGGGAAGGGACTGAGTGTTTTCAAGCAAAAGGAGCAGGAAGGTGGTTTTGGACAGCATGTTGAGTTGGGTGTTGATGTTGCTGGTCCCAATGCCATCTAGACATTTCTTGTACATGACAGAGAATCTAGGAAAGCAGCGAGTAACACGGATATCAGTGTGATTGGCATGCTGTACTTTCTTCTCTTTCTCCCCACCTCCCCTTGTGTTCACGCATTGTAGGGCACACATCTATTCTAGGCACTCTAAATAGGCTTAGTAATGGATATGTTTAACTCACATGAACTCAGGCTGAACTGAACAGCTTGCTGAGTCTCTATTGCTAAGAGATCAGATCTCTTGAAGTACAGAGGTATGTGTTAGTCCAAAGGAATTTGACATATTGACTATGGAAGTCTTTTGATGGAAAAAAAGTGAGGAGAGGATGTTAAAAGTGAAATGTAAAACCTATCTAGAACATCATCTGGACCACATCCCTGAACAGTCAACATATAAGTCATATATGAATGACTATATAGGCGCTATCTTAGTACTTGTGGTATGCTGTACAGCACTATTAAGTGTCTATGCCTATTACTTCATTATGACATGAAATGTAAAATCTGTTACAATAGTGTTGCCTACCATCTTCCAAAAATGTATGGAAAATTTAAACTCCTCATATATTTGGTATAATAAAGAGTCCTGTGGCACCTTAAAAATAGAGCAGATATATTGTGGTATATTTGTGTGGAATCAGAGCTAATTATAACATCAGGATATAATGGCCAAAGCTTTGACTCTATGTATACATGTAGGAGAAATCTAGAGGGGTTTTACTATCTCTCTTTTGTTGTGCAGCAGAAACTCACAAACATCCAACACCACAAAACTTCTGAAATAGCTGTAAAAAAATTATCAGCAATCATATAAGTTTTGCCCTTCCACACATCTGTAACTCTCTGACTAAAGAAACATACAATCTGTCTGGAATATCCATATTCTGATCATCCAACTACACAAGGTGCAAATCTTAATGGTTCTGAATCACCTATGCTAATCCTCCTCTTGCAATCCACCCTCTGCCATACCATCACTTGGATTTTCAGACAGATCAATTATTCCACTATGGAAGACATTAATTCTGGTAACAGCAAAGCTGTCTACTAAGGCAAGATGTGGGTTTTTGTTTTTGTTCTTTCCTTATTTCATGGGGCTCAGTCAATTTATTAATAGATCAATAGCTCCTGTTTTTGCACTCCCTTGAAATACTCTGATTATATTGCAACAACATAAGGGAATGTGCCACTGTTTAATGGCTGGTTTATTTTTCTCTCTTTTTGCTATATTGTACTTTATATGTGATAAATTATGTGGGTAGATAAAGGGGGAAATGACAAAACAGAGACCCAGTAATATCTTGTCTGCAAAACATTCTACTGGTAGAGAATAGGTGGTAAAACATCAAAGTTAAGAAGAGCATGAAAACAAGAAGATAAAGAGAAAAGCAGATTGTGGACTATCCTATTAGCAGAGTATACAACAGTCAAGGGTGAGCCAAAGGAATAGTAACATACATGAGCATTATGGAGCCTGTATGGACATCAGGACTTACCCCTCACCTAGAGAAAAGCCTCCCTCAGGCTATGCAGGGGAAGGCTCTTTCAAATTGTAGAACAGTTCATTATCAGAACTATCATTGGACTTTACAACAGAAAGACTTAACTTCAGTTGATATAATTCTGACGTATTTTTGAATTTTATATTTTAAAAATTGTAGCTGTGCCCTCCTTCAAATCTGAAGAACACTTGTTCTTTCAAGAGATTTACATCAGGTTCTTCCTGACTGCATAACGTAACAGTGTCCTTACTGTTCATGCACTGTTCATTTGACGCTGTCACAGTCAAGGATGTTCAGAACTCAGGTGTATGTAGGCATACAGCTTTGACTATAATGCATTCAAGAGACCTAATAAATGGGGTGTGGGGATCAGTTATAGCTATGTATGTACAGCAGCTTAAAATAATATTTGCTCCATGTCAACCTTCTCATTGTCTGCAGCTATTTCAAGACATTTGGGCTACATTTCAATAATTTATGCCAGGAGCTGATCTGATGAAATAAAAGTCCAAGGACCTGACTGAAATGTGTGATTCTGTTAATTAACTTTAATGACTGTTTGGCAGGCTACAATGACTATGGGAGACCTAAACATGCATATTTTATGCATATGCTCTAATCTTTTTTTTAAAAAAAAAATGGAGTACTGAAAATCAGCCTCACTACTTTAGAAATTCTATTTTTATTAAACTGTAATTGAACCAATATATTTTGAAATATCCTAATATACCAAATATTATGACAACTTCTATGTAATCTGAAATGTATTATGATCATAGACCAGTATAAAAAAGTATGCTCGTCTATATTCTGAGTTAGCCTTATGCTCCCTCATTCCCTTTAATAAGTTTTATTTTCCATTGGGTTGTGAGCATCCAAATAAAAATAGCCTTTTGCTGAAATGACTCATTAGGTGGTAGGTGTGGTGCTGTAAGTGCTCAAGAAAAACTTTTCTATTTTCTTACTGCTAAATGTAGAAAGAGAGGGAATGACAATGGAAACTACTAAGCATACTACATTCATTTCAATCATTTGATAAGAATATTTTTGTGCTTATGGATCAACAGCCATGGAAATATATGTGCTAACAACACCCAATATACATATAGATAGGGAAGTAAGAAAACATACATTTAATTAACCCTACAATGATCTTAAAACTGTAGGATGAACTTCTTACTTTTTTGCAAGCATTGCAACTTGGAAGGTGATAAATTCCCCACTTTGTGCATACAGATCACTGTTTAATCTGACAAAGCATGTAACCTTTCTGTTTGCAACTTAATCCTAAATAGAATTTTTTATAATTGTTTCCTACTGAAATCCATTTACTTGCTTCCAGATAGTATGTGCTGATGTCTGCTGGATGCCATTGGATCCTATGCATGTTTACTATATTTACTTTAATGCACTGACTGGAGCATACCTTGTTCCCAAGCATACCTCAGATTATATCTCTAGAACATACAAGAACTAAGTTTTTTTTATTAAATATTTAATTTGGCATTTTTGGCATTTTGATCTATGTGGCACTTCTCTCAATATTTAAACATGAGGTTGTTTTGATATTACCGTACTTGTTTATTCTGTCGATGTGCTTGGCTGCAAGACCTGTTATGGTCCTGTGAAAAACTGAACAAAGAACTTGCAAAATCAACCTTTATTTTGTTTTGTGACAGCTGAAGTAAAATAATTCATTTCTGTATACTACATTCTAAACAATGTTACTGATGTAGGACTCCCTTGCAAAAGTTGTATTGCTAGATCTTAATGGCTTTGGCTTTCTAGATATTTTGAACTCCAGTTGCCACAGCCCCCTACCATTGGCCTTGCTGAGTAGGGCTGGTGAAGAAGAAGTTGTGAACTAAAACATCTGGTGAGTCACATTGTACCCTCCAACTGCTTTGATTTGGCAGAGACAGTTACAGGAGATTATCTCATTACAAATAATGCGACTGATCCCTGATAGGATACAGTCGCGTTTAAGATTATTTGCTGATTTTATCACATTTACATCACCGCTGCTGCAACCTGGCTGTAGCCTGTGTCCCCACCACGCTTAACAGACTGCTTTTCAGAAATGGGAGCTTGCCGTTTTTGAAAAGCGGCAGGATAAGCACGGCTGGGACCCAGGCTGCAGCTGGGTTGCAGTTGCGCAGTGGCAGCAGTGGCAAATTAAATGTGATAAAATTGATGAATAATCCAAAAATGCAAATGTATCCTCCCAGGGATCAGTTGTTTTATTTGTAATGCGATAATCTCCAAAATCAATCCTCTGCCATCCCTTTTTCAGGTGTTTTCTCCTCCCACTTTTCCCCTTTATCCTCAGCTTAACTGAATTGTTGCAAACTGAATTCGAAATGAAAAAAAGTACACTCGGCCCTCTACATTTGCAGCTTTGACTTTTGAGGACTTGATTATTCACGGATTTTATTAATATGTTCTATCTAGGTCCTCCAGTGTAACTCTATGGTCAACTTAAACCAAAAGTCGCACTGAATGACCCTAGAGATTCCTAGAGAGAACACTCCACTAGGCATTTGTAGCTCCTCTAGTGCAATTCTATGGTCAATGTCAAGTTGACCACAGAGTTGCACTGGAAAACCTAGATTCCTAGAGAGGTGTTCTCTCAGGTAAAAATAGTGTTTTTCTTATTTGCGGTTTTTCCACATTCACAGGGGTCCTGTGCCTCTAACCCCAACGAATGTGGAGGGATGAGTGTAGTTTGCATTTAATTAACTCAGTAGGGAGAGAAGAGGGTAGAATCAGGCAAAAGGAGATTTAGGCAAAAGCAAATTGGTGCAACCTTTCCTAGCTTGCGTATTTGGAGGAAAAGTGATGTTTTATACTGCAGTAGTACCTTTCCTAGTGTTTCCATAGTTTCTGATAGGAAACTAAATGAAGAAATTGTTGATATATAGCATGCAGTTGAAAGATTAAGCCTCAGGACCCTTAAACCTATATTTCCTTAACTGAAAAAGCATTTATTCTGCACGTGCTATATTTTACACCATCTTTTCTGCTATTATCTCTGATATTCCTACAAATCATTTGAGTCCATTGCCGATTTTTTAAACCTTCTACCACTCAAACTGGGCATAAGGTGTGAAAGCCATAGTATCAAGTACTTATATTGACATACATAAAACTCAGTTATAGGGCTATTCCTCTAAATGTGTACTTGCAGGAAACTGCAAGAAATGTTACACAGATCTTCAAATAGCCAGTGACTGGGGGGAGAAAATGTAGATGTTCCGTAGATCCATTAAGATCCATCTTATTGCACATTCTATTTCCAAGAGCAGTGAAACAAATGCTTCTGTAAGGCACAAAACTGGATTGAGGAAAATAACTCCCACCGATTGCCAGTCCCTGCTAGTTAGTTAAATCTGAATATCTTTAAAAGTCTTTAAAGTCTTCTAACACTGCAATCCTACATGTACTACCATAAGAAAAAGGATCAGTTGGGCTTTTCATTTGGACTTATTTCTGATTAGTCACCACATCTAGTAGCAAATAGTACTGCATTCCCTCTTTCCTTCTGTCCTAAACCAACTGCTAGCTTCAGTGGGTGGCTCTAAGTTCTAACATAACATTAGTGGGGAGGGGAGGGGTGTCATTTTTTGTACAATTCTATAAAATTCTAATAATACATCCTCTCATAATTGTATTTTCTCTTAACAAAAATGCTTCAAAAGCTTCAAAAGCTTCAGCTTTTTCACTCTAGCTGCTTGCTTGTTTGACAGCATTATTACCTTTTCCCACTCTCTGATACCCTTTCTGAGATGAAGTGACCAGGAATGAAAACCTAAATTTCATTCTTCAGCATCAACGAGGGAATATGGAATTTCTCGTGCCAGAAGTGTGTGTGTGTGTGCTTTCTTTTTCAACTGCTGGTAAATGTGCTTCTAATCGAATTGCTAATACAATCATAAGATCACAAAAAGAGCCCTGCTGGATCAGACCAAAGGCCTACCTAGTTCAAGTCTTTTCTTGCACTGGACAATAAGATGATTACAGAATTCAAACAAGCAGGCATGAGCTTGCAAAAGCATCTTCCCACTCATGTTGCCCAGCAATCTGTATTCACAACCATATTGTTTTCAGTGCAGAAGGTAATATAACCATCATGACTACTAGTGGACAATAAGACTAGCATTAATAGCCTTATTACCCTTCATTGGTAGCTTAGGCATCTGTAACTATGGAGAACAACATGTTCCCTCCCCTGCTAATAAGCAACAAGCTGCATGGTGTGTCTTCTTTTTTCGTTTCTTTTGGTTTTAAGGAATAGCCACCTTAGGAAAAACTTATGAAGCTAAGAGATTTCTGTGAACATAATGTCTCATACAGGTCAGCATCATGGCACACAGAATACAATAAAGATGCCTGTTTTTCACATTTAATATAAGCATAAATTAAACTACAGCTTCCTTCTGCCTGGTGTTCTGAAGGAAGATTAAAGAAAACGCAAGAGCTTTATTATTATGCTTTATATTCAAATAAAGACTCTGATGATGAAAGAGTTGACAATTGCTCATTAACCTTAAATCAAAACCAGGTAAACAGCTTCCAGAGAGATTCTAACCACCAAGTCAAATGAATACAGCACTATTATATAGCCTTGACAGTTGTTGCTAATCTTGTTTGATTACTATATCAGTTCTCCATTTGAATTGTATAATGCAAAGGAGAAGCAATTTCTTCCATCAAAAAAATGTTGAGTGGATATTCATATGAATAAAAACAAAGAGAAATTTTAGATAATTCTAGTGTACCTATGTCCCTCTTCCTGCAGGCAACTCCAGGGAGACTGGAAAATGTCACTCTAAAGCTCTTAAGTGACAAGTACCTGTGACAGCTGACACATAAGCTTAGAAGAGAAGAGCCAGTCAACGTATAAGCAAAGAAGAGACTGCTTACTGTAAAGAAGTGGATTTTGAATTATCCATCTGCTGAGAACCCTTTCTGCCAAGGAAAAGGATCCCTTGTGTATCTATCACAGAATAGAGAATGCTGTAGGGAATTCTTGGGGATTTTTCTAAACTGAGGCATTTCATACTGGGAAGCTGATAAAATGTTAGAAGGTCAACAGTAGCAAACTAGCTTCCTGTGTGAAAACAGCTTGTCCAGCAATGAGCAGAAACAATATAGAGTCTGGTCATTATTTTTTTTTGGGGGGGGGGTGGAGAGACACTTAGTTCACCTAAGGACATAGGGAGACCCTACAAGTCTAAATAAGTCTAGCAATGCTATGTGAATTGAGCATGTATTCTAGAAAATGCCCCAAGACAGTTTGCAATGCAAGGAAGCTCCAATGCAAAGTATTTATTTTACTTGATAAGACTGGGGTTGATTGGAGAAGAAAATCACAGAACAACCATCTTTTTCCTCCTCTTCTTCTTGTCTACTATCAAACCCATCATTTCCCTAGTGCAAAAATCAATATCCTCTATTCACCCTGGAAGAAAATTCATCTAAATCATGGGTGAGTAATTGTGACCTTCCAAATATTATTGGACTGCAACTCCCATCATCCTTTCCTTTGGCTATGTTAGCTAAGGGTTATCGGTTTTCCTGTCCTGTTCAGGAAGCCCCCCGTGTTCTCCATCCCAATCTGTAGCCTAATCATAAAGCTCTGCACAAAAGAATACATTTTGCTAGTGTTCTAACTCCTGGAGCCTACTTTATCCAGCTTCCAGCACTTCAATATCCACTTTCAAGTTACTGGTACTATGTTGATGCTTTAAAATGTATATTCTCTTACCATTCTCCTTTAGCTATCCTAAAAACAAACATTCCACAAAGCTAAACCAGCTCTGAAATAATTCAGCTTCTAATGGAGGTAAGAAAATGTTTTACCTTTGTTAGAGATAGAAACCCTAAATAATAAAATTCCAGTCCATTGGCTCCCTCTTTAGGATCCCATGTATTGGCTAAAATGTGGTATCTCCACATCCAGGAAACATATTCAGGGGTAACCATATTGTCCATATAGCAAAGTACAATATCATCCAAAATCCACAAACTTTGTTGGGGTTTCTACCTCCAACAAAGATAAAACTTTTTAAAAAAAAAATCGGGACTATATTTGACATATTTTACCAAAACAGCATCTAAATTTTTCCTAATATAAAACATGGAAGCTTCTCTTGAGAAAATTCAATATTCTCTACCTAACAAAGAGGGATGTAACCTCAAAGGATGCAGACATCTGGGATTTCAGAAGAAGTACCTTTCTGCTTTGCTAATGGAATTCAAATTTTATCTCCTTGATTTTGGAATGCTTTGTTCCCAGTGCAATGTGGCCAGAAGGGCAAGGGACCCACTAGCATAGATATCCCTCCAAAGTACAACACAACAACACCACCTTAAGAAAATACAAATCTACGACTAACATTGTCATTTTATTATTATTATTTCTCCTGTATGATATTTAACATCTTTGCCTGATGGAGAAGCCAATGAGGCTTTGAAAGCTTGCATCATGTATTTTGTGCACTTTGATTGGCCAAATAAAGTATCAGTGTTTTGTGGATTGAGATGTTATTGTACTTTGCTATATGGTCAATATGGCTACCCCTGAATATTATACCAGAGGTTGGGAATCTACTTTATAAAAGTAATTAGGTATAGTTACAGTTACAGTCCTACCACAAGCAGTTTATTATGCCATTATAGAGTGAGTTTTTAAAAAGAACTTTTTGTTTTTTAACTATCCAAAAGTGATTAGAATGCAACAACTCACTGGCCTGTACTAGAAAACATAAGCTTGACAAGTAAGGCCACACACATCCTATCACAATAAAATAGAGAAAATAAGGAAGCCATTGCAATGCAAAAGGAATGAAATTTTCCTTCATAATGTTACAACTGTAATGTAACTTGGGCCTTTATGGCTGCAAAAGTGGAATTATTTATAAGCAACTTGTTTCTCATAACTAGTTATTTCTGAGTTCTGCCTTGGACAACAATCTATGCATGTTGTTTTGGAGGTTAAACCCTACTAAACTCTACGAGGCTTAATCTCAAGTAAGTGCACAAACAACTGCAATCTTAACACACTAGTTTATGACACAATAACTCTATCTTCCTTATCAAACATGCCATTTTTCCAGAAGAGGGGCACAGTAGGTAATCAGTAGCTCCGTCAGCCTCATGTGTCAGATCATGCTTCTAAAATGGTGTGATGGATGTTAATTCTGTGTTAATAATGTTGCTAGTTTTTGTGTGTTTTTTTTAAAAAAAAATGAAAGTCCCAACAAATGTTCTGAATACTCTTTTTTCCTAATTGTTACATTAAATATACTCAATTTGGAATATCTTTGGAATAAGCCATGAATCTTGTCTCCACCAATCTCATTGCTCCACATTCCCCCAAAACTGAATGGTGCTTTAATTGCACATACAAGGAATTTCTAGGCACTCCTAACAAGCTAAGGCCAATGGAAATATGTTTTGTATATACAGATTTAAGATTCAGTCCCTAATATCTCTAGTCAAAATGTTCTCAGAAAGCTGCACTAGTAGACTCCTCTGCTGACTCCTGTAGGAGTTTCTGCTTAGGTGTAAACAATGCCATGTTAAATAGATCAATGGCCTGATTACATATGATACGATGGTACATATTTACTTCTATGTGATGAGCTATGCCACCACTGACTTGTCCCATTTAGTCACCCAAGGTTGCTGTTTCAAAGCATCTCAGGCTCATTTACTGCTGCAATCTACAAGAGAAATTAACAGAAGAGAAAATGAAGGGCTCTGGTACTTATTTGCCTTGTTGCACAATTCCAAAAAAAAGAAGAAGAAGAAATTCAAAGGTTTGAGAAACAACAAACCATCAAAATAATTTGAGAAAAGGTTTTTAGAACAAACACAGTACCAACAAATGCATTTGCATTTACCTGAGTGTCCTTGAATGATACTTGGAGTTCATAGTTCTTCAGAATCCAGTGCCTGCGTAAATGTTGCAATGCTATATGAACTGCAGGTAGCACTCCTGCTGTTATGTTATTATTCTCAATAAGATGACTGACAGGTAAGAGTCCAAGAAGAGAAATGCGAGACCGAGCAGCAGGTCGCTCTTCAGAATATCTGATCATTAGCAACATGCAAATCAGGAACATGCCCATCCTCCATCTCCAAGTAAACATCTTTCCCAGACTTTCTCTCTGACTTCCTTTCTCCCTTTGGAGCTTTCATCTCTAGAGCAAACAGGCCTCAGCTTGCCTGTCAGTCTGACATTTTGAAGTTGATACTTCCTTGGGCTGCTGTGTCCCTCTAAGAACAGAGCTAATTGTTATTAACGGATAAACTGCTCTCCAAGGCTGGATTTTCCAATTTGGACAGTAATCCTACTCACAGCAGTGCTGCTGTGAATCAGTTCC
Source organism: Phrynosoma blainvillii (assembly GCA_026167975.1). NCBI lineage: Eukaryota > Metazoa > Chordata > Lepidosauria > Squamata > Phrynosomatidae > Phrynosoma > Phrynosoma blainvillii. The sequence goes on along the minus strand of JANUYF010000004.1, from coordinate 135,080,677 downwards.
TCACAAGAATAATTCTCAACACAAACTGTTCTGCCAAATCTAATTTTAAATATTTGTCATTTTTGGACATTTTGCTAGTGGAAATCATCGCTCACAGTTGAAAAATTTATAAACAAATTAGAATAATAATTCTTCTGAATACAGATCTGTCTGCTCATTGAAATGATGATATATTAAAATAATCATTTTCAGTGTCTCTTCACACCAGCAGGCATGTATTGTTGTGTGGATATGTGTATTATCTATTGATTTATGCACATCAAACTGCTGTTAAAATCTCCCCAGTTCCAATATGAAAAAGTCAACATCAAGTGAACACTGCAGCTCAGATTTTAATCCTCCCCTTTGCTACTAACAGGGCACATGATAACTCAACTGTGCAGCACCTTTAATGGATCAGACTTCAGAACTGCTAACAGGAGAACCTTACAATGAATGGCACATGACCACCATTCAGTCTGATCACTATTTTATCCCCCCAAAATTTGTAAGAAGCTTCCTTCCATAGTATCACAGTATCAAGCTATTGTATATAAGGAAGTCTGACATCTGTACTTCTTTGTATGATCGCAATACTCCTCCGTTCAGCACCAACGTTATGAAACACACCCTGGATACATCACTACATACTATTTTTCCCATCAGGATATCTGCCTCAATAGAAGGGAGATTTAAAGTTGCCTGGGAAACTCTACATTTGATGTATGCAGCTTTCAAACTGCTTGCTTTTACCAATTATCTCTTTTAAGTAACCAGTATTTAAAATGTCTGCTTCCATTTCATTTTTAGTATTTAATGGCTGAAACCTTATACCCCATTTCCTAGGAGTAAGACCCACTGCACAGTAGTTTGCTTCTGAGTAGCTATATACAGTCAGCCCTTTGTTTTTGCGGGGGATCCATTCCAGACCATCACTACCCCATGAAAACGGAGACTCATCGATATTCAAGCCCCATAGGCTTGAATGGGATGCACCCCACTGATTTTAACAGAGGTTGCCCCTCCATGAATATTCAAAAACGTGGACCTCAAATCTGTGAGAACAGAGGGGCGACTGTATAAGAGTGTTTGTAACAGAGTCCTGATATAAAAATGACAATGGGTATACAAAATAAAGTTATCTGAGGGCCTCGGCAGACTAATAGAGTCGTTTTGGAGGCTTGGAAGAGGAGGGGCAGCCGCACGAGCGGCGCCCCTTCCTCTCCCTGAGGTCGCCCTCGGAGTCGCCGGCCCTCCGCATGGCCGGTGCTCCGGGGATGACCTCACGCCACGGCGACCGGACGCGCCGCGGCGGAAAAGACAGCGAAAGTGCACCCGCCGCTTTTAGGGCGCACTTTCGCTGTCTTGAGGAAGGAGCGCTGATTTAGCGCTCCTTCCAGGGACGCCGCCGGTGCGCCAAGGTGCGGAGGCTGCGGCCCCACGGCGCGCCGGCCCAGGGCGTCCTGGACGCCCTCGTCTGCTTCCCCCCTGAGCTGGGTTACATGCAGCTCAACTCACATTTAAACTTGCACTTAAACACTGTGAGTGCATCTACATTGTAGAAATACTGCAGTTTGACACCACTTTAGTGTCATGGCTCCATCCTATAGATCCTATCCTGGGATTTGTAGTTTTGTAAGGCACCAGCACTCTTTGGCAAAGAAGGCTAAATACCTTGTAAAACTACAAATGCCAGGATTCCACAGGATGAAGCTACATCACTTAAAGTAGTATCAAACCACATTATTTCTACAGTGCAGATGCATAGCACAAGCACCATTAGTATCCATCACTCAGGTGCTCACTAATACACCACATGGAAGACTTCCTAACACACCATGAGGAAAGAGCCATGACCTTACTTAAACATGATGCCAACTAAAATGAAACCCTATATGGGTAAGAGTTTTGTTTGGTGTAGGTGCTGTTTTTTACATACCCAGCATCACCCATAAACTGGGTAGTGATATGGCATGGGAAAATTGCTGCAGACCCTTTTTCAGTGCTATATTTTTCCATGGGGAAAAATGTACTTTTATAAATTCATGGGTATAATGCCAGTTGAATGGGCCAATTAGAATGAATGCTGTAAAACAGAATGGGTTTAATGTTTAATTTCCACCAGACTTTACTAAAATTGGTGCCTTAAGGCTGTACGGACCCCACTGAATATTCTGTACAGTATATCTGCCGAGATAATCTCCTCTCTGGCTCAACAGAACAGTGTCACAATTCAGGAATATTCCTCTTTAGCTGCTGAATTACCACTGATTTGCCAAAACATCCCCAGCTATCTAGCACTGGGTACCATGGATTCTAGACAGGCATAAATTAGAACCAACATCCAGTATATACTTATCTAGGAACAAGTCCTTACACATTCATTGCCAAGAAGACATGCATGCAAATTGCTTCTCAAAGTACATTGATGTTTGTCTGTGAAAATGTAATGCTCAGATATGCAACTCAATACCCATAATGACATTAAATACGTTTTGTGTACGTACAGTTTTCATAAGCTCCTAATCATGCTTTGCAGAGAAGCAACTACAGTTATTAAGGTTTACTTTTCAATGCAATTAATTAAAAACACAGTATTATTTGTAACTAAATTCACAACACGTTTGCTTACCAGATGAAGATTACAAATTCTGTTTCCAGTGTGCTGATAAATTAAACTTCTTTCATTGAGTTACTATTTATTTCCTCAATTCATTTGATTAATGCCTCTCACTAGTACAGTGGCTTAGGAGTGTTGTTGTTTTTTTACCCTGCCCCCCATGGCCAATGAACACCATTGTATAAATGTTGTAGGAAGTTTTAAAAAGATAAAATAAACTAATTTAAATGTTGGATGTAATCAACTGCTGTTTCTTGACCTCAAATACATATGCTATATGGAAAATATTAGCGTATCACAACCATTTAAAAATTATTTTATTTCACATTATATATTTCCTGTATAAAATTTAAAAGACCCTGGCTACAAATCATGCAAAAATTTAGGCTATTTAAATGTGCATGAGGTAAGTAAGAGTTAAACAATATGCATATAGAGCAGTGGCTTTTGATTTGAACTGCCAGCAAAACAGCCTTGCTTTAGAGCACTGTGCTTCTCCATCAGAGGAGAGAAAGAACTAGCATGTTCCTTTCTTCTTTTGCATGTCCCCTCACCAAATATTTGCACTTTTCTGGGAAGGAAAATTATGTGACTCCCACTTCTCCAGAGAAAGGAACTGTCTCAGAGAGTACTAGACACTGTTTGCCCCATTGCCTTAGACCAGGGGTAGGCAACCTTTCCCCTTTAAGGGCCGAGGGACTTCAGCTCCCAGAAGCCTCAGCCATGTTGGCCAATAGTCCCATGTTGGCCAATAGCTCCTGGGATTCTGGGAGCTGAAGTCCCTCAGCCCTTAAAGGGGAAAGGTTGCCTACCCCTGCCTTAGACCAGTGGTTACCAGTCATTGGTCCTCCAGGTGTTTTGGACTTTATCTCCCATTATTCCTAACTGTTGGCCAAGTTAGCTGGGGCTTCTGGAATCTGAAGTCCAAAAGAAATGGAGGACTGAAGATTGGGAACCCTTGCCTTAGATCAGGGGTAGGCAACCTTTCCCCTTTAAGGGCCGAGGGACTTCAGCTCCCAGAATCCCAGGAGCTATTGGCCAACATGGGACTATTGGCCAACGTGGCTGAGGCTTCTGGGAGCTGAAGTCCCTTGGCCCTTAAAGGGGAAAGGTTGCCTACCCCTGCCTTAGATGAATAGAGCTGACATTGAGAAGATGAATACAATACAGTATTTTGCTGCTGAAGTTGCTATGGGACTAAGCTCAAGATCTATGAAAAGATCTGTGTGAACATAGTATTTCTATCAGTCCCATATTCAAAGGCTAACTGCCAAATGTATTGTGTAGTAACTATCTCATAAATATCCTTGCTACATCATACTCTTGGACCTGATGACTCATAAACCAAACACAAATTCTTTAAACTCAAAGCACACATTCTATTAATGAGACCAGTATTCACAGAGCTATAGACTGTGATTCAGAATTTGCCAAGCCACAAACCTAGCCATTAGAAGATCCTGTCACATTTCTAGGAAGTATTTTAATTAATTTATTAAAATAAAGAATTCCAATTCTGATAGCTGAAGAAAAGAATGAATATTGTAGTCTTTTCCATTTCACCTCTTTACCATCATATCACTCTCTTATCCCAGCCTTTCACTCTTTAGATGTAACAGGGCAGCTTTAAAAAATGAAACATAATTTCCCCAATATTCTGTATTAACAAAAATCTGTGAAAATTTTTGTATTATAACAATGAAATCAAAATACCTTAGCAATATTTTTACAATCTATTCTTCCTCTACAGCTGCTAGGGACGCCAGTTTGCATTTATAGGCCTGGCAGAACTAGCACCATGGTCAGCTCACTTGTAGTTTTTGACTTCTTTTTAAAGGCTGTTTGACATTTTCTAAATGGCTATCACCTCAGCATATCTTCAGGCACAGAATCCATCTTTAATCCACAACGGCAACAAAGGACTGAACACAGGATCTAATGTTTGTCATGTCTTTAATTCTTGTTTTAAAAAAATCACATAGCAAGATCTTCTGCCCCTATACGCACACCTACTTAGGGAGATAAATTCAGAGGAAGGAAGTGTAAAATAATGTTTTTGGATGCATTCACAACTAAAGTGAAAAACACACTCTGTATTTTATGAGCAAATGTTGTGGTCATACAATAATATAACAACTCAATACCATTTCAGGTAAAACAGCCAGCCCCTTTGCTTTTTTTCCCCTAACATAGAAGTATGGGTACCCTTGGCACAACACCCAATAGACACATTTGCTTCTTTATTGTAATTACTTAGGGCTTGCCACTAGTGCACCAGCAAGCAACAAAATCCCTGTGGTAAAGTAATCCCATGTGGTGATAGCCACAAAAGAAGCAAAACCTTTTCTCTCTAACTGTCATCCATAATTTCACCTGTACACACACATGCACTCACACCTACACTACCTTTACCTTTTAAAACATTTAACCAAAAGATGAGAAGTGCATAGGTACTGGTAGTAACAGCCCATCTGAGGGATAATGTTGTCAATAGTTTAGGAACATAAATCCACTAGTTGAAGTCTAATGGTGTAGAAGATTGTGTGTACCTCCCAAAAATATCATCAGTCACAGCCTCCCATGACATCTATAAGATGATGAAACCAACATGCACACATTCATCACATAAGACAGTATATTTGTAGGTTTAGCAGTCTGCCATTTCCTGTATCATATATAGGAAATCAGGTCTGTCTAAAGTAGCTTTAAAGGGTTTAGCTATCTATGCCCTGTTTAATGCACAGAGCACACATTTCCTTCTTTTTCTGAACATCCATGTAGCATGACTTTTCTCTATTAATGATTCTAGTTTAACATCAGCAAATGGGTGAAATGTATGTTAACAACCATGAGACTACTCAGAAGATCAAAGTCTGCCTTGGCTTACATTATTTCTTCCCTGAGTGAAATATTTAAAGGGTTGTTGCTCCACACTGATCATGATTAAGGAAATTCACACAAAGAAGTATCTTCAACATATTGATCTCCTTATCTAGACTGAGAATTGCAAATCAATTTGCATCCAGATGCAAATTTCAGCTATCCATATGTACCTCATTGTTTTCAGTGATATCTGGGAACATCCACAGTCTGGTGCAAGTAGTCTCCTACAACTACACTCAACTACAACAGGAGCAGGTAAGCAGGAAAACATATTTTCCTAAATGTATAAGATCACAAGTAGTTGAATTTGTACATTCATCTAGAATGCCTTTATCTAAGGCCTGATCCACACATCTATGTGCAGCACTATTTCTTTGCTTACTGCCCTAATAAATGGAAGCTGGGTATATGTGAAAGGATTTGATTACAAAAAAACATTACTCTCAGGGGTAGGCAACCTTTCCCCTTTAAGGGCCGAGGGACTTCAGCTCCCAGAATCCCAGGAGCTATTGGCCAACATGGGACTATTGGCCAACATGGCTGAGGCTTCTGGGAGCTGAAGTCCCTCGGCCCTTAAAGGAGAAAGGTTGCCTACCCCTGCTCAAGGTAATGGTGATGAAGATATATTGAAGTTCTTCCTGGGGTGTTCTGAGATGGCCCATTCACACATGCAAACTATTGTGATGCTGTAGTTATCTAGTTATGTATATAAGATTCAATTTGCCAACAAGAGAGTTTTCAAAATTCGTTTTATGTCCTCATGGAAATGTATATATGGAAGTACACTGGAATATAACTCCAAACATTATTCAAGTGAATTAGCCTTTTTCTTATCTGCCATGTGAAGGCGGGGGAATGCACTTCCAACCATTTTCTCCTTGTGATTACAGCCTTATTTCTTAGTCATAGTTCATGACAAGTATACTAATCTCATAACAAATATTTATATTTTGTATTGAGGTGGAAACAAGAACCACAGCCACACTTCTGTGAAGCTCCCCATGGTCGGTTAGTAGTAGTTTCTGAAGATCATTGCAACCTTAACTAAGTCCACAGCTGATGAACACAGTTACAGAAATCCCATATTAGGCAGCTCTTTGACATTCTGCTGTCCCACGCTTTCCTTTCTAAGCAGAAATGGGAAAAGCATTGTCCGGGACAATGCCTAGCTTTAACTGAAGCCAACAGATTCAAAAACAAAAGGGGACCAGCTACAGTGAAGTCTTCCTTCCTCAGCAAACCTGGATGTTGCTGATTTTCCAGGACGCCTGCCAAATACCTAGTGCAGAATCGGAGAAAGGCGTAGGGCACTATTTCAGACCCAGTTTTGGCTAAGGCAAGTTGACACCTTGCTTTTCAGGAGGCATTCCTTATAGCAGAGGGGGGGGGGGGTTCATCCTGATCTTCAGGCATCGGCCTTACATAAGAAAATGCTGCCACCTTCAGGAAAGGTCCAAGACTGAATCAGCATTTCTTTGCCGCAAACACGTTCGCTTGAGCGGAGACCAAAAAAGCAAGCCCTAAATAAACAATAAGCCTCCAGTGTGCCCCCAGCCCCCAGGAAAGCTGCCCAACACAAGTGTGTGGTCTGACCGAGCCCACTGCAAAAGGGATCCGCCTGAGGCAGCACCTTTAGGGGAGCCTTTCTGCAAGGTCTCCCCAAACATCCTCAAGTCCTCTTGCCCATCCTTTACAGGAGGAATTAAGGCATGGCAGGCATTACAACAAGGGCCTGGGAGGAGGGGAATGTGGGGGGGACTGCAAAATTAACTCTTTCTGGACCCGCACCGGTGGCATTTCACAACAAGGCAGCTCCAGCCCAAAAGTGGTCCACCCCACAGGTCTCCTTGGCATCCTCTCCTCCCTTTCCCTGCACAAAAGATGCGCCTCCTGGCAACCAGAGAGCCAGGTCTCAGAGGACGAGGAAAGGTTAAAAGGCAGGTGGAAAGTCCAGGCATTGGGGAGGGAGCCACTCTGGGCTGTGTGGGTGGACAAAAACAAAACAAAACCACAAAAATGCCAATCTGCAACAGCAACAGCAATAGCAATAGCAATAGCAGCAGCAGCGCTTGGCCTTGGATGGAAACCATGCTCAGGGTTTTAAAAAGGGACTGGAGAGGAAAGGGGGATCATCCCAGGCTTTTTCCAAGGCTTCTTCATCTGGGGGAGGCTTGGTCATCGTGGCTACTGATGGCGGGGGCATGGCTGCCTTGGCCTCCAAACGGGGCCCCCGAAGAAGGAGGGAGAGGGCAAAGCTCTCTGCCCTGCCTTTCTCTCCCAAATCCCAAATCCTCCCTCCTGCTGGCCCTGCAGGAGTTGCTCCCGAGGAGGCCAAAGGGGATGGATGGCCAACTCCAAATCCCTGCCGGGCATCTGTTGCTTAAAGCCCGGGCGGCGTTTCCTGGGCACTGCAAGAGAGGAGCCCCGGCTTTAGCCCTGGATGGATGGATGGATGGATGGATGGATGGATGATGGGACATGGAGTGAGGGAGGGAGGGAGGGAGGGGCCGGGAGAGGCTCTGGCCAAAGGCGGGCTCCAAAGCTTCAAACACGGAGGGGTGTGTGTGTGTGTGTGACATTGCGGGGAGCAGGAGGGAGAAGGAGAGGGAGCCTCCTCCAGATGCAAAGTGACCCCCTTGAAAAAGCCAGGGATCCCCCTTTCCCCAGTCCCTTTCTTTATTTACCCTTCCTTCGCACGGTTTGCATCCAAGGCCAATCTCTGCGGGCCATGCTGCTGCAGAATGGTATTTAAGAAAAGAAAAGAAAAGAAAAGGCACTAGTCGGCAGGTGCACAAATCAGATTGGCTCCGTTCCCAATAAACTGGACTTTTAACCTGCATTTAAAAAAAAAACACAAACCAAAACCTCCCCTTCCCCCAAATCTGCATAGTTTAATCTAACCCAAGAAAGGCCAACCTGGCTCCTCCAGGTTGGTAGCCATGAAACACACAGACACACACACAGAGCCAGAAACCGGAGTGACTCCATTTCAAGGGGCGGCCTCCCCTTCCCTTGAAATCTCCCCCTCCCCCCCCCCCCATTTGAGATCCCATTTGGCAGCATCTGGGGATCAGGACCCCCATCCCCATCCCCATCGCTGGGAGTCCGGGAAAGGTGCCCCTCTCACCTCGGTGTCGTAGTAGCGGAGGTCCAGGGAGTAAGGGCTGAGCAGGGACTCGTTGAGGATCTGCTCCATGGCCAGCTGCATGGCCGGCAGCACCCCTCGCCCGATCCGGCCCTTCTCCACCGAGTCGCTGAGGGGCATCAAGCCCATGATGGCGATGGGGGTGCCGATGCTGCCGCTGCCGGCGTTGGCGTTGGGGGGCAGCCCCGGAGGACCCCTGGAGCTGCTCCGCGCCCGGGCCAAGGAGACCACCGGCCCCAGGCCCAGGCCCAGCAGCAGAGGCAGCAGCGGCAGCCCAGACCAGGAGCCCCGCAAGGCAGGCATCCTGCGCCAAGGTCCGGCGGGAGGAGGAGGAGGAGGAAGGGGAGACGGGGCGCCCGGGGCCCTCCTCCTTTGCCCGGCTGCCTGGCACAGAGAGACACCCGAAGAGAGAGGAAGGGGCGCCCAGGAGGAAGGAAGGAAGGAAGGAAGGCCCCGGGCTCTAAGACTCCTCCTGGCAATGGCAATGGCAATGGCAATGGCAATGGCGACGGCTCCTGCCTCCCTGCCTCCCCTCCTGGGGGCTGCACACAGCAATGGAGCCCCCTCCTTCCTTCCTTCCCTCCTTCCTTCCCTCTCTCCCTCCCTCCCTCCCCTACCTCCTCCTTTTCCTTCCTTCCTTCCTTCCTTCCTTCCTTCCCTCCCTCTTTCCTTTCCTTTCCTTTCCTTTTTCCTTGCTCCCTTCTTTCCTTCCTCCCCTCCTTCCTTGCTCCGGCCGGGTGCCCCCTCAGCCCCTCACTCAGCCCCGGCCAGGCTGGGTGAGGGCGGCCCGGGCTCCTTTCTGCGCCTCAAAGCCAGGAGGGATGAAGGGGGAGGGGGGGGGTCTCTTGGCCAAGGGGCTCTGGAGGAGGGTGGCTCTCCTCCTCCTCCTCCTCCTCCTCCTCCTCCTTCCTCTTCTTCTTCCCAGCGGCTGGCGGGGAGGCTAGTGCCGCATTCCCCGGGAGTCCTCCTCCTCCTCCTCCTCTTCCTCCTCCTCCTTCTTCTTCCTCGCCTTCCACTGCAAAGAGGTGCCCCCGAAGTGGACAAACCAGAGGAGGAGGGGGGGAGGATGGAGGGTAGGTAGTTAGCTCCTGGATGCAGCAGGCGAGAGGCTCCTGGCGCGCCCGCCCAAATCCCTGCCACCCTCCTTGGCTTGCTTGCCTTCCTTCCTTCCTTTTCCTTCCTTCCTTCCTTCCTTCCTTCCTTCCTTCCTTCCTTCCTTCCTTCCTTCCTGAGACAGGGCTTGTTTGTGTGATGCTGCTGCTGCTGGGGTTCGGGATTGTCCTCTCTGCTGCCTCAGAGGAGGAGGAGGAGGAGGAAGCAGCAATACACACATACACACACAGACACACAGAGAGCCCCTTGGCACCAAGGAGAGAGGGAAGGAGGGAGAAAAGGCGGGAAGGAGAGGCTCAGGGGCACCTTTCCCTCTGCCCAAAGGGCTCTGCGCTCACACACAGAGAGCTCTTGCTCTCTTTGAGACACAGACACAAGGTGGTGGTTTTTAATGGAGGGTTGGCCTTTGAGGGGCTTTTGGTCTATGTGCTCCTTTCCTCCTGTGGCCCTCTGCTTTGTGACCCCAGGAACAAGGCAAGAGGCTCCCTTAACTCTCACCCAACCCAAAGGGTTGTTGTTCCTTCCTTCGTTGGTTGGTTGGTTGGCTTTTGTTGTGTGCCTTCAAGTGGTTTCCGACTTATGGCGAACCTATCCTGGAGCTTTCTTGGCAATAATAATAATAATAATAATAATAAAATTTATTTATACCCCGCCCCTCTGCATAGCAATTGGGGAGGCTTCCAACATAAAAATGCAATACAATAAAATCAACCCTCAACCCCAACCCTCCCAAACCTTAAAAAATTATTAAACAAACATCTAATTTTAAAACAATCAAAACAAATTACCCAAAAAAGTTTCTTCAGGGTATGTGGGGGTGGTGCCATTGCCTTCCCCTGAGGCTGAGAGCATGTGACTTGCCCAAGGTCACCTAATGGGTTTACATGGCCCAGCTGGGAATCAAACCCTGGTCTCCAGAGCCATAGTCCAACACTCAAACCACTACACCACCACACTTTATTTGAGAGCAAACACAAAAGTGTGCAGGCCAATATTCTCTATTCCAGGGATGTACAATTTCCCAAGCCAAAGGCAGACATCTCTTGTGGACCCAGAAAGAAATAGCAGCCTTTTCCCCCCAACACATGTACTTCTTTTTGCAACAGGTAACAAGAACCAGGCATAGTAGTTTGCCTCAGGGGTGCGTGTGTGTGATAGCAAACCTCCTCTGAACAAACCTTGCCAAGAAACCCTCATAATAAGTTCACCTCAGGGTCGCCATAAGTCAGAAAAGACTTGAAGGCACACAACAGCAACAACAAACAAGGATAAATCCACTAGTTGCCTTGAGTCTCATTTGGCCAACAGTAGCAGTAGCTCTCCCAGGTCTGCCACTAGAAAACCTTTAAAATTAAGACAGATGGTGTGGGCTGCATCTGCTATTGCACTGTTATGGAACTAATGTCCCCCCAATGTGCCATCATAGGTGAAGTGTCTTTGGGAGGCCCACACACAAAGTGGGTGACTCTCTGCCAAACCCAGTTCTGTATTATGGTCTACCTGCCAGCCTCTCTTTTGGTTTTTGAAGGAAAGCTGTGTGGCTTCAGATGAGCCATCCAAGAAGCAGAGCAGCAAACTCCAAAGCAGAGGAACAAGCTACCCACCTCAGAGTGCACAGTACTCAAGACAGTTAGAAGAATTGTTTTGTCATCTAGAACAAAAACCCATAAGCACTTCAACCCCTTCTCTAGCAGTTAGAACAACACAATAGTAACGAATTGAGAGCAAGCCCATGTGGCGTAGTGGTTTGAGTGTTGGCTTAGGAGATCAGGGTTCGATTCCCTGCTCGATCAGAAAACCTACTGGTAGATTTTGAGCAAGTCACATGCTCTCAGCCTCAGATGAAAGCAATAGCAAACCTCTTCTAATAAACCTTGCCAAGAACCCCCCATGATAGGTTGTTCTCCTTAGGGTTGCCATAATGACTTGAAGGTACACAACAACAATAACAGGTAAAGGAATTTGCTTTCCTTTCATCACTCCCCAGAGCAGCTATCTGAGGTAGTCACTATCCTCTGACCAAAGGTAGTGCTGGGTTTGCTAAACACATACAGAGAGAGAGAGAGACTGGTAAATTGAATTCTAGTGCTTGGTGGGTAAAAAGTTGTGCAAGTAGAAATGCATTGTGTTAAGCTTAGAGGGAGTAGTATGCATCTTTGCACAAATTAGTCCCAATCTTCACATAGGAATTGTAAATATCCCCTCCATTCAAAGGTTAATGCACTGTGGCCTGTTGAAGACACATACATTTATTGTGGAATTAAGAGTTGTGAATTACAGTCCACATTAATATATTTTCTGGAAAGGTTCTTTATTCCCACTCTAAAGAATATAGGCAGAGACAGCCTTTCCCCAACCATTATCCTTAAGTTATGTTGTACTACAGTTGCTATCATCCCCAACTAACATGAGTAAGACAGTTGCAGTCCTACACATGTGGGGGACACCAGATTAAGTAGACCTGCTTTTACAGATAGCATCATCACTAGCAATAAGTCTCCACTAATGGGTCTTAACTAATGGGCCTCATTCCTTATTTATAGTGGTACTGCTGTGCAAATGTATGTTGACTCATGGTTTTTGCTCCATTTCCAGACATCTTTTAAAGGATATCAAGGATGCATTCTTGTTTCATTACTATGTCATCATTCTACTGACTATTAAAAACACCCATCAATATACTGGAACCAAAAAGGGTGAAATGAAAAATAATAAAAAGCTTTCAATAAAATACAATTTTAGGTTTGGTTTAAAAGAGACCACACTGAGGCAACAGTGGGATATAAAAGTAGGAGAGAGACCAGAATTATGAGATTTTTAGAATGAAGTGGAAAGCATAATACAGAGTAGAGGGTAGCAAAGAGAGTGTGGGATAATGCACACAAGGAACATATTGGCAAGTACCAGGAATAACAAAATTTTTGGTAGGAATTATTTCTAGACAACAGTGTGCAACAGTCAGCAGGCTAAATCCAACTAGTCCTACCTAGAGTGGACTATTGTAAGCAATGGGACTGTTGTGACAAAGAAATCCTGTTCATGTCAATGGTTATATTCTAGATAATCCAGTACAGTCCACAAAAGAAAAGCAGAGTAGTTGGCTTAGAAGACATCTTTAGTAAAACACAAATGGTCAACATAATGGGATTCCTTGTATATAAACCATGTTACTTTTTGCTCATCTTCATAATATATTTATAACTGTTCATGAATTCTACAGGATCAAAGATGTATATAGGGAAAATAAGGAGCACCAGACAAAACAACACTTTCCCAGTGATTGTCTCCAGGAATTAATACTGCAAGAGGCAGTGACAAATGGGCCATTACCAGGAGAGAACAAAGTATTAAGAGTTGCAACAAACATTTTATTCAGAAGAAAGGTAATTCTGTTTAGAGTATGAGTTGACCAGGAGCTGGATTAAAGGAAAATGGGAAGAACTTTTTGCAGATGATGAGTAATGGTAGAAGAGATAAAAGGTAGCTGATAGAAGAGATAAAAGGTAGTTGCCAAGAACAGCAAAATATAGTTTTAGACAGATCATGATCTATCTCAGTGAGGAAGGAAAAAATAACTTTGATTTCTCAACAGCATCATCCAAAAGCTATGGGAAGGGTGCGAACCCAGCCTTTAATATAATAGCACATGACACACTAATGCAAAAATTATAGGAAGCAGCTATTGTTCTATTTCCATTACCATTAACCTTAGCCTTTATTTTGATGAAAAGGAATGATATATCAAAGAAGAATTATATCAACTTGTCCTGTCATTTAACATCTTTGCAGCTTTGAAGAACACTATGGTCAAAATTATTTCACTGTAGTTTAACAGAGTTACAGATATTTAGCATCAAAAGCACCAGTGTGTATAAAAAAAATTATACAAAACTGCAGGATTTAATGAAAACCATCCAGTTGTTAACATTAAGCAAGACACATAGCAGGAATGAGCAATTTAGTGCATGTCCTTCTGCTGTGGCAGTTTTTGAGGTCTTTGTCTTCTTCACATTCACACTTCCTGGACCACCTTTTCCTGCCCCACCAATAAAGGATAAACGGCTTCCCCTGAAAGCCTCTAAGAGAGGCAAATCACTTTTTAAAAGCATTGCAGAGTCTCTACCTGCACTGTTTAAGGTTGAAAAATACAAGCATTTCAAAATGAGAAGTGAACCTGGCCACCTTCAGTTTTGAATGTTGACTCTTTAGCAATTTTGGCAGTCTCTGATAAATTAACCCCCAGACTCACTGATATATAGGGACAGACCTAGGATGGTTCCTCAATGGAAAGGCTTCTTCCATTTTTTAAAAATGGTACTGGAATCTGATCTTCATTGACTCTCCCTTTTCCACAGACCACTGCTTCCACTGTTTCAATACTGAGAACTCTTGCTATTTGGTGTACTTTATCTAAGCCAGGGGTTCCCAACATTTTTGACTCATGGAGCCCTTTTTAGAATCAGTTTATATGATGGAGCCCCTAAGAGGCCTATCCTATGTCTTACAAGTTAATGGTGTTTAGGAGTAGTGTTATTTTTTGTTTCTTATTCTTTAATTTCATTCAATTTTTATTTATTTCATTTTCCTGGAGTGGCCACAGAGCACCTGGGAAGTGCACATGGAGCACAGGTTGGGAACCACTGATCAAATCTGTAAAAGATTATAATTGGTATGGCCATGTTGGAAGACCAAATGGCTACACACAATTTTCTTTTACAAACAAGCCAATGTTTATATATTTTTGCCACACTCAGGTAGAGGTAATTTTACAAAATAAATTTCTAATACATATTTTTAAGATTGAAGTTAAAGCATTTATGTCTCATTCTTCAGTAGGATGCCTCCCATACCAGCACACATAAGATGAACAATAAGTACTGGCATTGTTAGGTGAGTGCGGGGGGTACAAACCCTAAGGGGGGGGTTGAGACCACTCAAACATCTGTATTTTGGCAGAAACAGGCTGTGACAGTTGCCTATATCGCTTTAAAATGCTGAAGAGATGGAGTGAGTGGGGTGAGGCTCAGTGGGAGGAAAAAGGAGAGGCCCCAAGTTTGTTTGTTTATAAATTAAAATTTCAAATTTCAAATTTTAATATTTTTTAAAAAATAATTTTTAAAATTATTTAAAAACATCACATCATACCTAATGTTCACTTTAGCCACATGAAACTATGTATATGTAGAAACATTTGTTCTGTGTATGATATCATAATTTAAAGGTATAAATTTCATCTTGTTAGTTGCTTATGTCAAAACAATTATCACATTCAGTGCTATATGGGAATTACAATTTATAAGTAAATTAGTACAAAAAATTACTAAGGATTCTGTATGGTGTTGTACAGGAGGAGGTCAATGGTGGGGAGGAGTGTGACACCATGAGTTACCGCACTGGGTGACACCAATCCTAGTGATGCCATTGACAATAAGTAGATAGATAGATAGATAGATAGATAGATAAACAAACAGGACAGCCCCTACCCACAAGCTTACAGTTAAAAAGACATTATGGTAAAATTAAAGGGTCTAGGAACATAGAGGACAGCAGGAAACCTTGGACAACAATTATGCAGGAGGTTATGTCAAAAGTTTATCTTATTACACAGTTCAAGACCACTAAATGAATCATTTCTGTCATTCAAAACAGCCACAATTGTTTTGTATAGCATACATGTTATGGATAATATGGTTACCTTTGTCAATAGACAAATAGAGTTGAGTAATATTCATTAGACTTCCTTGGATTGATGACAAAGTAGGGAGGGGAGGAAGGATTTGTAATTAATCTGTTTTTGCTTTGTTGCTGTAATTGAAATGGTGTCTATAAAAATACAGTTAAAATATCGTGTAAAAGATCAGGATTAAGTACTATATAGATCTGCACAATAAACCTGTCCTAAAATATTTTGCAACCATTTTGCCATGTTACAACAGAAAAATTGAAGCAATATTCTCAGATAAACTTTTGAAGCATGCAAATGTAACTTCTCAAAATATTGGTCTGTTATTTCTCATAATTAAAAAAAAGAAAATATTAGCAAATTAATCATTAAAGCAGCGTAAATGGTCATATTCATCAGAACTGTATTGTATCAGTCTATTTATTCATTGCATCAAAGTAGTACACACATTATACATGCATAAACACATTGAGAGACTACTCCACAAGCATTGTTCTGGAGCGAGTTATTAATGCCAAATCAAATGTGCAAAGATTTCATTTCAGATAACTCTACAGAATGTTAGCTCTCTGACTACACTCTGCTAGAGTGTTTTATCAAATTACAGCGAAGTCTGCTCTAGGGAATTGGTTGAAAGCTCATCACATTTGTTTTAAATCAGACAGAGAAAAGGGGGACATGAATTTTGAATCACGGCCTTTCAATCTCTTACATTTGCAGTCCGCACAAAGTGGGGGGGGGGGGAATCTTGTCACTTCAAGCAATAAATCTGTATGATCCTAAAATACCACGTGTGATTAAAAGCTATTGAAAGTGTAACATACTTATAATATTAATGGGACCTTTAACTGAGATCAGCAAGAACTTTCAGGTAAATATATGCATATACTATAAGACTATTTCAGAGGAAGGGATGGCAAAATCACTTCTGAATATTCCTTGCCTAAGAAAACCCTCTGAAAAAATTCATTGGTCGACAGGACTTGAAGGCACATATGCATACATACACAGTACTAGTAATTTTAGGCTTTTAAAAGCTTTTAAGCAAGGTAGCATTTTGATGAATCCTGTGGCTTCCATTGAAGAAAGAAACTGCTTCTTGGGAAGGTAACAATGTAAGTAAATGGAACAAGCCTGGGGAAGGGTATAATTATATATAAACACGTCTGAATAATATTCTGAATTGTTCCTGGAGTCATTAATACCGTACTTTTTCCCTCAGAAGGAACCTACATATTCACCACTCGGCGAATGCAAGTTGGAGCAGTGATGTGCCCTTGAATGAGCTTTAAAAAATACAAAGCTACAATCGTTAATACAAGGAATGTTGATCATACATTTGTTTCTTACAGTGCTTTTCAGCTTAGTTTATTCATATATGCAGCTGCCAGATGTTTAAGTGTTGACACATATAAGTCAATGCATATAAAGGCTGAAGGTTCTGGTAAATGCATTCATCATTGTTTTACACAGTCTTCAGTTCACTTTAGTTCTGATCTTGGTGTAAACCAGTTCTTCCTTTACAAAAGCTAGTCATGTGAAATGCTAACTGTATGACCTATGCAATGTTACAAGTTCACTCCTACACTAGTCTGCACACACCCCTTCCTAGAGCAAATTTCTATTTTTAAAATATTGGTCATGGGTTTTTGCTTGAGGAACTAAACAAATGTTTAAGTGAATGTTCATTCAAGCTGTACCTTCAAAGTATGCTCCAATGGAAATATTTTAAATAAAAGAAGCCTTTAAACAGTTTAAATAAAACAAGGGGAATCTGTAAGACAATGTTTCAGTATGCAGAGCTCCTACTTAGAATCAGTCTGCCCATTATGCCATCCTCTACAATGTTTATGTATGTGCCTTCAAGTTGCCTGTCAATTTATGGTGATCCCATGGATTGTATAGGGCAGGGGTAGGCAACCTTTCCCCTTTAAGGGCCGAGGGACTTCAGCTCCCAGAATCCCAGGAGCTATTGGCCAACATGGGACTATTGGCCAACATGGCTGAGGCTTCTGGGAGCTGAAGTCCCTCGGCCCTTAAAGGGGAAAGGTTGCCTACCCCTGGTATAGGGTTTTCTAAAGCAAGGAATACTCCGAGATGGTTTTGCCAGTATTTTCCTCTGAAATACAGCCCACAGCGCCTGGTATTTATTGGTGGTCTGCCATCCAAGTGCTAATCAGGATTTTGGGGAATTTAGGCACCTCTCTATAATACCCTATTTAATGTCCCCTCCCCACCCCCCACAATTGTGCAACAGTCCAAAGGCACTGGGCATCCTATCTTCCTTGGGCTGCTTTGGGATTTTCCCCCTCCCTGGAGGATTCTCCAACATAAAGCTGGGAGGAGCTGCTTCCACAAGCCTTTCCCCCTCCTCCTCCCAGTCTGTTGTTGTTGTTGTTGTTGTTGTTGTAGTGTGCCTTCAAATTGTTTCCGACTTATGGCAACCCTAAGGCAAATCTATCTTGGGTTTTCTTGACATGTTTCTTCAGAGGGGGGTTGCATTGCCATCCTCTAAGGCTGAGAGAGTGTGACTTGCCCAAAGTCACTCTGTGGGTCTCCATGGCTGAGCAGGATTCGCCCTAGTCTCCCAGTGTCCTAGTCCAACACTCAATCCTCTATACCACATTGGATACCACTTTCTTATGTATGGATTGTGCCATTTCAAATACTTAAGAACAGGCATTGGGTTTACTATCAGCAGATGAGGACTGAGGAGGAAAAGGAGGAGGAGGAGGAGGAGGAGGAAAAGGAGGAGGAGGAGAGAATGAGGAGGAGACTGAATTATTTTTCAACTAACTGGCCAGTATATCTATCAAACCGAGCCAGCATGGCATAGTGGTTTGAGTATTAGACTCCAACTTTGGAGACCAGGGTTAGAGTTCCCACTTGACCATGAAACCCACTGGATAATCTTAGTAAAGTCACACATTCTCAGCCTCAGAGGAAGACAATAAACCTCCCCTGAACAAAGCTTGCAGAGAAAACCCCATGGTAGAGTCGTCATAATTTGGAAACAACTGGAAGGCACACAGCAACATATCTATCAAACAAGCACAGAGACATTTAGTAGAAGGAGCCAAACTCAAAACTATGGGGAGAATAAGAGCATCTACTTTGGTTTTAATGTGCCTTCACCTGTAAAATGCAGGACTGCTGCCCAAGTTTGTCTGCTTTCTTCCTCATTCCCTGCCATTTTAACTTTAGCATAATGCCTTGTTGATTTTAAGCTTGCAGGCAGGGGTTGTCTTCTTTCTTTGATTTTAATCCTAAGTGATCTGGTCCAAAAGTCTTTCCACTGAAGAATGAGGCAGAAATAATTTAAATAAAACAAAAGTACGCAGTCCAGATGATGTACTTTTTTATTGTTATTTGCCATCAAGCCAATTCGGACTTATGGTAATCCTATGAACAAGAGATGTCTTAGGGCCTTTGCAGACTGCTAGAAATAGTGCAAATTGAGTCCACTTTAAGGGTTAGGGTTAGGGAATCATGGGAACTATATTTTATTGTGGCACCAGAGCTCTCTGACAGAGAAGGCTCAATGTCTCAGAAAAAAACACAATTCCCATGATTCCCTAGCACTAACCCTAACCCTTAAAGTGGACTCAATTTGCACTATTTCTGGCAGTCTGCAATCTTAGAGCCCCAGTCAGCAACAGATTTTGCAGACTCAGGGCCATAGCTTTCTTGATTGGCTTTCAGTCTATCTGTAATGTGGTCTTATGGTCCTACACATACACCCACAGACAGACAGACAGTATCTGTGTTACTGACTCTCTGTTGCACATCTTGCTTTCACTATATACAACATGCTTCTTCCATCAAGTGTTTATTTGTTCTCAGATTTTACAGATTCTCCACCCATCACTGTATGGAACATTTTCACTGCTGTTTTAACTGATTCTAGTCTGCAGAAGCCATACAAATATGTGGGTAAACAAATCCTGCAACTGAAAAATTCACTGTTCACACAAAATCTCACTAACTACACAAGCATCCTTTTTGTGTGTGTCATTTCAGTATTTCAAACTGTGATCATTTCACATGCACATTTTAGGCACAGATGTAATTCTTTGGTACCAAACAACTGTCCTTCATTTGATTGTGTCCCACAATCTCCATGGCCTGTTGCTCCCTATCAAGAACACTGGTATTGAGAAGCCCTGGCAAAGCATACTGCTAGGGAGCAGGTGTTTTGCTAAATGCCAGCCTCCTTATGCTCCCAGTGGATGAATAGATGCACCTGCCTGTTACAACGTCACCTATCACACGAGGCAGGCAGTTGTAATAGATTCTATATGGGAGGTATAGGGAAATGATTTTTTAAAAATTGTTTATTCATTTATTCTTGCTTTACAACTTTCCATACTAGTATCTTTCATACAGAATCTATCTTGTACTCTAATGCAGAGGTAAGGAACCCTATTTGGCTGGAGTCCTCATTTGAGAAGGGTGTCATGGGCTGCATTCAAGCACTGGGTGGGACTAATTGTAGAGGGCAAGGCCAGGTACAAATCTTATCAGTTCATCTCAATGTGACAGCTTTCAAGCATGCAAAAAATTCCCAATCTGCAAACCAGAACTCATCTTTCATGGACAGCATTTGTTCTGTGCTGCAAACTAGAGCTCCTGTGCCATGCAAAATCTTTCCACTCTCCAAAGTAGAGCTCCTACTCCATGTCAAATCTTCAAGGGAAACAAACTATACGAGGGGGTATTGTAAAGTTAATGATCACCACCCGGAAGTTATTATGGTATATTGATGAAATCTTGTCAGTGTCATCATCACCAAGTGACTTTTTCTTTTCCCCAAAATGAAAAATCCATTGTGGGGTCACCAATTTGACAACACAGATGACATCATTCATGAAGTGGAAGAGTGGTTTAAGACGCAATCTGCAGACGTCTACAATAACAGTATTCAGAGGGTCAAGAAACACTGGAAAAATGTGTAAATCTGGATGGTGACTACATAGAGAAAAGTTAACTACTACAAATCAAAACAAAGGTGATAATTAAAACTTTACAATACACCCTCATAGCTCATGCCACTGCAAAACCTTTCTGGACGTTAAACACTGTTATTACTGATAGAGACAAGGACAAAAGAAACAGTGCAGGTCAGATGAGGAAGGTTCACTGTTCTAAATAGTGCTATAGAAGTTTTCCTTCTCTGTCCTACTTGCTTTGTTTCACAAGACTTCTCAAATTTCTGTCAAAATCTCTTCAGAGACCTACCTCCAAAAGAGTTACTTACATGAGCTATAGCTGATGTTTACTGTATATACTCGACACTCATGTATAAGTCGAGGGCAAGTTTGGGGGCCAAAATTATGGGTTTTGATATGATTCACGGATAAGTGAAAAATAAAACTTAAGGGCATGTAACAAAGGATGTAAAAGATGAAGTTTACTGTCTTCATACAGAAATGTCTTGGTCAGATCTTTCTAAGCCCGATTCCTTTTGGCACTCCTTTGAGGGGAAGCACCAAAGAGGTGCCACCACTGCCATTTTTCTGCCCAAGCATTCAAACAGGCCAGAAGCAGCATCATGATAGAAAGAGTAGATGGGGTTGGTGCTTCTTTTGGGTGCTCTCAGGATGAATTAATCTCTTACTTTTTGCCACTCTACTCAGGGAAGAAGACTTAAAATACAGTACTTACATTGACCTGTGGATAAGTCAACACAGCTTGGGGGGTGTCAATTGTTTTACTAAAATTTCTAGACTTATAACTGAATATATACAGTACTTTGCTGAACTTTTTTCTGATTTGGAATACTAGATCAATAAGTGTCATTTTTACAGTCTGGTTAGTCAGCTACAGATGAGGAGCTATCAGGCCAAGTTGTAAAAATCATGTGTTTACAACTGGGAACCTATAACAGAAGTGCTCCAATATATGGCTCTCTCCCAAACCTTCTTTGTTTGTACTACAAAAAGATTAACATATGGAGCAGGCTGTCAGTTCCGATCCTAAGCACTTGATTATTATGTAGTGGGAAAAGGACTGAGTGGGGTAGAAGGGTTCTGGAAACAGAAATGGGAAATAGGTCCCTTCTTCTTTTCCCCTTCTTTGATACCTCCACAAATAGCCATGGGGTGGTGGATTTTAGTATCATAACATACATCCCTAATCCCAATTCAAAGGTTGCTATACACTGGGTGGGATGGGGAGGTTCTTGGACAGCAGGAAAGTGAAAGATGCCTTTCCTTTTCCTCCCTTCTGAAACTGCTGAATAGTCCAGGAAAGTATTTTAATTTCACAGTGCACACCTCCAATACTGAGGTACTTACCAAATTCTGACATACTTATTTTGTTGTCGTTGTTTTGTAAAAGCTCTAAAGTTGGAGATGAGTAGAAAAGCAAATAGCGCTGTAGTTTCAGAGCTGAAGCACTTGCTTTTTCTAAGCATGTGTTGTCCTGGTGGAATATTCTGTTTAGCTTCAGTAGCACAATTTCTCTGTGAAGAATGAAGCTCATTTCCGTGGAGCAGCTGAGGAAAATACAGTCCATAACCATGGCTGTCAACTTCCTCTGGTTCTTCACACAGATACTCTTAAGGTGCAATTACATCCAAGGTGGAGCTGCTTTTCCGGGACCTGATCCCACGTGGCTGAGCCCTCTTTGTGAAACAGATAATCACATGACTACCAAATTCTCTCTGCTTGAATAATGTGCCTGTCTATGAAAACAGCCAACTTAATATAATCTGTGATATTTCCACTTAATCCAAAATTTATTAAATGGCTGTCCATATAGGTGAGTATTGTTCCTCTAGCTGTCTTCAAGTTACACAGCCCTGCATATCCCATGCTGTATTTTGGGGTCCTCATATTTTTAAATCTCATATCTGGAAATAGCACATTTTTGAAAGATCAATGACCTTTCAGGAACATTAAGGCAGGTTCCCAGGAAAAAAGGATTGTTTCCTCTGGAGCATGTGTATATCCAGGTAAGGTAAAGTAAAAGTATAGGTCAGGGGTCGGCAACCTACAGCCCGCGGGCTGAGTGCAGCCTGCAGAGACCTTGGGACCGGCCCATGGCTGGTCCTGCTGCCGCTGCCGCCATGCGTGAGCACGGGTGCCATTTTGCCATCCAAAATGGCGCCCGCGCTCACGCACGCATGCGCACAACGGCGGGAGCCATTTTGGTCACCAAAATGGCACCTGCACTGACGTGCACATGCACACAGCGGGGGCGCCATTTTGGAAGGCCCAATGGCGACGGCGACGTGCAAATTCGCATGGCACCTGCACCGTTGGGCCTTCCAAAATGGCACCCTGCGTTGTGTGCATGGACGCAGGACGCCATTTTGGAACATCCAACGGTGCCCCCCCGTGCACGTGCATGCGCAAAACAGTGGGTGTAGTGTGCATGCGCACGGGGGGGCAAGCACACACACGCGCACAAGCGCCGGCCCCGGCACCATTTCCCTGCCCCCGGCCCCCGGCAACAAAAAGTTGCCAACCCCTGGTATAGGTATTCCACATTGACAAGGTTGTCAAGTCGTGTCTGACCGTAGGGGGCGGTGCTCATCTCTATTACTGAGCCGAAGAGCCAGCATTGTCAGATACTATTCTGTAATCATGTGGCCAGCATGATTGCACAGAATGTTGTTTACCTCCCCACCAATGTGATACCTATTTATCTACTTGCATTTGCATGCTTTCGAACTTCTAGGTTGGCAGAAGCTGGGACTAGTGACAGGAGTTCACCCCATCATGCAGCACCTGGGCCTTGAACTGCCAACCTGCTGATCTTGCAATCAGCAGTGTCCAGGTAAACAAAACCATAAAATCTAAAGTGCTCCTTCTTTTCCCCAAGTAATCTGCATTTCTTCTCAAAACCTGAGACAAAGTATCTCAGCAGTAAGCCAATATCTCTCTGACTACCCCCTGTTGTGTCCTCAGACAAACCTCTCCATCTATCATCTCAGGAGTCATATCCTGATCCAATCACTGTTTTTGTTACACTAAAGTTAAAACCATTAACCAGTCTGGAATCCCATTATTGATTCCTAGGACAAGTAATTCAGCCCTTGTTACCTGGCCAGATAGCCCATCACTTGGGGCTACTTTTAAGGTATAAATATGATTCCAAAACCTAACCTCTGCACACACCGCTGAAATACACATCCACACTCTGTGTGTGATCTGTGTTGCTCTCAGACCTCCCAATCTGAGCCACTCCAGCTTTCCACAATCTTATCAGAGAGGTAATTATAACCTCACTAATGGTAAAGGTAAAGTTTTCCCTTTGACAAGATTGTCTAGTCATGTCCAACTGTAGGCAGTGGTGCTCATCTCTGTTACTAAGCCAAAGAGCCATCACTGTCAAAGACAACTCCATGGTCATGTAGCCAGCATGACTAAACACCAGGGTACAGAGAACTCTGTTACCTTCCGACCAAAGTGGTACCTATTTATCTACTTGCACTTTTACATGCTTTCGAACTACTAGGTTGGCAGAAGCTGGGATTAGTGATGGGAGCTCACTCCATCATACAGTGTTTGAGTCTTGAACTATCGATCTGCTGACCTTGCGACTGTCAGAGTCAGCATGTTAACTGCTAAGCCACCGCAAACCCACTGCAAATTCCTAAAACTCTGCTATCCCCTTTCCATATTTCTATTTGATTAGCTCTGTATGCTGTTTGTTTGAATTGTTATCTTGTGTGTGTGATTGCACTCCACATTTTTCCAAATAAAACTCTCTTTACTTCATCAAAAACCTAGAGTTCTCCCCAGTTATTACTGGTATATACTGGTTCAAATGGTCCAAAAGTTACCCAAGCCTGTTGCAAACCCTAACATTTTAAGTATCGCTGATGATGGGGATCCCATCCCCTCTCTCCCCACCTCTTCTTTGGCTAACAGTTGGGAGTGTGAATAGAGTGATTTTGGAACTATACTTGCTAAATGAGTTCACTCTCAGTATCTGGAATAATGATCTCATTCAAGAATCAAAGATCTCTACATATCTGGATGTGATGAAGTGCTTTTAGAAGCTGGCTAGTTTGGGGTGAAGGGTAGCTTTGATAGCTGGTTGCCAGGGAATGGACAGCACAGGAGGAGCAAAACCCAGCTCAGTTGTGTTTGATGGGCAGGGCTTCCTGGGAAGAGAAGAAATTTAAAATCTGTAGAGTCTGTTGTGTCCATTAGTCTAGTCAGATTTGGTTGGTAGTCCTACTTAAAGAGAGGGAGTAGGATAAAGAGGGATTAAAAGCCTGCCAGGTGTTTGTTTTTAATGTAACCATTACACTCACACATGATACTTTTTCTATATGTTTCTCAATAAAAGTTACTTTTTCTTTTACAGTGGTTGACTCTGACTGATGTGATTAGAACTGTAGAGAAAAACAGATTCGCTACCTAAAATATTGAACCTGTTTTATAGAGTCACTTGGGACCCTAGCCCTTATACTGTTAAGGATAGTGTTAAAAGGGTAAAATTAGGGCAAGTGTTAGTGATAGGGGACTTTCTAGGGTTGGAAGGTAAAAACAACCTAAGTTTTAAAAAAGCTCCTATCATACTGGGGCCGTAATCTTATGCACACTGATTTGGCAGTAAGCCTTACTGGGAGTATGAGTCCTACTACTATTGATCTCTCTAGCCCACTATGGACTACATTGAGTGACTGACCGAAAGCAGGAATTCAGGGTTTCAGACGAGTTTATTTCCCAACCTTACCTGGATATAAGGATTGAACCTGGAACTTTCTGCATATAAGCATGTGGTCTACCACTGAACTATGGTCTTTCCTAAAGCATTTAAGGTTATTTCAAAATTACCAAATTTAGTATGTTATTTTTGTGCAAATTCCTCCTCCTCCTTCTCCTCCTCTCCCCAAAACAGAATCAAGAACAATTTATGAAAATTAAAACAGAGATGAAAGCTCATACAAAGACATACATAAAAACACAACAAAAAGCTATTGTTAAAATGTAATTAAACCATCCTTTTAATGAAAACCTTTTAATCAAATCCATTAAAAAGACAAAAGATACAAATCACTAAAACAATGCACTATTAAAAGTCCTTGTTGTAGCAAATTAATAGAAGAACTGTAGGTAGTGTCCCATCTGATCTTGGAAGCTAAGCAGGGTCAGCTGAGGATGGGAGAATGACAACCAATATCAGGTGCTTTAGGCTATACTTCAGAGGAAAGAACTGGCAAAACCATCTCTGAGAAGTGCCTAAGAAACCCCTATGAAATTAATGGAATCACAATAAGGCAACAAGTGACTAGAAGGCACGCATGCACACATACTACGTCCACTGCATCTAGGTCCACAAAAGGTATTGTTGCAAGGGCGGCCTACATTCAAGGGCTTCATCTGCACATATTCCATCTACCCATTATAGAGGATATTTTATAGTACATTTGTCTGTACAAAAAAACTCAATATGCTTCCTGCAACAACTGGCATCCAAGGTGGCTGAAAAATGATCAGAACACAACAAAATAGCTGAAAGAAGTGGGCTGAATGCACAAATAAACACCAACAATTTTTAAAAGCCCCAGTAAAAAGGAATAATTACAAGCAGTGTTAAAAATATTTGAAGAAAGTACAAATTCGTCATACCTCCAAGTGTCCAAGTAATCAGGATAGACACGGCCTGTCTTGAAAAGAGAGCAGTGAAGGTGATAAGCAGATTTTCCCTGAGACAGGCATGCTACTACTACATCAAGAACCCTTCTCCTTATAGCTAACTGCTTATTCATTGAAGTAACTAGGGGGAAGCACACAGTTAGAAAACAAATGCTTAGAGGCCCTCCCCCTGCCCCTTCCACTGAAACTAATATCCTAATTTTAGCTTTTGGTTTTGTCCAAATAAATGTGTATCAGTGGAAGAAATCATGAGGCCCTCCAAATGCAGCTGGACTGCAGCTGCCATCATGCCTTACCATTGACTATGCTTAGGGCAGCCTGATGTTGCAGTCTAACAACATCTGGGGGGCTGCATCCAGCATGACCAGACATCCACCTTTTCCCAGTCATGACCAATATTTCAGCCTCCTCTCTGGAGTTCCAAAGTGTCCTCCATTTTTTAGCAGTTTTGAAACCTGGTGTGGATCATTTTTTCATACCCCCCTAAAAAGACACTGCCCTTGTCTTTGAGGCTCCTCTGTCATATTCTCTGGCTGTAAAACCTGTCCCTGTGTCATCCAGCGTCTCCTCAGGCAAGGAAGAGGTAGTTCTGCAGATTTATTACTGCTGCCATGCCACACCACTGCTACACAGGGCTTGTTTTCACCAAGCAACCCCAACTCAAGGTTTATTACAGTCTGCAAATGGTACAGGAACCCCATTTTAAAAAACAACAATGAATACATATGGAGAGCGCTAAGAAAAGTTGCTTGCACTGAGAATGGGCTTGCTAGATGACAGGAGGAGAGGAACATGCACATCCAGAGGGCAGCATCAGAATGGAAAAAACAAACTAAATAGAAAGCCGGCTTCCCGGTGGCTTGGGGGCATGGCATATGCACGACACACACACCCAAACCATGGGGAAGCCAGTGTCACGCCACCTGCCCAACCACACGGGGCAGCTTTGCGACATTCAGGTTGCACAGCATTTAGATACCGCATGGTACAAAGTGGCAACGGCAGCAGAAAAGCCATTTTTTTGCCAGTTCAAAAAGGAGCAGCAATTTGACGTTTCTTTCTGTGCCAGCAAAAAGCCGGATTGGGGCCATGATGTGCGGTTGCCACGGCCCCAATCCAGCATTCAAATGATCAAGTTGCCCTTTCGGGGCGGTCTATTCCACTCCTAAGTGTGATTTACCATTCAGCAATTCAGTTAATGTCTCTATTTTGAACCAGCAGTTGGATTTAGGCTTTTGTGTTTTGAGGTAGTTTTGTTCAAATATCAGTGCCCTACAGTTCTAATGTACTTTAAAATAATTGTTTTAAATCTGAACTTTAAACTTTTATGGTTTGAGCTGTAGGTAGAGATGTGAAGGCCTGGAAAAAAAATGGAAAAAAATCAGACCCTTCCCGGGGGGGGGGGGGGGGGGGAGGAGTCCAGTTTTTTCCTGAAGCTTTTTTTGTTTTTCCCCATGTAAAAAAAAAAAAGGGGGGGGGGGAATCGATGTTAAAATTTTAGTATGATGAATAAAATCTTTAAGACAAGGTGTTCATATATTCTCCAAATCATATCTAAAAACGATGTACAGTATCAAATTATTCTAATTTCTGTGCACTGAGTGAGGACAAGCAAGTCCTAGATTAGAAACTGAGCTCTCCAATGCAAGAATAAGATGCATTTCTTCCTATAGGGGTCATCTCTATTGTCGCAAGAGAAGAAAAAGAGTTCATGTTTGTTTTTGTTTGTGGGTCGGTCTGTTTGGTTCTGTTGTCCTCTTTATTAGGCTTCAAAGCACTGGAAGGAAGTACAGCAACAAAAAGGAACTGAACGTATAATTAATTTTAAAAGGTAAGTTTGAATTTATCTTATTTCAGTACCCCAAACCATATTTTAGCTACATTAGTTTATCTTCATAACTTTTATGTAAATAATTAAATTACTACTAATCTGATTCTTTACTTCCACCACCTTCCAATCATAGCTTAGTGTTTTCTTGCAAGCCAGTCACTAAATTATTTTTTCTTTCCTACTCCCCTCAGGAAAATTGTGAGACCAACATTTAGCATATGGAGACATTTTCACATTACAAGTTCCTCTGAGAAGAAAAATGTGATTTGCAAATACTGTCAGGCACAATATTCATTTCCAAATACTACCAGGATGACAAAACACATTCATGTACATAACAAGTGCTCTGTAGATATTTAAAAATCCTTCATGGATCTAAGTGAAGAGGACCATAATGATGAAAGTGAACATAGCTTTCCTCAACATTTTCATTCAAGAAGCCTTCTTCCTGCTCCACCTGTAACATCAGCAGCATCACAAAGTGTTGTCCCATCAGCAGTATCTTCAAGTAAACAAATATTGAAAACAACTGCATCCAAAAATACTCAATAACTTCATTTGTAGACAAGATGACCCCTGAAGATCAGGGGGAAAACTGATCAAGCTCTTGCAAGAGCAACGTATTATTCTGGAGTGCCATTTTCAATAACTAAAAATACACACTGGCAGGAAGCTCTGAAATTATTAAAACCATCATACCATTTGCCCCACAGTCATTCTTTGAGCAAGCCTCTTTTGGAGTCAGAATACGAACACGTAATGGAAATAAAAGAAAGAAAGAAAGAAAGAAAGAAAGAAAGAAAGAAAGAAGTAATGGAATCTGTGCAAGGAAAAATCAACAAAGTACTGTGTCTTGCATTACATACAGACAGATGGACAAATGTGAAATGTAAAAAAAATGTATAACATCTCAATCAGTTTTTACAGAAGCACTGAAACAAGAGAGAACAGACATACTGCACAGTATATCAGTTGTAAAATATATGAAGTCCTACAGAAAACTGGGAGTGGCAAATTATTCGCTTTGCTGCAAGTGCCAGCAATATGAAAGCAGCATGGGAGATCAGAATGGATAAGTATCCACATATTACTGCCATAGAATGTGCATCTCATGGGCTAAACTTTCTTGTGAGTGATATTATGAAACTGGACATCCTTCAAATGATCCATAGACTAACAAAAGAAGTTATAAAACATGTAAAAGCAACTCATATTGTAGCTGCAGTTTTCAAGAAGCAAGTAGAAAGAATGCAAAGAATAAAGTAGTGAAACTGAAGCTCGGTAATAAAACTCAGTGGACTGGTGATCTCCTTTGAAAGTTTACTAAAAAAACAAAGAAGCTTTTCAAAAAACAGTAATAGTTGAAGAACTTGGAAGTACCCAGGAATGTAAGAATCACTATTTTTGATGAGGATATCTTCTGGGTTCAACTGCAGAATGCCCTGAAGGTTCTAAAGCCAATTTCAGCAGCAATCACTGCATCTGAATCAGACACTGCACTTCTGTCAGAAATTCCTTATCAAATGGCCAGGATAAAAGCAACTGCTTTTGAGAATCTCAGTGTATCTCCCCTTACAACTACAGAAGAAAGTAAAGTGAAAGACTATTTAGACGGGGGAAGAATTTTGTTGCCATCCAATTGGGATCCAAGATTCAAAGGTGGAAATATAAGTGATGGTAACACTGCTATTGCATTTGACTGGGTTACAAAACAATCATCATACTTAGGACTTGATGGTGGGCAGGTACTTTCAAGTGTCGCAGAATATAGAACATCTTCAGGGATTTGGTCCAGGAATGCAGTCTGGGATTCTGCCAAACATATCCGTTCTGCAACATGGTGGCAAGCCTCTGACTCCTCTTGTTTTTTGCCTTCTTCAGATTCCTCCATTTTCTGCAGCATATGAAAGAATCTGGTCTATGTTTGGAAACACTCACACTAAATCAAGGAATAAGCTGACATGTGAAAGGGTAGAGAAGCGTGTTTTAATCCAGAAGTTCATGATAACTGTGATGATGACAAACATAACGAAGCAGAGACTGAAACTGATACTGATAACTATAACTCGAAAAATGAGTCTGATTAAATTTCATGCCTATTCATTGAATCTCTCCTTCCTTCCACGCACTTTCCCACCTCTGTTCTTTTTACAGAAATGTGTGCTTTATGTCTATTTCAGGGGTAGGCAACCTTTTTGAGCCAGGGGCCGGGTTGCTGTCCCTCAGACAATTCGGGGGCGAAGCACCAAAAATAAAATAAATAAATAAATAAATAAAAATTAAAAAATATTAAAAAAATATGCATGCACACTCTCTCAGCCCCAGAAAAGCCATGGCAAAACCCCTGTGGAGATTTTGCCAAGAAAACCCCAAGAACAAGTAATAACAACAATAAACAATATCATTACGGCGGGCGGCGGCAGCGGCAGGACTGGCCTGGGGACGGTCCAAAGGCCTCGGGGGGGCGCATCCGGACCCCGGGACTTAGGTTGCCTACCCCTGGTCTATTTGATACTGTGGAGAGAAAATATAATTTTCTTTGTTACTGAAATAATTTTGTTAGTAATGTTGATAGCTTCTTCTGTTGTTGTTTTTAAATTGCCTGCTCCACATAAACTAGCAAAACCAAAGAGGTTCCATACAGTTCAGGAGATTGTTGCTCCATTTGTTACAAATATTTATTTTTTAAAGTAAATTCCATCTGTAATAATTGTTTGAATACACTGTATTTTTAATATAACAACTGTGATGCTAAATCAAATTGTACATAGTTGTATTTTATGTTCCTAAAGTAACAGAGGGTTTAAGCAGATGGCGCAAAGCGCTGTCTTCGAGGCCAGGAAGGGGAGGGGCAGCCTCACGCTGGGCGCCCCAACCCCTTCCCGAAAACGTCGTCGGAGCGGCCGGCCCTCCGCACGGCTGGCGCTCCGACAACGCACTTCCGCTGTAGTGTCCACACACACTGCAGCGGAAGAGGCGCTGAAGGTGCGCCGGAGGCCTTTTGCGGCACACCTTCGGCGTCTAGCAGAAGGAGCGCTATTTTAGCACTCCTTCCTGGGCCTGGGACGCTGCACCGCAGGGCTGAGGAGTGTGGATACCTCAGCCTCGATCTGCAGCTTCCCGGGGCGGCCCTGTGCCGCCCGTCTGCTTCCCCCCAGAGTGAATTTCAAGCTTTCAAAATTCATATGAGTCATATGAAATTTTTTTTTCTGGAAAGAAATGGGATGGGAGGAGAATAGGTTTTTTTTCCATGGTTTCAAAATTTCTGGAAATTTTACATCTCTAGCTGTAGGGGACAAAGTGCCTGTTACACATGAGTCATATGAAATGAAGGTGCAGCATCCATTCTCCATTATCAAACATCTTCTAGAAGGGGTGATGTGCACTGGAGGGAGTGGAGGGAAAGGAAATATTCAGACTCTCCTCTTCTGTCTCATCCCATCCTGCAGCTGCTCTTGTATCCGTAGGGCTCCAGGCTTACAGTAGATTTGTGAGGTGACAGAAGATCAGAAATCCTTCTTCGGAAGAAACATTTCAAAGGGGCAAGAACTGGCAAGAAGAGCTTTCAATGCTTGTCTTCCCTTCTCTAACACATACATCCCTTTTCTGAATTTGCTTTGCCACAGAGAAAGAGAACTTTATTGCATGCAGCTACAGTGAACATGCACTTTTCCCCTTACTATATCTGCTTTTCAAGTTCTTTTCTTCCCAAGCAATAACTTCTCTGCATGCCAGCTTTAGAAGTAGGGCTTAAGACATCTGGTTCAATACAACTGCTAAATAAAAGCTTACAGTGGTTGCTTTATTTTTAAGACTAGTTAAAATAACTAAATGATTTGCTATTCTATACAGGTTGAATATTCCTTATCCAGAATTCCAAAATCCAAAATACTCCAAAACCCAAAACTTTTTAAAAATAGTGGCATCTTTGTTTTCTTGTAGTTCAGTGTACACCAACTGTGTATCATGCACAAAATTATTAAAAATATTGTATAAAATTACTTTCAGGTGATGTGTATAAGTTGTAAATGGAACATAAATGTATATCATATTTAGACTTGGGTACTATCTCCAAGATATCTCAGTATGGACAGGTTGCTTACCTGTAACAGTATTTCTTCGAGTGGTCATCTGCGAATTCACACAAATGGGTTTTATGCTGCGCATGCGCAGAATAAAACCCATTTGTGTGCATTCGCAGAGACCACGAAGAAGTACATATATCCATTTTTTTTGTTGTTGTTGTTTTGGTTTGTTTTTTTTACAAAATTCAAAATCCAAAACACTTTTGCTCTCAAGCATTTTGGGTAAGGGAGACTCAACTTGTACTGTAATGTGCCATGGCACATCATTAACATTTCAAATCTTATCATATTATGACGTCCTACATTCCTAATATTTTCCACTGAGTACTATCTGTGTTCCTCCAAATGGACTGTTTTCTAAGCTGTCAGATATAGATATAAACAAATATACATGGAATCTGTGGAACAATCACACATTTGGTCTAATCATATATATTTATTTCAGTATCTCGTAGAAAGGCACCACGGCAGACTGTTTCAGTACAAAAATAAATATCTACAGTAAGTTATTGTCAAATGTTAGTGCAACCATTTGCATTCCATTACTATTTCCAACAGGTTTATAAAAATATTTGGTCTGTGGGGAAAACCATGGAAAAATATATTTGAAAATGTATATAGCTGCCAAATGAGGTGCAGATTTTCATTGACAGAAACCTGTAACCATCAAATAAAATTGGCTGGTATTCCAAATTGCGGGGAGAGCAGGGATGAGTACACTTCTGCATATAAGAGATTTTCTTGCTTCAGTTCCAAAAATGATCTCAATCAACCACAAACCAGGATTTCTGTATCAGCTTTTTTCTTTGAAAAACCACTTCTGGTATTCTGAATTGGAACATGGTCGCAATAAGGGTGCTGGACTGCCATTGTAGGCATCAGATTCCGCCTGTAGGCACTTTAGGGTTTGCATATGGACTAATGTTCCATCCTGCAACAGATGATAGGGATTAGTTTAGCATTAATGGAAAAGATGGAGTAATCATATTTAGGAGTTAAATTTACAAATCCATTTAAGAGACCACTTAGAAAACTCCACATTGTTCCAATGATTTATTAGTCTTATGGAACCATAAAAGACTAGTTGATAGACAAGGAGGAGCAGAATTGAATCTAAATAATTTGTATAGATTCAGAATCTGAAAGAATTGGCAATCAAAGTCATATTTCAGTTAGGATCTTTGTCTATAGCAAGTGAATTGTAATAAATGTATTATAAAACAAAGCTGCTTTTGTTGAAAGTCACAAAACTTGGATTTGACTTCTTCCAATCAGTGATGAATCTGGAACAGAGTTTTGGCAAAACTATTTTTGTGCACATTCCTCACTGAGCTGAGAATTTAGATATTAAGACTATGAAATTTCTGCCAAAAATGTTCAAATGGATTATCATACTCTAGTGGAGGCAGTCAATGGTAAAAGAGCAACAATTTAATACATATTTACTGAACAATGAGAAATCAGACAATTCTTTCAATCTGAAGTGACATTTCAAATTTAAGAATATTCCCTCCTCTCCCCTGCTTACAACCAAGATAACTGGTCACACTAGATGTTTTTTCATCAGGAGAGACAAGCAGTTGACAATGCTATGGATCAACACATAAATTCAGTGTTGATAACAATGTGTGTACCTAAGCTCATCAAAAAAGCAGGAAGTACATTTCTATCTACACCGTACAGTACTAAGTGGCTCTACATTGGCAACTATCAGGAAATCTGCTCAACTCCTGGTGCATAGATTTATCTCAATCCTTTTATGAATATATTTTTGGAGAATAAGAAGTCTATTCTTTTGAATGTCCTACTTCTAACATTCTATGGAAACCAACATTCTCCTTAAATACTTTTGTAGCAATTTCAATGAAGGGCTGGAAAAAGTCATGGGGAGTCATTCTAGGCACCGAATGATCTACCCAGAGAAGCAATGCACTCAACTGGAACTATTATCCTGACATTCGAGAAAGCAGTTCAGGCTGAAGTCCTCTGGGGACAGCCTACCCCATCCACATTTCAGCTCAGTCTTTTTGTTTGTACTGTACAGCCTGCTATTGTCAGCATCCTTACCTCTCTAAGGAGAAATTTCTGGTTTTCAGGAATATTCTGGATATTATCTTCACAAAAATACATTTTCAAATAATCAGTTCCTGGATCAACAGCTGCACAGGCTTCAGGATGCCGTGTATTATAACGTATTTCATGGTGGGAGGTGTATTCAAAAAACTGGAAACCATCAAATGGAGAGAAAACAAGCATTCTGAGACCAAAAAGCATTGTAGATACTAAGGAATATTATAAATGATGAGATACAGAACAAGTCTTAAGCAAGTATGGAGTCCTTAAAATTAGTAATTAAAATGGCATATGATCAGCAAAAATAACTCTGAAGAGAACCTCTACATGGACTTATCATTCCACCAAAACGTACAAGACAGCAACTCTGTGCTGACTTCAAAGACATAGCCATGTTAGTCTGGGAAATCAGTATGTGAAGGGATCTTGTAGTCTTTCAGACTAACTGAAAGAGAAAAGTTGGTAGCATGAGCTCAAATAGACTTGAGCCTACTTCCTCAGATGCATGGGTTCTGTTCTGGCTTGTTAGAAATAATTCAACTGCCAGGCAATAAATTTGGTCAGATGCATACTATGCAGAAAACAAATGTGAAAAAGGAAACACATAAAACTTCCCTCTTACATTAAGAAAAAAAACAAAAGGAAGTGGATGGTAAGATCAAATTGCCAGTCAAGGGCAAGTGGGCAGTAGTATTTAAGAAGCTTAAAGAGTGATCCTATTCATATTTACTCATATGTAAACTCAACAGTCTTCACCTAATTCTCCGGTAAATGCACACAGGAGTATAGCCATATATATTCAAAACATTTACACAGTTTTTCTACCAGAAGGAGTTCAAAACAAATTTTACCCCTTCACAGCAGTGAAAAATAAACTTTTACAGGACTTCCAGTGGTGATGGCAGGCGACCAGTCCTGTGATTTAGGGCTCCTCACAGGACTGCCATTCCAGGGCATGGGGGATCTTATGATCCTCTTTCATCCTTGCTCCGGGAGGAGCAAGGACTTCAGGGGCTCGAAGGAGACCCTTGCCTGGAGCCTGATCAAAGTCCTCAGAGAGGAATTTGTGTCGGGGGAGAGATAGGGTCGCAGAGCAGCTGATCCTGGAATGGCTGCCATTTGGCACTTAGCCCTGCCTGCTGTTTTTTTTATCTGAGAGGGAGAGACTAGCTGCTGCAAAAAGTGGAGACAGCAATTACCGTCTCCTCTTTGAACTGAGTGAAGCTCTCTGGACTTTTTTTTTTAAAAAAAAAGATGCTTGCTACATTGTTTTAACCAAAGCGCAAATAAATTGCGAAGGAATTTGGCAGACTGTGTCATTTCGGAATATCAAGATATAAATAACTGAAAGAGATGAAGATACAGTAAAAGAAGGGAACATTATTTGATGGGGTTTTGTTATTTAGTAGTAGGAAAGATTACCTCAGAGGTTGGTGGGACTGTGTGATTTAATAACAGAGGGTAATGGAATGAATTTAAGGATAAGAGGCTTGTATATATTTCCTTTAATTTAAGTATCCATTCTGGTTCTATATATAACTAGATTGAAATTAAGAATCAAGAAAGGTTAGAAACAATTTTAACTAGACTATGATTTATTGATGAACAATCACATAACTTGATTAATTAATAATTGACTAGAACTAATTATTAACAATTAAAGGATTGATGTATGCATGAACTGAATTGAGAGGGGTTTAAGTATAATTGACAATTGATTAGAACTGATTATTGTTGATTATTGGATATATAGAATATTAATACTGAATGAATTGAGGGGGGGAAATTGTTAAATCTGTTAAATTAATTGGTTAAAACTATTGAATTTGATATTGATATTGAATGGATCACCAGGAGTGAATTTTGAATATTTAATCTTAGTGAATATTTTTGAGCATTTAAATATATGAAAGACCTTTAAAAAAGTAAGTAGATTAAGAAGATGATGAATAAAAGAATTTAAAAGAAGTAAAATATTGGAATTAAAAGGCAAAGGCCTCTCGAAGATACAAAAGAAATGGCAACGGGAACTGCGTCTGGAATGAAAAAAACAACTCCTAGTGGAGCCACACTCCAGAGAAGAGGATCCACAGGCACAGCGACTAAAACAACAGATCCTATGCAAGTTTTGTTAGAGGGGTTTCAGAAACTTAGGGTGGAAGTGAAGAGTGAATTGAAGCAATCTAGAAAAGAAGCAAAGGAAGATCTACAGAGAGTTAGGAGAATTTGGAAAGAAGCTGGACAAGATTTCCAGTGAAGTCGAAGGTTTAAGGACAGATGTGGAAAATTTGAAAGGCAAAACAAATGAATTGAGGAAGACAACAACGGAGCTAGCTGAGCAACAAAAACAGGAGAGCAATTTAAATTTATTGCAAGAGGTCCATTATAGGGAAAAATGCCTGAAGCTGAGAAGGCTACCTGAAGAACCAGCACAAGATCTATACGTAAGAGTCACATCTATTCTAGCAGACTTTATCGAAATATCCAAGGAGGAGATAATGAGAGATATCAATAAAGTTTTCAGAATCGGTTCTGTGGTGGCGAGGGAGAAAAATGTACCCAGAGATATAGTGATTTCATTCGTTAGTGGTAGGGTGAAGGAGCAGATTTTGCAAAGGAGTTATCAAGAAGATCTTCATGTTGAAGGGAAAATTTATAAGGACATTCCAATGGCGGTATTGAGAAGGAGACAAGATTACAGGTTTTTAACACAGGAACTGACCCGAAGGCAAATTAGATGTGTGGGATAGAATCGAAGGAGTTCTGCTCTAGTACAACCAAAGAAGATATAGAATAAACTCCATTATGAAAGCTAAAGAGTTTTTGAGAAGACTTCAATCAGAGAAGTTTGAAGAAGAGCATGAAGGAAAACAAAAGATGAGAGTAGAGGAAGACATGGAATTAAAACAATCAACAAGGCAAGAAGAGAAAGAGGAACGGGAGAGTTGTTTTCGGAAGAGGACCAAAGTATAGAAAAATATCCTGGCGGGGGGGAAGATATAGAATAATATATTGGTTAATTAGTTGAGATAAGAAATGGCAACCAAAATCATCTCATGGAATGTGAAGGGCCTGAATTCAAAATTTAAAAGAAGTAAAGTTTTCCATTACTTAATCAGAAAGAAATTGGACATGATCTGTTTACAAGAAATTAAGATTAAGAAAAAGGAAACAAATTATTTGAATAATCCAAAACTCGGTCAGATGTTAATTGCAGCAAATGAAAAAAAAGGGGAGGAGTGTTCAGAATAAATATGGAGCAAAAGAAATTTTAAGGACCAAAATGGTCATTATATTGGTGTCAAGATACAAATAGAAAATCTTAACTATCTTTTGGTTGGGATTTATGCCCCAGCAGAGAAACAGTTGGAATTTTACAAAGGAAAAAATGAAGAAATACAAAAAGAAGACTATACGAATCTAATTTTACTAGGTGATTGGAATGGGGTAATTGATCCCAAAAAGGCCAGATTCTCAACAAGGAAGGTAAAAAAGAATCAAAGGAAACTACCAGTCTCCTTTTTTGAACTGCAAGAACAACTTAATTTGACTGATGTATGGGATAATCTTTATCCAAAAAAAATGGTTTCACCTTTTTCTCTGAAAGCTTTAAATCATTTTCAAGAATAGATATGTTTGTGATAACATCAGAATTAATAACTAAGATTAAAGAAGTGGAAATAATGCCAAAAACTGTAACAGATCACAACCCAATTTTACTAAGATTGGAAACAGAGAAAAAACAATTCTTTTGGAAATTAAACGACTGCTTGCTGAATGATAAAAATTTCAGAGAAAAATCAAGGAAGACATTGAATCAATATTTTCTGGAAAACAGCTCTGACTCTATTAAAGCTAAAACTATTTGGGATGCTAGTAAAGCCGTGATGAGAGGGGTGATGATACAAAGAGGAGCAGAATTGAAATGACGTCATGTAAAAGATATGGAAAGATTGGAAAAGGACATACGAAATGCAGAATTAGAACTTACTAATGATCCTACAAGTGACAAGAAAAATAAATACTTATCATGGCTTAGAAAACTAGATAAGAAAATAACTAAGGAAGTAGCAATGAGATGAAATTTATTAAACAAAGACATTTCAAATTCGCTAACAAACCAGGGAAATGGTTAGTGTACAGATTAAGAAAAGAGAAGTATCAGAGAAAGATTACTAAGATAAAAGAAGATGACAAAATCATACATGTACAAGAGGAGATACAGGGAGCATTTCAGAGATATTACAAAAACTTATGTGAGGCAGATGATTGTGATGAGGAAGAGATTAGTAAATACCTTGACAAACAAAGGATCAATAAAATAACAACGGAACAACAAAAGTTATTAAACGCAGAAATTACTGAGAATGAATTAATTCAAGCCATTAGGAAATTGAAAAAAGATAAAGCTCCAGGATCAGATGGTTTTATAGCAATCTATTACAAAACATTTATAGAAGAGAACAAAGCCATTAAAGAAGGGATTCCAGATACTTGGAAAAGTGTGAATATTATGATGATTCCAAAAGAAGGTAAAGATGAGAAAGAAATTGGGAATTATAGACCTATATCCCTTTTGAATAATGGCTATAAGATTATGGCATTAATACTGGTAGAGAGAATTAAAAAGATTTTGGTGGATCTGATTCATGAAGATCAGTCAGGATTTTTACCATCGAGGCAATTAAAAAATAACATCAGGTTGATAATGGATACCACTGAGTATTATGTAAAAAACAATGATAAGAAATTAGCACTAATATTTGCCGATGCTGAAAAAGCATCTGACAATGTGAACTGGAGTTTTATGAAGCAGTTATTTGAAAAAATGGAGATGGGGCCAAATTTTTGTGGATGGATAAATGAGATTTATGGAGAACAATCTACGCAGTTGATTATACACAGGAAACATGCGGATAAATTTAAAATCGTGAAAGGAACAAGGCAAGGTTGTCCATTATCACCATTGTTATTCATAATGGTGCTGGAAGTACTAATGAACAGAATAAGGCAAGAGGACGGTATTAAAGGGATGAAAATTAAAGAACAAGAGTACAAATTACAAGCCTTTGCAGATGATGTGGTTCTTATTCTAGAGGACCCAAAGTTACAAATCACAAAAACTTTCCAAATAATAGAAGATTTTGATAAAATGTCGGGTTTTAAAATTAATCGGGGGAAAACAGTTATAATGACTAAGAATATGTCAAAAAAAGAAGAGATCTATTTAAAGGAGATTACTAAGTGTTCAATGAAAAATAAAGTTAAATACTTAGGAATTTAGTTAACCAAGAGGAAAACGGACTTGTTTGATAATAATTATAAAACAAAATGGAAAGAAATCAAAAATGATTTGATAAATTGGAATAAACTGAACTTGACAATGACGGGAAGAGTCGAAGCAATTAAGATGGTAGTATTACCTAAAATGAACTTTTTATTTCAGTGTATCCCGATTATACACGATTCAAAAATATTCAAAGAATGACATAGAGGCTTGAGAGCATTCATTTGGAAGGGAAAAAGAGTGAGAGTTAATTGGTTAACGACGCGACGTAAAGAAGCAGGGGGGGAGAAGTGCTCCAGACCTAGAATGATACCACCATGCCAATGCACTCAACTGGTTGTTTGACTGGATCCTATTAAAAATACGAAAATATTAAACATTGAAGGTTTTAACAACTGATTTGGGTGGCACAGGTATGTATGGTATGTATGGTATGGGAAAGTGGCTGTGCATAAAGAATTTAAACACCATGTGTTAAGGAGAGCACTTTTAAGGATATGGGAGGAAACGAAGAAGATGATATATAGAAAAATTCCGTTATGGATATCTCCACATGACGGGGTTTTTTTGGAAGATGGACTGCAGTGGATACTTGGTTGAGATATAAGGACATACTCAAAAAGTCAGGAGAAAATAAATTTGAAATTAAAGGAATTGAGGAGTTGGAGCAGCTAGATCCTAGAATGCATTGGTTATTGTATATACAACTGAAGGAAAGATTTAAGATGGATAGCAAAATAGAGGACTTTGAAGAAGAGCCAAACAAATTAGATGAGATCCTGACAAAATCAGAAAACAAAAGGACAAGTAAACTGTATAAAATGTTGCTGGATAGAAAACAAGAAAGATTTAATTTCAGAAAACATGATTAAATGAGCAACGGATATAGGGAAAACAAGTGATTTGGAAAGCTGGGAATATGCAAGAAGGAAAACAGAAATTTACTAAATCGCAAGATTTAAAAGAGAACTATTGGAAGATGGAACAAAGATGGTATCTAACTCCAGCATAGACTGCAAAATGTATAATACAAATCTGAATGTTTGTTGGAAATGTAAACAAAATATTGGATCTTGACTTCATATTTGATGAAAATTTACTGGAAGAAAATCCACGAAACAATTCAAGATATTCTTAAAGTTAAGTATGAATTGAAACCGTTAATATATCTATTAAATATGTTAAATCAGACAGACCAGATGTTACAGAGAAAATATTGGATAACTCTTTATATATGGTCTCAGCTGCAAGACTGTTAATAGCACAGAAGTGAAAAAAACAAGAGTTATCAACTGTGGATGACTGGCTATTGAAGCTGACTGAAATGAAAGAAATGGATAGACGAATTGCCTTGTTGAACCAAGCTGATCTAGAAGGGTAGATAAAGAATGGTCTCCTGTGGAAGAATATAGTAAGAAAAGATGGTCGAAGTAGAGCAAGTAAACTAATGGAAATGTTAAAGAATCTTACTGAGGAAGGATAAGATGATTAAAAGATAGGATGTATGGAAATATATATGGAAATTATAAGATACAAATAATGAGCTGGTGAAAGAGAGCTGAGGTTTAATAATCATGATAGAAAAGAAAAAGATGTATAACTTAAGACTAAGGACAATGTTATTTGTTGTCAAAGCAACTTTACAGAAGTTTAGTAATGTAGTTTAGGAAATTATGGATGTACTTTGCTTATGTGTGAAAGCCTTTTTTTAGAAGTGTAAATAATGATAAATAAAATCATTTTTTTAAAAAGGAAAATAAACTTTTACCTGATTTTGCCCCATTCCATGACATGGATATAATATGACCACATGTCCTGTTATGTCATGTTCATTGGGGGGATTGTAGTCAAAGCAATAATTTGCCATTCCTCTGTTCTTTAGCTAAAAGGCAAGAGAAGACCATGAAATGATATCAACCCACAGTTCAAGCAGTACATCAGTCATGCACTTTTGAAAATATTAATTTATCATCTTATAAATCAGTATCACAACAGATGCAGCAACAGAAATGCTTAAACAGCATGACACAGTTGCTTGAGTATAGCACAAATGAAACACAAAAACATGTCCACTAACACAACAGGAACTTCTTCCCCTTCCCTCCACCTGCCTCCCTCAGCACTACCTCAGAAGGTGTTCCAGAAAGTTTCCCAACCCTATACAATGGATTTTTAAAGAAGCACAGAAGGCTTGAGGGAGGGGAGCGACACTTTTCTCCATTTCTACTAATGGAAAAATTGTCAACAGCCTGATAATGCTGGATTCTGGCTTAAATGGAAACTTTCACATTCACATTAAGAAATCTGGATGAGGTTTCCTTAAGAGTGAAATAAGTATGTTGGAACTTTTAAAAGCAAGTTGCCTGTTCTTTGCATTGGGAAAAATTCTCAAGTGCACTGTACCTGGACTGCAACTTTCACATGCAAGCTGCTGAGGAAGAAAGTGGTCAAAATGCATTCAAGTTAGGTCTATTGACTGCTTATATGATATAACAATTAGTATAATCTATTTTAAGATTTCAAAAGTGTAAGAAAATGCTACATTTTGTTTTCTGAATATGAATAACATATATTTCAATATTGTATCATGTAGTGTTGATATCATATTTCCTTTTGCAAAGGTATATTATGATTACCATATATACTTAACTATGGGGGGAAGCAGATGGCGCAAAGCGCTGTCTTCAGGGCAAGGAGGGGGAGGGGCAGCCACACGCTGGGCGCCCCAACCCCTTCCCAAAGACATCGTTGGAGCGCCGGACCTTCCGCACGTCCGGGGCTCCGAGGATGCCTATCCGCCGCAGCGTCCACACATGCTGCGGCAGAAAAGGCGCCGAAGGTGCACCGGCAGCCTTTTGCGGCGCACCTTCAGTGATTTGCGGAAGGAGCGGCGAAGCTGCGCCACAGGGCCGAGGAATGTGGATGCCTCGGCCCCGATCCGCAGCTTCCCGGGACGGCCCCGTGCCACCCGTCTGCTTAGGCCCTATAAGTCAACCTCATGTATAAGTCAAGGGCAGGTTTTGGAGCCAAAATTATGGATTTTGATATGACCCATGGATATGTAGAGGATAAAACCTAGAAGCCTGTAACAAAGGATCTAAAGAATGAAGCAAAGGAAAACAATGTCAAAGAATTTACATAATTCCAGCAGGTATAACTGTGCTCACACTAAAGGCTGGATGGATGAGAGAGTACATTCTTGCCTTTCAGCAGGGAAGTGGTTCCTTTATTAATGAGTTAAAATACAGTATTTATATTGACCCACGGATAAGTCGATTCAGTTTTTTTTGGGTCAATTTTTTGACTAAAATTGCTATACTTACACGAGTATATACAGTATAGGACCATGATAGCGAACCTATGGCACGCATGCCAGAGATGGCACGCGATGCCATTTTGCCTGGCACCTGGAGGGGGGAAGGAGGAACAGGTGCATCCCTATTCCTCCTCCTCCCTGACCTTTACTGACCTCCAGCTGTCTCTCCAGAGGCAGCTGGAGGCCAACAAAGGTGTGTAGGGAGGAGGAACAGGCACGCACCTGTTACTCCTCCTCCCTGATCTTTACTGGCCTCCAGCTGTCTCTTTGGAGGCAGCTGAAGGTCAGCAAAGAGGTGTGGGAAGAAGGAGGAACAGGCGCACTAGAGAGACATCTGGTAGCCAGTTACTTGTTATATTATTAAATTAGCTTTATATAGGAATTGTGATGCATGTGCAAGTACTATTCGCAGACTGTGGTTTATGTTCTTTTCCACCTATGTATACTCCACATATGTAGCCATGCACACAAAGTGAAAATTTCCAAGAAAAAGTAAGCTTACTTCTCTGTGGCACTAAATTATCATTTACAAGAAATGACCTTTCATTGGTAAATCTATATTCAATTACTTTGCATAGTATGATTTCACAGGCTGAACCAGGGGTTTCATTGTGCAGTGCACCATGTACAATTGCTGGGAGATAATGGGATCTTGCTTGTGGGCTGGGCATTGCTGCAAATAGGGCTCACCACTGCTAGAAATAGATCCTGGCTAGATAAAACATTGAGCAGATCCAGCAGACTCCTTCTTAGTTCAGAATGTAATAGCTACAAATGAATCTGTCCATCAATGAATTTTGATGCAACACCACTTAGGGTTTCCGTAGGCCTTCAAAATGTTCACATTAATTCTCAGAACTCTTTAAAACAGTTTTTGTTATTATTCCCATTGTGATATGTCAAGGCTGATTCCTCCACACTGCTCTTTGACTACAAAAAGGAGTTCACATAAATCATCCACCTCTTCCTTTTTGGCTCCTGGAAGTTGGTTTTACTTCTGCAAGATAAAGATCACCTTTGCTTTGGATATATTACTGCCCCTAATGTAGAATTCCCCTTTGAAGAAAAGCATTTAGGGTTTCCCTCTCTGGAAGATGTCTCCAAAACACTTATGCTCCCCTTGCTGAAGAAAAAAAAATGGATTCTGTAGCTGCTGTATGTAGCTGTGTATTTCCCTGCAGCTGACCATGGAAGGTGTGTGATCACAGACCTCCTTCCTCAAAACAAAACAGTCACCCTCTATAGTTTATCTTTTTTTTAAAGGGAACTATGTGGATAGATTGCTACACATTGCAAGCAACTATAAAAATGCTATAAAAATGAAGGGGAAAAAACTTTTCTGGGAATTGGTTTAGTTGATTCCCAGGAAAGGAAAGGAATAAGCAAGAAGGTGATAATCATGCATTATGAAAGATATCACCTTTGCCAGAAAGTATTTAAAAACATAAAAATGATTAAAAAATACCCTAA
Source organism: Phrynosoma blainvillii (assembly GCA_026167975.1). Classification (NCBI taxonomy): domain Eukaryota; kingdom Metazoa; phylum Chordata; class Lepidosauria; order Squamata; family Phrynosomatidae; genus Phrynosoma; species Phrynosoma blainvillii. The sequence continues at coordinate 135,036,576 of JANUYF010000004.1, read as the reverse complement.
TTGTGTCTCACTAAAAATCCTAATCTATTAATACTTCCGTAGGTGACCAGCGAAGGTTAGAACATTACTGGAAAAAGGAACTTGTATTTTTCATCCCCAGCCTATTTATGAGATTACTACTGCTTGTTACCTTTTAGTTTCATAAGAGTAAAGTGTTGTATTTCCCCTCCAAACATCTCTTCCCCCTGTCTCAAACTGATTACTTTTTTTAAAAAAAAAATCCTTTTAAATAGTATCCAAGCTATGTGGGATTTTGATTTGGTTTGAAGAAAGAAAAGAAAAGGTATAATTTAAAAAGACATCAGTTTTACTTAGCTTTGGGGCAATGGAAATTCAGCCCATTAATTCTTGTGGGGGAGGGAGGTTTCCCACAGAGCACTACTACACTGTAAAGAAATCAATCTGGACAACAGGGTGTGGGTGCAATTTTGTAATGAGTAATGGAGTAAATTTCATTCTTGTTATTGGGGGAAAAGTAATGTCCCAGGGTCTCGTTGCCCCAATCCCCAAATCAATTATGTTTGCCAGTCCTTATTGCCACAAACAATGAATTACAGGTAGTTTATCCAGTGGTTTTGGATGTCAGATCCCTGAAACCCCATCCAGCTTGGCTAATGTTTAGGGATTCTGGGAGCTAAAGTCGAAAATACCCAGAGGAACAAAGTCTGAGCACCACTTACACCATAACATGTTACCTCCAAAACGCTTGGATGAGAACAGACTGACCTCTAGTCTATTCTATGGTTACTACAATTTCCTGGCTGTTCTTTCTCCTTCAATCAAGTCACTACACAAAAGGAAGCAAGTCTTGGAATTTTGCTGATTTGCTTTTCTTCTTTGAATTCTTTCATCTCCTTTCTACTTCCCCTATTGGGTTCACTTCTGTAATCTTAATCCATTTATGGGAGGCCAAACATATGATGATGGATGTCAGTATTCTTTCTTGGGTAACCATAACAAGTTCAGTTTTCGCACCTGTTTACCCTACTTGAGCTAAACAAATCAGTTTGTATTATTCGGTAATTATAACTAATTCCTCCCTTGTCCACAAAATCTGAAAGAGAGAGTAAACTTAGAATTTATTGGAACTAACTTTTAAAGAAGCATTTTACTTACCATCCCAAAGTAGCCAGACCTATCCTCTGGCACATGGAGTTCTGGGTAAATATTGTCCAAGTACCATTTGAAGTCCTTACATTTTAGCTTCTCCCGAAGCAGTCTTCTTTGTGTTACATCACCATATGGCTCCTAACAATAAACACCACAGAGAAGTTCAGTAGAAGAAAAACTACCAGATAAACTGAAGGGTTCCAAAAAGAAAAATGGGACCACAGTCATCTGAAATCTCTCTTCTGGCCTATCAAACTGAAAACAGGTCACTAGCCATATATTTGACAAGAAAGATTTATCAAGTTTTGGGGTTACTGGAGGAAAATTTGTTTGCTTAAAGTTTTTAAAATCTTTTTCTGATTTTTCTGAAATCACATTAATTGGCAATAATGATTATTCTTTCAGCAAATTAGTTCTATTATTGATTATTAACTGTTTGATTAGCAAGGACAGCTAGTCTACAGTTGTCAGGATGATGCACCATATTCTTTTTTAAACTGGCAAAACATGCATATTTCCATACATTGGGAATTTTATAAAGTTTTGCAGGATGGACTAACAACCATTATCAAGTTTTGCGGGATGGACTAACAATCTTCCTGAAAATGAGCTTCCAGAGATATCCATCCACTTCTTCAGCTGCCTTGATGGTGATATTATTTTGTTAGTTCATGATATTCTACATAATTCATTCTGATTTCTCAGACCATTAGTCCATCCAGCCCAGTTACTGACACTGACTGGATTCTCTCCTACCCCTGCCTGGAGATGCAGATCCTGAACATGGGACCTGATACATGCAGGTAATTAGGAATGCCAGTGGGCACTCAATGATCTCTCTGGCTTCCAGGTTCTCAGAACATTTTATTCTCATCCATTCAAATCTTTACAGCAGAAGGGCAAGAAATAAATAAAAATCAGGAGGCAGGTTTTCTGCACTTCTGAAAAATAGTGTATATGCAGCCCTGCCTGTAAAGTTGCCTTGTCTCTTCCTTATCTCCATCTAGATTCAAAATTTAGGTTGCAAGTTTCTCAGAAAAAGGCTCTATATTCTATACTTGTGCACTCAATAGTAAGCTTACCATGCGTGCATGTGGATTTCTGTGGTAATAAAGCTCTTTGTATGAATCCATCCACACTTCTGCAGCACGGACAGAGTTAGCCAAAGCCTTTGCCCGTGAATAAGGAGCTTGCTTTGGGAAAACATGCCCTACATGAGAACAAGGATGGATTTCAAGACTTCCTCCACATTGCCAGATCTAAACAAAAACAAAAAGGCAAAATATGTCTGTGAAATACATACATATATACATACATGATTAAAAAGCAAACCAACACCTCTTCTACTGAGTTTGTTCAGGATCCCAGAAGGATGTAGTTAACGACTGTGTGTGCGTGTGTGTGTTTCAGCTCTGAATATCACAGCCTCTAGTCTGTCCTTGTTTGGCATTGAGGTGCCTTCTTCTTCAGATATTTTGGACCAAAAAGGAAAAAATTTGGATAGACTTAAAACCCAATACCACATCACCTCAGCTTAGATCAGGGGTAGGCAACCTTTCCCCTTTAAGGGCCGAGGGACTTCAACTCCCAGAATCCCAGGAGCTATTGGCCAACATGGGACTACTGGCCAACAAGGCTGAGGCTTCTGGGAGCTGAAGTCCCTCGGCCCTTAAAGGGGAAAGGTTGCCTACCCCTGGCTTAGATGATAATACCATTATCCACTAAAGAACACTGGAAACAGATGTTATACACTACCACCTTGTATGTAGTTCAGTTTAATCTTTAGCAGCTGAAGAAGGCAGAAGCTGAAATATTTTGCTCATTGTTTGCCTGTTCTGTTTGTTAATCATTTCTTGTTAATCTGTCCAATGGATTGGCTTAAGTTACAGCTATTCAAGATATTTTTGATACCTTCTGAAGCCTTGGAAGTTGAGTGGACACCTATAGTACAGACTTGCTTCCCAACGTCTTTGCTGATTTCCCTGTTATCATTTTTGACCACCAGCAAGCGTTATGCCAAGGTGTACAGATTCTTCAACTTCATGAACATTTCAAAATGCATTTTTACAAGCACTTACACACATCTAGATACAATATTTCTGTGATATTATAAAAAAACAACATCAAGGTTGAGTTCTTAATCCAGGCATGGAATCATGAGCTGTTCAAATGTTGTAAGACAGCAAATTCCAACAGACCTTGCCAGGATAGCCAATGATGAGAGACTCTGGGAGTTGCTATCTAACAATCCAGAGTGCCAAATTATTTATCCCTGCCTCAAGCATTCTTTAGACATTCAGATACTAGTATCTCATAACAGCTTTGCATGATTATTTTTGGTAACATACCATACAGTATTACCTTCATTTCCTGAGGAATTTTGCCAGATTTTACAAAAGATCAAGAGATTAATAGCACAGTCAATCCTTTAAGAGTACGTTTCCGCAGTTCTCTAGGTAGGCATGAACTAGCCCTAACTTTTTACATAAAATCTAGGGCAAGGACACATGGGCAGAGCCATTTATTGCCTTTAGAAAGAATGCAATTAACAAGTTTAGAGGCATGTAGTTTATATACAAATCAGCAGGTGGCTGTGGAGGACACTTCAGATAAGAGGATAGAAGAAGCTGCCAGGGCATTTCACATCATTAAATAATTATTGGCTCATTTGTGTTTTAGATCCATTCAATTAGATACTATATAAAGATCAAAGAGTATGAAATTAAAGTTTCTGATATTAGATTGAAGAATTACAGCATGCACCAGTTTTCTTTGAAACGGCTAGAGATTTAGATTCAGCTTCTAAAAGCACTCCACACTGCAAGACCCAGAAGACCAAAGCCCTTCGCTGCATATGAGGGCTAAAACTGTGTAAGGGGCAAGTATGTGCATGTGACGTCCCTGGATGTGCAGTCGCTTCAGAAAATGTAGAGCAGGAAGGTCTGCAAAGGGTTTCTACCTGCATCCAGCTGTACAGAGTTAGATGTCTCTAAGGGGTAAGCAGACCAGGGCGTCGGGGACGCAGGACCGTCGGCGCTTCTGAAAGGAGTGCAAAATCAGCGCTCCTTTCAGAAGACAGGGAAAGTGCGCCCTAAACGCGTCGGGCGCACTTTCCCTGGCTTTTCCGCCGCAGCGTGTGAGGACACTGCGGCGGGAGGTTGCCCTCGGCGCGCCGGCCGTGCAGAGGGCCGGCAGCTCCGAGGGCAACCTCGGGAGGAGGAAGGGGTGCCGCTCGTGCAGCTGCCCCTCCTCTTCCTTGCCTTGGAGACGACCCTATTGGTCGTCTGCTGAGGCCCTAAGTAACTGAAACTCAGCCTTATCACAGTTCCTGTTTTCATGGAGGCTTTAACAACATTCAGGTGAATGCAAGTAGAAACACTTTTCAGACATATGTCAGAGACATTAGGGCATGGCTTGCATACACACACAGCTTCATACACATCTTCAGTTCTGATGCACACAGGTGAATGCCTGCATAAGACTCAAGATGACTCACTACTGTATTCTCAGTGGTGCTGCTATATTTTTGTCATGGAGCTAGTATTGTATTTTGCTATGGTTGTCAAACTGGGTGAGATGTGTACTACCAGTGGATGCAGAACTGCTAGTGGGACACTGTGTATTCATAATATTTCCAGCTCCTAGTGCAATTATTATTTCTGTTTCTTTGTTTACTTCCACAATACTACTGCATTTTAATGTCATTTATACCACATATACCCATGTATAAGTTGAATTTTTTGGACAAAAACCCAATCCCAAAAACCTGGGTCAATTCATACACAGGTCAGTCTTGGAATAGAGACCCAGCATGAAAGCAGTAACAAGAGACAAGAGGCAAGAAACCCTTCTTAGTGTGGTGGGGCAAGGAAGGAGTGCTTCTACTCCATTACCCCTCCCTTAACCAAACCATAGGGGGAAAAATCTTCCTTCCTTCCTTCCTTCCTCACCTTCTTTTTCAGCCTGGGTGGCATTCAGCAGCAATGTGGGAGAGCGCAAAGAATGTGCCTACCATTTTGGGCATCTGAAGCAGAGCAGAGGTAGTCACTTTGTTTTAATGGAGGCTCAGTGCAGTTATGCAGTAAGCCCCTGTTAAAAATGGCCACTGCACTCCACTCCACCTCAGGTGCCCAAAATGGCGGGCACACTGCATTCTTTGGGCTCCCCCATGTTGCTGTTGAATGTTACTTGGGACAAAAAAGAAGGTGGAGAAAGGGGGAAGGCTGTTTTTCTTTATCTGGTTTGGGCAAGGGAAGAGTAATGGAGTCCTTCATCCATGCCAAGAAGGGCTTCTCACCTCTTCCTCTTGCCACTGTTTTCATGCTGGGTCCCTAATAGAGGAATGTTGCTTTTCTTTCTCTGCTCTTTTTTTTCCACGCTCATTCTCTTTCCTCATTTATATTTTCTTCCCTATCTGTATTTGTACAGATGTAAGCATTTTAAGATCAGGAATGCCATTTCCATCCCCACCCCTGTTGTAACCCCTCAAATAAACATTCTCTCCTCCTTAGCTCTTCCTAAGTATGCTTCCTCTATGCATTTTTAAAAGGAGAGGAAAATATTTGTTTGTTACATGCCCCTAAGTTTTATCTTCGACCTATCAATGTGTTATAGCAAAATCCATAATTTTGGCCCTCAAACCTGCTGTCAAAGTATACATGAGGTCGATTTATACATGAGCATATACTGTACTTTCTGTAAATAATAGTGTGTGTGTAAACATAAACATTTCTTTCTCCTGCAAAGCCAACAAAATCCTTTCTTCTAAACCCTGACATATCAAAAGTGATTAATAGCAAGTGTGATATTCAGAAGATAAGATTTCACTCTTATGGATCAAATTCACTTAACGCTGGATGTTGCACTGCATACAAAACACAGGGACCCTGGCCCAAAAATGCCTGGTATATATAACATCATATTTTAAATCAATGGAACCAACGTCCTTCTTCAGAAATATTTTTGTGAAAGAGATTTTATAAAATTTTCTTAAGAAAAATATATTTTCTTTAACTGTAAATATTTTTACTTTGATTATAATTTGGAGCACTGTTAAGAGTCAAGCAAACTGCTTTACTGCCATATTAGGCCTACAGATTACCAGACGGCAATTCATGTACTGATGTGTTAAAATATTATGACTTCTTAGTTGAAGTCAGCCAAACCAATTGCAGTACTTGGGGGGGAAATGGATTCATAATCAAAATGGCCAGCAAAATTTCTTGTTCTCACAGGCTGGGTGTCTTAAAATACTGAGACATTCCACTAGAAAAGTAGTCAAACAGAGAGATCTTCCACATTTTGGGACACTTTGTGAAAATTTTGTTTCTGGAAAAAAAAATCCCCACAACACACAATGTTTTATATAGAAAACACATGGGGTTTTGCACAAATACACTGGGTTTTCTGGGGGGTGGGGTGGGGCAAAAATGTTGAATTTTGCCCAAACAATTTTTATCTAAACACACACACACACACACAATGCCAGAACAAAACTAAACTAAAAAAAAAAACAACCACAAACACAAAAGTATGCCAAAAAAAATCTCATAATTTCACTTAGTGTGAAAAAATGTTTAATAATCTGTATGCAATAGTATCAGGGGAAGGCAATGGAAAACTTCATCTGAATAAATCTTGCCAAGGAAACGCAATGATAGATCTGCCTTAGGGTTGCCATAAGTAGGGAACGACTTGAAGGCACACAACAACAACAAATTCAACAGTATGAAAATGGAAACAAACAAGCAACCATCTTATTAACATCTCAGGCTGCCTAGGTCTTCATTATTCCCTCTTACAGGAAACATATATAGACAAACAACCCATAATGCACAAGACTTTGTTATTTCTAAGACTTTCAATAATACTACTTACCCGGAATGAAAATTCAAGGTTTTCTCCTCCCCAGACTTCCATTCCTGTGTCGTAAGAGCCAAGATAGCTAAAGTAATTCTTATTGACGGCAAAGAGTCCACCAGCCATAGTCGGAGACCTATCAGAGGGAAACTACAGCTTTAGGCAACAAACCATCTCTATCAGTCAATTAACCATTACCCTGTGATTCCACATCACAATGCCATAATATTAAGGGCATATCTCATTTTTAAAAAACCTAATGGCCCAGAATAAAACATCTTAATAATTATTCATAACTTACAAAAAAAAGGGGGGGACGGGGAAGGCTGGTATTATTTCCTGCTTCCATTTAGGCCATTATTAAACTCTTCCGGCTATGTGATTATTAGTAAGCTAATCCACATTACTTGATACTTGGAAGGGTGTCGGAGGTAAGATACAGAGTTGAAATATAAAAAAATGCTTCTTCTGTATGCACACACACACACACACACACACACTGAGGGTTTTCTTAACTGCTAACTACCATTCAGACAAACTAGGAAGATGGAAAAGGGCACATTTACAGTTTGTTTACAACAAGGGTGATAACCATTTGGCATTGTAAAGATTTTGGCCTAAAACTCCCAGTAGCCCCAGCCACAATGACCAATGGTAAGGGACAACAAAAGCTACAGTCCCAAACATCTGGAGGAACAAAGTTTCTTGTCCCTGATTTATTTGCAACACTGTTAATAGGATGATTTCAGGGAAACTAGAAATTACTCAACACCTACATTGCCTCAGTCTTCTCTGAAAAGAAGAGTGCTCAACCTAGGAAAAACGGAGCAAATGAAGAACAACCAGCTCATGTGGGGAGAAAATCAGAAAAGCTACACCACAGAACAAGCTCGAGCTGGATGGAGAGATTACACAATAAAAGGGCTTTTTTGGTTATGTCCATAGTAAAAGGAAAAACAAGGAAATAATAGAGCTGCTGCATGGAAAAAATGGTGAAATGCTAACAGGGGAAAGAGAAAAGGCAGAACTTCTTTGCTATGCTCTTCTCTGAAAAGAAGAACAGTGCTCAACCTGGGGGGAATGGAGCAGATGAAATTGTAGGGGGAAAACAGCACAGAATAGGTCCGTGGTGGTGAGCCTCTGGCACGCATGCCAGAAGTGGCACACGACACCATTTCGCCTGGCACAACATGGCACAGCAGGGAGGGGGAGGAACAGGCACGCGCATGCCCATCACCTCTCCTCCCAGACATTTCCCAGCTCCAGCTGTCTTTCAGAGACAGCTGGAGGCCAGGGAAAGCGTTGGGGAGAAGGAGCAACAGGCACACACTGGTCGCCCCTCCTCCCAGAACTTTCTTGGACTTTAGCTGTCTCTGAGGGACAGCAGGAGGCTGGGGAAAGGGCAGGGGGAGAAGTCCCGCCTCTGGAGGGTGGAAGTCCCACTCCCAGCACCAGGTGCTACCCAGTGCCAGAAAAACTTTTAGTTAGGGCACATGGCCCTGAAAAGGTTTGCCATCACTGGAATAGGTAAAAAGGTAGTACAGGAATATCTGGCTACTCTAAATGAATTCAAGTCTCCAGAGCTAGATGAACTAGATCCAAGGGTATTAAAATAACTGACAGAAGAACCACTGTCAATAATTCCTCAAAGGAGAGGTCTCAGCACACTGGAAGAGGGCAAATGTTGACCTCCATCTCCAAAAAAAGAAAAAAAGATGACCTAAATAATTATTGCCCAGTTAGCCTGACATCACTATCAGGAAAGATGCTAGAGCAGATCACTAAACACAGTGTGTAAGCACTTAGAATGGAATGCTGTGATTCCTAAAATCAGCATGGGTTTCTTAAACAAAAGTCATGCCAGACAAATCTTATCTCTCTTTTTTTGATACGAGTTACAAGCTTGGTAGATGAAGAGAATGTTGCAGATGTAGTGTATCTTGATTTCAGTAAGGCCCTTGACAGGGTCCCCCATGATATACTTGCAAACAAGCTAGTAAAATGTGGTCTAGACAATGCTACTGTTAAGTGGCACCATAGTTAGCTGACTAACTGAACCCAAAGAGTACTCACCAACAGCTCCTCTTCATCTTGCAGAGAAGTGATTAGCAGTGTGCCACAGGTTTCTGTCCTGGACCTAGTGTTATTCAACATCTTTATCAATGATTGGATGATAGAATAAAGGGCATGCTTATCAAATTTGCAGATGACACCAAATTAGGATGGTTAGCTCTTACTCCAGAGGACAGGATCAGAATTCAAAATGATTAGAAAGCTGGGCCAAAACTAACAAAATGAATTTCAACAGGGAGAAATGTGATGTATTATACTTAGGCAGAGAAAAAAATTGACATCACGGATATAGAATGGAGGACACCTGGCTTGACAACAGTATATGTGGAAGGGATCTAGGAGCTGAAAATTAGTCAACAGGGTGATGCAGCAGCTAAAAAAGCCAATACAATTCTAGGCTAAAAAAGCCAATATAATAGGAGTATGGCATCTAGATCGAGGGAAGTAATAGTACCACTCTATTCTGCTTTGGTCAGGCCTCAGCTTGAATTCTGTGTTCTGGGCACTACGATTGCCCAGCAGAGAGGTGGGATATAAATAAAAATTATTATTATTATTACAATTCAAGGATATTGACAAGCTGGAACATGTCCAGAGGAGGGTGACCAAAATGGTGAATGTCTGGAAACCAAGCCTTATGAGGAGTGACTTAGGGAGCTGGGTATGTTTAGCCTGGAGAAGAGAAGGTTAAAAGGCAATATGATAGTCCTGTTTAAATATTTGAAAGGATACCTTACTGAAGATGAAGCAAGTTTGTTTTCTGTAGCTCCAGAGAATAGGACCCAGAGCAATGTATTCAATGTATTCAAACTACAGGGAAAGAGATTCCACCTCAACATTAGGAAGATCGTCCTGCGAGTAAGAACTGTTAGACAGGGGAATATGTTGCCTCAGAGTGTGTTCGAGTCTCCTTCTTTGGAGTTTTTTTAAAACAGAAGCTGGATAGCCATCTGTCAGGAGTGCTTTTCCTGCATGGCAGGCAGCTGGACTGGATGTTCCTTGTGGTCTCTTCCAGCTCTATAATTCTATGATTCTAGAAACATGACCACAAAGCCATGGGGAAAGAAGGACAAAGATATATAAGGGTAAAAAAAGAGTAAAGCAAGCTTAAATATATATTTTAAATAATTCAGAAGAACCACAAAGTATAGATGTATAAGGAGGAGATATTATATATAAGCATATTTCTTAGTTGATTACATTTTTACACTGCCCTTTCTCCCAAAGAAACTAGAATACAGTAGTTTGCATGGTTTTATCCTCCCACAGTAACTTTTTAAAATAGTTCTTTATGATTTCATGCATTGGATTGAAACAACCTTCTCTTTTTAAAAAATGTGATATACAATTTGATAAAATAAATAAGTCTTCACAACAACCCTGCAAGGTCCACACATAATGCACAGCCAAGTAATGAATTGCAGCTGGACAAAGGCATAACAGCTAATACAAAGGGATTTGCATGTATTTTCCGGCGTATAAGACAACCCGTGTATAAGACGACCGCCCATTTTTCCAGTCAAAATATAGAGTTTTAGCACCTCTATCTTCATTATCCTTATACCCGGCATATAAGACGACCTCCCCACTTTAGCCACAGATTTTGCAGGTTAAAAGGTCGTCTTATACGCCAGAAAATACGGTATATTGAAAAAAATAGAAAACAAAGAACACAGTGGGAATGTTCTGCAACACAAAAGATGACATAGAGAGGATAAACAGACAGTTGAACCAATCAAAGTCAATTCACTTTTGTCTTTACTAAAAATGAGAACAGTTTAGGGCACATCAGTTTAAGAGGGGTCTTGAAAAATTCTCGGGGTTTTCAAGGGGTAAGAGGGTAAATCATTATAAAGAAAGCTGAAGGAATGGGGTCTGTATTCAGTTCTTCTCTCCCCAAAATATTTCAAAAGGATCTCAGAAACAAATGGGAGAATAGTTTTTAGTGGATTTTTCGGGCTGTGTGGCCATGTTCTAGAAGAGTTTCTTTCTGATGTTTCGCCAGCATCTGTGGCTGGCATCTTCAGAGAATACTGGAATGGAAGAGAGTGGGTCTATATATACTGTGAGACCCTGGGTAGGGAGGAGTGATTCCCATGTAAACTGTGTATTGTTCTGTGTTGAATAGGTATTGTTCTGTTGTTAATGGCATGGCTTCAGGCTATGCAAACAATGATATTGTCTGCTATTGTCTGTTGAGAAAGCCCCTGACCCTGGTTGGTTTCCCATTTGCATTTGCTGAGTGCTGATTTTCTTATTTTGTAGGACTGGTAGCCAAACCTTGTTTACTTTAAGGGTTTCTTCTTCCCTGTTGAAGTTATCCAAGTGTTTGTGGATTTTGATGGCTTCCCTGTGCATTCTGACCTGATAGTTGTTGGCTCTCTTCCATTCCAGTATTCTCTGACGATGCCAGCCACAGATGCTGGCGAAATATCAGAAAGAAACTCTTCTAGAACATGGCCACACAGCCTGAAAAACCCACTAAAAACTATGGATGCTGGTCATGAAAGCCTATGACTTCACAAAAGGGAGAATAAATCTTCACTCTGTGCTGTGTGTGCACATGCCTTCAAGTCACCTGTCGACTTATGGCGGCCCTATTAATTTCATAGGGTTTTCTTAGGCAAAGAATAATCTGAGGCTGTTTGGCCTGTTCCTTCCTTTGAAATATAGCCTAGAGCACCTGGTATTTATTGGTGGTCTCCCATCCAAGTACTAACCATGGCTGACCCTGCTTAACTTCCAAGGTCAGACAGGATCTTGTGCCTTTAGGGTATTTAGGCTAGGGTTCTTGCTTTCAGTAAAGCCATTATATTCTTGCAAACAAGCTAGTAAACCCAGGGTTCCTGCCTAACCCACTAAGAAAAGAACAAAAACCTGTTTCTAAATAACATAATGGTACATTAATATGATGTATTAAGCAAATCAGATATTAATGCTAGGCATATTCAGAAGCATACTTGTTTTCCTGATGTATTTTAAGGACTTCTAATATACTGTTTTCCCAAAGTATCTTATAATTAATTAAAATAATAGAACCATCAGCCTGGAAAAACCCTTAACAATCCGTAACACAGTCCATGTAACAAAATATCAGCAGCATAATTGAGATAAATAAAAAACTACCAAATGCCTGGACATTTGTTATCCAAATAAAAGTAAAAAAAGATATCTTGTACATACGAAGTGGGAATTCTCAATATGGCATGCCACATTGTAGAAGGTCCCCTCCCAGGTGACTACCATCTTTTTTTCTGAAGGAGATGGTACCCGGTACTATAGTCAGTCCTATTAGGAAAAACTTAACACTTAGATGAGTTAACAGAGGAGGAGGTAATTCTTTAGGTTCCCTAGTTCTTGGATAGATCACGCTTTATAGATTGGAGCCAAATTTTGAACTTCATCCAGTAAACCAGACAGTCAATGGTTAAAGGGGACTTTGAGTCTCACATCTATTTACTTGCCTGGTCTCATTCCTATGGAGCAGTGCAATCCCATTTGGAATAGGATGAATCCCAACTCCATCAATGACAAAAAAAAATATTAGTCATAAGTATCTCACTTTGGTCTGGTTTAAGCCTTCATTCACTGATCTCAACCCAACTCACTCTGACTCCAGGAACCTGTCTGGAACACCCAGAGCCTCATACAAGTTTTCTTTTCCATTAAAGCAAAGCTGAGTGTCATCAATTTGCTGATGACATTTCATCACAAAGCCTCAAATAAAATACTGAAACTGGCCCAGCTATTAGGTTTAGAAACATTGCAGCACACTGTTCCTAACTCTCATTCCAGAAAACAATTCAGAATACTACGCTAGATGGTATTCAAAACCAGCAAGAACTTCTAGAGAATCAAAAGGATCACAGTATGTCTCTTCTGGCAAACATCATCTGCTAGGGCAACCAAGAAAATGTGACACCAAGAATCAAATTAGAAGCCACAGTGAGTCTAGTCATATTGATTTAAATGCATGGGATTTATTTCCTTCTAAACAACAAGACTGGGCTGTTAACAATAACCTCATAAAATAAAAGAACTGCTCAACCATGGATTAAACTGATGAAGGAGACTCTGGAATCTCCTCTTTTAAATGCTTAAAAGAAAATGTCAGCTATGGACAAGAATCTATTAGGGAAGCTTTAAATCAGACTTTTACCACCCAGTAATGTCCTAACATGCTGAATTATAATTCCTGCCATCCCACGCCAGGCAGGAGTAATGAATAATATCGGGCAGTAGACTAGAAAAGTTTAATCTAAAAACAACCTATCTTAAGTGGAAACGCACACCTTTACAAGCTGAAATTTTGCACTAAAATATGGAGGGGGGTCCATCTAAAAGATAACCTATGACATAGAATGGTTGGCATCCTGCTGGTGACATACACAAGCATAAATGGGTATTATGCTTGTGTATGTCATATGTACTTTTTTTGGACCTTGTGGAAGTAGTTGTCCATGACTGTCTCCTGCAAGGCCCCCACTCTGGCATGGAACAACAGCTAGGGGACTGCTGGGCAAAGCTTTATTTCCTCAGTCATTAACTGGTTGAGGAGTGTGCCTAGGCTTGTGCTCTTGAGCACTGAAAGAAGAAGAACCCTTATGCTGGAGGTGGAGACTGCTCCCTCTTCTCTCAAGACAACTAGAATGAGCCAACACACACCCTTGCAAAGGAGATGGACCTTCTTCAAGTCAGTGTATAAATTGAAGAACAGTCCAACTATTAACATTTGCCTGATCTTTATATCTATGTCCAAAAAAAAAAACCCCTATTAATGCTATTTGTGGCATCACCATAATACATTCAGTGGTGTCTATATTTTGAATTATAAATCTGAGCCTTTTTAGCACAGATTAGCATTTAATTTTCCCAGATATAATAGAAGTTCTGGTTTCTCTATTGTGCTATTGATATTTTAACTGCTGAGATTAAATGTAAACGTTCCCCACAACTAGTTTTGCTCCTACCCCTTTACTTAAAATTCTTACTACAAGATCATATGAAACTCTTACACCCACCATACACTGAATCTTGTCAAGTACTCAGTGCAAAAACAATGAATATTAGGATACAATGTCCATCAAACAGGCACTAAATCTCGTATGTCCATCAAACAGGCACTGTCTCAGATAGCTCAGAAAATGAGATGAGAAAAGATCTTTAGAGTGCAATTCTTTCTGGTAAAGATGACCAAGAGCAGCTGAGCCCACACTAAGCTAAATAAAGCTGTATTGCATTGGAACTTCTCCCATTCTGGGGTGTTGATTTAGGACTACCATCACCCTGGGTTAATTTGTGTACATATTCTGCCTCTATTCTATGCCTGGAGGAGGTCTGGATCAAGCACACCTCAGTTCCTTCCACACCCTACCCATTTCTACCACTTTTTTTCGGCTCTTCTGCCAACAGCGATTTGGCTATATCCCTATGTAAACAGAGCTCTGAGATCAATAGAACAGGAGTGTCCTCCAAGCACAAGGGGTTTATGTCTAATCCCAAACCCCTACAGTTATTTTTTTGAGTTTAGGCTAGTGATGCATAATGTATCATTTCCACAATGCAAAATATTATCTTGAGGTAATTTTTAAAGATTCTCCATCAAATGAAAGCATGGTGATAATTTCATACCTACATTCCAATATTCCCTTGAAAATTAAAATCCTGGCTCCATTTTAAATAACAATTTAAATGTTAATCAGCTCAAATACCACCTGATAAATTTTTGATAATTTTTCTCTTATCAATCCACAGTTCATTCATATTTATTTTATTATAAGCTTCTCATCTCGTAACCTACTTTGAATCCAATATAACAGTTAGAAGACATTAGTATTCCAAAATCCTTGTTTTACGTTCTATTACAAGGAAGTGTCCTTTTGTGGGTGGGTGCACGGTGCTGGGAGATGAAACACACAATCACAATAATGAGGATAATGCATAGCCATGACTTTATTAATTACAACTGTTTAATCTTGGCACACGAGACAACAGATCCAGGAACTGAACAACATGTCTGTTCTTCAACATGCCCCAAGCTCCTGATCCATCTGCCAGTGCACAACCATGGAGTGACATTAAGGAATCCAAGCAGGCTTTCGCTACAGTCTGGTTTCTATGCCAACTGGGAGTGACTGGTAGAGCATCACTGGGGGTTCTGCTTTTATAACCCCTACCTAAAGTTCCCAAATGAAGCCCACTCTTCCCTTGTCAAGGTTGTGCCTCCTCAGCTACCTCCTTTTTTGAAGCATGCAAAAATGGTGTATAGGCTGCTGGGAGCAAGAAGTCAGTGTGCTAAGGCAAAAGGTGACTCCCCACTCCTTGCCCACTCACAGGAACCACATACAAAGCACCCAATGTCAGTAGGCTTTTTCATATTGTAAACATTTTACAATCTCCTTTCATCTTCATAGGCTAGCTTGTGCCCAACTGTTAGCCTACTGTTTCCAGGTATCTCATGGTGATGGATCAGACAGATTCCAAAGAATGTGAAAAATTCTTACTTTAAGGATTACAGGAATTTCAATGGTTTCTGTCTTATAGCTAACCATGGAAGATATTAAATTTCATGAGTTACCCAAGTGTTTCACAAGTTTCTGACATATTTAATCAAATCTTACAAAGCTTGTAAGTGTTCTGGATCATAATAAAGTTTAAGATTTGGATATGCCAGTCCTATTTTATTGGATCTCTATAGTAATTAAATATTACAGAACATACAGAACATACTCATGTATAAGTCTAGAAGTTTTAGTAAAAAAATTAAACAAAAAAAATCTGAGCGGACTTATCCACAGGTCAATGTGAGTATTGTAGTTTAATTCTTATTTTAAAAGGCCCCAACCCCTGGTGAAAGGCAAGAGTGTAATCTGTCCTGGAAACACTGACCCACCCTCTACTTCCGTGATGGTGAACCTATGGCATGCATGCCATGGGTGATACGCAATGCCATTTTGTCCAGCACAGGTCAGGGAGGAGGAGGAACAGGTGCGCGTGTGCCCGTGGCTCTTTCTCACTGCCATTTCCCAGCCTTCCACTGTCTCTCAGAGACAGCTGAAAACAGGGGAAGGCACAAGGGGAGAAGGACCCACAGGCGCGTGCCCATTGCTCCTCCTCCCAGGAGTTTCCTGGCCTCAGAGACAGCTGGGGGCCGGGAAAAGGCGGGGGAAGGAGAAGTGACCGGAGCGTGCCCACTCCTCCTCCCCAGGGACCTTTCCCAGCCCCCAGCTGCCTCCGGAAGGACAGCTGGGGGCTGGGAAAGCTCGGAAGGAGGAGTAATGGGTATGTGCCTATTCCTCCTCCTGGCCCCCAGCTGCCTCCAGAGGGACAGCTGGAGGCTGGAAAAGTTTGGGAGGAGGAGGGAGGAGAGTGCATGCCTATTCCTCCTCCCAAGGCAACTTTCTCGGCAATGGAGAATTATAAATATTATAAATGTAACTAAATATATTCTCCCAATGGTGTCATTTCTAAGTCTCAAAGTTTATTTTCATACTATTAATTATAGGGATGTGATTTATCTTAATTCATCCATACGAAGAAAGAAAACATTTGTAAGGTATTCAACAGACTTATCAGTTCAGTGATTTCCAAATGCTCAATTGTTTTTCTAAATTAATCCCAGTAAATTCTGTTTCCGACCCATTGGTCTTACATCTAGAAATCATACCTTAACATTTAAAACTATAATAAGGATTCATATGACACCAAAAATCTAATATAATTTACTTCAAATGCATAAATTATTTGTAAATTAAAATTACCATATATCTCATTTCCTGTACTGTATCCTCAAATAAGTCCTTCTCCCTCAGTATCTGCCCTGCCCTATTTTGTGAATAAATGATATAGCCAAGCCAAGAAAAAAGAAGAAGTTATTCACTGTAACAACTATTGATGTTGCACAGGAAATCAGGACTGTAGACTCAAATACAATTTAAAGAAAAGAAAAGAAAAGCAGGAGGAAATCAGAGCCCACCACCTGTAAGGTACTATTAATAGAACAGAATTCAGTAACTGTATACAGCAATCCATCATTCAACAAGGAAATACCACTATTAAGGATAATAATTCACCTAAGAATGCTAAAACAAAATCTGACGTTCAATTAGAATTATGGATTACAAAGACGTTCTTAACAATTTTTCAGGACACATTTTTGCTCAAGTATTTCTACAGTCTCAGACTAATTAAAATGTTGATATGATGTGACATACTTCATACCACTTGTTAGAGAGTATTGTTGACAAGGGTTTTAACTTCATATTGTTGCTGGACAAAAAGTCATTCCTCCCTCCTTCCACTGTGTCTTGAAACTCTTGGACAAACAAGACAAGTAACATTCATTACTTAACTAGCTTGCCACTTGATCAGGTAGACTAAAATACTTCCTTAAGGTGAAGATCAGCTTATGGATGAATGTCCTAGCAACCATCTGATTGAAGCCTTCCAACCTGTATCTTCAAGCAAGAACTCTGCCTAAAAGCAACCTTAGCCCTACTCAATTTGAATCCTTAGTGAAAATGTAGATTTCCAGCTCAAATGGCATCACATTAAAACTTTTAAGAACTGCTTCAGGTAGCAGGCTAGGATGTTTATCAAAAGGTGAGAAAGTACACACTACACAGCAAAACTAGGATGGGGATGTACTTTATTTTATGGATTAGGGTGTTGTTGTTGTTGTTGTTTTTGTTGTTATTATTTTAAACTTCCATTCTTCCACACATTTACAATTACTTTCCATCCCATATTTGTATATATCTATTTTATGGATATATACAAGTGATGTGAGTGGCACAAAACACCTTCCACTAGTTACACAGTCTAGTGACAATTATCTCTGCTTTGACCTACTCCAAGGTGTTCTATATGGAGATGCCATTTTGGAAGACCCAAAACAGAATCTCTTGATGTATGGGAAATATCCACTGGTTTTCTGTCCTATTTCAGGCCTAATTCAAGGTGTTCATTTTTGCTTTAAAATCCTAATCATCTCAGGACTGGGATGTTTCAACAGCTGTCTCTTTCCTCATGCACTTTCCCAGTTATTGGAAGCATCATGTTAGTGAAGCAATGGCTGATAGATTCCATCAAAGTGCTGTCCTATTACGAAACAGATTCAGCACCCTGGATAGCCCCTTTAAAATCTGAATTAAAACTCTTCTGGAAGCCACTAGCCATCACTACTTCTGTGGACTTCTGTAGCACTTCAGGGAGATTATCCAAGATAAAAGTCTTTTCAGTGGTAGCACTCTCATTATCTAAATCTTGAAACAATCTTGCTTGACAGCATATAACATGTTACTTTTTTAATGCCAGGTGGAGTTTTCCCACTTGCCCAAGTTTTGTAATACACAGTTTGATGTATAAGTTTATCGAATTATAAAAATGCTCTTCTACTACAATCTTCACCTCCTGCATAGTATTATTATTATTAATATTATTAATATTATTAATATTAACTAAATTATTGTCTCAAAATATAGTAAACATTTCTGGAAGACTATATGCTAGATCAGGGAATGATAAGTAGATGAAACAAAGAAAAGTAGACTGGAGCTAAAACCAAAACTGTCAGAAATACTCAGCCAAACTGATTCCTGATACATTTTCAAGCAGCTTTGCTTCCTGAGGGGGCGAGAGAAGGATGAGAATGCTTGTTGTTAACCTTTGGTTTTCCAGGTGTTTTAAACTTCAACTCCCAGATTTCCTGGCCATTGGTGCACCTGGGAACTAAAGACCAACATAGCTAGGGGACCAAAGGTTTAGAATCACAGTATTAGAATGTGAAAGCATTATTTTAGTCCAATTTATTCTTCAAAATTTTATTCTTCTGAATTTTACTTGTAGGAGTTAGAGAGAGAGGCAGTTGGAGAGAGCAACTTGCATCTTGGCTTGCCCATCAGTGTGGAGAGCGCCATTGCTGCTGAGCCTATTCTTCCTGGGTTCTATTGCCTGCCACCTGCCTCTTCCCACTGCTGCCCTTATAGTCAATGGAAAGTTCAGTCCATGCCTTTAAAAAAAAAGTTTTAAAAATTTTTTCATGTTTCTGTCTGTAGCCTGCAAATACTGTACGATTTTATTTATATAAGGGATCTAATTGTGTACAAGAGATCTTGGGGGAGCCCTCCAACCAACCACTTCTGCCCCTGGTCATTTGTTTATTTCTATCTCCAGCCTTGTGTCCCTCTTCAGCCTCACAAATGCACATACTTGTGTTGTAGCTCCAAAAGTTTCAGATTTTTGAGCATTTTTGAATTTCAGATAAGAGAGGCTTAACTTGTATAATGTATTGAAAACACTTCAGATGAATCAGTTTCCACAGCGTATACTTTCACTGCCCACATGTACCTCATCTCCAAAAGGTCAATGAGGAAGAACCAGAAGTAGCAAGAGAAGCCCCTATCCCCTTGTCAACAGTCCCAGACCTTTGTGCCAATTAGTAACAGAAAAAAGGAGACAAAAATAGAACAGATGTCAGCACTGTGCCCAACTCCCTCTATTTCAATTATCTGTGTTGATCATACAGACCTAAAAAAGGGAGATAAAGAACAGTCAGAAAATAAAATCATCTCAGTGATGTACAAACTATGTTTAAGAAGGAAAGAAAAAGAGAACACATACTTTTGTACTTTTAACAAGGACAAACATTTGATAATGATGCATAAGATCACACAGAAAGAGACACTTGGATTGTAGAAATGTGAATAGGACAGTAGACAGGAATCTTCTGTCTTTTGTACTCCCAGCAGTCAATGATTTATATGAAGAAGACCGTCTGAGACCTCTGTACAAAGCTCTAGCTCCCTAAGAACAGATACCAGGGGCCTTCAACACAAGAAAAAAATCTCTTGCTGCAGGTTACAAGTAGCCTTATATAGCTAGGACAGGTGGGTTCTATGCATGTTCTCCAATTTTAACTTCATCAGTCATTATAGCCCCCTGTCCTGAAAAGAGGAGTTTGGAACCCCTACCGTATTTCTTCTTAAAGAAGCAGCTACCTTTTAAAGAAGTGACATCATTTCATTTAAACTGTTGATATCTAGCAAATCCTTTGACTGCATAGATCATGAAAGGCTATGGAACGCCCTTAAAGACATGAGAGTGCCAACATATCTGATAGTCCTAATGAGGAATCTGTACTCAGGACAAGAGGCTTCTGTCAGAACAGAACATGGAGAAACAGACTGGTTCCCAATTGGCAAAGGGGTAAGACAAGCCTGCATCCTATCACCCTACCTATTACCATGTACACACATTCAAACTAGACAATGAGGAAATATGAATAGTAAAAGAGTTCTCAGATCTGGGATCAAACATTGATCAGAACAAAGCAGGTGGCAGGCAGCCAGGAAATCAAGGGAAGATTAAGAATGAGGAGGGCAGCTATGAAAGAACTAGAAAAGATCCTAAAATGCAAAGTCATATAACTCAGCACAAAAGTCAGAATCACACAAGCCATCGTATTCCCTATTACCATATATGGATGTGAGACCTGGACAGTCAAGAAAGAAGATAGGAGGAAAATCAACGCATTTGAGATGTGGTGCTGGAGAAGAGTGCTGAGGATCCCACGGACAGTCAAAAGGACAAACAAATGGGTCCTAGAACAGATCAAGCCAGAGATATCCCTAGAAGCCAAGATGACAAGACTTAGACTGTCATACTTTGGACACATCATGAGAAGGCATGAATCGTTAGAAAATACAATAATGTTAGGAAAGGTGGAGGAAAGTAGAAAGAGAGGAAGATCACATGCTAGATGGATGGACTTTATTAAAGAGACCACAAATATGAGTTTGCAGGAGCTGGGCAGAACAGGGGGGCCTGGAGATGTCTCATCCATAGGGTCGCCATGGGTTGAGACTGACGTGAATTCAGTTAACAACAACAATTCTTGTGTAACCAATAAAGAATACATCTATTTTAAATTTAAAGGCAAGGAGAGTTTAAAGCCTGTAAAATTTAATAGCATTTGAATGGATGATTCTGCACTGATATTTAAGAATGAATTTGTTCAGCCCCATTAAAGGGCAATTTGAAGATAACATTTTAGCATTCAGTGAAGATGACTGTATAAAACCTATTCCAGATGGGTTCCAAATGGTGACTCATTTGTAACCAATATTCCATTTGCCATGGTCTTATGAACTGAACACCAGTTGATCTTCTTTTGTGTCCTATAAAATTGTTTCTGACCTCTACAGCTACTGCTTTAACTTTCTGTACTGAGAAATACACAATGTCAAAATATATTTATAAAAAGCAAGGCTACAGACCTCAATTAGAAGGCCAAATGTATATTATAGTGTGACAGTCTAGAAATTTATATCATGTGTTATAGATATTACATTCAATAACAGTACTGAGTGGTAATTTTCAATTAGCCATCCCAATTAGTTTATCAAATAAACACATAATGTATCTACTCATGTATAAGCCTAAAAATTTTAGTAAAAAAATTGACCCAAAAAAACTGACTCAATTTATCTATGGGTCAATGTAAGTACAGTGGTACCTCGACATACGAGTTTAATTCGTTCCGTAACCTTGCTCGTATGTCAAATTGCTCGTATCTCAAAGCATCTCAATTTTCCCCATTGAAATTAATTGAAATGTAGTGTGCGGTGTAGTGTGTAATTCCTCGTAACTCAAATCTTGCTCTCATCTCAAAGCAAAATATCGCTCGCTCGGCGGCTCGTATCTCAAAACACTCGTATATCAGGGCACTCGTATGTCGAGGTACCACTGTACTGTCCTTTAACGCTTATTTTAAAAAAAGGAACCATCACCTGGTGGAAGGGAAGAATGTAATCTGTCCTGGAAGCACTGACTCCCCCTTTACTCTCTCATCCATCTAGCCTTTAGTGTGAGCACAAACAGTAATGCCTCCTGGAATTTTGTAAGGTCTTTGGCATTGTTTTCCTTTGCCTTCATCCTTTAGATCAGGGGTAGGCAACCTTTCCCCTTTAAGGGCCAAGGGACTTCAGCTCCCAGAAGCCTCAGCCATGTTGGCCAATAGTCCCATGTTGGCCAATAGCTCCTGGGATTCTGGGAGCTGAAGCCCCTCGGCCCTTAAAGGGGAAAGGTTGCCTACCCTTGCTTTAGATCCATCATCATCATCATCATCATTATTATTATTAGAAGTATTTATACCCCACTCTTCAGCCAAAAAGGCTCTCACAGTGGCTTACAAATTGTTAATTAGA
The DNA here is from genome assembly GCA_026167975.1 of Phrynosoma blainvillii. Lineage (NCBI taxonomy): Eukaryota > Metazoa > Chordata > Lepidosauria > Squamata > Phrynosomatidae > Phrynosoma > Phrynosoma blainvillii. The sequence continues at coordinate 135,014,329 of JANUYF010000004.1, read as the reverse complement.
CAGTTCCCTGTCCTCAGACTTACAATCTAAAAAGACATGACACAAAAGAAGGGAATGGCAGTGGGGAAGGGCAAAAGACCAGCGGTTCTTCTCTCCATCTGAGGCCTGGACCATGGCAGATGGACTAAAGGGAGGGTTCTGCTTCTTAATCTAGGCTAGGCCAGATGGAGCTGGCCTGCCACTCTCTCCCTCTGGGGATGGAGGATGGAGGGAGGGCCTTCTTCTTGATCTCGCTAGGCCTTTGTTACATGCCCCTAAGTTTTACCCTCGACTTATCCATGGGTCATATCAAAATCCATAATTTTGGCCCCAAAACCTGCCCTTGACTTATACATGAGGTCAACTTATAGTTGAATATATATGGTAGTTCAAGCAAAAGTAGGAATCAAGGGCAGAGAGCAAACACTGTGCTAGAAAACAGGACAAAATATTCTACACCACCACCTGCATTCCTCAGGAATGCTCAGAAAATAGCTCTGAGTGGTTTTCTAGTCCCCTGGAATAGGTTTCTAGGGTGAATGGCACAGTACCGCAGGATGGAGAGTGCCTTGCCAATTCTATAGTTCCAACAGTAGTTGTCCCCCACTGGATTCTGACCAAGCTCTTTTTGGCAGAAAGAGAAAAAAATAAAATCTAACCTGATGACATCAGTCTTGGATCGCCTCCTTTTTTGCTCCCTCTCTGGCACAGCATGCCAAGTGAAGACCAGTCTCCAGTCAAAACCACCAATCTGTGGCTCCCCAGCATTTCCCAAATATTCAAATGTATTCCAGTCAATCACGTCAATCACAGGACAGACAACAGCTGATGGTTCTTCTTTAATTCTATGCAAGTTTATAAAGAAAAATAATTTCCATGTTCATGAAAGCAGTATGAAATAGGAAAGAGCATTTTCTTCCCCTTCTGCAAATATTGATGGATGATCATTTATTGATTTTATAACACTTTTAAAAAGGTACAAGCATAAGATATTACCTTTTGCCTCTACTTCAATTTCTCTCAAACACTTCTTGGACTACAACTCTCAGACTAAACAGAGTTAATCTCACTTTTGAGTAAACATGCTTAGAATATATATATATTCAAGCCCCATTGGCTTGAATAGGCGTGCAGCCCAGTGCGCATACCTCAGGCTGTTGCACCCTTATTTCCCTCCTGGTTTCCCATCCACAGAAATTCAAGACCACGGATGGGACGTGAAATAGGAGGGACGACTATATGTGTGTGTGTACGTACATGTGTGCTTGTGTAAACATGTATCAGTAACACCTGACCTTTATTTTCACTACAGGCAATTTTAGGCAAGGCCTGAAGGCATTGGAGGTGCCCAAAACATTAAATCCATTGGAAATCTAAGTGTCAACTACAATTTCACAATTCTTGCAAAGTATCTAGCAAACAAACAGTCATCAGCTTGAGATCCACCTGTCATTTGTTGTATAAATATATTAACAGCTGAAAATTTTCAGACATTTTACTATTTAGCCACTGTAACAGAGATGGGGCTTATCTTATTTTGTCCTTCTGATTCCTATTTTTTAAGAAGCAGTATGAATGAGGAAACAACATATGGTGATAGTTCTTGCTGACTGACCTCTTTCCCTCCTCACCAAACAAACTGAGCTGGGTCAAAGAGAATGAACGCATATTTACTTGCATCATAATGTTCACAGATTTCTTTTAAAATGTAAAGTCATTCTATTATAGCCCATGGCAATCCTACTAGCAGTAGAAGTAATACTTAGTAACTGAAAGTTACAAGCAATGAAAAGAAAAAAGCTTATATGGGTGCTGCCAATCTGAGCTTTTTGCCCAAGAATTTGATGGAATATTAGGGCTAAAGACATGCTGAACAGATATAAAGCCAAAGGATAGCACAGCATCCACCACCTCCCAATTTCTAACATGCAAGAAGATTCACTTTACTCACTCTCAAGTTCAAGTAGTTTCAAGAGCTCAGTGGCCAATACTTCCTGACTGCGTCTGTCAGTGAAATGGCCACAGTCCAGGCAGACAGGCAAGCTGCAGGCTGGTTGCCAAACAGCTAAAGGAGAAGACAGAAAATGAAGAGCACAGAGAAGATGAAGTCAGAACAGGTGAGGAAAAGAAAGGAAGAGATGTAGTATACAGCAAGGGTGAGTTACTCATAGATATTGAAGCCAAGCACCCCAAAGTCAAAAACCTGCAGCAATCCCTGTTCAAACATGCATTGTCTGTCCATCTGCAGCAGCAGGTTAAAAGTAGCAAGTACAACACTTCCCAAAGTCCAGAGCAACACCATATTTTGGGAAAGTTCAATCATTTCAACGTACAGTGTTAATGCTTCTTGAAAAGCCACACACCCTATTCCTAGGTTTATCCCTCATCAAGGCCCTACAGGTTGTTGTTATTATTACTAACAACTCACCTTGCAGAAAAAAGCTATAGCTCTGAAATATCTTGCAACAAAGCATTTACCGTATATATTGGTCTATAAGTCAAAAAATTTGTGTCAAAAAACTGACCCCTGAATCCTGGGTTGACTTATATACAGGTCAAAACGGTAATACTGCTCAGAAAGAAGTGCCACCCACCACCCTATTCTCCTTACCTTGGCAGCTGCTGCTCAACCAAGAAGTGCATGTGAGTGTTTCTGCCTTCCCAAGGGAGCAGAAGGAAAGCTGGCTGGTTTTGCAAGGGGTTGTTCCTGCCTTCCCAGGGAGCAGAGAAAAAGCTGGGTGGTTTTGCAAGGGGTGTGTGTGGGGGGGCGGTATTTGTCATTTACATCCTTTGTTACATACCCGTAAGTTGTACCCTCGACATATCAAAATCCAAAATTTTGGCCCCAAAACCTTCCCTCGACTTATTCACAAGGTTGACTTGTACACGAGTATATACGGTAATTCATTCCAGTGAGATCTGGAATGATGCAGCAACTTGAGGACTGAACACCAAAACCGAGGCTAAATTGTAAAATGGCACGATACACACCTGCATGAAGCAGTATAATACTATAGCTTATTTGCATCAGTACTACTACATAATGGATAATGGTGTGGCACATCCATGAGTTACCAGCTCATACAAGTAAATAATGCTTGAAAGTAAAAAAAAAAAAAAAGCATACAAACAGGGATCTTTGAATTGTAGTGAAGACCATACAAGGGGATATCGTTTTAATTATCATATTTAAAAAAATGGACAGAAAATTTGTTTTGATTTGTAGTTGTTAACTTATCTCTACATAGTCACCATCCAGATTTACACATTTTTCCCAGCATTTCTTGATCCTCCAAATACCTGATATTGTAGAAGTCTGCAGATTGCGTCTTATGAGGGGGTATCATAAAGTAATAATTGTCTCTCAGAAGTTATTAGAGTATATTGATGAAAAATCCTTGTAAGGCGCAATCTGCATACTTCTACAATAATGGTATTCGGAGGGTCAAGAAACGCTGGGGAAAATGTGTAACTCTAGATGGTGACTATGTAAATATAAGTTAACAACTACAAATCAAAACAAACTTTCTGTCAAAAATCTGTAAAGGTGATAATTAAAACTTTACGATAGAAGGCAGTTACAGGTGAGGAAGATAATTGATTTCAGTCTAAATCTTGCACCACATTGCCATCTTGTGGTTTATCCACAATGTCAACAATAACAAAAAGTCTTGTGGCACCTTAAAGACTAAAAATATCTATACAATATATAATTTTAATGGACTGTCTCCATGAAAACTCATGCCAAAATAAATATATTGAAGGTGCTAGGAGACTTTTTGTTCTTTTCGCTGCAAGAAACTAACAAAGTATTGCTCTAGAAACTGTTCAAAATTACACTAATATCTTTGGTTATTTCAAAAGTGGTAAAGCAGGTTTCTATAGCCAAACTCATACATGAACAATTGACATCCGCAGTTAAATCACAATTATATAATAAAACCAGTTCATTCCTTTCTAAATATTACATTATAAACATCAAGTGTGCATGCCTTAATTCTGCTCTTACTTAATTTGAGCACTGCTTAGCATCAAGTATTTTCAGGTCAGGCACATATTCCCCTTCCTTCACTCTTCTATGACATCCTTTCCCTTAGTGCTTCACATTGCTAACCAGAAAACTTCCATGAGGACATCACTGTCCTGTAATCTGAGCCCAGTTCACAATAGTCACAAACCCAGTACCATCCTCTGAAAATAATGTAGGCATAGCCAATTTGGGGCAGAAAGGCTTATTCTAAGTTCTCTGTCCAGTGGGGCTAAGGCTATCATAGCTAGTCCTCCTTGCATGGGGCAGGTTCCAAGCTGCACAAGCGTCAACATCCGCATTATCTACACTCATAAGACTGGAATGAAACATTGTGCAAGCCCTTGTGAGCCCCAAAATGTATCAACTTTGTATCAGAGGAGCAGACCCTTTGATTCTCCAAATGATTTAGACTTCAGTTTTCAAAACCACCGCCCAACATGGCCAATGGTAAAGAATTGGCAGATCCCAGAGCGTGAGGCTCGGGGACAGTTGCTCTTCCAGAATTGAGCTTAATTGTGGCGTCCCTCAGGGCGCCATCCTGTCCCCGATGCTATTCAACATCTATATGAAACGGCTGGGAGAGATCATTTGGAGGCATGGAGCGTGGTGTCATCAGTATGCTGACAACACTCAGATATACTTCTCCATGACCGGTCGTCAGCTCTGACTTCAGATGGCGTCTCTCCTCTCAATGATTGTCTTAAAGCAGTAATGGACTGAATGAGGAAAAACAGATTGAGACTGAATCCAGACAAAAGGAGATACTAACAGTAACGGGCCCTAAACCAGGTTTGGGAGTACATCTTCCAGTCCTGGAAGGAGTCACACTCTCCTCCAAAGACTGTGTCCACAGTCTGGGGGTGCTCCTGGATCCGTCGCTCCAGATGTCAAATCAGGTAAATGTGACGGTCAGGAGTGCCTGTTATCAGCTTTGGCTGATACGCCAGCTGCGCCCTTTCCTGGAAACTAAGGATCTTGAAACTGTGGTACATGCGCTGGTAACCTCACGTCTTGACTTCTGCAATGCGCTCTACATGGGGCTACCCTTGTGCTTGACCCTGAAACTTCAACTAGTTCAGAACATGGCAACCAGGTTGGTTTCTGGAGTTTCCACAAAAGAGCACATTACTCCTGTGCTAAAATCTCTCCACTGGCTGCCCATTAGTTTCCAGGCCCAGTACAAGGTGTTGGTTATGACCTTTAAAGCCCTACATGGCTTGGGTCCAACCTATCTCCGGGACCGCCTCCTTCCGTATGATCCACCCCGTGTGCTCCGGTCCTCTGGGAGAAATTTATTACAGCCTATAAAAACTAGGCTGTCGGTGACCTCCCAGAGGGCCTTTTCTGCTACTGCTCCCAGATTATGGAACGGCCTGCCAGATGAGATCTGTCTTATTTCCACCTTAGACAGCTTTAAGAAGGCTGTTAAGACGGATCTCTTACGGCAGGCCTTTCCTTTATAACTATCCTGGCCCAAAGAGTCAGAGAACTCCCTCCCCTTGATGCTGATGCTGATTATGTAGTATTGTTAAAATGTTGGTTTTATATGTTGTTTTATTTTTATTTTAAATTGTTCTAGTTTAATAATTTTTTAAGGGGCGGGGGTTGTAATTGGATGTATTTATTGATGTTTTTATTGTTCTAAGCCACCCCAATTGCGCTGCAGAGAGGCGGGATAGAAATTATTATTATTATTATTATTATTATTATTATTTGAAGTAGTCAAAAACATCTGGAGGACAAAATGTCTCCTACCACTATTTGTAAGTTTCAGAACAGAGATTTAAAATTTTCACTCTAATTATGCATTTCTCTTTTCCCTTTGCCTGCTTGTTCCTTTCTTCTATCCATCTTGTTCTACTTTATGTTGTTTCAGAAAAATGAAAATATCTTGCATAATTTGCAAACTGTTACCATGCATTACAAGAAATGCTAGTGAAAGAAGCATCAATATAATTGTCCTCCATCATGTTGTATTTAGATTCGTTTTATGAACCACACAGAACTGAATTTATAGAAGGAAACACCGATTGTCCCTGCTAAAAATAAATCCACAGAAGTTACAAAATACATCTCACTGTTGAATTAATATTTGAAGTTCAAACAAAAATCCATCAGTGATACCTTTATTGGCCAACCAAAACGCACAGTATACTTCTTGCAAGCTTTCGAAGCTCCATGGGCTTCTTCATCAGGCAAAATGTTACAAACCAAACAGGAGAAAAACAATTGGAGATGTTAGTCAGATGCCTACATGTCATTTCAGTCTTTAATTAAGATGGTATATGGTGGGGAGGATATCTTTTGCAGACAGGCTCTTCCTCCTTCTGGCCCCGTGGCTATAGGGAGATTTGCAAAGTCCAGGAAATTTAAATTCCATTTGCATCTCAACAGGGACCCCTCTTTTACAATCCAATTTGTCTCCATTGTGAGATACCGTATTGTAGCTACAACAGGGGAACCAGGAAGAATACCCTGTGGACTGGGAACTTCAATCAAGGTAAAACAATTTTGTTCTTCTTAAATTTGGACTGAATTCACATATTTTACTTCTACATTCACTAAAATATTCCTGATGCAAAAACATGACTTCTTGAGTAATCTCTGCCACAAAGAGGCCTGTGACCTCACTGCAACAAACTTGCAGCAAGTATATTGTGTATTTTGGTTGACCAATAAAGGTATCACTGATGGATTTTTGTTTGAATTTCCTAAATGGCCAACACAGCTACCCCTGAACGTTTTCTAATATTTGAAGTGTTTATCTGAAAATTACCTTTCCAATAATGGTTCAAGCCATTCTTCATGACACTCACAATGACAATCGAGAAATGTAAGAACATCCCCTTTAGCTATAGAGGCTCCCAACAGCCTTGCTCGGACCAGGCCTTCTCTCTTATTTGCCCTGATAAGCCGTACCTTTCGCAAATTTGCCACATAGTTTTCCAATTTCTCCTTTAAGTGTTCTGTTACAAAGAGATAAAGATACTGGTGTTATACAAAGCAGCTGATAACATACTGTTTTTTCATCAAAATGTTTCCACCAGTTCCATGTTAAAGACCATTTTTGCTCCTTCCCAGAAGCAGAGGTAGAACCACTGAAAACAGCCTCCCTCCCACTTCTGATGATGGATGCCTCCACTGGATCAAACAGCTTTCTGCCAGTGGAGGAACACCAATTAAATGTGATTCATTGATTTTAAATATTTCTTAGGTATTCTGCTGCCTTTCACTAATGTTTTGTTTTTCATTAGTTTAAACTATGCTAGAAGCCACCTAGGAGATTTTGTCCTGAGAGTTAGTATACAGGAGGTTGGAATTTCCAGAAGTTAGCAAAAAGAGGGGCTATGAAGGTGAGTGGCTCTGGGCCAGCCCGCTGGCAGAGAATCAGGGCCAAGGCAACTGCATGTCGCAGCCCCGATCCTCCCTTTTGCCGCTCCAAAAAGAGTAGCAAAATGCCACTACTTTTAGGGGCGGCAAAAGGCCGCCCTAAGAGCCAGCACCACAACTCTTCCGCGCCCTTTCAGCTCAGTGTGTCTACACCCTGTGCCGCTTGGGCGTCCTGACACCACGCGCCGTGTGTACCGGTGCGCAGTGTCAGGATGGCGTGCAGCTGCACCGCCCCAACTCCAGCCCCAGGTCGGCCTTTTATGCCAGTCTGCAACACCCCAGGGATTGCAGTAATCTCCCACTTTGTCTGCAAAAGTGTCAGTACTTTTCAGAATGAGAGAGAAAAGATATTTAAAAATTGAGGGGTGGAGGTAGAATCAGGAAAGCAGTCTGGTTCTGAGGGGGTGATCAGACATAGCCAAGTCAAGGAATCTGATCTTTTGGGACAGAGTTTATTTCATCATGCAAATCCTGGTGAACTTCAGCTGTGACAAAGAACAGCTTCAATCAGGAGACGGAATGTGAGCTAACCTTGCTTTTGCCTTATGTTTTATTACTGCATCCCTCTTAATATCTCCATGTAATCAATAAACCATCATTTTAGCCCACCTGTGACTCCATTTCATTTTGACAGCCTAGAATCTGAATGGATGAGGGCCCAGGCATTATTATAGCAGAGTGAATTTATTTGTCAATAAAATAAATACCAGGGTAAGATGGTAAACCAAACTCCACATAAAAACCAAGTGATGTGTTCATTTTGCAAGTGCTGCTGAAATAAATGTATGTACAATTATACAAAAAAAAGTTGGACTTATGCACATGAAAACATGCTAAATTAGTTTTTACCACATGTCCTGCAGAATAAAATTATTTTGTTCTACAGAGACCTCTATTCAAAATTTGACACTTATTTTTCTTTTCATTATCTTTATTAAATACTATACACATGAACCATTCAAATGCCTTAAAATTCAAGCTTCCAACACCTTTCTCTCCCTTAGTTTTAAGGCCTAGTATGATCACTTAGTTATTCTTGATAAACTATGAAATCTACAAATCCTAGGTGCATGTAACAGTAGATGACTGCCATTGGTTGTAAATTATTTACTATAATGTTTCTACATTAATTCATTCACATTGTTCAATCTTTATTAATAAAAAACCCCAGTATTTCATTAATTAATGAACCATCAAACTATGAAAGCAATTTTTTCCATAGTTTTTATGTATTAAAACATTTCCTTCCAAAAGGAAATCATCATGCCATATTGTGCAGCAGGTGAGGAATTCTTTCACAGCTGTTGTATATGAATCACATCATTTAAAAAAAAAAATCAGATTTTTAAATTGAAACTGGAATTTTTAAATTGAAATTGGATTTTTTAAATTAAATGCTTTTTGAGAAAAAAATCTGAACATAGCTTTCAATTTAAGATACATTATGATCCCAAGGTTATTTATTCATCATGAAATTAGGATTAGTTTTTAATTAAGGAGCATGAGAATGTATGTTCATGCAATATTTAATTTTTTGGGTAAGAGAATTCTTCCAGAGGTTTCTGTAAACTACTGGGCACTTTTTTCTATCTAGAGGATATTATAACAGATCCTTGCTTTTACAGATCTCAAAATTGTGAATTTGTGTCTGCAGAGATCACAATCCCATTGTTCTTTTGCAAATCTATGTACAGTCACCCCTCGGTTCTCACAGACTTGAGATCCGCGGACTCAAATATTCATGGAGGGGCAATCTCCCTTAATTTTAATGGGGTGTGTGCCATGCGGGCACCAGTGGGCACATGCCCCATTCAAACCTATGGGGCTTGAATATTGGTGAGTCTCTGTTTTCATGGGGTGGGGGTGGGGGTGGGGATGGTCCAGAACGGATCCCTCATGAAAACAGAGGGCCAAATGTACACAGAATCAACCCCTGACCTCTTAAGTGCTAGGTTTCAAAACAGTCACTGAATAGATTGTCGGGAGACTGGGAGTGAAACAGACACGCAGAAGAAGCTAAGTGTGAAGAAGGAGGAGCAAGCAGTAAAAATAAAAGTGAAACCTTTTGAGCAAAATATTGCACATGTCTTTGGATTGTTGTTTAGTTAAAGTAAACTACTGATATTGTTATTATTAAGATAATGTTATTTTTCTCTTTCTAATACAGAGAAGCTGTCCAAATATGAATTATTAACTCTTTAAACTGGAGATAGTTCACAATAATTTCATAATTATCTGTCTATGACGTGTTTCTAACAGTATAACCAAATTAGTATTTTTGATATAACTGTAAAACTAATCTGAAATGTTGTTATTCTAAAAATGAAACCTTCATATGGTTGTAAATATTAAGATTATACCAGCAAGAATGAGTCTTTGGTACCTCTGAGTTGTGTAAAATATGTATTACACTCATAGCAAGGAAGAGTGCCCTATTGGGGAGTGTGTGTGTGTGTGTGTGTGTGGAATAAAATGATTAAATCAAGTCTTTCTGAGTAGTGATTCAAATCTTGATTTAAATCAAATTCATCCTGACACATGCCTTCCTCTATAGCTTCCATATCTAAAGTTGGTTGGTTTTAAATTTTACCCTGCCCTTCCACCAAACATGACCTTTACGGCATAATTATTCAATCTGCAATCTGCCTTTCTGCCAATGTGGAACCCCAGATGGCTCACAAAATTCATAAAAATAAGAAAAGCAACAGGTACAAATCTAATTAATACTTGCAACTGGAAAAAACAATCATAAGACTCTGAGAAATAAACAGCCCACCACAGCAAAATCTGCAAGTCAGTTAAGAAGAAATCCACCTCACCCCATCCCTGTTCTATCCTCCAAAGATCTGAACCAGCAGGATAGATAATGAAGAGAGACCCAGGCAACAAATATAGGGAATTCCATAACTGAGATACAACCACAGCCAACCCAAATGCAGGGGCATTTGGATGAGCTGATTTCATTCATCTGTATCACACCCTTTTTCCAAAGAGCTTAAGACAGCATTTTATTCTCACAATAAGCCTGCAAGATAAACTAAGGGGTGAAACAGACTGCCCCTTTGCACTGGCTTGGGGGTGGCGTCTGAGCATGGCATTTAGACACCACATGCTCTGATGCCACCCCAAGCCAGCATCACACTGCCCGACCACATGACCACTCCTTTTCCTTGTGTGCCATGTCTTTTTAGATTGTGAGCCTGAGGGCAGGAAACTGTTAGCACACCCTGTGTACCTGACATTATTTGGTGATACAAATATTTTGTTATATTTTGTTATAATAGCAGATACACAGAGGCCAAAAAGCATAAACCTGGAAGAATCATGATGACCTTTAAGTGAACTTCTCATAAGTGGTCACATAAGACCTGACAGCATCTGTAAAGGACCCATGTAACTCAATGGCTGTATTGCTGCTTTCCAACCCCCTGCCATGTGCATTTCCCAATTCAAGCCTGACCCCTCAGCACTGCCATCTGTGCTGCATAGCAGCAGATTGAGTCCCATTCAACTCACAGCTTTCCTGCAGATTGCACCCTGGCTTCTGGAACTGATAAGCATTGCCCATTGCAATCCTTTCATTTGCTATCCACTACTACCTTTTATATCTTAGTTCTTATATATGTGCGTGTAAGTGCTTCATGTGCATGTTGACATCCCTCTTATTGTTCAAATAATACAACTGAGTTGTATTTAACACTCTGGAGTTCTAGTTTTTTGGAACGGATAAACACAGGCTTGTGTCCCAGCTAGAGTTATCCTGGCCCTGCTCCCTAATGAGCTAAATTACTTTTCCCATTGATTAAAGTTTGTGGGACCCTAGGTTTTGGGTAACAGAACCATCAATTTAACAATTTCTAAACTGTTCTGGGAGCCTATTTGACTGAAGGGCAGGGTATAAATGCTCTAAATAAATAACTAAATAAAGGGGAATATTTCAACACAACAGTATAAAGGCAGAATATCATGTGTTTGTTGCTGAAAAGTAATTTGCAAAAATGTGAAGCAAAGCTAAAATATAGGCTAAACACTACAATTTTCAAGCCATCTCAGTGAAAGCCAGTTTCATGTGTATTGTTAACAATATATTTGATACTTTGTTGTATCACTGATACTAAGTTGTACAAATTATTTCTAAATGGGCCTTTAAGTGTTTGCTCTTAAGTGTCGTATACCACAAGGTCCATTCCATTTACTGGAAATTCTTGCCAATAAACTGTTTTTATGGAGGTATCCCAAACAGCTTACCTTTATCACTGTAATCATCTACAAGGATAACTTCTTCTAGAAGAATGTCAGGAGATGTCTCAAGAACACTATGAACTGTTCTCAGAAGTGTTGACCAAGCCTCATTATAAAAAGCTATTATAACTGAAGTCTTTGGTAAGTTATAATAATCGTATTTCTTCTCTCTACATCTGTAACAAAAAAACAAAAACAAAAAACAAAAAACATTTGCAGTTCTCAAATTAGATACACAAAACAATAACATGACCAGCAGATTATCCAAAATGGAGGCAACAAGCAAAGAAAGCACTGGGTGTGGAGAGTAGTGCCTCTAGCAAGGAAGTTTATCTCATAATTTCATCATGCACACCCACAAATCAAGCAGCAGCTCTATAAGAAATATTTTCCAATTTGTGATCTATTTAGTAATTCATTATATATATATATATATATATATATATATATATATAATAACATAAAAGCACAATTTTTCATTATACGTACTATATTTTCCGGCATAGAAGATGAATTTTTAACCAGGAAAATCTGAGGTTAAAGTTGGGGGTCATCTTATACGCCGGATATAAGAGGAGGACGAGGAAGATAGAGGTGCAAGGCAGGAAGGAGCCAGGGAGAGAAGGAGGAGGACCAGGAAGACAGGTCTGAGGTGGGGGGAAAAGCCAGGAAGAGAAGGAGGACCAGGAGGAAGAGGAGGAAGAGGAGGAAAGAGGGGAGGGGGGAAAGCTGAGGAGAGAAGAAGGAAGACCAGGAGAACACGTGTGAGGCGGGAGGAAAAGCCTGGGAGAGACAAAGGAGGAAGAGGAGGAAAGGTTGGGGTGGGGAAAGCTGGGGAGAGAAGGAGGAGGACCAGGAGGAAGAGGAGGAAAGGTGTGGGGGGGGAAGCTGGGGAGAGAAGAAGGAGGACCAGGAGAAAGAGGAGGAAAGGTTGGGGGGGGGGGAAGCTGAGGAGAGAAGGAGGACACATGTGAGGCGAGGAAAAAAGCCTGGGAGAGAAGAAGGAGGAAGAGGAGGGAAGGTGGGGGGAGGAAGCCGAGGAGGAAGAGGAGGGGAGGAGGGGAAGCCTGGGAGAGGAGGGTTTCTTTGGCAAGGTTTGTTCAGAAAGGGTTTGTCATTGCTTTCCTCTGAGGCTGAGAGAGCGTGACTTCCAAGACTGTTTTTATTGTTGTGTGCCTTCAAGTGGTTGAGGCTGAGAGTGTGAGTTGCCCAAGGTCACCCAGGGGGATTCCATGCCTGAGCCAGGATTCGAACCCTGGTCTCCAGAGTCATACTCCGATACTCAGACAGGGTGACCAAATGTCTTCAATGCAAAGGAGGACAAGTCACTACAAAAAAACGTAGGACATTCAAGAAAAAAATGCAGAGAAAGCGAAAAACACTAATATAAATGTAAATCCATGTTTCTTAGCCATGCTCAAAATGGAGGACGTTTTAATGGTCAAAATGGTGACTTTTAACCTTATCATGGGGTTTTCTTGGCATGTTTCTTCAAATGGGGGTTGCCATTACCATCCTCTGAGGCTGAGAGTGTGTGACATGCCCAGGGCCATGTCCTTGGCTACAGATTGTACATACCCCAGAATGCATCACCTAGTATATTGGCAGTCCTTCCCCCCAACACTTTCTCATTTCCCCCAACCATCTTATAGCTGGGAGGTGGAAATAATTTTTAAAGCAGCATTTAAATCAGAACTATTTTTTAAAAAGTAAGGTCCAAAACACACTGTAGAAATAATGCTAGGGAACATGGGAGCTGTAGTTTATTGTGTTTATAAGTGACAGTTTTCTTGCTAAGTACCTGCATGTCATAAGCATCTGAATTAAAATTATCATATTAAAATCAAATCTGATGTTTAATTTTTATTTGGTGTGCATTGGAAGTGGGGTAGTCTTATACGGCAAGTATATCCCAAACTCTATATTTTAACTGGAAAAGTTGGGGGTTATCTTATACGCCAGTCGTCTTATGCGCTGGAAAAAAATTCTATTCACATTCCATCCCTGGTGTTACTACTCACATATAAATATTTTTTAAAAGAAAAGAAACAAAAAGAGTGAAACAATGAGAGTCAAAGAAGGGAAATTGTTGATGTTTATACAGTTTAAATATATAAGTTGTTTAAAACAATGTGTCAAAAATATTTCATATGACACTCTTTGAGCTTCATGCCATTTTATTCAAGCAAGAGAAATGCATTATTATTATTCAAATATCTGTCCCTCATTAACTGCTTTTTAATCCTGTGATTATTTAACTAGGGGGCTCTGCAGACAGCGCAAAGCGCCGTCTTGGAACCAGGGAAGGGGAGGAGCAGCCGGACACCGGACACCCCAACACCTTCCTGAGGACGTTATCAGAGCGCGCGGCGCTGCACTTGGCGAGCGCTCTGATTACATCCTCCCAGCGCATTTTTACACACTGCACCAGAAGAGTCGCAAAAGAGCTGCGTGGCGGCTCTTGTGGCACCCTTTCCGCAGCTTGGGAGAGGAGCGCTATTTTGCCGCTCCTTTCCCAGTCACTGAAAGGATGGATTGGGGCCGAGGCATGAGGCAGCCTCGGCCCCAATCCTCCGCTTCTCAGGGCAGCCCATGGCCACCCGTCTGCATCCCCCCTATGTTATTTAATAACTTTAACTTTACAGCCAACTATCTACCTACAATTATTTTTGTCACAACTTTATTAGCCATAACCAGTAGAACACCAAAGATAGGGACTCCCCTGATCACTCAAAAGCACTGATGGCAGTATATTCAACTATGAGCCGGAACAGACCGGCTCCAAACTTCGCTTCCCAGCAGCTTGGGGGGAGTGGCGTTTAGATGCCACACACATACCCAAGACACCCAGAAGCCGCCCGGCTGCCCAGATGTGGGCCGGCTTCTGGGTGTTCTGGTGGCACAGCATTCACACAGTGCACGCTGCCGGAGCACCGTAAAGCCGGCTTGCGTCCGCAGCGGGGCAGGAAAAGCCAGCTTTTTGCTGGCTTGAAAAGGAGTGGCTTTTAGCCGCTCCTTTTTTGGCCAGCAAAAAGATGGATTGGAGACATGGTGTAAGGTTGCCGCAGCCCCAATCTGGCTTCAGCAGAGTCAGCTTGAAACCGCCCTTTGACCCCTATGATCTAGTTACGACAATAATCAACTATGATCTAGGCTAGAGTGTCTTCATCCCACTTTAAAGAAGGACTCTGAAGCAGATACTATGTTATTCTACATATGGAGGCTTCAAAATGTTTCCCTTCCTCTCCACACCAATCATCTTTAGAGACATAACACACTCCCTTGCTTCCGTTTGTTTGCTGACACATTCTATCCCAGGGGTCCCCACACTTTTTGATCTGGGGGCCAGTTCGCTGGCCCCCAGATCTTCGGGGGGCCAGAGGCACGTGCGCACATGCACATTACTCGGGCACCATTTTGTGTTCCAAAATGGCGCCTGGAGTCATGCGCATGCACCTGGCAAATGCGCACGACTCCAGACACCATTTTGGAACACAAAACGGTGCCTGAGTAGTGCGCATATACGCGAGACACTGGGCGTGTTCCAAAATGGCGCCCGGAGTCGTGCGCATGCGTGCGCGACACCAGGTGCCATTTTGGAACACAAAATAGCGCCCCGTGTTGTGTGTCCACGGTGGCGGCGGCGGCGGCAGGACCGGCTGTGGGTCGGTTCCAAGTCCTCAACGGGCCAGGTTCAGCCTATGGGCCGTAGTTTGGGGACCCCTGTGCTATCCAATCACATGGTAATTTTTACAAAGAGAACTCTCCTCTGAATTTTCATGCATTGCTGGACTTTTAAGTTCCACTCCCTTTACATTAAAAGCTGTATTCCTCAGAACAAGAAATAATGCAAATCTTGACAAATTCATCAATAATGGTGGAACCTATCAACAAGGACCATAAACTACAGCCCAAACACATGGGTCAAATAAAGTGCCTTCCATCTGCTTTGGGGAAGTGGTGTTTAGATGACACAAACACTCAAAGTGGTCAGAAGCCGCTCTGAGGCTGCATTTACAGGGCAAGAGCCAGAGCTTGAGGAGCAGATTAAATCTGCTCCTGCCAGCAGCCCACTTGGGACTGTAACAGTGGCCTGCTTTGGAAGTGAGCCGTGTGGTCGCCACAATCCCAGCACAATCAGGGCTTCTGGGCTGTGTGCTTTGGCCCTATATCTTTGCTGCTGCATAACAGGGGAAGAAATTATAGCTGTCATTATAAAACTAAAACCAGGAAAATCCCCAGTGGTTTACCACTGAATTCTATACACCTTTTAGGAAAGAAATTGCCCCAAAATTAGGGGTTGTTTCTTTGTTTTATGGACTTTATTTATGGAGGATCTCCCCTGAACCCATGGAAGTGTGCAAGAACAATCACAATACCTAAACCAGGTTGCTTAGACACTAAACTTACTATGTAATTAACCATAACCCTCCTTATTCAGGATGCATTTTTTTTACAAAAGGAATTGCTCACAGAGCTCTGGTGCCACAATAAACTATGATTCCCAGGATTCCCTACCACTGAACCAAGGCAGTTGAAGCAGGTCCAAACTGAATTATTTCTGCAGTGTGTTTTGGACCTGTGTAAATGCTCAGGCAACAATTTATAGAAATGCATACAGGTCTAAACATAATGTGGAGAAAGTGAGACTCCTCCGTCACAAAACTTAATTTGGCCAAACAAATGTTTTAAAAAAGAAAACTGCTTTAAAATACCACTCAGTTTTTCCAGCATCAGATATCTGAGAATCCAAGTGACTAAAGGTATTTCCCAACTTGTCTATAAAAAGAACAAAATTATTCATCGCTGCTTAAATTTAAAAACAAAAAACAAAATATGGCGTAAACTAAATTTGTCAGTTTGGGTAGAATAGCCATTGTAAAATTCCTTATGTTACTATAAATTATATTTCTATTCCAAACACACCAATAAATCCACACCTTCAGAAACTCAAGCTCTGACAAAGTAGACAAATGTATTGCTGGGAATAAAAAAGATTTACTAAAAGGGCAAACTATTGTCCCACTTTAGAAGGCAGGCTTTAAATCCTTCATTTGCATCAACACTTTAAAGCTTACCTGCTCAAACTAGTGATCCATTTAATTCATAATTATAACTCCACCTTTTGGGTGAAATAGAAATAAAACGCAACATTTGTAAGCCTTCCCCTTCTCTCCCCCCTCCCCAAAACTGAACGGGAGAAAATAAAAAATCCATTGATGAAAGAAACTCTCAGTACATGGAAACCGTGCCCCAAAATCTTTGTTTTGCTCCTCTCTTCCATGTGTCCATGATTCAGTTAAGTGCAAAGAGCAAATAAAATAATATAACAGAATGGAGGGATGGAGAGTTGTATGAGATATGAGACTTGTTCCAGTGAGGAAGATGAATCACAATCAAGTAACTATTAAGCAAAATACTAATATTTAACGGCTTTAAGAGATTTCAAATTACCATATTTGCCAAAGATTTGTATATAAAATGAGGACCACCTAAGTCACTTACCAGTTTTCAAACATTTTACACAGAACTTCACCAAAGGCCAGGTACTGAAGCTACAGAGAATGCTTATAGATATCTCATATAGCAGAATTGCCAGCTTTAAGGTAGTCTGAGAATTAGCAATACAAAGACCTCTCACTGATGCACAATGGGGAATATACCTCTCTACCCTATAAATCAGTATCAGCACAGTATCAGCCAAGTGTATTGAAAATAGTACATACATGCCATCTCTGCCCAATTAAACTGAACAGGATTAATAAGGAAGCTTCACCAAAATGTTGGAATGGCTGCAGAGAATTGGGCACCATTATTCATCTGTGGCTCTATTGCTCCAAAGCTCCCCATTTCTCGAAAGATATCTTTGGACAGATAATGGACCTAAAGGTAAATTACTCTGAGGCTCTGTTGTTCTATATATTTGTGGGTCTAATGAGAAGACTGTGCTAAGACTGTGCTAACAGTACTACTACTAGAGTGGCCACAATGAAGAGCTCTAAAAGACAGAAACATTTGAAAGCATTAAAGCATGGACGGACCATGTGTGGAACCTCATACTGTCAGAGTAGCTGACTTGTAAACTTGAAAAATTACACGAACACATAAAAAAGACTCATCTTAAAAAAGCTGGTGGTCTTTTACTCTCTTTGTGTGTAAGCACACATCAATTCATCACCAACTGAACTCACAGGCTAGATCTTGGCAGAAGGCAGAAGTTACATTTGTGAGCACTTAAAATCTCTGATTTCAAGAATCCTGTTCCCTTTCCAAGTTACTGTTGTCATTTTTTTTATTTCTAGATTGTTTTAATTTCTTCGTTTTATTACATGTTTACTTGTTGACATTTTATAACTGTAAACTGAAATTCTTAATAATTTTAAAGAAATGCAATCAAATTGTCTTGTGAAAGAAACACACAGTAAAAAGGCAAAGGACAACAGTTTTCCAGAAAAATAACTAGTAGCTATTTATAAGAAGGTAGAGTATCAAAAACTGGTTGCCACCTGTGTGGTAGAAAAGTACACGCCGTATGGCTTATACTTCCCGCACTGACACTGGCCAACACTGGCACGTTACACTCCTTCTAGCCCCTAAGAATAAATTGATTCAGTCAGTTCTTTCTCTGCAAGCAATCTGAGACTATATTAGAAAGTCTTGTTTAAAAAAAAATGTCTGCTAACAAGCAGCTCTGAGTGTGACAAAGAGACTGCTGACAACGTCCACATGCCCCATGAAGAGTACGTTCTTGTGCAGTCTGAGACAGCAACATTTGAAGGGGAACAAACAAGGAGTGGACACAGCTGCATCCGGCTTCATCCATTAAAGGCGGCACGCCTGGAAAACTTCCAGGAAGAAAATGTTGTCAAAGGCCACTAGTGCTCAAGAGCAGGCAGAGATAAGAAGGAAGCAATCGGGAGCATGAATTTTGCTTCAAAGTAACTTCCACTGAGTATTTGGATTCAATTCCGTCTTAAGTAACCTTAGGACAAATTTGACTAGTAATCTGAACATGATCAGGTTAAAGAATGTAACAGGCTTATGTATATGTAGTGCTCCATACTTCTTAGATCCTTAGATCTGAAACATAAGAACAATCCTACACAAAATATATTGAAATGAGAAATGAAGCTTCCAAAAAAGGAAGGGAATTGTGGGAAACCACATCTTTTACAGGCAATTATGGGAAACAAGATGAATGGGAGAAATGGAGAGGCTGTTGAAAAGCCATGTAGTCAAACTGTTGACAGGAAAAGCAACTAAGAACAGCCTCCTTCAGCACTAGGGTGAAAACCATAACAAATACTATCCTTTTTGCAAAAAGATAAGCTTTTTCACTTGGAGCACTACTTTCATATGAAGATGTTTGCACGACAAGATACACTTGTATATATTCCCTGTTCTAAACAACTATTAAATTTCCAAAACAGCAGCTATGTTAGTCTGTAGGAGCAAAAACTACAAAGCATTCCATAGTACCTTAAAATAGCAAATGTCTTAAAGCATAAGCTTTAGTGGACCCACTTCATCAGCTGCATAAAGTATTGTCCAATTCCAGGTATATATACAATATCCATGGCTCCAGAAAGGGATTGTAGAGTATGAAATCAGAAGAAAATTTAAATACATAAAGTACTTATCATGAAGATTACATTACCACAACATCCTGGTACTTTCTGATAACTTTACTTCAGATGCATACAAAGTTTGTTTTCTGAACAAAGGTTTCTCTCCGACGCTTGTGATGACTCTCACCAGAGCTGTTGTGCTAAAATATATAACTCTGTATGAGGGAGAGCCAGTGTGGCGTAATATTTTGAGTGCTGGACGACTCTGGAGTCCAGAGTTTGATTCCCAGCTTGGCCTTGGAAACCCGCTGGGTGACCTTGGGCAAGTCACACACACTCAGCCTCAGGGGAAGGTAATGGCAAACCTCCTCTAACAAATCTTGCCAAGAAAACTCCATGATAGGCCTTAGGGTCACCATGAATTGGGAACAACTTGAAGGCACACAACAGCAAATATAACTGAGTCAACAAAGGGGTGCTTATCATTTTCCAGAGAGACAACCTGTGGACAGGGATGGTTTAAATGCTTACTGTTATGACCTTCCTTGAGAATAAAACCAAAGCCTCAATGCCACAGAACCACCAAAACTGGCATGACTGTGCCACAGGGCAGCCAAAACAGCTGGAGATGGGCACATGGAGTCCCAGAACAGCGCTTTGCCCACCACTGCTATATGAGCTGGTTACAGAAAGTCATTGTCCCTCTTTCGGTGTCTATGTAAAGCCAGTTAGTTAACTTTGCCAACTCATCACCACCTGAGAAAAGGTTACATCCATTCGGTTGTCATCTTTTTGTTAGAATTCAAAGACATATAGCCATGTAAGGGCCTGAACAGACTGCCAGAAATAATCCAGCTTGAGACCACTTTAACTGCCCTGGCTCAATGCTAGGAAATCATGGGAATTGTCGTTTTTCCTGAGACATTGAGCCTTCTCTGTCAGAAAGCTCTGATGCCACAATAAACTACAGTTCCCATGATTCCCTAGCACTGAGCCAGGACAGTTAAAAGTGGTCTCAAGCTGGATTATTTCTGGCAGTCTGTCGAGGCCCTTAGTCTGGAAAACCAGTCTGCAAAGGGATATGTAGTACCTTTGAGACTAACTGAAAGAGAAAAATTGGTTGCATTAGTTTTTGTAAACTTGGGTCTACTTCTGCAGATGCATGTGGTGGACGTAGAGTACATCTGAGGAAGTAGACTCAAATCTACAAAAGCTCATGCTACCAACTTTTCTCTTTCAGTTAGGGCCTTTACAGACTGCCAGAAATAATGCACCTTGAGGCCACTTTAACTGTCCTGGCTAAGTGCTAGGGAATCATGGGAATTGTAATTTTTTTTCTGGGACATTGAGCCTTCTCTGTCAGAGAGCTCTGGTGCCACAATAAACTACAGTTCCCAAGATTCCTTAGCACTAAGCCAGGACAGTTAAAGTGGCCTCAAGCTGCACTATTTCTGGCAGTCTGTAAAGGCCCTTAGTCCCAAAGGTACTACAAGATCCCTTTGCCTACTACAGCAGGTCTCTTGTGATTGCTGGGGTTTGGTTCCAGGAGCCCCATGGATACCAAAATCCTTGGATGTTCAAGTCTCATTTATTATTATACAATGGCATAGTGAAACAGTATCCCATATATAAAATAGCAAAATCAAGGTTTGCTTTCTGGAATTGATATCCTTTTTGAGTATTTCCAATCAGTGGATGCTTAAATCCATGGATATGGAATCCATGGGTATGAAAGGCCAACTACACCTTTTTGTCAGGTTCTCACTCCCCTTCTAAATCCTCCATCTTAACACCTTTCTCGTTTTCAGGTGAGCACTGCCTGACTTGAAGGATGTGTGCTCCACAGTGCGCACTCTCTGTGTATGTTTACTTTGAGGCCAACCCCACTGTGTTCACTGGGTCTGGCTTCTCAATCCACTGCAGTTAAAGTGGTCCACAAAAACTTCTGCCACAGTTAAATTTGGGAGCCTTTCACTCGCCACCAGACTCACTGTGAGGAGGGCTCCCTCTTTCTATTTCTGAAGGAAGGATCAAAAAACACAGCTGGTTTAAACAGGTTTTCGGAGAAGCAGCAGCCCTGCTAGTCTCTTGCAGCATAAAAAGGAAGGAGGAAGAAAGAAAAAAAGAAACCTGGTAGCACCTTTAAGACTAACTTCCATTAAACATTAGCTTTTGTGGATATCACACCACTTCTTAAAATGCAATACAATGACAAGAAAGCCTCAGATTGTCATTAACTTAAGCATATTTATACCGTTTCAGGAGCATAAAAGCAATAGGATGCATAAGTTTAAACTAGCACAACTAAGGGTACACCTACGCTGTAGAAATAATGCAGTTAGACACAGCTTTAAATGCAGCTGCTCCCTCCTATGGAATCCTGGGAGTTGTAGTTTTACAAGTTCGTTAGCCTTCCCTACCAAAGGGTGCTGGTGCCTGACCAAACTACAAATCCCAGGATGTGTGTACGAGGGAACCATGGCAATTAAAGTGGTGTCAAACTGCCTTATTTCCACAATGTAGATCCAACCAAAGAAACTGTGCCACAGAAATGTCTCTCTCTGGCTCCATCCGCACTGCAGAAATAATCCAGGTTGACACTACTTTAACTGCCCTGGCTCCATGCTATGGAATTCTGGGGTGTGTAGTTTCTGTGAGACTCTGTTGGGGAGCTCTGGTGCCACAACAAACTACAAATCCCAGAATTCCATAGCATGGAGCCATGCGTTGCTTTTAAATCGTTTTGTTTTAAATTTGCTGTCTGCCGGAGAAAGGAGGGCTATAAGTAAATAAAATAGTAACAACAGTGGCAGGTTAAAGTGGTAACAAACTAGATTGCTTCTGCAGTGCGGACGCAACCTTTCTCTCTCTCACACACACATACAGGTCCAAAACACACTGGAGAAATAATCCAGTTTGAGACTGCTTTAACTGCCCTGGCTCAATGCTATGAAATTTTGAGACATTTAGCCTTCCCTGCTAAAGTGCTCTCTTGCCGCACAACAAATTACAATTCCCAGGATCCCCCAGCACTGAGGGCCTGTACAGACTGCCAGAAATAATCCAGTTTTAAGACCACTTTAACTATCCTGGCTCAGTGCTAGGGAATCATGAGAATTGTAGTTTTTTCTGAAACATTGAGCCTTCTCTGTCAGAGACCTCTGGTGCCACAATAAACTACAGTTCCCATGATTCCTCAGCACTGGGCCAGAACAGTTAAAGTGGACTCAAAATGGATTATTTCTGGCAGTCTGTATGGGCCGAGCCGGGGCAGTTAAAGCGGTCTCAAACTGGATGATTTCTGCAGTGTGTTTTGGGCTGAGCTTTCTTGGTCCAGAGCTGCTGCCCTTCCTTACAGCCTGGGCCTCCTCTGCCTCTCTCTCTCACTCACGGCGGGGGGCGACGCTCGGGGAGGCGCCGGTGGAGGGAGATGCGGTCGCTGAGGTAGATGTTGATCTGGTGGCGGACGACGCTCTCCTCCTGCCGCCGCAGCTCCGCCTCGCTTAGCTCCAGCCGCGCCGCCCGGCCCAACTCCCCCAGCTCCGTCTCCTGGCCCAGAGGAGGCTTCGCGTACACGGGCCGCCGGAGCAGGCGCTGGGAGGACTCGGGGGGCGACGGAGAACGGGGGGACCCCGCCGCCGCCGCGTTCCCTCCTCCGCCTGGGCCTGGCTCAGAGGCTGGAGGGCCGCGTTGCCACAGCAACAGCAGGCCCAGCGCCCCCAGCGCCAGGCCCAGGCCCACCGCCACCGCAGTCAGCGGCCCTCTCCCTCCCGCTCGGGACCCCCGCACTCGCCGGCCCCGACGCATCCCCTCCGGCGGCAGGGCCTCCTAGGCAAGACCGAGGAGGGAGGAGGGCCGAGAAAGTGGCTGGCCCGGGCAGCGAGTACTACTGCAAGAGGGAAAGGGAGGCCGGCGGAGGCAGGGAGGGAACGCCTCGCCTGGCTGGGACCGCCCGCCGCTTCAGAACTGCGGAGAGAACGGCGCTCAGGGAGATGACAGAGCGGCTGCGCATCCGCACGGGCCAAATAATCCAGTTTGGCACCGCTTTCAGTGCCATGGCGCCGTGCTGGGGCATTCTGGGAAGTGGAGTTGGTTGTGGCACCAGAGCGGAGCTCTGGTGCCACAACCAACTCCACTTCCCAGAATGCCCCAGCACGGCGCCATGGCACTGAAAGCGGTGTCAAAACGGACCATTTCCACCTCAGAAGTGGGTCTGAGGAGCGAGTTGTAAAGACTACACCATCCCCTTGACCTCCTCCTCGGAGTCTTTTGCTCATACGATGTAATGCCCACAGACACAGAGAGAATAGGCCTGCCCACTCTTAATGTTCTTCTATTAAAATAGTTGTGTTCATTTCCCAAGCCTTAAAATATGAAAAACACACACATCCGTAATAGAAATAGCAAACAAAATTTAATAATAATAATAATAATAAAAACTTTATTTATACCCCGCCTTAAGCCGAGGCTGTCAAGGCAGCTTACAAGTTAAAAAAGGATACACCCATACAATCAATGACAAAATAACCCCCCTTCAAAATGTATTAAATTGTTATACAGATTAAAATCTTAATTACAATAAAACAATAAACATCTAACATGGACAGACAGCGGCAACTGTAGACATCTTGGAAGAAACTAGCGCCGGGGGCGGGGGGAGAATTTGTTATTCCGGGAATGCCTGCCGGAAGAGATCCGTCTTGATGGCTATTTTAAAGCCGTCTAAGGGGGGTTGCAGACTTCCAGAAATAGTGCAAATTGAGTCCACTTTTAGGGTTAGGGTTAGTGCTAGGGAATCATGGGAAGTGTATTTTATTGTGGCACCAGAGCTCTCTGACAGAGAAGGCTCAATGTCTCAGGAAAAAAAACAATTCCCATGATTCCCTAGCACTAACCCTAAAAGTGGACTCAATTTGCACTATTTCTGGCAGTCTGCAACCTCCCTAAGTTGGTTATTTGACGGATCTCCTCTGGCAGGGCATTCCATAATCTGGGGGCCACGGCAGAAAAGGTCCTCTGGGAGGTCGTCGCCAACCTAGTTCTTATTGGTTGAAGCAACATCCTCACAGAGGACCTGAGGGCATAGGGCAGATTATATGGAGATAGGCGATTCCCTAGGTAAGACGGGTACAGACCATGTAGGGCTTTAAAGGTCAATACCAACACCTTACTGTGCCCAGAATCTAACTGGCAGCCAGTGCAATGATTTCAAGATGGGAGTGATATGATCACCTTTTGATGTTCCGGTGATCAATCTGGCTGCCATGTTTTGTACTAACTGCAGTTTCCAAGTTAGGTATAAGGGTAGCCCCATGTAGAGTGCGTTACAGAAGTCGAGTCGTGAGGTTACCAGAGCATGTACTACAGTTTCTAGGTCCTTTACTTCCAGGAAAGGGCGCAGCTGGCATATCAGCCGAAGCTGATAACAGGCGCTCCTGACTGCCGCATTCACCTGATCTGTCATGTGAAGCGACGGGTCTAGGAGCACCCCCAGACTGCGGACACAGTCCTTGGTGGAGAGCGTGACCCCATCCAAGACTGGCGGTTGCAACCCAATCTCTGGTTTGGGGGTCCCAACCGTAAGTACCTCCGTTTTGTCTGCATTCAACTTGAGTCAATTTTTCCTCATCCAGTCCATTACTGCTTCGAGACATTGATTGACGGGAGAACCGCCATCAGCCATCATGGCATCTGACCAAGACATGGAGCAGAATATTTTAAAAAAACCCACGTACAAATAACATTTATACAAAACATAAGACATATACCATACCTGTAAAAACACTTCAAGTCTTCCAGTCGTCTCTGACTAGGGCCTGTACAAACTGCCAGAAATAATCCAGCTTGAGACCAGTTTAACTGCCCTGACTCAGTGCTAAGGATTCATGGGAACTGTAGTTTATTGCGGCACCAGAGCTCTCTGACAGAGAAGGCTCAATGTCTCAGAAAAAACTACAATCCCCATGATTCTCTAGCAAGCCAGGACAGTTAAAGTGGTCTCAAACTGGATTATTTCTGGCAGTCTGTACAGGCCCTTACTTACGGTGACCCTGAGGCAAACCTATCATGGGGTTTTCTTGACAAAGGGCCTTTACAGCCTCCCAGAAATAGTGCAAATTGAGGCCACTTTAACTGTCTTGGCTCAGTGCTAGGGAATCATGGGAATTGTATTTTTTTCTGGGGGAAAATTGAGCCTTCTCTGCCAGAGCTCTGGTGCCACAATACACTACAGTTCCCATGATTCCTTAGCATTGAGCCAGGACAGTTAAGTGGCCTCAGTTTGCACTATTTCTGGCAGTCTGTAAAGGCTCAAAGTTTGCTCAGAGGAGGTTTTGCCATATCCTTTGCCTGAGGCTGAGAGAGTGTGACTCACTCAGTCATCCAGTGGGTTTCATGGCCGAAGTGGGAAACGAACCCTGGTCTCCAGATTCATAGTCCAACACTCAAACCACTAAACACTAACAACATATAATCTAACATCCCCTTTGCTCTTATCCCTCCCATCCCTCACTTAAAAGATTATTTCCTGCCACCTTCTAATTGCCTCTATGATATTTCTCATCAAATACACGCCTAAACTATAAATACCCACTCTTAATTTTCAGGGGGTGGGAGCTCAATGGTGTAAATAAATTACATTGACCAGGGCTGCATCTGCACTGTGGAAATAATGCTGTTTTGACACTGTTTTAACTGCCACGGCTCAATGCTATGGTATGTTGGGATTTGACTATGGCTTTGGAGACCAAAGTCTGAATCCCCATTCAGCTATGGAAATCCACTAGGTGACTTTGAGCAAATCGCACTTTCTCAGCCTCAGAGAAAGGCAAAGGCAAACCCCCCTCTGAACAAATTTTGCCAAGAAACTCCAGTGCTACGTTTCCTTAGGGATGCCATAACTCAGAAGTGATTTGAAGGCACACAACCACAACCAAGTATATAGGGAATTGAATTGGCTTTAAACAATACAAATTACCCTGCTGCAGCTCAGGTCTTTAGACAGAGACCCTGTTACTGCTCTCTTGCATGTGACAGCCTTCAGGTGTTTGAAGACTGCTATCATGTTCCTCAGAGCCAGTGTGGTGTAGAGGTTTGAGACCAGGGTAGTGGTTTGAGACCCTGGGAAAGTCACGCTCTCTCAGCCTCAGGGGAAGGCAAAGGTAAATGCAAACCCACTGTGAACAAGCCTTGCCAAGAAAGCCCTATAATAAGCTCACCTTGGGGCATCATAAGTCAGAAATGACTTGAAGGCACACAACTACAATCACGTTCCTACTCTTCTCTGGGATAAACATAGTCATTTCTTTCAACCTTTCGTCAACAGCACTTTTTTTCCCACTAAGCATCCTTAGAAATGAAGATGATAAAATTTGAGGCCCTCATACTTTTGACATATGAGACAGTATGACCCCCCTGGAAAGATGATAATGTTTGGCAAGATAGGAAAGGGAGACCGCACTACAGGTAGATTGTTTCAATCAAGGAAGCCATGGCCCTAAGTTTGCAAGACCTGAGGGTCACCATAAGTCAAAGTTGACAGCAAATAACAACAAAGTAAATAATGCAGAATAAAGTCGAACTCTTCCAGTTCTTTGTGACTTGCTCTGGAGTGGGGGATCGTTCCTGGCCTCCCAACAGTTTTCCCAGTGCTGAACACTGACACATTACTGCTATAGCATAAACTGTATTAATGGTAAATGATGTAGCAGATGGTACAGAACAAGAGTAGCATTCCAGCCCTTTTGCTGATAGGGTCCAGCACTCCTTACAGGCGACGGGAGCATTGGGCCCCTACACAAAACTACCCAGACTTATCCCTACAGCTGGCAATCAAATCAAATCCTTACCACTAGACAAACAGAGCACCTGGTTGGACTTGATGGCCCTTATGGTCTCTTCCAACTCCATGATTCTATGAACTTAAGTCTATGAAAGCTCATGCTGCCACCTTCTTTCTTTCGATTTGTCTCAAAGGTGCTACAAGATCTCTCCACATACTGAAGTCCAACAAGATCTAAATTAGATCTTTGATCCTTTCCTTCCTTGCTGGCGTTCAACTGAGATTGGATATTTGTTTTTCAGTGTCTACATTCATAAATGATTTTTTTTAGGTGCTTAAATTCAACTCCAGCTTATGGAAACCTTAGGATGATCCTATCACAGGGGTTTCTCGACAAGATTTATTCAGAAGAGGTTTACCATTGCCTTCCTCTGAGGCTGAGAGAGAGAGAGGGTGATTTGCTGACTGTTACCCAGTGTGCTTCCATTGCTAGTGGGGATTTGAACCCTAGTCTCTGGAGGCCAGGGTTTGATTCCCTGCTCATCCATGAAAACCACTGGGTGACCATGGGCAAGTTATATGCTCTTAATCTCAGGGGAAAGCAAACTTCCTCTGAACAAATCTTTACCAAGAAAACCCCATGAACCCTTAGGGTTGCCATAAGTCAGAAACAACTTGAAGGCACACCAAAACTCCTGGAGTTCTAATCCGACTTTTCCCTCATTGTAACTTGTAAACAACAATGCAGGGAGATCTTTTATTTATTTCTTCTCTAGGCATCTGCTTTGGCCCCAAAGTGACAGAGACCTTGGTTTTCTGTGGTTTTCCAAGTTATTTGCAATGTTATTTGCAATTATTTTAATTGAGTTGCAAGCTGGTAGGGAGGAGGGATTGACAAGAATGTGATTTTATAGAAGTTAGTCAAAAATGATTGTGTGCAATGGAACTAATAAGTACTGACAATGAAACTGATGGTGTCCCAGCACCCTCTGTGGAAAAGAACTGAATTCTGTTGAAACAGACAAGTGGTTGTCAGTATATTATGCTAAGTTCTTTGGGTTGCTAACTTGTACCTGTCAACAATTCCCACCACCTTTGTTTATTTTCTTGATCGGAAACAATGTGTTAATTTTCTTTATTTTTTCCACAGATGGTCCAATTAATATCACTTCACAATATAGCTCCGAGTATCCTTTAAGCAAAAGAGGGGAAAAAGAGGAACATTGGGACATTTTTAGGCTTGGTTTAACATTAAGCATACTCAATTAGATTATTCCCCTAGGGTCTCAGAACATTTCCCAATGCAAATTACGGCATGCAAATCAGCCTATTTTGTTTTTCAAGAGTAAGAAAAAATAAATAAGATGAAGCCAAACTTTCCCAGAAAACCCGTATCACAAAGTGCCAGGCATATGGGAGAGGGATGGTTCAAATATTGATCAGAATGGAGACGGCAATCAAGAAATCAGAAGAAGACTAGGAATGGGAAGGGCAGCTATGAAAGAAATGGACAAGATCCTAAAGTGCAAAGATATACAACTGAGCACTAAAGTCAGAATTATCCAAGCCATTGATTCCCCATCACCATGAGAGAGCTGGACAGTGAAGAAGGTAGACAGGGAAAAAATCAACTTATTTGAGATGTGCTGTTGGAAAAGAGTGCCAGAGGATACCATGGACAGCCAAAAAGACAAAGAAATGGGTCCTTGAGCAGATCAACCCTGAACTTTCCCTAAAGGCCAAGATGGTCACATTGAAGCTGTTGTACTTTAGCAACATCATGAGAAGCCATGACTCATTAGAAAAGACAATAATGCTGGGAAAGGTAGAAGGCAGCAGGATGAGAGGAAGACCTCATGTCAGAGAGCTAGACTCAATCTGGGAGGTTACAGGCCTGAATATAAAGGACCTGAGCAGAGCAATGGAGGAGAGGGGCTCTTGGAGGTGTCCTACCCACAGGGTCCCCATGAATCAAGGTCTACTTGAGGGCAGCTCACAACAACCACAAGAGATGGTTTGCTATCCTTGCCTGGAGCACCCAAAAGTCTTGGGGTGGCCCAGCCTCACCTTTCAGGGAAAGTGTTATATTTATTTATTTATTTTGGAGTATTTATACCCAATTCTTCAGCCACAAAGGCTCTCAGAGCAGCTTACAAATGGTTAATTAGATAGTCCTCTGCCCTCAGGCTTGCAATCTAAAAAGACAAGACACAAAAGGAGAAGGGAATGGCAGTGGGGAAGGGGATCAGGCCCAGCAGTTCTTCTCTTCCTCTGAGGCCTGGACCATGGCAGATAGACTGGAGGGAGGGCTCTCCTTCTTAATCTAGGCTAGGCCTTGATGGAGCTGGTCTGCCTCTCTCCCTCCGAGGCTGAAACCTGCTCTCCACATTCATAGTCCGGCACTCAAACCACTACACCACACTGGCTCCCTTCCTCTGAAATACAATCCACAACACCTGGTATTCCTTGGTGGTAATGCAGACAAGGCTGTATCCTTTCACCCTGTCTGTTCAACTTGTATGCAGAACATAGCCTTGAACACAGAAGAAGGAGTGAAAATAAGAGGAAAACAGTACCAATGAAATAGATAAAATTGTATACACAGAAAAAGACAAACATATTTCTAGATATTATAGATTAATGAAAGAAAGAGATTTAGAGAACGAATCCATCAAAAAAGTTATGATTAAATGGGCTCAGGATATTGGAGAACAAATAGATTTAGAATACTGGGAAGTATCATGGAAAAACACCAATAGATTTACGCTTTGCCAGAACCTAAAAGAAAACTATCTTAAAATGTTCCATCAATGGTATTTAACACCTGCCAAAATACATAAAATTTACAAAACCGGCAATACGAAATGTTGGAAATGCCAACATCTGGAAGCAGACTTCATCCACATGTGGTGGAAATGTCCAGAAGTAAAAAAAATATTGGAACAAGGTAGCAGAACGAATAAGCGAAATGTTTAAGATAACAGTTAAACCTGACCCTAAACTCTTCTTATTGAATATGACAACCAACATCAAGACAATACGAAGAAAAACACAAATTAAAAAACTTATATATGGTCACAATGGCCAGAATTACATATGCACAATACTGGAAATTAAACCATATACCTAAAGAAGAAGATTGGTTTTTCAAATTATTAGAGGCAGCCGCTCTAGATAAACTTACAATGTTTAAAAAATAATGGCATAGATGAAGAATGGACAGAACTAGAAATCCTAAGAGAAAAAAGAGGTTGGAAAACAACCTAATTCCTAGATCAGTTTAAGTTAAGCATATATAGTAAGACAAAAGAACTAAGCAAGTGATTGTAGACACACATAAGGAAGTCATCATTGATAGAAAATCCAAGAAATAGAATTTTTATGAATTGTAACGAAACTTGTTAAATAATAGAACTGTAATGAAGTTACTATGTTGATGTAGGATGAATGGATTAACGAATGTTGAATTAAGATTGCATTTGAGGATAATGGAATGGGTGGGGGAGATGGATGTTGTATATAAATGATTGTGGATTGAATGTACCGGTACTCATATTTGTATTTGTGTTTTGTTTTGATTATATAATAAAATTTAATAATAAAAAAAAGAAAATAAGAGGAAGGAATATCAACAATCTAAGAGGGGTAGGCAACCTTTCCCCTTTAAGGGCCGAGGGACTTCAGCTCCCAGAATCCCAGGAGCTATTGGCCAACATGGGATTATTGGTCAACATGGCTGAGGCTTCTGGGAGCTGAAGTCCCTCAGCCCTTAAAGGGGAAAGGTTGCCTACCCCTGATCTAAGATATGCAGATGACACCATAATACTAGCAGAAAACCTCACAGACCTGGAACACCTACTGAGGAAGATCAAAGAAGAAAGTGCAAAGGAAGGCTTAATGCTGAACATAAAGAAAACAAAAATAATGACCACCAAGGACCTTCACAAGTTCAACCTAGACAACAAAGAAATAGAAATAGTAAAAAAATTC
This sequence comes from Phrynosoma blainvillii, assembly GCA_026167975.1. Classification (NCBI taxonomy): domain Eukaryota; kingdom Metazoa; phylum Chordata; class Lepidosauria; order Squamata; family Phrynosomatidae; genus Phrynosoma; species Phrynosoma blainvillii. The sequence continues at coordinate 134,983,350 of JANUYF010000004.1, read as the reverse complement.
CCGTATCTGAGATCAAACATCAATAGAAATGGGGGCTGCAGTCAGAAAATCAGAAGACGACTAAGAATGGGGAGGGTGGCTATGAAAGAACTAGAAAAGATAAAATGCAAAGATATACAACTCAGAACAAAAGTCAGAGTCATACAAGGCATTGTATTCCGTTACCATGCATGGATGTGAGATCTGGACAGTTAAGAAAGCCGATAGGAAGAAAATCAATGCATTTGAGATAATGTGGTGCTGGAGAAGAGTGCTGAGGATCCCATGGACAGCCAAAAGGACAAACAAGTGGGTCCTAGAGCAGATCAAGCTGGAAACCTCCCTGGAAGCCAAGATGACCAGACTGAGACTGTAATTCTTTGGACATATCATGAGAAGAGGGGACTCATTGGAAAAAACAATAATGCTGGGAAAGATGGAGGGACGTAGGAAGAGAGGCCACATGCCAGATGAATGGACTCAATTAAGGAGGTTATGGGTATTAAGGGGTTGTAGGAATGAAGCAGAGCAATGGAGGATAGAGGGTCCTGGAGATGTCTCATCCATAAGGTCGCCATGGGTTGAGATTGACTCGAGGGCAGTTAACAACAACAAATGCAGGTAACAAACCCTTGTCTCTGTCCAACCAAAGGACAAACTTTTGCCTTCTATAGCTAGTACAAAAATAAAGTTTAAGTGTAAAGAGTAGTAGTGCCTGCTGGGTGAGGGCTTCAGTCCTGCAAAGAGATGACCACTGAGGGAAGCAGAGGTCCAAGGCAGCATCAACCACAGCCGCCTCTTCCTTCCTCCAGGCCCCTGGGGCTCTGTGGTGCTCCTCAGTCTCTCCCCTGAGGGCTCCTCTCTCTCCTTCTCCCACAGAGGCCCCAGCAGTGGCAGTTGGGAGGAAGGGAGGGTGCCTCACCAGCCGCTTGGACTAGTCACTAGGCAACCATGGCTCTTCTCTTCTAGTCTCTTGCAGGGGTAGGCAACCTTTCCCCTTTAAGGGCCGAGGGACTTCAGCTCCCAGAAGCCTCAGCCATGTTGGCCAATAGTCCCATGTTGGCCAATAGCTCCTGGGATTCTGGGAGCTGAAGTCCCTCGGCCCTTCAAGGGGACAGTTTGCCTACCCCTGCATAGGGTAATGAAAGGAGGGAGAGAGCCCTGGAAAGGGGGGGGGGGCACAAAAACAAAGGCAAGTGCTTCGTGTTCACTGGAAACCATCCAGTTTAACTGCCGCAGTGGCGGCCCACGCTATGGAATCCTGGGAGTTGTAGTTCGTGGTGGCGCTGGGGGGGAAGGCCTCAGCAGTGGCGCTCCCCTTCCCTCAGCAGAGGCCCTCCTCCGGCCTTCCTTCCTTCCTTCCCTCCCTCCCTCTCTCCACCGGAGAGGCCCAGGGCGGTCGGCCGATGGGGGAGTGCGGCGGGGTGCCGGCGGGCCTCCAGCTGCTGCTCCGCGCCTGCGACCAAGGCGACTGCGAGAGCGCCCAAGGCCTCCTCCTGGGGCCCGAGGAGGAAGGGCCGCAGGCGGCGGAGGCCCGGAGTAGCGGCGGGGGCAACTGCGGGGCCTCCTGCTCCTCCTCGTCGTCGCCTTCGCCTCCGTCTTGTGGGAAGGTCCCCGTGGCGGTGGACGGAGCGGACGAGGCCGGCAACACGGGGCTCCAGTTCGCGGCGGCGGGGGGCCACGAGGAGCTGGTGGGCTTCCTCCTCCGGAGAGGGGCCTCGGTGCAGAGCCGGAACCACTGCGGATGGAGCCCCCTCATGCAGGCCGCCAGGTGAGGAGGCAGCCGGGAGCCGGAGAGGGCGGCCCTCCTCCTCCTCTTCTCCTTCTCCTGGCGCCCTCCTTTCCTCACCAACTCCGCGGAGAAGGGCAAAGGCAAAGCTAGAAACACCCCTGTAGACCTGTAGCTTCACACCCAGAATGGAGGGCCTCCAAGGAAAATGGAGGGCATGGCCAGACAGACACGGCTAAAAACGCTTTCTTCTCAGAGATGTAAATTCGTGCTCAAAATGGAGGACGTTTTAGACTGAAGGGTGAAATGGTGGACGTGTTCTGGGCAAAGTAGGACCTTTCTGGTCCACTCTGTTCTTAGTCATGCCCCAAATGGAGGACGTTTTGGAATTCCTCCTAGATACAAGGCTGAAATGTAGGACATGTTCTGGGAAAGGGGGAGCTCTTTTCACCCTGTTCTTAGTCATGTCCCAAATGGAGGACGTTTTGGAATTCCTGTTGGATACAAGGCTGGAATATGGGACATGTCCTGGGAAAGGAGGACGGCTGGGAGAAGGGGGGGGGCAGGCCAGTTAACGGGGCTCGGCTGACTGTTCCTCAGGAATGCTTTTAAAAATGCCTCTTAGCACTCTCAGCTGTTTCCTTAAAACTCTGTTTAATTCTGAGTTAATTATTTGCTTCCTATGGATTTGTGTGGATGTGTTTGGATGTGGTTTCAAGATGCCTGTCCCCAGGCATCAGGGTGAACAGAGGTCCTCCTTTCTCAGGACATGTCCTACATTTCAGCCTCCAGAACCAAGAGGAATTCCACAATGACCTCCATTTTGAGCAGGACTATACAGGGTGTCCAGACGTCCTTCTTTTCCAAAACATGCCCTACATTTCAACCTTGAAATTTCAGAAGGAATTTCAAAATATCCTACATTTTGAGCATCACAAAGTCACATGCAGTTACATTTATATGAGGGTTTTAGGCTTTTATTTATTTATTTATTTATTATTTCATCATTTCATATATTTTTTTCTTGAATGTCCTACATTTTGCGGTGTTTTGTCCTCTTTTGTGGACATCTGGTTGCCCTGCCCTTCCTGCCATTATATTCCCCATCACCACGTACAAATGTGAGAGCTGGACAGTGAAAAAAGTGGATAAGAAAATAAGTGCATTTGAGATAATGTGGTGCTGGAGAAGAGTGCTGAGGATACCATGGACAGCTAAAAAGACAAACAAATAGGTCCTAGAGCAGATCAAGCCTGAACACTCCCTGGAAGCCAAGATGATTAAACTGAGGCTATTGTACTTTTGCCAAATCATGAGAAGGCACAACTCATTGGAAAAAAACAATAATGCTAGGAAAGGTGGAGGGAAATAGAAAGAGAGGGAGACTGCATGCCAGATGGACTCAACCAGGGAGGTCATGGGCCTGAGTTTACAAGACCTAAGCAGAGCATTGGAGGACAGGAAATCTTGGAGATCTCTCATCCATTGGGTCACTGTGAGGCAGGGCTAACTTGAGGGATTTTAACAACAACAAACCCGAACCTGCAGTATCCACACCCCCACGGGTGCGAGATGGAAGTTCAGGGGGTGCCACAAAGAGTGGCTTATATATCCTTGAATAACAAGTCACAAGTTACTGCTCATTTTTTTGCAAAATAAATTGGAATCTAATAGCTCAGTTTAGTTTTGGATTTTATGCAACAAGTTAAACGTTGATTTTTTTAAAGTTCAGTTTGTTCACCCACAGTATTGTATGTGGTTCAATTTGTGGTTCAAAAATTAGAAATTAGATTGCTTCATCTTCAAATGTGATATTGTTTTTGTAAGGCGTGCGAACATTAATCAAAGATTTTCTAGTGTGGGGGGGCATAAAAAAAGTCGGTAGCCACTGACTTTTGGCAACCCTATGAATTTCATAGGGTTTCCTGAGACAAGAAATACTCAGGGGTGGATTTGCCAGTTGTATGTGTGTGGTGTTTGCCTTCAAGTTATTTCCAATTTATGGCAACCCTATCACAGGGTTTTCTTGGTAAGATTTGTTCAGAGGGGGTTTGCCATTGCCATCCTGAGGCTGAGAGACAGTGTCTTGCTTAAGGTCACCCATTGGGTTTTCATGGCCTAGTGGGGATTCGAAACCTGCTCTCCACACTCATAGTCCAGTACTCAAACTGCTACACAACACTGGCTCCCTTCCTCTGAAATATAATTCACAGCACCTGGTATTCCTTGGTGGTCTCTCATCCAAGTACCAACCAGGGCTGACCCTGCTTACTTATTCACAAACTTACACATGATCAGTATGTTTCACTGTAAGAAGGAATGCATGTGATGAAGTGGATTGGAGTACAGGAAAGCTTATACAGTACTGAAATAAGTCCCATTCTTTCAAAAAGTGCCAGAGAAGTCCAGATCGGGTATGGGATGCCATGATTGGGTATGGGATAAATCCAACCTGGGCACGGAGGTGTGCGATAAAATCTGTGCTTAAAAGTTTTCATCCCACACCTAGGTCAGGACAGAAGGATGGGAAAGGGCAGCGCGATAATCTCCTAGGATGGAGCCTTGGGCAATTAACGTCGTATTAAGCTGATATAGATGTCCAGTGTAGATACAGTTTCTGAACCTGATAGTCAAGACTGTTTTCAGCTTCCTGTTGAGTTCACACTTGGTTTCAAACCTGGAGTCATTGCCACATAATGTGTGGAGTGGTCCCAAGAGATGGAAGAAGGAATATGAATGATGATAAACTTAGGGTCCCTACAGACGGGCCCTTTGGGCCATCCTGGAGGCAGGGATGGGAAGGGGCAGCCCCTCCCCGAAGACGTCCTGACACCACGCGCTGTTACGCACAGCACACAGCATCAGGATGTCCTTCCGGCGCAGCCTTTTGATGCACTGCGCCGGAAGGGGCGCTAAAGAGCCGTGCGCCGGCTCCTAGGGCACCCTTTTTACTGGCTCTGAAAGGAGCTGCTCTTTTCCGAGCCGGCAGAAGGGAGGATTGGGGCCGAGGCGTCCGGCAGCCTCAGCCTTGATCCTTCGCTTCCCTGGGCAGCCCAGGGCCACCCATCTGCATCCCCCAAAAGTTACAACTCATTGTTTAGAAGGAAAGGCCATCTGTGGTAAATTCCTTGATGCAATTACAGTACGACTCCCGTATCTGCAGCGGATACATTTCTGGACTTACCATGGAAACATAAAAGTGTGAATAATAGTGAACCTTATTGAAATGAATGGTGTCCAAAGGAAGTTAACCATAGAGTCGCTCTGGAGTCCTCCCTTCTTGCCTTTCGTCGCCAAGCTGAGATGTTTTTATTTAGTACGCATTTAACATATAATCATGCCAGGGTGGTTTTTACAGACTGTGAGATTTAGTTATGCGTTTTCACTTTTGTATATTTTAATGTAATTTATACTGTTTTTAGATAATCTTGACAGTTTTACAAATTCTTTTCTATTTTTTATTTAAATTTTTTAATCTTTGAGCCGACTTGGGTCCCTTCTGGAAGAAAGGTGACATACTAATTAATTAATTAATTAATTAAATCATATTATGTAAGTATCATGAGAACAGTCTCAGCTCCTCACTCTTCAAAAGGAATGCAGAAAGATAGTGGACAACCCTTTCTCTACATGAGCTGCCTGCCTGCTTTGCTTTTTAAATTTGCACTTTAAATTTGATTTATCCCAGCAAACATTTTATTTGCGATTGAGATAAATCTGTGTTTAAAGAGGTGAGTTTACACCCATCATATGCAGGTTGTACCTCAGTGGCTTCATTCACACTGCAGAAATAATGTTGTTTGAAACTGTTTTAGTTGACATGACTGAATGCTATGGAGCTCTGGTACTAAAACTACTGTTCCCAGAATTCCCTAGCATTGAACCATGGCAGTTAAAGTGGTGTCAACCTGGATTATTTCTTCAGTGTAGATGCAGCCAATATTTCTTGGAACAATCACATAAGGTCAACTGATATAATCCCATTACTACACATTCTTGGAAATTTAATTAGGATCAACCAACCTGTCGTATTTTATGGAAGCTTTTAGTTCAGGGGTAGGCAACCTTTCCCCTTTAAGGGCCGAGGGACTTCAGCTCCCAGAATCCCAGGAGCTATTGGCCAACATGGGACTATTGGCCAACATGGCTGAGGCTTCTGGGAGCTGAAGTCCCTCGGTCCTTAAAGGGGAAAGGTTGCCTACCCCTGTTTTAGTTGTAGAAAACTCTTCCTCAAATTAGATGCTCAGGAGTAAAAATGGACACTTTGTGGATTTAGGTCATGCTGAAGCTGACATACAGTGTCTTGACTCACTCAAATTGTTTGTGATCATGGGATTTAAAAAGGAGAGTCCGTTGCTCACAACATATTCTCTAACCTATAGTGTTACAGTAGGATTGTTTTGGTCTTCACTGTTAGGACAAGACAGAATTTCATAAACCCCACAACCGTACTTCTTCCTGTGTGTTTTAATTTTTTCTCTTATTTTTCTCTCCTCCAATCAAAGATTTGGACATCTGACTGTGGCTCGCATCTTGCTGGAAAATGGCGCTGACCTTAATGCACAGAATAAATTGGGAGCCAGTGTACTTACCATGGCCTCCAGAGGTGGCCACATCAGTGTAGTGAAGTTGTTGCTAGAAGCTGGTGCTTACGTTGACAATTATGACCACTTGGATACTGGCCTGGACAACAGTAAAGAGGAATTGCCAGCTATCACCCCCCTCATGGCTGCTGTCCAGCACGGACATGAGGCAGTTGTCCATCTTCTCTTGGACTGGGGAGCAGATTGTAATTACACTGTGAAGACTATGGGCTGGACTCCACTGATGTTGGCAGCTGTTAGCGGAAGGGTGAGCTTGGCCCAGCAACTTATGAACAAAGGAGCCAATCCTGACCATCAGAATATGCTGCATAAAACACCGTATGACATATCCGTTGACTTCAAACATGAAGAGATGAAGGATTATTTGGCACCTTTAACAACAGTTAGACCCCAGACAGGTATGGATTATTTACCTTCCGTTTTGTGATGAGTTATAGATATCCATTTATTATTATTATTTGTGGTGGTGGTGGTGATGTACCTTCAAGTTGTTTCCAACTTATGGTGACCCTAACTTATGGGGATTTCTTGGCAGGATTTGTTCAGAGGAACTTTGTCATTGCCTTCCCCTGAGCTGAGAGCATGTGACTTGCCCAAGATCATCCAGTGCATTTCATGAGTGAGCGAGGAATCAAACCCTGGTCTCCAAGAGTTCTAGTCCAAAACTCATGCTACTAATTATTATTTTCTTGAGTTTGAGAATCCTTGTCTCACTATGCCCCCCGCAAAGGGTGTGAGTGTCAGGTATGACAGGACAAGCGGCAAAAGTATGGTTGGTGGTAAAGAGGGGACCATCTAGGCCAGAGCAATGCAACTGTGGAGGGGGAGAGGCTGTTTTCACCCATGTTCCCCTCCCAGGAGCCTCATTGGCACAACTGATACAATTGGAAATGATTTCAGATCACTTCTTGTTTAATTTTTGGCCAATTTTCTGCTCTTTTTTTTAGTTTTTAGATGGGGGGCTGTGGAATTTAGAGGATTTCTAAGGCATTTTGGGGGATGTTCTGAGGTGAAAAATTGAAATCTGGAAGTTTTTGATGGTTTCAGGAGCTGCAGAATAGGCTCCCTGAAAGCTCTAGTCCCCCCCCCCCCAAAAAAAAAACTTTTCCAAGCACACTGAGGGAGTGAAGCATTCAGCTCTGAACAAAGAGAGGACCCCATTGTAAGGCAAGTTGCAGACAGGCAAATGGAAGGATAAAATTGGAGGACTTTTGATGGTCCATTGCCAAAAGAAATCCCTGAGGCTATATTGATATATTCCAGTGTGCTACGTAATGATGCAGTGTGGATCTTGTTATCCCTGAAATAAAACATATAAAGTTTTGATAGTCAGCACATGGTTTTTTCCAAATAGCCTGTGCAAATCTGTTGTCATTCCCAAACCTTTGCTATATCTAGAGGTTAACTGAAAGTGTCAATTAAAGGTTGCATTAAAAATATATATAGTCATTTTAACATATAGTAAATTTAGCAAAACTGTCTTAGCTAGTGGTTTACAAAAACTGGGCTGCAGCCAATAAAAACCCCACAGAAGAAACATATCAAGGTATACAGTTTATGGCTACATTACAGGTAAAGCCCAATGTGTTTCTACCTCTGTATGCTTTTCAAAGGCCTTCTTCAGGTCCTATTTGAATGTAAACTCAGAAATATTTGGAACTGAAAGTCTCACACCATTTACTGGACAAAAAGAGACATTTCAAATAGTCCCCAAAGAAACTTGTACAGGCTGAAACACATTGATGTTTTAATAAATAAATAAATAAATAAATAAATAAAAACATCCATCAACTGAGCAACTTGAGATGTGTCTCCAGTTTGTTTCACTAGAGATTTGTTGTCAAGGATCTGGTTGGTTATTTGAAATTAGTACAGGATTTTACCACTTTTGAAGTTCCTGGCAGTATACCAACTGCTCCTCTCTGAAATTGCTCCTTCCCACATTTCTTTTCTTATCAGATTTCTTCCTCCAGTTTGTCTTCTTTGCATTCCTCTGAACCACTGGCTCTTTATGTCCTAGTTCCCATTTCCTGCTGCACTTGGTTTCATCATTTGCTTTCCCAGGCTCTGATATATTTTCTTGTCTCTCCTCCAGCTGCCAGTCTGGTAGGCTTTTGAATGTAAAGCGAGGAAATGCTGTCTTATCCAGAGTCTCAGACAGCAAAATATCTTAGGCTAGAGCTATTGACAACTACAAACAAAACATACAAAACAGAGCTTGAAAAGTTATTTTTAAAAAGCAATTCCCATTACTCATTACAGTGCTTTCTTTAAGCTTGTTTTAAAGGTGACTCATTGTGTTACATTACTGGTACATGTTTAAAGGTGACTCATTATTTTACATTGTGCTTTTCATTATTTTGTCTATTTAAAAAAAAGTAAGGAAATGACATTGAAAATTCCACTCAAAATATCTCTGAAAACGCCTAATAATGACCTAGAAAAGTAGTTGGGGGAAAATATTCATTACACAGAGGGAGGGGGAGAGAGAGAGAGAGAGAGAGTTTATAGATCTTTTCCATTCATTATTTTGTTTTTGAAATGTTAATTTCTTCATTACAAAAAACGAACAAAAAACACAGAAAAGAAAAAGTAACTTGTTACTGGTAGCTATGTTACTCTTAACTAATTATTCCAAAGCTCTCAAACTCATGTCAAGAACAGACAAGGTATTCCCATTGCTATTATTTCTGTTCTAAAATGTATTATATACAACGCACAATGAACTAGGTAGCTTTTTTCCTCTTTATCAGTAACAATCACAGTTTTGATGGGGCTTTATCATTCACTGTAATGGAGGAAGCAGCCCTATACAGATCTCCAGCATTGACCCTGACCCCAATGTTTTTGTATGAAGATGCTTTTCAGGACAGAGGAATACCATGTGACAGGGGCATCACTAGTGGGGTGCAGACCATACCAGGTGACAGCTAAGAGGAGGGATGAACATCCAGTGGTGCCTGTCAATCACCATCATTTCAACCCACCCACCCCGCGCCCCTGCTGCCAGTCAGGGCGCCTCTGCAAAAGAAGGGGAGAGGAGTGGAAGACGCTGCTGCTGTTGCAGAGAGTTTCCCCATCCTCCCTTTTCTCCCGATGCCTCTCCTTCCTACCAGCCAGCCACCTGGCCAGATCTGGATATTTCTGGGTCTGGCGGGGCAGCTGGCTGAGTGGACAAGGGAGCAGAAAGGAAGGAAGGCAGTCCACTGTTGCTACCTCCATTGCTGCCACCTCACCCCACAGCCCTTTTTGGGCCTGGCCAGGCAGTGGTTGGGCAGGCAGGTAAAGCAGTGGGAGGGAAGGGAGGGTGGGGTAGTCCACTACAGCCACTGCCTATCAGCCCTTTCCAGTCCATGGGAGAGACACCATAAGTTACACCGCACAGATGACACCAACCCTAGTGATGTTACTGCCATGTGAACTCAAGGCTTTCACATTTCCAAAGGATTGGTGGATCAGAGCATTTCGGCATGAAGTCCGACTAGCATAACTGCTGGAAATAAATCAATTACTTTCAGTCTCAGTTTTGCTTTTGTTCCCTTTTGTTCTTTATCTTTGTTTTTAACAACCTGTTTCTATTTTTTTTTAAAAAAAGCAACACCTTTAGCTCTCTTTTAGGGCACTTTTCAAAGAAGTAGCTGTGCTACTTGTAGCATAAAAAGGAGGAAGGGAGGAGGAGAAAAAAAGGAATGTGGCCGCATCTGTAAGACTAACTGGTTCAGATGCATCTGAAGAAGTAGGTTTATATCCACATATGCTCATGCAAATCAGCTAGACTTAATGGTGTGGCAACATTCCTGTTTTCTGCCCTTTCCTTCCTCCTCTTAGTGCATTGTTTCCATGGCAATAATATGTAGATAATTTTTGAAGAAAATGTCATGGAGATTGAGGAAAGGAAGATGTAGCACTGTGTCAGGGCAGTAGATGTGCTCAGACTAAATCTTTTACAATAGATATAAACTGTAAATCAGATACTGATTATGTCCATCTGACCTCTGATCTAAGGGAAAAGTTTATAGTTTAAAGGTACGTACACGTTTTGTATTCAAATGGTTCCACATTCACTCCTGGCATCTCAAGGTAAGGCTGAAAAAAAGGCTCCTTCCTGTCCAGCTATTTCAGTCAGTGTGAACAGTACTGAACTGGATGGACAATAAATCTGCTGAAGTATAAGGCAGGTTCCTTTGTTCCTTAAAGCAGAATATAGACAGTGCATTGTTAAGAGGGGAGGAAATGGCACCAATCTAAAATGGATGGTGTAGTTAATCAAACCTTGGTATCTAGGCAGTGCCTTCTGTCTTTTTCCCATGGCAAGCATGCTGATAACATCCTTAAAGGCAAACCTTTATGTCTTTTTCTCTTTCAGCTAACTCTTTTATTCTTTTCATCTCTGCAATCAGAATCTCTGCCTTCATCCATATTGACGCTTCTTCTCCTTTTCTCCCGCCTTCTCCCTGATCCAGCAAGGCTTCGTTAATACAAAAGATGGCTCACAGGTATATAGGATTAAATTTCTATGTGGGCTGCAACACAAATTTCTACATGGTCTATGATTTCTGGTAAAGCTTGCTGTTCCTTGGGAAATAAATATTTCAAATAAAATCCAGCGTGATTCTCCTCACCCTGCAGCAGAATGTCCAACCCATCTTATAGGCCTATATGGAAATAAGATATAGCCTTAAATAGAGCCTGGAGTAGACTCTCCATCCTCTTTCAGGTCTTTTGTATTTTCATTATGGCATGTGGTCTGAGGGCTATATGCATCTCCTGAGGTGGCTCCCAAAGCATTTTTTTATTTTTAAAAAAACCCAAAACATTGGCAGTAAATGCTAGCTTTAAACTTGGTTTTGTTTTGCAGTTTGCTGCTGAACTTTTCTTGTCTTATTGGCTTTATTGAGTTTGCTGCCAAAATTCATCATCATAATTTTTTCTTCGTGCTCTCTGTGACTGACACAAATGATTTATCCTGTGCCTGCACAGTGCCTCTTTCAGAGCATTCTATGGTGTTTTGAAGAGTTTTGGCAGTAGCCCTGTCCACCCCTGGCAGCCCTATATAAGGGACTTCCCACCAAAACCCACCTGTTCCTTTTGATTTGCTGTTGCAGCTGCCTCATCAGGAACAGCATTCGTATACTTTGAATTGGAAGATTTCTTTCTGAAGACATCAGTCGGTGTTGGCTTTCTAGTCACACTAGCCCTTCAGACTTTTTCATCACTGCTGGCTTCTTTCAAGAAATGTGTTGAATGCAGCATTAAGATTCCAGGCCAAGATTGCTCTTGGGAAGCAAACCAGAAGGTTCAGTGTCCCAGATATTTTAAGAAGAGAGAGAGAGTGTGTGTCTGAGCTCGCCAACACATCAACTGAGAAACAGAGGTAGTCCAGTCCAGTCCAAGTCATTCAGAAGTCAGTCTTCAGTCCAGTCAGGCAGTCCAACAAGTTGTCCAGAAGAGTAGTCAGAAGTCCAGGCAGAGTTCAAGACAAAAGGCAATCAGTTACAGAGCACGGCACCAGTGTAGCTTTTTCCCAAGGAAAAGGTTGGTTGTCAGCCACATTTGTCCCAGGGAAGTGCTGTGCTATTTATAGCCTGTCTGGGTCTCACAGGTGCTCCCTAATTGCAGTATACTTCCTGTATAAACGTGCAAGAGTCTGTGTCTTTATCCTGACGTCTCTCCACAGGGGTAGGTATTGGTAAGTCTGGCTCTTCTTCTTAGGGTGGTGGCTACTGGAAACTCTGTTCCTGTGCCAACTGGGAACTCTGCTGCTGTGGTTGCTGAAGGCTCTGCTCCTGCGGCTGCTGGAGCCTCTCCTCTTGTGACTGTAGACCTAACATGTCCTCTTGGCTCTTGGGCTCTATAACAGAGCCTACATTTGCAGACTCAGTCCATCCCAGAGTCCTGAAGGCAGGACATTTCAGAGATGGGCACTTGAGGTGCCTTCAGTGTTTGGGTGAGTCACATGTTGTTGCCTTGTTTGCATCCTGTGCAGCTTTCGCACTACAGGCTAAATACAACAGAGAGTTGTGCCTTAAATCTCTGCTGTACGAACAAGCCGTGAAACTGCAAATGCCTAAATGTCATCAATGGTTGTTAACATTGAAAGATAAAGCACATATTCAGTATTGAGCCTTAAAATCAAAGAAGTCAGTATCAAGTATAGAGAAATCAGCCTTGGTTCCAACGGACATCATTCCCTCCAAACAGAAAGCTAAATGTATTTTGGTGGAGACTATTTGTACACTCGCTAAAAGAACCAGAAATGGTACTGATGAAATGTCTCATCATCGACGATTGACCTCTGGCAAGTCTCTTGAGGTGGAGGTGAAGACAGTGCTGAAGCACAAGAAGAAGAGATCAAAGGAGCACTCCTCCCCTCAACCTTCTTTTTTGCATTCACCTGTGGAGGCTACTATGGTTGCTGTGTCATCTACCCCTTTCCAGGAGGTTGCATCCTAGATTGTGTTTCAAGAGTCTGTGGTGTCTCCCTTGCTAGCTTCTCCAAAACAACGTACTGTGGTTATGGAGATCATTCCTACTGGATGGAAGGTCAGATGACCATGTTTCAGAGGGAGAAATACAGCTTCTTCTTATCTTGTTCAGGCTTTGGTTTATACAAAGTCTCTTGATACAATTCCACCTCCTAATTGACATCAGCGTTGCTACTGTTCCAGGTCACATTCTGGTTCAGTCCTCCACCTCATTGTATTGGTACTATCCAAGCAGACAACATCATCAGTACTCTCAGCGAGTTGTCCATAGCCAAAGATATCATGGCTATTACAGATATAGATCCCCTTCATGGGAATCTTTATTCTGATGGAAGTTCTTCCACCAGTGATAGTAGTTCTGGGTGATATACTTACCACTATAGGAACGGGGTTACTTCGATACATCACTCAGAGTGTAGGAGGAGCCATTCAGACACCATGCATTCTGCTGTCATTGCCTCTTTCCAGCAGGGACATGCATCAGTGGAGCCAACAAGAGCAGCGTGTCCCAGGATCAGACCCTGTCCATATTAATTCCATCCTAAGATGCAAATTTAAATACAAAAGAGGTGTCTGTTACTTCAGCTGTTGCTAGCCAGACTGTCTATCTTTCATCAGTATCTGGGGCTTTTGGGTCGTGATCCGATTCGGACTCTGTGATAGTGCCTCCCAGGAAGTCTTCCAATGAGCTGGGTAGCATGGACCCTTCTTCTCCCACCAATGATATTAAGACATTTGTCGATCAAATGCTGTGCATGACCAAATCCTTTGACATGAAGGTACAACAACCACTAGCATCAACTGAATATCTGGTTTTTCAGAGAATTCAGTTGCAAGCCACCACTCCTGCAGCCTTACCAATGCTTCCATATCTTATGCAAGTCATCAGGAAGTCTTGATCAACTCCACTGTCTATTCCATCTGTGTTAAGCAAGTTAGAGACTCTCTACAAGGTAGATTCAGGCAGTTCTTCTCTGGGGCATCATCCAAAACCAAATTCAGTCATTGTCAATGCTGCCCAGTCGAAAGCTTCACTCTACCTGCACTTTACACCTGTGAACAAGTAAGTCAAGAAGCTTGATGCTGTGAGAGACAAATTTTACTTTTTGGCTGCTCTCATCTCTAAGAACTCGAACTACTTGGCTTGCATGGGGGCCTGCTGTGGGAAAAGAGGACTCCCTTCCTGAACAAACTCGGGGATGAGGATCACAGGGTGGCTTCGTTTCTACAATCAGAGGCAGAACAAGTTGGCAGGACATTGGATCATGACTTCTTGACACATTGCCAACTACAGAGGTAGTGGTGATGGCTGGTGCTGTAGCTCCCAGTTGCCATGCATGGCTCCATTTGTCAGGTCTCTCTGAACAGGCCTGCTCAGTTATAGGAGACACCCCATTCAACAATGCTGACCTGTTCAACACTGAGACTCTTCAGACTGGAGCACAACCACAAGATGCAGTCCACTGTGAGGCCCATTGGTTTCAATCCATTTGTACAGTCCTCTTCCAGATTTTGATATGGGAATTAAAAGTATGGACAGGCCTAAAACAGTCCTACAGCCCACCAAGGCTGAGATTTTGGCTCGGTTAACAACTAGCTGCTTCTATGGTTCATCTACTTGGAAGTCAGAAGTTCAGATCCAGCCAGAAGAAAAAGCCCACTGGCATTCCTAAGTGCTGACTTTGACTTTCTGTCAACAACACCTTCACAGCCAAACTTCCACCTTCTATCCTGCTTTCCAGTCCCAATATGTTGGAGCCTTTATTCACCACACCTCCCAACGCTTTCTCCTCAGTTCCACTGTTGGCTCCATCAAGTGTGGTGTTCCATCACCACAGGTTCATGGGTGCTTGACATCATGAGGATAGGTTACACCATCAAATTTGAGTCTCATCCTCCAACAGGGCTCTACTAGTCCACAGCTCCTTCCGTCATTCTAAGAAGTAGACACCCTCTTGCAAAAAGAAGCCATCAAGCCTGTTCCCCTCTGCAAGATATGTTTGGGGGTTGGGTTCCCCGCGTCTGTATCATCACCAGTAAATATGGTGGTCTCAAGCCAATTTTAGACTTGAGGGACGTAAATTTGTACATTTTGTTTTATGACATTTGAACCAGGGGTTGTTGTGCTTATGCATGCCGACCAGATACATGTTTTCCAGTAAAGTTTGATTGTTTGCACCCACACTCCTGCCTCCTACTTCTTGTAGCTTGCTAGTCTTTCATTTGTGGAATCACAGAGACCTTGAAGAAGAAGGACAGGTGCATACCTGCAACTGTAGTTCCTTGAGTGGTCATCTCTGAACTCACACAATCCTGTGTGTCCTCCCCTCATTGTGTCTTGCAGGTTCACATGGATGGCTGCATCAGCGTCCTATGGTACTGGCAGGTTTCAGCGAGAAGCCGCTGATATAGGGCTGCTGGAGTTGGGCAGGGCTACCACCAAAACTCTTCAGAACGCTATAGGATGCTCCAAAAGAGGAACTGCACATGCGCAGGATAACCCATTTGTGTGAGTTCACAAATGACCATTTGAAGAACTAGTTACAAGTATGCAACCTGTCCTTCTGGCTTTGTTCAGTTTGCTGCCAAAATCCATCAGTATAATTTGCTGCCAAAGTTCAGAGTCAGGAAGATGGATGGGGCTCATACAGGTCTTGGGGAACAAAAGTGGCTTCTGGGCCTGACCAAAGGCCTTTACAGACTGCCAAAAATAATGCAGCTTGAGACCACTTTAACTGTCCTGGCTCCATGCTAGGGAATCACGGGAATTGTAGTTTTTTCTGAGACATCGAGCCTTCTCTCTCAGAGAGCTCTGGTGCCACAATAAACTACAGTTCCCATGATTCCCTAGCATTGAGCCAGGGCTTCTAAAGTAGTCTCAAGCTGCATTATTTCTGGCAGTCTGTAAAGGCCCCAAGTTGCTGACTTTACAGTCAACTTTCACACAGGATTCTGGGACAAGGGAGCTGACTAAAGCAAGGTTCTCTGATATTCTGGATCATGAAGTAGCTAAACCTCCAGAGGCCTGAGCCTGCTAACCTGGATGACCTCCTCCCTTCCTTCCAGACTGCCTTTCCCATATGTCTGAGAAACCAAATAATGACATCAGAGTGACTTTATAGTTGGGATATATCTCAAGGTTTGGCCTGGGTGGGGTCTGATATGCACAACTTGTGCTCCCTGTCCTCTCCATATAGAGATTGGATCATGCCTTAAGATCCTTTATTCTTAGTTGCTGAAATTTTAACATTTGATGACAGCATATCCTTGAGTTTCCTTTTCTTCTTTTGGCTTAGTCCTTTTCATCTGACATTTTGTTAGGGGGCTACCCCAAATGTGCTTTTCGGTCAAAGCAAAAACAATAAAGTTCTTTCAGATAGCCCACAAGCTGATTCTTAAGAGAGACACAGTGTTGGCTGGAGCATTCTCTATTAATAAGGGAGTTAATCTATCCAGCTGTCAGTCTGAATTTTAGAGGCATTATCCAAGGTGCTGAATTCTGTTCTCCAAATAATAGAACTGGTACTTTTTCAGTCCCCAAGAATAAGAACCATCCCAGCACACTAGCTATGTTCTTGTACCACTTTGGTCTTTGGCTATTTGGAAATTCAAATGAAATGCTGAAGCAAAATGGTATACTGTATTTAAAATACTTGTATTAAAGTATTTCCTGCTGTTATAGCACTGGTTACAGCTATGTTTTACATTCTACATTTTTCTCCTCCCCTCTTTCTACCAGATAAACAGAAGAGGCAACCTGATATCTTCCATGCTTTGAAGATGGGTAAGGCATTTAAAAACATATATCTGGTCCATTTAAGGCAGGGGTCGGCAACCTTTGTTGCCGGGAGGGGGGGGGAATGGCGCGGAGGGCCTTCCAAAATGGCACCCGCGTCACGCGTGCATGCACGCATGACGTGGGCTCCATTTTGGAATGCCCCCTCCCACGCCTGCGGCAGGTGAATTCGCCCGCCACAGGCGCAAGGGGACTTCCCTGGGTCTTGGAAAGGCCCCCTCGCACCCGCGGCGGGCGAATTTGCTTGGCGCGGCTGCAGGGGGGGCTTCCCTGGGCCTTGGAAAGGCCCCCACGCGCCTGAGGCGGGTGAATTCGCCCGGCGCAGCCGCGGTGCACCCTTTCCAAGGCCCCACAGTGGCTGTGCAGCCGCCGTGGGGCCTTCCAAAATGGTGCCTGCTGCTGTGTGCATGCGTATGCAAGTGCAGGCGCCATTTTGGAAGCCAAAATGGCGGCAGCGCATGTGGGGTGGCAGCAGCGGCAGGACCGGCCACGGGCCAATCCCAAGGCCTCTGCGAGCCGCACGCGGGTCGTAGATTGCCGACCCCTGATTTAAGGTATACACTCGCTCCTCAGTTTTCGCGGGGGATCCGTTCCAGACTACCCCCCCCCACCAAAATGGAAACTCACATATATTCAAGCCCTATTGGTTTGAATGGCTGCACTCTCTCTCTCACGCGTGCCGTTTTAGCTAATCCATCAATAATCAAGACCGCAGACAACAAGTCCGCAAAAACGGAGGGGTGACTGTAGTTACTACAAGTTTCTAGAAGTACAGTGAGCCCTTGGTATCTGCTGGGGTTTGGTTCCAGGATCCTCTGTGGGTACCAAAATCCATGGATGCTCAAGCCGCTTTATACTGTTTTAAGGGGGTGGGGTGGGGTATGAATTTTGTTGTATGGGGTTTTAACTGATGTAAGGCGCTTAGATTGTCTTTATTTAAGTAGGGTATAAATAAATTTTATTATTTATTATTTATATACAGTGGTGTAGTAAAATGGTGTCCCTATATAAAATGGCACAACCAAGGTATGCTTTTTATAATTTTGGGTGGAATATTTTCAAGTCATGGATGATTGAATTCATGGATGCAAAATTCATTGATATGGAAGGTCAACTGTATACTAGTGGTCTGTAGCCAAAGATTTGGCTGGCTTTTTCAAATCACTACAAGAACACTGCCCACTCTTGTTAGCTCAGCTTCTTTCTCTGTCATCCTCGCGCACATTTTCCTTCCCTTTCAGACATTTCTCTCTGGTCTTCTCCTCTTTCTATTTTTCATGTAGACTATTCCCTCTACCATCTCTGCTTTCACATTCCATCCTGCCATTTCTTTGGCTGTTATCTTCAACTCAGTGGCAGCTAGTGGCTCCAGTGTCAGTGGAGTGGTGAATCTGTCCCAGGTTTTAATCATTCATGGTTTTGAACCTATTTGAGGGGGATTGGATTTAGCACCTTGGATAGGTTTTTAAAAAAATTGTAGTTAAACCCTAAAGAGATTCATCTGCCCTCTGATCTACAAGCCAACTGCTTCTGTTTCATAGATCTCCACAACTGCAGTAGACTACCCTTCTTTGTTGGACTATTCAAAATAGTCTTTTGGACCAGGTGAGCCGGTGAGCCAGTGACCACAAGAGGATGTTAGATTTAGAATACAGTATGATCCCTGTATTTGCAAGACCATTGACTGTGGTTTCACTTACTCTTGCCCCCCCCCCCCCAAAAAAAATCTCTTTAAACATCTCAAGATCCTCCAGCATGACTCTGTGGTCAGCTTCCACTAGAAATATAGGATTTGCCTGGGAATGCAACCGCCTCGGATACAGAGGTGGTACTATAAATAATCCTGGCAGTATTCACACTTCTTACTAAAACACATTGTTGACTCTTTCAGAACTGTTCTCCTGTTTAAACAGAAACTTCTCAAAGTGTGCTACATCTGCATGTATCTAAGACTAATACAGCAGAAAACCAACTTAGTATCAGCTGACCTAAAATAATGATAGAACTAAGGAATCTTGCAAAACTGGAATCTTATGTCGTCTTCTGACACATTTTACCTGTTAACTCTCTTTCATATTGCAAAGGGATCTTGTAGCACTTTTGACACTAACTGAAAGAAAGAAGCTGGTAGCATGAACTTTCATAGACTTGAACATGTATCTGAGGAAGTAGACTCAAGTCTATGGAAGCTCATGCTATCAGTTTTTCTTTCTTTCATTAGTCTCAAAGGTGCTACAAGATCCCTTTGCACACTGATTTTCCAGACTAACATGGCTATGTCTTTGAGCTTTTTTGTATTGTTGAAATTACACTTTTGTTAAATTTACACCAACACTGAAAGTATACCGTTGTTTTACTGCTTGAAATCTTTATCTTTTCATCTGTGTTAACTGTCTCTATAGGGAACTTTCAGCTGGTTAAAGAGATTACTGATGAAGACCCAGCACAAGCTAATGTCATTAATGATGATGGTGCTTCCCCACTCATGATTGCAGCTGTAACTGGACAATTGCCCCTTGTACAGCTGCTTATTTCAAGAAATGTGGATATTGACAAGCAAGATAATGTCCATGGTTGGACAGCACTAATGCAGGCTACTTATCATGGGTAATTGTTGTTGTTTTTGTGCTTTGAACTAAGGTAGTTCCACTACTACTAAATATATGACCATCCCAAGAAAGATTCCCTGGATGAAAATGCAGGCTAGAGCAAAAGCTGAAAAAGTGGACATTTTGTCTGCATGGATGAGTCATTCTGCCAAGAAAATGGACATATGATAACAACTGTAAACCAGATATTGCAACATCGGAGTCTTGATTGTATTAAATAAGTCTTAGCAATACTAATGATAACTCTGACCTGGAAGCCAGAACAGGTAGTTGTATCGGTTAGCAAACAACTGAATCATTTTGGCCACTACAAGATCCTTAGTACAAAAATGTTTGTTGGTAATAAAAAACAAATAGGCAGTTTGAGAAGAATTAGAAGGTGGAGTAGGCAATGCTGAGTACTTTCTAGTAACCTATTCTAAATTGTGTTTAATATATGCATATGACTTACATTTTGTTTTCTTTAATAGAAATAAAGAAGTAGTTAAATATTTATTAAATCAAGGAGCTGATGTCAACCTACGTGCTAAAAATGGATACACAGCTTTTGACCTGATAATGCTTCTGAATGATCCAGGTATTTCTCTCTCTCTCTCTCTCTCTCTCTCTCTCTAGCATGTAGCATTTCTCATAAAAAAACCAAAAGACTTTTGTTTTTACTAATGTGTTTGAAGTAAAGAACTAATTTCAAGCTCATTGTGTATCGAATTTTCAGATGCAGAACTTGTGCGGTTGCTAGCTTCAGCCTGCATGCAAGTAGACAAAGAAAAGAAACAGAATAACAAAGCAACCATAGCTTCTTTGAGAAGTAAACAATCTGTGGATATTCCAGTGTTGCCTGATGACAAGGGAGGATTGAAGGTAAATATATTTTGTACATTTTATCTCAACAGGCCTTGAACAAGGGAATCTAACTTCAGGGTTCCACTGCTTTACTTCTGCCCATTGTGGAATCTGGCTTAGAGAAAAAATATATCTTAGCCTACCAACTGTTTCACTGCACCACTACCATCATTGTGGGTGGCATGAGCGTGATATTGCAGTTAACAGCTGAGTGAGAATCAGATCATACATTGACTGATAGGTTTCCTTCCACTGAGTCCAGTAAAATTGTAGGCTGTAGCAAAGTATAAACAGTATGAGCGACTTGTTATTCAGCACAAGATGGCATTCCTCTTGGACTGATGACTGTCAAGATTATTTCCCAGACAAAGTTCTATAGCTGTACCAGTGTGGCAGTTCATTCTACCTAGTTCCCAGATAAAATCTTTTCTTCCCCATAAGTAGTGGTCCAAGGAAGGGACTAAACAATTAACTCTCTCAGTAGATTTACGAAGTAGGGAAATGGAATATTAATGTTTCCAACAGCTTTTTGGATGCTAGTTTTTTTAAAGTTAATTAATTTCATAAATAATTGTGCTAATTATTTATAGTTGTGCATCAAAGAAAGCAATACATGATTATCTTTTCTTTTCCAGTCATGGTGGAACAGGATGTCTAATAGGTTTCGGAAGCTGAAGTTGACCCAAACTTTGAATCATGGATTTTCCATAAATCCATCTATGCCTTTTCCTGAAGAGGCTAAATCACCATTTGATTGTACAATGAAGGCCACAGATCAAAGTGATAGCTCTTTAAATCATGATGCCATTGCAGCTTGGACAACAAAGAGCAAATCTAATGGTAAAAATAAATAAATAAAATATACTTAGGTCTTTACATATGCATACCCACACATATAGTCAAACTGATATGAACATGTCCAAAGCTATTGGAAGCTATTTTAAAATATGATATTGTATATTCATTAGATGTATGTGAAAACCTGTTTAAAAGATGTGTTTGGTTAAGAAAGGCCGAATGTGCATATCATATAATAAAAAAAATTAATTGTTGTAATGGGCAACCATAATTTTTCACTATGTCCGAATCAGGAACAACTGGTTCACAGGCTGGAGCATATGGATTTTATCTATAGCCACTCCCTCCATTATTACTATTAAGCTTACCACAACCCCACCCTAAAAGAAGAAAAGCTTCCAAGCACACAAAACGGGACCTTTTTGCACATAAACCTAACCATTGATTTGGGGAGGTGGTAGCTGCCATTCCACAACCTCCCCAGCAGGAATTTGTTCTATTAAAAAAAATATGTTTGCACAAGTAGAACCCTAAGTTTAATTGCTGTTTGGTGCTGTGCAGAAAAAATCAAGGGGGTGGGGAAGGTGTTTTGAATAGGGCATAGTAGAAAGCTTATAAGTGGCTTTTATTTTCAGCCCCATCCAGTACCTACACTGGTCAGGGAAGTGTCAGGTCAAACACTTTGTTTAAACTAAATGATAATGAGAAGACAGCTAGGACCAACCCATTGTACTTTAAAGAAACCAGTTTAGATGTCATGGGGAACTGTGTGTGTGTGTGTATGCCTTCAAGTCACCTGCCGACTTATGCTGACCCCATGAATTTCATTGGGTTTTCTTAGGTAAGGAATACTGAGAGGTGGTTTTCTAATACTTTCTTCTGAAATATAGCCTACAGGACCTGGTATTCGCTGACAGTCTCCCATCCAACTACTAACCAGGGCTGACCCTCCTTAGCTTCCAAGATCAGATGGGATCAGGTGCCTTTAAGGTATTTAGGCCCCATGCAGAGCTACTGCCAATTTAAAATCAGGGTGTGGAAAAAGGAAAAGATTTGCTATGGCTTCTTCACATACTTGTGAAGTTGTGGTCTTGAACCAGGTCAATGTAACTGCATTGAAATATTTTACCCAGTCTCATTTATTTCTTTGCTTAAAACAGGGGTAGGCAACCTTTCCCCTTTAAGGGCCGAGGGACTTCAGCTCCCAGAAGCCTCAGCCAGGTTGGCCAATAGTCCCATGTTGGCCAATAGCTCCTGGGATTCTGGGAGCTGAAGTCCCTCGGCCCTTAAAGGGGAAAGGTTGCCTACCCCTGGCTTAAAAAAAACACCTTAGTAATTATGTGAAAAATCCTTTTTAAAAACCCAAATATTCAAAAAAAATCACCCAGATTCCTAATCACTACTGGAAGCAGAGACAAACGGAGAGATTGCTTCAGATAATATATATTTCCAGTGCAGAAATTTTACGATATATATTTTATATTATATATTTTATATCCTCAAGTATAAAAACGAATAAGGGAGGTTTCTAATTTTCAGAAAGCAGTAGTTGCACTATGGGCAAAAGACCCTTTATTTTCCCAGCAGAAAAGATGACACTATAATTTAAGATAGATTATTTGATGCATGTCACGCAGGGGTAGGCAAACTGTCCCCTTTAAGGGCTGAGGGACTTCAGCTCCCAGAAGCCTCAGCCATGTTGGCCAATAGTCTGGGATGTTGGCCAGTAGTCTGGGATTCTGGGAGCTGAAGTCCCTCGGCCCTTAAAGGGGACAGTTTGCCTACCCCTGATAGAGTGGTACTATTAATGGGTGGCCTGTTCCTTTCTTTGTTCAGGTATAGGAGTCACAAACTCAGGAAAGGATACTGAATTATTGACAACAGTGGTAAGTCAGAATGTACTCTTTCTGTACCAAGTGGTTGGCAGATTTTCCACCAACTCTTGCCATTTTGTTTGATCCAATATGAATGTTGTTATTAACAGTAGCTTATTATCAGATATATGACATGATGTTTGTCCTGACATGAAATAGTTGTAATATTTTTGATAAAAGATTTAGATTTATTTCTGTATAATGAAAGAGAAAAGTCACTACATGGTTTAGGTAGTTTGGAGTGGGAACTAGTGGCATAGAAAGCCACATTTGGAAAGAGTATTGAGTGCAGTTTAAGGGTATGCCTTGCCACCCTTTCAATTTGGCTAGTGGCTGGAGACTGTGAGGAGGGGAAAACTTTTGTTCCTTGGATCATCACAGGCTAAGCAAAACAATCAATTTGCTAGAGACAAATGCCACTTTCAGCTTAGTACAGTAGGTCCTCTTTCTTTGGGAAACAAGAGAGTGCCTCAGATATCTTCTAATGGTTGGATTCTTGCCAGGTTTTTCACCCAATGAGTGGTGGTAGTCTGGGGGGGCACAGTGATGACATGTGCTGCCTCTGTACTGCAGAATTAAAGCAGTTTGACACCGCTTTAACTGCCATGGCTCAATTATGTGGGATCTGTAGTTTTGTAAGATATTTAGCCCTCTCTGTCGGAGAGCTCTGGTGTCACAACAGACTACAAATCCCAGGATTCCATAGGATGGAGGCATGACAGTTAAAGCAGTGTCAAACTATATTAATTCTGCAGTGTGACAACAACCATGGTGAGGAGAAAAAACACTAGTCCTTCTGCAGTTTGGATTTGGAAGAATCCATTTCATAAAACTGTGGAGGTTGATAAGTGCTGGCTGAGATGGTATATGCCAAACTGTCATTTCAGCTTCTTTCTAGAATAGAGCAGAATGTAATAAATTAGTTGAATGAGTGATGTGATTTATTATGAGGATCTTTAGACTTGTAAAACTGATGTAATTGTATAGACAAGATTTGCTATGAAGCTAGCTAGAAAAGTGATATCAATATATTCCTTTTCAAGATGTATAGACCCAAGTTCTAATTGACTGCATGTGAATTGATTGATTACTAAACTGGATTTTTCAGTTCTCACTATCCCTAACTACCATTTTGTAATTCATGCCTTTATTTTCTTGGCTATCAGTGTCAAAAATCTTTTCTGTTAACCTTTTATTCCTCTTCATTTTTCCTGAACAGTTAAGAAGCGGGGCTCCATTTACAAGATTACCTAATGACAAATTGAAGGCTGTAATTCCACCTTTCTTGCCTCCTTCACGTTTTGAGCTGTGGAATTCTGACAGGATACAAACAAGCAAAGATGGCAGCACAGAGCAAACAAGGCTTGGCCCTCCACACAGAGCTACCAATCACAACAGCAATGAGAGTGGAAGTTATGACAAAGTAAGAGACTGAGAAATAAAATATACAGGCTTTAATGTTATCTTTAATTGTCAGTGATTCCAGATAGCTTTGTTCTCCTTTAAATCAAAGAGCTTTTTCAGTTTTGCAGTTCATTTGAGATCTTTCAAGACAATGTTATACTTTTAATTATTTGAATATTATTACTCATTTAGACTGTAGTTCTGTATTCATTCATTCTGTATTCTGAGAGTAAGTCCCCACTTAGGCTAACTTCTGAGAAGATAATAAGGGATTTAAAAAGAATGGTGCAAAACCAGATACGAACAGCTTTACTTTTGCACCATGCCTTTTGAATCACCCTGTCTGTTTATGCTAGTACTGTCACTGTTTTATACTCTGAAAAATGAGAGGCACAGAGGAAGTGAGATTGAATTAATTTAATCTGTTCTCCCCAGTGAATGTGAATGCTTTCAATTCACACACAGCTTGCAGAGTAAGAGAAACTGTAACTTGTTTGTAGTCATCAAAAAAAGATGCCCTCTAGTAAATTTCTTTGGAAATTTTTTATCACTTTTAAATTCTTTCTTATATGGAATCACCCCAGCAAACACACGATTATCCTGTTTATTGCCACAAAACACTAGCTAGGCTAAGCTGAGAGTTCTGTAGCACTATAGTACAGTTAAATAATAGCCATGAAGATTTAATGAGTTAAAAATCTGAATATAGTTTAGGATGAACAACTTTGCACTGGAAAACAGTCTTTTGGTCACATTTTAAGCTGAGAGGTTTCAAAACCTATTATGGGCCAATGTGGTCTCTTTACATATATATTTGTTATTTAAATGTATATCCTTCCTCTCTTCCCTTGAGCTAAAGTGAGCATACATGGCTTTCATGCTCCCAACTTTATTCTTACAGAAGTCTTGGACAAGAGGCTAAGAGAGAGAGAGAGTGGTTGGTCCAAGCTCATCCAGTCAGTTTTCTAGCTCCAGGTATTCAGGAAAGAAAATGTTTTTGCTTCATAAACAACAATTGAGCTAGCCAATTTTAGTTTTTCCAGTCTTCAAACT
This sequence comes from Phrynosoma blainvillii, assembly GCA_026167975.1. NCBI lineage: Eukaryota > Metazoa > Chordata > Lepidosauria > Squamata > Phrynosomatidae > Phrynosoma > Phrynosoma blainvillii. Next base: position 134,958,176 of record JANUYF010000004.1, on the reverse strand, counting down.
GATGCTGCTTCTTTATTTCTCTTGTTGTTGTTGTTGTGCCTTCAAGTCCTTTCCAACTTATGGCGGCAGTTAAGTAAACCTATCACAGGGTTTTGTTGGCAAGATTTGTTCAGAGGGGGTTTGCCTTCCCCTGAGACTGAGAGAGTGTGACATGCCCAAAGTCACCCATTGGGTTCCCTGCCCTACAGTAAACCCACAGTTACTGTTTCAGACTCCAGTTGACTAGGCATATATTGTAGGAACTCTACCATGGCAATAGAAATTTTTCTCTTGAATGACAACCATCACATTTGTGGTATCAATGCCCACTGTCACTGCTGCCTTCTACTACAATTCCCAAGTAGGAGAATGGGAGTCAGTTCAGAACTGTTAGACCAGTCAGTATTATTGTCAAATGTCCACTCATTCAGTTGGCAATCCAGTTATAATTTGAGCTGTGAAGGATTTGACCATCACTACAGGCTGTTCAGAGGACTTCATAGATGGCTAGGGATTTCAGTCTACAAGTCCATGGATTGACTTCTACAGTGGTACTCTAGCTTTTCAGTGTTTCCTAAGACAAGGTCATGAAATTAAAATTATATGACTGACTTTGACTCTTCTGTGCTGTTCCCTGTTCTTGTTATGACATTCCTCTTCCTGCCTGAATGTACATGAAAGCTAATTAGCATTTACTGTCTCCTTTTGAAAATACTAGTAAAATATTAAACCTATATTTCTTTTTTTTCTTTTTCCAGGGATCCTTAACTAGAAATGCCAGACCCATTAAACTGTCAGCCTTTGCAAGAAGACCTCCTACACCTTCCAACTCTAGCAATTTCAACCATTCCCCTCACTCTTCTGGTGGCTCCAACAGCATTGCAGGAGTTAACAGGCATGGTGGAGAAATGCATAATAAATCAGGTGCTTATAGCTAAAGATATTTAATCAAAATATTAAGATAAGTGTATGCGTGTCTGAGAGAGTAATATTTGAACTGACATAGCTTTTCAAGCAAAGTCTACATTGATGATGGACAGCCTTTAAGTTAGTGGGAACTACTTCATTCTGATTAACATCCTGAGAGCCATCAATCTCAATTTCACAATAATATAATGTCTCTCTTCTACAATATAGTTCGATATGAGCACATATTTCATCACACCTTTTCATAGAATATTCAGGGAGTAGCAAATGGGGACAGTAGCCAAAACAAGGATAGTAGCCAAAACAACATAACGGAGATCTCAGATAATGAGGCAGCAGAGGAGCAAGGAAACCCCCTTGCACTTGCCATATGCCCTCAAAGGAAGTGGCTGATGCCCTAGTAAGGGATGAAACAGACTGCCCTGATGGGGTGGCGTCAAGCACCCCCTGAGAGAGCTGGGTTGAGGCCACAGCAACCGCATGCCACGTCCCCAATCCGGCTTTTTGCTGGTGCAAAAAGGAGCGGCAAAAAGCCATTCCTTTTTGAATTGGCAAAAAGTTGGCTTTTCCCTCCCAGCTGCAGCTTTATGGCGCTCCTGTGGTGTGCAGCGTGTAAATGCCGCACCGCTGGAATGTCATGAAGCCAGCCCATGTGTGTGCAGTGGAGCAGCATGAAGCCAGCTTCCCAGCATCTTAGGGGTGTGTGTCATGCATACGCCACACCCCCAAGCTACCGGGAAGCTGGCTTTTTATGCCAGTCTGTTTCAACCCTAAGTGTCATAATATTATAAATGCAACGCAAAGCTTTAATCCTTTGAATTAATTTATCAGACCTTTGAGGCACCAGGTTTGCAGTCACCTCAGTGAAAAAAAAAACACAGGAAGATGTTAAATGTTTTTCATGGCAATCTGGCTCTGCCTAACTTTAGTCTTTGCCTGTGTAAACTTGACTTACCTGCTTCTTTTTAGATATTGTTTCTGTGTGCTCTTCTAGTTTCTGTTAATGTTTCTTGCATCTGTATTTTATCCTTAATTTGCTCCCACTCTTGCTTCTTTGTATTCCTCCTAACTACCAATCATGGTATTTCTACATGGATTTCTTTCTGTCTTACACCTGAAATTGCTGTTTAGTCTAGGACACACTGGTAATAAAGATGTTATGTGCCTTCTAAATGCTTTCTGACATATGGCAGCCCTGTTATAGGATTTTATTGGCAAGATTTATTCAGAGGAATGTTCATTGACTTCCTCTGAGGCTGAGAAAGTGTGATTTGCCCAAGGTCACCCAGTGGGTTTCCATCAGTGAACATGAATTCACACCCTGTCTCCTGGGGTCCTAGTCCAACATTCAAAGTACTATATATCTTAATAAAGACATACCAAGTGTGCATTTATAATTACCATCCAGCCTGCCTTTTTCTCTCTCTTACCCACACAGATATACACACACAATTAATCTTGTTGTATTGCCCCTCCCCACATTAACTTCTTAACATTGCATGTTTAAAAATATTTCTTCCTCAAATAAAATAACACATGTTTTGTTTTAATTAAAAATGTTAGAATGTGGTTGGATTCTTTTTTAATTTGGAAGAAAAACATTGCTACCCAATTGAATTTTGTAAGTTTGTGTACATTTTTCCCCCCCAGGTGGCAGTGCCGATAGTGTTTTGTCTCAAATTGCAGCTCAAAGGAAAAAAGCTGCTGGTATACCAGAACAAAAACCAAGCCAACAGCAGATACCAGTAGATTCAGTTCCTTCACCTTCTTCTCCTGCTGTAGAAAGTATACAAACCATCATCAATGGACATATTCTGAAGGTTTTACAATTTATTTATTTTAAATTAGAATGTGCCTCCTTGGTAGATTTCACACAGCAGAGAATATGTTGATGGTGTACTTAAAACTTTTTTGTATTCTAACTTGTGCCTATTTAGCTAAGCAAGTCATGTTTTTCTTGAAAAGCAGAATAGTTTGAATAGCTTGGGGGCAAGTCCACGGCACTTAAGATGGGGTATCGTAAAGTTTTAATTATCACCTTTTAAAAAAAATGACAGAAAGTTTGTTTTGATTTGTCATTGTTAACTTTTCTCTACATAGTCACCATCCAGATTTACACATTTTTCCCAGCATTTCTTGACCCTCCTAATACCATTATTGTAGAAATCTGCAGATTGCGCCTTAAACCACTCTTCCACTTCATGAATGATGTCATTTGTGTTGTCAAATCAGTGACCCCGCAATGGATTTTTCATTTCTGGGAACAAGAAAAAGTCACTTGGTGCAAGGTCAGGAGAATAAGGCAGATGATGCAAGATTTTAAAGCCACATGCCCTTGCTTTGTTAACTGCAGCTTGAGATGAGTGAGCTGGTGCATTGTCAGCTAGGAGACAAATGCCTTTAGAGCGCATACCACAGTGTTTCTTTTTCAGAGCATCTCACAACTTGTCCAGAAGATTGCTGTAATATGTGCCAATGATGGTTTTTCCCTTTGCAAGGTAATCTGTGAGAATGACTCCACGACAGTCCCAAAAAACTGAGAGCATGACTTTCCCTGCTGACTTTTGCACCTTTGCTTTTTTGGGGGGAGAGGAATCAGCATGCTTCCACTCCATGCTCATAGTTTTGGTCTCTGGATCATACTGATAGATCCAAGATTGATCTATGGTTGCCAGACGACCAAAAAAATCCTCTTCATCCTGTCCCAACAGCATCAACATCCGTCTTGAAAGGTCACGCCATGTTTCTGGAAAGAGGTTAGCAAACGTGGAACCCAGTGTGCAGACACCTTAGACGTGTGCAGTTCATCCTGAATAATTTTCCACACACTACCATAACTGAGACCAGTTTCATTCATGATCATTTGGATGGTTGCTCGTCTGTCTTCCAGGATTAAACACTCCAGTTTCTTCACTGTGGCTGCATTATCCATCAGTGATGGTCTTCCAGGTCTTGGCTTGTCTGTGAGGGACGTGTGACCAGTTTGGAAATTCCTTTTCCACCTCACAATAGTGTCATAAGATGGCCGATCGTTTCTATAAACTACCATTATCTCATCATGAATTTGCCAGGCACTATTACCCTTCAAATGCAGGAACTTTATCACACTACAAGCCTCAGTCTTCTCCATCTTATATTTTAGTCACTTCTGGCACAACTTGTAACAAAAATAAAGGACACAAAGAGCTGATTTTCTCAGCACCATGCACTAAGAGACCAATGATGACACTGACAAAATTTCATCAATATATCATAATAATTTCAAGGTGATAATTATTACTTTACGATACCCCCTCGTATTGTTTGTAAATATACTCAGTAGAGTCAGCAAACTACTTAAGTTCTTAAAAAATATTGATATGGGTATTCCAGAATTGGTTTGTAAGGAAAGCTGTGCTATTAGTTGGAAGAGAGAAGTAGATCCCAGCCTTCCAAAAATATTTGTGCTTCTGGAATTTTTCTGTTTCTTTAAAAGTTTGCAACAAATATGTCTTCATATTCCAGACAGGTGATTCACCTATTATTCTTACAACAAAAGCCAATTGCCAAATATAGGCAGTGAGAACACTAATTATCTTAAAGTATACTTATATAAGGAGATAAAAATATCCAGGATAAAGATGTTCTGTACTTTATATGAGCGTTCTTCTTTTATAAAAACATCAATCACATTGTACAGTTAATAAGAGGAATATCTTTAATATGTTGACTAAACCAGAAGTTGGATGTGAAGAAAAAGCCACCATCTGAGAATTCCTCTACTTCTAAGAGCACATCCCCAACTCTCACACCTTCACCATCACCATCGCTGTCACCAAAAGTGCAAAGTGCAGAGTCCTCTGTCTCTTCCTCTCACCGGCAAGGGAAAAGTAGTGGTGGTTCCAGCAGTGGCACTCTAACTGATGAAGGTGAGTAGGCCCAGGCTCAGCCGGGTCAGATGATGTGCAGCTCTTACTGGGCTGTAAAACTTGAGAATGTGGATTTGTGTGTTTGAATATTCTCTCATACACACACACGCATATGCGCGCACACACACACACACACACACATCTGCCTTAGGACATTAAGGATAGGACAGAACTTTTCTCACTAGCATAATAATTTTCAGTATACAGAGAATTCTTTAAAAGGAACAACAAACAATCATGTCTCCTTATATACTGATATTCTACACTGCCACTGGTTAACCCACTGCAGCTGACATCCACCAAGAGAAGGACAAACAGGAAGGCAGCTATTCTGTTTCTCTGGGGCTTGAGTCCACAGAGAAATGTAAACAATCAAATAAAGAGTCACCTGAGTAGATCAAGTCAGGTCAAATCAGATTGTTGTCTTTTTAAAACAATAATAATAATCATCAGTATACCTTTAAATTGCTTTTAATTCTATTGATAGTTTTTATTATACTTTGTTCTGCTTTGGCCTGAACCAGATGGGCCAATAACCTGGCTTCCAGCCACATTCAGGGTGTAGCGTTTAGATGACGCACACCTCAAGTGTGCCAGAGGCCATGGTGATGCCGCTTCTTTGCTGAAGAATTGGGCCAAAAAGGAGCAGACAAGATCCACACTTTTTGCTGACCTGGTTCAAAACCATGGCGGCAGCCCAGATTGGGGCCGGGCACGTGCAATTGCCATGGCCCAGGCATAATCGATGCCAGAGCAGTAGCGGCCTGCTTTATCAGACCCATGGTAAGATATAGTTAAATAAAATATTAATAATTAAATAAAATACCAATACAGGTTGAGCCTTCCTTACCTGAAATGCTTGAGACCAGAAGCATTTTGGATTTTGGATTTCTTTTCAGATTTTGGAATATTTGCATATAAATAATGAGATATCTTGAAGATAAGACTCAAATCTAAACACAAAATTCTTTTGTTTCATATACATCTTATACATGTAGCCTGTTAATAATAATGTTAATGTTATGCATGAAATATTTGTGTACATTGAACCATCAGAAAATAAAAATGCCACTGTCTAAGCCACCCATGCGGACAGTTCTGCATTTTGGAATATTAAGGATTTCAGAATTCTGGATAAGGGATACTCAACCTGTATTGATTTTAAAAATCCAGTCAAATGACATTTCTCTATACAGGACACTTGACAACTCCTTATGCATCCTAGCTCTGGGTGATATTTTGTTGTTGTGTGCTTCGAAGTCATTTTTGACTTATGGCAACACTAAGATAAACCTATCATGGGGTTTTCTTGGCAAATTTCTTCAGAGAGGGTTTACCATTGCCATCCTCTGACGCTGAGAGAGTGTTCAGCCTTGCCCAAGGTCACCCAGTGGGGTTTTGTGCTCAAACGGGTATTTGACCCTTGGTCTCCAGACTCGTAGTCCAGTGCTCAACCCACCACACCACTCTAGTTCTCCTGAGGGATATTACTTAACAGAAAACTGTTTTTATATAGGCTAGCATGATCTCTACCAGGGGTCGGCAACCTACGGCCCGCAGGCTGGGTGCGACCCGCGGAGGCCTTGGGACCGGCCCGTAGCCGGTCCCGCCACCACTGCCCTGTGCACGTTGGCACGCTGTGCGTGAGTGTGGGTGCCATTTTGGCTTCCAAAATGGTGCCCGCACGCATGCGCACATGCGCACAATGGCGGGCGCCATTTTGGAGGGCCCCATGGTGGCTGTGCAGCCGCCATTGGGCCTTGGGAAGGCCGCACCGCGGCTGCGCTGGGCGAATTTGCCTGACGCAGGTGCGGGGGGAGCTTTCCATTGCCCAGGGAAGCGCCCCTGCGCCTGCGGCGGGCGGATTCGCCTGGCGCAGGTGCAGGGGGGCTTTCCAAAATGGTGCTTGCATTGCACGCGCAAGCGCGCATGCACCCGCCCAGCCTCCCATGCCATTCCCCCCCCCCCCCGGCAACAAAGGTTGCCGACCCCTGATCTCTACTGTGGTTGGCCCCAGTTCCTTGGAAGAGCTGGCTGTGTATCTTAAAGGGCCCTTGTTCCATTCTGGCTTCTCTGTTGAGGACTGGGTAGGGATATTATTCAGTATTTATCTTCTGAGTTTGAAAATGGTAGACCATGTTCTTCAGTAAGAAGCACCTCTGTATCTTTGTCACCTGTGTCTTTCTCATGACAGGTGTTGCAATAGCAACTATGTAGCAACTGTTGTTTGATATTACATCATCCCTCTTAAAATAGTAATTGTGAAGTAATTCGCGTAAGGCTACTGGAAGCTAAGCATCTCTGGAGCGTAAGCAGTTGGAACAATGCGGTTACAGGATAAAGATTTCCTTCACTGGTTCTGATTCTCAATAGCATACCCTTCTACCTCACTGTGTACTCTGAAGGGTTAAGGAGTGCTGTGCTGGTGATCCCATATTAATGTGAATGAAAGCTAAAAGACAAAAACAAGATCCCTTTTATTTCGCATTGAAAAGATAATTTTGTATGTAAATTGCTGAATATTTCCAGGTTAAAGGGTGAATTTATTGGTTACACTACACTATGATTTTTGCCTCTTCCAAGATTAGCTCAAAATGTTCATCTCAAAAAACATATCTAGGATTCTCAACCTTCACAAATAAATAATTCAATATTATTTTCTTTTGTTAATTTAAAGATGAACTCACAGGCATCCTTAAAAAACTCTCACTTGAGAAGTATCAGCCTATTTTTGAAGAGCAGGAGGTAAAGTTTTATTTAAACTTTTTTATTTGGTTTTTGTTCATTTCTGTGTGTGAGAGAGAAAAAGCATGCATTTGTGCAAGTCTGGCTGAAATGTTGGTCATGTATAATCACTAGGATGTAATGTGTACTTTTAAAAAGTATTGCTTTTCTTCAGAGAATTATTAAATTTATTAAATTTAGTTATCTGGATTTTCAGAAACAATGTTTTCAAAGAGGCACATAGAGTAGTGACAAATAAATACCATTGTTTGTGTATGGAGACAACGCAAGATAGTATTTCTGTATAAGTTTTCATTGTCCTAGTCAAACTCCTGGAGTGTGGCTGGAGTTTGACTGTTAGACTATTTGAGAGACGATATCTCTCCATATGAACATGCTAGAGCCCTAAGATCTTCAGGAGAAGGCTTTGTCTCAGTCCCGCCACCACCTCAGGCTCGCTTGGTGAGGACTCAAAAGAGTGCCTTCTCGGTGGCTGCTCCTATCCTCTGGAACTCCTTTCCATGGGAGGCTAGGCTAGCCTCCTAGCTGCTTGCCTTTTGCTGGCAAGTAAAAACGTTTTTATTCAGGCAGGCTTTTAAAAATCATAACAGAGTAGCTTTTGTGTTTCAGATTATGTTTTCAAATTTTTGTATGTTTTTAATCTTAATTTTATACTGTTTTAACAAGGTTATTTTAATTGTATTTTTTTTAAAAAAAATTGAAGTGTTTTTATCTTGTGAGCCACCTTGAGTCCCTTTTTGGGAGAAAGGTGGCATAGAAATGAAATAAATAATATTTAAGATATGTATACAAAATGTGTGTCTTGTGTTATATCTGCCATTTTCAGATTTCTCCTGAAAATGAATTGGATAAGGCAGGGGTCCCCACACTTTTTTATGCGGGGGCCGGTTCGCTGTCCCCCAGATCTTTTGAGGGCCGGCCAGAGGTGCGTGTGCGCATGCGCACTACTCGGGCGCCATTTTGTGTTCCAAAATGGCGCCCGGAGTCATGTGCATGTGCCCGGCGTCAAGCGTGCATGCGCACGACTCCAGGCACCGTTTGGAACATAAAACAGCGCCCGAGTCGTGCGCACATGCACACTACTCTGGCGCTGTTTTGTGTTCCAAAAAGGCGTCGCGCGCGGCAGCGGCAGCATGACCGGCCGCGGGCCAGTTGAAAGGTCTCAGCGGGCCGAGTTCGGCCCGCGGGACATAGTTTGGGGACCCCTGGATAAGGGATGGGCCATTTGCTTTTTTGTAGTTTCTGTGCAGTGTCATATGTGGGATCTACACTTGTGCCAAACCTACATCCCAAGCACTCTAGAGCAGGGGCAACAGGGGCCTTTGGAGGGCACAGGGACCTTGTTTTGTTTTGTTTTGTTTTTCACCTGAAGTTCACCCCTAATGGGACAACCTGCCCCCAAAATCAACAGATTAATAGCCAAAAATGAAACCAAATGGTCCTTTCAATTTCTATTCATGGCTAATTGTTTTTTTGGTGGATGGGTGGATATGGAAGGTGTCTATCCACCACTCTTTGTACCCATAAAAAGCCTCCGCGAGTTGCTTTTAACCATAAATCAAGTAGCTTTCTCACAAAAAATAATAAAATAAAATTGTACAAGAGAAAGAGAGAGCAAATGTGGAAAGGGACTTTGGGGGAACTGCAGAGGTTGAGAAGCAGAAAAATGCATCTAGGAGCCAAATACATCCCATAGGACACTATTTTCCTATTTCTACTCTATTGCTTTAGCTGAGACCTGACACCCATTCCCTTCATTTCAAAGTAGAGGTTTCTAGTGCGTTGTGTGCCTTCGGGACATATTGAGTGCATCCCTGCTCAATTCTCTTCTAACTGTTATGTTCACAGCTCTTGTTTCCACAGCTGTTGCAAAGGCAAAACAAAAAACCCAAACCTAGTATGTTTTGAAAATTCCACACATTGCAAGGAGGCCTAGTTTTTCTAAGAGCAGTCAGTATCTTTTCAAAACATACATTAAGAAATGCACTCATGTGCTTGAGTTAGTTCCATTGAAGGTAAGTGATATTTTAGGATCACAAAGGAAGAATATGTAGAGGTTTTTTCCAGGTCATTGCTCTCCAAATAAAAGTCCAAATGCTTTGGGCATATGGTGCCTTGTGCCTTTGAGCTGAAATAGAACAACCATTTGGCGTTCAATTAAGCATATTCTACTATAACATAAACCTTTTCAAGTCCTCCAGAAAATAGTTTGCTTTGTTATTTTGCTCACCAAGTGTGCTACACTTATAATTTATTTTAATGCTAGCTTTGGAAAATACTGAGATGTAGAAACAGTTGTGTAACTTGTGACGAGCCATAAATGTATAGTGAGACATTTAAACTATAACTTCTTAATTTTTAAGCCTATGATTACAAAAAGAAAAAGAAAACTGATATCGATCAATTCATCAACCATATTGATCTGCATATGGTTAAGCATGTGCAGGACTTGTACAGATTCATGCATAGAAATACAGTTTAAAATGCTCAAAATGTTTCACATATATTATCTCAGTGATTCCCTATGACAATGCTGTTAAGAAAAGAGTTATTATCTCCATATGTTAGATGTGGAAAGGTGAGGATGACAGGCATTTGCATAGGGCTACCTATTGCATTAATAACAGAGATACATTTAGAACCAGGGGTTTCTTCACTCCCTCACTAAGAGTTTAAAACTTTAGACAAATGATGCATTTATTGTAGTAGTAGATCTTTTGGCTGTGGAAAAGAGTAAAGGATGCAACATTATATGGAGGTTTAAAAAGTGATTGAAGCCAAATGGAGGGGAGAGTGCAGATATCCCCTTTGCTTTATACCATTGTTTACCTACATAATTTAGAAGAAAAATAATACATTTATGGAATTCTTTTTCACAGGTGGATATGGAAGCATTTCTTACTCTTACAGATGGTGATTTAAAAGAACTGGGAATTAAAACTGATGGTTCTAGACAACAAATTCTGGCAGCTATTTCAGAATTGAATGCAGGAAAGGTATTTCTTAATATCTTATAATTCAGAAGCGAGTATTTAATTTCTGTTTTTGTTTTCCTTTGTAAAGCATTTTCTCCAAAATCACAATGAAAGAGAACAAACTCTGGCAGTATCACAGTGCCAGTTCTCTTGTTCCCAGAGATGGAGCCTACATTTGTCAGGTTTGCTGTTCCCCTCTGAGAAAAGTGTCCTGCTTCCTCTTCCGCCTCAAGCCAGAGAATTGCTAATAAGAGAAGCTAAGAATTTGGAGCAATTATTCTGATTCGATTCTGAGAAAAGGAAGTAATCTGTAAAGGGGAAGGGAGGGCAGATGAGGTAACCAGAGAGATATTTGCCTCTTTCTCAGTGTTGCCAAAGCCCCACCCTGCCAAATCATTCTATTCCTTCTCCTCCTCCTCCTCCTCAGCTCCCTTCCCTCTCCTCCCTCCACAGTTGGCCCCTCACTAGACGAAGCTGGCTGGTCTCATCCTAGGGGAGGAAACTGAAGATACTCTTGATGGCCACAGCAGGCAGGCCCACCAGCATGTTGCTTTGCAGGAGCTGCTCCAGTGTTTGTGCAGGGCTGGGGCAGAAGTGAAAGCAAGAGTCATACTGAGTCCATGGCATCTTCTTTCCTCTCTGAAAGAAACTGCTCAACCACCACCACCTAGCAGCCTTTTCCCTTCATTGATTCTGGGAAGGGTCCTTCCCATGGCAGTGTTCCTGCCTTCTTCTCTGGCAGGACACTTAAAGAGACAGGCTCTTTGTATTGGGAAGGGTCTATCTTGCTTTGTATTGGGAAGGGTCTATCTTGCTACCCTTCCTCTGGGGTGGCATGTGAATATGCAAAATCGTGGACTTCAAGTCAGCGAGACTGGAGGGGCGACTTTATATTGCTGAGTTGTCTAAGTCGAATCATTGAAGTGACTTGAGTCTGACTTGAGTCCAAGTCTACATCACTGGCCATGGGTTCATTCCACAGCACTGCTGTAATGTTTCTAGGCTCATCTCTATGTAAGCAGGGCCAGCTCCACAACTCCTTGGCACCCAAACTTCATTCTCAATCCCATTTGGACAACAAATTTATGGCAAGTGTAGTTCTCTTCATATCAAAAGTTTTCTACCTGATGCTGCTAAATGCAGTTGGCTGTGGGACTGCAGACATACTGAGTTTGTTATAGACTTGGCAGGCCACAGTACATATACACTGGGCTGTTTTAGATTTGTGATGTAGTCTAATCCTGATCACATTGCTATTCACCCTTGATCCAGACTATTAAGTGCCAAAAACAGACTGGCATAAACAAGCTTATTTCCATTAGCATCAGTAACAGGTAAATTGATCCTATTTCTAAGCATCATGAGGCAAAATATATCCCTAAAGATTCAAGTGGAAATGTATTTCTTACTAATGATATTCTTGATACATTTAAATACTGAGTATGCGTTTGCCTTCTTTTTTAATTATTATGTTTAACAGGGACGAGAGAGAAAAATTTTGCAAGAGACTATACACAACTTCCACTCATCCTTTGAAAGTAGTGTTAGCAACACCAGCCCTAGGAAATCTCAGTGTAAGTATTGGATATTTGGATCCACAGCTTGAAATGGGTTTGACTATGAAATAATGATATAATTGTGTCTAAAATAATTAAACAAGCTTTTCTTTTGTTGTTTCAATCTTTGAAGGGCAGTGTGTTGTCTTTTACATATTTTCTAGCTTCCTTGAAATAATTGTGGGGATAAAGCGGGGGTTTGTTCTTGAAGCACAGAACATTGCCTCAACCATGCAGACCAACACTCATTCTGATCTCTCAGATTTTAAAGGAAAGTTGTATTGCATACATTAGGTTTATTAAAATCTTTCCTGTCCCTCTGGAAAACAGGTGTAGAGTTGTATTCTGAACGAATGGACAGGGTTGTGTCCTGATGATTTACCAAAGTGCAGAGTTGTCTTACTACAAACAAACTTGCAAATTGAAACTTGAATTGGCCATTTGTTAAACCAAGTGTCTTATTTCACTTGGGAAATCATGACTAATCGTTTCCTCAATAAGCATTTTACAGTTCTTATCTCTTTTATTCTAATAGCAACTTGTGGGAGTGAGAAAAGGGGATATAGATCATGTGGTTACCACTTGAAAACTTGTAAAATAATTGTTGTGAAGGGGCATTATTTTGTAGATGCTGGGCATGTAGTATGTCCAGAATTACCACATAGAGCCTTCTGCAGATGGTCATAGATACTAAGATATAGGAACTCAGGTGTTTTGCTTATATGCATTGGGGCTTCAGGTACCTATCTTTTATGCCAATTAACAGTTGCCACATAGTAACCATCTGGAAAGTAAAAAAGCAAAGGGTAATGAACAGTGATTTTCCTTGTTATCTGGACAAAACATTATGTGATTAATCTGTAAATATTAGTTTTAAATTGCTCCAGCATTTTATATGTAGCATAACCTAATAAATGCCTTTCTGTTTGCAGCACCAGGGAACTGGATAAGGCCACAGGAACCTTCTCCTACAAAGAGGTAGTCTTTGAACCAAGGGGTCCTCCTGTTTTGATATCAGGAATACAAATGATTGAATCGAGCTGCCATGAATTAAAAAAAATATAAAGAACATCTTTATGACAACTTTGCATTACAGATGTTGCAGGAGAGATGCTGTGCCCTATCTTCCTTTCTGCAAAGTAGACTCAGCTTTAATTACATTTAAATAAATTGCTCATTTAGTTAGTCTGATGGTTTCCAGGTTGTGGAAGACTGTCAAGGAAGAACTGTACTGCAAAAAGAGAAAATGTATGAATCATTTAATGGAAAAGCAGGAACAAAAGTCTTGCAAAAACTCTTGCAAAACCTGTATGGACACAGATGATAATCAGAATATTAGAAAAGAGTCACCAAAGCATCTGTAAGTTATTGGAGGCTGGATCAACACTAGCAAAAAAGTCCATACCCACCTCAATTCTGGTGCTTTAGAAACACAAGACGTTTGACAGTTTTCACAGTGAAAGGACTTCCTTTAGGCTTTAATGCTGTTTACAAAAACTCACACTTTACTCCAAAGTTACCAGAAAATACTTCCCCCCCGCCACTGTTTTTTGATACATATGTCCTGACAGATCACTGTGGTATCAGTGGGCAGCGTGGAGTGGGGTGTAGTTGGAGGGTTGAGACAGATTGGTGACTAGCATCCCTCCCAAGTGTATTGTCTCCATTTTAGTGTTAATATTCTAAGGAGTGATGTTATGGTATGATTTGTACCCACCCTGTGATTCCTACTCGTGAGGAATGTCTCTTTCTTCAAAGGTGGAAGGGGGAGGGAAGCTTGAGGAATTGCTGCATTGGAATCCATGTGTCACTTGCACCACCCTGAGTTCTTTAAGAAACACAGACACAAATGTGACCAATAAATTATATGTTTTGGACCAGAGCTGGAATTTTATTTACCTTGCACAATAGTCTAAAGTGTTGCATAAGGTGAATGAAACTGCTTAATACACAATCACCACGCACTCTAGTGATGCCACTGGATCCGCCAGAGCAGCAGCCAGCAGTCCCTTCCCTCTTCCTCCCACTGCTGTCACCACACTGCCCACCCACCCCAGCTATCTCCTTGCCCCCTCTCCCATCCTTGCTACCTCTGTCCATGCACCATCTGCTCTCCATCCCATGGGTGTGTGTTGGGAGACATTTTTAAAGTTCACCATTACTCATGATCACTCACTGGCCACAAAGGGGGGAATGGGACTGGATGTGGACCCATCCAATGAGAAGGTGGGGTGGGTGGTAACATTGACAGAAAACACAAAAGGCTGCTGGTTGATAGGTTTAATGAATGTTGGGAAGGAAAAATAAAGTGGAGTCACTGCATTACGTGTGACTGAAAACAACCAGATGCAGTGATCACATGAAACTGGTGGGTGGCACTGCATTAGCGTGACTGAAAATAACCTGATGCAGTGATCACATGAAACCCTTTTGTCCTAAAGTGAATTTAGGAGGTGGGGAAATGCTGTGGCTGTCAATACACATTCAGTGGACATTATAACTGTTAAATGTGACACTAAATGAAGTCAAACCTGTACAGGATAATGCACAGTAGAAGTGAATTATTTTGGTAGTTCGGATCTGACTGGAATCTGCCCATAGTAACCTCTGAACTGACTGTGAATAAACTGACATAGTAACCTCTGAACTGACTGTGAATATTAAAGTAATAACATGAATGGAGGAAACAAAATTTAAGGAAGACTGCAGTAGCTTTGTGAACAGAATTAACTAATGTCTATTGCTGTGCTACTGAATTGTGCCCAAGGCATATTTTTCATTAAGCAGCAAATACAGTTTATATTGGTGAATATTTGAATATGTTTGTTTGACTTAAGAAAATTTGTAATTTGTAAAACTGTATGTTGTAATCATGCATGGTAGGTTAAGGCTCGAGGGTGCAGAGATTACCTGTTTGTAGGGAAACCAGTACAGTACGCAGGCTAGTGAAATTGTGGCTAAAATGCTGCTCTAAACTCTTTGGGGAAAGATTATGATAATTCTAGTGCTGCATTATAGGGATGGTAAATCTCAGATTCTCCAAATCCTGACAGTTGTTGAGAACAATGAAATGATTTGTTGTCCCACCATTTCAAGGCATTCAGGACCCCACCTTAGCCCCCCCACACTCACACAATGACAAGAAACTGAGTGGGTTTCCCATGCAGAAAATTGCAGTTTCTTGGAAGCTATGCCATTCCTCCTAAGAACTACCTAGCCTTCCCTGAAAACCAGCTTTCAGTATGAAAAGGACTGCTTTCAGACTGCCACATTTGTGTTTTGCACAAGATTGCTTTTTTAAACATAATAAGCAGCAGTGTTAATAATCAACAATGTTGCACAACAAAATGACATGGCATGGCCATTTTGTGCAGTATTTTTGTGGTGGATAAAAACAGCAATGTTGCACACAAAAAAAAACATATCGCTGCAGCTGCATTGGCCTGAGTTTCTTTTCCTGCTGCATAATATTTAGGTTGCACAACTTTCAGATCAGTGCAGGCCGCAGCCACAATTCTGAATGCTGCTCCGCATTGTTTGTATAGGGGTATAGTGTGCAATTTAGTTTTACATTTTCTGCACTATTGCTATCCATAAGAATATAGTAAGTATATAGTTAGAATGATGTAAGGATTTTTCCCCTCAGGAAGCTGTGTAATTTTCTGTGCATATTTTAAAAAAGACAATGTAGATTTTGACTACAAAACTATACAGATTATCAAACTCTTGCAGAGTTCGCAAAAACGCTGCAATTTATGTTGTGCTAGGAACAAAAAAAACGTTCCCACAATTTGCAGGAACCTTTAACATGCTGTTTTTCTTCCCATCTAAGTTTCTTGAGCGATCAGGAATACCAAATTCATCTCCAATTGAGAAAATGACAACAATGCACTCTTACTGCATTGTTACTGTAGGGTTCAAATATAGCTGTGGGTACCAGGATTTGCTTTACTTTACCAACAATGGCCTGAATGCAGTAGTTAGTGTCAACTAACTGCAAGTGGAACTCTGTTAGATGTTGACTTATCAAGAATCCATTAATTAAGTGAATCTGCTATAGTTGGAATTAACAGTTGGATCTGGACCAGTAGGTCTATTGAAGCTGAAAAAGAAGCTTCCTTCACCCCAAAGATAAATTACACATTTGGGAAAGCAGTTTTCTGACACTAGTTAAAGGGACAGACATGTTGTTATAATCACATAGGGAAATGAACAGACTTGAAGGTGAAGATTAATACAGATGGGCAGCTGAGGAAGGTGAAGATGTAAATAAGGGAACAGTAATATTTAAATTTCCCTGAGCTGGTTTACTTTATATGTATATATGCTTGGAGTTACAACCAAAGACTATGACCCCATGAATGGATTGAAAGCATTTAAAACAAGCATAGCTGAAGCTACCAGGCACAAATCTGTTTACGGTACTTCCTTGGAACTTAACGTAACAGCAGAGCACTGACTTGAGTAGGCAGATTAGTTCTAAAGGAATGAAAAGTGAAAGGACTTTGTGGAAGAAAGAACAAATGAGTCTTGAAGATGTTGATACTACTTTTGGTTTTTAAGAGCACATTCAAGATCATGGAAGTGCTATCCATTGTTTGAAACAGCTTGTATGGAATGAAGCTTGCTTCTCACTGTACACAGTCATTTTTATAAGCCCAGTTCTGGAATGGTTGATAGTGGCAGAAACATAAACATCATAGAAAAATACATAGTGAGTTACGGGTAATTTGTTTCAGTATTCCTTATAGCAGGGATGAGGACTGTATGGTTCTCCAGATATTGCTGGACTGCAACTTCCATTATCCTTAGCCAGCACAGCCAGTAGTGAGAATCCAATGAGCAGCATCTGAAGAGTTCTCCATTCTTGCCTGAGAATGTGTTCATATTTTCCAGTGTTTCCTTCCTTTATGTGGCTGGTCTCCTGTAATTTTTTAGGGTCAACTCTAGTATTACAGTTGAATTCCTTTGCCATAGTGGTAGCTATAAAATACAAGAGGGTTGGACTGGATGCCCCTTATGGTCTCTTCCAGCTCTATGAATCTATGGTAAAACAGATCTGGTCACAGATATATAGGTTCTGATAATAGTCATGTTTCATCATTGTAATGGTTTTGTACATTTGTCTTTTGAAGATTGCTGGAAAATTTTAGTTGGTCCAACAGCCATCAGAACAAGACTAACTGGTACATGAAGTGCACAGTATACTTGCTGTTGTGTGCCTTCAAGTCATTTCAGACTTATAGTGACCCTATCACAGGAGATTCTTGGCAAGATTTGTTCAGAGGGGGTTTGCCTTTGCCATCCCCTGAGGCTGAGAGAGTGTGACTTGCCCAAGGTCACCCAGTGGATTTTCATTGCTGAGCGAGGATTCAAACCCTGGTCTTCAGAGTCATAGTCCAGTGCTCAAACCACTATGCCATGCTGGCTTTCACACAGCATATTGCTAGTGCTTAAAAAGCTTCACTGGCTACCAGTTTCTTTGTAAGTACAATTGCCAGTATTGGTCTTTAAAGACCTCAGCAACCTGAGTACTTGATGGACTATTGGGTCCTATGTAAACTTGTCTGATCATCTTATTCAGAGATCCTGTTCAGAGCACAATGAATCATAGAGTTTATCACATGGGGACCATATGTACCTCCATCCCAATAATGATTAAAGCAGCTACAACCCACAAAAGCGTGCAGTGCGCAAATGATTTTCACATGCAGAACACAATAATGTGTTAGAAGCTCATTACTAAAGCAAGCAAGAGGGTAGAACGTGCATTTGGTTCTCATACAGGTGCATGTAAATCCCGATAATGGTTTGAGAATCACTTTTTTTGCATGTGCACACAGAAGTAGTAGTTGCGTCACCAGAAATCACCCAGAGAAATAAACAATTTTATTTACACAATTTTCTTTATAAAAATATACTGTCCTGTCCCTTACTTTCCAAGAAATGGTATCCAACCTAAGTAAAAAGAACAAAACATTACCCAAATAAGCAGGAAAGGTAGAAAAACAGCATAAAAGGCTGCATCCCTCTCGGCAACCGGTGTCCCTGCCTTCCCTGAGCAGCTGTTCCTTTAAGAGCTCCGGCTAATGGGGAAGGGTGAGAGAGAAGAGACATTCACGCAGACTAGAGAGAAGCAGGCTTTTTCTCTGTGTCCCTGCCTTTACCTCAGCAACTGTTCCTTTAAGAGCCCTGGCTACTCGCACCAAAGAACCACGGGAAATCTGACAACAAGTGCAGAAACGGGGAGAATCCTGCAAATGGCTTTCATACTAGAGCAACTGCTCCAAAAAAAAAACCACACAAAAAAACCACATTTGTGAATGAAATGGAAATGAATTTACAGTATTTTCCCAACAATGTCTATTTGCTGGTCCATGTCGCTTTCCTGTCAGATTCCAAGCAGTTTGCACACAATGTCGTGTGAAAACCATTTGCGCAATTGCACCTAATATACTGGATAACCACAAGTTCTGACTTGTTTAAACTTCCAATTTTCCCCATTTAATAAACTCCATAATGCTGGCAGGGACTGCGAGATCCATCCAGTTCAACCCCCTGCCATGCAGAAATACACAACTAAAGTGCTTCTTAGAGATTCCCATCCAGCCTCTGTTTGAAGACTTCCAAAGAAGGAGAGTCCACCACCCATCTAGCGTCTATTCCACTGTTGATCAGCTCTTACAGTAAACAAGTTCTTCCTAATTTTTAGGTGCAATGTCTTTCCCTGTATTTTCTTGTAATGTGAATCCATGTCAAGTCTAGAAGTAAACCAGCTTCAGAAATTCAGGCTCCCGTAGTTAAAACTCAGCAAGCCTTTATTCAATACTATAGGTCCATATCAGAGACATTTGTTATTAAAACTACGCAGCAAAGTGTCAGCAATGCTTAATTACACACAATTTCAAACTTGTGAGCTATTTCCCCATTTGTCAGAAACAATAAACATACTTGCCCTTCTCATTTCTCATACTACCCCTCTTCTTACAGCTGGATTCTTCCTACAGGAATGACATTGAATAGTTTTTAGTCATGTCGGCCTCCCCTACAGTGTTATCACAGCACCTGTTGCTGAGATCACCATTTACTGTACTACCCGTCTGCAAATCCCAAAACAGAATACTAATATTTTATGAAAAGCAAGGTGCATAAGCAACTCCTAACAATCCTATTAGTTTATGTCCTAGTCTATGGAGCAGCAGAAAACAAGCTCACTCCATCTTCTATGTGACATCACCTCAGCTGTTTAAAGATCATGTTACTTCAGTCTGTACTTCTGCAGACTAAACGTACCTAGCTCCCTAAGTTGTTCCTCAAAGAGCTTGGTTCCCAGACTTTTGATCATCTTGATCATCCTCTGGGCATTATTCAGTTTGTCAATATCCTTCTTGAACTGTGGTGCCCAGAACTGGACATAATATTCCAGATGGGGACTGATCAAAACAGAGTAGCACTGCTATTTTCCTTGAACTGGACTCTATGCTCCTTTGATGGAGCCTAGCATTGGCATTGGCTTTTTTGGCTGCCGTATCACATTGTTAACTCAGAACTCTAGATCTTTTTCACCTGCACTACTTTCAAGCCAGGTATCACCCATCTATGTCTCTGCCTTTCATTTTTCTTGCCTAGAAGTAGTACCTTACATTTATCCCTGTTGGAATTCATTTTTTTTAGTTTGAGCCCAGTTCTCCAATGTATAAAGGTTATTTTGAATTCTGATCCTTTCCTCTGTGGTATTTACAATCACAAAAAAAGGGAAGAAAAATCCCACAGTTGCCTTCTTTGCTCATGCTTTAATGGTGGGATGGGCAAATTCTGATCCTCCAGCTTTTGGAATGCAATTCCTATCAGTCCTCACCACCAGATGTGGTTACAGTCTGAATACATCTGGAGGGCAACAATATACCATTCCTGCTTTAAAGCCTAAGCCTTCAGATTAATCCGTACAAAACAAGTTCACTTAAGATTCATAAACATACAGTTTTGCATTTATTTGATTTATTCGAGTTTGCTGAATTAGTAAGTTTTCAGCAGCTACCAGATTTCCATTAAGTCATCTACCTTCTGTGTTTCCTCAACTTGATATTTCTATGTTAACTTATCCATGATTTTCAGATCAACCTCATTCTTTATTTTATTCATCTAGTACCTTCTTTTAGCAATTGAACACGTTTCCATGTAGGTGCCATTTCCAGGTATGCTTCTATCACAAAATTAAAGATTAATTTCTTATAGGAGCAGCTTGTGTCCCTATCACCTATATAACCCAATCGCATTGTAATGGATTATAGTCCAATTTATCTAATCATACTCCAATTTCTTAATGCATCCATCTTGTTTTTAATCTAATACACTCCTCACCAGATGCCAGTAAAAATAAACCTGGTGTATAATTAAAACATTTCATCATAAAATGTAACATACTGAGATTACATATAGCCACAGCCTGTCATTTAAAACAAGATTTTCTATCCAAGAACATCTGAGAGCTTAGTGTGATCCTATATTGAACAAGACTCATTTTTAAAAATAATATTTTAAAACCACATGTGGATATTGATTCCATGTTTCTGGAGCCAGAACCAAAACTCTATCACTTGCTCAACAGAGAGCACTATCAGCAGACTTGGAGTGAACTTGAGGTTTTCAGGTACAAACAACTTTTGGTGGAGTGGAACCCACTCACAACAACGCAATGATACAGAATGTCGAATGAAAAAGAAAGACTGTCAGATGGTTGCAAAGGAAAATGAAATGGTGGGAAAGAAAGGAGGAGGAATAGGCTCAGAGATCTAAAAGGAGTAGAAAGAAACTAATGGTCTAGACCAGTGGTGTCCCCTCCTGGTGCAGGGGGGCTACTGAGGATGCCACTGGTCTAGACCGGTTATTTTCTGCTTTACATCTTGTTAATATCTAATTTTCAATTACCCCAAAAACTTTAGCTCACGTTGCCTCTAAATGACTTCAGTCCTCAGGTTTTAAACCTACCACCACATGACTCAAGCATAGGTATTTGTCAAAGATCTTCCACATTGAGACTCATCTAAATCATTTAGCTTCGGTATAGTTTGCATGCCTCCCAAAAGTTACCTTTTTACAATTTAAAAAAACAACAACATGTGAACCTCCATTGTTGTGTCACAGTTTGGGGGGTTGCAGACTGCCAGAAATAGTGCAAATTGAGTCCACTTTTAGGGTTAGGGTTAGGGAATCATGGGAACTGTAGTTTATTGTGGCACCAGAGCTCTCTGACAGAGAAGGCTCAATGTCTCAGAAAAAAAATACAATTCCCATGATTCCCTAGCACTAACCCTAATCCTAAAAGTGGACTCAATTTGCACTATTTCTGGCAGGCTGCAACCCCCCTTTGTTTTCCTTTCTACCCTCCTCATTTGGAGAAACTTCCACTTTTTAATGGAATTTAACAGTGGGGAATTAAAGAGCATGCAATGAATCTAGCAGCTAGACAAATCAGATTGTCTTACCATGTCACCTTCACTCTGCCATGAGACCATCACCAGCCATCACCAGCTCATCTTTGGATGGACTGTCCTCCACTAGTTGTGTATATTTGTTTAATTACCTAATAAAACATAAATCAGCTTTTATCTGTGGAATAGTGTCTGGATAGATCTGTTCTTCAGAAACTCCTAAGTTGCAAAGCTCAGACTCTGTGCAACAGAAGCCTCCCCCCACCTTTCTCTTTCCTTTTATAGTTTCCCTTACTGAGATCATTAACTTCTCTGGCATCCTATGGTTGTTTGTATATTTCCTATCTGTGGTATACATTTTAGCTGAGCTTCTGTATAGTGGCTTTAAATAGTCTTCCAATGTCCTTATGGGATTTGACCTTTCTGGCTGTCTTTTTCAATGTCTCAACCAAAGGGAGGGGGAAAGCCAAAACAAAACCTAGGAAAAGAATGGTGGTTGTGGTATTTGTCTGTAGGCTTTGTTCCTTAAATAACCTTTAGAAAGGATAGGAGTCAGGGACCTGATGTTGTCCATTTACAGCTACTTTAGCAACTGAACAGCAAACTGAGCAGGCACACAGGTCAACTGGTCACTCTCTTCCCCATTATGATTATGAGAAGTACTATATGACTATTTAAATTACAGAAATAATTACTAAATATGCATCTATACTTATTATAATGCAAATGCAAATTTCATGCAAATATGTGCCAACTTTTTTGATATGCATACAAATCGATTGCTGTATATAGTGGATGACAAATGCTTGATGAGCCAGCATGGTGTAGTGGTTTACATGCTAGACTACGATTCTGGAGACCAGTTTGAATCCCTGCTTAACCATGGAAACCCACTGGGTAAACTTGGGCAAATCACCCTCTCTCAGTCTCAGAGAAAGGCAAAGGCAAAACCCCTCAGAAGAAAATCTTGCCCATAAAACCTCATGATTAGGTTGGAAATGACTCAAAGGCCTTCACATGGGGCCTATCATGTTTTTTTTCTTGGCAAAATTCGTCTGGATTTCATCTAAATTTGTTCTTTTTTTATGTGAAAATATATTGACATCCTGATACAATTATTAAAGAAGAAAATCTGTGAGGAAAACTGTTGATGCCATCTTGCTGCAATCTGTTCCTAATTGTGTAGAAAGAATATGGAAGTTGTCTTGGTTGGATGCATCCCCATCTCCTGTCCTGAAATGTTGTTATTAATACACAGAGCTTATTATTTGAGGGAACAGGCATTTTTCACTTAAAACAAATGATTTTACATGGGTGACTATAATATGACCCTACAATTTTAGGACACACTGACACTACAATTTTAGGAATACGTACTTTTATTTTTTAAAATCTGATTGTTAATGCAATATGAGAACTGGAGTATTAAATATGTGTTTATATATGTGCAGTGTGTGTGTGTCCAGATTTAACCTGTAAATCTGATGAATTTCTGCTATTGTTGTCATGATCATCATCATCATGGATTATCAAATAAGAAACAATTTATAGAAGTGGCATAGGCTAGATTTTATTGGCTTTAGATTTGTTTAGGTACGTATTTGGTTGTAATATAAAACAGATTGTTTTACCATAATGTATAAAATTTATATATATATATATATATATATATATATATATATGTTTAAAACTGTGCACTTCTAAACAAGATACATTGGAAAAGAAGGGAGTCTGGCTTTTGAACTTCTTGGAGTTCATATTTCAGCCACGCAGTTCTGTCTCCCAATTCTAGCTGTGTGGTGTTTTGAATTCTACATATTCAGAATATGTACAAAAATATTGCATGATGGATTGCTACCTCACCTAGAAAAATTCACAGGGATAGATAACCGAAATATTTCTGATCTGCTAAATATGCTAACTTTCTCAATGTCAGAGTTGTTGTTTTTAAAGATGGGAGATATGAACCATTAGTTTTACATCTTCAATCTCAGATCCAGTAGACTCTAACTTAGGTTTGAAAATCATATGGCTCTTCAGATGTTGCTGGACTGAAACTCCCATCAGCCCTATTCAAAATAGGCAGTTGTAAGGAATGCTGGGAGTTGCTGTTCGACATCTGGAGAGTTGCATAAATTCCATTCCTAGTCCAAGTATTTATATTCAAGGCTGTTGATCTTTTAGGGTTGCCACCCTTAATTCTTTTAAGGTTCTTGGGTGCTGCAAACAGCTGAAGAGAGATGAAATATTCAGCAGGTGAAACATCATCCATCATTCTCATGATGGGAGAAGATTTACTTGTTGGATTCATTCTTGTCATACAGGCGGTGGTGGCAGAAGACTTCTGCTCAAGTTATAGGGATAATCCTACAGAATTTCGGCATTAGAAAACAGATTCTATTTTCATTTAGACCAGTCTCAAATTAAGCTCCTGGTGTTTAGGGTAGAGATAAGTGCAAGGGCTGGCTCAAGACAACTTGCTGCTTGAGACAAAGGAAAAGATGTCACCCTCCTTCCCAATCCATGTATAAAAGTTGATCAGACTGGTAAATTAATTTTATTTCACCTCTGGACTTCCAACACATCAGAGGGCAAAGGGCAGACAATGTGGCATACAAAGTTCTACTTTCCAATTATTTCCCAGATCCTTGACATTGGTCCTCAGGCAGCCTCCTGACAGGGCCAACCTGATAAATTTGAGCTGTCATGGTGGCAGTCAGAGACAGGTATGAAGTCACTTTCATACTAGGGACCTTTGTGTGGTTTTTATTTTTATTTTTTTTTAGTCTTTTGTACTATTGAAGGCACACAACTGCAAGAAAGGGTCCACTTATCTTGTTATAGTCAGCATGGTATAGTAGTGGTTTGAGTGTTGGAATATGACTCTGAAAATCAGGGTTTGAATCCCCATTCAGCCATGGAAACCCACTGAGTGATCTTGGGCAAGTCATATTCTCTCAGCTTTAGAGAGGTGGCACTGGCAAAAACCCTCTGAACAAATCTTGCCAAGACAATAATGTGATATGGGGGGGTTGCAGACTGCCAGAAATAGTGTGAATTCAGTCCACTTTTAGGGTTAGGGTTAGTGCTAGGGAATCATGGGAACTGTTATTTTTCTGAGACATTGAGCCTTCTCTGTCAGACAACTCTGATGCCACAATAAAATACAGTTCCCATGGTTCCCTAACTCTAACCCTAACCCTAAAAGTGGACTGAATTCACACTATTTCTGGCAGTCTGCAACCCCCCATGGTCCCCATAAGGCTGAAAGGCCTTGAAGGCATACCACAACAGCCACATATCTTTCCAAGACAAAATTGCAAAAGGGGTGGGTGGGTGGGTTTGAAAATGAAAACAAGAGGGTTTTGTAACCTTCACATTAACCTAAAAGAAGGCATGGCAACCTAAGCAGTCCTGGAGGGGAACATGACACTGAAATGCCCTTTCCCTGTTAGTTTTTGAATGGCTTGCTACTGAGTGCCAAAATAGGGGGGTTGCAGACTGCCAGAAATAGTGCAAGTTGAGTCCACTTTTAGGGTTAGGGTTAGTGCTAGGGAATCATGGGAATTGTTTTTTTTCTGAGACATTGAGCCTTCTCTGTCAGAGCTCTGGTGCCACAATAAAATACAGTTCCCATGATTCCCTAGCACTAACCCTAACCCTAAAAGTGGACTCAATTTGCACTATTTCTGGCAGTCTGCAACGCCCAATAGTTACAGCATTAGACTATGGAGACCAGGGTTTGAATCACACACTCTCATCCTCAGAGGAAGGTTAGAGCAACCCCCATCCTGAACAATTTCTGCCAAGAAAACCCTGTAATAGGTTCACCTTGTGTGTGCGTATGTGCCTTCAAGTTCCCTGTGAGATCTCATGTATTTCATGGGGTGTCCATAGACAAAGATTAATCAGAGGTGGTTTTGTCAGCCCCTTCCTCTGAAATATAGCCTACACTACAGCATCTGGTATCTGTCAGCGATCTCCCATCCAAATACTAACCAGGGGCTGACCCTGTTTAGTTTCCAAGATCAGGTGGGATCTGGTGTTTTTATGGCATTTAGGCTCTTTAGGGTTGACATAAGGCACAAATGACTTGAAGACATACAACTACAAACTCATTCATATGGCTAGGGATATATGAGAATGATTTGGGCTTCTATAGGGAGATGACAGATGAGACCATAATACTAGTAGAAAACATCATAGACTTGGAACAATTACTAAGAAAAGAATAAACTACAAAGGCAGGAGTTAGTGCTGAACATAAAGAAAACAAAAATAATGACCATGGAGGATCTACATAAATTCAGCCTAGATAACGAGGAAAATAAGTATTTCCTCTACCTTGGATCAAATATTGACCAGGATGAAGACAGCAGTCAAGAAATTAGAAGAAAGATAGGATTGGGAAGTACAGCAACGAAAGAACTAGGCAAGATCCTAAAGTGTAAAGATATACAATTGAGTACTAAAGTTAGAATTGTCCAAGCAATTTTATTTCCCATCTCAATGTACAGTTCTGAGAGATGGGCAGGGAAGAAAGCTGAAAGAAAATCAATATATTTCAGATGTGGTGCTGGAGAAGAGCGCTGAGGATCCCACGGATGGCCAAGAAGACAAGCAAATGGGTCCCAGAAGAGATCAAGCCTGAACTCTCCCTGGAAGCCAAGATGATTAAATTGAGGCGCTTGTACTTTGGCCACATCATGAGTAAAAATGAATAATTAGAAAAGACGATGATGCTAGGAAAGATGGAAGGCAGTAAAAAGAGAGGAAGACCCCTCAGGGAGGTGATGGGCCTGGGCCTGTAGGACCTAAGCACAGCCATGGAATAATAATAATAATAATAATAATAATAATAATAATAATAATAACAACAACAACAACAACAACAACGACGTAACACAACCAGGACAGCTTACAACATTAAAATATAAATTTCCATATCCCACAATCCTTAAAAGTTGTCTCATTTTATTTTTATTTTATTTATTTATGGGTTTTATAGCCTGCCTTTCTCCCAAAATGAGATTCAAGTCGGCTTACACATCCACACTGCAGAAATAATCCAGTTTGACACCACTTTAACTGCCATGGCTGAATGCTGTGGAATTCTGGGAAGTTGTAGCTTGTTGTGACACCAGAGCTCTCTGACAGGGAAGGCTAAATGTCTCCCAAAACTAGAATCCCCAGAATTTCATTGCACGGAACCTTGGCAGTTAAAAGTGGTTCTGAACTGGATTATTTCTATAGTGCGGTTGGTGCCATGAGTCGGGGTCCACTCCAGGCAGTTAATAACAACAACAACAGCAGGGAAGAAATCCAGATTTACTCCATTTGGGATGGGAAATGTTTTCAGCCAGCCAAGCCAGACACTTCTTTGTTTCCTCTCAGGATGACCAGATGTCCTAACCGCCAAGGAGGACAAGGCACCTCAAAATGTTGGACATCCAAGAAAAAATGGAGGACATGACCAAATACAATTTATAACCATGAAGAGAAATATAATTTCCTGCTTCTTAGTCTTGCTGAAAATGGAGGACATTTGGGAATTCTTCTTGGATAGAAGGCTGAAATGGAGGACATGCCCTGACAAAGGAGGGGGACCTTTAGTTACCCTTAGTCCACCTCAAAATGGAGGACACTTGGACATTTCTCCTGGACAGAAGGCTGAAATGGCGGACATGTCCTGACAAAAGAGGGGGACCTCTGGAGTTCTCCACAAAATGGAGGACACTTGGCAATTTCTTCTGGACAGAAGGCTGAAATGGAGGACATGTCCTGACAAAGGAGGGGGACCTCTGGTTACCCTTAGTTCTCCACAAAATGGAGGACACCTGGAAATTCATCTTGGACAAAAGACTGAAATGGAGGCTAGGTCTTGGAAGAGCAGAAGGCAGGGCATTTGGGCATCCCTCTTGGACAGAAGGCTGAAATGGAGGACATGTCCTGACAAAGGAGGAGGAGGAGGAGGGCCTTTGGTCACTCCTACTCCTCAAAATGGAGGACACTTCGACGGAAGCTTGAAAAGGAGGGGAGGGGTGACTTTGGTCAGTCACCCTTAGTCCTGCTCAAAATGGAGGACACTGGGGAAAACCTCCTGCAGAGAAGCCTCCATCGAGAGGGCCTCTGGTGTCGCTGTTCCCTCAGCGAAGGGGCCCCCTCTTCACCGCCTTCTCCTCTCCTGGGGCGGCCTTTAGTCGTCGTGACTCTTTTCCAGTCAGGAGCCCGGCAGCAAGGGAAGGGAAGGGAAGGGAAGGCCTAGGCGGGCGTCGTGAGGCGGCGTTGGCGCTGGGCGGCCCGAGTGCGGCGCCTGCGTGTCTGCCTGGGCCCCGACGGAGCTCCTGGGAAGGAAGGAAGGAAGGAAGGAAGGGAGCGGCCAGGCGGGGGTCTCTTGGCGGGACATGGCGGAGGCAGCGTTGCCCAACTCAGGTAGGGACTGGAGCGCCGGGTGGGCCAAGAAGGGCCTTCCTCTGGGAGTGGAGGAGTTGCAATAGAAACAACTGCAGCTCTTCTGTACCTCTCCCATTTATTTTTACGCCTCTGTTTTGTGTTCATGGCATGTTGCTAAGGCGGTTTAAAGGAAGGGGATTCGTGCTTAATTCGGAGTGGACCTAGATCCGCTGGGAATGCAGCTGTTTGGGGAAATATTGTGATGCGAGTTTTGGTTTTTTTTGTTTTTTGTTTTTTTGTGGGGGCAGATTTTTTCTTCCTTCCTTCCTTCCTTCCTTCTTTCTTTCCTCCTTTATTTATTTCCTTCCTCCCTGATCTGTGCTGCAGTGTCTCTTTTCCTCAACAGATCTATGGCGCCAAAAGGGGCCTCTCTTGGACCTCTGGATGTAAACAGAGCAGAAGCCAGATTTAACACACAAATACACACACACACACTTTAAAAATGGCCCTACTATCCTGGGATAGGGGGCCCAGGCGTCCTCCTTTTCCCGGATCCGTCCTACATGCTAGCTTTCTGTCCAGGAGGAGTTACAAAATGTCCTCCGTTTTGAGCATGACTGAGAAGCAATGATTTTACATTTATATTAGTGTTCTGAGCTTTTTTGGGGGGTGGTGGTGGTCTTGTCCTCCATTTTTCTAGAATGTCCTCCATCATGCAGTGCCTTAGTCCTCCATGGTGGTTATGAGGACCCCTCATGGCCACCCTGTCCTGGGATACCCCCAGAACAATTGGTCCTTATCCACATTGGGCAATGTAATATGGAGACACCACATTTACCTCTCAGGTTTTAGTTTTTCTGTCCGAGGTGGCATTGTGTGGAAAAGCTCTTGGGAGAGATCTTAAAACACAATTTCTTGTCTCTCCCCCCCCCCCCCCCATAAAATCACTTGAAATACGCAGTCTTTAAAAAATAAGATTCATCTCTTTCTGCCTCATCTATTGAAAGTATAGTTTGTCAACTGTTATTGTTTGAATAAATTGTCTCTTTTAAAGTGTCATTTGAAATGCAGAACCTTGTTTTTGGGGTAGAGTACCTGTGAGAACTGTTAATTTGTTTGTTACTGGAAAAACAATTACCTAATTATGATATGAAGTGCAGGATATGTAATAAGAGCATGGCAGTGGGATCCTGTGCAATGAACAAAATGAACAGTGCGTACTAATCAAAAGTTATTTGCATAGACTATGACTGATATGCGTTGGAAATATACTTCAAATTGTATGTTGACATGCTATACTGCAGGGGGGACATAGCGCCTCAGTGTTTGTAGTCATTGGGTATAATGCTTTGTTTTACTTTATACTGACTGGCTGTGGTAATGCTCATGCTGTGCTTTTAATCTTTTTACCAAGGAGACCAGTCAACATAATTGTGTCTTGCACTAAAAATCATGGCAGCTTATTGCTATGCATTGTCTCCAACAGTCTTTCCTTTAAAGCCTACAATCACATACCAAAGACTGTTTTGATATTACTGACTCCAACTGTTCTATCTGTATTTTTCTCTTTTTCCTAGGGGTGTTAAATCCAGATGCAAATGACTTCGTTCCAAGGGAAAGGCAAACTTTTGGTCTAAACTGGAGCAGGCAGTCTACCTTGGAACTGGATCAGAATTCAAGCAGAAACATACGGCCTCCTGTTCAACCCAGGCACAGTAAATATGAAACTCCTTCTGCGGATCATCGGAGTTTTTACAGTCCAGAGAACCAGCGTAGAGGTCAGCCGGATTCTCCACTGTTCAGCAGTATGGGTAAAAATAAGGGCCGCAATCTACATAGTCAGCGGTGGCAGAGGTCAAGGAATGATAGAACACATAGCAAAAATCAGGTAAAGCATGCAGCTGCAGGGATGTCAGAAGATCCTGCATCTTTCGATGCGAGATTGGTTCCAGGGCGGAGGATGAATCCTAGAGACTACAGTGACAACTCTTCAGATAGTGAGAAAGAGAGTACTAATGCAGATAGCAGAGGAGCAAAGCCAAAGAAGACATATTTGACGCACTCTCGCGGAAGAGGGTTGAAAGAGAAGGAGAAACATCCACCTGAAAGGGAGAAAAGAATAGCCCCTAAATGGAAGGACAAGGCCTTTGATAACACGCCAGCAGTAGATCTGACTCAGTCAGACTCTTCTGAAGCTTCTTTTGGAAAAGCAGTGTCTGATGGCTTTTCTGACAATAGCATTGCACGGAGAAAGTATCCTTTTGGAAACAGATATTTTAGGGACCCTGTGTGGAATAAGGAAACTGGCAAAAGGCAAGATATGTCAAGGAGTAAAAACATGAAACATGTTAAGAATGCTTCCCTTCCCCATCCTCCCAAAGAACGCAGCAGCGATAAGAGGAAAGAATCTGTGCTACGTGAAAGAGGTTCAAATTCTGTGACTGTGGCCCAAACGCAAACAATGTGTGAGGCATCTACATGTGACGGGAGAAAGCCTCTCCTTCAAGAGGGATATAAAAGTAGGCGCTGGAAAAAACAAAATGATGCACCAAAGAGCAAGGAAACTCACACAGGTAAATTTCCTGGGAGACGTTTTCAAATTTGGGTCGAAGGCCATACCACCCGGCAATGTGTTTCATACTTTTATTATGCAGAACATGAAAAGGATGGGTGGGTGGGTAGGAAAGGTAACAGCTGAGCAAACTATTTTGCTACGGCATATGACTTACGACTGCAGTGTTATAATGTCCACCCATAGACAAAGAAGCAGAAACATGATGAACTACTAGGTAATAAGGCTTCTATTTTCTTATTTCTTAATTGGATATGATAAATAGTGAGCCCAGTTGTTTTCCAGATAGAATAATTGTGATTGTCAAAATGCCCTGGGGAACAGTTTGGTTTTGTGGAAACTTACCAAAAACTCTCAGTGAAAGGCTGATAATGGCTAAGAAGCTTCTTTGGAAGATCAACTTTCCTACCATGACAGATCTTCTGGAAATGTCTGACTGCTTGGAAGCATTTGAGTGTGTGCCATGGAGCAGTCTTAATTCTTGTGGGACAATGGGGAGATGGAACAGGGCTGGCCTTTCCTGTGCTTCATTGGAGCATGTCCTGAATTCTAGGCAATGCCTTCAGGGTTTATGGCAGGATTGCAAGATTCTACTACTTCTGAGTTGCAAATTCAATTGCGGTAGAATATTTTAAAACCAGAATAGTGGTTTTTAAACTCTGGATATTTGAAAACCACCAGTCATGGGACGAGAAGCTGTTTGCATTAATAAAAAAAACCTTCATGGGATGCAATGCCATTGTACCAATACAATGCTTGGGAAAGCACTGCCCTAATATTGAAATGGCAGCACCACTGCTGTGTGAAATCCTTCATCCTTGTTCTACTGCTGAGCAGACTGATGTTCTAACACTGTTTGCTCTTTGATGGCAATTTCAGCTGCACTGCATATCTGAAAGAATGCTTGCAGAAAATCGGGACACCTGCTGCAATTATGAAAAAGTGTAGACATTTTAGATAACAGATATAGCCGGTATTTTTAAAATATTGTGTTGTTATTTGTGAGTAGCACAGTACTGATTGCTTTCTGATAGGTAAATTGAAGTCCAGAATTGAAAAGAAATAGAAGGATTGGACAATAACTACATATGCTATTTGAGGTGATAGCTAGCTGAACCATGACAGGTTAGTTCTCTCTGATGCATAGTGAATGAATTCCTTAGGGCTTTGTCAGCAGGTAGTTGTTGTATACATCAGCTGGCCAGTGTTGTATGGCTCTATTAACTCTTAAAATAACAAAAAGGATCCTGTTCCTTGGTTGGATGGGGATGTTTTGATAATGAATATGGGTCGGGTGATGAAGGAGATGGTTATAAAAAAAACAGATCAAAAGATAAAAGAGCATGTCTTGAAAACAGATATGCCATACATTAATTAATAATAGTAGTGAACAGTATTAAATACATTTGTTTGACTTTAATATGCACAAGACTTGTGTTTACTGATCAAACATGTTATTATGTGAATGTTTGAGGATAAATATTGAAATCTCTCTTTTTCTTAGGGTCTCTGATAGAGCAGCTTACCTCAGAAAAATATGAATGTATGGTATGTTGTGAGGTGATCCGTGTGGTAGCTCCAGTATGGAGCTGTCAGAATTGCTATCATGTATTTCACTTGAGCTGCATAAAAAAGTGGGCAAGATCTCCAGCAGCACAGACTGAAGGTTAGTATTTCCTTCTCAATTTATTGAATAAAAAAAAACAGTGTTGTAATCTTACAGTATGTTACCTTTCAAATTATATAAATTGTCTTGTATGAATGTCTCAGGTAATTTTAAGCAGAACAAATGTGTTAGTGTAGTGTGTGTGTGTGCATGTGCCTTCAGGTCACCTTTTGACTTATGGTGACCCCATGAATTTAATAGGGTTTTCTTGGATCTGGAATACTCAGAGTGGTTTACTAATTCCTTCGTCTGGAATATAGCTTACATCACCTGATATTTATTGGTGATCTTCCATCCAGAAGTACTGACCAGATCTGACTCTGCTTAGCTTCTAATATCAGACTGGATCTGGTGCCTTTAGGGTATTTAGACCTTGTTGTTAGCTGTTAGTGTAGTACATGAAGCTTTATAGACTATGTTGTTTCAAAGATTGTGATATTTAAGGTGATGAAATATATCCTGAAATAATACATTTTTTCTTTTCTTTTTTCTTTTCTTTTTTGCAGATGGCAACAGTGGTTGGCGATGTCCTGCTTGTCAAAATGTTTCAGCCCAAGTTCCTAATATTTATACCTGTTTTTGTGGTGAGTGCCTTTCACACGTAGAATAATCTGCCATTACTTGATGAACTTTAACATGTTTTGATCATTTTGGCATCTGCCAATTTAAGAAAATTGCATTTTTCCTGCTTGGTTTTATGAGCATTACCTTGCATTTGTAAATGAGTACTATATTTCATCTTTAAAATAATAATTGAAACTGTGCTGGATGTTTCTGAAAACAAACCTGTTCAGTTTAGGCATTTAGACTTGCAAAACGTTAAGTTAAACCAATTAATGAGAGGATTTTTTTTAATATTCCCTCCTTGCTTTTGCAGTCTAGGAAACTTCACAGCTTCTTTAAAAATGCAGTCTGTACAACCAATAGATAGAATTTCCAAAAATATTGAAGTCATGGGAAAAAGGGGGATAATTTATATTTTCATATGAAAACCACTTTTATTTTAGCATTGTATAATTCATATCTTAGCATATAAAATGCACTGTTTGGAATATTTATGACATTTGGATGCACATATATCAGTTCTTGTAGAAAAACAGTGAAAACTGAAAACACAAATATTATAATACATTATTTGTGTTATTTGGATATTAACAGTCTCATACAATCTAAAGGACCAGGCTAGCAAGTTATTTAACTCAATATTAGATTTAACACAACATCAAAAGTATTGAACTCTTTATTATAAGCAACGAAGGCTCCCATATGCTCCTCTTACAAAGGCTGCAGTATCCACTAAGTGCAGAAAAGCATCTTGGGTAGTGTAGTTGTTTACAGTATGCACAGGAATTATTATTTCCTATCTTACAAATTATACTGTGCAGCTCCTGGCATTTGGAATGAGTAAACTTTTGTCATAAAATCATTCCATGAATGCTAACAGAAAAACATATTTTAATTTTTTTCTATGTTCCCCGCAGTTCCACCAGAAGAGTGGAAAATTTGTCATTGAGGGGAAAAGGAAGATGATTTCCCCTCCTGTAATTTTCCCAGACCTTCATACCTCTTGGTTCTATAATTGCCTCAAATTGTATGATTCTCTGACTAATTTGTGAATATTGTGGACTACAGCAACCCCTGTGTCCTATCCCACATTATTTAGAAAGGTCTCCCAATTCTTGTACAAACTTGGTTTCCTTAATTTAAAGAGCTAATCCGTGATATTTCTTTATTAATATTGTTAAGCTTTTTGTTTGTTTTACTGTTTACTGTTTTCAGCTAAAACCACAGGAGCAGGTGGAATACATACAGTAGCTGTTTTGGTAATAATAATAATAATAATAATGAAGCATGATGCAAACATGTAATCCAACAGTATATTTGTGGACATGTGCACACAGAAGCATTTCCTATAGATATACATACATTATTTATTTGGTTGTCTTGATACAGATTTTTATGAAATGTGCCTACGTTATGTGACATGGATCTGCCATCACATCTACTGCTGTACAGTTTGCTATCACTATGGAAACAGCTACATCTTCGGAAGCAAACTTAGATTGAATGACATATGTTGCAGAGTTATAATAGGATACTAATCATTATCAGTGTAGCTGGCTGTATCCAGTTCTTTAATAGCTGAGGTGTGTTGAGTTATTTAATAGTAGGGAGGGATAAGGGGGAGAAGTGGTAGGCTAAACATGTGAGAATCATGGAAAGTGGAATTGAATCTGTAGATCCATAAGATGAAAATCCTTTATATCATTTGAAGTATATATAGGCTGCATCTTCACCGCAGAAATAATCCAGTTTGAGACCACTTTAACCACCTTGGCTCAGTTCTAGAGAATTCTGGGAACTGTAGTTTTGTGAGATATTCTGCCTTCTCTGTCATAAAATTCTGGGGCCACACTACACTACAATTACCAGCATTCCCTAGCACTAAGCCAGGGCGGTTAAAGTGGTCTCAAACTGGATTATTTCTGCAGTCTGTTTTGGCCCTAAATATAGACTAGACAAAGAGAAGGTGGTGTGGGTTATTAGTAATGGAAGAAGAGAGTGTAATGAGAGTATATGACAATCTTGAATGGAATTCGTTTTGGCAGTCCTGGGGAAAAAACACAGCTAGATTTTGGATTTTGGTAACAAAGGGGATGAGAAGGCATCATGGTTTTTATTAATAATAAAGTTACTTTCTGACAGTAGCACACACTTTCCTTCCTTTCTAAACAAGTGACCTCTGATCCCTACCCCAACTGGATTCCTTAATTTCTTTTTTTACTTCTGACTGGGACCCATTAACCCTAGATGAAATAAATGATTTGTTTTACTCTATACCTGCTTAAAAAAACAACTCTCAGTAGAGGATGTACTCCTAGCAGAATTATTTAACTGAAATCCCATTTGGTGGCTCCCCATTCTTGCTTCATAATGTACTTATATAAACCATCATGGGAAAATTCTTCAGGGCAAGGGAGCAAGTATTCATAAATGAGGCTCTAAAGCAGAACTTACTGTGTAAATTGGAGTCTAAAAATTCTGTCATAGCTAAGAGCAAGAAGGATTCATAAAAAATAAATCTATGATAGATCAGTATTTTATTATTCAACATCTGAGGCTGCATCAATTTGTTGTGGCACCAGAGCTCTCTGACATAGAAGTCTAAATATCTCACAAAATTAAAAAATCCCAGAATTCCATAGCAAGGAGCCATGACA
Source organism: Phrynosoma blainvillii (assembly GCA_026167975.1). NCBI lineage: Eukaryota > Metazoa > Chordata > Lepidosauria > Squamata > Phrynosomatidae > Phrynosoma > Phrynosoma blainvillii. Next base: position 134,922,803 of record JANUYF010000004.1, on the reverse strand, counting down.
GTTAAAGTAGTGTCAAACTGTATTATTTTTGCAGTCCAGATGCAGCTCACAAAATAGCAGAAAAGAGTTGTTTTATGGCTTTTCTCACTGCCACCAAGTTCATAGATTGGTTGTGGCAAGAGTTAAATAACATTTAATATTTAATACAAATATTTAATTCCACTATTTCCCTAAGTGTTAAATTGGGGCAAATGGATTGGTATAAAAAAGATAGCAACTAAGGGGGGATGCAGATGGGCAACCGTGGGCCGCCCTGGGAAGTGGAGGATTGGGGCCGAGGCTGCCCCACGCCTCAGCCCCAATCCTCCCTTTTGGCACCTGAGAAAGAAGCGCCAAAAACGCTGCACCAGGAGGACATCATCAGAGCGCTCGCCAAGTGCAACGGTGTGCGCTCTGATGACGTCCTCGGGAACGGGTTGGGGCGCCTAGCATGTGGCTGCCCCTCTCCTTCCCAGGCTCCAAGATGGCACTTCGCGCCGTCTGCAGAGCCCCTAAGTATGGAGTATGACCAGTATGCCTTTTAATACTCTTTCTCCTTAATTTCTGAATCAGCAACATTCAACTATTCAAGTATTCAACTATTCAACTATTAATCTTGATAAATGAAAGTGCTAAATAAAATCCTATCAAATGAAAGTGTTGGTTTTTGGAAAGAGGACAAGTCATATGTGGAAACTGGTCAGCAGCATGATCTTAGATATTTGCAATTTGATGCCCAACTTTCATGGAAGTCACACCTGGATGCAATTAAGTTGAATTCCTCGCATTCCATATTGGCTCCAAATGTGGTTTTCCCCCTTGAATTTCAAGTGGGAAGCCTGGTTGTGTCAGCACTTGAGATATTTTCAAAGCAAATATCTGAACTTGTTGATGTGTAGCGCAGACATGTAGGGGTATTCAGATACCTGTTCATTGCAGAAATCTGTTCTGAGATTCTGTCAGCTCTCCACTTTGTGGGGTATCTGCATTTGTCTGATGGCTGAGACAGAGTTGTTTTCCATAGAAACCTGAACTCTTGTTATCCTTGCCTTATATTAGGTGAACCTTGCTTGTATTCCTGATGACTATTTGTTCTATATGTGTGTGCATGCGCGCACGCTTTTTAGAACAACTACTGTACAGCCCTCACCACAAAGTTCATTGGTAAATTCTGTTAGAATGCATACTCAAGGACCTCATGCTGAAATTCTGTCAACCTTCCCTACCACCAGAGTGAATCAATTATTTAAAGATAGAATCCATCCCATTTGAAACAGTGAGATATATAGTCAAGCAGGAAAATGTTTCATTCTATATGGCATCCATTATATAAGCTGACATTTGGACTAGAATAATATTTTATATTTCCTACTATAACCTCCTTAGGAAAATGATGTATAATTTTATGGGGCCATTGCTTGTTTGTTTTTGTTTTGGATGAGAGGATTAATATTTTATCTCAAAGATTCTACATCTCTGAGTCTGGTGAAATTGAGTATATCTGGCATTATTTATTATGCTGCCTACTGGAAAAAGCAAGGCAAAATTTCTTACCCATATCCAGTGTTCTTTTTCAGACAAACCTTCCTTGGATCAGAGATGTAAATCAGTAGGAGGCAGTGGTATTTTTACAGGTTGCAAAATTTGCTCTGGTTGTAAAAAATCTGTAGGTTTTAAAAATGTGTTTTGTATTTTTACGTACTGTATTATGATGACCTGTGGTTATAACTGTAAAGTCACTGCCACAGTTATTTAGGGATGTTAACTAGACATTTTGTCATATTGCTTACCATCCTCATGGGATCCATTTCAACCTGTTGGAACACATTAAAGGATTCATTTAAAAATTGTTTAATTAAAAGAAACAAAAACATTGGAATAGTTGCATATTAAGTACAGCTGTGTCTTTGTTTTGTTTTTTTCCTTCTGGATAAGAAATATAAATCTTTTTTGTATTGGATTCCTTTGTTAGGTAGGGTAAAAAACCCTGAATGGAATAGAAATGAAATTCCACATAGTTGTGGAGAACTGTGTAGAAAGAAAAGGTCAGCTCAAGATTGTCCACACTTATGTAATATGTAAGTATATTTTAAAAATTGCAGTGCACTAGATGACATAATTGAACCCTTGCAAAATAAGTAGATTACCTTCAATTGTTACAAATTAGATTTTTTATAACATTGGCCCACATGTCTGTAGATGGATTTGAATTTTCCCATGAGAGACTATAACCAAGCTGCTCTGGATTGGCGCAGTTTTTGATAGTATGCATCCCTTTACACAGGAGGGAGGAAAGTAGAAACCTAACTACAGGCTGATACTCTCCCTTTCTGTCATCCTGTCCCTGTTCTGGCTCAAAATCCTTCCACTCTTTCCCTATTAGCTTTCACTAGAGGGAAAATGTTAGATAACACTTAAGCTAACTGCACTTAAGACAGCTGGAAGGCCAAGGATGACTCGTACTCTAAAATAAAGCATGAGGCAGCATCTGCTTCTAATCTTTTATGTGTATGAGAGAACAAGAGAGATTGTATCTATACCAGTTTTCTCTGTTGTGTGAAGCATGGCGGACTAGGTAGGAGGAATGAGATACAGCATATGGCATTTTAAGAATTTCAGTCTTCATTTGGAAGAGAAAGGCTATGAGGGTAGTACACTGGGAAAAATGAGTATAAGCCTCAAGATGAAATGGGCAAATTGTCCAGTAATCCAGACAAATGCAGATTTGCCTGATTATGGTTTGTAATTTTATATATGCAGTTGAGATTTTTATTTCTTCACTCCATTGAGTATAAAGTTTCTTAAATCTGACAAATCCTTAGCTTTAAAGTGTCTATGTTCTGTTACATCTATTAAAATAGTAATAGAAACAATAGTATGTGACAATATCTGCTAGATGTTTGAGTAAGATTGAAATGGTACAGTATTTTCTGGCGTATAAGACTACTTTTAAACCCAGGAAAATCTTCCAAAGTCGGGGGTCGTCTTATACGCCAGGTGGAGGAGGAGGAGGGGGAAGAAGGTGTGGCGCGGTGTGAAGCGGGAGGAGGAAGAGAGGAAGTCCAGGTCAGAGGAGGGGGGGGGAGGAAGGGGTGGCGTAGTGTGGCATGAGGCAGGAGGAGGAAGCAGCAGCGGATAAGAGGTGAACCCCTATCCTGGGGTTTTCTTGGCAAGACTGGTTCAGAGGAGGTTTGCCATTGCCTTCCCCTGAGGCTGAGAGTGTGTGACTTGTCCAAGTTCATCCAGTGGGTTTCATGGCAGAGTGGGGAATCAAACCCAGGTCTCCAGAGTGGTAGTCCAACACTCAAACCACTACACCAAGCTGGCTCCTATTCCCATGTACTACCTATGAAACAACTGCAGCCTTTTTTGTTGTTCTTGTGTGTCTTCAAGTCCTTTCCGACTTACAGCAACCCTAAGGCAACCTTATCATGGGGTTTTCTTGGCATGTTTCTTCAAATGGGGGTTGCCATTACCATCCTCTGAGGCTGAGAGTGTGTGACATGCCCAGGGTCACTTACTTGGCCACAAATTGTACATACCCCAGAATACATCACCTAGTATATTGGCAGTCCTTTCCCCCCAACACTCTCATTTTCTCCCATTGGAAGAAGGGTCGTCTTATACGGCGAGTATATCCCAAACTATATTTTAACTGGAAAAGTTGGGGGTCGTCTTATACGCCTAGTCGTCACCTAGTCATCTTATACGCCGGAAAATACGGGTATTTATTTGCTTATTTAATTTGTATCTAGCCTTTCTGCCAATATGGGATCCAAGACAGTACATAGTATTGGAATGAAAAAAATTTCAAACTTTAAATTTAATTACATACTGCTTTGTTTTTTTAAAGTCTCTGTCACCCAGGACCTTGCCCATCATGCCCTGCTTTTATGACCAAAAAATGTGAATGTGGCCGTACAAGGTAAGATTAATTTTAGGTTATTTTTCACTAAAAATTTATATAGAAGCGCTTTTGTAATTTTACAAATTATTTTGTACTGAAGAAAAATCAAAATGCTACTTTAACATATTCATGATTCATATTCTGCATAAATTGGCTAGCCCTTTCTATTCATCTCAGTCTCCTGGACTACATGCTACTTGCATGCAGATATGAGCATGAGGCAGCATCTGCTTCAATGGAGTGAAGTGCTCTCATTTGGATTGCAGCCAGTGCTTTTAGACGCAGCCAATCTGTTACCAAAATTGGAACCAGTAGAATGGTGCAATTAGGGACTATTTGAGAAGTAATGCATGGGAAAATGTACATATTTAATTAATCCTTAATATTGTACTTACCACATTTTTTCTGTATGTGTTTCTACTGTCTACTGTGAATAAATCTCTCATAGGCTTTATAACTAAATCTGTGTCAGCAGTAGATGCCATCTTCTCTGATAATTGCTTAGCAATTGCATGCTGCCTTTATGATGTGTACCACAAATTAGTAATTGTGCCCTGCTCTGAGATTCCCATCAAGTAAGACTTTCTAGGCCATTCACAGTTTGCAGGTAGTTTTGGTTCAACTGACAAAACACAGCATGATTTGTGGGATGACCTATAAACTTTTCTTTGCAAGCTGCAGCTCATGTGGAAAATGAAGATGCCAAAAATCCCTTCTTGTTTTTTTACTCATCGTTCTTAGTGTTTTATCTTAGGGGGTGTCTGGAATGAAAATTTGTCCTTTCATTAAAACTAGCATAGAGAAAGGTAAATATTACAAAGCTCAGATTTTCAGTTTTTTGTTGCTTTGTGTGTGTGATAGTACGATTATAGTGCAGCGTTCTAGATTAGACCAATTATGCTTACGAAATTGCATTATTCCATTTCTTGTGTTTTGTTTTTTCCCTTATTAAGCTAGTGTTAATTGTACAGCTCTTGTTCAGTTTTAGAATACAAGTTGTGTATCTCAGATCTGAAATTGAAAAATCTGAAATACTCCAACATTGTTTACATGGTGGCTGATACAGTGACACCTTTGCTTTCTGATGGTTCGATGTACACAAGCTTTGTTTCATGCATACAGTTTTTTAAAAAACATTGTATAAAATTACCTATATGCTATGTGTGTAAGGTGTATATGAAAAATAAATGAATATCATGTTTAGACTTGGGTCACATCTCCAAGATATTTATTATGTATATTTAAATATTCCAAAATCCAAATAAATCTGACACACTTCTGGTCCCAAGCATTTCAGATAAGGGATACTCAATCTGTTTATATGCAGAAATTTACTTTCAGTTTTACAACTGCTTACCTAGCTATATTGTTTGATTATGTAAAAAATAGATATGTAGAATTTTTAATGAGATTACTTGACTTCTGTCCTTTTGATTTATTTTCTATAAGCTTTCTTCACTGCCCAGCCCTCACTTCTATATATGATGCTGGGAAATATGGTGGCTTGGATGATTCTCACTTTGGTGTTCAGTTGTATATCTTTACACTTTAGGATCTTGCCAACTTCGTTCATAGCTGTCCTTCCCAATCCTAGTCTTCTTCTAATTTCTTGATTGCAGTCACAATTCCAATCAATATTTGATCCAAGGTGTGGGAACTCTTTGATTATTTCATTTTTTTCATTATCCAGGATGAATTCTAGAATAGGAATAATACAATGTGTTATTACTATTATATTTTAAAATAAAGGGATATTACTTTTTGGTTATTATTTTTTCTTAGTACTCTTTGGTCAAAACATTGCATTAATTAGCGAGCAATCCCCTTTTTCTTTTTAAAATAATACAGGACCCATGAAAGGGCTACTGGATTATTCTTTCTAAAAAAAACAAAAAAATCATCATATAGTTCAGTGATGGCGAACCTTTTAGAGACCATGTGCCCAAACTCAGTGATATTTCCACACTGGGTGTGACCAGGTACTGAGGGAGGACAGGACGTCCAGGTGGTGGGACTTAAGGGGTCGGGATTTCCTGGGAGTGGGACTTCCCCCAGCTTTCCAGGGTGGGAGGAATGAAGAAATAAGAGTGCTCCTTTCCTTCACCCTTCCCACCTGGGAAAGGCTTTCTCCTAGCAGGGTATAGACCCTGTGGCTGTGCTGCTATAGAAAGTGGGGAAATGCATCAGGGCAACATTGCAACAATTAATGAACACACAATTTCAAATTGAGCCTTAATTTAGTATTTTAAATTAGTTACGTTGACCCTAGGTGAGACAATAAATCCCAACAGAAAACATGCAAATAATTCTGCAAAATTTTATATCACAAATTTATGTAGTAATGTGATCCCAGATGGATCTAGAAGAGGAAGAGTTCTTGTTGGTCTCTATGACTAACAGATATGGGGTTTTGTACCTGCATAGAGTCACTTTCAGAACATTCCAGAGCTGAACAGCTTTTGCCAGGAATCACTCCTCCACACCCTCAGCATGCATTTCTAAATATGCTTCAGCGAGTTTCCCTTAGTTCCTTTTCATTTCCCATGCAACCAAAATCATGAGGAGCACTCTTCATTTGTTGACAATTTTACAATCTCAAATTACTGAGCAGGTTTTTGTTTGTCTTTTTGCCATATATCTTATTAATTTGATTTTGCTCTTCATTTCAATTCCTTACTACTGTCATAGTGAATCCAATAACATCCAAACAATGATACCTTTATTGGCCCAAGCAAAATGCACAATTACATGTTGCAAGCTTTCAAAGTCACACTGGCTTCTTCATCAAGCAAACAGGAGGAAAAAAATGAAGATGTTAGTCTTGGGTCTGCATTTTCTGTTTCTGATTTTAAGGGGGATGCAGACCAGGGCGTCGGGGACACCCTGGTCCAGAGCGCCGCGGGACCTCGGCAGCCGGACCGCGGCGCTCCTGCGGCGTCCCTGGAAGGAGCGCAAAATCAGCGCTCCTTCCACAAGACAGGGAAAGTGCGCCCTAAACGCGTAGGGCGCACTTTCCCTGACTTCTCATCCGCAGCGCGTCTGGTCGCTGCGGAGGGAGGTCATCCCCGGAGCGCCGGCCGTCCGGAGGGCCGGAAGCTCCGAGGACGACCTCAGGAAGAGGAAGGGATGCTGTGCGTGCGGCTGCCCCTCCTTTTCCGGGTCTCGGAGACGGCCCTATTAGCCGTCTGCCGAGGCCCTTAGTTCAGATATTAGGGGAGGGCTATCTGCAGGCTGGCTCCTCCCCCTTTGACCATGCGGTCACTGGAAAATTTTGCAAGCCAAGGAAATGTAATGTCCATTTCCAACCCAAAGAAGAAGTTTCCTTGGAATCCAGCATGTCTCCTTCATGCTCCTATGCAGGTAGAGAACACTGAATTTCTCAAGAAGTCTTCTTGATTTGCATCAGGAAAACTTTAGGTGATATAGGGGTGAAGCATGCCAATCAGTCCCAATATTAGAAAATGCTTTACCTTTGTTGGAGGCAGAAGCCTCTGATAGCAAGGTTCCAGTGCGCTGACCCTCTTTAGGATTCCCCGGGTTGGACTTTGTATTTCATTGTGGCCAGCTGTCCAGAACGTGGTCATTTTCAGAGATAATGTTTTAAAAGTGCACCCTTTGTTGGAAAGGAAAGATTGCATCAACTGATGCAATCTAAATCAATGGTACTCAAAACTTTTTATCCTTGGGACCCCCTTTACATCTACATGCAGATGTCATTTATCTCTCTTGACATACTATATGAATACAAATATTTTGCTTATTTTCATTCGCACATTCATGTATATTCATATTTTAACATTTTATAAGAAACTACCATTGTTCAAATTAGAACAGTTTTATTTAAGTAACTTTAATATTTAACTGAATGCATGTGAAAATTTTACACCTTAAAAAGTTTTGGAGGAGGAGGAGGGACTAGGACCTCCATGTCTTGCACTCCCCCCTTGAGCAACTCTTGCAGTGCCACCCCGGGGGGGGGGCTGCCCCACAGTTTGACAATCACTGTTCTAAATGATTTTCCCCCTTGGACAAGAGTGCCTGTTGAAATCCTACTGTATTTACCTGAGGAAAGAAGTTGGCAGCATGAGCTTTTGTAGACTTAAGTCTACTTCCTCAGATGCATTTGAGGAAGTAGACTTAAGTCTACACAAGCTCATGCTGCCAACATCTTTCTTTCAGATAGTCTCAAAGGTGCTACAAGAGCTCTCTACATGCTGTTCTACAGACTAACACATCTATATCTTTTAATTCTATTTACCTGAGTTCACTGTGGAAAAAATAGGTTCATATTATCTACTTATCAGAGAGAATTCTGTAAAGGTTGCAGATCAGGTGGCCCTTATCTGTCCCTTAGACTCATCCTCAGTTTGTAAATTGGCGTCAATTACTATTGTTATCAACAACTCCTCTAAATCTGTTGCATCCCCATCAGTCTTCTTTGGTACTGTTACCAAGCTCTTCTATGTTTCTGAAGGTGGCCCAATCGCTTCTGCTCATGAGGCTTTTATACCAACTGTCCAGACATTGATTGTCTTTCTTTTGATATCTTAGCATTCAGTATTGGTGCTTACATTGTGAGCTGCAGTCTCTGTGGTTTCAACAGCTACACTTATTAAATTCCTTTTTTCTCATTGCCAGTGGTTTCCCTGCTTGTGCAGTTCCCAGTTCTAGTGCTGTAGTATTTCCAGATAAACCTGTCACAATGCTCATCAGATGAAAATCTGTGTATGTTACCCCTGATCATGTAAATATATTTCACATATTTGGACTTATTTAAAGGGGACAAATGAACCACAATGGGTTTTATTCAAATGAATAATTTTGTTAGCAGATAAATATTTATCATCAAACATATTAAACTCAGATTAATTGTAACAGAGAAGTGGATAGGTATTTTTCCAAACAAAGTAGCTTTAACTTATATTGTAGTACAAATCTGCTGTGTGTTTCTACAGTTGTGTAATTGTAAGTAGTGATTTTATATTTTCAAAAGAGCCAAAAGTATATATTTTAACACATATTAATGTGCCAACAACATTTTTTCTATTTAAATAAAGATCTCTACCGTTTGAACTATTATGAAATTATACTCCTTTTAATTTAGTGCAATTCTCAACAGAGTGTATATCAAAGCCTGAAGGGAGTTCCTTGTCTGGTAAAATTAACAGCCTGTTTCCTAAATACATGCAGGAACATTCAGAGTGAATGTGGGTGATGAACAAAAGTATAAATACAAAATTCTCATCTCATCAGCTGTTCCTGATAACTGAGTTTTTTCTTCTTCTACAGCCATTCTGTTCGCTGTGGGCATTCTGCTGCAATTCAGTGTACTAATATATGCGGGAATGTTTTGAATTGTAGTAAACATAACTGTACCCAGATATGCCATTCAGGAAAATGCCAGCCATGTGAATTGACTGTAAAACAAGGTAAGAGATGAATAGAAGATTTTCTAATGTTTTTTTAATACTATTTGTGGGAAAGTAAATCACTGAAAAAAATACTGTATGTTTTTAATTTTTAATTATAACATTTATATACAACTCATATCAGAACAGTGCAAAATAAATTTATGTAGTAATTGAATACAAAAATAATTTTAAAACAATTTTATAATTTGCTTATAAAGATTACAGTAAAAATAGATTAATAAAACTGGATCCAATTTATCTGTTAGCACATGTTTGTCCAAATAGAGAGCTATTGAGTGAATATTTTGTTGCTGTATTAAACAAAAATATTCAAATTTATAGGACTCAAATGATTTCATAGAGCCATGCCTCTTTTCCTTGCTTGGTATAAGGAAGCAGGAAAGCTGATAAAGTAGATTTTAAAAATCAACAGCAACAAGGCCAGAGCAATTTCTTTTTAATGACAGGAGTGGGGAGGAATTAATTCTCTTTCCATTACCCCCAAAACGGCTATCTCATATAGGGCTGTATTACAAATCTCCTCCCAGTTCCTGTTAATGCAGACAGTTACAGAGGTGATGATGAGAAGTTAGTGCTTGCTGACATGCATATCTTTTCTTTGTCATTCCCTCCTTCTCTGATTGGAGCAAACATCCCCATGGATACTACGGGCAGACTGTATTTTTAGTTTTATTTTGTTAACTAGTTTGAGCATCATCAAATAGAAAAATGGGGTATATTTTTCCTAATGTAAGGAAATAAATAAAAATTAATAGTATGGTAATACATATTTATATTTGTATGAAGTTTACCTGTTTTATTACTAGCTGCTGGCTTATCAAGGGAAGCTGAAATAGCAGTGTATTTGATGCAATGTCTAGCTCAGGGGTAGGCAACCTTTTTCAGGCGGGGGCCGGTCCGCAGAACAGCTCCCTTCTGGCATGCCGGGCGGGGGAAATGGTGGCACGCGCGCGACCCCCGCCGCAGCCACCACCGCGGCAACGTGTTTGCACATGTGCAGTACTCATGCACATGCGCAAATGCGTCGCGGCTGCCATTTTGGCAAAACAAGATGGCGGCCGCAACGCACACAACCGCACAGTGGCCGAAACTCACGGTGGCGGTGGCAGGCAACAGCAGGGGTTGGCGGGGGCCGGTACGTGCGGGGCCCCGGGCCGGAACTGGCCTTGGGCCATAGGTTACGGACCCCTGGTCTAGCTGTTCTGACTCTGTCTCACTATCCATATCTCAGCCCTGTATGACACTTAGTGAAGCATTTACTGTGAATAAGGAAAACTAAATTTCTAAAAGCTGTTGGTACTCACATGGTAATCTTGAAACACAAGAAACAAATGAAAGGTTATTGGAAACAAGATTCTGCTGAGCAGGAATCTAGGATCTTTCAGACTTGACCCTGTCAGCTATAGCTAGCGTGCAAGAGGTCATGAAGGAAAGAGTAGTTGTTGTGTGCCTTCAAGTTGTTTCTGGCTTATGGTGGATCTTATTATGGGGTTTTCTTGGCAAGATTTGTTCAGAGGAGGTTTGCCATGCCTTCCCCTCAGGCTAAGAGCATGTGATTTGCCCAAAATCACCCAGTGGTTTTTATGGCTGAGCTGGGAGTTGAACCCTGTTCTCTAGAGTCACAATCCAACATTAAAACCACTACACCACGCTGTTCCAAAAAACCTAGAAGGCTACAGGTTCCTACCCCTGCAGTGGAGACTTGTCAGTCCAAAGAAAGAACATGCATTTTACTAATTGTGTGGTTTCCTTTAATGGGAATATATGACTGTATGGATTCATTAACTACTTTTCAGATTACTTTTAATTCCTCAGGTTAGTTATTTTTCCCTATACATGTAAGCATTGTTCTTCCAATAAAATATTAATCCTCTTAATGCATCTTTCTTATACCCTCACATCCATCCCCCCTTTCTGTTTTCTGTATAGTGTGTTACTGTGGGAGTACTTCTCGAGAAGTGTTGTGCGGGGCGAGTGATGAACAGTTCTCCTGTCTGAGAACTTGTGGCAAGTAAGTCAGTAGTTAAATGTGACTCTAATTTTATCAGTATTCATGAATGGATGTAATCTTACAGAGGACAAATTACTTTTATAATTTCAGAAAATTATCCTGTGGAATGCACACCTGTGCACAAGTATGTCATCCCCAGTCATGCCAACCCTGCCCACGGCTTCCACAAATAGTGCACTGTTGCCCTTGTGGACAGACACCTCTTAGTAAATTATTAGAGCTGGGTTGTCCAGAACGTAAACTCTGCACAGATCCCATCCCATCATGTGGAAGAACATGTGGAAAACCTCTGCCTTGTAGTAGCTATGGTAATTACAATGTTGTATGTTTACTTATTTCAATTTATTTTGTTTTTGTATTTCCTCATTTCCAAAATGAAAGATTTAACATTTATTGTGGGTTAAAAATACATTTATTCCTGTGAGGGTAATGTATTTTGAATTTTATATAGAAAGGGCTAATATTGGGAGTAGAAGACTGAACAAAGTTATATCTAATGCTTGTACTTTTACATAGTTCATTTATCATTCAGCCATTAAAATAGTTTTTTAAAAAGTAATATAACAAAAAAGCAATTTTCCCAATTGGATAAATTTGTTTTACAAGCCAATAAACATTTTCCTCTAGTACTGTGGCAGTGTTCACCTGATTTAGGCCTGTGCAAGCCTTTTCCCCAAACTGAAAGGGACCAGATGATTGAGGCTCCCTAAAAATAGTGCATAAACACTTGCACCCCACTCCCCAAAGGCTTCAGGGACATGATTTTTGTTTGAAAAAATATTTGGGAAGAATTGGAACACACAGGAACCATTGGGGGAAGCACAAACATTTTCCTTGATTGGCTGTATGTTGCCTACACTTGCTCTAAACTTTTAAATATACCCCTGTTTGTTTTGATCAGGAAGTGTTGCAGTATACTAAAGGTTAAGTTAAAAATACACTTTTTTAATTATGTACAGATGCTGTTCATACATGTGAAAACCTTTGCCATGAAGAAGAATGTGGGCAGTGTTCTCGCACATCAAAGGTTTATTGTAGATGTGCCTTGAAAACAAAGGTAATTAATGAAAATAATAAGAAACAAAAGGCTGAAAGTATAAGCATTACACTCCTCTTGCCCATAAAAGACAGAATCCAGATGTATGTTAAGTCCTATAAGCCCCACTCATCATGGCACTTGGTCAGCAGCACCTCTGGACTAAAGCATGCTCAATATCTCTTTTTTTTAAGTGTGGGTAATCTTTAAATCTCACATTACAGTATTATATTATCATTATCCTTTCTCCCTGCCTCCTGGTCCTGTTTGGGATATAATGTAAATACACTTTTGCTACAATACTGCTTGAGACTATGTTGTATAATATTTTCTTCAGACTGATATATTTTGAAATCTGTGTTGGCTACAAATCATTTTGTATTCTGCCTCACGTGTTTTGCATAGGTGATTAGTAAGGTTGCTAGGTAATTCTGTTAATTTGTAAACTGGGATTGATCCACTGAATTATTATTCTAGTTTTAAGTCATGCACCTACTCTAAACTCAGTGATCTGTTAAGTATGAACTTCCAGATATTTATTGGTTTTCTTATTTTTGTAGCATTTTGTAATATTGCTTGCAAAGAAAAGGGTTTATTTGCAGCAGCTAATGCAGTCACAAAAAACCCTATGGGGATTTGAAGAACAAGATCATTGTGTTGCTGATCTGTTCAGTGATTTATTTGTCTTGGAATTTGCCCTGAAATTCAAGGAGAACTTTACAGGTCATTTGCTGATTGTAGAATACATGGAACCTGTCATTGCTTAACCTACTGCACCCCCTGTTATTGCACTGCTTTTTGTGTGCTTTTAGGATCACTCAGCCTCATCATAATCCATTGGATCAACTTATTCCCAATCAGTATCATGTGTAGAGGGTTTCTGCAATGATTAAAATATAATACTGAATATTGAATGCTATTCTGGTACATATAAATAGCTATTATCTAATTAATCTTATTTTCTTTAGGAAGTTCCCTGTGCCTCTCTCAAAAATCAAGGTAAATTAATGTAGCATTAGAGTGTGAACTTATAATGACAATTAGAAAAAAGGCACATGCAGTATTTCAATTTGGTGATTGTGATTTACAAGGTTAGTTCTGTTAATTTAGCTCAAGTTTTCAAGTATTGGACAATAAAAGAGTACTGGACAAGACCTTCTCTTGCAGAACTTTGCCTGTCATAACCATGTGTCTGACAAAATGTAGATCATGGCAATTGTTATCATGCAACTCTGTGCCTAAAATTGCTGGGAGAATCATTACAGCATAGTGTATTATATTGAAAATATATTGGGGGGAAATTTCAGAAATTTCCATGAAAACTTAATAATAGCATTCTTACAATAGATATATGTACAATAAATCTTACAAAATGTATGAGATTTAGATATTCCACAAGATTTATCTGCAACTGTTTTAAGATAATGCACGAAAGAAATATCAGAATAGATTATCATTTATCCATGTTTGGCTCGCTGTTCCACACTTGTCATTTGTTGAAAATCAACCCAAATAAAATTATATGCCTTACTGTTCGAAGGTATAATAAATGTTGAATAGGCCAAAGTTTTTATTAAATGAAGAGGCATCCTGTGAATGCTGAATTATCCATTTCATTTTATTTTATTTAAACAAATTTCTATGCTGATTTATATTCCAAATTACCACAAGCAGTGTATCAAATGTTACAAACATCAGCATTAAAAAAATTGTAATCCCAAATCATCCTCATTAAGTATTTATCCAATCAATAGTATATGCTTAGTTTCAGTGGTCAAGAAATGCCTGCTGAAACAAATAAGCTTTCAGGATGTCATTAAATAATAGTATTCCATGCATGCTTTGTATCTGCAGGAAGGCTATTTCAAATAGTTGATACTTTTGTTATATGGTCCATTGTCCAGGTGGCTGTCAATTGAAACAGAATTCTTGCATATATATCAAGAACCCATACATTCCCCAAGAATTAGAGTTGCCCTTGTGTTCTTTGTTAAGATCAATGATGCACGGCCCAACGGGTGCGGCACCCCACACAGCTTCAGGCGCACGCCCCATTCAAGCCTATGGGGCTTGAATATCGTCAGGTCTCAATTTTTGTGGGGGGTCTGGAACAGATACCCCGCAAAAATGGAGGGCCAACTGTACTTGCAACTGATAACTCATAAAGTAGAAGCATATGATATTATATAATTGCTGGTTGTGGTACTATTGAGAGGGTTTCATCCACTAATCTCAGTAGTTGGGCAGGAGAGTACAGTAGAATGTTAAATGTACAGTCGCCCCTCCGTTTTCGCGGGGGATCCATTCTGGAGCTCCCCCCTCCCCCGCTAAAATGGAGACTCAGCGATATTCCCACACGGGCGCACCACATTGATCTTAACGGAGGTCGCCCCTTCCATGAATATTCAAAACAGCGGATCTCAAGTCTGCAAGAACGGAGGCGCGACTATACTTTTCCAGATATAACGAATGCAGCCTTTATATTGGTCTTGGTGGTTATCAAAATGTGGAGATATGTTGTATTCAATACATAATAATTTGATATTATTTCTGCTTTATAGTTGATGTTGCATTCTTATGTGACAAGCGATGCAACAAGAAATTATCATGTGGGCGACACAAGTGTAGTGAAATTTGCTGTGTGGTAAGTTAATGGATGTGATGCAGGGTATTGTACCAGTATTTTTAAAAAATAGTTTAAAAAAAATTATTTGGACTTTTTATTACTGCTAGGCTGACCAGTAACAGTGATACTGAAAACCTGTATGAAGCAAATCATTTAGAGAGTGAAGTGAGGAGTAGGTTGATGTGAATATTATTAATTATCCAGGCTTAGTAACTATACAGAGCGTGTATGTGTGTATCTTAAATCATTTCTGACTTATGGCGACCCTAAGGCCATATCATGGGGGCTTTCTTACCAGATTTTGTTCAGACTGGGTTTGCCACTACCTTCCTTTGAAGCTGAGACGATGTGACTTGCCCAAGGTCACCCAGTAGGTTTCCATGGCCAAGCAAAGATTTGAACCCTTGTCTCTAAGTGTCTAGGTCAACACTCAAACTGTGCTGGTTCTCTACAGAATGTACTAGAAGACCCCAAGCATGTACTTGCTGAATCTTCAAAAGCCTAGAAGACATGTAGGAATTTATTGCATGATTGACTTCAGTAGTACTAGTATTTTATTTTTTTGAACAAAGAGATTCGCATCTCTGCGCCGATTCAGAACCAGTTGCCTCCCACTACATTTACTGTAATTGAATCTCTCTGTGCCATTTGAACTCTGTTGCCAGAGTTTGCCACTGCAACTATTTAAAATGGAGGCACCTCTATTTCCAAGAACGATGTAGTGTGAGCCAAATCAATTCAGTAGCACGATCACACTACCAAAGATATGATTGATCGCGGCTCTTAAGAAAAAGAACCACTAAGGGGTCCAGTGCCAAATGCACTGGATTAAGTGGGCTTTTCAGTCACACACACACACCTTGCAAACTACACTGAGTGCAGTCTGGGCACTTGTGAATGTCATAGAAACAAATCATTTCCACGCCAGTTTATTTCCATAATGTGAATGGGGTCTTAATGAAATACATACCAGTATATACTCGACTATAAGTCAAGAAATTTATATCCAAAAATTGACCCTAAAATCTGGGATCGACATATATGGGTCAATACAGTCACAGTGGGTTGAGATCGATTGGAGGATAGGTAACAACATCAACCACTAATATTGCTCATAAAGTTCCTTTAAAAAGCAGCTCTGATGCCCCACACTCCATTTCTTGGCTGTGATTTCTGAAATACCTGTGAGGCATGAGTGTGTGTGCGTGTGTGGTGATTCCCTACTCAATCCTATCTCCAAACCTTTCCTCCTCCTCCTCCTCCTCCTCTTTGCATTTCCCCATTTCCCCATCACTTTCAAGCCAATCTCCAAACCTTTCCTCCTCTTTGCATTTCCCCATTTTCCTTCCACTTTCAAGCCAATCTCCAAACCTTTCCTCCTTTTTACATTTCCCCATTTTCCTTCCACTTTCAAGCCAATCTCCAAACCTTTCCTCCTTTTTACATTTCTCCATTTTCCTTCCACTTTCAAGCTGATCTCCAAACCTTTCCTCCTGTTTGCATTTCACCATTTCCTTCCACTTTCAAGCCAATCTCCAAACCCTTTGCTTCTCCTCCTGCTCCTCCTCCTTCTTTCATTTCCTCTGAAAACCAAGCTTCTCTTTTTTCCCTTCCTCTTCCAAGCTGATCTTAAAATCTGTCTCCTAAATTCTACCCTCGACTTGTTCAGTCAGTTGGTTGCAATGCTTTTTTTCAGGACTTAGTAACGGGTTGGATGAGGGTCAATAAAATGAAGTTTATGATACAAAGGTACTCTGACGACTTGTGTTTAAAGCGACTTTGTGTCTCACTTTGGGAGAAAGGCAGGATATAAATCAAGTCAAATCAATATGTAGAAACTGTAGTTCTTCAAAGGAAATAAAATCCCCTGTAGAAGAAACTGAATATCCCCCTTGGATGTTGCTCATTGATCCAGGGAAATCTGCTTGTATAACAAATTATCTTTGGCAACAAGGGAAGGGGCAAGTTAGCAACTCAAGAAAGGGTGTTTTGGCATTCTAGTTGATGAATGTTTTCCAATGGAGGTTTGATTGGCATCTGCTTTATCTGTTTTGATGTATTTCTTTTCCCAGGTATATTAAATTAAAATAGGTTGTAAATCTTTGATGATATTGTTTATTTATCATTCTTTCAATTATTCTACAGTCTCCTCTGTATCTGTGGATTTTGCATCCACGGATTCCACCATCCATGCCTTGAAAATATAAAACAAAAAATAAAAAGACTAAATAAAACCATTCCAAAAAGCAAACCATGATTTTGCCCTTTTGTATAAGGGACAGCATTTTACTATACCATTGTATAAAATGGTATTTGAGCATCCGTAGATTTTGATATCCATAGGGGTTGCTGGAACCAAACCCCCAGTGGATACCAAGGGCCCACTGTATTGTTGAGTTTTTATTCAGTGTTTATGGTGGAATAATAAATCATTAATAAAATAAATATAATTCTTCCAGAACTGCTTCTTTTCATTATGTTATCATTTGGTATCGGAGAAGCCAAAGCTACATTCACCATAATAATAATAATGGTGAATGGTTCATAATAATGTTGGCATAGTAATTTTTTATCAGAGTGATTTTGCGTAAAGCTAATAGCATTTGGCTTTTTTTTCAGGATAAGGAACACAAGTGTTCTTTGATTTGTGGACGAAAACTCAATTGTGGCATCCATAGATGTGAAGAACCATGTCACCGTGGCAACTGTCAGAAGTGTTGGCAGACCAGTAAGTGTACATCAGGATTTTGTATGCACTTCAGTTTTAAAATTTGTAATCATTTCTCTATGGAAACCATACTTTTCTGATAATTAAGTACAAGTATACTAGACATAAGTTTGCAAATGTTAGCTGTGACTAAGGGCCTATACAGACTGCCAGAAATAATCCAGCTTGAGGCCATTTTAAGTGTCCTGGCTCAATGCTAGGGAATCATGGGAATTGTAGTTTTTTTCCTGGGACATTGATCCTTCTCTGTCAGAGAGCTCTAGTGCCACAATAAACTACAGCTCACATGATTCCTTAGCACTGAGCCAGGACAGTTAAAGTGGTCTCAAACTGGATTATTTTTGGCAGTCTGAATAGGCTCTAGGCCTATTTGCTTTATCTGCAACAAATATTTTTACACAGAAATGATCTATATAAATATGGGTTTGCATTGCATTGGTGTCAAATGCAGGCACGAATCCAATTTATGCCTTTCTGTGTCTTTTATGATTGTTACGGAAGGAGATACTTGACACCTCCCTCCTTACCACTGAACTCGCCATTATTCTGCTGCTTGTCCACTGAGACAGCCAGTTGAAGGCCATGAGAGAGGAGCAGGTGGCTAAGAAGCATCCAGCTGTGTTCCAGTAGGTGGACACACTACAATGTCATTATTATTATTATTATTTACTTCTATCCCATCTTTTTTTTCCAATTCATGAATCAAAGCAGCTTAGAGCAAATGAAAAACATATTGCTAACATCCTGCAAAATACAAAAGTTAAAAGGAGTTTAATCAATCAAAAAGTTAAAACCAGAGTAAGATAATATGTTATTAAACACACACACCTGCGACCTGGAGGATGTGTCTATACAGCTGTCCGAACAAAGCTGAATGCTTCTTGGCCACCTCATGCCCTCACTTGCCCTCTAAATGGCTATATTGGGGGAGAGTACAGGAGAGGAGCAAGTCCTGCCTGTGGGCAGTTGGAGTGGAATTTTGCTTGGGAGAACTTCGTGAGGACATGGAAGAGAGTTTTCTGGGTGGTTTCTCCCACACTGGAGCTCCCTACCATAAAAGGGTGGGCTGGCCCTTGTGTTCTCTTTTTGTTGACAAAGGGCCTTTGCAGACTGCCAGAAATAGTGCAAATTGAGTCCACTTTAACTGCCCTGACTCAGTGCTAGGGAGTCATGGGAACTGTAGTTTATTGTGGCACCAAAGCTCTCTGACAGAGAAGACTCAATGTCTCAGAAAAAAATCTCAGCCATTTCTTCCAGCATGATACAGTTTATGAATCAAATTGAAGCTTTCTTCTCTTGCATTTCATAGAGCCATAGGCCTTGTTCTGAATACCCCACATCCCCCGAAAAAGAACTACTAACTACTTGTTCTTGAGGTTTTCTCCTGCTTTAGTTTAAAATATCATCTCACTTTTCTTTAAAAATTGGCAGATATTTTTACCATTGCTTTATTTATATTTATTTCAGCTCAGTAACTCAACTCAGTAATTGTTAATTGTCTTAACAATTAATAGCCTTCTAAGTGTGGTTAGGAGGAATAACTTATTATGGATACATTTTCCTTCAGGTTTTGAGGAATTAACTTGTTACTGTGGTGAATCTGTGATTTATCCACCGATACCTTGTGGTACTCGACCACCAGAATGTAAAAAACCATGTACTAGACCTCATGAATGTGATCATCCAGGTAAGATATACGTTGAACTGTTTTTTTAGAATTGGCAGGCAGATGGATCCAAATATACTGTATATGGCAAAAAGAAATTCAAATGCATAGAGTATTTGAATCTTGGGATCTACTCATTTTTTAAATTCAGTTACATTTTTTGCTGTAGTACTGGTTCCAAGACAAACCTTTATACAAGTAGCGGTTGTTTTGTATTTGGTAATGGTGCTTTTTTAACTTCATGAAATATTTTCTGTTCGACATTCATATTAAATAAAATTAGTCAAATTAAAGCAGACTTTTGTATGCAACTTGAGTCACAACGAAATGTCCTATAATTGTCAGTAGAATAATTGTCATAAGGTGGTGGTGGTGTTTTTTTTCCAGTATAGTTTATCTTTTGGGGAGATGAGCTACTGTACAGAATGAATGAAGATTCTCTGAAGATGCCAGCCACAGATGCTGGCAAAACATCAGAAAGAAACTCTTCTAGAACATGGCCACACAGCCCGAATAACCCACAAAAACTATGGATGCCGGCCATGAAAGTCTTCGACTTCACAGTATAAAACTTGAGATTTAATCAAGAAAGCCATGTGAAATTAATTTTACCTGATTGCCAAAACTAATAGAATACTCAACTATGAAATGCTGAATAAGCCTCTTCTAAAATACATGGTTATGTATAGGTTTGCTAGTAAAGAGAATTTCTTCAAGATGCTTTCCTGTATTATCTAAACCTGTTCATCTTACTTTTTTGCTACAGTGTATCATTCCTGTCATAGTGAAGAGAAGTGCCCACCCTGTACATACCTTGTTCAGAAATGGTGTATGGGAAGGCACGAAGTAAGTATGTGTGTTCACTTTTTTCCTAGTTTATATTTCTTACATTTATTTTCTAATGAATACCTAGTGGGCTGTGACAGAAAGATTTTAAGAACTTTTCTAATGCTACTTTCTTTCAGTTTTTTCTGTTTCTATATTATTATTTCATTGTTTTCATCAATAACAGTGAATGGATGCCAGCAAAGTATTATGCGATCTTGGCAGTTTCAGTGTTGTACTTAATGTATTTTCAGTGATCTGTGCTAGAAAATGTGTGGACTACTATGTAAGTTGTAGCCAGAAAGCAAATGAAACAAAAATAAACATAATCCTGATGAGAAGTCAAGTTACAAATGAGGATGTAGGTCAGAACAAAATCAACCCTACATTTTTATTTTCTTCATGGATTGTACATAAAACCAACATTAAAAAGGAGTTTTTATTTCACTTCAAACCAGGGCTGTTTTTCTGCTCCCAGGACCTCCTGGGTTAAAAAAATGATTTTAAAAAAAGAATTGAAAAAAAAATCTAAAATGCTTTCTGCTGGGTTATGAGGCATTTCCACCATATTTTGGGGGGGACATTAAGCCAGCTGGCCTCAGAAGGGGACTTTTGTCGACTAGGAAGTTGTTATAATTCAGAAATGACTTGAAGGCACACAGTAACAACAAAATACAAAGCAACTTTCAGTAACAATATTCATTCATAAGTAATGGATTTAGAACCAACTCAATCCTACTGATCCAAATACATAAACCAAATTAAATGGAGTAAAGTTTACTTACAATTAGATATCATAGGCAGCTATGATGAACAATATGCAAATAGAGTAAAACAAGAAAGCTAAACATATTTCTTTTCCTAAACTGATATATCTAAGGCAAAACATAAAGCAACAGACTCACATAGAATTCTAGTCAGGTAGATTTTGTGGAAAAAGACCTGACAATAAAAGTGTACCTGTTTCATACAGCAGAAACTGTTTATAATTCAGATGGCCCCATTTAGCCAGGCAGAAATATTATAGTCTTATTTTTGGCATTCATACTCATTTTATTAGCCTAGATGAAACCAGTTGTGATGAATGAGCAAAGGTCTTGCAACCCAAGACCAAAATGGTGAAAGCTGGTTATATTTAGCCTGCAGGAGAAAAGGTTACGTAAGGGGACATGATAGCCATATTTAAGTATTTGAAGGGATGTCATATTGAGGATGGAGCAAACTTGTTTCTACTGCTCCAGAGACTAGAACATGAAACAATGGATTCAAACAACAGGGAAAGAGATTCTGCCTAAACATTAGAAAGAAGTTCCTCATATAAGAGCTATTCGACAGTGGAATATGCTGCCCTGGATTGTGGTGGAGTCTCCTTCTTTGGAAATTTTTAAACAAGAGCTGGATGGCCATCTTCAGGAGTGCTTTGATAGTGTATTTCTGTGTGACGGGGTTGGACTGGATAGTCCTATGATTCTAAGACTTTATGATCTTCCTAGCACCACTATTGAGTAAATGTAGAATAGATGCTCAATTATAACATTACACAACTTCAGAGGCCTACATCCTGGCAAGTTACTTTGTAACCAGCATGGAAACTTCGAGACAAGTAAAAAGTAGGCTTGCAGACTGAAGTAGATTTTCTTGTGAACAATGACAGTGATAATGAAATTGGAAGTGCCTCAGGGATCTCAGATTCAAATTCAGATATGTATGGGCAACTGCAACACCTGAAGCAACTCTTTGAATTTAGTGTGCTAACTATTGTCAAAGCCTTTTGTGAGATATTACTTTAAACTGGGGTAGCAAAGTGGACTATGAGCAATATGCAGCCCCCTCATGTCCTAACCCTTGATTTTTTTTTATATAATTCATTTTACTGCCCCCTGCCACATCCTCTATTACTTTTATAGGAGTGGGGGTGAATATCAAAACTACAAGTGAGTGCTTTTTTTCCCTTCCCTGACTTAGTTGCGGAACAACATTCCCTGTTACCTCACTGACATCTCTTGTGGTCTTCCTTGTGATCGAATGTTAAAATGTGGAATGCACAAATGTAAAAGAATCTGCCACAAAGGGGAGTGCCTCATAGATGAAGAGTGCAGGCAGCCGTGTACTATTCTTCGACTTCACTGTAATCATCCATGTATGTCCCCATGCCATCCATCTTTACCCTGTCCTACGACATCATGCAATTCAAAGGTAGGTTATACTCAAAATGCACTGCAGCTCTTGAGCAGTTGAAAAGCAGGTATTAGCTGATAACTGGACACTTCTTTAAAATACTACCGTATTTTCCGGCGTATAAGACGACTGGGCGTATAAGGCAACTCCAGCTTTTCCAGTTAAAATATAAAGTTTGGGATATACTCGCCGTATAAGACTGCCCCTCTTCCAATGTACACCAAATACACACTTACCCCTTGGCATACTCTTTAATGCTTTTTCATTTGCTTTCCAGTCCCAAACCATCTTTTCTGTTACTCCATATTGTCTTGCAGCAGTGCAGTTATTATGTTCCATGGCAAAACTTACAACTTTAAGTTTGAAACTGGCTTCATATTTCTTTCTTCTTGCTGGTGGAGCCATGATGGGGTTTTGACTGTTGGACATTTGTATACTGTACTGTATGTACTGGTGGTATACTGTATGAACAGGTACAGATACTGGTGCTATACTGTATGTGGTACCCAGTAGACAACCACCCAGTCACGGCAAGTGATATACTTTACCGGCAATTGGCTGGTTGTTGTATACAAAGCCTGCTTGGATTGATCAGCTCTCCCTGTCTGCCCAGCCCTCCCTGTCTCCAAGACTATCAGAACGGTAGTGTAAACATGCCTCTTTCACCCGTCTGGCCCACCCTTGTATCCTATTACCTCCTTCTCTGCCTCTCAGATCTCGCACATGCGCGCCTGGTGAGTGGATTTTCTTCTACCGTACTTATACAGCGCCACCCTTGCTGCTTTCATAAGGTTGCTGCATATGGTGGGGATGTGGCCGCGGCCGTTTTTGAGCTCCTCCCACCATATGCAGCGACCGCAGATTCTCCAGTCCGGCTTGCAAGTTTCAGCACCTGCCCTATAAAATGACACCTGGCGTATAAGACAATCCCCCGACTTTTGAGAAGCTTTTCCTGGGTTAAAAAGTAGTCTTATATGCCAGAAAATAGAGTATTTTAAATTCCATATCATCTGTTTTGGCATAGAATTGTGCAGAATATTTTGCAGGCACCTTAAATTTCTCTTGTAGCCTTGACTGCAAAATATAATGGGTGTTTAGCCTAAGTTCGTAACACCATCAAATGCAAGGGAGGGGGTCTCCAGCAGAAGAACTCATACCAAACAAGACCATAATAAAAAATATAACCACTTCAGACAAATGATAGAAACAATATATAAATATAAAACATGTAATTACCAACAGCCCATGCAGATAACAAGAGAATAAGGATAAATAACCACAGAAATGTTGGCCTGAATGAAATTTTAACAATCCATAACATAGACTATAAACAACTACATCCAACTGTAACATCATGAAAAAAGACATAAAAAGAAATAAAGACCATTTCAGTGGTTATTTATCCTTGCTATCATACTGCACTAAGCGGTTTCTAACCGGTTTACAATGTGTAAGCTAATTGCCCCGAACAAGCTGGGTACTCTTTTTAGCAACCTTAGAAGTATGCTAGGCTGAGTCAACCCTGAACCCTTGGCTGGGATTGAACTCATAACCTTGTGGTTTGTGAGTGAGTGACTGCAGTACCAGCATTTAATCACTGCACCATCAAGGCTTGGTTATTTACGTTATACAGTCAGCCCTCCCATTTTTGCAAGAGATCTGTTCCAGAATGGGGCGTGCCTCTGGAGTCACACGTGGAGGGGCCCCCCGTGGGGGCGTGCCCCATTGAATTTAGACGAGGTCACCCCTCCGTGAATATGAAAAACTGCAGACTTCAAGTCTGCGAGAAAGGAGGGGCGACCGTATACTTATTTATAATCTTGTATATTGTTTCTGCTAATTTTTGAGTTATTTTTTTAATTATTATTATGGCCAATCTTGTCACATAGATGTACTCATAAAGTGTATAAGCTTACATCTGAAAAAAATCAAAGATTCACTAGTTTGTGAATTGTACAGTTTATTGGCTTGAGAGAGTCATTAAAATATTGGACTAAATCTTGTTTTGTGTTTCCTCTTCACAGTTTTCTTAACTTTCCTATTCAGTCAGTTCAGTCTATCGCAGTGAAGAGGACTGAACTTCCACTTTAAATAGCTTTTAGATATTTTTCGGGGCTTATATCAGAACATCCTACAGTGTTGGAAAATCAGGACTCTGGCCATTTCTCTTGTAGATTTTCACCATCTTCAGTTTTTTCTCTAGTCCAGATTGATGCACACTTTTGTTTCATGATAGCAGATGGTAATTTAATGCTCTTCCAGTTGGCTTAGCATGAATGTTGGCAGCTCGTTTGGCTTGTTTAGTGTTATTGTTTGATTTTCAGTGTAATAACTGCCTTAAAAACAGCAGAAGGATCAAGTTCATTTGAGGAAACTTGTTGGTTCATGTCAGCAAATCTTTTGAGATGTCAGATTCCTGCTAAATTTCTCTCTTTGTGACAATACAGGTTGACCTTCAGTGTGAGTGTGGAAGAAGGAAGGAGACTATGATTTGTTCAGAGGCATTAAGCACTTTTCAAAGGTATGTTTAGGTGATGACCTCTGTCATTTTGTCATGACAGCCATGCTGTATGTGGTAATAATATATAGCTGCGATTCTTTTTCCTCTAAATATCATAAAGATGGTAGCATTTCATGTAGTTGTCCCATGAAATGCTGTTCCTCCTCAACTTATTTTGTTGTCTTGTTCTTTCTTACTGAGCACAAAATGTCTTCTTCAGTTACTATAACAGGTAGCTGTGCAATATACATTGCATGGAATTTCATGGAAATATTAGTATTCTTTCTGCTGAGAAATCTTACAATATCTACCAAAGCAGGTTGGAGATTTTACTTTATTATTTATTAATTCATTATTTATTAATCTATAGTCCTGTGGTATTTTTTTTAGTTTAGCTCTGTATTTACTTTTTAATGTTTGAAATACCATTATATTCACAGGTTTATTTTATTTCTAATTTTGATAAGTGAAGCCCACCAAAGCAATACTCTGGATCCAAATTTTTAAATATTCCAAAGCATGTATGTTTAACATCATATATGAATGAATGATTAAATAAAGAAGTGACCATTATAAAATTTCTTTTCAGCTCTGCATTTTTGTACTTTAATAGTTAATTCACTTTTGATGAATCTGTCAGTATAGATTTGAATGATTATCTTGTTTTATATTTAAGACTATGAATACCTGATTTGAAAAAAATGCCACTTTAAGTCCTTCAGCTATCTAAATTAATACCAAAGGTTCAAAATTTGGGGCACTTAAGGGGAAGTACCACTATCCCTGGTTAAAGAGAATAGTTTTCTGAGATTCATATTTGTTTTATTAAGTTTATATGTTCAGACATTGCCCTCGTTTGACTGATAAATGGTGTAATTTTTTGTAGTGCTGTTTAAAAATGGGTTCATGATTCATAAGATGTCATTCTCTTTCAGAATAGCTGCTATTTCTATAGCTTCCAAATTAACAGATCCACAGTTTGGAGATTCAATAGAGATAAGCAGATTGATAACCAAGAAGGAAATGAAGCAAACCAGGTAACTATATCAGAAAATAAATATAGAAATAGGAATGTGATTACAACTTAACATGAGGAGCTTAATTAAAAAACACACCATCAATTTGCTCATTAATCCGTCCACCAGTAATCCAAAAGAAGAAGAAAAAATCAGACAGATTACTGGTCTTTAAACTAGTTACTGAATTAAATTTTAATTTGTGGATGCAGTTTCTTTCTTGGTGGGCTTTTGAGTAATCTGCTTTTATACTTTAATTTTGGATTTTACTTTTTATTATTAGTTGAGTTGAGCACTAAGTAGGATATAAATTGAATAAATACATAAAAACAAAAGCATGCCTTTTAAGAGCTATTTTGTTTATGGTTTACTGTAGAACTTACTTTGTGTCAAAGAAGTTATTCTCTGTAATTCGTTACCATTGCTTACTATTCCAGTAAATGTATGCTTAGGAGCTTTCGATCCTCTCATATGAACATTGTGGGAGGAAATGTCACATAGAATTATTCTGATTAAGTGATATGTACAAATACAATGCAGTATCAAATACTATATTATGTTCTCTGAGTCATGGCAAACATAAGCCCCTGTTCTGCTGAACAAGTATTTCTTTGTATAAGTGCAATAGCAGAGATTTAAATAAGCATCACTTTATGTGCTGTTTCTTTTTTTTTTTTTCTAGGCTACAATGTGACGAAGAATGTTTGGCTCTTGAAAGAAACAGGTGGGAAATATTATTTTAACAGGAAAAATAGCTCTTTTCTAGACACTGTGTGTGTTTAAGTGAAATGTGGAATTAAATTATATAAGGGGGTGGGCAACTGCGAAAGGCATGAAGGCTAGTTCTTGCCCCCATGCTTTCCCTGGTGGGCCTCCTCACCCACCTGAAAATCAGCTACTATGTGGGTGAAAGTGAAACTGGGCATGATTTCCAGAATTAATTCATAACTTTAAAAAGACTTTACCCCTACTCTTTGAAAACATTTTCAGAGTGGGTTGTAAATACATTGGAACAAAACATAATCGGCTGATACACCAGCTGTGCCCTTTCCTGGAAACTAAGAATCTTGAAACTGTGGTACACGCGCTGGTAACCTCACGTCTTGACTTCTGCAATGCGCTCTAATTGGGGCTACCCTTGTGCTTGACTCGGAACTTCAGCTAGTTCAGAACATGGCAACCAGGTTGGTTTCTGGAACTTCCAGAAGAGAACATATTACACCTGTGTTAAAATCTCTCCACTGACTTCCCATTAGTTTCCGGGCACAGTACAAGGTGTTGGTTATGACCTTTAAAGCCCTACATGGCTTGGGTCCAACCTATCTCCGGGACCTCCTCCTTCCATATGACCCACCCCGCGCACTCCAGTCCTCTGGGAAGAATTTATTGCAGCTGATAAAAACTGGGCTGTTGGTGACCTCCCAGATTATAGAACGGCCTGCCGGACAAGATCCGTCTTATTTCTATCTTAGATAGCTTCAAGAAGGCTGTTAAGACGGATCTCTTCCGGCAGGCCTTTCCTGTATAACTATCCCAGCCCAAAGAGTCAGATAACTTTTCTCCCTTCGGTGCTGCTGCTGATTATGTTGTATTGCTGTGATGCCTGGTTTTATACTTTGTTTTATTCAATTTTTTTAAATTGTCCTAGTTTAATAACTTTTTAAGGTGGGTGGGTCTGGGATTGGATGTACTTATTGGTGTTTTTATCATTGTAAGCCGCCCTGATTGCTCTGCAGAGGGGCGGGATAGAAATAATAATAATAATAATAATAATAATAATAATAATAATAATAATAATAATAATAATAATAATAATAATTATTATTATTATTATTATTATTATTATTACTATTACAATCACCTCTGCTAGAATATGTTTGATAATGAGTTCTTGCCTAAATTCAGTCAAACTCTTTGAGTTTTCGTTCATTTCCTTTCAAGTGATTTCTCTACCTGTTCTATATCCTTCAACATGCTACAAGGCCAAGGGGTTAATTAAGCTCTACATGACAAAAGAGGGTACTTGGACACAATCACCTCAACCATTCACATCTCCACATTCTACAACGAGAACTCAACATCTACAAATTCTACAAACAGTACTAGATTTTGACAGGAACATTGGCCTTAGCAACAGGGTGCTGTCATCAGGCTCTTGGGAGGGACTGTCCTAAAGTTCACCATCCCTCTGAAAGAGAGCAGTCCAAGCAATGAGTAGTCTCACAATGACATCAGTAGGAATTTGCTTCTTATGTAAATGAGAGGTATTTGTTGAGCATAATCATGAGTCATTAGTCACTGAAATAGTCTTAAGTCTCCTGTATTACGTAAAAAAATATTCCCAAATTGGATCAAGATTCAATAGTCTGATGTCTGAGCAAGGGAGTATAGAAAGATGACAGAAATGTCTAGGGAACAGGGTACCTTCTTATTACTTCAGATTAAGATTTTATTATATGTTATGAAAGTTGTCAGTGTTGAGATAATATATATCTGTGTAGATAACTGTCATGTTAATTTTCAACAATTAGGCGGTTTGCTGAGGCTCTTCATATTGATGACAGTTCTGACCCTTTTAATGTTCGTGCCTCTACACCCAAGTACAGTGATATCTTGAAAGAGGATGGCAGGTATGTATCTTCATCACTTAGTAGTTTGTGTAGTTTCCTGTGAGCAGACAGTGTTTCCATAGAAGTAGTTAGATGTGTAGAATCAGTGTTAAGAGATTATGGCAGTATAATGTACTTGGATGTTACAATTTTTAACCACAGGTAATATTCAACAGTGTGTTTTTAATTAATATGAATTTCTTTATGTGCCTCTTTTCACTGACATGCAATGGAGAAATCTCATTGCATGTTTCCCCTTTCTCCACTGAGTGTTTCACTGAGTTGCATGGTTTCATGAGATAAAGTTACATGTAATCACAATAGTGCTTTAACAGTGTTAAAAATAATCATGTCTTATTACATGGAGATTAATTTTAACCATAAGTTGGATACAAGAGTAGAAAAATTCTGAACTCTACTACTCTCTTCTTTCATAAGTAGCTTGGCCTTTCATCATGGGCAAATGTGACTGGTACTTGTTTTATAATCGGAAAGTGCTTCAGAGTTTGGATTTCCCCCCCATTAACTAACTGCATAATGTCAGCCATCCCAAATGCACATGCAGTGTTAGGACAGAATTAAGGCAGGAATCTTAAGTGCTTTATTCCTAACATTAACAGCTATAAAGTTAAAACAATGGTGAGTATATGTTTCCTGGAATTTAAATGGAAAAATGTTTTTAATTTGTTTCAATGCTGTAGTTAACAATTACCTTTGTATTTATAGTAAGTGATGTAATTCTTCATTGTTGCAGAAAAGATGTAAAATTTGTCAGTGAAATTGAGAAAGAAATGAAAGCCCTTATAGAAGCAGTCAATAAGGTGAGTTAGAGGGTTTATTTCCAGAAATATTAATTAAAAGAGATGTGCATGCATTTAAATCATATTCAACAATAATTTTTTCTAAGATTTTAAAGGGAAATTTGTATGAATATGTATCATGTAAATGAAAAATGTGTATTAACTTCAGCCTATCAAATAGTTATGACTTGCCTTAATCCAGGGGTAGGCAACTTTTCCCCTTTAAGGGCCGAGGGACTTCAGCTCCCAGAAGCCTCAGCCATGTTGGCCAATAGTCCCATGTTGGCCAATAGCTCCTGGGATTCTGGGAGCTGAAGTCCCCCAGCCCTTAAAGGGGAAAGGTTGCCTACCCCTGCCTTAATCGTTAAAAGTTAAACATTCTGAGCTATAGAAGTGATAGTCACATGTGATAATTGTTTAGTCTTACCTACATTGGTTATATTAAAAACACTAGAAACGACATACTTTAATCTTCCACAGTCTACATAAAATTAACATTTCTATAAACTATTAAAAAAATAAAATTAGCATTTCTCTCTAATCTAGAGCAAGCATACAAAGAAGAGTCACTGCTTTCCACCCATGAACAGAGAACACCGCCGAATCATCCATGAGCTTGCTCAAGCTTATGGCATTGAGAGTGTGAGCTATGATAACGAACCAAAGCGCAATGTTGTTATCAGTGCGGTGAAGTATGTTGTTCCATTTTCTTGTTATAAGTGGCAAAATAATCACCATACTAAATGCTATAATATTTGAATTTAGTATATTTAAATCTGTTTGATTTTTAAATTTGCAGTGTTCAAACATTATATATACTTCATGTGTCAGCTATTTTGTTACAGTATTTTGTGCTGAGGAGAGAAATGCATTCCCATGAGTCCTTTGACTGAAAATGTTGCCCATTTGATTCTATTAAACCTTTAAAATATATTTGGACATCAGTAATTCACATTAACATCAAGCTGCATTTCCATATAAAACAGGTCAGCATTAGTAACCTCAAGTTGGTTACATAACCACACTATATCCCACATGTTTATAGACTCTTGTGTTTTGTCTTATTGATAGAACTTCTGTTTCTGTACCTCAGTACTACATTTTATGGTGTTTGTCACTATTTTTTTCTTTTATGACACAAGTACTTACTAATAATTCTAAATAATTGATAGCATTAAATAAAAAGATTATCCTAATTTGTAAATTTCTTATGAAGAGAAAATTATATAAGAAAAACTTTTTCCTCTTACCTTTAAAATTCTCATATTTCAGAATGTGAGAGAATGAGAATTGCAATCTAGTGCAGTAAGATAAGGCATCGTAGGATCAATCTTTTGATATTACGGCTTTCTTTCTTCAGAGGGAAATCAGTCTGTCCGACAGTTACTCTGACATCGTTGCTTACCAAGGAGAGGCAGACTAGACCCCCACCACCTATTCCTCATCATAAACAATCAGAGAAGTATGTTCAGTACTTTTCAAATATTTGTGTTGGCTTAGTATATGTTTATCATCAGTTTCTTACAAATTGACTATGGATACACTAGAGCAGGGGTAGGCAACCTAAGGCCTCAGGGGGGGCCCCCCCTGAATGCGGCCCCCGAGGCCTTTGGACCGGCCCCAGGCCGGTCCTGCTGCCGCCGCCCGCCATAATGATATTGATTATTGTTGTTATTACTTGTTCTTGGGGTTTTCTTGGCAAAATCTCCACAGGGGTTTTGCCATGGCTTTTCTGGGGCTAAGAGAGTGTGCATGCATTTTTAAAACTGTTTTTAATTTTAATATTTATTTATTTATTTATTTATTTATTTATTTTTGGTGCTTTGGCCCCCCCAATTGTCTGAGGCATAACAACCCGGCCCCCGGCTCAAAAAGGTTGCCTACCCCTGCACTAGAGCAAGTTGCTCAGTTGGCGATCCAGCAGAGCTTGTCCTCCTGTTGTGTAGATATATTGCTTTTTAATAAGTTACTTTATTCAATCTCACTTTTTGACAATATAGAAAGCAGTTAAAGTAGTAGTCCCCCCCCCCCCCCGCCATGGTAGAATTGTGATCCAAATTGAGTCACCTGTACTTTCTTCAGTGTAATATGTAATTAGATCCTAAAGGGATTCAAGGGGACATGGGATTACTGGAACAGGGTTGGGGCTGAGGAAAAGTTTCTGGAAGAAGAGCCCAGAATCATTCTCTTTCTCCCTTTGTAGTGAGTGAGAAAGGGAAATGGAGGGATTAGGACTTGTGCTGCATTACAGATTTCCAAATCAGTGCTGTAATTTTCTGTTTAATGGAGAAAGAGCAGGTAGGCATTGACCTCATATTCTGCTTTACACAAGCATGCCTTCTTCCCCATCTGGATTTAGACCTGAAAAACCAAGACAAAGTATAGGTATGTGGAGGGCAAGTTGGAAGAGTTAGCATAGTTTCTGGCATTGTATAACCAGTGGTGTCCCGGCCCTTAGTGTCACCTGGTGCAGGGGGTGGGACTCCAGAAGCAGAAGGGGCAGGGCTTCATAAGTGGAAGAGGTGGGGCTTCTGCAAGGAGGAGTGGGGAACAGGCTCAGCACACATGCACCCTTCTGCCCCTCCCTGTCATGGCCCCCAGGGTAGTGGCAAGGAACCAGGAGGAGCGTGCACCTCCCCGCTGTCCTTTCCACTGGCTCATTTTCCTCAGAGAATGGGGCCATGGCAAGGAGGTGCCAGGGGCATGCACACGCTTAGCCTGGCTCCTTGCCACCCACCCCTTCTTCTCTGAGGAGAATGTGGCAATGACAAGGACAGGAGGGAGTGGGGTGGGGCCGACTGGGTGTCACCCCCCCCTCTGGAGTCTTACTTGGTGCAGTCTGCACCCACCCACCCCCAGTGACACTACAACATTATTTATGACATGTCAAGTGCCTGTTAAGGCATCAGATGTAGCTTCCAGTTTCTTGGTTTGTGGAGCTTGAACCAACATGGGATAGCCTTAATTGTAGTCTTAAACAGCAGGTGTTATTTAAATCATTAAATAAATAGGTAGAACTGGGCCAACACATGTAGTTTAATTAGCTTGCAATTCTGCTCTCCAGGAGCAGTACAAGCAGTTTTGTTCCTCTGTATCAAGAGTGGGCAACTTTGGAAGGCTGCAGGAGACCTTTCTCAACCACACTTAATGCCCACAAAATAAAATATTTTTAGCCCAAATATTTTCTAGGGGAGATGGGGTCACTCTCACCATGTTTGGAGGCATTCCTGGGTCATTTTTAGCTCAAAGAAGGCCTTGTTTAACATCAGGAAGTGAGTATAAGTAAGGTACTGTTTTAAACAAGGATATCTTCTGAGCCTAAATTGGCCCAACCCCTCCCCCAGTCATAGTAGAAATGCCTCATAGGCACCTAGTGGAGGACATTTTGGGCCAAAAAATGTTTTTGTATAATTCATCTTTTTCTTTTTTCTTACCTCTTGATGGCCAGGAAGCCTCCAAATATGGTGGAAATATCCTCCACACACCCTACAGGGCATTGGGGGAGCATTTTGGAGTGGGGAAAAAAGAAAAATATTGACTCCTGGATGCCACAAAAATGGCTTTGGGGTTACATGCTGCCCATGGGCAGCACTGTCCATTCCTACTTGGTTTTTAGACATCTTTCCCCCCAGTGTGTAATATATATTTGGTTGTCTTTGAGGCAAAGGACAACACCTGGTTCTTGGAACAGCAGGAAACATCTGTGGTATATTCATCTTCTATTAGTACAAGATTTCTAACACTTTTTTTGAACTACAGAACATTCTTATTCCCTCACAGGAAATTTAGAAGCCTAATACAGTGGGTATCCTCTGTGGTTTGGTTCCAGGACCCCATGTTACCCAAATCCATGGAAGCTCAAATCCCATTACATACAATGGCATAGTAAAATTGTGGCCCTTATATAAAATGGCAAAATCAAAGTTTGCTTTTTAGAATGTAAAAAAATATTTTTAAGTCCTGGATAGTTGAATCTGTGGATGCAGAATGTGTGGATATGGAGGGCTGACTATACTCATGTTTTAAATATGCTTGTTGACAGATTTTAAATAGGCACTTGTTAAGTGATGAACAATCTTGATTGATGTGATATCACCTTCTCTAGGCCAACAGATGGAGGGGGCATGTTGTGAATGACACAGTGGGAGAGGTTTTCCCTCACTTCTTAGGGAAGCCCTGTCTGGTTAGCAAAATTCAGGTAGAATGTATGTATAGCTACGACTGACATCAGTTCCTTTACCTCATCACCATTAGAGATTTACGTACAGAGAAAATATTTCAACCCAGAAGGTTGATTCCCTTTTTATACTTGTTCAGATTTTATTCCTTTACATATATGTTATCACAGTTTTAGTAATTAAAATCCTTTTATTTATTTTTAAACGTATACCCACCCTTCTCCCAACATGGGACCTAAAGAGCTCATAGCAATTTAAAATGATCAACATAATATTTTCCTATCTGAAGCATTGTTCATCTAATTCGTGATTGGCTTCTATACCATTTTTAGCCATAGGCATAGCCACAGGGAAGCACATAGATGTGTAATTGGCAATCTATAAAGCTGTTAGTAAACATATCATATTAATTAATTTTCTTCTGCTGAAGCAATATTTCATGGAAGAGTACTCCATGAGGTTAGTCTCAGTGCAACTCGTTATTAATCCAGCTGTATTCAGTATCACTGGAGAAAGAGAAATTTGAGCTTAGTAATATACATTAGTGGCTGGGCAAAACAAGCTTAAAGTACATACCTTTTGTTCACAGTAGTGGTGGAGGAATTAGAGGAATTAGTTTATTCTGAGGAAACTAGGCTTCTTATGCATTCTAATATTCTTTTTTTTTAGCTTGCTTTTTGCTCCTACTTTTTGTAGCACTTTTGAGTATTGCCTTCAAGTTGAGGGACTTTTCTAGTTTCTAGTCATAGCCAGGGAGATAAGAGAAAGCTCTTCCGTTTTGGTGTCATTTGCAAGGTGACCCTGCTTGCTGAACAAGAGGAGTTAATAGTTGGATCAGTCAAGAGTGCTCCCACATCACCAAAACCAGGAATCCCTCAGTAAGATAATTTCCCCTTTTGCATAGAACTTTTGTGCTTATATTTTCCAATAATTAAAAAAGAACAACAACATTGTGTTACTTTCAGGCATGGGAATGTCAACACAGAGAGAGGAGCCAAGGAGGAGCCAATAATTGACTACTTTGATGTACAGGACTGAAGAGATCAACACAAAAATTATGCTGCTGAACAATGGAAGTAAAGCTGTTGGTGTGTTCAGGATTATTTTTGTCAAAATGCACTCTACTTAGTCTGTTCAGACGTCCTTCTGGAAATGGCAGATGAAACAAATTATCCATCACTTTTTAAACATAATGTGATGAAAGAAGTTGTAATCAGTTTTGGGTGAATGAGCATATTTTCTATTGAAATATATATCCATGGTTAATTCCTGATAGGAGTCTTGGAGTATTTTAGAACTAAATTAACGTGGTATCTAATGCATTTGGCTGTATAAAATAAGTGATTTTTTTTTTCATTTGGGTTATGCTGTTGGTACAAGACTAGAGGGGAAAAAAGTGGCTCTGTGCAGGTCATCTCTTCACACAGTTACAGCTATATAAGAGGAGAGTGGGGCTACACTTACTGGCCCTGCACCAATCTCTTCTCCCAAGTCCCATTCCTCCATACATGTGGAATGGAAAGAACAGGCATGACGAGAGTGGCTTTACCTATGTTGTTCCCCACTGTGATATAGATTCCTCATCTCCTATGTAGAGTAGGTCAGTTCAGAGTCATTTCCCCCCCCCCCCCCGCATATACACGGGCTGACAAGGGTGCAGGGCCAAAGCCAGCACAGTTTTTCATCCACCCCCCACCCCCCCCCCCGCCGCCATGCTGTTGTAAATGTGTTGGGGACTAGTACCCAAAAAGGGCTAATGTCAGTAATAACTATCAGCTCAAGTAAACATGGCAGTGGGTTGTTATGGATGAAATTGAATGAAGAAAGGTTTAGATTATATTCATAGTTCCAGATAAAATTATCAAAATCAATTTTTAGGTAATAAAGTGTCAATCCCATTAGCATTTTTGACCTAGGGCACCTTGTGGAGAGTAAAATTGGTGAGTCATTACATTTTTACCCATAGTTTGTTTCTAAACTTTCCAGGTGCAGATAATGTCAGTTGCCTAATGAATGGGTTAGAATAGTATCCAGTTGTCAGTCTTTATTTATTTTAGAAGCCCACTTCACTCTTATTGTTCACTTAGGGTTGTGTGCACAGCTATGCTAGGCTTATGGTAATAAAAACAAACTAACACCAGTTTAGGTTAATGAGGAAAGAAATTCTGGTCAGGATGTAACTGAATATGGCTATTGTATTTAGAAAAAATAATTGCCAACAATGTCCTTTCTTCTTGGAACCTGTCAATTTTCTTGTCAGGTGCTGTAAAGAGGCAGATATGTGTATACTATCCTCTGTTTCACCTTTTTTTAGTGGACAGCTTCTGATAATCAGCTGTCACAGTTACAGGAGTGCCAACATTGACACTCCTTGCTGAAAATGTAGCATGGGTTTTATCTGAAGATATTCTTTAGTCAGTATTGTCTGTTCTGTTCCTCTGGTTCCTTGACTTTGCATAAAAAGTTTCAAGCAGCATTTTATTATTGTGCAGGAAATCTTGAAGAAAACTGTACTACCCATATTTAGCTTATGAATAAATGAACATATCAATTATTGATGCATTATGACTTGGAATGGAGAGAGGGACTAGGAATTGGCTTCCTAATAGCTAAACACTGTAATATAAAAAGTCTCAAATCATAGTATAATTTTAAGGTGCTGTACACAGAGGCATAGAATTAAATAAAGTAGCCCAAAACATATTTGCACCTCTTAATCTTCACTTAGACAGTTGGCTTACCTGCTCTGCATGTTCATTACAACAGAACCTAGTAATCTTCCAGATATGCCTCATCAAAGAAATGATGGAATTTTGTTTCACAGGAGTATAGATAAATACTTACTTGGCATTTTTAGCCAAAATGCCTGAAACCTGAACATAATGGTGCCTTTTCCAAACATCCTAAAGGAAGAGCCCACTTCCTTTTCTATACATGTGGTGAAGTTATGTCATTGTTGCCCAATCAAAGAATTGCTTCCTGCACAATTGGGTCTTTGCATATCCAAAATAGTTTTTGTGTTCCCATGTCACCAATGTTGATGTTTTTATTAAATTTATATTACTTCACAATAACAGGCATTTTTGGGACACCTTACAAATATGTACATAGGCCACTGTGTACAGAGGAAGCAACAAATACATGTCAGTGCAAAATGAATCCAAGTGGATGTGGAGTCATCCTCAGTGAATCAAGCACAATTTAGATGCACATTTCTTTTCATCTTTTGTTTTGGGAAGGGTTTTCACATCAGCACAAGCTGATGTGCAGATAATTCTGCATGTGGTTATAGAATGCAATACCTTTTTGTGTGTCAACTCCCTTGGCCAAAGTCCATGAGTGCAGAAAGATTTATTCTCACTTTGCTATTTTCATACAGTGTGTTGTGTTCTTAAGTGATTGGTCCTTCTGTTGCTTGGTGAAAAATGCCATGTAGACTTTAATGGATTTGGTATTCCCTTTTCTGGTTTTGCAAATTTTTGGCATGTCTTACATGGAGCTGAGCTCTCAGCTATTGTTTTGAAATTACAGTTCTCATTTGTTTACATATGATGATATCATTTTTTGCATTATCTGGTACGTGAAGTGAAAGGAAAAACCTGTTGAAAGCAAATGTTGCAAATTCTTCTATTTTGCAATTATGAAATGTGCAATTCACTTTATATATGCAGATGCCTGATGCAGGTAGAAGTTAAGGCTGATATTTTGTAATATTTACATATGTTCAAAATTGCTTGGATTACTCAATGCTCTTTGTGCACCAATTTGTGTGTAAGCTAAAGTTGTGAAAATTGCTATGGAAACCATTCCTTATGCCATTTCTCATGATGTATTTCATGATGAAGTAAAAAGTATTGATTTATGACAGTTTCTAATAAGTTAGTTGTTGACTTGATATACCCAAACGCACACAACCTGCCTGCTTTAAAGCTCAGTGGTGTAATAAATAACAGACTTTATAAATCTGTAATAAAGCTCAAGTGTTCAGACATATTATTTGGATTTTCTCTATAGTTTTTTGGTAGTAAAATTAGGATACTGCTGAAATGTTACAGGAGGGCAGTCATAAGATGAATGTGAAGATGCAAAATCCCATGATAGTAATAGTTTGTTTTGTTACCTCAGCAATTAAAGGATATATCCTAGCTACTGCCTGGACTATTAATATACTTGTGTATGAAAATGAACATATATAGTTCTACCACATAGCAATCTTAAGACATTGCCAAAATGAAGAAGTTTAAAATATGCACAACAAGCATGTTGGTTCCTCATTGAAGCTGACACTCATGCTGTGCCCTATGGGCCTTTAGGGATCCTACAAGGATCTGATCAAGTGCCTCTTCCACCTGCAAAACAATTGGCAATATGAGATTGGAAACAGTGAAAACAATCACACCTATATGGAGCAGTTAGGGGCAAAAGCATTTGCTATTAATTACAGCAACAGCAGCATTAAGGTGCAGCCAACATAAATGGCTGTACAAAGACCAGATTTGTTAGTTCCCTGTTAAATTCATAATCAGTTATAATATTTTGGTAAAGTAAGATTTTTTTGGAGCATGTTATCAAAAATGTCTTCTACTTTGTACTAGCATTCACTAACTGATGCTAAGCAATGAGATTCTGTATTGCATCCTGAGTCACAAAGGGACAAAAATTAGCATATGTGAACCTGCTGTTTTGGATCCAGGATCCACCTCCCATGGAAGGAAAAGTTCTCACTAAAGGTGCTCTGCCTATTTTGGGGAGCTCAACCCATTCACATGGATCTTCATGCTCCCTATGTTGCATTTTCAGGGGATTGCCAAGTGGGTGGGGAGACAAAGGGCATTGAAGTCCACTTCTGCCAACTCTGTTGCACAAGTCTACATCTGGAAACATCCCACTTAATTCAATGGATTATGGCTCCTGTCAGCTCTAAATTCCCACCCATAAGATGTTCTTCCTGTCTTCTTGGAGATGGCGAGTGCTGCTACAGCAGGAATAGGCAACTTCCAAAAGTTACTGGGCTCCAGCTCCCATCAGGCCTCACTATTGATTGTGTTGTTTAGGGTTGATGTGAGTTGTAGTCCAACATCTGGAGGACCACACGTTCTCCATAAGCTAGAGATAAAGATACAAACTAGGAAACGTTTTAACTTTCTGGTTGTACAGAAGACATCCAACATTAGAAAGACATATTCTTACATTCAAACTTGTTTTTGAACAGATAATAATAAGCCTTGGTTATCCAATGAATACACATGCTAAAATTTAAAACTGTATTGTATAAAGAATTCAACCAAGAAAGCTGATCACAAAGGTTATTTTTAATGTCATATAGGAGATGCTGTTTAAGAGCAAACTTATTGCTAGGAATAGGTGATGGAGACAAAATGCATTTGATCTTGGGCTAATTTAAGAGATGGCATAACCTATCCTGTGGCTACTGTAGCACTACCTCACCCCAGGCAGGCTATCAAGCCCAACCCAAAACTCTTGGTTCTTGGGAAAGAGAGTGGTAGGTACTGAGGTTGTTGTGGTTAAAGGAAGCTGAATGGAGCACAAAAGGGTGCTACTACCACTTGCCGCTGAGTCTCTGTAGCCATGCATATCTGTTTATGAAAAAGAGTTGATCTTGTGCGTGGGCCTAGCAGTGGGGAAATGGCATGATGTGAAATATGTTTAGCATTGCAATTCTTCATTAAGAGAATCTGAAAAGTGTGCCTTGAGAGATAATTTCTTAATGGTTATTGGCATTATGATATTATGGACTCTTTTAGATATATCTGTTCAGCCAATTAAGCATGTCCTTCCTTGCTTCTTCAATGTAAGGCTTATCTTGAGGATTAATGTCTTCTCTTTTGCGATGTACAAAGCCATGGGTTTGTCCTGGATAAATTTTCACTTCAAACTCAGTTTTGCATTGTTGTTTTAACTTCTGCTCTAGTGCAGTGACCTACAACAGAAAAGATCTTCTTAGTACAAGTTCTGAATTAATGTCATCCTATAGCTGACAGACTCACTTATTTCTTGTTAGTCCATAGAAGGTTATGAAAAGTTGATAAAATGACTAAATTTCCTTACCCAGTTGAAATTATTAAGTGCGAGTCCTTATTACTGTACTGTAGGGAGAGTTCAGTCTATTTTATATCCCATGGCCTAAATTTAATTGTGAATCCCAACTAGAGTACAGACATTGAATCAATAGGAAGATGGTAAATCAACAACTAAATTTCATTTATTCAGTG
Source organism: Phrynosoma blainvillii (assembly GCA_026167975.1). Classification (NCBI taxonomy): domain Eukaryota; kingdom Metazoa; phylum Chordata; class Lepidosauria; order Squamata; family Phrynosomatidae; genus Phrynosoma; species Phrynosoma blainvillii. The sequence continues at coordinate 134,883,079 of JANUYF010000004.1, read as the reverse complement.
CTTCTACTCTAGCTAAGATTAACAATTGAATTTCAGCCCATATTTCTCATTTGCACTTATGCAAGAAGATCAAGCATCACAACCATTTGCTCATGATTGATGCTTTTCTTTCTTTTAGGAATGAGGAAGTATGCACAGTTTTACATTAGTCATGAGAGCTAAAAACTGAAGCTGTTTTTACATGTCTAGCCAAAGGCACAATGACTTAGGGAAGAACATTCTAGCCCATATGGCCCCCAATTTGATATGATTGCTTTGCCATTTGTTTACCTACCCTGAAACAAATAGCAAAGCGATCATGACCACTTCAGGAAATGCCCAGCTCTTTTCAGCTCATAGGACAAGAAGTCAATTTGCTCGTGTCCTATTTACTTCTCTCTCTCTCTCTTTTTTTTAAATGTGTATAGTTTAAAAACAGTACATGAAAAAATATGTTGTAAGTACAACTCCTGATGCTGTTTTGAAACATGGATTAGCACAGCAATTCTAATTTAGTAAGTTTATCTTGCCTTCAGAAACAATTGGCCTAAATTGTAACTATTTTTCTGCCACATGTATACCCGCACTTACTTCTCATTAAGCTAATTCTCATAGGTTTAATCACCCAAACCTAAGGCAGGCAGACAATATCAAATATGAATGAAGCTCTCCTTGTTGTTCCACTACATAAGAAAGAGATTTAACTTAAAAGAAACAAAACAACCACAACTATAAAATTGTTTGAGCAGACCTGATAATTATATACATAGGTACACCTTAGGAAAAGGTATTCCCCGTTCACAAGGTTGTCAAATTATGTCCGGCTGTAGGAGGTGGCGCTCCTCTCCATTACTAAACCAAAGAGCCAGCATTGTCAGAGACTACTCTGTGACCATGTGGCCAGCATGATTGCACAGAACACTGTTTACCTTCCCACCAAAGTGGTACCTATTTATCGACTTGCATTTGCATGCTTTCGAACTGCTAGGCTGGCAGAAGCTGGGACTAGTGACAGGAGTTCACCCCATCATGCAGCACCCGGACCTCGAAATGCCAACCTGCTGATCTTGCAATCAACAGAGTCAGCATCTTAACCACTTGAGACACCTTATGACCTTCAAATATCTTAATGAATCATTAGCTTTGTCCATTAGAGTATCGAAAATGTTTTGGAATTTGACAAAAGAGTGATACACTGTGTTCACAGAATTCATTTTCCACAGTTAATGCAGACTGGTACATTGTTCTTACATTACTTGATGCACAATTTAGTGATTCTGTTTTTTGAAACAACTTACTTGGGCAAGAGGAATTATATCATCTTTTTCTCCAAAAATGAAAAATGTGGGGTTCTTCAGCTGACAATTGTCCTCTGTAAACTTGATGACTCCTAGAGTGAATTTGAGGAGAAAAGCTACATTAAAATTAAACACAACACTTTCACTAAGTAAATAGCTTTGTATCTTTGGCATCACGCTTTTTTGTCATTCCAGGATGTTATGTAGGAACTATTCATTTTCTGTTTCACAGAGACAAGAACTTGAAAAACAGGGAGAATCCACTGAAAGTAATTTTGATGCTAGCAAATCTGATATGAAAGCAGGTTTCAGGTCAGAAGTTTTGTATTTTGAACTTGATATCACCCCTTCCACCCATGACTAGTTGCTTATGCAAAGCCTAAAATTAGCACTAGTTTATATATGATGTGCCACCTAGTTCCTAGGCTGTTCTCCAAGAGACAGAACAAAAAAGAGAATTGCCTATACTCTTTAAGGAAGTGATAATTTTTCTTTACATCTTGTCCTAGGCAAAGTTTGTTTTGTAACAATTTTCTAATTTGGGGGTATTAACCAAGAAATCCAGTTCATGATTCAGTCTGTCATAACACCAGATCTGTAAAACCAAGGGAGCTTTAGATATTTTCACTCAAAACAACAACCTCCTAGGCTGAACAGCTGACCGCTCTTGCTACTTTCAAAAGTAATTTGTAATCTGGCACTGAGGTCTGGTGGTCAAGATAATTTTTTTTTAAATCTAATTAAAAGTGATTATAAGAACATACAAAAACCTATATTAATTAGACCAGGGGTAGGCAACTTTTACCTACCTGGGGCCAGTCCACTGGTCCGGAGCTCTTCCACAAGCCGAGGGGGAGGAATGGTGCCACACGCACACGCTCGCTCATGCATGCGCAGTACGCCAGAAGGTGCAGTACGCCAGAAATACTGCGCATGCGTGAGCGAGTCGCGGCCGCCATTTTGTTTTCCAAAATGGCAGCCTCACTCGTTTGCGCATGCACAGTACTCCGGCGCATGCGCGAACGAGTCGCCAGCCCCTGGGCCATAGGTTGCCAACCCCTGAATTAGACTAACAGTTAATCCAGAGGTGGGCAACCAGTGTCCTCCAGATAGTTTGACTACAGTTCCTATAATCCAGGCTAACATGATTTACGGTCAGGACTGTGGGCCCTAAGGAACAAAGCCTTAAAACTAGGTTTTAAAAATGGTTGGTGGTAAGGATCATGATGATGATGCATAATAAAACAACCAGTCATAAAACAACATATATGGATATAATTTAGAAATAACTTGAGATGACTTTTCAAGTACTACATCCACATAATTTCAGGGGGGGGGGAAATGATAGGGTCATATGCCAATTGAAGACCAAGTTCCTCAACAGATTCAGCAAACCATTTTTTTAAAAAATCAAAATCAAATAATCGGAGTTCTAAGATGAATGAGGATATGTATTTGCTCTGAAGCTGCAGTGAAAGAGGGAATGTATCTCTTATTTTGGACACAATTGAAGCTAACACCTTGTTAGTAAGTTTTGATGGAATAAGTTGGACTGATACAACCACAACTCACTTTTCTTGGTCCTTGCATAGGTCAGAATTCTGCAGCAACCACACAGCTGCCAGAGTCCTGCAACTGATTTTGTAATCCCTGCAGCATTTCTGACACAGCCATTTATAGATTGTCAGAAAATGAGGGGATAAATGGTGACACGTCCAACTATTTTCCTTTGCTGGATGTATTGCAAGGAAGTAACCTACAGGTAACTTCTGAGGACCCACAGAGGTCCATGCAGGTAGCTCTTATAATGTGTGCAGCCAACAGAAAACAGATGGATGCATTGCTGCTGGGCCTCTTGCTCAACTTGGCAGTGACAACCTGGCAGTGCTCATATTGCGGGAGTGGGCACAGCTTACAAGGTGGATTTGCGGGATAGCATCAGAAGACTTAACTATGAGGACATAACTGTGTGAGAGACATAGAGAGGGCTTTTGGTGTCTACTGAAGTTTGATTCCAGGACTCCCTATGGATACTAAAATCCGTGGATGTTCAAGTCCCATTAAATACAATGGCATAACAAAATGATGTCCCTTATATAAAATGGTAAAATCAAGGTTTGCTTTTTAGAATTTATATATCCTTGGAATATTTTCAAGCTGTGGGTCATTGAATCCATAGCTAAATAATCCACAGATACAGTGGGCCTACTGTACATCTCCTAATGAAGGATCTCGGCCTAAATTTATAATGATGACTACAAATCAGCTAAAAGGATCTCTTTCACATTATAAAGTATGTCACAGACTATGTGATGTGTGAACTAATTCTGCTTAAATTATAAGTAACAGGATATATTTTCTAAAGAGCATGGAAGTGTAATCAACCTTAATGGCTCCATACTGTGACAAGAAAAAAGCATGCACCAGCCGGAAGTGTCACTTTCCTTCCATTAGCTCTCCCTCTGTGATACATGCATAGTTAACAATCTATGACATAGACTCCATTGTACCTGACACATACCATAAATTGATACACCAGCCTTAAATTCAGAATATTTCAACATCAAATGATGAACAGCAGCTCCACCCCAGCAAAATCCAATGACACCTATCTTCTTTGCATTACATTGTTGCTTCAGATACTTCAAGATAACATCTGCTTCCCTGAGACACAAAAAATGTAAGTGGGTGAAGAAATCAGTTAGAAAACCATTTATTGTTGTGTGCTTTGAAGTCATTTTTAACTTAATGACAACCCTAAGGCAAACCTATCACAAGATTTTTTGAGGGTAAGTGTGTGTGACTTGCTCGAGCTCACCAAGTAGGGTCTCCGTGGCTAAGCAGGGATTTGAACCCTGATCTCCAAAGTCATAATCCAATGCTCAGACCACAATCATTACTGGGAACATTTACTTTTGCTTGCCTGTAGCATTTACCTGCTTCAGAGGAGTATGGACATGAGATAATTAACTGAGCCAGAAAGACTGTTTAGATTAGAACATCAGTGGCAAAGCTGTCAGGCAAACAATTTGTTATTGAAAGTATAGGTAAATTGCTTACAATGATTAGGAAATAGGGGACACCTCTGGAAAGTGAAAGCAAGGTATGAAACTTTAGAAGTTCTGAATAAACAGGGGGCTCAATTAGTCAAGTACACTGGAAACAGAAGCATAAAAAATAAGTAGTGGACATGGGGACCGGCAAAGTAGTATTAGAAAACTTTGAAGATATTTTGTGAAAATGTGACAAATGTTAACACTATAACCCTTGTACATACATTCTATGTGTATGTATGAGTCTCACTATAACTTCTTTCAAGGGCACATGGACTGTCCTGCTCCTTTAAGGAGTTGTAGTGGGTATATTTTTTGTATCTTTATGGTGCTGACACACTACACTGTTATAGCTCTATTATTCCACTTTAACTGCCATGACAACATGGGATCCTGGAATATGAAGTTTAGGGAGGATCCTAGAATATGAAGTGGAATTCTCTGCCAGGGAGCTCTAGTGCCTCACCAAACTGCAACTCTCAAAATTGCACAGGATGCAGGCATAGCAGCTAAACTGGAATAATAGTGTTATAACAGTGTAATGTGATAGAGCTCTAAAGCAACAACTGGGGCTTTCCCCCCCCCCTTCCCCCCTCCCCTATACTGGGTGATATAACACTGGTTCCAGTTAGCGTAAGGCTTAATTCACAGTGTAACAATTATGGCACCATGTAGCATCAGGCTACTCATACAACAAATGGGAAAGATACATATAGCTTACAGCCTTCTCATAGGAAAATGTTCTGAGCTGAATGAGATCTATGCATGCAACCCCCCCCCCCCCCTTTCGAACGGTACAGCTTAAATGGATCAGGAATCCAATCAGACTCAAATATCCAATATTGAAAAATAACTACCATTTGACCTAAACTCTTACTTGTTGATATGTTTGGAATCTCGTGTTTTTAGCCAATCATCGAATGTAGCCCAATCAGAAGATGGTGTCCAAGGTGCTTGTCCTTTATAGAAATCTGGACAAATTGCTCTATATAGAAAAGAAATACAAGTTCATTTATCAAACACTGATTTTGAAATCCCTTAATGTTAGTCTATAAAGTGGAAGTGTACATACCCTGCAATTCTCAGTAATGTTCTTTAACAGAAAAAGCATAAGTATATTTTAAAGGATTAAATACAGTCACCCCTCTGTTCTCGCAGGGGATCTATTTTGGATCACCCCACGAAAATGGAAAATGGAAAATTGTAGGGAATTCAAGACCATTGGCTTGAATGGAGGAGCATGCTCACGGGGGCGCGTGCCCCAGTTTGTCCCCCTCTGCCACCCACAAACAGGCGAGGGGTGCAGACTTGAAGTCCACAAAAATGGAGGGGCAACTGTATTCAAAACATTTCTTTCAGTACCTATTGGGGAGAAAGAACCATTTGTAAAAGGGCAGAGGAATCTGTTGCCTTCCATATATTGTTGTATTCCAACTTGATCAGTCATACCAGCTCAGCTAATCATGTGTGATGATGGGAATACTAGTGCATCAACATCTGGAGGACAATCTGATGTATAATAGGCTGACAGCAGGAGCAATGTTACCTGGGACTAGTTGAAGTTATGATTTAAGTTATTAAGTTATCTGGTCTGCTGAATAGTTTGTATGAACACCAAAGCCTTTGCAAAAGTAGTACAGCTGTTTTATGTACCGTATACAAACCCATGCTGGTTGGACTTTATGGCATTAATCTAAGAAGATATGATTTCATTCCCTCCTGTGTAAAATAGTGTGAGATGTTCAAAAGATTCCTTGGGAAAACAGATCAACCAGTATAGAGAGTACATGGAAGTATTTTTGGACCAAAGTTATTAACTTTGGGGAGAAACAGGCCAACCTTTGAACTGCACACCATGGCCCCAACCCGGCTTTTTGCCAGCACAAAAAGAAGCAGCAAATTGCATTCCATAGCACTGAGCCATGGCAATTAAAGTGATGTCAAACTGGATTATTTCTACAGTGCAGATGCAACTGAAGCCAATGGTAGTTTTCCTACTAATGCAAGTACCAGCTTCAGAAGAGTACCTTACTTTACGACTATGGGATGAATGGTAAAGCTTCCTCTCTCTGCTTTCTTTGCTCCTGCAGTCTAGATTACAATTTTGATAATTATTGCTCCCAACCCCTAACAGTGACAGATACAATTCTAATGTGTCTATTACATGCAAAAACATGTTTACCATTGTGCCAAGATTGACCCAATTGTTCAGGTGAGGAAGAAGCCTCACTTCTGAGCCCCAAAGTTCAGGCATATTAAAAACAGTTAATATGATGGGTGGGTGGGTGGTTTGTTTAAGTTGTTTAATCCTGCTCACACTGCAAATCTGTTCTGTACATAATTCTTGTGTATTATTATTCAAAATAGATTATTCTACATGGTTGATTCTGTTTCTTTGTGTATATGTTTGCAAAAATAAAAAGCATGTTTGAAGAAATACATTAGGTTGTATTTTAAACAGAATGTATATAATTAAAAAAAAGTTGGATGGGGTACCAGTTCAATAAGGTATGACTGAGAAAAAGCATGGAAATTCCTTACATGTATCCATTAGATGCAAGCATATCAGCTATAAATCTGGTATTTGGCAGCTGCCACCCAAATATATCATGAATCACTATCACAGCTTTGTCAGTATGGTGAGAAGGCTTGTTCAGGTAAGCCTTGATGTGTTCAACAGAAACTTCATGTCCCAGGCCTTCATATTCAAACTTATCCGCAATGTTGCATGGGCATGGGTTTGCTTCATTGGCCATCTGTCACAAAACAAGATGCACAAAGGTTAATACAGCTAAAGATGGTTAGAAACCATTCCATTATGAAGTTATACTTTCAACTTTGCCGAGTTGATGGTATCTATGTGTCTGTATGTGCATTTTGCATTGCCTCAGAGTCAGAGATGTATTTTTCAGTTTCAGAAGACCTCTCCCACACACCAAATAAAGTTACAATTTTTAACTGAGACTGCTAGAAACTTGAAACAGGCAAAATTTTGAGGTACAGAGATTGGGATTCAGACTTTGGACCAATGCAGACTATATATTTTTCCCCTGTGTTATTAATCTAGAGTATGTTTGGGACCCTGGAAATGGATTAATTGCCTAGAGTGGGGGATTGCATATTGGGACCCTAGTATCTGGAGTAGGCTTTAGTATATCTAGTACATAAATCACTATTTTTTTAAAATTTTTTATTTTGAATAACATCTTTACAAGCATACATACCTTCTATATATACATAAACATATATTCATACTTAAACATAATAATATCTTGCACTCAACCATACAACAATACTCATAATACCTCATACAAACCCCATACGACAAAACAACTACACTTCAATCATAAGCTTCATTGTTCAATTCTTATGAAAACTATGGGCCTCTGCAGACTGCTAGAAATAGTGCAAATTGAGTCCACTTTTACTGCCCTGGCTCAGTGCTAGGGAATCATGGGAATTGTATTTTTTTCTGAGACATTGAGCCTTCTCTGTCAAGAGAGCTCTGGTGCCACAATAAACTACAGTTCCCATGATTCCCTAGCACTGAGTCAGGGCAGTTAAAGTGGACTCAATTTGCACTATTTCTGGCAGTCTGCAAAGGCCCAAGATTGACTTCCTAAATAGATATCTACCCTTTTCTTTCTTTTTTTTTTACAAGTAAAATTTAATGATTTCCCTTCTTAATCAATACTAAATATAATTACACAGACATAATTTAACTAGAACACTAATTCACTTTAATCATGAATCAATCATAACTCAATAATGATTTCCATTCTTCCCAGTATTCCTTACTATCTTTCTCTTTGACCTAATATTAATAATTATTGTAACATAGTTATTATTCCTTGTTTTCCTTATTCCAGTATTCTTTAAAGCGCGGCCAGTCTTCTTATAGATTATATAAGATAAGATTTATTATTATAGATATAATAAATCACTATTATATATTGTTAAGTGACTTATTTGTTTCATTCCTCTTTAATGGGGCACTAATTTTGATAACACAATCTACAAGTGCATGTGGGCTCAATCTAGTCCAAAATGAAGGGGGAGAGTCAGAGTGTCACTACACCCTAGACTTGGACTGGGACATTTGTGCTTATTCTAGACTAAAATGAGAGGAGTATAGTTTCATCTTTAATGTCATGTCTGCTTTAGTCCTTAGTTATCTTTCCAGCAGATGAATCAAAATCAAGGGAATTTCATTTAGCCATGATCACCATGAACAGAAAAGCAAATATGTATGAACTGTTTCTAACTGTGGAACACTTTAGTGAATTATTAACATATCACTGTGCTTGTGATAGTTGAGAATAACTATAAGACGGTATGTCAACATGCTATTGGCATGCATTATGGAATTTCAACATGCTGTTTGCATGCATTATGGGATTTCTTCCTCCCCACTCTCCCTTTCTCTTGCAGCCTTAGGAGCCACCTGAAAACTATACCCCTATGGGAGGGGTAGGCAACCTGTCCCCTTTAAGGGCCGAGGGACTTCAGCTCCCAGAAGCTTCAGCCATGTTGGCCAATAGTCCCTTGTTGGCCAATAGCTCCTGGGATTCTGGGAGTTGAAGTCCTCGGCCCTTAAAGGGGAAAGGTTGCCTACCCCTGCCCTATAGGGTCTACCAGCCAAAAAACTGTGATGCAAAAGTGAGATCACCCCTGTGACTGGATTTCCCAGTGTCAGATACAGCCCTTAATTTCCATTCCTTTATGGACATGCTATTTTCTGGTGCAGTTAACATCACAAAGAATATTTGTGGCAGCAATAATCATACTCCTTTTTGGAGAATTCTTGGAATCTCTCCATAGTGAAGTCGTAGGCTTTCATGGCCAGCATCCATAGTTTTTTGTGGGTTTTTTGGGCTCTCTCTCCAATATAGGGACTCAAGGCAGCAAACAGCAAATTTAAACCAATACAATTTTAAAACAATACAAAAGCATTAAAATGTGTAAATATAAAGTTTAGAAAACAATAAAACAATTTTAAAAATTAAAACAACTATACATGAAAATGTAAAATGTATTTTAAAAATCTATACAAACCTTAAAATCTAAACAGCTTTTAAAGCCCAACCCTTGTCACTTTGAAAAAGCCTCACAGCACAAAAATGTTTTTATCTTCCTGTAGTGGACATTTAGGCATATCATACTAGATTTCTACATACCTGGAGCAGAGAGTCTTCCGGTGTCTTGGGAGAAAATAAAGGTCGATTTTTGCAATGTTTCAAAGTAAATATTACAAGAGGGAAGTGAACTATTAATGAATGCCTTTAGGTTCCCTAACAGTGCTCACTGCACTTTCTGCAGCTGTTCTGGAAACAGAGAACAAAGATCACATGTTATAAAACAGATCCAAAAGTTGACACAAAATAACCCAGTTAAAAACTACTCCTCCTCTGACCCTTCCCAGATTCCAGTTCCCTCTCCAGAGATAGCTGAAGGCCTGCGGGGCGAAGGGGAAGAAGAAGAAAAGGTGTGCGCCTATTCCTCCTCCCCCCCCTGCATTCCCTGGCCTTCAGCTGCCTCCAGTTTAGCTGCTATGCCTGCATCCTGTGCAGTTTTGGGAGTTGCAGTTTGGTGAGGCACTAGAGCTCCCTGGCAGAGAATTCCAAACTCCCCTCCCTAAACTTCATATTCCAGGATCCCATGTTGTCATGGCAGTTAAAGTGGAATAATACAGCTATAACAGTGTAGTGTGTCAGTACCATAAAAATACAAAAAATATACCCACTACAAGGTCACTACACTACAAGGTCAGGAAAGAGAAGGAAGAGATGCACACCTTTTCCTCCTCCTCCCTGCCACGTGCTGGGGAAAACGGTGTCGTGTGCCATCTGTGGTATGCATGCCATAGGATTTTCTTAGGCAAGGAATAAAGGTGGTTTTGCCAATTCCTTTCTCTGTAATACAGCCTACAGCACCTGAGATTCATTGGCAGTTTCCCATCCAAGTATTAACCAGAATGGCCGATGCAGATAGCCCCTAGGGGGTGGCTCTGTGCCGTCCCTAGGAGTGCCGGATTGCGGCTGCGGCAACCACATGCTGCAGCCCCGATCCTCCTTTTGGCCACTCAAAAAAAAAAAAAAAAAAGAGTTGGCAAATGCCGCTCCTTTTGGGGGCAGCAAAAAGCCGCCCTTAGAGCCATTGCCATGGCTCTTTTGCATCCCTTTCATGCAGTGTGTGTGCACGCTGCGCCAATGGGGTGCCCTGACGCTGAGCACCGTGCAGTTGGGTGCACGGTGTGATGGCAGCAGCAGGGTGGAGTCGGGGTGGCCGGCGTGTGGTCACCCAGCCCCAACTCCACCCCCAGGCTGGCCCTTTAGGCCGGTCTGCATCAGCCCTGACTCTGCTTAGCTTCCAAGATGAGATGGGATCTGTGCCTTTAGAGTATTTAAATCAGCTATTTCAATATAGTATGTTTATTTTAGCGGAAGGAGAAAGTATATTGATTTTAATGCTCTGAATTCCAGAGTTTATTTATACAGCATTTTAAAAACTGCAGGAAACATGTACAAATGTGCAAGTTCAGGTGGGGAAATGCTGAGAAAGGGGCTGTACTTGATGAGTTTATAAGCAGAGGGAGATACGGAGATAGACAGGAGATGTATTTGCCTAAGGAGCAGGCCCTTTGCACTTTGAATAAGGTAGTGTTATTTTTAGTTGTGTTATTTAGCAGGAAAACAAAAGGGTAAATCCTTTGTAGTGTAATTTCTATACTGCACTTGCTTCTATTTTGTATTTTTTTATTTGCACACTTTAAGTTTTCATCCAAATGTTACAGTACATCTGAGCAGTACAGGCAAAAGAATGCTGCAATCAAGGCCTTACACTGAGACCTTACTGGATGCTTGGAACTTTGGAGACATGTTTCCATGTTTGTCTAGTTTAATAAATAACTGTTGTATTGGTGTGTGTGTGTGTGTGTGTGTGTGTGAGGGATGCAGTGGCTCAAGTTTTTAAGATGCTGACTCTGTTGATTGCAAGATCAGCAGGTTGGCAGGTCAAGGCCCGGATGCTGCATGATGGGGAAGCTCTTGTCACTAGTCCCAGCTTCTGCCAGCCCTAGCAGTTTGAAAGCATGCAAATGCTAATAGATAAATAGGTACCACTTCAGTGGGAAGGTAAACAGCGTTCTGTGAAATCATGCTGGCCACATGACCGCAGAGTAGTCTCTGACAATGCTGGCTCTTTGGCTTAATAAAGGAGATAAGCATTGGCCCCCATGGCTGGACATGACTTGACAACCTTGTCAACGGGGAATACCTTTACCTATATATATTGGGACTCAAATTGTAATCATGTTTATAATATTCAAGTATAGTTGGATCCATAGAACCCATATGTATTAGCTTAGTACTTAGCTTATATAGTGCAGTTTTCACCTCATGTACAAATGTTTTTCTCTTGTCTCCTCCTTACAGTCAAGCACCTAAGATGTTTTTCTTGCTAAGGTTTTATTTTACATTTTTGCAGCTAACACAGACCCCCTCCCCCCTTTCAGTTTTTAACACACATACAGAGAGAGAGAGAGAGAGAGAGCACAAGTGAACTGTGGGAGAGATTTCATGATCACCACAAGGACCAAACACTCAGCAATCTGTACAGCTAAGTATGCTGATATTGTGGAGAAGAGGTTGCTTCTCACAGACTTCCTTTTGACATCATTTTGGAGATTGGTACACTTGTCTGCAAAGAAGTGAATTTGGATCTAGCATGGGCTACTCAATCGAAATGTTTGCTTCTAAACATAATAAGTTGTTTTCCTGTTTTCCCCTACTGAGATCCTAATAGGCCACCTGATACAGAGTGGTGCAAAGTAAAATGGGTGGTATGTCCAGGATGCACTTTTGAAGAGAGATTGTTTGCTAATGATATTTCACTCTTTGGAAGCAAGATGACCTCAGCAGTCAAGCCTGAAGGTATCCTTTCATTTTTAAAAAGCATATAATTAGCTTGTTGTTGTGTGCCTTCAAATCATTTCTGACTTATGGCAACCCTCAGGTGAACTTATCACAGGGGTTTCTTGGCAGGTTTCTTCAGAGGGGTGTTGCCTTTGGCATCCCTGAGGCTGAGAGAGTGTGATGCCCAAGGTCACCCAGTGAGTTTCCATGGCCAAGCCAGGATTTGAACCCTAATCTCCCAGTGTGCTAGTCCAATACTCAGGCCTCTACACCATATTCTCTAGGCTTGACTCAGACCTGCATCCTTCTGAGGTCCCTAAAATGAGTACCCAGCTGTTGGGGGGCAATGAGCTTAGAGTTGTAAACCGCTTAGACACTGCATAGCGTGGTATGAAGTGGTATATAAATGAAGCTGCTTTGCTTTGCTTTAGTAGGGTGGGTTTATGTCTTACTTTAGTTTAGTAGACTCTCTCTTAATATAAGTTAAGAGATAGGAATCTACATTGGAGCCCCTTGTATTTCTGAGGTTACAAGTGTGCAACCATTCTTTGTTTTTGTTTTTAACAAACACGGTTGTTATCCTGCATTTTAATGATTATGGACATTACCACGTAAGCCACGTTCTTACAGAAATCATTTGAGTTTAAAAAACTCAGAAACATATTTAGGGTTAGGTTCAGAGCAGCCATTATCACACATCTTCACAATTGTGCGACTGGGGCTGTTGGTGACATTACAGTCTCTTCCTGGCTTCTCCTTAACCTTGCTTCCCTGCCCTATGCCCTACCCAGCATGCCTTTTCATTTTTTTATTTTTGCTTTTCTGCACGATTTCTTTCTTTCTTTCCAGGATTTATATCCCACCTTTCCCCCACATTGGGATTCAAGGTGGGTTACAATATATTAAAAAAAGACAAAGCTAAAATTTTGATTACAGAAGTTAAAACATAAGTTAAATACCATAAATTAAATTCCACAGCTTTGCTACTGCAGTTTAAGTTCTGTTTTCGTTGTTTTTTTTAAGAAAAGAAATAAAGGGAATCAGGCTGCTTGGGAATAGCCAGAGGGAGGGGGAGAGGAGGAGATACTGACACCACATGACTCCCAATATTGCAACTGCCCAGCAATGACATTTTGCACCTGGGGACTAGTGAGAATGCAAGCTAATTGACTGGTTTCCCCATCAATGAAAAGGGACGCTCTAACTGCACTTCAAAGACATAGCAGCTACAAGTCGGAGTCGTTGTGTAGTATCACCCAAACCATTTTTTTCCAGGTCTAATCGTGGTTTAAAAGTGGCATGTGATAAGTCCTACAGTGCAGGGTCACATGTCATGCAGCCTGGTGCCCCAATCTGAAGTTCTCTAGATGTTCTGGATTGCCACTTCCATCAGCTGCGGCCAATGAAGAGCAATCATAGGCACTAAAATCCAAAATGTGAGCACCAGATTGGGAAGGGCTTCACTAAAGCATGAGACTGAAATTATGGGATTGGCAGCACAATTTGTAGCACAAATATATGTCCCAAGCTACGCAGTACAGTACAGTTGTGGAGAGCACAGACTGCTATTTCAGTTTGCTTTCAGTTTTTTAAATGTGGTAACTGTGTGAACATTTGCAGTCATGCAGGAATGCAGTTTAAAAATTAAAAGTTTATAGCTGCATAAATGTTTAGGTGCTAAGTGGAAAATGTGGCTTTTTAAACAAAATCTCACAAATCCTCCCCATTCTCTTTCCTCCATCTTCAGTATGATTTTTTCCCCAGTGCATGAGAATTGGACAGGATTTTCCTTGTTCCAACATTGAACATTATTATTTGCATTGAGGCGAAAATGATTTTCTTCACTACCAAAGAGTAACCATGGCAATTCTGCTTATCTGAAACATGTTGCATGTGGGAGCATTTCAGGCCATGCTAAATCCTGGGTTTTTTAAAAAGAAGATATCCCAAGGAAACATACAAACAAACAACTCTGCTAGTATAGAATAATGAATGCTGAGATTAAACTTTAATATATTCAGGGAAAGATAATGTGCCACACAAAGTGAAGAAAAGCCAGCAAGAACTGACTGACCCTCAAAAGACTATTTTTGAAAGACATGCTAGATCTTCAATACTAGATGCTTGTCATTCAAGGACGTGAACACTTAAGGGCCACTATTTACAAATATTGCAAATGTTACTGTACTTCAATATTTCTTCTCCTTCCTATTCTATTTTGGAGGAGCATTGGTGACAATAAAGTGAAATAAAGTGACATCATGTTGCATTCACATTTCAAAACATAATGTATTTGTTCAGCCAGTCTATCATATCCATTCTTGCTTCTTCCATGAAAGGCACATCCTCAGGTTTCATATCCTCAGGCTTACACTGAGCAAATCCATGAACTTGTCCAGGATAAACTTTCACTTTATAGTCCACCCTACAATATTCTTTCAGTTTTTCTTCTAGTAAAGCAACCTGTAACACAACAGTGAATTTCATGATATAGTTTACAGGAAGCTACAAATTAAATTTCCTAATTACTTGCTCACTTGCATCCTAGGAGATTATCATACCAGGCCCTTTCATGGTGCAATCCTGCAAACCAAAATCAAACAGCAAAATCCCAGTTTCGGAACAGGCAACACCAAACTTCTTCCATTTGCATGACCAGGATTGCTGCCAGCATCATGCTTCTTTCCTATTCTCTTCCTTAACCCCTCCCTCTCTCCCTTATGCCTTACCCAGCATGCCTTTAGTTTTTTTATTTAAAAATTCAACTTTGCATAATGATGGAGCTCTGCAGCCCCAATTTAAGCTGCTTAAAACATTTTTTTTTTCAAAATTTCGAGGCTTCAGAGCTCCGAAATTGCACGAAAAAGGGAAAAAATAATTTTTAAACATGAGAGGGAGAAGGGAAAGACGGTGACACCATGTGACTGTCAATTGCAGGAATGCCCCGGGAATGGTTTTTTGCACCTGCAGCACTGCGCAATTGGTAGCTCATTCATGGGTTTCCCTTGTAAATGAAATGGAACTGGTAAGGAATGGGGCAGCTACAGGAGGGAAGTGATGTCATGTGCTCAGTATCGCCAATGCCGCTTCCCTCCCAATTAAATTGCGGTTTAAAAAAACGGGTGTGATAATCCCCCTAGACTGTTTGTAGATTTTGCTTTAAATTCAGAGTTGCCTTAAATGGAGTTAGACCTCAATGATGATTCTTATGTTAGAGTGTAAGTTTTAAATGTACTCTCGCTACAAATGTTGGTCATATAGCTTCTTTCCCTCTTTACCTTTCCTCCTTCATGCAGGTATGCTGATTTCCAGCTATGTTCATACCCGCTTCTACAAAATATACAATAAATTTTGTATTAAAGACATAACTTTTCTCTGGGTATGGTAGACAACCTGTCCCTTGTATGTATGTGTCTTCAAGCTACCTGTTGACTTATGGTGACTCCATTAATTTCACAGGGTTTTCTTAGGCAAGGAATACATACATAGAGGTGGTTTTGCCAGTTCCTTCCTCTGCAATATAGCCTACAGCAGGGGTAGGCAAACTGTCCCCTTTAAGGGCCGAGGGACTTCAGCTCCCAGAAGCCTCAGCCATGTTGGCCAATAGCTCCTGGGATCCTGGGAGCTGAAGTCCCTCGGCCCTTAAAGGGGAAAGGTTGCCTACCCCTGGCCTATAGCACCTGATATTCGTTGGCAGTCTCCCATCCAAGTACTAAGCAGTGCTGACCCTGCTTAGCTTCCAAGATCAGATGAGATCTGGTGCTTTTAGGGTATTTAGGTTAGTCCGTGTCCCTTAAGCTGAGCAACTGTGGTCAGAATAGAAGCGGCATAATTAAAAGAGAATAAGAAGTTCCAAGGCAGATGCCATTCCATGGTTCCCATGCAGCTCTGAATCTATTTCATTTGAAAAAGCCAAGTACTGGTTGCATCTCTCCCAAAAGTATTCTGAGAAATAGTCTAAACCAGGGGTAGGCAACCTTTCCTCTTTAAGGGCCGAGGGACTTTAGCTCCCAGAAGCCTTAACCATGTTGGCCAATAGTCCCATGTTGGCCAATAGCTCCTGGGATTCTGGGAGCTGAAGTCCCTCGGCCCTTAAAGGGGAAAGGTTGCCTACCCCTGGTCTAAACCTTTTAAATTATATCTTTTAAATTTACAGCATATGGTGGTGCTTCCATACCTATTCTCTTTGTTGGTACCTGATTTCTGGTTCAGCCCTTCATACCATTTCACAAGATGGGATGGATGGCCAGCTCATAAGTGGGTACCAGCATGCAGGTGGTGCTCCACAGTTTCAGACAGGGACTTTCCCCTGTTTTGCCTGAAGTTGTCAGTAACTGAAGCTGGGACCTTCTTCTGCAAAACATCCTTTCTCCCATGCAAGTAAATTGGTCCTTTAGGTTGGTGCTTTTATTTAGCAACCACATATTTGTATGTTACTGAGACACCTCCCTGCCCCATATTTACTTGTGTCATCCAATGTTAACCAATATAAACAGAAATTCTATCCCTTCCTTTATCCTTCCTCTCTTTATTGTTCTTCTTTCAACTATGGAGGACTACTTCACTAGTTCTAAATGCTCACAGCCATACCACTACAGCAGGAATATGCATGTTACTTTCTTTTAAAAAATGAGTGTATGGGTATGGCATGACTCTTGTGTTCCATCCACTCTCCATCTCATATATGCACGACAAGCACAGGAGGTATAATTAGAAACTGAATCTGAATTGCTTACCTGATCTAGCGAAATGGTGTGATCTTTTCCACCAAAAATGAAAAAGGTGGGATTCAGCAACTCATATCTATCTTCAGAGTCCCTGATTATTCCTAAAACATATTTAAGGAAGGCACTTACATCATGTTTTCCACATTGAATTGCAAACACAGATAATACATTTCTGCATACAGAAATTGTCTTTTCACTTTGTCATATGCTCTCAGAATATTGGTTTCACCAACACAGAAATCATCACCGATAATATGATATTGCATTTGAGACTTGTGCTTTCAGACAAATCCAGGGTAGAATCTCCCATTCAGGTCTTGGAGCTTGGTTCTGCCACCTGTCCAAGCATAGGATTGTTGTCCTGAGGACAGATAGGCCTAGGAACACTAATACATTGAGCCAGTTTATAGTACAATTGTTTAAATTCATTTTTGAGACAATTATTCAGTGTTTCAAAGGATTCTGGTATGTGTTTGGAGATGGTGATTAAAAAGAAAAAAGCTTTGTATTTAGCCAGAGAAAAAGCAGCAAGCTGATTTTCAAGCTGGATAACTGGAAGCAATCTGGAGATAGGATGGACTACCTGTGAAGAAATGCTTTATTTTACTTTCCTGGTTATGTTTAGAATGTTTGTATTCTTTGTGTAACCTCTGAATGCATTTATACAATATAAATGAGTAGTCCCAAAGCCTTGTTTGGTACTCAGCAGCAGGCCTAAGACAGCAGTGGCTGGCTTACACAGGGTTGTTACAGAAAGGTTTCAAGTGGAGTTTGTAAATGACCAGGAGGAAAGCATGCCACTCTGTGGATCCTTGGAGTGAAGGGGTGTGTGTCAATAAAAAGCTGGATTGGTAGCTGGAAGGTCTGCAAAGAGCTTGATTAGTTAGATCAGGGGTCCCCAAACTTTTTGATCTGGGGGCCGGTTCGCTGGCCCCCAGATCTCCGGGGGGCCAGAGGCACGTGCATGCATGCACACGACTTGGGCGCCATTTTGTCTTCCAAAATGGCACCCGGAGTTGTGCGCATACGCGCGCAATGCTGGGCGCATGCGCACGACTCCGGACACCATTTTGGAAGACAAAATGGCGCCCAGCAGCCGTAGTTTGGGGACCCCTGAGTTAGATAGTCTGGCCAGGTGATTTACTAGAAAAGTCAAAGAGTAAAGGACATTACCATAGTTCTCACAGCAATCATGTCATTTTTTAAAAAATGGAAACATACCACTTTTAGAGTAGCCATTATTGCATCATAATCAAATTATTGCATCACAGTCTTCACAATCACATGACGGGAGCTGCTGCTGTCATTGCGCTTTCTTCCTGACTCCCTTTTAACCCAACCTCCATGCCCTATGCCTTACCCAGCATGTCTTTGGTTATTTTATTTTTATATTATTTGGTTATTTTATTTTTATTTATTTTTAAAAACTTTTTCATGCAATTCAGGGACTCTGCTACTGTTACTGAAGATTTTTTTTTAAAGAAAAGAAATAGAAAATAATTTAAAGGTAATCAGGCTCCTTGAGAATAGGGAGGTAGAGGGAGGACAGGAGACACTGACATCATATGACTGCCAATATCACAACTGTCCCAGCAGTGGCATTTTGCACCTGGGGACATGTGTGATTGTGAGCTCATTGACAGGTTTCCCCTATCAATAAAAAGGGATGCACTAACCATATTTGGGAACACAGCAGCTACAGGTCAGAGGCATTGTTGTGCGATAAGTATCACCAAAGCTGCTTTTTGCATCTCTAATTGTGCTTTAAAAGCTGTGTGTAGTAATTTTCTAAGAACACAGGGAATGGAGAAAGTGGCCAGCCATAGAGACCTCTTCTGCAAGTCGAAGCTACAACTGGTGCTGTAAGGTTATGGTGAAACTTCAAACAAACAGAAGGACCTTTGCTCCAGAAAGTTTTAGGCAGATGTTTGACTAGTGGAAACTGCATTAAGAGTCTTAAGCAAGACATTCAGCAATAATTTTATGGTGTTTAAGAAGGCCATTTTTTTCACCCTTTATTTTGCCATGCTGCCATAATTTCATCACCAAAAATGGCAGCACTTGCCACTGCTTTATCTCTTCCTTTTTCCTGTCTCCCTGACTCTTCCTTTTTCTTTCCACAAAGGCCTCTATGGGACAGGATGATGCACTGGCAGCTTCCTTCCTACTGGCATTGCATTAGCAACCCTGTTGAGGGAACAGTGTGGCGTGAAAGGTTGGTGGTCATGCAGCACAACACAGCAAATGACATAACATTTTTTGCCCCTGAATCATCCTCGAAGCCAGAGGCAATAGGAGGTGCTGGAGACAGTGGAATGCTGCTGTGTAGCATCAAGAGATTGCTTGTGAGAGATTGGCTGCAATGGATTTTAGCAAAAAGGGGTTAGAGGGGGTTAGCTATTGAGTAATGTTTGTCTGAAGAAAATTCACCTACCTCTTAGCAATGAAAATCATGTAATTTAATTTAAATACATTTCTGTTATGAGAAGCAACCCAATACTCCCTTATCCAAAATGTCTTAATTATTCCATTTACTATTTTAGATACTTAATAATTCCAAATCATTTCCTTAATGAACACCCTAGTGCTATGTTGTCTCTAGTGGTGATATCAGTCCCATGCCTATGCTAATTGAACCACACAACTCAATTTCTAAAAGGGTACCATCGGTAAACGTCTCATGGCAGTGCTTAAGATTAATAGTTGAGACAGCTTTGTGGCAGAGAGTTTCAAAAAACCATGCCTCAAATTTTTAATAAGGGAAATATAGGTGGGAAAACCTTCATGTTTTTCCCACACGCCATTCACCAGCTGTGTGCTACCATGTTTCTGCCTGTTTCCCTTGCCTATTTTTATATAAATAGATATGGCAAAAATGCCATCTGTTTCTCAGAGCTTGGAAACATTTTTTTTAAATTTCAGCTTCCAGGATCCCCAAATAACTGCAGTATTATTTGCTCTGAAATCTTTGTGATTCCTTCTTCACAAATCGATCCTGTAATATTGTGCAATGTTCTGCTGATCAGCAAAGTAGGGAGCATTAACAAACACCATAGTATGTTATCCTTTCTAGAAGATTATTAGCCCAGAAAAAAATTATACTAGTCAATTTCTTATTTAATCATTGCATTGTCACTGTAGTCTAATAATGATTAATAAATGAAGCATCTAGTGTAAAACTTTCCAGTCTGGACACCTGGTTGCTAATTTACTTGCAAGAAATCAGCAGTGAGTAGTTGTTTACAAGTTTGTGACATGTACTTAACACCATATTTAAGTAGAATTGAAATTCAGACAAAGAGATTTTAAGATGGAATAAGTTCTGGTAAAAAATAATACATTATTGTTGCTTCTGAGAAAAGGGAAGATTTTGGCCACCTTTGCTTTTGTCAGTTCATTTCAGTTAAACTAAATTATATTAAGAAAAGTTCTGTTAACATCCAGAAAATATACTATTTCTTTCATTACTACAAGCATGCAGCAGTTTTACTCAGATGTAAGATCTCCAGTGTTCAAGGAGTCTTACTCCAGTGCAAATATGCATAGGTTTGCAGTTACTTTCCTTGTTTGATCAGTGGATAAATGGAGCACATGTTTCTGAAATACTGTATTGAAACTTCTGACTAATTTGTACATGGATTTAGTCTAGAAGCGTTGAAATATTTGAACATATAGAAGCCTGCTTAAAGTAGCAAGTATTTTTCACTACCATAGTCTGATATCCCAGCTTTTAGTTGAGGATTTGTCAGCATCAAGTGATGTACAGCCATTCCACCCCAGGAAAAACCAACAGTACCAATCTTTATCGCATTGTACTTCTCCTTTAGAAACTTCATAATTACAGCAGTAGTCCTAAGGAATATAAACAAGGAATTAAGATATCTATGTAAAAATCTGAAAAGAAATAGCAATCCAAACATTTGTTCCTGTAGTTTCCCTATTGACGGAGGGAAGGCATTCTACTTCTTATAAAATAGTTCCACTCTGTTAGGTGCTGCATATCTGAAATATGGGTTAATGGAACCTTTTTCAGATTGTTCAGCAACTGGTTTTAAATGGCACCCGCTGTTCTGTGTGGTACATGGACTTTTAAATGTCTGGGTTTCTACACAATAAATACAGGAAGTCATGAACTGTATATAATCTCAGGGCCCTCTTTGTGTGCTTACAGAAAAGAAATGGGGTCAAATCTGATGCTAGCCCTCCATTTTGCACTCTATCAAAAACATGAAAGAATGACAGGAATTAATCATATCATCATAGGAGTTGAAACTTAAAGAGATTTTTGAGACTGTGCCCCAACCTCCATAGTATTTTATACTAGGCCTGTATAATTGCCATTCTCTGCTCACTTTTCATAAGGTCTCTACATAACATCAGCCTAAATGCAATAGCATGTTTGCAAACAACCACTAGTAAAATAGGACTTTCTTCCCCTCCTACAGCACCCCACCAAGGTCTGCATAAAATCCTATTCCAGAGGTTTCCCAACCTTCTCGAACAAGTATTGAAGGCATGGAGGGGGTTGCAAAGATGATCTCCCTTCTCTAAGCTCAGGGTGCCACTGGCACTTCTATCAATGTTTCCCAGACAATATCATTAAACTATTGCTCTCTAACCTTTATTAAATTCCATCTCTTTCTTTTGGGAGCTAGCAAAATCCATCTTAAACACTGAGAGAGAGAGAGAGAGAGAACAGCTGAGCAGTCTCAGATTGCCTTTCTATTATTCTTCCATTTTATCAAAGATGTATTGTTGACATACATAGTGATATTTTGGTTGGCTGGCTGTCTTTTGCGGTAAGTGTTAATTTAACATTCATTCACTATTATTGTTCCCCTATGTGCCATTTTAAGGTGTTGTAACATTTTAACTTTACATTTGCATTAAAATGCTTTTCTACCTATTTTTTTAAAACTATGAGATATATGTGCTATGTTAACTGTAAATCAATGCCCCTTTCTTGTAATATAATCTGCTAATATTTCTCAATTAATTGCATATTTTCCTCATTTCAATTACTCATAATTTTGAAATAAACTTTAGCCTTACTTGTCCACTTTCATGGGATCTCGTTGCTTTAACCAATCTGCAAAATCATGCCAATGATTATTTGATTTCCAAGGTTCTTTTCCTAGAAAAAAGTCTGGGCAGATAGTTCTATATGGAAAAATGGTAAGATGTTAGTTACTAATGGGCTGTATGATTCAGTTAAGTTTCCAGAAAGGCAACAAATGTTATAAATAGACAGTTTGCAGTCAGGTACTTAAGCTAAAGTTGGTTATTACTCCTCTCATTTTTTCATGCTTTAAGTGAAATTCTAAGCATGAAAATTAGGGGTGATGAAGGTGTTTGATGAAAACAAATATTAAAGTGAATGGGACTGAAGGAGGAGGATATATTTTTGTATATGAGTTAGTTCTAAGGCCTTGGTACTCATTTCCACCCATTCCCAGCTAGCACTAGGGCTCTCTGGCTCATCATAAACGTGTTTCTATATGTACTGTATTGTAATTGTGCAATATTGGTGGATCAAAAGGCCAGGAATGAGTGGAGGTGAATGAGGAAAGACATGGTGGATGCATGCACTTTAGAGATGGTGGATACATGCACCATTGTGCCACTTGGAGCAAGGCAGAGAGTGGGGCACCCATGTTGCAGCCTTCTTGTTACATGCCCTGGCAGGTACTACATCAGAAAAGGGAGAGTACTGCTGGAGTCTTGAAGAGTGGTCTTATGGTGGTGACAGCCAATATTGGAGAGGCAGCTATGATCTAAAAGTCAGGAGATGGTGGCAGAGGTTTGCCTAGACAATATGGATGGTCACAGGTCAGCCCTATCATTAGAAAGCAGATATCAGAGTGAGACAACAGTCATTCCCCTGAGACTCCCAGCCCAACCCCTCTGGTGGAGGATGGACCTCCTCATTGTCCCCTAAATTGCCTCTTGCCAAAGGCAGAAGATGGTAAAGGTCAGCATATTGTATCATAAGGTCCAAAAATGGCTTGATCAATACTTGAAATAATAAATTAATAAAAGCAAGAGTAACAACAACAACAACAATACTCACATGTACCCATTCGATGCAAGTATATCAGTAATATATCTGGTATCTGGGAACTGCCATCCATAGATGTCATGAACCAGAATTACAGCTTTGTTTGAACCATAATTGGGTTGGCTAATATATGCTCTGATGTTTTCAACTTGTACTTCCTTGCCACTGCCCACATAATTGCTTCTTCTTCCAATGTCATATTGGAAAGGCAAATCTTTACTAGTCATGAAAAAAATCTGGGAATGGAAACAAAATCTAATTAGAGTAAATTAAAAAGGAAACATACAAGCCATTGTAAAACACCCTCCCCCCCCCCTAAAAAAAAACCCTTAATAAAAATATAAGATTAAAATGAAATTTTGGAGCCAGTGACTGGACTTGTTAGGATCTGTCCTTATAAAACTACTTTTCTCTCATCTTTGTATTATTCTGAAGGGAAAAGCCACACATAGCTGAGAGACAGAAACTTTTAGAGGATCTGGCATCTGACAACCTGAGTTATAAGGTGTGAACGTCATTTTTAATAAGATTCGGGCATGGGTGTGATGTTAAGTAAACCTTTATGACTAAAATGTATGAAACCTGAAAAGCTAGAAGATGATGAAAAACAAAATAAAATGCTATATATAAACATTAGCCCAACATTTAATGTCCCGTCATCTGTTCTAGTCACTGGTGATCCATTTTTCATTCCTCTTTTCAGTTATGGAATAGATACAACCTGAGTGGATATTAGAAGCATCACATCCCTCTGCTTGTTAATTTGGGGTAGACTGAAATGACTGTATCCTAATTGTGAGATGGGCTCTCACAGGAGATTTCAGTCTCCTTACAGTAAGAGAGTGGCCCCACAAATTTGAACCTCCAGATGTTTTGGACTTCAGCTCCCAGAATTCTTCACTATTAGCCAAGCTGGCTGGGGCATCATGACTATGAAGTCCAAAATGCCTGGCAGATCAGAAGCTGGGAATCACTGCAACAGAATTTAATGTGCTTTGAATAAATGCATATCAAGCAATAATCCAAAAAGTAAATATTTTTGTCTGCACAGAAATACTGTGCTGGGTTCAAAATATGATTCTGGCCTTCTGAATATGGCACTCCTCTCAAACAAATCTTACTAAGAAAACCCCATGGGGTTTTGGACATGATTTGAAAGCACAAAACAACAATAGTATGCACACCAGAGGCAACAAGGCCTCTCTTATATCTAATGCTTTGAAGAACAGAGAATGGAGAAGTTACCTTTCTGAAGTTCAACTCCCAGAATCCCCCAGTCAACGTGTCCAGAATGAGTGCCCTACTTGTAACTTTTCTATTCTCTGCTGAAAAGCTGTTGTCTGTTTCCTCACACTTTATAGCTAAGCGTCAGTGATTAGGAAAATGTGAGAAAGTTTACTCAGCAGCCTAGAACAAACATGATACAGACCGGGAAAAGACAAAATGGAATAGCAGCAGCAAGCTATAATTAAACATACCAGCATGCAAATCTAAATACCATTGTTGTCACCCATATCTTGGAGTGAATGGCTAGAGGGCAGGGCGCATCAAAGCAGCAATGCGGTGTGAGACAAAAAGGTGGAGATTGGCTTCAAAGCCGGAGGAGTCCCAATGAGCCAGCTAATGATGAAACTGCCATAATAGTCTGGTGCAAAGAGACTGTTCAGCTCTCAGCTGCCTTCAGACAGTGTTGCCTGATGACAGAAATTTGCACGGAAATGTTGATATAATATATAGTTAAAACAGATTGAATGAGGAATGTGAACTGCTAAAACAGAATATGGTCATGGATTTGAATTGAAGGGAGATACGTGGACCTATCTGTGATTGTTTATGATGAATTAACATTAGTTTGTGTTCATTTCTTCTTGACATGGTTAAACTGCTTCCTATAGTTTGGACAAGTGGGCATATTTTAAATAAGTAAATTATTTATTTTTATCAAACCCCCCCCCCTTCCTTATATCATGACACCCAGAATTGTACACTTGACACAACTGGGTAATGCCATTATTTTCCAGACCAGTGTTTTCGTTACTGCTGTATTGAATGGCATTGTCTTACTCTGCCATTACTACTCCAGAAGCTTTCATATAAAATTTTCTGCTTAGCCATTTAGCCTCCCTTCATGCATGCTCATTTTAAATTTGTTGGTGTAGAGTTTAATTTTGTCACCCCCTGACTTTCCAGTATTTTTCATTTTAATATTTATTTTGTATTTCAAAGCTTACCCTTCTTTCCTATTTTATATCATCCGCAGAATGGGTAAGGACTTTATCACACAGGGGGAAAAGATATGAGTATAGCGGTATGTTCCCATCAATATTGCGCAATAACGGGATGATTTTCACACGACGTCGCACAATGTTGTTATTATTGCCCAATTATCCTGTGAATAAGGCGGCAAAATCATGCCACTTTTTATTTAAGGGGAAATTGTGTGATAATGGCGACATCGTGTGAAAGTCATCCTGTTATTGTGCAATATTGACAGGACCATAGTGCTATGTTCCTCTCCCCCCCCCCCCCCCCCCCGGTGTGATAAAGTCCTAAAACAGTCAGTGTGCTGTAGTGGTTTGAGCCATGGACTATGACTTTGGAGACCAGGGTCTGAATCTCCACTTGGCCATGGAAACCCACTGGACACCATGGTCAAGTCACATTTTTCATCCTCACAGGAAGGCAAAGGCACCTCACCTTGAACAAACCTTGCCAAGAAAACCTGCAATAAGTTTGCCTTACGGACACCATAAGTAAGGAATGACTTTAAGGCACACAACAATAAAAGAATGGATAAGCATTATTTCCTCAAGGCAGTATATAAACTAAAAATGTCAACCACTATCACCAGCACAAGACCTTGCTTCTGATTACTGTACTTCCTAATTTAATCCATGACTTTTCATGATATCAACAAATGGAAGTAACAGATTAAAATAATGCAGCTACCTGTAATTCATTACTTTTGGGGCTAGTGAGGGTTTAAGACAGGGGTAGGCAACTTTTCCCCTTTAAGGGCCGAGGGACTTCAACTCCCAGAATCCCAGGAGCTGTTGTCCAACATGAGATTATTGGCCAACATGGCTGAGGCTTCTGGGAGGTGAAGCCCCTCGGCCCTTAAAGGGGAAAGGTTGCCTACCCCTGGTTTAAGAGTTACATTTCAAACACATTCTTATGAGTGCTTTGATGTTGCATTCCTGCATGGTAAAGGGATAGACTTGATGGCCCTTGAGGTCTCTTCCAACTCTACAATTCTATTATTCTATTAATAAAACCCACTGTATTTTTGTAAATGTTATTTTACATAACATTTTAGGGCATTGTTAGCACCTTTTTAACCAGAATTTTTCAAGTTATATGCCATTCTCTCCTAATCCACAGTGTCTGAAAGGTTAATGAACAACATATATACAATTTAAGGGGATATAAAAGAAGAGAGGCTCCAAATCATTGGCAAAACCTGTCTGCCTGGATTTGATACCATGTTTTTGGATAGCTTTCTGGCACTTTTTAATTAAACTAATTAATTATCCATTGTATACATATTGCAACTTGAATATTATAGTGATCCTGGGAAGGAATATAGACCAAAACCTATGGCACCTACTACAGCCAAGGAGGCTGTAGCTAAGGAGGCTGTAGAATTGAAAAAATTGTTCTGCTATGCAGCTTGTTCTTTTTGAACAGTGTAATATTTATAAAATTATATAATGCACTTTGGGATGTCATAGTTTATGCAAAGGGTAGATATTAAAAACTGTCAAAGTGACCAGTATATGGGTTTTAGAGCAAATCAGGCCTGAACTTTCTTTAGAAGCCAAGATGACTAAACTGAGGCTATCAAACTTTGGCCACATCATGAGACGAGATGACTCAGAAAAGATTATGAAGCTTGGTAAAACTGAAGGCAGGAGGAAAAGAGGAAGACCACATTACAGGTAGATAGAGTCAAGTTAAGGAAGCCACAGCCCTGGGTTTATAAGACCTGACAAGGGCAGTTAGACTAGGGCTCTTACAGATCAATCATTCCTACAGTCACCATGAATTGAAGCTGACTTGTCAGCAATTAACAACCAATTAAAAATGTGGGGGAGTTATCATTGCTACCTGAGGATGAGCAAATAAGGGGTGACCTGAGAATGAGCAAACAGCAGGGGTTTTGCTGTTCATCCCTCAATGGAACTGCATAGAATTCAAATTTGGCCATAATATTTTATTGATCAACGACACTAGCAGTTGTACTTAACAACAACTTAAACTACATTTTGCTGACTTCCATGACTTCTAAAATCAGCTGCTTCAGGCAGCACCTCACTCTGTCTAATCACAGGACCATCCCTGACAAGCTTAATTTTAATAAGATAGCTAATAACTTTAAAGCTACTGTTGAGGCTGCAATTCTGTACACCTGGGAGTAAGCCCATTCAATATAGTAATGGGGGTGTTGGTGTTGTTGTGTGCCTTCATGTGTTTCTGATTTATGGCAACCCTAAGGTGAACTTATCACAGGGTTTTCTTACAAATTGCCTCTACTATTAGTGGTTGTCTAGATGAGCCAACTGGTTCAGATAAACCTTCAAAACCAATACTATAGGAAGCAGCCAGTTCAATACAGAGCCCCTGTGGGCTCCAAAAATGCAGGAGGGATAATGACAGTACTCTGGACTCTGATTCTGCAGACCAGGGTTCAAATCCCAGTTTAGCCATGTATACCCACTAGGTGACCTTGGGGAGATTACATGCTTTCAGCTTCAGAGGATGGCCATGGCAACCCCCCTCTGAACAAATCTTGCCAAGAAACCCAATGATAGCTTCACTTTAGGGTCTCCATAAGTCAGATATGACTTGAAGCACACAACAACAACAACAACAACAACCTTACTAAACCACAGTTAACGCCATCTTGATGTAGTGATTTGATTGAATTGAATTATGACTCTGGAGACCAGGGTTTGACTTTCCCATAGCCACAGAATCCCATTGGGTAATCTTGAGCAAGTCACACACTCTTGGCCTCAGAGAAAGGCAAAGGTAAACCTCCTCTGAACAAATAATGCCATGAAAAGCCCATTATAGGTTTGACTTAGGGTCATAATAAATTGGAAATGAGTCCAGTGCTTAAACCACCATGCCATGGGCACTTTTTCCACAGAGATAATCTGTCAGAAGGATCATGTGTTTTCTCCTGTTCTTGCTTGTACCTTCTTCTCTTTCTAACATCCTTCCTCTGTCTGCTATCTTTTCTCTTTCTCTTTGCTCAGTGGTTGGCTGGGAAAGGGATAGATCATACTGGCCAGAGATCTGAAGTGATGGCTGCCAGAGTGTTTTTTTTCTTTAATCAAGCCAAAGTCTTGAATAAAATTAGACTATGGGTTTTAATAATTGTAATAACCGTGCTTTATTTATTACTCTTTAAAGAAACTGTCTCATTCAATGTAGAAGAGGTGTATCAATGAAAAATAAATATTCATTTCTTGATTCTTACTACAGTTGTCCCTCCGTTTTCGTGGGGGATCCATTCTGGACACAGACACACACCCGGCAAAAATGAAAACCTGCAAATATTCATGCCCCATTGGCTTGAATGGCTGGCCATTTTATCCCTCCCCGCTTGCTGGTCTGCGAAGGACTGAGACCGCAGACTCGAAGTCCATGAACGGGGAGGGGTGACCTTACTTAACATTTAAAGGGTAGCATCTTGATCCCATGCATCTTTACTTGAAAGCCCCACTGATTTCAACAACAGTTTGTATTTATATAGTGCTTTTGAGTGTTCGAAGCCAGTCACATATTCTCTTATCCTGTAAACATTCCAACAACTCTGCAACATTTATTGTTATTCTTATGTGCCTCCAAGTCATTTCCAACTTACAGTGACTTTAAGGTGAACTTATCATCAGTTTGTTTGGGGAACATTTGTATTTTAAAATGTAACTTTATACTGTTTAAATGAAATAATTTTAATTGTTTTAAAATTTGTATTGGTAAGTTTTTAACCAATTTTATCTGTGAGCTGCCTTGGATCCAACTCCAGGACAAAAGTGACATATAAATATAATAATGTAAACAAAATAACATAAAAATAAACTATTACTATCTCCTCGTTGTAGGTGAACAAGGGTGGCCTGGGGTGCTGAGATAAGAAAGAGTGACTTACTTAAGGTCTAGTCAGTTTATGGCAGAACTGAGATTTGAAGTCTGATTTGTAGCTTATGCCTATAGCCCAATATACTAAACCAGTGCTTCAATCTCCATCTTTCAAATCGTTCCACAGTTTTATAGCAGTATCACTCTTCAACCTGAAGAAAATGTGGGTGGCATAGTTTTCCCTACTTGTACATACCTGAACTGGAGGTATTGTGATCTGAATCCAGGAAAGACTTCTTCTCTGATGGCAGAAACTTGTAAGATGTCAGCTGATGTTTTTAAAAAAGCCCCAGCAAGAAGATTTTGTTTAATATAGCTTGTTACTCAGCTCCCTTATTCATTCTTTGAGATGTTCTGGTAAATACACTGTGGTGGTGAGGAAGAGGTGGTTGCTTTAAAGTTACGGTAAATGCCTGATCCAGAAAGACAGGAAAGGGGAGGAGATATGATTCAGAAAGACAGGCTTCTCTTGTTCCACAAGGAATTTTTTTTTAAGGAATATTTTGGGCATGCAGGGAGAATACTTTGCAGATCAGATGCTACCAAGAGGAACACAGCAATTTCCCCCTTTTCATTGCCAGGTTTCTTTTCATTCTATTTAAGCAAAGATAGAGGAAGCAACTGGCAAAGCCACCTCTGAGTAGTCCTTGCCTAAGAAAACCCTATGAAATTAATGGGGTCACCATAAATTGACAGGCACCTTGAAGGCACACAGAGTCCTACAAAAGTATACCAGGCTGTAGATATCAAACAATTCAGATGTCCACTTCTTCCTGTGACTTTTGGAGAAAGAAGTTTAAATTTTGCAAAAATGTATTGGGTGTGTTGAGCCTGGGGCTAATTCCATTTCTTGCTGGGGGAGGGGGCTCTAAGCAAGAGACCAAACTAGGAAACGTTACAGAGGTCAATCTGGCTGAGGGATTTTAGGTGCTGCTGTCCAAAAAATAAGTTTCCAGTCTCCAAAAAGACAAGCAGTGGGTCACTCTAGAGAACTTTGCAATGCGTTGTTGCATTGGAAAAGAAAGACGAAAGGGAACGAGATAGAAACGCTTTTGGGAACCGGTGGTAAATGTGTGGTTTTTGCCAAATTGATTTTTCCAGCCAGACAAAAGGCATGCATTTATGATAGTCTCCCTTGGCAGTAGAGTGGCATGCGGGAAGGTAAGCAATCCCTCTCATCTTTCCCTTGTAGTGCAATAAGGCCCAGAGATTGCATCTACAGTGCAGAATAAATGCAGTTTGACACTGCTTTCATTGCCATGGCTCAGTGGTACAGAATTCTGGGATTTGTAGCTCTGTGACATATTTAGCCTTCTGTGTCAGAGGACTTTGGTGCCACAACAAACTACAAATCCAGATTTCCATAGGATGAAACCATTACAGTTAAAGTAGTAGCAATATGTCAGCAGCAATAGTTTCCCCTGGCCTTTGAAGGGGAAAGCTCCTACCCGCCCCCACTCCACAGCTCTACCACCACCTGGTTCCACAATATTCCTTCTCTGTGATAGACATCAGAATCTCCTGTAAGTTTCCGCATATACCAAATCTCACACATGTATGCATAATAAAGATGGCAATAATCTCAGCGTTCTCAGTCATCCCTATAGTCTCTGGGCAATGGGCAGGGATGGAAAGACATTTTTATTCAGTTTGTATTTTAATGCAATCTTACATAATTTCACATTTTAAAACCAGTATGTGTATTAAGAGCCAGCATAGTGTAGTGGTTTGAGCATTGGATTATGACTCCAGAGACCAGGGTTTGAATACCTACTCAGCCATGGAAACCCATTGGGTGATATTGGGCAAGTAACGCTCACACAACCAGTGTGATTCAAAAGCACGCAAGGGAAAACCCTCTGAGTGAATCTTGCCAAGAAAGCCCCATGATAGGTTTACCTTAGGGTTGCCATAAGTTGGAAATGACTTGAAGGCATAAAACAACAACATGTGTAACAAAACACAGTTATTCTTTGAAATGCACATTTGTTTGAACTATGCAGTGGAGTTCTCCAGTCAAAAAAGCAAACAAAAATGTATGTTAGGGGAAAGTTTACAATGTCATTTTAAAAAGTTCTAAGGCCCTTTAAGTAAGTATATCCTATGATCTTTCTTTCTTTCTTTCTTTCTTTCTTTCTTTCTTTCTTCCTTCCTTCCTTCCTTCCTTCCTTCCTTCCTTCCTTCCTTCCTTCCTGTTCCAAGCCATGTTTTTTTCAGTCATGTGGGTGTTCTGACCCAAGTGTGTGTGGAGGATCAGGGAAATCAAAGCAGTACAATGGCAAAGTGTGGGACCTCTCAAAACGGGTTCAGGACTCAGACAGAGCTCTGCTCAGGTTAAAGATGTCATAAGAGTAAAGCTCTAACATAGTTTCAGCACCAGATGATCCTAGACTGAGACTTTGCCCCTGTCTACACTGACCAGAATACTCAGGGGACAGTCTGGAATGAGCTGCCCCAAACTTTTCCTCATTATGTGGCCCTCTGTTCCTGTGCTGATGTGTCTGCTGCCACTGTGGATCACTTGCTTTTTAGGTCAGGACAAGATGCTCAGTGACTATCACATGGGTGGATGCCTTGTTCTGACCCCAGAGTGAGAGAGTGGTGACAAGTGAGGGATTTGCAGGGTAGCTCAGTGGAATGCCCATGTAGACATTCCTTGGCACAGGTATGAAAAGTTCCAGATCTTCCTGGGAGATCTGGAGTAAGAGGTACATTTTTAAAATTCATGTTAAGGGTATTATACAGTAGTTATGTTGCTGAAGGTGCCATGCATCGTCCTAATTGTTCATGCCAGAACCAGGGTTTAGGCTGTGTGTGGTCTGAACAGGACGCTGCCAGAGCAGGAGGAAAATGGGCATTTTGGCTTGTGCAAATAAGGCCTTCAACATAATGACAGCTCCATCTGGGTTGGTAGTTCCATCTTTGGGTAGAGCAGCCTCTTCAGTTAAAGGGGCCTTGTTTGCTTTACACGCCACTGATTCTGATGAAGCAAAGACCATGGAAAGATGACTATGGTACCCTTGGGGCTTCTGGACTGGAATCCTCAGAGTCAGCAGTTGACAATACAATCTTCCAAGATCCTAGAAAAGTTACTTTTGGACTACAGCTTCCAGACTCCTCAATGGCAATGTTGGCTGTAGTATTCTGACAATTGTAGTTCAAATGTAACCCTTGGGTCACACCCGGGTCTGAATGTCATTATTCTTTGCTTCTCTCAAGTTCTACCTCAAGCCTTTTCTACCCAGGAAGCCAAGGACTCCAGTTTGGAGGGCTGACTAGACCCTATGGTATATATTTAGTTTACAACCAACAAAAGATACAAAACAGAGAGAAACTGTAACTTGAGATATCTATTATTTCAGCTATTCCTACCCTATCCCCAGGTCTATAGGCACTAGACATTGTCACAGTTAGTCCAAAAATGTATAAAATACACATGCGTTTCCCAAAAAGGGATGCAGCTTGTGAGTTTTGGACTACCCATATTTGGACTACCCGACTGGGCGTATAAGACGACCTCCAACTTTTCCAGTTAAAATATAGAGTTTGTGATATACTCGCTGTATAAGACGACCCCTCTTCCAACGGGAGAAAATGAGAAAGTGTTGGGGGGAAGGACTGCCAATATACTAGGTGATGCATTCTGGGGTATGTACAATTTGTGGCCAAGTAAGTGACCATCAGCATGTCACACACTCTCAGCCTCAGAGGATAGTAATGGCAACCCCCATTTGAAGAAGCATGCCAAGAAAACCCCATAAGATTGCCTTAGGGTTGCCATAAGTCGGAAAGGACTTGAAGACACACAAGAACAACAAAAAAAATCTGCAGTTGTTTCATAGGTAGTACATGGGAATAGGAGCCAGCATGGTGTAGCGGTTTGAGTATTGGACTACCACTCTGGAGACCTGGGTTTGATTCCCCACTCTGCCATGAAACCCACTGGATGAACTTGGGCAAGTCACACACTCTCATCCTCAGGGGAAGGCAATGGCAAACCTCCTCTGAACCAGTCTTGCTAAGAAAACCCCAGGATAGGGGTTCACCTCTTATCCGCTGCTGCTTCCTCTTCCTGCCTCACACCACACCACACCACGCCACCCCTTCCTCCCCCCTCCTCCTCCTCCTCTGACCTGGACTTCGTCTCTTCTTCCTCCTCCTGCCTCGTGCCATGCCACCCCTTCTTCCTCTTCCTCCTCCACCCAGCGTATAAGACGATCCCCGACTTTGGAGAAGATTTTCCTGGGTTAAAAAGTAGTCTTATACGCCAGAAAATACTGTACATCCTACCGCATCAGCTGAAGTGTGGGGGTGCTAACCAGCATTTGGCAACTTCTGTAGGCACAAGCAGATGAGGTGCAATGTAAGGAGCCCTCCCAGCTAGCAGGTGTGGATCTGGGACCCCCTTTGGTCTCTGCATTTCTGGCCAATAACAATGGTTCCTACTAGTGATTTCAATCTAGGAAGATGTGATTCTGTACAGGATTGTTATAGCTAGCAGCATCCTATTCATAAAAATGATTCATTCCCACAATGGTGGTGGTGTTATTTCCCAATCCAGGGTTTACAGGCAAGACAGAGTCCAAAAGATCATGTTATGAATACCTATCCCCAGCTCTCTCTTTCTGCCCATATCCATGATTACTCTTGTGACAAGGTTGTTAGTGAATAGGATTAGCAGGAACAGAACATGCCATTTCTTGCTGAGGATTGCTGGCAGGAAGACACAAACATCCCAAACGTCTTTTTTGTTCATTCACTTAGCATTTCAACAACCAAAGTAGTCCTGTTGATGCAGAGTTCCAAAGATATAAAGTCAGACCCAGAGTCATGGCAGTTGTTACTGTTTCACTGATTGTTGTAGTTTTATTGTATTTTTACTACACATCATTTTGCAAAGTGTATAGCTGGGAATCGTTATAAATGGAAACATTACATTGCATTGCATTGCTTTTATATATATATATATATATATATATATATATATTCTCCACCTTTCCCCTGAAGCTGTATCTCAATAATGCCTTGGGAACAGGAGAATCCAATTATACAACCAGAGTATATTGCAGTTGGAACACCATGACATTTCCTAAGGTCTACCGGGCTCTTGCTGCCAGTGAGTATGGGCTATGCATTCCAAGTGAAAGATTTAGACCATTTCTCAACCTTAATTACAAGCACAAAATGCTCCCTTTCCTCAGAGAGATCTTTTGTTATGAAAAGGCATTAAGCATTAGGTTCCTGTCATAATAGGAAGGCCTGTCACCTCTGTACAGGCTTTGGAGCCACTCCATTCAATCCAGAGTCTTCTTCCAGATAGTTAGATTTGTGCTTCACCACACAAAATTTAAGCTAAGCAATACCAAGATGGCATCAGAACTTGTCTGATTTTGGAAGCTAAGCAGGATCAGGCCTGGTTAGTTCTTTGAAGAAAGACCACCAAGGAGTACAAGGTACTGTAGACTATATTTCAGAGGAAGTCAATGGCATAGCACCTCTGAATATTCCTTGTCTAAGGAGTTTATCACATGGGGAAATTGGGTGATTAACCCATCAAAATTGTGCAATTAAGATTAAAACGCGATTAAAATGCAATTCACACAAGAGCCATTATCCTGTGAATAACCAGGGAATAACCAGGCAATAAACAGCAAAAGCGTTAATGAGAAAATTCAGTGAATGAGTTGTTACTGTTTCTTGCCTGGCTATTCACAAGATAATGGCACTTTAATGGCATTTCACCTCGACGTTGTGTGAAAACCATTAGCGCAATTGCACAATTATCGCAGGTTATTCCTGGGAAGTGCTTTGAACACGACATCATGTGAAACCCATTAGTGCAATTGTGGAATTATGATGGGTTAATCACTGTTTATACTTCCAATTGTCCCCCATGTGATAAACCTAATGAAATTAATGGAGCTGCTGTAAGTTGACAGGCAACTTGAAAGTATATACACACACAACTTTTGATAGCTCAACACTCCCTCACAAGTAGGAAGCTCTTACATAAATAACCAAATTCCACTTTCCATCATGCATGTTTTGTTTTGAAGCCTATCTTTGTTGTCAAAATATAATCTTAAATCAATGGAAACACTAATAAAAGCATTGTAAAGCTAATAGGTCTCTGTTGCCCCTTCAGGTCCAAACCACTCTCCATATGCTTTCGGTTATAATAGGGATAGCTCATAATAATACATAATTACTGGGGAAATCTACCCTTCTCCCTCTGATCCTTCAGATATTGTAAGATTTTATTTGAGCTCAAAAGGGATAGGACAACTTGAGGATGATTCTGCTGTTGCTGTCACCATACTTGCTGATAATTTTCATCTATAAGTCCTGCTTTTGCAACAAACACCATTGTTTTAGAGCAGACATTTGTAGGATTGCCATGTAAAACTAGTGTGGTTCTGCTCCTAGAGCCTTCTGCTGGAGAAAGCAGCAGATGGTAATGTGATCTTCTCAATTTGTATTAACATCAGTTGCAGAGAATTCAGTTTGTATTAGCATCAGTTGCAAATAACTGGCTACGCAGAACTAGGGAAATACTTCTTAACAATATAATAACACTTTGGACCATTACAAGATTAAAGACACTGATGGGTATAAAACATTGCAGAGTTTCACAAGTCTGGCAAGAAATTCATGATGCAGAGATGAGTAAAGCAACTGGGGATGTTTCAGAATTACACAATTACAGTCAGCGCTTGTGGCTTCTGTCAATGGGCCAATGAATCTGCTCTGGCTTCTAGTCCAAACCTCAAAGGGACTATATCCTCTCCTATCCCCAAAACAGAGTCAGCAAATTGGTTAGATCCTGTAAAGTTTGACCTAAAGTCCAGAGCAGATTCACCATTCTATTGACAATGCTGCAGAGTAGTATTATTTAAAGTATCCCGCCCAGAAGTTCTGTAACTTCTGAATTTCATGGCAGGGTTTTCCCATCTTCAAATTGTATACAAAATCACATCTCTTTGTATTATAGTGTAAACCAATATGCATTAGACGTTAACATGGACGGGTGTATAATCTCTCTCTTTAAAACAGAAAATGGGATTTTCAGACTGGGCTTGGAAAGGTGGTGGGGTGGTAACCCCTTTACCACTCAGTGTTTTTCCACTCCAAACTGCACCCCCAAATGGATTTTGCTGTCCACCAGAGAAGTTAAAATATCAGTAGACAAGTACTTATTGAAATGCAGAACTCAAAAAGTTACTTTTTGGATACAGCTCCCAGAATCCCCTAGTCAGTATCCATAGTTGTGCCGGCTGGGGGATTCTCAGAACTGAATGTAGTTCAAATAGCCCAAATTTTACTTAAATCTCAGTGGGACAAAGGCTACTTTGGGGATATCTTGAGGAAGAAAATTGTCAGTGGGAAAATGATCAAACCTTTGCTCCCTCTGCCACTTTTTAAATTGCAGATTCTGCCCCACTCCCTGCTTCCAGAAGCAACATTTCCAGTTTTTCAGGACAATCTGCATGGAATGTGTAGTCTGGCTTTCAGATGGACTCCTTCCCAAGGGATTTATTGATTGATTCCTACAGAAGTAATCTTAGGTCTGCCACCGGTGCCTAGACCACTACTGTTCCCAGAATGTTAAGACATTCCTGGATCACTGTCCAAATTGAAAGATTTTTGAATGGTGGCCTGTAATCAAGTGAAGACAAGGTTCACAGTTCTCTATTATCCAATGTCGTCTTGGCGAAATAGTTGGTTCATAGCTATACAGTATAGAGGTATCCTGGCTAAGGATAAGGGGTGTTAATGGCTACTTAATGGCTCAGCATGCTACTTTCCTCTCAGCCCCCGTTCCAGCCCATAGCCCTCCTCGCTTGGTGTAGCATTTTGTGGGGGGCTACAGGGGCTGATGAAGGAAGGTGGGGAAGTAAGCTTCTGCAAACTTCTTTCTGCCAAAGTGACACTAAATATGCCACCCTATACTTCTGGTACAGCCAGTGTGGCATAGTGGTTTGGGTGTTGGACTATGACTCTGGAGACCATGAAGCCCACTGGGTGACCATGGGCAAGTCACATGCTCTCAACCTCAAGGGAAGACAATGGCAAACTTCCTGCATGGTATAGTGGTTTGAGTGTTGGGCTAGGATTCTGAGAGACTAGGGTTTAAATACCTGCTCAAACACAAAAACCTACTGAGTGACTTCGGGCAAGTCACACTCTCTCAACCATAGAAGAAGGCAAGAGCAACCCCCTTCTGGACAAATCTTGCCTAGAAAACCCCATAATAGGTTTGCTTTAGGGTTGCTATATGTCAGAAATGACTTGAAGGCACAGAAAAACAAACTAGGTTGAGAAAGAGTGACTAGCTCAGATTCACCCGGCTTCTCTTTAGCTAAAACCCAGCATTTGATCTATTGCTGGTATTGGCTTGAATCCTCTTGGTTAGTTCAGACTACCGTAGATTCACTTAGTTCACTGATGGTGAATCAACACATAGGCAAATCCCATTGGTTCAGTAGGATTAACTCTAGTTTGGAGTATGATAGGACCTAAGCCTTTGGTTATATAATGTACCGTACTCCCTTTTCTGTGACATTCAAACCCACACCATGGCTGTCTTTCTCCCAGCTCCAGCTGCTACTGGCAGATTGTTGCATGCAATGTTGCTGATGGAATTCCAGCTAAGAAAGCATATGGGAATGTTGCAGCTATATGCTTGGAAAATATTCCCTATATGGACAGTTTTAGCAGCCTGGAAAGAGAATATCAGAAAAAAGTTAAAAAAAATTATACTACATTTCTAAATATCAGACTATCTGTGGCACTCTTATACCACATAAGAAATGACGTTGTCAGAATATCCTGCACCCATGACTCTGCATTTGATTGCATGGTGGCTGTTGCTGTTTGAGGCCATCCATATCCACTATATCCTAGGCTTTTGTGAGGTGCCCTATTGGATCTTGTGCTGTTGGCATAGTTACCATTCTACTTGTGGGGCTGGGTTTCCAATTAATCCTTTAGCCCAGAAGTAGGAATCATGTGGCCTCCTGGATGCTGTTGGACTATAATTCCCAACAGTCCTAGCTTGTGTAGCCATTGTTGAGGATTGATGTGAATTGCATTCCAACAGCATCCATAGGGCCACATGATTCCCAGTTCTGCTTCAGCTCTTCATCCAGCTAATCTTTTTTTCTAATTAAATTTGTATTGAGTTTTTACAATAAAACACATGAAGTCTGTAGAACAACAACAAACTACAAGGGCCAAGTATGTATCTGATGAGTAGTTATTCTGCAGCAGAATGAAAAATGTAGTTCTCAGCAAGAGCCAGAGAGTCTGGCTTGTCAAAGTGTAGAATGTCTGTCCAAAGATCCATCTGTGAAGTAGGAGGTTGGATCCAGTGGGAGTGATGATTAACATAATCAATAAAGATGATCCAGTCTTCTTGAAATGTGTCAGTCCTTTTGTGGCCAGTGCAAAAACTCGTCGCAGCAGACAGTTTCTCCATCAACCACATATCCCAAATTCTAGTCCACCAGTTCTGAATTGAGAGGTCACCTGATGTCCAACATTTGGCTACTTCTAATCTGGCAGCAGTAATAAGAAAAAATATCAGTTTCCTATGTTTCAAGTTAGAATTACTTTTAACAAAAAAAAGAAAGCAAAAGCAAAATTGGACAGAAATGTACAGTTTGATCAGTGATACATGAAATTTGATAGAGAACTGCATCCCAGGATTTTCTTACTTTAGGACCTTCCATCCACATATGCATATAAGAGTCTCTAGATCAGGGGTAGGCAACCTTTTTGAGCCGGGGGCCGGATTGTTGTCCCTCAGACAACTGGGGGGGCGAAGCACCAAAAATAAATAAATAAATAAATAAATAAATAATAATAATAATAAAAAACATATGCATGCACACTCTCTCAGCCCCAGCCCAAGAACAAGTAATAACAACAATAATCAATATCATCATGGTGGGCGACATCAGCAGCGTCAGGACCAGCCTGGGGCTGGTCCAAAGGCCTCGGGGGGCCGCATTCAGCCCCCGGGCCTTAGGTTGCCTACCTCTGCTCTAGATCTACAACCCCTCCAGCAATCTGGAGAGAGCATTTTAACCATTTTAGACAGCTACATGTGTGAGATACCACCTATGGATGGTTTTCAAAGTATTCTCCCTCACAGATGTTGAATAGGATTTGTATGGGGGTGAAGACCAAATAGGAACCCATGCAGTGTCTGAAATTGTGGTTTTTCAATTCTTCTTGCCAAAATGAGTGTATATATTGGCCTTTCCCACAGGAGATGTTTGTACATAGCTACCGCCGTCCCTTTAGTATGAGAAGCGGAATTCACACAAAAGTTTTCAAAAAAGAAGAGCAGATGTGGAGATTCTCCTGCTGAGGCTACGTGTGATTCAAAGGAAGCAATTTGGTGTATTTAAAGCCAGGTAATGTTAGTTTCTTATAGAGAAGTTTTTATGGTGTTGGTGGGCTTTGGTAATCCACCAGAGAACAGGTCTAAGGTGAGGTAGAGTCCACAGCTTCTCAATAACCTTATTAGTGGGAATTGATCATCTATGTGAGACAGAGGATGCAAAAAAGAGGGTTTAATGGGAGAGGGATCCAAAGCTAGTAAGCGTTTCCATTTATGCCAAATGAGTAGGGAACTATGCCATTCCCTTCTCCTTTTGTGTCATGTCTTTTTAGATTGTAAACCTGAAGGCAGGGACCTGTCAAATTAACAATCTGTAAGCAGCACTGAGAACCTTTGTGGCTGAAGAGTGGCGTATAAATACTAGAAATAAATAAATATTAAGTGTCACATGGGAAAATGATCTTTGGTTGTATCATATTAAGAGAGAACCTGGGGAGCTTTGGCAGGACAAGTGGCCACTAATTGCACTGCCAGTATCAGACGGTGCTTAAGTATAGCTACCAAGAATGTTTGTGGCCTAGAATAAGGCCAGTAAAAATGCAATTATCTCTTTCAAAAAAAAAACAGTAAAATGAGGAAAACATTACCAGTTGATGATCATTGTCATCATTGTCATTGTTGGTTTCCTAGGAGTGGCTACACTGCTGCACCTAAAAGTCATATAAGAATAAAGCCATTGTTGGAATGTGTAATTAATTTAAATTAAAGATAATAGATAATTTTGCAGCTGCTCCTTCCTCTTCAGGACCATGAATATAGTGTTTTTGGCTGGGGGGGGGAGTATTAGTCTCTTCTCTTTAAGGGTGTGGGACACTGGGCAAATTCCTCAGAAAGATGCAAAGAAAAAAATGGACCAGGTATTTCTATGGCAAAGTTCCCTCTACATGGCACAACAGAAACAGTGAAGGCAGAACATGACTTGCTCAAAAGTGAATTTTTGTTTTTATATAATGTCAAACCGATGATGTCCAAGATGCTGAACATCATTCAATAAATAAGTGTAGCACCATACATAGTTTTTTAAAAAAAGTTTGACATAAATCTTGGACTGGATTCACTGCCCCATTGACTTGGGAGTGGACTCACAAGCCACCACTGACTCAAGCTGTATGAAATGTATATAAGGTCTGAGAAAAAACAAAACCCAAAAGTTCTTTCCATAAATAATTGTGTGCATGTCCCTTCAAGTCACCTGTTAACTTATGGAGCCCCCATTAATTTTATGAGACTACCGTGGTGTAGTTGTTTGAGTGTTGGACTACAACTCTGGAGATCAGGATTTGATTTCCTGTGTGGGCATGGAAACCTACTGGGTGACCTTGGGTGAATCACACACTCTTAGCTGCAGAAAACCCCTTTGGGTCACCATAAGTTGGACATGACGTGAAGGTGTACAACAACAACAAATTTCTTATGATTCTCTTAGACAAGGAATAGTCAGAGGTGGTTTTGCCATTGCCTTCCACTGAAATATAGCCCACATACCTGGTATTTGTTGGTGGTCTCCCATCCAAAGGCTGATCCAGGGCTGATCCTTCCAATATCAGGTGTCTTTAAAGTATTTAGGCCCTCTTTACAAAGCCATATTTCTTGTCCTAATTTTTTTTTCTGAAGTACATGGATCTTCATTTAAATACCCGTCATTATCTCCATTAAAGCTAGACTTCACATGTTTTAAAATTATACTGAAATGTTAGGAAATGTGCCATTCATATCCTAGCAGTCACAAACAAGTACAAGAGTTATGCATTTTCTTGAACTAACAATGTAATATACCAAACCCAAATTACTTCAGACTTCAAGATCTTATGTAATGTGTCATTTCAGGAGTTGTGACATCTTACAACAAAAGAGACTTGATTTTAGGACAACTTGGGACAGCTTTTACCTCTTTGGTGTGTGTCTGGCTATTTCTTATCCCGCTGCCCTTTTCTCTTCCTATGGCAGCTGGACAAATCCAAGACCACACCATATTTTGACTTCTGCTTGATTCTCCCTTGTGGCTATCATGTATTTATCTCTGTGTCATGTTTCTCTGCTCAGTTTCTTTCATCTCCTTAGTGTTACGTGACTGATTACCTGCACAATTCTTCTTGCCACTAGTCACCTTAGCAGCTGGCAGCTTCCCCAGTCTCTAAGCAGCAGGAGGAGAGGCAGACACTAGTCATCCACCAAAGCTAAAAAGTGGGACATTTAGGGCAAATGAAAGGAAGAATGTGCAAGTGTGGACTCAACAGCCACAAGATTTACGAACAGGTCCTTTCACACTGCAGAAATAAAGCAGCTTGACGCCACTTTAACTGTCATAATCCTGTGGATTAATGGGATTTGTAGTTGGATGAGGTATTCAGCCTCTGGCATCTCACCAAACTACAAATCCCAGGATTCTGTAGGTTAGAGTCATGGCAATTAAAGTGGTGTCAAAACTGATTTATTTTTGCAGTGTGGATACATCGCTACTGGTGGCTGCTAGTCTGAATGGCCTCAAAAGGGAATTAGACAAATTCACAGAAGATCCCACCTGATCCTGGGAGCTAAGCAAGGTCAGCCCTGGTTAGTATTTGGATGAAAGACTGCCAATGAATACCAGGTGCTGCAGTCTATATCCCAGAAGAACTGACAAAACCACTCCTGAGTCTTCTTTGCCAAAGAACACACTATGAAATTCATGGGGTGAGCATCAGTGGACAGGTGACTTGAAGGCATATACATAAACACACACACACACAAAGCTATCAGTAGTTGGACTTGTCACAATGGCTGTGTTGGAGCCTCTCCATACGAGTGGCCCTTAAAGGGGACAGGTTGCCTACCCTTGATGTAGCACTTGGGCCTTGAACTGCCAACCTGCCGATCTTGCAATCAACAGAGTCAGCGTCTTAACCACTAGAGCCACTGCATCCTCAAATTCTATGTATATGTATAGTGTGGTGTCCCCTCCACAACACACGGGGGCGCTCTCCTGATTGCGTGCCTCCCAGCCCTCAGCACTGCTTTGGCCACTCTGCCACTCCCCCTCGCTGCCCGGCGTCGGCGTCGGCGTTTGTGACACGTCACTGTGGCATTGTGACAGGAGCGTCCCTAGCGGACGCAGCGCTCTCTGTGACGTTCCTGGGCGGGGGGGGCGGGCGAGGGAGGGAGGCAGTGACGCGTCGGAGCCTGCAGGGGGAGCCCGCGGCCAGGCCGCCCCGGGGCCCGCTCAGGGGGGCCCTCTCCCGGCGCCGGCGCCGCTTCCTCCGTCCGTCTTTCCGTCGGCCCTCCTCCTCTCTATCGTGCGCCCGTCCCACTTTCGCTTCGCGCCTCACCCGCCTGCGCGGCCGCCCTGCGTCACCGCGGCAAGATGGAGACCGCCGAGGAAGGTAACGGCGGCCTGGAGGCTCTCCCTTCTCCTCCTCCTCTGTGTGTGTGTGTGAGATACTCCACAACTGTGCGGCACTGCAGCGGGCGCAGGAGCTTGGGTGCCTTGTGGTGTGAGTGTGAGGGGCTGGGAGAGGCTGTTGGGGGTCCATGTCGTTGTGGCCTCTGGAGGGTCAATGGCGCCCTCAGAGCCAACATGGAGGAGGGGTGTGTGTCTGTGTCTTTCTCTGTGGGTTGTGAGGCGGAGGCGTCTTGTTGGGGCTCTCTGGTTTCAGAATGTGCTGTCGTTTCCCCCAGAGAAGGTTAATTAACCACATATGTGTGTTAACTTTGGTGTTTGTGTTGTTGTCTGCCTTCAAGTCCTTCCTGAATCATGGCGACCCTATCATGTTTTGTTTTGTTTTTTGAGGTGGAGGTTCTTGACAAGATTAATTCAAAGAAGTTTTT
This sequence comes from Phrynosoma blainvillii, assembly GCA_026167975.1. Classification (NCBI taxonomy): domain Eukaryota; kingdom Metazoa; phylum Chordata; class Lepidosauria; order Squamata; family Phrynosomatidae; genus Phrynosoma; species Phrynosoma blainvillii. Next base: position 134,839,692 of record JANUYF010000004.1, on the reverse strand, counting down.
TGCCATTGCTTTCCTCTGAGGCTGAGAGAGTGTGACTTGCCCAAGGCCACCCAGTAGGTTTTACAGCCCAGGTGGGACTCCAACCCTGGTCTCCAGAGTCATAAGGCCTAAGCAGACTGCCAGAAATAGTGCACATTAAATTGAGGCACTGCGCTGGCTCAGTGCTAGGGAATCATGGGAACTGTATTTTTTTCTGAGACATTGAGCCTTCTCTGTCAGAGAGGTCTGGTGCCACAATAAATTACAGTTCCCATGATTCCCTAGCATTGAGCCAGGGCAGTGCCTCAATTTAATGTGCACTATTTCTGGCAGTCTGCTTAGGCCCATAGTCAAACACTCAAACCACTATTAGTTTGTTTATTTATTTCTTTTATTTTTGAGTACTGTATTTTTATTCTGCTCTTAGCCACAAAGGCTCTTAGAGTGGCTTAAAAATGGTTAATTAGACGGTTCCCTGCCCTCAGGCTTGCAATCTAAAAAGACATGACACCCCATCCTGGCTCTCAGTTTCAAAACAGGGAAACACTGTGAATGTGTGTGAGGTGTTGTTGTTGTTGTGGCTCTTTGGGGTTCAAAATTTATGAGAGTTTTGTATGAGTGTGTGTGTGTGAGGGAGAAGGTGAAAAAGAGAGACAAAACACTCCTGGGTAGAGGAAGAAGGTGTGCCCACCTTCCTGTCTTTTTCTTCCTTCCTTCCTTCCTTTTTATACAAAAACAGACTTAAGGTCCAAAACACACTGCAGAAATAATCCAGTTTGAGACTGCTTTAACTGCCCTGGCTCAATGCTAGGGAATTATAGGAACTGTGGTTTTGTAAGACATTTAGCCTTAACTCTTTGAAAATCTGTCCCACAGGGTTCCTTTGAAGTTAGGCAGGCCTGGCTGAGGAGGCCTGAAGGACTGCTGTGCTTGCAGCCCTGGTTGCTGTGTTTCTTATGTAACCTTTCAGAGACAGTAAAAGGCAGGTGCAGCTGGAAGATTGGATAGGATGGCCTGCTCCTCCTTTTCTACCTTTCTGGCAAAAGGAGGGGAGAGTTCAATATTCTTCTCCTGAACAGAGCATTGGGACAAGTTGGGAAGTTGTTTTTGTTGTGACAAAAACAAAACAGAGCCCCGTATTGAAGACTAAGCACATTTATTTTGGCATCAGCTTTCACAAGTTGCAGTGTGCTGCACTAGAAGGCTTATGTCACCATAAATATTAGTCTTTGAGATGCCCTGCAGAGATGCTAAAAGCAGCTGGAGGCCGACACTCGAGTAGAGTTGCTCTGAAAAAATGTGGAGGAATAACTTGATGCAGATGGGGGGAGGGGGAGCCCATCATGTTTAATTATTATTCTTATTGGTCATCAATACAAAGTGTACATTGTTCTTACTTGGTCATTCTGTGGGGGAAGAGATAAGTCTGTTTTCATATGCATGTAGATCTGTGACTGAGAAACAAGTGGTGTTACCATTATATCACCCTAGATACATCTGCTCTCATCTGATTTCAGAATCTACTTTCGCCTTCAAGTAGTATCCAACTTATGGTAACCCTAAGGGTGACTCTGTCATGGAGTTTTCTGGATCTAAGAGAGTGTGACTTACCCAAGCTCACTCAGCAGGTTTCCATGGCTGAATGGAGAATTGAACTCCCATCTCTAGATTTCTAGTCCTACACCAGACCACTACACCACACTGGCTCTCTGTTAGGACATACATACTAGACCAGCAGGAAATACCAGGGATCTCTGTATAAAGCTGGGAAGAATCTGCTGAAAATGAGCTAGATGGAACAGTGCTCACAATAATGAGCTAGATGAAACAGTTAGGTAGCTTCTGTTTCTGTCTTTCTCTGATAGTGATATTGAACTTAAAACTATCCAATGAATCTCTGATTAAGTTTTATCCTGGAACAGCTTACAGAGACAAGAAATACAAGCCTTCTGCAGAAAGGCTTACAGTCAAAAACAGTTCTTCTCAGTACTTCTCAAAGTGGTGGTCCCTGGACTGATATTGGTCCCTGAGCTAGTGGCTCTCAGTCCCTGGAAAATATCCAGGAAGGAAAGAAACAGTTGTACCCAGTGGGCACATATTTATTGCCATTCCCTGGCACATTGGAAAAAATAATTACTGGTCTCCCACATAATGTAGCCTGAGAAGCACTGGTCTAAAAGACATGACACATAAGAAAACAGGATTGGAAGTGATAAGGAAAAAAAGCATGTTCAGGTATTAGATTCTGAGAGGGAGAGTTCAGCATGCATTAATTCAACTAGTTATGAATCTGTATCTAAGCACAATGGAAGTTGCTTTCCTTCCTTATGTTGATATTAGTAATGACAATAGATAGCTGGAGATCCTGCACTGAGCAGGGAGTTGGACTCAGTGGCCCATGAGGCCTCTTCCAACTCTGTGAGTATATGCTTTATAAGATGGGAAAGAGGCTCTTATCCAGAGCAGTATATACTGTATATACTCATATAAATCTAGAAATTTTAGTCAAAAAATTGATCCCCAAAACCCCAGTTGAGTTATCCATAGGTCTGTGTAAGTCTTGGACTTTAACTCTTATTAAAGAAACCATCTGGTGAAAGTCAAGAGTGTAATCTGTCCTGGAAGCACTGGGAACACCCCCCCCCCCCCATTAATCCAACCTCTGGTGTGAGCACAAACAATTATGCCTGCTGGAATTTTGTAAGTTTTTTGGCATTGTTTTTCTTTGCTTCATCCTTTAGATCAGGGGTAGGCAACCTTTCCCCTTTAAGGGCCAAGGGACTTCAGCTCCCAGAATCCCAGGAGCTATTGGCCAACATGGCTGAGGCTTCTGGGAGCTGAAGTCCCTCGGCCCTTAAAGGGGAAAGGTTGCCTACCCCTCCTTTAGATCCTGTGTTACATCCCCCTAAGTTTTACCCTCAACTTATCCACAGGTCATATCAAAATCCATACTTTTGGTCTTCAAAACTGTCCTTGACTTATACATGGATCAACTTATAGTCAAGTACGTATATATGGTAGCTATGATGAGGATTGCCTGATCACTGTTTCTTCTCCTTATGGCCCCAGAAAGAGGGAAGGAAGTTCTCCTCTAATGGGATTTGGACAGGTCCATGTGCATCTTCTCCCACTTTGCACTTTGCTATATTTGCTCATGACTAGACAACATACAAGCACTACATTGGTCCCTTGGTAGCCGCTGTTGTTTGGTTCCAGGACAAGCAGTGGATACCAAAATCTGTGAATGATCAAGTCCTGTTATATACAGTGGTGTAGTAACATGGTGTTCATGATATAAAATGGCAAAATTGGGCTCCCCCCCCCCAATTTTTTAGGAGTGGGGATATTTTTAGGCTGTGGATGGTTGAATATATGGATAAGGAGAGTCAATCTGACTGCAAATTGTACAGCTTTAAGAATAGGTTAGGACATAACTTTTTTCTATTACAGCAGTAAGCTGTTGGTAGATAATTTTTTGATTTCATAATTGGAGGTTGGAGTCAAAATGTGAAACCACAATGCTGTGCTCTTCCCTCAAAGCTGATGACATAGTGGTCATAGCTGGTCAGTGGTGTCCTACTTAAAATCACATTTTTTTGCATAAAATGTAGACATCTTTGTTAGAAATGTAGGTCTGTTGGTCCCACCATAAATGATTTTTCTCATTTCCATTATTTTCTTTTTATTCCTTTACATGTACAAATGTAACTGCTTCTGTAAAAAGCTTGGTTGCCACAATTGCTGTAGGACCAGAAATCCCTTGGCTGTTTTTTAAAGTACATGTTAAGTATGAAGCTTAATTTAATTTACTCTTATTTTTTCAATTAACTCATTTAAAAATCTCATCTTGTAATTGTAAAGTTTTTCATAGATAATAACTTGAAGCTCTAACAATGAGCATCCTGACATTCTCATAAACTGGGAAATGTGTAAGTAAAACACCAACCTGAACCTCACACACTTGAATTGGACATTTTAATCTCCCACAGATTTGTTTTGTTTAAGAATGTGCACAGAAGTAGAGCTACAGTGTAGTCATTCTAGCTGTGCAATGAGTTTCCCCAAATTATAGCTACTTGCTATGCATAGGCTTAAAAAAAAGTGAGCTGGGATTAAAAAAGTGTTCCAATGTGTCATGAGGACTTTTTTTTTGGGGGGTGGGGTTATTGTCAATACAATATAGTGGGACCAAAAGTTGTTGTTAACTGCCTTTGAGTTGACTTCGCCTCATGGTGACCCCATAAGTGTCTAATATGCAGCCTTCCTCTCTTTCTGCTACACTCCTCCTTTCCTAGCATTATTGTCCTTTATAATGTCTTCTCATGATCTAGGCAAAAGCATGACAGCCTCAGTAAAGTCATCTTGTCTTCCAGGGAGATTTCAAGCGTAATCTGCTTTAGGGCCCATTTGATAGACTTTCTGGCTGCCCATGATATTCTCAGCACCACATATCTTCTCCAGCATCCCATCTCAAATGAGTTGATTTTGTTTCTAACTCTCATATGCATAAATGGTGATGGAGAATACAATGGCTTGGACTATCCATACTTTAGTCTTCAGTTCTATATCTTTGCACTTTAGGATTTTGTCTAGTTCCGTGATGGTGAACCTATGGCATGCGTGTTAGAGATGGCACGGGAAGCCATTTTCCCTAGCTCGTGGAGCCAGCTGAAGGCCGGGGACAGCACGGGGGGAGGAGGAGGAGGAGGAGTGCACCTGTTCCTCCTCCTTCCTGTCCCTCTCTGGCCTTCAGCTGCCTCTTCGGAGGCAACTGAAGGCTGGAGATGGCACGGGAGGAGGAGGAGGAACAGGTTGGCTCCTGTTTCTCTTCTTCCCTCCTCGCCCCCCCCCCCCCCCGGTCTTCAGCTGACTCTGGAGAGACAGCTGAAGGACCAGGAAGGTGAAGGGGACGAAGTCCTGCACTGGAATTCCCGCCCCAGAGGGTGGAAGTCCTGCCCCCGGCATGGGGTAATACCCGGTGCCAGAAGGCTTTTTCATTTGGGCACTTGGTTCCTAAAAAGTTTGCCATCACTGGTCTAGTCCTTTAATGTTCTTCCCAGTCCTAATCTTCTGATTTCTTGATTACAATTTCTGTTCTGATCAGTGATGAAGGTATGAGAAAACTTTTGACTATTTCTTTGTTGTCAAGATTGAATTTATGTAAATCCTCTGTGGTCATTATTTTAATTTTCTTTGTGTTCAATATTAAGCCTGCCTTTGTGCTTTCTTCTTTAATTTTTCTTAGAAATTGTTCCAAGTCTTTGTTATTTTCTGCTAGTAGTTTGCATATCTTAGATCAGGGGTTGGCAAGTTCCCCTTACCTGGGGCCGGTCCGGGGATCCCCTGGTCTTCCTCGGGCCGATGGTGGGAGGGGGAAATGACGGCACGTGCGCTCATGTGCGCATGCATGCGCAGTACAATGGAAGTACTGCGCATGCATGCGCACTTGCACACGCATGTACAGTACTTCCAGAGTACTGCGCATGTATGAGCGAGTCACTGCCACCATTTTGGAAAACAAAATGGTGACCATGACTCGTTTGCGCATACACAGTACTCGGCACATGTGCAAACGAGTCGCGGCTGCCATTTTGGAAAACAAAATGGTGGCTGTGATGTGCACGGTAGTGGGGGTCGGCGGGGGCTGGTCCAAAGGCCTCGGGGGACCGGCCCCGGCCCACGGGGCATAGGTTACTGACCCTGTCTTAGATTGTTGCTGTTCCTTCCTCCAATCTTCACTCCTCCTCCTCCTGAGTCTAAACCTGCTAGTTAGATTATGTTTTCTGCATGCAAGTTGAACAAATAGGGTGACAGATGTAGCCTTGTTTGAACTCTGCCAGTTGGGAACCATTCTGTTCCAACAGTAGCCCTTTGTCTTGTATATAGGTTTTTCACAAGGACAATCAAATGTATAGATGCTCCCATTTCTTTAAGAGTGTTCCATAGCTTTTCATGTTAAAGGCTTTGCTGTAATCTAAACAGCACATGGTTATTTCTTCTGAAATTCTCTCGAATACTCCTTTATCCATTGTATGTTTGCATTGTGGTTCCTAGTGCCTCTTTCTTTCGGGACTCCTGCTAGCATCTCTGGGATTTCTTGCTCCGTTCAGTATCATGTTGTTTTCCATTGGAACATGTTGCAGTGTTGTGGTTGTTAATAGGTTGGTGCCAAGTTTGTGGGAGGTGGGACATTGAAATATTAATTATGCCACAACACCAGTTCTAATCTTTACTCTTGATACACAGGAATTCTCATATGAGTCAGAAAATATACCAGTATTTACTCAGTGCTAGATTTTTTTTATCCTGCTGCAAGCCAATTAAATGTCTTTTTAAAAATAAAATATTTCAGGGTAGAAAACAAACCTTGATTCAGAAGCAGGGAGTATGTGGTGCCTGATTATACTTTCTCCTTTATTAAATCTGAACTCCATGATGTTTTGAGAGATAATGGATACTCCTTCCTCTTCTTTCAGGATCTGTTATGTTTTTAAAATATATCAAAGCTCCTTGATAGTTAGGTTCCCAGTACTGACCAAGCTCTGTTCTTAAAAACAAAATAGTCTTCAAATTGGAAGCCTTTGGGGAATGACAGTTACATGAAGTATTGAAAGGGCTGCCAATGAGTACCAAGTGCTGTAGGCTATATTTCAGACTCAGAGGAAGGAACTGGCAAAACCACCTCTTGAGTATTCCTTATCTAAGAAAATCTTACAAAATTCATGGGGGTCACCATAAGTTGACAGGCAACGTGAAGATGCAAGTACACACACACACACACACACACACACACACACTGCTTGAAAAATCTTATAGAAGAAATATTGAAGACATTCCAAGTGAAGTTCCAAATACTTTTCCTGGCTACATAGGCTGAGAGCATTTTGAATGCTGGTAGAGGATAAAGGTCCACCAGTGCAGTTTCACATGAGGTTAGGAATAGAGGATTAGGGTGAGGATGCAGTGGAGTGCTACTGGTTTTCTCCCCAGGCCAGTCACTAGCCATTTGGGTTGTGGGAGCTGAAGCTATACCTGCTGCATCTAGCACTTGTTGTGCAGCTCAGGGAAAAACATTGCACAAGATAGCTGCTTATGTAACATGTGAAAAAGTACATGTGCTGGAGTGACTCCTGCTTGCTTATGCCAGGCTAAGTCACCAGTAGAGTTCTGGCAATCATTTTAATCCAGAAGCTGAAATCAAAGTATATTTTTTTTCTCACATGTAAAACTTGTATTTATTTTAAAAAGTGAAAGAATCAATACTGGCAAATGTGAAGTGATGCTACAATGAGAGGAAAATACTGATGTTTTGTATCCAGTACACAGTTGAGAGTACTGTCTTGTTGAGATGTCTATTTTTTTACTGTTTATTTTGTTTTAAATTTAAAAACTTCCTCATTTCTGTTACTGGTGACACTGTTGTGCAGTGTTGAACAGTTATAACTGGCTTCAATATTGTGAGGGTACTGTGATATCCTTTTATATCTAAAATGGTAATTTTTCTTCAATATGTTGTAGCAATCAAGCACAGCATGATATATATATATATATATATATATATATATATATATATATATAATTTATGAAGAACCCCCATTATATGTGTGATCCTTATTTTCAAGTCATTTTGCAGAGAAATTGTTGCTTGAATGAGCATATTGCATTTGAAGACAGTTTCTACAGAGGTATTAGCTGTCTAAGTGCACTATCAGCATTACAACATTTCATGTGCAAGCCAGCGGCTTTAAAATTCTTGGGCTGTAAGCAGTGCTTTTATGCTTAAAATTTAGAAAGGCAGCTTGTGTACAACCTTCCTCAACCATGTCTGTTTTCCATTATAAAGGAGAAATGAATTGGAAAATATTACAATCAGGGTGCCATTTGGGGCTTCAGAAACACAACTGAATCTATTGCTAAGGTTCATGCTTCTCATAAAGAATAATGGATAATAAGTTCTAGTGAGGTTTGTTTTTTGACAGCTTCTTAAAATCATTTTGTGGAAGATGTTGTTTTTTTTCCTGTCCAAGAAAAAGACAATTTTATGAAGTAAAATTACTTGATTTGTTAAAGGTTGTACTGGTTCAACTTGCTTTTTATTCTTAGTACTTGCAAAAGAAGATGGAGAAAAAATGGAAAAGATAACTAGCAGGTAGTATGTGGATGTAAATCTCAGCTCAGAAAAAAAGTCACTTGTGTTGCAATCATATACCCACTTACTTTGGAGTAAGCATCACTGAATTCAATGGATAGGGAGTTTAGAGTAGACATGTGTAGGACTGTGTAGTCATTGTCTTTTAACACGGTGTCTCATAGCCTGATTTGCCTTATTAAGAAATTCCATGTTAGGTAATTTCAGGAATGCTCACATAAGCTTCCTTGTGGGATACACTAAGTGGCATATAGATTTTATAGATACAATTTAGCATCAGGACTATTTGCATTAACACAGATTTTATGGCTTAAAAGACACATTTTAACACTTCAGTTCTTGCAATATAAAGAGCAGTGATCTCCAAACTTTTTCAGTTTAGCCCCCCCTTCCCTCGGGGGGGGGGGGGTCAACCCTAGAACCGTCCCAACACCTATTTCTTGATATTAGGTCTACTGTTTGTGCAGCAACCACCTGGACAGCAGCATCTATCTCAGTCATGCCCAGCTTGTCACTACCACCTCAGCCTCTCCTATGTGAATACAGCAGTGACAGCAGACAAAGGCTTGGTCCTCTGTCTTGACTGTGTTAGCCTTACAGCAAAAAGAATGTCAGTTGGCCACCTGCTCATTTGCTGCCCCCAGGGTGACCAGGTGCAAAGGGAGCAGTGACTGAGCAGCCATTTGAGAAACCAATTGAGATGCTTTTCATCAGCACTCGCCTTGACTCTTCTTGGTCCCTGTTCAACCAGCGGCTTAGTTGCTGCTTCCTCTGTACCCAGTCACCCTGGGAGCAGCAACTGACAGCTGGTTGAATGACATAGGTTGGCATGAGTGAAAGGCTTCTTAGTTGCTGCTTGACTGGCTACTACTCACTTGTTGCTCCCAAGGTGACTGGTGCAAGGGTAGACGCTTCTCTCTGGTGAGGAAGGACTCTCAATCCTTCTTCACCCAAGGCAGAGAAGAACACAGCTGGCTTCCCACTTTTCTCCCCAGCAAGGAAGGACTGTCATTCCAAGAGAGGTGAAGGATAATAATAATAACAATAATAAATTTTATTTTTATACCACCCATTGGTAGTCCAATCCGGGTGGTTTACAGCATAAAAATTAGCATACAACGTAAAACAACATTATCCTTTCCCTCTTAAAACGTTATTAAACTACTTTATAATTGAAACCATTTAGCATTATAAAAACAAAAATTAAAATTAATACAATACAATCATAATAACCCCTGTGACTTTTTTCCAAGAAAACAGGGGTTCCAGAGGATTGTCCCCAGATACTCTTTCCCCTCTTTCCCCAGAGCCATGCCTTCCCTACACAGCTTCAAGTCCCCCCCACCCAACACAAACCTTGTTTCTTATGCTACCTTTTCTCTTAACCTGTTCAGTGAAAGTAAGCAGGAGCAGCAGTGCAGCTTCAACCTGCCAGCCAAGTCCCAGCAAAGCTCACAAAAATCCCAAATGTAAAACCTCCTTTTTGCTACCACTTCTTCCCTGCCAGCATGTGCTCTTCCTCCTCATCCTTATCATGGTCCTAAAGGCCGCTGTATCCCCTTGTTTTTTGGGGTTTTTTTGGCGGGGGGGGGGGAGGTGCCAGTACTTTGTCTAAAGGCCTCCTGCCCCCTTTTTGCTTATTACCCCCCTGTAGCCCCTTTTTTCCTCACTGCCCCTCTGGACCTTTCCACTGCTCCAAGGGAGGTTGCTATGGTCTTCTTTTTTTAGCTCTACAAGTTGTTTTGATTAAACCTGCACAAAGTATTCTTAACAAAACTCCTGTCTGAGGAAAGGCACATCTAGACTAGCAGTCAGTTTGACTCACCAGCCATCCAAATGCCTTGGAGAAGGCCACAAGCAGGAACTGAATGCACTAACCCTATTTGGCCATTATTCCCAGCAGCTGATATTCAGAGGCAAACTCTGTCTGATCTTGGGGGCAACATATAGCTATCATATCTGGTAGCCTTTGATAGCTCTATTCTCCATGTACTCCGTGTATTCTCCCTTAGAAAGATGTCAGTGTCATCTCATCTTTTGGCAGTTCTGTAGTTTATGTGTACCTTTTTTGTCTTTATAAATAAGGTATAGCAACAAATGGTTTATCATATGACAGTGATGGCAAACCTTTTAGGGGCCAAGTGCCCAGATTAAAAGGTCTTATGACACTGGGTGTTACCTGGTGCCTGGGCTGGGACATCCACCCTCCAGGGATGGGACTTCCACCCTCTGTGGGCAGGACTTCTGCCCTCTGGGGTGGAACTTTCAGGGCAGGTCTTCTTTCCCCCACACTCCTGGGCCTCCAGCTGCCTCTCCATAGATAGCTGAAGGCCTGGGGGAGGTGGCGGGGGGAAGAAGAGGAGCAGATGAGCACCTATTCCTCCTCCTCCCCACCATGTGTTGGGGGAAATGGCTTTGTGTGCTATCTCTGGCACGCATGCCATTGGTTCACCATCACAGTTATATGATATTACTATTAGGGGCAAGTCATCACAAACATTGACACACAGCCGTTGGTTTCAGGAGATGCCATCTAGTATAACTAGCCTGCATGATCTTGTTTAGCTTTGCAATTTGATCACTTCTGTTGTGAATATTTTATTTTCCATATATACAAACAAGAAAATTTTGTTTTATGAATATAAATTTGTCTGCTTATTATTACCTACCAGCTTGTGCTTTTGGATATTTCTGGGACATTATCTACAAACAGGCAAAGATACACAGGCAGCAGTGAGCAAAGATTTGGGGTTGTTAGCTGCTTTGTGTTTCTGAGGTGGAATTGGAGGATGGCCAGAGAATTGTGCAATATATGGAAGAAGCAGAACCAAAACGGAAAGAAACAATTCTGGAAACAAGGGAGGCCAACTCTGTTAATTGAACAGCTTCATGAATTTATTTCTTAAACTCTGTGTATGTGCATGTATGAGCATGCGCCTTCAACTCCATGAATTTCATAGAGTTTTCTTAAGCAAGGAATACTTGAGAGTTGATTTTGCAAGTTCCTTCCTCTGAAATATATCCCAGAGCACCTTGCATTCATTGGTGGTCTCTTGTTCAAGTATTAATCAGAGCTTACCCTGCATAGCTTCCAAGATCAGACAGGATGTGATGTCTTTAGGGTAAATTTTACTGTAGATTAAAACTATTATTCTTGCTACTTGGTTATTTTATACAGATATACCAAGCATACATTCTTGGTTTGTGTAAATAATTAATTTTAATTGTAAATTGGTTTTATATGCTAACTAATCTAGTATGCATTGTTTAGGAATTGTGTGAAGTTCATACAGGACACTTGATTTAAATCTCTGATTAAGAATTAGCTCCTTTTTCATCATTGTTTAAATTGCCATGATTGAAGTGTATATGCAGGCTTCTAGTCAGCCCTTCAAGTATCCTGTATGGAAACAAGAACAGTAACATGGGAGCCTGCCTTAACTGAGCCAACATAGTGTAGTGCGGTTGTCCACAAACTTTTTCGGGCTACTGCCACCTTTCCTCTTGGGCAACAATCCTAGCACTCCATCTTCTCAAATTGAGTACAGACAATCTTGGTCGCTGCTCCCTTTGAAACTGGTTACTTGGGAGCAGCTGGCTGAGCTGCAGCCAAGAAGCCTGTGCCAGCCTTGTGGCAAAGATCAGTGTGGGCGAGAGGTTTCTCGGTCACTGCTTGACTGGCTACTTGGTCATTGCTCCCTTTGCACCTAGTCACCGTGGGAGCAGCAACCAAACAGCTGGCTGAGCAGCAATAGAGAAGCCTGTTGCCTGCACTGACCTTTGCCTGGCACAGGTGAGAGGCTTCTCAGTTGCTGCTCAGTCAGTGCTCCCTTTTTACCTGGTTACTTCTTCCCCAAGCTGGTCTTTGGCTCCAGGCCAGCACAGATAAGACACTTCTTGGTTGCTGCACAGCCTGCTGCTCAAGTGCTGCTCCCAAGGTGACGGATGCAAAGGGAGAAACCTCTCCCTGGTGAGAAAAGACTCTCAGTCCTGCTTTGCCAAGGTGGAGAGGGACGCAACCAGCTTCCCACTTCTCTCCCTGGTGTGGAAGGAGTGTCAATCCTTTGCCAGGATGGAGGGGCACAATGGTTGTGTATGTAGGGGGTTTACAGAGACAGCATGCTTTGGACTGGAGACTGGTGTAGACAGGGACAAGAAGAGATTTTAAGAACAGGAGTCACTCCAAGCCAAAGGTCCCTTTCCAAGAATCAACCCCAAACCCTCCTCCTTCTCCAGAGACAAGTCTTCCCCTCCCCCCAAACATTACTCCTGCTATTTCTTCTCTTGGCCTGACAAAAGAAAGCAGGAGTAGCCGTGCAACTCCAACCTGCTAGCCAAGTCCCAGCAAAGCTCACAAAGATTAAGCAGGGTCCCATATTTGAAAGCTCCTTTTTGTTGTTGCTTCTCCCCCTCCACCAGATGCTCTAGCTCCTTGCTCCAGTAAGCCAGTATGTCCCCAAATGAAGCCTCTTCAAGCCACAGAAATATGCCTTATGCCCAAGACTTGTGTGAGTATCCCAACCACCACTGCCACTACTAGCAGAAGACATAGCTAATGGAGGGAGCTTGTGCAGGCAGGCAAAGAGTGGGAGACATCACCACACTAAGTGATCAGTAAAGCTGCACGGTGATTTTAAAGGACCCTGAAAAAAGTTTCAGGCAACCCTCATTCCACTGTGGTCCTAAAGACTGCTGGTTCCTCTTGTCCTAGTTGAGTGCCAATACTTTGACTTAAGGCTCCTCTGCTGCTCCCTTTTTCTTCATACCCCCCTGGGCCTTTCCACCGCCCCCCCCCCCGGGCTGTACCACCCACTTTGGGAATGGCTGGTGTGGTGGTTTGAATATTGGACTAGGACTACAGGAGACCAGGGTTCAAATGTCTTTGGCCATAGAAACCCACTGGATTACCTTGGGCAAGTTACACTCTCTTAGCCTCCAGGGAAGGTGATGGCAAATCCCCTCTGAACAGATCCTGCCAAGAAAACCCTATCATAGGCTTGCCTTAGGGTCGCCTTACATTGTAAATGACTTGAAGGCATGCAACTTCAACTGCCTTAACTTCCCAACACATATTACAGTATTGGTTTCCTCCTGAAGAGATGTCTTTTGACGTGATGCCAACAAATAGCTCCTTCTTTGTATTATCATAACTTTTTGATTGCTTGTGGCATCATTTTTGAGCTATTTGTGTGTGCATTTCGATGCGGGTGTGTTGAAAGCGACAGGAAACCCAGTTTTTAAATTTTATGTCAGCTAAACCAAGGACATTTGTCTCATATCTTTCCCTCTCCTTCCTCCGGATTTATCCTTTTCTTAAAGGCAATTTCATTCTTGTTGATGCTGTTTGATTGTCATAGTACAGAAACAACACACTGTTCTGTTGCAATATGCAAAGTCCTGTAGAGAATCCATGGCAGAACTTAGAGTTCACTTGTTCAAATGGTTTAAAGGGTAGAATATCTGTTTATTATTTATTTATGTATTAGTTACATTTATATCCTGCTTTTCCTCCAGTGTTCCAAGTAGCACACATGACTCTCATGCTGCCTATTTGATTCTTATAAAAACCATGTGAGCTAAATCAGGCTCAAGGCAATGACTAGCCCACAGTTGCCCGATGTATTTCAGGACCCAGTGGGAGCAAGAATCCGAATCTCCTGTGATACAGCCTGGCATTGATAGAGCTGTATCACACTGACTTTCTTGACATCTACTGGAACACCCAATGAATGTAATATAGGCTGAAACAGTTGTGAACCTGATCAGTAGTCTGAATGGGGGACCACTGAGAATCTCATGTAAGAGCAGAATAAACATATATTTTTTGGTAATCTCCATATCCAGAATCTGACTACTAGTAGCTAGGGGGCTAACAGCAGGGCTGGGCTGTTGCCTCCATACCGTTGGGCACCTGTTTAGCCAGTGTTAGATGCACTGTACCGTGTCAGATTGACTCTTCTGGTCAGTTTCTATAAGGCTGCTCTTATATATGTCAAGATGATGGTGGAGACCATTCATAGCTTTTCCATTTGAATTCAAAGCCTATTGCATATTTAAGGTCTGTTCAATAAGATCCACACTCATCTGAATCTTTCAAGAGTTATCATGTTTCAATCTCCTGCCTGTAGTAGAATCTGTACAATTGTATGTTCTGAGGCTGTTCTGAATTTGAATTTGGGGGGGGGGGTGAGTTTGCTAGCAGTGAGCATTGTAACTCATTGACTTCAGTGGGACTTGCTCCCAGGTAAAGGCTCTCTCTCCAGTCCTCCTTTTGCTTTGGTGAGTAAAATGGATATGTGAGTAAAAGGGATATGTGAAGCCAAGGGATCACAGTATGTTTCCTCATAGAAGCAACCAAATAGTGGGAGGGAGAGTGCACTGGAGTGGCCATGTTGAACACCTCTGGATCCTTGCAAAATATGGCAGTGGAGGGCTTAGGGCCTGACTCACCAGAAGCAGCAGCAACAAGCGCCAGTTTGTCCTTGCTGGGGAATGTACACCTCCTTTTCCCTAATCAGTCTGAAGCAAATAGTATGTGGTGGTCTGTATGTGTGCATGCTCCATAGCTGGAATGAAAAAAAAGTGGCTCTCATGAAAAAATAACAAAATCATTAACATACTCCCTGTTGCAGGACATTTTCTACCTACCTATTTTGTATTACACTATAAAATCACCAATTAATTACAAAAATGACTCTCTGTAATTAAAACAGTGAAACAGGTTGAGCCATTGAGATTTAAAATGCATTGGCAAACAAAGAGTTTGAGCTACTGTCAAAAAACTGCAGTGTTGCACCTTCATAAGGAAGACAGTCCTTATCTAGGGCTCCCTTACTGAGAAAGTGCTCTCCTTTGTCATCCCACAGGATACTTGCAGAAGAGCCTCACTGAGTCATGATCTTAATGCTAAATGCTAACCTTAATGCTTAAGGCATTCCATGTCAGACCTCAGGACAGTGGTCCTTGATTTAAAAAAAAAAACCCTCAAAAGAAGACTGGAAAAAGAAACAGCTGAATTACAATATATCCACAAATTCCAATCCATCAACAGTGGGTTTAACAGAGACAGTGCTTTCCTGGTATACTGTGCATATTATAACACTGGTTAACACCCCAGTCTCCCAGGGTTGCTCTTAGCCAGTTTATCATATCTCCTTTCTGGTTCCCAAGCTGGACACACCACATCCCAAAACTCCCTCCACCATTTATATGGTCATCCACTCACACTGGCCTTAGGCAACATGTTTTCTCCTGCCTTTGTCCCTCAACAGCCATAGTTAAAACTAAACTTGTCACCTCATCACTGCACCCACAAGTTTTTCATTTCTGTGGCTGTTCATATAGTCTGGGCAACAAGTCACTCCTTGCATGTGAAGAAGTAGACCAAGTCTACAACTCCTTTTTGCACAATCTGAAAGGTGCTGCTACAAGATCCCTTTGCATACTGACATTCCTTACTAACATGGCTATGTCTGTGAATTCTACCTTTGTGATCTCAAGTTATGGGCAAGCTGGCACAGGAAGACGTGTCTCAACAAGCCATTGAGGTGTGTGTGTTTTTTTTTAAAGATCCATCATGTGGAAATATGTCAAACGCTGGTTATAGCAAAATGCCAATTACATATTTCAAGACACATGGTATTAGCATTTCTTCTTTCGTCACTCTGTTTCAAAATTGAATTGTCTCAACTTTGAAATTGTATGCCTTTCTGTCTCCAGATGACTCATACATAGATTCATGTAAGATGCTATTTGGACAGCTTAAAATAACTGTTTTCTATATTTAATTCCAGATTTTTTTATGTAATGATTTTGAGATCCTTGGCTTTTGTGTTTTTTATGTATGGATTTTTCATTCCATTTTAGATTCTGAGTTGAGGAATGGGCATGGAAGGTGCTTTACTAAAGATATAATTGCTGCATGACTGTACTTCTGTAGCTTTCTTCCTTAGTATATCATGCTAAAGTTTAGTAAATAGTCATTGTAGGAGCAAAATCTGTGCTATACAGATCTTTAAGTTAACCACACACCATTCTGTAATTGTTGTACTTCCTTTCCATACCATACCTCTGATAGGCCCATCATGACAAGCTCTCATAGTTTATACGTTTCATTTTGTAGACCATACTGAAAAGCTTTCTTGACAGTCTCTTGGGGATGGAAACAGTGTATGGCCAGTGAAGAACCAAAACTGTCTACACACTGTAACATAGCATTAATGATGTAGCAAACGTTGATACTGCTTTTGTGTCTAAAATGAAAGTGTGATTAAAAAAAACCCCACACACCTTTACACCATTTTTGTGGGTTGGTTTTAAATTAAAACAAACCACTGATGGTAAATTTGAGATAGAAAAGTTCATTATTGAACTATGCTTTGGTTCAGGCATCTACTGTTTAGCAAACTGCAGTACAGTATCTTATAATGATAGTATTAGTATTATAGCATAGTGTTATAATTTTATTCCATTTTGACTCTTGTTTGTGTTCAACAGACATATGCAGGGTGTGTCGGTCTGAAGGAACTCCAGAAAAGCCTCTCTATCATCCATGTGTATGCACTGGTAGTATTAAATTTATCCATCAAGAATGGTAAGCTTTTTCTTCCTGTTATATCCATATCTCTACTGGAAGCGATATGTGTGACTTCACTTATAAACATTTTAGCAATTGTGCAGAGAAGCTGTGATTGCATCCACCCTGCAAAAATAGTCCAGTTTGACACCACTTTAACCTCCATAACTCAATGCTCTGGAATACTGGGATTTGTAGTTTGTTTTGGCACAAGAGCCCCCTGACAGAGAAGGCTAAATGTCTCACAAAACTACAATTCCCAGAATTCCATAGCTTTGAGTCAGGGCAGTTAAAGTGGTGTCAAACTGGATTATATTTGCAGTGCAAATGTAGATTATGTTTCATTACTTTCTATATGACTTTTGCATATTAGTATTTGTGTTGAACTTTGCTCTAGATTTTAGAACATAAAGAAAACAAGAAAAAACAGTCACTGTGAACTTTTAAATATTTTAATAAGGTTTCACATATATGTGCTTTACCTATCCAGGCTGTCACTAGATGTGAAGAAGAAGTAAGATTGCTCTGCAGAGGGGCGGGATATATATAAATAAATAAATAAATAAATAAATAAATAATGCTTATAATAGTCTAATCTTTGTATGGTTAATGGTTAAACGCAAGAAGTCTGTAAAATTCTTATGTAATTACTAGATGTTAGTGATCAATAATGTTTTTGCTTACAAGGTTTTTAAAAATATGTTAATGATGGTTTTTAAAACAATGCATGCTGTGCACTGTATTAACATTTTTCTGATTCGTATAAATTTGCTTTGGTCAGGGTCCAGCAAGGCTTGTCCATACATTCAGGTATCTCCCTTGTCATGTAATACCTCTTGAGGTGGGGTGAGTCCTTTGACGTTCAGGGATAGGTTTTCAGGTTGATGTAAGACAGAAGGCAGCTACTACAAAGGGGATTATTTAAACCAGGAGTAACCACTGTACATTAGAGAGCCAGTGTGATGTGATGGTTTAAGCATTGGACTATGACTCTGGAGATCAGGATTTGATTCCCCACTCGAACATGGAAACCTGATGGGTAACTTTGGGTGAGTCACATGCTCTGCCCCAGAAAACCCTGTGGTAGACTCAGGGGTAGGCAACCTTTCTCCTTTAAGGGCCGAGGGACTTCAGCTCCCAGAAGCCTCAGCCATGTTGACCAATAGTCCCATGTTGGCCAATAATTCCTGGGATTCTGGGAGCTGAAGTCCCTCGGCCCTTAA
This sequence comes from Phrynosoma blainvillii, assembly GCA_026167975.1. Classification (NCBI taxonomy): domain Eukaryota; kingdom Metazoa; phylum Chordata; class Lepidosauria; order Squamata; family Phrynosomatidae; genus Phrynosoma; species Phrynosoma blainvillii. Next base: position 134,821,766 of record JANUYF010000004.1, on the reverse strand, counting down.
AGGGGAAAGGTTGCCTACCCCTGTGTCAGAGTCACCATATGTTGGAACCAACTTGAAGGTACACAGCAGCAGCAGCAGCAGCAGCAGCAACAGTGTGAATAGGTTGTGTTTTGCCCGCTTCACATTTATCTTTTATTTATTTTAATAATTTGTATTTGACCTTTTTGCCCTAGTTAGTATTTAAGAATCTATATTAGAACTTAATAGCAGTGCATAAGGCTTCTGGAGATTATTGTTGTTGCTCTCCATTCTTATGCTCAGTAGAAGAAACAGATTTAAAGAATTTACAGGTTGAATATTCCTTATCTGAAATGCTTAGTACTAGAAGTGTTTTGGATTTTGTTGGATTTTGTAATACCTGTATTTGGATATATGTTTATGAAATATCTCAGAAATGGGATCCAAGTCCAAACACAAAATTCATTTATGTTTCATATACACCTTATACGCATAGCTTGAAGGTAATTTTATACAATTTTAAAAATAATCTTGTGCATGAAACAAAGTTTGTGTATATTGAACAATCAGACAATTAGGGTGTCACTTTCTCAATCGTCCACTAAAAACGTTTTGGTTTTGGGAGTATTTTAGAATTCTGAATTCTGGATAAGGGAGACTCAACCTGTATCTCTGTCCTCTACCCATATATTTGAATTACTAATGTTTTCCTGTTTAAAAGTATATCTTACTGAAGCCTCTTGATTTTTTACACTCAAAAAAATCTTGCTTTTAAAGCTGCACATGTATAATTGTTATGTATTTTATTGCAGCTTAGTTCAGTGGCTCAAACACAGCAGAAAAGAATACTGTGAATTATGTAAACACAGATTTGCTTTCACACCAAGTAAGTATATGACATGAATTTATATTATGTTTTCATAAAGTAGTTTGTTGTGATTATTTTAGTGTACAGAATCTCTTTAGCTGTGTTAGGGCCATGTTTAACTTCAGAAGATGAAACCACATAGATGGAGTACTATTTCTAAGTCTTTTCCATCAAGTAGTTTCTTATGCTAAGTGTTTGATTACATCCAGTGTATCCTCTTGAAAATACAGTCAGCCCTCCATTCTCATGGACTTGAAGTTTGTAGTTTTGAATATTCACGGAGGGGCGACCTCTGTTAAAGTCAATGGGGTGCAGGCCCTTGGGTGCATGCCTGTGTGCACCCATGGGAGGGGCACCCCATTCAAGCCTATGAAGCTTGAATATTGGTGATTCTCCATTTTCGCTGGGAGGTCCGGAAGGATCCCCCACGAAAATGGAGGGCCAACTGTAGTAGTCTTGGTTGAAATCAGACAAACAACATGTAAACTGTCTCTGTCTTTGTTGTTTTTATTCTCAATCAGTATTTATGTTATTAGTGAATGTGTGAATTCAGTCTTCTGATACGCATTTTGGAGTCTAAACAGTAGAAATAGGTTTATTACGATGGTGGATAAATCTCCCAAAATAGTAACTGTTGATTAAACAGTGTGTATATTTTCATACATTTGCTTTCACTAACCTACAGGTTTCTGTGATTGTTCTGCCATTGGAAATTATTCTTCAGTTTTTAAAATGTTGGGGCTTTAAATTATAGTGAAGTCTGGCCTTCACATAGAATTCCAGAACACAATAGTAGAAAACATTTTTAAAAATGCCAGAATGTTGGTCACAGAAATGCTTGGAAGGAATGAAAGAAAAATAACTCAGTGAAGTTGAAGGGGCTGGAAAAGGACAAAAATATTGAATTTGGAAAGCTAATCTGCTATTTAGATATTTTTCTTATGATCATATATGGACTGCTCTGTTTTAACATGTTGGGACCTCCCTTTTCATAAGAGTTGTGAAATTTATTTTGTAGCAATTTTTGAAGTGTATGTAATTGTGTTTATTAATAGTCTTTAGTTATTAATTTGTATACCAACACAGTCTACCCAGAGATTCCTTACATATGTGACAATTTACCAAGTTTATAGAGTGGTGTTTGTGGTGTGGTAATAAAGAATGCACTTAACTCATATGCAGAAAAATAGTACTAAGAAAAGGCTTCATTAAAAAAAAAAAATCAAGATGGAGACACACATTAACATTCAGAGATATCCAGATGTGTACTCTGGGATCCCAGAGTAGTTGGTTGCGGTCATGTGCAGGGTCAAACAACAGTCGAAATACATGCAGGTCAGGAAGGGATTCAGGCCAGGAAAGGCAAGTTTATGAAAAGGCAGCGTAATTCAGCTGTATTTGTTGCATATCATTGTGGAAGGGCTACTGTGTTAGATTCTTCCCTTTGTCAGCTGTAGGGCTTTGTTGCAGCAAGGAAGAGCTGAACGGACCATGTGTGGTCAAGATCAGAATCAGCCTGCTTCAATTCCCTGTGAGCTGTAAAGCCTGTTAATGGAACAGATTGAGTCTTCATACTTTGATGTCCATATTTTGCAGACAGTTGACTCTTGGCTGTATTTTGTGGTTGTGTGCGGAGAGTAGCTTTGTGCAGTAATTCATGCAGGCACTGTTTTAGAGCCGGCTCCTCTCCCATCTCTGAAGCCACTCAAACAAACACTGTATGTTTGGACAGGGATTCATCTTGCCCTCTTACAAATTTGAGCCTGGGAAAGAGTTCGTCCATAGTTTAGTGTTAGGGCACCTGCTTTGTTTGCAGAAGCTTCCAGCTTAGCTCCTGTATCTCTAGTAGGGATGGAAAAAACTCCTTTGTAAAACTCGAGAGATCCATTGTTAGTCATTGCAGTCAGTATTGATGAACCAGTGGTAAGGCAGCTTCCTGTGTTTTTGCACTAATTTCAAAAGAAGTTAAAAAAACCCCACAACCGTCTCTTTAGTGGTTTCCCACATAGATTATGGCAGGTAGTGTTTCAAATCGTTAATTTAATTTGTATTCTTCCTTTTCTTAGTTTATTCCCCAGATATGCCTTCCAGGCTTCCAATCCAAGACATATTTGCTGGACTAGTTACAAGTATCGGCACGGCAATACGATACTGGTTTCACTATACACTTGTGGCCTTTGCATGGTTGGGAGTTGTACCTCTTACAGCATGTAAGTATTTGATTTTATGTATGCATGCTGGGTAGTACAAGTAATGAGGAGAGCATTTTATTGTTAGTGGACATGTAGACTCTGGTTATAATCAGGGTATCATTACTCATTATAGAAGATGCAGCTATCAAACCTAGATGCACAATTTTCATAAGTGATTTTAGCACATCACAAACAACATTGGTGTTTCCACAGAGAACAGTGGCACACCTAAACCTGTTAAATGGGTTCCTGAGGCAGTGTAGGATTCATAGCACATTTACTTGTGTTCTTGTCATGTTGAAGTTGTAGATAGTGACACAGAAATGGAAGTGATGGATGATGAGAGAGACCCCATTTGATAGTTTATGGTCCAAGTTTATGGTCCATACTAGCTTAATAAATTGCAAGATTGGGATGGAGAGGGGCTGCAATCTAACATCAGATTTTTAAGTGATTACAGTGTTGGTGAAGGTTATTATCTAGTGTGTTTCTTTAATTTTCACAGCTTTACCAGTTTCTTCTACTGTAGATGGATTGCATTCATCTCTGTATGCCTAAGCTGCTTAAGAAATGTCTGAGATAATATTGTTGCCATTATGAAATATTAAAAATATGTTTGATAATTTGTGTGATCCCTTCTCTTTTAATTTGTATACAGATTCAGATTCTCATAGAATTTTTATTTGTTTACTGACAATCTAATATGATGAAGGTTGGAATGTCTGGCAGATTTCCCTTATCTTAAAGTTCAGTTTGGAACATGGTAGGATTGGACTGAAGGAAAACAAATTTCCTCTTCACTTTGAATTCCCCACAGTTCCATGCTTTTGTTGCATCTGACCATTTTAGAAACCAGGTTTAGTTGTCAGCTATTGTTGATTGCATTGTTATTCTTTATTCTTTAGGCCGTATCTACAAGTGCTTGTTTACTGGCTCTGTGAGCTCACTACTGACACTGCCACTAGATATGCTTTCAACGTAAGTATAGACTAATGTGAATTTTTATTTGCTATGATGCTAAATCATTCACTGATTTTCTTCTGTGCTGACTGCTGTCACTCTTTCTTATACATAAGGAAAACAGTGCTATGTATCCCTCTTTGTGGTCTATTAACTCCTGTTCAAACACTATACATGAGCAAAATATTTGAAGACTGAGGCTGTGCACTTCATTGAGTAACAGGAAAATGATCACATTGGGGGGAAGCAGACGAGGGCGTCCAGGACGCCCTGGGCCGGTGCGCCGCGGGGCCGCAGCCTCCGCACCTCGACGCACCGGCGGCGTCCCTGGAAGGAGCACTAAATCAGCGCTCCTTCCTCAAGACAGCGAAAGTGCGCCCTAAAAGCGGCGGGCACACTTTCGCTGTCTTTTCCGCCGCGGTGCGTCCAGTCGCCGCGGTGTGAGGTCATCCCCGGAGCCCCGGCCGTGCGGAGGGCCGGCGACTCCGAGGGCGACCTCAGGGAGAGGAAGGGGCGCCACTCGTGCGGCTGCCCCTCCTCTTCCAAGCCTCCAAGACGACTTTATTAGTCGTCTGCCGAGGCCCATTGTGAAGAAGTTCAATTTTGCAGTTGAACTTGAAATCTCCAGGAAGTGGTGGTAATAATAATATTGATAAAATGAAATGTTTAACATTTCATTTAACTGCTGTTAAATTAGTAGCACAACATTAATGAGGACAATAGAGAGAAACCTAACAGTAATTCTACGCAGTATGTAAAATTAGTTTTATTCAGTTGGCAAGCAAACTTGTTACAACAGAAATAGATTTAAAGTGATACAGCTGCAGGCCTCCCAGCGTGATATTATAATAGGTACCTTGTCTTGTTTCTCTGTTGAAAAATAAATCTCCTGGTGGACTTTACTTGAGCAAGAGCATCTGCTTGCTGTGTAAGTCAAGAACAACAGTTATGATAGCAGTCTTACAAAATGTGTTGATTATCTCTTTAACAGAGAGAATTTACTGGCAGACTGTTTGCAAGGTTGCTTTGTGGTGACATGCACACTCTGTGCGTTTATCAGCCTTGTATGGTTACGTGAACAAATTGTCCATGGCGGAGCACCACAGTGGCTGGAACAAAACCAGCAGCAAGCCATCAATGATGTTGGGCAACAGAATGAGGTAATATGTCTTTCAGTTTATCAGCTGTAATTTAGTTTGAATTCTTCTCTGTTGCACATTGGCTTTCTCACTCCCCTTGCTTTCAGTTTGGAACTGCCTATAAAATAAGTTGAAAGAGAGAGAAAGAGAGAGACTGTTGCATACATCTGGCAAAAATGCCATGGGCATGACTTGGGGTTGACTCTTAGGATTGCAATGATTAGAAGATATTACTCAGTGTGGATCTTTCTTGTTTTAATTATCAAGTTTCTTCAAACAGTTGGTTTTGAATGTTTAAACCATAATTTAGGGTTACAGAAATGAGTTTCAACAAGTCTCACCATGCATTTCCTCCTCCAACACAGCACCAAGAATGAGTTTGGAAGCTACCACTTACATTTTTTATTAACTATGGGTAGTTGTGACATCAGAATTCAGGCAAAAAATGGTTAACCTAGTCAGCTTCAGAGTTTGTGGCTTGTTTCAGCTAATCATAGTCGGGATTAAGCACACTTAGGTGTCAAACTGCCAATTGTATAAAATAGGAGAAAAAGTTTCTGAACTCTTCCTTGTGGCCATGCTAAACAGGGATGGCAGGAGTGCATGAGGCGAAAGCTTGTTGTGGATCATTCTGCTAAGGCTTAACCAGTGTCTTAGTGCATGCAAAATTGCCTACAGCTGTGATATAGAAGGATACAGAAGACAGTAGGATACTGTTAGGACAAATATGTAAGATAAAGTATCCAGTTTATACAAGAGAGAACTAGCTTACAGAGGATAGATAACCTCAAAGGTGATATTTGGAAATCTCTATTCTGCTTTCTCTTTAGTTTTCACACTTACTTTTTTTGGATACAATATTAAAAGTTATTTTAACATTTGAATCTGCCTCTGTTCGTATCATAGGCATATGGGAGCAAAGAGAAGAATGCATTGTTAAAACTCAGGATTTGTAACCAATGTGGGTAGAGGCATGTAAAATCAAACAAATTTTACCCTGGAATTTTGCTATCTACTTCCCATTTGAAACACATGGAATAATGTCCTTGTCTTGTGCTTGATTTCCCCAGTCTTGCTCAGATTGAAGGAGACCGGCATGCATTCACCTTTCTGAGCACCAGAAACCAGGTTTATTCATTTCCCTTCAGTTCTCAGTTTAGGGTATTGATCTCCAAAGTAGTTGCTAATTGATTACTTGTAAGAAATACTTGGATAAATGACTTCCGTTGGTGCAGTGGATATTTCAAGTAGTTGTGGTAGTGGTGTGAACATGTGTTTATCAGAAGGCTTTAGCTGTAAATAGAGCTCTTCACCAGCTTATGCCAGATAAAAAGGGCAAGGTTCATAATGTCCCTTAATAAAATTATTTATCTGGATAATGCAACCTATAAGATTCTGTCTTGTTGATTCTCTTCTAAATTCTTGATCCTCATGTTGTAGAGAGGGTAGAGTTCGACAAGGAAGTCATGATTCTTATGGATGCTGGTTGTACTTATTGGCAACACACTCAAAACCAACTTGTTTTACAATATATTTTACACAATTTATATGTGAAATTGTCACACATTAGTTGGGAGCAATGCAACATACACATATATTGTTGGTTTGTATCTTTCTGTTTTTACATTTCTAAGCAAATAAAAAGTAAAAAATTGAAGCTGAAAATTGAAAGATGAGTTCTTCAGGTTCAGAAGTTATATTGATATTTTCTGTCATTGCAGACATTTTTCATAACAGAACTCTTTTAGTTCAGGTAAATTGTGGGGGGTTGCAGACTGCCAGAAATAGTGTGAATTCAGTCCACTTTTAGGGTTAGGGTTAGTGCTAGGGAATCATGGGAACTGTTATTTTTCTGAGACATTGAGCCTTCTCTATCAGACAACTCTGATGCCACAATAAAATACAGTTCCCATGGTTCCCTAACTCTAACCCTAACCCTAAAAGTGGACTGAATTCACACTATTTCTGGCAGTCTGCAACCCCCCTGTGTTGATTTCTTTTCTCTGCAGGTTCAGGGTGCTGGAAATGGTGGAGCTGAAAATGCTGCACTTGATCAGCCTGCAGACCAGCCTGCTGAGAATGCAGTTGTAGGTGAAAATCCAGAAATCCAAGAACAACAACCAGATGAAGAAGAGGAAGACAATGAAGATGAAGAAGATGTTGTGGTAGAAGATGCAGCAGATGCAAACAATGGAGCTCAAGGTATAGTAGTTACTTTTTAACAACTGTATCCATGTTACATTTTAGAATAGCTGAATTGTATTTTGACCTATTTGATTTTCAGATCTGTGTTCATGGAAACAGTATTCAGTTTCCTAGGCATTTTTGAATACGGCTCTCATACTTAATTAAAATAAAATATTTTTATGGCCATACATTTTCTTGCAGACTTTATAATAAAAGCAATCTGTAGCCATCTGTCTGAATATTGGAAACATTCATTTTTATACCATTACTTTTATAACACTTTGCATCTTAATATGGCTGTAAGAGCTCTGTCAAATTATACAGGATTAATATTATTTTTAAATAATTTTTTATTAAATTAACATGTCAATTCCATTTATCCTTTTTAGTAGTGTAACAATAAATCAATATTTATAATAATAAATTACTATGTACATCATTGTTTTATATTGTTTATCAATCAAATAAAACTTGATATTACCAAAAAGTTGTATTTATACAGGATTAATATTATGGTAGAACATTGCCTCTAACAGTATTACAATTAATCTTTTATTTAGATGACATGAACTGGAATGCTTTAGAATGGGATCGGGCAGCAGAAGAGCTTACATGGGAGAGAGTGAGTAAGGCCTATGTATTTCAAAGACTGTTTGCTCTTAGTCATGTAGAACTGGTGACTTGGGATGGTTTCCTATTCTTTGATCTCATCCTCACCTTCACTGTTGTATCCTCCTCTTCACATTGGTCAGTCTATAATTACATCCAAAACTCACTTGATTATAGTGATACTTTTAACAGGATGCTTTGGGGATGGGGTGATTAGGATTAGTGAAAAGGGGTGTTTGTAAGGTGAAACATGCTATGTGAAAAAGCTGCTTGTTTCAACAGGTTGGAGCAGGGAAACAGTGACTAACAAAAGGGTTAAGTACCCCACCCCTGATTTTCTCTGGTCATAGTTGTTTGGTCCTGAAGTAGTTGTTTTTTTAAAAGCTTGCTACTTAGTTTTGTTTTCCTGTAACATATTGTTTTGCCTCTTAGCTCTGACTTTGTTTTGTACTTTGGGCCTACCCATTCCTACAAGCAATAAAAGAAAGAAGAGAAACAAAATAAAAAGGAGATCGGAATAAACTAAGAACCATGAACACAACAGTACAGTGGCTAGTGCGCAAAGATAAGGAAAATTACTACAACAATCAATGCAGGGAAATAGAAGACAACAACAAAAAGGGAAGAACAAGAGACCTTTTCCACAAGATTTGAGAAATCAAAGAAAAGTTTATACCAAGGACTGGGATGCTCTATGATAATAAAAGTAACGTAATTCAGGACCAGGGAGGAATAAAAAGATGTTTGATGCAATACACAGAAGAGTTATATAAAAGAAGACAACAGGAAGGATACATGGAATGAAGAGCCATATGAAGATGAACCCCAAATTAAAAACTGAGGTGGAAGCTGCAATAAAAGAAATGGCAAAAAACAAGTCTCCAGGAACAGATGATATTCCAGTAGAACTATTACAGTCCACATTGACAGAGTCAGCTAGTGCTAACCAACATATATTAACAGATATGGAAAACAAAATGATGGCCAACAGATTGGAAAAGATCAATATACATCCCCATCCACAAAAAAGGAGACACAAGAGACTGCAGCAACTATAGAACCATAGCACTAAACTCCCATGCAAGCAAAATTATGCTCAAAATTCACAACATAGACTCCAACCATACAAGGAGAGAGAAATCCCAGAGGTCTAGGCGTGGTTCAGGAAAGGAAGAGGCACTAGGGATTTTCTTTTGGAGCCATATATATTGCAAATATATATGGTTCCAAAAGAAAATCACCATGTGTTTTATAGACTATAGCAAAGCCTTTGACTTCATAGATCATGAAAGGCTGTGGAACACTCTTAAAGACATGGGAATGCCAACACATCTGATAGTCCTAATGAGGAGTCTGTACTCAGGACATGAGGCTGCTGTCAGAACAGAACATGGAGAAACAGAACGGTTCCCAATTGGCAAAGGGGTAAGATAGGGCTTCATCCTATCACCCTACCTATTTAACTTATAAGCAGAACATATTGTAGAGAAAGCAGGCTTGGACACAGAAGAGGGAGGAGTGAAAATAGGAGGAAGAAATATCAACAATCTGAGGTATGTTGACAACACCATAATACTAGCAGAAAACCTCACAGACCTGGAACACCTACTAAGGAAGATCAAAGAAGAAAGTGCAAAGGCAGGCTTCCTGTTGAACATAAAACAAAAATAATGACTACAGAGAAATTACATACATTCAAACTAGAAAATGAGGAAATAGAAATAGTAAAAGTGTTCTCATATCTGGGATCAAACATTGATCAGAATGGGGACTGCAGCCAGGAAATCAGAAGAAGATTAAGAATGGGGAGGGCAGCTATGAAAGAACTAGAAAAGATCCTGAAATGCAAAGAAATACAACTCAGCACAAAAGTCAAAATCATACAAGCCATTGTATTCCCTCTTACCATGTATGAATGTGAGAGCTGGACAATCAAGAAAGAAGATAGGAGGAAAATCAATGCATTTGAGATGTGGTGCTGGAGAAGAGTGCTGAGGATTCCATGGAAAGCCAAAAAAACAAACAAATGGGTCCTAGAGCAGATCAAACCAGAAATAGCACTGGAGGCCAAGATGACAAAACTTAGACGGTCATACTTAGGGCACATCATGAGAAGGCATGAATCGTTGGAAAAAACAATAATGTTGGGAAAGATGGAAGTAGAAAGAGAGGAAGGCCACATGTTAGATAGATGGATTTTATTAAAGAGACCACGAATATGAATTTGCAGGAGCTGGGCAGAGCAGTAGCGAACGGGGTGTGTGTGTGTGTGGAGATGTCTCATCAGCAGGATCACCATGGGTTGAGATCGATGCGAAGGCAGTTAACAATAACAACGAACTCCTCTCATATTCTGAGTTTGGAGATGTTTGAGCTAACGAGAGTACTGGTTGGGCATTATTCCACATGCCCGTGTAGACTCTTTCACATGTGGTGAGATTTGAAGCAGTCTGCAGTCTTAATTATTCCTTTCCTCTCCCAGTGCAGAAAACATAATGGCTAGATCAGGACAGTGGTGAATTACATGTGTAATCTTCATTATCCACAATATTGCAGTGTAATGTCTGGTAACTGTGGGGGGGAAGCAGATGGGCGGCCGTGGGCCACCCTGGGAAGCTGTGCCGTGGGGCCAAGGTATCCCACACCTCGGCCCTGCGGCGCAGCTTCGCCACCCCTGGAAGGAGCGCTAAATTGGCGCTCCTTCCACAAGTCGCCGAAGGTGCGCTGCAAAAGGCTGCCGGCGCACCTTTGGCGACTTTTCCGCTGCAGTGTGTATGGACGCTGCAGCGGGAGGTCCTCCTCGGACCGCTGGCCGTGCAGAGGGCCGGCTGCTCCGAGGACGACCTGAGGAAGGGGTTGGGGCGCCCACTGTGCAGCTGCCCCTCCCCTTCCCTGCCCCCAAAACGGCTGTTTAAGCCATCTGCTTCCCCCCTGTGTTTCTCTGTGACTGGTAATGCAGTTCTTTTAAAGCACAAGACAGTCTTTGGAAAGTGTGTAAAAATCACTATCAAGCTTGACTACATTATCAAAGAACCCCCCCCCCCCCGATGAATAAATCAGGAAAAGTTTACCTTGATGTCTGTAAATCTGCATTCTTGATCTTCATCTAACCCAGCTCCAACTTCTGTACTCTTTGTACACTTTATCCATTTACTCAGAATATGTAATTTTCTCGTTCTACCACATGATATGGTTTTACTGTTGTGCTGCAGAGCAGTAAAAATAATACCATTTCTATATATGTTACACATTTTTGAACCTGAGCCACCATCACCCTTCTAAATTTGCTTTCCATTTAAGAGCCTCCCTAGCTACTGCTAACTGACCAGTGTACAGAGATTCTCACATATAGCAGCATACATTAACATCTGAGTTATCTAGGTTATTAGAACATATTTTTATGTTTCTTCACCCTTTACTCCACTGTTTTACCAGTGACAACAGAGCCCAACTGAGATAGATCTAAAACTGCATTTCTTAGCCTGATTGTGTAGTCCAACACATCAGGAAGTTACCAGTTTGGGAAAAGCTGACCTAAAGAGCTAAACACCCTCCCCTAGCTGTGGCTTACAAAATACCTGCTTGAGGTTTCGGAAGAGGATAAGGGAAGGGAGATTACCAACAGCAGTGGCGGAGTTCAGGCTTCAGTACTTATAGCACCTTTGCAGGTTCTTGTAACTTTCTGGAGTTCTCTACAGTTTGGGATTTATTGTTCTAGCTGAATAAACAAAAGAGGTATGGATTCAGCTGCATCATCCAGGTTACCAGAAAAGGCTGCACTCTGTTAGGCTCCCCCCCACCCTAATATAGGGATACTTCGATGTACCAAGATGCACCCAAGCCTCAGAGTGCTGTACCTCACTCATACCCTGCAGCAAAACTTGGGGGTGGTTTTCTCATTGTGTCACTGCTTGGTAGGAAACCTGCTCCTTCTCTTAAATGGGTGGCAGATGCTGCAACAGTTATTGCTTGAATTTTGCATCTTTTCTCTTTTGTATAGTCTTTTGAACAAGTTCTTTTTGGAATTGGAAATCATTAGTAATATACCTGATTATACAGAAGGGAAAAGGCTAGGTTGAATCCAGTGGTACTTTCTATAACAATTACTCCCATGAGGTAGTCCGCCTAAAATCAGATTCTTCCTGCAACTCCCCATGCCCCATCCCATGTTATCCTGGAATGTCCCTTAAATTCAGGAACAGAAAGGGAGCACAGTGGGAGGGAGCAGTAACTTAGCTTGTGTTTTTGTGGATCCTATCATATGTATTTTAAAAGTTGTGAAGAATAGGAGTTACTTGAAGCTTGAGAGAGCTTTGAATCTTCTATGTAGAGACTGTTGGTTACTGACTGTAGATTTATATCTTGTTTGTAGATGCTTGGGCTTGATGGATCCCTAGTTTTTCTGGTAAGTGAAGTTTTTTTATATTAAAATAATTCTATGTAGTTATATCCTGCACTATTCCTTTGTCATTTTGATCTAGCAAATATAATCAAAATATGTTAAAACTGGAAAACTTCTATATACCCGAGCTTACGTTTGTGTAGGTATGTTAGCCATTTCAAATTTGTTCATGTGAAGTGACCACTTAAACTTGCATTGTTGGATATGAGGAATGCTGATGTGAGTGTGCAGGCACTTGTAGCAAATACTGGTCATTGGTGTGTGTTTGTTTTGTTTGTTTGTTTGGGTTTTAAAAAAAATATCAACATCTTATTGCATACAGTGTAGGAAAGAGGAGAAAAATTGATTAGAATAGGATATAAGAAAATCAGGTTGTTGATCAGATCCTTTTTTTATTTTGATTTCTTATTCCTCTTCTTCTTTTCCCTTCCCCTCAGGAACATGTATTCTGGGTGGTGTCATTAAACACACTATTCATACTTGTGTTTGGTAAGTGACTATATCCTTTCAAGATAATACTGTGATGGTGTCCACATTATAGTAGGCACGTATAAGTTTTAAGCACCAATGCTTGGGTTAGGAACAGAAAAGTTTTCACACAATTGCCACAGTTCCTTTCCACAGGGTGTAGAGTACAAAAGTTCAGTCACCACTGGAAGAATCTTGACATAAAAAATAATAATGATACAGTAAATCAGGTTTAAAATATTTTCACCTCTTTTCCTTTAGAAGTTTGAAAGAAGTTAGTGATACATATTGGACATTCTAGCACTGGTTTAGTGTATCTTGCAAATGTGTAGCAGGCCAACCTGAGGAAACAAAAGTGTTTCTATCCCTTTGCTGTGTGATTGAAAATGATTACAGTGAGCCCTTTATATCTACGGGCTTGCTATCTGTGGATTTAACCATCCATGGATGGCAAACCTTGTTGCTTTGAATGGGGTGCATGCATGGGGCTGCTGCATGTCGGTGCATGCCATTAAAATTAATGGGACTCAAGGTCCCTCATTTTTTTTTATCTGCGGGGGGTGGGTGGGTCCAGAACAGATCCTCCATGGATACGAAGGGCAGACTGTATTTTAAAATCATGTGTTAAATTTGGTAAAATTAGTCTTTGCATAATTGTTTTGTTGTTCATTTCCTAGCATTTTGTCCCTATCACATTGGTCACTTCTCTATTGTTGGTCTGGGCTTTGAAGAATATGTAAGTATTTTCATTTTGTCAGTTCAAAATAAAAATAAAAATTATTTCCCTTCCTGGAAAAACCCAGCATGCAGGAGTGGAATATTCTGTAGTTTTACAGCAGGGCTTTGCAGTGAGTGCCAGCAGAATATTCTGGTGCTGTTGCTACCTCCACAAAATCTCAGTGGGAAGTAATAAAAACCAGCCTCTATTAATGGATTTTCTCTTTCCTGAGGATGCCACAAGATGCACTCCTTGTAAAAGCCCAGAAAATGTCCTTACCTTACTTAATCTTTCCATATGTGCCACAGTGTTTTGGGGGTGGGGATAGCAACCATTATTAATAACCTGGCTAGTAAACAAAAGCAGAATTGTGAGTTCAAGCTCTTGAAATATTGAATTCTTCTTCATGCCTGTTATCTTTTAACCCATATGTATTTCTCAGAAAAGCTAAGGGTTTTGGGATCCAGTGGATCTAAAGTTGTTGGGAGTCCCACCTGTGAAATGCCTTCTTTGAGAAGAACAACTAGCAGTAGCTTTCTATCTACATAGTTCCCTGTAATTAAAATTAGGGCTTTAGGAGAAACAGAGTACCCTAGCAGGTGCATCTCTTCTCTACCAGTGGAGTACACTTCCTCCTGATCCCACACCAGTCCACTGATTTACACCAGGATTTGTGTTTGCACTGTTAGTGTTTTTTGGGACTGTCTTAATTCTTCACAGATAATCTGTTTAAATTTATTATTGATCTATGGTAGTTTAATAGCCATGTAGTATTCAATTGATCCGTTATTTAGATGTGGCTGTGACTAGAATGTTTTGTAAAAATTAAACAGCTGGCAGACACAAAAAGTCCTGAAATGTTGTCATATTTTGGAATGTAGTATTTATTTATTTAAAGTATTTCTGTATCTCCTTCCTGCCTAAAAGGGCTCCCAAGATGTTGAACAAATAAAAACCGATTAAAACATTTTAAAATACATTCAAATTCTCTTTTAAAACGAATAAAAGCAGTCTAAAAACTGCAATAGAATCCAGTTTTAAAACAGTTAAAACAGCAATTTTAAATACTGTATGCCATGCAGAACAGCACTGTTGGGTTGCCTGCTGGAAGCTTAAAAGAAATGGGGCCAGCCTAATTCATCTTTATTATGATCATAGACCAGCACATGGGGCCAGCCTAACTTCCTTGGGTAGGGAGTCCCACAGTGAAGGTGGTACAGAGGAAGCCCTCTTCCATGTATCCATCAATCTAACTTCACAAGGTGTTGGGATACGCAACAGGGTCTCCCCTGGAGATCTCAAATTTCTGGCAGGCTCATGTGGGAGGAGGCTATCTTTCAGATATCCTGGCCACAAATCATTTATGGCTCTGTATGTCAACACCAGCACCTTAAATTGAACTTGGAAGCAAATTGGAAGTCAGTGCTCTGTGATTTCTAAAGTGTTCTGTGATTTCTGTGATTTCTAAACTGGGATAACCAGTCTGGCTGCTGCATTTTGCACTAGCTTCAGCTTTGAAACACCTTTCAAGGGCAGCCCCACGTACAGTGCATTACAGACTGTAATTGAGAGGTAACTAAGGCATGAACTACTGTGGCCAGATCTATTTTCCTCAAGAAAGGGTGCAACTGGTATGCTAGCCATGCTGGTCAAAGGTACTGCTGGTCGCCACAGCAACCTGGTTTTCCAGAAGCAGTGCTGGGTCCAAGAACATCTCCAACTTGCAAACCTGATCTTTTAGAGGGAGAGCAACTCCCTCTAGAATAGGCTGCAGTCCCAAACCCAGGTAGGTTTTCCTGCTGACCAGAAGCACTTCTATCTTGTCAGGATTAAGTCTCCATCTCTTCACCTGCATCCAGTCATTTACTGCATCCAGACAACAACAGTTCAGTACTACCACAGGCTCATTGACATTAGTTTTAAAGAAGAGTGTTGATCATCTACCCAGGGAGGTGGAGTCCAGTGAAGGTTTTATTCAACAAAGTTCTTACAGTTGCTTTTTAAAGAGAAGTTGGAGCATATCCCTCTTACATTGTGGCAAGAAATCGTTATATTGTCTTTTGCTGCAGCCTCAGTATATGTAGTGCTTTACTAATTCTCATAAGGGGAATTCACTGATTTTTGTCCCAAGGAGTGTACAGTTTATGTTTTCTTATTTTTCAGGTACAAGCATCTCACTTTGAAGGCCTAATCACAACAATAGTTGGCTATGTGCTCCTGGCAGTCTCATTAATTGTTTGCCATGTATCCTTCCCTAAGTACCCTCTTGCTCATGTATTCAGTATTTGATCTATGGACAGTCACTGTGTGTACAATGTTCTCAAACTTGGTAGGAATTCTTTTTATCCACTGTTGAGGAAATTTGTGTAGGATTGGTGCAGACACACCAGTGAGAATCTCTTAACTGCACTTGAGATATTAAGAAAGCAATAGAACGATTGCTTCATCCAGTTCCTTTATACTGTGGAATGAATCTTGTCTGCTCCCTTTTGCTGTAACTGCACTTATTAAATTGACAAGAATTTTGAATGATATGCTTTAGAGCAGGGGTAGGCAACCTAAGGCCCGGGGGCCGGATGCGGCCCCTCGAGGCCTTTGGACCGGCCCCAGGCTGGTCCTGCCACCGCCGCTGCCACCCACCATGATGATAATGATTATTGTTGTTATTACTTGTTCTTGGGCTTTTCTTGGCAAAATCTCCACAGGGGTTTTGCCATGGCTTTTCTGGGGCTGAGAGAGAGTGCATGCATATATTTTTATATTTTTTTTTAAAAAAAATTTTATATTTATTTATTTATTTTTGGTGCTTCGGCCCCCCAACTGTCTGAGGGACAGCAACCCGGCCCCCGGCTCAAAAAGGTTGCCTACCCCTGCTTTAGAGGCAGTCATAGGGCCTTTGCAGACTGCCAGAAATAGTGCAATTTGAGTCCACTTTAATTGTTCTGACTCAGTGCTAAGGAAGCATGGGAACTGTAGTTTATTGTGGCACCAGAGCTCTCTGACAGAGAAGGCTCAATGTCTCAGAAAAAAATACAATTCCCATGATTCCCTAGTACTGAGCCAGGGCAGTTAAAGTGGCCTCAATTTGCACTATTTCTAGCAGTTTGCAAAGGCCCATAGTTATGGTTACTGCTACACGGGTACTATTGAAGGCTTGGATGGGTAGTAATGCTACCAAGGTGGGTGAGTTGAAGATAAGAGTTGCTGTTCTTTGCGATATTGGAAACTAACAGTTTAAATTAAAAAGGGCTTGTTTGAGTTTCCTGTTGTGCAAGATTTAATGTCAGTTTCGAATCTGGCTGAAGAAGTTGTTAGCTTTAATCATAGGTAACATTGGTGTTGATTTAGAGCCAAAAGGAGCTTTGCTCCAGAAATAGGAAAAAGCCTAGAGGAAGAAGGTAATGCATTCCTGATCTTGTAACTGTAGGTAAATGATCCCCAATTGTAGCTCTGCATTGACCATATGTATC
The DNA here is from genome assembly GCA_026167975.1 of Phrynosoma blainvillii. Taxonomy (NCBI): domain Eukaryota; kingdom Metazoa; phylum Chordata; class Lepidosauria; order Squamata; family Phrynosomatidae; genus Phrynosoma; species Phrynosoma blainvillii. The sequence goes on along the minus strand of JANUYF010000004.1, from coordinate 134,804,795 downwards.
TGTGTTGGTTAAGCTGGGCTTAAATCTCTGTGTCTGTGTGATTAATTAAAAATTAGGTTCCTGCTGAGAAGAGACATTGTTCTAATATTGTAGTGCTATGTGCATTTACTTGAACTTAATAGGACTTAATTTCAAAGAAACATTTCGGCAAACAGGCTGTGAATCCTATGTGCACACTTATTCATTGATTTAACAACAATTTCCAATCATAATACTGGAACATAACCTGCTGTGCTTTAAAACCACTTTCTCTTTATATATTCCTCTAGATCTGTTTGTGTGGGGTTCTTGCTTAGTTTGCAGCTAGGTGCTTTGAAATGAAGAGTAGATTTGAGAATCTTACCTTGTGATGCTGAGTTTGAGAATAAGTAGGAAATTCAGAGCATATAAAGTAGATCCAAAATACCACATTCCTTTTAAGGAGCATCATATGGGCAACTATGTGATTGCAATGTTATGAGAATACTGTCAATTGACCATTGCTCTTTCCTTTGTCTTCTAAACCTTTCCTACAAAGCAGGATTTCATTGGGGAATATTGGTGTTTCCTTAACAATTTTGTATAGGGCTTAGCTGCACTTGTAAAATTTCAGAGATCACGTCGCTTGCTTGGAGTATGCTATATAGTTGTAAAGGTATGACAGTCTTAAAAAGCAGCTAGATTAACAGATACAACAAATTACAACATTAAAAAATAAAACATTAAAACAATTATCTTTTTCCCTCTGCAGGTGTCATTATTAGTTGTGGTAGAAATTGGTGTTTTCCCTCTCATCTGTGGCTGGTGGTTGGACATATGTTCTCTGGTAAGATAGACATTTCTTGGATGACAGCTATTTTATGTCGCCTTCTGAAGAGACAGTCAACCTGTTTCTGGATGTTATGTCTCTAAAATAGAAAGAATGATATCCCTCTGAGCATATGTTGTGAGACTCAAGAGATTAAGTTTATAAAGCCCTTTAAGTAAGTATTGCATAGCTATGCTAGCAGGGAACTGATTTAAGTATGTAAAAATGGAGGATTCTTTTGTGCTGTCTTTCAATTAAGGGAAATTCTTTAATATCCTTTTTATGTCTGCAACTTAAAAGTATGAAAAAGAGTTTTTATACATGAATGTTCTGTGAATGCCACTTATTTGATGATATGCTTGTGAATCTTTAAAAAAATTATTGTAGAAGAACTAATAATAATAATAATAATAATAATAATAATTTATTTCTTTTATCCCGCCTTTTGCCTAAGCAATAAAGGCGACTTACAAATATAAGATACAGATTAAAAACATACATTACAACAATAGCAGTAATACAATCCCCCCCCCCCCCCCATGGAGGGAGGGCCTTTTTCTTTTCCGGCTAGGCCTGATGGAGCTGGCCTGCCTTCTCTCCCTCCTGATGATGGTGGATGGAGGGAGGGCCTTCTTCTTTTCCTTATGAATGGGATAAACATTTTTATCATCATGTGACAAACCTTTTGCAGTTTTATCCTTTTGTACATGTGAAAGCTGATGTAATTTTACTAAATGCAGGTGCTGGAAAATAAGTGTTTCCTGTGATCTTTTTCTTAGGAAATGTTCGATGCAACTTTGAAAGACAGAGAGTTGAGTTTTCAATCTGCTCCTGGCACTACAATGTTCCTACACTGGCTAGTGGGAATGGTATATGTCTTTTACTTTGCATCCTTCATCCTTTTGCTGAGAGAGGTAAGCACTTGTTACAGTATGGTTTCCTGAAAACATTTTGAAAGATTGTGAATGTTAACTCAGGAATTATTTTATGCATGCCAAAAATGCAGACTTTTGGAAATTTTAAATTAAATTTTAAATAGTACTTTTTATGTGACAACTGTATAATTTCAGGACATAATTGATTGGGTGAGACAAAGTACTGAACTGCAAGACATAGTTACTTTGAAAGCCAAAACAAATTAACTTATGTTAAAAGCTGGGTTTAAGTCTAAAAAAGATTTTTTAAAAAAAGGAAAACGAGATGGAAAGGGATGAAGAAATGAAATTCAAACATTATTTTTTAGGTTATATGTACTTTTATAACAGCTAGCTGTAATCATCAGCTGTCCTTAGGGAAAGAAGAGCAAGATAAGGTTTTCTTAGCAAAACCAGCGGTTTGAGAAGAGCTCCATTAGTTTATGTTACTGGATGTGGCATATGCACTACAATTGTTGTATGCCATCAGTTAGATTCATCCTGTGAATGAGAGACCTCTGAGAGAGCCTATTATTAACCACCTGGCTCAGATCTTTCAAACCCAGGGCTATGGCTTCTTTCAGTCAATCTACCTGTAATTCAGTCTTCCCCTTTTCGTACTTCCTTCACCTTTTCCTAGCATTATTGTCTTTTCATCATTATAAACTCAGTTCCAATGAGTGATTGACATATTGTATTGCAAACTAATGAGGCACTTGTGGTTAACAGTTGAGCAATATTTGTGTACAGCCACATAGAAGAGGTGCAGCCCATGGACTGCATATAGCCCCAGTCAAAGGCAGTTTTTGCAACTCCCAAAGATTTTTTCTTAAAAATTAAAATTACATATATTTGATTCCTAATGCCCCTCTGCTCTCCCCCTGACAGCTGCTTTAGGAGATACCATTTTGTGAACAGGAAGTAAATTGTTGCATAGTTTAGACAGAGGAAAGTTCCCAATAACCTTGGGTGGATCCCACACAGCTTTTTGCACTATAATGGTTATTACATAATGTTATGTGTGAAGGCTGTGAGTACTGATTACTGGGTACCCTAAAATTCTGTTAGAACAACAGACTCTGATCATCTGTTTGCCCCACAACTACAACATGCTTGTACTTCCCCAGAGATGCTAGGGCCTAGCCTTCAGCTCCCTTTGTACTGATGATCTTGCAGGGCACAATTCAATTGCTTCCTTTCTTTTCTTTCCTCCTCTCCCCTTCAATACATTGTCTCAGGTGGGCAACCCCTCCCCTCAACAGTATGTCTTTTATTAGTGTGTAGGAATGTCTTTTATTAGTGTGTAGGAATGACTCACTTGTTTTAAATGGGCTGAAGAAGTGGGGCAGGTGATACAATCTGCGTTCGCCCTCAGGGCATTATGAGAATTAGTTCTTAACGTATATAAACAAAATGATAAGTAAGCGGAAAATTTAATTTAAAACTCTTAATCCTTTGAAGATTGGTCTCCATGCATTTCTGTTCCTTTCAAGTGTTAATTTTCCATTTCAGGTACTGAGACCTGGCGTCCTCTGGTTTCTGAGAAATTTAAATGATCCAGATTTTAATCCAGTTCAAGAAATGATTCATTTGCCCATTTATAGACATCTCAGAAGGTTTATTTTATCGGTGGTAAATAAATTTTCCACTTTTTCTTTAAAATGTTGTATGGCTGTAAATCATTTTATACTCAGATTCTCTTTAGAATGTAAGCATACTTTTACATATTTATTTGCAAACTCTCCTTTTGAAATATCAAACTACTCCTGAATTTCAGGTACACACAGCCATTAAAATAACAAAAATTCTGTTATGAAAGCCTTTGCATGCAAATATATTATTTTTATTATTATTAAAGTTTATTTCTAAAGAGCTGTCAATGTACACAGTGCTGTACATAGATATAATCAAAGCATAAAGTAGAAATAAAAACCTGCCAAAGGTGTACAATCTAAAACTTGTATCCTTTACACAGAGGAAATCCATATAACGCCTAAAACCACACAGATTTATAAAAAGCTGTGCATTACCAGTCCTGTTTCTGAGATTGGGTGGGATTATGATCATGGCAATAGTGTCACTGATGTAGAAACTGATGTAGAATACTGGCCTGTGCTAGTAATCTCCCCACATTATAAATTGTGAACCAGAAAATCATCATTCTCCTACAGCAACTTCGTTCTAGAAAGTTTGAAAAAAGAATTTTTGTAGCTGAACTCTGATCAGCTGGTTCCCATTTTGGAATTTATTTTAGTAAATCACTTGTTCAAGCTTCAGAAGAGAAAATAAATAACCAAAATGCTGTCTCAAATTATTTTCAAAACCATTACGATACAAGATGCAGGCTGTTCCCCTTGATTTCTATTTGTTGTCAGTCGTGCTTTGTCTTGACTTCTGAATGTGTGAATTATGGCTAGTGTTTGTCCTCAACAAGAATTTTAAATAATGGTTGAAGTAAGATTTTGCTTCTTATTGGAGGGTAAATGCTAACTAGAGTAAACAGAAGTTGAAATGATTCATGGCAGGCAAGCAAAAGTGGACTGGGTTGGTTATGATTCAAACCACAACATGAATTGTATTGGAATATGACTAGGTTACATATGGGGAAACTATTACAGACTATTTTTCTCATTGCAGATTGTCTTTGGATCAATTGTCTTGCTCATGCTTTGGCTTCCTATACGAATCATTAAATATCTGCTGCCTCATTTTCTTCCATATAACGTCATGCTCTACAGGTAAGATGAATCATTCTCTGAAATATTTTTTGTCTTTTTTAGCGTGTTCTTTCACTGCAAATACATTTTGTATGCTTGTATGAGATGAACTGCTGGCTCTGTTGTGAACTATTATAGTGTGCCAACAAAAGTGGGAATGCATATACTAAGTGGGAATGTAATACTAAGCTTTAGCTTTTTGTTATGTGAAAAATTCTAAGGCTCATGAGCTTTCCCTTCCCCTCTCAGTTTCTGATATAACTGTGAGGAGATTGGAAACTTTTGGTTCTGTTTTTAATTAATCACCTATTATATTTATTTTCTTTAATTTTTATTTCTAAAATGTTTATTTATATATATAAATGTTATACAATACATAATTTCATACATATATTTTCTACCTTCTATTACAGCTTAGCTAAATATATTTTATATCCCACCTCAGTGTTCCCCTTCCCCTTCCCCAGAGCCATTTTTGCCCTTATATTCTGTCCAAAATCTCAATTCCTCCCATGGAGGTAATTTTCCGTCTTCTTTTCTCAATAATTTCTCAATGAATTCTTTCCAAATTCCATCAAAATCACTTTTTTCCCATAATCCCTTTTTACTTTCATTCTATATTGAATGTCAGTTTATCATTAATCGCTAATTTCCACACCTCTTTATACCATTCCTCTAATTTGTTTTCCAACATCTTGCTATAATTAAACTCGTTACTGTAAGTAGATTTGTTATCAAATCTTTTCCTTCTTTTCCCCCATTTCTCTGTATTATATAGCGATAACAATACTACATTAGGACTTCTATCAATTTTTTTATTCATAATACTTTTTATTTCTATAATCACTTTTCCCCCAATTTTTTGTACATATTTATATTGCCACCACATATGCATATATGTTCCTACTTCTTGGCAATCTCTCCAGCAATTTTTCAAATTATTCTTATCAATATTATATAGTCTCACCAATAGTCAAATACCATTTCCATATCAATTTATAGTAATTTTCTTTAATCTGTACCAATAAGTTCTTCAAATGTCTTTGTTCCCAAATTCTATCCCAATACTCATCACATATTTTACATCCCAATTCTTTTTGCCATATTCCTCTCAAAATATTCTCCTGTTTCCCCCCCTCTAATTTCCATCAACATTTTATAAAGCTTACTAATTATTCCTTTCACGTTTTCATTTTCCTCCCTTTCTTGTCCTTTCCATATTTATTGTTCAAATTGTGTATACCTTTGTCTTTCTGCATTACTTTTTCTCCAATTTTTAATCCATTGTTCTACTTGCATACAGTGAAACCATGAAATTCCTATCCCCATAAATTTTTCCTTTATATTCTCTTTCTCTAACCTTAAGTCCATCCAATTTTCTATTTTATCTATTTTCCTTTTCTTTAACTCCTTTTCTAACTTTCCTCTCAGATTCTTTGGAAATTTCCTTTTCATTATTATTGGTGTTATTATTGAATATTTAGTCATTAGTTCTTTTTTATATTTACTCCATATTTCTAATATATTTTTCATAAATGGGTTTCCAATTATCTTAAATTCTTTCCTAGTAAATTCTCTAAAACAGATATTCCCTACTCCCAGCTCTACTTCATCTGTATCTAATTCTAACCATTCTATGTTTCCCACACCTAACATACCTTCTATAACATATCTCAATGGCTAGCCTCATAATATCCTCTTATATTGGGAAGGCCCAACCCTCCCTCTTTTTGTGATTTATACCAAAATAGTTTATTTAATCTACTTCTTTCCCCTCCATTACAATATTTACTCAGTATTTGTTGCCATTTATTCAATTCGGTTTTCCAAACTTTCAATAGTAGCAGCATTCTAAATAAAAATTTAATTTTTGGTAATATTTTCATCTTAATTAATGCTATTCTTCCAAACCATGATAATTGAATATTATTATATTCTACTATTTTTTCTCCACTTCTGTCCCTAATATTGCTAAATTCTTTTCTTCCATTTCCTTTTAGTCTTTAGTTATAGTTATTCCTAAGTATTTTATACTATTTTTTAGTTGTATCTCTAAACTTCTTTGCCCTACAAATTCCCATTCCTCTTCTTTTGTGTAATTAGGTCGCTAAAATGAGTACCCAACTGTTGGGGGGCAATGAGCTTACAGTTGTAAACCGCTTAGACATCCCATAGCGCAATATGAAGCGGTATATAAATGAAGCTGCTTTGCTTTTGCTTTGCTAATTAAATAACATCATTTCTGATTATCTCCAATTAATCTGTAACACTGTCATCTCACTAAATCAATGGGCCTTGCTGTACGTGGATGCTCAAGTCCACAGATGGCAAGCCCACAGTTGGGGCGGGCACACTGTAGTTGGCTGAAAACAGAATGAAGTCTTCTGATCTCTCAATAGCAGGGGTAGGCAACCTAAGGCCCGAGGGCCGGATGCGGCCCCCCCAAGACCTTTGGACCGGCCCCAGGCTGCCACCCCCCCACCGCTGCCACCCGCCAAGATGATATTGATTATTGTTGTTATTACTTGTTCTTGGGGTTTTCTTGGCAAAATCTCCACAGGGGTTTTGCCATGGCTTTTCTGGGGCTGAGAGAGTGTGCATGCATATTTATTTATTTATTTTTATTTTATTTATTTTTTAATTTGTTTATTTTTTTATTTATTTTTGGTGCTTCAGCCCCCCAGTTTTCTGAGGGACAGCAACCCGGCCCCCGGCTCAAAAAGGTTGCCTACCCCTGCTCAATAGTAACAGGAGGGGATAGGAGACGACCACAGGGAATTTATGTATTTAACATTTTATTGAAACAAACCATCAGAAGCTTTTTTTTACACTAAATATTAAACCTTTCTCATTTTTTAGACATGTGAAGATAGAGCTGCACACATTTTGTCACCATGCATTTCATAAGTCTATATCTTATCTAAGCCCTTTTCATGGTGGGGGACATACATTTTCCAGTGTTATTTCTACAAAATTTATTTTTGGGGAGCAGGGAGAGCCACACAACTATTTTGGTAGCTACTAATGAGCAGTACATAGGAAACACACACATAAATAGTTAATAATACTCTACACAGTGACAGTTTTCATTGGAGTCATTGGGTAAGTTGTTTACAATATCTCTACTTCCTTTTATTCCCACAGTGATGCTCCTGTGAGTGAACTTTCCTTAGAACTACTTTTGCTTCAGGTTGTACTACCAGCTTTGCTTGAACAGGGACACACAAGGCAGTGGTTGAAGGGTCTCGTACGGGCATGGACTGTTACTGCTGGGTACTTACTGTAAGTGTAATTAACCCATATCCCTGAAATAACATGTCTGAGCTTTTATTTGTTGGCCAATCTATATTGTGTGCATTTCATGTGCCCTCTATATTTGTGCTCCCTCCAAAGACCCCACTGATGAATATTGGCTGTGCAAAAACAGTAAAAAAAAAAAAAAGAAAAAAAGAAAAAAAAAAGAAACGTTTTCTTCAAAATTTGGTGCAAAAATTTCAGGATAAAGTGGGGAAAAGTTACACATTTGTTTAAGAACAAATTATAGGGCACCTGGCCTTTATGAAAAAGCAGATTACATTTTTGGGAAGTTTATTTTTGCTACATCCCTGACACTAAATTTTGGCTCTAGGTTCAGCTCCAGCCATTGATAATTTACTTACCCTGATATTAATAGAATTGTTTAAATATCATCAGAACATGTTATAAGTAACAACTTTACCCTTTTGGATAACTATATTAGAACGTAACTACAGTACCTTTGGAAATCATGTTAATTGTTGTTTGGTGTATATTGAGTTACGTTTACTATTTTTTCTTGTTAATTTCATAGGACTAAAAATATTTGAGGGGAAGTTCAAGGGGATTTTTTTAAAAAAAAAATCGGTATTTTCTTATCCTTGATGATGGATTTGTTTTAACAGAATATAAAAGTAATGGAAATGTAACGAGCAACATAACTAATGCTGTGAGCAGCCAGTTTTTTATGGTAATAGCTGTGAATTACTAGGGGAGACAGGAGGTGCTTTGTAACAAGTTACATAAATATTTCTTAAAAATAACTTTCCAAGTTCTGGATAACATTAGTGAAATGCCTATAGCAGAATTAATAGGTTTGTAAACACACACAACACACACACAGCCCAATGTGTTCAAGTGGAAACTGCTATGCCGCCTTTTCAGTTTTATTATTATGTTATTCTGTGGTTATGCCAAAGAAAAGTCATTTTGTCCATTACAAACAATGTACCAAGTTCTAAGCAGCTTAGACCCAGCCTATATTGGTGGTTTCCCACATGCTTCCACCTGAGCACTAAGATTTTTTTGGAAGATAATACTGTTCTTGGAAATTCCATTTCGTGAACATTCGGAACAAGCCCTTCACAGTAATGACTCTTAGTTATAGTTCTTTTAAGAAACTTTTTTGTACCTTGAGGTGGCATCCCCACCATTGAACAGGTAATATACACATGCTATAAGGAATGACCCAAGTATGCAGTCTTGCTGGCTGGGGCTTATGGGAATTGAAGTCTAACCATACCTAGAGCCCTCCCCCAAATTGATAATGACTGTATATGTAACCACTAGGTAAACTGGAAGCTTCAGCTCATCATTAGGAAGAGGAAGAGAAGGACATTTACCATGGTGACTAGACACTTTTCCATTAGCTTAGATGTCTGAGACAGAAGCCTGCCGTCATCAACTCTATCATTCTTTTCAAAGTCAACTATGAAAGGAAACATGTAAACAGCAAAGTTATAAAGCCTCATGACATGTCATTCCTGCCCATACACCCCTTTCATTCCACATGAACAAATTATAAGACCTAGCATTCCCTACCATGGCTAGAATAGTAGCTTCCATTTAGTATACATCTTCCTGACACATTTGTATTTTTTAAAAAGGGTTACAGCTGTACAAAAATATTTACCCCCAAATAAATTCATTGATTACATTAGTTCACAATAAAGAGGATAATACAAATTGTTGTGAAGCATCATGTAGAATAAAGGGCAATCTACAAACCCCAATTGCAGATAGTGCATTTGTTTTGAGTAGCGCTCTCTCTCTCTTTCTCTCTGTTTCCAAGTTGCCTGTTGACTCATGGCAACCCCATGAATTTCACAGAATTCTCTTAGGCAAAGGATACTTGGAGATGGTTTTTCCAGTTTCTTCCTCTGAAATATAGTCTACAAGCACCTGGTATTTCTTGGAGGTCTCCCATTCAAGTACTAACCAGAGCTGACTCTGCTTAGGTTCCAAGATCAGATGGGATCTGATACCTTAGGGTCTTTAGACCTTGAATAGCTGACAGACCTCTATTTCTGCAAAAATAAAAACAGCACTTCTGTGTTGTACAAATACTACCACTGTTTTTCCAATCTTAAAACTTGCTGTAACCCCCCCCCCCCAGATTAGCAAACAGATACAAGCAATGAGGGAAGACAGTTTTTTTAAAATCTGCTGAACGACTCTGCATTAATAGTATGTTGAAGTAATTGTTTATTTTAATAACAAAATATGGGATGCAGTGGCTCAAGTGGTTAAGATGCTGACTCTATTGATTGCAAGATCAGCTGGTTGGCAGTTCAAGGTCCAGGTGCTGCATGTTGGGGTGAGCTTCCATCACTAGTCCCGGCTTCTGCCAGTCTAGCATATCGAAAGCATGCAAGTAGATAAATAGGCAGTAGCATCACTGGGGAGGGTGCGGAGTGCACTGGGTGACACCCCAGGAGGGGGGTGTCACCTAGTCAGCCTCCCCACCCCCCACACCCCGTCCTTTCGACCTCTGGGGAAGAGGAGGAGGAGGAAGAGGAGGAGAGGTCAGCGGGGGCGGGAGAGAGAGAAAGAGAGAGAGAAGGTGTGGATCTGGAGGGGGGCTGGAAAAGTGTGGCTGGTGGGCTCTCTGTCGGGGGAGATCTGGCTGTGCCCCCTGCCTCCTCGGCATCTTCTGGGCAAAGGCACTGAGGCGACCCCCCCTTGTCCACTTGCTGAGGATCCTGCTGGGCTGGTCCCACACCCTCCCCCTCTCTTACCCAGGAAGAACCTGGCTGCCATGGGTAAGCTCACCCCAAAGAGCCTCTGTCAGGCACTCGGGGCCCCTTCCTACCCAGAGTGGGCACCCTTGGGATCATGGGGTGCTCAACGGTGCATCCTCTCCCACTCACACACGTCACACACACCGTACTGTCCCCACGCACACTCCACCACTACCACCCCATGCACTCTGTTTCCTGCGCACTGTTCCCTCTGGCACACGCGGGGGGGTGCAACATGGGGGGAGAGAGAGAGCATGTGCCATCCTGGAAACCCTGCCCATTGGAAGCTCCTGGAAGTGCCGTCCTGGACATCCTGCCTCCACGAGCCCCTCCCCCCGCACCAACGTTGCTGTAAATAGCTACCACTTCGGTGGGAAGGTAAACAGCATTCTGTGCAATCATGCTGGCCACATGATCACAGAGTAGTCTCTGACAATGCTAGATCTTTGGCTTAGTAATGAAAATGAGTACCGCCCCCTATGGTCGAACACGACTTGACAACCTTGTCAACGGGGAATACCTTTACCTAATAACAAAATAGTCCATTCTTTATGTTAGCTACTCTAGAGACACCAGAGCATGTCACTTGTGTGCTGCTTGTATACTTTCAAGCAAATTGTCCACTTGTGTACACTGTTTTCTGATATATTTTTTTACCAGCTGCCCAAGTGCAGAAATAAGGTATTGGGGGACAAATGGCTTTTAATGTAAAAAGGCACTATATACTAGCTCTGTAATTATAGCAGACCTTCTGCCACTTCTGAGCTAGTGGAAAAACGACCTTCTATCACATTTTATCATCTTGAAGATTACAGATTATTTAGGTAAATATTTTGAAGGCACAAGAATTATGACAGTTGTATCAGTGATGGTAATACTGTCTTTGCCAAGAATATAATAATAATAATAATAATAAGTTTTATTTCTAACCCGCCCCTCTGCAGCGCAATCGGGGCGGCTTACAACAGTTAAAATACAATAGTTAAAACAGTCCCACATCCCAAGTTGCATGCTTGGGTCAGCGTGTGAGTTTTATCTCTGTTTCAGAAGTAATGATTCTATAGATATTCTTTTTCTTTTTCACTACTCCAGTGACATAAGTTACCATGAGTTCTTGGGTGCCAGAGCCATGTAACCTTTTTAGAAATGGTTGCCATTGATTAGTCCATACCACATTGCTTATTAATGACATTCCTGAATATTCATTACACCAGGGGTAGGCAACCTTTCCCCTTTAAGGGCCGAGGGACTTCAGCTCCCAGAATCCCAGGAGCTATTGGCCAACATGGGACTATTGGCCAACATGGCTGAGGCTTCTGGGAGCTGAAGTCCCTCGGCCCTTAAAGAGGAAAGGTTGCTTACCCCTGCATTACACGCTGGTATCAAGAGATAATAGCCACAGGTAGTTAATATTTTCTCAACTCTTGTTCCAGGGATCTGCATTCTTACTTACTCGGAGACCAGGAAGAGAATGAAAACAATGCAAACCAACAGCCTAATAACCAACCTGCTCGCAATAATAATGCCATTCCAGTTGTGGGAGAAGGTCTTCATGCAGCCCACCAAGCCATACTACAACAAGGAGGACCTGTTGGTTTTCAGCCTTACCGTAGGCCTTTAAAATTTCCACTCAGGGTAGGCAGTTTTAACTATCCCTCCAATACAAAGCATCATTCATCAGCATCCTTTTTGTTTTTGTGTTCTTGTTTTGAACTAATTCCAATGGCAGTATTTTTATCTGTGTATACTGTGGGCCCTTCCCATCTGCAGGCGTTCTGTTCTGGACCCCCTCATAGATGGGAAAAATGTGGGAGCTCAAACCCATATTAGTCAATGTAATGCCAGTGCATCTGTGGGGCCGGTTATTAGTGGGAGCATCAATCTGCTGATGGCTAGCACCGATATAACTTATTTAGTATCTTCTTTCCTGCCATTTCTCCTGGGCTCATCTTGAAAATCTTTGTCACAAAACTAAAATGTCCTCATTTCTCGCTTATATTGTCATACTATAGAGAGGCAGTGATAGAAAAAGGGTTGTATTTTTAAAGATCATGGCTATTTGCTTTCAGTAGCAAATATTGAATAGTGTCTATTCCAGGAGATATATTATTGACGTAGATTTAAGGGATTCAGTGGGAGCTGAGTGCTCAAGTTTTAGAGTAAAAAACCCACTCTTAAGATCTAGTCCAGGGGTAAGCAACCTTTCCCCTTTAAGGGCCGAGGGACTTCAACTCCCAGAAGCCTCAGCCATGTTGGCCAATAGCTCCTGGGATTCTGGGAGCTGAAGTCCCTCGGCCCTTAAAGGGGAAAGGTTGCCTACCCCTGATCTAGTCATTCAGACTACCAGAAATGCTGATTACACTTAATATAGGGCTTATTGGTTTGTCATAAAATGTTTCAGTCACTTCCAGACATATACTTCAGAGTGCAGGCTCCTACTTAAGTCTGCAATCCTGTACATATTCACCAGCAGTCAGTCCCATTGAATTCAGTAGGATTTACTTTTGAGCAGATATCGCAAGAATTGTGCTACAATTGAAATAAAATTACGGCTTCTTAGTTTTTTAGACTTCATTTCACAATACTTTGTTGTTTATAAATGTATCCATTTACACCTGTAATCAGTTGTCAGCTTTGTTTTTTGTCTATTTCAGATATTTCTCTTGATAATTTTTATGTGTATAACACTGCTAATTGCAAGTCTTATCTGCCTTACATTACCAGGTATGTAGTTCACAACAGCCAACTGCTTCTTATTGAAACGTTATTGAATGGCAAAAAAAGTAAAAATGAAATGTAAACACAATACAAAAATCATTTATTCTGTTGAAGACTTGCTAAGCTCTTTCCTTGCTAGGTTCTTTTCATTGTCTTGCTCAATTTTATTTCAGTAAAAATGAAGATAATGCCAATCTTGGCACTTTAAAACTATTTCACTTTGTGTAAGCCTATTGACATTTTCTATACAGAAATAAGATGATGTAGCAGCAAGATCTTCTTTTAATGGAAATGAGATCTTGGATCCAATCCAGAAAGTTCTCAGCCTTGAGTGTTATAACTGCTGTAAAAGTAATTTTAAGCCTCTTAGCTTCATCCTGATGCTTATTTTTGGTTAACTTAGGGCCTTTGCAGACTGCTAGAAATAGTGCAAATTGAGTTCACTTTAACTGCCCTGGCTCAGTGCTAGGGAATCATGGGAATTGTATTTTTTTTCTGAGACATTGAGCCTTCTCTGTCAGAGAGCTCTGGTGCCACAATAAACTACAGTTCCCATGATTCCCTAGCACTGAGTCAGGGCAGTTAGTGGACTCAATTTGAACTATTTCTGGCAGTGTGCAAAGGCCCTTAAAAGTGATCTTTAACCAGAGTACACTAGTGTTCTTGCTCAAGAAAAGAAACATTACTAATTTAAGCATAATGTTAGTTTGACCATATGTATAAAAACTTTACCACATGTATTTTAAAGAAGAGAATCTGTTGCAGTCTACATAATAAGATAATAGATAATACAAATAAGGACAATTTGGAATAATTTCCCTGTATAGTTTTTTGAACTTGCTGGTGGAAAGATATAAAAGAGATACAAGTATTGTTAAGTATAATGTTGACCCAATATGTGGGTTAATGTTGTTAAGCAAAAATAACATTTAATTTACTAAAAGAATGCTATGTATAGTTTTTATTTTATAACTATATCGACGCAAAGGTAGTTAACAACAACAATATAGCTATATCTGTTTTTAATATATCTATATATCTATTTTGTTCTTATTTTAAATCTTATATCTGTATACATTGGGGCATGATGTGTATAGTTTAAATAGTTCTTACCTTGTTTATGTGATCTTCTAACTGGGGTGCTTTTGACCTGGATAATACTTTCAGTAGCTTCTGGGAAACCTGTTCAAACTGAGGAAAACATTCAGTAAATATCAGTTGGCTTGGGTTTCATTTTGTAACATGAATATAATAATTAATATTGGGAGGAAAGCAAGACAAGTTTTTTTTTTAATTACTAATTGGGTTCAGCTTAATCTTTGAACAGCATTGGTAATATATCTGTAATGGCAGACAATGGCATGCTTTTGAAAATCATCTGTTTCAAACACTACTTGCCATGCACCATTATAGTGTACTGCTGCTGGAATGGGGACCATTTTGTCTATGAAATGTATTTCACAGTTTTTTGAATCATGGTCCAGATCACTTTATTATTGTGTCGTATGATGTTTTGCGTTTCATTAAATGCTAACTAGTCTTTCTGTTTTTAGTGTTTGCTGGCCGTTGGCTGATGTCCTTTTGGACAGGGACTGCCAAAATCCATGAATTATATACAGCTGCTTGTGGACTGTATGTTTGCTGGCTTACCATTCGAGCAGTGACAGTGCTTGTTGCTTGGATGCCACAAGGCCGCCAAGTGATTTTTCAAAAAGTTAAGGAGTGGTCCCTCATGGTAAGTTTTGGTGGGGATATATGCTGCTTTTAAGCTTGGAGCACCATTATAGGTGTGGAGAGAGTACTTGCCTCTTAATTTATGACAAATGCCTCCCCAGAACTGTAATTCAATACAGCAACCTTATTCTAATGGGCTTTGGATGAAAAAGGAGGGAGGGAAATGAAAGACAAGACAGAGAGCTGACTAGTTGAGTGAGCAGGCAGTCAAGCCGACTAGCTTTAGGCGGAGAGTTTCCAAGTATTAACCTTGTCTTAGACATCCTGTTTTCTGAACTGTGGAGCTTGAAAAGAAGTTCTTTAGTGTAGTCTTTTTTTGCCGACGGGCCAGGGGGAGGAAATGGCGCTGGGGGTCAGTGCGCGCTTCTTCCGCACGCGCACATGTGGCGCCATTTTGAAAAACAAAATGGTGGCCATCGCTCCCCCGCATCGCACGCACATGCGCACGACGGCGTGGGCCCCCCAGGAGGGCTCCCTCGGCCATGCCGGGCCTCCGAGAGGCCCAGTGCCACCGTGGGGACCCCCCAGGAGGCTTCCCTCTACCGTGCCGGGCCTCCAATAGGCCCGGCACCGCCGCAGGGCCCCCCAGGAGGGCTCCTTCGACCGTGCCGGGCCTCCGAAGGGATCCTCTGGGGCGCCATTTTGGATTCCAAAATGGCGCCCCGGAGGACCCCCACGGCTGCGAAAGGTGGCGGTGCGATGGCGGCGGCGGTGGTAGGACCGGGCAGGGGCCTTGTGGGCCATAGGTTGCCAACCCCTGATGTAGAACCTCACTCAGGGTATATTCAGAAGCACATATTTCCTTTTTTGTATGTGCATTAATATATTCTGGAATCTAAAGCATTCAGAGGAGATTTCATACAGCTACATTTGATCTTAGCCCAAAGGCCAAGAAGCTCTGATGATGTCCTTGTTTAAATTTAGCCCCAACCAGAATGTGTCACAAGAGGAAGATTTTTCAAATTACTTGAGTGCTGTGACCTCCTTTGCTTCCTTGGAGTTGGTGCCCATGCTTTGGCTGAGAGCTCTGCTGGGGGGATGGTTGGTCTTGGTAACCCATTGGGTTCCATCTAAATCTGCTTGTCTTTATTACTATTTTGATCATGACTTTGTTTCTGTTTTTGCTCTTTAATCTTAATACTGCAGAAATACACATACAAACATTAAAAGGTTTATTATGACTTTGACAATAAATGAAGTTTTTTGTGTCTCTTCCCACCCCACATTAGATAATGAAGACATTAATAGTTGCTGTACTGCTGGCTGGTGTAGTTCCACTTCTGCTTGGACTTCTTTTTGAATTAGTTATTGTTGCTCCTTTGAGAGTTCCCTTAGATCAGACACCACTGTTCTATCCATGGCAGGTCAGCTATCTCTTTCTTGCTTTGAATGTGTTGTTATTTTTTATAGTTGGCCTTCTAAATCTGGGAGTGCTGATTGTCTTTTACAGTGTATTAATCCAATCACCATGGCCTTAATTTGTGGGCATAATTTTAACTGAAAGCAAGTACAATAATGTAGTGATTTATTTATTTTATTCATACCTAACTGCTCATCCACCTTATCTTTTTGCAAAAATGCACATGGTGGTCTCAGCTTATGCTACCTCACAAGATGGTTGTGATTACAAAATGGGCAGTGGCGAGAACTATATAAGCTACTTGGTGGTCCTTAAAATAATAACACAAATGTAACAGATGGTTTTGAGTAAGCTTTACATTGAAATAACTTAGCCTTAATTTATTTGAGAATAATTTGATCATATTTTAGATAGGCTATGGTACTTCATTGTTAGATGTGCTTGAAATTTTGGAAATGTTATTGTCTATCTATCTATCATCTATCTATCTATCTATCTTGAGCATTAGCATTCATTCAAGGAATCAGAAAAATATCTTGACACTCTCTTCGGACAAGTCTTCCTTTTCTTGCTGTCTGTTGAAAGAAATGGCTTTTTAATTGTGCAAAATTACTAGTTTTTCCTGGATTTTTGTCCAGTAGGGATTTTGTTCCATCAGTAAATTACACATTTGCTCTAGTGTTTTAGCTATTTCTTTGTCCCACTGTAGCTATATCTTAAATATACGTAACTGAATGAAGATGGATATTTTCCTTGATTAATCCACCTCCATTTTCCTCCCTTTCCTCTGTTGTCTTGTTGAGTCAGATTAATTGTGCATTTTAAGTAGACTCTTGCACTCTGCAAGACATTACACACATTAATGTGCTGTGTAAATAATAACTGTTCTTTGTTTTGAACTAGGACTGGGCTCTTGGTGTTCTGCATGCCAAAATAATTGCTGCCATAACTCTGATGGGCCCTCAGTGGTGGCTGAAAACAGTTATTGAACAGGTTAGAAATGGTTGCTCTGCTTGTTCATGTGTATGCTTGTGGCAAGGCCGCATCTTATTCCCCATGTTCTCCTGCTATTTTTAACTGACATTTTAGTCAATTTATTGGGATCATTTTGTAATTGGTTTTACTCTATATTTTAACTGTTTGGGTTAATGTTGGGATTTGGGGATTGGGAAGGGGATTGCTTTTTATGTAACTTCTATATTATTGTTTTCTTATTGTATTCTTTCATTTTTATGCTTGTAACCCGCCTTGATTCCCTTTAGAAATAGGCAGGTTAGAAATAAATGGTCTTCTTCTTCTTCTTCTTCTTCTTCTCTTTACTCTTTCTTGTTTTGAGTTTGGATTCATGCACTTTAAATCATTAAAATGTCCTGTTTCAGATATGAACTGTTTTCTTAGCTAAGAAATGGTAAAATAACCAAATAGTGGGATCATAAAACTATTATAATGTCTGTCTCAGTGAGAAAAGGAGAACAAAGGCCAGCATAGGTTTTTTTTTGTTTTTTGGAGGGGGGTGATATAAATGGAGCCGTTGGAAGATCAATCTGGGGAATCAAGTGAGAAGATGCACTGCTGGCATCACAGATGTAATTTTTTTTGTTCCTTTATGAAAGTAGAAGTAATTCTTCTTATGCTAAGTAACTTGCATTATTTTTAAAATTAGATTTGCCACAGTAAATACAACAGATAGTGCCCCCCCAGCATTTACACAAACCGTATCAAGTAATGCTAGATAAACTTTCAGCAGTTGAGCAGTTTAATTTCATTCTTTTCAATATGAACCAGACTCAATATAACAATTTTTAAATTGATGATACACTGCATGCAGCTTTGATGTTTAATTTTTTGTTATTTTAAAACTCAGCTCAAATTCTCAGTTGATGCAAACAACTTGAAGATAATGTGAACACTAAATAGTTCTGAGAGATTTTTTTGTATTTAAAATGTATTAAAACAAATAAAAAAATAATCAGTTCATCCTTGAATATTAGACATCATATGTAGTCTTAAAGTTGGTAACTGGTAATTTTCTAAACAGAAGTGCATAACATAGGTGAGGTGTTGTTTGCCTTCAAGTCATTTCCGAATCATGGTGACCCTAAGACAAGCCTATCATTGGGTTTTCTTTGAAGATTTTTTCAGAGAGGTTTTGCGATTGCCTTCCTCTCAGGCTGAAAGTATGTGACTTGCCCATGATCATTCATGTGTTTTCATGACCAAGTGAAAATCTGAACCTTGATTTCACAGAATCCTAGACCGACACTCAAACCACCACTCCACACTGGCACTCATAACATATGTATAAACTATAATATGTCCGGCATTTCCCAGTCAGGTATAGCTAGTACATCATTCATTGAATTTGTTTGAGATTTTGGAAGACAAACAGCATCAGAGTTATTATTGACCACACTCAAAGTGTGGAAGCCATGTACCATGAAAGTTATCAAATAAAGTTGCATTTTTAAGCACTTTTGGTTGTGTCGTAATTTTTCCATAAGAACAATATTCCAGATACATTTGCGACACCAAACTAATTACAATCCCTTAACATCTTTCCATATAATTTCTGATTTTGCTGCCAGACATAAGAATCTAATAAGATCTTTGAATGACAGATGCTTCTGGTCTGTGAGAAAGAGATAAATTGCTGATTTCCTATGAGACAGGATCTGTCTGGCCCTCGATTTTACTGATTCAGACAAAACATCCAACACACATTTTTTGTTATATCTGGACATTTCACACCAGCACTAGCAAGTGCCCTTTAAACTGGCCTTAACGTATTTTAGACACAGGTGTAAGATACTGTCTGTGAATGTTTTTTAAACGTTGTTCACAGTGGGCAGACAAAATAGACTTCAGTGGAAGTTTAGTCCACACTGAAGATCAGGTATTGTTTTCTGCCAGATTTTAGATCTTTTCCTAAGCTTGTTTAACCCCTGTGAAATTTCCAAATGAGTTGCTAAGTAGTAGGCAATACAGCTTGGAGGTGGGGAATTTTTACTTTCTTCAAGACTCAATATAAATTCCTGGAAGCCTTGTAAATGCTTTTGAGCTTTCATCTTAATAGAGGAAAGAGCAGTGAAATAAAGAATTTGACATATGGATAGCTAAATTGGATTAAGAGGAGTCACTTTCTCTTTAAATTGCACACATTTTAAGGATTGTACCAACATAGACATCTCCTATATCATTTTTCTTCTTTCAGCCATTTAATTTGCTCACATTATAGATGTGATCATAGATCATAGGTGGCATAAAATTGAGTTAGCATTGAGAGGAACATTTGTAGTTGTTTTTGCCAGTTATTCCAGATTTTAAAAGTATTGTACAAGAAGCAGCTGTCAAAAAATTCAATTTGTTCATTTATAGTTTTCTAACAAAGGGACTGCTCTGGCCCATTTAGTAAACGTATTGCTAATTTCCAGTTAGGACCAAACTTCAGCATTATTTTTGCAAACAATAATATTGGATCTAATGCAAGCTTTTGAAGTGTCACTGGCTTCTTCATTGGGCAATGATGTAAAAAAAATTGTACAAAACACACTGCAGAAATAATCCCGTTTGAGAAGGCTTTAACTACTCTGGCTCAATGCTAGGGGATTCTGAGGCCTGTTGTTTTGTGAGACATTTAGGCTTCTCTGTCAGAGAGCTCTGGTGCCGCAGTCAACTACAATTTCCAGGATTCGCTAGCATTGAGCCAGAGCAGTTAAAGCAGTCTCAAACTGGATTATCTCTTCAGTGTGCACTACAAATACACCCAAATCAGTTTGGATCCAATCAATGTTTCTGCCCCTTTCTACATATACAGTAAGGTTTTCAAATAATCTTTTAAAAATTCTTGTTGAAAATATCACTCTAAATTAAAAACCTTGTTTTACCTTGCACAGCTATGGTACACAATTAAATGATTTTAATATAGAAATGCTAGTGTCGTTTAAAAAAAAATATTGGTCTAGCCAATTGTTTCACCCACTTTTGAATGATACATAAATTAACAAACATTAGAAGAAAGACAACAATTTTTGAATGGTATTTCATTCTGTGTGCATGTGCATGTGTGTATTTACATATACACAAAATCTGTGAAGGGAGAGACTCTTAATAGTCTGCCCTCCTAGCTCATCACTAGGTGGTTAACAACATTTAAGCCATAAACCAAATTCAATAAAATTCCAAAACAGCAACAAAAATATAATAACTAATCAGTGCAGCCTTATCAAAGCGGGGCAAATTAAAATGGTCCTGTTATCTTAAATTGTCTTTTAAAATCTGGATTTATAGCTCAGTAACTAAATTAATTTCTGCTGTAGGCATATCTTGTACTGTTAGTACTGTACCTGCAGATGGAGCAAATCTATATTCTTTCATTTACTTATTAACTTGAGTCTTCATTACCTTATCCTTAAATTGATTATTTATATATTGAAAAACCAATTCAGAATGTTTCTTGTTTTACTGAGTGAAATATTAGCATCTTACACTTAAAGCTATTATCTCTTAAGGATTCTTTTATTGTTTATTTACAAGCATGAAGGTGTACCAGATCTGTATAAAATGTTTAGCACCTTGTGTACAACAGTCTCTTTCGTTATTTATCTTGACTTTTGTCTTTTAGGTTTATGCAAATGGAATACGAAATATTGATTTACACTTTATAATACGGAAGCTTGCGGCACCTGTTATCTCAGTTTTATTGCTTTCTCTGTGTGTACCTTACATCATAGCTTCTGGTGTAGTACCTTTACTGGGTAAGTGCAGATTGCCATGAAAATTTCATCATTTTGACCCTGGGCTTGATTAAGATGAAACAGGAAAAGCATAGGATCATCCATCTTACTTGGAATGCCAAATGCTCAGTTGGCACAATTCAAATGAGTGCTCTTTCATACATATCTTCAAGCCTCTACAGAAACATAGGCTTCACATTATTTATCATGCTCTGTTTCTTGCCCAAAGGTTTAAGAAATATTTCATTTGCTAGTTTAGTGAAACATCATGTTATATATTGGAAAGGCAGTTTGTGGAGTGGTCCACAAACAAACCATGACACTGTTTTGTTTTCTGCTTTAGCTGATACTTAGAATCCCACTGTTCTGTTCAAAGGATATGTGACTATCCCTTAAAAATATATTGAAGAATATGTACTGAATGTGAGGACCATAGATTAGGAGGGAATTGCCAGGCGTGAGAAGGACACATTGCCCCCTAATTGACTAGAGGCAGTGCACACTGCCACATTACCAAAAAAGTTTTAAAAATTGGCAGAAGGTGTTGCACTTATTGTTCTGAATCAGAACCATGCTTCTGGCGGCCTGAGCAGATGGAGGGAAACATTTGGCTTACCTCCAGAGTTTCCTGATTTTCAGGGAGAACCTGCTGTCTGAACTGCCCACTCCCAGAATGAACCAAATACCTATGGGCAGTCCATACCACCACCCCTTTTCTGAATGGACAGACCCTCAAAAATGGCATTGTACTGTGCCATTATTTTTTCTGTTCTATCTCAAAGGCTTGCACACAGGTGCACTGCCAGTTGCCTCCCTTGTCCTGCCCACCTTCCAGCCCGTTGAATGCCCTGTGTGACAGGCCGTGCAGTTGCACCAGTGATCAGCCACCTGTACAGTGCATTGGTGTGCCAGTGACACAGTATGATCATAGAGGCCCCCTGTACATACCTCCTTCACCCCATATGACTGCTGTTGGGCCAGCTAATTTGTTAATGTTTTTATTATACCCATTGCATTATTGGTGACTTGCTATGCTTGTCACCATTTTGCTCATGGGGTGTGTGATGGGCCGATGGTGCAGCTGATCACTCTTGTGCCCATGCGATTGACACACAAGCAAGCAACAAATAAGTCCTATGATGAACAATGGCACCGGCAGCTGTGTCTGGCTGGGCCCAGGGCACATGCTTTGGACTGCTTCTGTCAGCCTCCCGGGCCTTCCTGCATGCTTGCACTAGTGTTGCTCAGTCTGTGTGATAGTGTGCACTTTCTGGTTTGATCCAGAGCAAACCAGGGGTTATTTTGCTCCAGTATTTAGCCCCAGAGCACGGCTTCAACCCCATTTCCTCTTGTTTTGGCTACATGCATTGTCAAAACAGGGTGAGACTGCTTCTTTTTGCCTGTGTGGACAGCCTCTGGGAGACTTAGGGCCTTTGCAGACTGCCAGAAATAGTGCAAATTTGAGTCCACTTTAACTGCCCTGGCTCAGTGCTAGGGAATCATGGGAATTGTATTTTTTTCTGAGACATTGAGACTTCTCTGTCAGAGAGCTCTGGTGCCACAATAAACTACAGTTTCCATGATTCCCTAGCACTGAGTCAGGGCAGTTAAAGTGAACTCAATTTGCTTTTAAACAAGACATACCCTCTACATCCTTATTGGATATCCCAGTTGAATAACATTCAGGGGTAGCTGTGTTGGCCATTTAGCAAATTCTTTTTTGGGAAAATATGCTGTTACAGGCATCCAGTGTCACAAGCACCTAAATAAACTGTTTGATGGTTCAGTTTGTTAATTGTAGTTCATTAAGAAAGAAAATAATCAAAGTTACTTCTAATTCTATTGCAATTCAGTGTCTGAAACTGACATACTTAAATTGCTCACTCTCTCTTAAAACATTTTTTTGCAGGTGTCACTCCTGAAATGCAAAATCTAGTGCAGCGTCGTATTTATCCTTTTCTTCTCATGGTGGTGGTTTTGATGGGAATCTTATCCTTCCAGGTCCGTCAGTTCAAGCGCCTTTATGAACACATTAAAAATGACAAGTGAGTACTTACACTAAGCAAGATTCATCAGTCAAGCAATAATAACAATAAGTTCCTAAAGCTTTAGGTAACTTTGGTCCTGGGGAGTAATGGACACAGTGCAGAGTACTAAAAACATTTTCCTATGTTCCTATAAAACATTTTCAAAGTATTTGGAGCTAATGACATGGTAGTAGAACAGTGGCTTAACTTTATTGTAATTTGATAGAGATGATAATGCACATTTTCCCCCTGCCATTAAAAGCAGTGAAGACTTTTTCTTCAAAATGTCATTGAAGTCAGATCTTCTATAAAAAGATTCAATCCTGTATTGGAGCAGCCACATCTGGGTTCCCTACA
Organism: Phrynosoma blainvillii; assembly: GCA_026167975.1. Taxonomy (NCBI): domain Eukaryota; kingdom Metazoa; phylum Chordata; class Lepidosauria; order Squamata; family Phrynosomatidae; genus Phrynosoma; species Phrynosoma blainvillii. The sequence continues at coordinate 134,781,413 of JANUYF010000004.1, read as the reverse complement.
TTTAGAATTTGGAATGGAGAAATAAAATATTTGGTACTGGAAAGTCATTGAATATTCTTATATTGATACTGAATGTCCTTAGACTGAAGGAGCTTCTGTATTTTCACTATATAGACATTATTTGGTTCTGAATGTTGGAAAGTAAATGTACAGTGGACCCTTGTTAAATGTGGGGATCCATTACAGACACACACCCACACCCGTGTAAGCGAAATACCATGGGACTTCAAGTCCCATTGAATTTAATGGTGGTGCGCTCCTGTGTGTGTACCCTGGCTGTGTGCACCATTAAGAGAATCAGGGCTTGCAGTCTGTATGACTTTGAGTCTGCGTATGGCGAGTCGGCATATGGCGTGGCTGCGCTGTAGTACAGTCAGATCTTTTAAAGCTTGTGGAGGAAGCTTCCTCTTTCAGTCTCTCCATCACATTAAAAGAATGAAATGTAATAAAAGAAATGATGAACTGAAACCTTTTTTAAAATCCTAGGTACCTTGTTGGACAGCGACTTGTGAATTATGAACGAAAAACTGGGAAACAAGGGACATCGCCGCCACCCCCCCAGTCTTCACAAGAATAGAAATGATCACATGGAATTACTTGATATTCCCTTGCCTTTGTGTCCTTTTTCATAGACTGGTCTTCATTCTTTGGGTGTCTTTCCCAACAATCCTCTCAGCTGGGTTTTTATCTTTTAATTTTGGCTTCTTTTTCTTGTATTCAGATAGCAGTTAAGGCTGTGCCCCTTTTATCTGCATTTTCTGAAGTTATCAGTGCTGAGATCTGTAAATGTGTAAATAGCAATACCCTGATACCCTAAAAACTTGGATTAAAAATGAATGTTCATTGTACATCTTTAAAAGAATATTAATTTATTAAATCTAGTTGTCACTTTATTTTGGACTGTTGTTCTGTTGACGTTTGTGCCACAAAGCAATACTGCAAGACGCAAGACACATTTTTTTTTATGGTGGCCTTGGCCATTTCCAAAATGTCATGTTTGGAAAGCTGAAGGCTCATTGCAGATACAAAAATGAAATGAACCTTACAGTCAGCAGTAAAATGGCTGTGGCAAAAACACATGAACTATATTTGATTTTTTAAAATCATTTTATATAACATCAAAGCTGTTGTACATTTTTTGTTTGATTATTTTTTCTATGTGTCTGAATTTGTAATATTGTACAGTAATTGCTAGATCAAGACAAATTTTCTCCTTCAAACAGTTTTGGCATTGCTTGTTTGGCTGTTGAGGCATTAATTCCTTGGCACTGGAAGACAGAATTTTAATGAATTTCTAAGCACTTAAATCAAAGTTCATTAGAGCAAAGTGGCAGGAATACTTAAATCAGCTAATTGAGAAATTTGTGAAAGAATGTGTTTCTAGCACATAAGCCAACATTTCCTTATTTTACATCTTTGAAATTGTACAGTTTAAGTGCTAACAGGGATTTATTTACTCTAGAGAACAGTGAAGTTTATCTGACATTTTTATTAAGCACGCAAAGAACTTAAAGAATGAATGGAACATGCTGTGAAAGACCCCTTTTTCTGAATGGCCTGAAATGTTTTTACAACCAAAGTTGCAAATTGTACTATGGACTTCATACTATCTCACATTAAAAATGAACACTTGTAAGTCTAGAAATGGTCAGCGTTAATTCTGCATGGCAGTAATGCTAGGCATTTTTATGAATTAGTAGATTATGGGAAAAGAACCTACATAGTATTAATAGTGGTAAAAGAAAACAAAAACAAAAAATTAAAATAAAAAAACACCGATCAGTCTTTGCAATGATAACACCAAATCAACAAGAAACCCAAATCAAGTCCACTAATGTTTGATATTTTTATATGTATAATTATTTCCTGCAGATAGTAGTGCATTTTATATGTCAGTAATTTTGAAACACACAAATGGAACTATGCTAAAGTGTTCAGTACAGTTCATGTGTGTGGTTAAGATAGTATCCTATTTGAAAAGTGAGAAATCATTTTAGGTGAATTGTACAAAGAAACATTAATGGTATGCAGTTGTGTGGCCACTGTGTCCCTGAAATGTGTAGCTGATTAGATGTTTTGATTAGAATACCAAGGAATTTATACGCTTGTATGTTTTGTGGAGGAATTTGGAGTCTAGATTTTGGACAATCTGCAAATATATATATAATAGAAAAGGGATTGGGCTGTTCAACAAGAAGCCCACTACTGGTGTTTTTTTCAGCATTACCTCATTTTTGCCATCTGGGAGCTTATAAACGTTTTTCCAGTTTTTTAAAAAAAAGAGTAATGAGAAGATGGCCAAAACACTTGCTTATTTACTGTATGCAAATCTTAATTTTGAGTCTTTTGTGCTTGATTCTTTGAGACATACAAATATTACATCCCTATGTACACCCGTACAAGACCATACTTTACTCTGAATACTCCATGTCCTGGTACCAAATGGTTCAGTCATTTGCACAAGACCTATCCTTAACAGTCTTCATTTTAAAAAGACAAAAATGCAAGCAGTCTTACCCCTGGGATATTGTGAGCAATGCTGCACTTCTTCCTGTAGCATTTTTCAGTATATTGTTATTTTGTGCTTTTATTCCAGACAACTTGGTCCACAAACCATTATTAAAGTTTGTTAAGCAAAAGCCTTGGCACTTGCTTTCTTATTGCTGCTCGTTTAATGTGACCAGGATTGGAAATGTTTAATAATGTTATAATTCCCTTTAGAACAAAAATCACTATTACACCCTTTCATCTAGCTGTATATACTCTGTTTAGGAAAAATCTGTCAATTTGCCAAGAAAAACAACAACTGAATTGTTTAATCAATACCATTTGCGCAAATTAAGCACATTTATTTAGTATGGGGCACTTCATGATCAGTTCCTTCACCTCACCCCCAGTTTCATATCTTTAATAAGGACTAGAAATGTTCTTTACTATGAGTGAAAAAGCCCCCTGAGATTTTCAGGATATATCACAGAATACATCTGATTCTGCCAAAGGAAGTATTTTTCAATTTTTGGTAATACAAAACTTTGTTTCAAGTGGAAACGATTTAATTTCTTAAACGATATTGTGGATGTCCCAATAAAAAATAATGTTCTGTGGTTCCATGTGTGCATTCAGTATTTGTTAAATAACCATAATTTCTGCAGATTCTTTTAGGTATAAAACAGATTTCTAGTCCTGATGGTTAGATATTAGAGAACATGTAGACAGTATGTTCTGATGCATACATGTTGTTTCTATACAAGCAGGTGTCACTGTTTGTGTTGAGAAGGAAATGTGTTATGTATCTATTTCTCTGCAGAGGTTTTCTCCTTTATTTAAAGCACATGCTCCTTATATAGGTGCATTCTGTGAACAGAGAAGTCCATACTTGCAAATGATAGCTAGATGGGAAATCAGAGTGTGCAAAGAGAGAGAACATTTGACCCCAGTATCATAGCCTCCATTCTCAATCCAATTTTGTGGCCTAGCATTTCATTACATTTTTAAAAATCCTTGAATATCAAATTTCAGTATATTGCTGTTGGGTTTCCTTGGCATAAAATAGTTTCTGCTTCCTTCTAAGAGATTAACGTGTCTGTGCCATGGTTCCTCTTGTACAAAAAAATGCTGTATATAATCTCTTTAATAGTCTTCACATCAGAATACAATGTTCAGTACCAATAAAATTCAATTTACAAATTTTCTTAATTTTTGACTGTTTTTAAAGATTGCCATATTCTTTTGCAGCTCTTGATTTGCAGGGTAATTAATTTTGTAACGCAGAACAACAGCAGTTACCTGTGAAGAAGCAAATGCAGGGATGTCTTACACTTGCTGGTAAAACCAGAACAGCATATGTTTCATGTCAGAGTGTTTCTTGAACTGTTAAGAACCATTTCATTTTTTAAAAAAGTAAATTCTGCGGGGGGTAAGGGAAGTTTTCCCCATAAATGTCAGGACCTCTTGAGCGCGGTTGTCAAGGAGTGTGTCTACACTGTAGAAATAATGCAATTTGAACTCACTTTAAGTATTGTAGCTTCATCTTATGGAAACCTGGGATTTGTAGTTTTGTGACGGCTTTCGCCTTTTCTGCCAAAGAGTGCTGGTTTCTCACAAATCTACAAATCCCAAGATTCTGTAGGATGGAGCCATGGCAGTTAAAGTGGTGTCAAACTACATTATTTGTACAGTGTAGGTTCACCCAAGGTGGCTTTTTGCAACTGCTGGTAAGAATATTTGGTTTCCAAGTGGGTTTTTTTCTTAAGTGCTTTTAATAATGGGTGAGGATGGGGAAATGTAGTAAAGGTTAAAACATACGCCCTTGTGGAAACTAGATGTCAAGACAGGAGTTGTCATTTTAATATAATACAGTTGTGAAATCAAGGAGCAGGACTGGTAGCAATTTGGCCACAATAGCTGGGTGGAAAAGCAGGTCTTCCAAGAAACCATCCTGGCTTGTGCAGCTGCTTGTTAATGCCAGCAATGGAGATTTAATATGGGTTGTGGGAAGCCCCCAAACCATCACCATTTTACTGTAGTCCCATAACCAGTGATTTCAAGTACTTCTTCAGAAACCGGCATAGTATGAATTGAGCAGGACAGGCTCAGAGGACTGTGTGGGTGGAAGTCTAGCGGTGCATCCACACTGCAGACATAATCCGGTTTGGCACCACTTTTAAGTGCTGTGGCTCAGTGCTATGGAATCCTGGGAATTGTAGTTTGTTGTTAGAATTGTTTATCTTTGTAAACTATTTGATATTTTAACACGCAGTTTGTTTTAATATGGTAACCATGTAATTCTGTTTTAGTGGACTATTTGTATGTTTTAATTGTACTGGGTTTTTGAAAAAAATATTGTAAGCCACCCCAAGGCCCAATTTTGGGAGAAGGGTGGGATACTACTACTACTAATAATAATAATTGTAGCTGAGCCTCTGGTGCCACAAGGAACTACAGTGTCCAGAATTCCATAGCATTGAACCACAAAGTGTTGTGAAACCAGATTATTCCTGCAGTGTGGATGCAGTCTAGGGAATTTGACTCCAGCCTTTGTCTATTAAGACTTTTAACAAGTGTCCCCTTCAACCACACCAACCATTAGTTGGCCACTAGTTAGAAATAAATAGAGGCAGCAGGAGTGGCCACTTTCCAAAATCCATATTGTGGTCATATATCTGTATGTGGGCATAAATTTTAGTATTTTATTTGTGGCCAACCTTTCTCTGAGGAGCACAGGGTACCTTTTGTTGCCCCCCCTCCCCAGCTCCCCTGCTCCCCAATTCAACCCAGCAACAACGTTTTAAACTTTATTAGGGTCATCCACACAAATCAGATTCCTCCTAATCAAAAGTATTCCCACAATGTTTGACCTAATGAGGCCTTCCTAAAGGTCGAACGGGCAAATCTTCCCTTGAGAAAGATGGCGCCAGTGGCTTCACTGGCAGCTCCTCCACTCAGGAACTTCCGGCCTCGGCCTGGACGCAGTTCTCCATTGCCGTTCCAAAGTAAACCAAGAGGAGAAGGAGGTTACCATAGAGCCCTGAGGCTAGAGTGGCACAAAAACCAATCATTCTGAGTCTAAGCTTTCCGTCTTTGTGGCTTCCGCGGTTGCTAAGAGACGGTAGGGCGCAGGCGTTGTCATAGAAACCCAACCGCCGCCTGCGGCCTTTTTCCTCTTGGCCTCCATTTGAGCAGCTGCTGGTTGAAAGAGAGGAGGCAGAGGAGCTGCTGCTGCTTCCCCTGAAGAAGCGGGACGGAAGGGTGTGTGTGTGTGTGTCGGGGAAGGGCTAACATTATTTCTTTTATTAGTGGCCAACCTTTCACTTTTGTGGTCCCCAACCTCCCCAATTTAACCCAGCAGCTGCAAAGAGAGGGGCGAGGGGAAGGTGCTCTGACTGACCATTGGGTTTTCTGGCTGAGGGAGTCGTTGAACCCAAATCCCCAAAGAGAGTTGCTAGTGGCTACAGCAGGCCCTCGGCTGACAGAAACATTAGCCCTTTTCAGGATGTGAAAACCTCCCCAGCCAATACAGGGATTTGGGGAAGTGGCAGGGGGAGAGGTCACCCCTGCCACATTATTTTTATAATGTGCCTTCAAGTCCTTTCCACTTATGGCGACCCTGAGGCGAACCTCTCATGGGGTTTTCTTGGCAAGATTTCCTCAGAGCGGGTTTGCCATTCTTTGAGGCTGAGAGTATGTGACGTGCCCAAGGTCAGCCAGTGATGCGGGTGGATTCGAACCTTGGTCTCCAGTGTCATAGTCCAGCATTCACACCACTACACCATACTAGCTGCCCTCATGCCTCCTTTGATGCTGTGTGCCTTCAAGCTTTTCCGACTTATGGCAATCCTAAGGTGAACCTCCCGTCGGATTTTCTTGGCAAGATTAGTTCATTAGTTCATTGCCAGTCTCTGAGGCTGAGAGAGTGTGACTTGCCCAATTATCTCCACCTAAATTTATTTATTTCCAATATTGGTTTTCTGACTTTTAAGCCTGTGCTTTCTCACGGTGGCTTCCAACAACAGGTTTAAAAAACAAAACAATCTGCCTTTCTGGCCTGTGTACAAAACCTACATGCATGCAGTTTGTTTATTTGTATTTTGCCCCAGGTGGCACCAAACCATCACCTTCACACACCCAACAGTTGATATCCAGGGGTAGCCGTGTTAGACCCATTTACAAGAAATCCAATAACATCCAAACAATGATTCTCCTCCATTCCAGTTTTCTCTGAAGATGCCAGCCACAGATGCTGGCAAAACGTCAGAAAGAAACTCTTCTAGAATATGGCCACACAGCCCGAAAAACCCACAAAAAACTAATGATACGTTTATTGGGCCAACCGAAATGCACAATTACATGTACCGTACATTACATGTAATTACATGTAATTGTGCATTTGGTTGGCCCAATAAAGGTACCAACAGTTGATGCTATGTGGGGGAATGGCCCCTGCTACCCCTGCCATTTTGTGACTTTATTTAATCCCCAAGAACCTTTATACATTTGTTGTTAACTGTTGTGGGCTTCAACTTATGGCAGCCCTTTGAATGAGAGACTTCCACATTACCTCATCATCAATAGTCCTGCTCAGGTCTTGCAAACTCAGTGCCCTGGCTTCCTTGATCAAGTTTATCTACCTGCAAAGCAGTCTTCCTCTTTTCCTATTGCCTTCTATCTTACCCAGCATTGTTGCATTTTCTAATGAGACATGTCTTCTTATGATATGGCCAACATACAACAGTCTCAGTCTAGGATTTGTTCTAGGATCCATTTATGTGTCTTTTTAGCATTTCATGGTATCTGTAAAACTCTTCCCCAGCGCCACATCTCAGATGAGTTGATTTACTTCCTGTCAGCTTTCTTCTCTATCACAACCAAACATAGAAATGCAAAGTACAATGTCATGGACCATCCTAACTTTAGTATTCAATTATGTATCTTTACACTTCAGGATCTTGTCTAGTTCCTTCATAGCTGCTGCCCTTCCAAGTCCTAGTCTTTGGATTTCCTGACTGCAGTCTCCATTTTGATTAATGACTGAGACAAGGTACGGAAAATCTTGGACTATTTCAGTGTTTTCATCATCTACTTTAAAGTTATATAAATCATCTGTGGTCATCCTCCCACCCCCACCCCCCATGTTCAACTGTAAACATGGCTTTGCACTTTCTTCCTTGAGTGCAGTTTCCACCTCACTTTCTAAAATTGAAAGTTTTCTAAAATGGTTCTTCCTTGAATGAATTTGTCGTCCTTTCATCTCTTTTTTATAGTTCTTCTGTGTATTTTTTCTGTCATCCTTTTATTTCTAAGTGGTCATGTAACGAGTTCCTCTGCTGGTCATAGAGCATCCTCACCCTTGGTTTAAATTTCCCTTTGATTTCTTGGATTATGTGGAAGAGGGCTTTTTTTCTTTTTTTGTTGTCACTCTTTAATTCTCTGCATTGATAATTATAGCAGTTCTTGAGTCTCTGAACAGTTGCATTCGGGGTTCTCACTCTTATTTCTGCCACCTTTTACATTTGCTTCTCATCTGTCATCCATTGAGGCTTCTCTTTCTTTTTGGCTTCAGATAGTGTCTTTTTGCATTCCACCCCAACAATGTCCCTGGCTTCAGTCAAATGTCATTCTGGCTCCCGGTTGATTAGGCTTAATAGGAAAAATGTTATTTGCATTATCTTTAAATTTTACGAATAGGTTTTTGAGGTTGTATTTTGAAACAATGATTACTTTAGTGTTTTTCTTTAGCTTTATTCTAATTCTTGATATTAGCAGTTCATGGTCTTGTTTTTGCAGAGAGAACTGTGGGCCTTTGCAGACTGCCAAAAATAGTGCAAATTGAGTCCACTTTAAGGGTTAGGGTTAGTGCTAGGGAATCATGGGAATTATTATTTTTCTTTCTGAAACATTGAGCCTTCTCTGTCAGAGAGCTCTGGTGCCACAATAAAATACAGTTCCCATGATTCCTAACCCTAACCCTTAAAGTGGACTCAATTTGCACTGTTTCTGGCAGTCTGCAAAGGCCCATAGTGAATAGAATGTTGCACTTGAATCAGCGAAGTGGAAGTTAGAATTTGATTCAGCCATGAAGCTCATTGTGTTAACTTTGGGACAGTTACTCTTCACCATTTATGCTGTTATTACTGTGAGGATAAAACAGGACAAATATAAGTATGCTGGCCTGAGCTCCTTGGAGAAAAGTGGGAGACAAAACTGATTAAAACTTTACTGATATTCAAGGTTCCTGACTTCTTTTTTAATTTCATTTATGCAGATGTTATAATAATATACATCTACTAAATAACATATATCTACTTTGATGGGAAGGTAAACAGTGTTCTGTGCAATCATGTTGGCCACATGATCACAGAGTAGTCTCTGACAACGCTGGCTCTTCAGCTTAACAACGGAGATGAGCACCACCCCTTACGGTCAGACACGACTTGACAACCTTGTCAACGGTGAATACCTTTACCTTTACCTACTAAATAATAACATTCCTTTCAGTTCTTTTAGATTTTTGGTTTAGGACCTAGAATAACCATGCCTGTTCCAGATGTTATGTTCTGCGCGCAGCAGATTCATATTCCACCTGAACTGCCAGATATTATGAAACAATTTACCAAGGCTGCTATCAGGACCCAACCACGTGATGTACTCCAGTGGTCCTATGGGTAAGTAAGCTAATGATCCTGATTTAAACATCTCTCTTTTGCAACAATCTCTTCTTGAACAGAGAATTGTCCCTGAAAATTATAACCTATTCAGAGAGGAAACGTGTTGGATTCAGCTTCTGAGATGGATGACTGGTTATTTAATAAAGGAGAGCATGATAGCTTGGTGTAGGGTTCCTTCACCTCACAATGTTTACTGCAATGTTAATCCAGAAGAGCAATTTATGCAAAATCGTTTATTCCATTGAGGAGATGCTGACCCTGAATGTAGATGTTTTATTGATCTAAGGTTGACTGAACCACTCAGGTCCTGTTCAAGTTAGGTTCAAGGATTGTTGTTATCTGTCCTTGAGTTGATTTCTTCTCATGCGACACTGTGGATGAAACATCTGCAAGATCCCCTTTCTTCAGCCTCTCTACTCAGGTTCTGCAGGCCCAGGCCCATGACTTCTCTGAGATTATCCATCTGATATGTGGTCTTCCTTTCTTTCTACTGCCTTCTACCTTGTCTAGCATCATTGCCTTTTTTAATGGTTCATTTTTCCTCATTATGTGGCCAAAATGCAACAGCCTCAATTCAATTATCTTGGCTTCCAGAGAGAGTTCAAGCTTGATCTGTTCTAAAACCCATTTGTTTGTCTTCTTGGCCATCAATGGTATTCTCAGTACTTTTTTTCAGCACCACATTTCAAATGTGTTTATTTTCTTCCTATATCAAGGATTAGACTGGAGTAAAACACAGCTCCTACAGCCACTCATATTGATACAATTTATAGCTTTATTGATTACAAATAGGCTAAAAAAGAAGGGAGTAGCAGAAATAAAAAGTCAAAAAAATTCTTCTCACTTGCAGCCTTCTGTGTACGTAGTTCCCAAACATACACAGGACACTTTGATTAGCTCCAGTTGCACCTACAGTTCTCAGACTCTCAGTGTTTCCCTTTCTGAGACTAGGACAAAGAAATACAGTGGGCCATCCACATTTGCTGGGGCTAGAAGTTCAGGTCTCCCGTGAAAGTGGAAAAACCACACATTAAAACAACAACAACACTTTTTAGAAAACCTTAGAGAATACCTCTGTAGGAATCTAGGTCCTCCAGTGCAACTCTGTGGCTAACATCTAGCGAATGTTGGCCATATAATTGCACTGGAGGACCTACAAATACCTAGAAAAGTGTTTTCTCTAGAAATCTCTGGGTCCTTCAGCGTGACTCTTGTGCAAAGTTGTGCTGAAGGACTTACAGATTCTTAGAGAGAACATTTGAATCAAATCCGCGAACAGTCAAATCCACCAAAGTCAAAGCCGCAAATGCGGAGGGCCAACTGTCTCCCCAGCAGGAATTGGTGTGTGTGTGTGTGGGGGTCATATACCCTGGCAGGTTGGGAGGGGTTGTAATCCCTGTTCTTTTTCTTCACTTGTTTTGGGGAGGTAAAATATTCCTGTTCCCAAGGAGACATATCTATCAGTACTAAGGTCAGCATGGTCCAACACCAACTGCACATCTGTCTATAGTTATGCTACCACATCTTTGCCTTGTACCAAATGGCTCTTGTGGCCTCTCCAAAAAGTATACACAGGCAGAATACAATAGTCCTATGAAACTTCTATATGTAGGCTTTAAAACAAGCTAATACATATAAAGTGTGCTAACACATGTGTGTGTGATTATATATAATAAAAATAACATCTGACTGATAAGAAGACCAGTAACTACACTGCATGTCAATCTTCTGGAATTATTGTCAGTCATAATTTCCAAAGAGGCTGCCACGAAGGCTGAAATGCACATTAGCTGTTTTACACTTGTTGCATTCTCTCCCCCCCCCCCTTAGATAGATGGAGATTTTCTGCTTGCAAACCTCCCCCCCATTCAAACTAACCATGTGACTTGGGTCACTTCCTCTTTGGGATTAACACACATTCTCTCTAAAGATTTTCAGCTGAACTGTTTGGTTCTCCATCTTCTTCCTCTCAATATTTTTTGGAAAGATGGTGAGATAAATATTTCTCTTTACCCAAACTATTCACTAGTTAGATTAGGATATATCCTTTTACGTAAGTATAGATTAAAGCCATTGCTTTAAACTGCAAACTACGTGTTTGTTGTTTTTGAGTCAGTCTTAGTTCTTAGGGAAGCATAGACAAAAGCACATTTCTGCTACTCTGCTAATTTAAAGCCAGAATCTAACATGGTTGGCTTTCATATTTTGATATTTAAGTATTTTTGTTTCTTTAAAAAGGCTGAAGCCTTAGGAAACTTAAATACCCTACAACCCCTGGTCATACCCCCCCATCTTAGTCATCCGCACAGGTACAAAATGTTCTCATTGAAAAGAATGATGGGTTATTATTTTACATATTTGCATGTATCAAATAGTTTGGGTTTTAAGCCATGTACTGATTTTAAAATGTTTAATTGTCTATATGTATCTGTCCTCAACCATATTAATTATGTCACCTCAACCATATTTTTTGTATCTGTGCTATCATAGGTATTTCTATGCTTTGTCACATGGAGAACCTCTTCCTGTGAAGGAACGTGTTGAAATGCCAGTCGCCACACAGAAAAATGACACAGGTCTGACACCAGGACTCCTTAAAATTTTGCATAAGCAGGTAAAAAGTTATAGTGCTAAATGTTTAATATTTTAAAAATGGTTGGAATGCAAGAAGAATATTACATAGGTCTTTACATTATTTAGACCAGGGGTAAGCAACCTTTCCCCTTTAAGGGCCGAGGGACTTCAGCTCCCAGAATCCCAGGAGCTATTGGCCAACATGGCTGAGGCTTCTGGGAGCTGAAGTCCCTCGGCCCTTAAAGGGGAAAGGTTGCCTACCCCTGATTTAGACCATCTGAAATGAGTGTTCTTTTAACTATGAGCTAACTTCTTGATATTTCTTCCTGTGTTTCATTTATGATGGTTGCATTTTTTTAAAGCTCTCTGAAAAGGGATCTGTGGAGCTACCAGATCTTCAGAGAAAATGGAAAAATTTGTGCTTGCCAATGGCACAACTGCACAACCTTCTTCGACTGGACAACTTTTCAGATGGAGTTGAATGGATGAAATTTTTTGCCCTTGGTTGTAGTGCTCTTGGTGGGGTATGTAGGCTTACGAACATTTTTCTTACACCAAATTAAATTGTCAGGCACTGAAACTAAGGTAACTAAATGTTGTTTAATTTTAAAAGGTACAGGAAGAGTACAATACAGTTTAAACCATCTTTAAAACAATTTTAATGGCTAGACTCCTGCTGGTGCACTTTGATGGAGTAACTACAACAGTGGAGGCACCAGGAGGAAAAATGCTACAGGTATAGCAGCCAGGCAGGAAGTGAGATCTTGTGTGCGTTCCCTCACCACTGTTGCACAACCTCAGAAAATGTGCAACCATTAATGTAGTGCATCAACAGGATTCCAGCCTGTATTTATAAACAAAACATAAACAAAACCAGTGATGCAACCTTAAAAATCATATGTGTGTAACATATATCTATCTATAGGGCTTGGGGGTAGGCAACTAAAGTGGGAGCAGGAGACAGTTTTCAAGCCCTCCATGGTCTGCCCAGTTATATTTTCAGCCAAGAATATGACCTAGAAGTAACAGGAGTTTTCTTCAGCTTTAAACTTCTGGGTTCAGTTGGGAATTTTTCAGACTTTGAAATAAAATTGGATGTTTAGAAGAAAGGCCTGAGTGTTGTGCATATATGTGATAATTAGACACATGGCAACTTTCACATTATTTGCATAGTTTTTGGTAGCAGTGATGTCCCCATTACATGTGTCACCTGGTGTGTGTAGGGGCTGACATGTGTGCATTAATGGAGGGTGGCAGTGACCCAAAGGGCACACTTGCCCATTTCCTTCGCTGCAGTGGTGGTTTTCTCCTAAGGAAGCCACTGCCCCAGCAAAGCCTGGAAAGGTGAACACATGCTTCCAGATTTCACAAAGCCTGGAGAGGTGCATTCACCCTTCTCTTTTGCCACAATGGCAGCCTCCTCTTAGGAGGGAGCTACACTGTTGCAAAGCCTGGAAGGATGCGCTTCCCCTTCCAAGCTTCACTGCCTGGTGCCTTCCTCCATAGGAGGAGGCCACCACCCCTGTGAAGCCTGGAGGGGTCTGCTTGCCCTTCTCCTTCACTGTGGTGGTGGCTTCCTTCACAGGAGGGAGCTGCCGCCGCCACCACCACAAATCCTAGAAGGGTGTACTCACCCTTTGCATCCATCACAGCAGTAGCCTCCTCCTCAGGAGAAAGATGCCACCCTGGCAAAGCCTGGGGGCGCATGCTCACCCCTTCTCACCCTCTCAGTGGAGGAGAGCTCAAATGGATGTCTCCCCTCTTTTGCGGTGTCACCTGATGTGAACCACCCCCTAGTGGCACCACTGTTTGGCAGGATATGCAAGATATAGACTGTGCAAAGATCACCTCAAATTGAACCTTTTCCAGTTGTAGCTATGATGGAAGCTAAAATTGAGGCAGGGCTCAGTCTGTGCATATTTATTGTCAAACATATGTGCCACTTTCTGCAGTTGTTGCTCTGGTGGCTTTGTAAATACTTTTTTCTTACTTTGTTAGTATGCATTCCTTAGGATGAGGCAGGATATAAATCCTTAAAAATACATATAGTGTTAGAACAGCTATGACTGAAACTTGTAAACTGTTTTGTATGCAAATATATGACTGTTGACAGCAGCAGCTAGTGTTTGATTGCTTCTCTCATTGTTTTGGATTTTCTTAGTCCTTGCAGAGTTCCATGAAACATGCTTGTCAAATTCTAACAAACGATCCAGAGGGGGGAGCAGCTCGCATTCCATATGACACGTTTGCATTTCTTTATTCCTACTTGGCTGGCTTAGATGAAGAAATAACAGGGGAATCAGTAGAGTCTTTTCTTAAATCTCTTAAAGAACATGTGTAAGTATTAATTGGCTGTATAAATGTATAGTTCTGTTCTGGTGTCGGATCATTCTTGCTTTGTAAGAGTTGCATTTTGGTAGTACAGGCCATCTTGAGAAGCAGTGGTTTTTACAAGCAGATGAATCAAGTTTTGTTTTGTGATCTGCTTCAAAGAATTGCTCTTACAGTCCTTACAACCAGTTTGCCCTAGGCTGTTTTCCCCTTTTGTTGTTGTTGTTGTTAACTGCCCTTGAGTCGATCTCGATTCATGGCAAACCTATGGATGAGACATTTCCAAGACCCTCTGTCCTCCACTGCTCTGCGTAAGTCCTGCAACCCCTTAATACCCCTGACCTCCTTAATAGAGTCCATCAACTTCTGCTTAACAGCTTCTTTCTCTACAACTTTGAGTCATGCATTCGTTTGAGAATTAGTGGGCCAAAAGAAGAGAAAAGGCGATTATTAATTTGCTTCTTTTAATGAAGAATTGAATTGAAAATATTGGAGTTTTGTTTTCAGTAGAACTGCAAAGTAACTGTCAGGTTTTAAAATATATGCCTGTCATATTTTAGCCTTTTGGACTCATGTAAATTTGAGGTTTCCTGACCTTTCAGCTATAGTATTTCTGCCCTCCTGTCACTGCACACCCTTCCTTTTGCATCATTAACCATGATGTAATTTTACATCTGCATCGTTAATGCTAACCCTGGTTATCTTTAACCAGATTTGCAACCAACGTCTAGTTTAAATCCAGCTGTGAGTCAATGCCCATGCTCTGCTATTGATGCCGAAAGGCCAAGAAATGAAGAAATTTAATGTGGAGATCAAGAGAAGAGAACCTATGATTGCTTCTGATCTCATTATGGTTGAGATATTGGAAAATTACCATGGAGTTTATCACATGGGGGAAATAGGGAGTTTAAACAATTATTAACCCCGTGAAAATTGTGCAACTGACATTAAAACATGTTTAAAACAACATTAATGCAAGTATAAAGTATAAAAGGTGATTATCTCGTGAAGAACTAGAGAATAATCAGGCAAGAAACAGCAAAAAATCATTCATGGGAAAATTCCGTGAATGAGTTACTGTTATTTCTTGCTTGGTTCTTCATGGGATAATGACACTTTAATCATGTTTCATCTCAATGTCCTGTGAAAACCATTCACGCATTTGCACTCAAATGTGGGTTAATCACAGATTCTGGATGGGATAACAGTGCTTTGCGTGTGAAAACCATTCATTCAATTGTGGGTTAATCACGGGTTAACCACTTTTATACTTCCAATTTCCCCCCATGTAATAAACTCCTATGTCTTCAGTAGTCCAAAGCTGAAATCTTCCAATTCAAATGTCATACTGTGATACTCAATTCTTATCTAATGGATGGAAGAAGAGAATATCCATGCTTGGGGCAATATAGTCATTCTGTTTTCCCCCTCTGCACACACACACTATTGTAATGGCTGTATGATAGTCTTCCTGACAGTTCCCCTCATTATAAAATACCGCATTAACAGGGAACATTATCATGTTACCAGTTTTGGCTAAGACCTGAGTGTTTTGTATTCTTCCTCAGTGTGGCATCTTATTTATTTATTTATAACTCACCTTTCTCCCAAAATGGGATTCATCATGGATCATCTATATAAATAATTTATTGTGGAATAGAAAGCTCTATAAATATCCCTGAAAATACTTTTCTAAATTCCCTCCCAAGTGGTTTCATGCCAGAGTTGCATCCATGTGGAATGGGAAGAAGTGCCATGGGATTAATGTAGAATAAACGGAAATGATAGTGTTAATAGTGCAAGTGTATTTTCTTCTAATTTAGGTCACGTAAAGAATATATGGTTGGACTTGCAGATTTCTCCACTGTTCAAAAGAAGCCTTAAAACAAGGAAGAGGATGAGAAACTTTACTACATAAACAGAACTTAAACATGAAAAAGCATCATATTGTGCACATAAAATATGGCTTTTTAAATAATATTTTTAAAAATTGCAGTCTGCTTTTGTGTTAGCAGTAATGAAATAGCTTAATGTTAGAACATGATACTTGGCGGAGCACTGTTTGGTAGTTTCCAAAGAGGAGATCCAGAAGAGATGAGTAACAAGTAATCATTTGATAGAGACTTTTAAACTATTTGAATGCCATAGTTAAATTATACTTCAGTGAGATGTATGCATAATGGTACATAATGCAATGTCCAATTATTTGATCTTGCAAGGTAAATATTTCAGCACTTAATAACTACCAGATTGAAATTTGTTAGATTGGGAAGCACAGACATGAATGGTTTCTGCACATTAATTCCTGTGGCTAGAATCTACATCTTGCATTTTAGGCCATGATGTTGAACTACTGGATTATGACTGTGTACACAGCACTAGATTGACATCAACAATTGCTTGGCTGGGTGTGAGATAGGGAGGGGACTGACTGGATTAGGTTTTGCAGTAGAAATTGATAGTATCTGAGCTGATTGTACTGCCCAATGGATGGGCATGTGGACACTGATCACAGCTGGGTGTGTGAATCTGTGGACTGGTATCCAAGTGACTTACAATAACATCCAAAATCCACCAAACAGTGATACCTTTATTGGACCAACCAAAATGGACAAAAATATGTGTTCCAACCTTTTGAAGCTCCACTCCACTGGCTAGTTCATCAGGCAAAGTTGTTAAAAATCATACAAGAGGGGGGAAATTACTGTGTTAATCACAGTCCTGCTTTTGTCCAATTGTTAATATACTGTGAGAAGACTTCAAACATTTTATGTTTTTTTAATCTGCCAAAAAATTGAGCTTATTATATTTGCACTACACTTCTTTAAACATTCTTTGTTTCAAAACCAGAATAAGAGCAAATAAAAAATTAAGGTGGAGAGAAGATGACAGGTCATCTTCTTCTGATGCTGTCATTCTTCATCTGGTTGTTTCTTTTTAAATGTGTTATATTATATCAATATGGTTACTATTTAAAGCTAAATATAGATATTGACCTTTTCAAAGCATGATCAATGGAACTTCAAAAACATCCAAATATTAAGCAGTACTGCACTGAAGAATGGTTTGTTGTTGTTGTTTTAAAACAACAACACATTTTAGTTCAGCACCTATTTCAGTATTAATAGTTTTATAATGAAGTGGTAGTCACTTAAATTGTTGCAGTTGCCTCTTTTCTGTGGTGCCGAGGCTGGCTGCCTTGTCCACATCTATATCATGTAGATGCACATAGACTTGAAAGCTTTTGGTTAAAAGGTACACATTATGTCCCAAATGTGGAGTAGGAATTTCACTTGATATTTCAACTTGGTGTTATGTTTTCTGTTGTGGTTATGATGGAAAATATGTAACTTGTGAAAGTCTTTAATGTATGTGAGTTATTTATAAAACCAAATCCACATACATTTCTTACTTCCCCCATTCACTGGTAGACTCAATCTAATTTTTTAAAAGCTCTGTTCAGGAGTTCCAAAATAAAGATGTGTGTGTGTGTGTGTGTGTGAGAGAGAGAATGAGTGAACGAGGAGGGCTGTGTTAAATCTCCCATTCCCTCATGAAAGTCCATATTCCAAACCACATGCAGAGATGCTGATTCAGAAAATTGCCTTCCATAAGTAAAGGGGCAAGAAAAGTGAAAATGGTCAGGTGGGTGAGGACAACTAGCTCATTCCCCAAATTTAATTCTAGTTTGGAAAACATAAATAGAGTTTAGCTTTTTTTAACCCATGAGAAACTCTTTGGGGAAGGGTGTTCTTGCAGTAATTTACTGTTAGCCCACAGACTTACAATTCAGTAATTAATATTTATGATGTACAAACAACATTTTACTAGATAAAACCTGGATGCTTAGATCAGGGCAAGTTCCCCTTACCTGGGGCCGGTCCGGGGATCCCCTGGTCTTCCGTGGGCCAATGGTGTGTGTGTGTGTATGGGAATGGCGGCGCTTGCGCTCGCGTGCATGCACAGTACAGCAGAAGTACTACGCATGCGCACGCACGCTTGCTCGTACATGCGCAGTACTTCCGGTATACTGCGCATGCGCAGTACTTGGCGCATGCGCAAATGGGTCGCAGCCACCATTTTGGAAAACAAAATGGCAGCTGTGATGCACGGGGGTGGCAGCGCACATGGTGGCGGTCAGTCCAAAGGCCTCGGGGGGGCAGACCCGGCCCGTGGGCCTTAGGTTGCCGACCCCTGGTTTAGATCATCAGTATCTCTTGCTATAGGATGATGGTTTTAAGAGGGTTGAATTATACAGGCAGGAAAGACACCAAAACATAAATAAAGAAATAAGGTACCAATACTTTTGATTGATTACAGTCCATATGTACAAATGGAAGTTGCAACAGCATAGTCTTTTTACTTCTAGTGCAGATCAAGTTCATAGGCTAGAGCAGGGACCGGCAACCTATGGCCCGGGGGCCGGTTAAGGCTCCGGTCCCTGGACTTACTGGCCCAGGACTTACTGGCCCAGGCCCAGGCCGCCGCTGCCTCAGAGCATTTTTGCCGCTCTGCAGCTGCGCTCGCCATTTTGGGAATCAAAATGGCGGCCACGACGCGTTTGCGCATATGCAGTACTCTTGTGCATGCACAAATGTGTCGCGGCTGCCAGTTTGATTTCCAAAATGGCGGCCGTGGCGTACGCGGGGGGTCACGCATGGTGGCGGAGGGCACACCGCCATTCCCCCTCCCCCCTCAGCCCAGCCGAGACCTGGGCTACGGGAGACCGGCCCAGGTCTTAAAAAGGTTGCCTTCCCCTGGGCTAGAGGATCTTATTAATCCAGCATAGTTAATGAGGCCTTGCATTATCTTTGTGGCCTGAAGCACCTGTTATCATTTTTAATTGCTGAGCCAATAGTGTTCTTACCTGGATAGACTAGTTTGATCACAGTTCTTCATTTTCACATAATATCCTGTTCATACTGTTCTGCATGGGGCTGACTTTAAAGACATTTCAGAAACAAGCAGATACAATATAGGGAACAAAACTTGTGAATGTGATGGAATATTTTGACCATGTGCTTTCTCAGTAGCACTGGCTCCTAGACCAAATTTAAAGATATACTTTTAACCTTTAAAACCTAAATGACTTAGGGTCAGAGGCTGCCTTCTATATATACCTACTTGAACAATGTTTTTCAGCAGCTCTAGTCTCAGCATTCCCATCAAATGAAGTGACCTAATCACAAACCGGAGGGCTTTTTCAGTAGTAGCATCCCAGTTGCTTGTATGCCCTTTCTAGCATCTGGTAAAGACCTCAAAGTCTCTGTGAAAAGAGCAGTACAGAGACATCTGTTACTAGCAACTTTTTATAGAAATATCTGACATTTTCCCCACTACTCTTTTTTGCCTTAATTGAAGGTATCACTGATACACAATGCAGGCCAGGATTTCCTCCTCTCTCCTCCTGGCATTTATTCAGTTAAAAAGCAAGATAACTAATTAATCTGTGATGATGCCACTGTCCTGAGATGGCAATATGTAAACCCAAGTCTATTATTTGCATATTTCTAGAGGTTGTGCACCATATTTTATCCATGAGCTGTATATTTTACCTGTACACATTACCTGTGATGCAATGAAAGCAATGGAATGAGAACATTGCATCTGTTTTGCATTTTCCTTCAGCAAGCCAAGATACCATTGAAACAAATCTTAGAACACATTTATTACCTTATGAAAGTTGGCACAGCAAAGCATTATAGACACTTCTGATACAGGTACAAAGTGATGCTATTGAAATGAAACAGATAACTTCCGTATCCAGCACTTCCACACGATGGTACAAATCTTATTTTCTTTTTTTGTGACTATGATGCTTGTCTTCATCTCTGAAACAAAATTAACCATTTTATGTGAGGCTTCAGATGAGGGGGAAAAATTGAACCAAAAATCCTTCTTCAACATTTTCCATTTTTTCCAAAATTTTCCAGTGTTTTTCACTGGCACATAATTCAACATCTTACACCCATAAACCCTGATGGGTGCAGCCAGATCCATAAGACACCACCACCATCTATGGCGCTATACAATGCAAGTGTCTAAAAATGTATGGGGGAAAGACAGCAAGACCTCTAAAAAACAGAACACCTTTCAACTATAAGAGAAAAAAAAGGTGCTCCCTTGGCAAGTCATTTCTTGGAATGAGGGCTGAGCCCATTATCAAATCAGCAGTACTTCTGGATATTATAGGAAAACTAAAACCAGAGTAACAAAAGGAATGGGAAAATATGTTATTGAAAGTGAATGTCTTTCCTTTGCATTATTACTGAATCAATAGTTTTGCCAGTTTAAACAGTGACTTGTTATTTCCATGCCAATGGTTCTGTGGTGCACTCACTTGAACCTTTGTAAGTTTCTGACCACTGTTATTCATACTGTGGCAAAGTAGGCATAAATCACTGGAGGTCAGAGTCTAAGGAAGTTACTTGTGTGTGTGTGTGTGTGTGTGTGTGTGTGTGTATGTGGCTTCAAGCTTCCTGTCAATTTATGGCAACCCCATGAATTTCATTTACTTACCTCTCTCTCTTTCTTCGGGAACTTTTCTCTCGACTTCTTTTTCGTTTACCTGGACTTCTATGTCTGGAACGATCAACATCCCTAGAACTTCCACAAGACTGTCTTGAGTCAGTGGATCCAGACCTCTGCTCTTCCTTTCTAATGAAAAAAGAAATGAAAGAAAAGGCTTAAAATGCAGAGCTATAAATTTAGGGAAAAATAAATTGCTATGACTTTTAATAAATTAATAAATACATTTGAGTGTGGTCAGCAAGCTAGTGTTTAATAAAGGGCTGAAGCAGACGGCCCAGGAGCAGCCTCCAACTGCTCCAGTGCTGATTACATTGGAAATGTGGTGAACAGGTAGCGGGCTGCTGCCAAAATCCCAAATGAATCGCCCCTTTAATCCTCTCCTCTTGCTAGTGGCTTTGGGCTACCTTGGACGGCCTTGGCCTTGGAGCAGCTTCCGGCCGCTCTGGGGGGCATGCATGGTCTAAACATTATGCACCTGAAGCAGTCAGAAGCTGCTCTATTTGGCCTGTCTGTTTCAGGCCGCTCTGGGGGCATGCATTATCTAAATACCATGCACCTGAAGCAGTCAGAAGCCACTCTATTTGGCCTGTCTGTTTTGGGCCATAGACTCTTCACAAGACGTTGAGATGTTAATGTTTACATTTGCAAACATTCTTTCCTTCTAAGAATAAATATAAAAAATGTTATAAGTGGTCCTAGAAGCCTCCTGAAAGAATTAATTGCATCCCAAACAAGGCAGACTCTCTTCACGTACCTTGTTTTAATGGGGAAATGGCAGTAAAAATTGCTTCATTCTGCACTCGCAGCACAAAGGCAATGCCAATGATAGTGGAGACGCAAACTGGTGAGCTTGTATTGTCCACCAATGCTCTTTGGAAGAGATAGTCATGATTGCAATCTACAAAGCACCTATTGCAGCTTTTGACTTGAGTTTACAGTGCAATTATATTATATTACTGTTCAACTTTTATGTCCTTTTTTGGTTTACAGAAGACAGTATTTTGTGTGATGGTATTTTTTACCTTCCTGAAGACTTTACTGATATAGAGGATGTTTCATCATCACAAATGTCTGAGTTCCTGTTCTCCTCTTGCCAGTGAGTAGCAAGTTCCTCCATGTGCACCCCAATTACATCTCTGATTACCTGTGCAGAGATTAGAAAGTTAAACAAAATTTAAACAAAATTAGAAGTTGAACACAATTTAATGGCATTCTTCATAAAAAAATACACATTTGGAGACAAAGTACATATATTTAGCAACTCAATTTTGCTTTTAAGCTGCACCTTTTCAGGCAGGCTCACTAGTTGACGACACCTTTGACTCTTCTATATGTTCAACAGACTATGATATCTATTGTTTTGCTGGTGACTGGATTTAATTAATTCTGAAGATTGATCGTTTTTATTGGTATCTGAGTTTAGCTATTGCTTCTATTTGTAAAAATACAGAAATTCATCTTAAAATGAGATGAAAACTCAGGAAGTTCCATAATGAGGAAGCCAAAAGTGGAAAGCCTGCCTCATGGATCACTGTACTCTGAACACCTGCAAGTGGAACCATGAAGATGGTTCATTCCAAAGATCTTAAAGGTCAGGATGGTACATATCAGGAAGGGGTACTCCAATAAGTACCGTATTTTTCGGCATATAAGACGCACTTTTTCTTCCCCAAAACGAGGGTGGGGAAGTTGCTGCGCCTAATGAACCGAATATAAAAGCTGAGGGCAAACTGCCGAGGCCTAGGCTAAAAGTAGGCCTCATTTCAGCCTGAGCCTTGGTGCTGCAGTGGGCTCCTCCCATCCCAGGAAGAGTCCATTGGAGCAGCCAGGACGGGGGTGGAAAGAGTCCCCCCCTTGAAGAAATCTTCCAGGAAAACCCTCATGGTAGGATCCAAATGATCCAGAAATTACTCCAAGGCACTGGATTATTACCCTGGCCAAGTTACACTGTCTCAGCCTCAGAGGGTGGAAATGGCAAACTCCCTCCTCTGAAGAAATCTGCCAGGAAAACCTCATGGTAGGATCCAAATGATCCAGAAATTACTCCAAGGCACTGGATTAGTACCCTGGCCAAGTTACACTGTCTCAGCCTCAGAGGGTGGAAATTGCAAACTCCCTCCTCTGAAGAAATCTGTCAGGAAAACCCTCATGGTAGGATCAAAATGAGCCAGAAATTACTCCAAGGCACTGGATTAGTACCCTGGCCAAGTTACACTGTCTCAGCCTCAGAGGGTGGAAATGGCAAACTCCCTCCTCTGAAGAAATCTGCCAGGAAAACCTCATGGTAGGATCCAAATGATCCAGAAATTACTCCAAGGCACTGGATTAGTACCCTGGCCAAGTTACACTGTCTCAGCCTCAGAGGGTGGAAATGGCAAACTCCCTCCTCTGAAGAAATCTGCCAGGAAAACCTCATGGTAGGATCCAAATGATCCAGAAATTACTCCAAGGCACTGGATTATTACCCTGGCCAAGTTACACTGTCTCAGCCTCAGAGGGTGGAAATGGCAAACTCCCTCCTCTGAAGAAATCTGCCAGGAAAACCCTCATGGTAGGATCCAAATGATCCAGAAATTACTCCAAGGCACTGGATTAGTACCCTGGCCAAGTTACACTGTCTCAGCCTCAGAGGGTGGAAATTGCAAACTCCCTCCTCTGAAGAAATCTGCCAGGAAAACGCTCATGGTAGGATCAAAATGAGCCAGAAATTACTCCATGGCACTGGATTAGTACCCTGGCCAAGTTACACTGTCTCAGCCTCAGAGGGTGGAAATGGCAAACTCCCTCCTGTGAAGAAATCTGCCAGGAAAACCCTCATGGTAGGATCAAAATGAGCCAGAAATTACTCCAAGGTACTGGATTATTACCCTGGCCAAGTTACACTGTCTCAGCCTCAGAGGGTGGAAATGGCAAACTCCCTCCTCTGAAGAAATCTGCCAGGAAAACCCTCATGGTAGGATCAAAATGAGCCAGAAATTACTCCAAGGCACTGGATTAGTACCCTGGCCAAGTTACACTGTCTCAGCCTCAGAGGGTGGAAATGGCAAACTCCCTCCTCTGAAGAAATCTGCCAGGAAAACCCTCATGGTAGGATCAAAATGAGCCAGAAATTACTCCAAGGCACTGGATTAGTACCCTGGCCAAGTTGCACTGTCTCAGCCTCAGAGGGTGGAAATGGCAAACTCCCTCCTCTGAAGAAATCTGCCAAGAAAACCCTCATGGTAGTGTCAAAATGAGCCAGAAATTACTCCAAGGCACTGGATTACTCTGGCCAAATCACACTCTCTCAGCCTCAGAGGATGGAAATGGCAAAAAAAAAAACCTTGAAGAAATCTGCCAAGAAAACCCTCATGGTAGGGTCAAAATAAGCCATAAATTACTCCATAAGACAATGGCCTAAAAACTCCAAAGGTACCAGTCCATCTGATCTTGGAAGCTAAGCAGGGTCAGCCCTGGATGGTCCTTGGATGAGAGACCGCCAAAGAATCTCAGGTGCTGCAGGCTGTATTTCAGAGGAAGGAACTGGCAAAACCACTTCTCGAGTCTTCCTTGCCTAAGAAATCCCTAAGAAATTCATGGAGTCACCATAAGGCGACAGGAGACTTGCAAGAAAGTTGGGCAGGGAATTTGTGCAATACCTGGCCCTGCTGCTGGCTTAAACTTACATTTACAACTTAAAATTGTTCTTAAACTGCTGTTAACTTTATAAAGTTGATATAAAATATTTTACTACAGTATTTGGTTAAGAATCTTTTTTTTTCTAGATTTTCCTCCTTTAAAATTGGGTGCGTCTTATATGCCGGAGCGTCTTATATGCCGAAAAATACGGTAGTTAGGCTGTAGTCATTTAGGGTCATGAGTCCAATTCAGTATATTTTGACATCACCTTGGAAGTAAATAGGCAGAAAGTGCAAATCATGGGAAACAGCTGTGTTATGACTCCAACTTTGCATAGAGCTCAGTAGATCAGCAGCATTCTGTAACACTTGAAACCTCCAAGCTCTTTTCAAAGGCAGGTCTACACAATACATTATTGTACATTATGGTGAGGTTACTATGACATGGATCAATGTGACCAGTCCAGGAAAGGGGAGAGCTGACATACCAGCTACAGCTGAAAGTAGCTTCTGGGTCCACCTGGGCCTCCAGTGACAAAGCTGGATTTCAGTGTACCTCAAATCTATTCATCTGCCCTTTCAAGATAAAGTGCAACTTCCTCCAAAATGGGCTATATCCTCAATTCCCAGACTTGCCTGCCCTCTACCATACCAACAGTGCCTCCATCCTAGGATTCAGTCTCAGTTTACTGACCCTCATCCAGCCCTTTACTGCCTCTAATAGCATCTGAAGAATGGTGACTTTAGTGCTTACTACAAGTGCAATCCCACTGCTAATCATGAATTCCTTTCCCCACTGTGGCCCAGCAGCTGAGAAAAAGTTACACAGACTATTTGTACAATAAATGATGCTGCCATGGTAATCACTGCCACCAAATATTGAAGAGTCAGCCTAAATACCCTAAAGGCACCAGATCTTGTCTGATTATAGAAACTAAGCAGGGTCAGCTCTGGTTATCAGTTGGATCGGAGACTGCCAACAAATACCAGGTGCTGTAGGCTATGTTTAAGAGGACTGACAAAACCACCTGAGTATCCTTGCTAAGAAAACCCTATGAAATCCAAGGGGTTGCCCTATGTTGACAGACAACTGGAAAATGCATACATATATTAAAGAGTCCTTGGCTGTTTAAAGAGAAAAAAGACATGCAGTCTCTGGCAGCCTCTTGCACAGTACTGCAATAGTTGTGTCCACACACCAATAAACTCATGTCATGGGGAGGGGGAGTATGCCTTTCAGGTGCTTGCTCTGCATGGAACAGTGGCTCAATATTAAAGTGGTGTCAAACTGGATTATTTCTACAGCACAGATGCAGCTAATGTTTTCTCAGGTCAGTGGAGGGTGGTGGCTCCAAGCACTAACTGAACTTTAAATTGGACAGCCCCTTTAAAGTTCGCACTAAAATCCAGAGCTGGGAGCCAACAGCTGCCACTTCTCCAGCACTCACTTCTGTGTAGGATTTCTTTGTTATGTGCACATTCTTAGCTCTATAGGACTGCCGCCGTCTTTTGTAGTCCCGCATCTCTGCAAGAATTTCAAGATGGGACTTTGGACCTTTCTGACCATCATCTATGTGGCAAAAAAGAAAAAAGAAAAGAAAAAAGAAGAAGAGATCTTTGATTACTTTAGAAACAGTAGGCTTATTTCAAGTATTAGGATACAAGCAACTGATGGGCACATGATGTCATTGTCCAAAATCAAGGTACAGTTGTAGTCTTAATAGCAAGGTTAGTGATATCGGGGTGGGTAATAAAGGGTGGGAAACACAGCACACTATTGTGGTTGGTGCATTTACAATTTCTGCTTAGAGCTATGTTTGGTTGCTTATACAGAATTTTTAGCTGCCATGGATAATTAAGTGAATGTCTAACTGAAATGACCACTAATTGCAATCCAGCCCAGTCCAGAAAATGAAATCTGACCTCTCAAGCTAAACAGCTTAGGGTTTTATTCCACATTGAGCCTGCCAAACAGCTAAGATCTTCAATGGAGATCATGTGGTGTGTTCCACCACCTGTAAGGCTAGGCTGGAGGGCACATGATAGGGCCTTTTCTGTAGCAGCATCCCAATTGTGGAACTCCTTCCCACGGACGGTCAAGCTGGATCCATCTTTTCTGAGTTTCTGGCAGACAGCTACAATTGTGCTATTTCACCTGGCCTTTGGTTCTTAAAATTAGGAGTGGGGGTTCTTTGGCTGTTTTTGTCTATGGTTTTAAAACAATTCTTAAAGGGAAGTTTTAGTCTCTTTTTAAATATATGTATGTATCTATCATCTATTACTTTAAATGTCTTTGTCTGTTATACATCATCTCAAAGGTACTGGTGGGTTAACAAATCCCATTAAAAAGAAATAAAGTGTGCATGGAATTTTCAGCGCTGTTGTTGGCTTTAGCCATTACTCCAAGAGTGCCATCATGCAAAAGAGAGCGTTGGGGAGGGGAAGCGAGGCTTAAGTAAAAAAACCAAAAAACAAATGCATCAGCTAGAGGGTCTGAAATCCCATTTCACATGTTTTACAATTTTCTGGTATCATACAGAGTGCAGCTGCAACATTTTCTTCCAGACCTTGGTTGATTTTTGCTGCCAAATCTACAAAGAGATCACTGTCATTTTCTGTCAGCTGGGATCTTGACCTCTGGTTCTTTGTCTCTGCAAGGACATAGTCATAAATTGCAAGGCGGTCAGCCTGGGTCAGATCACAGATGTAACGCTTGTGGTTTTGTGGAACTTCGACAGGCAGGGAGGAATAAGCACCTAGAGTGTGTAAACAAACTGATTTTATTATTACAATGAAAACAAACAAGTGCTCTGAGCCTGAGAGGCAAAAGGAACATGCAAATTCATCTTCTTAATCTTCTAACAAAAGCAAAAATCTTACTACAAGGTCCTAAGGAAAAGTTGGATGGGATGGAGGATGGTGCCAAAGCTTTGTCTCACAGGTAACCTACTCTTAGCTCCATCACTCGATGCAAACTGAGGCTTGGGCCGCCCTGGATGCTTTGGCAAATTACTTTGTCCCAAAGCTGACCTGCCACCACACTTGGGATCAGGAAGTACCCTCTTCAGAGTTACAGGTAATTTGTTTATTAAGATACTGGGAACAAAATGTCCTTAATGGATCTCTAACAGCAAGTCATAGAAAGCAAGCATGAGAAACAACTGATGGACAAATACCGTTCGAAAGAAAACTCCCAGGATTCAAGCTTTGCCAGAAAGTCCTAAGGAGATCTTATGACATCTATTCTTGACATCTGAACAAACATGTGAAATAAACAGTTATTTTTTTTTAGGTTTTTTTTTAATCTGAATCCTATCTTTCCTTCAAGGAGCACAGGATGTTATCTGGATATTACAACCTTTCTGTATAGAAGATCAGGCATGGGACAGTGAATTTCTCCTGTTCATGTCAGACGTCAGCTCTCCATTTTTTTTCTTTAAGTAGAGGCCTTCTTTGTAGCTCTGAATCCTATCTTGGCCATGATTTGATTGGCTTTCAGCAAATCATACCCTGGGCTCCATCAATAAAACATGTGCAGTCATTGCCCATGTCACATTTATGTGATATTAACACAAAAGCTTTATATATTAAAAAGGAATGTATGAATAATAGGAAATAGCAATAGTGCCAGATGACTCTGTGCAGTCAGAATCTGGCTACACTTCATGGGTTAGGTTTCATGCAAGGAAAAGAATCAGGGAGTGACTATGCCTCTAAAAGGTAAGCATTTTTAGAAAGTTCTGAAAGGATATGTAAAAGAGGAAGTCATTGAAAAGAAGCCTCCATGTTGGAACATTCTCTAGCACAGAAAGCAAAGGGACAGCAGGAACCAATTATGAGGCTTCATAATCTCCATAAACACAGCACAGTCTCTAGAGCAGTAGAAAATTTGTGACAATTTGCTTAAATACCACTTACCTGGATAGTAACTTCCACACTCTTTGGCAGTGGCTTGTTTAATTATGTCAAACTGCAAATTCTTGTCTGCACCAAAACAAAAGATGGTATCAGAGTGTTTAATGTATCTGAGCCCTTTCTTAAGCCTTAAAACAGATTATTTAACTTTCAATGTGTGAAGTACACAGACAAGCAGTTCTTTGGAAGAGAGGAAACAGACATTTTATCTTATTTACCTTCAACTGCCAGTATGATTTCCAGCTGGGATTATAGCTGCTTTACCAATATGAACTAAATCTGTTAAGCTAATAAGTAATCTTGAAAGTAGAATGAAAGTAGAAATTTGCAGGATCACAGATTGTTGTTTTAGTAAGGAGTGCATTTTTCTCCCATTCAGCAGAACAGATAATACAATGAGAATATTTTAATTGATATGTACTACAATACTTACCCATTTGAACTTTAGGAATCTTTGCTTTTTCATAGAAAAAAGTAGAATCGTACATTTCACTCTAGAAGATAAAATATGTAAACAAAGAAGCCACTGAGCATTTATCATTGTCCCTTTAGTGTCATCTCCAGCACAGGCGAATGATCTCCAGATCTCAATGCCCCCTACCTTCATCTAGTGCAAAAGTAGGAATTATGGCTTCTAGATGTTTTTGAACTGCAGCTCCCAGCATTCATCACAACTGGCTATACTGGCTATGGCTTCTAAAATGTGCAGTCCAACAACATTTGGAGGACTTCGTGATTCCTGCCCCATGTCAAGTGTGTGAGAAGAATGAAGCCATCACAACTTTCATTAAAATATATCACTAGAATTTTAGCAGCCATAAAATATCTGTCTATGCTCATATCTTTCAGAAGTATTGCTCAAGAATCTTATATTAACATTGAAATCATTATCATATTTATAGTTATGGAAACTGAAAACCAAAAGGTGAGTTGTGCAGTTGATGACAATATCTTCATTTTCAGCTAATGCCTTTATATAAGGTAGGGATATAATCCATCACTTCTGATCACATACAGTCAGCCCTCCGTTTTTGTGGGGAATCCGTTCTGGACCCCCTGCAAAAACGGAGATTCAGCAATATTCAAGCCCCATAGGCTTGAATGGGGTACGACCATGGGAGCACACCCCATTGATTTTCATGGAGTTCGCCCCTCTGTGAATATGCAAGACCACGGATTTTAAGTCCACAAGAAAGGAGGGGAGACTGTATTCAACATTTCTTTTGCATTGTAGAAATACATTTGCTTCGACAAATATTAAACTAAGATTTATGTTTAGCTATTTCTGTACATTTAGCAAGTATACAAGGAAAACCTATTTACTTAAGGATGGAAGCTGCAATCTTATACACATTTATTTAGAAGTACACTCTATTGACCAAAGTGGGGTTTACTTCTAGTGAGTTGTACAAGATTAGGTGCTAGGTTTGGGGCGTGTGTGATAAGTTAGTAAATAAAATGGCATTTCTTAATGAGAAGGGAAGTGAACACTCATGCTGTTCAACTGTTATATTCATTAATATTCACACATTCAGAACTCAATACACTGTAGTGCTCAGGCAGTGGGAGAATTGAAAATAAGGGATGCAAGATCATCCTGAGAGGCATCTTAGTACCTGTGTTGCTTTGTTCGTTCCTAGTAAACACTGTAATGAAAAATACTTGTACAATATCTAGTTTACCTATGTCATTTATAACACATCACTGGAGAAGTTGGATAATCTTCCTGTCTGTTCTAAAACCAGGCGACTTTTATGTCATTGTTATGGGTGAGTACTGCTTTTCAATATATATTGAAATATGGAGCCAACGTTATGAATAAATGGATACACACACACACACACACACACACGTATGTATGTATGTATATATATATATATTTGATCTGAGACTTTTTAAGAAGTCCATTTATTCATAACGTGTTTAGACAAATATAGCCTGGAAAACCATTTGAGAATCTTTACAAATATGAAGCCACCTTTGCTTTCAAGAGAAAACAGGGAGGGGTGAATGCCTTCAAACCCTATAATGTGAGGAACTAAAGGAAGAAAGAAGATTATGCAAGTGTATCACCTCTTCCTCTTTAGAGTATTCCAGTTTCTTCAGCCTACAGGACGCCATGTGCTTCTCCAGAGAAGATGTAGGCATTTGGTGGTTAGGATCATAGGGACAAGACACTTTCTGACACTGAGGGGGGGAAAAAGGACAAGACAGTAGATAAGTTTGACATAAGATGTGAGTCCCAGAAGCATCCTCTCTTTCTTTCTTACCCTCCTGAAGTACTCAGAAGACATATACACACACACACACACACACGTATGTATGTATGTATGTATGTATAGGGTAGGTGGAAGCTTGCATGCAAAAGACAGCCTATATATTTCCTTCTTTCTCGTAATGAAAAGGAGAGTTACTTTATTATTGCAAAGTTAGACAAGTGAAAAGGACCATACATCATCCTGAAATGCTTGCCCAGAGGGATCTTAACTCATTGCTATCCTTTCTTCCAAAATTGGGACCCAAAGGGGCTCACAATACAAGTTAAAACTGTGTGTGTGTGTGTGTGTTATGGCAACTGCATTAATTTCAGAGGGTTTTCTTAAGTCCAAAACACACTGCAGAAATAATCCAGTTTGAGACTGTTTTAATTGCCCTGGCTCAATGCTAGGGAATTCTGAGAACTGTAATTTTGTGAGACATTTAGGGCCTTTACAGACTGCCAGAAATAGTGCTACTTGAGGCCACTTTAACTGTCCTGGCTCAGTGCTAGGGAATCATGGGAACTGTATTTTTTTCTGAGACATTGAGCTTCTCTGTCAGAGAGCTCTGGTGCCACAATAAACTACAGTTCCCATGATTCCTTAGCACTGAGCCTGGACAGTTAAAGTGGCCTCAAGCTGCACTATTTCTGCCAGTCTATCTTCTCTGTCAGAAAGATCTCTGGGGCCACAACAAACTACAATTCCTGGATTCTCTAGCACTGAGCCAGTGCAGTTAAAGCTGTCTCAAACTGTATTATTTCTACAATGTGTTTTTGGACCTTAGTCAAGGAATACTCAGAGGTTGTTTTCTCAGTTTCTTCTTCTGAAACAGAGCCAACAATAGCTGGAATTTGTTGGCGGTCTCACATCCAGGTACCAACCAGGGCTGACCCTGCTTAGCTTCCATGATCACACAGGATCTGGGGTTTTTATTTAGGGTATTTGGGCTTAGTATAAAACCAAGACCTGAGCAGAGCAGTGGAGGACAGGAGGGCTTGGAGATCTCTCATCCACAGGGCTGAGGTCCATTGGAGGGCAGCTGGCAACAAGAATGCTAAAACCAAGTAGTACAAATGGCTAATGCAAAAGCCCTCCGTTCAAAACAGTACAAGGTGAGCAATGGCCTAACTGCAAAGGAGGACAACGCACTGCAAAATGTAGGGCATCCCAGGAAAATGGAGGACATGACCAAATAAAAGCTTGAAACATTAATATAGACATAAGCCCATGCTTCTTAGCCATGCTCAGAATGGAGGACGTTTTGGAATTCTTCCTGGACAGAAGGCTGGAATGGAGGATATGTCCTGGAAAAGGAGGACGCCCGGCCACCTTGAAGCAGTACAGGGGGCTGCCAGGCTAGGGTTGGACTAGGACTCTAGGGACCAGGGTTCGAATCCTTGCTTGGCCATGGAAACCCACTGGGTGACCTTGGGCAAGTCACACTCTCTCAGCCTCAGGGAAAGGCCATGGCAAAACACCTCTGAGCAAATTTTGCCAAGGAAGCCCAGTGATAGGGTCGCCATAAGTCGGAAACGCCTTGGAGGCACAGAAGAAAGAGAACAAAACGATAATGATAAAAATAAAGGATCTTTAAAGGCTCCTCATGACCGCCCTCAAGGCCTAAGGAAGGAAGACCAAGCAGAGGGAGACGAGGAAACTTACTGGGTCTCCGAACCACATCGCAGAGGAAAAATGCCTCTCCCTCAGAGGGAGCCCCATGCCGTCCACCATGATTGATAAGGGCGGCCTCACCACCACTCGTTCCTCAATTGGCGGAATACATCACGACGCGACGCCATCTTTGTTCCTGGCAAAACCGCGGCCTCATTTGAGCGGCCTCCTTCCGCGCGGAGCAAAGTCTCGCGATACCTCCAACTCCTCCAGGGAAGCTCTGAGAGAAGGAGGGTAGGTCTCGGTCAGACGTGCGGCCTCTGTTGGTAAGAGATGGTACTGCGAGTGAGCCCAAGGTCTTTGCATTGCGATCCTTTTGCAGGCGCAGGTTTGTTAAAAATGGTTAAAAATTGACATTAAGTCAGTGTCGTTTTCCCTTTGGGCTGCTGGGATTTACAACCAGCCCTTCACGTAAAGAAGTCCTGCTTTTAACAAACCAGGCCAGTAGCTCAGGTCAATGCATGCCTTCAACATTAGGAAACTAAAGCAAATTTGCAAAAGATGAAGCCAGCATCTGACACCAACTAATTTGCAATTTATTTATTTTTTTGCATACATTTGATTAAGCCGTGCATTTGTTTTTGTTTGCTGGCTTGATTATATTAAGGTTTGTATAGAGTTTTTAACACATTTACTTTTTAATGCATCAGTTTTAACTTTTTAAATTGTTTAATTGCTTTTTTAAAAAAAATATTATATATTCATAATGCTTTTGCACTGTTTTTAGATTGGATTGTTTTAAGTTTGCTCTTCGCCGCCTTGAGTCCCTATATTGGGAAAAAGGCAGGATAAACATTGATAATAATAATAATAATAATAATAGGTTAGCTAAAAGCCAAGCAATAGAAAGTGTTCAATTCCTTTCTACATTCCTTTGTCGATGATATCCTGACCCGCATTGCCTGGACAGAAGTGGTGGGTGCACTGTAACTCAGCTCCAAAACCATCAGGAGGTACGTAAACCCACAACTTGAATAGTATGGGATTGGAGGCTATATCCCATCATGTTGTGCCCCCTCACAAGAAGGAAATCACAATAGTGTTGGGAAACAGGGAGGAAGGTTACGCCATGCTTAAATGTGAGACGTACTAAACAAAATGACAGTACTTGCCCACAGGGAAACTATACTTGCCCATAGAGAATCACAAATGACAGTACTTGCCCATAGGGAAACACTGGAGAATGCCTGCCCATAGGGAAACATTGAATACTTGCCCAATGTTTCCCTATGGGCAGGTATTCCCCCATGTTTTCCTATGGGCAGGTATTCCCTAATGTTTCCCTATGGGCAGGTATTCCCCCATGTTTTCCTATAGGCAGGTATTCCCCCATGTTTTCCTGTGGGCAAGTATTCCTCCATGTATCTCTATGGGCAGGTATTCCCTAATGTTTCCCTATGGGCAGGTATTTCCCAATGTTTTCCTATGGGCAAGTATTCCCCCATGTTTCTCTACAGGTAAGTATTCTTCCATGTTTTCCTATGGGCAGGTATTCCCCAATGATTCCCTATGGGCAAGTATGGTTTCCCTATGGACAAGTGCTGTCATTTGTTTTAGTATGTCCCCTTAAATGCTACAACTCACATAGGGTTCTCATAAAAACCCCTGGGTTTTCTTACAAGATACGGACTGGACGAAGTGGGTGATCAGGTAGTACAGTGGGCCCTCGACATTCGCTGGCATTGGGGGCCCAGGGCCCCTATGAAAGTGGAAAAACTGCAAATGAAAAATGTCAGAATCCATAGAATCCATTGAATCTGCCATGTGTTTATATTATTATCAGTATTAGTATTAGTATTTATACCCCACTCTTCAGCCAAAAGGCTATCAGAGCAGCTTACAAAAGGTTAGGGGGGTTGCAGACTGCCAGAAATAGTGCAAATTGAGTCCACTTTTAGGGTTAGGGTTAGGGAATCATGGAAACTGTATTTTATTGTGGCATCAGAGCTCTCTGACAGAGAAGGCTCAATGTCTCAGAAAAAACAAAACAATTTCCATGATTCCCTAGCACTAACCGTAACCCTAAAAGTGGGCTCAATTTGCACTATTTCTGGCAGTCTGCAACCCCCTTAGTTAGACATTTCCCTGCCCTCAGGCTTACAATCTAAAAAGACAAGACACAAAAGGAAAAGGGAATGGTGTTGGGGAAAGGGAATAAGTCCAGCAGATCTTCTCTTCTTCTAAAGCCTGGACCAAGGCAGAGGGACTGGAGGGAAGGCCCTTCTTCTTACTGCAATGGAGCTGGCCTGCCTTCTCTCCCTCAATGATGGTGGATGGAGGGAGGGCCTTCTTGTTATAGGGTTGCCTTGGTGTGGTCATAAGTCAGAAATGACTTGAAGGCAGACAACGACAACAAAAACAACAACTGAACAACTGGGCTACTGCACACAGCTTCCCAAGAGAAAAAGGGGGTATACACTTTTTGCGAAATTAATACTGAGAACAGAAGTGGAAGAATGGTTATCAGCATTTCAAAGATGTCAGACTCATTATATTTCCCATCTTGCTAGTTGCACTCATTCTTTACCATTGTCATTAAATGTTAACCATTTTAAAATATGTAACGAAATATTTTGTTTATGCTGAGGTTTAGATTGCATTGTTTTAAATTTGCTCTTCGCCGCCTCGAGTCCCTATGTTGGGAGAAAGGCGGGATATACGTAAATAATAATAATAATAGGTTAGCTAAAAGTCAAGCAATAGACAGAAAGTGTTCAATTCCTTTTTACATTCTTTTGTCAACGATATCCTGACCCGCATTGCCAGGAGAGAAGTGGTGGCTGTAACTCAGCTCCAAAATCATCAGGAGGTACGTAAACCAACAACTTGAATGATAAGAGAGTATGGTGCTGTGTTTGTGTTGAGATATGACTATGGGCCTGAACAGACTGCCAGAAATAATCAAGTTTGAGACCATTTTAACTGTCCTGGCTCAGTGCTAGGGAATCATGGGAATTGTAGTTTTTTCTGAGACATTATGCCTTCTCTGTCAGAGAGCTCTGGTGCCACAATAAACTACAGTTCCCATGATTCCCTAGCACTAAACCAGGGCAGTTAAAGTGGTCTCTATGTTCTGATTCGTACTTGGTGGGGTGATATTGCAGGGCTGTCAAGACACACTGTTTTCTGAAATGGTTTAAGTGTTAAAATACAGGTGAGAGATGGGGAACTGTTAGAAGGTTGTCATGGGAACGGGCTGAAGTATGGGGGCAGAATTTATTGGTTCAACTGTCTTTATTATGTTGTGTGGGGTGTGTGTGGATCTTTACTTCTGACCAAGAAGTGATACTGATAGTTTCTGTTTCTGATGTCTGCAATAAAAGCTTACAGTTGTAAACCGCTTAGACACACTGCATAGTGCAGTATGAAGCGGTATATATAAATGAAGCTGCTTTTTTTTCACCTACAAAGCTTGATTGACTGAACATTGGAAATCAGAACTGTTGGTTCTGACAAAAACAACAACACTATTTTATTTTATCTGAGGGAACACCTATGTAGGTCCTCCAGGGCAACTCTATGGTCAACATACATTCAGTTGCACTGGAGGACCTACAAATACCTAGAGAAGTGTTCTAGGTCCTCCAGTGTAACTTCTGGCAGACTTTGGGGTGTTGCAGACTGCCAGAAATAGTGCAAATTGAATCCCCTTTAAGGGTTAGGGTTAGGGAATCATGGGGACAGTAGTTTATTGTGGCACCAGAGCTCTCTGACAGAGGACGTTACCACACTGGCCCTACAGCAGCGTCATTTCAGCCTCACTTCAGCCTCGTTTCAGCCTCGTTTCAGACTTTTTTTCCGTGTGTTCACACGACGTCGCAGCAAACCCCGCCCTTCCCTACCTCGTCTCGGCGTCATTTCAGCTTCGTTTCAGTCCTTTTGACTTCCGAGAATTTTAAGGAATACACCCGAGCGGTCAGCACTATACCGGAATGACGCTGATCTCGGCATAGGTATAAACACGAGATCCTTGTCATTCCGCATTGCCTTGTTTTACGGCCGATGGTTCCTTGCGGTATTCCCCAAGTGGGAGCAGGGGGAGGCGCTGGGGCTGCCGGGGGACCAACACCTTCCCCACCAGCACACCTGGAGCTGGAGCGCAGCCGGGAACTTGTGGTAACGTCCACTGCCTTGCCTTGCCTTGCTTTGCCAGCACCAGAGAGGGATCTCCCTC
The DNA here is from genome assembly GCA_026167975.1 of Phrynosoma blainvillii. NCBI lineage: Eukaryota > Metazoa > Chordata > Lepidosauria > Squamata > Phrynosomatidae > Phrynosoma > Phrynosoma blainvillii. The sequence goes on along the minus strand of JANUYF010000004.1, from coordinate 134,745,175 downwards.
CTGGACCCCTTGCCTTGCCTTGCTTTGCTAGCGCCAGAGAGGGATCTCCCTCCTGGACCCCTTGCCTTGCCCTTCTTTGCCAGCACCAGAGAGGGATCTCCCTCCTGGACTCCTTGTCTTGCCTTGCTTTGCCAGCACCAGAGAGGGACCTCCCTCCTGGACCCCTTGCCTTGCCCTTCTTTGCCAGCGCCAGGGAGGGATCCCCTCCTGGACCCCTTGCCTTGCCTTGCTTTGCCAGCGCCAGAGAGGGATCCCCTCCTGGACCCCTTGCCTTGCCCTTCTTTGCCAGCACCAGAGAGGGATCTCCCTCCTGGACTCCTTGCCTTGCCTTGCTTTGCCAGCACCAGAGAGGGACCTCCCTCCTGGACCCCTTGCCTTGCCCTTCTTTGCCAGCGCCAGGGAGGGATCCCCTCCTGGACCCCTTGCCTTGCCTTGCTTTGCCAGCACCAGAGAGGGACCTCCCTCCTGGACCCCTTGCCTTGCCCTTCTTTGCCAGCGCCAGGGAGGGATCCCCTCCTGGACCCCTTGCCTTGCCTTGCTTTGCCAGCGCCAGAGAGGGATCCCCTCCTGGACCCCTTGCCTTGCCCTTCTTTGCCAGCACCAGAGAGGGATCTCCCTCCTGGACTCCTTGCCTTGCCTTGCTTTGCCAGCACCAGAGAGGGACCTCCCTCCTGGACCCCTTGCCTTGCCCTTCTTTGCCAGCGCCAGGGAGGGATCCCCTCCTGGACCCCTTGCCTTGCCTTGCTTTGCCAGCGCCAGAGAGGGATCCCCTCCTGGACCCCTTGCCTTGCCCTTCTTTGCCAGCACCAGAGAGGGATCTCCCTCCTGGACTCCTTGCCTTGCCTTGCTTTGCCAGCACCAGAGAGGGACCTCCCTCCTGGACCCCTTGCCTTGCCCTTCTTTGCCAGCGCCAGGGAGGGATCCCCTCCTGGACCCCTTGCCTTGCCCTGTCTGCGCATGTGCATGAACATCCTTGCCGGATCGAGGTAGGGATCTTTCAACTTGTGTGTGAACAGGAGTTCCGAGCCCCCGGAGCGGAACCATTCCGGAATCTCACATTCCTCACTGATTCCATTCTAGTGTGGTAATGTGTTCCGCTTGCCGGGCACATTCCGGAATGAGCCCAAAATGGTTCCGAAATGATTCCGACCAGCTTTCTCGCCGCTCCCTTACTGCAAGTGTGATAACGTCCAGAGAAGGCTCAATGTCCCAGAAAAAAACAACACAGTTCCCATGATTCCCTAGCACTAACCCTAACCCTAAAAGTGGACTCAATTTGCACTATTTCTGGCAGTCTGCAACCCCCCTTTGACCACAGAGTCATGCTGGAGGACCTAGAGATTCCTAGAGAGAACATGCATGGCAGAGGGTTGGACTGGATAGCCCTTGTGGTCTCTTCCAACTCTATCATTCTATGATATTAATCAACCCTGTGAATAATCAAATACGCAAAAGTCAAAGCCGCAAATGTGGAGGGCTGACTATTAATAATAACAATAATAATAATAATATTTATTTCTTACCTGCCTCTCCCCATGGATCTATGTGAGGAACAACAACAAATCAACAATGAACAACACCAGTTAAAACACATTAATTAAAGTATGCAACAATTTAAAAGGACAAATGAGACAGACACATTTAAAACAATCCACATTTAAAATTAAGCATCTAAATTTACAATTTAAAAATCATCTGAGTAAGCCTGCTGGAAGAATAGTAGAGCTTGAAGGAGGAGGAAAAGAGAGATAGCTGGTTAAAATAAGGTGAGGGAAGCCTCCAAAGCAGCCAGCCTTAGATCCATAGGGGTTACTTAGAGACTCACTAACTTCCAGCTGGTTGGGGCCATTGCCATTGTTGTTACCAGGGCCTCCATCTTCCTCCTGATCCTGAGGAGAAGGCTTGTCAAGAAAGAAGATGGTGGAGAGGAGAAAGGTGCCTCACTGCCATCACTGGGATGATTCCTGGCTTTGTCTATTGGGCTGATTCTTCTGAGAAGAGGTGGCTCTTGTTGTTGTTGTTGTTGTTGTTGTTGTTGTGTGCCTTCAAGTTGTTGCCAACTTATGGGGACCCTAAGGTGAACTTATCATGCTTGGCAGGATTTGTTCAAATGGGATTTACCTTTGTCTTCTGAGACTGAAAGAGTATGACATGCCTGAAGTCACCCAATGGGTTTCCATGGCTAAGGGCCTTGACAGACTGCCCGAAATCATGCAGCTTGAGGCCACTTTAACTGTCCTGGCTCAGTGCTAGGGAATCATGGGAACTGTAGTTTTTCTGAGACATTAACCCTTCTCTGTCATAGAGCTCTGGTGCCACAATAAACTACAGTTCCCATGATTCCTTAGAACTGAGCCAGGACAGGTAAAGTGGCCTCAAGCTGCATGATTTCTGGCAGTCTGTAAAGGCCCTAGGTGGGAACTGGAACCCTGGTCTCTAGAATCGTAGTCTCCTACTCCATGCTAGCTCTCTGCCTGGACCTTAGAGGGTATTTAAAGTGAGAGTTATGGTAGCAATTAGTGTCTTGAAGTTATCAGTTGGTAAATGTGTCCTGTTTTGTTGCTTTTCAGGCTATGGTACCCCTAGCTTACACAAACAGTCTCCAAGGCATTCTTAGGTACTTGAGAAGGTTGCTTACACTTTTCTGCATAGAATGCCTAAAAGTATCTTTGATGACTTTGTGACACCAGAGTCCAGAACAGATAACAATATCTACTCACCTACAGCTGCTGGAGGTATTGGGAGGACAAGGCATTCTTCCACAAAGGTAAGCAAGGAAAGGGGAAAGACATGCTAACAAATGGCTCTCTGTCTCCTCTTCCACATCATTTGCTGTCTATGAATACTATCTATGAATACAGAAAACTACCATTTTCCCTTCCCAGCAATGGGGAGAAAATCTCCTTCCACATAGGGGAGTTGTCTGTTGTTACATGCAGTTAAATCCTTTGTTGGAAAAGGGCAAATACCCCATTTAGACCTGTGTCTGGCTATTACCAAGCTTGCCTTGGTCACATCCAGGCTTTATTGCTGTATGTGACCAAGGCAAGCCTCTGCAAGACCTCTGTCTAAGGAGCTAAATGGATCGACATCATAATATGAGAGGTGGGTTTTGAAAAATCTTGACCATTTAGGACTTTATGGTATATGACTCATGTTTTGAATTGCTCTGCATTTGCAGACTCAATTCAAAACGTTGGTCATAAACCATAAGATCCTAAATGGTCATGATTTTTCAAAACCCATCTCTCATATTATTATGTTGATCCATTTAGCTCCTTAGACAGAGGTCCATCACGCAGCCCAGCAGAGATATAATTGGCAAGTATATCAGTCTTCCAAGCTTTGGGACTTTACCACATGGGGGAAATCTCATGGAGAAAGAAGGTTTTAAATAGAAAAAATCAGACATCATCGCTGTTAAAGTATAGTTAACCTGAATGGAAAGAAGTCAAAAGCCGCTCCTTCTTACTTTCGGAAAATCCTGAAAGTAAAAAGGAGCGGCTTTTGACTACTTTCCATTTGGGTTAACCACACTTTAACAGCAATATGTGCGAAAATCAATCCCACCTTTTAAATCCCGTTTCTGCAAGCGATTTCCCTCATGTGATAAGGTCCATAGTACAGTCAGCGCTCTGTATCCACGGATTCTTTATCCACTGATTCAAGCATCCATGGCTTGAAAAAAATTCAGAAAATATATAAATCTCAAAACACAAAGCTTGATTTTGCTGTTTATATATATTTTACTATGCCATTGTATTTAATGGGACTTGAGAATCCACAGGTTTTGATATCCATTGGGGCCTGGAACGAAACCTCAGTGGATACCGAGGGCCCACTGTATAGAGAATGTCTGTTAGTTCTTTATTGGAAAACAATAGCTAATCATCAGATTATGTAAGTCGAATATAGTTGAAGGGCATCTCTTCCAACTCTTAAAGAAGACAGTCTGCAAACAGAACTAAAGCATAGCCTACAAATATATTTAGATTTGGTAGAGCATTCAGTTGTGGACTATTTACTCAATGGTACTGAAAGCTCAGAGCTATTTATGTTCCAATTAATTGTGTACTATAAATTATTAAAAATCTGAATATGATTTACAGCATGCATGAGGTTTAAGGAAAATGTTAACCCTTCTGTCTGAAAAGTAATCAGATAGTTACTTCCTTCAGAATTAATTACTCAGAGGGCTGTTTTGGTTCTTGTTTAATTTTATTACAGTAGCCAATATGAAATGTATTAAGGATTTCTCACTATTTCAACATAATGTTTTCAGTCTTCTAATTTCCCAGATGGGGTTGTAGCAGATGTAGGCAAAAACAGTTGGCGGATGGACAGACTCAGGCATGTCTGGAAATGATACCCCAACACCTGACGGGGGATTTTGTTTCCTCAAAGCAAAGCGGTGATCTGCATAAGGGCTTCTCGTGGCAGCGCTCCAAGTGCAGATAAGGTTCCAAAATGCTAAGGGGATTGAGTAGAAAAAAGGATCTGTACAGCTCACTATAAATAGGACATAATTCAGGAGGACATGCTGAACTAGCCTCATAAGAACTGCTATTCATTGAACTCATACAGACTCATAAAGTATTTATCTTTTTACATTAGTGTGGTGCCTTAATTATGTTTTTAAAATTGCACTTTGTTGTTGTTGCTTTTAAGCATCTTTTGTGAACTGCCTTGGGTCCATTTTGGGAGAAAAATGGCATATTAAACAAACAAATAAATAAATAAATAAATAAATGTTTGTGAGCAGAAGGAGCATTTTTTTAAAAAAAAATCTATTTAAAGAGGATAACATTGGGAGCCAAAAGAAACAAACAAACAATGCACCACAATATAAATATTTATTTTAAACTGCATTATTTCAGTTGTTAGAGAACTCCATAGAGGATTACTAACAGCTTTTAGCAATTTCTTGGGTTTCAGCTTCTCTAAGCCGAATCCTGTTTATAGAATAGAGTTTTCTAGTCTCCTTGCTTTCTGCTATAGGTCTTATTGTCCACCTGAAAGGCTGCTCTTGAGGGCAAGAAGACCCTCTGGAATAGGAGGTGAACTCCCAAAAGTCACAGACTTACTCCCAGTAACTGTTTTTTGTTTCATTTTGTATAGTTTAGCTATTTTAGCTTGTCCTGTGTGCAGACACTAACGTTACACAAAATGTGTGTGTATGTGCGGAGAGGAAGAGAGAGATTGGGAGAGAGTGTAGTCCAAATAAAAACCATCTGTCTTTGGTTAGGAGATTTTGTGACAGCAGTGGCAGTGTCACTATTGTGTGAACAAGACAAGTTTTGCTACAGTAGAACATCTGGTATTCTATTCCCAGGCATAGCTGAGATTCACCTGGGTTAACTGTCGGTAGCATAAAAAGAGGTAGGAGCAGGCAGAAAATGACATTTTCAATATGAATTAATTGAAATGTAAGCTTGTAAAATCAACTGTGAAGCCAAGTAGATCTTGCATTCTAACTTTAAGGAAATACCTAGAGCTGGTGGTTGTTGTTCCCTTGCTTTTCAGTTGCCGTTGCTTCACCTGTTGACCGTATGCTTTTCCCCATTAACAATGCAGACCAATTTTTCAGGGAAGCGAAACAGTTTTTGGAAACAAATGGATATTCATGAAAGAAACATATTCTGCAGTAATTATTTTAATTAATGTTAGACTTTGCCTCACTACTTAATGTCTTTGGTGTCATCAGATACTCTTTGAAGGTCTGCTGTGGAGTGCATCCAAGACTACCTCTCTTGGGCACAGTCTCACCATATTGTCTTGGATCGAGACAAAGGTTTTCTTAGGCACTAGGGCTTATTTTTTTCAAAACACTCCCGCCTGCCTTGATAATGAACTCAGACAGCTCCATCTGTACTGGATGTATTTTCAATAACACATTTTCTCATATTAAAATTGGGCAAGGCATAACATAGGGGTGGGCAAGAACCCCAAGAACTGTCTTGGGCAGGTCATTGTGAATCTTCCCTGCTTGTAGGGTGCTTTTCACAGCAGTGAAGAGAAGGAATACACTGCCTTAAAATAGTCAGCCAATCAATCAATAGGCCAAATAAAGAAGGAAAAAATGTAACCTTATCTTTCAGTTTCTTCATAATATGAAGCGGCTATACAATTCAAACTTTACTTGCAATCCCTTTGATTTTCTCATAGTGGTGCTTTTAGGAAATTATATCAATAAAATATAGCTTCTCCGTTGCTTATGCTATCTCTAAGACTACAGAATAAAACATTAATTTTGAAGTTTAGAGAAACTAAGGCGGATGCATAACCATGCATCCAATGAAGTAGCCAATTGCCTGAAAATTGTATTTTAAAATGACTGTCCGTGATTGCCTATGATTTGGGGTCAGACTAGATAATCAACTGGGACTCTAGATGAGACTTTGGAATTTTTTCTGTCTATTTGTTTCTCTTAGCTCTGTGCTCTGTACTGCTGTCAAGGTTGCATTGATAAGGCCGCAATCATATTGTACTGTAAACATTTCCTATGTCCTACGTAAGATTTCTATATTTTGAAAACAATGTCTGAATGTTGTGAAACTAGGGGACCAAGGAGAGAGGGAGAATTGCTCTCTACATTTGTAGGATCCTATAAAAGGTTGGTCAGTTGTTTACTCTGGGCTCAGAATTTTTTGGAAAGTTATTTCCTGTTGAGCCCCCTAGCGTAATTTTGTTTTTTTTCAGAATAAACTCTCTTTCCTTCAGTCCGTGGTGTCTCTTTGTCCCATTTTCCTGCTACACCACAAGTGCAGCCTTCTTTGCCTACATCAGGCACGGCAAGGTAACTGAAATCCGAGAAATCAGCTTTAATCTCTTAAGACATTGAAGAAAACTAGCTCAAGAGAGCATATGGAGCATATGTAGAGTACAAACAAAAAGTATGCAAAATGAGTATTTTGTGGATATTATTCACTAAGCCAGAAAGGCCTTCCTCTTCATATTTTTCTCTAAGACCTTATAGGCTCTTCCCTCTTCTCCTATGCTAGGAAGTAAACTCCACTTTTGTCTTGAAGAAACTATTGTTAAAGGATATGTTTTTTGGGAGCAAGAGCCAGTGTCGTAGTGGTTTGAGCATTGGACTAGGACTCTGGAGACCAAGGCTTGAATCCCCACTTGGCCATGGAAACCCACTGGGTGACCTTGGGCAAATTACACTCTCGCAGCCTCAGAGGAAGGCAAAGGCAAACCTCTGAACAAATCTTATCAAGAAAACCTGGTAATAGGTTTGCCTTGGGGTCGCTATAAGTCAGAAACAATTTGAAGGCACACAATAACAATGTTTTCTGTGACCATTGAGGAAAGGCCAATCTACCTCCTGGTATGATCTGGAGTCAAACCAGCATGGCAGGTATCCTAGTGACTAAAGACAGTCATATGGAGGGTATTTTTGCTTCTCCTATCTATTATCATTGTCATCCTTAAATATGTAAATAAGCACAATTCCTACTTAATCTCCTCCATGTGTTCACTATAGTTTACTCCCAAGTAATTGTATATAGGGTTGAGTATAGTCTGATTCAGGGGTAGGCAACCTTAGGCCCGGGGGCCGGATGCAGCCCCCCAAGGCCTTTGGACCGACCCCCCACTGCCGCCGCCCCCCGCCATGATGATATTGATTATTGTTATTTCTTGTTCTTAGGGTTTTCTTGGCAAAATCTTCACAGGGGTTTTGCCATGGCTTTTCTGGGGCTGAGAGAGTGTGCATGCATATTTTTAATGTTTTATTTATTTATTTATTTATTTATTTATGGTGCTTCGCGCCCCCCCCCCAACTGTCTGAGGGACAGCAACCCGGCCCCCGGCTCAAAAAGGTTGCCTACCCCTGGTCTAATTCATTGCTCTGAAGGCTGAGTTACAATAGCTGTCTCAGTCTTGTTTTTACTTGATCATTTAATACACTTCTGGATGATAATTCCTGAGTAGGTTCAACTGCACATATGTCTTGCCAGTCCAGTTTTTCTTGCTCATTTCAATGTCTGATGGTGGGTTGTTGTTGTTTGTTTTGTTTAAAAACCTTTTAGGCTTCACGAGTGGATTCTAATAGTAGATTGAACTTAACAGTTTATTTAATGATACAGAGCTGGGTGGACACTGGCCTAGGGTTTCACCATGAACAGGCAAAACATGTAACAGTGGCAGCAATAGAGCAAGAAAAGGCTATGACATGCTTATAAACTCACCAATAAGGAGAAAATACCATTTCCAAACTTGGCACACTGCACCTGCTCTTTGTATCTTATTCAGGTGCTCTATTTCGTATCAGGAAAACATGAAGACGTTTTGGAACATGGCTCAGAATGTTTAATGCATGTTTAACTTAATTTGAAACCACTAGGAACTTGTAACATTTTCTAGGTCTAAGGAAACTGTTTTCTTCAACATGGCTGTATCTTAGTTGGTGTTATGGTCACTTTTTGACTTCAGTGGTGTTTAGCCTCCCAAACCATTCTGGGGTCAACAATGTGGGGACCTTGTGACCCACCAGATCAAGGGTGGGCAGCTGTAGCAGGTGCTGGGACCAATTTTCTGCCCCTACAATTCTCTGGAGGCCATACATATTGCCAAAGATGCACACAAGCAAGCAAATAGAAAAAGTCAGAAGTCTGATTCTGACTTTGAGAAGTTGGTATTTTTTAAATGTCTTAGCTGTAGGGACCTCTAACCCAGTGGTGGTGAACCTATGGCACGCATGCCAGAGGGGGCACTCAGGGCCCTCTCTGTGGGCACAAGCGCTGTCACCCTAGCACAGAGTTCACCAGAGTTCATTACTAGAAAGCCAGAAGGATGTGGCTCTTTGTGATAAATAAATTTTATGGCCCAATTACTTGGGCCATAAAATACCCGGAGGGGGGCAGATGTGCTTCAGGCCCGCACTTTTCTATACCTGTTCTAGACTTTATTGGATTTCAGTTTCCATGATTCTTAGCCAATATCATCAATAGTAAGGAATTGTGGGAGTTGCAGTCCATAAATATCTGTAGGGCCACATGATTCTAGTGCTGGGTCTTTGCAGGACTGAGGTAGAAAGGAGAATATGTCTTTTCAATACATGTATTGCCTCATGCTATTCCTGCATTTGGCTTTGCCACTGACATGGGTCCACCATAGAGTAGTTTGGGAATATATCCCATATCTGTCAATTAGAAGTAGGTAGTATGTAGGGCGCTGTATGCGTGCAGCTCCAAAGGTCATTTCTGCACCCTCAGCCTTCTGATTCTCCTGGAACATGTGCCAAAAAAGAGGGGTTTTCCCCCCTTAATAAAAAAAGGTATATTGCTGCTTCTGGAAGTCTCTTAAGAGGGGTAATTCACCTTTTAAATAGTCTACAGGTCCTCCCACGTCATTCAGTACCATATATATGGAAATTGATTTCTAACCCTGTTGAATTTTTTTCTCTTTTTTTCTTAATTTTTTTCATACTCCACACACCCTTCAGGAAGATCTCAAGGACAGGAAATTGACAAAATTCTTAGTGTCAGATGTGAACTCATTCAGGGAATATGCCACTGTTGTGTATAGACTGTGATAGACTGGATATTAGGAAGTGGGCAGAGGGCAGACTATTCTAGGGAATAAGTGGGCAGATGTATAAGAACATCCTTTTCAGTACAGCCTGTTGATGAGGTCCTAAGTGACTTTCCTTCAGGTCAGGAGAGTAAATGCTAAGGTCTTGCTTGTTTAGAACTTGATCTTGGGTGAACATATCAACCTAATATGTGTAATGAAGACTAGATGAATGACACTGAATAAATTAATCTGCTTTGCTTCTTCCAGCAGGTTTACTAATGCAGATGAGACCCAGGTGGTGCAAATGCAGGTTTGTGGTGATGTACTATAAGACCATTTTCCTATTTAGACGTCCAGCACTACTGAATTTTGAAAGTCTGTAACTATCTCTGGGCTTTCAAGATAGGATTGGGATTCTGTTGGTGTCCCTTAGAGCAATGCTTCTCAGCTTGTCTGATATGGAAGAATGACATTTTTCCCCATTGTGCTAGGAATCAGTAATATATTGTGCCCATTGATTACAATTGCTTTTTTCTTTTCTTCAAGCTTGCCACAAACGAGCAGTCAATGGCTCAGGGACCCTCGCTAGTCCAAGGATTGGCACTTTAAGTAGCACTGCCAGAAAAGTCTTGGGATGACTATTGAAGAAAGTAAAGAAAGAAAATGTAACAGCAGGATTACAACTGAACATTAAGAAAACAAAAAAATAATGACCAGAGATTATTTATATAACTTTAAAATAATTGAGACATTGAAATATTTCAAGATTTTTCATACCTTTGCTCAGCCATTAATCAGTATGGAGACTACAGTCACAAAATCAGAAGAAGACTAGGACTTGGATGGGCAGCTGTGAAGGAAGTGGACAAGATCTTCAAGTATCAAGATTTATAGTTGAATACCAAAATCTATTGCAGGGGTTGGCAATGCTTTTTTACCTGGGGCCGGTCGCTGGTCCCCAGGTCTTCTGCCGGGCCGGGGAGGGGGGAAATGGTGGCGCGTGCACTCACACGTGCGCGCACGGCCCCTGCCAACCCCCTCCGCCCACCACCACCACCACTGCCGCGCACACTGCCGGCACGCGTGTTGCAGCCACCATTTTGTTTGCCAAAATGGTGGCCGCGACTTGTTTGCCCATGCACAGTAATGGCGGCGGTGGCGGGCGTGGTGGTGGCGGGGGTCCGCAGGGATCGTTGTTGTCGGCGGGGGTCAGCAGGGGCCAATCGGCAGGGGTCCGTGGGCCAGGTGCGGCCCGTGGCCCGTAGGTTTCCGACCCCTGGTCTAATGTATTGAAAACAGACTGGTTTCCAGTCAGGAAAGGAGTCAGGTGAGGCTGCATCATCACCCTATCTGTTCAACTTGCATGCAAAAAACCTCATATGAAGAGCAGGCTTAGACTTGGAAAAAGGAGGAGCAAAGATAGGAGGAAGAAATATCAACAATCTAAGATACGCGGATTATACCGTATACTAGCAGAAAACATCACAGATCTAGAACAATTACTAAGGAAGGTCAATGAAGAAAGTGCAAAGGCAGGCTTAATGCTGAAGATACAGAAAACAAAAATAATGACCATGGTGGATCTACACAAATTCAACCTAGACAATGAGGAAACTGAAATAGTTAAAGAGTTCCCTTACCTTGAATCAAACATTGAACAGAATGGAGACTGCAGTCAGGAATTCAGAAGAAGACTAGGAATGGGGAAGGCAGCTGTGAAGGAACTAGACAAGATAGTGAAGAGCAAAGATATACAACTGAACACTAAAGTAAGAGTCATTCAAGCCATTATATTCTCTATTACCATGTATGCATGTGAGAGCTGGACAGTGGAGAAGGTAGATAAGAGGAAAATCAACATATATGAGATGTGGTGCTGGAGAAGAGTGTTGAGGATACCGTGGACAGCCAAGAGGACAAACAAATGGGTCCTTGAGCAGATAAAGCCAGAAATATCCCTGGAAGCCAAGATGATCAAATTGAGGCTGTTGTACTTTGGCCACATAATGAGAAGGCATGATTCATTAGAAAAGACAATGGTACTAGGAAAGGTAGAAGGCAGTAGATGGATAGACTTGATCAGGGAGGTCACAGGCATGAAATTACAGGAACAGAGTAGAGCAGTGGAGGACAGGTGGTCTTGGAGATGTCACATTCACAGGGTCACCATGGGTTGGGGATGACTTGAGGGCAGTTAACAACAACACAAAGTCAGAATTATTCATGCCATTGCATTTCCAATTTCTGTGTATGGATGTGAAAGCTGGACTCTGAAGAAAACTGATAGGAAGAGAGCTCATTTGAAATGTGGTGCTGTAGGAGAATCCTTTGGATATCATGACCTACAAAAAGGACAAATAAATGGATCCAAGAGCACATCAAACCTGAACTATCCCTAGAAGCCAAGATGACTAAACTGAGACTGTCATATTTTGGCCATATCATAAGAAGATAAGACTCACTAGAAAAGATAATAATGCTTATTAAGGTAGAAGGCAGTAGGAAAAGAGGAAGGACATATTCCAAAGGGATAGACTCAGTCAAGGAAGCCACGGCCTGGAGTTTGCAAGGCCTGAGTAGGGCTGTTAATAACTTGGAAGTCTTTCATTCTTGGGTTGCCATAAGTTGAAATCGACTTGACAGCAGTTTCCAAGTCTTAGAGCTATCCCTGGTTTGAACATGCTTCTTTGCTCTTACATCGTTATTTTCCTTCTTCAGCAGGAAGCAGCAGCGCTGTGGTCTGTTCAGGATTGCTGGGAAGTGTGTGCCATTTCAATTTCCCCCTACCCCAATGTGATACCTTGCAAAGATGAGTAGCACTCAGGGTCAAATGCCTTATATGGTGGGCCCTGCTGGGTTGTTTGGGCCATGATAGATACCCAAGGATGCTGGGTGCTGATGCCATAACTCTGCTGTTCAGCACTCCCCCTTTCTGATCTGCAGACATGGCCTTGGGTTTGATTAGGTTTATTTTCAGGGACTTTATCTATGTTAAGGCTTCCTTGTGATTTAAGGAAGGTTTAGGTAACCATGTCACCATGGAACTTCCTCAGTATTGTCATATCCATGTGGACATATTTTGGACAGTGTTTGGTTTTGGTGGATTATGATAATCCATAGATGTGGGAGTTTAATATAACACTCTAGTACTATAGACAAAGTTTAGATTTTCTGGTACTGGCTAATTACCACATGTGTGTGAATCCAACATGGTGACAATTCAACTGTTTTATTCAGTGGTTTCATTCTATAAACAAAACATCACCCTCATTTCCTATGAGACAGATTATCTGATCTCTTACTATGGCTTCATTTAGAACTCAATAGTCTCTATATATATGTTTATCATGGCAGCTGCTAATTCCTCTTTATGTTAATTTTGCTGGTAAGTAACCTAAAGGTCTAAAGTGGGGTTTTAAATAAGGCCACGAAAATTGTTAGCCTGAAAAATGTGATACTTGCTTACTAGGGACTAGCTGAGGATAATTCACGCAGGACCAAAGTACAATGTGCCCTTGGTATCCACTGGGGTTGGGTTCCAGGACCCCCTGTGGATACCAAAATCTGTGGATGCTCAAGTCGCATTAAATACAGTGGCATAGTAAAATGGTATCCCTTATATAAAATGCTAAAATCAAGGCTTGCTTTTTGGAATTTATATATTTTTAAAATATTTTCAAGGCGTGGATACTTGAATCCATGGATAAAAAAATTGTGGATATGGAGGGTTGACTAGACGTGGATGGCAAAAGTAGTAAATTATGTTTATTCAGTGTACTTCAGTATCTCAGCTACAAGTAATGGAACTACTGTTTCTGCTATAACCTCACTTTTTCCTCTAAAAATATCACCATAAATAGGTAAAGCCTGGTTACAGATACTGTTGATCACTAGAAGTACTGTTGTGTTTGTGTTTATAAATGTAATACACATGCACCATAATCATTGGTATGTAATGGAGTGAAACTAATGGGCATCAAAAGGTGAAGCAGAATTATATCACTTCACTGGGGAATCTCTGAATTTGAGAGCATCCAAACTCTTGAGAGGGTACACACACACACATATCTGGTACACCCATCACACAGTTCCCGGGAATTTTGCATATTATCAAGCTTTATTTGACATGGATACAAAATGCAAAACTTCCACTAATTTGAATTAAGCTTATGTGAAAGAAGTTGCTGGTGCATTAAGCCTTTATCATTAAGGATGATGGAAGAAGCTATCTAAAATTCAAAGAATGTAGGTATAATTAAACCTTCACATCTATTTAATGATGCTTGGCAACACAACCTAGGAAGAACATGTGGATTTTGGAATAGAGAAATCCCATCAGTGTAAGAACTGATGCTGCTTAAGGCTTTGTTGGCCCTTCATTATTTTATTTAATGTTGCAATAAAACAACACATATATTTCCAAAAACATACTTAACCTGTTAATTGTTTTCCTTTTCTCTTTCTTTCCCCCCACTCTTTTGGCAGGGTTTATTGGATATATTTTCCATTCCTGGCAAATAGGAATGAAGGTCTAGGCTACACATCCTGCAACCAATGTGAGTACATATGAATTCTATCAAGTTTATCACATGGGGAGCCCCGTGCAAAATCGCTCTTTAAAGTTAAAAAAACCCGCAAAAGCGGAAGCTCCCGTTCTGCCCTGTGTGAAATGTGAAAGTGCTGTTAAAAGGAGGTTAATCTGAATGGAAATTTGACAAAAACTGCTTCTTTTTACTTTCGGGATCTTCCGAAAGTAAAAAGAAGCAGTTTTTGTCTAATTTCTGTTTGGATTAATCTCCTTTTAACAGCAACATTGTCTGAAAAAACACCCACTTTTGCGGGTTTAATTTAAAGCCCCATTTCCACACGGGATTTCCCCCGTGTGATAAACTCCTATGTGAGGACTGATCCCAAGCCCACCACAGGCCACACAATGCACTTGGATCTGAATTAATAGTGATACTATAGAAGAGGTTGACAAGTAACTACCTTTCTTCTATCACTCTGTTCCAGACCTTTCCAAATGCATATATCCTGGTTATCCATTGTGCTTGGTTCTGAAGAAAGATAAAAAGGGCATAAGAAATTGCCTTATACCCGATCACTGTATTTGTCTCTCTTGCTTAATGTTGTCTTCTTTGGCGGATGTTCTCCAAGGTGTCAGGCATAGGCCTTTTACATCGTCTGCACATTCTTTTAATCAGAGAGTCCAAGAATCAAACCTGGAAACTTGTTTGTGAAGCATCTGTTCTACCTTTGAATTAGAGGCCCTGCCTAAATAAGACTTTCTTGTATGTATATATTTTTCCTATCCCACTGTTTTGTCCACCAGTTTTCCTGATATGAGTGGTGGTGGGAATTCCCCATTTGGATTACAGGCTGATCGAGACTTTTGTTGTTGTGTGCCTTCAAATCATTTCCAACTTACAGTGCCCCCAAGGTTAACCTGTTATGGGTTTTTCTTGGTAAGTTTCTTCAGAGGGGGTTTGCCACTGCCACTCTCTGAGGTTGAGAGAGTATGACTTGCCCAAGGTCACCCAGTGGGTTTACATGGCCAAGTTGGGATTCGAACCCTGGTCTCCAGAGTCACAGTCCAGCACTCAAACCACTACACCACACTGACTCTCATGGCATTATCCCTTGATTTTCCATTGGTTTCTCTTGCAGGCTGTTGTCAGAGTGCACATGCATGTCAGATTCAAACCAGTTCGAAATGGGTTTGTCTGTTATAACTTTTTCCAAAGAACTATGGGGACTGCATTTTGAGTGCAAGGCTGTGACTATTGGAGGTAGAATAATGTTGTGGTTGACTACTTAGATGTAAATCTCACAGTATTCAGGGGGACTTACTCCCTTGCAAGTGTGTTTAGGATTGCAGTTTTAGTGACGTCAATCCCTTGATAGCATCAAATCCTGTTTCCAATTATGGCAAGAGGTAAGCTAGACGTGAGGGTAAATACACATTTACCAGATCGCAAAAGAATACCATACAGCCAGTTTGCAGCTGTGTGTAGTAGCTCACTTTGCTGCTGGCTCTGTAAAATTACTGGAAATTGATATTTGCCATCCAGAAGTTAAATAACTAATTTCAGGAATGGTCTAAACCAGGGGTTGGCAACCTACAGTCCCCGGGCCGGTTCCGGCCCAGGACACCGGACTTACCGGCCCAGGCGGGCCCCTGCCGCCGCCACGGCTGCCGCGGCGGCACCTCCGCCACCTGTATTTGTCGGCGCGCAATTGCGCGTGCCGCGACCGGCATTTTTTCTCCAAAATGGCGGCTGCGACGCGTTTGCGCATGCGCAGGATTTGCGCATGCGCAAACGCAACGCGGCCTGCATTTTGGTCTCCAAAATGCCGGCCGCATCCCGCGCTGATGAAAGCGGGTGCAGCGGCGGAGCCGGAGGCAGCGGCGGCGGCGCCAGAGGCAGAGCCAGAGGCGGCGGCGGTGGTGGTGGCAGGGGTCCACCTGGGTCGGTAAGGGGACTTGTGGGGGGGCCGTGCGCGTCAGTGGAGGGTGCGTGCGTGTGCGCGTAAGCGCAAGCGCGCGCTGCCATCCCCCCCCTTGGCCCAGCCGAGACCTGGGCTAGTGGAGACCGGCCCAGGTCTCAAAAAGGTTGCCGGTCCCTGGTCTAAACTTACTTGGAAGTCCTATCATGTATATATATATATTACCTGTAGCATTTTGTTAGATATAGTAACTCTGCATTTATTTCTCTACACCATACCTTGATGTCTTTGAAATTAGTTTTGATTTTATCCCACAGACTTGAAACAGCATTGTGCAAAGGCTTGCTTCTCAAAAAAAATTTTAATTAAAAATCCAAAACATATTGGTCTGATAAAAGATAAGAGCTCAGTAATTTCTCAAATTTTAAATGTTGTCTAGCAAGGTTTCTCCTTCACCCCTGAGTGGGTGGAAAGCAAGGAGGATTCATTCATTCCATGCAAGTTTCCAGGAAAGAAAAAAAAACTTGAAAGAAAGAAAGAAAGAGATACACCAAGGAGAGACATCCAATAAGCAAAAGCATAGTTCTAAATATAGACCACTCCAATGCAGGATGAATGGAAGAGATCATGGGAATTTAAAATGATAATCCTATTAAATAACTGTGCTATGCTTGAAACTCTTACCTTGCAACCAAACAAAGCCAACTTTTACTCTAAGCTGTTTGTTACCCTGTTCCCTTTGATAAAAAAGTTCTATACATTTCATAGAATCATAGAATCATAGAATCATAGAATCATAGAGTTGGAAGAGACCACAAGGGCCATCCAGTCCAACCCCCTGCCATGCAGGAACTCCCAATCAAAGCATCCCTGACAGATGGCCATCCAGCCTCTGCTTAAAGACCTCCAAGGAAGGAGACTCCACTACTCTCCGAGGGAGTGTGTTCCACTCTCGAACCACCCTTACTGTCAGGAAGTTCCTCCTAATGTTGAGGTGGAATCTCTTTTCTTGCAGCTTGCATCCATTGTTTCGGGTCCTAGTCTCTGGAGCAGCAGAAAACAAGCTTGTTCCCTCCTCGATATGACATCCCTTATCGATATTTACATATTTACAGCTTCTGTTAAAGAAATGCCACAAAGGGGATGGAACCAGAGCATGGATGGGTGATAGGTGTTCGCTCTCTGTTCACAGAAGTGTCTTACGTCAATAGTGAACACATTTTGATTTCATTCATGCTGGCTGGGTAGAACCCAGGGTCATCGAGTCCAAGGGTCATCGAGTCCAACCCCCTGCCATGCAGGAAGACCCTCCAGATTCTGATTAAAAACCTCCCAAGGAGACTTCACTAGACTCTGAGGCAGTCTATTTCACTGTTTAACAGCTCTTACTCTCAGGAAATTCTTCCTAATTAATGTTGAAGTGGAATCTCTTTTGCTGTAGCTTGAATCCATTGCCCCGTATCCTAGTCTCTGGAGAAGTGGAAAACTAGCTTGCTCCATCCTCAGTGTGACATCTCTTTCAAATATTGAAACATGGCTATCATCTCACCGCTTCACCTTCTCTTCCCAAGGCTAAACATACCCAGCTCCCAGGTGTGATACCCAGGTGTGATTATTATCAAAGATGTGATTATTATCTTTCAAGCTTCGGATGTGCTCCCGAAATGTCTATACGCTGCAAGTGGCAAGTCGGTGTGTCCATTTGTACTGATATGCAGCTTGCTGTTCTGAGATGCTTCTCACCCCGGGTGACCAGATGTCCTAACTGCCATAGAGGACAAGGCACTGCAAAATGGAGGACAATCAAGAAAAATGGAGGATGTGACTTAATAAATCTAGAAACACTCATGTAAATATAAATCCATGCTTCTTAGTCATGCTTAAAATAGAGGACATTTTGAAATTCCTCCTGGACAGGCGGCAGAAATGGAGGTTATGTCCTGGAGAAAGAGGACAGTTGGTCACCCTGTTGTTGCAGGGAGATTTGAAAAGTTATAAAAACTGCAGTACTTGTGCTTCACTTAAATCTGTCTTGGATGGTTTCTACTGGAGGCGCAGAAAGTAGGGAAGCACCAGAGAATGAGCCAGAGGCAAGGTGACCAGATGTCCCAACCGCCAAGGAGGACAAGCAAAAATGTAGGACGTGACTAAATATATTACAGAAACACTCACTCATATAAAGAAAAATCCTTGCTGCTTAGTCCTGCTCCAAATGGAAGACCTTTTGGAACTCTTCCTGGACAGAAGGCTGAAATGAAGGGCATGTTCTTGCAAAGAAGGAGAAAGGCATCTAGTCACCCTGTTCTTATTCCTTCCTCCAAACGGAGGACATTTTAGAATACCTCCTGGAGCGGAGGCTGAAATGTAGGATAGGTCCTGGCAAAGGAGGAGGACCTCTGGTTACCTTGTTCTTAGCCCTGATCCAAATGGAGGACATTTCTGAATGACAGAAGGTTGAAATGGAGGACATGTCCTGGGCAAAGGAGGAGGACCCCTAGTCACCCTGCTCTTGGTGATGCTCCAGATGGAAGACAGACGACTGTAATGTTCTGGCAAAGAAGGAGGACATCTTGTCACCCTGTTATTTTTTCTCCTACAAATGGAGGACATTTTGGAATGCCTTCTGGAGAAGAGGCTGAAATGTAGAATAGATCCTTGCAAAGGAGGAGGGCATGTGGTCACCCTGTTCTTATTCCTCCTCCAAATGGAGGACATTTTGGAATGCCCCCTGGAAAGAAGGCTGGAATGGAGGACAGGTCCTGGCAAAGGAGGAGGAGCAGGGCATCTGATCACCCTGTTCTTATTCCTCCTCCAAATGGAGGACACTTTGGAATTCCTCCTGGAGAGGAGGCTGAAATGCAGACTAGGTCCTGGCAAAGGAAGAGGGGGACCTCTGGTCACTTTGTTCTTGGCCCTGATCCAAATGGAAGATCTGGATCTAGTCTGAAATCTGAAGGCTATAACGTCCTGGCAAAGAAGGAGGAAGGCATCTGGTCACCCACCCCCAGCCCTTCTCCAAATGGAGGGCCTTTTGGAGTTCCTCCTGGAGTGGAGGCTGAAATGTAGGACATGTCCTGGGCAGAGGAGGAGGAGGAGGAGGGCAGAAAGTACCCCAGGGAGGGAGGGAGGGAGGCAGGGAAATCCCTTGGCCAAAGCCTCTTCCCTGCTGCTGCTGGTGCTGCTGTCCAGGGGCTAAGCCGGAGGATCCTCAATCCCTGGTGATCGGCTTAGGAGGAGGAGGAGGAGGCGCCGGTGCCAGAGGGCAAGGGATCGGATCGGATCGGATCGCTCTGGCGGCGCTCTTTTGGCCGTCCCTGGCCCCGGAGAAGAGGAGGAGGAGGAGGAGGAGGAGGAGGAAGCCCACCTGGAGGACCCAGCCTGGCTGGAGGAGGCAAGGCGGGACGGGCTTCTCCTTTGGGGCTGGGAGGGGAGGGGGGTCCTATTGCACCCCTTCCTCCCCTTCCTCTTCTTCATCCCCTGCAATGAAGCTTTGAGGACGTCTTCCTCCAGTGTCGCCCCCAAGGGGAAAACCCTACTCCTTCAGTGGAGTAAGAGGAGTTTGTCCCTCTTTCCAAGGAGAGCTGGAAGGAAAGGAAAGGAAAGAAGGAAGGAAGGAAGGAGGAGTAAGGAAGGAGGGAGAAGGAAGGAAGGAAGGAAGGAAAGAAGGAGAAAGAAGGAAGAAGGAAGGAAGGAGGGAAGGAGGGAGGGAGAAGAAAGGAAGGAAGGAGGGAAAGAGGGAGAAGGAAGGAAGAGGAAGGAAGGAGAAGGAAGGAAGGAAAGAAGGAAGGAAGGAAGGAAGGAAGGAAGGAAGGAGAAGGAAGGAAGGAAGGAGGGAAAGAGGGAGAAGGAAGGAAGGAAAGCGCTGCGAGATTTGGGGTCTTTTTTCCCTTTGGGGGGTCCCACTTGCTCCCAGCCACCAAAGAGGAGGAGAAGAAGGAAGAAGTTGCTGGAGGTTTCCTGGGCCTTTGGCTGCTGCGTCCTTGCCCGCCTCCCTCTGCCAACTTTGCTTGCTGCCCATCTTTCCATGCCTCAGAGGGATGCCATGGCGAAGGAGTTGTCTGATGGCCCTGGCAAGAAGCCCCTTCTTCTCTTCTAAAGGCTGGGAAGCCCCAGAGTTGGGTCAGCCCTGCCCTAAGTTTGAATTCAACTCACCTGGAAGCAGGGCGACCTGATGGGTCACTGTTTGGCCACTGAGGAGGGATCCTGGGGCTGAGGAATATATGAGAGAGTATTTGAGATCTGGTGGAGCTAGGAGGGTTGACAGGATAGGTGGTTCTTATGTATATTGGGATCTATCTATCTATCTATCTATAGAGAGAGAGATCCTATAGATGCTATCACTTTGAGTTGGGTTGAGACTTGCTAATGTGAAGGCCTCCCCCACTTTCTTCCTGGCTTGATGTTCTGTGTGGACAGGAAAGTGATTTGAATACATCCTACCCCTCTTTTTTTTTTTGCACTGGATCTCAACTAGATGAAGCGGGTGTGATCATTATGTAGAGAGATCTCGCAGCACCCTTGAGACTGAAGTGAAAGAAAGAGGCTGGCAGCAAGAGCTTTCCTAGACTTAAGTCTACTTCTTCCAATGCATTTGGGTGTGATCAGGTTACCCCAGGGACCCCCTTCCTTCTTTGGCCCTCAAACCAGGAGGCTTGGTCTGAGCATGTTTTGTTGAGAATTTAAGGACACTGCTTCTAAATGAGGTTCCTGCTGAGTATCAAAGTCTTAGAAAACTTGGGGTTTTCCCACTGCATTGTCCACAGCTAGGTTTTTCTTGTCTTGGGAGTTTCCCCCCTCTGTCTTCATGGCTCTGATTTTAGCACGGTGGGTGGAGGAGACAGGTTAATGTCTTTTTGCTTTTAAAGTCCAAGCGAGGCTGAGCTTATGTCGCCGGCCTTCTTCCCTCTTTCTTTTCTCCCTGACGTTTCCACTGGCTTTCCATGGCTGTATGTGTCTGTGTCTGTATGGGAGGCCCGGTGGTGCCTCAAGGGAGCCCTTTTGCTCCTTGAGTTAAAAACTTCCTTGCGCTCTGGGCGGGAAAATCGCTCTACTCATTGCACCTTCCCTGGGGAAGGAAGGGCGACAACTATGGTCCTTCTCTCTGGAGATGGAAAGGGGATCGGGGAAGGACGGAGTCCCAATCAGGAGAAGCACCTCCAGCCACCCGCCTTTGACCAAGGGCCCTCCTCTCTGGGGCCAGTGGGAGCCGAAGGGGCAGCAGGGGCCGAAGGAAATCCCTCTGGTGATGATGATGGTGCTGCTGCCACCGTCCCGGTCCCTGGAGTGGGGCAGGCACCCAAAGAGGGCGAAGGCGGGGAGGATGAAGATCCGGACAGTGAGTATGAGGACTTGGAGGACTTCTCAGAGCTCCCAGACACGTGTAGCATAGCGTCGGACGACTCCTTCTACCCGCCACGAATTGACAATGGGGATGAGGACGACTGGTCGCTGGGTGAGTCGGAAACTTCCGTCAGTCCGGAGCCACTCTCTTTCTTCCGTGCCTGTTGCACCAACAATGTCGTTGTCCTGAAGACGCTCATCCGCCAGGGGCTGGAGGAGGTCAGTGTCCAGGAGACGGACCGCAACAAGCGGGTGAGGAAGGGAGGCTTCAGCCTTATACCTACACATGGCGGGGCAGGGAAGGGGTGACAGGGTGGTAGGAAGTAGGTTTAAGGGCTCCTCTTTTTGTGCCCAAAGTTACCCCAGTCTCCACCCTTTTCCTAGCCCACCCTACTACCCATGAAGTTCTACCCTACCTCATCCTGCCCTCATTCATGCACCAGGTGAACGTGTCGTTGGCCTCCGTCAACCCTGAGTGAGTGCACCTTTCCTACCCTCAGACATTGACTTATTTACTGGGTTTATTATAACCTTTCTTTCTTCCATGCAAGGGGCTCAAGGTGGCTCAAAGTAATGCAAGACAAAGAGAACACTGTAGAAACTCAAAACAAGACCCATGGTTCCAACAGAATTTAAGTAAAGGTGTGATTTAAACAATGAGAAGTACAATTTTTAATTGTTAAATTTATTTATTTACATTAAAACCATTCAACCAACATCTCTATCAAACATAGACAACAACACTGACAAAACAAACAAGTCTAACATAATAAATATCTATACACTTAACATAAAAAAAACACCCCAATACTAATAAAACAGACAAGATAGTGATTTCTTGGACTATTTTTTCCTGTTAAAATAATGCCAAGATGCTTCTTCATTTATGCATGTTCTTCATTTACCTCTATCTCTAGGATTGAAATGATGGAAAATACCAATTAAAAAGACATTTCAGAGAAAAGTGCAGCACCAAATTGGCAACTCAGTCAACCAAAGGAAAGCCTGCCTAAAGCTAAACTAAACTAAACTAAAACATGTTCTACTTAGAAGTATCTCACTAAAGCATTGGCTGGTTCATTCAGTCCTGCCTCCTGACTTACATGTGTCCACTTGCCTCATCCTCTGCACATTAGACAAAAGGAAAGAAAGTGGCCTCACCTTTAACATTTAGCTGTTTGCTAACTAATACATCTTGTCACTTTTTAATTCATAGCTTTCATACTCTTCACAAGCAATGCTTGTAAAGGGAGGAGATGCCACTCCACTGATGTTTAGGTGGATCTGTCCTCAGCATACTTCTTTTCAACTGGAAAAGAGTGTGGCCTAACAATCTCACTTTTATAGTTTTTTGTGGGTTTTTTGGGCTGTGTGGCGGTGTTCTGGAATAATTTAGTCCTGATGTTTTGCCTGCATCTGTAGCTGGCACTTTTGTTTTTTTGTTCCCCCAGTTAACACTGGGTTGAATTTCTCAGTGTTAATGGCTTTCTCAGTGCCAGCAGCTCAGTGCTGGTTTGAGGGTGAAGGAGCAAGCGAAAACCAGTGCTACACACTATGGCATGCCTTAGTCATATCCATGTGCAGATTTCTTAAACATGAGAAATATAGCCAATCTTGTAATTTAGGATTGTGTCTTATTTGAAGTAACAATTCGTATCTTAACCAATAGCAATAGCAACAAGAATAAGAATAAGAATAAGAATTTGTGTAGCCACTCATCAGCAAATATTATTTAGATAGCTTACAGTGCAAAAGTAAACAAAACAGAACAGTAAAATACAAAACTAGAATTAAAACAATAAAACCAACACAGCATGAAATGTTTCTTAGAGCAAAGTCAGAAACAAATATAGGCAGCTAAGAAATTACCTTATATCCTCGATTATATGTTGAAAAATGTATGCCCCAAAATTGACCCCAAAATCCTGGGTCGACTTATATATGAGTCATTACAGTAATACTGCGTAGAAGGGTCCTAAAAAAAGCAGCCCCGATGCCACATTCTCCCTTCCTGGCAGTGGTTTCTGAAAAAGCTGCTGAGGCCAGAGTGTGTGTGTGTGTTAAAGAGGTGATTCCCTTCTCAATCTGATGTTAAAATCTACTCTCCCCATCCTCATCCTCCTCTGGATTTCCCCTAGCTACCAAACATCCCATTTCCCTCCACTTCCCAATCCAATGTTAAAACTTCTTCCCATCTTCCTCCTCTTCTGGATCTCTCAGACCACCAGACAACCCATTTCCCTCCACTTCCTTCCCTTCTCAATCCGATGTTAAAACCCCCAAGTTTTACCCTTGACTTATCCACAGCTCATATCAGAATCCATTATTTTGTTTCTAAAACCTTCCCTTGATTTATACATGAGGTTGACTTGTACACAAGTATATATGGTAACATCGGTGTTACCGTATATACTTGTGTACAAGTCAACCTCATGTAAAAGTGCAAGAGCCATCAAATGTTACCATGATGGTGTATTTGCAGCTGAGAATATTAGACACATAAATAGCACTCCAAGGGATTAGTCATTTGTATGAAATAATATCCAGACAGCTCAGGTCAGGCAAGCCTCTTGAAAATGAATGGTTTTCCTGATGTGGCCACAATTGATGTGAACCACATGGCCGCTGCTCTGAATATGCAGCCAACCATGTGGAGAGATGGATAAAGTGTGAATGAAAACTTAATTCTCAGCCCTTTCTCACTTATATTTTCTGCATAAAATTGATAGACAGAATTTCTCCTTATAACCCTACTTTGTTGTTGTCGTTGTGTGCCTTCAAGTTGTTTCCGACTTATGGCGACCCTAAGGCAACCCCGTCTTGGGGTATCCTACATGAATAAATTAACATGGAAATGGAATACAGGTGGATTAGATGCCCAGTTTCATAACTAAGTGTGTATTGAATTTGTGAAGGGGTGTGTGTTTGTGTGTGTGTGTGTGTGTGTGTGTGTGTGTAACAGGGGCAACTAGCCAGAGTGCTGAAAAGATTGCAATACAGTGAAACAGAAATACTTTCAATCAGGTCAGCTGTTACTAAAGTTATACTGTATACAATTTATTCTGTCCCACAGTCAGTGGGAATCATTCATTTTAAGAGATGATTACAACAACAACAACAACAACAACAACAACCTATTTATATCCCACTTTCCCCCAAAATTAGAACTCAAAGTGGCTTACAATGTAAAAGAAAACAATTAACAACATACAAAAGTGAGGATTAAAATACAATTAAACTGTTAGTGTATTAAAATGCATAATTAATTAAAAGAATAGAATGCATTTAAGAAAAGATAAAAGTGCTTAATAACAGTACAATTAAAACAGTACGACATCTCCAGCCCATTCTTTAAAGGCTTTCTGCGTAATATAATATAATATCATATAATACAGTCAGCCCTCCATTTCCACAGATTTTTTTATCCACGGATTCAAGCATCCACAGATTGATAATATTTTCTAAACTATATGAATTCCAAAAGACAAATTTTGATTTTGGGCCAGTTTTTTTTTGGTAAGGGACACCATTTCACTATGCTATTGTAATAATAACAATAAACTTTATTTTTGTATCCCGCCTTTTGCCTAGGCAATCAAGGCGGCTTACATCGTTGACATAGATAAAACAAACCCCACATTGAACAATAAAACATGATAAAAACAAGTTACCCCCTCCCCTTTAAAAAGAAATTAAATTAAATGCAATACTAAAATAAGTTAAAATGACTGGTGTTCTAGCACTAGTAAAGATATAAAAGAGGGAGAGACACAGATTGAAATAAAGTCTATTCTGTTCGGGGAAGGCCTGCCAGAAGAGATCTGTCTTGGTGGCTTTTTTAAAATTGTTCAAGCTGGTTATTTGACAGATCTCATCCATAGTCTGGGAGCAACAATAGAGAAAGACCTCTGGGAGGTTACTGCCAATCTAGGCACTTGGGCATCCACTAATTTTGTTATCCATGGGAGTCTTGGAACCAAACTCCAGCAGATACCAACAGCCCACTCTATATAATAATAATGTTTGGTTTTTTTTAAAAACAAACAAACAAAACATCTGGAGATGCTATTTTTTTCCATTTAGTATGAAAGTGACGTGTGAAACTGTTGTTCAGGTTGGGCTGCACATTTTCTGAGCCATTGTCTCATTGGTAGCCTGCTGCTAGAAAGCCAGTTTGGTGCAGTGGTTTGAGCATTGGATTCTGGATATCAGAGTTCGATTCCCTGCTCAGCCATGGAAGCTAGCTGGATAACCTTGGGCAAGTCATACTCTCTCAGCCTCAGAGGAAGGCAAAGGCAAACTCCCTCTGAGCAAATCATGCCAAGAAAATCTTGGCCTGTCGTAGGCTCGTTTTGGGGTCCCCATAAGTCAAAAATGTGTTGAAGGCACACAACAAAAAAAGCTTGCTAATACACTAGAGAGGGTCAAAGACCCAGCATCTCATAAGATTAAAAGGTGTAATCTGAAATGAAAAGACAAGTTGACCCAGGCTTTGGAGAAAGAAAAGAGACAAACCAAGAACAAATTCAAGGACAAAATCTAAGAAGAGATTTGGGGAAAGAAAGAAGGAGCAGATTCGGATATATGGAACAGTCTAAACCAGGGGTAGGCAACATTCCCCCTTTAAGGGCCGAGGGACTTCAACTCCCAGAAGCCTCAGCCATGTTGGCCAATAGTCCCATGTTGGCCAATAGCTCCTGGGATTCTGGGAATTGAAGTCCCTCGGCCCTTAAAGGGGAAAGGTTGCCTACCCCTGGTCTAAACATTCATAGAGCCGGGAACAGGTTTTAAGGTGTTAAAAAGCCAAATGAGGGCACAAAAGGTGATCCATAGTCAAGAGTCTGTATCCTGTAGTTGCAAATGTTGATGATGGGAAAACAGAAATTGCTAATTGTGTTATAGACTAATTAGTAATTAAGAAGTTAGAAGTTAGTGTAATGAATATCAATCGTTATCTGTTGACTTCAGTGCACTCAGAGCCTCTTGTGCTTCTTCAAGATATGAGAGAAAATGAACGAGAAGGTGTTCTTTTAAGGAGGGAGAGTTTTCCTGGAGCCTGTTTTCAACTTTTCACAGGTTGTGTGAGAGTGTTAGTAGGATGTGATAAACTTTAACTTTTGGAATGGCAGGATTTTCCTTGCCTCTTTCTGATGCAAAACCAAACCTTTTTAAAAATCTCTCTTTGGACCTTATCACACGGGGGTCCCAAGCAGAAGGTATCCAAAGCTAATACGTGTTTTTCCCCTGTGTGTTTACACATATCCAAAGGCAATCCAAAGCTAATACTTTTTTTTCCCCGTGCGTTTACACATATCCAAAGGCAATCCAAAGCTAATACGTTTTTTTTTCCCTGTGCGTTTACACATTTCAAAAGGCAATCCAAAGCTAATACGTTTTTTGCTTCCGTGATCCGAAGTCAAAAGGGATCTTTTGACATTCGGTTTTTCGGGGAAGTAAAAGGGAGCTTTCGGAAGCATTGCGCACTGGCCTCCTCCTCCTCCGCCAGCCTTCCCTCCTCAGAGAGGCAGAGGCAGCCAGCCGACGGAGAAGAAGGAGCGCCGCGATCGACGCCCGGGCCACCGCAGGAGAAGGAGAAGGAGAAGGAGAAAAAGGAGAGAAGGAGGAGGAGAGACCCTGGGAAGAAGGAAAAAAGGCCAGGGACTGGCTCTCCTCTTCTCCGGGGTCTGGCATTCTGGCAAATGCAGTTTCGGTATAGAACTGCATTTACTCTTAACTTCGGTAAGTTTTCACTTACCTTTCGCTTCGTGGCCAGCGTTTGATAAGGTCCTTAGTTTTGTTGTGACATGACACTGAGTTTTGAGAGCTTGAAAAAGTTTTTTTTAAAAAGATCAAGGTATACAAAAATGATTAAATGGAATAAAATCGGTTTATTTCTTCCCTGTTTTCATCTAGTTCAAACAAGAAGGCTAAAAATCACATGAAATATTAGTTGATGGGTACATATATGGATGTTGCCTTGAGGCAAGATTGACATTTCCAAATGTTAAAAGACAGAAGTAGATGGGATGAGAAAACAAGCAAACACCGGGCGAGGAGGGGATCACCAGAAAGAAGGTGTTTGCAAAAGTTCATATCAACAGTTTTGCCTTGGATACATTTGGCCTGTGGAGTTGTAAAGGATGAGCTGCTCCTGTGCTTTTTCAAGGCTGGATCAGAGCCTCCATTTTCAGATGTAAACAATCTTTCCCCCCAAATAGTAGAATTTAAGGATAAAAAAGTACACAGCAGATTTTGGTAATGGGCAGTTGGAGGCGGGTATGTGTGTGTGAGAGACAAGCAATTTATTAGTTTTGGGGAAAACAGCTCACTTTACTAAATTCAGTATGTAGCTCATGCTGCCAACTTCTTTCTTTCAGTTAGTCTCAAAGGTGCTACAAGATCTCTCTAACATGGCTGTATCTTTGAATTCTACCACTGTGGAAGCACCAAACTTAGCCGAATGAAGTAGCCACTAAAAGCATCTGAGGAAGTAGATTGAAGTCTATGCAAGCTCATGCAACCAATTTCTTTCTTTCAGTTAGTCTCAAAGGTGCTACAAGATCTCTTTAACATGGCTATATATTTGAATTTTTTAATAAATTCAATTCTTTAACTGGATAAGAGATGAATGCACACACCTCAATGGTTGAATAAATAATGTGATTTTTAAGAGTATGCATTTATGTAAGTATAGTCATCTCCCAGTACAGGAGACTTGCATAAATGAAGTAGGCATCAAAGATCAAATACCACAGGTGCTGTGTGTGAGAGTGTCAGTAGAGAGAACTTTCTAAAGAAATTTCTCTGAAGATGTCATCCACAGATGCTGGCGAAACGTCAAAAAGAAACTCTTCTAGAACATGGCCACACAGCCTGAAAAACCCACAAAAAACTATTTCTAAAGAAACATTTTACTGGATAGCTATACAGTGGGAATAATCAGATGTTGAGCAGTCCATAGATAAGACATCAGGCAATGTTATTCTGCTATCACAGTTCTATAAAATCACCTGCCAAGGAAAGAGGAAAATCCCCAAGAGCCACCAGGAATACATTTGGATCCATAAGTCTCCTGGAGTGGCCCATCTTAATTGCCCCCCCCCCCCGGCAGAAGTTGCAAGTCCCAGTGAGTCTAAACCCCACTAGGTAGTGATCAGTCCGTGACTATATAGAAAGTTTCTCCACTCTCAGATCACTGACTTCCCACCCAGAACAGAAACCCAGGTCCAGAGTGTGTCCTGCAGCATGGATGGCACCAGATATTACTTGGGATGGAGCCGTGGTTGTCATGGTGGACGTGACGTTCTGAGCGGCTCCTGACAGAGCTGCCTCCGCATGGATGTTGAAATCCCCCAGTACAACAAGCTGAGGGGATGCCAACACTGTTGCTGAGACCAACTCAGCTCAGGAAGGGACAGTGTTGAGCAGTTGGGTGGGAGATACGCCAACAGAGTCCCTATTCCAGTGGTTCTTAACCATGTTGGAGGTACTGACTTCCACCAGTTTCATATGCACATTCACCGAACCCTTCTTACGATTCTTACGCATTCATCGAACCCTTCTACCACCAATACAGACGGACCGTCAGCGCCATCCAGTGAGTGGAGTGGGCTGCCGTGCTGTCAATCACGCCACACGGCCAATCAGAGGGCCACTTCTGTCGGTGGAGGCGGGGCAAGCTGGTTTGGTTGGATGGGGCATATAAATATAAAACGTATACAGGTTATCACCTGCAGCCAATGATGGACGAGCGGGGCATGTCATCACGAATCATATGAATCGGATGTGTGTCTTGACTTCCACCGAACCCACGAGACTGACTCACCGAACCCCTGGTGTTCGATCGAACCCAGGTTAAGAACCACTGCCCTATTCTGTCCCTGCCATCTACCTTCAAAAAACCACATTCAAACCTAGCTGACTGTGGGATAGGGCATCTAGTGAGGGAGATGGAACCCTGACAGACTCCTGCCACTCCACCTCCCTGCCCTCCAGGTCTTGCCTTCTGCTGTACAGAGAACCCAGGTGGACAAAGGTGGGAGACGTTAACCTCCCCAGCTTCATCCAGCCGGGTCTCTGAAATATAAGCCAGGTCACCATGCTCATCCAGGAATAAGTCCTGGATCAAGGCTGTTTTTCCATTCACTGACCTGGCATTGAGCAGTCGCATTATTAGCCCAGGAGGGCTGTGCCACAGTTATCCAGAGTATTTGAAGTGGGGGAAAGCATGGGGGCAACCAAATAATAATAATAATAATAATAATAATAATAATAATAATAATAATAATAATTTTATTTGTAACCCGCCCCTCTGCTCAGCAATCGGGGCAGCGTACAGCAAAGTTAAAAAGACAACAATTAAAACATCCTTCATCCCACTTGGCTGTCCCTTTTACCATGATAATAGGACTGTCTCCCAATGCCATATCTCCCTCTGCCCATTACTGTCATAATGGCTGCACACAATAACAACAACATTCTGTACAAGGGCTGCTTCCCCTCCTGTGCTGTCCGTGTCTTTTGCTGGCATGCAGGTTATTTAAAAAGTTATAAAACCCATGCACCTCTCCCCCTGCCAACCAAAGGGACTGGCCCTCATATTTGCTCCACCCTTGGATTTCTATCAGTATTTCTAAATACTTTGTCGGGGGAGAGCCAACATATGTTCAGGCATATCATGCTGCTGATAAAACTTTGTGGCATTCTGTTTATGTAGCATACAATGCCTCCTGTTTAATTACATGAAAGGGCCAACGCTGTGAAGCTTCTATGTGATTGAAAAGTTGAAAGCCGTTCGGGGTGCGAGAGTTAATCTTGAGTGATGCACAATTTATGTCAGTCAAGTTGTATCAAAACCAGTAGGATTTACATAGGTGTGTATTGACGCAGCAGTACTTGGCCTTTAAATTTCAGTTTGAAGCAGGATTGGAATAAATTCCTTGGTGTGAATAAATGCAATTGCAGTTTTTTTTTTAAAAGAGTTGGTAGATTAATAGCTAGATTAATAGTTTGTAGATTACACTGAAATTAGTATTAAAACAATTAACAATATTCTGTATAAAAATAACTTGTCAAAAATCTCAGCCATATAAAATGCACAATTAAGTACTTAATAGCCTGATACTATAAATCTGCATTAGCAATTTGTGCTTTATGCCACAAGAGCTAAAGCAGCATCCTATGTGTAGTGAGTAGCGATCTCAGTGTATTTACCAGAAAATTATCATTATCTGTTAAGAAGTATTTTCTGTTTGAATATTTGGGCCATTCATGCTGTTAGAAAAACAAGATTCAGAGTTGTTGAGTCCTTGTCCACAAAGACAAATAAATCACATAAGGTATCCAGTAACATTGGCAGGATTGTTCAAAATATCAACAAACACTACACTTAGCACTATTATTCCACTTTAAGTACCATGGGAACATATGGAATCATGGGACTTGCAGTTTAGGGAGGGGCAGTCAGAAAACTCTTGGTCCTTCCTAAACTACAAAGTCCAGAATTCCACATAACGTTGTCATGGCAGTTAGTGGATTAATAGGGGTATATGAGTGTAGTGTGATAGGGCCATAGTCCCTGATCCGTTCTACCAAAAATGGTGAATGCTTACCAAATGTGAGGAATAATGCTGAGTACGATTTCTGAATGATTTGTGCCCCAAGAGCTGTTTGGAAAATAGACCTGCAGCAATAATAAGTTTTTGTGTTTCATCACAATTTCAATCTTATTCCTCATTTGTCTTATTCCCTTCCTCCTCCAAGATGTGAGTGATTAACACTTCTTTAAATAACTGTTTTAGAAGACTTTACAGTTGATTTCCTCAGTGTAAATAAGAATTATATTAGAATTCCCTGCAATATTGATTGCTTTTTGTTCTCTCCAAAAAGTGGATAGGCATTGTTATTTTCCAACAGATTATGTCTACTCAGATGTAAATCTCATTGAGTTAAATTAAGTTTACTTCCCAGTAGAATATTATAAATAGGCTTTGATATACATTCTATGTGTATGTGCCTTCAAGTCACCTGTTGTCTTGGCTTATATAATAGGAATTTCTTAGGTGAGGAATACTTAGAGATGGCTTTGCCAGTTCCTTCTTCTGAAATATAGCCTACAGCACCTGGTATTTATTGGCAGTCTCCTATCCAAGTACTAACCAGGGCTGACCCTGCCTAGCTTCCAATACCAGTGGGATCTAACATATTTAGGCCATATACCAGGGGTTGGCAACCTACGGCCTGGGGGCCGAATCCGGCCCCCTGAAGCCTTTGGACTGGCCCTAGGCCAGTCCTGCCACTGCCCCCGCCACCGCCCGCTGCCACCTGCGAGTTGCAGCAGCCATTTTGTTTTCCAAAATGGCGCCGCGACTCGTTTGTGCATGCACCGGAGTACCGTGCATGCGCGAACGAGTCGCGGCCGCCATTTTGGAAAACAAAATGGTGGCCGCAACTCGTTTGCGCATGCGCGGTACTCCAGTGCATGCGCAAATGAGTCATGGCGGCATTTTGGAAAACAAAATGGCGGCTGCGACTTGCTCGCGCATGTGCAGTATGCTGGAAGTACTGTGCATGTGCGAGTGAGCGTGCGTGCGTGGCATCATTCCCCCCCCCCCGGCCTGCGGAAGACTTCAGGACCAGCGGACCAGCCCCAGGTAGGAAAAAGTTGCCTACCCCTGCCATATACAATCTATATGGAGCCAGTGTGGCATAGTAGTTTGAGTGCTGGACTATGGAGATGAGGGTTCGACACCCTGACCTTGGTGACCTTGGGCAAGTCACACACTCAGCCCTCGAAAACCATGTTATAGATTTGCCTTAGATTTGCCATAAGTCAGAAATGACTTGAAAGCACACAACAATAACATTCTGTACAAGCACAGATTAACAGCATTTAAAACATTTAACAATATTTAGTTAATTTCATTTAACAATATCTAGTTAATTTCTCCTGACAACATTTATTTTTACATGTTCATCTTAAAATTAGTCCTTATAGTAACCACCCGATACTCACTATTATCTGAATGTAACATCTAGTTTCCAGTTTGGCATTTGGAACTATCACCTGAGCTCATTTTTCAGACAAACGTGCTTTGTCAGCTTACACTTCTTAACACAGTTGTAGGGGGATAGATCATAACCTCTAGAATGAGTGGACCCTCCATTTAGGATACAGACAATGATTTGGGGTGGCTGAAAACTTATAGTGAGATGCCATGCACAGAGACACACACGCTTCATTTTGACATTGGGTGTTGTTAGCATGGGGTTATAGGATGTTTCACACTGCATTGGAACCTTGGGCTAGTTTTGCAGTCTCCCCTATAACTCTGGGTGTATATTTTGGTGTGGGCCACAGTTATTATAAAGGGAACACTCCCAATTCCTTATTGATTTCTAGGTGTCTTTAGGGATTACAGACGCTGAAACATGATGCTTTGAAGGAGTGGTGGGCATAATCAAAGGCTGAATGCCTAGGTGGAGAAATAGTAAGAGGAAGCAGAAGGGTGGTGGTGGCAGTCTCTCTCTCCCCCCCCCCCGCACATCCTCTCTCTCTCTCTCTCTCTCTCTCACACACACACACACACACACAGTTTTTATGGTACCAGAACAGCGGATTTCCTGCTGTCCATTGGATAGGTGGGTGGCACAGAAAATGGATGAGGCACTGCAGGGCCATGTACATTACCTTAGCCACAGATGACCCAACCATGCCTTATTGCATGGAGACTGCAGAAGGATTGGGGTCTATTTTTGACCCCTGAAACCTTTGAGGGGCTTCACTGTTGCAGTTAATGTGAACAGAAGTGAAATCATGTCGCACTGAGTTTCATTTTCGGGCAATTTTTGGCGTGGATGAGTTTAAATCAATGAGGGGAGGTCTTGGGGGTTATGGGCCAAACCCGTCATGTTTTGAGTCATTTTTGACATTGTCTTTTTAATTTGGAGGTCCTGTGGGCTTCAGAGGGGCCTTTGGAGACTGTAAAATTGTGGCCCCATGAGCTACTTTCCCCACTCCTGCTTTAAGTTGCACCTCAACAAAACATTCAGCTGGAAAGTAGGGGCTGTGATAGCTTTTAAAGCAGGGCTTTTAATTGAGTACCAAATTTCAATTTGGTAACAGGCTTGGCAACTGCGGGGCTCTGCAGATGGGCGGCCATGGGCTGCCCTGAGAAGCTCCTTCCGCAAGGCACAGAAAGGGTGCCGGAAGAGGCGGCGTGCGCCTCTTCGGCATCTCTTCCAGCTCAGCGTGTCTGGACGCTGAGCTGGAAGGATGTCATTGGAGCGCCCACCATGTAGAATGGCGGGCGCTCCAATGACGTCCTTGGGAAGGGGTTGGGGTGCCCGGCGTGAGGCTGCCCCTCCCCTTCCTGGGATTGAAGACGGCACTTTTCACCATCTGCATCCCCCCCTGCATTCAATTGATTCACAGTGGAAGCATAATGGGCAGGACCAAATGTAAAAGGTTAAGGTAAAGGTATTCCAAAGGTTGTCAAGTCGTGTCCAACCATAGGGGCAGTGCTCATCTCCGTTACTAAGCCAAAAAGCCAGCGTTGTCAGAGACTACTCTGTGATCATGTGGCCAGCATGAATGCACAGAACCCTGCTTACCTTCCCACCGAAGTGGTACCTATTTATCTACTTGCATTTGCATGGTTTCGAACTGCTAGGCTGGCAGGAGCTGGGTCTAGTGACAGGAGCTCACCCCATCATGCAGCACCCGGGCCTCAAACTGTCAACCTGCCGATCTTGCAATCAACAGAGCCAGCGTCTTAACTGCTTGAGCCACTGCATCTCCAAATGTACCCACCCTCAATTTTTATCTTTCATCTCGACTCCTTGGTCACTGTAGATATTGGGGTGGGATGGGAGGCTGGCTGGGGAACCTTGGTATGCCACATTTGACCTGCAGACTGGATGTTCCCCTTCCCTATTGTAAGAGATACTGTACTGTAGCTGGGGATGATCACAAAAAGCCCTTTGGATCTCAAATTACTTCCCTACTGATTCTGTCTAAGTGATATTCCTTTATCTCACTGCATGGGAGGGCCGGCCCTGGGTTAGATTATTATAAACTATGATTACACATAAATCCACGTGATTGCTGCAGCTCTACTCTCATATTTTTTTAAAAAAACCACAACTCTTGTGGTATATACTGTGTTCCAAATCATTTTCATTGTTCAATATTCATAATAAGAAGTTGGGCTATTGGTTTGTGGGCTATTGACCATTTAGTACAGTCAGACCTTCTTATCCATTGATTCTTTATTCATGGATTTAATCATTCATGGCTTGAAAATATTAAAAAAAAGCATCAACTCCAGAAAGCAAACCTTGATTTTGCTATTTTATATAAGGGACACCATTTCGCTATGCCATTGTTTATAATGGGATTTGAGCATCCATGGATTTTGGTATC
The DNA here is from genome assembly GCA_026167975.1 of Phrynosoma blainvillii. Taxonomy (NCBI): domain Eukaryota; kingdom Metazoa; phylum Chordata; class Lepidosauria; order Squamata; family Phrynosomatidae; genus Phrynosoma; species Phrynosoma blainvillii. Next base: position 134,710,443 of record JANUYF010000004.1, on the reverse strand, counting down.
CATGGAGGCTCCTGGAAACAGATCCTAGGAGATTCCAAGAGCCCACTGTATAAGAATAACCAGAATGTGGCTTTCAGACAGAAAATGGCAGGAAAGAAGGTTGGAGGAACAAAAGGTGGTATATACCATAGGCTTGGCCGCAAAGCAAAGCAGTAGCACACTGATTGCTAAGCTGCTAAAAAGGAACCATTATGTGGGTTTGAGAGATTATGAATAGCACCATAGAGAGGGAAGGAGGGAATAGGAAGCCACTGGGTAATGGCTGCTGAGAAAGGTGATGTGGTAGCATTAGTTGTGGGGTGGAAGCTACTTGGTCTGCAGGATTTATAACTCATTACTTTAAGGAATTTTGATTGCCTGTTAGCAGAATCATCATTTTACCTGTTGCACTTTGTCTGTTGTCCTGGAAAATTCTTTGCCTATTAGTCCGAAGGCTCATTAAATTCAAAATATGTGCACATATAATTTGTTGTTTAGGTTATATATCATAACCAGCAAGATCAGAAGACTTTTATGTCCAGAGGTGTCTGAACTGTTTTTCTTCTTGCAGCACATTTGATGATTAAAGAAAGATATTTTTGTGTGGACACGAGACAGTTGCACATTATTGGATCTTGAATATCTGGGGAAAATCCCTGACAGATTATGATCCAGGGGTCATGATCCAGGGGAATAAAAATCATGAGGTTGAAAAAAATTATGAATGTTTACTATTATAGCTGTTCATGTATGTACTGGGCAAAATACACACACACAGAGAAAAATATTTCTTTAAAAAGTGACTGGTGCTGATAACATCATGAGACTAACTGCAGGCAACAATTTGACAAGAAAGAAGAAAAAGATAACATATCATTATTGCAGAGGACACTGTCTAAAATATCCTAGAAATCAACCAACTGGTCCTATTCACGAGAAGAGGAATGGCAAGATAAGTGCACATAATTAATGTGTCAAAACTAAGACAAAAAATCGGCTACAATTTAATCTGCTCCACAGGTAACATTGTTTTATGCTTTTAAAATGTAGTACATTGCCTTGGGTCTCATGTTGGGAGAAAGATAGGATATAAAATAAATAAATAACATCTACTGTGCATTAGACAACTGATTACTTTTCTCTTGTGTGTGTATTGCCTTTAAGTCCCCCTTTGCCTTATGGCTACCCTAAGTATTTCATTAGGCTTTCTCAGGCAAGGAATAGTCAAAGGTGATTTTGCCAGTTCCTGCCTTTGAAATATGGCCTAAAGCACCTGGCATTCATTGGCGTTCTCCCATCCAAGCACTGACAAGGGCTGGCCCTGCTTAGGCCCTGCCTGCACAGGCAAGGGTTAAAGTATCCTGGCCCCGGAGCCATCCCAACCTCCCCCCATTACCTGGCCTTCTATTCCCACACAGGGGCATCTGTCCCCATGCATGGCCTGCAGAAGACCAAGGTGTCCAGAGATGGTCACATGGCTGGGCACCTTATTCTGACCTCAGAGCGAATGACCCACAGTGGCAGTGCATGCACTGGGCAGTTCAGAAGGATGCCTGTGCAGACAGCCACCCTGGCATGGGAACAAGGGGCTCCAAATCTGGGACCCTGGGACCTTTACATTTTTAAAATATATTTTAAGGGTGCTATACCCTGGTTCTGCTGCTAAATGTGCCAAACATTGCCCAGAGTGTACGGACCAGATCTGGGGTTGAGGCCGTATGTCATCCAAAGAGGGGAATGGGTCCTTTCACGGTGCAGACAATGCCTTAGTTTCCAAGATCACATGAGATCTGGTGCCTTTTGGGTATTTTCTTACATAGTTATTTTTTTCTTACATATTTCTTATTTCTGAAGGATTAGGGAGCACTAGTTTTCTTTTCCTATACAGTGGAGTGAGGCTACTTATCTTGACTTGCAAAGCATGGCTGTTAATTCAAGATATGACTCTATAGTTCCTTGCAAAAATATTTCCTCACTTTGACTTTTCCATGTTTGGTTGTGTTACAACCTGGAATAGAAATAAGATTGAAACTGTGGCTATGCAAAGTAGTTATATGGGGACATAAAAGTTAAATGACCTAATCTGGTTCTTATTGGTTGCATAAACATACACCCTCTTGATTCAATGCTTGATAGAAACAGTTTGGCAGCAAATACAGCTGCAAGTCTTCTTCGATAAGTCTTCATTTTTGCACATCTCAATCATAAAATTTTTGCTTGTTCATCTTGTCAAAATTACTTGAGGCCTGTCGGACTGGATTGAGACCACTGGTAAAAACGCCATTTCAAGTCTTCTTGCAGATTATCAGATTGAGATCTGGCAATGACTGGGTTGTTCCAAGACATTCAGGACTTTGTTTTTCAACCACTCCAGTATTGTTTTTTTCTGTTTGTTTCAGATTACTATCCTATGGCAAGGTGAATATCTGCCCCAGTCCCAGGTCCCTTGCAGTCTGAAATTGGTTTTCCTCTAGTTTTACTCCATACGTCTTGACTTCAGCCCCGACCAGTTTCCTAGTGACTATTGAGAAAAAGCATCCCCACAACATGAAGTTACCACTACCTTGCTTCACTTTGGGGATGGTGTTCTGAGGGCAATGTATGCTATTGTGCCCCAAACAACATTTTGCGACAAGGCCAAACAGTTCAGACCAGAGAGCCCTTTTTAATAACTTTTAAACATCCCAGCTATGTTTGGTGCTTCTGCGCAACTTTATCCCAGGCTTGTTTGTATAAGTTATTCTCTTCACGATGCTGTTTTTAAAAGGTATATTCTCTAACAAACTCCAAGGCCTTCCAGAAACAAGTATATTTAATTGGAAGGTATGTGTAACTGGAATTGCACAAGGTGGACTCCTTTCAATGATTTAGGTGTCTTCTAGAGACAGTGGCTCTGCCAGAGTTTATTGAAGTGTGTTGACAGCAAAGGGGGTGAATCCGTAACAAATCAAACTGACACTTGTTGGTTGTTTAAGTTTTCACAATGTAAGTATTACTTAATCTTTGTGCCACAATAAGATTGTGTTGCCCCTTCACAGTGTTGAGTATCTTGTTTACATCAACTGGTAAAAATGCCAATTAAATCGATTTCAACTCCAGTATGGAAAAAAAATGTGGAAAAACAAGACAGGAGTCATATGTTTTGATAGAATGACATAGATAGAGGGATGTCCCTGTCTGTCTAAGGAGGGAAAGGAGAATGTAATACATAAAATTTCCAACAAGATATATGAAACTTGGAACAATAATCTTCTCTAAAATACTGTTCAGATTATTTTGCCCTCAAGTATTCTGGCACCCTCTCATTCTGGTCTACGGCTCTATACAGGTGTAACTACAAGCTTTATTTTGGCCTGTGTTCCGTCTCTGCTACAATCTTGTACATAATCCACTGTAATCTAAATCTACTGTGATCTTTGCTAAAAATAGAATATGCAAAGACTTTTTTCTTGGCTTAGTAAGCTTACATTTCACAGTGAATATAACAGTGGCTGCTTGTAAAACAAGAATGATGATAGGGAATGACATTATCTGGTATGAACATAGATGCAGTGATTAGCCTTGGTATTAGTGTGCATTTAACTTATTTTTATAGGTAAGTGTATGTATGTGTGAATCACCCTTTACAATATATATGAGGATATACAGGAATGGAGAAATACCTTTGGTTGAAACATTAGTTTTACAGAATTAGTGTTGCATAAGGAAACTGGCAGTACAGAAAATAAAATAAAAAAATTATGTGCAAGGGCATCACTTTTGCCTCTCATAGGTATATATTACAACGCTTAGCTTGACTTTCTGCCAAGGTGAGGTGGGCAGCTTTTGGCCAGGTGCAGTGAGATGGTTAACCACTCTCAGCAGATTCAAGGCCATAAGTGGTGGAAGCTGTCAGAGAAACTTCACTTGCAGCATTCTGAGACAGCTGCTAGTTGTTTCAATTGCCTGCTGTGCATTATTTGTTTGAGAGGGATTCTAAAAATAGAAGACATTTTTGTTTATAGTTTATAAAGTAATCACTATTTTATAGCAACTGAAGGCTTAGTCAAGACAAAATTAACCACTATTAAAAGTTACAGAGAAGGCTAATCATATGGGGGTTAACTTTGGTTGACTTTTGCCAATACAATCAGCCCTCCATATTGGGGAGCTTCCATTCCGGACCCTCCTCCCCATTCATGTAAAAAGCACGGGACCTCAAGTCCCATTATTGTCAATGGACATATAATGTGTGCATGACTGCATTGGTGCTGCTGTGTGAACACGCTGCCATTGACAATAATGGGGCAGGGCCATCCGCGGATGCTCCAATTCACAGATTGCTAGCCTGCCGATACAGAGGACCGACTGTAAGTTTTAAAAATTAATTTGGATATGAAAAGCAAGTACTAAAATGAATAAAACTAGAGTTGTGTGATATACATGAGAACATAATGAGAACCATGCTGAATCACACCAAAGGCCAATCTGATCCCTTGTTCACACAATGGTAACTCAGTCGCCTATGGGAATCCTATCAGCAAGATATTAGGGCAACAGCACCCACCCCCTTGCATTCTCCAACAACTGCTATAAAGAGTTGTTTGTATGTGTGTGTGCACCTTCAAGTCACTTGTTGACATATGGCAACCCTAGGAATTTCATAGGGTTTTCTTAGGCAAGGAATACTCAGGTGGTTTCGCCAGTTCCTTCCACTGAAATATAGCCTACAGCACCTGGTAGTCTTTGGCCAGCCAAGTGCTAACCAGAGCTGATTCTTGCTTTTCTTCCAAGAGCAGAGGGGATCTGGTGCCTTCAGGCATTTAGTTGTCTAGAGAGACATACTGCCTCCAAAACAGGAGGTGATAATATCCCTGTCCTGATCAGTAGGTAGTGATGGCTTTAACCTCCTTGTAAAACTTTGTGACAGGGATGCTCCTAAATCTATATTTGGCATTTTAAAAATGTTATTTTGAATATTATATTGCTGTGAACAAAGCGGACTATGTATAATTGCCTAAATGGAGATCTATTTGAACATGTCTTTGGTTTTGAAGACATGGGAGTGAGATTTTAATTTTAGCATGAAGCTTGTTAAAATATTTTGTGATGTAAGAATTTTGTAATCAAGGAACTTTCAGTCTCTAGTTTTGGACAGTGGCGTCATGCAGGGAATGCAGGGGGTGCGGACCGCACCAGGTGACACCCTAAGGGAGGACCACTGTTCCTCAAACATCTGCATTTGGGCAGAAACGGACTGTGGCATTCACCTGTATAATGCTGAAGAGATGGGGTGAGTGGGGTGAGGCTCAGTGGGAGGAGAAAGGAGAGCCCCAGTTTTTAATTTTTTTTTTCAAATTTCAAAATCTAATTTAATTTTTTTTATTTTATGTGTTTTTTAAAATTTTCTTTAAAAACATCACATTTTACCAAATTGTCACTTTAACCACATGAACTGTATGTAAACACATTTATTCTGTGCATATGATATTTTAATTTAAAGGTATAATTTTAATTCTACTAGTTGTTTATGTCACAACTGTTACCATTACATTCAGTGATATATGGGGATTATGATTTATGAGGAAATTAGTCCAAAAAAGTTACCGTACTAAGGATTCTATATGGGTGTGGTATGGGAGAAGGTCAATGGGGGGATGACACCATGAGTTAACGCACTGGGTTTCTGGAGCTGCATGAGAGCCACTCATGACTTCAATTTGGTTGCTGCCACATTGCAGAATTAATGCAGTTTGACACTGCTTTAACTGCCATGGCTTCATCCTATGGAATTGTGGGATTTATAGTTTGTTGTGGAACCAGAGCTCTTTGACAGAGAAGGCAAAAATCTCACAAAAGTACAAATGCATTGTTAAGGTGGTGTCAGACTGCATTAATTCTGCTGTTTAGATGCAGCCAAAGATGTAGGAAAACATCTGGATGCACATCAAAACACGTAAAGAGACCAATAATCTGAACATTTTATTCGTTTTAATAATAGTTTTAATTTAAAAAATGTTACTAAAGTAATGTTCCCCTTTTAAAAGTTTTTCTGAGCCCCTTATTATTATGGGCTAGAAAAAGATTTCACCTGTAGAGTTTTCTTTCTCATTCCTTTCAGCTTCTGTTTTATATTTGATGAATAAACAGCCAGTTTTCTAAGTCTGCAAACTGAGCAGTATATAAAATGTTTTTCCACATGAAATACAATATTAAGAGGTGAATATAGTACTTTAAAAGTAAGTTGCTGCCATAAGTTGAAATCGACACAGTAAACAACCAAAAACATCCTTCTGAAACATTCAGAATTCCTTGAGAAAAATCAGGGAAGATAAGCTTTAAAAAAGGCATTTAAAAAATCACGTTTTAAAAAGATAGACATAAAGTGCAAAACTACTTAGTAAACTTAGTAAATCCATATTGGGTCAAGTTCTGAGTAAAAATCTTCTGAAGTAGTAGTTGTGTTCTGTGTGCTATTCCCTCACCTAAACCTTATTACATTTTAGATAAAAATAATTCTATTATCTGTTACGTAACACAAGTTCACATTGCTCCTTCAGTACAGTCTTCTAGTTAAGCAGAAAAATATATAGACTTAGTGTATCTCATGTGAAATGCTTTAAATATGTCATAAATTTATTGTTTCATTCACAAGCTTTCTATAATCCCCAAAGTGTCCATTATTTTATTATGCAAATATTTTTAATTATGCTAAGATTAATTTTTGGCAGCTTATTGTTTTATGAACAGTCTCAATCCCCCACTGTCCTGCAAAATTAGGACACTAGTACAATTGGATATGTATTGTTTTATTTCTGCACCAAGAGCAATCTGTTGGGAATGATTAACATTTCACATCTTAAAAAGATTAACTTTTCAGTAATGAAAAACTGTGCTGCTTAGCTCAACTACCATAAATTACTAAATTTGCTAACTCATAAGTGGTACGTAATGGGCACTGTGGATTAATGTGCCATATCAATTAAAACTGTATTGTTACATGTTTAAGCATTTGGGAGAGATTTACATAAATCAGCATATATATAAAAGTCTGAAATGGTCTGAAATCAGACTCATGCAATGGTCTTTTTAGCCTCATGCAATAAAGTCCTAAAACAGCAGGAGTCAGATTCCAAAAGTATGATAATTATCCCAGCTCTATGACATTTCTAGTTTCATCCCTGAGATTTCAGGGGTGAAACTAGAAATGCCACAGACCTGGGATAATTATCATACTTTTGGAATCTGACTCCCGCTGTTTTAGGACTTTATTGCATGAGGCTAAAAAGCAGAATTTTAATAGAATAAAAGCACTTTGGCTAGTACTTATCACTATGTTGCTGCGTTGAAGCAGCTCTGCTGCACGCAGCCTTGCATTCCATTCATTACTGTAGTACACCTTTTCATTGATGGGCAAAACCCATCAATAGGCTCTCAGTTTTGCTGCTATTCCATTTCTTGGGTGGTAGGTCCCTTCCATTGGAGTTCTGCTACTCAGGCAGTTGTGTGGTGTGATTGGGTGTGATTCTGCTCCTCTCACCCCCCTCGTAGTGCTCGCGACTGCCAATCCATTCCTGAAGCTAGCTGCTGTGTGCATATTCACACACCAGCTGGTTTTAGGAAGTTGTTGGCAGCCAGAATCGCTTGTGTCTCCACTTCCTCCCAAAGAGTGGGGCTGCTGTGTGAATGTCCACACAGCAGCCCCATGCTTCAGGTCGGGGGAGATGGAGCACCAACCTGAGCTGCCAGTACCTTCTGGAAACCAGCTGCTGTGTGCACATTCGCAACCATGGAGGGCCAAAGCGCTGTCTTGGGGAAAATGTAATAAGAAATTGTGCCAAACTGGTACGTGTCCATTAATAAAGTAGTGGGACAGCAGGCTAGTGTGATAATGTCGTTAGTTCCCACTTTTCTCCCACAATGGGATTCAAGGGTTTTTTTTACAATAATTTTAAAAGACATAACTAAAACATTGATTACAAAACTTAAAAGATAATTAAATATTACCAACTTTAAAACACAAGTTAAAAACAGCATAGTTAAAAACAATAAAAATCATTAAAACCTTAGGAGGTTGCAAGCCTGGGGTTCTACATATGTGGGAGAATGATGTTCAGGAACATAATAATAATAATAATTTTTTAGACAATTTGACCACAATAACATATTACTGCTGCATCTTCCATGCATCTTCCATGCAGTCTTGGGTCTTGTGCTGGGAGAAAGGTGGGATATGAAATAATTAAATAAAAATCCATGGGGAATAACATTTTGTGCAGCTCCCTCTCATTTCACCAGCATTTTTGCAGCTGAATTTCCCTGTGATTGCACCCATCTCATTTAGTAACTGTTCAAAGTTAGGAATTTATTAGGTGGCCATAAAAAAACAGTATTAGCCTAGTCTCAAACTTGATCTTTGCAGTATATTACCAGATTATTTAATGAACTATGTGGAACAGATCTGGTGAAAATAATAGGCTAAGTTAGTCATGTGTAACTTAAGTCCCATGAATTTTGGCATAGCTGCTTTAAATAGGTCTAAGCCTTGATCCAACCCACTATGCTGAAAGTAGTCTTGAGTAGGGTAACTATTAACAATGGCCCATACATAAACGTAGGGAAGATGTTCAGTTTTTACAGGGCTCTTTTACAGATTACAGCAAAATACAGTACACATTGATCTCTTTTATCTGGAATTCCAAAATATTCAAAAATCCAAAATTGTCCACATGGGTGGCTGAGTTCCTGACACTTTTGCTTTCTTATGGCTTGGTGTATACAGACTTCATCTCATGCATAAAATTATTTAAAATATTATGTATAAAAGTAATGTCAGGCTATCTGTATAAGGTGTATACAGTACAGAAATGAATTTCATGTTTAGACTTGGGTTCCATCTGCAAGATATCTCCTTAGGTTTATGCAAATATTCCAAAAAATTTTTTTTTTTGGGGGGGAACCCAAATTCAAAACACTTCTGGTCCCAAGCATTTTGGATAACTAATCTATGAGGCACTCTGAGTCCTCAGACAGGACAATAAGATGGGGAGCAGAGAATCCATGACATTTCTGGTGCTACTTCCTCAGTTCAGATATGCTTGTATCAGTCAAGGCAGAAGGTGGAGGAAGTGGCTTTTTTCATTCCCATTATCATTTTAAGCTGCTGATTTATTTTCAAATAAATAAATAAATAAATAAATAACCATTCCTGCTATCAATCCCAGATAAATATGCCCTCCAGAGCAAGAATACCTTCCCCCTCATATACTGAAGCTACATCTAAAGAACAAGGGATTTGGGAGTTTGAAGATACAAAGCTTCCTTTGATTGGTTGCTGACATATGTGCAAAACAGTATGTGCCCCTTTCTTTTTGCCCCCAATTTTGCAGAAATGAGAAAAGAGCATGCACACTGTTAGATGTTCTTGCCCCTGTCCAGAGAGGACTTCTTTTGTCAGGAATCATCTCCACCCATAGAATGGCAGGTCCATGGTATATTATGGCATCTGAGATACCCTTCCAAGAATGATAAAAAAAATTAGCTTCAAGTATTATATAAAGTATTATGATTGTAATGATAACCCAGTATTATGATAAAGTATTATGATTGCAATGATAATCCAGGAAATGAGCAAAATATTTGCTAGCTATGAGGAAATGCTGCTTCCAAATTCAAACATTTTCAATTAGCTTTGGTACAGTGATGGTCTTGGCCCCATAATTGTTATACACTCCAGAATTCATGCAGATCTAAACTCTTAAGCACTGCAGTTATGTTCTTCCCTTCTAAAGGAATACTAACCCCATAAATATACAGTAAAATATTTTAAAAAAATAGACAAGCTTTCTCAGGCTAGAGGCTTACAGATCTACCTTCTTTTATTGCTTTCTAATCTCCTTGGTCAAGTTGCTTTTCATATATGTTGTTGTCCAGTTGAATGGTTTTACGGTTACTGTACTTTATTACTTTGATTTCTGACCTTTATATTCTTGTTGGCTGCCTTCCACAAGGTAGGAAAGATAGATTTTAAATGCAAAAAATAAATTAGAAATAGTAGTAGCATTTTAATTATTTAACTTAAAAAGAAAAAAGAAAACCCCTCCGATTTGACACTTTTAAGTTGGGTGTGTTGCTAGTTGCCACTTATATTAATTTTTTATGTAAAAGAGTAGCATTTGAAATAAGATATAGTTTTTGAAGTGCATGAACTTGCTTCCCTTTAACCGCTGTCTTATTTTTTATTTATAGACTGGCCTTATTGTTGCCTGTTACCAAGGGTTTGTGGATATTGTAATAGCCTTAGCACAGTGCCCTCATATTGATGTAAACTGGCAGGACAATGAAGGGAACACGGCTCTCATTACAGCTGCCCAGGCAGGTAAGGAGGTTTCTCCTCATTTCATATTTATGTCCAACAGTACATGTGTGTGTAACTGCCAATTTATTGTTGCTTTTGTGGTGAACTAGGGAATTTCAGGGGCTTTCCCCAACATTTGTTCAATTCAGCAGGCACTTTCCATTCATTTCAGAGAACTCTGCACTTTTAACATAGTCCAGTAGTACAGTGGTCCCTCCACATTTGCTGAGGTTAGGGATGGAGGACCCCCATGAATGTGGAAAAACCACAAATAAATGAACACTATTCTTTTTTACTTGAGAGAGAACACCTCTCGTCCTCCAGTGCAACTCTGTGGTTAACATCTGCCAAGTGTTTTCTCTAGGAACTTCTAGGTTCTCCAGCACAACTCTATGGTCAACTTCAGGCAGAGTCGTGCTGGAGGACCTAGAGATTCCTAGAGAGAACATATTAATCAAATCCGCAAATAATCAAATCTGCAAAAGTCAAAGCTTCAAATGTGGAGGACCAACTGTATTATAGTGGGGCTATAATGAGTTTAATGCACAGTAGACACAACCAATTGGATTAAAGCCCTAAGCAGATGGGCAGCTGTGGGCCGCCCCGAGAAGCCTTGGATTGGGGCCAAGGTAGCCACACTCCTCAGCCCTGATCCATTTCTTTTTGGTGCGGAAGGTGCCCCGCAAGAGGCATTGGGCGCCTCTTCGGCGTCTCTTCCGTCACAGCGTGTCCGGACGCTGCGGCAGAAGGACGTCATCAGAGCGCCCGTTGTGTGGAGCGACGGGCTCTCCAATGACGTGTTCGGGAAGGGGTTGGGGTGCCCAGCGTGAGGCTGACCCTCCCCTTCCTTACCTCCAAGATGGCGCAAAGCGCCGTCTGCAAAAGTGTGGTATCTACTGGGAATGATCCACAAAGATGGGAGAGGGAAATGTTCTCCCTATAATGCTTTTAAAATTATGACTTTTAATTTTTTAAAAAATATTGTGGTTTGTTTTTTTTGTCCCAGTAATAATATAAGCGGTTTGTCGTTGTGTGCCTTCAAGTCATTTCTGACTTATGGAGTTCCTAAGGCGACCCTATCATGGGGTTTTCTTGGCAAGTTTCTTCAGAGGGTTGCTCAAGGTTATCCAGTGGGTTACATGGCCAAGCTGGGAATTGAACCCTGTTCTCCAGAGTTGTAGTTCAGCACTCAGACCACCTATAAGAAAATATTGCATTGTGTTCTCCAGTGTAAGAGGATTGTCCTGTACTGGGTTCTAGCCAGCTGTTCCCAGAAAGCAAGACATCCAACTTTTATCCCTTTCCACACTCAGGTTTTCTATTTTGCTTTTCCAGCTGGTACTCAACATTCACTAACTATTGAGCCTGTTTGGTCATCACTAGATTTCTTTACTTTTTGAGGGTGTCCCTTATGGGTTTAAAAATACAAACAATGCAAAGGTGAAAATTCCTCTCTAAGCATTTTAATATTGCCTTCTTTTTTTCCTCAGTGACTGACTGCTCTTCCACATTGCAGAAAAAAAAGCAGTTTGATACCACTTTAACTGTCAGGGCTCCATCATGTGGAATCCTGGAATTTGTAGTTTGGTGAGGTATTCAGCCACCTCTGGTGTCTCACCAAACTACAAATCCCGGGAGTCCACATGATGGTGCCCCAACAGTTAAAGTGGAGTCAAACTGCTTTATTTCTGCAGTGTGGATACACCCCCAGTTTTGATTAAAATCATTTTCGGTCAATACTGGTGATATGAGGGGGAAAGATACACTGTGCACCTTCAGTGCAGTAGAAAAGGAAATAATTTAATGTTCTGGGGCAGCCTAAAGGAATCTGTAGATTTATTTTATGTGAATAGCACTCCCTATGCTGTATAGCTAATTGCTTTTTAAATTGCGTAGTTTTAAAAGTAGTTAATGATGTGGCATGTGGCTTCTGTTGTTGCAATGCAGGTTATCCTGGATTAGCAGATGTCCTGCAAGTTTAAACTGGCTGATTAGATGAGGAAAATATTTTCATTTCATAGAAGGCCTTTGCATGAGTCTAACAAGCTGTATGAATACCGGTTGTAACATCTATTGATGGGTTGGCAAATAAAGAGTTTAAGACTGGCATTCACTACCACATTTCCCCCCCCAAATGAAGTCATGCAGGTAATGCTTATCATTGAAATTAGTCAGGCATATGAAAATATCTCATTGAAAGCAAATGCAAGGCCTTCTAATACAACTGCCTGGGACTATCTCCATCCAACCTGCTGCAGAGATCAGTTTAAATAATCCAGCATTTAGTTGACAAAAGGCTTTTTGGTTCATATGAAACTTCTGATATGCCCTCATGAGAGCTCCTCTATTCACTTCAGTGGAAGAATGCATCAAGTGCTTAGGAAAATGCATTAAATATTATTTTCAAATTAAAATCAGGAATGTAAGAAATGTTTGCTAATGATAAGCATTATGCTATGCTTTCATTGTACTGGGCAATATCTATTCAGTTTAAAATAGGAGAGTGACACAGTTGGCAGACACCAAGATACAGCCTCTGTCATATAGTTAAGTGTTGCATGAATTTGCTGCTGAGTTTTACTTTTAAACAATCTTGGTTTAGTGTTGTATTTATATCCTGGTTTCAAACAAACAATGGTTAGTTAAACAAGCCAGCCTTTGAACCCATGATTTGACATTGGTTAAACTAATTTGAATGTAATGCTCCTGGCCATGCAGGAGAAGGAAATGGAAGTGAGAAGGCATGAGCCTGAAGCTTTATTTGGGCTGGCTGAAGTTTGTTTACATAGGCTGCATCCACACTGCAGAAATAATCCAGGTTGATACCACTGTAACTGCCATGGCTCAATGCTATGTAATTCTGGGAACTGTAGACATGTAATCTTTTCTTCCAGAGAGCTCTGGTGCCTCAACAAACTACATTTCACAGAATCCCATACTGTTGAGCCATGGCGGTTAAAGTGGTGTCAAACTAGATTATTTCTGCCGTCCAGATGCAGCCATAATAAGGAAAATGTGCAAACCAGGCTAAACAGTTTTGAAAATATATTCTGACTTTAATTTTAATTATGGTATTCAAATTGGTATTTGAAGGTCATTTAGAATAATTATGATGTTTGAATAAGTTCTGTGTAAAATAAGTACCAATAAAATTTAGTCTGTATATGTGCAATGAAAAAGGTTAATCCTCAGTGATATTGTCTGGCAGAGTTTTATGGTATTATTCTGAATATTCTGTGAGATTATAATGCATTATTATAAAAAATATTTCATAGCAAATCAGTCCCTGGCATACTCTTTTAACTAGGATTCAGTGGTCTCAGATACTGTGTAACCTGCATTGGTTTAATCCCCCTCAAGAAATATAATCTGGCCAGTAAAAGGATTAGATTTAAGGAGGCTCTTTCTTGACCTTTATACTTAATTGTAATGAGCTCAGCATTAATCCAGGGGGCTGACATTGACTTGATACTGTTAGTATTTGATACTACTCCCCAAAGAAATGAGGCTAACTCTGGTCCATGGGATGCATAAAACATTTTTCTGTATTAGTATGAAGTTATTTTTCCATTAACAGTATTGACAAATTTTAGTTCATTAAAGATTCTGTTACATTACTTTAGAGTTAAGAGTGATGGATTATTATGTATATGGTAAGAGTGAACCATGGCTTCATAATTATAAATTCCTACTATAAATTAGTAGGAATGTACTGCACAAGTTTTTTTCCAGCACAGTTGATATTATTATTGTTCAATTGTCCTACAAACAGAGGCTGATTGATTTCCAGTTCGTTGACATACCCTCAAAAAACAAACAGAAGAAACATCTGGATAACTCTTGAACTGGTAGTCTAAGGACATTATCAGATGAACCCCATGATCACTGCAATCATGCCAGTTAAAGAAAACACAAAGATACTGGCTTGAGAGCAGCTGTTATTGCACAACTTCACAATAGCACAACTGAAGCTGCTTCTGCCATCACGCTCTCTTCTGCCTCCCTGTCCTATGCTCTTGTTGGAAGTGTTATGCATTGCATTCTCCTGTCCCTCATTACATAGATAGGGACTCCCCCCCCCCCCTCTCATTCTAACTATCATGTGACTTTGGTCACCGAATCTTGGAGGCAGTTTAACAGCTCTCTCCCAAGATTCTAAACTGCTTGTAACAGTAGCTTTCTTCTTGCTATCTATATCTAAAAATGGTGAGATTTATCTCTCTTTACCCAAACCATCCCCAGTTAGATTAGGTTTTAGTTATTTTATGTAAATATTTATTAAAGCCATTATTGTTTGTTTTTAAACCACAAACTTCATGTTTGTTTGTCTCTATTCTTTAGGAAGACAGATTTAAAATAATAGTCGGACCCACACTTCTGTTGCTCTGCTAATGAAAGCTGGACTCGAAGAAATTTAACTTTCATACTTGTGTATTTTTGTTTCCCTTTAAAAGGGTTAACACCCTGGGAAACTCAAATTACACCCCACAGCTCTACCTGGCATGCTTTTCATTTTCTTAATTTTCATTTTATTTATTACTTTTTAACACATCTCCAGAGCTATGCTAATGCAATTTAAGTGTTTTAAAAAATGAAAGAAATAGAAAAAAATAGAGAGCCAGCATGGTGTAATTAATTGGAGCATTGGATTACAATTCTGGAGACCAGAGTTCACATCCCCGCTTGAGCATAAAACCCCCAGTAAGTGAGTTTGGGAAAGTCACACTCTCTCAGCCCCAGAGAATGGCAGTGGCAAACACCTTCTGAAAAAACTTGCTAATGAAACCCTATGATAGGTTCAACTTAGGGTAGCCATAAGTCAAAAAGGACTTGAAGGCAGACAACAACAAAAATAAAATAAAATAAAATAAATGAGACTACTTAGAAATAGGGAGGGGTGGGGTGGGAACAGGAGGAAAGGAGGAGACACTGA
Organism: Phrynosoma blainvillii; assembly: GCA_026167975.1. NCBI lineage: Eukaryota > Metazoa > Chordata > Lepidosauria > Squamata > Phrynosomatidae > Phrynosoma > Phrynosoma blainvillii. The sequence goes on along the minus strand of JANUYF010000004.1, from coordinate 134,695,195 downwards.
CATCATATCTTGCCAGTGTTGGAACTGCTGTGGCAGTGATTTTTTGCACCTAAGCACAATTGGGAGCTTATTGACAAGTTTTCCTCATCAATGAAAAGAAACGCCCTAACCAGACTTGGAAGACCCAGCAGCCACAAGTTGGAGGGGATGTTATGTGATAAAAATTGCCAGACTCTATTTTACAACTATAATTCAGTCTCCCAGGTCACAACTGAATGAAGTATTGATGAAAGGAATGCTGCAATAGGGTCCAGTTCCAGATCTATTCCCTGCTTTTTATCTGTTCGCTAGGTACAAATACTTAACAGGATCCATTCCTTTAATCCTCGTAGTTGCTTTGCTCAGTTCTCTCTTATCCTTTTTCAAATCAGCTATGGTTTTGGGGGTTTTTTGGCGGTTTTCAGATGTTGGCCGTTACTCCCACAAGTAGCAAAGCACTTGTTTTGTACCTTCAAGTCATTTCTGAATTATGGCAACCCTAAGGCAACTGTGTCACAGAGTTTTCTTTGCAGAATTTGTTCAGAGGGGAGTTGCAAGTGCTTTTCTCTGAGGCTGAGAGAATGTGACTTGCCCAAAGTCACCCAGTGGGTTTCCATGGCTGAGAGGAGATTTGGGTCCTTGTTTCTCACTTTCCTCATCCAACACTGAAACCACTGCACCATGCTGGCTTTCAGGAAAGCACTAAACAGCTGTAATTTTAAGCTGTTTCATGGTGTATTAGCAATCTGAATTAATTGTGCATTGTATTGGCAATCATTTTTCTAGTCCTGAAAGTTTATGCTAAAAGAACTCATAAAACCAAAGGTTCTGATTAGTATCTTGTCTTTCTCCTGCCACTTCATCTGTGAGCAGGTATGAAGATTACATTTTATAGTAGAGCTTTTAAATGGAGTTAATTGTTTGCTCATTAACTTGAGCAAGTAGCTTTATTTGAACATGCAGGGCTGAATACTCTTCCTGGTTTTGATATCTTAGTTTAACATGTATAGTGGGAGAGGACTACTGAGTTTGTCTTCAGTTTTTATGATTCTTGGTCCACACAGATCAAAACTTAAAGATAAAGCTCAGTACAGAACTTCCATATTTACATTTTCTTCTGATATTCTTATATTTGTGAAACACTACACTCTTTCTGCTTCACCCATCTACCCTGTTCCTCCTCTCCTATGGTCTTCTCTGGATGCCCCAGTTCTTTCCATCTTCCTCCCATATGTCTTCATCTCCATCTAACCTCTGTACATGCCTATTTCAAGGGTAGGCAACTACAGCTGGGAAGATAGTCACTTTCAGGGTTGGCCAATTGCTAGATAGAACCATTTTAAAAAAATATTGATCATATTTAGTCCCATGTTTATTAAACATCATTGACAATTAAATGCATTAATTTATATTGCATTAAATTAATTATAATTTATTAATCTAAGATTATTTTATTAATTAAAGTTTTTAATTTTTTCATTAAACATAATAATTTGCATAATAAGCAGCTGCACTCTGAAAGAAAAACTCTAATTGTTTGTTTTTGAGCAGACTTTTCATCACAGAGGTCTATAGGTGGCTAGCTGGAAGATCCAAGGGACTAACTGAAGCAGGATGTCCAATCATTTCCACATAGCAAGAGCTATGTGGGCTGAAGGAACACTATTAAAGGCAAAGGGTCCTTCATGCCTTAAAGCAGGGGTAGGCAACTTAAGGCCCGGGGGCTGGATGTGCCCCCCCCGAGGCCTTTGGACTGGCCCCAGGCTGGTCCTGCTGCCGCTGCCCCCCCACCGCCGCCGCCGCCCGCCATGATGATATTGATTATTGTTGTTATTACTGGTTCTTGGGGTTTTCTTGGCAAATTCTCCACAGGGGTTTTGCCCTGGCTTTTCTGGGGCTGAGAGAGTGTGCATGCATATTTATTTATTTATTTATTTATTTATTGGTGCTTCGGCCCCCCCAATTGTCTGAGGGACAGCAACCCGGCCCCCGGCTCAGAAAGGTTGCCTACCCCTGCCTTAAAGCATGATAGAATGGTCCCTACTGTTCTCAAAATGATTAGGGTTTTTTAGACATTTAAGGACAAAAATCTGCACAATACTTCAGCACCCCCCTTGGGGAAAGTAGCAAGGACTTTTTGGGGCAGATGCAAAAATAGCCTTTAGAGTTGTATGTGTGCCATGGACTACACTTTGCCCACCATGCTGTATGACCTCATGATGGTTGGTTTCTATATTGTCTTCTATGTGGAATATGAGGAGCCAATGTTGGAGGGGGAGGCATTAGTGGCGCACCAGAGGTTAGAGAAGATAATGTTGAGATAGTTGGAATGTGCATGATAGTAATGTTATTTGGTTACATAAATAGTAGAGGTGAAGGATTGATGCAGTGCTCAGGTGAGTCAAATCAGTTTTGGTTTTAAATTTCCTCTCGGAAGCCTGAGAATATGGGCAAGAATGGAGAAAGTAATGGATTAGTGCAGCGCTTCCCATACTTTGGTTCTGCAGATGTCTTGGACTTTGGCTCCCAGAATTCTTAACTGTTGCCCAATCTGGCTGGGGATTCTGGGAGCTGAAGTCCAAAATACCTGCAGGACCAAAGTTTGGGAACTACTGGATTAGTGGGATGAATTGCTTGCTGGGACCATGAAGCAAGCATGTCATGACTGTAGGGTATAGAGAACTTGAATGTAGAATTACACAATCTAGGCAGGATGGACATGTGTGACCCTCCAGATGTTGTTGGAGTGCAACTCCCATCAGCCCTAGCCAGCACAGCCAATGAAGAGTGATGTGGTGAATTGCAGTTTAACAACATCTGGAGAGCCATAAGTTGCTTACTCCTGTTCTAGAGAGCAGTAGGAAATGATAAAGAAGATAAGATGTTACTAGGCATTCAGAAAAATGTTCCTCTCCTAGTTTTTACAAGTTTTGGAGCCACTTGAAAGTATAGTGGTTCACGGATCATTGGGCTGGGGTGAAGAATGTGCATTAAAAATAAACATGGAGAAAATACATGTAGGACTTCACAGCTTCACTTCATCACACACCCTTTGAATAAGAATGCCATATTTGATACCATTTTGGCATCTATCCTAAGGCTGCCATATTCCGGTTGATCAAATCCTGGTATCATAATTTGTATCTTATACAGATGTGTACAATATATAAATAAAATACATTATGCAATTTTCACATTGTGCAAATGAATCACATTGATTGTTGAATTCTTTTTCTACCACTGTGTTTCATCTTTGACTCCAGTTACACAGCAAGCATTGACCTGAAAGATCCAATATGGTTTAACAAGTTAAGAGTGAACAGGGAAACTTACATTCAAATTCCTGCTTGGTTAGAAATCTTACAGTAGGGTGGACAACTACCCAAGATCTAGGGCCTGTACCCGATCACTATACTATGGAAGATGACATCTCCCATTGTTTTTCCTACAGCCACCCCCTAATTTTTTTTTTAAATCTCAAAATGCCCCTCCATCCTTTAGGGCAGCTGTAGTCTGTGGACAGGGGCTTGTTTATGAACCATTGACTGCCAGTCTGTACTGAGTCTCCAGGAAAGACTAGTTGGAGCAATTGGGCACAAATATGGTTCCTTCCGAACCAGGAAATGATCTGGTAGTTGATTTCAATTTTGAAAATGTCCCCCCAGGCTTAAGAAAGCCTTGAGGTGGGGGGAAAAGCACTGCTAAATTGTTCCCACTCCAAGAGGGTTTGGAGAAGCGTTGTGAATTTCCAAAAATGCAACAAATATGGCTCCATTTGGAGACCTCACAAAATAGCCTTTGGAGCTGCAACTATGGGCCTGAATTTCTTAAACAGTGATTAACAGTCATTATTCTCAGCCAAACCTAACTTACATGTTTTGGAGGTAAATGCTATTCCAGTATAAATGATATTGATGGGATTTGGTGATGCATGGGAATTTCTGCTCATGTCATTTTAGTTTTTTGCCACCATTTTCTTTTGTACTGATGGCAAAACATGCATAACTGTGAGAATATTACACAAAGTCCTGCAATACAGTGACACAAAAATGCAGAATAAAATAAGGGCATATAACAGGAACCACAGGTAGTTTCTCTCAGAGATACAGATGCAGTAGACTAGAAAATATTCTAGTTTCATCTTGTTTGTCCTGTTTGATTGCTATTCATATTAAATGTATTAATCAGCTCATCCATGAGAGGAAATTTATAGTATCAATATATTGGCACATAATTAAACATATGTATAATAATCTGTCAAATGAGGCAAGACTCCACACACTTGATGAAATGGCTTACAGTCTGCAAACAGCCAGTGAGGGGTAGTGGTTTGAGTGTTGGCGTACGACTCTGGAGACCAGGGTTTGATTGCCAGCTGGGCCATGAAACTCCCTGGGTGACTTTGGGCAAGTCACACTCTCTCTCTCAGCCTCAAGGGATGGCAACAGCAAAGCTCCTCTGAACAAATCTTGCCAAGAAAACCCCATGATAGGTTCACTTTAGGGGCACTGGAAACGACTTGAAGGCACACAGCACAGCACATTACAGACTGTCCCTGTCATTGATCAGAGTGTGGACACTGCCTCAGGTTAGCGAAATGGTGAAATGTGCGTCCCAGTATGGTCCACACAGTGAGAAGATCCTCCGACTGCTGCCTTAACTACCGTATTTTCCAGCGTATAAGATGACTGGGCGTATAAGACGACCCCAACTTTTCCAGTTAAAATATAGAGTTTGGGATATACTCACCGTATAAGACTACCCCTCTTTCCAACACACACCAAATAAAAATTTTAAAAAAACCATCAGATTTGATTTCAGTGATGCATTCTGGGGTATGTACAATTTGCGGCCAAATAAGTGACCCTGGGCATATCACACACTCTCAGCCTCAGAGGATGGTAATGGCAACCCCCATTTGAAGAAACATGCCAAGAAACCCCATGACAAGGTTGCCTTAGGGTCGCCATAAGTCGGAAAGGACTTGAAGACACACAAGAACAACAAAAAAGTCTGTAATTGTTTCATAGATAGTACGTGGGAATAGGAGCCAGCGTGGTGTAGTGGTTTGAGGGTTGGACTACCACTCTGGAGACCTGGGTTTGGTTCCCCACTCTGCCATGAAACCCAGCCTCAAGGGAAGGCACACACTCTCAGCCTCAGGGGAAGGCAATGGCAAACCTCCTCTGAACCAATCTTGCCAAGAAAACCCCAGGATAGGGTTTCACCTCTTATCCGCTGCTGCTTCCTCCTCCTGCCTCATGCCACACCACGCCACCCCTTCTTCCTCCCCCCCTTCTTCCTCCTCCTCCTCCACCCAGTGTATAAGACGACCCCCGACTTTGGAGAAGATTTTCCTGGGTTAAAAAGTTGTCTTATATGCCAGAAAATACAGTCACCCACTTCCCATCCTGTCCCATCCTGTCCCACTTCACATTGCTGTGGGATCTGCCTACCATACCTCTATCTCCTAGCATTCATCTCCTGATGGTCCTGCTGAGCTCTTCCACCTTCATCCCTATCCATGCCTTTCCATCACTCCTCTGGCCCTCCAATTCTTTCTCCCTTGTTCACCCACACAACATTTGCCACTGCTGCTGCTGCTGCTTCTCCTCCTTGCAGCTACACCTGCCTGCTTCTCTTTCCATTACCTGCTCATGTGAACAGCAATGCTGCCCTCCTTTTTTGCTCAATCTCCACCTTGCCTGCTTGTGTAGCAGCTATTGCTCCTTCCTGCTAGCACGGTCTGCTTTAAGCCTGAAGCACCACACCACAACAAGACTTCACACTAGAGCAGCAGTGGCACGTCTCAAGCAACAGGAGAGATTGGGCCGCTGCTGTCAACGAGCGCTAATATCAAATAAAACTTTGGCAAGTTTTCCTGCAGATTAACATGGCTGTCCCTCTGAAAAGTTTGAAAGGTGCTCCTTTGTGTACTATATATATTACACCAATTACACAATATATATGTTGCACACAAACACATGCGCACAGACATATATATTTAAAAACAAGTAATAATCCAGCGTTATAGATTTGCTTCCCCAATAACATCAGCCCTTAGATATTTTATTTCCACTCTCCCACTCCCACTCCCCTGCAAAAAAAACCTGATATACCTTCAATCTCCTTATAGCTGATGTTTTGTTTTCCTGTTATAAGTTTCATTGTAATGGGGAACTGGATACAAATATATAACTCTCCCAGATATATTGACAATTTGTCTAAGACTCATTTAACTTAGTAGGTCATTTGTTTGAACAAAAGGTTCAGAGTGCTATACCATACACCAAAATATTTTTTACTTAACTAGCTTATAGTTCTGGTGGGAACGTGGATGTTGCTGTACATGCAAATGGAAAGAGGGAAAACATCTGCCTCTCTATGGCTTTATAGGACCTTCAGTGTTTTATTTGCATTGATGGTTGTGTATACTTGTATGAAAGCGCATGTATGTACTTAGTTTTGGCTCTCTGGACAATTTAAAATTGTTGCTGTGACATATTAAAATTTGTTTCTCACCCCAGCAGAAAGATTATGGTTGCCTCTTTGAATAAGCAGAGAGAATAACAATTCTCATCATTCATTTTTCCCAATGTTCTCGCTGTCAAACTTGCTTTCTTATATATTACATTTTTGTTAAAACATGGATTATTCTCTAGTATGTAATGCACAGTGATAGACTGACAGTGTTTTTATAAGGTAGTGATTGAATTTATTTTCTATTTATTGGGAATAAAGGAGCATTTCTGATGTACTCCTCTTTTAATGCAGATAACATAGATCTCTTTCATACCTTTGGTATTACTTTAATTGGCATGGATTCATCCTATGAAATCTGGGGATTTGGAATTTTGTGCTGTATTTAGAATTATCTGCCACAGAGTTCTAGTGCCTCACAAATTCCAGGTTTCCATGGGATGAAGCCATGGCAATTAAAATAGAACCACAAAACCCTCCAGCATTTCACAGAGGAAAACTGGGATACAGGTGGTTCAGCAACATCTAAGTACGGCAAAAGTGTGTGACTGGGGGGGGGGAGGCAAAACTTAATGACGAAGAACACAAAACTAGTATTTTAAAAAGAAAATTTATGTACTGAATTTAGGAAACCATGAAAAAACAAAAAGGAAAAGCCCAAATCAATAAACACAATGAAATGTGTGTGTACGTGCATGTGTATGCATGTGCACCATGATTAACAATAGATATGGTACAGTATTAGATAATACAGAATTGTAAATTCAAAATGCCTTTATCAGATATCCTCAAAATTACAGCATCATGTCATGGTCACTGCAGGAGCTCTGTGTTCATCCTCTCTCCTTCTGCCCAGAGTACATTCCCAATTGCTCCACAGGGCCCATTTAGCCCAATTAGCCTCTCAGTCCAACCTACTGTACTTTACAGTAAAATACAATAAAATCCAAAATCCACAGAAGAGTGTTGCCTTTCTTGACCAACCAAAGTGCAGAAAATACATCATGCAACCTTTCGAAGTGTCCCTGGCTTGTTCATCAGGCAAAAATGTTTAAATCATACAGGAAAAGAAAAGCATTTAGGTTTTCCCAGATGTAACAGTACAGGGATTTCTTGAGAAATTCATTGTTTTCCAGTGAAGAAAAAGTCAGTTAGCTTTGCACAGAATGAGGCAGCCCGAATCTCAAGGAAAGTTAAATTTCTGTTTCTAATGGAGTTGAAATTTGATTACCTGATTTTTCTTGCCCTTTGTCCCCAGTCATCACATGGGCAAGAAGGGGAGCAGCCTCTGCTTGCATTGCTGTCCCCCAAGACCATATTAATAATAATAATAATAATAATAATAATAATAAAATTTATTTCTACCCTGCCCCATGGTAGTCCAATCTGGGCGGCTTACAAGTTAAAATGCAAATAATACATCATTAAAATTCCAAAACAATAGATGAAACATACCCCCCCTTAAAATAGTATTAAATCAGGATATTTTAAAACAAACTCAAATTAAAACAATTCAATTAAAAACCCAATACTAGTTGTTGTTAAAAAGCCTGAACAACCACAATCCTCACCATCAATTTGATGGGGCCATGAGAGGATCGCCAATTGGTGGGGCTGTATTGTATCCGAGGTGGGGATCACTAGTCCGGAAAGGCCTGCCGGAAGAGATCCGTCTTGACAGCCTTTTTAAAGCTGTCCAAAGATGTTAAAAGACGGATCTCGTCCGGCAGGTCGTTCCAGAGTTTGGGGGCGACAACTGAAAAAGCCCTCCGGGAGGTGGCTGCGAGCCTCGACTTTTGAGGCTGGAGTAAATTCCTCCCGGAGGATCGAAGAGCGCGGGGAGGATTGTACGGGAGAAGGCGGTCCCTGAGATAGTTTGGACCCAAGCCATTTAGGGCTTTAAAGGTAATAACCAACACCTTATACTGGGTCCGGAAACTAATAGGCAGCCAGTGGAGGGACCGCAGAACCGGAGTAATGTGGTCCCTCCGAGATGTTCCCGAAACAAGCCTGGCCGCCGTGTTCTGCACCAGTTGTAGTTTCCGGACCATGCACAAGGGTAGCCCCATGTAGAGTGCATTGCAAAAGTCGAGGCGTGAGGTTACCAACGCGTGCACCACGGTCTCGAGATCCCTTATTTCCAGAAAAGGGCACAGCTGGCGTATCAGCTGAAGCTGATACCAGGCGCTCCTGACCGTCGCATTAACCTGATTTGTCATCAGGAGCGACGAGTCAAGGAGCACCCCCAGACTGCGAACACAGTCACTGGAGGAGAGTGTGACCCCATCCAGGACTGGAGGTTGCAACCCAATTCTTGGTTTCGGGGCCGCTACCGTGAGCACCTCCGTCTTGTCTGGATTCAGTTTCAGTCTGTTTTTCCTCATCCAGCCCATTACCTCTCCAAGACATTCATTGAGAGAGGAGATGCCATCGGAATTCGAGGCCGACGAACGAGACACGGAGAAATAGATTTGGGTGTCATCAGCGTACTGATAACAACCAGCACCATAACTCTGTATTATCTCACCCAGCGGCTTCATATAGATGTTAAATAATAGCGGGGACAAAATAGCTCCCTGAGGGACCCCACAAGTGAGGTCCCTCTTACTGGAGCTACAGTCCCCGAGCAGCACCCTCTGGGACCGACCCGAGAGGAAGGACCGGAACCACTGCAAAGCAGTGCCCCCGATACCTAACCCCTTCAGGTGGCCCAAGAGGATGCCGTGATCTATTGTATCAAAAGCCGCTGAGAGGTCTAGGAGCACCAACAGGGTCACACTACCCCTGTCGATGCTCAGACGCAGATCGTCGGTCAAGGCAACCATGGCAGTCTCAACCCCAAATCCTGTCCTAAAGCCGGTTTGAAATGGGTCTAGATAATCAGTTTCATCCAAGACTGCTTGGAGCTGAAGAGCAACTGCCCTCTCGATCACCTTGCTCAAGAATGGCAGCAATGATACAAGCCTATAGTTCTTCATATCCAGGGGGTCCAGGGAAGGCTTTTTCAGGAGCGGCCTAACCGCCGCTTCCTTTAGACAAGATGGAACATGTCCTTCCCTGAAGGACGCATTGATGGTCTCCGTAAGGAATCTCATCAATGCGTTCCCCCCCCGGACGGCCAGCCATGATGGGCAAGGGTCGAGAGGACAAGTTGTCTTCCTTACTTTACCAAGCAGCTTGTCCACGTCCTCGGTACTCACAGATTGCCACTGATCCAGTAAACTTACATCGACGGAGTCGTTGGACACCTCGCCTATAGACTCTGCCCTAATAGTGGCGTCTAATTCGGCTCTTATCTGAGAGATTTTATCTGCAAAGAAGTTGTTAAATGCATCACAGCAGGCTGTCGTCGGGTTAAGTAAGGGGTTTGGCGCAGGCGGCACCTGCGTCATCTCCCTCACCACCCTAAACAGCTCTGCCGGACGAGACTCTGCAGACGCAATACGTGCAGAGGAGAACGCTTTCCTCGCTGCACGTATCGCCTCCCGATAGGAATGAAGAAAATTCCTATGGCGAGTTCTGTCAGATATGAGTCGAGTTTTTCGCCACTTGCACTCTAGCCGTTGTCCATACCGCTTCATCCTCCTCAGCTCAGGTGTGTACCATGGCTTACGATTAGGAGCGGGATGGCAAGGGCGCTTGGGAGCGATCATGTCAATAGCCCTGGTAAGATCACTATTCCAAGTGTCCACCAGAGCCTCGACAGGGTCACCGGCATTCCCAACCATTAATCCCTCTAAGGCTTTCCGGAATCCCATTGGCTCCATAAGCCTTCGAGGGCGGACCATTCTAATAGGTCCACCACCCCCGGCAGGGCAGGTGCTGGCTCTGAGTTCCATCTTGACCAGGAAATGATCCGTCCATGACAATGCGGAGGTATTTACTACCTCCGCCCACGGATATTCCTGTTCCGTACTAAAGACTGCATCCAGTGTATGACCCGCACAATGTGTAGGCCCGTTGACCAATTGGGATAGGCCCATGTTTGTCATGGAATCCATGAACTCCCGAGCCGCACCTGTTAAACTGGTCTCGAGCGGAATGTTGAAGTCCCCCAGAACCAATAGTCTGGGAGACTCCAACAGTAGCTCGGAGACCAGCTGTGTCAGCTCGGTCAGGGAGTCTGCTAGACAACGAGGTGGTCGGTAGACTAGCAAAATCCCTGGTCTTCAGGCTGAGGTACATACACTCGATGTAGACTGTGTTCCGGATAGGTATCCTGGTCAAGGTCAAGGTATTTTTATGAACTAGAGCCACATCGCCCCTCCGCCCGCTTCCCCTCACCTGCTCACTAACAGAATACCCAGCTGGTAGGGCCTGCGCCCAGGTGGCAGCACTATCCTCTCCCAGCCAGGTCTCTGTAAAACAAGCCAGGTCGGCATCCTCATCCAGGAGAAGGTCCTGGATAATATGGGTCTTGTTTTTTACCGACCTGGCATTACAAAGGAGCAGAGTGAGGTTATGTGGAATGGAAAGTCTGCTCCCCAAACTATTCTGGGAAACAGAGGGGACTGAAGGTGGGATAGCTACTAAACAGCGATCCCGCCTTCTTTTGTAACATTTGTCCTCTCTGTTCCAGCCATATCTCCCATTCCCCAACGCTACTTCTATAGCCGCCCCTGTTCCTGTTCCCACCTCGGTGATAATAGGCTAAAGCTGAACAAAAAGTTGAAAATCTACTCAGCGGGTTGAATCTGCTAGAGCTAGATTAAGATGTTCCAAGAACTGCTCAGTTAAGGTAAAATAGATCATAACCCAGCTGATGCTCAGCTATAACGGCCTTACATCAATAGTCCAAAATAACAGTCAAAGCCTCTGCGGCCAGTTCTTAATAGCAGGCTGAAGTAAGAATTGTATTGGGTCCGGAGAAGGGCTTTATAGTCCTGCCCTGGGCCGCGGGGCCATGCCCCCAACGCCGCCGGTGCTCCCAGCTGATGGGAAAGGGAGCCGGGCTTCCGCGGGCTGACGCCCTTCTGCGCCGCTGTTGCCACGTCCCCTGTGGCCAGGTCTTCCAGCAGGGCTTTATAGTCCTGCCCTGGGCCGCGGGGCCACACCCCCAACGCCGCCGGTGCTCCCAGCTGATGGGAAAGGGAGCCGGGCTTCCGCGGGCTGACGCCCTTCTGCGCCGCTGTTGCCGCGTCCCCTGCGGCCAGGTCTTCCAGCAGGGCTTTATAGTCCTGCCCTGGGCCGCGGGGCCATGCCCCCAACGCCGCCGGTGCTCCCAGCTGATGGGAAAGGGAGCCGGGCTTCCGCGGGCTGACGCCCTTCTGCGCCGCTGTTGCCGCGTCCCTTTTTTAATTATTTTTTAAAATGTAATACTGTTTATTTTTGCTTCAAAAACATTTCAGCATTCTAAACATACAAAAAACCAACATAACATTTTTGCAAATTTTGTTTCTCAAGTACAGAGTGTTTTTGAACTTCAGTTTTCTGCGCCCTCTCTTCACTTGAAGCTGACATTGAAGAGACCTACAGCTTCCGTTTAAAAAATTAACTGGCAACAGAAATCACATCTGAGACAAAATAGGGGCCTGTGAATCTAACTTTGTCACCATTTTTCTCCTGTTTTTAACATCTTTGCCTGATGAAGAAGCCAGTGAAGCTTACATGATGTATTTTCTGCATTTTTGCATTTTTTGCACATCTCCTTTCTAGTTCCCAGCCAGCACCACACTATACTCCAATAACACCCACCACCATTCATATAGTTGCCTTGGCTTTAGGTAACATCCTTCCTCCTACGTTTGGTGCCCAAGAAGCATAGTTAAAACTGAACTTGTCACCTTATTACCATAACTACAAATGTGGCATTTCTGTTGCTATTCACACACATAGCCTGCTTATAAAGGTCTGTTCTTAGGCACTTCATCCATCTGAGGAAGTAGACTTCAGTCTACAAAAGCTTATGCTACCAACTTTCTTTCTTTCTCTCAGTCTCAAAGGTGCTACAAGAACCCTTTGCATACTGATCCAGACATACACTGCTATGTTTTTGAATAGATTTCTTATTCATCCTCACAGAATGTGAGGGTACAAAAATGCCAAAAGTGTCATTAGTATTAGTAGCTGCTTATCCCCTGTTGGCACTTTGGATCACATAGTTCAAATTTAAAACTTGCCCGTTCTAACACCAAAAGAAGGTGATTCAATAAAAGGCCTACATATTAGTTATTTTGCATCTCTTCTTTCTCTTATGTTAGAGTGACAGACTTTATAACAAGAATATTTCTTAGCAGTAAACATGAGAAACAATTTTAAATCTTATATTTTAATACAATGCTATTTCTACAGAGCCATCAGTAGAGCCACAGTAGTATATGGTGTACAAGCCAAAAGACAGATTTCTGAACTTGAAGATCTTATAATCCTTGATATGAACAGGTGTACTATTTGCCATTGATTTGAACTCAAGCAAGTTTAACATGTTTGGACGAATCCTGAACCAATTTCACAGTTGTTCCACACCTTATATTGCTCATTCTACAGGAATATTACATAAGCTGATGGACAAAGCAGCACTTTAATTTTAGATTGGCTCATAGTACTCATTTCATTGTTTGCAGCTATTATATTCTAATATAGTGCATTAGGGTGCTCACTGTGTATGTTTAGACAGTACTGATGAAGATAAGGACACATGATATCGGTCAATAGTTCATTCAACCTTTAGGCTGTTAGACTGTTATAGTGTTAAAGCTCTTTTCTGTTGTCAATGAAATGGCTTTTGTAATGAGAGAAGACTCTAGAGGCATAAACAGCTACTCCCAATGAGGTGGTGCACTGGGAAATGGGAGGCAGAGAGAGGTCACCACCAAGCAGAAACCAAAGGGCAAAGGGACTGTGAACTTTTACAAACATGTTGCTTGCAGTAGCTTGACACTTCTAGAGAGTCAGCAGCCACACAACTACACAGAGGCGGTTTCACCTACCCTTCCTGCTGTCATTGATGCCTCACATCTCTTTCCTGCAAGCATGTCAGTTCCTCCATAGATCAGGGATGGGGAAATGCTGCCCTTCATGTTGCTGGATGGCAGCTTCCAGCAATACTAGTTAACATAGCTGATGGTAAAGTTGCTGGAAACTAGTTCTACAGCTTCTGGGGGTTGCACAATGCCCATCCCCTTATTATCTCATCAGTTGCTACTAATAATGGGACATTATTAATAATTTTATAACACTACTATCATAAGAGGTTTTTGTTTTTTTTAAATGCTGTTCCTAGGATTGCCAGCTTTTGCTTTCAGAAATTTTAGTGGCTAAATCATGAAGCAGAGCATGGCAGATCTCATTGGGAATTTTCCCTTTGCCCTCATGGCTGGTTTTGACAGTTTTGGTGGGCTGAGTTTGGTCTTCTGTTGTAGTGCCAAATGAATGAGGCAGACCAAGATGTGAGGGTGAGAGCAGTACCGATTGTGAGAGCATGTGGAGGTAGGAAGGAACCACATGCATGTATTTTCTCCTTCTTTTTCCTGAGTAGCTATATAAATCTGTTGCAGTCACAACAGCAACAAATAATCTTGTAGAATCTTAAAGATTAGCAAATGTTATTGCTGCTTAAATTTTTGTGAATGCCACAATAAAATTTGTTGTCTTTAAGGTGTGGTAAGACTTGTTTCTCTCTCTCTCTTTTGTGATATTGATCATCATTAATTCTCTTGAGTGTGGGATATTGCCTACTACCCAAGCAGAGGGATTTTGAGGAAGGAGAGAGGCAACCAAAGGGCATCATAAACTGAGCATAATTAATGCTGCTTAACAGATAAAACATGCAAAACCTCATCTCTCAGAAAGTGTAAGTTTGTTTGGGTGCCATGAAGCAACCGATCATTAAAGCCGCACCAGCTGTTCTGTTACAGATTTTGTTTGATTGCTCATGTGCAACTTCTTCATAAACATTCTTGGATAAATTTAAGTGACTGACATGCTTTGAGGAATATTTAACTGGACTGCAAAATAAGACAAGAGAACATTTTTTTGCAGCTTATGGTAATTAAGTTGCTGTTGTTGCAGCTGGCTGACAGAATGTATTATTATACAAACCATCAACCTATCATACAACAAATGACAAGTGAGAAAAATGTTTTGAATGAGTAATAATGGCACTAGATGTTTGTCTTGTTCTGTCAGCCCAATTACAAGGGTTTGATGGTTTAATTGGTCTTCAGACTATTAGCTCCCTAACGTCAATAATTTTAGCGTGTGATGGATTTTTACCAGTCTGTATATCTCAGTGATGCTGACTTACCAAGCTGAACAGAAAAGAGGCAAGTTGACCTTCTGTTAGAGATTGTTTTATGTGCTTGGCTGAAATCTTTTCTAAGAATAAATATATTGCAATTCATATTCTATCCTGCCTGTGTCCTGGTCAAGTGATGCTTGTTAATCTTTATGTGAAAGTAGTTGCTAGAAAGTAAGCCCTGCTATGTACTGCAAGGCAACAACAGAGCGGGGACCAAGAGAAGGTGGAACTGCTCAACCCCTACTTTGCCTCAGTATTCTCCCAAAAGGGAAACAGAGCTCTAGCTAATGAAAGTAGAAGAAATGATGCAGTGAGGGACAGCAGCCCAGAATAGGTAAATAGGTAGTACAGGAATACCTGGCCACTCTAAGGACTTTATCACACGGGAAATCCCATGCAGAAACGGGATTTTAAAGGTGGGGGAAACCCGCAAAAGCGGGTAGATTTTCACACACATCGATGTTAAAGTGTGCTTAACCCAAACAGAAAGTAGTCAAAAGCCGCTTCTTTTTACTTTCAGGATTTTCCAAAAGTAAAAAGAAGCGTCTTTTGACTACTTTCCATTCGGGTTAAGCAGACTTTAACATCAATGTCATGTGAAAAATCTACCCGCTTTTGCGGGTTTGTTTTCTATTAGAACCCTGTTTCTGCATGGGATTTCCCCTGTGTGATAAAGTCCTAAATGAGGGGAAAAGGAGGACCCAAGCAACTACTGATCAGTCAGTTTGACAACAATAGCAGAAAAGATTTGAGAATAGATAATTCTACAGTCTGTGAGCACTTAAAAGGAAATGCTGTGATTACTAAAGTTCATTATAGGTTTCTCAAAAATAAATTGTGCCGGAGTAATCTTATATCCTTTTATTGCTAGAGTTGCAAGCCTGGTAGATCAGGGGAATGCTGTAGATGTAGTATATTTTGTTTTCAATAAGTCTTTTACAAGGACTCCACAATATGCTTGTAGGCAAGTTGGTAAAATGTGAGCTAGACGATGCTACTGTTGGGTGAATTTTTAATTTGTTGATGGACCAAACCCAAATAGTGTTCACCACTTCCTCTTCATTTTGGGAAGAAGTGACTAATATGGACCTAAATGGATCTTTTTGGGGTGGAAAGAATATATGAAGACTTGGGGAAAGAAAAACAAAGGGGCTTGTTGAGTTTTGGGAAACCATGATCAGGAAAATCCATCCCTTTTAAAAACCTCCCCCCCCCCCGCCCCAATTCCCCAAATACTAGATGCAGAGAAATTCCTGCCTTCTCCCCATACTCACCTTTTTCTCCCCACACTCACCAACTCATCCTGCCCCCTCTCATAGCCTTGGTGTCTGGTAGAGAATGTTCTCCCCTGTAGGAATGACTAATTTAAATAGGCACTTACCTAGTCATGAGACAGGAGAGAGATGGCATTGTGTGATAGGTATTGCCAGAGGTGCTATTATCAAACCTTTATGGCAGTTTAAAAGCCGCATGTGATAAAGCCTGTAGCTTCATGCTTTGTTCCTGAAATCTTACAGAATGGGATACAGCTGGTGTGATGGCCCCACTAGATATCTAAGACAATGTGGAAGGAGTAATTCTTAGTGGCTGCTCCAGAATTAGCTCAGTGCAGACATTTGCAAGCGTTTTCTAGAAGTGTTAGAAAAGGAATTTTTTGCTTGTTTTTGGTTTTTAGTAGCTACAGTTCAACTTGTGCAAGGTAAGAGCATTATGGTAATTTTAGTTAGAAAGATAATACTGCAAGTTGGTTTGGCACTCAAGATAAATTAACTTACAGAGGTTCATGGAAAGAAAATGTTCTACCCCTTTCTCTTTCAGCCATGAGCCAGTGGTGTTACCAGACTTGATGACACTTGGTGTGTGTTTGTGTGGGACTGTTGAGGGGGGATGGCAGTAGCGGCCTGCTCCCCCACACACTTGCCCTTCATGGCTTCATCACTGGCCCAGTTCCTTCCCTGGGGAGAGAGCTAGGCTAGCAACAAAGCCACAAAGGGCACTCTCGTCCCTCCACCACCCTCACCACCACCTCGACTCCCTCCCACCTGGTGCAGGGGGGATTGCTAAGGGTGGGTGGTCGCAGCAGCCTGTCCCATTCCCCATTGCTCACCCCTCATGACTTCGTCACCAGCTTGGCTTCCTTCCCAGAGAGGAAGTTGGCCAGCAACAAAGCAATCGCTACTCCATCGTCACCTTGGATTCCTCCCCAGGGAGGGAGCTGGATGGTGGCAAAGCCATAAAGGGCGTGCTCCACCGCAGCGGGAGGAGGACTCCACCAGGGGTTCACCCCTCCTGTGGGCCATCACCTGGTGCACTCCACATCCTTCATACCTGCCCAGTGATGCCACTGCCATGAGCAGCTCACAGAAACCCTCTCCAGATGAGGGCTGTGAGTGTGTACTCCTGAACTATAACATATGGGCTGCCCTACAGAGGATAAAGCAGGAATCTTCCCTTCTATCAATTTCCTAAAGTTTTAACTTTTCTTAAGTTCCAAGTCCAATTTTGGACAGTTTTACCTTTCCTTTCAGAAGCTTCAAAACTGTTCAAAAAGGACCCCGAACCTTTCTAAGGCTTTGGGATAGAGACATACATGGCTATGTGGGATTGGAAATAGAGGAACTTTAGTCTGTGAATTTGCTTGAATTAGTTTACCTAAAAAGCCAAAGCAAAGAATTTTATATTTGTGTGTGTGTGTGTGTGTGTGTGTGTTAGAAAGAGGGAGGGAGAGAGAGAAAGATGTGTCCTTGGTCTCAGGATGTCAGTTTTAAAATCTCGGTAAATAAAACAACTGAAATTCATATTGATTTGAAATTAATTCACTGTTGTATTGTACTTTTATTCTTTCCATAGGACATATTACCATTACGCAGTATTTACTCAACTATTATCCTGGCCTTGATATTGAAAAAAGGAATGTATTTGGATTTACTGCGCTCATGAAGTCTGCAATGCAAGGCCGAAGTGAATGCGTCAGAGCCTTAATGATGGCAGGTAAATGGAGTTCTTTGCTTCATTATCCTCATTCCCAGTAAATCACAACAAAGACTACACCACAGTGAAGAATTTATAGTTCTTGGTATTTTGTATGTTGGCAGCCTTGCTTGTTGTTAATCTAGATGGGATCAAGAGACATAAACTTGTTGCTTACTGTTGTTTTCTACACTGATTTTCAGAGCTTGTAAACATTACTGAAAAAGCTAGCATGTTAATGGCAGTGTTACCTTTCAAAAAAGTAATTCATTGTTCATTACCCATGAGCACTCTGCAACATAATTTGTTAGTAATGTGCTACTAACCCATTACTTTTAAATTGATTTTTGAACATTTCGTCCAAATGATGTAAAAATACAAATTTAAAGTAACAAATAAAGGTGTTTTAAATTGCCTGTCATTACTAAAAAACAAACAAGCAAACAGCAGCTGACTTTTAATTTATTATTTCTAAGTTCTGCTGAATTTCTGAACATGGTTTCATTAACAAAGCCAAATTAATTAACATTATTATAAATACAACACTCACACAGATAACAGGAGCAGGTCTAAATATGATATGTTTTTTATGAAGGTGCCATTAATTGCCTACAGCGGTAGATAAAAGGGAGTCTGTAGGCCACATGTGGGATCCAAGTCCCATTTTTGTGTTTTTCCCAAACTGGCATTAAAAATCAGTGGTGTAATTTTGTCCCTTGTGGTTTGCTGCTTAACTTTGGCAGCAAGCCAGTATAAGAGTTGGTCGGAGGTTTAAGACACCATCTCCTCCTTCCTGTCCATTGATGCAACCAGAAAGATGCCCCCCATCTTTTCCTTCCTCCTTCCCCTGTGCTTTCCCTGTCCCCCCCCCCCGCCCCACATAAGCACAAATTTTACTTTACTTGCTTTATAGCAACAGCAATAGCAAGTACGTTTCTATATATTTCTATTCTACATCAATGAACTAGCACTCCCTAAGCGGTTTATAATGTGTAAGCCAATTACCCCCAACAATCTGGGTACTCATTTTACCGACCTACAAAAGGATCACAGGCTGAGTGAACCTTGGAGCCCTGCCTAGGATCAAACTCACAACCTTGTGGCTGCAGTACTGACATTTAACCACTGCACCACCAGGGCTTTCATCTGCCAACACCTCATCACCCTGGCCTACTTCAGATTTTTCTGAAGAAGGAAGTTGGTTCTCACTGAAGGCAAAGGTTCTGCAACAGGAAGGAGTGAAGAACCTCTTACTGTGAGGAAGCTCTTCCTAATGTTGAAGTGGAATCTCTTTTCCTGTAGTTTGCATCCATTGCTCCATGTCCTAGTCTTTGGAGCAGCAGAAAACAAGCTTGTTCCATCCTCAATATGACACCCTTTCAAATATTTAAACGTGGCTATCATACCTTTGGCTTCTCTTTCAGCTCCCTAAGACACTTCTCATAGGGCATGGTTTCCAGATATTTCACCATTTTGCTTGCCCTCCTCTGGACACAGCCCAACTTGTCAATTTAGAGCACAGCATCCCTCTTGAATGGTGGTGCCCAGTATTCCAGGTGGCGGTGACTAAAGCAGAACAGAGTGGTACTAATTCTTCCCTCAGTCTAGAATTGCATTGGTAATGCCTAGATTGTTATTGTTGTGTGCCTTCAAGTCATTTCCAAATTATGGCAAAAATCTATCATGGGTTTTTCTTGGCAAGTTTCTTCAGAGGGGGGTTTGCCATTGCCATTCTCTGAGAATGAGAGAGTGTGACTTGCCCAAGGTCACTTAGTGGGATTACATGGCCATGTCAGGATTTGAACCCTGATCTCCAGAGTTATAGTCCAAGGCTCAAACCATTGCACCATACAGGATCTCCACACCAGTATTTTACAGGGAGGTTATTCCCCAGTCATGGCTACAGCATTGAAAATCTCTGGTCTAAATGCAATCGGTAGTCTCTAAACTACACCCATTGAATCAGTGGGGTTAACATAAGGATTGACTTACCATTCAGCAAGTGATTTGGTGGGTCTGTTCTTGTTGGGTCTAGCAATTGGATTTTAAGCCTTTGTGTTCAGTGCCAGAGCATAGAAAGATCCCTGCTGGAATGATTGAAAGGCCTACTTCAGGGGTAGGCAACCTTTCCCCTTTAAGGGCCGAGGGACTTCAGCTCCCACAATCCCAGGAACTATTGGCCAGCATGGGACTATTGGCCAACATGGCTGAGGCTTCTGGGAGCTGAAGTCCCTCGGTCCTTAAAGGGGAAAGGTTGCCTACCCCTGGCCTACTTAGTCCAGCAGTCTCTTCTCATAGCAGCCAACCAGATACCCATGAGATGCTCACAAGCAGGATGTGAGGCCAATATCCTCCTTACCGTGTTGTTCTCTGGAGGCTTGCTTCCTCTGATCTGGGCAATAGCACATAGACATCATGACTCATAGACATTGATAGCCTTGTCTTCCGTGAATGTGACTGATCCTAGGGCATGGATCACTGACGGTGGGCCTGCCTTCTTCAGAAAAGACCTCAGGGAGTGAATCAACCAGAGCTGGCAAATAAAGTTCCTTCCCTTTACCGCCTCTATTACTATGGTGTGAATATCCAGACAAATCAATAGGTCCAGGAATGATAGTTGACACAAGAATACTTGGATAACTGGAAAGTGTTATACTGCTGGACAGAGAAAGCTTTGGGGTTCCAAAGAAGTGGCAGTGCTGGGGTGCGGGGATTGCTTTGCTTTGTCTAGAGCAGCGGTCCCCAACCTTTTTATTGCCGTGGACCGGTCAACATTTGATAATTTTTCCGCGGCCCACTGGGGGGCCCTGCTGGCTCCTCTGAACAGTGTCAGGGACCCGCTGCACAGAAGACGCAGTAGCAGGGCGGCCCGGTACCATTTGTTCTGCGGACCGGTATCGGGCTGCGGACCGGGGGTTGGGGACCACTGGTCTAGAGGATTTAGGGCACAGCAAGAAGCAGGACACGTTTGACCAAATGTTTTGTGGTGGAATTAGTTTTCAAACACAGTCATTACATCAGTTCGTGACTGGATAGATTTGCCAACAAAATCTCAGCTTTCCTAAAATGTGGGTTAAGGGAACTCAATTGTTTCCTCTTAAAAAGACTCTTGATTATGGAAATTTGTTTAGTTATTTCAGGAATTTCTGAAAGCAGAGCATTTTTGCTGTATTTCAGGTCACCAGGGAACTTGGGTTAATGGCAAAGTGAGATGGATCATTAGGGCATCTCATTTTAGGGAAGTTGTGAAGACGAATGTTACTGCCCTGAAATTATATTTAGAAATAATTCATGGATTAACAGATGCTCAGCAATTGCTAGAAATAATGGAGCATCTAGTGTACTAAAGAGGATGAAACAGGGATTTATTGTTGAAAGGTTCAGAAGAAACAAGACTAAGCTCTTGTGACCTTATTTTGAAAGATGTAAAAGTAACCCTAACCTATTGCAAATCCTAGTGATTATTCATTGCTTTAGCAGATATCACAGTACTGTAATTCATGCAACGGGGTAGAAATATATTCTCTTATTCAAATAGCTGGAAGGTCCCAGTAAGGAGATAGGGCTAACGTGATAAAATTGAAACATAGCAACACATGGTGAAAACATAACATAACACTGTACAGGCATATCTCAGTAAACAAAACCTCTGACAAAGAAGCTTCTTTTTACAATGGCTTTTTATAGAGGCCCAGCTCCCCCTTTTCTCTGTCTACTTGGCAGGGTTTTTTAAAGCAGCCTCAGCATTGGGAGCATAGTGAAGGAAGGCTGAAGAAACACAGACTTTGGGTTGCAGTAAGATGTCTGCAATCAACAATGCAGTCAAGCCTGATCTGGAAAAGAATGAAATTCTAATCTTGCTGAGGCTATTGTAGCTCTATATGCTTGCCTACAACTGGCATGGTAAAAAGCATTCCTTACTGAGCATTTCTGAACATTGAGAAGAGGACAAAGCAGTTAATTCTGCCTCACCAGCTATCCCCAGCATTTCATAGATCTGTAATTCTGGCACCAAAGTGGACATCATAAAAGTAAAAGCTGGTGAACGGGGGGGGGGGGGGGGGGGATATCATCCTTGGATACATTTTGGAAGAATTTTTCACATTGTCTCTGGAACGTTCAAAATTTAGTCACACTAGAAACTGTTTCAACAACAACTACAATGTATTAGTTGTTTGTTTTATTTCACATTGTGCATATTGTTACTTTGCTGGAATATGTGGGACTGGTCTTATTTTCTGTGGTGTTAAGAACCTGTCCTTAGTCTTACCATGTTATTTCTGACTCTAGTACCGACCTTTCTGTTAAAGAAGTAAACCCCAGGAACACAATTTCAAAGACTCAGAAAACAACTGCACGAGTATCCCCAGTTACAAACTTTCAGAGTTTTAAGTTGACCTGTACATATATGTCATTAACATTATTCAAAGTAAAAAAAAAAATTAACCAGATCTCAACAGATTTCAAATAAAAACGTTTTGACAAAGAAAGAAGTAGACAATATAACAAAATAGGAAAACCATGTTCACTTTATTCACTCTGTTCTATCCTGGGAATCTTTCCTGACCCAGCTACCAGGAAATCCTTTTATTCCAAGAGATGCTTGTTGTATTATATGTGATGTTCTCTTGCTCCTATGAACCAAGTCTGTGGGACTATATCACCATGCCTGCCAGCATAACTCAGTAGGCCTTCATTGGAATTGCTGTGCTAACAAAACTGCTTTTTTAAAAACAACAAAAAGGATAAGATGTTCCATTTGACTTAGAACTCCCCTGATCTTTTGCTGAAAACCTAGCTGAGATATTTAAATTATATAATATAGATAACCTTGAAGGGTGTGTAGCTGTATTAATTTAATAAACTATTAATATTCCATACTAGTAAGCCTGCTTATATTACTTATTTTGAAAAAAACAGTTGTGTTTCAAACATTAGATTTCTTTTAAGTAAATCAAACCAAAGTTGGAATGGACATGTTTCTTAAATGATGGGGTTGCAGACCTGATTTAGTCTGGAATGGCAACCAGAATGTCCTGTCACTTGAAAGAGGGACTTGAATATTCAAGTTTGATCCAGCTGGCAAAGTGCCTAGCCTTATTTATGTCCATGTGGAATTGGCTTGAAAGAAGTCACAATCATTGCTGAATAGTATTTTAAGCAAATCCTGCATCCCAGATAGATTTCTTGAAATTCCCCAGATAGATTTTGGTGAGATTTCCCACAGGATTTCTGTTTGCTATGGAGAGTTATTTTGTTTGTTTCATTGATGTCTCCAGTACCAACCCTCTCAACCTGAGGGGAAGGCAAAGGAAAAACTTCTCTAAACAAATCTTGCCAAGAGAACCCTGTGATAGATTTACCTTGTGTTCATTTGACAGTCATCCAATTAGACAAATACTAAGCAATCACAGAAAACACACAGGTTGCTTACATCTAAGTGATACTACACAACTAGCCTCAGTCCTCACAACTGTATTTCTTTGTTAGTTAAAAATATTATAGAGGAGCAGAAGAAGCTGAGTATTTTTTCATGTGCCTTATCTCTTGGGACATACGTGAGATTAGAAATTTGACATACTACTAAAAACAGTGTTTATTATGCATTCCCACAGTTTGGTTCTGTGTCTGTGCAGAGTATCTCAGACCCTTTTGTAGATTTACTTACAGACTATTCCTGCCTCTCCTTTCAGGAAGCAGGTTTGGCCTCTCTTTTGTTGTTAAATGCCCTCAAGTCGATCTCAACTCATGGTGATCCTATGGATGAGACATCTCCAAGACTCTCTGAACTCCACTGCTCCGCTTAATTCCTGCAACCCCTTAATATCCCTGACCTCCTTAATAGAGTCTATCCATCTGGCATGTGGCCTTCCTCTCTTCCTACTTTCCTCCACCTTTCCCAGCATTATTGTTTTTTCCAGAGAGTCCTCCCTTCTCATGATGTGTCCAAAGCACAACAGCATCAGTTTGGTCATCGTGGCTTCCAGGGAGTTACTGGTTCTCTATACCAGGCCAAGAGAGGTGGTGGTGGTGGTGAACAGCCTCCATTTACTTTTTCTTCTAACTTCTGCTATCATGTGTCTTTCATCTATATGTCCTTCACCTAGCCAAGAAACATAGATCAGTATTTTTAGAATCATTATGACAGAGCTAGCACAATCAAAAGTGGGACAGAAGACCAACACAGAGACAGAAATACTATTTTTCCCATCATGTCAGTCACAAAATTTGTATGAGGCAAGAAACGCAAAAATTAGTGATAATGAGTATTTGGACACCATTCTTAATAGTGTGCAGTCTTTCCAGTGTGGCATCTTTGTACAATTTGCTTATTTGCATATTTAATTATTATCTCTCTTTTCTCCCAGCACAGGACTCAAGGCTATGGCTTGCGATACTAGTTCAATAGGCATAGAGTGGGGTTTCATTATCTTGGAGGGGCAAATAATCTCAGGGCGCCTTTGCTCTAACAGATCAGGGTGCAGCCTCCATTCTTTTTGGCTAGAAAATTGAAGTATCTTTACAATACAGTTTCCCCCAAACAACCCCACCTTTTGTTACATAATGCCTCTCAGACAAAATGGAACCTGATGAGTTGGGGTGCTTGGGAAGTGCAAGAAATTAAAGTAAAACTGTGCATTTTTGTTAAATTAAATCAAAGTAAAACTGTGGCCATCTCAGTAGTAGCAATAGAGAGAATGTGCTGAGCATTTAAGTTCTGTAACATCTGAACTCTATTATTTTTCTACTGCATTGTGGCTAGGAGATTTTTCTACTGTCCTCTATTTTGTTAATATTATTTGGTACTTTGGTCTTTACTTTTTTAAAATTTAGATGGATGTGGGGGGCTTTTAAAAAATCTGTTTCAGTGATGTCTCCAGTACCAACTTCTAGGTATGTTAATTTAACAGTCATCCAATTAAGCAAATACTAAACAATCAAAGAAAAACACAGGTTGGTTACTTCTAAGTGATGTTACACAACTAGCCCCAGACCTCACTACTGTTTGTCTTTGTTTGTTAAAAGCATTATATAGACAAGCAGAAGGAGCTAAGTATTCATCTCTTGGTACCTCATCTCTTGGTACATACATGAAATGGTTAACCCTGTCTCCATGAAGGGAGAATTTAAAGATACAGCTGTGTTAGTCTGTAGAATTACTATATAGAGATACTTTGTAGTACCTTTGAGTCTAGCTGAAAAAAGAAGAAGTTTGTAGCATTAGCTTTCGTAGACTTTAGTCTACTTCCGATGCTTATGGTGGAGTGGAAGCCAGGTTCAGACATGAAGGGAGAGTTAAGAGTACCAACTCCTTGACCAGAGTGCTAGAAGTTTCTTCAGGTGCCTTACATAGGCAGATTCCCTTTTTGTGTGACTGCACAAAGGACTCTTAAGAACATCAGTTAAACTGCCTCCTGATTTTGAATTTTACTATCTGAAGAAAAGCTGGAAATGTACACATTTGGAGCGGGAGAGCCTGACATCCTAGAATAGGGAAAACAACCAATTTATCTGAGATCGTCGAAAATAAAATAATGCAAAATGAGATGCAAAAGAAGTACAAAATATCACATATCACCAAGTGTAGAAATTTCACATAAGATAAAATAGTGTAAAGAGGTAAGAGGGGAAAGTGGAGCCATTGAATCTGTCTGTCACCCTCCCACATCTTCCCGCTTCTGTGGCAGAGTGTGCTTTTGGAGATACCTTTCGCTCCCTCTTACTATGCCCAGATATAGTCACACATTAACCTCTTAACCATTTGAGATTAGCCTAAATCCCCAGACTAGAGTTTCAGGCTGTACCATCTGCTTTGGAAGCATTGTCAGCAAACATGTTCACATCTCTTACATTTTTCCTTTGAGTATTTTTACGTATTTTTTGCTAGTGCTATCTTTCCTGGCTGTTGAGTATGCTTTGTTGTTCTTAGCTGCCTTCGACTCAACCTCAACGTATGCTTTATTTTGCACTATATGTCACCATGCGTAGTTGAAAAGTAGTTGAGTATTTTCAGATGATGCTTTTGCACACCGAAGAAGCCCTTTGTAGATATAACATTCTCATTTACCTGCCCATGATCCAGTTTGTCCCTTTTTTGGAGATAACTACAGTCACAATGGGGGGGGGGGGGAGTGCGCAAAAATGACTATTCCTTGTTTCTGCATGTGACAAGATTCACTTTGATAACATTATGTTTTTTAAATACAGTTCTTCCATTGCTTATATCTCCCTTTACTGCTTAGCCTAATTCCTAATGGCAATGTCTTGCTTTTGCAAACATTCTACTTTTAAAAATTGCATCCAAATGTAATATGAAATGGATAAAAAATTATGTGGCCATAGGCTGTAACTAAAATAAAAGCTTAAAAAGTAATGTGAGAAGAGTGCATGAGGTGGAATCATATTTTCTTAGGGGGGAAAAACACAGAACAGCCAGTTAGTTATTCATGATGGCTATTCTGACACCAGAAAGTTATAACCTAGGTGCAGAATTGATGTAGGTGTTCCTCAAGACCAGGCTGAAATTCCCTGTAGAGTAATGAGATTATGCAAGATAAATAGCTTAAGCTTTAAATATTGCATCTGCACTAAAGCAGACACCTTCAAAATACTCCCCAGAATCCAAATGTTAAAGACTATCTCATATTATCATAACAAAATATAGCATGAAAACTTGAGATTGATACATAGTTTTGCAAAACCCAATTCAGTAGGGCCATGAAATACAAGCTCAGGCAGCAAAAAGCTTGCTGTTGTTGTGTGCCTTCAAGTTTGTGAAGTCGAAGGCTTTCATGGCTGGCATCCATAGTTTTTTGTGGGTTTTTTGGGCTGTGTGGCTATGTTCTAGAAGAGTTTCTTTCTGGTGTTTCATCAGCATCTGTGGCTGGCATCTTCAGAGAATACTGGAATATACTCACTCTCTTCCATTCCAGTATTCTCTGAAGATGCCAGCCACAGATGCTGGCGAAACATCAGAAAGAAACACTTCTAGAACATGGCCACATAGCCCAAAAAACCCACAAAAAACTATGCCTTCAAGTTGTTTCTAACTTAGGGCAACTCTAAGGTGAACCTGTCATGGGGTTTTCTTGGCAATATTTGTTCAGAGGCGGTTTTCCTTTGCCTTCCTCTAAGGCTGAGAGAGTGGCTTGTCCAAGGTCACCTGGTGGGTTTCCATGGCTGAGTTGGGATTTGAACCCTGGGCTCCAGAGCCGTAGTCCAACAATCATGCAACTATACCACACTGGCTCACTCATGTGATAATTGCTGCACATGACAAACATCAGTCTAGTTTATGATGGTGCTGCTAGTTGGAAGGCTAGTAGCATTAACTTAATGCTGTGTCCTGCATTGTCCCTCTGCTGGTTCTAGATACAGTTCTGTGTGGGTCATTAAACCTCTGTCTAAATATGTGACATAGCTCAAAACCTGTGTTATATAAGGTGATATATGGGCCTTTGCAGACTGCTAGAAATAGTGCAAATTGAGTCCACTTTAACTGCCCTGGCTCAGGGCTAGGGAATCATGGGAATTGTATTTTTTTTCTGAGACATTGAGCCTTCTCTGTCAGAGAGCTCTGGTGCCACAATAAACTACAGTTCCCATGATTCCATAGCACTGAGCCAGGGCAGTTAAAGTGGACTCAATTTGCACTATTTCTGGCAGTCTGCAAAGGCCAATATATATAAATTCAGAATGTTCATAACTTGACATATGCGTTGTGTTCCTGTGTCCTCTCTCTACCACTAACTTTCTCTTTCTCTCTCTCTCTTCTTTGAGGGGCAAACATTAATGCAACAGACCCAGGGCGTGGGTTCACTCCTCAGGAATGGGCATGTTTCACTGGAAGAATAGAAGCTGCCTATCTTATGCAGAGACTTATGGACAAACCATCTGCAGAACAGTTTTGTGACCACTTTGAGCTAGAATGGCCAAAGATGAAAGAACTTCTTGCCAAGGCTGCAGAACGAAAAACCTGTTTGCAACGGATTTCAGAAGGTGTGCGGTCAGTAATAACTTTCAAAGATTCCAATGGCCCTGAAGAAGATGGCGCCCTGGATCATATGGTTAGAGTGACAACAAGTCTGAGGAGCTCTTTTGTTGCCATAGCTTGTAGGACGGTGTGTCCTGGTAGCCCACCAGGTGTAGGCAAACGCAGACCTGCTGTGCAAGAGATCCTTAGGAAACAAAGAGCCAAGGAAATTCAATCCTTAGAGAATAGGGAACATTTTGACAGTTATGAAAGGCTGTTTCGGAACTCCAGAATTACATTAGTCACCAAAAGGAAGGAGCGACGAGCCAGTCTGCAACCTTTCAATCTAAATGTACCTCAGGTGAGCATTGTGCTTCCAAGGAAATCCAGCCTGTTGCCCCTGCACTTGCTGAGAAGAAGCAGTGTGCGCCCTGGATTTGTTATCCCCAAAGTCCGCATCAATAAGGCACCGGCACCTACTTTCCAACCAGAGAAAGTGAGGCGGAAAAGTAGTGCCAGTGATGGGACATATCTAGAGATTCCCAAATGGAGGTATAAAGAGCTAAAAGAAGAAAGGAAGAAGGCAGAGGAAGAAGAAAAGAAAAAATTAGAAGAAGCTCAGAAACAGAAGCAAGGGTCTTCCCAGAAAAGCAAGACTTGATACCAGTGGTATTGCCATGGCTCTAAACTTCAAATCAACAACACCGATCAGCATGTTGTACGGAAAAAGCTGAATGACATAATTACTTGAGAAGGTGAAAATCAAATTGAAGGCATTGTTCCAAAGTGCAACTGACACATTAAGAGTTGTTTAAGAAATATAAGGAGAGATTTAGGGAATATGTTAGCTGTTTAAAATGTGGAAGATATGGTGTTTCATAGATTATAAAACAGCTATGCTCACAAAAGTAGGACAAGGGATAATGGAAAAGTTCCAAGAATAGAGAGACAGAAAAATATCCCAGTTATGTACACTAGCCATAAAATAATAATTAGTCGATAGAGCATATTTACAAGGGAATCTCTATATTGTTACTGTTATTTGATTTAAAAAAATAGATTATAGATTTTAGATTCTTAGATTATTTTTATAAATAGATTTTATTTATTGTGCAACTGTGTTGTGGGCTTTTTCCTACTGAGAGAAAATAAAAGGCCTCAGTGTGCTGCCTTCCTATAAGATAACTTGGGATACAATACTGAACCCCTCCATTACAAAGTGCAAACATCTCAGGGTATTTTGCAGAAGAAAACTAACTTATTGATAAACATTGTAAATAATATTTTAGTTAAGAGATATAGAATAATAGAAATGACACTTGAAGTACAGTACTTGCTGCTGATGAATGAGATTTTACTGTTGCAGATTTCAAAACTATATCCCAAAAGAGTGTACAAAGTGGGCTAATTCTGCACCAAACTACAACTCTCCTATGGATCCTTCCCAATTCTTGTTCAATAATATGCTTAACTTGTATCACATTTTAAATCTGTGCATCTTCCCATGAAGCTTGGGGCATTTTGTACTCAGTCCAGAAATCACATTGGCAGATGCAATTATCTATTTAAGACTAGGCAGAAATTGCAGGTATTTTATTTGTTTATTTAATATGTTTATAACCTGTGTTTCTCTAATTTTAGTGAATTTCAAGTGGCTTCAAATACAGCTAAAAACATCAAGTGAGTAAAATCAATACAGTGTTTTATTTGCACTGTTTTTTGCATGTTGAGTAGCATTATGGAGAGTTATATTTGCTGTGAAGTCAAACATAGCATTAAGATGTCGTTCTTCCCAGGGATCTAAGGGAATAAATGAACAAAATCCCAAATTAAAAATATTAATCATCAATGAAAGATTAAGGAGGTTGTTTCTATAGCATGGTAGCTTCTTACAGCAATCCTGTATGTCTACTCTAAAGTAAGCTACCACTGAATTTAGTGGTGACTTACTTCCACAAGCATGCAGCTGTCACTAAAATATGCATATTTAACATAGGCAAGGCCATCAACAAAGCAAGCGTTTGCATTACTTTGCCTATTTTCTATCAGCTAAAATGTAATACTCTGCTTCACTAAGGTTCACTGAGGAAAACATACACAGAGCAAGCTGAAATGGCGTGGGTAACAATTTCAAACAACATGGTTTTTTTTGTAATTGGAGGACTAGTTTTCAGATGCTCATGGCTAACTGCCTACATGTATCTGTCTTACAACCTCTGTCAGATATGGTATATTTTTAATCCCAACCAACACAATATATTTACATGTCAAATCACAGAGTCAGTTTCTCAAAAGCAAGCAGTTCTGACAAGAAAATACATGAGTTTTCACTTGCATTATCATCTAAAAGACAGGTTCAGTTGAAATGCACTATTATGTTCTCTCAGGGATGACGTTAAACAGCAGTGTTCAAACACATTTGTATGTATTTAAATTACACAGGCCTACATAACTGAGGGTCATAAACACGTTTTAAAAATGTATGCTGGTTTTATAAGAATTTGGCATTCTAAATCCAAAAATGACCTCCGATTTGCTCCATCACATAGTTTTTTCACAACTTGCTTTGATGTTGTAATGTAATATATGACTGAATGAACATTTCCTGCAAATAATTATTCTGCAAAGCGTAAGAAAGGGGTTAAAGCAGGGGTCGGCAACCTACGGCCCCCGGGCCGGTTCCGGCCCAGGACGCCGGACTTACCGGCCCAGGCGGACCCCTGCCACCACCGCTGCCGCCGCTGTGGCACCGCCACCCGTTTTCGTCGGTGCGCGGCTGTGTGCGCCACAGCCGGCATTTTGTTCACCAAAATGGTGGCCACGACACGTTTGCGCATGCGCAAATTCTGCGCATGCGCAAACGCATCGCGGCCGGCATTTTGGTGAACAAAATGCCGGCTGCAAAAGCAAGCGGTAGCTGCTGCGGAGGCGGCGGCGGTGGCTGCTGCGGAGGCTGTGGAGGTGGAGGCGGTGGCTGCTGGCGGCTGCCGCGCCGCCTCCGCCTCTGCAGCCGCTGCCTCCGCCTCCGCAGCAGCTGGCATTCTGCGCATGCGCAAACGCATCGCGGCCGGCATTTTGGTGAACAAAATGCCGGCCGCAAAAGCAAGCGGCGGCTGCTGCGGAGGTGGCAGTGGCGGCGGCTGCGGAGGCGGAGGCGGAGGCGGCGGCTGCGGAGGTGGAGGCGCCGCAGCGGCGGCAGGGGTCCGCCTGGGCCGGTAAGTCTGGGGACCCTCGGTGGCGATGGGCTTCCAAGAGGCCCGTCGCCACCGAGGGAAGCCTCCCCGCACGCACCCTTGGTGGCGATGGGCTTCCAGGAGGCCCATCACCACCGAGGGAAGCCTCCCGGGGGGACCCTTGGTCGCGACGGGCTTCCAGGAGGCCCGTCGCTGCCAAGGGAAGTGTCCCCGCGCGTACCCTCCACCGACGCGCGCGACCCCCTGTACATGCGGCCGCCGCCATGCCATGCACAGCGGTGGCATGTGCGGGGTTTGCGCGCGTCAGTGGAGGGTGCGTGCGTGCGTGAGCGTGCGCGCACGACTATTCCCCCCCCCTTGGCCCAGCCGAGACCTGGGCTACGGGAGACCGGCCCAGGTCTCCAAAAGGTTGCTGGTCCCTGGGTTAAAGTCTTCTAATAGACTTTCAAAATACTTTAATTCACTGATAAGAAACACAAATATACATTCAAAAGAGCTATAAGAAATCTCACTGGAACATCAGCATCGCCAATCAAAGCTGAAAAACAACTATTGATAAAAATATTGAATTTGTGAAACTATTTGTGGTACACCATTCTTATTGTCCCCCCCCCCAAATTCAGCACCCCAAAATACATTAAAAATGGTACAATATTGAAACTCTAACTCACTGCACTGCTTTATGTGTGTATGTGCCTCCAAGTTGCCTGTCAGCTTTTGGTGACCCCATGTATTTCATAGGAGTTTTTAAAGCAAGGAATATTCAAAAGTGATTTTGCCAGTTTGTTCCTCTGAACTATACCTACAGCACCTGGCATTTATTGGTGGTTTACCATCCAACTACTAACCAGGGCTGACCCTGCTTAGCTTTCAAGATTAGACAGGATCTGGTGCCTTTAGGGTATTTAGGCTCAAGATCCAGCATGGTTGTTACTCCCAGGTCTAGTCCTTCTTCACCTCTAGTCAACCTTTGATATCAATTTAATATTAAAAGGATGTTTTAGGCAAAGAGGGCACCTCCAGTGCAGGAAAATAGCCATGCCATAGATCCTGCTGGCTCATCATGGGGGAGCTCAAGGGCACTTAGCCGGGATAGATAAATTAAGATTGAAATGTGAATAACCTCTTCACATCGGAGTATGTTGGTGGGTGATGGACCAGGTGTTTTCCAGAAAGCTGGGAATCAAAGGCCATTTCCCTCTGGAGATGACACCTCTTTGTGTAAAACATTTGCATTGATTGCCTTGTCATTTCCACACATCTCTGGCCACTCTTCCCCCTGGAAAATGAACTCAACTCCTGAGAAACTGACTCAGGATACATTTCACCCTATTAGTACTACTGGCTGTGCCATAAAGCAGAGCCCTGAGCCGTGTTTGACTCACAGTCTTCCCCTGGATCGGAGCCTCGCTTCTGGAATCTGTAAAGTATAGCCAACTGCAATCCTTTAAACTGCTGCCTGCTACCACCTTTTATATCTTAGGGGGGTTGCAGACTGCCAGAAATAGTGCAAATTGAGTTCACTTTTAGGGTTAGGGTTAGTGCTAGGGAATTATGGGAATTGTTTTTTTCTGAGACATTGAGCCTTCTCTGTCAGAGAGCTCTGGTGCCACAATAAAATACAGTTCCCATGATTCCCTAACCCTAACCCTAAAAGTGGACTCAATTTGCACTATTTCTGGTAGTCTGCAACCCCCCTTAGTTCTTCCGTATGAGTGTGAGAGATGCTCCTTTTAATGAATAACCTGCCTCTGGAGTTCTTGGGCTTGGAACTGTTATACATAGGCTTGTGTCCCGGCTTTAGAATTGCCTGAAGCCCTCTTGCTGTTTCCTTATTGAGCTAAATCAATTGCCCCATTGAATACAATTGTGGGTGCACTTCCGATGACCCTAGCATTTTGTGTAATATGGTATAGTGGTTTGAACATTGGTTTATGATTCTGGAGATCAGCGTTTGATTCCTGGTTTGGCCATGCAAACCCACTGGGTGACCTTGCATGACTGAAACACTCTCAGCTCCAGAAAACCCTGTGATAGGATCACCTTAGGAATATCACAAGTCGGAAATGACCAGAAGGCACACAATAGTTTTGCAGAGGAGGGGGGGAATCCATCACAGGTTTGTATTATTGAATGCCTTCCTTCTTCAGTTTGGTTTGAGACCGCTCTGTTCTCCTGTAGCTTGGCAACGTCAATTTAGTCCAAGTCTGAGAAGTTATGTACACCTTTAGCCATTCACAGTCTAAGCACAGGCAGCCAATGTTGAAAGGCAGCACAATTGGACCTCCGTATCCAAGGGGGATCCCTCGCAATGGACCCCTCCCCATACAGATACAAAAAACCGCGGGATGGCAAGTCCCATTCTCCCTAATGGTGCCACAACATGCGTGCTCCCACTAGTGTGGCAGCATGCACACATGGCCATTGGGGACAACAGGGCTTGCCATTCACGGATGCTCAGATGCACGGATGGCAAGCCCGCGGATATGGAGGTGAGACTAGTGCAATCTCATGGGGGTGGGGAGACAACATTGCTTATGGAATGCACCAGAGTGGTGGGGAGGGAGAAACATTATTTAGGAAATTTTGCATACAGCCTATGTTTTCTTATGGCTTACAATATCACACTGTACTGTTATAGCACTATTATTCTACTTTTACTTCTATGGCTACCTCCTCTTGAGGTTTGCAGTTTAGGTCTGCCATTTTGAATTCTTACCCAGAGGGCTCTTAGGACGCACTAAAGAATAAACCCCAGAATTCCACAGGAGGCAGCCGTAGTAGTAAAAGTGGAAAGCATTTGATAATCATATAGCTGTGACTTCCATACATATGTGGCCAGTCTTACCAAGGTGAAGGTTGCATCTGTAATCTCAAATTTGTGGCATCATATATGGGCCAGTGTTTCAGATTTGGAAGATAAGAGTTGCAGTTTTGAAACAGTAACATGCTTTTACAGGATAGCATGGAGGAAGCATGGCAAAGGCATACCCAGCATTTTACAGTTACTCAGCTCTTGGAAAATATGAAAAACAAACTTTGGAATCACACACACACATATATCTGAGAGTACCCATTCTTTTTAGGCAAACCTCAGGCAAAACCACTAAAATGTAAGCACTCTCCTGAGATCGAATGGTTCTCAAGTGTGTTTATTTTGTCTATGGAAAACTCTGATACCTCAAAAGTACCCAGCACTGAGGGGATTTCTCTGGGCATATGATAGGTATGCAGCCTGGTATCACTCATGTATGCTTCAGGTTGTAAAGTATAAGGACAATTTTTTCTTAGATTGCTCCTAGATAACCAGGCTTGCATGATTTATTGGCAATGCTATGCTGCTATGCAAAATCATCATTTGAGGTTTTTTTTTAAATGAAAAAAAACTAATGTTAAACAGACTAAAACAAACACAAATGTATTGTTTTCCAGAAGTCTATACCAGATCTCTATCAATTGATTTTCATCTCTTCCTTTGTCATAAAGCTTTGTTGAAATATGTGATCTTTGCACACAGGGCACCATGTAGTCATTTTATACTATGTCTAGATATATAGACTCATGTTATTTCCAGAATTACCTCTTCCTTTCAAAACCCTTTTAGAATTGTGCTGCACATTTTTTTTTAATCTGAGTTTTGCTAAAATGAAAGTCAATAAAAATGCAATAAAATCATTCAGTTCATTTCTCTTGCTCTGGTTTTTGCTAGGTAACAGCTGTAGTGGTGTTTTATTTCGAAGTACAGTAATCTCTTTTATTGCTTAGAAGAGAATTTTTTTAAAAACAAAGAATTGATAGCATTATCTTCAGACCATCTTGAGTTTCATCATTCTAGGGTCTCAGTTGAATCTTGTCAAAATGTATTTCTGTCATCTGTAATGTTTTTGTCCATGTAATTCATCCTCATACATTTCTATGTAGTTTAAAGCTGCAAAACTGTGTGTGATTAATTGGGTTGATACATTGTCTACAGTGTCAATCCTAGACTAAAAAGAGAACCAGCAATTAATTGCCTTCACTCAGTTACATTTTCCCATCACTGTAGCCATAATTTTACTTCCTCCTCTGTTCTGGGTGAAGCTTTCAATCCGGCTCAGTTCTCACAAGCAATTATGAACATAGGCCCAGGGCTGTGTATATTCTCATCTAAAACAAAATTGAAATTCATTATCCAGAAAGAAAATTTGAAATTTGCAGCCTGTTTAAATGATCTAATATTTTTTGCATAATTTTGCATAAAGTCTGCATAATTTTTATGTTACATAATTTCTACCATTAAGCATAAACTTCTGGTTTCGCCACTAATGGTGAGAAGCAGAGAACTATGCAGGACACCAAATGTCTCCTCCCCTGAAAATTTTACCCACCTACATTGGTGACTAATGAGATTTCAGCAAGACAGCATTATCTACAGGATTTCAGAAACATCAGCCTATTGCTTAGGACTAACTGCTCACCTTCAGTGAGGCAGACACAACATTTTAGTCCCCTAGAGTCGTGTTTTGTTACAGCATTCACAGAACTAGACTGACAAGGTAGGCATTTACAACAGCGTCACCTGAAGAGCTATAAACAATATTCCTTAGTTTCTTCTTTAAACAGAAGAAAAACGTGTCCTAGCATATCTATTGCATCTGTTTGTGTTACTTTTTTTTTTAAGTGGAAGGATATTTACTTTTATTTTTAAAAAGTACTTAATGACTTTCTATGTTAACAATTCATTAGAAAACATATACAACGAAGACCAATAATAATACATAGTAAATAAAATCAAAACTATAAACTGTTATTCTATCAATTACTTCAAAAGCATAGTAATTTTTTAAAAAAATTATTGGTAAATGGCACATTCAGTACTTACTGTGAAAGTCCATTTTTGTATGTGATGGAATGAGATGTCTGGTTATCTCCTATCACCATCTAGACTAGGCAAGAATCATGTAATAGGAAGAAGAGAACTCTATGTTCCCTGTTTTGGCTCCAAGACAAGTTCCTGACCATAACCAAGCCAGAGAGAGAGGAGAGGAAATCAATGGAAAACTGAGCTTATTGGAAGAAATAAGGAATGTGGTACCTGCGAGGGTAGGTGTGGATGTCTATGTCTTTTGCATATAAGAATGGAATTTTATGCTACAAAATTTGTCATTCTCTGTATGTAGCAGAGGAGACATCTGGAGTTAGTATATGCCCAGCTGTTGAAATTCTGGGAGGGCCAATGTCATTTAGAAAGGGATGACCTATAGCCAACAGCATCCCTGCCCCGGGTGTCATCCAGTGCGGGGGATAGGGCTTCGGGGCAGCACACCCTGCCCTCTCCCTCATTGCCTAAACAACATCCTACTCTCAAGTAGGATGATGTGGCGGCAGCGAGGTGAGGGGGCAGCCCCTTCTCTCAGTGCCTCCTCATCGTACTACTCACGGCAGCAGTGAGGGGTTCAGGAGGAGGACCGACTGGCGTCACCCCTCTTCTGTCCGCACTCCCTAGTGATGCCACTGCCTACAGCAGCACCCTCCTGCCAAAGGATGCCTCTGCTGAGATCAGCTTGTCTAATTTATAATGATAACAGTAAAGGTTTGACTATGCTGCTAGCCTACAGATTTCCTCAAGGGGAGGGTTGGTAGAAAAGGCTGTGGATGTGGCTGCTGATCTAGTAGAATGAGTGGCGACAAGTGATAGTTTAGGAAGCCTGAGAGACTCATAGGCTCTGAATATGTAGGCCTTCAGCCAGTGAGCCAGAGCAATCGACTTAGCTTTTTTTTCTCCAGGAAGGTAGGAAGGAAGGAGACAAAGGGCCTGGAAGTGTCAGAAGGACTGGGTATGGCAAATGTAGGGGTTTTTTTTTAGAGCTTGTGTTAGAGCTTTTCGGATGTGGGCAGAAGGAGGACAATGAAATTGATTGGGACTGGTAAAAGATCGAATTGACCTCAGGCAGGAAATGCAGGTCTAGCGCCAGAGTGATGGAAACCATCTCAAAGGATGGATGAAGTCCCAGGCTTTGAGTGGCTGAGGTGATGGCTACAAGGAAGAAGAACTTTAAAAATATAAGTTTAAGAGGTATGGTGTGGAGGGCTTCAAAGGGGAACTTGGTAAGCACCATGAGGACTAGGCGAAGGTTCTGGGTG
The DNA here is from genome assembly GCA_026167975.1 of Phrynosoma blainvillii. Lineage (NCBI taxonomy): Eukaryota > Metazoa > Chordata > Lepidosauria > Squamata > Phrynosomatidae > Phrynosoma > Phrynosoma blainvillii. The sequence continues at coordinate 134,658,237 of JANUYF010000004.1, read as the reverse complement.
GGGAACCAATGCACAACTGGAAGGAAAGAAAGATAAGCACCTTGGGAAGAAATGGGGTGTTTAACTGAAGATGACAGGATGGAGGAAAGGGCGGAAGTTTGGTGACTGAGCGTGTTGGGTCTGAGTCTCATGTTGAACCTGGTCTGCTAGGGCAGGTTGGGAGTCCTTAACGTGCTTTCTTTAGCCCCAGCAAAAGATTTTCCATGTGGTCTCATATATTGTGGAAATGGGAGAAGAGCCAGCATAGTGGGGATTATCTTATGGGAATCACCCCAAGTTTACATATAAAGGACTGCGGGACTTGGAGAGTAGTGTTATGGAGAAGAGCTAATTGGAACCTGAAAAGGGGGAATGAGCTGCTTGCTGAGGGATCGGGAAGAGGAAGCCTGGGGGCAGAGGATGGAGATGACTAGAAGGCTCAGGAGCCTGGTGAGAGTGTGAGAATTGAAGAATCCAGCTGAAGATCCTTGGTGACAGCAAAGGCCAGAATCCTGTTGGGGACTTATGTCTTTGTAAGTGCATTTATGTATGTAGGAACTAGAATTTTGATTGTGTATATCTAGTAGAGGGCTACGGTTATGTTTCTTTGCAGCAGAATCAGCAAAGTGAGTGATGCAAATGGTGCTCAGTGTGCAATAGGACAGATGTACAATGGGATGGATGTGCACTGGTCCTGATGCAGATTGAGCACCAATGTACACCAGAGACCCTTGCTGGCGTCCTGTTATCCATCTTTGCAATTCAGTAAAAGAGCTTCTTAGCATAGCTAGGCATATGTAAAGTTACGTAACATAACAGGTCATATAGGATTCTGGTGCTAATCTTTAGGAGAGTCCTGATTAATTAAGGGAGCTGACTTGAGGGATATAAATTGCTAGGGAGGATAAGGTGTCCCATAAAAGTAGCTTCCATCAAAATGGTGGAGGTGGAGGAAAATGGCAGCTGGCAGGAAGAAGAGAAAATGGCCACTAAGAAGAGTGTGGAAAGGAGCTGAGGCAGGGGAAAGTGGTGGTGGTGGGGAATTCACAAAGGACCTGGTGGCAATGCTGAATGGAGTGGCAATGCTGATGGATGCTAGCAACCCTGGACATACATGCACAGATCCTTGCCATCACAGCTGCCCTTTCCAAGTCATGTTCCAAACCTTCATAAACAGGTTCATTGACTTTGTTCTCTTCTTCTCCCTCCATCTCCCTCAGCTCTGTGACTTACCAAGCTTCCAGAGGTTGAGGGGCTCAGGCAATTGCAAGACCCAGGGTCCCTCCTTGGGAATCACAGCAGCAGTCCCAATGGAAGCTTGAGTTTGGAGGTAGGGGGTTCCTGCATAGTTTGCTTACTGGGTCTAAATGGCTTTCATGGGAGACTAAAGGGCTGACCTGTCAATCCCAGTGTCTGCTTCCTGGCAAGTGGGGTTTGAGGTCTGGCCAGAATCCATTATGTACTTTCAATACTACATAGTACCTAAGGGTCATACAGGATTCTGCTGCTCATTGGGTTTAAAATACCAGAGTATTTTAAATCCTTTGTACCAGGAAGTGGTGGCAATGAAGAAAATATGTTCTGTCAATTTGACATGGTAAATTGCTCATTTGTTACTGTGGCGATCTTGTGATGTAATTGATTTAAATGACTGAATGAAAGAACACGTGAAAGGATTCTGCAGTGGCACTGGGTCTAGGGGTGTGCAAGTTTGTAAAGACTTGCTTTCACTAGTGTTTCCACTCTATTCTGTTTCTATCTTAGGTTACCAAAAGCTTGCCTTTCTTCCTCATGGAAATTCATACACATTTTTGTGCACGTTTTAATTGACTGACATGTTTGTTTGCATTTTTCAAATGCACTGTGTCACACACCTTTTTAGATGGTTTCCCACAAGCCTTGCAAATGTCAAGCTATCTGCAGTATGAAATTCTGTTGGCACACAGATATGAAATTGGTACTTTGATTTTTCTTTCCTGTCCACTGACATAACATAAGCTACCGGTACTGAAACTGCTTTACATATGAGTCTCATTTCCTAGCTACATTATAAAGGTATGGACATACTCACTAACTTCTATGGATGTACTCTCAATTTGGACAAAGGCTGAGATAAATTGAGCCCCTTCAGACTGGTTCTGGTACTTCCTAAGTTGAAGTGCTTCCCACTTGGGCTCCAAACATACATGTTTAGGTTTAATCACTACTGAAAACCCTGATGATGGAAGAGATGTGGATGGAAAAGAGGGAATGAATTTGTAGGACTGACCAATCCATCTTCCAGTCCTAGGACATATCTTCCAAGGTCTCTCCAATCGCTGAGCTTTGTGAAAAAGGTTGTGGCTAAAAGAAACTGCATGTACTTCATCCTCTCTGCTTAGTACCTAAATCATGTGGTGAAGTCTCCTTCTTTGGAGGTCTTTAAACAGAGGCTGGATGGCCATCTGTCGGGGATGCTTTGATTTTGAGTCCCTGCATGGCAGGGGGTTGGACTGGATGGCCTTTGTGGTCTCTTCCAACTCTATGATTCTACAGCAAGTGGCTTTTAGTAAGTTGTTCCATCACAAGATGCAAGTAGCATATCGTTGAGTGCCCCCTAAAGGCCAGCCCTTCTGGGCCTGTACTCTTCACAGAAGTGTTGGCCATGGTTCTACTGCCTTGCTGACCTACTTAACTTTCCTATTTATGCCTACTTTCCTTATGCCCGAAGGGTTCTTCCCACCTTCCTTGGTGCACTTTCAACTAACAGAACACAAGTCAAGTACTAAAGCTTTGCTTAGCCCCATACTTAACCAACAGGCTATGTAAACATTCACTGAGCGACTCCGCTGCCACTGTTGGCTATCGGTAGCCTCAGTAGCCGTGGGCTCCATAAACTGTTTCTATCCCTACCATAGGCCATCGCTCACTATCGTATATCATAACTGCTTCAATATGTGTGATACTGTCTAGCAAGCTGGGACAGGTAATTCTGCTTTTCTTTCATCCTTGAAAGGGGAAAAACACAGTTTTGATGACAAATGAGCAGTTCACCTGAGGCGATGATTGTATACATTTCCTGTGTGTAAGCCAAAGCAAGAGGAGATGCTGTGCATTTAACAAATGTTCCCCTAATGAGCTCAATGGAAGAGCTTATTTAAGGATGTTGTGTTTGTTCCAGACATCTCCAGGTGTCACATTTGTCACACTGGATGTGGGCTAATGTTCTCTCCCTTTGATGAACTATCACTTGTGGATGTCATTATAACAATTGATCATTATATCACAGTCAGCTCAGGTCAATTTCCCTCCCAATGAAAAAAGCAACTGTGATTTAAAACACAGTTTTTCATCATGCTGAATTTTAAACAGACAAGATGCCACAAAGTAGCAAATAAATATGACCCCACCGGAAAGTAATCAAACGTTATAGCTGCAAAAAATTAAAGTAAAATGCTAGAAAGTTTACATTTAAGAGTGAACAGTTTTCTTGGTCTCAAAGACGCAAGGTGTGATGGGTTTCATTGTTCTCCTAAGTTTTGCTAAAGCTGATGGGATTTCTCAAAGCTTTAGTGGAGTATTAATGTTAAACTTCTACATCAAAGTGTTTTCGATGTTTCCCTAATTGCAACCCCAGCAATGCCTGTTATTTAAAATACTGAGCTTATCATGTTTAAATATTACCCAATAAGCAAACTAGTCTTCCTTCAAATAAGTTTGTTAATTTGGGGTGTGGGAAACTGGCTAACAGGAGTTTTGGGGAACTTCTAGTATGATAGGCCAGCACATTGCTACATTGCACCCAAACTGCCTGGGTTGCTCCTACTTCTGCTTCTATGGATGAAGCACATTCATGCTAGGCACTTGCAGGCTTGTCCCATAGGCTTGCAGTCTGAAAGTCAAGGGAGTCATTGAAGCCAAAGCAGGTGGTAAACTATATTAAGATGCATTAGAAGAAATGACACATAATGGGGCTCTTTCACACTTCAAAATAATTGCTCTCTGTTTTCATTTTCCCTTATGTAATTGTCATTGCTCCATCCTTTGGAATCCTGGGATGTGCCATTTAGGGATAGGTATTCTGATGCCTCATAGAGAACCATCTGAATCTGTCCCATTTGTTGTTGTTGGCTGCCCTTGAGTTGGTTCCGACTCATGGCGACCCTGTGGATGAGACATCTCCAAGAATCCCTATCTTCCACTGCCTTGCTCAGATCCTGCAAGCCCTTCCCCATAACCCACCTGATTGAGTCTATCCATCTGGTCTGTGGTCTATCCTCTCTTTCCTCTACCTTTCCTAGCATAATTGTTTTTTCTAGTGATCCATGCCTTCTCATGATGTGGCCAAAGTATGATAGTCTCAACTTGATCATCTTTGCTTCCAAGGAGAGCCCTAGTCTGATCTGTTCAAGAACCCATTTATTTGTCTTTTTGGCTGTCCATGGTATCCTAAGTACTCTTCTCCAGCACCACATTTCAAATGAGTTGGTTTTCTTTCTGTCTGCTTCCTTCACTGTCCGGCTCTCACATCCATACATGGTAATTGGGAATACAATGGCCTGGATGATTCTGACTTTAGTGCTCAGTTGTATGTCTTTGCTCTTCAGCATCTTTTCCAGTTCTTTCATAGCTGCCCTTCCTATTCCTAGTCTTCTTCTTATTTCTTGACTGCAGTCTCCATTCTGGTCACTGTCTGATCCCAGATATGGGAATTTTTAATTATTTCAATTTCCTCATTGTCTAGATTGAATTTGTGTATTTCTTCTGTGATCATTATTTTTGTTTTCTTTATGTTCAGCATCAGACCTGCCTTTGCACTTTCATCTTTGACCTTTCTTATTAACTGTTCGAATTCCTGAACGTGTTCTGCTAATAATATGGTGTCGTCCACATATCTTAGGTTGTTAATGTTGCTTCCTCCTATCTTAACTTCTCTTTTTTCTGATTCTAATTCTGCTTTTCTTATGATGTTTTCAGCATAAAGTTACCCAAGTAGGGTGACAGGATGCCGCCTCGTCTGACCCTTTTGCCTATTGGGAACCACTCTGTTTCCCTGAATCCTGTTCTGACAGTGGCCTCTTGTCCTTGATAGATTCCTCATTACTATCAGATGTAGTGGCACCCCCATGTCTTTGAGTGCATTTCATAGCTTTTCGTGATCTATACCATCAAATGCTTTGCTGTAGTCTATGAAACACATGCTGATATCTTTTTTGGAATTCTTTTGTGTGCTCCATTAACCATCATATGTTTGCAGTGTGGTCCCACTGCCCCTTCCTTTTCTGAATCCTGCTTGTACCTCTGGAGTTTCTCTCTCCAGAGTCTATGCTGCAGAATTTTGAGCATTATTTTGCTTGCATGTGAGATTAGTGCTGCTGTCCTATAGTTGCTGCAGTCATTTGTATCTCCTTTCTTGTGAACTGGTATGTATATCGAGTGTTTCCAGTCCCCATAGACAAGACATGAATCATAGAATCATAGAGTTGGAAGAGACCACAAGGGCCATCCAGTCCAACCCCCTGCCATGCAAGAACTCCCAATCACAGCATCCCCAACAGATGGCCATCCAGCCTCTGCTTAAAGACCTCCAAGGAAGGAGACTCCACTACTCTCCGAGGGAGTGTGTTCCACTGTCGAACCGCCCTTACTGTCAGGAAGTTCCTCCTAATGTTGAGGTGGAATCTCTTTTCTTGAAGCTTTCGGGTCCTAGTCTCTGGAGCAGCAGAAAACAAGCTTGTTCCCTCCTCAATATGACATCCCTTCAAATATTTAAACATGGCTATCATATCACCTCTTAACCTTCTCTTCTCCAGGCTAAACATTCCCAGCTCCCTAAGTCGTTCCTCATAGGGCTGTTTCCAGACCCTTCACCATTTTAGTTGCCCTCCTTTGGACACGCTCCAGTTTCTCCACATCCTTTTTGAATTGTGGTGCCCAGAACTGGACACAGTATTCCAGGTGAGGCCTGACCAAAGCAGAATAGAGTGGCACTATTACTTCTCTTGATCTAGACACTATACTTCTACTGATGCAGCCTAAAATTGCATTGGCCTTTTTAGCTGCTGCATCACACTGTTGACTCATGTTCAACTTATGGTCCACCTGGATTCCTAGATCCCTTTCACACGTAGTCTCATTCAGCCAGGTGTCCCCCATCGTATATCTGTACTTTTCGTTTTTCCGCCCTAAGTGCAGTACCTTACATTTCTCCGTGTTGAATTTCATTTTGTTAGCTTTGGCCCAGCTTTCTAGTCTGTTCAAGTCATTTTGAATTTTGATCCTGTCCTCTGGGGTATTAGCTACTCCTCCTAATTTGGTGTCATCTGCAAATTTGATAACTATGCCCTCAATACCGTCATCCAAGTCATTAATAAAGATATTGAATAGCACTGGGCCCAGGACAGAGCCTGTGGCACCCCACTGGTCACTTCTTTCCAGGTTGAAAAGGAGCCATTGTTGAGCACCCTTTGGGTTCGGCCAGTCAACCAATTACAAATCCATGTAACAGTTACCTTGTCTAGCCCACATTTTACCAGCTTGTTTGCAAGAATGTCATGGGGAACCTTGTCAAAGGCCTTACTGAAATCAAGATATACTATATCCACAGCATTCCCTTCATCTACCAAGCTGGTAATTTTATCAAAAAAAGAGATCAGATTTGTCTGGCATGACCTGTTTCTCTGAAACCCATGTTGACTTTTTGTGATTATGAGATTATCTTTCAGACATTCACAGACTCTCTGTTTAATGATCTGCTCCAGAATCTTTCCCGGTATTGATGTCAGACTAACTGGACGATAATTGTTGGGATCTTCTTTTTTTCCCTTTTTGTAGATGGGGACAACATTTGCCCTCCTCCAGTCCGCTGGGACTTCTCCTGTTTTCCAGGAGTTCTCAAAGATTATTGCCAATGGTTCCGATATTACATTTGCCAGTTCTTTTAATACCCTTGGATGTATGAAATTGTTACATAATTTACTGAAGCCTCTAGAGCAGGGGTCGGCAACCTACGGCCCGCGGGCTGCACCTGGGCCGCTGACCCCCGCTGCTGCATGCGTTGCGGCCGCCATTTTGTTTGCCAAAATGGCGGCTGTGTTGTGCGCTGTGGCCGTATGCGTGCGAGTGCGCCGCCATTTCCCTCCCCCCCGCCCAGCGGAAGACCTGGGGACCAACGACCAGCCCCAGGTACGTTAATGTTGCCGACCCCTGCTCTAGAGGATCCCAGCAGACCTCAGTGGAGAATGTAATAGTTCTGAATCTGGCTATGGGGGTATAGGCAGACACTTCTCTCATCATGCCTGCTCTCATAAGTGTGGAATGGCCAGGGTGGTGGAATCTGCGGCAAGTTTAGTGGCTCTGGGGGTTGGTGAATGGCCACCTGTTCTGTAGTTCCTATCCTTGCCACCCTCCCACCACGTGGTGGTAGCACGCGGAACTATCACACTACATTGAATCATAGATGGTTGTGGCTACTGAATATTGCAGATGTGTATGTGGGCCAGCCCTTAATATTGATTTCATTAGGTCCAACACATAATCAACAGGACATAGCACACACAAGCAAAGGAGCAAGTGACATTGGCAAAAGAAAGACTTCCAAGGCAAAAAGCACACACACTTCTAGAGTAAGTTGGACCTTAAGTGACCATTTCTCTCTCTACTGTGATAAAAAAGCATTGGTCTATATTCTGAAGACGTGTCTGTAGTTTCGTATGGTCACTTAGATTTATATCTATAAAGACATTTGAAAAATGAACTTTTGAAAAGGTAGTTGCATTGCCTCTCATGCCAATAGCATTTTTTTTAAAAAAAATCTACTCTATGGCATACACTTGTTATTTGTCACAAAACAGGGATTTTAACTGAACAGGAAATATTCTGGAAACAGGAAACACTTAACATTCATTTAAAAATATATCAAGGTTTCCTCTTTTGGTTTCTCTTCTGAAGGTAACTGCAGCAAAAAAATAGAAGTCAGTGATTTTTTTTGGACAAGTCAAATGCTTCTAAGATTGCCACTACTTTATCCACAGAAATCTGACTGACAGATATGCACAATAAACTAAAAAATAAGAAATATTATTCACTGCTGTTTGTCCTCATAGTTCAGTCATGGCCTCTGTATCCATTTAAGTTATCATGAGTAAGGGCTTGAGCACACATGAAAAATATTTTCCTCAGCAGATATGTTGCATTAAAGGCCACTAGGGTTCAATCTATCTTTTTCATAGGGATTAAATGTGGAAATAAATAACAATTTAGATAATAACTGAAGAGACACAGAGCACTGTAATCACCTTTACCTGAAAATCTAAGCAACGTGTTGTATGTGGCTGCTTTCCATTACCTCAGTAGTGTGGATGCATCAGTGAGACGAGTACACTGTATGGTGCAATAGCAGTTCAACCTATCCTGCACCCAACAGAGAGTATATTTTAGACATCTCTTCATTTTCCTTTCTGTTCCAACTCTAGCTTCCTTCCAGCAATCAGATGTCATTAATTCCCAATGTCAATTTCTCAAAATGTGAAGACAACATACAAATTAATCTCTTCATCAAGAAACAAAGCCCTCTGCATGTTGCAGGCCAGGAACTTGAATTCACAGAACAACTGTCAAGCACTTATGAAAGAGGACGCTTGAGCAAGACAAATGTAATAGGAAAAGGGCCAATTCAGAGCAAGTGGAACCTGTGCACGGCCTCCATATCCAATTCTTAAGTCAAGGACAATACTGCTGGAGCCTTGAAGTGTTTTTTTGTTGTTGGAGCGCAAAGAGTTTGTTATTGATCTGGTTTCCTGCCAGTTCTGCCACCAATTTATAACTGGGTGGTAAATGAGATCTCTATGTACCTAATGAAAAGGCAGGAGTTGGCAGAGCAGGAGAAAAAAGAATAATATCTATCCTTGCCACCCTCCCCCTAAATTGGCAGTAGCTGAGAAAACCAAACAGTGCAACTCACCCTCTTGTGAGGTTTCTGTGCGAGGTGACTTATGCTTTACCCACAGCAAAGTGGGCTGAAGAAGCCAAGCAAGCCCCATTGTGATTCTCTGTTTCTTTCAAAATAATGCCAGTCATCCAATAACTACACATTTTTCAAGGGGAAAATTTTATTATTAAAACTTTCTTCTCTTGTTGCTTTCTCATGTTATTTGTCACTAAAAACAAACAATTGTCTAAAGCCCAAAGGGAGTGGACATGTCCCAGTTTGCCAGAAGAGCAGTTGCAACAATAATTTATTAGCAGCCAACCTTCCCCAAAGTCATTAAAACCCTTTGTAGATTATAAGTTGAAAAAAGATTAAGCACACTTTAATCATTTAAAAATTAAAGTACCTGTAAAATGCAGATGAAATTTGAATGTATAAGAACTAAGTGATTCTGAATTATGCTGCTGTAATTAAAATTTTGTATGCATGGCCAGAGCGACCTTTCATTAATTGGCAATCATATTTGAAATAGCAGTATTTCCAACTTTATCCAATCCAGCAAAGGAAATTCTCACATGCATCAGATACAGATATGAAATTTGATTTATTTCTGAATGCTCATCTGATTCCTACTGCTTAATAGATACATCTGATACATATCGGGACACAGATGTCTCCCTCTGCAGCCACTTGCAATGCATTAGAGGTGGTCGGTGGTCATTCTCTTTAACATACTCTGACTGCTGTGATTAAAAGGGCAAGTTCAAATTATTGGTCATGAGCAGATTATACCAGACTTTATTAACATAACACACAACTCAAGTTGCCATTGTGCAGTTGATTCAAGTCTGCTGAAAGAGATTGCTGAAACACTGCAGGTGAAGTATTTTACACTTGAATTTTATCTCATGGGCCATAATCACAGAAACCAAGCAGACCAGGAAGAAAAATTTTAATCAAGCCTGGCATGCTAAATTTCCATGCACAGGAGGCACTGTATGTAAAAGGGCATTTAAACAGATGATCCACCCCATTCAGATATGTGATCCTGAGATATGGAGTTATATATCCAAGAAGGACTGTCCAATGTGCTATTTGTATGAGTTTAAAACTTATCTTGAGAGGCTGAAAGAGTTCTAATCCTCCATTAACATCTAGCAGGTTCAGCAGCTTTCTCAATTTTGGCTGTTTTCATGAGATTATTGTCTCTTATTGCTTTGCTGTTCTAGGGAAAATTCAGAATTCATTTGGATAAACTATGGGCCAACAGGCTAGGTAATCTTTGGCTAGGTTACAACAACAACGGCATAAATCCTCTAAAAGTTTACAAACTCGCAAGAAGTATCTACCCATCTGAGAAATTTCTGGTCCTTTCATATATTTGTAAAAAAAATAAGCAACTTGCCCTCAAAGTTATTTAAGAAGAATGAAGCAACACAAAATTATACAGAGATCAGAAAAATGGCATGGAAGGTCTGCCTTACACAAATTTTAAAAAACCTTCGCAATAGAAAAGGAGAGAAGTATATAAGCCATTCCCATTCCTCATGCTACACATTCCTGTAGTGCCAAAAGCCAGGGATGAAAAAGTTTAAAATAATTATTGAGCAATGGAATGGTTTGATCCACTGTCCCCATTCTGTTACATTTCTATGACTACAATATTTTAAACTGGCAATATGGAAGAGCATGTTTTTCAGCTTGAGAAATGGAAGTGAAAACTCTTCTCCCCTCGCTCCTTCCTCCCCTTTATATTAAACCATTAAAACCATTGAAACCATTGGCAATTAAGGCAAAAGATCTGGTAGCACAATTCTTGCAATCTTTCCATCCAGAAAACACGATGGCTGAGCCTTGGGCAGGCAATTCATTTGCGAGGTTGGTGGATGTATTGGTTGACATGCTGTGGAGGAGGAAGCTTTTCCACAGAAGGATGTGGTTTCTGATGGGCCACTTGAGCTGCAGCTGGAGGGAAGTCTTTATCACCCTGGTTAAAGGAAAAAACAACACACATTGTTTACCAGAAGGAGGAGATGACCTGCCTCGCCTGCAACTTATTCAAACAGAAGAGATTCAAATGTGATTAGTTGCTCCATCCTGACATGGAAAATAATGTTAAAACAGCTATTCATACCTATTGCTATATTACTCCAAATCAAGGAGGGCCCTTTCACATTTCACAGTTGTAGTATCTTATTTCACTTTAACTTCCATGGCTGCATCTTACTGAATCTGGAGTTTGAAGTCTGGTGAGGCACTGGAGGAACTCCCTGGTTGAGAAATCCCTCTCTCTAATTTGCAAACCCCAGAAATGCACAGGATGTTATCATAACACTACAATTGTGCAGTGTGAAAGGGCCCCAAGGCTACTTTTTGGTTCTTGATATGTCCTTAGTTCATATACTGTAGCTTTGCTCAGGTCAATAAAAATTACAGTTCTCCCTCCCCACTCGCAGATTTTGAGGCTGCGGTCTCGCTCTTCATGGGGATAAGTGACTATACTTAAAATGGCCACGCACACCATTAGTTTCAATGGGATTTGAATATTTGCAAGCCATCATTTTTGTGGGAGGGGGGTCTGGAACGGATCCCCCGTGAATTGGTAGGGGCAACTGTAATTGAAAATTGAAAGCAATCCAGAATTTAGGCATTTGGTGCCAGGAGTCTCTTTTACTGCCCAAACCATTGCAAGTTGCCTCAAGTATGCATGATGGTGTATATTTTATTAAATGTGAATCATACTTTTTAAAAAAATCCTTTTAATTGGGTTGTTCATGCCTTTGACATTCCAAGACAGCATATTTATTTTATAATTTGGTGACATTTTTAATTTTTATCTGTTACACTCAAGTTTTCTCAATTTACTTCACCTATATTTCATTCTTCTTCTTCTTCTACAGAACTTTCTTCTTCATTCCCACTTTCTTCTTCCTCTTCCTCTTTTTCTCTTTCTTCTACTGTTTCTTGTAATTCTTTATATCTTTTTTCTTTCTTTCTGATTCAGCTTGGATCTCTTCTTTATCGGATTGACTTCTAGTTTTCATTTCTGTGAAATTTGTATTTTTTCTTTGCGTTTCATCTTTCCTTTTTTCTCTTCTCACAAACTGGTTTTGAATTTCTCTACAATATTTTTTCCAGAAGTCTTTGGCTTTTTGTAGTGTATTTAATTTATACCATTTCTGTTTGTAATTAACTGAAATGCCTTCTAGTTTTTCCCATTTGTATATGATTTTTTTCTTACTTAATGTTACTGTCAAAAACTTATAGTCTTCTCTTTTTTTAAATATTCTTTTCAGGATATCTTTATATATTTTTATTATATTGCCATCTATAATCAAATCTTTTTGATAACTTAGATGCAGAATATCATCTCTTGTTTTCTTTCTTACAAAATATATCACTAAATCCCGTGGAGTATTTCTTTCTCTTGCTGTCAGAGAATTTACTCTGAATGATTTGTTTATTTCCCAAACAAATTCTGCTTTTGTTATATCTAGATATTCCACGAAGATTGTCGATATATAATCATTTAATTCTTCATTTCTTTGTTCTTTCAGTCCACGTATTTTTAAACACTTTTCTCTTTGTTTTAATTCATCTAATGCCCTTGTCCAATTCTTTGTTCGGTGTCATTTCAATTTTTGATAATGTATCTTCCAAATCACTTGCTTTAGTCTCTAGTTTTTTTATTTTTGTATTTGCTTGTTTAATGTCTTTTTTGACTTCATCTAGAGACTGTGATAATATTTTAATCTCTGTCTTGAAATCTTTTTTTAAGTCTGTCCTCAAATTTTTCATTTCCTGAGAGAAGGTCATTTGCATTTTCTGCATCTCTACATTCATTTCCCTTATTTCCTCTAACATAGACCCTTGTTCTATGGAGGACCTCCTTTGTTGTTGAGTATTGGTTACCGACTGAGTTGCTGATTTCTTTTGTGTGGTTGTCATATTGAGTGCTTCGTAGTCTTTGGACTTGTTTCCTATTTTATCTATTTAATGTGGGTATTTGGTGTCACGGTTGATCTTTTACTGTTTCTAACAGTTAATGAAACTTTTCAGTGTTGACTGGTTCTCATAGAAAGGTTAGAGTAACTCTCTATCATAATCAAAACCGTTTGGTTTTCTTTCCTTCTCCTACCTCGAAAACCTTTCAAAGTGTTAATTATTATTACATAAGGCAACAGGCACTTTTCTGCCTATGCGTTCTTGGAGGGCTTGGCTCTCTCGGCTAAATCTCACAAGTCTTGTTACAAGGTAGATCTTCTTTATGCCGACTTGCTATTTAGCCTTTGTGAGCACCCTTGTTCATTCCCTACCGGGGAATGTATGATTGTTACACTTTGGAGTCTTGGGAGTCGTTTCATTTCATTCCCTATTTGCTCCTATAATCAGCTCTCCAAGAAGATCTAGCCGTCAGTGCTCCGACGACTAGTTCCGTGTGCCTCTTGTTGTCCTTTGGAAGTTCTTTTCCCTTTCTCTCTTCTTTTAGCTATTTTTAACTTTCTTCTTCTCAAAGTATTTTAGTTACGGTTGACGCTGCTACTGCTTCTCTTCACTGCCACCGCTGCTGTTGCTGGGAGGGTGGGGGGACAGGCAGAATTTGAAGGCTCCGCCTCCACCGCCGCTTCACGCCCGGTTCTCCTGGGCTTGGTCTTCTCCTCCTCCTCCTCTGTTGTGGCTGCTGGCTCTGCTGCTACTGCTGCTGCTGCTGTTGCCGGGAGGGGGGGACAGGTGGAATTTGAAGGCTCCTCCGCTGCCGCTGCTTCATGCCCGGTTCTCCTGGGCTTGGTCTTCTCCTCCTCCTCCTCTGTTGTGGCTGCTGACTCTGCTGCTACCACCACTGCTGTTGCCGCAATGGTGTATATTTTATTAAATATGAATCATACTTTTTAAAATACATGAAACAAGTGGCTGTGTTACTTTAAAACCTGGCACAATTAATGTTGTGATATCATACCAATATGTATGATTGGCATACCAATATGTGTAAGAAATTTACTAGTATTTACTAAGTTTTCATATTCTGAGATGATCCTCCTGAATAAATCAGATCAAACTTAATCTGTACAATCTAAAAACCATGACTGTGTATGTTGCATGCATTTTCATTCTTCTGTAAGACAGGAACCATGTACTGCACTGGCATTCAAGACCCATAGATTAGGGGAGAGAATCCTGTGCCTTTTGAGATTATATTAGATTGCATCTAACAGCACTCCCCACCATTAACTATGGTGGCTAGGGCAAGTGGGAGATGCTGTCCAGCAAAATATGGAAGGCTGCATGATTCTCAACGCTGCCCTAGAATAGTGAGATCTGTTATTTCCTGTCAAAGACTGTGTATAATCATCATACAGTCCTTTCAGAAAGGCAACATTTCTTCACACTATACTAAACTATATATAACTATACTATATATATATAAAGTTATATATAGTTTAGTATAGTATAAAGAAATGTTTATATATATATATAAAAATATAAAACCTGTGATTTAAAACTATATAAAATAGGCCTGTCACCCAATTGAATAAACCTTACTTGATTCATCACATGGATTTTAGACAATTAATCTGTCAGTTGAATTTGCATATTAACTACACAATAGCTCTAAAATAGGAAGTATCCTTTCTTTGTTTTTAGTAAATGATGTCTGTTTATGTTACAACAGGAATTATCTCAGAAGAAAACATTCCCTCCTACAAGTGAAACAGGAAAATCATCCGCTTAAGAAGATACTTCTATCAGCAATTTTTGTAAGAATGTATTACTAATCTCAAGGATCTGTAGAACTGATTAAGCATTCTTGAATGAATTCATCTAAGCCACAGATTCTCAAGCAGTGGCCTGCAGACTATTGGTGGTACACAAGACAACTCATTCCTCAAAGACTTTGTTGGCCGCCTTTGAGACTGGTCTGAATTTGAGAGGACTTGGCAGTGGCCTCTGCAACTGGGATAGGTTTTGTGTCCCCTTTCGTTTTAGTTTTTAATGTGAAAAATGTTTTAAATGGCTTGTTTTCATAATGGTTTAACAAATGCTTTCCATGATGATGCAGTGGTCCACCATAATGGAAAATGTTGAGAACAGTTGATTTAACCTATATTGTCTTAATGTTGCACTTTCTGGGTCACAATAACCTACGTTTTGTGACAAGAACAGCACAATATTACATGCCATCTAAAACTGGGGAAAGTGCATGCATTTACTTATTTTGCATAATACATTCAGCTTTGGTGAGTCGCAGAAGCTACAACTGCAACCATAATGCATACATACTATATGCCTCACTAGCAGCCATAAGAACCACAGAGCACTTTTTTTTGGGGGGGGGGAAAGTATTTTGCCATCTCTGCTTCCATTGTCTTCCACTCTTCATGACATTTATTTACCCATGACATTTGCTTATTAGTCTGCTGATTTTTTCAGAAAAAAAAAGTGAACATAGGCTGTGACTCTGAATTTAAGAGTCTGACTCTTGTGACTCTTTCTCCTCAGGAACTGGATGTTTCCCACGATCCGCCATCGATCAGGTTTAATTTACTTGTATTACCTGAGGATTTTCTAGACTTCTAAAATATTTTAAAGGATTGCTTTATGTTGTATTTTATCTTTCACGCTGTTAGCTTTGGGCACCACTGTGTAGAAAGGCAAGACAGACATTTAAATGAGATTAAGTATAATTTGCTAGTTATTTCGCTTTTTTTCCCAAAGGGGAAAAAAAGCATGACCAAAATAAAACACAAAAGCATAAAATATTAATCATTTCTAATAATGTTTCCACAATACACTTGGAGATTGAGATTCCCTTCCCCAGCCCCACCCAGTTAGTAACAATAAAGTACTGGAATGAAGAAGGTTATAACTGACTTACTGTATATCAGGGGTAGGCAACCTTTCCCCTTTAAGGGCCGAGGGACTTCAGCTCCCAGAATCCCAGGAGCTATTGGCCAACATGGGATTATTGGCCAACATGGCTGAGGCTTCTGGGAGCTGAAGTCCCTCGGCCCTGCTATATACTCAACTATAAGTTGATGGCAGATTTTGGGGGTCAAAATGATGGATTTTGATATGACCCGTGGATAAGTCGAGGGTAAAACTTTGGGGCATGTAACAAAGGATATAAAGAATGAAGCAAAGGAAAACAATGCCAAAAAACAAAATTCCAGCAAGCATAACTGTTTGTGCTCATACTTAATGTTGGATGGATGAGAGACCAGAGTGGGGTCAGTGCTTCCAAGACAGATTACACTCTTGCCTTTCACCAGAGGATGGTTCCTTTTTTAATAAAGAGTTAAAGTACAGTACTTACATTGACCCATGGATAAGTTAACTCAGGTTTCTGGGGTCAATATTTTTACCTAAATTTCTAGACTTATACATGAGTATATATAGTACTTGTTTCAGACAAATTCTTTTTTACATGGGAGTTAGTTAGCTTAATCAAAACAAAGGCAGGGTGGGCTTATGGCCAATGCTACAGAGGATCGTATATAAACTGGTCAGTTTCTCTCTGAAAGTAGCATGTTCAGATCATGATGTTTCTGTCAAATCATCTCAGTGGTGGCACCTCAAGTGTGCAACTTTCTACATTATTTTCCAGAATCCACAGATGGGCATTAATGTTATTTGGTACTACCAAAATGTGCTACAATTGTGTGCAAATTTTCAAGTTATTGAACATTTCAGCAGACTTGGTAGTGGGTTTGGGAGGCTTTTTCCTTATAGGTCAATACAGATTCATTACCATTTTGTTTTCCAAGGCTCTTTGTAGGCAGTTTTTAAAATGATCTCTCTGCAACTTTTTTACAGTTCTTATATTTCTTTTATTTTTATTATGTTTGTTGCCCTGAGAATATTTACATAGAAGGGCAACATATACATATTCAAGGCCTATGCTAAAGCATTATGATTTTACAGTCTGTTACCTTTAAATGCAGAACTGGTGAAAAGGAGGAGGAGGGATAGTGAGTGAGTGAGTGTATAATTACTGCCGTTATTCTCATCTTTTTTAAAAAAATCCCTAACCTCATTCCCTAAGACAATTAGAATTCTACAATACGCTTATTAAATGCATTCATACTGACGCTCCTCTGCTATAGTAAAAAATTCACTCAAAAGTGATGCCTCCATTTAGTATCCATTCAGATAATTAAAAGTGAGGGAGGAAAATAAAGAGAGAGCAGTATCACATTTAAAAAAACGACATTGCAGTTCATATCAAAGCAACAAAATAAAATAAAAATAAATAAATAAATAAGATTTATTCATTTAAACCAATGCAAAATTAACAGAGATGAAAACTCACCCTTGCAACAACTCCTGAAATGAACACAGTTGGTTTAGGTGGACTGGGAAATTAAAGAGAAGTATTTAGTTATATAAACAAAGAGTTCCATTTGACAACAGCAATTAAAACTTTATAAAAGAGCCAGAGCCATTTTTGAATACTAACATTGTTAAAACAAACATTGCCCTTCTCATTCAGCTTATTCTTGCAGCAGTAACTGACTATCCTTGATGCATTAATCCTCCATATTGCCCGGGGCATGTAGTCCAACCAATCAAGGTACCAGTTTGGAGAAGACTGTGTAAATGAATCTGAGATTCATAACAGCTCAATGAGTTCAAGAGGTTTATTATTAAATGTCCAAAATTAAATAGAGAAGGAATAGAATGCAGTCTAGGTCTAGAAGCTTGTAAACTAAAGTTTAAGCTTAAACTAGTAAGTAAACTGTGTGTCAGATTCTCTTCCGAAGATTATAGCCAGAATGCAAATACATCTAATGATTACTCTGAGGGGCTTATAAGGATGCCTTTAATCCCCATTTTCTGTTTTTAACTGTAGCCAGACATATAGCTCTAGATAGAAGCTTACAAGTAAAGCATGCATAAGGCCCAAATCAAACTGCCAATCCCAACTAGAATACATCCAATGAATCAATGGGAACTTGGTAAGTCAACACTGCTAAGTTCTATTGATTCAAAAGGTCTACAAAAGTTGTTACTAGCAATTAGATTCAGGCCAAGGTGTTTTAAAAGATTAGAACCTGATACAAAAAGCATAAACCTAGAATTCATATTCATATTCAGAGCACAGGCATTTTATCTTGAGCAGGGGTAGGCAACCTTTCCCCTTTAAGGGCCGAGGGACTTCAGCTCCCAGAATCCCAGGAGCTATTGGCCAACATGGGACTATTGGCCAACATGGCTGAGGCTTCTGGGAGCTGAAGTCCCTCGGCCCTTAAAGGGGAAAGGTTGTCTACCCCTGATCTTGAGCATTAAAACTGAAGAAACAGTGTGGCATAGTGGTTTGAGTGTTGCACGATGACTCTGGAGACTAGGGTTCAATTCCCTGCTTGGCCATGAAACCCACTGGGTGACCTTGGGCAAGTCACATGCTCTCAGCCTCAAGGGAAGGCAGTGGCAAACCTCCTCTGAACAAAACTTGCCAAGAAAACCCCATGATAGGTTTGTTTTAGGGTCGCCGCAACTTGGAAATGACTTGAAGGCACACAACAACAACAATAACAATAAAAACTCAACTGATTTCATAGCTCTTCTAGCCCTGGTTTTAACCTGTGTATTATTTTATTGTAGTAGTATAATTTGGGGTGGACGAGTGCCATTTTTGTGCTACCATTAAGCAAGTGAGAGTCAGAAATCCTTGATGATCTACTGCAAATCAATGAGTAGTAGGACATAACACTCTGCCTTCCGCTCATCCTTGATATAGGTGACAGCCATTTCCCACTTTTTGTGCTCAAGACCGCATACATTAATGGAAGATGGGCCTCTCAACAGCTATTACCTGAGACAGTTAAATTAAGATTTCCTGCGTGGAGAAGTTTATCACACATTGGGGAACTACAAAAGGAGCTGGCTGTCATCTCAAAAGCCGGCTTCTGACCTTTCAGGTGTTCTATTGTTCTTCCACTGGCATCATGGTTGCAATAAATAAACAAGCTGTTTTAGAAAGCAGTAACATTTTTTAAAAACAGAGCATAAGCAGCAACAATCCCTGGAAAGCCAAATAGCTCAGGTGATGCCCCCTGTCAAAAGATGCTCCTTTTCCTTCCAGTCTCTCCTGCTCATTCTGCATGAGCCACCCTCTTTCTCTTCTCCATCTTCTCTCCTGCAGAGTTGCCCTACACATTTCTCTCTATGGGGCAGTGTTTGTGCACAACATCTCTGCAGTCTCAATATCCCTACCCAACTTTGGGCATTACTGCTTGCAGTGCCAAAAATGAACAGCTGCTTCACATGCATTTTGAAAAAGACGGGGGGAAAAAACAGCAAGATACTCCACACTTGCCTTCATTTTAACAACGGGGGTGATGGTGGTGGAGCAAAGAACTGATCCATCAGCTATATGGCAAGACTTTGTGAAAAACTGCTTACTGACAAGTAAGACCTTATAAGGCATTTTGTTACCAATTTTTCATGGCGGCATTTATGCTCTGCAAGAAAATGCCTTGTTCCTGCAGTATTTCAACTAATTATAGGGTAGATTTGCCCCCCCCTTTTTTTTTGCAAGTTGTGACATAAATCTCCAGAGTGTCTCCTATAACTGTGGTACAAATCCATAATCTAGGATAGGAAAGCCAAATAAAATAATAACATAAACAAAACAAGGTAAGACAAAGAGCAACTTCTAAATGCAAGTATCACTACACTACATCTCCAAGCAACACTGCACCCAGGAATACTCGAATAAGCAAGAGACAAGGAAACTACTGCTCTTTCTGGGCATTCATTCTGGGATCCCTTGGTCTACTCTTTTCCTTTGTCCTGGGAGCCAAAATACTGGGTATGTGTGTGTGTCCTGGTGTACTGGGAAGGAATGGGTGACTTGAGAGCTGCCTTACCTTCTGCTTTACTGGGAGATTTAAAGATCCTGACCCCCCCCCCCCCAAAAGCACACGGACTTTCCATGGGTCAAATTTTAGCAGGAAACATTGCATTAGTCTTTAAAATTAATTAATTTAAAATTAAAATTTAAAATTAAAATTAAAAAATTAATACTACAACAGAAAAATCAAGGAAATAGAGCTATGACACTTCTAGGGAGTATGTTGGGTTTACAAACATTTTGAATTTGTGCCAAGCACTTAACACACATGAGAAGAAACGGAAATGAAGAAAAATGAATCTGTTAATAAAACATGAAATTAGTTTTCATACACTATTTGCCTGCCATGACATTTTCTGAAAGCCTTCATAATGGCAAATCTGAATTTGAATGATTTCCTCACATATTCTCCCTATGACCTTTCAGTTTTCACTGTTCTCCACTGAACCATGAAATTTGAGCACAGCATCTTCTGAAAATCACTTACTCCCACTAGATTTATCTATCCATGCCGCTCAAGACAATGTTTACCATAATGCTTTTTGTGTCGGAGGAGAAGACGCTAGTTTGGACTCTCTGCTGAGGCAGCTTTGGAGATGTTCACATGGGAGACATTTCAATCTAATGCACTCGGCACTAAAACAATGCAATAAAACCACAAAGTGCTACAATTCTGATTCAGAAAATGTATGTAAGCTGACTCGACTGGGAGTTCAACTTCCACCAAGCACTGGCACATTTGTAGATTAGAAAACTGGTCATGGGTCAGAGATCTAGGATCATGTCATTAGTAGTTTCTGATCAACAGCAGCTAATGTTACTGGTCAGCTCTCCAGAGAAAAAGCTAGAGAGAGAGAGCCCAATGACTGAAATCTCATCCCACTTTCTTTTTGTTAGAATAGGTATAGACTTTGAAATATTACAGGGATTACCAACTCAAAAATTATATTCAGAAATATAATAGGGAAGCATGCTTGTATTTTCCCCCTCAGATAAAACCAGTATTAGAAACATCAATCATCATCATCATCATCATTTATTGAATTCATAACCTGCCTTTCTCCTGAGATGGAACCCAAGATGGGTTACTGGAATTTAAAACAAGATTAAACATATGATAACCCTATTAATATTTTTGTTGTTGTTGTTGTTGTTGTTGTTAGTATCCTGCTCTTTTCCCAAAACTGGGACCCAGTGTGGCTTATGGCAAATAAGAAAGCAAACGAAAAAGAGGAACAAAGAAAGGTAGTAAAGGTTCTTTTAAAAACCTCATTTGAGTTTACTAGTATGCACCACATAAATATCCTCAGACAACTATGGCTCCCAAGGTGACGTTGGTCCAGTCACTATCTCTCAGATAATTTTGACTCAGAAGACCGTCATGAGGATACAAATGGGGTGAGGATAGTCATGCAAAACTAAACTGTGAACCAGGGGTAGATAACCTTTCCCCTTTAAGGGCCGAGGGACTTCAGCTCCCAGAATCCCAGGAGCTATTGGCCAACATGGGACTATTGGCCAACATGGCTGAGGCTTCTGGGAGCTGAAGTCCCTCGGCCCTTAAAGGGGAAAGGTTGCCTACCTCTGCTGTAGACTATTAACAAAGCTGGGGAGCAAAACACCTGAAAGCCTGACTGCAAAATGTATATTTCCAATATTTAAAAAATAAATTTTCCTAACTATTGCTTGTACTTGAATAGATGTGTTCAGCCAAGGGTGCCAGCCTGCTAACAGGGGCAGGTTACAGAGATCATACAACGTCCCTGTTGAAAGAGCTCCACTGGCTGCCAGTTTGTTTCCGGGTACAATTCAAACTGCTGGTTATGACCTATAAAGCCCTTTATAGCTCAGTTCCAGGCTATTTGGCAGACCGTATCTCCCTGTATGAGCCGGCTGGGATTGGAGATCCTCAGGAGAGGCCCTTCTCTCGGTCCCAGCCCCATCACAAGCATGGTTGGTGGGACACAAGAGAGGGCCTTATCCGTGGGTGCCTCGAGACCCTGGACCTCCCTTCCCAGGGAGACCAGAATGGCCTCTTCCTTAATGACAGGCAAAAACCTTCCTTTTTAGACAGGCATTCAAAACAGAAAGCTTTTAAAGAACAGCCGGGGGTGCAGGCTAGCTCCATCAGGCCTAGTCTAAAGTAAGAAGACAAGCCCTCCCTCCAGTCCAGGGGTAGGCAACCTTCCCCCTTTAAGGGATGAGGGACTTCAGCTCCCAGAATCCCAGGAGCTATTGGCCAACATGGGACTATTGGCCAACATAGCTGAGGCTTCTGGGAGCTGAAGTCCCTCGGCCCTTAAAGGGGACAGGTTGCCTACCCCTGCTCCAGTCCATCTGCCATGGTCCAGGCCTCAGAGGGAGAGATGAACTGCTGGACTTATTCCCTTTCCCCACTGCCATTCCCTTCTCCTTTTGTGTCATGTCTTTTTAGGTTGTAAGCCTGAGGGCAGGGAAATGTCTAATCATTTGCAAGCTGCTCTGAGAGCCTTTGTAGCTGAAGAGCAGGGTATAAATATTCCAAATAACAACAACAGCAACAACAACAGGAAGTGTAACTGGAGAAATGATCAAATGGAAGCATTGCTGGAGTCTCTTTGTCCTGCTGATCAGGCTGGGGAAGAAGATCAGGTTTGTACTATTTAAATTGTATTTATCAAGCCCAGAGCCCTCATAATGTCTACTGGTCATAGTGTCCAGTACAACACATCTCTATTCCTTGAAGTAGTCTTACAGCCCAGACACTGAGATTTCTACTGAGAGAGAGCCGGAGAGCCTGCCTTTAATATTATTTACAGCATCCCATCATCTACAGCATTGTTTCTCACCAAAAGCAGCTAAAATAAAAAGGGACAGAGAAATCCTGATAGCAATCTCCCTTCCCTTTCCTCCAATCCTCCAGGGAATCAGAAGGGGAGGTAGAAACAGGGTTTTTCACTTTTTCAAATGCTTTACATTCTGCTGGTGTTTCCTGCAAAGTGTAACCTACATTTCTAGTATTTTGTAAGCCATTATGGCTGCTTTGAGGATATATTTAATCTGATGAAAACCAGTTTGACAGATGTTGTTTTGAAGATATTACATACCTTTTTCTCTAGGCTTTAGTAAATAAAAATGTTTTTATTTAAAAAAACAACCCTGCAGTCATTTATTATATAAAATGCTTGTTTTTAACAAATTCTCTTAGCAATTATAAATTAAGCTCTCCTTTTTAACTCACAAAAATGCCACTAATAAAACCTAACATTTCTGAGAGAATTTTCTCCCCTTTTGTAAAAAGAAGGATGTTTCATGTTTACTGTGACATATGGAGAGATGCCCAACACCTGGATACACTGAAATGTTTACAGCACTTACTCTGAAGTCACACAGGCACCGCTACTAAGAAATGCACCTGCCAAACATCAGGATCTTCAAGAGGTTCATTTATTCTTAATCCCATAAAATGGAATTCTAATATTTCATAATAGCATAGCTTAAACAAAGAGTTTATTGACACTGCAAAGAAACCACACAATTGACTGATTAATTGAAAAGACCACTAAGCCAGTGAAAGAAGATATGAGGAATACTAAAATGTCTAATTCTCAGACTCAGAATTTGGAATATTTCTTCTTTGTGTAGTCCTTATTGTTAATTAGTACTGGTATAGCATCTAACATGTTGTTATATCATTACACTAATGCAAAGCCCCTCTGAACAAATTTTGCCAAGAAAACCTTGTGATATGTTCATCTTAGAATTGCTGTGAGTCGGAAACAAGCTGAAGGCACACAACAACAACTACAACAATGTTATATTATGTATAGCTACAGTTATATAGCATTTTAGTGTGATCAAAGGATTTCACATATTATTATGACAACCCTTAGAACAACCATTGTAAAGCATGTTTTTAGTATATTTACATATTTGTTAAAATATTTATATTCTACTCTATATGCAAGAGCGGTGTCAATTTAAACAGTTTAAAACAATTTAGAACAATAAGGATAATCTGAACAAACTAAAAGTACAGTTGGCCCTCCATATCTCCATAAGATTCTTTATCCAAGGATTCAACCACCCACGGCTTGAAAATATTTTAAAAATATATAAATTCTCAAAAGCAAACCTTGATTTTGCCTTTTTATATAAGGGACACTATTTCCGTAGAATCACAGAATCGTAGGGTTGGAAGAGACCACAAGGGCCATCCAGTCTAACCCCCTGCTATGCAGAAATACTCAGTCAAAGCATCCCTGACAGATGGCCATCCAGCCTATGTTTGAAGACCGTCAAAGCAGGAGACTCCACCACTCTCCAAGGGAGTATGTTCTACTGTCAAACAGCTTTTACTGTCAGGAAGTTCTTCCTAATGTTTAGGTGGAATCTCTTTTCCTGTAGTTTGAATCCATTGCTTTGTGTCTTACTCCCTGGATCAGCAGAAAACTAGCTTGCTCCATCCTCAATATGACACCCCTTCAAATACTTATACAGGACTATCATATCACCTCTTTTACCTTCTCTTCTCCAGGCTAAACATACCCAGCTCTCTAAGGCTTTCCTGATAAGGCATGGTTTCCAGACCCTTCACCATTTTAGTTGCCCTCCTCTGGACACACTCCAGCCTGTCAACATCTTTTTTGAATTTTGGTGCCCAGAACTGGACGCAGTATTCCAGGTGATGCCTGACCAAAGCAGAAGAGAGGGGGTGGAGGGTCTTGGAACCAAACCCCAGCAGATAACAAGGGCCCGCTGTATATTAGACAATTTAACAACTTAATAAATGATAATTTAGTAATAACTACACAGCTGAAGACAATGTAAAATCAAGCACATGTGCAGATTTGGACAAAACTAATTAGGCCCCAAAGGCTTTGATAAATGGACATGTTTTAATTTGGTGATGCAATGACATTAGTGTCAGTCAAGTCTCTACAGACAGCATATACCAGAAGCAGGACAAATCAGCAGGGAATCCCCATGGTGTATTACCTCCACTGGAGAGACTCAGAGAAGGGCTCCTCGAGCAGAATTCGATCTTTGGGAAGGCACATAGAAGGAGAGGTGCTCTTTCAAGTATCAAGTTTCTGATCTGTTTAGGGCAGGGGTAGGCAACCTGTCCCCTTTAAGGGCCGACAGCTCCCAGAAGCCTCAGCCATGTTGACCAATAGTCCCATGTTGGCCAATAGCTCCTGGGATTCTGGGAGCTGAAGTCCCTCGGCCCCTAAAGGGAACAGGTTGCCTACCCCTGGTTTAGGGCTTTAAATGTCATCACCAGCATCTATGGAAATCCTTTAAATCAGTGCTATATAGCTTCTCTATGGTATTTTGATCAGCAGGCTAGCTGTTACTTCTGAGTGATCTTCAAGGGCAGTTTCCTAAAGTGCATTGCAGCAGTCTAACCTGAAAGTTGTCCAAGTATGGACTACTACAGCTGAAATACTCCTGTGCAGGGAAGGCCACTGTTCACTGATCAGTTGAAGTTGGACTCAGAAGTTGAGCCACCAAGTCCAACTGGACCTCCATTAACAAAGATGGATCTATATGCTTTTATATTTTCTATATAGTCATCATTTCCAGAACAGCAGCTTGAATTCCAGACTACTGTGGAAATCTGAACAGTGAGAAAAGCCCCATCAGATATAAAAATTATGCAACTCTTCTAGATTAGGCCTATATGAATGCAATACATTAGGATGTGAGAACACCTTGTTTTAGCAGGTCATGGGGGAAGTTTCCAGATCTTCATTTAAAATCAGAGGGTCTAAGCAGAACAATTAATCTGCATTTTAATTATGTACACATTGGCTTAGAAAAATTATCTTATCATTCAAAGCCCCTTGGTGGAAACTGAAAGGGGCCCATGGTTCAGGGTAAGCCACTAACAGCAAAATAAAGAAATACAATCATGAGACAAAAAGTAATTAATACCCTGTTCTCTGTTGCATTCAAAGTGTAAAGCCATGCACTGAAGTTTTAAAACCAGGTTTTCTTGCGTAAACACAATACAAATCTCTCTGACTGGAGTTTTGATACAATTGTAGGCAGCTCTCAATCCTACATGGCTGTAGCGTCTCTGTAACAGAAATTTAGCTCTTTGTTGTTCTGCTTTCCCCCTCAGTTTTCCCTCTTTTGTTTTCTAGAGTTGACTTACTCAATGCAGGGTTTTCTAATGAGTGGTCCTAGTGTTACAATTGTTTTGAAATACCTTACCTTTGTTTGATGATAATTTGCTTCTTGCAGTGATAATACTTTGCTAGCACATTGACACATAATTGTGCATTCTGTAACTCTGGGAGATCATTTGCTTGGCAACCTACTCAGCTTGCAAACTTGCAAGGTTTTCCACAGGATGGCACTGATGAGCCTCCAAGCTTTGTGAAGCTAGAAACAACACACCAGCCAATCTTTTTTTAAACATAAATTACAAGAAGCACACAAAGATACAAATAATCCTCCCAAGTTACTATATGCATTCTCTCTTGCTCTCTCTCACACACAGATTTGCTAAACAGTTTAATTCAGTGACTTCACAGTGACACATACAGGTTCCTCATCCTATAATCGTAACAACCATGAGGTTAAGCTACGTATTATTAATGCATTTTTAAAAATGGGAGTGGTAATGATTAGCAGGAGCTGGAGAAAAGCAGGTGAGGGGAAATCAAGCAGCACCTTTGAGACTAATTTATTTTAGTATGAGCTTTTGTCAATTTTAGTCCACTTCATCAGGCACACTGATGGAAGAGCATATTAAGCCACAGGTGATTACAGAGCTGTGGGGATGGGATCAGAGTGAAATGGGATACAGAAAGATACAAATTGTAACTCAGGCGATAAAACTCAAAGACTCCTCTAAGCTGATCAGGATCTGTCAAACAATGTGACAGTGTGAAAGTCCTGAGTTTGTAGTACAGAGAGGTGTGAAAGTAAATTATGCTTACCCAACAGTCAATTCTCTTGTGGTGGGGAAATGAATTCTATTGTTATATGGGTGACCTTTGACAAAAACATATATATTAATATATGTAATATGCAAATAAACCATTGCCTCTGTTCGTACGACTGCTAATGGACTGGAATTTGCAAACATATTCCAATCCAGATGTTTCTTTCTTTTCCTTCTCTGATTTTCCTTTTTTGTTCCAAAACAGCAATTTGAAAATCATTGACTTCTTGTGCAGGAAGATTAAATTGTTCTGTCAATTGTTTTGGCATACTGCCACTTCTAATATCAAATTTATGTCTTGTGTAGAGACTGTCCTGTTTGTCCAATGTAGTGTATAGAGGAGCCTGCTGAAAAGGTGGCATATATCACATTGAAGGGTAAGCAAGTAAATCCTCCTCTGATATTTTGGGTGATATTATTTGGACCTGTAATGATGCTGGCAGAGTAGGTATGGGGACAAAGCTGGCATCCTGTCTTTTATTTCCATTCATATTATGTGTGCTGTTAAGGTTAAGAGGGTATCTCTTAGCAAGTGAAGGCCTGTCACCCAGAGCCCATGACAAAGCAGTGTTATTTTCTAAAACTGGTTGCATTTGGTTGATGATGCATTTCAATGGTCTTAGCGGGGGGCTGTAAATGACAACTAATAGTGTTCTGTCATTTCTGCTTTTAGTAGATTGTTTTATGTGCCAGTCTTGCATTGCTGAGTCTTTTCCCCCTCACTGGGTGAAAATGAGGAGGAAAATGTTTTGAGTTTGAAAGAAATGCCTGCCATAGATCCATAGTTTGGAATCCTGTCTTGTGGGTCTGAAAGGTTGTGCCTGAACCTGAGGGCTTAATTGTAAACCACAGGTTTGGTAGTGTGTTCTGGGTGGAAGCTGGAGGCACGTAAGTATGTGCAGTGGTCAGTGGGTTGTCAATATAGTGTAGAGCTAAGTTGTCTACTATATAGCTGTACAATGATGTTAATGTCATCAATGTATCTCAGGTAGGAGGTGAGGTTTCTGGGTGCAAGAGCTGAGGAAGTATTACCCAGGTCAGCCATGAAGATGTCTGCATACTGTGGTGTCATGCAAGCATCAACAGTGTGGCACTGATTTAAAGGTACATGTTATTCCTGAAAGTGAAGTAGTTATGACTAAGTACAAAATGACAGAGTTTGGTGGTCAGGTATGTTGTAGTCCCACTCAGAATGGTATTCTTGATAGCTTGCAGTCCATCTTTTCATGGGATATTGGTGTATTCTGATTTCACATTCATCGCGGCTAGGATGGTGCTGCCTGGGAGATATATTGAAACATTGGTTTGCACACACGAGGCTCCTCAAGAGCAGGATAGTTAAGATTCAGTCCAAATAGTTAAGAGCTTTCACACGTGACCAGAATCATGCTACCTAAGCCTTCACTTCTTTGCTCTTTGAACAACATAGGACCAGCTTTTGTGTAACCCATCTGGTAAAACCTGCCTATTCCCAACTCCAAAATGACAGAGAGACAGGCACTGAAGACTGAATGAATCAATACATGGTAATTCCTATCGCCCGATATGATTTGGGGGAGAGAGGAACTAGTAAAGGGGAAAAAATGGAAGAAACAACTGTAAGATTGCCCATAGCTGGTGGGTTTTTGCTTGAATTCTAGCCATGCCTTGGTGCCTGGTGAGGGTGGTTAAGACCATTGGGAGAGAAGACACCTGAACAAGCTTCATTGGTGTGAGAGAGAAAGATCAGAGAGAAAAGTATTTGTTTGTGTTGTGCAGGTGTCGGGGAGGTAGAGCATGAGGAAAAGTTAAAATCCATTGGGGCAAGGACAGAGGGTGAAGTTGGCCTAGGCTGAATGGATACTAGGATGAGAAATTTTTAAAAGATCATCAAGAAAGAAAAAATAATAGCAGGACAGAGAAAATAAATGGCACTGGGGTGAGGGGTTCAATGTTTTTTGAACTATGAGAAACTGAGTAGTTTTGTTAATTATAATTATTATATTATATTGTTCTGTTCCCGTTCTTTTGCTCAGTTTTCATAAAAGCTAAGAAAGCACTATAAGTCTATAAGAGTGTCAGTGGTTCCTGACAGCCTAATGAAATAAATGCCTTTGTATGTAATCTTTTTTGTTTTAACATTTGTAAACTGCGCCTTAGGGTTTCCATAACGACTTGAGGGCACACGATGATGACAATGACAACAACAACAAGCTGCCTTGAGTCCAAGTAACATGCCCTGCAAGCTCCCCGACCACTGTTTCACTCCACCCATAATGATATGGCTATTATAAGATTTCCTGGCTCACTACACACATTTCAATATTGTCTGACCCCATCCTCATGAGGGCATCCTACACTCATCTATTCTCCCCACCTACAGGTTAGTTTCCAAGGCCAAATTGGTCTTGCCACCTCATTTCCATACCCAATGGCTATGTCTTTATCCACAAACGATGACCATAGTTAAAATTGGACTTGCTACTTCATTTCCATACACAAAGGATTTTGAATTGACATTCTCACACACCAAGAGCATATATGTTTTCAGATGTTTTGGGTGGAATGGAAGCCATTCCACCCAAAACATCTGAGGAAGTAGACTGAAGACTACGAAAGCTCATGATGCCAACTTCTTTCTTTCAGTTAGCCTCAAAGGTGCTACAAGATCTCTCTACATAAGATTACTGAGTCACAAATACACATCTCTGATTGTTCCACAGTGACTTCGCATAATCAATAATAATTTAATTGTTTCCCTGATGCCATTGAAAGGCATTGTGGGGAAGGTGGTATTGAGCATAGGCAACATCACCTGTGGTAAGTTTACACTTGTGGTTTTAGAAAGTCAGTCATAATCTGCTATTACAGGCACAGATGCATGTATGTGAAATTGGTTAGGAAGATCTTATTAGGTTTTAAATATTTTCAGAGATGGGACTGACTGGTGAGTACACTCCTGGCCTTAACAATGTAGGAAGTGTCCTTAAAATAAGCAACTGGTTCATTTGGTTTAAGAGCAGAAGATACAAGATGCATGACTCCAATGGTTATGACAGCAAGTGTCCACTCCTGCTCTAAGGTACTGTATATACTCAACTATAAGTCGACATCATGTATAAGTCGAGGGCGGGTTTTGGGGCCAAATTTGAGGATTTTGCCATAACCCATGGATAAGTCAAGGGTAAAACTTGGAGGTTTCTTCAGTGTGTGTGCGTACAGCAAGAGACACTCTAACTAAGGCTGTTTGTTTCTACTTTGGTTTCTGCCTTCACACAGACCGAAAGGGTCAGCGTGGGCAGCAGAGAGTCTCTGTTTGTTTGTTTAAAAGCAATTAATCATTCAGGACTCTTTCTGCTTGGCTCAAGAGAAAAAGAAACTATCTTCCCAATGCAGAGGGAAATCTGAAAGAGCTGCTATCACATTTCTATACTGACCCATAAATAAGTCGACCTGGGATTTTGGGGTCAATTTTTGGTCATAAATTTTTAGACTTAGAGATGAGTATATACCGTATTCCTTCAAACTGTAATTTTTCAATCATTCCAAAGCAACAAAATGAACTGGGAAAATCCCACAGGTTTCTGATAACATAAGTCTCAGACTATTGTTTTTCTTCCTTTAGTGATATAGACAATATCCAATACCCAAGAGTCTACATACAACTAAGGGATCTTACTTAAATCCATTTTTGTGAAATGTACCCAGTATTGTCCAAATTTCTATCCCATTTCCCAAAAGAGGACCTCCTGTTTTCCTCTTCCTTGCCTTTTTAAACCTTAGAAATCTTACCAGTGGCATCATACTCCATCCAACGTCATCTGGGGGAGAGACGCAGGCCCATCTTCATCGGGCCTAGCCTAAGAAGAAGAACCCTCACTTTGTAAGGGGCGGGTGGGTTTCAGGATTTTTAGGTTCTGTTTACATTGTATTAACATATCTGTATGGAAATTTTAATGTTGTAAGCTGCCCCGATTGCTCTGCAGAGGGGTGGGATATGAATAAATAAATCAAATAAATCAAATAAATAAATAAAAAATACTGAATCCTCTCCCACTTTCCTCAGGAAAACTCAGGAATCTTAGCAGCAGTGCCTTAGCCTTTAACTGTTTATCCATTTTTTTCCTGCCTCAGAAATCCTAGCATCTGTATCCAAAAGTGTCCTCTCTTGTGTTCTAACACATTAAAAATATTTCAGATGAATTATGGCAGACCCCTTTTTGCTTCTAGAAACTGCCCATTTGGAATTTTCCCCCCAAACAGGCCTTTGAAATATGGGTAACAACCAAAAACATTCTCGTCATATTTCAAATAATCTGCCATAAGGTCCTGAAAAAGTATGGCAGACACAGCTTTTTTGTTTCTAGGAAGTAATCCTCTTATAAATTCAACATGAAATTGTTTGCTGGGAACTGGGTAACAACTAAAAATTCTTTGTCCAGTTTTAAGGTATCCACCAGGAGCCAGCGTGGTTGGTGTAGTGGTTTGAGCATCTGACTAAGACTCTGGAGACCATGGTTCAAATCCCCGCTCAGACATGTAAACCAACTGGGTGACCTTGAGCGAGTCATTCACTCTCAGCTTCAGAAAACCCCATGACAAGGTTGCTTTAAGGTCACCATAAGTCAAAAACAACTTGAAGGCACACCAGGGTTTCCTGATGTAAAATTATGTAAAATTATGGCAGGATTTCTGTTTTTATTCCTATTCATAATTTTGATTTTTCAACTTGAAACTGGGGGCTACAACTTGGATGCCAATCACAAACATTATGTTAAACTTTGAGACATCTACCACTATTTCCTAATGATTTGTAGCAGCCCAATTTCCTTTGATAAAGTCTCCTCACTTTGGAATTTTGACTGGACAATTGTCTCTGCAATTTGGAAAACAAATTTTAACATATCTATCAGTTTTCTGATGGGTTATGACTGCCCTCCTCTTTTTGGCTTCTATAGAGCCCCACTCCATTTGGATGTTCTGCTTAGCATTGCAATGTCTAAAACAACAATGACAACAACAACAACAGCAACCTCAATCAAATGAGCTCTGGCTGCTACTGACTTTTTAAAATTAATTCAGCTTCCCCTTTTTGTGGTAGGAGGAAGCAAATGCCCTCAAATAAAGCAAGTATATTAAATATATTATGTGGGCAGAGGTTGAAATACAGCAGGAGTGAAAAATATGTTTACAATTTCATGTCCCAAAGAGCCACTGTTTTGATCTGTTATAATCCAAGTTTAACTACCAGACTGTAATCCATCGCTGGGACAGCACTTCGAAGCAGACAGTCACTGATGCTAGCTTTTAAAACAGTAATTCATTTCTGCCAGACCACACATCTGAGTTACAAGGCATTTGTGAGGCACTATTTGAAGGCATGGGCTATCTCCTCTTTACAAGAGGGTATATTTATGAGGCATATTGAGTTCCTTGATCGCAACTGTATACCTACTGGTAATGCCCCCTATTAATATTACACTAGCCTTATATATATCTCTGTGTTGGAAGTATTGAATTTTTCTTCCACACACATTTATTTCTTGATTGTACAACTCCCCTTCTCCCCGATGGTTATTTACAATGTCAGCTTATTGCTCACATGCTTTTCTTCCTCTTTGGGAAAAAAAAAGGACTACTATTAACAGGAAACACGTTTCTCATTCATTCCATGATGTGAAGCTATGAAAGGTAGAAGGACAATATAACTAAACTGAGTTATAGATGCTACCTTCAAACCAAGAGCACTGTCAGGGTCAGGTCTGTACCTTAACTCTGGCCTGAAAGCTGTGTTCTCCTGGTCAGTCAATACTGCTCACATACAAGTTAGAAGGTCAAGTTTCTACTACTCACACCAGGCACAACCTATCCCAAAGCTCCTTGTTCTACACCAGCTGGAAGAAGTCATGCTGTATATTCATTCTACATTTGGGCTTCAAGGTCTGCACACAGAGTCCACAGTAGCTCTCTGGACTATGGTCCTCAGACTGCAAGCAACATTCACTGCCTTTACCTGTATAATAATGCCAGCAACCTCAGCAAAAACAAAAATACAAAAGCAAGTAACTTTATTATTGAAGCGTGGATGAAAGAAGGAGAAAAAGCAGAAAAAGGAACTGCTAGGAGCCAAGAAAGTAATGGATATTCAGTTTACCAGTGCAATCAGATTTTTTCTCTTGCCAACACTGACC
Source organism: Phrynosoma blainvillii (assembly GCA_026167975.1). Classification (NCBI taxonomy): domain Eukaryota; kingdom Metazoa; phylum Chordata; class Lepidosauria; order Squamata; family Phrynosomatidae; genus Phrynosoma; species Phrynosoma blainvillii. The sequence continues at coordinate 134,625,394 of JANUYF010000004.1, read as the reverse complement.
ACAAGTTTAGATTCTGAGGTTCCTCATTCAAGCAAGAGACTCTGACTGCAAGAAATGGAAAGAGGTTCTCACATTAAACATACACAAAGGATTGACATAACAGTGTATTGTGGATATATTTCTATTCTCATTTAAGATACCAGCTCAGAAACCAAACTGGGAACTTTACAAAGAGCTATCTTATTTCCTTCATTTCTACTATCAATTATTCTATTACATTTGTTTTAATAAGTAAACATGTGTGTGTGTGTTTGTGCCTTCAAGTTGCCTGTTGTCCTATGCAACACCATGAGTTTCACAGGGCTTCTTAGGCTGCTTCTACACTGCAGAATTAATGCTGTTTGACACTTCTTTAACTGCCATGGCTCAATGCTATAGAATTCTGGTATTTGTAGTTTTGTGAGATGTTCAGCCTTCTAAATGTACATTTAGCCTAGTCAGAGAGCTCTGGTGCCATAACAAATTACAAATCACAGGATTCCATAGGATTCCATGGGATAGAGTCATGACAGTTAAAGAGGTGTCAAAGTGCATTAACTGTGTGGTGTGGTAGCAAACATAGGCAAGGAAATCTCAGGGGTGGTTTTACCAGTTCCTTCCTCTGAAATATAGCCTACAGCAGCCTGGTATTCCCATCCAAGTACTGACTAGAGCTGCCCCCTGCTAAGCTTCTAAGATCAGATGGAATCCGGTGCTTTTACAGTATTTAGGCCCCAAGTAAACAGTCAGCCCTCCATATCCATGGATTTAACCATCCACGGTTTGAAAATATTTTGAAAAATATAAATTCCAAAAAGCAAAGCTTGATTTTGCCATTTTATATAAGAGAAACCATTTTACTATGCCATGGTATTTAATGAGACCTGAACATCCACAGATTTTGGTATCCACAGGGCATCCTGGACCCAAAACCCAGAGCATACCAAGAACCCACTGTTGAAACAGCTATTGAAATGCCACCCTCAGCAGGCTAACTTCCTATTGATTTACCAGAAGAAAAACCCTATAAACCTTATCACACACTAAGGAACAATTAATATCTTTGGAAGATGAAAATTACCTGATTGGGAATCCCTGGACCTTAACATCCACTGATTCACCTTCAGTCACAGGGGAATCCATGCATTTTTAATGAAAAGGAAAAAGGAGAAGAGACAAACTACCTTTCAGCTGTATCTAATCATTCAGCTTTTGTAATACTGTCCTATAGAAAGAGGGCAGGCCTCTATACATGCACAGAGGGTTATTTCCTCCTCCTCTTTTTTACACATGAAAACCCAATTAAACATAGGGCTCTCATCACCTGTATTCTCAGATGATACAGTCTTGGAGAGTAGTATTTCTCTCCCTAATGTTGTTCTGTCCTATTTTTCTAGTGTTTAACTAGATCAGTAAAGACATGTGATTGCTAGGAAACAAACCCTAAAACAAAACAAAACAAAACAAAACTGTTTCATCATTATATACCTGTGTCCTATTTATTGATCTTTGTTCTTGCTGCACTTCTTTGAAACAGTTTTCCTAAATCTAAATCTAAAACCAGATTTAATTTACTGTACCCACATATAAACACTGTACTTGCGTACCAGCCCCATAACTTTGTATTGCAGCTCTGCTCTGTATCCAGCATAACAAACATACATGATAGATGTATAACCATAGGTGATAGTTATATACACCCCTAGGGGTGTGTGATAAATCTGGTTTGCACTGATATTATTTATCCCAAACTGTTATAGAATTATCTAGTTAAGTAATGAAGACAGAGTTGTCGGGCGGGAAGCATTTTAGTCTTAATTTCATTCAATGATGGGGGGAAATCAGAACCATCTGCTACATTACACAGATTACATGAAGATTACAGCGCTGCTCAAAAATATGTACTTTCTGCTCCTATTTCTAAAGTAGCATGTCATTTGGCATTACATAAATGGCTGACAACAGCAATAATCTCCAGAGAATCATTCAATGAGCTGAGTGGCACCTTAGCATCTTGCTGCTGCCAAATTATGTAAATCTGCACATTATTTTAACATTTAAAGTACTGTACATCCAATCAAAGTAAGTACAAAATTCTGCATCTTTGTCCATATACTACACAGAATTAGCATGAACGAACCTGCAGAGGCTGAGAAAGAAGAATGGTGGCATTTATATTTCCTTTATGCTTTGGAATTATTATTTAAGAGCACACTGACAAACAATTTTCCCCTCCCTTGGAATTAATAAATCCATGAATGAAACAAAATCCAGAGGCATCTGCTTCAAGATTGAGGAAATCATCATCATCATCATCATCATCATCATCATCATCTATACCGACCTTCTCCCAGTAATGGGACTCAGTATGGCTAACAACATATTTAAAACTATACAAGTTTAAAGACTACAAAAACATTAATACAAATATAAGATTTAAAAAGAAATTAAACTATTTATAAAGTTAAAACATTAGACATTAAAATATTAAAATTCATTAAAAGACTATATATAACCCTTAAAAACAGTACTGCACTACATTAAAGCTCAACCTTAAGTCAGTTTGTAAAAGCCTGATGGCATAAAATGTTTTGACTTGCTGAAGGGAGGATCCTGGCCTCCCTAGGGAGGGAGTCCCAAAGTCTGGGAGCAGCCACTATGAAGGCCCTTCTTCCCTATTTCCACCAAAGAATAGTGAGAAGGAGGTGGGACAGAGAGAAGGGCCTCTCCAGATGATCTTAAAGGTCTGATGGGCTCATAAAGAGAAATAAAATTCTTCAAATAACTTGCAACCAAGTTGGAAAATACAGCATCATCCTTTTTTTGTTTCTGGGTTGTTGTTTTTTTGGCATAATAGGATGGAGGAAACTTCAAAATCATGCCTCTTGAACATAAATGGTAAATAGAGGAGTTTGGTTTGGCAACCTTTATCTGCAGACATGCACCTACATCAACATAGTTGACTTGAAACACACACACAAAACTGAAGATAAATGCTATGGTTGATGAGGGTTGAGTCTGCTTTTCAGTCCTTGAAACTTTAGACTGCATCTGAGAAAGCAAATTTAGTTTAACTATACAAAGGAACACTGTGTTTGTTTTGCTAGCTGTGCTACAGCCTGTGCATCTTTATTTGTTAGCAAATACCAATAAATTAAATATCAATTACTCTCAGGCAAGTTACGCACTGAGCTAATGTGTAAGTTTAAACAATTTGTTTAGAAAAAATTAAGCTAGCAGCTTTTTTAGTGAATGAATACTGAATGTATTTCAATATTTCAAGAGCCCTAATAGCATACATTTTAAACTTTACAAAGTTTTCATGTATAAAACTCAAACCAAGGACCGGGATTCTCTATGACAATAAAAATAACATAATCCAAGACCAGGAAGGAATAAAACAATGTTGGATGCAATGATGACAAAATGAAGGACACATGGAACCAAGAGCCATATGAAGATGAACCCCAAATTCTAAAAAGCTAGGTGGAAACTGCAAAAAGCAAAAAACGAATCACCAGGAACAGATGATATTCCAATTGAACTGCTGCAATCCACATGGACAGAGTCAACTCTAGTGCTAATCAACATATGTCAACAGATACGGAAAACAAAATGATGGCCAACAGATTGGAAGTGGTCAATATACATCCCCATCCACAAAAAACGAGATGCAAAAGACTGCAGCAACTATAAGTCCATAGCACTGATCTCCCATGCAAGCAAAATCATGCTCAAAATTCTGCAACATAGGGCCTTTACAGACTGCAAGAAATAATGCAGCTCGAGTCCACTTTAACTGCCCTGTGCTAGGGAATCATGGGAAGTGTAGTTTATTGTAGCACCAGAGCTCTCTGACAGAGAAGGCTCAATGTCTCAGAAGAAACTACAGTTCCCATGATTCTCTAGCACTGAGCCAGGGCAGTTAAAGTGGACTCAAGCTGCATTATTTCTGGCAGTCTGTAAAGGCCCATAGACTCCAACTATACATAGAGAGGGAAATCCCAGAGGTCCAAGTGGGGTTCAGGAAAGGAAGAAGCACTAGGGACCCCATTGCAAACACCAGGGAATTCCAAAAGAAATCAGCATGTGCTTTATAGACTATAATAGAGCCTTTGACTGCATGGATCATGAAAGGCTGTGGAACACCCTTAAAGATATGGGAGTGGCAACACATCTGATAGTTCTGATGAGGAATCTGTACTCAGGACAAGAGGCTACTGTCAGAACAGAACATGGAGAAACAGAATGGTTCCCAATTGGCAAGGGAGTCAGAGAAGGCTGCATCCTTTCACCCTATCTGTTCAACTTCTGTGCAGAACATATTATAAGAAAAGCAGAAGGAGGAGTGAAAATAGGAGGAAGGATTTTCAACAATCTAGGATATGCAGATGACACCATAATACTAGCAGAAAACCTCACAGACCTGGAACACTGACTAAGGAAGATCAAAGAAGAAAATGCAAAGGCAGGCTTAATGTGGAATATAAAGAAAACAAAAATAATGACCACTGAGGACCTTCACAAGTTCAACTTAGACAATGAAGAAATAGAAATAAAGAATTCTCATGATTGGGATCAAAAATTGATAGAAATGGGGACAGTAGTCAGAAAATCAGGAGAAGATTAAGAATGGGGAGGGTGGCTATGAAAGAACTAGAAAAGATTCTCAAATGCAAAGATATACAACTCAGCACAAAAGTTAGAATCATACAAGCCATTGTATTTCCTATTACCATGTATGGATGTGAGAGCTGGACAGTCAAGAAAGATGATAGGAGGAAAATCAATGCATTTGAGATAATGTGGTGCTGGAGAAGAGTGGTGAGGATTCTGTAGAAAGCCAAAAAGACAAACAAATGGGTCTTAGAGCAGAACACATCATGAGAAGAGAGAACTCATTGGAAAAGACAAAGTGCTGGGAAAGGTGGAAGGAAGTAGGAAGAGAGGAAGGCCACATGTCAGATGGATGGACTCTATTAAGGAGGTCACGGGTATTCAGGGGTTGCAGGAATCAAGCAGAGCAGTGGAGGACAGAGGGTCTTGGAGATGTGTCATCCATAGGGTCATCATGAGTCAAGATTGACTCGAGGGCAGTTAACAACAGTATGTGGAAGCAATTCAGGGAACCCTTTTGGTAGCTGAACGGTGGAATTATGGAACACAGAGGGGTGTTCAGGCATACATAAATTCAATGTGAGAGCAGAAACAGTATTTAACTTTTTGAGAATGACAGATGATGAAATACTGGAGGGGATATAATTGCTAATTATCTTTAAGAATTTTGTATTCAAAACTATCCCATTCATCTTGCAATGAGGAACAGTCTTCAAAATGTTTCAAGAATAATTTTGGGAACTTCTATCTGAATGAGTTGGACATGGAGTTGTGCATTATATCTGGCAACATCTGGAACAGAATTATGCAAAATGAATTACCCTGCGGGAAGGAGAGGGGCCAGTCTTTGTTGATTTTACTTTCCATCCTATGGCTCTGAAAATGTTCTCTGGGTGTGTTCTAGGTGGCAGACTTTTCATTTTATGCCAATTTTCAACCCATTTTTCCTGACCAATAAAAGGAAAGAGCAAGCCCTGAAAGATGAGAAATTGTAAATTGGCAGTGGCAGCCAAGCCATTGTCCACCTAGCCAGCATTTAATCCAGGTTGATGCCTGGAATCCTATTCTTATTAGCAGCAATTATATTCTTTCATTTCAAAGCCAATATCACTGTGGTACACTGTCAGTTTTCATCTTGCACCGAGAGCATTCTCTGACTGTGGAAGAAGCAATTTTAATTACCTTGGCTGGGAAGAGAATACCTTACAGAGCTGACCCCTGGTTATCCAGGTTTCAACCAATTCTTTTGAACCTCAGCTTTGATCAAAGGAAGCAACCTCACTTCATTGATGAAAGTCTCCTATGACCAGAACTTTAGATAATTTTTTTTCCATAAATGCAAGCAGCATGAGCCTTATATATACTTTTGTGAGGTGGCAAATTTCAGGGTAGCACACCAACTATTTTAAAGTACCAATTTTGAGGCTAGGGAAAAAATGGTAGTATGGGTATCTGGAAGGTTGAGGGCCACAAAAAGCCTTGCACACTTTGGTTTAATTGAATTGTCATTGGAATCTAAGCCTGAGAAAGGCCATGCAATAATGATATTGACCTAGCAGCATACCAAAGCTGAATGTGAGACAGAGACAGACAGACAGATAGGTGAGGAGTACGAGTCAAAAAGGTAAACACTGAAGATCTAAATCTAAGTATTAGTTGCAATCACAGCACACTCAGTGGATCAATGGGACTTATATGTTCAATTATCAGGTTTCCATTGATACAATGGACCTACTCTAGTTGGGAGTAACAACTGGACTGAGACGCAATTATTAAAGGAATTTTTATTCAGGGAGATGTCACAATATCCTTTCATTACCATGTAATACAGAAACTGAAAAAAGGCACTACATATGCCAGGTAGCTGAAAAGCTTTTTAAACCTGCATAAAACTTTTCATGATACACACATACACACACACACACCTCCAGGAATATATGTTCTAAATACAACCATTTCTAAATTGTTACTTGTACTATTGAGTATCTCACGCTGCCATAAAAAGGTACATTTTATTGTCAGAAAGGTCTTTGTCTTCTTTAATTAGCAAACTGGCTGTTATAACATTAGTCCGCAATTGTACACAATTTATGCACAGTGGGAGATTTCATGAAGTCAGCAACCGCTGAAATAAGTGGCATCTACACATGAGCACCATTGTTGTTCAGCTGTTGTTCCTTTTAATGAAGCTTATACAGAAGGATGTCTCGGTGATTAATTCTGACTTTAACAGAACTAATCATGTGGAAGTGAGTGCAACACAAGTAAGAAATTACTAGAAGGATTTTAAATATCACCTGTTAGCTATAAATATAATCATAACTGGGTTTCACTCCTACCAGATCTGGTAAATACTCAAATGAACATTTCACACCTTCTCTAATGTTGCCATATCTCCTGCAGATGACGCTACATATTATTTGCATAGACTCTTTCAACCTGTAAAATCTGAAACTAGGAATAATGACACCATATAGAATGTAAAACAATATGAAAGAATGATATAGGGAAAGAATGTCATTTTAATATACAGAATAGAGATGATCTGTTTCTGCTGTTGTAGTGAACTCTTAAGCATAAAGAGGTCTAAGAAGATCTTATTAAGTCAGCTCATGAATCAACATGTAGTGGGAGGAAGGGGTTCATTTTTGAACAACAGCTATTTTTCTGCATTAAGAAATCTCATCAAAGCTGTAGGGTTCCGGCCCAGGTCGCCGGACTTAAAAGCCCAGGCGGACCCCTGCCGCCGCACGTTTTGGCCTCCGTGCGGCCATGCGCATGTCGCGGCCGCCATTTTGTTCTCCATCGCGTGCCGCCATTCCCCCCCCTTGGCCCGGCGGAGAGGAGGACTTCGGGGGACCGGCCCAGGGCTCCAAAAGGTTGCCTACCCCTGCTGTAGGGTTTGATGTCTTACAACAAACAAATTGTGGGGTTGGATTTAAGATTATTTTTCTTATGTACCCATTTTGGCAACAAGAGACTACATCCAACTTCAAATAAGCAGCAGGTAACCTACGTGGACAGGAGAGATCCTGAGAATTTTTAGTTAGCTGATTAATGCCACCATGATTCACTCCACAAAACCTGCACAGGAAGACATGCAGGAGGACTAAGTTAGTGCAAATACATTTGTTAAATGCACAGTTATCTCCTCTAATTCCTGCAATAGCATTTTTTTGTCTCATGCTTGGAATTTCAAATAGCTGCATTGCTCAGCTACAGCTCAGCAATAGCTGCACTGCTCATTATTTAGGTGAAGATGAATCTTTCAAGTCCCTGTTACAGAACCCCTTTGTTCAAAACAAAACTAAACACTAAACATGGTGTTTCAACCCCTTTAAAGCCACACATCCCTTATGTTATTTTTGTCATTTCCTGCAGCCACATTTACTTCTATCACACATTCTTCCTTAAGAATCATTCACTTTGACTTAGTTTTCATGAATGCCAAACAAAATGATAGACCTATTTCTCAAATCTACTGCTTTTGACTGGAGGCAAGAAACTTGCATGATTGAATTCTCCTCCATACAAAATTCTGTCCATATAGAAAATGGGATGTCAGGGTCTTATCCTCATTATTTAAGTTTTTCAAGGGCAGTTTTTCTGGTTTTGCTTTGGTTTAGAGGATAGTTTTATAAGACCCTGGATTGAGCCATTGCATCTTCTATTTGAGAACTATGTCTTTGTATACAAATAATCCCCTTGGCTGAGTACAATGTGGTATATTATACTCATGTTATTACTATGAAGCAAAACAATGTACCTTGCCTTAAAAACAGCATGGAGATATGTTTTAGAATATATGATTAGGATTTGAATCCCTGCTCAGTCATGAAAGTCTACTCAGTCACCCTCGGCAAGTTACATTCTCTCAGCCTAAGAGGCTGAGTAAATCTCTTCTGAACACACCTTGCAAAGAAAATTCTATCACAGAGTTGCCATAATTTAGAGCTGACTTGAAGGCGCATAACAACCTTGTACCTTGCATCTGGCACAGTAAGTGATGTATAGCCATCTAGGTAGTAGCCCCCTGATGGCCCTAATGTTCAGGAGTGTATATAATCCCTCCTTTAAAGCTGTCCAAGTTGGCAGCCACTACATTGTCTTGGGGCAGTGAACACAGTTTAAATATGTGCTGTGTGAATTAATTCTTCTTTTTATTTGTCCATAATCATCCCCATTTAGCTTCAGTGAATGACCCTGGGTTTTAATATGAGCAAGAGAGAAAAGTTTGTCTTCCAAATTCCTATTCTTGGTCTCTTGCTGCTATTTCAGATCTCACCAATGAACAGGTAAAGTTGGGATTATTGTTGTTGTTATTGTCATTTTGCATCACTTTACATATATTTATACTGAATCTTATTTGCCACTGTAATGTCCATTCCCCTAGTTTGAAGACATCCTTTTACAATCTAATTTCCCCCCTCTTGACCCTAAATACTGCTTCATCCCTAACTCAAGATGAACGCATTAAAAAGCACTGACCTCAAGTACAAACTCCTGAGGGATTCCACTGCTCATTTTTCTTCATTGTGAAAAATGACTCCTACTTTCAGCTTCTGAACTATACTAGTTGTTAACCCATAAAAGGACTTATCCCATGACTTCTCAGGTATATTTGGTGAGGAATTTTATCAACCACTTTTTGGAAGTTTAACTATGCTGCATTGCACTGCAGGAATAATCCAGTTTGATACCACTTTAACTGCCATGGCCCAATACTATGGAATCCTGGGGTCTGTGGTTTGCTGTAGCACCAGAGAAGGCTAAATATCTCACAAAACTATAATTCCCAATATTCCATAGTATTGAGCCACAGCAGTTAAAGCATGTCAAACTGGATTATTTCTGCAATGTAGATGCAATCTACCGGTATGTTTCTTGGTTCACGATTGCCCATGTCTTTACCGACATTTTAAAAGAAATGTGAAAAGTCAGTGAGACAGAAGTCATGCTGATTTTTTTCCCAGCACAGCATAAGCTTCTACATGCTTGTTGATTTTATCTGGTATTTAGTACCACACTTATGGATTTGTAACCTAGAGTTACAGATCTGTAAAACTATGTAAAAGCCACTCCAATTCCACCTCAAGAGACAGCCCCTGGACCAGACAATGGATGTTGGTTCAGATTCTGACTAGGGTGCGAGGATGATGATGTGAGAATGAACAAGGCTGCTACAATCAGAAACAAGGACCCAATGCAAGTTCTTATCACAGCTTTGCTCACTCCTTCTGCCCTGATTGTAAACTGAATGGATCCCTTTGCCCAAGATGGCAGCCGGCTCTTAAAATTACCTTTGGAAGATTGGGCCAGAAGATTTTCTTGGTTGCCCAGATGTAACTAAGTAGCCAATTTGGATACTGGAGATCATCGTTAATAGCACTTTCCAGCCATTTTTGGTAATAATTTTAAGCTAATTGGCTAGCCATTTCCCCCTTAAAAAACAAACAAACTGGGATTACACAGGCTACTCTCCAGTTGGCTAAAAATAGTACCTATATTTATTGAAGAATGCTTACAGAATCTGTTGATGGGTGTGATATCAATCAGTTAAGCAAGGAAAATCTTGAGGTAAAACCTATTCTTTGTTGACAATACTAAAGAGCAATTACAAAGTGACCAGGAAAGGGCATTGCTGTTTATTTCAACATTGATTTAAAATATTCAAAAGGTATGGGGCTTGAATTGAGCTGGAAGAAATATTTGCCTCCAGTTTAAAAACCATCTTGCCCAAAACAGAATATTCAATGACAAATTCCCCTCTTTTGGAGTATAATCCGGATATGTACAGCAGTAGAACGATTCTATAGTCAGGGAGAGACTATATGTAAGCATGGCACACTCATGCTTTTCAACACATTCACACTATAAAGAACAGAGCTTACATTTTAAGTGCAGAACAGACTGACCTTCACAGCTAAGAGGGGGGAAAAGTAAGATAACTAGGTTCTCCTATAATTGCCAATATATAGAACAACTTGTACTTTATCACTATTTAGCTGCTGGGAACACTCAGTTCACTTTGATTATTTGTATTGCTTATCAACCTGAGGGGAAGAAAGAACTTAAATCTTTGTGTTCCCAATACCATTAGGCATTATAAGGGAAGGACTAATATATTTAAACAAGTTGGCCAATTTTTGTTTAGTCTTCAATATCCCTCAGCAATACCTTTTTTAAACACTGGTTTTAACCTCAGTTTTCAAAAGGGAACCCACTGTCCATTGAAAAACAACTTCTGACTTTTTTTCCACTGGCCTCTTTTTTTCTTCTCCATCTTTCCCCTCCAGAAAGAAAGAAGACCCCCAAACATACTTGGATGCTATTAATGAAAGCGATCTAGCTGTGAGTCATGACCCAAATTCATGACTTAATCCAGTTCAGGATTAAAGGTGTTAACAAAATAAAGGCAAACTAGATTAAGGACCACACTTTCATGGAATTTGCTGCATTATTTAAGGGGGGGATGCTGACCGGCACTTTAGGCCGACCTGGGGGTGGAGTTGGGGCGGGGTGACCTCATGCCAGGCACCCCAACATGGCGCACCCCACCACACGGTGCATGGCATTAGGGCGCCCTCTTGGCACAGTGTGCAGACATGCTGTGCCAAAGGGGTGCAAAAGAGCTGCGGTGGCGGCTCTAAGGGTTTTTTTTTTTTTTTTGCTGCCCCAAAAAGGAGTGGCATTTGCCTGCTCTTTTGGGGGCAGCAAAAAGGAGGATCGGGGCTGCGGCGTGTGGTTGCTGTGGCCCTGATCTGCCACTCCCAGGGGCAGCATAGAGCTACTCCTTATGGGCCGTCTGCATCTGCCCTAAGTCAACACTATGATGCATGGGGTCAGAGGCAAATTATTCCTCTATGTCATAAAATAAGAACATTGGCAAAATAATCAGAAGGCAACAAGAGCCAACTGTACTACAGAAACAGCAGATGACTCATTTCAAACTGGGCCTGCCCATAAAGCAGGATATGGGGCTCCAAAAGGGATACAGGGTGCAGGTCCTCAGTCTGTGCTTTACCTATGGTTTACTTCTCCAGTCTCCCACTCCCTTCCAAGTGCTTTTCCTTCCTGCTGAGCTCTAATACCAAAGGTGGGTTTAGTCACAAGAAATGTATTTGTGAAACAGACTACGTCACAGGAAGGTAAGAAACCAGGGGTGGCAAATATGCAGCCCATAGACTGCATTAATGTTGAACATTAAGAAAGCAAAAATAATGATCATGGAAGAGCTACAAGAATTCATTCTAGAAAACGAGAAAACTGAAATAGTCAAGGAGTTCTAGATCTGTGATGGTGAACCTATGGCATGTGTGCCAGAGATGGCACGTGAAGACATTTCCCCCAGTACATGGAGGGCGGGGAGGAGGAGGAAGAGGCACATGCCTGTTCCTCCTCCTTCCTGAACCTCCCAGCCTTCAGCTGCCTCTTTGGAGGCAGCTGAAGGCTGGGGGTGGCATGGGGTAAGGAGGAGGAAGAGGCGCATGCCTGTTCCTCTTCTTCCCCCTTGCCTCCACAGGTCTCCAGTTGTCTCTGGAGAGGTAGCTGAAGGCCCGGGAGGGCAGGGGGAAGAAGTCCTGGCCCAGAGAGCAGAAGTCCTGCCCCCGGCACCAGGTGGGCACTCGGCCCATAAAAATTTTGCCATCACTGTTCTATATAATAGTTGGGAGTGCAAACTCCCATCACCAGTGTTCTCTTTTGCTCTAAAATCCTACACCAGCACACACTTTATTATCCACAAGTCTAAACAAAACAGACCTCCATTTTTATTTGTGTTTTAACTGCTTACTTCAAAACAAAAACAAAACAGCACTGAGTTCTAAGAATTTAGAAGTACTAAACATACATCAACAAAGTAATACCAAAAGCAGATGCCTCCCCGCCAATGTTTACATATCCTGCTTGGAAAAGGCTATTGAAATATACTTTTTAATTCTAGGACAGTCAGAATTTTAAAGAGTTCCTCTTAAGGCAACTACTAAAATAATTTCAGCACTTTCAAAGCAGCCTGATATTAAAAGGCTGAAAGAACAGAATACACACTGCAGTACAAGAACAGATAACATGCTATATCAGTGCTAAATTACAGAGTAGTATATACCAATTTCTTTAGGCATTTCAAATCTGCCTCTTCATTCTCATTTTAAAAGGCAGGTTAAAGTACTGATATTAAATGTTTAAAATCCTTTCTTGAATTGTAGTATGTGAATTTCAAATTCAAAATAATAAGGCACCTTTACAAGTAGCTGTTGAAACATAGATTAATGTTTTATACTGTTCTACCACTACGGAAGCAGTGGGGCGGGTGAATTTACAAATGTAACTGGAGCCTGTGGTTTCCATGTCCGGTTAAGACAGGGACCGGCAACCTATGGCCTGGGGGCCGGTTAAGGCCCCAGACTTACCAGCCCAGGCTGTAGGCTGCTGCCGCTGCCACTGGAGCATGTTTTCAGCTGCGCTTGCTGTGGCTGCCATTTTGGAAGTCAAAATGGTGGTCGCGACGCGTTTGCGCATGCGCAGTACTCTTGCGCATGTGCAAATGCGTCGCGACCGCCATTTTTACTTCCAAAATGGCGGCCGCAACATGCGCCGTGGTGGCTGCGGCCGCACGCACTACGGCGGCGGCCGTGTGTGTGTGTGTGTGTCGCACGCAGTGGAGGAGGGTGTGCTCACGCGCGTGAGCGCACGCGCCGCCATTCCCCCCCCCCGGCCCAGCCGAGACCTGGGCGACGGGAGACCGGCCCAGGTCTCAAAAAGGTTGCCTGTCCCTGGGTTAAGATATCTTACACAAACCACAGCAAACTAAATGGCTTCTGCTGTGTAGATATTCAAATACAGTGGTCCCTCCACATTCACTGGTGTTAGGGGCAAAGGACCCCTGTGAAAGTGGAAAAACCACAAATAACAAAACACTGTTATTTTTTACCTGAGAGAACACCTCTCTGGGAATCTCCAGGTCCTCCTGTGCAACTCTGTGGTCAACATCTGCCAGATGTTGAACGTAGAATCATTCTGGAGGACCTACAAATGCCTAGAGTAGTATTTTCTCTAGGAACTTCTAGGTTCTCCAGCACAACTCTATGGACAACGTCTGAAAGAGTTGCGCTGGAAGAACTAGAGATTCATAACTGAATAATCAAATCCAGAAAAGTCAAAGCCACTGTACTTCCAGCGCACAATATTTCCAATGGAAATTCTAGGTAGATATTCTCAGTGCTTTCAACACTCTGGTCCTCCTGTAGCTGTTAAATGCTACATGGTTTGGTTACATTTGGTAGCCTCTTGTTCAAGCTCCTCCCTTCATGTTGAAGAATGGCATTTCTTGTTCGGATTTATTTGATATTGTTGTCCACATTAGTAGGAAAACTGCAGTGCACAACATATTGTTGGACTTAATCGCCCAGAAGTCCCAGCCAGAATATTTAATAGTGAGGAATATTGGGAATTACAGTTCGCTATGTTCTGGAGAACAGCACCTTCCTTGCCCATGCTGTACAGGATGATAGCTCAAGTTTTGTGGGAATTACTGGGTGTGGTCCTTCCCCACCAAGCATTTCCCTTCTGGCCACTAAGCAGGGCCCTCATGGCTAGAAAACAAATTCCCTCTCGCCCCTTTCCTTGACCAATAATTCATTTGGGACAGGGACAAGTGTACCCAGTTGAAAGGCTAAGGAAAAGTGGCATATTTCATATAAGAGAGTCATTCATCCAGGATGCAGCGATCATAATTCAATCTGTCACAGCCAAATAATAGGGCACTGACCCCACAAGCCTGCGGAGAAATCAGATCTTTGTATTCGCACTGGTAAAGTGAAGTGTCTTGGACCTAAGTTTATGTTAAGGGTCTTTGTGTTGCTGGCATTAATGCAAAGTGAGTATTAGGAGTTATCTAGAAACCACAGATAACATAAAAGTGAAAACACTGGTTCTCTGGAAAGCCTAGAAGATTCTCGTTTATGACCCTCTATGGCAGGGGTAGGCAACCTTTCCCCTTTAAGGGCCGAGGGACTTCAGCTCCCAGAATCCCAGGAGCTATTGGCCAACATGGGACTATTGGCCAACATGGCTGAGGCTTCTGGGAGCTGAAGTCCCTCAGCCTTTAAAGGGGAAAGGTTGCCTACCCCTGCTCTATGGGATCAGATCTGTGTGTTCCCTTCAGGGAACATCTCCACACGAGTTGACAAAGTCTCTTTGAAGGTGGTTCTTCAATGGTATCTCTCTCTAGCTATGCTACATCTCTTCAACAAACAACATTCCACTCTACTGAATAGAGATAGGTAAGAAATTGCCCACCTTATTAGTATGTGGCTGGAATGACGAGTAGTTTTCACTTTGGGACAGTGAGTATTGTGTTCCTTTATAATTGCCCAGATTGTAAAGAACAGTGCCATACTTCTGTTACTGCCAGTTTTCACAGCTGACAATCAAACTTTGCTGCCAGAGTCCAGTGTCCAGGGGGTAGCAGTGTCA
This sequence comes from Phrynosoma blainvillii, assembly GCA_026167975.1. Classification (NCBI taxonomy): domain Eukaryota; kingdom Metazoa; phylum Chordata; class Lepidosauria; order Squamata; family Phrynosomatidae; genus Phrynosoma; species Phrynosoma blainvillii. The sequence goes on along the minus strand of JANUYF010000004.1, from coordinate 134,610,325 downwards.
CACTGCTACTCCAAAAACAACAACAGCAACAAAACAAGCAGCAAAACAAGCAGCAAAACAAGCCGTATCTGTTGCAAAATAAATTTACTTTCAGCTGTTTGGCTTGAGGATACTAAACACTAAAATACCCTACTTTAAAGATAAGTATGATATGATTGATGATGCTCTTAAAAAAGCTAACACATAATCTGAGAGTTGTTGAAAAACAAGACAGTTTCACTGACATGTGGCATTTATTTCTTGTGTATATTAACAACTATTCCTCACTGTATGGGCCATCAATCACACAACTGAAGTTCTGAAAGAATGCTTTTTAAAATCTATCAGGATATGCACTTTGTAGATGCATCTTTTTGAAAACGATCCTTATTGCTTCAGATGACATATCTACAACTAAGATACACTATCTTCTAATAGTGGCCTCCACTGTAGTTCACCCAGTGTTTAGTTTTTACTTTCTCTCTCTTTTTGTCTCTTTATATTCTTTGCATATTTTGCACAGTACTATTTAAAAATAAGATTAAAAACAACAACAAAGTGCTGGTGAAGTAGCTGAGACAGTGAGCCACAAATCAGGAAATCTCTCTTTCCAGTCTCAGCTCTGCTGTAAGCATGCTGGGCTGCCTCAGGAATCCCCTACATCCCCCATAAAAACATCTCTTGGTGCCTCTGTCTCCCATCTATAATGGGAGGAATAAAAGCTGATAATCACCTACCTTACAGAATGATTGTACTGTTAGTGACAAGAAAATATACCAGAAGTACAGTTAAGCGTCATCTGAGATCAAATACTTGAAATAAACATAATATTATTACAAGGCCCTACCCAGCCAAATATCTAGCAGAAGTCTTATAATCAGCAATCCACACAAGCAAGATCAGATCCTGTCCTAGAAAGATTTGTATCTCCCATCTCTTACTTTTGGTAATTGTGGCCAAGTTGGATCATCATGCCAAATCATGGTTCAGCATGACTTGACCTTCTCACTGACTTGGTACATCTAAGAATTTCCAGTACGTTTTTTGGGAGCAATTGATTAACCATGAAATATAGCTTGAAAGCTAGTGCTACCTAGAATATTCTTGGGTTGGGCAGATAAGGAATATTCAAACACTGTTAAAAAGAGCCTCAAAAATATTACCGTATTTTCGCCATATAAGGCGCTCCGGCATATAAGACGCACCCAATTTTAAAGGAAGAAAATCCAGGAAAAAAGGATTCCTCCCTTTAGCCGCGGCCGGTTGTTCAATGGGCTGGTGCTGGGATCGAAGCGATCCCAGCACCAGCCCATTGAACTGAAGCCGCGGGGGGAAGGAGGGCTCCTTCTCCCCGCGGCCTCGGTCTTTCAATGGGCTGGTGCTGGGATCGCTTCGATCCCAGCACCAGCCCATTCAAAGACTGAGGTCGCGGGGGGAAGGAGGGCTCCTTCTCCCCGCGGCCTCGGCCCTTCGCCTTATAAGGCGCACTCACTTCCCCACGCACGTTTTGGGGAAGAAAAAGTGCGTGTTATAGGGCGAAAAATACGGTAGTTTATATTCATTAAAAATCTTGCATATGCATATTAAAAATGTAGGAAATAGAATTCCTCCAGTCATTTTCATTTACATACCATGGACTCTTGCATTTTGCCATTGTTACTAAGAAGCTAACCACACCAAGGGAAAGGAAAAAAAGCAGATTCTAACAGCTTACAGACTATTGGGAAATAACCAAATTTTGTGGGAAATATGCCCTCCACCCCCCCAGCATTTCTAGCCATGCCCTGACAAATGACTGTGTGGTTTAATGTGGCCATCTCTTGCAAATGATTGAACTAAAAAGAATCCCAAAACCTGGTTCTTTTAATACATGACTATCCACAAGCTTCAAAGCTATTTGGTTATAATGTTTTTCATGAAGGCTTCAGTGACTGATCCATGATAAATATGCTTTGCTCTTTAAGATCAAAAGAACTAACCAATTCTCATTTATTTTTGACTAAAATAAATTCTGTGTAATATATGTGCTCACAGAAAACACTTTCATAAAACTGGACTCAGGTATATTCTTGTATATTGGGACTGTCTATTTATAATACACAGGCTATGAAATGTATGCAACCTGAGACATTTCCATAAAATCTTTCCCTGATCTGCTGTACCCTTTATGCTTGAAATTCTAAGCCAGTGGTGCTACCTCTTTTTTTCCCTTTAACACTCTCCTCAAAATCCAATTTCTTCATTAAGCTTTTGGCTTACTCTTCATTTTTAGTTAAAATGTAATCTGTGTTAAGGTCAACAGTTACATTTACTCACAAGGATTCCTGATTTCTCTCTCACTCTCTTTGCCTCCCATCTTAACTTTTGTTCCCATAAATTTAGAGTGTAAGAAGAGAGAAGCAGGTTAATTAAAAATATATATATATATTTACCTGTATTTCTCTATGCCATTACACATATACACATTAACAGTTATTCTATTAATAGTGCTGCTCTTGGTTGCTTGGAAAAAAACAGTTTTTAAAATGTGTCCATTGCTTGCTTGTGTGGCACATGTCTTTCTCTCACAAACATAAACTCCCCATTCACACCTCCCAAAATTTCTCTCTCTCTCTCATACAGACCCTTTTTTTCTCACTGCTCAAAACCCTACAGGGAGTAAGTGCTAAACTAGGATTCAAGAGACCTGTGTTCAAATTTCTACTCACAATGAAGCTTACTGTTGGCCAATTATTCTCTCTCAGCCTGGAGGAATGGGTTTGCAAGCCCCAAAGTATCTTTTATATATTTCCATGGCAGAGCAGGGACTTAAACTCTAGTTTCCTGGAGACTTAATAGTCCAGGATTGGCTGCAGCTCAATTTTGTTATGCTAAACCAGAGGTGGGCAACATGCAACCTGGTTATATTGAAGGGCCTTTGCAGACTGCCAGAAATAGTGCAAATTGAGTCCACTTTAAATTGAGGCACTGCCCTGGCTCAGTGCTAGGGAATCATGGGAACTGTATTTTATTGTGGCACCAGAGCTCTCTGACAGAGAAGGCTCAAGTCTTAGAAAAAATACAGTTCCCATGATTCCCTAGCACTGAGCCAGGGCAGTGCCTCAATTTAAAGTGGACTCAATTTGCACTATTTCTGGCAGTCTGCAAAGGCCCTTAACCTCCTGAAAGATGGTCACTCCTGAGCTTGGGAGGTTTCATCTAAGTTTCGACCCACTGTATCTACCTCAGACATCCATTGGATTGTTGGTTGTTGTTTTTTGCAAACTGACAGACCTACTGAGACAGTGTTTTAATTTTATGCTCATGTAACTCAGAATAATCACAGTCATATTGTTGTAAACTGCCCTCGAGTCGACTCTGACTCATGGTGACCCTGTGGTTGAGACATCTCCAGGCTCCCTATCTTCTACTGCTCTGCTTTGGTCCTGTAGATTCAGGCCCATAGATTGAGTCTATCCATCTGGCGCGAGATCTTACTCTTTCTACTACTCTCTCTTTCCCAGCACTCTTGTCTTTTCTAATGAGCTGTGCCTTCTCAGGTTGTGTCCAAAGTACAACAGCCTCAGTTTGATCATCTTGGCCTCCAGGGAGAGTTCAGGCTTGATCTGTCCAAGGGCCCATTTGTTTAGCTTTTTGTGGGTTTTTCGGGCTATGAGGCTGTGTTTTAGAAGAGTGTATTCCTGACGTTGCACCTGCATCTGTGGCTGGCAGCTTCAGAGACTGGCATTCAGGCTGGCATTCTCTGAAGAGGCCAGCTACAGATGTAGGTGAAACATCAGGAATACACTCTTCTAGAAGACGGCCTCACAGCCCGAAAAAAATCACAAAAACCTATGGATACTGGATGTGAAAGCCTTTGACTTCACCCATTTGTTTGTCTTATTGGCTGGCTATGGTATCCTCAGCACTCTTTTTTTTAGAATCACATTTCAAATGTGTTTATTTTCCTTTAATCTGCCTTCACTGTCCACCTCTCATATCCATACATGGTGATGGGGAATGCAATGGCTTGGATAATTCTAACTTTAGTGCTTAGTTGTATATCTTTACCCTTTAGGATATTATCTAGTTCTTTCATAACAGCCCTTCACATTCCTAGTCTTCTTCTGATTTCCTGACTGAAGCCTTCGTTCTGATCAATGTTTGATCCAAGGTACACAAAATCTTTAACTACTTCCATTTTCTCATTGTTTAGGTTGAATTTATATACTAGATCTTCCATGGTCATTATTTTTGTTTTCTTTATGTTCAGCAGTAAGCCCGCCTTTGCACTTTCTGCTTTGACTTTCCTTAGTAATTGTTCCAAGTCTATGATGTTTTCCACTAGTAGTATGATGTCATCTGCATATCTGATTGTTGATGTTCCTTCCTCCTGTCTTCACTCCTCCTCCCTCTGAATCTAAACCTGCTCTCCGTATGATATTTTCTGCCTACAATTTGAACAAGACATACCTCGACTCATTATCTAAACCAGAATACTACTTTGGAAGTAAATGTCTAGAAAATAATATGACTACAATAGCAACAATGCATGCACTATTTGGAAACATAACCGCTGAGGACATTATACCTCAGACTGAACAAAGGAAAGCAAACAATTCTGGCATACTTACAATCACAGTCACAGCAATCTTGTTCGTTTAAGAATGAAATTACCTATGAAGGCACTCATATTCCTTTGCTAAATTAACTGATGCCAATATTTCCTAGGGTGCAGAAGCAGATGCTAATGAAACATTCAATAATTAAACAGAACTGTTCCCTATTTGTCCTTCAAATTTATCTACTGTGTTACCATTCTAGTTGTTGACTGACAAATCAACATGAAACTTTATGCCTCACTCATGCATACAACTCTGGAGACCCAATCCCACAATTATGATCACTTTAATCGAAATAGCTCAGAATATTCCACCCTCATGTCACAATTTGTGACAACAAATGATCTTGCAAAATGATATATTGTCCTCCCAGGAATTCCTAATCTACAGTTTTAATTAAAGTTCTTCATCTTAATAAATATGACATGGCCGAGCAACAGCAGAGCACATAAGACTGTCGATCAAGACCTTAGTTAGGCATTTATGAATTAAAGAAGACAAGCTAAGAGCTACTTGATTACACAAAATAACTCTACGAGATAAGTTGTAATTTTTACTAGAAATACAATGACTTGAAAGCCTATAAAACAACACTATTTAAGGATTATTTCTTTAAAAAAATAAGAATCATATATGTCATAATATTTTTAATTTCTATGTATGGTTGTGAAAGCTTGACAGTAAAGGAATCTGACAAGTGGAAGATCAGCTTATTTGAATTGTGGTGCGGGAGGAGAGTGCTGCAAATCACTGCCAAAAAGACAAATAAATGGATGATTGTTTGTTTGTTTGTTTATTTATATTCCACTCTTTCCCCAGAATTGGTACTCAGCAAGTGAAACTTACACTCTCACTTGAAGTTAACACGAGTAAACTTAATCATACTTTGGACACTTCATGAGATAACTTGAACCACCAGAAAACAAAAGAGAAATGCTTGGTCACACTATCTCAGTCTCAGAAGATGGCAATGGCAACCCCCCTTTGAAGAGACTTGCCAAGAAAATCCCATGACAGGTTTGTCTTAGGGTCACTTTAAGTTAAAAATGACTTGGAGGCACACAACAACAACAAAAAGTGGAAGGGAGCAAGAAAAAGGAAGATCATATTAAAAGGTAATGTTACGCTTATTTAGGGGGGTTTCAGACTGCCAGAAATAGTGCAAATTGAGTCCACTTTTAGGGTTAGGGTTAGTGCTAGGGAATCATGGGAATTGTTTTTTTTCTGAGACACTGAGCCTTCTCTGTCAGAGAGCTCTGGTGCCACAATAAAATACAGTTCCCATGATTCCCTAACCCTAACCCTAACCCTAAAAGTGGACTCAATTTGCACTATTTCTGGAAGTCTGCAACCCCTGTTAGTCAAAGAAGCCATAATAAGAATCCATCATGACTTTCCAAATGACAGTACCTGTAGCTACAAATATTACAATATATTCATTAACCATTTGTTGCAAATTCAGTGCAATGTTTAAGAAATCCATAGGAACCTATAGGTGTGCAAACTGAATAGATGAGTAGTAGGAATACCAACCACATTCTTGAATCTATTTTGTAGAGTTTGGAAGAAACATTCTATAAACAATTATATTACTTATAACATGTGATTTTGGGAATATTCACATTATAGGAACTGTTTATTTTTTTTAAAAAATCTCTTCACCTTTTAAACTTCACTCATTACTTTTAAAGCTTTGTTTTGCAGAGGACCATGGGCAGGACTATGTTTTAGAGTAATTTATTATTCTTAAAGTAATTACTAAATGTGAAGACATCACTGTTAAAAATTACCATCCCAGCTCTGTGATCTAAACTCTGAAACTACATTTTTCCTGGCATGGAAATTCTGTGTCAGGGCTATACCACTTCAGACTGCACATGGATAACTTTATAAAAGAATTGGACAAATTCATGGAGGGTGGGGCTACTAATGGTTACTGGTCATGATGGATAGCCATTCCTTCTAGTATCATATTGTAGGACTGTGCATATCAGATGCTAGGCATCAGGAACGGGAAGGTGCTGTTGCATTAATGTCCTGCTAGTGGCTTTCCCATAGGCAACTGATTGGCCACTATGTGAACATAATGCTGGACTATGAAGGGATCTGGAATGAGACAACCAAGTTCTTATCATGCTCTAAAGTTGGAAGCTCACATAATTGCATATTCGTCCATACCAAATATAAATACACACGAACACACCCACACACACACACAGCTAATTTCAGGGAGAAGGCTAGGCTAAAATGTCCGCATAGATCATCTATGTGCAAAATGCATCATATCTTGGCCCAATCCATGAGAACCTTACTGTTTAGTATGAATGGAAAAAGACTGTACAGATTATGTCCAGGGTGAGTAACCCGTGGCTCTCTATGCGTTGCTGGACAGCAATTCCTGGCATCCATCACCACTGACTGTACTAGTGAGAATTGCTGAGGTTCTGGTCCAACAACATCTGGAGGCTTACAAGTTGTTCTCCCGATGAAGTCTATGAGCCCAAGTAGAATCCAACATACAGATGCAAGGCAGGCCAAGAAGTAGTAAGATGCATCTAGGAGGGGAGTGGGATAACCCTAGTTCTTCACAGTGTGAATCTACTACACCAGTAGTACTCAAACTCTGCTTATCGAGATGTTTGGGACTTCAGTTCTCCTAATTCCTGAGCACTGACCGTAATGGCAAGACTTCAGGGAATTGAAGTTCAAAATATACAGAGGACCAGCATTTGAGAAACACTGTTCTACACTAGTTAAAGCCAGTGTGAATAGGTCTACAGAAAGTTTTGATTAATTCACTCGCTCAATTGTTTCCATAGCAGCAATAGCAATAGCATTTTCATTTATATGCTGCTTCATACCACTCTAAGCAGTCTCTAAGAAGTTTACAACTGTAAGATAATTGAAGCTAGGTACTCCTTTTAGTGACCTTGGAAGGATGCAAGGCTGAGTCGACCCTGAGCCCCTGGCTGGAATTGAACTCACAACCTTGTGATTTGTGAGTGAGTGGCTGCAGTATAGGCATTTAACCACTGCGCCACCAGGGCTCCTTTTCAAGAGAAAGTAATAATCATTGCCTATTCAGTTTTTGTATTCAGCAGCTAAAGCCTCTCCTGTGCTCCCACACCACATCTTCTGTTTAGGAATTAAACGCAAAACATTATCCAAATAAAATACAGTGTAACTAACATAATGTATATTTATAACACCAAGGAAAAGGCATAAGAATGTAATTTTCTTAAAAAATGTTATTCCAAAACAAACAGACCATCTTGGAATAAACTTATCTGTTTAGATCTCACAATGACATCTAGAAATGTATTTCAACTTAGTATATCATACAAAATATAGTTAGGTGCATATATTTTCACCATGAGTTGTAATAACATATGTAGCTGCCTCTAACCAATTCACTGCAAATGAATGCTGAAGAAGTTTAGCAGTGACAGTACAAGAGGACAGGTACTGCTACTGACAAATAATTGTTAAAGAGGAAGCAAAATATAGGAATAATTTAACTTTTCTCACAATGGAGATACAGAAAATGGGGTCTCTTAAGGATCTGTATTGGGAGCAGTACTTTTTAACTTGTTCATAAATGATCTGGAATTGCGGTTGGCCAATAAGGTGACCAGATTTCACAATAATAGCAAATAATTCAAGAGTTAAAAACAAATATGGATCGCAAAGACACACACCCCGCCACTCCAAACTAGGTGAATCGATAACAGGTTACATGCAAATATATTCAGCATAAGCAAGTCTTTTAAAGATGCACGTTGGGTAGGTTTGCCATTTGTCCTGGATAAACAGGGAAATCACAGATTAAAGGGACTAAAAAATGTCCCAGCTGGCTAGGCGAGTTGAAGCAGCAGATCCCAGACTCCTCCTTCATTGAAGAGCGTCAGAGGAAGTGAAGCCAAACTCACCCATAAGTTGCTGCTTAAGGAGGTGGAGGAGGTCGTTTTGCAACTACTTGCCTCGTTGAGCTACAGTCTGCCTGTAACTGCAAGTAGTTGCAAATACAATGGATTGCATATTCTGTCAATATACATATATATTATATATAATGCGCCCATAGGTCACACCACAAGCACAAAGGTAGCGCGGGGGGGGGGAGAGGGGGAAATGGCTGATTTCCACAAAACTGTAAGCACCCCTCTGCCATTAGTCCTCCCCTCCAGAATGACATGATTCAGATCCGTTGTTTCCACTTGTTGAACACGCTTCTGAATCGATTCTTTTCAAAAGAACCATCAAAAAACTAGTGTCAGGAAACAGTGAGTTTTTTTGTGTTTGCCTCACTTCATTGCAATTGCAACTGAGTTCAATAGGATTGGAACCAGGTTTAAGTGGGAACAACAGTCATATAACCCAATCAGCAATTCACTTTAAATCATAGTGGGAACGAGGCCTTTGTGTTGATAAGAAGCTGTCTTTCTGAGAGCAGGGATCTTGCTCATTGTCAGAGGGGCAGAGGAAGGGGAAACTGCAGCCCTCCCAAACCTGTGATTATCATCTTGAAACTTCTAGAAAATCAACCCTGCCAGGATTTATAACTTTTACCTGGGAGGCATTTCCTTTGTATTGGTCTTGGTAAGTGGAAAAACCAACACCCTTCCCAAAAACTTGAAAGCCCACTCAGAGCTATGAAAGCAACATACCATTATAAACCTCGGGGGCCAGCTGCAATTGAGGCTGTGTTAGCACTTGGCCAAAGGGACATGACTATACTTTCTTTGCATCTTCTAATTCTGTATTTTTCCCGTGTATTTTTTTTTTAACCATGGCTGCATCTGCATGGCAGAAATGATCCTGTTTGAGACCACTTTAACTGCCATGGCTCCATGCTATGGAATTGCGAGAATTGTAGTTTGTTCCACTCTGGTGCCACAACAAACTACCATTCCCAGAATTCTACAGCATTGGAGCCATGGCAGTTCAGCTGTCTCAGACTGGATCATTTCTGCTATGTGGATGCTGCCCAGAAAAGCTATACCATGTACTTTCTGTGGCTTAGTCTTGTATATCCAGTATATCCTTTGAACCTAAAACTGACCAGACCTGACCAGGCCTCCAGATCAATTGTTGTTGTTGTGTACCTCCAAGACATTTCTGACCTATGGCGACCCTAAAATGAACCTATCACAGGTTTTTGTGGCAAGATTTGTTCAAAGGGGATTTTCCCTATCCAGTGGGTTGGTGCTGAGAGAGAGAATAAAGACTTCACCAGTGAGATATCTACCTTAGCTGGAGGAAACACCAGTTGCCCTGCTGGTTTTATAAACAAACAGCTGATTGGTACAACAATTAATTTCAACCAGATTGTTTGCAGATTTCTCAAAGCAGATAACTCACATGATTACTTGTGGTGAGAAAGAGATACAGTGTGAATAGAGCTAATAGTATATTGAAATATAACTGAGAATAGAGAATGTTTATGATAGGGTATTGGCCGTATTGTTTTTATCTTTTGACTCTTTGCTTTTAGTGAATATCATAGAATATTGTAGATATCCTATTTAAGAGGCTATATTTTATATCCTAAGATATGGGGATGGTCACGAGGAAACAAAAAAGAATGCTCACACAAAGCAATGCTAATGAAAATCAGCTCACAAACTGCTTTAGTTCTTAAGGTAAGAAGCGAACCAAACAGAGTCTCAACCCTTACAAAATGAAAAGAAACCTAATAATGAACAGTCTGTTTTAGGATTACAAGATCAACATGCAACCTTTATTGAAAAGTACAGTTGCCCCTCCGTTTTTCACAGTGGATCCGTTCTGGACCCCCATAGCTCCATTTTGTCCCCCTCCATTTGCTGCTCACAAACAGACAAGGGATGCGGACTTGAAGTCCGTGAAAACGGAGGGGAAACTGTATGTTCATGGCTTGGATATTGCAACCATATCTAGACAATACCAAAGCAGGCTAGGAGATGTATGAAGCCAAAAAAAGTAAAGTCCAAAACAAAAGAGAAAAGTAATCACTTGAGAAAGAAAAACAAGAAATGTAATTTTAATAGTTTATTTACGTTACTGGATAAGAAAGATAAAGTCACTAAATATAACTGTAAGGAAATGAACAAAGTGAAGTATAAAAATACATTAAGCCCCAAATTAAGTGTTAACAAAAAAGAAGAGAGCAAATACAAACTCCCAGATCTTCCACCCATTCAGGAAGAACTCAGTGCTCTAGATGCCACCAAGATTTCGTATTTCAACAGGCCCCTTTGGAGAAGAAAAGGACACCTAGTCAGGAATATAATCGGGTTAAGAACAAGCAGAATTGAGTCAATCCATCATTCGCACTTACATGAATGAAGAATCAAGTAGTCCTCTGCAACTATCCTAAATCTAAAGGCTTATTAAATCAGTCAACGCGTCAGAGTGTGACTCATTGATAGAAACTTTGAAGTGGGCCAAGGTAAACTCTATTGTTAGTGAGGATATTGTAACAGTAGAATATCTGTTATATAACTATTACAATGCAAGAACAAAAATAACAGTATCAACTCACAAATGGCAAACAAGATCTTAAATTCTAGAGCCCAATTAAATGAAAATGGTATTGAAGTTAAACGTTACTTTAAGCAGCTGAATCCCTCAAACCCAATGCCAAGATTTGTTGCGACAGTCAGTGGTATCCCAGACTAAATAGATGACACAAATATTTCATCCTAATGGAGCAACCAAATACCCTGAGGGTTTGTTAATTGACTTAGGCACATAAATTAGTCCAATAAAGGGACAATCATGGGATTTAGAAAAGAGAGGTTCAAAAAAGATACAGCTGAAATGCAATGAGATTTCTTTGTCTGCTTTGTAACAATTTATGGCAGAAACATTACAAAAGAACAAGGAAGCAGTAAGCAGTGCTTCCATTACAGGTCTAACTACTGAAGAGAAATCTGCAATTTTTGATAAATTAAATACCCTACAGTTAGAATTCTTATGAAATTGTAACCAAACTGAAATTGAAATATAGGCTTTGCAGAAGCAGTTTGAAGAATTTGAAGGAGTAGCTGCTTTGGTGACATCTTTTGGTGCCCTTCCGAAAGAGGGGCAGCTAGTAATCATTGGCAATATGAAAATTGTGCAATTTAGTCTTTTAAACATATGTCTGCAAAGTGATCAAACAGATCAGAAAACCTAGGCTGATCAAGATGATATTCAAGATGTAACAACAAATTTAACATGTGTTCACAGCTAAATGGAATCTTATCAACCTTCTTCTTCTGCAGGTTACAAACTCAGTCAAAACCATTACTAGAACAAGGGCAAGATTACTTAAATACTAATTCCTGCCTATCCAGTGGGCCTTTGTAGTTGAGGGTGATTTGAATCGTTGTCTCCAGAGTCCCAGTCCGACATTCAAACTATTACACCAGGGGTAGGCAACATTTCCCCTTTAAGAGCCGAGGGACTTCAGCTCCCAGAAGCCTCACCAAAGAGGAATTCAAACAAATAGCTAGCACGTGTAGGGTTAAAGTCAGAAAAGCTAAAGCGCAGAATGAAATCAGGCTTGCTGGAGCGGTTAAGAACAATAAAAAAGGCTTTTGGGGGTATGTCAGTAGCAAAAGGAAAAAGAAGGAAATGGTAGGGCCACTGTGTGGAGAAGATGGCAAAAAGTTAACAGGGGACAGAGAAAAGGCAGAATTACTCAACACCTTCTTTGCTTCAGTCTTCTCAGAAAAGGCAAAGGGTGCTCAACTTGAGGATAATGGAGCAGAGGACAGAATAGGAGAATTTCAGCACAGAATAAGTAAAGAGATAGTACAGAAACATCTGGTTAATCTAGATGCATATAAGTCTCCAGGACCAGATGAATTACATCCAAGGGTATTAAAAGAACTGGCAAATGTAATATCAGAACCATTGGCAATAATCTTTGAGAATTCCTGGAAAACAGGAGAGGTCCCAGCGGACTGGAGGAGGGCAAATGTTGTCCCCATCTTCAAAAAGGGGAAAAAAGAGGATCCCAACAATTATCGTCCAGTTAGTCTGACATCAATACCCGGAAAGATTCTGGAGCAGATCATTAAACAGAGAGTCTGTGAACATCTGGAAGATAATTTCATAATCACAAAAAGTCAACATGGGTTTCAGAGAAACAGGTCATGCCAGACAAATCTGATCTCTTTTTTTGATAAAATTACCAGCTTGGTAGATGAAGGGAATGCTGTGGATATAGTATATCTTGATTTCAGTAAGGCCTTTGACAAGGTTCCCCATGACATTCTTGCAAGCAAGTTGGTAAAATGTGGGCTAGACAAAGTAACTGTTACATGGATTTGTAATTGGTTATCTGGTCGAACACAAAGGGTGCTCAACAATGGCTCCTTTTCAACCTGGAAAGAAGTGACCAGTGGGGTGCCACAGGGCTCTGTCCTGGGCCCAGTGCTATTCAATATCTTTATTAATGACTTGGATGACGGTATTGGGGGCATAGTTATCAAATTTGCAGATGACACCAAATTAGGAGGAGTAGCTAATACCCCAGAGGACAGGATCAAAATTCAAAATGACTTGAGCAGACTAGAAAGTTGGGCCAAAGCTAACAAAATGAAATTCAACACAGAGAAATGTAAGGTACTGCACTTAGGGCGGAAAAACGAAAAGTACAGATATACGATAGGGGACACTTGGCTGAATGAGACTACGTGTGAAAGGGATCTAGGAATCCAGGTGGACCACAAGTTGAACATGAGTCAACAGTGCGATGCAGCAGCTAAAAAGGCCAATGCAATTTTAGGCTGCATCAGTAGAAGTATAGTGTCTAGATCAAGAGAAGTAATAGTGCCACTATATTCTGCTTTGGTCCGGCCTCACCTGGAATACTGTGTCCAGTTCTGGGCACCACAGTTCAAAAAGGATGTGGAGAAATTGGAGCGTGTCCAAAGGAGGGCAACTAAAATGGTGAAGGGTCTGGAAACCAAGCCCTATGAGGAACGACTTAGGGAGCTGGGGATGTTTAGCCTGGAGAAGAGAAGGCTGAGAGGTGATATGATAGCCGTGTTTAAATATTTGAAGGGATGTCATATCAAGGAGGGAACAAGCTTGTTTTCTGCTGCTCCAGAGACTAGGACCCGAAACAATGGATGCAAGCTGCAAGAAAAGAGATTCCACCTCAACATTAGGAGGAACTTCCTGACAGTAAGGGCGGTTCGACAGTGGAACACACTCCCTCGGAGAGTAGTGGAGTCTCCTTCCTTTGAGGTCTTTAAGCAGAGGCTGGATGGCCATCTGTCGGGGATGCTTTGATTGGGAGTTCCTGCATGGCAGGGGGTTGGACTGGATGGCCCTTGTGGTCTCTTCCAACTCTATGATTCTATGATTCTATGATTCTATGTTGGCCAATAGTCCCATGTTGGCCAATAGCTCCTGGGATTCTGGGAGCTGAAGTCCCTCGGCCCTTAAAGGGGAAATGTTGCCTACCCCTGCATTACACCATTCTGGCCCTCTCCAGATCAATACAACTCAAAAATGATAAGCTAGAAAAAATGAAGAGACAACTAAATTCAAGCTGTTGGAACAATCTGATGCAAGGAAAGATTACAATGCTTGGGGCTTTTCAGTTTTGAAAGGATGCAACAAAGGGAGAACGTGACAAAGGCTTAGAAAATTGCACATGGTAAGAACTTTCATAAGAATGGTCCCCACCCCCAATGAAACAAGAATCTCAGGGCACCCAAAAAACCTAAATAATTCAGGACAGTCAAAAAGTATTCCCCCCCCCCCCACATAGTACCTATTCAGCAATGGAATTTTTGACACAAATTTCAAAGACTTTAAAAAGAAATTACACAAATGCATGGAAGACAAAGCTGTCAATATCTACTAATCTTATGCTTTTTTCAGGAAGAAAAGCAAGATGTTTCACAATATCACTTGCTGTAGAACAGGGGTAGGCAACCTAAGGCCTGGGGGGGCCGGATGCGGCCCTCTGAGGCCTTTGGACCAGCCCCAGGCCGGTCCTGCCGCCGCCGCCGTCACCGCCCGCCATGATGATATTGATATTGTTCTTGGGGTTTTCTTGGCACAATCTCCACAGGGGTTTTGTCATGGCTTTTCTGGGGTTGAGAGAGTGTACATGCATATTTCTTTTTATTTTATTTTAAAATATTATTTATTTATTTATTTATTTTTGGTGCTTCGGCCCCCCAATTGTCTGAGGGACAGCAACCCGGCCCCCAGCTCAAAAAGGTTGCCTACCCCTGCTGTAGAATAACAGTGAGGGAGGGTTACTGCTTTTGGATTTTCTCAGGCAATTAGTTATCCAATTTCTTATGTTACCCAGTTTCTTATGTTTACCTAATCTAGGTCTGTTTCCATATCATTTTATAAATATATAATAAATGCAGGTATCAACTTAACCAGGATTTCTTTCTAGGATATGGTGTCTGTAAAATCTTTATTAAGATTCCTAAAATTTCACTGCATTGCACAGACAATAACCACTAGCATGTGGCCAAATTTTGTAACTTTGTTCTTTCACAAACCCATAATTGTTTCCATCCAACCTGAAGAAGTGTTCTTGAGAACTTAGAAGCTGTGCATATTTGTGACATTCAGTGATCCTAACCAATTTTTTAAAATAGAACACTGAATTTTGTTTCTATGCACGGATCATACTGCTTTTTAAAAATATTACAGCATTTGTGATAGACAGGACAATCTGCCTTAGAAGAATTAAACCTCCAACAAATATTGCAGGTCATGGTTTAAATAATATTAATAAGCCTACAAGATTTAAAGTTTCTTTTATAATCGTGTTCCTTGGCTCCAACTGTAATCTTGTAGTTACAAGAATAAAAATCCACAGTGATTCCAACTCTTGTTATAGTATTTTAACTCCACTTTTCAGATGGTGTTCTTAATGCCATATCGGAATGCCAGACAAATTGAATTACAAAGACAGCATAACATTATATTGTTGTTAAGTGCCTTCAAGCTGATTCCAGCTTATGGTGACTCACTCCTAGGGCTTTCTTGGCAAGATTTATTCAGAGGTTTGTTTTTTGCCTTCCTCTTAGGCTGAGAGTGTGACTTGCCTAAATTTACTGGATGGGCTTCTATGGGTGTGTGGATTTTCAGACCATGGTCTCCCAAAGTCCCAATCCAACACTCAAACCACTACACCACGATAGCTCCTGCATATGTAACATCCTGTACTGTTTATGTAACAACTGGTGTAAATACTGGCATGAAAACTGTCAACTGAGTTGTGAACCCTTTTCTACCTTTTAAAAAAACAACCCTGCATATCACAACACTAAAGGCCCCAACTTACAAACGAATTAGGTGCAGAAGATAGTTCTTCTGCTTACCAACTAGGCTCAAAATCAGTGTCTGCTTACTCTTCTGTTCTGTTCATTTCCTGCTTTCCTGGAGAACTCAGAGTGACCACTGACAAAGACAAGAGTACTGAGGAACAAAATTAGCCCAATATCTAAGAGTGTTGAGTTTTTTAAACGGAACACTCTCTGCATTGATTTTTCTCCCTGTTATCAACCAGTAAGTGTCAGCTTATAAAGCTGAGAGTGTTTGCCAGTTTACTAAATGCAAGCAACATGACTATTGCACCACACAGACACTTATGCTTACTGGCAGGGTACCGCCACATATCACCAGCTGTTCTGGGAACAAACTAGTGGGGGGGAGTTTTTATCTTCATACGTCAGTTGTTTTTCTTATAAAGACATATGGCAGGCCACTAGAGAGAGAAAAAAAATGCTGGATCAAACCCTTGGTCAGATCCAGCAGGATTTTCATTTTAGGCCAGGTACGGGGAATGTGTGTCCCTCTACAGATATTGTTGGACTGCACCTTCTATCAGTACTAGCCAGCATAAACAATGCTGAACTATGATGGACTTTACAATCTGAAGATATCTGGAAGGCCACACGTTCCTAATCCTTGCCTCAGTTAAGCCTTAGTTATGAATAGAATCCTTACAGAAAGATGAAAGTATAGAAGGAGAAGAATTAAGCCTATTTAAAAATATTTTATAACTTGCATCTGCTTTTAAGTTCTTAAGCTTATAATTTCCATAGGTAAAACTTCAAATGCTACAATTCAGATGTGAGAGAAAGGACACTATAATTTGTGCACAACATTTTCTTTTTACACATTTTATAAGTCTTATTTTATTCTGATTTGAGATTTTTAAAAAAATTGGTAGTACAGAAATGATCTAAATTAGATAAACATCTTATTTTTCCACTCTGTTCCTACCTGAGTAATAATAATATCATTAATATGGTTCTAGCACAGCGAGTCATGAACAAACTAACAAATCAATTCCAATTTAATGTCTACTGAAGAACTGAATACGGGTATACCTAAGTTAACAAAGCTTCTGACAAAGAAACTCTTTTTTATGAAGTTTTTCTTTTTTACAATTGCTCTCAGCCCATTCCTTCTTGTTCTCTGTCTAGCTGGAGGGTTTTGTTTTTTTTAGCAGCACCCACACTGGAATGATGGTGAAGGAGGGTTACAGAAATATAACTTTTAATCTATATTTAGCATGTGTGCAGCAGACAATACAATAAAGCTTGAGCCAGGAAAGAAAGGCATTCAACTCTAGCTGATCCTTCTGTTGCTGCATGTGCCTGCTTCAACAAGCAAACACAAACAGCAGCAGCCTCCATAATCCCTTAGTGAGCATGTGTGAACAGCAAACCAGTGAGAAAAGGGGACAGCAGATAAGCCTGCTTTATCAGCTACTCCAACAAATTAAAAAACAAAACTAAACACCCCATCTGTAAGTTTGGCCAGTAAAATGGAAATCATAACAAAAGTAGAGGGTGGGTTTTAGAAGAAGCTTTCGAGTGGTCTCTAGAAGGTTCATATGTTTTTGTTTACTTATGCAAGGCTTACCTGACCTGGCTGTTTCATTTCATATTTGTATACTGTTAAATTTTAATGAAACATTTGCTGAAACATCTTGACATGCCCTTCTTCTATGTGGCGTAGGAACCAACCCCTATTTTTCCATGTTATTTTTGTCTCTGGTACCAAATTTTCTGTCAAAGAATGCACAGGAACACATCTACTTCGTTAACTAAGATATACCTGCACATAACAGTTGGTCCCTCTTCATGTGCAGATGGTTTCTGCTCAGACTCCAAGTGAAATAATTAAGACACATGTAAACTACTACTGATCTCATTCCTTTCTTTCCTGCATATTTTCTATTAAAGCAGGGGTGAGCAACTGTCAGGATTTGGGGACTCCCAGGACTCCCTAGAGAGCCGCAACTTCCAGTGCACCCTGCACAGACACACACAAAATCAAAATAATTTTTGTTTCTAAATGACTCCAATGCCCTCTAGGGATGTATGATTTATGAACACTTTACCCATTCCCACAGTCAAGTCTATTCTATGAAGTGCTTAATAAGTTGTGTGTTCATAACAGAACTATTTCAGATCTTTTCAAGACGTCTCTCTTTCTCTTCTCTGTGGAATTGGCTGGGATTCATTCTCAACTTCCCAAAATAACAGACACTGAGCAATCCAACTAACTGCCTTCCCCAGAGGCATCAGCTATCCATACTGAGCCAGCTGATGTGGCTCCCACTACTACCCAAGGGACATAAGAACAGAAGGCCAAAATAAACAAATAGAATAACACTTGGCCACCCTACCAAACCATTCCCTATGAATTTTACTATTCCACTCCAGGTTTTGCCCAATTCCATATTTCGATTCAGTCCAGATTTGTTATCAGAAATTGTGAAATACTCACAGATCAGCCATGGGAGAACAGAAATGACTGTGGTTTGCCTAAAGTCAGCTGTTACTCCTGTTCACTAAACCTGATTATTTGCACAAGCCAGTGCTTAGCTAGAACAGAGTAAGCTTATCTCTCATTTATAAGATATGATGGGTGCGCCTTCACCTGGTGCCACTTTCCCAGTCCTGTTCATCCTTATCTTTCTCCTCTTTGGCATCTGCAGCATGCGGGTGTTTCTGCACAATTCTCATTCCACCAGCCTTGACTGCGATAAAAAAGAAAAGAAAGGGGGAAATTGTCAGTTATGGTGGATGGTGTTAAGAAAACATACTAAAACAAAAAGCACATGAAACTTTAGAAATGAATGCTGTGTCATTTGGTAAATTAATCTGAGAAGATCTGCAGAACAGTCACTGTAGTTGGGGTATACTTTTCTGTTTATCTAAATCAGGGGTAGGCAACCTAAGGCCCGGATGCGGCCCCCCGAGACCTTTGGACCGGCCCCAAGCCGGTCTCGCCGCCAGTGCCGCTGCCCCCCGCCACCACCACCGCCCACGATGATGATATTGATTATTGTTGTTATTACTTGTTCTTGGGGTTTTCTTGGCAAAATCTCCACAGGCGGTTTGCCATCATGGCTTTTCTGGGGCCGAGACAGTGTGCATGCATCCCTACTTATTTGTGGGCCTGCCTTCCAGTCGTTTCCATGATGATAATTACTGTTGTTATTACTTGTTCTTAGGGTTTTCTTGGCAAAATCGCCACAGGGTTTTTGCCATGGCTTTTCTGGGGCTGAGAGTGTGCATGCATATTTTTTTATATTTTTTTATTTTTTAAATATTTATTTATTTATTTATTGTGCTTCGGCCCTCCAATTGTCTGAGGGACAGCAACCTGGCTCCCAGCTCAAAAAGGCTGCCTACCCCTGATCTAAATATACCAGACTTTGGAATGAACATTGCCCCAACAATGCTTCATTTTTGACTCCGTGTATCGTATACAGAAGTGATACTAAAATTATTGTCACTGTATTCTTTGAGAATATAAAAATAAAGGCAATGATGGTTTTTCATTTCCTAGAAGAGACATACCAACAGCAGGAGCAAGTGATGACCAGTCCCTATGGATAATTGCAGAGCCCCAAACCTTTTAGATGCACTGCTGAAGCTAACGCAAAGCTTACTATAAAGAGTACCCAAACAAAAAAGATTTCCCGTATAGTCTTATTATCTCCCTCTCTTTCTTCACAGTTCTCAAAAATTGAATTTAGAGTTTCAGCTCTATTCAGCTTCACTCCTACTGAGTCAAATTGCTACAATGAGTTTAACAGAAAAATGCAGCGGTAACCCAGTTTAAGGGTAATCAAATTCTTAAAGCTGTTTCTGAGGATACTGCTTCCTTGGGAATCAAATGAAGACACTTAAAATCCATGTCAGAAACACAGTTTTTCCACCCAGTGTGTAAACTCTATTTCAGCTGGCAATGATGTCACTGGGATGTAGACAGACAGACTCCCAAACTTGTGAGGGACAATCTAATAAGTGCAGTGGAAATTGACATGAATCTGTAATGCATGCAGCATCTATAATACATGTAAAGTAGTGAGTTTCTGAGGGGAGGGACAATCCGCCTGTGGGATATCAAGGGATGGGATGGGGAAGTGCGAGAAGGGAAAGTGCATGCATTTCCATTTCCTCACATATGCAAAGGGGGAGCATGAGGGAGAGCACACATATTCCCTTGATCACATGTGTGGATGGGCGGGTAGGGGAAGGGAATGGGATTGGGCAGGGGTAGGCAACCTTTCCCCTTTAAGGGCCGAGGGACTTCAGCTCCCAGAAGCCTCAGCCATGTTGGCCAATAGTCCCATGCTGGCCAATAGCTCCTGGGATTCTGGGAGCTGAAGTCCCTCGGCCCTTAAAGGGGAAAGGATGCCTACCCCTGGGATTGGGGTTCTCCTTTCTCCCTTCCAGCCCATCAACTCCTCGTCCACCCAAGTGAGTGAATGACTGAGGGAACATGCACCAGCCAGGCCCAACCACTCAGCCAATACCAGTATTTTTGATAGGTATTAAATACAATCAGCCCTCCACATTTGATTTTTTCAGATTAGATCATTTGTGGATTCAATTAATACATTCACTCTAGGAATCGCTAGGTCCTCAAGAGAAATTCTGTGGGAAGTTGACCACAGAGTTGCACTGGAGGACCTAGAGATTCCTAGAGAAAACACTTCTCTAGGCTTTTGTAGGTTCTCCAGCATGATTCTATGGTAAAATTTTGGCAGATGTTGACCACAGAGTTCTGCTGGAAGACCTAGAGATTCATTCCTAGAGAGGTGTCCTCTCAGGTTAAAAAAGCAGTATTTGTTTATTTGTAGTTTTTCAGCTTTCACAGGGGTCCTGTGTCTCTGCAAATATGGAGGGCCTATTGTATAGGTCCTTGAGTAGATAGAGCCAGAAATCTCCCTGGAAGCCAAGATAATCAAACTGAGCCTGTCGTACTTTGGCCACATCATGAGGAGACAAGAATCATTAGAAGACAATAATACTAGGAAAGGTGGAGGGATGTAGAAAGAGTGGAAGATTGCATATTACCTGGGCAGTCTCTATTAAGGAGGTCTTTGATATGAATTTACGGGACCTAAGCAGGACTGTGGAGAATAGGGGGACTTGGAGGTGTCTCATCCACAGGGCTGCCATGAGTCAGGGATGGCTCGAAGGCAGTTAACAACAACAACAACAACAAATACAATTTTGGGGCAAAGAGATATTCACATTTTCCCACTTTCACAGGGGTCCTGTGTCTCTAACTTTGTTTCACAGATTTTATGTGAGAAGACAGAAGGTTAATAGGTGTAAATCACCCTGTGCATGAGAAGATTTTTTCTGGTCACCACCTACTGAACTTTAGTTTTAAGAACTGCAATGGTTGTTAATATACTCCCGGTCTGAAGTCAAGGTGCTGGTGATGACATTTAAAGCCTTGAATGACTTGGGACCATGATGCTTGAAGGGGCTCATCTCCTTATATATGCCTGTCTGAGAACTGAGGTCTGTTGGAGGGCCATCTTCTACATCTTACCTGTGGGGGTAATACACTTTGGGAGGACATGGGAGAGGGCCTTCTCTGCTGTGGCACCCCAGTTATGGAACACCCTCCCCTTAGAGACCTGATTGAGGCGATGCTGGTGCCACTTCAGAGTCAAGTCAAACATTAGCTTTCTGGATTTTATTCAATTTGCATGTGTTATGGTTTACATTATTTTAAATTGTTTTATCTAGTCTTGGTTTAGGTATTAACTGGTTTAATAGGCTTTTAGTCTTTTGAAATTATCTGTATCGTTTTATACTGTTCTATCCCTAGGTACAGAGGGTGCAAACTAATCGTTGAATTTTATCCTCCATTCCTGTAGGTCAGGTGATGGTACTGACAGTCAATATGAACAGAGAGTGATGAGTAGAGGATTGTCCGTATTGAAAGTGTGCTGGTAGCCCCTGTAAGGTTATGGGGAACAACTTGGGCATCAGATTTAATGTTTACATTAAGTGAAGTTTAATTGCCTGCATGGAGGCAAATTTGACACTGCATATCTGGCTAACGACTCTGCCATCCCTTGGTATTGAGGGAGCAACCTTAAACCCAGCTTGAATTTGAATGAAATGGGAGGCGGCATGAGGCATGCAATTGCAAACTTCGGTATAGAGACAATAACCACAGCCTTGAATCCAACTGAGTGTGTGCCAGGGTGACCATAGCTTGGAGCCAAATGAGTGATTACTGGCAGCATTCCAAGGGACGAATTGTAGGAGCTGCAATGGGCCTCGAAAGAGAGGGACAAACATGGCTCCGAATCTGGCAGAACGTTCGCAAATAGCGGCCCTCAGTACAGAAGGAAATACTATAGTTCTGAATCAGTAAGAATGTGAGTCAGTATTGCACCGAGGATCGCTGCAGGGCTGTAAGCCAATCAGTTTGACCCTGGAGATTCAGAAACCAACGAGGATTGATGCAGGGCTGCAAGCCAATCGGTCTGACCCCAGAGAGTTGGACCCCGGAGTAAGGGACCAACGAGGATCGATGCAAAGCTGCAAGCCAATTGGTTTGACCCCAGAGCGTCAGGGACTGATGAGGATCTATGCAGGGCTCCAAGCCAATTGGTTTGATCCTGGGGAGTCAGGGACCGACGAGGATCGATGCAGGGCTGCAAGCCAATCAGTTTGACCCCAGAACGTCAGGGACTGATGAGGATCCACACAGTTTGACCCTGGCAGTCAAACTGTGCTTCAAGCCAATCAGTTTGACCCTGGGAGTCAGGGACTGACAAGGATCTAAGTCAGGCTGTAAGCCAATGGCTTGACCCCTGAGAGTCAGGGACTGATGAGGATCGATGCAGGGTTGGAAGCCAATTGGTTTAACCCCGGGGAGTCATTGTGTGATTCGCAGAGCTCATGCAGAAGAAATATAATATACGTGTGTGTGTATAAAATAAAAGTTTATTAAAAAATTCCCTTCCTTCAAAAATAATTTTGAAATTATTTATCTAGAGTTCAAGATCTTGTTGTTCAGGACTGTAGAAGCATCATCCTCTTAGGAACTCTCTCAATGCACATGAACTATTATTAGACTGATAGGTGCATATGTTTTTTTCTTTACTAGAGGGACTCATGATTGTTCATCTAGCGGGAATTGTGATTTTAACGAGTGTCTATTAATACACTATGCTTATAGCTGCCCACTCTTCTGAGTGGATTGGAAATCATATTCAGGCTAGTTCTCTTGTTATTTTTCCTCTTTGCAAATGAGCACCACAATTCACTGCACAATTATGAACATTTAAATCCCACTGAAATCAGTGGAGCTTAAATGCATTCAGTTGTGTGCTCAATTCAGCTGATGCAAGACTACTGGGAAGGCACACCCTGGATCTAGGGAAAAGAAAACAACTGGTAGGGGAACAGGACATGGCTGTGCAATACAGACAACAAGCTAGTTTCAGATCTGTTATTCTCAAATATCATCACCAGATGATTATTTCAGGTGAGGTTTTCATTTGGAAACCAAAACTGAACAAAAGCTATCAATAGCTAAGCAAATGGTATAAATGGGCCTCTCTTGTCAAGAGCAACTGGGAAGGAAAAACAACTACCAGACTTACAAAGCAGTGCAGAGCACCATACGTCCGTTGAGTTGGAGGAGACCACAAGGCCATCCAGTCCAACCCTCTGCCGTGCAGGAATGTACAATCAAAGCACTCCCAACAGATTGCCATGCACCCTCTGTTTAAAAACCTCCAAGGAAGGAGAATCCACCACACTATGGGACAGTGTATTCCACTGTCAAACAGCTCTTACCATCAGGAGTTTCTTCCTAATGCTTAGATGGGATCTGTTTTCAGTGGACCCTTGGTATCTACAGGATCTGGTTCCAGGACCCCCCATGGATACCAAAATTTGTGGATGCTTAAGTCCCATTATATACAGTGGCATAGTAAAATGATGCCCCTTATATAAAATGCAAAATCAAAGTTTGCTTTATGGGAATATATATATATATATATATATATATATATATATATATATAAAACAAGGTTTCTACAAGCAGTAGAAAACAAAGTTGCTTTATCTTCAATATGACATCCTTTCAAATATTTTTAAATGGTTGTCATATCACTTCTTAACCTTCTCTTCTCCAGGCTAAACATACCCAGGCCCCTAAGCTGCTTCTCATAGGGTATGGTTTCCAGGCATTTCACCATCTCAGTTGCCCTCTCCTGGACACATTTCAGCTTGCCAATATCCTTCTTGAACTGTGGTACCCAGTATTCCAGATGAAGTCTGGCCAAAGCAGAATAGAGTGGTAATATTGCTTCCCTTGACTAGACCTGGCTTGCACAACATATGGCCTGTGGGCCACTTGCAGGGCACCAAAGGATTTCAGACAGTCTGTGGGAAAGGGCTAGGCAGAGGAGGAAAAGCAAACATTCACCTCTCAAGGCTAGGGTGGCCAGACACCCTCCTTCTCCCAGGACAAGACCTACATTTTAACCTTTTCTCCAGGGGGTCTATAAAGAATTTGAAAATGTCTGTCATTTTGAGGAGGCTCAACTTCCACCAAGACCTTTCTCCCACCAGACTGCCTGTCCTGGTCCAGAAGTGAAGGAAAAAGAGGGATGGTGGTAAGAAAGGCAGGGAGGCAGAGGATTGGCATGGCACCAAGTGCGAGGGGGAGCCACTGAGACGAGCAAGGAAAGGAAGTGGCGAGGGAAAAGAAGGGCACCGGGCTGGATTGGGCTGCTGGGACTGGTTGCGGAGACAGAGGGCAGCTTCTTTGTGCCTTGTCTGGGCTGGGAGGAGAGGTGGCCAGGGGATGAGAAGGGAAAGATGGAATAGCAGCACTGCATACACCTCCTCCACCATTGCCTCCTGCTGTCACTGTCTCAAGGAAGTGGGCCAAGCAGCCCAGTTGGGGCTGGAGAGTGCAGGACTGCCTGGTTCAGGGGCACCACCTGAGAGAGGGCTCTTCCTCTGCCCTTTCTTCCTTGTCCTGCTCAGGAGGCTCTGGAGCAATAATGTGCTCTAGGGAAGTCTGGTGCTGTTGCAGCTGCCTCCTCATGCGTGGATTGAGGTGTGCAGTGGGAGCCAGCATTTAACACACATCCCCATACACATGTTTGTTACTGTTGCATACTTTCACATTGTTGCATACTTTCCTGACAACGAACCTATCTTTGGGTTTTCTTGGCAGAATTTGTTCATACGAGGTTTGCTACTGTTTTCCCCTGAGGCTGAGAGTGTGTGACCCAGCCACCCAGCAGGTTTAATGGCTGAGTGGGGAATCAAACTCTGGCCTCCAGAGCCGTAGTCCAACACTCAAACCACTACGCCATGCTGGCTCCTATTCCCACTACTGCCTGTGAAATAACTGCAGACTTTTTGTTCTTGTTCTTGTGTGTCTTCAAGTAATTTCTTGACTTGCAGCAACCCTAAGGTGACCTTATCTTGGGGTTTTCTAGGCAAGTTTCTTCAGAGAGGGTTTGTCATTACCATCCTCTGGGGCTGAAAGTGACTTGCCCAAGGTCACTTACTGGGCCGCAAATTGTACATACCCTGGAATCACCTAATATGTTGGCAGTTCTTCCCCCCAACACTTTCTCATTTCTCTCCCAATCATCTCACAGCTGGGAGATGGAAAAATTTTTTAAAGCAGCATTTAAATATGGACTATTTTTTAGAAAGTGAATAGTCCATATGCTATTATTATCCATTATTATTCAGTTTATTGTGCATTATTCAGTTTTGTAGCTATTATTATAGAAAAGCAAAGAGTGCAAACTGCTCAAATGTCTTATCTTATCTTAATCTTCTGGAGTGAAATGTGCTTTTCCAACTGACTCACCTATACGTAAGAACGGGCTGCCAGCAGGGTGAGGATATGAGAGCACGATGGTGTTGGGGGGAGAATCTTGTGCATTTATATTTGTAAATTCTGTGAATTTATATTATTGTTTTTAGCTTTTATTCTGTAATGTTCTACATTTTTCAAAATTTTGTGGTGCCTTGTCCTCCATTCTGGTTATGACACCTGGTCATCCTGCTCAAGGCTCTTTCGCTGCTTGGCTTTCCCCACAGAAAGAGCCAGGAGGAGGAGGATAAATTAATTGTTAATTTATTATTATTATTATTATTATTATTAATTAAAAACTTACGTTCAGTCCGAAGAAGTTTAGCCAATTTTAATTTAGGCTCCTACCTGCAGGTCTGATCTAGACACTATACTCTTATTCAGGGGTAGGCAACCTTTCCCCTTTAAGGGCCGAGGGACTTCAGCTCCCAGAATCCCAGGAGCTATTGGCCAACATGGGACTATTGGCCAACATGGCTGAGGCTTCTGGGAGATGAAGTCCCTCAGCCCTTAAAGGGGAAAGGTTGCCTACCCCTGCTCTTATTGATGCAGCCTAGAATTGCACTGCACTACCTTTTTCTGGCTGCTGCATCAAACTGTTCTCTCAGATTCCTAGATCCCTTTCATATGTGCTGGTGTCAAGCCAGGTGTCCCTCATCCTATATCTGTGCCTTTCATTTTTACTGCCTAAGTGTAATATCTTACATTTCTCCCTGTTAAAGAAATTTAGGGCCTTGGCAGACGACTAATAGAGTCGTCTTCCGGGCAGGGAAGAGGAGGGGCAGCCGCACGAGCGGCGCCCCTTCCTCTTCCTGAGGTCGCCCTCGGAGTCGCCGGCCCTCCGCACGGCCGGCGCTCCGAGGATGACCTCACGCCACGGCGACCGCACGCGCCGCGGCGTTTGAGTCAGGGAAAGTGCGCCCGCCGCTTTTAGGGCGCCCTTTCCCTGAAATCTAAAAGGAGCGCCAATTTGGTGCTCCTTTTAGAGTCGCCGACGGTGCGCCGTGGTGCGGCTGCCGCGGTCCAGCGGCGCTCCGTCCCGCGGCGCACGGGAAGCTCCCGTCTGCTTCCCCCCTTAGTTAGTTAGTTTTGGCTCAGCTCTTTAAACTGCTACTGTCATTTGAATTCTGTTTCTGTCCTCTGGGGTATTAACTACCCCTCATCTGCAAATTTGGTAAATATGACCTCTTTTCCATCATCCAAGTCATTGATAAAAATGTTGAACTGCAATGGGCTCAGGACAAAACCTTGTGGCACCCTGGCAGGACTTGTTTTTAAGAAACTCATGTTGACTTTTTGCGATCATGGCATTCCTTTCTAAGTGCTTACAGACTATTTGTTTAATTATCTGCTCTAGAATCTTTTCTGGTGCTGATGTCAAGCTGACTGGGTGGTAATTAATATGATTATTTTAAAAAAAAAGCTTTTATAGCTTTTCTGAAGAAGGGGACATTTGCCCTCCTCCAGTCTGCTGGGACCTCTTTTGTTCTTCAGGAATTTTCAAAGATCATTGACACTGGTTCTGAGATTTTAATCAGTTCTTTTCATACCCTTGCATTTACTTCATCTGGACCTGGACACTTGAATTTGCTTAGAGTAGGCAGGTATTCCTGTACTACCTCTTTACTATTCTGTGCTGCATTTCCCCTACTGCATCATCTGCACTAGGTTGAGCACTGTACTCCTTTTCAGAGAAGGAGGAGGCAAAGAATGTGTTGAGTAATTCTGCCTTTTCTCTGTTTCCTGTTAGTATTTTGCCATCTTCCTCACACAGTGGCCCATTTCCTTGTTCTTTCTTTTGCTACAGATATAACCCCCCCCCCTGGACCCTTTTAATGTTTTAACTTCTCTAGCAAGCCTGAACTGGTTCTGTGGTTTAGCTGTTCTGACTTTACACTGACAAGTGCTGGCTATTTGTTTGCATTCCTCTTTAGTGATTTCTTGCACCTGCCCCTTTTAAATTTGTCGAAAATTCATTATCCATCCATCCTGATGTCTTTAGATCCCTTCCATTTTTTCTCCTCATTGGGAATGCACATTAAATTGTGTATTCAATATTTCACTTTTAAGAAATTCCCATCTATCGTGAACTCCCTTCTCTTTTAGTATTCCTGACCATGGGAGCACATGCAGTATTTCCCTATGTTCACTGTAATCAGTTTTCTTAGTCTAGAACAGGGGCAGGCAACCTAAGGCCCGGGGGCCGGATGCGGCCCTCTGAGGCCTTTGGACTGGCCCCAGGCCAGTCCTGCCGCTGCTGCCCCCCCTGCCGCCACCGCTGCCCGCCATGATGACATTGATTATTGTTGTTATTACTTGTTCTTGGGATTTTCTTGGCAAAATCTCCACAGGGGTTTTGCCATGGTTTTTCTGGGGCTGAGTGTGCATGCATATTTTTAAAATTTTTATTTTTTTTTAATTAATTTATTTATTTATTTGTGCTTCGCGCCCCCCCCCCCTTGTCTAAGGGACAGCAACCCAGCCCCCGGCTCAAAAAGGTTGCCTACCCCTGGTCTAGAACATGTGTCTGACTACTTTTGGCTTCCCCTTTCCACTGTATAACAAACTCCAGGAGAACATGGTCACTCCCACCTAAGGATCCTGCCACTTCCACCCCATTAACCAGATCATCACTGTTGGTTAGGATCACATATAAAATAGCTGATCCCCTTGTTGCCTCTTCCACCTTCTGGACAATAAAACTGTCTGCAAAGTAAGTGAGTAATTTGTTGGACCATTTGCAGTGTTTGGCTTCCTAGAAATATCAAGAAAGATAGTTGAAATCATCCATTATTACTACATCTCTCCTTTCTAAATGTTTGGTCATCTGTTCCAGGAAGGCATCAATCTGGCTTGGAGGTCTGTAGTAGATCATAGTGACATGACTCTTGAATCTGTGCTAATGCAAACAGTAAAACCACTTTACATAATCAATAGACTTATGAAGTAAAAGCTACATCTGGACTGACACTGGCGGAGAGTGGCATGTTTGAATGCTCCTTCCTTTTATTATATTTTTAATCTCCTGGCATATAGAAAACTACCAAAACAGTGAAAACATTTCAGCTCAGCTTCTCACTCCCCCTGATCCTTAATCTTTTATATGAAGAAAGGTTTGGGGTGGAGTAAATACATTGCCAGAATGATACATAAAATAATAAATATATTGCCAGAAAGCCAAATAACAAAGTCCAGCTACAAGAAATAAACAATGTAAAGGTTTATGAAGCCAAGACATTAGCAGAGGCAGACTAATTAACTAACAAGCAGTTGGCAAAGACACAGGATTTCCAGATATTCTCTTGTGTTTTGCCCTATCTTCTCTACACTAGTCATGACTTCTTGATAAACTTCCAAAACACACACCCCTCAGGAAAATCAGAAATTATGTTTAAGATTTGTTGTATCTGCATTACACACTGATTTTATTC
Organism: Phrynosoma blainvillii; assembly: GCA_026167975.1. Taxonomy (NCBI): domain Eukaryota; kingdom Metazoa; phylum Chordata; class Lepidosauria; order Squamata; family Phrynosomatidae; genus Phrynosoma; species Phrynosoma blainvillii. The sequence continues at coordinate 134,581,170 of JANUYF010000004.1, read as the reverse complement.
CACTGACTTTGGAGATGTAGGAGCATATTGCACCCTAGCTGTGCGCTTTTTTATTGTTTCTGTGTTCAACTGTTGTTCCTCAGTTAATTTAAAACCCACATGCCTCAATAGAGGCTACTGCAAGGCACAAGGATATGTGGGTAAGGATCAAAGGTTATTAAAAGAGTTATTTTAACAGCAGAGATCTAGTCTTGCTCAGCCCAGCATTAGACTGCATGGACGACTCTAGCACCGACTAATTCTGGTAACTGAAATCCATCTTATTAAAAAGGAAGAGGACTACAGTAAACTCTTGAGCTTCCATTTTATGGGAAATGAACAGTACGTCCCCTGACTGAATCCTCTCTAGATGCAGTAAAAGAGGGAGAAAGTATGAGCATATACTTTGCTACAGAAGAGTGAGCCTTCAAACAGCAGTACAACATATGGCAACATCAGACAGAGCACATGTTTTTTATACAGAAATCCTCAGCTTACTCCCCAGGATTTCCCAGGGCCCTTTTGCACTATGAAGCATTTTGATTCCACTTTAACTGTAACGGCTACATCCTATGACCTCTTGGATTTGTAGTTTGGTTAGACAGTAGAGCTCTTTGGTAGAGAATTTTAAACAACTCCCTCTGAACTACAAATTCCAGGATCTCATAGGATATTGCCACAACAAATAAAGTGGAATCATAGTGCTATAGTTATGTAGTGTGAAAGAGTTCCTGGATTCCTTGCCTGAAAACCTGGACAGTTGGCGCTAATCAGTATAGACCAGACTTCCTCAACTTGGTGGTCTCCACAGGCTTTGAGTGACATTGCCCATCATGCATGACTGCAAGTCATATTGACTGTGGGTCCTGGGAGTTGCAGTCCAACATTGGGGAAGGGCTGTATACAGTATTGATCTAGATCAGAGGGAAGGCAACCTTTTTGAGCCGGGGGCCGGGTTGCTGTCCCTCAGACAATTGGGGGGGGGGCCGAAGCACCAAAAATAAATAAATAAATACATAAATAAATAAAAATAAAAAACATAATTTTTTAAAAAATATATGCATGCACACTCTCTCAGCCTCAGAAAAGCCATGGCAAAACCCCTGTGGAGATTTTGCCAAGAAAACCCCAAGAACAAGTAATAACAACAATAATCAGTATCATCATGGCGGAGGGCAGTGGCGGGCGGCAGGACCGGCCTGGGACCGGTCCAAAGGCCTCTGGGGGCCACATCTGGCCCCCGGGCCTTAGGTTGCCTACCCCTGATCTAGATGGACCAATGATCTGACAGCACAAAGCTTCCTATGTACCAGCACTCAGCGCCTCAACCTTCATAACCTTAGATTTATGAAAATCTAATTGTCAAATGAGAATCCTGTGGCCTCCAATGTTGCTGGACTGCATCTTCTGTCATCCCTCACCACTGACTATGCTGCCTAGAGCTGATGGGAGTTACAGTCCAACAACATCTGGAAGGCCACATATTCCTCAAGCAGTAACACAACAATCTTGTGCTTTCTGCGCAAATTATTATTATTATTATTATTATTATTGAAGGGGAAACACAGCACCCTACAAACATTATACTATAGCTACCCTCAGACAATATAGTCAAGAGTGAATAATGGCGAAAGTTAATCCGATAACATCTGGAGCGCTACTTATTCCTTGCCCAGTTTATACACTGGCACTATTACATAAGAAGTTTAAAAATATTAAAATACCACTCTGCAAGAAATGAGAAGGCTTGTGCAGGTAGGTAACAAACTGAAGAAAGTTGGCAAATTAAAAACAATGAAGTACATTAAGATGTGTACTGACTGAAAATGACAATACATCTGAAGAAGAGGAAAGAAAAGTCAAATGAGGAAAAGTACAGTTTTTGTTCTTCACTGGTGATTTCTCAACTCAGAGGAACATATAAACATGACACACTTGAAAAGAGCTCCATATTCACCAAGAGTATTGCCCAACCGCACAGAAATTGCTTAGACTTTACTTTGAACCAGGGTAGAAGTTTGACAGAAAGATTAATCAATATGTGAACATAAACTAATTACACTCCTTGCTAAGGGTGATTTTTTTTGTTTCATCACACTATTGAAAATGTTGCTACTAAACTTTTTATTTGACTGCTGAAAATTAAGCAAGATTTTCAAAAACTGAGAGCAACAATCAATCAAGAACAAGAATTTCTTATGCACCAAGCAAGACTGGGGAGTGTTGATCAATTATTTTTGTTGCTGTTAATTTTTATTGTATTTTACTGTGTTATTATACGGGATGTTGTTGCTTCAGGTGCTCCTTCTGCAAAGAACGGAGTTTAAAAGCATGCATTGGATTGCAGTCTATTTAAGGATAAAAGGTCCAGAGAACTCAGTGGGACAAAATTCTGAATAAGTGGACAGGAATGGGGTGCGCTGCTGCAATCCTAGAGGTGCTAATCTGGCAGCAAATCTCACTGAAAAAGCAATATTAATTTACAGATAAGGTAGGCATAGAACCAGGATGCATATTTTAAAAAATAAAAATAAAATACACACTAGTATCTGGTGCTATGGGGAGTCAGCATAGTGTAATTGTTTTAGCATTGGACTAGGACTCTAGAGACCAGGGTTTGAATCCTGGTTTGGCCATGAAAACTGACTGGATGGCCTTGGGCATGCCACACTCTCAGCCTCAGAGGAAAGCAATGGCAAAACTCCTCTTGAACAAACCTTACCAAGAAAACCCTATGATAGGGTCACCTTAGGGTCACCATAAGTCAGAAATGATTTGAAGGTACACAACAATATATATTTCAGCAATATATGACTGAACACCACAACTATGCAAAGTCTCAGTTATATGCCATGGCATCTGGCTCTGTTCCAAATGGACTCTGTTCTCTGGACTATGGACCTGTCAGAGACACACGCACACACAGATACACCACCTGTCTTTTGGCCTTCATGGGGGGCCCTTCCATACACAATTATAGTGCTATGATTCCACTATAAGTGCCACATGGCTGTCTCCTATGGAGTCCTGGGATTTGTAGGTTAGTGAGGTATTAGAGCTGGGAATTCTAGATTGTCCCACCTAGGGATCGTTCACCTGTTTATTTTTTTAGTGCAGCTATGCAAATAATCTCATTCACACATTCTGGGTTTGTTGTTCACACTATAGGACTACATCTGTGCGCATCTCTATGAGTTCGGTTGCTCACATGTGTCAGCACTCAAATAAAGATGGAGTAATGCAAATGGATTTGAAGCAAGTTCAAGGCATGCAGAGTTTATCTCAGGTGTATTTGCATCGGTTACTTGTGCAGCTGAGAATACAAATCTTTTAGAAAAATTCGGAAGAACCCCCAACGTCGATTATCCCAGGTTTAGTTGGGTTTTGGCAGCCCCCCCCCCCCCCCAAAAAAAAGAAAGCTTAAATCAGATGCATTCAAAATGTATGTGAACAACAAAGATTCAACTCAGATTCTACCTGGATTATTTTCACCATCTGAATCACTCTTGAACTGAAGATTGACCAAGCATGGCTAACAGCCTTTGCAGACTGCCAGAAATAGTGCAAATTGAGTCCACTTTAAGGGTTAGGGTTAGGGAATCATGGGGACTGTATTTTATTGTGGCACCAGAGCTCTCTGACAGAGAAGGCTCAATGTCTCAGGAAAAAAAAATTCCCATGATTCCCTAGCACTAACCCTAACCCTAAAAGTAGACTCAATGTGCACTATTTCTGGCAGTCTGCAAAGGCCCATAGTGACTTGAATGGTGGAGCAGGACTCAAATCTTCTCTTAGGTATGGCAAACCCTCTTGGGCAGGGGTAGGCAACCTTTCCCCTTTAAGGGCCGAGGGACTTCAGCTCCCAGAATCCCAGAAGCTATAGGCCAACATGGGACTACTGGCCAACATGGCTGAGGCTTCTGGGAGCTGAAGTCCCTCGGCCCTTAAAGGGGAATGGTTGCCTACCCCTGCTCTTGGGCATGTCACACACACTCTCATCCTTAGAGAAAGGCAATGGCAAACCTCCTCAGAAGAAATTTCACCAAGAAAATCCTATGGCAGGGTCGGCATAAATCAGATTTAAAGGCATGTAGCAACCCACTGCAAATTCCAGAATTTCACAGGATGGAACCACGGCAGCTAAAGTGGAATAACTGGGCTGTAATTGTGTGGTAGGCCTTGTGAAGGACCACGGAGAGTTCAGCCTTTTTGAACACGTTGGCAATACGTGTCCAACCTAAACGACAAGCCAACTAGGAAAGGGTGGGGATGGGCAAGCCTGACTTACAGGGCATGTTTCAGCTCTGCATGTAGTGCAGGCACATGTCATCTGAAAGGAAACTACTTGGTGGCTTTTAAGAGCAACTATTGGAGCCCATATGAGAAGGGACTTGGGAAATATCTCCCTGTGCAATCGTATCCTGTTAAGTGCTGCTGCTACACTGCAGAAATACAGCAGTTTGATACCACTTTAACTGCCATGGCTCAATTGCAGGGGCAGGCAACCTTTCCCCTTTAAGGGCCGAGGGACTTCAGCTCCCAGAAGCCTCAGCCAGGTTGGCCAATAGTCCCATGTTGGCCAATAGCTCCTGGGATTCTGGGAGCTGAAGTCCCTCGGCCCTTAAAGGGGAAAGGTTGCCTACCCCAGCTCAATGCTATGGAATCCAGGGATTTGTAGCTTTGGAAGTTATTTTGCCTTCCCTGTCAGAGCCCTCTGCTGCTCCACCTAATTACAAATCACAGAATCTCACAGCATTGAGCCGTGGAAATTAAAAGTGGCGTCGAACTGTTTTATTTCTGTAGTGTAGCTGCAGACTCGGATGTTAAGACCCATGCGGTCCAATAAGATTTATCTCTTCTTTCCCGGAATTAGCAAGCACAGGATTGCAGCCTTATTTTTTATTCAAGTCTAAACTCTATTCCCGTGTGGCATAGTGGTTTGAGAATTGGGCTAGGACTCTAGAGACCAGGGTTCAAATCCCGGCTCGGCCATGAAACCCACTGGGTGACCTTGAACAAGTCACACTATCTCAGCCTCAGAGAACACTCATGGCAAAGCCCCTCTGAAGAAACCTGCCAAGAAAATGCTGATAGGTTCACCTTAGGGTCAACGTAAGTTGGAAACTACTTGAAGGCACACAACAACAACAACAACAACTCTATTTTGAGCTGTAGCTATGAATGAGGGTCCCCTTCCCAATAAAAATGCTGAACATTAAATTTTCCCTCGGCCTCCAAACTCCTAGCACTGAAGTTAACTTAAAACTTCAGTGGAACATTTAGAAAGAGGGCAGGGAGCGAGTTGTTCTAGATTATGTTTTTAACTTTTGTATGTTTTAAATTTTAACTCTGTAGTATTTTCATTAGGTTATTTTAATTGTCTTTAAATTTTTTGTTTTAATGTGGTTTTATATTGTGAGCTGCATTAGGTCCCTTTGGGGGAGAAATAAAATAATACATAAATAAATAAATAACTATTAGCAATCTGTAACCACTCTTGAGAGCCACTGTGGCACACTCTCTCAGAGAAAAGTTTATTTTGTAAATGAGCCGAAATGGCACAGAAGGAATATAACTCTCCACATGGGGTGTATATTTTAAATTTTAATGTGCAATGTTTTTAACTTTTTAAAAATTTTTTAAATCTACATTTTAATGCTTTGCACTGAGTGTACTGTTTTAAATTTTGTTAGCTGCCCTATAGTCAAGTGTCCCTATAGTCAAGAGAGAAAGGTGGAATAATAATAATAATAATAATAATAATGTGTGAGATACAAATATTCTAAATAAAATTAAATAAATAAATACATAAATAAGTACAGGTTAGGCATCCAAAGTAAAATTACCAGAGAAAGTAAACAGAGAAATTATCAAAGGGTTTTAGTAGGTTTCTAGTGACCCACTCTTTGCAGTGCTAGGGATTGGAGGACATCCAGAAGCATCCTTATGTGGGATCCCCCCAAAAGCCTTTCTTTTGCCCCCCTCCTCAGTGGCTGCACCCCAAATCTGTTCAAGGAACCACAAAGCACAAAACTTCTTTGGTGTGTGTACAAACAAACAAGATGCTTAACTCCTCTGCAGTAGTGCTCTGAGTTGTTGGACTGTGACTCTGGGGACCAGGGTTCGAATCCTGGCTCGGCCATGGAAACCCACTGGGTGACCTTGGGCAAGTCACTCTCTCTCAGCCTCAGAGGAAGGCAAAGACAACAGCAAACCAATCTTGCCAAGAAAACCCCATGACAGGGTCGCCATAAGTCGGGAAAGTCTTGAAGGCACACAACAACAACAAAAACCGTTAAACCTCGACCGTTTTTTTTTAAAAATGTGTTTCCCCCTTCCCCCCCCCCCCAAAAAAAAATTAGGTCCAAAACACACTGAAGAAATAACCCCGCCGTTTGAGACCGTTTGAACCTTAGGGAATCCTGGGAACTGTAGTTTATTGTGGCCCCAGGGCTCTCTGACAGAGAAGGCTCAGTGTCTCACAAAACTTTTAAAAGAGTTCCCACTGGATTCCCTAGCATTGAGCCAAGGCGGTTCAAGCGGTCTCAAAGCGGGTTGTGTAGTCTGCAGTGTGTGTTTTGGACCTTGGAAACTTCCCCTCTTCTGTCCCGCAATCTGCTCCGAAAGAAGAGGCGTTAAGAAAGGAGTGAGGCGGCGGCGGGGGAGGGAAGGGGAGCCGTACCGGCGGGAGGGTGTCCGGCCCTCGTCTCCGTTTTCCCTTTGGGCGGCGAGGACATGGTTCCTGCTGGAGCCCAGGCCAGGCGAGAGACCCAGAGACGGCTCCTCCTTCTCCTTCTCCTCCTCGGCCCCCTTTGCCGTGTCAACGTGGCCGCTCTCTGGCGTCACAGCGCAGGCCCCGACGGAGACAAGGAGGGAAGAGGGAGGCGCCTCCATTTTCCCTGCCTCTGGGACTCCCGCCCAGCAGGCCCTGCCTCAGCCCCTCTCTTTCTTTTATGGCCCCATGAAAACGCACTGCAGACAGACACAACCCACTTTGAGACCGCTTTAACGGCCCTGGCTCATATCCGTGCCATTGCGTGTCCTTATTACGAGGTCATCTACAAAAACTCTCCGTTTATACTTTTATCTGCGCCTCACAAGTGCCCTCTTCTTGCTTAATATCTCCCTCCGCAGGCCCCCTCTGTGACAACAAACAGTAATGGCGTCCTTCTCTGGTCCCTCGGCGCCTCTGTTAGGCCCTGCCTTGGTATGCAAAATGGTCTCTTATCTTAGGTCCACTGCAGAATAAATAACCCAGTTTGAGGATACTTTAACTACCTTGGCTCAGTGCTAGGGAATCCTGGGAATAGTAGTTTTTTTCTGATACATTGAGCCTGCTCTGTCAGAGCTCTGGTGCCACAATAAACTACAGTTCCCATGATCCCCTAGCACTGAGCCAGAACAGTTAAAGTGGCCTCAAGCTGGACTATTTCTGGCAGTCTGTAAAGGCCCACAGTTTTGACCTCAAGAACAGATGATATTCCAATAGAACTGTTGCAATCCACACTGACAGAGTTGCCAGAAATAATCCAGTTTGAGACCACTTCAACTGCCCTGGCTCAATGCTAGGGAATCATGGGAATTGTAGTTTTTTTCTGAGACATTGAGCCTTTTCTGTAAGAGAGCTCTGGTGCCACAATAAACGACAGTTCCCATGATTTCCTAGCACTAAGTCGGGGGAGTTAAAGTGGTCTCAAGTGGATTATTTCTGGCAGTCTGTTCAGGCCTAGAGTCAATGCTAATGCTAACCAACATGTCAACAGATACGGAAAACAAAACCATGGCCAACAGATTGGAAGCGGTCAATATACATCCCTATCTACAAAAAAGGAGATACAAAGACTGCAGCAACTATAGGACCATAGCGCTGATCTCCCATGCAAGCAAAATTGTGCTCAAAACTGCAACATAGGGCCTCGGCAGACGGCTAATTGTGCCGTCTCCGAAGCAAGGAAGAGGAGGGGCAGCCGCACGCTCGGCGCCCCTTCCTCCTCCCGAGGTTGTCCTCGGAGCCGCCGGCCCTCCGCACGGCCGGCGCTCCGAGAGCAACCTCCCGCCACAGCGTCCGCACACACTGCGGCGGAAGGGTCGCCGAAAGTGCGCCCCACGCATTTGGGGCGCACTTTCAGCGACATATAAAAGGAGCGCTGATTTAGCGCTCCTTTCAGGGACGCCGACGGTGCGCCGCGGTGAGGATGCCTCGGTCCCGCGGCACACCGTCCCACAGCGTCCCAGAGCCTCTCGTCTGCTTCCTCCCATAGACTCCAACCATAGATGGAGAGAGAAATTCCAGAGGTCCAAGCAGAGGAAGAGGCACTAGGGATCACATTGCAAATATATGATGGCTAATGGAGCGTATTAGGGAGTTCCAAAAGAAAACTCAGATATGCTGACGACACCATAATACTACCAGAACACCTCACAGACCTGGAAAAACTACTAAGGAAGATCAAGAAGAAAGTGCAAAGGCAGGCTTACTGTTGAACACAAAGAAAACAAAAATAATGACCACAGAGAACTTACACACATTCAAATTTTCAAGAAGAAAGACAATGAGGAAATAGAAATAGTAAAAATGTTCTCATATCTGGGATCAAACATTGAATGGAATGCAGCCAGGAAATCAGGAGAAGATTAAGAATGTGAAGGGTGGCTATGAAAGAACTAGAAAAGATTGTAAAATGCAAAGACATACAACTCAGCACAAAAGTCAGAATCATACAAGCCATCGTATTCCCTATTACTATGTATAGATGTGAGAGCTGGACAGTTAAGAAAGATGATAGGAAGAAAATCAACTCATTTGAGATAATGTGGTGTTGGAGAAGAGTGCTGAGGATCCCACGGACAGCCAAAAGGACAAACAAATGGGTTCTAGAGCAGATCAAGCCAGAGATATCCCTAGAAGCCAAGATGACAGACTGTTGTACTTTGAACACATCATGAGAAGGCATGAATCGTTGGAAAAGGCAATAATGTCAGGAAAGGTGGAGGGAAGTAGAAAGAGAGGAAGATCACATGCTAGATGGATGGACTTTATTAAAGAGACCACGAATATGAGTTTGCAGGAGCTGGGCAGAACGGGGGGGGCTGGAGATGTCTCATCCATAGGGTCGCCATGGGTTGAGATTGACGCAAAAGCAGTCAACGACAACAAACAGTTTTGTGTGGCATTTAGCCTTCCCTGTCAGAGAGAGCTCTGGTGTCACAATAAACTACCATTCCCAGGATTCCCTAGCACTGAGCCAGCTAATGCGGGGTCCAAAACACACTGAAGAAATAACCCAATTTGAGACTGCTTTAACTGCCCTGCCCTGGCTCAGAGCTAAAGAATCCTGGGAAATGTAGTTTTGTGAGACATTGAGCCTTCTCAATTAACTATAATACCCAGGATTCTTTAGCACTGATCCAGGGCAGTTAAAGCATTCTCAGACTGGGTTATTTCTGCAGTGCGTTTTGAGCCTCTGTGGAAAACATGCCACCTAGAGAGAAAAGAGGCAAAGGGCTTAAACTTGGGGATGTTGTTGTTGTTGTTGTTGTTGGGGCAATGGCGTAACCCATGGTGCCATTCTCCCCACCTATGGTCCAAAACACACTGCAAAAATAATCCAGTTTGAGATTGGTTAAACTGCCTTGGCTCAGTGCTAAGGAATCTTGGGGACTGTAGAGCCCTGGTGGTGCAGTGGTTAAATGCCTGTACTGCAGCCACTCACTAATAATAATAATAATAATAATAATAATAATAAAATTTTATTTATATCCCGCCCTCTGGGATTCCAATCTGGGCAGCTTACAATAATAAAACATATACATATCGATAAAAACATATGCTATACAACAACCACCTCCCCCCCTTAAAACAGTATTAAATCAGAAAGATTTTAAAATAACATTCACATTGATAAAATCAAAACTAAAACTAAAACTAAGAAACTAAACCCAGTATGTAAGTCCAGCCACAATAATCCTAACCATCTATGATGGGGCCACAGAAGGATCACTGGGGAGGGTTATTTGTACCCGAGGCCGGGAGTTTAGTCTGGAAAGGCCTGCCAGAAGAGATCCGTCTTGACAGATGTTAACTGATGGATCTCGTCCGGCAGGTCGTTCCAGAGTCTAGGGGCAGCGACTGAAAAGGCCCCCCGGGAGGTAGCCGCAAGCCTCGATTTTTGGGGTTGCAGCAAATTCCTCCCGGAGGACCGAAGAGCGCAGGGAGGATTATATGGGAGAAGGAGGTCCCTGAGATAGTTTGGACCCAAGCCATTTAGGGCTTTAAAGGTGATAACCAACACCTTGTACCTGGCTCGGAAGCTGATAGGCAGCCAGTGGAGGGACCTCAGAACCGGAGTGATGTGGTCCCTCCGAGATGTTTCCGAAACAAGCCTGGCTGCCATGTTCTGTACCAGCTGTAATTTCCGAACTAGGCACAAGGGTAGCCCCATGTAGAGTGCATTACAGAAATCAAGGTGTGAGGTTACCAGCGCATGCACAACAGTCTCGAGATCCCTTACTTCCAGAAAAGGGCGCAGCTGGCGTATCAGCCGAAGCTGATAACAGGCGCTCCTGACCGTCGCATTAACCTGATTCGTCATCAGGAGCGACGAGTCAAGGAGCACCCCCAAGCTGTGAACACAGTCCCTGGAGGAGAGTGTGACCCCATCCAAGACTGGAGGTTGCAACCCAATTCTTGGTTTCGGGGCCGAGACCATGAGCACCTCCGTCTTGTCTGGATTCAGCTTCAATCTGTTTTTCCTCATCCAGCCCATTACCGCTTGAAGACATTCATTGAGAGAGGAGATGCCATTGGAATTCGAGGCCGACGAACGAGACACAGAGAAATAGATTTGGGTGTCATCAGCATACTGATAACACCCAGCACCATAACTCCGTATTATCTCACCCAGCGGCTTCATGTAGATGTTAAATAATATCGGGGACAAAATAGCCCCCTGAGGGACCCCACAAGTGAGTTCCCTCTTGCTGGAACTACAGTCCCCGAGTAGCACCCTCTGGGACCTTCCCGAGAGGAAGGACCGGAACCACTGCAAAGCAGTGCCTCCGATACCTAACCCCCCCAGGCGGACCAAGAGGAAGCCATGATCTATTGTATCAAAAGCCGCTGAGAGGTCTAAGAGCACCAACAGGGTCACACTACCCCTGTCGATGCTCAGACGCAGATCGTCGGTCAAGGCAACCATGGCAGTCTCAACCCCAAAGCCTGTCCTGAAGCCAGTTTGAAATGGGTCTAGATCGGTTTCATCCAAGACCGCTTGGAGCTGAAGAGCAACCGCCCTCTCAATCACCTTGCTCAAAAATGGCAGAAGTGATACAGGCCTATAATTTCTCATATCCAGGGGGTCTAGGGAAGGTTTTTTCAGGAGCGGCCTAACAGCCGCTTCCTTAAGACAAGATGGAACATGTCCTTCCCTAAAGGATGCATTGATGATATCCATAAGGAAACTCCTCAATGCATCCCCCCCCTGGACGGCCAGCCATGATGGGCAAGGGTCGAGCGGGCAGGTTGTCTTCCTCACCTTACCAAGCAGCTTGTCCACGTCCTCGGTACTCACAGATTGGAGCTGATCCAGTATAACTACATCGGCGGAGTCACTGGACACCTCGCCTATTGACTCTGTTTCAATGGTGGCGTCTAAGTCGGCTCTTATCTGAGAGATTTTGTCTGCAAAGAAGTTGTTAAATGCGTCACAGCAGGCCGTCGTTGGGTTAAGCAAGGAATTTGGCGCAGGGGGCACCTGTGTCATCTCCCTCACCACCCTAAACAGCTCTGCTGGACGAGACTCTGCAGACGCAATACGTGCAGAGGAGAAAGCTCTCTTCGCTGCACGTATTGCCTCCCGATAGGAGCAAAGAAAGTTCCTATGGCGAGTTCTGTCAGATAAGAGTCGAGTTTTCCGCCACCTACACTCTAGCCGTTGTCCAGCCCGCTTCATCTTCCTAATCTCAGATGTATACCATGGCCTACGATTTGAAGCGGGATGGCAAGGACGCTTGGGAGCGATCGTGTCGATAGCCCTGGTGAGATCACTGTTCCAAGTATTAACCAGGGCCTCGACAGGATCACCGGCATTTCCAACCATTAACCCCTCTAAGGCTTTCTGGAATCCAATTGGCTCCATTAGCCTTCGAGGGCGGACCATTCTAATAGGCCCACCATCCCCAGTGGAGCGGACATTGGCTCTCAGTTCCATCTTGACCAGGAAATGATCCGTCCATGACAATGCGGAGGTATTTACCACCTCCGCCCACAGATATTCCTGTTCCGTACTGAAGACCGCATCGAGTGTATGACCTGCACAATGTGTGGGCCCGTTGACCAACTGAGATAGGCCCATGTTTGTCATGGTATCCATGAACTCCTGAGCCACACCTGTTAAGCTGGTCTCGAGTGGAATGTTGAAGTCCCCCAAAACCAAAAGTCTGGGAGACTCCAGCATAAGCTCAGAGACCAGCTGTGTCAGCTCAGTCAGGGAGTCTGCTAGACAACGGGGTGGTCGGTAGACTAACAAAATCCCTAAACTATCCCTAGTCTTCAGGCTAAGGTACATACACTCGAAGTGGACCGTGTTCCAGATAGGTATCCTGGTCAAGGTCAAGGTGTTCTTATGAACCAGAGCCACTCCGCCCCCCCCACCCACTTCCCCTCACCTGCTCATTAACAGAGTACCCGGCTGGGAGGGCCTGCGCCCATGTGACAGCGCTATCCTCCCCCAGCCTGGTCTCTGTGGAGCAAGCCAGGTCGGCATCCTCATCCAGGAGAAGATCCTGGATGATATGGGTCTTATTTCTTACCGACCTGGCATTGCAGATGAGCAGAGTGAGGTTCTGTGGAATGGTTGGTCTGCTCCCCAAACCATTCTGGGAAACAGAGGGAACTGAAGGTGGGATAGCTACTAAACAGCGATCCCGTCTTCTTTTGTAACATTTGTCCACTCTGTTCCAGCCATATCTCCCTTTCATAAACCACAAGGTTGCGAGTTCAATACCAGCCAGGGCTAAGGCTCGACTCAGGCCTGCATTCTTCCGAGGTCGCTAAAATGAGTACCCAACTGTTGGGGGGCAATCAGCTCACAGTTGTAAACCGTTTAGAAATCCCATAGCGCAATATGAAGTGGTATATAAATGAAGTTGCTTTGCTTTATTGTGGCACCAGAGCTATCTGACAGAAGTCTTAGGGGGGAAGCAGACGAGAGCTTCCCAGACGCCCTGGGCCGGCGTGCCGCGGGGCCGCAGCCTCCACACCTCGGCGCACCGGCGGCGTCCCTGGAAGGAGCGCTAAATCAGCGCTCCTTCCTCAAGATAGGGAAAGTGAGCCCTAAAAGCGTCGGGCGCAATTTCTCTGTCTTTTCCGCCACAGCGCGTCCGGTCGCTGCGGTGGGAGGTTGCCCTGGAAGCGCCAGCCGTGCGGAGGGCCGGCAGCTCCCAGGGCGACCTCAGGAAGAGGAAGGAGTGCCACGCGTGCGGTTGCTCCTCCTCTTCCGGGTCTCGCAGACGACTCAATTAGTCGTCTGCCGAGGCCCTAAATGCTTCACAGAAATACAGTTCCCAGGATTCCCTAGCATTGAGACAGGGTAGTTAAAGTAGTGTCAAACTGGGTTATTTCTTCAGTGTTTTGGGCTTCCCTTTCATACCCAGGGAGACCAGAGGCCCAAATATCCGCCATGGAGGACAAGGCACTGCAAAACCTACCTTGATACAGCCATTTGGGCCAAATCAGCAATCCATCCTTCCCATCTGTTGTCCATACCATAAGGCCCAACTTCAGCTGCATTCACACTGCAGAAATAATCTAGTTTGACCCCACTGTAACTGCTGTGTCTCAGGGCTATGGAATCCTGGGAACTGTAGTCTGTTGTGGCACCAGAGCTCTCTGATAGAGAAGGCTAAATGTCTCACAAAACTACAATTCCCAATATTCCATAGCATTGAGCCATGGTAGTTAAAGTGGGTCAAATTGGATTATTTCTGTAGCACTGATGCAGCCCAAAACATTTCTGGTAACATTACAAATTCTAGCTTTAATTTTTTTTTGGATTAACATATAAATCTTCAACCAGTAACTTTTTGCCTTCTTTCAAATCTACCACATAAGAAAAAAGGAGTCCTCCTTATCTTGACACCCCCAACATTAATTTGAAACACCCTGAGCCATTTTTTACAGTTTACTTGGGGTTATGTACTATCTATACATCAACTTCTACTGGTTTTCTTTTTAATTATTACATAAAATAAATTACAAATTTTTGGACCACATCCCCCCCATCCACCTTATCATGTATTCTTTTACACACTCATCTTCTATGTCTAGTTTCAGAAGCCATCATCTTTATACAACTCTAAATAAAACTAGTTGTCCCTAACCTCTGTGGCTACATTTCTGTTGTCTTGATTAAATTTGTCCTTTAGTTGCATATAAGCAAACCAATGAAGATATTTGCCTTTCTTGAGAATCTTCTCTTTCGTTTTAATCTTTTAGCTATCTTGATCAAAATCCCAAATTCTATCAAGGCACAACCCTCTCCAATTTTGAATCTATTCTTTCTTTCTTTCTTTCTTTCTTTCTTTCTTTCTTTCTTTTTTTAAAAAGGCTTCCCAGGTAGCTAATATTATCTTAGGAAAAAAGCCTTTGTTTATAATTATAGAACACTCATAAGAAATTCAATGGTTTTTAAAAATTCAACATGTGCATTGTCTTTATCATACCAAAGATAGCCATGCCAAACAAATCTTAAATTATGACCTCCGAGTTCCAAGAGACTCACCTCTCTAAGCAATATCCATCCATTCAACCATACAGAGGAACAGGCCTCATAATACAATTTAACATCAGGGATTCCCAAGCCGCCCCTTTCCTTAGCATTGTGCAGTGTTTTACATTTAATCCTGTGTTTCTTTGCCTGCCAAACAAATCCTGAAATCTCATTCTGCCATTGCACAGATCTGCTGTGATGTCATATATTATAGAACAGAGGAAAGAGGCTTAAAGATTTTTTTGTTATTTAAATGTATAACTGAATGTAGAAAGCCTGCAACAAATATTCTTTGAAAATCTCTTGTTTAGACACATAGTTCCCCTTCACACTGACAGACATGAACCATCTCTTTGTACTGATGTGCCGAGTAAAGGCTCTTAACATTTTGAAGGCATTCCCCTTGGTGAGGATGCAATGGCTGAAGGGCAGAGCAGGTAATAAGAGAGGGGAAAGTGCTTAGCTACACAAGTTTCATCTACATTGTAGAATTAATGCAGTTTAACAATGCTTTAACCGCCATGGCACAATACTATGTAATTCTGTGATTTGTATTTTTCTCTTCAGAGAGCTCTGGTGCCACAACAAACTCCAGTTCCCAGAATTCCATAGGATGGAGCCATGACAGTTAAAGCCATGTCAAACTGCAGTGTGGCAGCAGCCTAAGATGCAGACGGTTAGAATCCTAGAGTTGGAAGAGGTCCCCAAAGGCCATCCAGTCCAACCTGCTGCCATGCAGGAATGCACAATCAAAGCACCTCTGACAGATGGCCATCCAGTCTCTGTTTAAAATCCTCCAAAGAAGACTCCATCACACTTTGTGGGAGTGTGTTTCACTGTCAAACAGCTCTTACTGGTAGGAAGTTCTTCCAAATTTTGAGGTGGAATTTCTTTTTCTGTTGTTTGAATCTATTGCTCCGCGTCCTATTCTCTGGAGCAGCAGAAAACTAGCTTGCTCCATCCTCAATATGACATCCCTCCAAATATTTAAACAGGGCTCTCATATCACCTCTTAAACCTCTCTTCTCTAGGCTAAACATACCTAGCTCCCTAGGTCTCTCCTCATAGGGCATGGTTTCCAGAGCCTTCATCATTTTGGTTGCCTTCCTCTGGACACGCAAAATCCTTTTTGAATTGTGGAGCCCAGAACCGGGCACAGTATTCCAGATGAGGCCTGACCAAAGCAGCCTAGAATGGCACTATTATTTTCTTTGCTAGACACTATACTTCTGTATACTTCTGTTTATGCAGCCTAGAATCGCATTGGCCTTTATAGCTGCCACCTCACACTATTGACTCATGTTTAATTTGTGGTCTTCTTGAACTCCTAGATCCCTTTCACATGTAGAGAACCTTTCATATGTAGTTATCTCCATGGAAAAACTTCAGGGAACCTCCTCCTCTTATGCTTGCTGTCTTAGGAGAGATATAGTGAAACACTGAAGGGCACTTCAGTATGTCAGTGTTACCCAGCACCCTGCTAAATTCTCATCTCAGCTGCTGTGGACAGAACCAGGTTGGGCAAATAATGATCTTGTGCACTTGTTGCCCAGGAAAGAAAAGCAACTTGGGAGAGGCTGATTCTGAACACCAACATTACTGTGAAAGAAATGGCCTTTATTCCCTTTCCCCTCAATCCTCTACACTGTTTTAACACAGTGAAATATTGCACAGAAGGGCGATCACAGAACTACAAATCCAGTAAAAAATGACTAACTTCTCATCCTGATACAGGACATGACCTCCAAGACCTAGGTACAGACAAGATGAAGGCTCATCAGATGAAGCCAGTGTTATGTAAAGCTTCCCATATTTCCATTCTCTGTCAGGCACTTTGATTCCCAGTTTATCTCTCTTAGATGTAGCCGGCTGGGTACTTGCTGTTGCATGAATTTTACCTTCAGGTCTTTGCTAGATGATTTCAGATTTCTGTTAACTTTGTTCCTTACTTTATCAATCACACGGTTCAGGGTTTTGCTTCATGCATTTTTCTCCCAAAAAATATGAACTGGTAGTCAGCTATAAATTATGCATTGTGAAGGCCTTACAGTCTATCTCCGCTAAGGCTGTGTATAACACAATCTCATCTTTTTCATGCACAGAACTTGGTGAAGTATATATGGCAAGGCTACAGGCAACATTCAAATGGGGAATGTTTCTTTAGAGAGAGAAATCATTTAGTTAGGGAAGAAAAACAGTATTTAAACTCATTTTTAAGTACCAGATAATCCTCTAATTATGACTGTATTTGTAATTAAGGAGGTCTGGCATGTTCAGAATTGGTAAGTATTTTTTTCCTGGACACGGTGTGCATAGACAGTGAAGACAATTAATGATACTGTATTGGCAATTCATTACAATTAAGTAGCCTCTGGGTAGCACATTAATTTTCCAAATTAATGCTTTCTGGGTTGCTTTTGTTTCTTTGAATTGAAATGCTTTTTGATTGGATTTGTGATTGAAATAAAATACAAATAAATAAAAGAGTAGAGAGTCATGCACAGTCAAGGGTGGGGGAAAATACTAAATATCAAAAGGTATTATAGAGAAAGAATACTAATAGATGTGCAAGTAGTTTAAAGAACAGAAATAACTACCCATTGCCTGAGGGTTTAGCACCCTTGAAAGCATATTTTCCCACAATGGTGCTACTTTTCCCTAGTAGTGGGATTGCAAAAATGCACATTTGTGATGGTGCTACAATAAGATAACATCAGGACACCAATGACCATGTGGTAGGGCAGTCACTGACAAGTGTTGCATGTCACTATAGAGCCATGGTGCAATAAGGTCCTTCAACACCTTAATGTGGTGAGAGGAAACCACTGGACAGTAGTAGTAGTGTAGCTGGAGGTAGAACAGTTGAAGGATCTCTTAGGAGAGGAACAGATGGGCAGGAAAAAGCAGCTGGAAACTGCATTTTCTGGAAGCGGGTCAAAGCCATGTAGTCCGCACCAGCCGCTCCCAAGGCAGTCTGAATGCTCATGGCTCAACCGCACGATAATTTTTTTTGGTGTGTGTGTGTGTTACCTTCCCACCATAAATGTGGACCGTTGCACAAACACTCTGACAGCAACTGCTTGCTCCCTGGATGCCATCCCATTGGATGGTTGCCTTTTTGATTGGTCACACAATCGCTCTTGCAATCCTATCATAGTACAGGGCATTAGAGGATCAATGTGCCCAGTAAAACACTGGCAAAGCACAATCATGTTCCCCTCTTACATGCCTCCTTCACCCGCTGCCCCTTCTTGGACTGTCTGTTTTGTGTATGTTGTACTTATAACCATTGGAGATGTCAAACTTTCACTTTTCTACTTTGCTGCCCGGACTGCTCAGGTACACTGGCTCCATCTTTTTTAAATGAACACTTGCACCGGCATGTTTATATGCAGCTTTAGGGTTAGGGTTAGGATGCCTTGCTTCTTCAGAACCACTCTCGCATCAGGGGGTTTATATGCAGGGTCAAATGTGAGCATTTTTTGGGCTAAGTTGGAATATGCCAGCTTCTTTTTGCTTTGTTTTTAGCCCTGGAACGTGGCTTCAATCAGGCTTCCACCTGCTATGGAGGCATGCATCATCTAAAGGCCCCGTCTTCAAACTGGGTGGAAACTGTTTTATTTGGCCTGTCTGTTTCACACCTTAGAGACAACAGCAATGGTAATTTAGCCAACATATATATTCAACTATAAGTCAACCTCATTTATAAGTTGAGGGCAGGTGTTGCGGCCAAAATTATAGATTTTGATATGATCCATGGATAAGTTGAGGGTAAAACTTAGGGGCATGTAACAAAGGATCCAAAGGATATGGAAAGGAAAGCTATGCCAAAGAACTTACAGAATTCCAGCTGGCCTAACTGTTTGTGTTCACCTTAAAAGCTGGATAGATGAGAGAGTTGAAGGGAGGTCAGTGCTTCCAAGACAGATTATACTCTTGCCTTTCACCAGGGGATGTTTCTTCTTTTTTTTTTATAAGAGTCAAAGTATAGTACTTACATTGTCCCATGGATAAGTTGACTCAGGGGCTATGCAGATGGGCAAGAAAAGGTGACCTGAAGCTGCCTTTTCTGTAAGGTGCAGCAACCGCACCGCCTGCCCTGAGGTTGCCCTAAATGGGGATGGAGCAACTGCACTGGGGGGAATCAATGCAGCTTTCCCGAGGCTGTATTGAAGCCCCAGCAACCACACAGCCAGCCCCAAGGATGCTGCAAAGGGAGATGGAGCAACTGTATGAGCAGGCAGCAGCTGCTTTAATTTTTTTTAATTTTAATTTTAATTTTTTGTTCTCTCACATTCCTGCACACCTGTGCAGGACCTGTCATAGGCTAGTATACAGTCTGTCACCCTCTGTGTACAAAGGTGATTGAACTTCAGCGCCCCTGCAAACCTGCGCAGGACCTGTTATAGGATGGTATACAGTCTGTCATTTTGTCTGTACAAAGGCGACTGAAGTTTGGCATGCCTGCGTACGTGCACTGGACCTGTCATACACCCACATATCATACAAGGATTTACTGACCTTGGCTTCCTCCAGGTAGTGGGTGCCGGAGACAGGTGCCACTGTCTGTGCCACCCTTGGGGCGAAGGAACAAGTTGTCAACTGAAAAGACACCTACTCTGTCATCCTCCACAAAACATGTCCTACACAGATCGGGGGGAGGGAAGAGGTACATGCAAGATAGGTTGATGTGGACAGGCTGGATACATGTAGCTGGTAGTCATGCAAGGGACATGGTCAACAGGACACACAGATAAATGCTACTCTAGGAGCCCCCTCAATCATGCCAGGAAGTGGTGTGCAGGTCTTATGCACACCTGTACACCTGCACAGAAGAGGTCACAAAAGCCTCTTTCAAGCAAACTACTGTGCATGCTGAAAGCAAGTGTACATGCAACGGAATGCATTTATTGTCATAACAGAGGACAGTTGCTAGGGCGCATGCGTAAGGTTACAATTAGGGTTAGGATTCTAATATTCAAGCGCACCTGCGCCGGTGCATGCACGCCTGGAAGCACAGGGCACTTTAAATTAAAGCCTGCATCATAGGGCACATGCTGTGGATTGCCGACTCAATTTCTGCTGCACATGTAATGGTGCATTTATACGGCCGTTTTCTGGTGCACCAGTGTCACTGCATACACATGCACATGGGAAGGTGAGCATCTTCACCAAAGGAGCAGAAAAAAGCGGCTCCTTTTTGGAGCAGCTTTTCTCAGCATACGATGGCTAGAGGGCATTTTCCTGGTAACTTTTAGGCATGCGTCATCTAAACACCACACCTACAACTCACCCTCAAAGTACCTCTTTTTGCTCATCTTTGGGGGGATGCAGATGGGCAGCCATGGGCTGCCCTGGAAAGCGGCGGATTGGGGGCAAGGCTGCCCCATGCCTCGGTCCCAATCCTCCCTTTCACTGCCTGGGAAAGGAGTGCTAAAACAGTGCTCCTTCCGCAAGCCACGAAAGGGGCATTGCAAGAGGTGTCGCGTGCCTCTTCTGCGCGTCTTCCAGCTCAGCGTGTACGGACGCTGAGCTGGAAGGACGTAATCAGAGCGCTCGTCGTGTGGAAGGGCCGGCACTCCGGTTACATCCTCAGGAAGGGGATGGGGTGGCCAGCGTCCGGCCCCCTCCCCTTCCTTGCCTCCAAGACAGTGCAAAGCACCGTCTGCAAAGTGGGTTCATAGCCCCTATATTTTGTTAGACTATACTGTAAAATGGCAGTCAAGCAAGCCAAGAATATGTACAGCTTAGAGTATTACTTGAAAAGTTTTCATTATTATTTCAATCTCTCCATTCAACCAACAGTTGCCCATGCTGTTGAAATTAACATTTTATTTTCTCCCCAAAGCATCTTATTCTTCTGCCATCATTTAGTGGGGACCCAACCACAAAACTATGAAAATAACAAAAATTTGTATCTACGCCACTGAAGGAGTGAAGTTTTCTCTTGCTAAGTTATAGTTGTAATGTAACTTGGGTGGGGTGCAGACAGGCAGCTCTGGGCTGCCCCCGGAAGTGAAGGATTGGGGCCGCGGCTACTCTACGCCGCAGCCCCGATCCTCCCTTTTGCCACCCCGAAAAGAGTGGCAAAATGCCGCTCCTTTTAGGGGTGGCAAAAGGGCACCCTAAGAGCCAGCGCATGGCTCTTCTTCACCCTTTCCAACGGAGCGCATCAGAATGCTGCACCAGGAGAGCATAAGGATGGCATTGGCATAGGGTTGGGGCGGCCGGCGTGCAGCTACCCCACCCTATCTCTGCCTCCAGGCCAGCCCTTTGGGCCAGTCTGCAGAGACCCTTTGTGTCTGCCCCCACCCTGCCAAAGCTTCAAAAGGCACTTAAGAAAGTAGCTGTCAACAGAGTGCTGCAAAAACAAGTTGGGCCAAACTAGCCAAAACGTGTGCAGTCCATCATTCAACAGTGGGGAAATTTGGGATTTCCAAGTGTTTTGGATTTCAACCACTGCAGTCTGTTATCATGGGCTGTGTTGGCCGGACCTCTAGGAAATGAAATCCAGAACATTTGGAGGGTCAAAGCAGCTGTGCTCTCCCCTGAGTTGGATCATAGATAAGGCACTGGGAAAAGAGGTTTTACTCTTTCTCTCTGTGCTTTCTCCATGAGGCTCCCAAAGTGGGCAGAGTTTGTTTTTGTGAAATCTACTGTATTCACACACCCTAACCCAAACACCAAGATCCACCAACCAGAGCCTAAAGCAAAATACGTACATTTAGAATTAAATAATTCTGAATCCAGACATGTCTTTTTATTACCAGATGTGTCAGAATTCACAACTGTTCCACACAGAAAGTCAGATCAAGTTAACTCACATTTTCTTCATGTCAGTAGGGGAGGGATGCAGACGGGCAGCCCTGGGCCACCCTGGGAAGTGGAGGATTGGGTCCGAGGCTGCCCCACGCCTCGGCCCCAATCCACCCTTTTCCCGGCCCTGAAAGAAAATGCTGTTCCTTTCAGAGCCAGCAAAAAGGATGCCTGAAGAGCCGCTGCACGGCTCTTCTGTGCCCCTTCCAACGCAGCACATCAAGATGCTGTGATGACGTCTTTGGGGAGGGGTTGAGGCGGCCGCTGTGCGGCTGCCTCTCCCCATCCCTGCCTCCAAAACGGTCCAAAGGGCCGTCTGTAGAGGCCCTAGCATACATTAGCTGCTGCTCTTAAACAGTTGGGAATCAGATGTTATTGCCAATCTACCTATCAGTAGATCAAGATCAAGCTTCTTCTGCTTTTGGCCCTTTTCAATGTCATACAGTGTCATACATGAATTTAATTCATTTTTTCTTTCTTTCTGGAGTCAGTTTTCTTCTTTGATTAGATCATTTCACCCTTTAAATCAAAGAAGCTTTGTTGAAATATTGTACAGTGAAACACATTACATTGCACAGCAAGCTAAATATGTGTATGTGTACAATACGTTATGAAAATAAAAATAAAAATTGATAGCAGGACAGGAAGTGTGTGTCCAGGAAGAAAACTGGAGGCATGTAACTATTTGTAGTGATCAGTGGTATTTTCAAATAGAACATGGTGGTGTAATGAGTGTATCTTGCATACTCTGATCTTGATCTCACAGCTATGTAACCCTTCTTAAATATCAATGGCTTAGTAGTATGCAGATTGAGTCTCCCTTATATAAAATGCTTGGGACTGAAAGTGTTTTGGATATTGGATTTATTTATTTGGATTTTGGAATAACTTTATTTGCATCTATCTATCTATCTATCTATCCACACACAGACACACACACACACACACACACAATTAGATATCTTGGAGGTGGGATATAAGTCTAAACAAAAATTCATTTATGTCTCATGCACACCTTATACACATAGCCTGAGGGTAATTCTATATAATATTTTAAATAATTTTGTACATGAAACTATGGGGGAAAGCAGACCAGGGTGTCGGGGACGCCCTGGGACGGTGCGCCGCGGGACCGCGGCAGCCACACCACGGTGCACCGTCGGCGCCTCTGAAAGGAGCGCAAAATCAGCACTCCTTTCAGAAGATAGGGAAAGTGTGCCCTAAACGCGTCAGGTGCACTTTCCCTGGCTTTTCCGCCGCAGCGTGTGAGGACGCTGCGGCGGGAGGTTGCCCTCGGCGCGCCGGCCGTGCGGAGGGCCGGCAGCTCCGAGGGCAACCTCGGGAGGAGGAAGGGGCGCCGCTCGTGCGGCTGCCCCTCCTCTTCCTTGCCTCGGAGACAACCCTATTGGTCGTCTGCTGAGGCCCAAAGTTTATGCACACTGAACCATCAGAAAGCAAAGGTGTCATTGTTTCAGCTACCCATAAAAAAGGTTTTGGTTTTTGGAACATTTTCAATTTTGGAATTCCAGATAAGGGATGCTCATTGTATGCCTTATTAACATGTCTGAAGAGGTAGATTGAAATATGTGCAAGTGCATGCTAAAATACACCACTCTCAAATGTGCTACTAGATTATTTTCCCCCTGCAGATTTTTCTTCTTTTTTTCCCCTTATGCTGAAATAGTCTAACATGACTACCTCTTTCAAAACTACTATTTTGGGTACATGAGGTTTTTTTTAAATGTTAACAGCAAAAGTAACTAAGGGCTCTTTTCCAAGAGAAGGAAAACTATGGGGCTGAGCAGACCGGCATAAAGAGCTGGCCTGGGGGCAGAGTGGGGCCATAGCAACTGCATGCCAGCCACCCCGACTCTGCCCTCATGTCAGCTGCATGCCACACGCCCCACCACATGGTGGGAGGCATCAGGGTACTCCCTTGGTGCAGCATCCACACATGCTGCACCAAAGGAGCACTGAAAAGCTGCCACCACCATCACGGTAAGGGCGGCTTTTTGCCGCTTTTTAGAGTGGCAAAGTACCGGATCAGGGCTGTGGTGTGCAGCTGCCACAGCCCCGATCCGGCAAGCAAAGGGGCAGCACAGAGCTGCTCCTTTGGAGCAGTCTGTTCAACCCTTTAGTCTAAATAATTTTTTTTCAAAGTAACTTTCTAAACCTTGTGATTACAAAACTTCTACATGCCTGCCAAACTAAGGGAGGATGCAGACAGGCAGCCCTGGGCCTCCCCGGGAAGCGGAGGATCGAGGCCGAGGCTGCCAGATGCCTCGGCCCCAATCCTCCCTTTTGCCGCCTTGGAAAGGAGCAGCAAAATGCCGCTTCTTTCAGAGCCAGCAAAAGGGTGCGCTAAGAGCCAGCACGCGGCTCTTTAGCACCCCTTCCAGCACAGAGCATTAAAAGGCTGAGCCAGAAGGACATCCTGATGCTGCATGCCATGCGTAATGGCATATGGCGTCAGGACGTCTTCGAGAAGGAGTTGAGGTGTCTGCGGTCCAGTGGCCTCTCCCCATCCTTGCCTCCAGGACGGCCCAAAGAGCCCGTCTGTAGAGGCCCTAACTGTCAGTAGACAGCATGGAGGCTGGGGTAAAAAGGAGCCATACAAGGAACCTCTAAATAATTTTTAACCTTCCTGCCAGACTGTTTCAAATCCCTTCATCTCTTCTAGTATATTGACAACACTCCTCCCCATTACAGGGTGGCAGTTTGGTGTGGCCAACTGGGACTATAAACAGAAAGGAATGCTTTCATTCTTAGATACTCTACCATAGGTGAAAATGAAGCAGAATTCATAGAATGATATTTATTTCACTGATTTACAGGAAAGGTCAGTCTTTTCAGCTATTTCAGTAGAGTAGACACTAATAAGACATTGTGGTAAAATGGTTTGAGTGTTGGGCTAGGAGTCCATGGGGCTTTGCAGACAGGTGGCCATGGGCTGCCCTGAGAAGCAGAGGATTGGGGCCGAGGCTGCCCCACACCTCGGCCCCAATCCACCCTTCTGCTGGCCTGGAATAATGCTCCTTCCTAAAACAGCGCTCCTTCCAGAGTGGGCAGAAGGGGCGCTCGAAGAGACGCCGCCGGAAGGACATCATCAGAGCGCTCGCCATGTGCAACGGTGGGTTGATGATGTCCTCAGGAAGGGGTTGGGTGGCTGGCAGCCGGCTGCCCCTCCCCTTCCTTGGCTCCAAGACAGCACTTTGCACCATCTGCAGAGCCCCTATGAGACCAGAGCTTAAATCTTTGTTCAGCCATGGAAATCCACTGGGTGACCTTGGAGAAGTCACTCCCTAAAAAAGGAAGTCAATGGCAAACCTCCTCCAAATAAATCTTTCCAAGAAAACCCTATGTTAGGGTCACTATAAATCCGAGTTGATTTGAAGTGCATTACAACAAAGACACTAAAATGTTTACATGACCATCTGCCTTCATCCATTGCTACACTTTTATTTTGCTACAACACCACTTTGCTAAAAATTAATTAACAGAGCTATTAAAGCAAATAATAATAATAATACTTGGGGTAGATAATTTTAGATATTTTCCCCCTCTGACAACTTTGAATTCAATACCTGTGACAGTTGCTTTGTTTTGCTCTCCAGCAGTAAGGCATTTCCTACTCCTTACTTCCCATCTGTATCCCATTTTCTCAGTCACTGAGCAAATGCAATTAGCCTGCAGTCACCCACATAATGATCTCTTACAAGTGGCACTAAAGTGTTCTATATCCATGTTTTTCATATTATTTTGAAGAATATGAACCCTTTTCTGTTTTCCCTCCTTACCCTGATTCATAACTCAGGTCAACTGGAGGTCTTGGTCTTAAGCCAGCATTCATCCTGATCCTAATGATACTGACTTGGAAATAAACCTGATTTCAATGGGACATATTTTAAGAAACTATATGACTAGAGTTGCAGCCTGAGACTCCCCGTTCACACTGGTTGGTTCATGAATGCATGTTCATCACTTGATATGACTGTTGCATGAAGAGAGATGTGCCTGTGTCACCATCACAAATATAAGTCTAAAGAACTTATGTATTACTTCACATCACATTAAATACAGTGTGATCATTTCACAATTATAAGTACAAATCAGAGAAAGGGCCAGGATCTAACGGTGAACTTCCACTGGATTCTGCTTCTTTCATCAGAATCTAGATCCATAGGGATGCCAGCTAAAAATGCCATGGAAATTAATGCTACTAAATTTCCCTATTTGAAAGAGCATCATCCCTACAGTGAAGGATTCCCTTTCCTCAGTGGAATCTGTGCCTCAGTAGGAAGGATCCACTGCTTTTGAAATTTATGGAGATATTTACATATATGTCTGTGTAAAATATTGTATTACTTTTGAGAATGATAGACAATGATGAGAGATGCAAATACAGTAGAAAAGAGTGTACAGTAGGCCCTTTGTATCCACTGGGGTTTGGTTTCAGGACCACCACCCCTAGTGGATACCAAAAATCCATGGATGTTCAAGTCCCATTAAATAGTAAAATGGTATTCCTTAAATAAAATGGCAAAAGCAAGGTTCATTTTTTGGAATTTATATTTTATAATTTATATTGAATATTTTCAAGCTGTGAATAGTAGAATCCATGGATAAAGGATCTGTGGATACATAGGGCTGACTGTATATATTTTTCATATACAAATGTGTACAAGTGGTTTTATGCTAGAGAAATACATGCTTTTTTCTGTATTATTCATTCATATATTTCTTTTATTTATACCCTGCCTTTTTCTCAGTATGGGACCCAAGATGACTCACAACATCAAAATCAAAACAAAATAACTTTAAACCCGGGCATTATAATAAAAAATAGTTTTAAAACATAAATCAACTACCAATTTAAAACAGATTTAAAACATTTGAAATATAACAATGAAAATAAAAGTATAGCATGCCCACATTTTTTTTTAAAAAAAGCCTTCCACCCTAAATCCACTAACCTGGAAAAAATGGAGACAGCGCCCTTCCAGTGACAGAATGGATGAAAGCACTTTAACTTGCAGATATCTATGTGGGACAGATTATCTCTGATCTGTGCATCAGTAGTGGTTCAGTTCTACCTCCCACAGATCCTCCATACCCTAAAATCTTG
Source organism: Phrynosoma blainvillii (assembly GCA_026167975.1). Taxonomy (NCBI): domain Eukaryota; kingdom Metazoa; phylum Chordata; class Lepidosauria; order Squamata; family Phrynosomatidae; genus Phrynosoma; species Phrynosoma blainvillii. The sequence continues at coordinate 134,554,482 of JANUYF010000004.1, read as the reverse complement.
CATCAATAAGGGTTGGTTGGTATCCTTTATTATAAGGGATGTCCCCCCATTTGAAGGTTGGAAGGCTTTTCCTTTTATATAGTCTGTACAAAATGCCCCCCCCCCCAAAAAAATCCCATTTTTTTTAAAGTTGGCCCACAATAAAGACAGAAATGTATTCATCATTAAATATATTGGTGTGGGCAATATGTTAATTTTGCAGAGAAGGATATGGTGAAAACCTGTCAATACTACTGGTCTTGGATATTGAAATAGACCAATGGATCATGGCCACTGAATTCTCCTTTTTTGAACTGTATTCTCAAGATTTTAGGCATGCAGATCTGAATGTGTCATTGCTAACAAGAGAGTTGTGGAAAATGTATTAATTTAAATGTGATCTCATTTTGTATTATGGAGGCAAGGGAGGTAATACATTTAAAAGCAGTTTTTTAAAAAAATGATTACACTTCAGCAGTATAAAATAAATAGCAGTCCAGACAGAGATGTCATATACTGTCTGTCTGCAAAAGGCACATATAATGTATGTGTTGATTTCAACAAAATATTAACATAAGTGACAGGCATAATAAGGCTGCCAAAAGCTTTTCTCGCTTTCCTTTAATCCTTTTTTGGACCTCTGCAGTTCAGAATTTGAACATGAAACCAATTAATTGAATGCCATTTCTTTATGCCATGCAAACCTTGTGTGTGATGGAAAAGTGGCCAAATGCTGATGGATTCAAATGAATCAAAGCTGAAATGTTTTTACCATTCAACTGAATTGGCCCAATGACAAAGATTTTCTAGAGAAGGGCAGGCATTCATTGCTATAGATGTACAGTTCTATCTAGTAGCATGAGAAGGTGCCCCAGGTGTCCTGCAACATGCCATGCTTGGTGGCTTTGTTTGTAAAAGCCAATGACAAAATAAAACCTTTCATTTTTATTGGTCTCTTTAGTCAACTAGTATATGTTATCCCATTTTGGCGTGTTGGACCAGCCCAGTGATACTAGAATATTTCTTGTCTCTCGCTAAAGGAGGCTTTAGTACAGTGAAGAAAAAAATGGTTTCTTCAAACCAGGGCTGGATTATTAATAGTTCAATTGCTGCAAATTGCTGCTGGCCCCTCGCTGGCTAGGCTCACTGCTGAAGGCCAAGGATGAGACTTGCTTCCTCTTCTTCCCCAGTTGTTCCTTGAACCTCCCAGCATTTCTTGTATTGTGGATATTTTGTTTGTCACTTGAAAAATCCAACATTTTATTTTGGAGTATCTATACCTTGCCCTTCAGGCAAAAATACTCCCAGGGCAGTTTATAAATAATTAATTGTAGTTCTTTGCCCTCAGAATTAGAATTTAAATGGGAACAGTGGTGGAGGAAGGGATTATGTCCAACAGATGCTGACTGGTCTTTTCTTCCTCAAAAACTGTTGGCACATGTGGAAGCTATCACCAGCTACTGGGGCCAAGGCCTGGCTGCTCTTCTCTCCCTCAGAGTTCAGAGCAGTGGTGTTGGGACATGCTGAAGCTATCAGCAGTTGCTGGGGCCAAGGCACAATGGAGCAGAACCTAGGTGCTCTTCTCTCCCTCATAGACCAGAGCAGTGGCTGTTGGGACATATGGGAGCTGTCACCAGCCACTGTGGCCAAGGCACAATGGAGCAGAGCCTGGCTGCTCTTCTCTCCCTCAAAGGCCAGAGCAATGACAATTGGAACATGGAGGGAGGCCCTATCACCAGCTGCTGGGATCAGGCTGTTCTCATTTGAAGTTGTAGTGCTGAAACAGGATCCACACATGAAAATGTTTTGGCTGGTGCCAAACAGATTTTGCATTCAATCAATATCCATGTGAATCTCCCTAGGACAGTTAACACATACACACAAATGGGGCTCTGCTTTCACCACAGTCCCAGAGTCCCAACCAGTTTAATGTGGCCTTACCTCATATCTTAGTGTCCACTGAAGGGATCCTATGACCTTTGCTTAACAGAAATGGAACATGCTATAAGGATTGTTGAGTTGAGCTTATAGTGCATAACTGTCAGAATCTGCTTTTTTGAATGGTTGATTCGGTTGTGATATATGTGTTTTTGGATAATAGGATTTGTGCTCTATTTCATTGTGTGGAATGAAATGGGGGGGGAGACATTTGGCATTGTGGGGATGGAATGGCATTCAGGTTGGGTGGAGGATGGGTTGGTTTAAGCAATGTTCATCAGGACCTTGTGTCTGTGATTCCTATGCTAGTGCCTTCAATAAAATCTTTTGTTTCTTCACCATGACAAGATTGTTTGTGCATTGGAAATAGAGATTGCTGGTTCTAACAGTAAATTGGAACTCCTTTAATCATCTTGTACAATGCTATGGCATTCAGACTGAGATGAACTTTTAACCCAGGAGCCTGTGGAAGAAGGTCAAGAGGATGGCCAGGAACGTGGTGCCCTGGGAAAAGAGGTGACCCAATGTCAGAACCATGCCTGCGTGTGTGGATTCTGTCAGGTTTTTATTGTTGTTGATTTGAATATTATAGTTACTATATAGGTTGTAGATGGTAGGGGATAGTGGGTAAGCTGGTAGCAATAGCAAATAAGTTAGCTGGTATGAGGGATTGAGAATAGTTGCAGCTGGCTAGGATAGTTTTGAGAAACTTGGGTCATTGGAATGTGTAAGCTGTGGGATGCAGAGAGTTGGTATCTGGCTGTAACTGAAAGGAGGGGTAATGGGTGTGTTGAAGAGAGATAGGGCTGGTGAGAAGGTTTGGTAAAGGGGGGCTGGCTTGATAGGGGGAATGGCTATGGGAATTGGAGGTGGGTGCTGGATTTGGCGCCAAGGGTGTTGGGAGGAGTCTAAAGGTTTTGAGGTTTTAAGATATCTTTGGCTTTGAGGGGGAAGTTCTAGCTTAAATGCTGACTGGCGAATTTCTGACTATGCATTCTCAATAAACTCTTTTGTTGGTTCAACATACTGGATTCATTGATACACAAAGTTTCTGAGTTTGCTCAATTCTGCCAGAATGCCTCAGTGTCTGGAGCGATGGAAGACCATATGAGTCCAGAAAACCCATTAATCTCAACGGAGCAGGAAGAAGGAACGAGTGGCTTGGCAGAAACGTCTGGGGAAACTGCCAAGTCAGATGGTTTGGGTGCCCATCCTAAAGGGATAGCCGTGCCTGGGGAAGACACCCCCACTCGGTCAGTGGAGGACATGTGGTTCCAGTCATTTGCCCCTACAAAGGAGAAGGAACATGAGAGTTGCAGAGCAGGCAGAGTGTCGGCCTGGGATGTTGGGGTGGCTGAACCCTGGACTGGATTTTTAGTGAGGAGGACTGAGAAGATGATATCTCCCAGATCCATGGAGAGATGCAGGAGATGCATGGCATGCTGGCAGAGGTAATGCAGACACTGAAAGGCCTGGTTGTCGGGTCCCCAGCTGGAGTGAGGGCTGGACCAGCAGCACCGACGTGGCGGCTCTGGTGGCTCCGGTAGTCCCAGCCGGTGGGGCAGCCAGGAGTACCGAGAGGACCTGCCCCTCAACAGAACCCCCACACAGGTGAGACTGCAGGACCCTTTGGCCAGGAAGCTGGGAGTAAAGTTTGATGGCCGTCCCCAGCAACTGCCTTATTTTTTGTCGCAAGTGGTGAGACACATGCATGAGTGGGGGCATCTTTCCTGGATGAGGCAGCCAAAATGCAGTGTGTGACTAATCATCTAGAGGGGGACGCAGCAACTGGTTGATCCACCTTTATCATAGTGGGGCTGTGGAGCTTCAGAATTTGCAGGCTTTCACTGCGAGCTAAATTTGAGGACCCCTTTTGGGCTGAGCGCACACGCACCAAGTTAATCTCACTGCATCAAGGGGTGTGCTCTGTATCAAAGTATGCCATGGAGTTCCGGAGTTTGGCAGCGCAGGTTCTGGAGTGGCAGGAACCCATCAAAGTGCAGTACTTTAAAGATGGGCTCCGTCCTGAATTGCTGGAGTGATCTTTGATCAGATACAACCCAACCATGGTGTGTGGATGGATCAGGCTGGCTGGAGAGGCAGAGATGGTGAAGGAGGAAATCAAGCTTTCCCAACAGCAACTGGCCAGCACCCAGAAGAAGATTGAGTCCAAGGGCCGTACTTCTGGTGAAATAGGGAAAAATAAACTGGCAGCCGAGACTGAGAGATAGCACCAGATGAGACTGAGGCTGTGCTTGGAGTGTGGAAGAAAGGGACACATGATTGCCAATTGCCCAGACCAAGCAAGAGGTGGGGGAACCAGTAATGTTGCACAGTGGCAACCGAGCTCAGCAACCAAAGGCGAGAATTGCCATGGTGGCAGTGGAGGAGCCAGGGGAAGGGCAGGCCAAGTGGCTAGCCAACGTGCAGTAGAACCAACCGAGGTGTGGACAGACAGTGATGAGGACATAAGTGGGAAGCTGTCAGGAAACTACCTGAGCCTGCCTTAGCCCATAGCGAAAGGCAGGCTGAGCATCCAGACAGCCGCAAACACATGGTGAGTGAGGGAGTTCCTTTGTGCATCCTGAAATTAAGACTGTTCTTATGTTCCGTCCTGATAAAGGCACTAGTGTAGAGTTAATGGCTGCTCTAGATTCGGGCTACACTAGGTGTCTGAGGTGGTCAAGTCTTTAGAGCTTGGGACAAGACAATTGCATAAGCCCATTCCATTTCATCAAATGGGGGGATAGGACACCACAAAACATTGGGGGAAAATCTGTATGGTGTTTGGGCCAACCTATAGCTATCAGATGGTGTTGGGAATCGACTGGCTACACTTTCACAACCCCACCATTGACTGGAGACTATTGAAGCTTGTGTGGGAGTATGCAGGGAGCATGTTTGAGAACCTGGTCCCAGGGAGAGTGGCAAGGCAGCAGTGACTTTGTTAAAATCCAGTGCCATGGGGGAGAGAATGGGGCAACCTGCCCCTACCAGGACCTCAGGGAGGTGTTTGAGAATAAGGAAAGTGATCGGCTGCCTCCCCATAGGGAAACAGACTGTGCCATTAAAATAGAATCAGGGGCGGCTTTCCCTAAACCCAAACTGTACTCAGTGACCCCTTTGGAGTTAAAGACTTTAAAAGAATTCATCAAAAAGAACTTGGCAATGGGATTCATAAGACCATCCACATCCACCTTAGCTGCCCCAGTGTTCTTTAGAGAAAAGAAAGATGGTTCTCTTCAGTTGGTTACTGACTACAAAAACCTGAATGTCTTAGTACCACTAATAAATACCCTCTGCCACTGATGAAAGACATGCTGGGACACTTGGCCACTGGAAAGGTGTTCACAAAGTTGGACTTGAAAGATGCCTATTTTCGAGTGCGCATCAGGGAAAGGGATGAATACAAACCTGCTTTCAATTGCCCATTGGGGGCTTATGAATATCTAGTCCTCCCTTTTGGGCTTTCAGGAGAGTGGGATGCTTTATGAGACTAGTAAATGAAATCTTGCATGATTTACTGTTTGATGGAGTGTTGGTTTATTTGGACGATGCGCTAATCTATTCTCCAGACTTGCAGTCACATATCAGGCTGGTATGTGAGGTATTGAAAAGGTTGTTGGACAATCAGCTATATGTGAAACTGTCCAAGTGCCATTTTCACATGGATAGGTTGGACTTCTAAGGGTACCAAGTGTCCATCCAAGGAATTGAATGGACCTGGGCAAAGTACAGACAGTGTTGGATTGCCCCCACAAAAAAAAACTGAAAACAAGTGCAAAAGTTCCTGGGGTTTGCCAATTTCTACCGCCAGTTCATTCCCCACTTTGCCCAGATTGCTTTGCCCATTACTGTTTTGTTGAAAACAAAGGAAGGGGGGGAATAGAAAGCCAACTCCAAAAAACAGGGAGGTAGTGGAAAAACCTAAGCCTTTGTGAAGGTGGAGTGAACTCCCAAATGCCAGGAGGCTTTTGAACAGTTGAAACATCTGTTTAGTTCAGAACCCATTCTGCAGCACCCTGATCCAGAACTACCTTTTGTCATTCAGGTGGATGCTTCAAATTTTGCCTTGGGGGCAGTACTGTTGCAAAAGGACTCAGAGGGGGTGCTCAGGCCATGAGTTTATTTGTCAAGGAAGTTTTAGCTAACTAAGATATCATGGCCCGTCTGAGGAAAAGAGGCATTTGCCATAAAATGGGCTCTCCAGACCTGGAGACAATTCTTAGAAGGGGCACCTCACCCATTTGAGGTGTGGAGGGATCATCACAATTTGGAGGCACTTCAAGCCCCTTGCAAATTGAGTTCTAAACAGCACAGATGGGCTAAGGATTTTTGCAAATGCAGGTTCAAACTCAAGTTCATTCCTGGTTGGGAAAACAGTTTAGCTGATGCCTTATCTAGGCTCCCTCAACATGTAGGCAAAGAAACCCTGTTGCTACAAACCATGTTTATTCCAACATAAATGGGACTAGCTGTCATGACACATAGTCAGGCTAAGGCCAAAGGGGAGGGAGATCCCAGGGAGCTGGATCCATTAAATGCAGAGATCAAGAAAGTCTCAGAGAGTGACAACTGGTTGCATACACACCAACAACAGTTAGAAAAGAAAAACAATGGGCTTTGGTACAAAGGACTGAGAATATATGTGCCTAAAGACTTAAGACTAAAGGTATTACAAATATGTCATGATTCCAGAGCATGGGGTTTTGTGAAAACATGGCACGGGCTCCGCTAGCAATAAGCCATTGGTGGGAAAACCCAGTGGTCTTTTGCAGCCACTGGAGACCCCTAGTGGCCCATGGAAGCATATCGCCATGGATTTCATCACTGACTTGCCTGAGAGCCAAGGTCAAAACACCATTTGGGTTGTGACGGACTTATTTTCAAAACAAGCACATAATGGGGGTGTGTGTAAGGGACTCCCCACGACCCCCAAGTTGTCTGATCTGTTCATACAATTTGTTCATAAATACTATGACATATTGGAAGAAGATCCATATTCTAATGCAAGAAATCTTGAAAATCAAATTTGAATTATGTCCAGAGCTATATCTACTAAACATGACAAATAAGTTGGAACAGACACTTGAGAAAAAATATTGGAGAATGATACTTTATACGATAACTGCAGCAAGATTATTAGTTGCCCAAAAATGGAAGAAAGAGCAAATACCTACTGCAGAGGAATGGTTAATAAAAATAATGGAAATGAAGGAAATGGACAGGTTGACGGCTTTAATTAATCAAAAAGACATTACTAAAGTGGAAAGAGAATGGGCTCCAATCGATGAATATATAAAAGCAAAGTGGAGATGAAATAGCAAAGTTAACAAGTGAACAAGTAAAGAACACATAATAAATATTACTTGTAACAACAAGAGGGAAAAGAAATAATAAGAAACATTAGAGTAGAGGCAAAATTAGGAGTTACTAAAATGATTAAAATGATTAAAAGGAGAAGTTGAATATAGAGAGCTAATGGAAACGGGGAAAATAAACAAAGAATTAGAAGAAGTGATATATATCTGTACATACTGTCAAAGAACTATGGAAGTTTATGTTATGTTATGTTATGCTATGTTATTTTAAGATGTTTGAATGTTTAAATGTTTTTAATAAATATACACTTACAATAATAATAATAAAAAGAATTTGCTCCTGATATTTCGCCAGCAGCTGTGGCTGGCATCTTCAGAGAATGTAGGCAGGTATATATACCGTTGATTGAGAGGAAGCGATTTACATACTAGAAATAGAACAAACAAAATTATCTATTAAACAAAAGATCATGGACATTGAAGGTCAGATGGAAATTGCTGCCTACCCTAGGCATATAGTGGTTAATGATCAAATGCTGGTTTCCTCACCAGCTTCTTACCTATTTCATGTTACAATACCTAAATTTAGGAGAGCTTTATCTTTAGCTCGATTTAATGCTCTCCCAACAGCAGTGTTAGAAGGAAAATATAGGGAAACACCTTATGAATCTCGGCTCTGTCATTGCGATGATGGTGTTATTGAAACCACAGAACATGTTCTTTTGTACTGCCAATTTTATAAGGACATTCGCCATCAGCTGATTACTCCTCTGCTAAATAAATATCTTGGTCACACTGACACCTTTTATTTAAGCTATCTCTTGGACAATCAGAAACCAAATGTTGTTCATAAGGTAGCAAAATTTTGCTACATTATATACAAATTACATCCCCAACTGGATGACGGGAACTGACATGGTTATAGCTGACTTTGAATTTGTATTTGAAATTGTTTAACAATTTTAATAACTGTACTGTGTATTTATTATTTTATTAATTTCTGTATTGGTCAATGACCAAATAAATTTTACTACTACTACTATTATTACTACTACTACATGTTAATCTGTATATTGTTCTGTTGTTGAATGGCAAGGCCTCAGGGTATCTATTTGATTAATGATCCCTTGTCTGCTGGGAAACCCCCCTCAACCTGGGTGGTTTGCATTTGCATTTGCTGGGTCTTGCTATATATGGTCTTTATAAACCTCCAAATGGTTTAAAAACTGACCAAGAAAATCCAGAAAATGCTGCAATCAGCGAAGGACAGGAGAGACCTCTCACACCCACAGGAGTTTACCACATACCATGCAGCTGCAGACAAGTCTACATAGGGACAACCAAATGCAATGTTCAAACATGAATCAAGGAAAACATGAGACACTACAGCAGGGGTAGGCAACCTAAGGCCTGGGGGCTGGATGCGGCCCCCCAAGGCCTTTGGACCGGCCCCAGACTGGTCCTGCAGCCGCCGCCGCCGCCGCTCGCCATGATGATATTGATTATTGTTATTATTACTTGTTCTTGGGGTTTTCTTGGCAAAATCTCCACAGGGGTTTTGCCATGGCTTTTCTGGGGCTGAGAGAGTGTGCATGCATATTTTTAATTTTTTTAAATAATATTTTTATTTATTTATTTGTTTGTTTATTTATTTTTGGTGCTTCAGCCCCCCAATTGTCTGAGGGACAGCAACCCGGCCCCTGGCTCAAAAAGGTTGCCTACCCCTGCACTACAGACTAGGTAGCCAGAAAAATCAGGAGCAGCAGAACACCTTATAAACCATCCTGAGCACAGTGTTTGAAAATACTGAAATTCTGGACCATGCCAACAACTGTCAGATCAGAATACACAGGGAAGCCATTGAAATCCTTAAGCACCTGGACAACTTCAACAGGAAAGAAAAAGCCCTGAAATTAAACAAAATTTGGCTACCAGTCCTGAAAAACATCAAAATCAAGACCCAGCAAATGCAGATGAAAACCACTCAGAGTGAGGCTATTTTTGTAAAATGCATGTACATAATGAGATATCCTGAGTTGGTATGGGACCCAAGTCTAAACACAAAATTTATTTATGTTTCATATACATATTAGTCACATAGTTTGGCGGTAATTTTATACAATATTTTTAATAATTTTTGTGCATGAAACGTACCTGAACAATCAGAAAGCAAAGGTGTCACTATCTCAGCCACCCATGAAAAAGCTTTTGGGTTTTGGAGTATTTTGGATTTAGGAATTCTGCATAAAGGAGTCTCTACCTGTATGTGCAAAAGATTTTGATGCTTCTTGAGCAGAACACCATAAACACAAGACTATCTGTCCTTCTTCTCCCTCTGTTTAGCCCATACCAACACTAGTCTGGGGGATATTTCAGCCTCTGGGCATATTCTGGGAGCATGCCTAGGGATGGGCCCCGCATCTCCCATTTTCACTGAAAAAAAGCAGTTCTTTCAGCATAAGGACTTCATTACATTCCACTCATAGATTCATATGTTCATAATTCCACATCTTAAAAACTAAATTAGGATCCATTTGATACAAAATTTCAGTATTTCATTAGCTCAGTCATGCTATGATTGATAACACCCTATATTTGTTCCCAGCCCTTTTAATCCTCATTTATCATATCAGCGGATTATATCACACCAGTGTTACTTTATAATTTAGTTTATAATTCTGAGGTTCCTTAGAAATTATAAACAGCTATCGGGTAGCTCATGTACCAGTAGTTTAACAATTGCCATTGTTCCAAATTATTCCATTTTAACAGTGCACTTCCTCTCATGAAAGAAGTGTCACTGAGCTCATTACTTCCACTTAATGGAATCCTGTTCCACTAAGTGTGCACCGAACTGCACTATGTCAGTTTTATTTTGGCTGCTTCTCCATGTTTAGCAAAAGCAAGGATAGCTAACGTAATATTTTGTAAAACTTGTCTTTTGGATGGGGCCCATCTTGGGCCTGTCTTGGATGATGGAACTCATTCTTCCTGCAAAACTAAGAGAGAGTTGATTACCCCTCCTGCTCCAGTCCCCCTATGTTCCCTGAAAAACTATTTCACATCAATATAAACCTCCCAGGAAAAGTTTTTCATGTAACAAGGAAAGAGCAGAAGAGAGAGGTGTGGAAGTGAGAAAAGTCCCATTGCAACAGTGGATATCTGCTAGCATGAAACTGGATTCATTCTTTTATCTACAAGAAGACAAAATTTGACAAAATTTGACTGAAGGATTTTATCTGTGCGTGGTGGAAACGAGACAGCTTGCTGTCCTTATCTCAACTATGGGGGGTTGCAGACTGCCAGAAATAGTGTGAATTCAGTCCACTTTTAGGGTTAGGGTTAGTGCTAGGGAATCATGGGAACTGTTATTTTTCTGAGACATTGAGCCTTCTCTGTCAGACAACTCTGATGCCACAATAAAATACAGTTCCCATGGTTCCCTAACTCTAACCCTAACCCTAAAAGTGGACTGAATTCACACTATTTCTGGCAGTCTGCAACCCCCCTATCTGTTCCGTTGATAGCATAGAATTATTTTTCACTCCTGTAACTTATCTTTACTTTTCTTCTTCCACAATTCAAATCTGCCTAAGAGACTATCTATATAAAATGGTGAGTAAATGGGGAAATGATAAACTCAGTGTCCCTCTTCTTCAGATGTGTCTCTGAACAAAGAACATCCTAGACATGGGCAAATCGCTATAGACCTCCAAATGTACATTATTATGTTATATGATTATTAGAAGTAGTAGCAAATCCGGCTAAATTGCTAGACATGTCAAGTTCAGGAGGTTTTTTTTTTTTAATTACTATATGTTCTATGTATTACTATGATGTCTTAATGTGGTAATTTAATTGTACGTCAGTTTATTTTTGCATTTTTCTATTAGTATGTTTTCTTAGTTGTGTTTTTTTCTTTTTTTTCTTAGTTTGTATTTATGTTTATTTATTTGTTGTTGTTGTTATTGTTTGTTTTGTATCTATTTGTCGTAATGTTGGTGTTATTTTTATTCAATAAAGTTTATAAAAAAAACAAAAAAAACCCCACAAAAAACAACCCCCCCCAAAAAAATAAATCTACATTATTAGACGTTATAGGCTGTCTCTCCTCATTAACCCCCCTGATTCAGACCAGACTTAAGTTAAGCAGGTACCTACATACAAAAAAACAACAAAAAAAAATGACCTGAGGGACACTTGATCAGGTCTTCCCAGGGTCCAAAGAAATACCTCTTCTTGTGAAAGAAGCTTCCTTTGTTTCTACAGGGCTGGCAAAGAGCCAAGCAAGACTAAGGACTTAACCACGCATGGCTTGTGAGGCATCACAATCCCGTTAGTCTAGCAAATGCAAACATACCAGGTTGAGGACAATAATTATCGCATAGCTCTTCAACTTGGGGAGAAAGAGCTTGATTTTCTGGAAAGAGCAGTACTGTTTTTTGTTTATGTTTTTACAGAGCTATAAGCATACTAGCACACAGGGCAAAGACATGGCAATCATTACAGGGTTTCCAGAAAGATGTAGACTCTATTGTGTCTTCCCTAGGCTTCTTGAGAGCTGAAATGGATGCTCCCAAATCGAAGGAGATGAGAAAAAGCCAGCTAGAGGGCAGATAGATGCATAGATAGATAGATAGATAGATAGATGCTCATTGAGCAAGGGTAGATGTTTTTGTGGATTTTAGATTTCTTGTAAGTAATTTCAAATGATAAATGAAGTTTTTTGGGAAGGGCTATGTATTTCCTTTGTTGGGGGGTATGGTTCCACAATTGTGGAACTCCCTACTCAGGGAAGATAGGTTGGCACCAACTCTTTTAAGCTTCTTTGAGCAGTCAAACACTGCTGTTCCACATGGCATTCAGTGCTTAAAATTGCTGTTTTAACTTTGACAGAGCTGGATTCTAGAATTGTTTTTAGACTTCTTTTAGAAGTGTTTAAAGGGCTTTAATTTAAAGAGTATTTTAAAGTACAGGAAATACAATTTAAATTCCACTAGCAACAGAAAAAGTCAGTGGGCTGTCCACATTTGCTGGTGTTAGGGATGCAGGATCCCTGTGTAAGTGGGAAAAAATGCAAATTAAAAAAACACTTAAAAAAAACCTTTAAAAAAAAGGAAACGACACCTCTCTAGGAAACCCATGGTTCTCAAGCAAAGCTCTGTGTCCAATCTCTGGCAGAAGTTAACCATAGAATTTCACTGGAGGACCTACAAATGCCTAGAGAAGTGTTTTCCCTAGAAATCTCTAAGTTCTCCAATGTCAACTTCTGACAGTCAACTAAGGTCAACTTCTGACAGTCATGCTGGAGGGCCTAGAGAGTTCTAGAAAGAACACATTAATGAAATACAAGAATATTCAAATCCTCAACTCAAGGCCATAAATGTGGAGGGCCAACTGTACTTCCTTTGAGATCCGGGCTGCCTCTGTCTTTTGCGAGGCTACCTGCCCCCTTCTTAGGAAGAGAACATTGAATTTCTTAGGAAGCTTCTGTGCTGTTGCCTTTGGAAAACTTTTACGTGATGTTTAGATAAAACACACCAAATGCAGTCCCAATTTTTAAAAGGTTTACCTTTTTACACCATTACTTTATTACATCATCATATTTTTTCTTTCTCCTGTATGATTTTAAACACCTTTGCCTGATGAAGAAGCCAGTGGAAATGTGAACGCTTGCAACATGTATTTTGGGCATTTTGGTTTTATGGATTTTGGATATTATTATACTTTGCTGTATGGCCAACATGGCTACCCCTAGATATGCTGTAATTTGTTAGAGAAAGAAAGGAAACTATGGGCCTGTGCGGACTGACAGTAAGTGCCGGGTTTGGGGAGGTGTAGGGGCATGGCGTTTGGATGATGCATCCCCCGATGCCACCTCCAAGCCAGCGTCATGCTGCCCACCTGATCGCCTAGCCGGCAGCATTACACCACTCCTTTGGTGCGGTGTTCAGGCACCGTACATCAAAAGGAGCACCAAAAAGTGCAGCTGCCATGGCAAAGGCATCCTTTTTCCATCCCAAAAAGGAGCGGCATTTTGTCATTTCTTTTGGGGGTGGAAAAACAATGGATTGGGGCTGCGGCGTGCAGTTGCTGCAGTCCCAATCCAGTGCTCAAAGTGGCGACGGCAAGCCGTTCTATTGGGGGAGTCTGTTTTACCCTTATATGTACAGAGGGATCTCAGTATCCACAGATGTGCCATCTGTGGATTTAAGGATCCACAGGCGGCAAGCCCCCATTGTCCCCAATGGTGGTGTGTACACATGGCTGCGCTGCCATTAGGGACAGTCCTGTTGTCCCCAGTGGAGGCGCATGCATACAGCCATGCTGCCACTGGGGATAACAGGGGCTTACCTGAAGTCCTGTTGTCCCTTGTGGTGGTGCAGCCATGTGCACACACCACCATTGGGGACAACAGGACTTGAGGTCCTGCGAATTTTGGTATCTGCGGGGTGTGTGTGTGTGAGGTCCAGAATGGATTCCCCAATAGATACCGAGTATATATAATCAGCAAAAGAGAGATTGGAAGTTTTCTTTCATTTTTTAATTTCTGTAATTTTAATGTATTTTAAAACTTTTAATAAAAAAATACTTGAAAAAAAGAAAATGTCCTATTCCTGTCTACTTTAATACAATGACAACAGAAATTGCAATATTTATAAAGTTATTTTTTGTTTTACTTTTTCTACATGGTTCTCACATTCCATATTCTGACTATATATTTTGCAACTCTTGAATTTCCTAAAACAACTGAACATATCAGCAGCTAAATATCCTTCCGCTTCAGTCAGTTGCATGATTAGACACTTTTCTTTGTATTTGTCCTCTGCTTTTCCCCAGTAGCAAGGGAAGTGTTTAGATGAGTGCCTTCTGAACTAGGATCTCATCTTCTGGTACTATCTGTTGCTTCATTCTAGATTGTATGATCATAGGTTTTTTAAGGTAAAAGACATTCAGAAGCAGTGTACTATTTTATCTCCTGTGTACTACTAACAAGCAGGTTTGTTAACCTTTTTTTTTAAAAAAAATACAACCAGAAAAAGAACAAGCAATGAAAACTGCAGATGTAAATATTATTTAAATTGGAATTTTCCAAAAAATGAAATAAAATAAAATAAATTTAGCCATGGCTTGATATTAACAAAAGTCTGCAAATAGAGTCCATTCAGACTGGTAATCTAAAGTCTGGTACATTGCCCACGTGGAAAGATTGACTTATCTTTCTGGAGCAACTCAAGGAACAGAAAATGAAGAAAAATTTGGGGACACATTGCTTTTTTATTCAGTATGTAAATACATGTGATAAGTCTGAAAATCCACCAGCAATGCAAGCAACATTTTGGAGAGAAAGTGACATCACATTTATAGCCTTCTTGAGCCTTATTGCTTTATTGGTGACCTCCTCAAGCAAGGCATCATTCTGGCCTGTAGTTCAACTATCAGTTCTGCTTTGTTCTGGCCTGTAGTTCAAAAAGAAGAAAAAAAGAGGTACTAATGTAAAAGTGTAGAAATTTTAGTCAAAAAATTGACCCCAAAAAAACTGAGGGCTTTTGCAGACTGCCAGAAATAGTGCACACTGAGTCCACTTTAAGGGTTAGGGTTAGGGTTAGGGAATCATGGGAACTGTCTTTTATTGTGGCACCAGAGCTCTCTGACAGAGAAGGCTCAATGTCTCAGAAAAAAAACACAACAACAATTCCCATGATTCCCTAGCACTAACCCTAATCCTTAAAGTGGACTCAATTTGCACTATTTCTGGCAGTCTGCAAAGGCCCTTCCTTGTCTTGTGGATCTTTTTCCAATAATATCCCTTTGATTTTATGTACAAACACTTTGTTAATTAATTTGTCACATCATATTATACACTTTACACACCTTATTTGTCCTTTGTAAGTCAACGAAAACTCCAAAAGCATCATTCTAGTCCAATCGTATAGCTAGGATTCTTGTGTTCTTTCAAATACCTTATTAGGGGATCCCATATTTGACGAAATAATTCCACGTTTTTTTCCTCTTAATAAATTAGTTAACTTGTCCATTTCCATATATTTGTATAGTTTAAACAACCAATCTTTTAAATCTGGACAGTTCTCATTTTTCCAATTTTATGCAAATAATAATCTAGCTGCCGAAATCATATACAATAGCAAGATTTCATGTTTACTCTTTTATTCTTTGTTTATAATCATATTTAACAAATACAATTTGGGGTCCATTGAAAATTTAATTTTTAGTATCTTCTGTATCTCTAGATGGATTTGTCTCCAATATTCTCCAACTTTACTGAAACTCCACCAAACATGGAAAAAATATCCAACTTCCTTATTACCTTTCCAGCATAGTTCACTTTTGTTCTTACACATCCTGGCTAATTTATAAGGCATGAGATACCAGTGAAACTGCATCTTGTACCAATTTTCCCTCAGATTGTAACTTAGAGTAAATTTTGAGCCTCTCTTCCAAGTACATTCCCACCATTCCATTTGTATTGGGTGCCTTATATCCTGGGCCCATTTAATCATGCAATGTTTAACATTCTCAATTTCTTGAACATATTTGAGTAACATTTTGTAAAATTTAGAAATGTGATGGTTTCTTCTGCTCGTATAATGTTTGTCAGCTCCATATCCAAACTTTAAAGTCCTTCTCTTTAAAAGATGAAGGTCTGATAGCTCTCTGTACTGGGTTCTGCCTGATGGCTTTTATGAGCAGGGCTCTAGGCTGTAGAAATAATGTGGTCTGATGCATTTACGGTAATTCAGTTTGAAGTGTTGGATGTGTTAAGAAATGTGTGAATGGCCACCTTATCTCCATATTTTCACTTATTTCCAAAGGCGTGTGTCTCCACAGAGTACATGTTAGTGTGGCTATCACAATACTTCATATGCTGCTGTTTTAATTTTTCCTGTTTGAAAAGTTTTATTATAATGTTGCTGCTATAATGTCACCAACACAAAAGATGTCAGGATTTGGCAGCCTACAATACATTTAGGGGCCTCATTCCAGCCTTGAAGATAATCTGCTGAGGCTATTGGACAAGAAGCCAGATTACTTGTGACAAGAGATCTACAGAGAACTGTGCTGCTTTCTCCCCTCCCATTCATTCAGATCTCTCTCTCTCCATCCCTATTATCTTAATCCTTCTAGCCCTATCACATTTTGTTACTTTGGTTGTTTCTTACTGGTTTCTTACTGGTCAGTGTGTAAACAGCAAATAATCTGACAGGCTTCCATAGTCTTGCTGTGACATCAGACTATTATTTTTTTTGGTATCCTTTTAAGTTGTTTTAACTTGTTGACTTGATTAATATATTTTATCTTGTTTAAAGTATTGCATTCTTTTAATATGGAATAGTTTTAAATTGTTTGATATGTATGTTGCCCTGAAATTCCATGATAAAAGGCATGAGATAGATTTTAATAGATATATAAATCTGGAAACCATGAATTAGAACAACAGTAGCTATTGTTTAGTAGCTATCATTTCATATGTTAAGGATGTGACAATTTCTCCCTCTTGATTTCATTATATTTCTCCATATCTCACCTGTCTTTCCCCCAGCTTGGATTGGGTTTCAACACTGTGGGTCCCTCCATGCATGGAAATATATGCATGTTTAAATGATCCCCCCTAATATGCACAATTATCTTCACTTTCTACCTAAAGCATATTTCCCATTGGAGAAGTTGGTGCATATTTTTATTTTTTATTGCAGTTGTGCCCATTTTTGCAAACAGGATTTAGGGCTAGTGCTTCAACATGTTATGGAAAAATATGAATGAATACAAGGGGGATCCCTTCATGCAGCTTTTATGGATTTTAAATCCACTTTTGATCTATGACTGTACTTTTGATCTTAGTCTATGGGAACAATTAAATTCTGTGAACATAGACAAATGGCTTCTGACTCTTATTTGTAAAATGTATGAGAACACATGCCTATGGATTAGATGTGACATTCAGGGCTATTGTTATTGTTGTTGTGTGCTTTCAAGTCATTTCCAATTTATGGCAACCCTAAGACAAACCTATCATAGGATTTCTTGGCAAGTTTCTTCAGAGGGGGTTTGCCATTGATTTCCTCTGAGGCAGAGAAAGTACGACTTGCCCAAGTCATCCACTGGGTTTCCATGGCCGAGCCAGGATTTGAACCCTGGCATCCCAGGTCCTAATTCAATGCTCAAACCATTACACCATGCTAGGTGATCATGGGCTATGTAATGGAGCAAATACAAATCTACAGTGGAGTAAAGCAAGGTTGTGTACTTGCACTCATTCTGTTTAGTTTTTATATTACGGTAACTCTTTAGTTGGAAGCTTGGGAGGCAATGTGTACCCATCTGCTAAAACTGACAAATATTCCTCTCCCTGTTTTGTATGCCAATAATGCAGATTTACTCTGTCCTGTGTCGGATTAAGATTCTTTTTAAGAATAGTATTAGTATGTTATTGTAAAACTAAACAACCGGTAATTAACTTCTCCAAGTCTAAAGTGAGACTTTGTTCTAGAAAAAATATATAGCATAAATGCATAAATGTCAGATTGATAATTAACTTTTTGAACCAGTAAGGTTTTTCAAATATTTGGGCATAACTTTCCATGCAAGATATCCATGTATGGGGCACTCAAATTAAAAATGCCATTGCAAATGCCCAGAGGAATAGTAAAGCAATCATATGTTTATTTTATAGGAAAGGAGGACAATTGATTCCTCCAGTTACTCAAGTATTGGCAGCAAAGATTATTTTGCAGCTTTTATATGGCTCCCAGTTATGTACTTATAATTTTGCTCTCTTTGAAATTTTGCAAACTAAATTCCTTTGAGGAATCCCATAATGTGTAGCTAATGCAGCAGCACAATTGCAGGTGGGACAGTTACTATTGATGCCCAGACATGGATGCATAAGTTTCACTACTGGTCAAAATTTATTTTATTCTCCAGCTCTTCCAGATCCTCTAACACTAAAGGGACACCTGTCAGACAAGATGAAAATCCAAGATGCAGAAGAATTTGAGAAGGTCACCCAGTGGGTTTCCATAGCCATGTAGGGATTCAAACCCTGGTCTCCCAGAGTTCTGGTCCAACTCTCAAACCACTACACCATCCTCACTGTCCATTCATTAATCCTATAATGCAGTGAATTCCAAATAGATGTGATAATCACTGCTAATCTGCAGATCTCTTTTCTGTGCAACTGGTACAAAATTAAGGAGACAGGTAGAGAAATATGTTAATGAATAACAAGATATTGTGTATCACCTTTGAGACTATAGTCCAAAACACACTGCAGAAATAATCCAGTATGAGACTGCTTTAACTGCCCTGGTTCAATGCTAGGGAATTCTGGGAACTGTAGTTTTGTGAGAGATTTAGCCTTCTCTGTCAGAGAGCTCTGGTGCCAGAATAAACTACGATTCCCTAGCACTGAGCCAGGGCAGTTGAAGCAGTCTCAAACTGGATTATTTCTGCAGTGTGTTTTGGACCTATCTGGGAGAAATAAGTTGGTAGCATAAATTTTGATATTCTGCTTCATCAGAAGTATGGAGGGGAGCTTTGTAATGCAGGCATTTATACCAAAGGGTGGCATTGGGATGCGTGAATAGTAAGAGAAATGCAAAACGTGGGTATGGTGATTGAGTGACAAGTTCAATTTCAACAATGTCATAATGTGTATTTAGGAGACTGTGCCAGTGGTCCCCAAACTTTTTTGGACTACCTCCACCTTTCCTCTTGGGTGACAAGGTCTACTGTTCAACTGTACATTCAAAACAACCAGTCTCAGTCACTGCTCCCTTTGCCACCTGGAAGCAGCAACCAAGTAGTTGGCTGAGAAATGACTGAGAAATATGTGCATTGTTTTTGTGTGCTTTAGTCCTCTAAAATGCACTAAAACTAATATAGGAAGTAAAGTGTATTTCTTCTCACAAGGGTTCTTGAAAGGTGTGAAAAGGCTACTTTTGTTGAGATTGCCAGATCATTGCCTAATCCAAATTCTTTTCCATTGCTACGGAAAAAATGAGTGCCCCAAACTGCTTGAGTGTCAAGAAATGCAAGCAATTAAGATGCCCTCTTTGACACTTTTAGATCTGGACTATATTGTCTGCACTCTGCTCAGAAGGGAAAGGATGGTTTATTATTCTTGGTTTTACTTATTTCCCACCTCTCATTCTAATTCTCTGTTTGGGAGGAAAATCACATTCATTCTGTTGCTGAGGCAATGAATAGTGCCACCAACAAAGGCTTGGGACGTCAAAAGAGGACTAAGCAGCGGGTGTAAAAATAAAATCTAGATGCCTTTCATCAGAATGCTTTCATATTTGGAAGTGGATAGAACGCTCAATGTAAAGATGCAAGGTCATTGCTTAAAAGCGAATGCTTTTCTCAAGGTATGCTCACCGATTAAAGACACAACACTCTGTTTCCTGATAACAGAGAACATTTGGGAGTTCATGAATCTTTATTAATGTTGCCCATTACCAGAGTTCCTGTGTTAAGGTGCTCAGTGATGTGGGAAATTACTTTGGGTGTTCACCATGGGCCCTTTACCAGTGTCATGTGTAACCATTATAAAGAGTGTATATACTTGAAAACACACATTCACAAATACCAAGAGTTACAACAAGGAACCCTGAAGGGCATGATGCAGACAGCCTTTAAATTGGATTAATCCCTAACCCTAACCACATTTGTTTAAGAAAAAGGCCTTGCTAAAGAATTATTTAACCTTGGGGTAAAATTTAAGATTGCTGTGCCTAGTTGCATCTATCAAACTGAAGCCTTTCCCACTCTATACAGCAGGGAGAGAGAAGCGTGGGAGATCCAGTGACTATTTTCCAAGACCTAGAGCCCCTCCAAAGGATACATGAGTGTCTTCACTGAATTTTTTTTTTTTACTTTATAAAAAAATATATAAGGAAGTTGTGCATAAGAACGGGAAGCTGTACCCTCTGGAAGCATAATTCACCCATTTTCTGGGGGCATTTTTCAGGCTAGAAAATGGGATTGAGTTGGACCTCCAGAAGCTTCAAGGTGAACATAGGGGCAGCATCTTTTCAGTTCCTGCTAAATAACATGTTTTTACCTTGTTATCAGCTTAACAAAGTTAATGGTTTTAGCAGCTGTTCTGGCAGCAGTTAACCTTCTCAGAGCTGTGTTTATCTATGTTTTTGGGGCAATATAATCAAAATAGTTACAAGAGTATTAAGGGAGGGGATCGCTCTGGTCTATCCATCTCTAGGATTCTGGTGCAATTACATGCTAGATATCCTAATACTGTGCTAATTAAAATGCAATGAAGGGGAGTGCACTAGCCCCTCTATCTCTGCACTTGGAGAGTGGTTTTCTGACAAGGATAGTCTACTGTATTTATGGAGGCTGTCCACATTATTGAGAGCCTTGATTTCCTGAAAGGTCCTGCATAGGGTTTTAGTTTACCAACTCCCTTCCACCTTACTAATTTCCCCAACTGAGTTAACTGGTCTCTGTGCTTGAAATGGGGACTGAGCAGGTTTGCTGAGGGAGGACGGCACATGTTGCTGCACCACTGCTACACTGCCACCCTTAATTCCATCCTGAATGCCTGGCTCTGAGGGGGCTTTTGTTCAGCAACGCATTTTAGGTGAGGAAGCCACAATGCCAAAGATGGAATTCTCAGATCTCAGGGCTTGATCTCCCTCCTTAGGGTGACAGGAGGAATAACAGGATGAGAGTACTGCCTTTTAAAAGACCAATGTACTCTGACATATTCAGTGATATAATCATAACCCTCTCAGTGTGACATAATCAAGAGCCATCCCTAGCTCTTTGGTGTTGGACCTGACACCTCCTGACCTGGCAACCTTAGCCACAAACCCTCAGAGCACAGTATGTAGGGCCTGGTGATCTCTAAGAAAACATAGGTAGGAAAGCTCCCCATTGCACTGTTTTGGATACCTGATCTGTCTACTTCCCAGTGTTTGCTGAAGCTCACTATTGGTTTTCTGGAGCAGTGGCAGAGATCCCTCCAGCAGGGCAAAGGATAATTTGCCATCCTCAAGACTCCAGTCCTGGAAACAAAAGCAATCACCTGAACTTGCCGAATGATTGCTGTTGGCTGAGAAAACTCACTAAATTGCAAAGGTTAAAATAAATTATCTTTAACATTATGGAAAAATAGATTGTGGCCCATAGCACTTGTGGAAAAGGTCACAGTGCATGCACATCTGTTAAGACATAATCAAGGATACAATGCCAACTTCTGTGTGGCATTGCGTCTTTTTATTTCTCAATCAAATAGCAATGTAGATATTTGTGCATGTGCTGTTTGAATTTCTGGAGAGACATACTGAATTCAGAATTACTCTTATTTTAGAGAGCCCTTTGTATGTTGCTTCCTGAAGTGTACAGGCTAATAGCTTAATAATAACTATGAATACATTGTTTTCCTTATGATTTGTAATGTTGTTGTGTCAGTCATTGTCTCATGAACTGTCAATTGTTTTTTCTTCTTTGTTGTTATTTCATAAATTCAATAAAAAAAACAAAAACCTTCATTGACCAAGAGAGGTCCCAGTAGGATGAAGAAGTAGAAAAGAAAATGTATAAAATCCAAGAAATAATAAAACACAGAATGCTAGGCTATTTTTTTGTTAAATAATGAAACAATACAGATTTTTACAGCCAGTTATTCAATGCACAATTAATGGGAACAGAAATTTAGGTAGAAGAAGGTCTTGTCTGGGAGACATTAGAGAACAGTTTAGATGCAATATAAATATTTTTCCTTAGAGGCGCTGTTGTTGTTGTTGTTGTTGTTGTGTGCCTGCAAGAAGCCAAAGACAATTCAGCCATGATGATGGAGGAGTGACATTACAAGAACATTCATACTGTGTACAGTATTTCCATAGGTTTGTTATGAGCCTTATTCTCAACTGGAAAAGAAACAGGCCTTATACTTTGGGAGCAGTAACACAGTCACTTTATGGGAAGCAAATAGCTGCTATGTTTCTCTTTCATTTAATAGGTCGTGTAGCCAACTTGCAGAATTAAAGCAGTATGATGCCACTTTAACTGCCATGACCCTATCCTACAGAATCCTGGGATTTTGTGAGGCAGTAGAGCTGTCCGACAGATCAGGCTGAATACCTCACCAAACTACAAAACCCAGGATTCTGTAGGGTAAGTTATGGCAGTTAAAGCGGTGTCAAAGTGCTTAGGATCACACTGATACTTCAGTCAACATAACACCAGAACAAGTCTGAAGTAGGAGGAATATTCAGCTTGATTCACACAAAAAGGATATGAATGGGTAAAACACTTTCAAAATTGCC
The DNA here is from genome assembly GCA_026167975.1 of Phrynosoma blainvillii. Lineage (NCBI taxonomy): Eukaryota > Metazoa > Chordata > Lepidosauria > Squamata > Phrynosomatidae > Phrynosoma > Phrynosoma blainvillii. Next base: position 134,531,933 of record JANUYF010000004.1, on the reverse strand, counting down.
TCATTTCAGACTATCCTGGAGGGGAGGGGAATGGCACTGTTGGAAACTTCTGCATGGAAAAAATATGTTCCTTGCCTATCGAAAAACAATAAGTGTGAAAAGTGATCTGAAATCTTTTATCATTTACATCTAGTTTTCTATGTACACTAAATATTTTGTAACATGTGGCCATTTATATTCAGCTAGCCTGATTCAGTTCTGCTACAAGTTCAATGGGATTATGCATTTATATTCCATTAAAAAATATTTTCATTCATTCCACATCCATAAATACAGTTTCCTAAACGGAAACACAAAGCTTAAAACACAAGCTTATAAAGTAACATAACATGTATAATAGAAACCTTTAAAAAAATTACAGTGCTGACAATACTCATGAACTATTTTGTTCCTTGGAGGCAAAGTTAGGCCAAACACACACACACACACACACACACACACACACCGTGGAAAGAACTGATGAAAAATTGAAGGGGAAGAATGTTGTTATACTCTGATCCATATATGTATGTATACAACTATGTAATTAGATGGTAACCAGTATGGATAAAAATGAAGAAATAGTTTACCTAAGCTGTTTGGAATGGTCTCCAAGAGCAGATGTTCACTGATGGAATGGTCAAATCCAGTGAAACTGGGATGGGTCAATCCCTTCTTCTCATTTCAGCACTGCAAAACCAGGGCTAGAGGGCTGGGAAACTCTTTGGAGCCAGTTTTTGAGAAGGAACGTCCATTGTGACCACTAGTGCAGTATTGAATTTACCCTCTTTGTCTACAGCATTTGTAAAGAAGACTCTGTTTATTTGGAGATATCTGCATATGGAATGCAGGTATCTGTCATCTCCCACAGGTACTGCATTAATGAACATAACCATCTCTTGGAAGTCACACATGCATTTGTATTCTTATGGATAAAATCCAGAGGGGGGAAAAGCAAATAACTACATATATCCAGCAGGACTTTTGACATTCCTGGCTCCAAAAAAAGTTCTTCTATTTCACTGGCATGTTGCTTGTGAATATTTAAAAGCTTAAAACAAAACAACACAAAACAAAAACCCAGTTTGTGATGTGGCACTGGGGAATGCTGGTAATTAAACACACACACATACACACCCCAATAGACAACATCCCCAACATTTTGTAAGAGAATACTGGCTCCAAAAGTGATGCAATTAACTCCCAAAGAGATAATTATGATTCTACAATATATGATTACCTTGCTCTTATGCACTGTCAAGATCATCTTGATAAGCTGCCCAAGAACATACTGTGCATTCGAAGAAATCCGGGAAAAATATCAACAGACAAATTCCTTTCACTCAGTCTTTTGTTGTTGGATGGCAATGTGAGAGGCAAAGTGCTTGTGTCAAAATTATCTCAGTTCAGAGCTGGCAACACCAGTGTAGCTTTCCCTTGGCACTTTAGATGCCTTGTGCTCATGTGGGTGGGCATGAATTTCATTCACTGAAATTCATACTATTGTTTGGTGTGTCAGGGGAGGAAGCCATGTTGCGTTCTTCTGCATTTCTGAGAGATTCTGTGTGGAAAGTAATAATAATGACATGGTGGACCTTATTCTATAGTGGGTGTGAGAGTAAATCTCAGATACTAAGGGGAAGTGAAGCTCAAAAGCAGCTAAGAAATAAAATCTAGAGGAATTTCAGAAAACCGGCATTGTTTCAACATATTTCAAGCGTGGCTCTTCTTGATAGGCGACACCTGTATCACCTGGAGGGAGTGCTTTGCATACCAAATATTTTGGAGTGCTTTGATAACTTCCTCAGTACCTTTTCGGTCTCTTCTCACTTTCCCCTCTTAGCTTTAGAAAATGGTGCTGCCTTCTTCCTTTCTTATGGGTTGTGTCAATTCTATGAACAGCTATGGTGACGTTCATACAGGAAACAATGGCAGGAGAGTAGGGGGACTGGAGAAGGATCTGGCTATGTTCCCATAACAATTTGCAGAATGATGACATCGTCTGCCAACATCTGCTGGGGTTCTTTGAAGGTTTCAGTGGATGATGTAATCATTCTTGATATGACTATGGGGCATATCCAGATGTTTCTGAAAAAATTACTGACTTCTAGAGTAAGGGCCTTTACAGACTGCCAGAAATAATGCAGCTTGAGACCACTTTAATTGTCCTGGCTCAGTGCTAGGGAATCATGGGAAGTGTAGTTTATTGTGGCACCATAGCATTGACAGGGAAAGCTCAATGTCTCAAGCTGCATTATTTCTGGCAGTCTGTAAAGGCCCTAACAAAATAAAAAATATATATGCAGGCCTATGTTGAATTTACACTTTTATGCCTCTAGGGCAGGGGTAGGCAACCTTTTTGAGCTGAGGGCTGGGTTGCTGTCCCTCAGACAATTGGGGGGCTGAAGCACCAAAAACAAATAAATAAGTAAGTAAATAAATAAAAATATTTTTTTTAAAAAAATTAATTTAAAAAATATTAAAAAATATGCATGCACACTCTCTTAGCCCCAGAAAAGTGATGACAAAACCCCTGTGAAGATTTTGCCAAGAAAACCCCAAGAACAAGTAATAACAATAATAATCAATATCATCATGGCTGGTGGTGGTGGCGGTGGGGGGAGGGGCGGCGGCAGGACCGGCCTGGTGCCGGTCCAAAGGACTCACAGTGGCGCATCCGGTCCGCGGGCCTTAGGTTGCCTACCTCTGCTCTAGGGGATGCATTGGCTTAGTGGTTAAGACACCAACTCTGACAACTGCAAGTTCAGCAGTTCAAGACCCAAGCACCACATGATGGAGTGAGCTCCTATCACTAGTCCCAGCTTCTGCCAAACTAGCCGTTCAAAAGCATGCAAAAGTGCAAGTAGCTGAATAGGTACCACTTTGGTAGGAAAGTAACAGCATTCAGTGCAGTCATGCTGCCACATGACCACAGAGTTGTCAGGGAAGCGTTCTCTGGCATTGTATGATAATTGTTTGATATTTCTAATTTGTTGCCTTCTTTGTATTAATATGTATTTTATTATTTTGTAGAATGTACGCCATCGGCAGGCTTTTTTAAATCTATTTTTATCTATTTTATTGATTGTATGTACAGTGTTGTGTAAATCTATAGCGCTATATAAATAAACTGTAATAATAATAATAATAATAATAATAATAATAATAATTTGACAATGCTGGCTCCCTTGGCTTACAAATTGAGATGAGCAATGCCCCCTACAGTCAAACACAACTAGAAAATCACATCAAAGTGGAAAATTTTAGCTTTTACTTTTATGCCACTAGGAAGATCCTGGCCTATAGTGCCATGAAGTATGGCTGAATTCAACAATGTATGTGTTGCCTGAGATAAAACTTGGGAATGGTAATTCTCACTGGTATTGAGATGTAGATGGATGGATGTCATTCCATCCATCCATCCATCCAACAAGAATGGCACTGGATGCCTTTACATCTGAATGAGTATATAGATGTACACCTGTATCAATCAGCACACATGCAATTTGTATTCATGAATTTCCCCTGTTGGATTAGGAGAAATTATTTAATTATTAACTACATTCTGATTCATGCAACTAATATTGCATCTTAATTTTGTTGTTGTTGTTGCAATGTGGCTTCATAGATACTGAGACTTATTGTCATTCTAAGTCTTCATGAACTAGACTTTATAGTCTAGAGCAGGGGTAGGCAACCTAAGGCCCGGGGGTCGGATGCGCCCCCCCCCGAGGACTTTGGACCAGCCCCAGGCCGGTCCTGCCGCCACCGCCCCCCACCGCCCCCTGCCATGATGATATTGATTATTGTTGTTATTACTTGTTCTTGGGATTTTCTTGGCAAAATCTCCACAGGGGTTTTGCCATGGCTTTTCTGGGGCTGAGAGAGTGTGCATGCATATTTTAAAATTTTCTAATTTTTTTTTTTTTAAAAAAAACCCATTTATTTATTTATTTTTGTTGCTTCGGCCCCCCAGTTGTCTGAGGGACAGCAACCCAGTCCCCGGTTCAAAAAGGTTGCCTACCCCTGGTCTAGAGAATGCTTACAGAGTGCATTGAAGACAACTCAGAGTCTAAATGCAATGTTTGGATTTTAGCCTATTTGCATGTGGGACTATTCCATATGTTGTTAATATTATTTTTGAATGGAATATGGAATTCTCTTCCAACTGTACATGGTGAGACACTTGAATCAGCAGAGTCAACTTACAAAACAAGTGGATTCTGCTTGTTTGGAGGAGAACAGACCTTCAGTACAACTAATATCTCTAATTCTGAATGGTGGAAAGAAAATCCTGCTGGCTGTAGAAACAAAACCCATTAGCTGATATCACATACACAGCAAAAGCTACTGTTCTTTTCGTTTATGCTTCCAGCACTTGGGCAGAATCTACTCATCTCCAATCACACTTCTTTGCACCTTTGTGCTTTCTTATGGCTAGAGGCAACGACCTACAATGGCCTTCCTCTCTTTTCATCAATCTTTCATCAATTACAACAACATACCGTTTTTTTCTGAGAAGTACATTCTGTATCAAATGCAAATGCCATTAACCTAGCCTCCATGCTTATTCTGTGTTATCCTGTGTGTCCAAAACAAAAAGCAAAGCTATACAAAATTTATGGTTAGAATATTTCTGGGTGGTTGAGCCAATATAGCTTTATTTTCCTTGCATCAAAGAGGCATGCATTTCCCCCTCCCTTGGTTGTGCATTTCTTTAAGAAACACACATTTTTTGCAAGTAAGGAACCACAGCAATAAAAACAGATGTTGAATGGTAAGAAATGTAGGCGAGAAATAGCAGATACAAAATAAACAAAACCAGCTAGAAATTTATGGTACACAAAAGAATCTGCAGATTGTCATAGTGGATCAAGAGACTCATCGAGTTTGTTGCTTTGTCCCTTCAAGTCATTTCTGACTGATGGTGATCCTAAGGTGACCCTGGCAAGATTTCGGTTTAGGAGACACCCATCAATAAGTTTCCAATTGTGCAGCAGTCCCATTATTCCACATTTGAGACATTGCTGCCATTGCAATTGCGATATTGGCCATCATGTGGTGTCACAGTGTCCTCATCTCTCTCCTTGCTATGACCAAGCAGTATGATTTCCTTCATTTTTAATTTTTTTTCTTTTCTAAAACTTAAATCTCATTAGCATAACTCTGGAATTCAGTTTAAAAGTAAAAAAATATATTTAAAATCCCAAAAGGCATGCTGGGTAGGGCATGGAGCTGAGGTTAGGGGGGAGTGCAGAAGAGAGTGTGATGGCGGAAACAGCCTCAGCCACACTATTGACAAGAGATTTAATAATAGCTACTCACACAAACCAGTATGTTTCCATTTTCTTTAACTAATGCAATTGCGATGAGAATGTGATTCGTGTGATAATGTCCATTGTCCGATACTCAAGCCACTACATCATGCTGGCTCTCCTCATTGATAGATTGCATTTCTATATTTCTCTTCCCTCCATGGGCCAATGTGCAAGGAGAGGCTCACTGAGCTTCTGTAGCAGCAGTACATTGTAAGTCTTCTTCAGGCCATTCATTGGCAGGCCTCAAATTGCTGGTGGGAAAGCTAGGTGATCCTTGGTGAACTCCATAATCCCTTCTCTCCAACTCCCACTGATTTTTGCTAAATTGTACCCACACAAAAGTATTGTCAGCCCTCCATATCCATGGATTCCTTATCCATGGATTCAACCATCCACTATTTGAAAATATTAAAAATATATATAAATTCCAAAAAGCAAACTATTTTGCCATTTTATATAAGGGGCACCATTTTACTATGCCATTGTATTTAGTGGTACTTGAGTAGCCACAGATTTTGGTATCCATGGGGGGGGGGTCCTTGGATACCAAGGGCTCACTCTATGTCCCATTGAGCTACTAATTTCTAAGCTTGGATAGCAGTAGGACTGAAGCCATGCTGTACTGCAGACTGGTTTCAGTATTCATAGAGATTTGTTCAAATGAAGGCTTGTAACGATCCACAAACATAAACAAGTGGCAGAGCACAAAGGTTTCAAGCTATGCAATATAACACAGAAGATAAATTTATCTTAGGGTGCATCTGCGCTGCAGAAATATTCCAAGTTGACATCACTTTAACTGCCATGGCTCAATGCAATATAATCCTGGGATTTGTAGTTTTGTGAGACATTTAGCCTTCTCTGTCAGAGAGTTCTGGTCCATAACAAACTACAAATCCCAGGATTCCATAGCACTGAGTCATGGCAGTAAAAGTGGTGTCAATCTGCGGATGCATCCTTAGTGTGGCGTCATCCAGAGATGCTCCTTTGCAAGGGATTTCATAAAGTGGCAGACAAGGATTTAAGATTTGTATATGGAAAAATATATAAATACAATTAATTGAAACATAATATTCTGTGGCTCAGGTGGTTAAGATGCTGACTCTGTTGATAGCAAGATTGGCAGGTTGGCAGTTCGAGGCCGAGGTGCTGCATGATGGGGGTGAGCTCCTGTCACTAGTCCCAGCTTCTGCCAATCTAGCAGTTTGAAAGCGTGCAAATGCAAGTAGATAAATAGGTATCACTTTGGTGGGAAGGTAAACAGCATTCTGTGCAATCATGCTGGCCACATGATCACAGAGTATTCTCTGACAATGCTGGCTCTCTGGCTTAGTAACATAGATGAGCATGCCCCCTATGGTCAGTCATAACTTGACAACCTTGTCAATGGGGAATACCATTACCTTTACCTTTATTCTCTATTACTCTGTCACCAAATGAAGGATGATAGCATTGTGGTGGCCAGATGCACAAGAGGACAGCTTCCCAAACTTTTAATAATGATGTAAAAGAAGGATTTTCAGGAAATGTAACATATATAATTACCCATAACTGCTGAAAATTTCTCCTTGGCATGATTATTCAAGATTTGGGAGATCTGTCTCTTGTGCATTTGGCCACCCTTGGGAGTCATTAAAAATAATGTTAAAATCTTGTGTGAGTAAATCAATTTCTTAACCATTTTAATATATATATATATATAAAAACAAATGTGATTATTTAACATATAAAATTCTTTACTACAATGAATACCAAGATCAATTGTAACTGACATAAATCTTTCAGTGGGGAAAAAAAAAGCTTGCATAGGGATGTTTTGACATTAACTGCCATCAAGTTGACATTGACTTATAGTGACCCTATAAATGAGAGACCTCCAAGTCACCTTGTGATCAATAGCCCTGCTCAGGTCTTGCAGACTCAGGGCAGTAGCTTCTTTGATTGAGTCTATCCATCTGATATGTGGTTTTCTTCTTTCCCTGTTACTGTCTTCCCTACCAAACATTATTGTCTTTTCTAGTGAATCATGTCTTCTCATGATGTATGACAGTCTCGGTTTAGTTTTCTTGGCTTTTAGGGAAAGTTCAGGCCTGATTTGCTTTAGGACCCATTTATTTGTCTTTTTCAGAGTCCATGGTATCCATAGGCCTTTTCTCCAGCATTACTTTTCAAATGAGTTGATTTTTTTCCTGTTTGTTTTCTTTACTATCCAACTTTGGACTTTATCACATGCGGGTTTTAAACTGCAATTGTAACAAGAGAACAGTGCCTTTGACATGTTGCTGCTGTGTCTCTGAAGTATTGTTAGAGGGCATCTTTTCACTGATGGAAAAACCTGTCAATGAGCAGGTAATCATGTTGCCAGCCCATTACGCCATTGTGTGATAAGCAACAGTTTGTGGAAGTCCTGATATTGGGCACTCAGATGGTGCCAGCCTCCCTCTTTCCTGTTCTCCCCTCCTCCTTGCTATTCCCAAGCAATTGATTTTTTCTATTTTTCACTTGTGAGATGCTGCTGCATTGTCTTGTCCCCTGTAAATGTCAAACACTGTTGTGTTCAGCAGCCCTAGGAGAGTAGATTCCACCATGGCATTCCCCATCACTAGGTACAGATGTGAGAGCTGGAAAATGAGAAAAGTGAATAAAAAGAAAATCAACTCATTTGGGATGTGGTGCTGGAGAAGAGTTCTGAATATACCATGGACAGCCAAAAAGACACACAAATAGGTCCTTGAACAGATCAAGCCTGAAATACTCAATGAAGCCAAGATGATCAAATTGAAGCTGTTGTACTTTGGCCATATTATGAGAAGGCACAGCTCATTAGAAAAGACAATAATGCTGGGAAAGATTAAGGGTAGAAGAAATAGAGGAAGACCACGTGCCAGATGGCTAGATTAAATCAGGGTGGTTATGGGCATGAGTCTGCAAAACTTAAGCAGAGCAGTAGAAGACAGGAAGTCATGGTGAAGTTTCATTTACAAGGCCACCAGAAGTCGAGGTTGACTTGAGGGCAGTTAACAACCACAACAGCTAATATCCCAGAGGACAGGATCAGAATTCAGCACTGGGCCAAAACTAACAAAATGAATTTCAACAGGGATAAATGTAAGGTACTACATCCAGGCAGAAAAACTGAAAGGCACCAATATAGGGTGGATGGCACCTGGCTTGAAACCCATAGATTTGAAAGTATATAGGGGTCTTAGTAGACCAAGATGACAAAATTTAGGCTGGCGTACTTTGGGCACATCATGAAAAGGCATGAATCATTGGAAAAAAGAATAATGAGAGGACAGATGAAGGAAGTAAAAAGAAAGGAAGGCCGCATGCTAGATGGATGGACTCCATTAAAGAGATCATGAGTATGAGTTTGCAGGAGTTAGGCAGAGTAGTGGAAGTCTTGGAGATTTCTCATCAGCAGGGTCACCATGGTTGAGATTGATGCGAGGGCAGTTAACAACAACAACAACAACAAAATAGCCAACAAACTAAACACGAGTCAAGAATGTAATGTAATGGGCCAAAAAACCAATGCAATTCAGGGCAACATCAGTAGGAGCATAGTGTCCCAGTAGAGGGATGTATAAGTTTCACCCTATTCTGCTTTGGTCATCCCTCGCCTGGAATGCTATTTCCCATTGTGGGCACCACCATTCAAGAGGGATATTGACAGGATGGAATGTGTCTAGAGAAAGGCAACAAAGATGATCAAAGATCTAGAGACCAGGCCTTATGAGGGATGACAAAGAGTTGGATATATTTAGCTTTGGGAAGAGAAGACTGAGAGTTGACATGATAGCTATCTTTAAACTTTTGAAGGGATGTCACATAGAAGATGGAGCCAGGTTATTTTCAGCTGCTCCAGGGATTAAAAAATGAACCAATGGATTAAAATTATGAGAAAAGAAATTCCACCTAAATATTAAGTACATTTTTATAGTAAGAACTGTTTGAAAGTGGAACAGATTGCCTTGACTCTCTTCCTTTGGAAGATTTAAACAGATTATATGGACATCTTTCAGGAGTGGTTGCATGGCAAAGGATTGGGCTAGTAGGCCAAATCTAAGATTCTATGATCTGTATACCTGTAGGACCCCTCCACATGGCTGCCAAATGTATAGTGGAAGTGGTTGGGGCCAAAATTTTAGTGAAATATCTCCTATATTAATTACAAGCAGAGCATGCAAGCAGGATATTTTTATATCCCAAAAGTGAAAGCCTGGAGAATGGACTATATCTTGCAATAATGAGTGGCATTCCAGCACAGAGAAACCTACACCACACATGAGACAGATTCTGCTTGTAATGTAGGACCTAAAACTTGACTCAGAGAACTTTCAATTACAGTGAGGAATGCACAACTGTTCTTGCAGAATTTAAAGATTCATTTGCATATTAGACAAACAGATATTCAGAGCACACAATACAGTAACTAGAAACTCTCTTCTTACTGCTGAATCAATTTGATACATTACTCCAAACCGGAGGCTAATTTTGTTCCTGGTATTTAGCTTCCTTTGGATATCTTGTTGTTTTTCAGTCTTTTTGTGAACAATCCAATCACAGATGGTTCTTGGAATATTTTAAGCCAAATAACTCTGTGATACATGGGGGTAGATCCTCTTCCAAGATATTTTACACACTGATATCATCTAGACTTCAGCAGAGACTGGCAAAGTCCTATAATGGCTGGATCTGACTGCTTGATTATTATTTCAACTCCCTGTGTTTGGAATCTAGGCAAAAATATCTTGATGAATAGCAGTGCTAGAGGCAACAGCAATCAAGAGCATAGTATGCAAAAGAATAAAGCCAAGACAGTTTGACTTAATGTGCAATTTGCAGGATAGTTTTGGCAATAGCATTGAAATAGTAAAGATAAGAATTCTGCTTTTGGAATGTGCACAATAAATGGTTGCCTTTCTTTTCGTACTCTCCAAACTGGTATTTGATGTTTCTGATTTTGACTCCTACAGATGTGTCCTTACTGTTTGAAAGGTGTGTTTTCAAAAGAGTCCTGAGATGGACACATCTCTCCCCAGTGTGAAACTTGAAATCATTTTACGGGGTTTCCATAGTGCTACCAAACTGACTTCATTATTGTCTTTTATGGATTTAATAGAAAGCGGGATATACTGAAGCACTGCATTTGTAAACCAAATTTTCATGGGCTTCTAATCTGAAAATGATGCTTCATAGCAATAGGGAGACATAAGTCAAAGGTAAAATACATGGGCTAACCTCCTATACAATATTAGTAGTGCCTTTAAGTCACCTGTCCACTTCTGGTGATTTCATGAATTCTGGTGACCCAAGAATTTCATACAGTTTTCTTAGACAAGGAATAGACAGAAATGATTTACTGTTGCCTTCCTCTGAAATATAGGGCCTTTGCAGACTGCCAGAAATAGTGCAAATTGAGTCCACTTTAAATTGAGGCACTGCCCTGGCTCCGTGCTAGGGAATCATGGGAATTGTATTTTTTTCTAAGACACTGAGCCTTCTCTGTCAGAGAGAGCTCTGATGCCACAATAAATTACAATTCCCATAATTCCTTAGCACTGAGCCAGGGCAGTGCCTCAATTTAAAGTGGACTCAATTTGCACTATTTCTGGCAGTCTGCAAAGGCCCATAGTCTACAGGACTTGGTATTTCCTGATAGTCTGTCTTCCAAGTACTAGCCGAGCCTGACTCTGCTTAGCTTTTGAGAGCAGATAGGATCTAGTGTCTTCAAGGGAACTGAGGCTATCTATTCACTAGTATCATAATAACTACACCGGTGCATATTTACATTATATGCTATTATTGTAGAATAAATATGCACCAGTGTAGTTATCTCACAGCTGATTGTAGAGTGGGCACCAAGGCCTTGAGCTCATCCATTATGCAATGACCAGTTAGCTAACCACCTACCAAGTTAAAAGTGAGACATTTTGTGTGCTTTTAGAAAGATTTGCTATACTAGGGACCACTCTTCACTCAGCCTCTGAGAAACCACAATATTTATGCCAGGATTCCAACTATGGAGTATATGCAGAAAACTCAAGTTTAATTTCTGACATGTCTAGTTGAAAAGGCTACAACAATTCAGGTCAGAAAAATCTTCTACCTGAGAACTTGCACTGCTAATTGGAGCAGAACTCATTGACCTACATCGATTAATAAAAACACTTGGTTTTCTCTGATCTGCTCTCAAAGGCTGCTATGAAAATTTGGGGGACCCTGTGGAATAAAATGGGATATAGTATTGAATGTTGCAGTAGGTAGGAAAGATGGGCAAAAATTTAATGCTCCAACTTGCAAAATCAGAAGCATTTTCTGATAAGGCAGCTGTTCAGAAACTTGTAGTCCAAAACCTATGAACCTGAGATTTAAGGGGAATGTAATCCGATCCAGTACAAGATGAATCACTACACCCTCTGCTTTTCAGATGTCTAAGAGCACCTTTTTCTTGTCTGAATTAAGCTTCAGTTTGTTCATTTTATTCCATTACTGATAGCAGATGCTAGTTAAGTACCAAAATAACTTGCTGGGAATTAGATAGAAATGAGAGATTGAGTTGAGTGTCATCAGTGTACTGGTGACACCAAACTCCAATACTCCAGATAAACTCCAGATAACTTCTTCCAGAAGTTTCATGCATTTTCTCAACAGTATGAGGGACAAAACCAGATTTCCAGCCTCATTTGCCCAAGACTTTCTGGCTATCCGCAATATCCTCAGCAGTCTTCTCCAACACCACATGAGTTGATTTTCTTTTTATCTGCTTTTTTCACAGTCCAGCTCTCACATCCTTACAAAGTGATATGGGATACTATTGCTTGGACAATTCTAATTTTGGTGCTCAGTTGTATATCTCTACTCTTTGGGATCTAGCTCTTTCATGGCTTCCCATTCCCATTCCTAAGTCTTCTTCTTATCTCTTGACTGCAGTCTTCATTCTGGGTGATGTTTGATCCCAGGTACAAGAAATTTTGATTATTTCAGTTTCCTCATTGTCTAATTTGAATTTATGTAGCTCCTCCATGGTCATTATTTTTGTTTTCTTTATGTTGAGCAGTAAGCCTGCCTTTGTACTTTCTTCCTTAACCTTCCTTAGTAGTTGTTCCAAGTAATTGATGTTTTCCACTATTAATATTGTGTCATCCACATATCTTAGATTGTTGACGTTCTTTCTTCCTATCTTCACTCCTCCTTCTTCTTCTGAGTCTAGCCCTGCTCTTCATTTGATATTTTCTGTGTACAAGTTGAACATGTATAGTGATAATATGTGACCTTGCCTGACTCCTTTGCTTATTGGGAACATTTCCGTTTCTCCATATTCTGTTCTGACAGTGGCCTCTTGTCTGAGCATAGATTTCTCAGCAGAACTATCACATGTATTGGCACCCCCATGTCTTTGAGAGCATTATAGTCTATAAAGCACATGTTGATTTTCTTTTGGAATTCCTTCATGTACTCCATTAACCACTGTATGTTTGCAATGTATGGTCCCCAGTGCCTCTTCCTTTCCTGAACCCTGCTTGTACCTCTGGGCTTTCTCTCTCCATATGTAGCTGGAGTCTGTGTTGCAGTATTTTGAGCATAATTTTGCTTTCCTGGGAAATTAGTGCTATGGTCCTATTGATGTTACAGTCTCTTGTGTTCCCTTTTTGTGGCTAAGGACATATATCGAGCATTTCTGCCAACTAAATAAAGGTTTATTTTAGTCAACTGTGGGGGGTTGCAGACTGCCAGAAATAGTGTGAATTCAGTCCACTTTTAGGGTTAGGGTTAGAGTTAAGGAACCATGGGAACTGTATTTTATTGTGGCATCAGAGTTGTCTGACAGAGAAGGCTCAATCTCTCAGAAAAATAACAGTTCCCATGATTCCCTAGCACTAACCCTAACCCTAAAAGTGGACTGAATTCACACTATTTCTGGCAGTCTGCAACCCCGGTGTGTCTTCCTTCCAGATATTTTTATCTGCTTACAGTTAATCAGAATTCTGAAAGCAAGAGACTCAGCAGATATGTTTGGAAATCAGCACTGGAATCTACACAAGAAACATGGGGGAGGGAAGCTCGGAAATTCTGGGAAGTTCTTTTTGCCTTTGAATGACACAGGGCCTTTGCAGACTGCCAGAAATAGTGCACATTAAATTGAGGCACTGCCCTGGCTCAGTGCTAGGGAATCATGGGAACTGTAATTTGTTGTGGCACCAGAGCTCTCTGACAGACAAGGCTCAATGTCCCAGAAAAAAATACAATTCCCATGATTCCCTAGCACTGATCCAGGACAGTGCCTCAATTTAATGTGCACTATTTCTGCCAGTCTGCAAAGGCCAACAGTCTGTTCAACTGTCACACTCATGCAATTTAGGGGAAATGAAATGATACATGTGTAAACATTTTATAGCCGATAGTGTCTTTTCCAAAATGGGGGCCGCGACTTGTTTGCGCATGCACCGAGTACTCCACATGCGCAAATGAGTTGTGGCAGCCATTTTGTTTTCCAAAATGGTGGCCGTGACTCATTTGCGCATGCGCAGTATTCGGCGCATGTGCAAACGAGTCACGGCCACCATTTTGGAAAACAAAATGGCAGCCACGACTCGCTTGCGCATGCTCAATATGCCAGAAGTAATGCGCATGCTATATCTTTGAATTCTAGGGAGAAGAGTCTGTTCTTTCACAGAGCCTATCCTTCTGCCTCACAAAACCTTTGCACATTATTCAGTTTTGTGGTGGTCTAGTCTAGAGGCTAGACTCAAGGATGCTCACAAGCATCACTTCAGTCTCCACCATATGACAATGGACCAACACACAAGAAAATGTTTCCCAGTGCTATGAAAAAAAGAACTCTGAGTGGACCACTCCAGAAGGCCTGAACATGGAATTGGATTTCTACAGAGAATGCTCTCTCTGTTGTGTCCAAAATGAAATAATCAGCAAAAGACACAGTTTACCACACAGCCTAAGCCATATGGAATGAGATGCCATCTACAGTCTCCGAAACAATCCTAACATTATTATACAACAGGCCAACAAAGGGGCAGCTGTGGTCATAATGAACAGGTCAGACTATACATAGAAGACTGTGAGGCAAGTGTTGAACACTACATTTTACAGAATCTTCTCTAAAGAGCCCACATTAATATCCGGAGGAACTACACAAACTACTCATAGATTTCTCCACTGATGTACAGAACTAAATTTAAATGGACAAACTTCAGGGGCCCCAATTGGCATCTACTATTAGATAGAGGATGCCTAGTTTGGGCTCCTAGGATTTGTCAATTTGTAAGTGGCTCCGTACATCTGGAAAAGACAATAATGCTTTGCAAGGCAGAAGGCAGTTGGAAAAGAAGAAGTCTGCATTCCAGATGGATAGACTCAGTCAAGGAAACCACGGCCCTGAGTCTGCAAAACCTGAGCAGGGCTGTTGATGATTTATGACTTGGAGGTTATTACATTCACAGGGTTGCCATGGGCTGAAAGTTGACTTCAATTGCAAGACTTTTGTTATTAAGATGAGTAGATATTTCTTTAAAAGATAATACAGTTGCCCCTCCATTTTAGCGGACTTGAAGTCTGTGGTCTTGATTATTCACAGAGGGTGTGATCCCCATTGGTTAAAATGGCGTGCACAGGAGCGTGCGGCCAATCAAGCCAATGGGGCTTGAATAGCCAGGATTTTTCATTTTTGTGGGGTGGGTGGGTGTCCAGAGCGGATCCACCACAAAAAAAAGGAGGGGTGACTGTAATCTGTGGGATTTCCCCCTTTCCACGAAGTGAATATAGCTTGATAGCCATATTTATTACTGGATTAAATGTTGAACTAAGTGCAGTTATTTAAGGACAGCTGCAGTACAGAACTGACTTGATGGTGAACAGTTACAAAGTGGCTCTCCTGACTGGCATTTCTCCACTCAAGTTTGCCTTCCTCTCATGTTGCTTTACAGAAGTATGTCTTGCTGTCTTCAGTGTAACTTTCTTGCTAGCAAATGGATTTCAGCCTAAAGATGAAGCAAGCCTCTGGACACAGCCATAGGCTCTGAAACTCTGCCTATGGAGCATGTGAAATCATGGGAGTTTTACTAGCCCATTTGTTCCAGTCAGCCGAAGTTGCATGGAACAGCTAAAATATGTCTATTTTAAATATTAACCAAATACACCAGATCATGACATATTGAATGACATAGGGAAAAGATCTGAAATACTTACATTACAGAAAGGGAGCAATGTTAGATTCAAGCCATTAGAAGCATGAATCTACAAGTGCTGATAGCCTCTGCTATTTGTTTTAGTAAAGTTGGGGGAAATGGGAGAGCTTCTTCCATATTGGGGGATTCCTCATTCCTTCTGGTGGAAACACAGGTGACTAGAAAGGGCTAGAAATTGCAAATAAGAGAGGAAAGGGGAGGAAGATGGGGAAGTTGCTTCATTGGGATATGTGTTAGGATAGGATGTGCTACTGATTATGTGTGTGTTGAACGAATGAACATGTCAGGTTGACTAGCTTCTAGCTAGTGTATTTCTGAAATAAGAATCTTCCCATTTGGAATGTTATCACCCATTAGCAACTCTAGCAGCAGATCCTTCATTCATTTATCAGTGAAAGGCCTGCCAAGTGCAGCTTCCTGGAAATGTTCTGTTTGAAATACATCATTCTTCCTCCTCACCTCCATGAGGTTGTTTAATTTGGTAAGAAAACTACCTCGGAGAGAGAGAGAGAGAGAGAGAGAGAGAGAGAGACTAAGCTCAGTGCTCAGCTAAATAAAATAAGAAAACATCTGGGATCAGAATGAGTTGCAGAAGAAACCCATGACAGGCTACAGAATGCTATGCATCACAACCAGCCACCAGCTCCTTGCATCATGAAGTTTATTATGTTGCTGAAGTATTCATTTATATCCCACCTTTCCCCCAGTACTGGGACTACAGGTTGCTTACAAAAGTTGAAACAAACCTGGTTAAAACACTGACAAAATCATAAACATACAAAACACTATTATTAAAACACAATTAAGTTATCAACAGAAATGAAAACTAATTAAAATTAACCAATTAAAAATACCATGTTCTGTTAAGATCAGCAAAACAGTGAACAATTAAAATTCCCAGCAGTCAATTTCTAGAAGTCTAGAAAAGCTTTCACTTGCTGATAGAAGGGAGCCAGCCTACTCTTCCTAGGGAGCGAGTTCCAAATCTTAGGAGCAGTCAATGAAAAGGTCCTGCCCCTTGTTCCCACCAAATGTGCCTGAGAAGGTGGTGGGACTGAGAGGAAGATCTCTGTCAAGCATCTTGTTGGCTCATATTGGAAGATACAGTCCTTAAGTTATCTTAGATCCAAGCCATATACATATAAAGTAGGACTTTATAGGTCATAACCAGCATTTTGAATAATGGAACATTCAGCAAATTATCATAAATTATGAATATTTACTTTAAGCCTGGTTTCCATTTATATGTTTTGCTGGTATGGATCTGAAAAGGAGAATGAATTGATGGGCTTCTGTTTACAACCATTCTCCCCAAAGTGATAGCGGATGGGATGCCACCATGAATTAATCCCTATCTTAATACCCTTGGCTGTCCAGCTGCTTGGGGAGATTCTACTTTTCCTATTATCAAGAAGTTTTCCTATCATCCCAGCTCTAGAAATGATAAAATAACAAGGAATGGACATTAGCTTTTATTTTCAAAAAGCCAGAAAACACAGGACTGAACAAAACTTTGTGAAACTCTTAATATTAGTTTGGCATTAGTCTAACAATCATGTAATCATGCTGTCCTGCACTTTAGGAAATTTTTAGTAAGAAGTTCTCTTTGTCGCTGTCCAAATATCCAGTTATATACAGTCATCCCTCCATTTTTGCGGATTTGGAGTCCACGTCCATTGCTCGTTTGTGGGCGGCAAATGGAGAGGGCCAAAATGGGCTGTGTGCCTCCGTTCAAACCAGTGGGGCTTGAATAGTGTTTATTTTCTGTTTTCGTGGGGGGGGGGGAGGGTCTGGAATGGATCCCCTGCAAAAATGGAGGGGCGACTGTAAATAAAGGTATTGGGATGTGGGAGAATAATGACCATACAGACAGAATTCGAAATAAAATAACTTACTGGTTACATATTGTCTATTTGAGCAGAATTTTAGGCTGTAGAGCACAGTTGAGTTAAAAAGAAGAGATGGTCTAGGACAGGGGTAGGCAACTTTTCCCCTTTAAGGGCCGAGGGACTTCAGCTCCCAGAATCCCAGGAGCTATTGGCCAACATGGGACTATTGGCCAACACGGCTGAGGCTTCTGGGAGCTGAAGTCCCTCGGCCCTTAAAGGGGAAAGGTTGCCTACCCCTGGTCTAGGAGAAAGTGTGTTTGGATGCTCAGTCTAGGCCAGGGGTAGGCAACCTTTCCCCTTTAAGGGCCGAGGGACTTCAGCTCCCAGAAGCCTCAGCCATGTTGGCCAATAGTCCCATGTTGGCCAATAGCTCATGGGATTCTGGGAGCTGAAGTCCCTCGGCCCTTAAAGGGGAAAGGTTGCCTACCCCTGGTCTAGGCAGATCAAGAGCCAACCTCTGAATGAAATCTCACCTGGATATGACAGTTTAAGAGTAATGAAGATTGGTTCCTTATTAAAGAGTGAGCATTGTATGTTTCAGTAATGTGAAACCTTTCATTTCTGATGTCAGCTGTCTGATGCCAGCCAGCAAATCAGCCATTTACTTAGGCAGCTAAACCCACCTTCATAATTACTTTAAAAGGTCACATCAAAAGAGCAGGACAGCTCCAACCAGATGGATTATTATGAAAATGAGTTCATCTCTGAATATGCATCCACAAGGTAAAAATCAAAATGGATACTTCTTTAGGCATCCCTGCATGATTCTAAAAGGCCAGATCTGTCTGGGTACAGCTGAGCTATTTCAGAATATTTGGATTTGTCGCAGTTGTTCTAGCACATATTGCTAGTAGCCTTTTGCCATTTGAACTTAATACTGTGTCGTCCTGTCCCAATCTGCAGGTAGGGCTTAAATTATACATTACTTCTTTTAAAGTATTTATATTGCATTATTCTATTAGAATAGATAATTCAGGTGGTTAGCAACCTTTTCATACAATAAGCGTAACAATGACAAGCACTTCAACATCACAAACCTGCAGCCTACCTAACTGTAGCATCCCAAAGATCCTCTGGAAAAGGTGTTTGAGTCCGACCAATGATGGAAAACAGTTATTGAATCAAAAAGGGAAGAAACTCCATAGCTAAAGTGCAACAAATGAAAAGGCTTTGACCTTGGCTGACATCCTAAATCAGAGTGTAGCTGTGCCCAAGCAGTACTGTGACCTTTCTCTTCAACCCCTTCCTCCAGCTGTCAAGATTGAGAAAGTGTTGCTGTTACTTCCTAGTAAGGAGGGGAGACAGGAGGAAGGCAATTCAGAGGACAACATTGCAGCTGGACAGAGTATTGGGGAAGGGGGAAGGAATGAGAGTACACTCACAGATGGAGTTCACTCTTTTTTATCTTATTAAAGTTATTATTATTAAAGTTTATTTCTAAAGCGCTGTCAATATACAGAGTGCTGTACAAAGAACCCAAAGCAGCTGCGTCTTCATGGTCTGAATTGCCTTCCTGCTTCCCACCAGACTGAGTGGGTTAACTGCTGCACTGCCATTGGAGCTAGTGATGTAGACATTTCTTCCAGGATCCATGATCCCTGTTAAATTGTGCTCAGAAACAAACTAGAAGCCTGTGGAGCTCATGGGCACTCTTGAGTTGTGTTTCCACCACCTACTCTCAGTTAGCAACCCAACTTTGAATGACAAGCTACAATGCACTATAGTAATCAAAGCTCGCCATTACCTGGTCAGATATTGTTCAGACAACAGTATTTGAACTCCTTTTATTTTGAGGTATTCTGGATGAGGTACTAGCCTTAGCAGGTAAATGACCCTCTGTACCACCATTCAGGCTTCTTGCAGTGGACCTGGATTAACAACCACCCATGAATGTAGATCTTGCAATTTTAAAAGGAATGCAGTCCTTTCCAAAATACATGGAACACCATTTCTTTAACTGAGCCATCCACAGCATTTCCATTAACAGTTCCATTGCCCTGCCTTCAGCTACAGGAGAGAGATTTTTCAGCTGTGTAATGCCTTTCCTTGTTAAATTCCTGTTGGAGGCTTGCTTAGCATCTACATTTATGTCCTTTGGCATATTTAAATTTTAAGAATAAAATCTAAACTTTTAAAATTCAAATTGAAATATTCCAAAGTGTAACATTTTTATTCTATTTTAATCTTCTCATCTCCACATGTTTTATTATGTGATTCAGCCTATGTTTTCCCCTTATAGGGTTGCATATAAACACAAATATAAATAAACATTAATAAATAATACACCATTTTTTCTTCCTGCCTTGACAGGTAAACAGGAATGGAAACTGCAGGCAGAATCTAAGAGGTCTTTAGCTATGGTCTTAAACAGTAAGTGTTTCACCTTAGGGATGTTAATTCAACTGCCCCTGGCTGGTTATTCGGGTCACTGAATAGCCATATATGTTGTGCCTTCTTGTCATTTATACTACTCTAGTTGATGAGTGACCTTGGAACAGTAGTTCTGGTGCTTGAAATAATATTAATTGCCTAGTCCTCTGGTGCAGGCAGCCCTTCAACTACATCATCAGCTTATTTATGCAGAAATCACTGTATAATTTAGCTTTTTAGGGGTGGGTGGTTTCATTTATATGCTAACAGCCTCTTGTGGTTCCACATCCCTACATGTGCTGCTTGGTGGTTTCCATTTAAGCAATTGGCTTATCACCATGTATGGGGAAGACCTAATGCAGACATAATACAGTCGGCCCTCTGGATCCATGGATTGTTTATCCATGTATTCAAGCATTCATGGCTTGAAAATATTTTAAAAATATATAAATTCCAAAAGGCAAACCTTGATTTTTCCATTTCATATAAGGAATATTATTTTACTACTTCATTGTATATAATGAGATTTGAGCCTCCATGGATTTTGGTATCCACGGTGGGTCCTGGAACCAAACCCCAGTGGATACCAAGGGCCCACTGGATACAATTTATCATGTCTATTATTTGAACATTCCTTCTAAAGGAGGTTCACCATTGTACCCAGATTAAGAGAGAGCATCTGAGGGATACTGATAGTTTAGATCACTCCATGAATGTATGCCCAGAGTATGGACTAAAATCAAATATCCAGGCTATATGTTCCAACGCTTTCCTCAGTTATCCCCCATTCACTCTCTTTCAAGGACCCAGAGTTATAAAGGTCAAATCCTCAGCTCTCTGACCTGCTTTCTTCCCTTCCCTTAATCCAGCCTAGTCCCAATCCCAGTCCAAATCAGTGCTGAAGACGTTCAACAGCTGTTTATTGACACATGCACAGTAGAAGAGCATGGGGCACATACACTCCTTTTAATTCCAACCCCTCCCACATGCAACAACTGCTTGTACCTGGGGAATATGCCTCCTTGGGTAGCAAAAAACTTGTTTAGCTACCATTCCACATCTCAGGGCCCTTCTGCACTACACAATTATAGTGCTGTGATCCCACTTTTAACTGCCATGGCTACATGGGGTTTGTGGTTTGGTGAAGCACTAGAGGAGCTCTCTGGCTGAGAATTCAAATAACCATCCCTAAACTACCCATCCCAACAATCTATATGATGGAATCACAGCCATTAAACCATAGTGCTGTAATTGTGTAGTATAAGCAGGCCCTCTGATTCAAAATATGAAAGAGTACCATACCGGTGTGTATCACAGAATATACTCACAGGTATCTCATCTCACCTCTTTCTTGACAATGATGGGGCTCTGAAGAGACAAATAATTGAGGAGTGCTTCGTTGTATCTTGTATTTTGCCTTGTAGATTGTTTTTATGACCATTTAACTTTGTGTAGCAAAGGATTACCTGTTCCTGACCTACTATACTCTCCTCCTCAGCCAGAAAAGATGCTGGCTTTTCCCTCAACTTGTCACTTTTCCCCATTTGAAATGTATGTAAGCTTTTACAAGGAACATATCTTTTGTCATCTGAATGTTGGTTAACATGAAAATGGCATCCTCCTTCCTGGAATTTCTTTGGGGACAGGAGAGTAACAACCCTTCACCATTAAACAGATCTAAAATGGTCCTTCTCTTTAAACAGCAAATATGTTGATTGTTGGGCTGAAAGACTTCTTAATGATGTCAGTTTCCAGCTCAGCTACATTAATTTTGCTTCTTTAGCAATCTGTCATGCCGTATGTCCTAGTTATACAGCAGCTAGGAGTCTCAGGGGGAAGTGATAACCTCTGTGCCATCACCATCTTTCCACAGCTGGAGCTACTTCTCTGTGCCCACCAGGATCCATGAACAGATGTCCTTTCTAATGTCAGCACTCCACAGACTACATCCAAATGAACAGACGGGTTATTAAGCTGCAAGGCTGGAAAGCGAAATACAGTACATTATTGTAATAAATACTTCAGATTCACTCCACACCAAGTAAGTCTCCTGCAGTGAGTCCTAAACTGGAGAGACGGAAGCTGCTAGCATGGGGCTCAGCCTGGTTAGCTGTAAACCGATCAGACTCAGGTGTGTGCAGCAAGACAATCCTGAGTATCCAAAAAGTAAATTGCAGCAGAAATTGAATATTTCTGACTGAAATGCCCTGTATTTGTGCTCTAAGTAACAAAATTGTGTCTACAATCCTCTCTGTCTCCCAAACAGTTGGGGTGAGAAGATTGTGAGCCAGAAAATCCCCAGTTCAGCACTTGGTTTGCTCAGGAACTCATCTCGTGACCTTATGGCCAACTTAAAAAAGTGAGTCACCACTTGGAGAAACTCCCAGAAGAGGCAGTTCCCCTTTAAAAATTCCAAAATAATGGCAGTCTAATTACATTATAAAAGAACTGGTCATAAAGAGGAAGAGAATAAGGAGAAGGAGGAGGAAGAGGAGTCTTAAAAGGATTGATTTAACAATGTACATGGGGTAATTAAGGGCAGAATATCTGCCTTGAATGTCCAGAAGCGTGGTCAAATTGCAAATGCTTTAGGGCAGGGGTAGGCAACCTTTCCCCTTTAAGGGCCGAGGGACTTCAGCTCCCAGAATCATAGAATCATAGAATCATAGAGTTGGAAGAGACCACAAGGGCCATCCAGTCCAACCCCCCTGCCATGCAGGAACTCCCAATCAAAGCATCCCTGACAGATGGCCATCCAGCCTCTGCTTAAAGACCTCCAAGGAAGGAGACTCCACTACTCTCCGAGGGAGTGTGTTCCACTGTCGAACCGCCCTTACTGTCAGGAAGTTCCTCCTAATGTTGAGGTGGAATCTCTTTTCTTGCAGCTTGCATCCATTGTTTCGGGTCCTAGTCTCTGGAGCAGCAGAAAACAAGCTTGTTCCCTCGTCAATATGACATCCCTTCAAATATTTAAACACGGCTATCATATCACCTCTCAGCCTTCTCTTCTCCAGGCTAAACATCCCCAGTTCCCTAAGTCGTTCCTCATAGGGCTTGGTTTCCAGACCCTTCACCATTTTAGTGGCCCTCCTTTGGACATGCTCCAGCTTCTCCACATCCTTTTTGAATTGTGGTGCCCAGAACTGGACACAGTATTCCAGGTGAGGCCTGACCAAAGCAGAATAGAGTGGCACTATTACTTCTCTTGATCTAGACACTATACTTCTACTGATGCAGCCTAAAATTGCATTGGCCTTTTTAGCTGCTGCATCGCACTGTTGACTCATGTTCAACTTGTGGTCCACTTGGATTCCTAGATCCCTTTCACACGTAGTCTCATTCAGCCAGGTGTCCCTCATCGTATATCTGTACTTTTCGTTTTTCCGCCCTAAGTGCAGTACCTTACATTTCTCCGTGTTGAATTTCATTTTGTTAGCTTTGGCCCAGCTTTCTAGTCTGTTCAAGTCATTTTGAATTTTGATCCTATCTGGGGTATTAGCTACTCCTCCTAATTTGGTGTCATCTGCAAATTTGATAACTATGCCCCCAATATCGTCATCCAAGTCATTAATAAAGATATTGAATAGCACTGGGCCCAGGACAGAGCAGCCATGTTGGCCAATAGTCCCATGTTGGCCAATAGCTCCTGGGATTCTGGGAGCTGAAGTCCCTCGGCCCTTAAAGAGGAAAGGTTGCCTACCCCTGCTCTAGGGGTCCTGCTGGTCTGTACAAAATATAAAGTTTCTTCAGCAAGGAAGACATGCTTACATAACAACCTGTGTTTCATTCTCAGAAGAGTACTACACATAGCTTTTAAACTGTGATTAGACCCAGAAAAAAGAAGCTTTGGCAACACTTATTGCACCCATAGCTGCTGTACCCCCCAAGCGTGGTTAGGGCACCTCTTTTCATTGATGGGGGAACCTATCAATGATCTCTCAATCACACCAGTGCCCAGGTATGAAACATCACTGCCTGGGCAGTTGTGATATTGAGAGTCACGTGGTGTCATTGTCTGGAGCCTTTATTTTTTTTCCTATTTCTTTTCTT
The DNA here is from genome assembly GCA_026167975.1 of Phrynosoma blainvillii. Classification (NCBI taxonomy): domain Eukaryota; kingdom Metazoa; phylum Chordata; class Lepidosauria; order Squamata; family Phrynosomatidae; genus Phrynosoma; species Phrynosoma blainvillii. The sequence continues at coordinate 134,508,119 of JANUYF010000004.1, read as the reverse complement.
TTAAAATAAACCAAACTTAAATTGCAGTAGCAAAGTTTTGGGGCTGCACAAAAAAATGATAAAATAAAATAAACCAAAAGACATGCTCGGTAGGACATAGACCAGCCACCTGAGTGAGATGGCTGAGGGAGCCTCTCGCCATGGGGAGGGCTGTGCAAAGGAAGATGGAGTGAGTGAAAAGGTTGTCAGAAGAGGCAGAGAAGGGGAAGGCAAAATTCTTTTCATGTAAATTTCAAGTTAGGAATATTTCTCGTAGCAGTTCTCACAGCTTCCATAGTTGGAGCATTTAGAGTCATTATAGCCATTGTTGGTTTGAAGTAGTCAGTTGGTAAATGTGTCCTTTTCCTTCCTTTTCAAAATATGATAATCCTAGATAGATATCACTTCTGAAAAAATTGGAGAGACATTCCTCGAAAAGTGGGAGACCATCCCTTGTCATGGCTCCTACTGAGGAAAAATCAATCAACCAACAACTAGGTATCAATGGGACAAGCAATGGCTTCAATACAAAGCATTTGGATCAGGACCAGTTCTCTAAAACCAGAATCAAATAACTTTTTCAAACAACTACAGTGGCTTTTTTTCTTTGCTAAGTACTCCAAGGATATAGCTGGAGTAAAGTATACTGATGTCACCCAATTCTTGTTTATCCAATGAATCTGAATCAAGTGTGGCCATGCAGGCTCTGGATCAGTGCCTGGACTGGATGAGGGTCAATAAATGTGGAGTCTGAATCCCAGCAAGATGAAGGCCTTATAGGTGACTGTGAAGGGAGGAGCTGGGCAAACCTGGTTGGTCATTAGGAAAAGCTGTGAAGGATGATCTCCGGGAGTGAAAGGAAAGAAAATTGAAGCTTTTTTTCTGACAGAAGGCATAAGGGGATAAGACTACAGGGAGAAAGATGGTGTTGTCATGCAATAGACAGCAGCACCTTTAGACAACCAACCAGTCAGTTTGATTGAGAATCAACAGAACTTTATTGGAAGATCCATAGGTCAGACATATCTACCAGACGTTTTAGCTGAGACTGAAGATTCCCCCTCCCAACAGCCAGTAAAAAGAATATGCAAAAGCCCGTGCGTTCACCCCTCCCTTCTCTCTCAAAACAAGCTCTGCATTCCCAGCTAGAAGAGCCTAGCACTCAAGGTCAGCAGATAAGGCACCTGGACTACTAACTCCTCTAACCCAATCTCCCATTATCCCCACACTAAACTACATATCTGATAGAATACTACCAGGATTCTAACAGGTGTTGCTGTTGTTGTGGCAATATGTACAATGGAAAGTCAAAAATCACAATGGTTTCTGTGAGAGGGCTGATGGTGCTCAGGACACCCAGTCAGAAGATATCAAGATCCTTTGCCTGCTCATTCTCAGAACTTTTAAAAAGCTGTCTTAACTCTAGTAGAAAGATGGACCATGTAAGTAATTTGTCATTTCGCTGAGAAGTCCATGATGTCCAGGTTAACCATATTATGTTCTGCTATGATAGTCCAAGTATATTGTACAGACAATCAAGAATGCACTTCTGCTAAAATCGATTTTCACCAGAAATGCTGGGAAACTTTACTCTTTTTACCGTAGATTTGAGATTTGTTATTCTCCTTTTTACGAAAACAAACCAGACTTTTGCTTCTCTAAGGCACCATTTATTATTTTACAGGCTGCCATGTGATCTACTTTTGACCTGGGGAGGAATTCTCCTTCTCTCTATCTAAGACTGCAATGCTATTAACTCAGTCAGAGTTAAGGGTCTGTCAGTTTTCCCATTATATGCCTCTGTTATCAGGGCTTTATAACTCAGCCCCCAAATGTCAATCCAGTCTGACAGGTGCCAAAAGGCATTTGGCTTCACGAAGGATTATGTGTTAGAGATTGATCCACTAAGTTATTTGTCAGTCAGTCACGCTCAAGTCCCTTCTTAATTGATTAATTGAAAGGTAAGATGTTAATGTTTAGGAGTGTTCAGTTTAATCCTTTATCTGAAGTAGTTTAACAATGGTGTTCCTTATTATTGTTGTGTTTTCTCTTATTGTGGTGAGCCAGACATTGGTTGCTCACACTTACAGACCCAGAAATAATATACATATATGAGGAGTAGATTTATAAGGCAAGCATATACATGTCTATTATGTCTGAGCACAAGGCACTTCCTCTTGGTGAATGTGCACAGGATGATAGCTATATGAAACTTACTGTATACACTCAAAGAATTGACTCAAAAAACCTGGGTGGACTTATCCATGGGCCAATGTAAATATTGAATTTTAACTCTTATCAACCATCTTCATCCATCCAGCCTCTAGAGTGAGCATAAACAATTATGCTCCCTGGAATTTTTTTAGTTCTTTGGCATCGTTTTCCTTTGCTTCATCCTTTACATCCTTTGTTACATGCCCTTAAATTTATCCATGGATGATATCAAAATCCATAATTTTGCCCCCCAAACCTACCCTGGACTTATACATGAAATTAGCTGATAAATGAGTATCTATGGTAATGATCAGAAGAGGAAACTGCAGTCTATAGATAGTTGTGAGTAACACTTCTGGTAACTAAGACCTACAGTCCTATACCCACTGACCTTGAAGTAGCATGCAGTGATTGCAGTGGACCATGGCTGAGATCCTATATTGCCAACTTAGGGGCAAAACAGACCACCCTGAAGGAATGGCTTGATGCCACCTCTTTGAGTGCTGGATTGGGGCTGCAGCAACTGCATGCTGTGGTCCCAATCTGGCTATTTGCTGGCTCAAAAAGAAGGGACAGAAAGTCACTCCTTTCTGAGCTGGCAAAAAGCTGGCTTTTCTGCTGCGGCATCAGCTTTTCGGCATTTCTGCGGCATGGAGCATATAAATGCCACGCTGCTGGAATGTTGTGATGCTGTCCACTGTGTGGTCAGTGGGGTGGTGTGATGCCAACTTGGGGGCAGCACTGGGGGGTGCAGTGTGTGTACGCCATGCCCCCATGCCACCCCAAAGCTGGCATATTGTGCCGATCTGTTTTGGCCCTTAGATACAAATGTGTAATTAAATATCATTCTGGCCTAACCTCCAAAACCTGCCTTAGCAGCCCTCCAAATCCCACCTTAAACTCCAAAGAGCCACTCTAATCAATGGAGGTTGCTCTGCTGGTTATCGGGATAGAGCAGGATGATGTTTCCAGCCTCCTCGCACCTGTGAGCAAAACTGTGATGAGAAATTGTGACAAGACCTCTGCTTCTTATTGTTGCAGGCTTGTTCACTGAGGGCACTCTGTGGGAGGAATCTAGAAACATCATCTTGCTGTGCCCCAATAACCAGCAGAACAGACCTCCATCACTCAAAGTTGCTCCTTGAAGTTTAACACAGGGTTTAATTGGGGAAAAGCCAATATGATCCTAGGCTGCATCAATAGGAGTGCCACTCTATTCTGCTTTGGTCAGACCTCACCTGGAATACTGTGTCCAGTTCTGGGCACCACAGTTCAAGAGGGATATTGACAAGCTGGAGCGTGTCCAGAGGAGGGTGACCAAAATGATGAAAGGTCTGGAAACCATACCATATGAGGAGTGGCTTAGGGAGCTGGGTATGTTTAGCCCGGGGAAGAGAAGGTTAAGAGGTGACATGATAGTCATGTTTAAATAAGCTTGCTCCATCCTCAATGTGACATCTTTTCAAATATCATATTGAGGATGGAACAAGCATGTTTTTTTGCTGCTCCAGAGACTAGGACATGGAGGAATGGATTCAAGCTACAGGAAAAGAGATTCCACCTCAACATTAGAAAGAACCTCCTGGTGGTAAGAGCTGTCCACAGTGGAATACACTGCCTCAGAGAGTGGTGGAGTTTCCTTCTTTGGAGGTTTTTAAAGAGAGGTTGGATGACCATCTGTCAAGAGTGCTTTGATTATATATTCCTGCATGGCAGGGGTTTGGACTGAATGGCCGCTATGGTCTCTTCCAACTCTATGATTTTATTATTCTATAATTTATTCAAAGATATAGCTATGTTAGTCTGTTTAATAAGTATGTAGAGAGATCTTGTAGCACTTTTGATACTAACTGAAATAAAGAAGTTGGCAGCATGAGCCTTTGTAGACTTCAGTCTATTTCCTCAGATGCATATAGATGCATGGACATAAATCTATGATTTATATTCGTGGCAATAATGCCACAATTGTGAATATGCACTGTAACTGAATATGGAGCAGTTATGGCTCTGTAACTCTACGTTATGAATCCATAAGTGCAACACAGAATGATAACTTTCATGTAGTCATGTATAGTATTACATTGTAATATAAGTTAGTTAGAATCTGTGGCTCCCTATACTCAACTATTCAATACTTAAGATTCTAGATAAATGAGTCTGCTAGGGTGAAGTTTTTATTACCAAGAAGTTTTGTTATTAAACACCAGCATTGACCAACTGCTTTGGTGCACTATATACAATGCACAGTGTCAACTTTTTTGCAAAATAATTTATCCTGTATATTGCCAGTGTGTAATGTAAATGTCACTGGGACTTCACCCTGATCCAATAAGGCCGACCACAACTTTTGTGCACTCATATATAAAAAAGGAGAGTGCATGAGCATAGGCAATGTCCATTGGTTCTCTCCATCCTCACTGCCTTACTTGACCAAAAACTCCAATGTTGTACTAAAAAGTGCTATTAACACTGATTCCCTTGGAAAAGGAACGTAATCCTTCACACAATCCTTTCCAAGAAACCTGGCAGCACTTAACTGGGACCATTGTCTGCAAAGCATCTCACTAATATTCCTCTACAAATACAGTAGATAAAATGTAGTGAGCAGGCGCAGTTATAGCACCAATAGTTCTTTAGCACTGAAAAGAATCACATGGACTAAATCTAAGACTACATCTTTAAATAAACTGTAAAGCAGCTTATGTTGGTTTTGCAGTGAACAGTCCCCCATAATCATATAGACAGAAACCATGCTCATCCTGAATTTATAAACAGCCGATTTTGACTCTCTTTTAAGACACAATACTGAAGGTCATTCCTATGTTTTTAAATTTTTAATGTGCACAAAGCTTTGCAATAAGGTCACAACTTCAAGCTAGGAGCACCATTGCCATACATTATTAATGATCACTGAGGAAGTAAAATACAATGAAATAAATGATTCCCTCAAATTCTGTATGTTTATATATAAGGACATTGATGAATTACACTTGAGTTTCTCTTTTAAAGACTGAAGAGTGAAGTAATATGTTTTAAATAAACAAATACTGAGGATATCAAATATCATTCACAGCTCTTCCTCTTTTTAGCACTGTAAACTTCTGGAACAGCTAAAAAATATTATCTATCTGTCCATCTATCCTATCTTATAGACCACTTATATGTAGAGATTTAAATGTACATTAATCAAAAATAAATACAGAAGCATGAAAATAGATCTTATGTTGGACTACTGAGGAAAAGCTTTAAAAAAAAACAGGAACATTTTCAATATGCATCTAAAATTGGGAATGCGGTGGCTCAAATGGTTACGATACTGACTCTGCTGATTGCAAGATCGGCAGGTTGGCAGTTTGAGGCCCAGGTGCTGCATGGTGGGGTGAGCTCCTGTCACTAGTCCCAGCTTCTGCCAACCTAGCAGTTTTAAAGCATGCAAACGTGAGTAGATAAATAGGTACCACTTCGGTGGGAAGGTAACAACGTTCAGTGTAGTCATGCTGGCCACATGATCACAGAGTAGTCTCTGACAACGCTGGCTCTTCGGCTTAGTAATGGATATGAGCACTGCCCCCTACAGTCACATACGACTTGAAAACCTTGTCAACGGGGAATACCTTTATCTTTACCTATCTAAAACTATACATTGATGATGTAACATCAGCTGTGGCCATCAGTATAAAACAGATGCATGGGCTGATAAGGCTCCAAAGGCAACAGAGGTTACATTTATTCCTTCACAAATACTAGCATGAACATTGTGAATGAGGTCTGGGAAACAGATGAACCTCAGCCCATTAAATAACCTACATTTGTAGTAAGAGGAGGTTGGCTTTAAAGAAACATTACATCACAGATTGTCAAATTTCTGAGCAAAGGGTATTCCATGTAGTGCGTGCAACCATGCTAAATGCTCTCAGCAAAACATACCTCAGAAGCATATACCACTACTAGAAGGGCCTCTTCAGATGATGTCTACCTGGTAGCCAGTAGACAATTAGAGGCATTATGTAGGATGCCTAGTAAAGCATTCTTCATCAGCTGCAATTTACAGACTAATCTCACACAGAGCCTACTGTAGACATCTAGCGTTGGGGTGATCAACCACAGTGGGAATACCAGTGAAAGCTGATAAAAAGCAGTCTGAGCCATTAAAGTCATCTGGGCCTCCAGTAAGAAAGAAAGACACAAGAATGCCCTAGATTGTGAACATCATCCTTCAAAGGAAGTGCAACCCCATCTGGAATATGTGTTCTACTTATTTCCTAGATATAAGAGTCACTCACTGTGATGGATCCCCTCTCCAGGCTGGCCCGACACTTCCAAACCCTTGGGCTCCTGTCACTCACCTTTTCTCCTTTACTTTCAAGATTCCCCCCATGGATCAGGTACCTGGGCCTCAAGGTGACCCCTATATGGACCAGTGAATGTGTTGTTCTGTGGGTTCACTGCAGTGTGATCAAACTATCAAAACTTAACAGGAGCAACCAGACACAGAAAAAGAATAAACAAGTTGAAGTGCATTAATACAGACTTATGCCACATTAACCCTTTAACTATGTAATCATTCACAGCTCCCCAAAACCCTATTCAGTTCTTCACCCTGGCTGACTGACCTATCTCTAGTACAGCTTTTCCCTATCTCTATGCCATCTTTGTGAAAGCCAGTGTGGCCTAGTTGTTTGAGTGTTGGACTACAACTCTGGAAATCAGGGTTCAATTCCCAGCTTGGACACAAAACCCACTGGATGACCTTGGGCTAGTCACATGCTCCCAGCCTCAAGGGAAAGTACAGTTGGCCCTCTTTTTTCACAGGGGATAATAATAATAATAATAATTTTTTATTTATAGCCCGCCCCTCTGCGGAGCAATTGAGGCGGGTTACAGCATTATAAAACATACAGCTTAAAAACATTCCTATCCCATATCCAACCCTCCCACCCCTTAAAACAGGATTAAACTATTGAGAATTAAAACATCGTGCTCCATGATAAAATCCAATAAAACAATAATGCAGTAATAGAGCAGGCGCAGGAAAAGAAGCAGTAAAGCCATCCCCTCAAGCCGGAGGGTTATTCCCAGAAGGCCTGCCGGAAGAGATCCGTCTTTACTGCTTCCTTAAAAGCAGCAAGAGTAGTAGTATGACGGATCTCCTCCGGCAGGCCATTCCAAAGTCTGGGAGTGGTCACAGAGAAAGCCCTCTGGGAGGTCTGAGACAGCCTAGTTTTTATTGGCTGTAACAGATTCCTCCCAGAGGACCGAAGGGCGTGGGGGGATCATACGGGGAGAGGCGGTCCCTAAGATAAGATGGACCCAAGCCATGTAGGGCTTTAAAGGTTAACACCAACACCTTGTACTGTGCCCAGAAACTAATTGGCAGCCAATGGAGGGATTTAAGCACTGGTGTTATGTGCTCCCTCCTAGATGTTCCCGTAATTAATCTGGCTGACATATTCTGTACCAACTGCAGTTTCTGGGTTAGGCACAGGGGTAGCCCCATGTAGAGTGCGTTGCAGTAATCTAGATGTGAGGTTACCAGAACATGTACCACAGTTTCCAGGTCCCTCATGTCCAGATAAGAGCGCAGTTGCCGTATCAGCCGAAGCTGATAACAGGCACTCCTGACCGTCGCATTCACCTGACTAGTCATGTGAAGCGAAGAATCAAGGAGCACCCCCAAACTGCAAACACAGTCCTTTATGGAGAGTGTGACCCCGTCTAGGACTGGAGACTGTATTCCCAAATCTGGTTTCGGGCCTGTGACCATGAGTACCTCCGATCCATTCCAGACCTCCCCCCCCCCCCGAAAATGGAGATTAGCGAGTATTCAAGCCCCATTGGCTTGAATGGGGTACATCCACAGACCCAGAGGTCCATTAAACAGAGGTTGCCCCTCCATGAATATGTAAAACCACAGTCTTGAAGTCCACGAGAATGTAGGGGCAATTATAATGGCAAACCTCCTCTGAACAATGACTAACTGAGTGTCATACAGGTGCTGTGGTGTAGTAACCTATCCCTCTTCTTTCCAGGTTATTTCTAACTCTGGTACCAAAGTTTCTGTTAAAGAGTCAAGCCCAGGAACACATCTACTTCATTCATTGAGGGATACTTGCACAGTGAATTCATATGCAGACACAGCATCAGCACCAGCATCTGATCATCCTTTTGTCACAGGCCTCCAATTCTTTCAGGACACTGACAACATGAAGCAGCATCGGGGATAATGGTTTTGAATCCATCCCATAATTGTCACTCCCTCCTTCCCTTACTATACCTACCAACAATAAATTATACAAATATATGCACATCTCTTATTGTTGCCCTGCCTGCAAGAAACTTTGTTGTTGTTGTTGTTGTTGTTGTTGTTGTTGTGTGCTTTCAAGTCATTTCCAACTTATGATGACTCTAACACAACCCTATTGTGGGGTTTTCTTGGCAAGATTTGTTCAGAGGTGGCTTGCCATTGAGGCTGAGAGCATGTGACTTGCCCAAAGTCACCTGGTGGGTTTCATGGCTGAGCTGGGAATGAAATCCTGGTTTGCAGTGTCGTAGTCCAACACTCAAATCACTAAGCCATGCTGTTGGTTGTTTTATTGTTGCTGTTGTTGTTTCTAAAAATATTTCACCCAGCAGGGCTTTGGTTGTTCAGCTCTTGACTACCAGGAGTGTGTATAATAAATTCCATGAAAGTGTTCTCAATATAAAACAGAAGCAGGAAACCCAGGAAAATGTTATTTAGGCCAATCTTTCTTTTCTTTGATGGTTGTCAGAGGAATATGAGGCTCTCTCCTTGTGTTGTTGTCTCTCACAGAGTGCATGCTATTACTGTTACTCCATTACGTAAAATGTGTTTTGAGACCATTTGAATTATTCTCTCCCTCCCTCACTTGACTTTCTTGTATAGCTTTGTATCAAATGTTCCTTCACTGCAGTCATGGCTCTTTTCAACATAAGGAAACATTCCTTTAAAATGCAAATTGAGGAGGCAGAGCTGGATTTTTCTTTCTTAGCATGTCATTATGAACCCAAGGCAAGCATTAAAAAAAATTCAAGATCACACAGTTTTGCTTCCAAATATGATTATTAAAATTCTGGCTACTCTTTTAACTGAGAAGTAGCTGGGAGCATTGTTTTTATACAGGACATCTTTACTTTCATGTAATCTAATAAACATTGCCCAAACCTAACTCAATTATAGGAACATTACATTAAAATTGCAGGATATGCAGATGACATAGAATCAGCTCTTAGTTTCATGCAGAGGTTGTTAAGAGAATAAAGCAAATATTGGATTATGGGTTTGCCAGCTTTTTCCCTTGGGACTTAAAAGAGAAGCTATTAATATTTGACTGAACCTTTGATGTTTGATAGACCTTTTGAACTGAATTATCCAAAACTATTTAAGTAATTAGTCTAAGCCTATGAAGACCCACTTGGTTGGTTGCCACTAATGTGTGAAAGAACTATTTTCAGGTCCAAGTTTGGAAAAGTTACCTTTGAGGACTGCAGCTCTGACAACTCCTCATCCAGCCTGGTCAAATTCTGGGAGTGGTAGTAAAAAAAAGTAACTTATTTTACTTGTATGCTTCACTCCATGTTTTAGAATCCAATATATGGTCTTTCATTCCATTTTAACATACAAGAGAATGCACTTGAGGGAGGCTAGTCTACATGCGACCATATGTGGATGTAATGCATCGTAGATGCAGAGCAATGAGTGTAACCTACTTTCAGATAGCTGGGTCAGATTAGATTACCACTCCATGAACTTTGTTGACCACACAAGCACTTAAGCATTCTCAGCCTCTCTCTTTTCCATGTTATCACTGGAAGATTGCTGAAAGCATCTTTTCAAGCACAACTACAGAAATTTCCCCACCAAATTCCAATACCTTAGTTATTTCTGATCAGAGGCAACAACTAAACACAAATACGGAACTATGAATAAGACTAGAAAGATTTCTCCATCTTTGTAAATGAACAAACAAATTCCTTTGCACACACTTTGTCTAAACTTTACTGATGATACATGGAAATGTTACAATTTCAACATGTTCCAGTCTTGAATACTGATAGCAAATCCAGTGGCAGGTCATTTAGACATATATGCTAAATAATATTCTTTTCAATTGTGTATTTTAGATTCTGAAATACTTTCAGATAATCATGATGGTGTTCATCAAACAAATAACTTAGCTTTCAGTCAAGTCAGCCAGATTGGCTTTTGGAAAATGGGGTCGGAAGCAAGAAAATATAGAGATGGAAATCTCTCTCTCTCTCTCTCTCTCTGGAATCTAATCATGTTATTTCTGAAATGGCTTTGGAGTTGATGGTGTTCCATTTCTTCTGTCATCAGGAAAACTTTGATTTTGTTTACAAATTATGCATGGTAATTTCCCCCAACCTTGCAGTTATGGCAAAAATATTTTCTTGCTAATTAAAAAATGAAATAGTTGTATATTTAGCAGATGTCATCTCAACAGCCCGTGTAGAGAACTACTTAAATTTACTGATATATATATAGCTAGGTTCCAGACTATCTGAAAGACCATATCTCCCTATATGAGTCCACCCAAGTTTTAAGATTGGGAGGGTTTTCTCTCTATCCTATCACAATCAAAGGCATAGCTGGTGAAAACATGGGAGAGTCTTCTTGGTGGCTGCTCCCAGGTTGCGTAACTTTCTCCCATGGGAGGTTCACTTGGCCTCCTCTATTTCTCTTTCTGCCAGCAGGATAAGACCTTTTTATTTAGGCAGGTCTTTGGCTCTTAACTTGCTGAGGCAAAAGGAGCTTTGAACTGGCTATGCTGTGTTTTTATCTTCCTAAAATTATGTTTTGAAATTGTTTTCAATTGTTTCAACTACATGTTTTTAATAGAATTGTTATTTAATTGGGTTTTTTATAAAAAAAATGTACTAATAGTTTTTTGAAATTTTACTTTGTTTTAATTCATTGTAAGCCACCCTGAATCCTGTGCTGGCAGAAAGATGAGATACAATTTAAATAAATAAATCATACATACACACACATACATACATTTTTTACTTGCAAATTCGCTTGGGCCCACCATGTGGGAATGGGAGGCTCAACCCTTCCACATCAAATAGTAGGCTGTTGGGGAAGAACACCTGATGGCAGCTTAGGTAGAAGAGGTTTGGGGTAAATCTTTTAAGAAGGATGACAGAAGTACCTTTTGCAACTCACTTTCATCCTATCACAAATTGGAAGAAGCTTGTTATGACAGACCAGATTCAAGGAGATTGCTCTCAAGGTGTAGTTTCTAAGACATAACACCTGAATAGAGTTATAGGGGAAAATGTAGCATCTTGCATGCTGGTACTAACCCAGTGCATAGAGTGAAAAAAGGTGGAGGAGTATACTCTTGGAAAATATAGGGGCCACAAACAACTAGGGAAGAAAAGTCCTTTACAGAGGGCCCAGAGCTGTGGTACTACACCACACCCCTCTGTCTACATTCTCCATGGGAGAAGAGCATTGGTCTGAAAAGGAGATACTCCACTACATGACTCTTTGTGTGATCCTGAACTCGGAATGCTTGATCATGTGGAGAACTACCTCAGGTAGAATTTGTTTATTTCAGACTGTTGCATTCCACATGGGGTGAGATATGACACTGGTGATTTGTGTGCCTCACCTCCTCACAAGTGAAGCTTAACCCTGTTATAGAGTTATAATGACCAAAACTCTGACATATTTTGTCTATTGGTACATGGAAAGCCTAAATTTCTGTCATAAAGGTAAAAGGTAAAGGTAGTCCCTTGACATGAATGTCTAGTGACGTCATAACTGACTGTAGGGGGCAGTGCTCATCTCCGTTACTAAGCCAAAATGCCAGCGTTGTCCAAAGACTATGCCGGTGGTCGTGTGGCAAGCATGACTACACTGAACGCTGTTACCTTCCCACTGAAGTGGTACCTATTTATCTACTCGTGTTTGCATGCTTTAAAACTGCTAGGTTGGCAGAAGCTGTGACTAGTGATGGGAGCTCACCCCATCATGCAGCACTTGGGCCTTGAATGTCAACCTTCCGATTTTCCAATCGTCAGAATTGGCATCTTAACCACTAAGCCACTGCAATCCTAGATTTCTGTCATACCTTTTAGTTAAAAACAATTGCAAAACTGGAGTTTACGGCCTGTTTGTCAAATAAAACTAAATAACATTTCAAAACCTCCTGTAGTAACTTTTAATGTGGGATGCCTTTCAGTTAACAAGATTCTGTTGATAAGTGTGGGACAGGAAGACAAATATTGCAATAATGTTTTGGTAAGCTTTTAGTGAGAAGCACTGTTGTCTGCTGGGTAATTCTTGGGCAGAAAACAATGTAATTATTGTATTTTATAGAAATATGCTGAAACACTCAAATTGTAGGATGCCTAAGGCTGAAATCGCTGGAATTGGACAAAGATAAAGATTGCTTTCATCCTTGTTGTTGTATGCCTTCAAATAATTTCTGACTTATGGCAACCTTAAGACAAACCTATCATGGGTTTTTCTTGGCAAGGTTTGTTCAGAAGAGGTTTTGCATGGTCTTCCTCTGAGGTGGAGAGAGCATGACCTGCCTAAAGTCACCCAGTGGTTTTCCATGGCCAAGCAGGAATTTGAACTCTGGTCCCCAGTGCCCTAGTTCAACCTCTAAACCACTGTGCCACTCTAACCCTACCTTGGTTAATACCAAATATAATACAGTTTTTCTCTCTCTCCAAGGAACTGTGTGTGGAAGGCGGTGCCTCTAAGTGTTGTCTAAGTGGCAACAATCCCCAAGTTCAAAGCATTTTACTTTCACTATTTGAGTACAATCCTGTCAGAAAGGCCAGAACTATTACATCCATATTGTGTGAGAGAGAGGGGATGAAGACAATAATCTGAACCTGAGAGAGAGTATTTTGCCTAATTATTTCCCACAAAGTTTGTGGATTTCCTATAATGCACTTTTAGCCAGTATGTTATGCTAGATTTGTGCCACCTGCATGTAGAACAGAAGAGACATTTATTCAGTTTTAGATCAATACGGAAGATGTTTCTACTTCCATTTGACTTTTCACATACTTGCACTAGGAAAAGTTCTCCACAATACATAATAATTTATTGATGGAAAATTTCAGTTTAGGTTAGCTTTTATAAATAACAGCAATATATACCATGGAAGAGTGTTGTCCATTAATTCTCATTCTTTTTCTTCTTCTTCCATTTACTTGACAACATTTATTTTAACTTTTGGGCATTTATACATTGCCAAAAGGCATTTCAGTGTTAATATAATTTATATAATAATTCACTCTTGAAACGTTCACTTTTAAAGCTTAATATTGCTCTTAGTAGTGCAGGTTTGTTAGTATTATATTTGCTTAACCATTCCTTTCACACCATAAACAGCATCACAATAAAACATAAGACTTTATATAGAGATCTACACATTGAGTCAGGAGCCTAATATGGTTTCCTTTAAAGTCCATCATTTTTTAATACAGGAAATACATCTTATACATTTTTATGGAATCTCTTTTCCTAGGTGGACTACTCCACTGGTGGAGAAAACCAGAATTCACAGTACCATTACTTATAACTGGAAAAAGGATATCTAGTAAAAGCCTTCTAAATGTTAAGTAGATGAGAAGGCTTTGGTTTGCTCAACCAGAATTTGATATGGAAACATTGGAATCCCAAAGCTCACTCCTGAAAGAGCAAATACACCCTACAAGAATGCGATTTTGCAGTACAAAAATGAGATGGAGATGGGAGACCAGAATCCAACAATTACGTGAAGCCACTTTCTCCTTTTGGGGAAAAAATGAGACTGGGGAATCCTAGCATATAACACCATTTCAGTAGTCACCTAGCCAAACCTGTCAGTTTGGTGCAACTCCTCTTATATATTGCTTTTAATATTCCAGAATGGAAACAAGGCTGGAGGGCTATAACTTGTCTAATTGTCCAACCTTCTGACACTTGATTGATTTTCCAGACAATTGCTATCTGATCTTTTCGGACATGGGCTGTGCCTCCCAGAACTCCATCTTTCCTTTTAGTTTTAAAACTCTTATTAGTATCCCCCCTCCCACTACTGATTTCTTTGAGATAGAGATTTGCACTTAATACTTTCCATGAACTTTTTTTTTTTGTCATGGCTCTGATTGCAAGGCATCCTTGAGAATGAGTGAAATGAGACCATCTGGCAGCACATCTATTTGCTTAAATACATCTCTGCCTCAATCAAAGGAGGAGATTAAAATGTTCTAACATTGAGCAAAAGAATGTTCAGAGGAGAGGGCCCTACATTCTCTTCCGGCCCATGGATTAGCAAACTGTTTTCTAGTCCCCAATTTCTCCCCTGCTGAGCTTTGATCCTCAAAGTAAGTTTATGAGCTACAAGATTGGTGCTCTACTGGGATGGGAGGCTGTGAAGACATCACAAGGCTACCACTGCCACTTCATGCCAATTGCCACTGCCCTAACCAAGGAGGGAACAATATCTCCTGGACCTAATCCTCTTCCCCACTTCCATCTCCATTCCCTTGTATGTTGTGTCTTATTTAGATTGTAAGCCTGAGGGCAAGGAACTGTCAAATTAACAATCTGTAAGCCACTCTGAGAGACTTTGAGGATGAAGAGTGGAGTATAAATACGCTAAGGAACCTATCAACCAAGAATCCAGCTCCATCATCTGCCAAGTTCCCTTTGCTCTAAAAACTGGATCTCCTATGTCTGTTTTAGAAGTGATTGAGTTGTCTCAGTTTAGGTAAATGGCCCAGCATTCTTCCATTTGGTGCTAAAAACAGATTACTTCTGCATTAAACTATGGTGAGCAAAGTGTCTCTCTCTTCCCCTTGCCCCCAAGATGATGACTGATTGAAATTCCAACTGCATGAGCCAGATTAGCCATTTTGCCTATTTCTGAATTAGAGGTTCTTTCCCACCTCCTCCGTATGGGAACAAGCAGGGTAAAGGTGCGGGTTGCATGTGGAACTAAAGAAGTTTTCCTGGCACTCACAGACCTAAAAGGCAACATTGTAATTTCAACATGCGGACATTAAACACCCCCAGTTCATTTGTCATTCAAACTAAATGTGTGTGTTGTGTATAATAAACCCATTCAAAACATGGTTTGCAGATCATGATATGAAATATTATCAAAAAGAGCAATATGCCAAAGGATAAGACTCATTTTTAATTAAATGACATTTTGATTTTTTTGTTAAAAAAAGTGCTAATTTGATAATGCTTGTCTGTTTTAATTTCATATTTAATTCCCATCCAATTAAAAACAAAACTTAATGCTGTCTAAAACCATGATGTGTATAGGTGTATTTGCTTCTACAGTCAGCCCTCTGTATCATCGGGCTAACTATATTCAGATTGGAGCCTCAATGGATGGCCTTGCACCATTCTTGTCAATGATAGTATGTACAAGCGATGGCACAAAAATGGTCACATGCATGTCACATGCCCATTGGCATTAATGGGGTTTGGGATCTCGTGATTTTTAGTATCCACTGTGTGGGTAGTGGTGGTCCAGAATGGAACCCCTGCTGATATGGAAGGACTTTGTGTGTGTGTGTGTATATGTATGTATGTGTATGCATGCCCTCAGAACCTACCTTCTGCTTAGGCTTTCTTCCTCAATTGACAACAAGAGGTGGTTGGTTATCTTATATTGAGCATGTGTGCCTGAAATAGTTAATTACGGCACTAAGGCCACAGTTAAACCATGTCTATATTACTATCAATACCCAGTGTCTGTTTAGTTTTGGTCTAATACAAGGGACAACTCTGAAATATTTTCTTTGTGAACAAAGATCAGGCAAAGTTGAAATTAATGTCATTTAAAAAGAAATGCACACACACACACATGCTTTTTAGAATGACATTTAGTATGAAACCTAGATAATTGACAGAAGAATCCCTTCCTGTGTGTTCTATTACATGGGTGTGAATTACTAGAATAACTCTACATTGTCCAGGTAGCTTAATGTCACTACAACATATAGTAATTAGTAGAAGGAACTATGCACTCAACCATTAGGTTTTCTTACCATTTCGATCTGGCTCAAGTCATTTGACTAATCAGGAATGGATTTATAATTAATGCATTCAGCACAGACAATGTTCTTTGACAATCCCTGCTACATCCAGGATACTAGCACGTGAAGTGTGTTAAACTACAGGAACTGTGATCTGCTTGTGCAAAGATTGTGTACTGCATCAGTAGGTAAAAAACAATGAATATAATACAATATAAAACTGCAATACAGTATTTTTAAATACTTACCAAGGTTTCTCAGTCAATGTACTCAACTGCCCATACCCCATCTTCCTCCTGCTTTCCAGTGCTCCACAGAAGCAACAGACATATACCTGATACTATATCTCATTTTAAACGTACCTAGCTGGTTGATATTCTTTGTAGGTTGGGTGGGGAAAAGTGTGAGGTGGGATAGGATACTGATTAAAAACCAAATTATTGGTCTGGTCTCTTTATGAAATTCTGGATACTTTTGTCTCTTAAGGTTCTGCAAGATTGGCTTGTTGTGGGATTGTGTTATACTTTCACTTGGGAGAAGGCTTGAGTTCAGGATCTTGGCTAGTAGATGGCCCACAACTGTACAGTGGAGATTAGAGATCAGAGGACTAAGACTTCTTTTCTTTCACTGAGAAACAGTGAAAGGAATCTTCAAGGGCACGTTGATCAAGAATAAAAAAAAAAGATTCTGTGTTGGATAATATGTGAATCAATAATGTGAAGATCAATGTAAAGTAAGAAAAAAAAAGTGGAGTTTCCACTGTAGAGAAAAAAATATGAATGTACAAAATCTGAACAAAAGTAACAGTGGATAAAACAGCACTGTCAGTTTATCAGTTGGGAATTCTTGCACCAGTTTGAAACACACCTCCTTCCTATAGCAATATCAGAACTTAATCTGGAATGCAGATGGTACCCTACCTTGAAATTTATCATCTCAGACACCACTGATTCTAGGGAAACCTGTTGTCATGCCCAGCAAAGCTAAAGAACAGAAAGGACAGGTTATCTCCCCCCTTTTCATTCCACTTGTAGCTTCTTCCTTTTCTGCTTCATATGATTTATAGAAATAAACCAACCATTTTTCTGTCGTAAAATGCTGGGATGCTATCCTGGGATAGGAACATTCAGCAATTCCTCTTTCCTTTGTTGAGAAATAACCCACATTACAGAGGAAAATATCACCTTCTCTCCAGATGTCCAATATATTCTTCCATGAATTGTTTTGTTTCAGATATGAGTAAATAATAAATAAATAAATAAATAAATAAAAACTGCCAATTTGATGTCCTTCCTTTAAACCTAGCTTTTCCCAAAGTCACTGCTGCACCAAGCAAACTTGCCTGTCTTTTTATTTCTTACAAGATCTTACCTTATGCTAAGACTTCCAGATTCTCATACACAGATGAGAATCCTTTCGTGTCAGGCAACACTGAGATGGAACATTGCTTATGTTGCACAAACATACACACATAGTATTATGCCTACATGGTGGCACAAGCATACACATACACACATACACACATGCATACAAACAAGAATGTGCATTTGAATGGAGGATTCTTGGAAATAGACATTCTTAGCAAATATGGATGACAGATCAATTGTAATTTATTTTCTTTTAACACTGTATCATCATAAAGAAAACTGGTATAAATGAAAAAATCTATTTCAAATATCTACATCTAAAATTTTAGGCAGTGAAAAAGCACTTTGTTGACAAGGAGTGTGGAATGATGAATGTTAATTGTCAGAAACTGCTGAATGCCTTTTTTTTTTAGTTGCCACAAACAAATTCACATATCAGAACGAACAATACTGCTAAATATTCCGTTTTTTTGTTTTCTTTTGTTAAAACGCACTGGGGAAAAGAACAGAAAAGAAAAAGAAAAGAGAAACACCCCCTCCCCCACCCTGGAAATTCATACATATTTCAAAGTTTTGAAATTGAAGCAATATTTAGAACCATAGATGAAGAAACACTGTGGCATTGGTGTAATATACACAATGCACTTCTCTCTCTTAAATCTGTAATGTACATCAAATACTTTACAACAATGCATTAACAAAAGGCAAGAAACATCTTGCTGTACAGAGGAAACCCCAAATGCAACTTGAAGCCTAGATTCACAATGGATGAGGAGAGGAAACAAAGTGTGAGAAGCTGTTCCCCCTAAGGTTTGTAAACTGTTCATTTTCTTGTGCTTAACTCTGGACCCACTTCAGCTGTTGTACTTTCCCCTATTCTCTTCAGCCACATTCAATGTACAGCACTATTTGTTTTAAACTCTACATACAAGGTCAACTGCAAAGTTGCCTCCCTACACAATATATTTCTATATCTATATATAGAGAGACAGGATTATATAGATACAGAAATAGATATACATTGCCTCCTTTCTAATGACACTCCCGTGCTTAACTTCCAATTCTTTTAGCCATCTAAAAGGTATCTTAATTTTTTCCACACTGATTATCAGGGCCTTCCTATGGAACAGGCTTTAACAAACTAAATTTGCAGGAAAAGAATGTCTCGTGGTATGCATGCACATGCACAGTTCCTGGAGCTTCCCTCCCCCCCTTGCCCAAATCTCAAACCCAGGAATCTGGAGATGCTGGATAGTGGCTTGTTTCATAATTGAGTTCACTGTAGGGCCGGGCGGCTGAATAGAAGTCGACGTAGTTGCCAGTGGACTTGAGTCCCAGGTGCATATTATACTCGCTTGCAGGTGGGCGGTGATGCACTTGGTCCTCAAAGAAGGACTCATCATAGTTTCTTGTTGAATTCTGAAATGGCTGATATGGTTCATAATCCTTTCTAGTGGGCTCCTGTGGAACTGGCTGTGTTGAAACCTATCAACAGAACAAGAAACTTCAGCTTGTTAGGTTAGAAGGTGATTACAGGAAACAAAGTGCACAGAGATCCTCCATTCGGCTTCAGCGTCACTGATGAGGACCAGCAATAGAAATGCTCGCAGCATTTCAGCAGCTACAAAAAACATCTCTTAGACCTCCCAAATTAATTCAATGGTTTTGCTTGAACTTTCTCAAATGACTGCTTTCACATTTCCATTCATTACTGCTACCTAACAGATGTTCTGCCAAAAGAGATGAGTAAGGGATATAGGTTCTGATGACCTATGGTTCAACTCTTTGAATAATAGGTGGATTTTATCCAGAGTCCAAGGTCTGAAGTAAAAGGTTGTGGAAATGCTCCAGGCAGGGACTCTATAAACACACACACTGCTTCTTAATCCAGAGCAGGGCCAGATTTAGACATTTTAACAATGTGTGGTCATTTCCCAGCATGTTATGTTTAGGAGACCCTAGAGCAACAATTTCCAAACGTTGGTCTCCCAGGTGTTTTGGACTTCAATTCCCTGAAGCTCTTGTTATCTTGGCCAGCAGTCAGGAATTCTGGGAGCGAAATCCAAAACACCTGGAGGGCCAACATTTGGGAACCACTGCCCAAGAGCATTACCAAAATATGATTATTATTTTAACAATTTATTTCAAGAATGGATAAGATTACATTCTTTTGTTTTTTCATTTAGAGGGACCTCTCAATATGAAAACCTAAGATACAGTTTATTTTGCAGAAAAATCTGATTTTAACTTGTTTTTAATAGGTTTTAAGCCACTTTGAGTCCCATTATTGGGAAAAATGTAGGCTATACATGAATAAACTCATCATTATCATCATCATTTAACACTTGCAAAGTTGGGTTAGGTGTCCTGGTCAATGCTGATTCCTAGTGGGTGGATCACAAATGGTTTTACCCAGTGTGTTGATTGCAAAAAAATGTTCTCCGTGCTAGGGTTCTAGGATTTTCCTGAAATTCTATGTTGATCATTCAAGCTCCAGCAGGAGATATAAACCCAGCGATATAAACTACCAGCAGATTTTTTGCAATTTATTAAATAGGATGAATACTAAAACTTAATGCCATTTAGTCAGATAACCAATAAAGCTGAGGAGCAGCATGCTTACACAGACAGCAAATCAAGGGCAGTTAATAGATTCTGAGGACTGAGTTGTTGCTAAAGAAGTCTAGAAACCTGCATCTGAACACAGGCATGCAGTGCTCTTTTCATTTAGTGCTAAAGACTCTTCTTCTTCTTTTCTTTTTTAATGAGAATTGATAATCTTCTGATTTTATCATTCTACTGTTTATTGATTTATTGTATTTTGCAGTGCTCTGATTAGATTGTATTTTAAACTGTTGTTCACCATTTTGAAGTAAAGTATGTAAAGTGATCAAAGTGATAACTATTATAATTTCACTTTAAGCGTTAATTTTTCAGAAGACATTTTAGATTCAAGGGCCTGACTTGTTATAATTGAGAGGCAGGGACATTTTTTGGTATACAACTGTAGGGAAATGTAGTTCACTCTGTATGCAATGGGGGCAGATTTTTTTTAAAACTGAAGTTCTCATTCTGTCTTCTATACTCTGGCATGTTTGGAGTCCTAAATAGAGATGTAAAGTGTATATGTATGTTTTCTGATCCTTGTGGGGAAAACATATTGAAAAAAATTGTCAGCTGCTTCATGACTTTTTTGCCCTGTGAGAGAATGAAAAGATCACAGCTTTTTTTCAACACCAACAGCAGTAAAAACATTATTTTATTTTATATTTTGTGCAGAAATGCGGCAAAAATGAATACCAGAATCCTACATCACCTTTTACTTAGCGTAACTTTATGTAGACTTGACAACGTAGCAGAGGTGCTACAAAGTCCTATTAGTGAATTGTGAAGATGTGTATCGGGACACTGACAAGAGTCTCTGATGTGCACTGGGAACAATGTGCATTAGTATGTGATGAACATTGGCCTTTGTGGCATCTAAATCAGTGAAAGGAGGACAGGAGGGATGCTTTTCTAGACAGTACTTGCTCAAGCCCAGATAGACATTTCCAAGAGCCTTTCTTCCCTCCTTCTATGAGGAATGTATCCTGAGGAAATAACTTAAGGGTAGTGGGGGGATATACCACAGTTTCTCATGGAGGAAGTAAACTCGATAGAATCTTCAAAAGTGACAGCAAAATAAACCCTTGAACAGACAGGAAACATAGGCTGAATCTGCACTGGAGAAATAATGCATTTTAACACCACTTTAACTGCCATGGCCCCATGCTATGGAATCCTGAAATTTGTAGTTTGTTGCGACTCCAGAGCCCTCTGACAAAGAAGATTAAATATCTCACAACACAAGAAATCCCAGAATCCTGTAGCACTGAATCAGAGCAGTTAAAGCAGTGTCAAATGGCTTCATTTCAGCAGCGCAGATTCAGCCATAGTCAGGGAAAATGTTAGACATTGAGATATAAGAACCTGAGATTTCAGCCCAGCTAGAACTACCCACATGAGGACAATAACTTATTTTTATTAGAAAAGCCACACCCAATTCTACATTCAGCAAGACTCAATGCATCAGAGCAAAACAAACCAAGCAACAAATAAACAAAAACTTCATTTCTCTTTGCACACATTTATGTACATAACATTTCAGGAAAATTAGAACATTTTGGCAAGACAATAGTAACTGTTGGATTATTATGACAACTACTGATGTATTTTAGGATTAAATGCTTTCAGCAAATGACTAGATTTCACACACACCCCCAATTTGGAAAGAATGACATTTATTGATAGTTTACCAAGGCAGTCTGGTAAATATCCAACACAAACATGGTATCACAAACACTTGTGGTATTTACATACATATCTCAAGAGCACAATCCCTCCCACAAATGGCTGAAATAAAATCACCCCCATTTCCACAATTTAGTAGCAAAGTAGTTTGGAGAAAGTTTAGAATTGTCATGCAATTATTTGCTTTTCAGATATTATAATGCCACCTCAAAAATTTATGGCAAGTATATTGACATAATTATACAGGAAAGTAACCCAAAATAATAATTGGTATAATTTTTTTTTTGGTACCAATGATCGCTATGGGATTAAAGCACAACTATCTGGATCCAAAATGTATTATTTATTCATTACTTAATTACATATGCTTTTTAAAAAAAAATTAAAGAAGAACTTATTAGAACATCATAGAACCAGACTCAGCACGACTTCCCAAAGATGGTACACGGCCACAGCTTCCATGTTATGGAATGGTCTACCGGAAGAGATTCGCCTTATTACCACACTAGATGCCTTTAAGAAAGCACTTAAGATGGAGCTCTTCCAGCAGGCCTATCCATCTGATCTTCTATATTTCTAGATTCTGATGACGATTGGCTACTTTATTTTATTTTATTCTATTTTTCTTTATTTTATTATATTTTATGCTCTTATAATTTATTGTTGTTATTTGATTTTACTATTTTATTGTTTGCATTTTGCATACTGTATTCATTTTATTGTGTAATCCTGCCTCGATCCGTAGGGAGATGCAGGAAATATAAATAATAATAATAATAATAATAATTATTATTATTATTTCAATTGTAATGTTTCTTTGAAATGCAAAAAAACTCTGGGACTTTATCAGACATCTGCAATGGCTCCCCCTGCCCCCCAAAAGCCTTGTGTGTCCCAAGAGGTTTGTGCTTCCTCCCTTTGGCCTATCGATACAAATAAGAATTTCTTTGAGACTTTTGTTTCTTCATCATTTTCAAAAGCGACAAATTACTTTAGCCACATACCTGGTTGTGTTTAATATCTTCAGCAGGTGCACCATAAGAATTTCTGTACAAAGTAGCGATTCCAGTGTTCTGAGCTAAAGGCAGGAGAAAAAGGAATTGTGTTACTCTTGGTAAGCCAGGGGATGTGAAAATTCAGTGTTAAACCAACAAAAATCTTGAAGTGACTGTAACAGTCATATGTGAAACACTGCATATAGCTCTTCTCCTTTGAAGAAAGGCAGAATATTAGGGCTTTGCTTTTGGGTAAAAGGCCACTAAGTAGGTACATGAAAGAGATTTCTAAAATTGTGTTACACCTAATAATTTCCCCACATCCTTTCCAGTATTAGAGCATGACAGTAACCCAGTGAAGCTGACTGGAAGAAGGTACATGACATTGTTCATGCAACAAACAATGAACATAGAATTGATTATTTTATTACCACAAATGTTGCCACTGATAAAGGAAAAGCATGAGAGTTGGGAATATTAGTATTAAAAATGGCCATATAGATCCACACACACACAAAACCGATTTATGGTCAGACAAATTTTGGTTTCGAAATAGTACATGAATCACTCAAGAAAGCAAGGCTTTGTTTCTTTCCCTGATTGAGAAGGTTAGGAAGTCAGACAGCCTAGTTGCCTATGCTACAAAATGGTCCACTACCTCTGCCCACTTCATAACTTGCAGGATTTTCTTGGAACTGTAGCAGTTAAAAAAAAAAAAGGACATTAAATCAATTTCGTGATCGTAGGTGTCCCAAAAGAGTGTAAATGAGGAGATCACAGAGGAAGAAAAGACTACGTACCATGGGTTAGGATTGCTTTCACATTGCAGAGTGTAAATAAATCAGTGTTCACATTTACTGGAGTCAAAATGACCTTATGGGCATAAATCTTTTCCTTCCTACTGTATGCAGCTGTTACACCACTCAGGACGATTCACTTCCATAAATCATAGAAGACACTTGATTCAATAACTCTCCCAAGAATGCTTATTTACTTGTTTAAAGCATGTTTATCTTGTTTTTCAGACTTTGCATACCATCTCTGATGGCCAAGGACTCAGAAGAAGCGTATCCAATTATGGTACTAGTTGTATATTGAACTGAGGATGACAGACATCTTTTAAGTGACAATGGGTAACATACATAAGGTATCAGATGCTTATGGTCTTATTGATGGATACTTTTTTTTTTGGCACATAGTAATTTTACAGTTTTAAGATATTTGGTTCCATGCCATTCCTTCCTCAAGCTAGTATTTCTCTTGTGGACAAATAAATTTCTTTAATGTATAAATTACATTAGCTAGAGGGAAAAATGAATGATTTTCCTTCTTGTTAGAATGTCAGTAACTGTATCAAAAGTTGCTGAATATTACTTTGTATGATAATTACTGAGATGCAGCTGGTGACAAATGAAAACTCTTTCCCCACAGCATTTTGTTAACATGACAAGAAATGTTATTTTACTGAGCTTTAGTAAATAAGTTTTAGACATCATGTGCTCTGTCACTATAACAGAACATGAAAGTATTATTGTAGGTTTCAATAACAGCTTTGAATGAGTCCAAAACAAAAAAACTGACTCCATCCACATGTTTCCTATGTTGTTGTTGACTATCTTAAGTGTTAGATTTCTGAATTTGGATGTTGTCCACTATACTAGCCAAGAAAAAAACAAAACACCCTGAACCCAAAATAATTAACATAGGATTTTAATGTAAAAAAAAAAAATCACCCCCTATTTCATTTTGTGAGATATGATCTGGCTTTTCTGGAAACACAGCAAGGCTATCATAACTTTCCTATTAAGAATTGTCCTTGATGGTGTTTTTTTTAAAATGCAGTCATATCATGTTTTAGTGTAAACAGTTATTTGAGACAATGGACCCCAAATATACTGGATTATTTCTTGGAAAAATAAGTCCTGGTCACACCTTGATCTATTTTATTATTTTGAATAAGTTTAGATAGCATATTATTCATATTATTGAAGAGGCTGCAATGTTTTAAATGCAGTCTTTTGAAAAATCAGATTAAAGTAAATGATCTTTGAACTTAGTTTTTTAAACTTAAGAGTACACAACTGTTGTCCCCATATAGTTTTAGGTATATTTGGATGAGTATATGTGTAGATGTGCTACTTCCCCACTGCTTCCTCCAATTGAGAATTCATATTAAATAAATATATTTATCTCTAAAAATAAGTTTGGGAGGAATGATTGTTAGATGGCTTTCAAATGATTTGTCTTTGACTGAACCTCCCCGAAAAATATAATTTACCTTCATACAACCTTTTGCTATGAATTTTCATTTCTGGGAAAGCCTGCAGAAGAGGTATTTACCGCTTCAGTTCCAGACTCCTGAATACTTGCAAGAGTCATCAGTTGACCTGTGTATGGGTGCTGAGATGACGCTTTCAGGTTTGGTTATAAATTTTGATTTGGAGTTCAAACAATAATGATTGCTTTTATTACATCTCTTAGATATTTCTGGGGCCTTTTAGACTATCAATTATAAATTATCTATGGCAAGACTCTGGAACTCTGCAACCATTTGCTGAAGTGGTCTTGCTCAATTCTGGCAGGCAAGTCAAACAGAATTATAGCTACAGCTTGCTAGCTTACTGAGACTTTCCTTTCATGGTCATGCAGAATTCGCTCTTGTTCTTCCGTCCTGCCCAACCTATATGAGGGACGTTATGAGTATGCTCAGAAATCTGAAGTAAAGTACCATCACTTGAAGTTACTGATATCACACACCAGTGCTAACATATGTATTCTCCCTTTGTCTCTTTTGTAGTGAGAGACTTCATAATAGGATTTGAAATTGAAACTAAAGAAGGTTAAACAGGCATGGTGACTTGAAGAACATGTTCATCTAGATACATAATTTGGTACTGGCACCAAGTCTTAATTTTGGAAGGATTTGGCATGGGAAACTCAAATGTTCTTGCAATGCTTTGAGATCTTATTGTTGTTCCTGCTGTCTCCATATTTTGCTTCCCTTTCCCCTTAAAACTTATCAAGAGCCAGGATAACTTACCCTTGATGGGATTATAGAAAAGCTGTGTTTTTGTTTGATATTAGGGAAGCAACATGTTCTCATAAACCTTGCCTTGTAACTCATATATCCATGCAGCTTGCACACAAATTAGCCTGAATGAAGTGCTGAGTGCAAATTATTTCTTGAAGGCTTTGAAAAAAAAAACTCACACAAAATTGGGATTTTATTTTATGCTTTATTGAACCGTTTTTAATGTTTGGTTGATCCAGATTCCTTTTCATGCTTCTTGAAGCTCTTTTTCAAGGTGTTGTAAACATTTCACACACAAACAGAATAACTTTCCTTTCATTTATTCTTCCTCTTCTCTACAGATGAGGCTTTATTTGATGCAGTAATAACTTGCCCTAAACTCAGCACAGGTAACCTGAAAAAGCAAAAGAGACTTGTGATCTCCATTCTCAATCAGACAACTACTGTAGATTACATTATTTTTGGTATGGATGTCTAAGTTCATTGTTCACAGAGAATTGAACATCTGGAAGGGCAAACATGAGGTGAATGTTTGAGCATCAGTGCATGTACCCAGTGTATGTGTGAAGAAGGCAGAGAGAATGTATCAGGGAAAATAGGAAGCTGGGGTAGGCGGGGAAGTTCAAATATACACAAAGCAGCACTAGTGTAAACAAAAAGTCACATGAATGGGGAGAGCTACTCGTTAAGAGAGGGAGAAACATTTTCTCTAAAAAAGAAAAGACAACATTCTGGCTTAAAAGATAGGGAGAAAGCTGTTGCCTTTGATTTCCTTTATTGGAAAGTGCTAATAAACTTGCAGTTCCTTCAGAACAGCTATATGTGTAGCAGTTCTAGTCAGAAATTAACTTTTGAAAGACAAGGATGCCCTATGGCTGTGCTATGCATCAGCCAAGTTGGCCTCCACAGCCCAAGCATGACTTTTGGAGTGATAAACCCCCCAAATGTGAAGTGTGAAAGTGACAATTTGCATTGTTATAGATATACTAATCAGGGAGTGAGAATTGGTTATGTAGGACGTGAAGTGTCTCTTGCTTTCCTCCACTTAAAACCAATAGTACAATACCTGGTCAGAATGTAAAAGTTATCTTTTTTTCTTGTTCTTCACATATTCTTCCAGCTCTTTTGCCAATCGAAATATAATGTGGAATGTTTAGATC
This sequence comes from Phrynosoma blainvillii, assembly GCA_026167975.1. Taxonomy (NCBI): domain Eukaryota; kingdom Metazoa; phylum Chordata; class Lepidosauria; order Squamata; family Phrynosomatidae; genus Phrynosoma; species Phrynosoma blainvillii. The sequence goes on along the minus strand of JANUYF010000004.1, from coordinate 134,481,040 downwards.
AGATGCTTCGAAGTGTCTTTATGATCTCATTGATTGTTCCTCTTCATTTTGCTTCATATTTTGGCTCTACTATGTGAAATCTTGTGAAAATTGAAGTGTCCGGTAATCCGTAGCAAATTGTGTTAGATCTTAAACATAAGAGTGTTGCTATTGACAAAGAAGTTTAACATGGCAGCTTTTGAGAGATTCAGTTTATAGTACCATAGACAAGAGTGGCCAGGAACACAGCTCATAATCTAGAGTTCTCATCATCTCATAATCTAGAGTTCTATTGTGGTTTTTAACAGAACAAAGTTGTAAATATGTTTGTTAATATTTGTTAGTCATTTATCCTAGTTGTTAATCTCAACAGCCCATCCTTCTGTGCCCTCATTGTCTTTGACTTGACTAATGGCCCACCAGCAAACTTCTACAATTTCCCTTTCCAGAATGCTTCTCAGTGTACACCTTTCAAGTATTTGTTGCTATTAGGCACCACCCACGGTGTCCACGCATATGTGGCAGAAAGCTGCTTGTCCTTTTCTTATTCAAGTTAACTGCTGTCATTTTAACAGTGCTCCTCTTTCTAAGCTTTTTGATTTGATTTGATTTTGCTCCCCAACCTCAACTTTCTGTTGGCTTAACAAACAAAACTGGAGAAAACAGGAGGACATGGCAGACATCAACAGCAATTTTAATCAAATGAATAATGAAGAGCTTCAGGGTAAAACTGGATCTGTAAACAGTCAGAAAATAAAGCTGTGCAGTATGTTTCTAGTTCTCTACTGCTTTCTTTTTAGGCTTAGTTCAGTGTACAACATTTTATAAAGATAAAATGGAGGCTGAAGTGAGGAGTGAACTGTGAACCACCACAGTGCTTGATAAGAGGGAGACCACCACTTCATTAAGTACACCCATTTAATATAGTTTAGCAACTAATAATCAAGAATTTCAACATGGCAGTATTACAGTCCCCGCTGGGCTCAGTTGGACAGATGTTTTGAATGTTGACAAGGGAGTAATGGCACCAAGCAGATATTAGTGCAACTTTGTCACTGCTGTCTGTAGCCACAAATACAAAGCTTTACATTTCTTTGAAATTCTGGCCTCACAAGGGTAGCCATTTAAACTCAAGTTCTTAAATGATGTAAAATCAGAACACGAAGCCAAGCCCACAATCTTTCCCCTTTTAAATCCAAAGAATAGACTTGGGAAGGAAAACTACCCTCATTCTTGTACTATCTCACCTTTTAAAATCCTAGTACAGTATGGAGGTGGAGAAACATGTGCCATTCCTTCAGAGAGTCCATCTGAACAGCCAAGATGCTACATCTTACATCTGGATCTCCCTCCACCCCCACTTGAGCCCATCTCAGCCCAATCTGGCCCCTTGCTTAAAAAAGAGAGGTACACAAATATTTTGGTCTTAAATAATCTGTAGCTGTAGCTTGAGATTTAAGCTGATTCAAAAAGATTTGGTAGGAAAGAGAGGCTCGTAATGAAGGCGTGTCAAAAGAGAAAGAAGAAAAATGTTACTCCTGAAGGATAAGAGAGCCATTAGGAACAGATAGAAACAAAGTATGGGTAGTCACATGGTAATGAATGCACAGGGGACCAATTGTTCAAATTTCTGCAAAGCCACAGGAATAGCTAGCGATCATCACACATGCTCATCAAAGGTTGTACTATAAAGCCAAAACAGCTACCGCAAGTTTCATTTACATTCTATTTGGGGAAAAAGATGTTATATAATGAGATAAAATTTCTCCCCTAACCCATGAAGGAAATATAATGTTTGGAAGCAATATATAAAGCCTATATGAATCTTTATTATTGGATTAAATAATTATGTTGCAGGGGCTGAAAACACACATTTCTGTCTATCATAGTAATGCTTGATATCTTGCAGATCCAGCAAAGACATAGTTGAATCTATGACATATGCAAAACATCCAGTCTAAATTTATAGCCACTTGCAGAATCACAAATGTAAGGAATTTTTCTGCATCAATATCAGATGGTACTCTAATGGCATCATAATAAGCAATACAAATAGAAAGAGAGATTGAATAGAAGACTTCAGGATGTTAAGTTTAATGCCTGTAATCACGTTAAACAAATATATCTGATTCACAGATATAATGACTTTCAGTAAGCAATATTTGTTTCAGCTGATTCTTAAACATATGATATGCAATAGGAGCCTCACCTGTCATTGTGTCTTTCCTAGATGTATGTTCTCCTTTATTTCCATGGTAAGTAGCATTTGTTCCAGTGGACTCATAGTCTGTTTTTCTTTCCTTCAAACTGATCATTTCTCGAGGTGAAGCTGGGGCACTTGCTGGCAAGCAAAAACAAATATAGATATTCAAATTCAACACAAATATATTCAAATTCTCACCACATTGATACAGATGTGGGCAAAATTCAGGCTTACAGGATCTATTTCATGCCCCTACTAGAACCTAATGATTTACCATCCACAGCTGATTGCAATAGACGCACTCAGAATTAAAGAATTTCTTTTAAGTGCCAGAATCCAAATAAATTAACCACCCTTCCAACCAAATCCATTCCTAACTACTGCCACCACTGTCTCTTTCTTCATTTTGGTTTTTCTTCATTTCAACAGTATAATTTTTGGGAGTGTAGGTGGGTGGATTTGATGCCACTGTTAAACAACTGAGTGACAGAAGTCCTTGCTGATCTTCTGCAAATTAATGAGAAACCTACCAGGGCATTTCAATCTACTTTCTGCCCACCCCTGCATTAACATATACAGACAGAATCAGGCACTGATGGAAATACTTATTTGTGTATACAAAGAGGGGAATTCCAAGAATGTTGAATAGCTGACAATAACACCACCTACATATGCAAGAACACCCCTTCCTTTCTTCCCGCTTCCTTCTTTCTTTTTATAAGCAAGAACTATAATTTATTTTCACAGAAGTATTAAAACTGCTCCAACCCATAAGCAGCAACCAGACTTCATCTGAAGACTGTGGCATTTCATCAAAGATGAAGTTAAATTATACTAATTGTATCCATGGACCTTGAAATTCATGTGTTAAGTTGCTTCAATTATTCCTTAGCATTTTGCCATGTTGCCCACTGGCATCAGAGCAATCTAGGAGAAGTCTGGCACCTCTGTGCTGCCAAAGCCCTACCTGGCATTACATAAAGTCAGATTTAGGCACCAAGAATAGCAAAGAGTTCTGAAGGGGCTGGCATACATGAGCTCCATATGTTTTCCCACCTGGAGATATTGCACATATTTCTCATCTCTGACTCAAGAAATGGAGTTGGATGACTCACAGCCCTAGGCCTGTGGCCATGTTTGTGTTTAATTACCATGTTTTACTTAAAAATCCACATTTGCAAACACAGGGGACAAAACTCAGGATTGAAAACCAGGATTGAATTAATGCAACCATGTGCTTGTATGTACAATACTGCCTTTCAGTTAGATTCCTAGCAGCACATATTTTTAAACTCTAAAGAGAAAGATTAGTTTTAATTTTTAGACATATCATTTTGTTCTATTTTACAGTAGTTAATTCTTAACTAAATGCATGACAATGAAGGGAGCTTTGAATTCTAAGGTGTCTGTCATGGAACTGTGGCTTTATGCTCTCTTTCTCCCTCCTGCAACTCATGTATCCAAATGCCTTCAGTGACTTAAAGGAAAGTCAACTATTTAGTTCCAAGGAGTAATTTTTCTTGTCAAAACTACTCCTTGAGGACCAAACAGGTAACTGGTTCTCACTTACAATCAATTAAACCAGTTCAGACAGATAGGATCTGTGAGCTGAAAGAGGAAGGATATGCACAATTAGAAAACATGCAACTAGACAGGTTTAATTCATGACATTTCAGAAATCCAGCCAATTTTAAGGACTGAGGGCCAGTTGCATAAATTATCTCTTCAGGTTGGGATGGCAAGCTGGCAATTCATGGACTGATGCAAATCTTATCTGGTCCCTATCAATTGTAAAAATGCTCCAGAAACAATGCTACTCATAATTTAACTTGAAAGAAAGCAATGTATTTCATTTGGATTTTATATATACTTTATTATGTTGTTATGTTGTACGTGTTCAGGTCATCTTGAAAGGATCCTTTGGGAAATGTACTGACTACACATGTACGATTTTATAATTTCATACCATCCAAGCATATGGTAGTTGATAGTTAAATGCCCTCTCAGGTATTCTTGTCTGTAACTGAAGTCCTTTCCCAGTATCCAAAACAAATGTGTGAAGGGGAGGGAAGCTGTGCATATTGCTCTGTGCATATTATGTCCCTGCCCTTGTGTTTTCAAGTCTTTGCATGTTCAACACAAAGGATTCTTCTACACAACGTGTGTCACTAATTTCCTCTAAGTAGTCAGTAGTCAGATATGTATTGGTTATCATGTAGATAGGATAAAAACACCTTCTACCTCAATTTTGCAAGGCATTTGAAATCCTTGTTTGCTGTTTTTGGTCCTTTTAATCATGAGTTAAAGTGCCCTTTCTACTAGTATTGATTACACTCCCACTCCTCCATAAACGAAAACAACCACAAGGCTGATCCAGATGGGATACATGTGCCAGAATGTCATGCTTCTTCTAGCTGTAAATATACAATTATTTCCAAATGCAAACAACATTTCACTCATTCTGGTACATTTCCCAGGAACTCCAGGTAGTAATTGCACCTTTTTATTCTGTTGAGATTCCTCTCTCCCCTATTATGTCCTGGAACAGACTGGGAAAAGATTGACACAAGTGTACTTAGTGGCATGGTACATTCCACAAAGTTTATGGGCAATCCCACCAATGTTTCCTTGGTGATATATGATAAGACTGTGGTGGCCAGTACCTTTTCATTTGTATCCATCATTGCATTTGCTTGGGTAGTAAAAGAAGAGAATACATTGGCTAAAGGGGGAAACACCTGGGCAGTAAATCCCTCTTATTGCCACTGAAAAACCCCATCATGGAAGGGGGGTGGGGGCAAAGGAAAAACAACCTGTATGGATTGGTGGTAGCAGGAAGCTGTGCAACAACCATAAATGAAAAGAAATCGAAGATGGTCTGACTGGATGAGGTGATGACAAAATCAGTACCCCCCCCCCCCAAAAAAATCCAACTATACACACACTGTCACTTTATGCAACACCTGAAAGTCTGTATCCATCCTAGGAGGATTCAAATAAGACTTTTGGCAGATCCTGAGATCTTGTTGTTTTAGCTCTTGGGGTGGGTGACCAGTTATTTTGTTGACATTGACTGGAATGGAACTTTACTTTTGAACTGCATGCCTCTGGTGCCATTTCAGTTATTGTCTTCAGGATTTGCTCCCCAGACACTAGTAGTGCTTTTTCATGTGATGATTTTAATCAAAGTTTCTTCTCGAGGCCTGATTAACATCCATAGTATGACAGTATGCCAGAGGTATTTATGAACTTTAACCAAAGTCCTCTCTCTCATAGGCACTGAAACCTTTGCATAACCTATGAAATTGTATTGTTATTGCAAATCCCTAATATGGCCCACAAAATAAAAATATGTAGTATAATTTTTATATACCAGTTTCATCAAATACACTCTGTCATGTTAATGAAATTATTGTTGCATCTGTTGGATGCTCATTCTGAAAGCAAAAGGGAATGACAGGAAGAAAATCAAAAAAGACAGGAGAAAAAAATATTTACAGTGTCCCTGGAAATGCCACCAGCACCCACATTCCACTGCTAATAAACTGATGAGAATGGAGGAGTGCCCTCAACACAGTCCTTGTATCGCAATGCACACATACCACAGTGTCTCTGTGTTCTCACCTCTATGGCAATTATGGCCTTGGAATAGCAGGTCCACAGGGATCCCTAATGGCCTGAATCCCCATATGCTGCTGACGCTACCCAGTTAAGTACACCACAAGCACAGTGCTATTACAGGTACAGGATTCTGTGAAAGGAAGGTGAGCCTATAGAACACAGTACTTGTATGTAACTCCCTCAAAAGGCTGCCTGCAGAGACTCACAAAGCCTTCTTGGGACAAAGGTTCATCCTTCATCCATGAAAGACAGACTCCATGGAGGAGGAGGGAAAAAAGTTGGGAGGGGGGCAAGAGAGGGAATCAAGGCAGTTATAGATGCACATGGACAGAAGCCTTTCCCAAGGCTCACAACTTAGGGCATAACAGTTCAAGCCATATTTGCTATGCAGAAATAATGCAGTTTGACACCATTTTAATGACCATGGCTCAATGTTATGGAATCCTGGATTTGTAGTTTTGTGAGCTATTCAGCCTTCTCTGTCAGAGAGCAAATTGCAAATCCTAGATTCCATAGCATTCAACCATGGCACTTAAAAGTGGTGTCAAACTGCATTATTTCTGCAGTGCAGATGCAGCCCATGACTTGCCAGAAGGGTGAAATGCTCAAACTCACCTTTTGCAAATCTTGAAAGAAAGAAAATCTAAGGTGGGAGGAGTTCCTGGGACACTGCTCACACAGGAAGCTCCAATACTCAGTGGCAGCCACAGACACCACAAATATCACAGGGCATTTCAAATGCTCTTATGATTGATTCAGCAGCCAAAGATTTCAGTAGAACAGCAGCTGCTAGAACAGTCTTGGTCTGGTTTAATAGTTTTACATGCTGGAGGGTCTTTGTTTGAACTCAGGGTACCTCCGCACACTAGGAAACCAATAAATGGGGCTGGGGCACAGGTTGGAGGAGCCCTGCATGAGCTGGCGTCTGCATTGGCCAAGAAGCCACTTTAACTCATTTCCTCCATTTGAACCCACTCTCACACCCCATTTTTCCTGCTAGGATAGCCCTACATTGCAGACTCTCAACAGGCCCAATGGTCCCTCCATCCCTACCACTAAACATCTGCTTCACACTTCAGAGCAGCAGCACCTACCCCACTTTGGGAGGCTCCCAAGACTGTCTCTTTACAGTCTAGGAAGCCTGAATAAGCAAAGCAATGACAAGCCCTCTGCCCTCCCCATCACCCTCAAAGCCAGAGCCAAAGAACCCATCTCATACTAATCTGGATGAAAAGCATTCCTATCTGTAAGCAACAAAAAAACCACACACATGGAAACACCAACACCTTTATTGATCAGCATTCAGGATGAAGTGGACCTCGAAAGGAAAAAAGAAGTGGGGAGTAGCCGTTTAGCCAGCAGAGTTCCTGTGCCCTGAGCAGTGACTTGATATGTTGCAGGTGCCATGTCTATATCACCAGCTTGGTGACATCCTCTCTTGTCCTGCAACTGTCTATCCAGGAGCCTGCAAGGTTACTTCTTGGAACAAATTGGTTATTAATTTTACAGAAAGGAAGGCAACAGCATTCTGATTACAGCAACTGGCCGCAGGGCAGGCCTCCCTCCTGGCCAGCATGTAATAGGAAGTGGAACAGATCCTGTGCTTATGAGAGAACAGTCTGCAGAGAACAAGAAGAGATAGCAACCAGCAATAGGTAGAAGCTGGAGTGTCTGCAGGCATCAAGTGGGTCTGTAGGTCAGAGGTGGGCAAATTATGGCTTGTAAGTTGCATGACATCCCTGGCACCAATGTTTGTGGCCCCTGAAGCCCCCTACCAATCCCTCAAAGCCCTCAAATCTCCAAGTTTTTAAATAAGAAAATGGGATGATTGTCAAGCAAGTTTTGCTTCCAAACTATGCAGAAGGCTTTCCAAATGTGTGAAAACATGTGAAAATATCCCAGCCTAGTTACTTGTGAGGATGATTTCCTCCTACATGGGTGGGAGACACTGCATCCCACTGCTGTGCATCTCTCTCTCTGTGTATAAAACAGCTTATAGAAGATACAGTAGTAAGACATGATGGTGGTGGAGAGACAGGTGTAGCAGTTACACTTTGTAGTATGCATTTTTCCTCTTTTTTGTTTGCTTACCTAAGTGGGAAGCTTTGTCCTTATTTCCTGATTGTTGGAGTGGAGCAGATTTTATTGTTTGTGCCTGGAGATCTAAACTGAGGTACTTGTGAAGATTCTAAGCAGAGAAGTGTTTTTTGCACTCAAGTCCCTAAGGGTGTTCAGAAGAAAGGTTCTTTTGGGTTTTTTGGTAGTGAACTTCCTTTTTTCAAACATCAAAAGTTCCCCTCTTACAAGCTATCCATGATAACATCAGACAAACAGTGGCATGGTATCATCTAAGTTCCAGTCTACAATCCTATATCCACTTACTTTGGACTATGCCTCGTTGAAATAAATGGGACCAGGTTTCAAGTAAATGAATATAGGACCAGTTGGAGGTCTTTAAACAGGCTGGATGGCCATCTGTCAGGGATGCTTTGATTTTGAGTTCCTGCATGGCAGGGGGTTGGACTGGATGGCCTTTGTGGTCTCTTCCAACTCTATGATTACACACACACACACACACATATATATATATATATATACACATACACACACACACATTGATGGTGGTGTGCTGCAACTGGATGCTGAATGGGCCACGTACTTTGACTTAGTAACGGAGGTAGTATGATGGTTCATGTGAAAGCAGCTACTTTTCCAACAACCCAAGTCAATAAAAGGGAAATGGCCATGATAGATCAGAATTTACACCAGGTCAGACGTGGTATAAATTTGCATCATTGATCAGGAAATGGCCATGGGTAGATCTGGTATATGAATGGAAGTCCTTCCATTGTATTACATACAGTGTATTTCAGTTCCTCTCACATGTTTATATATTTGTACATTTGCCAGTGCAATGTTTCACTGCTGTATATGAGTTGTTCTACTGGTCTAGTGGGTCTTCCACCAAACATTTAGTTCTTCCACAGCTCATTAATGGCATCCTTACTTAGCTATATAAATATTGCAAAAATACAGATGGCATCTGGCAGAAGTATTATGCACATTCCAGCTGTGTTTATTAGACTATTTAACCCTACTTCCCTGCCTCAAAGGTAGAAGAGCTCAAGGTGTTGTACAATAATATATCATTTTAAAGTATCACCACAGTAAGACTTAGCAAAAATGCAACAAATGGTTAAAAATTACATGCAGCGGTTAAAAACTAAATGATGAAAAAAAAAGTTCCCATGCAGCAGACAAATTAAAGGTTTGTCTATAAACGTTTCATACTAGTAAAGTACAAATGTGTATGCAAATAACTCAACTTATTGAGACAAGGAGCTCCACATTCTTGGAGAATAGTCCTCTCCTGCATTCTTCCCCACAATGGAAACTTGGAATATGAAGGAATGCACAGAAGTGCCATGCTAACTGAACTCAGAGAGAGGGGGAATGGTCCTTTTGGAATCATGGCCACAAGGCATTTCAGGTTTTTCAATTATAAAAGGCCAGCAGCTAAAAAAACAGCAACTGTAGGTTCATTTATACTGAACTAAGGGATATTTAAAGGAAAAAAATGTGTCAAAACATGGAAGTGTGGTGCAGCTTGAAGTGCACTAATCAGATGTAGTGTGTGTTTTGTGCTCTGTGCCTTCAAATCATTTCTGACTTAAGTGAACCTATCATGGGGTTTTCTTGGCAAGATTTGTTCAGCAGATGTTTGCCATTGCTCTCCTCTGAGGCTGAGAGCATGTGACTTTCCCAAGGTCACCCAGTAATCCTAATTCAGCAAGATTGCTAAAGTCCTAAACATGTATAGAACTGTAAATGCACATATTAGCTTTACATCATGGAGATTAACTTGCTAACATTTCAGTTAGTCAAAGTATCTTTGTTGAAACCTTTCCCAGGGTTTAGGAGTATTTTGGGCAGGTATGGCTAGCCATGCACCCTGGATTAAGTTCTTTCTCAAATGAAATGTGGAAATCCAATTGTATGGGCCTCAGATCATTCCTCTCCCTTCAACTTCAGCCATGCCTTGTCTACTACTCTCAGCCATGCCAGAATTCAAATTGTGTCATTTTTGGTTAGGGAAAGGGCTACAAGATTTCAAGATTTCAATTATTATTACTATGATTAATGCTTCTGAAAAGGAATCAAAGTAACAAGTAATTTATTTTCACCACTGAAAGAGAAAGGGAAAAAAACCACTTCCCTGTCTTTTTCAGAAATTCTTAAGTGGAGTTTTAGCATAGTGAAATTTTTATTTTAAAGTTTGGCAGGGATTTTAATAAATTTGTCCCTCTATAGGTATGAGTAATAAGTTTCCTTAAAAGTACACAAAACATTTTCCTCTTTTTCTGTCCCAAGACTTAAGAAAAATTCTTAAAAGAAGAAATAAAGCATCCTGAAATTGATGCCCCAAGTGTGCATCCCAATAAGAAAGATTTTGAAATCGTATCAGAATGGAGCAGAATATGGTAGATAATCTGACAGAAAGAGAAGGACTCTCAAGGTTATGTCTCTATTAAAGAACGCCAGTAACACTTTTCTTCTCACTGCTGCATCCACTAACATGGAAGAGCTGTTGTATTAGTTTGGTGGCCTTGGTGATGTCTCTAGTGATAAAGGCCTTTGTGACTGTGAATGAATTCATGAGAAAATTGTCAGCACTGCAGTCTATATTCTTGTCCCTGGAAGTGAATTATTATTGAACAAAACATCTTCTGTTGCAAGAATGAAAATAAACATGCATGTATGAGCAACGGTCGAAAACAGCACTAATCTCTTCTACATCTCCACGTTATTTTTAATTAGAGCTGGAAAGTAATCATGTGTATGCTATCAATGCTATTTGTTTTACCTATATCCTCTTGCTTATTTAAAATTAAAAATGTATTAGAAAAAAACAAATATTACAATATAAAAACAATAATGCTGCAACACAAATGAAGATACAGAGGTACAAATACACAACTATGGTTTTAAGTGTTTATATTTCAACCAATGCTATTGTCACATATATTTTCAAAGAAAGGGAGACCATGTTGCTGTGAAGATATTTATCTCTTTTTGTCCTTGGAAAGTTTAACAGACTCCTGTTTTTCCTTCTCTTCCTTGATAGACGTAAGTTAGATAGTTCAACACAGACTAAACTCAGAGAGTGTGGGCTCCTCTCCCCTTCTGATTGATCTCTAAACTGGGAGTGCAAAAATAGTCCAAAGGAATGGGCAAAACTGCTGAGACATTGCAACAAGGCTAAGGGATTGTCTACACAATTAGACAATACATTCTATTCAAACAGAATGCCATCTCTCCACATGCTGTTTGGAAGAATTCAGGCTTTTTGCAGAATGTGTGAAAAGCTCCTCACACTCTGAAGAAAAAGGAATTGCAGTTTTTACTGGAGTATCTGTGAGTCTCCCTGAGGATGTGCCTTATTGAATGTGTTGCCATCCATCCGCTTTGCATGGATTTGCGTGGCTGCACATTTGCCGTAGAGGGAGGGCAAATAGATGTGAATTTGTGCAGGAAAATGAAGAGTACTAAGTGCCAATGCAGCAATTTGCATAACACACAGGTGTAGACTAGACTATCCCCACGGCAGTGTCAAAAAATTCCAGAATCTCAGTGCCTGAAAATTAGAATCTTGTGCTCTGAATGAGAGAAACTGGAGGATGATGGAGAAAAGAGGGTAGATGAAGCTTTGTAGAACTGGATGCTTGATTTCTTAGGATAGACGATGGAATGTTTTTAGTGCTAATGCTTACCACAGATAAATGTGATAAATTCCCACCCTCCAGCTCACTGTTCTTCTTATAAAGACTGCAAACAAATTCACTAACAGTCAAAACTATTGCAATCAGCAAACAGCTCCATTTAATACTCAAAATATAACTTTCATGGTGTTCATTGCATCTATGTTTTCCCCCCACCTTCCATTGACTTCTTTTATGAAATAATACCCTTAAAAAAAGAGAATGTGCTGCAATTTCTGATTCAATAAATAAATAAAAAATGTTGGAATCTTATGCTCACTTACCTGGAAGTAAACACAGTTGTGCCCAATTGGAGAATACATTTATAAAGTGGAGAATACATTTATAAGGTATATTGTAAGTTATCTAAGAAAGATGAGCATGATGGGTGCATGTGGATCACAGCTTATTTCTGTTGACTTTGGAGGACTGACTGGTTACTTATCATTTATTTAGGCCTGACGAAATACATATATACTTGCATTTTGACATGGTCTCTTTCAATTAGGACTTGACTGGTTGAAACGTCTTTGCCTGCTCCAAGCAGGACATGACCTTGCAATATCAATATGGTCTACTACAGACTATCTTTCCAGAGAAGCTGAGGGCAGGTGGGACTGGTTGATTTCTCTTCTCTTCTTGCATCTCCCTCCTCCCTTTTATATGGAGCTTTCCTGATATACACCACACCTGGCTTCCTTGCTTTTCTTTCAATTAGATGCCTCTTGATCATAAGGAGACTTCCACTGACAGATAAGACACTACTCATGGAGGAGAACTTGCTCCTGGACATGGCAGTAATGTCAGACTCCAGCAATGGAAATGTCCAATTCTCCTTCCCTAAAATTTGTCCAGAATGAGAGTTTCCCGGCTCTCCAGGAGACCAACATTCTGTATATACTCATGTATAAGTTGACACCATGTATAAGTCAAGGGCAGGTTTTGGGCCCAAAATCAAGGATTTTGATACCACCTCTGGAAAAGTTGAGGGTAAAATATGAGCTTCAGTGCCCTTCTTCCCCTCTGCAGCCTGGCTGTCCCTTTGGGAGACAGCTGAGCTGCAGAGAAAACTTCAGAGGCAAGCGCTTGTGCTCCCTCCTCTTCTGCAGCTCGGCTGTCCCTTCAGAGGACACCCAGACTGGGGAAAAGGATGGAGGCAAGCGTTTGCCCCTAGGCCTTTCCTCAATCTGGGGTCCTCCAGCCTCTGGAGGATGCAGGGACTGGGGAAAGGAGTGAGGCAAGCATTTGCCCTTAAGCCTTTCCCTGATCCTGGCATCCTCCAGCCTCTGGAGGACACAGGGACAGGGGAAGAGGAGGGAGGCAAGCATTTGCTCCTAGCCTTTCCCCAGCTTGGCTGTTCCTTCGTGAGACAGCCAGGTTGCAGAAGTAGCTTGAGGGGCAAGACAATTACTGTATTGCTCCATATATAAGTTGACTCAGGTTTTTTGGGTCATTTTTGGGCAAAGATTTCTCTACTTATAGTTGAGTATATACGGTACCTACTGGTCTCAGTAAACAAAGGATAGGTGAGGCGGAGAGGAAGTTGTCATCCCACCCACCAATTCACAAGTCAAGCAATATGAAACAGAATGCAAATTGCTTCATGTATCTTCCCTGCAGATACATTATCACTTGTAATGTAGACAAATGCAAATTGCTTCATGTATCTTCCCTGCAGGGGAGGTCATGATTATCAACATTTGACAAACATGGAATTAAATACATGGCTAAGTACAGGTTTTAACCTGTGATGACTGAGGTTTAAATCCAATAATCTATTGGATATTTCCAAGCCAAATCTACAAGTAACACCTGCCTATTTTGTAGTTCATTCTGAATGTTTTCCTCTCAGTCTAGAATAGCCACAAAAAATTAAAGACATAAACAACGAAAATATCTTCCTCATGCCTCATGGTGGTTAATAATGCTTTTGATAGCACTGCAGTTCTTTATATGGCATTGACAGATTCCTTAAGTCTGGGTCTTACCTGAACGATTGTTGGGAGACATGCGCACTGGAGAGATGGAAGGGGTGCGTGATGAAGAGTACGGCCTTTGCCGATCCCTCTCTATTGTTGACGATGAAGCTACAAAGTGATACTGTGACCATCCATCCTGCATGTGGACAGTGTATAGCAATGAAAAAAGAAAGGAACAATGGTAAAAATGGTATAACTATAAAATACATGAGAACATTCAGTGTTATTAATTAGTTGTCTAGTACAATGCTACTTGGAAGTGGTGGCCCTGGACAGATGCTTGTCCCAATCAGTACACACATACATTCCTTCTCTCCCTCCTTTTCTCCTTGTCTTTCAAGTTGGCAAAATATGAACGTTTTAGGAAGAGCTGGTTACAGTAGGCCCTCGGTATCTGCAGTGATTACAGTAGGCCCTCAGTATCTGCAGACTTGCCATCTGCGGATTCAAGCATATGTGGATGGCATGCCCAGGAGGAGGAGGAGGAGGAAGAGAAGAAGCAGAGGTGGTGGCCGGCTTGCTTCTCCAGCCAATAGACTTGGACAAGAAAGAAAGAGGTAGCTGGAGGGAGATGAGGCAGCTTTGGGCATCGGAGTCTTTCCTCCTGCTTTCCTCAGGGTTCCCCACTCGTTTCCTCCTCCTCCTCAGGGCATCTCCCCCAGCCATAGGGCCTCTCTCCTTGCCCCCCAATGGAGGGATCTGCTCCCCCAGGAAGGGCTCTGGCACCCCTCCTGGACTTGAATGGCTTTGGGGCAGCCCTTCTTGGGAGGCATGAGGTGAGGAGGTCTTCTTCTTCTTCTTGGCTTGGGATCAGGGGCAGACCTGGCTAATGCTGGCACTGCAAATGGCTGGCAGAGGGCTTGGGGCACCTCAGCTGGTTGGAGGGAGCTGAGGGGCTGGCTGGATGTCAGAGGGCTTCTCCTTCCCTCCCCTCCCCTCCCCCTCCTCTCGGGACGTGGAGAAGGAGCCTCTGGTGGCCCCTGAGCAGGATTGTGCTGATCCTCCTATCGCACTGCACCCTGTGCCCTGGCCCAGGTGCCCATCTCCTCCTGCCACCCATAGCCCTGCCAGATCCTCAAGCGGATTAGGCACACGGTGTGGATCGGGGCTGCCCACCTCCACCCTTGGCTGCCCACCACCCTCTCATGGGGGGGGGCCCATCAGGACAACGAGATCCTACTGGAGAAGGAGGGACCCCCACCACTGCTGCTGGGAGGAGAGGCAGTGCTGAGGCTCCCCATGCCCCCAGGGACTGGCAAGAAGGGATAATGATAATCAGAAAGCTGAGGAGCTGGGCTGGAGGAAATAATGGGAGCCGAGAGCCAGGGCTGCCCGCCAGTGGTGAGAACACCAAGGTGGGTTTCAGGCATCTGGGGCAGAGATGGCTCAGCCAGCCAGGCTGAAGAAAGGAAGGGAGGACGGACAAGGAGGGCCATGGAGCTCAGCACCCCTGGAGAGGCAGCTGGACCTGCCCAAGAGGACCCAAACCCAGCCCCAGAGGAAGAGAAGGAGGCAGAGGAAGGCATTGAGGCCAAGCTCAGCCCACAGGAGTTCTGAGGCAATTTGGAGCTCAAGGCTCGGAGGTGGCCTTCTTCCTCTGCCGCCCTCGGCCTGCCATCCAGGTGAAGTTCTGTTGTCCCCAATAGAACTTGAGCATCCATGGATTTTGGTATCCACAGAGGGGTCCGGAATGGATCTCCAATACCGAGGGCTGACTGTACTAGGAGATAGGTATTTATTAAGCAATTGTTAAAAGCCACCTGTCTTCCTTACAGGACCTGGGGTGGTGATGGAAGGCTGTGGCTGGGTATGGGCAATCAAACATCTGCCGATTCCTTATGGCTGCATCAGTTCCACAGACTTTGCCACCAGCGTCCCTCCAATTTTAGCAAGGTTATGTCTTCTGCCCTTCTAAAACACTTGTTAAGGTGGCTGACATAATAGGTGGGGGGACCCTTTCTGACTCCCCATTCCCAATTAAGCACTAATTAATTAATGGTCTTAAACATAAAGACTATGCTGCTATGAGTGGCATTTTCTTTTGACATTCTAAACTTACAGCTACCTGGGAAGCAAATCCCTCATTAGGAGAAAGCGGCCTCAGGTGAGGCATTTACAGTTCAAACATACCCATCCCTTACTTTTTATTCCATTCCTCATATGAAGAGGCAGTCAAAGACATGTTCTGCTTAATTGTGAGTCTAGTCTTGATTCAAAGAGTAATTTAGTTGGTAGGGATCACAGATTCAGGATTCCTGTTTTCCAAGGGACTTTTAGTACCAATGCATATGTATAGACAGCTATTTTGTCCCCAGCACAAACACTCTGTCAAAGATTATGGCTTACATTCTGTTAGTAAAGTACTCAGGCATAAGTCCT
This sequence comes from Phrynosoma blainvillii, assembly GCA_026167975.1. NCBI lineage: Eukaryota > Metazoa > Chordata > Lepidosauria > Squamata > Phrynosomatidae > Phrynosoma > Phrynosoma blainvillii. The sequence continues at coordinate 134,465,120 of JANUYF010000004.1, read as the reverse complement.
GTTATGCCTGCAGGTCAAATTTTTGTGCAATGGTTGGATTCAGTTCCAGGTTGTGAACATGATGTTACACATGCATGACACTGCTTATGGTTACACAGTGGGCAAATAGTGCATTCTGTGTATTGATGTGCACTGTCCAATGTGCAAAGAGATGCATTTTGATGCATGTTGTCATCATTCTCCAATAAAGAGGCATAGCATAACCAAGGCATAGCTCTCATTCTTTGACCCAACTATTCTTTAACAAATAAACTCCAGCAGGATTATGAGAAGACAACACAGTGAGATTCAAAATTTCCCCAAGCTTTTTGCCTTCCTTGACCTAAAGGTCAGCAAGTGAACCAGAGAGGAGGGTTTACAAACATGCATTGTTGTGAATTACTTTTTCTGCCAGCTATATTTAAAATAAGGTACTTCAAGTACTTCTGTGGACATCTACTTCTGTACAACTGTACAATTGCCAATAATTTCAATAGCTTTATAGAGAAGAATGCATGAGGGATTTTTCTCTAAAACTTGATGGAATTAAGCAGAGAATTCCAAGTACATCCAAGTACAACAGCTGGTGTTTATAATTTGTCTTGATAGAATGTAATTTTACATGGACAGATACAAAATGCACAGGCATTGAACTGTTTGAGTGAGAGAAGTGATTAAAATTTTAAAAATTATAAAGCATACATTTTAAATTACACATAATAATATTCACCATCCATTTGAAATTAATAATAGCATCCTTGAACTGCCAAAACACGACACCTGAACTCAGTGGGAATCTTTTTGAATTCATAGCTTGAGGACTGAAAGCTTAACAGCACCCACATTTTAAACTACAAACCCAATCACTTTGAAGTCAATTGAAATAAATGACTTTTTCCCCACATGAATCTAAGTTTTCCCCAAAGGGTTCTTAAAAGCTCAGTTAGTTGAAAGCTGATAACGTTGTTTAATGCTTACTGCAAACAGCTCTGTACAAGTCTGAAGCATACAGAACTCTGTGGAAGTGGCTGCCTCATGATTTGAGAAAGAAAGGTAACCTTTTCCTATTTTGTCTTGCATGTCTTTGTACAGTATTTGATTTTAAAAAATGAATGGTTAGAATCCCAGTGAAAAGGGATCCTGCCCTACCCCTGACTAGATAAGGCAGCATTTTGGGACTTGGTTTCCAAAGGCAGTTCAAAAAACTGAAACATGTGGGTGAGGCAGCTGATAAGAGAATGAGAGATCTCAGAATTGAATTTCATTAGCCAATAAAAATGGGGATAAAAATAAACAAGAGAGCATGAATTCAACCCTGACCAAATTAGGAAAAGTGAGAGATCTTCAAATAGTATCAAATTATTGTTTCTTCCAGAAAGACAGCATTCCCTTAAAGTCACATAAGCTCTCACTTGCTTTGGAATAAACTGCATCGAATTCAACAGGGCTTATTTCAGAATAAGAACACATAAGATTATACTATCAAAGATTATACTATCAAAACTATGAATGACACACTGGTAAATGTGCAGGGCTAGGTGAGGGCTGCCTATAGCTCTTTCTGCCAATTTGCCACCCATGGCACTACCTTTCTGTGGTAGTGAGGTTGCATGCTCCTGTGAGATAAGAGGCTATGCTGATGGCAGCAGTGCTGCTACTTGTCAGGTTTTCTGGACCCAGACCTTAAGAACAAGGACAGCATGGTAATGATAAAAAGACTACAGCTTTATTTTGGATTCTTTGGACAGAGATATGCCACAGACGTGGTAGTGTCAAACCTGAATTGTCCCCAAAGCCATCCAGTCTTTAAGGATTACCTTTCCAGCCCCCCCCCCCTTTTCCAGCCTGCAGTCCTGATCTTTGAACCAGATCAAAAGATCCTTTGAAGATTCCTCCTTTTCCTTTCCCCATTATCATAACATTTGTCTCAGGAAGGATGATGTGGTCAGAGTTCTACCTCAGGAAATAAACAAGTCAAAACTACAATTCCCCCTTATTATCCATTTGGTTCCCAAGCCCCATTCCCCTCTGTTCTTTGCCTCCTCCCTTTGCACTTCCCTTTAGTTAATCATATCACTATTTCACCATATCAAATTATTTATATTTCACCATATAATTTATCCCCATTCCTTCATATTCCTCATCATTACAGATCCATATACTTCTGGATATGACATCACTGCCTATAGCTCTTTCTACCAATTTGCCACCCATGGCAGCACCTTTCTGTGAGACTGCATGCTCATGTGAGGTACGAGGCTATGTTGATGGCAGCAGTGCTGCTACAAACCTCTCCCATAGCAGACAGACTTTTGCTAGAGTCAGACTAAATGTGTCAAACTGCTACTGGGCAGCAACAAAGTGGGGTTGGTGTGACACTGGTGGAGGATCTCTCAAGAGACAACAGCAGTGGCACCATAGCTAACACTTGTTTGTACTGTATAGAAGGAGGCATGGTAAACTCCTTCTGGATGTCTTTTACCAAGAAAAGTCTATGAGGAGACAATACAAAATGAAACAAGAGATAGTACCAAAAGATGAAACTTCTAGGTCTGATGACACTCAACAAGCTACTGGAGTAGAGCAGAGGACAGATATGAGTATTGTTGTGGCTAATGACACAACTGGACTTAAGCCAAAAGGACATTCATCTGATGACATGCTCAGAGGCAAAAGGAAAGTCCAAAACTGCACAACACATATTATAGGAACAAGAAATTAATAGTGAGGAGAGATGAAGCAAACACAGTCAATGGATATCATGCAAAGTCTAACAGAATAATATCAATATGACTTTGAGGAAAGCCCATCAATATAACCATAATCCAAGTGTATGCTCCAACTACAGAGGTAAAAGAAGAAGAAATGGAAAGATTATATTCTAGAGTCTAGGAGGAAATTGATCACACCAAGACAGGCCTTCTTGTTAATCATAGATGATTGGAATGTAAAGTAGGAAACGGAGCAGAATCAAAGATTGTAGGATGAAGAAATGAAGCAGAAGAGTGACATTGAATTTTGCAGGGCCAACATCACAAACACATTCTGCAAGCAACCCAAGAGATATGGACATCACCTGAAGGCCGATACAGAAATCAAACTGACTACATAATTGTAAATAGAAGATAGAGAAGCTCCATTCTCTCTGCAAAAACAAGACCGGGGCAGATTGTGTCACAGACTATGAACTGTTAATATCAATAATCAGAGTAAAGATAAAGGAGAACACTAAATCAACCATTGTGCCAAAATACAACCTGAAGAAAATCCCCATAGAATGTATAGATAATGTAAAAAACAAATTTACACTATTAAGCCTAATTGACCAGGAACCAGAAGAACACTCGACTGAAGCCAGAGACACTGTCAAGGAGAAATGAAAAAAGACACTATCTGAAGCAAAAAAAGGGAAAGAGAACCCTCATTGGATGACAGATGAAGTCATGTTATGGACAGACAAAAAGTAAAAGTAAAAGTGGACAGAAATAGGATCAAAACCCTGAAGGAAACTTTTCCATGAATTCTGCACAGGGACAAGGAGAACTACTATAGTAATCATTGCAGAGAAATAGAAGACAGCAACAAAAAAGAAAGAAAATGAGATTTCTTTTATAAGATCCAAGAAATCAAAAGGAAATTTAAATCAAGAGTGGGGATGCTATACCACCAGCAGGGAAACACATTATATGACCAAGTACAAATAAAAGGCCAATGGAAATGCACTGAAGAACTATAAAAAAGAGATTAAAGGATGACAGCCAGAGAATTCAAGAAAGAACCATTTGAAGATGAACCTACAGTTTTAGAATGTGAAATGGAAGTTGCACTCAAGAGCACTTGGAATAAATAAATCACCAGGAACAGATGACATACCAATAGAGCAGCTTCAGCTATAGAATCTACTCTAGTTCTATCTAACATCTGTCATCAAATATGAAAAACAAAACATTGTCCCACAGATTGGAAACATAAATATATATTCTACTACCCAAGAATGGAGACAGCAGGGAATACATTGCATTAATTTCTCTTGCAAGCACAGTAATGCTCAAAATTCTACAACAAATACATTTGCTATATTTGCTATATTTAGAGCAAGAAATGCTAGATGTCTAAGCTGGGTTCAGGAAAGGAAGAAGCACTATGGATCATATTGCAAACATACATTGGGTAATGGGATGTACTAAAGAACTTCAGACGAAAATCACCATGTCCAATTGGCAAAAGGGTCAGACAAGGCTGTATTTTATTACTGTATCTGTTTAACCTATATGTTGAATGTATCATAACGTAAAGCAATATGAGACTTGGAAGAAGGAAGTGTGAAAATTGGAGGAAGGAACATCAACAATTTAAGCTATGCAGATGACATCATACAACTAGCTGAAAATAGCAAAGACTTGGAACAATTACTGAGCACAGTTAAAGAAAGTGCAAAGGCAGATTTACAATTAAACATTAACTGTATATTAAACCTAACTGCTATGGTATAAAAGTTTGCAATAAAACTATGTAATGTACATAATAGACTTTCACACTGTACAGGGTAATTTTATATACATATAATAACTAAGAATCATTGGAGTTTTACTATGATACCTCTTTATCACATTTTCTTTGGAATATCTTAAAATGATTTTGCTCTTGTTTCATGCAGTGAAAATTTTCTTTCGGCCAGTCTGTAGTTTGTTTTCATATTGTGTCAAAATGCCACTCAGCTGAAATAAAGCTTTGTCAGACTAAACAAAATGGTATTGCCAGCTGGCTATTAATTTAAATTGCACTGTCTGATTTGTTCATATGTGTCTGACCACTACAGTATTTTGTTATACAATTAATAAAAATCTAACATTAGCCATCCCCCACTCTGAGGAAACAAGCACACTTCCATTTTAAAGGTAAACAGTAACAAATTCATTAGACTTGCTTCATCAAGAATTCCAAAAGCTATTAGTGTTAAATATTTAAACTAATTTTTGGAAGCCAAAAGGGAGTATTTTCAATTTAATGCAGAAATAAATACCACCTGATGTGCTGGCTGCTTTCATTAGTTTGTTTCAGCTCTAGTGCTTCTAATGAAATTTAATTAAATTGATTTGGATACTTAAAAGGTACAGTATATAAGGGCCTCCTGCAGAGAAGTAGTACTCTCTCCAGAAGAAAAAGCAGCACAAGTGCATTTCTTAACCTCATTTACCTACCTCTATGCTTCTGTAGTCAAGCAAAATTAAGAAAAGAATGACACATTTGAAACTGATGTTGTGGGGAGGGTCCATCTCTTCTTGACCACTTGCATTCAACAACTGTGTCATAAGGAAGTGGGAGAAAATGCTGATTTCATTTTACTACTATTTTCTACTATGATCATCCTTTGATACCTCCACCCCCAACTATGTATAACTGGTTCAGATTGCTGTCATTTTCAAGCAGGAAAAATATTTTATATTAAAATGGAGAATACCAGGCTGCAACTTTTTCAGCAGGTGGGGCAATGCTTTCTTCATAGTGGATCTTGGCCAGCAGTGAGAGCAGAGGAAGTAGAAAGACACTGTCAGTGCCTACTGGTGCCACCAACACTAGTTTAAAAAATGGAGCAACCACAGTAGAGAGTGGGGAGCAGTCAGAGAAGTGAACCTTCTCAGAGGAGTTTGCCATTGGTGACCCTAAACTTGGCAGTCTTTCTGACCCCTTTCTTTAGGATTAGTTTTGCCAAAAGGTACCTCAAGGACATTGCAAATGCTGTTGCTGATGTATTGATGTGTCACTCCAATTATAGTTGTGCTAATATGTACTAATAAGGATCAGGGACCCTGCATGCAGAATAACAACAACATAAGCAGTGGTGTCACTAGGGTTGGTGTCACTCAGTGTAGTAACTCATAGTGTCACCCCTGCATTGACCTCCACCCATACAGAATCCTTAGTAATGTTTTTGGTACTAATTTACTCATAAATCGTAATCTGCATAGATAATTAAATGTAATTCTAATAGTTGTGACATAAACAACTAGCAAAATTAAAATTATACTTTCAGATTACAATATCATAAACACAGAATAAATGTGTTTAGATATACATAACTTCATGTGGTTAAAGTGAAATTTTGGTAAAATGTGATGTTTTCAAACAAAAAATTAAAAAATTAAAAAATATTTTTTACTTTTAAATTATTTTTTTAAAAAACCCTGAAGATAAAGGTCTCTAAAGGTAGATAGGTTTGCAATAACATCACTGCTGCTTTGTGCTCTAATTGCTAGTGCCAGGTAGAAACTGTGTCCTCACTTAAACCATTATTAGTTAACTGAATAAAATTTCTAAGATTCATGGTATTCACTGCTGTGAAATTATCTTGTTTCTCGTATTATGTCACACCCACCTTTTCTTTTCTAATGTTGCTTACTACAACAAAACAATGAATGCTCTTGGCAAGATTTGTTCATATGAGGTTTGCCATTGCCTTCCCTTGAGTCTGAGAGCATGTGACTTGCCCAAGGTCATCCAGTGGGTTTCATGGGTTGAATGGAAAATTGAACCCTGGTCACCAGTTTCAGTCCAATACTCAAACCCCTACACCATGTTGGCTCTCAATCTACTGGCAGAATATTCATAAAGTTGCACTACTAGTTCTTCTAGGAAAAATAATGTGTAACCATCTATGAGATAACACAGCAATGGGATGTTAGCGTGATTACGCAGTGCGCGATGGTCCACATCAAAGTTTTATCAAAACTTTAAAAGCACTGCTGAGAGAAACCCCTGGTTACCAGTCTGGCCTTATATTTGTGGGTCCCATCTGGCATCTTCTTCTTCTTAAAACCCCACTTGCAGGGTACGACCTTCAAGTCACCTGGCCTGTCTACTACCTCAAACACCTCCCTACGCACCAGAGATGAGAACTCACTGTCCATGGCCTTAAACCACCTCTCCTGTTCCTCCCTGGGATAGGTGAGAGGCTCTTGGTAGCTTTCTGGCTCATCTGCTGCTACTGTACACACCCTGGCATTCTGTACCACAAAATGCTCAGGTGGCCTCCTGACTCTCTGACTCCTCCTGGGTATGATCACCTTGATTTGTCCCCTCTCATCCTCATTGTCACTATTCGTTTGTACTCCTATCTCTGTGGATGATGGTGCCTCAAACTTTCGTGTAGTGATGAGTGAGGTCTGTGCGCCTGTGAATTTGCCGGAGATGCTAGGCTGGCTTTCTGGTGTAGCCTCTGATGTTTCCACCTCTCCAGTTCCAGTACTGCCTCCCTGTTGTCCCAATCTAACAAACACTTCGCGGTTTGTATGAATCTTCTCCCACCGGAGTGCTTTTCAAAATTTGTACTCCTGGACAACAGGATGAGATTACTTCCCAAGTAAAACCTGTAACTGTTCCCCTGGTACCCCACAAACATCAACCTGTGCCACTTGGGTCACCTTTCTTCCTGATGGTCTTTGGAACAAAAATGTTGGTATGCTGCTCAAATAACCTTAGCTAAGGCTGGGTGGCCTTCCATACAGCATGAAGTAGGATGTTTGCTTGACTGCAGAGTTCCACACCCAGTTGGTGATGTGGCAGTCAGTCAGGATTGCCTCCCCCCAAAGACCCTCTGGGGCCCCTGCATCAAGCAGCATACAGTCCTTGATCTGCTTTAGCACCCCAATTTTTCTCTCTATGAAACCATCTTCCTGTGGGGTGGCTGGGTTGGTGATATTATGGCAGATGCCCTTCTGCTTTAACTAATTGCCCGAGCTTCAGATAAGAACTCGTCCCTACGGTCTGTCACCAGAGTACCAACTCAAATTCCCTTTCAACCATTTCCATCTAATTCTTAAATGTGGCATTAGCCTCATTTCTTTCCTTTAGCGTGTAGGCATAGGTGTAACTGGTGTGTCTATCCACATCACCATCAGATACTTACTATTGCCTACTGATTTGACAAAAGGCCCAGCCAAATCTGCGTGCACCACTTGGAATGGCCTCTGGGAGGCACACTTGCTTCTCTTTGCAACAGGAAAAGCCCTTAGCTTTATCTTGCTGCACACAGAGCATTCCAAGTGGTTCTTACAATCATCCAATTTTAATCCAGGGCACACACTTCTCAGTTTCTCTAAAATTGTAAAACCCGTTGTGTCCCAACACCCTAGTGTGCAAAATTCAAGTGCAATGGCACGTTGTCAACTGTGGAACACTCTGCACGAGTGTCTAGATCAGGGGTAAGCAACCTTTTTGAGTCGGGGCCCGGTCCCCCGAAGTCGTCCCTTCCAGCAGGCCGGGGGGGGGAATGGCGGTGCGCACGCTGATGCCGCCGCTGCCACACGTACTGCCACAGCTGCCTCCGCGCATGTCGCTGCTGCCATTTTGTTCTCCAAAATGGCGGCCGCGACGCGTTTGCGCATTGCACAGGAGTACTGCGCATGCGCAAACGAGTCACGGCTGCCATTTTGGAAAACAAAATGGCGGTTGTGACACACGTGGCGGCAGCGGGGGCAGGGGTGGGCAGGGGCCGGTAAGCGGGGGTCCATGGGCTGGAACCAGCCCACGGGCCGTAGGTTGCCAAACCCTGGTCTAGATAGTACAACCTGTTGTGCTTATGTGCTTTTGCACAAACCTGCCCCCCTTTGGTTTATAACACAGTCATCCCCCTCAAAGTATAGGGCATACCCATTTGTAGTCAGTGAGGACACACTGACCAGACAATTTTGTAACTAGGGAGCACACAGCACATTTTCAAAGTCTTTGCCAAACCCTGGAAAATGCACAGTCCCCATGTCTCTTATTTGGCTTGAACCCCCGTCAGCCAAGCCCACTGAGCTCAACACAGGAGGGCTTCTGTCCTTCAGCAAGGATCTCTGGTTCACCAAGTGGTGGGTTGCACCACTGTCAATCATCCACAGATGCCTAGCTGCAACAGCGAGATGGGCATGATGTCACTGTCCTTCACTGCCGAAACAACTCCCTTCCTGTTCCCAGGAGACCAGTGTTGTTCCTTCCTTCTAGCAGCAGGTGGGTTCTTGCAGTTCCTTTTGAGATAACCTGGCTGACCGCAATTAAAACATTTTCTAACTTTGCAGACAGTTGCACTCTCAGTCTTTTGAACTGCCTCCAATGGTGTATTTGATCTCGGCTCTGCATGTTGCTGTCTCTGAATGCCATTCTCAAAACACCATTTCTGGCATTCCTCCAAGACACATGTAGACACCAAGTCCATTGTGAGCTGACTCTCTGGCATCCCCTGCAGGCTGTACAGTATGTGATCAAAGTCACTGGATAAACTGCCCAGCAGGATGTACGTTTTTTGTTCTTTTGGGAGGTTTATTTCTCTGGATTCTACCTCCAAGAACAGATGCTTCATGGTGGCCAGATGCTCCTCTGGGGACTGTCTTTTCTGCATTTTACAGGCATAAAGCCTTTTGCTCCAAAGTATTTTGGAAAGGGCAGAGTCTGACTGGTGCACGTTTTTCAGTGCAAACCAGGCCTCCTGTGCAGACCTCTTATCTCTGACGTGGTCTAATTGGCCTGGATCCAAAGAAAGATTTATGGTTGCTCTGGCTTTTCTATCGAACTCAGCATTTTTCACTGATGGCCCTTCTTTAATAACATCCCAGAGCTCTTCCTTTACTAAGATCACCTCGGCATATGCTGACCACTGGGAGTCGTTCTGATTATTCAGCCTTGGGAACTTACAAAATCCATGCTGGCAGCCTTCCCAGCTCTCCCTATCCACTGGAGATAAGGAGCACGGCAAGCAGCTCGGCTTCTTAACTTTCTGCCTTCTGGCACTCAGACAGCAAAAACTACTCTTCTGGAGAACTGCACACATACAGCTACTCACACGATTATCTAGGTGGATCTGCTGGCACAGACTGGGCCCCTAACCCTTGTTAGCATGGTTACGCAGCGCGTGATGTTCCACGTCAATGTGCAGCACCAGTGTCACCACCTTCTCAGATGCAGGCAGTAGCTTTGAGCTGGAGGAGCACCTCTCCCCTTCCAGAAAGAGTAGATCCCCAACCCTCTTGTCAGTACATGTGAAAAAGGATGGCTAGGACAGATAAAAGAAAGTTCATATGATCAATTGAGGGTTGATCAGGAAAGCTCCCAGAGTCATATAATGCCCAGGAACAGAACAAAGAGTTGTGGCCTTGCATAGTACTTGGTCTTCCCTGAATTGAAACTTTGTAACTTGTGCTTTCCCCTCAGGAAGAAAACTGCCTAGCCTTCAGTCAGACCATTGGTCCTTCTTAGGAGATTATTGCACCAGCTGTTTTCTCCTGATCTGAGCATGGGCTGAGACAGTGTAAAAACAAATGTCATTACACAGCTTCGTGCCCATATCAGAGGCATCCCGTACTCGATCAGGACTTCTCCCATACTGAGCAAAAAATTGTTATTTTCTGTTCATTGCTCAGTACAGGAGAAGTCCCGATCGGGTACAGGATGCCTCTGATCTGGGCACAAAGCTGTGCAATAACATCCGTTTCTACATGGTCTCAGCCCATGCCCAGATTGCGGAAAAAAGCTGTGTGATAATCTCCAATGTTAGGGTGATCTACACTGTTCTCCGGGGCTTCAGACACAAGACTTTCCTTGATATACTTGGACATGACTGGGACTGGATGCAAAGTATGTGTTCTACAACTGACAGCTCTTCCTCAAATACCTCTCAATAGTAAACCAAGGGTGAAGCTCCTGGGGAGGGCAATAACTGATCATACCTAGAACTACTGACTATTTGTCATGGTGTGAATATACATTTAATTACTCAGTCCAAGAATAACTGAAATCACCAGTTTCATATTCTCTCCTTTAACAGTCTCCTAATTTCTTCTTAATCTCAAAATGATGATCTGACCACTTCTATGACCAATAGTTCTAGAAATAGGTTTTAAGACACATTTGTCTAGTTTGAATTTTTAAAAAAAATAATGATAATTCTACATTCTCATACAAGAAACAACCACAGTACTAAAAACAGGCATCCTATTAAGAGTCAACCTTTATGAAGTTTCTTTTTCTTAATAAATTACATTTGGATTTTGAACATGTAAGATTCACTGACTGAATATGTATAATTTGTTCCCAAAGGAAAATAATACACTTAAAAACTGTAACAATGCAGATCTGATGAAAGAATTCTTAGGTCATATCATCTTGCACTGTGGTAGAACTGAATGAGGATTAACAAGTACCATCAAGATTGATGAACTGATATCTTCAAAATCAGTACTTTGACTCTCATTTGTAGAGATTTACTGATTTGTAGTCTCCATCTGAGACACTTTGAATCCCATTATTTCTCAGCCAAACATGTAAGATCTGAGTAATGACTGGAGCATTTTCTCACCCTCCTTTTCTTCAAATTATTATCACAAAGCCTGCTTCTTAGAAGAACTGAGAATGTTTTCCATAACTTCCCTTTCAACACACTGTACAAAGTGCACTGTGCTTCCTTTCAGAATTGCTTTTTTAAAAAAAACACTGATGATGTGAGCATATGGAAGAGCCAACCTGTCAGTCCTTACTTCCAGTTTTTGTTTTAAAGAGAGGTAAATTTGGGGACAGCTAGCTCAATCTGGTAGGATATGCTGAGCTGTTTTGTCTTGCGAGGACTTAATAAGCAGGTTTCATATGTTCCTAAGCAAAGTAATTGTATGAGTAGAAGTAATTATTTGACATATTATGACAGGCAGCCATCTAAATGATCTGCTACAGGCACACATGAATTTCCAGCTTTTAGCTTAGGTATAAACACTGAGAGAAATCCAGTTTGTGTGTGAAATGGACATCTACCAGATGGCTGTAGACTGTGTGAAACTAAGCTGAATTCCTGAGACCTGATGCAAGAAATATAAGATGTGCTGGTGACTTACATTTGTGTACCTTGTTTTTAGGGTCAGTTATGCAGTGCTGAGCAAATTGTGGCTATGGAGAAAAGTGCTTGGAACAGTGCAGTAAATTGGTGGAATTGCTCCTCTTTTAGTTGGTTGACAGCTGTAATGGACTGCAGGCATATGCACATGATCGGGACACTACAGGATTAGCCTTTGACAATCAAAGATCATAGGAGGCCATTTAGGCATCTGATGGGACATTAAAGGTGAAGCAGGGGTAAGCGTAGGGAAACACCCTTGTAGGAACTGCAGTTGCTTATATATTGTGGTTCCTGGTGGGACTTCATAATTTATTAAGTGGAAACTTGCGAGAGGTATATCCTATTATTTATGGGGCTACAGAGGTTTCAAAAGCAAGTCAGGCACAGCTTTACCTATCCATAATTCTTTATTGATTTCCTGTATTGTGAAAGCAAGGATGACAAGACCTAACCTAATGAATAACATAGCTGTAAGAGAAAGAAACACTATGGGAGGCAAAGCATAAAGGACAAAACCTCAGACACAACACAGCTCGTTATTCATACTGTTGATGTTGTATGGGAGGTTAAATAATAAATGCTATCAAAAATGTGCTGTTAAATCATGTTGCAATTTTCCAAAATAGTTCATTTCATGCCGGTTGCTTGTGAAACTGCTCATACCACTATGGAACTTTGTAATGTATTTCAAATCTTGTTTTAAAAATTGTCTCAAAAAGTGTGGATGAAAAAGCATGTAGAATGTAAGAGTTTACTGAAATCATGGAATTATTGTAAGATATAACATATAAGAGAAGATAACTGTCCCATGTTGCTTTTGCTATATGTCACCTCTGAACATGAGAGATTTAACCATTGAACATGAACTGTTTTAACCTAGCTAATCCTCAGAAGTGAAATTGTATGGTACACCATTTGATGAAAAGAAGAGGGGAAAAAAAACCAGGGGAACATTGAATCCTGGGGATTAAAGGAGTCTAAAATACTGTAACATTCAACATCCTGCTACAAGGCAGGACCATCAAGACATCAGCCTGTGCCATCAAACTACATAATCCAAGCCAGGACTGGAAAATGTATCAGGTCAGAGGATCTTTATTTGAAACTTCAGCTGTGTAGTAAAATGCTTCAGTGTTTATGGAAATCAACTTAAATTTTAGTTGGCTTTTATGTCATATGCGTCGAGTTTTTTTTAAAAAAATATTCTTAAAGACTACAGACTTTAAAAGATTTTTTAAAAATTCCCTTTCATAGGTACTTTTCAAGGCCATCTGTGCTACCTCTAGACAGGAACAAACATGAAGTGATCCCCAATAGTAGCACTTAAAATATGGTCTTTTTTCCCCTTGGCATGCTAAAACATAAAATGCCAAGGGAAAATTACACTGTAATCCTTTTCTTAGAAACAGGATAGGTTACTTTTTAAAAAATGGTTTCCAAAAAATGAAATTTCTCCAATATTTAACAAATCAGTAGGTGCTTTTGGGCCTGCTAGTAGCTTCCCATAGAGGAAAAGGAAGCAACATAGACCTACTTCAGAAAAAGACAAGGTTAATTTTGTAATTGCCTTTGCATATGAGAAGTGTTGCATAATAACAATCTTAATATGAGTTTAGAATTTTGGAAAAGAGCAAAAAAAAAAAAAGTACAATTGGGAACTGTAGAGGATCTCTCAATAAAAAAATAGTTTCAGCCAAGTAACTGTTTTGTGTCTTTTCTCAGTGTTCCACATATATGGGGAAAGTGTAGTTGTTCAGAGGCTGTTACACTGAAACACCCATCAATCCTAGCCAGTAAATTAAGCAGTTGGAAGTGGAGTCCTGAAAAATCAGAAAGGCTGAAAGGTAGCCATCATAACATATATATGGAACTTGTGTAGCAGAGATGATCTGCCAGGTTACCTTGTTTATTCTGGTCTACTATGAACATTCTTCATGTTTCTGCACTCAGACTGCTTTCTTCATCTCTTTGTTTGACCAGCTAAAGTTATTCAGATGGTGGAAAACATCCCTGTAGAATATGAGTTGAATCTTTGTTGTTCATATGCATTTTGAAAGCATCTAATTATGGGCCTTTGCAGACTGCTAGAAATAGTGCAAATTGAGTCCACTTTAACTGCCCTGGCTCAGTGCTAGGGAATCATGGGAACTGTATTTTTTTTCTGAGACATTGAGCCTTCTCTGTCAGAGAGATCTGGTGCCACAATAAATTACAGTTCCCATGATTCCCTAGCACTGAGCCAAGGCAGTTAAAGTGGACTCAATTTGCACTATTTCTGGCAGTCTGCAAAGGCCCTAAGGTGGGGGCTGCCAGAATAACCCCTTAACCCAGGATAATCAGTCTTGGGTTTCTCCCCCTGAGTTTTCCTAAAAGATTCATGTTGTCAGCTGTGTGCTTAACCGGTGCGAACAGACTCAGGATAAACTGGGATAAAACTCTGCATGCGTTGAACGGATTTCAAAAACATCTGCACCATTGATTCAAACTTTATTCACAGTGCTGTAATGTGTGAGCAATGGAACATACATAGATGCACATAGGTGCAGTTCTGATATAAAAAAAAAAGGTGGACAAAAGCCCCAGAATGTGTGAATGAGATTATTCACATAGTTGCACTAAAAAACAAACAAACCAATGTCTGAATAGCCCCCAGGAATAGTTAACATTGTCTGGGATCTTGGCTGAACCTGGGATCTTGGTTTCTTACTTCCAAACAAGCATGGACTGTAAGCCACTAAAAAACTCAGGGTGCTTCTTAGGATCTAGAACAAATGGGAAATTTTCTTTTAATTGTAAGATAACCCTCTTTGTTTATTATCATTCATAGTAAGAAGGAAGCTGAACTCAAAAAGCAACAACATTTGATACAGAGAAGAGAGACCAAGAGTTCCCCACTCAGCATGTCAGCCTCTCAACTGCATTATTCAAGGGTATATTTTTAATCTATGATAAAAAAAATCAGTTGATTTTGAATATGAGGGATTATGCTCATTAAAATACATTAAAGCTTGCACCCATAAAAATGAGGCTACAGGAAAATGAAATCAACCAGTATCTTTATTCACCTAACAGCAACCAACTCTGTCTCCTAAATATTTTGAGTAAGAAAACTAATAAGCCATTATTCCCACAGCTGTTTCTCAAACAAGTGTGTAATCTGATTATACTGAATATGAAAAAGCTGAAACAACTAGCTTATCATTCACTCACTCGGATGGTTCTGGCAGAATTTATGTTCTCTAGCTGCATGCACTAGTCATTTTGTTTAATTTCCCTTAAGAGTAGGGAATAACTAGGCATTATGCCGGGCTTTACTGTAGCACAGTAGGGGAGTATTAGCAAAGGGAGCTGAAAATGGTATCACTGACAGCAATGCTGTTTCATCGCTTTGAACAAAAGGTATGACTTCAATGGCAAAATGATATATCTTATCTATTTCCACTGCAGGTACATAGCCTTGTGCCAGCTAAGCAGCATTACACTTCCTTTCAGACTTAGAGCTGGATCACACATACCTGCCATATGTAAAACTTTAACAAGGACTATGGCTTAAGGTTAAGCACATTATTAGGTTGTGCCCGTATGATCTACTGCCTATGATATTAAAAGGATCACCTAGGCTACATCCAAGCCAGCCATTGGGTGTCCATCTTTGGCCCACAGAAGGAAGCATTGCGGTGCACACTTCTGTTTGTGTTCTAAAACCTAAAACCTAGAGCAGGGGTAGGCAACCTTTCCCCTTTAAGGGCCGAGGGACTTCAGCTCCCAGAAGCCTCAGCCATGTTGGCCAATAGCTCCTGGGATTCTGGGAGCTGAAGTCCCTGGCCCTTAAAGGGGAAAGGTTGCCTACTCCTGACCTAGAGCTATAGAAATGTTTGGACCTACATGCTATGAAGAAACATTAGGTTGGATCTAGAACTGAGCAGAGTGAAATCCAGCAAACCAGACAGCCTACATGCAGAAAGCACGCCTTGTCCTGATTTGGCAGGGATAACCCTGACTGATCTTCTGTTGTACAATGGCCCAGTTTTTCTCTCCTTCTCCCACTTTCCCCCCTTTTCCCCATCTTACTGCCATTGGTGCAGAATTCAAAGAGCCAAGGTAGTTTGCACTTAACTCCTCAGAGGAGAAAAGGGTGCAGATTCTTGTCCTAACCTGTAGACTGAAGTAAAAGCAAACTGCTGCAGCTTTTCCTAGCTTGTGTGTTCTTCCTCATTAATGCCCTTTGTCATCGTGACCACATTCTGAAATTGTTTGGCTACACCTGTCCTGGCTTTCATCTGGGAAATGTTGGGAGGGTATGAGAAGTGGGAATGGGACAGTAATTTCCATCAATTTCTCCTTCTTCATTCAGGGTCCCAAGTCTGCTGCTGCAACAACAAGATGTGCGATATTAAGGACTGCAGGGAGAAGGAAAAATCAATGGAAATCTTCACTGCTATCACCTTTCCCCAATCAGCAGGCTCTGCAAGATTCCAGTATTCCTGGTCAGTGAAAGGAAAGAGTCAACTCTGGAGCCAGCCCAATAATATTTTAAAGCTCTTGACTGAGGAGTATTAGAAACCTTTCCCCAAGGCCACTGTACTTCTAAATAAACTAAAATGCTACTTCAGCCTTGACCCAGAGGAGCCCTTCAGACACCTCTGACTCTCTAGCCTGGAGCAAGTTTCAAGACTTCATTAAATAACTAAACTTCAAAAGGCAGGTTGTCAGTCAATTACTCATACCAATGTGCCACACTGTACAGAGAATCTGTCTGTCTTTCTTTACAAAAAGATCAGAAGAAGGTAGTTTACTGTATGGAAAGATAGACCCTTTTAATAATCACAGTTGTGAAAAACTATCTGAAATTTGTTGTAGTACTAAACCTACAGTGGAAGAAATACTCCAGTTTTCAGAAATGCATAATGTCCAGTAGATTCTTTACAAGTGTGCTGCAGCGTGTTTGGTGCACTAATAGATTCTAAACAGTATAATTTCTAGCAGACTGATTCAAACAGTTTTACAGCCATACTTAACACAATAATAATTTAAAAGTATTACGTTTTGATCAAAAGAGAACATAGAGACTTGAATCTTCTTAAATATGATCATGAATGAGCCCTTGATTAGGAATTCTGTATTCAAAATTAATGCTCTGACACACATTGCAGCATTCAATGGCTCAATAAACTTCTATGCATACACAAGGTCAGACCATCTACTTCTTCCTATTGCCATCATCTGCATATGTTGATTTGTCACTGTCTGACAAACTTGTTTCTAAAGTGACTACAATGAGCATTCTAGGCCAGTAGGCATTTGCGGATTCTGCCCATGATTATACATATAACTCCTGTTCTGTTCTTTTGTTCTGTTTTAACAGCATCTATTCTAAATTATGTATATGGCAGCAAGGTTCAGGGCCAATCCAGAATGGTATGTGCCTCATTTCCTCAGCACTAGATTACTCAGCACATGATTACTCAGAGCACATCATGTGCCCCAACCTTTGGAAAGCACAGTGTGATCTACCTATGGTGCTTAACTGGGGTCGCTCATTCAGATATGCAAATCATCAAGTGAGGCATTCATTAGCTGTTGAAGCTGCCCATAAAGAACACAGTCCATATTTCAGTCATAGCCAATCTCTTTGGTGAGTGACTCACAAGTTAAAACCAATTAAGAAAGCCACTCAAGTTTGTGCTGCAGTTTGTTTGTTTATTTAGCTCTGCTGGCTCGACAGCATTACAGCACTTAAAAGGTAAGTAGGAGTGTAAGCCTGACTTTTGGATATAACATGCCCACAGTCTGCCTGGACAACCAGCCTTTGTAATCTGGTCATCCACAGCATAGCACATCTTTGTAATTCTATTGTGGCAAGTGAATCATGATTCTGCTCCATGGAAGATATGCAGATTTACAAAAGAAGAAACCAACAGGAACAGATCGAGTTGCCCTGCATTAGTCATCTTTAAGCCATAACAAAACATTAAAAATAGTAACAGCGCGATAACAACAGACTTCATTATCCTGTAGCATTATCATCAAAAACTGGAAAGGTTCAGGAGGATTGGCAGAAACATCATTTGTAGCAACAAAAGAATAATGGCTCGTTTTATTTTGTAATATTCAGATACCATACTCAGAACAAGGTTGGACTACTGCAGAAAAAGCAGGGCCAATTTGGCCCTTGTGCTTCCCACAGGGTAGCATTGTCGCACCAAAGCACCCAGACCTTCTACATTTTTTGTACTGAGTAATTTTCTCCTTCCAACTGCTGCCAAATGCAGTAATTTTCCTAGCTCAACCCCACAAATATCTCACATCCCTTAAAAACCCACCAGAACACATCCCCCAAATAGGATGAAAATTGTTTGAACTGAAAACAGAAACCAAACAACGTTACTTCTGGATTCAGTTTTGGCCAGCTTTTGAACTATTTGGGGTTCTAGCAGTTTTTAGCTGGTTTGGTGTTCTAGGAGGATTTTAAGGTTAATGGGGGCCCTGGAGTTGGCAAAACCAAACCACTGGATTTGGCTGTAGTTTCAAGCCATCTGTGAAGGGTTGAGCAGACAAAAAAGACACCTTAAAAACTATTCAGAAGGACAGAGGCTTCAGGAGCTTCATTCTGGGGCCCTAGAGACCACCTGTGACCTAGGAGGTGCACTCTACTCACCCCTGGTTCTGGTTTAGATCACTGATAGAGAATGTTCAGATGTTCTTGAACTCCCACCAGGCTTCACTGGTGGCCAGGGCAGGTAGACCTGTTGGGCATTTCAGTGGAACAACTTTGGTAGGGCCTATCTCTACCAATGATTTAGACTATCAGGCTAAATGACAACATAGTTAAATTTGTATACTTGGACCAACAGGCTCAAAAAATACAAGCCAATGCATTTTTAAAAATAGAAAATTGATTAAAAGAAAGTTTCATTTAGAACGTACACAGTTAGGCAATTTTTTTTCTAGCAGCAAGCAGAACATTCTACCTGCATGGTATCAGTTTGTATGTATACTGTTGGCTATTACCGACAGTTCACAGTTGTGCAGACACTAACACTGGCTATCCTGAATATGCATTTCAATCTGTTATTTATACTGCAAGCTTTGTTATTTCCTGCATCCTGATATGTATGCATAGATAAATCAGGTTCTCCTGTGGCTAATACTAAAGCTGCAGTTGCAAAGGATGATTTACATAATGCTGAGGAGGAGACCAGGCATCATGTGTATTTCTCTTTTGTTGAATTATATTTAGCAGAATTAAAACTGCTGTAGCATAATGCAGTCCTACCACACAAAAATCACAATTAAGCACAATGAAATGACAATAGAAAATATGTTTCATATTTCTAACATTTAAAAAGAATATCAATAAATAATAAAAATCTTTTTATCAAATTATACATCTTTGTTGTAAGAAAGAATTACTTGGAGTGGACTCAGGACATTGTTCCACTTTGAATACATTATTCACACTATGATGTAAAGTATATATCTGACAATTTAACACAAAACCACTGAAAGCTATTCTCATTACAGTCAAATCAGTTGAAATAATTCTTTGATAAGACTTGAACGTTGATTGTAGTGAATAAAATAAATCAGACTTGCAATTCATACTGAGAAATAAGGACATACAGTATTAGCAAGAATGGTTGGGATTAAAAGAATAAAATTTTAAGGAAAAATAATAGTATTTTTAGTTTTTTAAAATAAACGTTGTGAGTTAAATGGGGAAAAATAAGGAGATCCATCTTTCCCCTGATCCTCTCAAAAAATCCACCAGAGGAGTAGTGCAATAATTCCACTCTAAGTCATCTTAATTTTATTACCTAATATTAATATTATTTACTTGTATATAGTGCTTTTCAAATGTACAAAGCACTCTGCGTACCTTATTGTGATAATAGATCTGTAAAATAGATCAGCCACATTATCCCGTATTGCAGAGGTGGGCAGACAGTGACTGGAGTGAGATTTGCATCAGGGACATTCTGGTTCATAGGCCACAATCTCAGACACTACTGCATGCCAGAGCAGTATTAATAGACATGAACCTATTAATAATTCTGTTCCACTTTTTATACTTTCTTTCATGGCTTGGAGGAAAATATTAAATCAACACTTTACTCATACAAGTTTATCAAAAGGGAAAAAAATAGATGACAACACAAAACTTTTGACTGAAGGTATTTTCTCTGCTAACATTTAGTGATGAGCAAATTTCTGATGACAGAAATATACAAAAGACACAATACACTGTATACATTTTAGGATAAAAGAACTAAAGTGAACATATCCCACCCTCAGATTTTTTTCCTACACTGTTAAACTTGTCCCATGGTCAATAAACAATGGTAAGAGAGCTGTTAATGCCATATCAGATTGAGCAAGGTGAAGGAGATTTGGCTGAAAACACAACCTGTTAAAATATATTCTAGACATTGCTTTCCCTGATTGCACTTTGCCTTGTATGAATATTTAAATACATCCTTCAATGCTCTTGCAGATGCAAATCTAGGTATGCATTCAACATCATTTAATCTTTTAAATGTGTTAATATTTTATTAGTTAGCCATGACCTGAGGCATTCTTGGTGGTATATAAATTTTAGAATAAAAAAAAGTAAGCAAAAGAAGTAAATAAATTAAAAAAAATCACAAATCAAGACTGGTCAGCTGACAGCCAGAATACCTGGGTTTGGGAATAGATTCTGGTTTCTTGGTTCTGGGAGAGGGTATGCTGAGCGTGCCATGACTCAGAATGATGGGTAGGTGAAATTCCTCTGTCCTCAGCCACTCTGAAGTCTGGGGCCACCCGCTGCCATAAATCAATCAGTCAGTCAATCAATCATTCATTTCATTGAGGTATTTTGCTACAGTGATATAGAAATATGGGATCTAGGCTACACTTAGTTTGCACAACTATAACAATGCTAAATTACAAACAGAAATGGATCATACTGCTATAGCCTATACTCAACCCTGTGGATGCCAAGGTGCACAATCAAAAGTACTGGTATATATATATTTGAAATTATTGTGATTTGTGATTCTACTAGCAGTGGGGAAAAGTAGCTCCCTCTAGACTTTCAACTGGACTGCTGGTACCTCCATGGCTGTTCCATATGACTTGAATGACATGCAAATGACATCCTTTATCCATGTAATTCTTCAGTTGAGGTTGCTGACATACACAGCAAATGATGTACCAAAGAAGCTGTTTCATATGGTAACCACATCCACAAAGGAGCCACTTTACCGGTATGACACCAACAACAGGGTAACAGATAAAGAAGTAGCAACAACCACACTACTAGTGGGCAGGGGGAGAGAGTGGTGAAATAGGGGACTGAAACACAAAATGTGTTTTTCCAGGATTCAATTCTAATAGCAGTCATCCAAATGACATGTGTTCTGTCTACACAGAAACCAAAAATATCACTCTTGGGTAAGGTGATTTCACCCCAGCTCTAGTATTTGGATAAAACTGATACCCTTCTATATTTGGCACTTGGGCTGCCTTAGTTTTCATAGTGGTCAGTTTATGCTGGAAAAATGACAGAGGCATTTTTTGTCAGCTGATTTGTTAGCTGCTTTTGAGCACTCTATATTTATGGATTGCTCAGAGCATGGTCTTGCAATGGTTTCATTTGGTTTCTGTCTGATGGTATCATCATACAGACATCCCAGTGGGCTGACATGGAGTGCTGTTCTGCCCTGTGGGCCTTATGGTGAAGGCTGCTGCAAGGTTCAATCACATCGCCTACTGTTCTTCATATGTAATCTTGAATTAAACAACTAGGAGGAGACTGGGGATAAATATGTGGAAGACCACAATTGTATCTCTTCTTTCCAGAGGGGACCACCTGAAATGATGACAGTTCTAAATCATAATCAATGATGGCTTGGATGAGGATGAATAAACTTACAAAACATGTTTCAGGCAAAAGGGAGTGAGAAATCAAACTGAACTGGGCCTCAGGGACTGATGGACAAGGTAGTATTCTATGGAGGGTCTGGTTCTGCTCCATGAATCTCAGAAGGCAACTGTGGTTAGGAATGTTTTTTAACCAGTTTAGGTTGGTATACCATCAATGGCTGGCTCTGGACAAAAAGTGATTAGGCCACAGTTACACAATGCCTTCACCATGTCTGGATTGGATTGCTGTGATATTCTCTACATCAGTATTCAATTGAAAACTATTTAGAAACTTCATGTGGTTCAAAATCTACTGATCAAGAGATAGAAGCTAGTGGGAACATTTTACATTTGGTCTGAAAGAACACCAGTGTGGGGGCAATGGAGGCTCAAGTACAGTGAGAGCAAGGAAAATGAAAGGGGAATAGTGTAGAGAGGAAGCAAGCCAAGAAACAGAAGAGCACTGAGGACGATCAAAATAATGCAAAGGTTCAGCAAGATATATTTTCAGTAGTCTGTTCACCTACATTGAATGCACTGTTTTTAAAGCAAATGTTGAAAAGAGAAATATTTCTGTATAGCCTTTTTTTGTAAAAAGTATTTTCAACTACTAACATTTCACTAACTTGTTTGGAAATGACAATAATAATGTATGATGTACAAGTCATGAATAAGTGACATTCAATAAGCCTATAGTCTAAATTATTTTTCAGACACAGATGCGTATTAAGGCATATTTCTGCCCTAACCAACCTAGTTCCATCCTCTCCATATGTGATCTGGAGATGTCAGTCATAATTGCAGCGAACACCCCTGCTTCAGTCTCACTTTGGAAACATTATTTGAGGCAAAACTAATTCATTCGAATGTGAAAAAAAACACATTCTCTTGTTTGACACAGGAGTGCATCTACTAGCATTTGAAGGAAATTTGGAGTTTGGATTAGTATAAAAATTTAAAAATTAACTTGCTGAATACATGACAACTGAGAACTAAATTTTATTAGGTCTGGTGTGGCTTACTCCCAGGCAAGCAGTTGTAAGATTGCAGCAAAGTTGGGCAATTGGTGGACTATTTCTAATCTTGAAGTTTCCATGCAGCTATCAAGACTAATGGCTGTATATCAATACAGTGAAATGCCAAACCTTTCTAGAAGCTATTACATTTTGTGGCAGTCAATTCTGCAAGTTAATTATACATTGCTTGAAGAAATACCTTCCTTGCTTTTTTGCCTTAATCATGCCACCAATCTGCTTCACTGGATGAGCCACAGTATCGCATAAAGGTGTAACAAGAATTTATCTCTCTTTGCACATCTTAACATTTGCAATTTTAGAAGCTTCTGTCCCATTCTTTGCACTACATGCTTGCCCTCCTTTTTTCACTTGGTGCCGACAGTTGTTCTAGCTGCACTTCTCTGGATTATCTTTCATACTGTTTGAAAACAGATGGCCAGTATTCACCACAGCAGAACAAGTGTACACATCTTCTACAGAGAATTTGTAGCATTATAATTTTTGTTACTTTCAACCCCCTTTAATGAACTTCTAAAATGACTTTCCCTTTCTCTCTTCTTGAAGCAGTGGTTTGTATCCAGTGATGTCCCTCTGTTGACTGTAACTGAGCAGAAGCTTCCATCTTCTAAATAAGGAGGGAGCCCTCATGTCCTTGCAAATCTGCTATCAACTCTCAATTCTTAAGTTTTGGGAGGTGGGGTGAAGGGCTGCAAGGAGGAGAAAGAATCAGCAAAAATTGTCTCTTTCTCAGTTTTGCTGATGGAAGTTTTCATTGGATCAAGAACAACTGGAGACACACCATGGAACCTATTCAGCTCATGCATTCAAGTAGGTTTGCTACTATGACACCAAGATCTCTTTCTGGAATGGTTACAGTGAATTTAGAATGAAGGAGAAGTGATTTTTGTGTGCAATTATTTAAATGAAACCTTATTTGTCAATCTGTAGTTCGGGCCTTGTTTGCATGAGCGAAAAGGCCTGGATCTCCCCCCCCCCCCCCCCCAGTGTTCTGGCATTGTCCTGTTTGGATGATAAATGTCTGGCACATACTGCTCAGAACTGGAGAATAACCAACATAAATCAACTTTTAAAAGTCTATCTCATATTCCAGATCTTCTGGAATGATCCTAAGCCCTCTTTTTCCTCACCAGGGCAGCTGTCTGCCCAGATGTCCTACTGAGCCACCTGATGTAGCCAATGCCAACACAGGGAGCTTGCTTCTGAGGTTAGAATGAGGGGGACAGCAATATGATTGTCACTAGGTACCTCAGAAGCAAGTGACCCACCACAGTGTTGGATATGCTGGGAAGCTCAGTGGGATGCCTGTTCAGACAGCTGCCTTGATGTGTAAACAGGTAATGGGGGAGGTCGGGGCAGTTCTGGGGCCAGGATACTGGTCCAAGCTGACAGAACCTCAGATACCAGTCTGGAGAATTTTTTTTGACCATTTAGGCATCTTGAAAGCTTTTTTTGAGGAGAGTCTTGAGTGGTGGGATAATGTAAAACAAGAACAATCAGAACAAACAAATAAAATCTTCATGTTGGATAGCTTTTCAGGAATTCTTCCTGTCTTGGATAGCTCTCTCATCTATAGTAGCATTTGCTTTCTGCCTACTGTTATCTCACTTCTGGAGGTTGTCCAGCACTGCAAGAGTAAGTTCAGAGAGTAAGTTTGCTTTCCAGTATTGACACATTAGTGGGAGAAAATATGGCAGGGATTATGAAAAGTCCATCTTATAATGTGTTCCTTTTTATATTAAAAATTTAGAAATTTCTCCAGTTTATTTATTCCCCACTGATAGTGTCTGTTTACAAAAAAAGCCAATTTTGGATAACAGTTCAATGTCTTAGAAATCTGCTAATATAATATAGAGTACAGGCTCTTCTTTCTTTATATACAAAAGTAATATTTCCAGTGGTGGACAATATATATAAAATATATTAAAAATCCCTTAATTTACAAACACTATTACAACACACAATTAAAGGGAAAGCAATGTCCTAAATCCAGTTGTTAGTCACCACTAGAGTAAGCCCACAGAATCAATGGGATTTACATCAACATTGACTTGTTCAGCAATTGACTTAGTGGGTCCATTCTAGGGCCTTTGCAGACTGCTAGAAATAGTGCAAATTGAGTCCACTTTAACTGCCCTGGCTCAGTGCTAGGGAATCATGGGAATTGTATTTTTTTCTGAGACATTGAGCCTTCTCTGTCAGAGAGCTCTGGTGCCACAATAAACTACAGTTCCCATGATTCCCTAGCAGTGAGTCAGGGCAGTTAAAGTGGACTCAATTTGCACTATTTCTGGCTGTCTGCAAAGGCCCCTAGTCAGGAATAGAATTGTATTTGAGCCAGTGTTGGGGCATGTCATTATGTGTTTGCTTAGCACTATGTACAGAGAGATATGCTATCACCCTGGACAGCTTCAGAAACTAACCAAATTATCATCCCTATTATAAAAAATCCAAAGCAATGTGATTCATTTTTGAGCAAATCTGTGGCTTTAATAAGCAGACCACTAGCAAAGAAACAGCCACATTTGCTCTGTTTTTAAATCTGCCCTTGGGAAAACTAGGGTGGGATCTGGAAAGGTCACCATCATGAGTGACCCAAATGCTCATATTTTAAAGTGGGGCCTGCAAAAGTGGTGGCAGTAAAGAAGAACACTGGTGATGATTCTGATTGAACTGTGGGAAAAGCTCAGTTTGTTTTTATCTACATAGCCTATTTTTCTGGAAATCTTTTTGAACTAAAAATCACAGATCAAAACCAGGGTGATATTTAATTTAGGACAAGATTTTAAAGCATATGTCATAATTCCTTGGAAACATTCTTACCTCTGCCCAGTTCACTGGTTGTACAGACTGATGGATAATGGTTTATTAAATAGGCTTATGCACTAGGCATCCATAACAAAAGCTTTTCTTCTTTTTGAAAATGTCAGTTCTGAGGTTATTTTAAAGAAAATCTCTATAGGTATTACAAATAATTGAAACGTGCTTTAAAATATACTACTTTTTTTCTATTTATGGCAAAAATATCCATCTTCAACCACAATGTTTTACCCCATATATCCCAAAGAAATCTGAAATGGTCTCCCTTATCTCTTTCTGTGTGTGTTGTGCAGGACAGGCACAAACATGTACAGAAAGCTACATTTCAACTACTAGGTTACTAACATTGATTCTAAAACTCACTGCTGCCTAAAGAGATGCTAATTTTAAGAAAGGAAGAACAATAATAAAATTCATCTTACCTTCTTGTAGAGACTTCTCAGGTCTCTGTACTGCCACATGCTATTTAAGACCTGAGATGCTGCCTTCACTACTTTTGGTGAGTGCCTGTTTGGGAGACAAGGGGAGGGAAGTGATATTTTAATTAAAACTTTAAGAAACAGTTTTATATTCATCGGTTCCATCAGAGCTTTAGGAGAGGTTTGTTCTGCAATACATGAGAGTTGAACCTGTAGTGACTAACAGACTTTTTCATCATCTCTTTTAATTCTTGAGTTACTTAAATGTTAGAAGTGTTAGAAGCAGGGCAAAAAGGTGAACAATTTCAGCATCCTAGCTGAAAGGTTAAGAGTACTCATTAAGAACAAAATCCTTTTCTAGTGATTTGGAAAGGAAAAACAAAATAAGGAAAAACCTAGCACTTTAGGGTAGAAGGTCAACAATAAACAACCTGCAAAAAATGGAATTGAATTCATTTGGAATTACAGTTATTTGTTACAAGCTATGCTCTCAGAACACATGCATAAACTCATACATGTTTTTAGTATACACATCTGCATAGAATTTAGTAACCTTGGGCCCATTCACACTAAAAAATAATAGAGCTATTATTCCACTTTGACTGTCCAGGCTGCTATGGAAGACTGGGATTTGTAATTTGGTGATGCACTAGAGCTCTCTGGCTGAGAATTCTAAATGCCCTTCCCTACACTGCAAATCTCAGGATTCCTGGAGACGTTGCCTTGTTAGTTAAAATGGAATGTAATGCTATAAATATGTAGTGTAAATGGGCCCTTGCCAATAGTGTGTCTTAGGCAAACCGGACTCAACAATCCACATCCACACATAATTATCTAAAAGGGGAATTTCATTTAACACACACACAAGAATCAAAATACACGTTGGGGAATAGCAAATACTAAGACAGAGCTTCATAAATATCAAACAGTATACACAACACTCAGATAGCCATCTAACTGAGCACAGGAGTTTATCACACGGAGGTAAATTGCTTAAATCCTGTGCAGAAATGGGATTTAAAAATTAAAAATAAACCTGCAAAAGCGGGTTGTTTTTCAGACATATTTGTGTAAAGGAGAAATAACGCAATATTGACCCAAATGGAAAGTCGCCAAAACCTGCTATTTTTACTTTCGGAAGTTCCTGAAAGTAAAAAAGAGTGGGTTTTGGTGGCTTTCCATTCAGATTAATGTTGCGTTATTTGCGTTATAATGTTGCGTTATTTGTCCTTGATGCCAACATCATGTGAAAAACAACCTGCTTTTGCAGGTTATTTCTAATTTCTGTTTGGGATAACCCCGAACGTCATGTGAAAAACAACCCGCTTTTGTGGGTTGTTTTCACTTTAAATCCAATTTCTGCATGGGATCCGTCCCGTGTGATAAACTCCATAGTTTCTTTTTCTTTTTCAAACTGAGTATAATTTCTAAGAGGGTTTGGGGTTAAGTGATCAGAAGTTTAGGGACTGCCAAGAAGATGAGAAGAAAAGAGGGAGAAGGCTTTAAAAAGTAAGGACAATATAATACTTTCTCTAATCCACACACAGACACATACATCAGAGAAAGGGGGGCAGATACGGGAGTTGCAATGTGCAGAGGAAATCTGAAAAGACAGATTTTAGGAGTGATAAGCATTACTCTTCTTTGTTCTTATTGGCCCTTTCAGGGGAAAACAGGTGAGCATAGTACTCCTGGTTGGAGAAGTGCAAAGAAAAGAAGAACAAGCTAACCAAGCTCCACTAATCCAGACCAGGACTTTAAAAAACAGAATAACCTAATGAGATTCTCTGGCCAACAATGCTGGATAGAGTGGGGGCTGCTGAAAGAATGACTTCAGCCTAAAAAGGAGCAAGGTTTGGACCTCCAAAAGCAGGACACAGGCACCTTCTTCTTAAAATTCTTGGTTGAGGATGAAAGCTTCAAGTAGACTCTTTCTGCCCAATGAACTATCATTGGAATCTGGGTCTTTAAAGGGGATTTATGGTAGGAAATAATCCTTAAAGTTAGGAAGTTTTTCTAGAACAAAGAACCCTCTAAAGCAATGGGTGTCTCTATCTGGACTTCCTTGAGGACATTATCCAGGCCTTTGCATAAAAAAAGGCAGTAATGTTTCAAACAACTACACACTAAACAATATCTATGAGAGATACCATAGAGTTTCTGACCTGGCCCATCTTACTGAGAAAAGAAAATATGGTAATATTTTAATTAACAAAGTGTGCTGCTGAATTTGTCACCTTCGCTTCAAAGCTGATCTTCTTTATCAGTGCAATTTCCTGTCTGTAATGCATTGTTTTACAAACTGCAGGATGTCTTACAGATAAAGAACCTTGCCTGAGGGCAGTCAGTTGTGTCTAATGATTTAGTAAGTAATCTTGAAACAACTAGCAGTGGTAGATAACAAAGCTGCATTCTTTCAGAATTGGGGCTGACTGTGATATTCAACTAGAGAGGCCTTTTCAGCTAGTCATTCTCTTTCCTGGGCCACAGTAGTCAAGTGGTTCTTGGCAAATATGCATACAACACACACATATGGACATGGGTCTCCTCAGGGGCATTGTACAAATGCTGACAGATTCCAACACATGTTAATTGTGGGTTTTTTAACGTCTTACATAGGTTGAAGGGTGTACAAGTGCTGTATCTAAACTTTTGTGAGTGAAGGTCTTAACTGTATGAAACAGGGCCTTCTCACTCTACTTCCCCACAGCAATACCATTCTCCTCATGGGAGTTCAGTGGAGAGGAATGGGCAGGACAGCCCCATTAATCAATATGAATACAAGACAATATGTCTTCAATATGTGTTCAGTTGGTTACTAAAAAACAAATTGCTACATTTATTCAAGTATAAGTCTAGAAATTTTAAATTGAACCCCCCCCCCCAAAAAAAGTGGGTTGATATATCCATGGGTCAATGTAAGAACTGTACCTTAACTTTTACTGAAAAAAAAAAGAACCATCTCTTTCTCTAAGTAGCATGGCAAAAGGTGAGAGCTTAGTTCACCCCAGGAGAACCTAAATGAAGCACTAACTCCTTCTACTCTCTCCACCATGGCACCACTTTTGCCCTTTTTAAATGTCTGGGTGGGAAAATAATGATGATGGCAAGGCTCTTTGAGGCTTTCCCTCAAAGGAGCAGTGACAGAGTAGAAGGGGTTGATTCTCACTGGACAGACTAAGCTATCACTTTTCACCACTCTACTCAGAGAAGGGAATGGTTCCTTTTTTGAAAAGAGTTAATACTATACCTTATCTCTGGCCTTTACAGCTTTTTTGACATGTGCATGATCTTAGCCCTGTCCACATCTGGTTGCCACCCTCCCGCATCCAGCCATAGTTTACCATAGTTTTCTCCTCATCCATCCAGCCTTTACGGTAAGCACAAACAATTATGCCTACTGGAGTTTTGTAAGTTCTTTGGCATAATTTTCCTTTAGTTCATCTTTTGTTCCATGCCCTTAAATTTTACCTTGACATATTCATGGGACATATCAAAATTCATGATTTTGGCCCCCAAACCTACCTTGGACTTATACATGAGGATAACTTTTACACGAGTATATATGGTAATGATCAGAAGAGGAAACTAGTCTTCACAGTGAAGAATCCTTTTTGAAAACACTGATATGGAACAATATTTCTAAGAACCCCTTCCATCATAAGCAATTACAAGTTTACAAGGTCTGACAATTTAACTATCAGTTGTCAATGTCTTGAAATATGAGGAGGATGGAAAATCATCTTTGTAGCTTAACAGCTTCCTGCATTATTTTTCATAACATAAATGAAACATAATAGGTCTACTACTTTTGAACATATTGTCGGTTTCCTTCTATAACTCTCGTATTAGCCTGTTACATCATAAACAGGATGTCTGCAACATTTACTAACCATTCCATTGTAGGCAGTTCTATGTGTTTCTGGTTCCCTCCTCCATTTGTAGCTTTTTGCCATCCTGGTTACTTTTCTAAATCATTCAAAATTGTCTTTTAAGCAGTAGAAGAAAACCAATATCTAGTGAAAGCTCATAATCTTTTATTTATGTTATATCACGCAGCATTAATTTCCAATATGGTATTATCCTACAGCACTTCCAATAAATAGGAAACTAATTTCCTCTGATATTTCCCCATCTCCTTCCAACATGACTCACTGTTATATATTCAGGCTAGTCAAACTCAGATATTATCTAAACAAGCTTGTAAAATTTCCCCTGAAATGTTCCTTCTCAAGTCTCTTTCCCATTTTTCGAGATGCTATCTAATATGTATCTAAATTTTTGTATTTAAATTTCTAATACTTTCACAGACGTGGTCAAGATGTACCATCTTTTAAAGGGCTATGCTTTTGTTTTTTGGTAACTTGTCTCTAAAATGAGATGGCTGAGCCTTCATTTCCAACTTGTGGATAAAACTGAAGATACATTCCCACAAAACGGTAATTGACTAGGATTGCAGGTTGGCTGACTTCATACCAACTTCAATTTCCTCCTTTTCCTCCCATTTAACCAGAATCAATCGGAGTCATTATCATCTCTTGATTTCCTCAGAGGCCACATCCTTCCCTTTAACTACTACAGTGTAGCTAGAGGGAGTAAGCAGCTATGGTGACAACAGTGATGGATCTCTCTTTTCCCTCTCTCCCTGGTGTGTGACATGCCAAGCACACCTGGGAATCATTGCCTTCTCAAGGACTACTGCAATGTTAACCATATCAACATTGTCATTGTAAATATCAGGTCAGCTAGCAGAGCTTTTAAAGGGGAGGGGTCTTCAATTTCAAATCAAGCCAGAGAAGAATTTTGAGAGTATAATATATTTTTGTTTTATGAGGCAAGTATTACATTCATCCTTGTTTCTATTTCCCAGGTACATATCTAGAATCTGCTGAAGCCTGGATAATCTGTACTGATCCAGAAGATCACTCAGTTTTCTGTTAATCTTGCACTACCTTCTCTTAATCAGAGTTATATTATTTTTCCTCTCAAACTTGTTTATCATCTAACCTGTCTTCATTTTCAGTTTTCCCCCCATTATAGTTGCCAGACCCAAACTTAGGTCCAAAACACATTGCAGAAATAATCCAGTTTGAGACTGCTTTAACTTCCCTGGCTCAGTGCTAGGGAATCCTGGAAATTGTAGTTTACTGTATATCTAGAGCTCTCTGACAGTGAAGGCTAAATGTTTCACAAAACTCCAAGAATTCCCTAGAGCTAGGGCAGTTAAAATGCTCTCAAACTGGATTATTTCTCCAGTGTGTTTTGGACCTTACTTAAACTAAAGTAAACACATCATTCTGGATTAGATATGTTGTTGTTGTTGTTGTTGTTGTTGTTGTTGTTGTGTGCCTTCCAGTAGTTTCTGATTTATGACAACCCTATCATGGGGTTCTCTTGACTGGATGTCAAAGGAGGGCATTGCCTTCCCCTGAGGCTGAGAGAATGTAACTTGCCCAAGATTACTGAGTAGATTACATGGCCAAGCTGGGAATCTTACCCTGTTCTCCAGAGTTGTAGTTCAGCACTCAAACCACTATGCCATACTGGCTCTCTTATAGCAATGCAAGAGCAAGTACATTTCTATACTGCTTATCAGTGAACTAACACTCCCTGAGTGGTTTACAACGTGTATGCCAATTGCCCCCAACAAGCTGGGTACTAATTTTACCAGCCTATGAAAGGATGGAGGGCTGAGTGGACCTTGGAGCCCAGCCTGGGATTGAACTCACAACCTTGTGGCTGTGAGTGTCTGCAGTACTGGCATTTAACCATTGTGCCACCAGGGCTCTCTTAAATATGTTAACAGTCAAATGTGTGCTACTGCAGTACCAGAAACTATTCTCTCTGCTGTTTAGGTTTTAATTTTAGATTTTATTGTCTAATGCAAATATGGCACAACAAATAAAGTACAGGAAAATTATAACATGGAACACCATGTTGTATTTTTGGTAGGCTAATAAAAAGTATATTGCCTGTTCTACGTCTGTCTCTTCTCTTAATATCATACTTATAGGGTGTTTCTATTTTTAATTTTTTTTAATTGCTACTTTTCCCTACATTTTAACCTGTCATTAATTCAGCAATCTCATTGACATACATTGCCCCCTTCATATGCCTTTGGTAGGAATGACCTCTTAAGAAAAAGAAACCACCATCCTGTAGTCTTGCGCAGATGCACTTTCCAAACATTTTTGACAAAAAATGTGATTGTAAAAATAAAGATTAATTCCTGCAGTGCTAGCCAGTGTCGGTAAGTTAAGCCATAAACTACTGTGTGCAGATAAATATGATACCACAGATGTCGATAATGTCTATAAGTGTCAGATATTTTGATGTGATATTATCCACCTACTGTCCCCCAACCCATCCTTATTATTGTCAAGCTTAATCATACATGATAAACTACAGAATTAAAGAAAATCTTTAGTGTAGACAATTCAATTATAGCTAATAGGCATGAGATAATTTACAAAACATACTTGTCTCCTTTACTCTTGGAAATGCCAACAAGCTTTTCGATTCCTCCTGCATCCCGTAAGGCCTTGGCATTCTCCATGTTTTTTGTGATGACTTCATGCAAAGTGCAACAAATGGCAGTAACGGTATCATCAGACATGGCCTTGCTTCCTGAACTGTTACTGTTGTTACCTCCTGGAAGCCGATGAACCAGGTCCCGCATGGCATACTTGCCTGTTGGAAAGAACAAAAAAGGAATGAGGAATCACATTTTAAAACCAACAAATAAAGAGGGAAATACAGCAAAGAAAAGCAAATATTCTGAATTATTGTTTTGTCTTGTAAATTGGCATGAAATCAGGTGACCAATTCTACTGTTCTGTGATCTTTTTAAAATGTATTCCTATTATCAGAAGTTATTGACCATGTTTTAGCCTTTGATCACTAGGGGGTTATTCAGAAATTGTTTTTGTTGTCCACACTATATTTTTTTGATCAGAACCACATCTATGCATATCTATGCAAGTTCTGTTACTAACACATGTAAGCACTGCAAATAAAGATGGAGTCGATGATGTGGATGTATTCGAAACACGTTCAAGGCAATGCAAATCTTTTAGGAAAACTCTGGGGGAAAAACTGAAATTGATTATCCTGGGTAAGTTTTTTTTTTTTTTTTTTAAGCAGGTTCCCCCTCCCCCACAAGCTTACTTGGGTCAATTTGAAATGTGAACAACAAAGATTTAACCCACATTCTACTGGAATTATTCTCACTATCTGAAAAACCCCAAGTCCTCACTCCTCATTCTACAAGTCCTCATTCCTGAACAGTATCTTGCACAATATGTAAATACGTGGGCAAGGAGTAGCCATAATGTTCTCACACAAACATGCGCACATATGAACTTTTCTTCGCTGGAGTTACACAGTCAGATATTATTACACCATAAAAAGGATGACAGAATGGGTTACATCCAATTGCTATCTCTCTTTGATCCAGCAGCAACTTCCTTTAACAGAACTGCGAAGGAAGTAAAATCTCCCCTTCCTTTGGCAGACAGTCTTCCCCCACTCCATGCTGTTATGAAGGGTCTTCATTTTTCTAGAATAGATTTGGAAAAGGAACAGGGGGATGGAGAGGGAAGGATGAGATTATCTGAAAATGCCTCCTCCCTCTTCAGCTGGAATTAGCCTCCACTGGGTCAAAGAGCTTTCTTTTAATGGAGGAACAAATCAGACGCAGCCTATAAAACTGAAAGTCAAAAACTTGTTATGAAATGAAGGAGGCTGTGTAAATCACCATACATACTTGTATACAAGTCGAGAAATTTAGGTCAAAAATTGACCCCCAAAAACTGGGTCGACATATAGATGGGTCAGTATGATACTTGACTCGAGCCTCTCCCCAGCTGGGCTGCCTCTGCAAGGGACAGCCCAGCTGGGGAGGGGCTGGGAAGGGCAACTGATCGCCCTGCAGCCTGTCCCCAGCTGGGCTGCCTCCTGAAGTTCGATCTTCAACTTAACAACGGGTCATACCAATATCCATAATTTTGACCCCAAAAGTTGACCTCTACTTATACACGAAGTCAATTTATAGTCACGTATATGGAACATATCCACATGGCAGCTAATGTCATCATGGCTGTACTCAGCACAGCATTTGCAAAGCAATGAGTATGCTATCCGTGGAAAGTACCGTATTTTTCGGCATATAAGACGCTCCGGCATATAAGACGCACCCAATTTTAAAGGAGGAAAATCTAGAAAAAAAAGATTCTTAACCAAATACTGTAGTAAAATATTTTATATCAACTTTATAAAGTTAACAGCAGTTTAAGAACAATTTTAAGTTGTAAATGTAAGTTTAAGCCAGCAGCAGGGCCAGGTATTGCACAAATTCCCTGCCCAACTTTCTTGCAAGTCTCCTGTCGCCTTATGGTGACTCCATGAATTTCTTAGGGATTTCTTAGGCAAGGAAGACTCGAGAAGTGGTTTTGCCAGTTCCTTCCTCTGAAATACAGCCTGCAGCACCTGGGATTCTTTGGCGGTCTCTCATCCAAGGACTATCCAGGGCTGACCCTGCTTAGCTTCCAAGATCAGATGGACTGGTACCTTTGGAGTTTTTAGGCCATTGTCTTATGGAGTAATTTATGGCTTATTTTGACCCTACCATGAGGGTTTTCTTGGCAGATTTCTTCAAGGGGGGGGGGTTTGCCATTTCCATCCTCTGAGGCTGAGAGAGTGTGATTTGGCCAGAGTAATCCAGTGCCTTGGAGTAATTTCTGGCTCATTTTGACACTACCATGAGGGTTTTCTTGGCAGATTTCTTCAGAGGAGGGAGTTTGCCATTTCCACCCTCTGAGGCTGAGACAGTGCAACTTGGCCAGGGTACTAATCCAGTGCCTTGGAGTAATTTCTGGCTCATTTTGATCCTACCATGAGGGTTTTCCTGGCAGATTTCTTCAGAGGAGGGAGTTTGCCATTTCCACCCTCTGAGGCTGAGACAGTGTAACTTGGCCAGGGTACTAATCCAGTGCCTTGGAGTAATTTCTGGCTCATTTTGATCCTACCATGAGGGTTTTCCTGGCAGATTTCTTCACAGGAGGGAGTTTGCCATTTCCACCCTCTGAGGCTGAGACAGTGTAACTTGGCCAGGGTAATAATCCAGTACCTTGGAGTAATTTCTGGCTCATTTTGATCCTACCATGAGGTTTTCCTGGCAGATTTCTTCAGAGGAGGGAGTTTGCCATTTCCACCCTCTGAGGCTGAGACAGTGTAACTTGGCCAGGGTACTAATCCAGTGCCTTGGAGTAATTTCTGGATCATTTGGATCCTACCATGAGGGTTTTCCTGACAGATTTCTTCAGAGGAGGGAGTTTGCCATTTCCACCCTCTGAGGCTGAGACAGTGTAACTTGGCCAGGGTACTAATCCAGTGCCTTGGAGTAATTTCTGGATCATTTGGATCCTACCATGAGGGTTTTCCTGGCAGATTTCTTCAGAGGAGGGAGTTTGCCATTTCCACCCTCTGAGGCTGAGACAGTGTAACTTGGCCAGGGTACTAATCCAGTGCCTTGGAGTAATTTCTGGCTCATTTTGATCCTACCATGAGGGTTTTCCTGGCAGATTTCTTCACAGGAGTGAGTTTGCCATTTCCACCCTCTGAGGCTGAGACAGTGTAACTTGGCCAGGGTACTAATCCAGTGCCATGGAGTAATTTCTGGCTCATTTTGATCCTACCATGAGCGTTTTCCTGGCAGATTTCTTCAGAGGAGGGAGTTTGCCATTTCCACCCTCTGAGGCTGAGACAGTGTAACTTGGCCAGGGTACTAATCCAGTGCCTTGGAGTAATTTCTGGATCATTTGGATCCTACCATGAGCGTTTTCCTGGCAGATTTCTTCAAGGGGGGGACTCTTTCCACCCCCGTCCTGGGTGCTCCAATGGACTCTTCCTGGGATGGGAGGATGTCCTCTGACCCCAGGAAGAGTCCATTGAAGCACCCAGGATGGGGGTGGAAAGAGGAGGAGCACATTCAACTCGCCAGGAAAAGAGGACTCTTTCCACCCCCGTCCTGGCTGCTCCAATGGGCTCTTCCTGGGATGGGAGGAGCCCACTGGAGCACCAAGGCTCAGGCTGAAATGAGGCCTACTTTTAGCCTAGGCCTCGGCAGTTTGCCCTCAGCTTTTATATTCGGTTCATTAGGCGCAGCAACTTCCCCACCCTCGTTTTGGGGAAGAAAAAGTGCGTCTTATATGCCGAAAAATACGGTATATTATTTTCCCAGATAGTAAATACTAGAACAGTGGTGGCAGACCAATGGCACATGTGCCACAGGGGGCACTCAGAGTTCACCAGAGTTTACTAGAAGGCCAGAGGGACATGGCACTTTGTAATAAATAAGTGGGTTTTGGATTGCAGTTTGGTTATTCGGTCTCTAAAAGATTCGCCATCACCATACTAGAGTATCCAATTTGGAGAGATGCAATAATGATTTTATTTTTAAAAATTTTAAGTCACAGTTTAGATGTCAATGGGGGTTGCAGACAGGTAGACAGTAATCCTTAACTTTATTTGCTGTGTTAGCAGAACCCCGCGCTTCTGCATTCAGATCTTGTATTTACACTACAGAAATAATGTAGCTTGATACCACTTTAATTGTCATGGCTCCATCTTTCACAATCCTGGGATGTGAAGTTTTGTGAGGCACCAGCATTCCTTGGCAGAGAAGGCTAAAGCCCTTGTAAAACTATGAATCCCATTATTCCATAGGATGGAGCTGCAGCACTTAAAAGTAGCATCCAACTGCATTATTTCTACAGTGTAGATGCACTCTTTGTCAGATTGGGATACTTATGAGAAAACAATAAAATGATTTTGGGTCACTCCAAAGTAGTCCACTCCAAATAGTTTCCTCTGGTTCAACCATTATCTTAGGAAACAAACAAACAAACAAACTCAACCCCCCAAATACTCAGAGTTGTGTACTTAAACTCTGAAATAATTCAGATTTTTTTAAAAAAAAGATAACCAAAGGAGGCAGAGTTGTATAAGGAAAAGTCATATAAATAAACTCATTGCTTCTATTCAGTAAGGGGGAGTGTACAAAAAAAGATCAATTGTAGAGACATATTTTAGACCAGAGAGTGTGTATGTGATACACTGTAATCCTACACAACCATGAGCATAATGTTCACTGAGAATCAACATGGGGTAGTGGTTATTTATTTTATTAATTGAAGATTTCCCTAATTTATAACTTTGATTTGTTTTTAGTCACAAAATTTTAAATATCAAATATTTTACTGTTAAGTATTGCAAATTTCAGTACACTTGGCCCTTCACGGATTCAACTATCCTTGGCTTGAAAATATTTTTCAAAAAAATTCCTAAAAGCATTCTACTACACCACTGTATATAATGAGACTTCAGCATCCACAGATGTTGGTATCCACAGAGGGTCCTGGAACCAAATTACAGCAGATACCAATGGCTTACTGTATAATTATTGAGGGATGCAAGTTTGAAGGGGAATATGACATTTTTTATGTTTATGAAAATGGGACTTTTTTTTTTTAAAAAAAGTGAGAAATACTGGGTTGGAGTGGAACTTTGTAGGTACCGGTCCCCAATGAGCCACAAAACTCACTCTGTGACCAGTTACTCTCTTCCAACTTGACATAGATATAGTGTGAGGATAAAGTGGAGAGGGAGATTTGTACATCTCTTACAGTTCATTGTTAGCAGGTTAGGATATAAATGCAACAACTCAATTAATGAATGTCAAAACAAATACATTATCTTCACAGTGGGATAGCCAGGCATCCCCCTGCCCTTAGCCTGTTTTTGTAGTCAGAGCCAATAGCACTGATAGCCATTTCTGGTCTGGGATGAAATGGTACTGGGCTCTGCAAGTTTCAGAGCCATGTTAACCTTCAAATAAACACTACTACCTAAACCCCTTTGATCTGCAAATAAATATATTTTTTCAGTAACTTACAGACTTGATGACCCAAAACATTTTAAAAGGATTTGAATAATATGATTAAATTTAAGTCTGTGTGGCATACAGGAAAACTCTTTTATCTTCTTAGGTTTATTGGAAAAGTGAGAATGGAAGAAATTAAAATTGTGACTTCAGGGCAGCATTCACAGGAAAAAATGTGGTTGTAGAGATCAGATTTTCTGATGCTACAAAATGGTGTTATCTGACACTACAGTTATTTCAGTGTATTTCCAAGGATCAGGCTCAATCGTATGTTGTCTCTCTTTTCCTATCACTTAAGTTATTAAAATCTGCTACACCTAAGAAGAGGTGAGCAAAAAGTAATTGTGTTTCTGGATTAGAATCTATAGTATATTTTCCCAGCACAACCTTCTTCCTTGGTTGTCATGTTTCTTTCTGGATTAAAAGTAGAAGAAAAAAAGAACAAGAACTAAAGGTGACACTGACTTACAGTTGTCTTTCACATAAAACAGAATAGAGAAAAGTTCTGTTTTCTTGGCAGACAGAAACATTTGACAAATGTGGACAAATTATGGCCAGGGTAGAGAAGACGTTAAGAGCCAGTATGGTGTAACATTGAATTATGACTCCAGAGATCAAGGTTCTTGTCCTCGCTCAGCCATGGAAACCCACTGGGTGACCTTCAAGTCCCATTCTCTCAGCCTCAGAGGAAGGCAAAAGCAAGTCTCCTCTAAACAAATCTTGTCATGAAAACCCCATGACAGGCTCACCTTAGGGTTGCTATAAGTGGGAAACAACTTGAAGACACAAACAAGAGAAGATATTACCATATCATGACTTAGAGCCAAAGCTGTACAAGATAGAGGCAATTCCATGTACAGGTTGTCAAAGAATTGTCCTTGTTATTAAAAAAAGAGGTGTCTGTGGATCTGAGTTCAACAGCGAAAATGATACCTAAGAGAAGGGGTCCTTGATCTACTCTGTGATATTCCTGCAACCTCACTCCCCATGTTTTTGCTAGTCAGTTCTGGAACATGGGCTTATAGAAAACACACAGAGATAAGTATTTGGGGTGGAGGGGAGCCACACTGGTCCAGGAAGGATTCTGCATTCTTTATTTGTGCACTCTTTTCACTGTTAAAACCAGTCTCTCTCCATTTTCTTTGCTGTTTGCCCGAGTGAACTTTGTGCTGCTCACTTTTGCAAGCATAGGTCAGAATTTGAGATTCCAGAGAGAAGTAGAGCAGGGAGATAGCACTAACACTGTGTGGTGGTGACCATAATTAATTCCTTGCTTGGTGGGTTTTTATTATGCTCTTCAGGAAAAAAAGGTCAATAACAAAAGATCAACAATACGATAGTCTATGCCCTCAAGCTAAGAGCCAGCGCAATGTATGATCCTGGAGAGCAGGGTTCAAATCCCCATTTGGCCCTGAACACCCACTGGGTGACTTTGGGAAAGTCACTCTCACTCAGCCTCAGAGGATGGCAATGGCACACCCCCTCCGAAGAAACTTGCCAAGACAACCCTGTGATAGGTTCGCTTTAGTTGGAAATGACCTGAAGGCAAACTACACACACAACAATGCCCTCAAGCTTACTGTCTAGAAGAAATGGCATTGGGAGGGAAGAGGGGAAAAAGTAAACCCAAGCACTTGCACATAGCTGCAAAATTCTTACAAAGAGATGAGAATGGAAAACAGGTCGAGGAGTGGAGTAGACAAATGTTGCTGATCTCTCAGTGAAACTATTGGCTCGCTCTTGCTTCTCTTCACACTGACTGGTACAGCTTGACAGAATGGGTACTGTTTGGTGGAAGTAAGTTCTCAGGGGAGCTGCTACATAGTGTGTCTGTGTAACTGAGGCTTCAGCTCCACCGCAGAATTAATGCAGTTTGACACCACTTTAATTGCCCTGGCTCAGTGCTATGGAATTCTGGAATTTGTAGTTTTGTGAGATATTTTTGCCTTCTGTGTCAGAGATCTCTGGTGCCAGATCTATAAATCTCAGGATCCCATAAGATGGAGCCATGACAGTTTACGTGATGTCAAACTGTGTTAATTTTGCAGTATGGCAAATGCCTGAGGCCCTGTCATTCATGGGCCAAATACAATGGCCTCCCCCATTCCTCAGTGGGGAGACTGGATGACACACAGCCCAAAACCTGGTTCTGGTGAAAGCAGACCAGACAATGGCTGGCAGTTCAGCACCAGAACTGGGTTGTACTCCTCTAACCCAGATTTTAAAAAGTCTCTGTTTCTCCAGATCTTCCCCCCAAATCTGGAGCTCTCCATTCTGACACATGGCAGCTGACCACACATCTGGCACATCTGCCACTACTACCAGTTGCTTGCTCTGGGGTCAGAACAAGGTGGTAGCCATGTTATCATCACTGCATGCCTCATTCTGACCTGTGGTTGTAGTGGACACACCAGGTGGCTCAGCAGGACACATGTACAGTCAGCTGTCTAGCATCAGAATGGAGGGTTTTGAATTGGAAGAGGGCTGGCACAGCTCCGGGGTCAGAACACTCTGGACTGCCCTGCACTGGTGCATACAGGGCCTGAGAGTAGTAAGTGTGAGCAGTGTTGTTAAGAATATGGTTTAAGTCCTTTTTAACTAAGTGCAGATTAAATACTTTGCACTTAATGGAAGTTAAAGGGCGTTATGATGGCTCACTGAACCCCAATAGACAGGGCCCATATGATTGCAGAAAGATGGAAGATTTGTATCATTTTCTTCTGGACTGTTCTTTGTATTTGAACTTTAGAGCCCAATACCTTGACCCTCTTGTTGTACATATCAGAAATGCTGTTCCCTCAAAAAAATATGTTATTTTTACTGACAGGAACTGATTACTATATGTCCTATCGAACAGCCAAGTACATCAAGTTAGCTCTGATAAAAAGAGAAGC
Source organism: Phrynosoma blainvillii (assembly GCA_026167975.1). Classification (NCBI taxonomy): domain Eukaryota; kingdom Metazoa; phylum Chordata; class Lepidosauria; order Squamata; family Phrynosomatidae; genus Phrynosoma; species Phrynosoma blainvillii. The sequence continues at coordinate 134,424,267 of JANUYF010000004.1, read as the reverse complement.
TTTTAAATTGTTTAGTGCAGGGGTAGGCAACCTTTTTGAGCTGGGGGCCGGGTTGCTGTCCCTCAGACAATCGGGGGCCCGAAGCACAAATAAATAAATAAAAAAATAAATATTTTTTTTAAAAAAATATTTAAAAAATATGCATGCACACTCTCTCTGCCCCAGAAAAGCCATGGCAAAACCCCTGTGGAGATTTTGCCAAGAAACCCCCAAGAACAAGTAATAACAACAATAATCAATATCATCATGGTGGGCGGTGGGGGGTGGCGGGGGCAGCGGTGGCGTCAACAGGACTGGCCTGGGACCGGTCCAAAGGCCTCGGGGGGGGGGGGCGGATTGCCTACCCCTGGTTTAGTGACAAGATATAATCTCAGTCTTATTTTGTGTATTTTATCACCAATCTAATTGTCCTATTTTATCTATGTTTTAATATGGTATTGGATATGGTTGTATGCAAAAGCCTGGTTGGCTAATGTAGATAAATAAACTTGAAACCTGATAAGAATATGGTATGCAAGGAAAACATAGGAAATATGTGAAGGGACAATGGACACAGATATACTTCATATACTTCATATCAAAGATGCAATAATAACAACACAAAGAAATGCCACAGTGAACAAAAAACTTACAACTCTAAAACTGTGCCTACTTTATTAATGCAACGTCTTGCAGTGCTCTAGTGTCCTCATAGCCAAGCCAGCCATACTATTGCTACTGTGAAACAAGGATCGGGTATATATGTCCTCCAAGAAGTTATTATATACTACATCTCCTATAATCCGTCATTATTATACTTAGTACTGGCTATGGATTATAGAAGTTGCAATCCAATAACATCTGGAGGTACAGTACGCCTGTGCCAAGCATGGGCTTGCCATCTGCGGTTTGAGCTTCTGTGGACAGCAACATGTGCGTGGGAGCACGTACCCATGAAAAAGAATGTGACCTAAGGTCCCACATTTTTTACTATCCACAGGGGAATCTGGAACGGATCTCCCACAGATAGCAAGGGCGCACTGTACACAAGTTCTCTGTCACTGCTCTAAAACTTTGCATAATATTGTAGGCTGATTCTAGCAGATGCCTACTAAATGTTTCTTTATTCTTGGTAACATACTTCAGAACTACAATGACATTTCAGCTTCTGATATTTTAAACAGCCGTTCACTTCTAATTATTGGTAATCATGATGTAGGAACACTAACCCCAAATGTATTCAGTCTGAACACATTTAATTACATCTGAAATGTCAGTGTAGCAAACAATTTTTTCAATGCACTGTAATTTTTGGAGAGTTTCCTTCTCCATTTTGTGTTGGCTATTAAAGAGCTAACAGAAAACACACAAATGGACAAAGGCTATTATTATCTCTCCTGGCACTTTAACTTTTCTTTCTAGATATTATCTTTATTATGTAACAAATGGAGTCTATGACCAAAGATCACAGACTCATTGGGCTTTCTGTAGTCTTGTTTTAAAAAGATAGCTTACACCTCTACAAAGTTAATACTACAATGGTCAATAGGTGGCAAGAAAAGGTATCACAAAATGGTTATGCTCAATATCATGCTCTGTGATCTAGAGACACTAAATAGCTAGCGAGTACTGAATTTTCTGTATGAAATCATGGCAGAGGAGACTCCTGTCATGCATTTCAAACAACATAAAGTAGTAGCAGCAAATAAGTTATTTAGCTCTACACAAAGTTGCTAGGGAGAAATCACAAGGGAGGCTGAGGTGTAAACTGTTGGATGAGGATTGTAGAAGTTTCTGGCACAATTTCAGCATGGCTGCCAAAGATAGTTCAGTAAGAGGTCAAAGCAAAGACTACTGCAGAAAAAAGAGAGATGGCCTCACGAACTGATTCAATATGGACTTGAAGTGAACATTTTCAAAGTTTTTCAAATTAAGGATGTACATTTTCATAAATTTCATTCTCACAACCAACAACAAACAATTTTATGGTCTTTCCCCTCACCATGAGACAGTCATCAAAAACTGTGCAGTTTTCAAAGATTATAATGGTTTGGGTCTAAGGTTACCTATGGTATTACCTTTTCCTGTATAATCCACCTCGTACACTCAGGTCCTCTGGGGGACACTTACTCCTGTCAGTCAGAACTAGGTTGGCAACTGTCAACCAGAGGATTTTTGCTTCACCTGCCCCTAGACTGTGGAATAGCAATAACATTTACATTTCTATACCACTTAATAGTGAACTTTGCAGTCTCTAAGCAGTTTACAGTCTGTAAGCCAATTGCCCCCAACAAGCTGGGGACTCATTTTACTGATCTACAAAAGAATGGAAGGCTGAGTCAACTTTGGCGCCCTAGGATCGAACTCACAACATTGTGGCTTCAGTACTGGCATTTAACCACTGTGCCATCAGGACTCCTTGGAATTTAAAACAGCATTCAAGACTAATCTCTTCCAGCAGGCCTATCCAAATGATTTTTAAATTCTAAAATTAAAATGATGAATTTTAAAATGTGGATTGTTTTAATATGTATGAGTCTTGTTTGATGTACGCCGCCCCGACTGCCTGGCAGAGGGGCGGGATATAAATAAAAATTATTATTATTATTATTATGTTTGTTCTTTTAAATTGATATGTATTGTTAACTCATGTGTTTTTAACTGGTATTGTGTATTTGTTGGTCATTGTTGGCCACCTTGATTCATACAGAGGAGGGTAAGAAATAAATATAACCATAATCACCACCATCATCGTCATCATCACAGTTTGAACTTACTCTGTGCAAACAAATCGAATGTGGGGATTTTTGTATAGAAAACAAGATTTCTGCACAAGCAAGTTTCTTGCACAGAAAACAGCACTTTCTATGCAGAAACATTATTTTCTTTGCAGCAAATCTGTTTTCAGCATAGTAGTATTGTTTTCTACACACATCAAAAGACAACATACATTTTTAATACACAGAATAAGTCATGAATATAGTTCAGAATACAGAAAATAGTTCAGAAAATGCTGTTTTCTATATACTCTCTCACACATAGAGTCAAACAACGAAACCTAAAACCATGTGCATTTTTCATGCAAAGTTAAGAACTGTGAATGTTGCCCATCTAGGATTACTCCCATCAGGAAAAGGTCTTCATGACACTTAGGAAACCCATTTCTAAAATCATTTTCTGAATATTTCAGAATATTCTTTCCATCACTGTTTCAAACTGAGATGGGTAGTAAAATCATTCTAGTCCATCCATGAGGAATAGTATGCTCTCCCATGAAATTATCTCCATGTCATGCTTTGAACAGAGCAAGGGAGGGCAAAGTGTGCCCCTCAAGACTATTTCTGGGGTACTGATTTTCCCTAGACTCCCCTGAACTGCCTTTTTCTCTGCCAAAAAAGTGTGGCTTGTTTTTTCTGGAAGCATCCAGGAGCAGCAGTTTAGGTCATGATGCTTCTGACAGCATTTGAAGTTAAAAACAAAGAAATTTTCAAAATCAGAACTGTTATTTTTTTTGCAGTCCATGTAGATTTTATGGTCCTGAGGCCCACTTTGGTGCTTCCCCCAGGGAGAGGAAGAACGCCAGGGTACCCTATTTCTAACTAAAATCAATTGCCAATGAAACAGTGGATCCCTAGAATCTGTATTTCATAAATGAGGAGTCAACCTTAGGAAGTCACACTTTCTTTCTGCCCCTTCTTTCAATTGTAGATTCCCTTCCCCTTTCACTCTCCAGCTTAACAATGGTTTAGATTTACATTTGCTAACCAAATCCTTTTGAACCAGAGCATAATATGGACACGTACCTCAAATGAGAAGAAAAGGGAACATTAACATATGCAAAAGAAAGGCAAGCATAAAATAAGAAATGCAAAAATGGATTTTGAGGAGCATATTGCTAACAAGACCAACAATTAAAAATATTTAAATACTTTTCCTGAAGTAGAAAACTGGTGAGGGAGACAATTGTCCTTTAGATAATATGGGAGTTAAAGGAGTACTGAAGAAGGACAAGGAGACTACAGAAGCATAGAATTAATTTATTTGTGTCTACTTGCACTAATTTCACTACAGAATATATAGGTCAAATATTCATACCTGAACTAATATTTTCAGAAAAGGAGTCTGAGGAAGTGAAGCAGATAGTAGTGACAACTGATGAAGTATTACACCTTAATGAAAACTGAAAGTCAACAAATTGTCAGAATCAGCTGGATTCATCTGAGAGACCTTAAATAACTAAAAAAAGTTGTTTATTGTAAAATAAAAATATGTAACATGCCGCTTAGACTGATCTCTCTCAGAGGGCTAGAAAGAGACCATTGTAATGTTATGTATTTAAAACTGCAGAATGCATAAGCACATTTATCTGGCATCTAGAACAAGGGTGGAGAAAGTGTGGCCCATGGACCACATGAGCCCCTGAATGCTATATTTGCATTCAAGTCCACTAGACCCACCCATACCTGCAACCTATGCCAAATACAAGGGGGTGAAAAGCATCCCACAAAGTTCAATCCATGTTCTTGCTGGAAGCTGCAGACAAAACTCACTTCAGGTTGTGAAAATGGAAAATCTACATAGAAATCCACATAAAGTTCTAGTCATTGTTCCACAAAGAAGGTATCAGAATTGGAGACGGTCAACCAAAATGATCAAAAGGCCAGCAGTCTCCCCCATAAGGAAAGGGTAAATCATTTGGGGCTCTTAAACCCAGAAAGGCACGGAGGGACATTGCAAAGGTATATACAATCATGCATGTTATGAAGAAGATGGAGATGCTTTTCTTTTTCTTCTTATTATCACTCCAATGATTATCTAATGAAGCTAAATGATGAGTATATAAACCAAATTAAAGTAAGTATTTCTTCACACACTGCTCCATCAGACCAGGGCTGGACTGAAGGTTTTTATGCCTCTGGGCCCAGAAGACCTTTCCCATTCTTCATCCCTTCCATAATAATTGGAACACCTCTGGCTTGGAGCATAACATTTCTCCTCCTCCCCTTCTCCCCCCCCCCCGGCAAACTCCTTCAAGACTATTGCCAGTTCTGACGAGTTGACATATGGATGCAGGTTCCTGCCACAAAAGTGTGTGTGGTTATGTGGGTCGATCCTTAAGGACTACAGGTTTTGAGGAGATGAACTTCAGAGATCTCAATAAGGGATCCCCAGCTCAATAGGCCCCATATCCAATAGATTCATAGATTAAATCAGGACAGGTCATGATGCTGGGGATTGACTTTCAGCACCACTGCCTCCAGTGCTGCTGGCCTGGCCAATCCCTCCTCTTCTGAACTAGAATCATAGCCCAGCCTGGTAGAATGAAAGAGTTGTTATTTTTTTAAAGTACTACTTCTTCTGGGGTTACTGCAACAAAATGTTTGGGCCAAGAAAATTGGTGGGTGGTCAAAGATATTGTGCCTGCTGATTTCCCTAAGCTGCTTCCTTGGAAGTAAAGTTCATTGAACTGAATGGGATCTTTTCTCAAATGAGTCTACTTAGGATTGGGGTATTTAAGATATATATTGCCATAGTGCCTTTTTAGTGCATCATTCTCCTGCAAATAAGAGTTTCAAAATGTGACAGTGACCAGTTCACTCAAGTACCACAAAGCATCATATCTCATTGACCAACTGACTTATCAAAAATAAATGCATTCCCTGAAGTAGACAAGAAATACAAATTGCTAAGAGCCAATTTGATCTACACTCTCTTCTTCTGCAGTAAATGCCTCTGAAGACCTATTATCTCATGACCTTCTCAGCAGCAGGCAGCTGCACATTTAGGTTAACTTGTACCCACTTCTATCTGTGGTGTAACACTGTGAACAAGTTGAGTGCATGCTGATACCACACATACCAGTACGCCTGATACTGAAATGCTTGAAAAACTCCTCTTGCAATGGTACAAGGAAAGCCAATTGGCTCAGAGTTCTGGACATGGCAGTAGTGTGAACATGGCATTACATCAGCTGCAGCTGGTAATCAGTACAAATGGAATAATATTGGAGCCACATGCTGAGAAGGGCATGAAAAAAGGCCTTGTGTCTGGAACATTCAGAGAGTGATTAAAGTGAGTTGCAAAGTATATAACTGTTTCTGTAGATTATCTGGCAAGTATGTGTCTTTTTAAAAAAGCAGCTACTGGTGTATGCCAGTACACAATCTATTTAACAATAGAAAGAATGGAGTTAATTTTCTCTACTTTGTAGGAGAAAAAAGCTACTAGATATAGCACGGCTTTAAATGGTACATGGGAGATTAAAGCCAATGCCACAGAGTGTAGGAAGAAATCCTATAGCATTCAGCCTTGTCAAACATAAAGAAATAGCATAGGCTTGAAATTTACACATCAGATGTTTTTGTAAATCACACAATAAACCACGAAACAAGCCAATGTGGATATAGCATACAGCTGGTTGACTTCAAATATCTGCACCAATATTTTAATAAATATTTTTAGTAGCACTGTTGGCACAAAGCCATAGTTCGAAATGTAGCCATCAGTGCAACATTTGGTATTGGTCTATCCTAGAGATACATTCACTTCACAAGTCTTATTACAAGCCCTAATTACTAGTATATATATTCATTAGCATTGTATTTGGAATACCCTGACATCCTACATTTCAAGGCAAACCTCCTGCTGTTTACAAACATATTTTCAGGCACATACAAAATCCTGTTTCATAGAAGAGGAAGCGTAAAAAAGACTTGCAATAGATCAGTTTAATAAAAATTGATTTTAGTTTTGCTCTAAATTGATGGAAATGTTAGCTGATAAAAGCAAATCTCATTGCTGCAATATCTGTTAAAGTCAAGCCTCTTAAGACACAGAGGAAGTGGGGAGGGAGATAAGGCCAAGGTATAGTGATCACACTTTCTGAATTAGCTCCAATGAAATCCTGCATGGGTTATTAATTAGTAATTAGTACACATTATTAGTACAAGGGATCACTGAAGAAAATGAAGTCTATGAACATCACACAGTGCTATTAAATTCCAGGACATGTCACAGCCAAAGTTCTATTCCAGAAAAAATAGTAGAAAAAATTAAAGTAAGCTTTAGTAAGCCTATGTAAGAGCAAACTTTATCAAGAAAGAGTCAGCAGTGCATCTACAAATCAATGTCTTCTCTTACCACCTTTTAAGCATTTACTAAGAGTCAATAGCATGGAAATGGGAGGGTTCCAATAGATATTAGATCCTCTTAAATAACTTTACAATGGTGAGATAAGACAATAGATCCTCTTATGTATCATTTATTTATTTATTTGCCACCTTTCTCCCAGAAAGGGACCCAAGGCAGCTCACAGATAAAATCAGTTACAAATGTTATAATCAATTTTTTAAAAACAATTACAATCATCCTGATAAAACAATATAAAATTGTATTAAACATGCAAATGTTAAAAACATAAATAGAAGACACACTCGGACTAAAAGCCTCCCTGATACAAATTATATATTAAAAGCATGCTTAAATAAAAACATCTTTTTCAGCTGGTGAAAGAAAAGCAGGGAAGGGGCTAGCCTAGCTTCTTGTGGAAGAGACTTCCAGAGGGGGAAGCAGCCACTGGGAAGGCTCTCCCCCATGTCCTCACCAACTGAACCTGTGACGGTGGTGGGAGTGTGAGAAAGCCTTCCCTTGAAGATCTTAGAAATCTTGCAGGTTTGTATGGGGAGATATGATCCTTCAGTTAGGACCTTATCGTATGGGGTAAAAAACCTGGCTTACGTCTCCTGAGTGGAATGCTAATTTGGGAGGCAGCTGGGTCCTATCACATACAATTCACTGCTGAATCTGCTGGCTGAGTCTAGCCCAGGTCCCAGATGTGCTTTGGGAGCCACTTTTTGAAACTAGGAGCTTTCCAACTTGGAAAAATGGCCACTGAAGCATGCCGGGGACATGGGCTGTACCCAGGCTGTATTTGGCCAGTGGATTTGGTGGCAAATTATGTGCGATAGGACCCGGCAGCCTCTCAAATTAGCATTCAACTTGGGAGAGGTAAGATGAGTTTTTTACCCCATGCAATAAGGTCCCTAGTCTGGACTCAAGCCGTATAGGGCTTTATAGTACTTTGAATTGTGTCTACGAATGAACCGGAAGCTGGTGAATCTGTTTCAGCAAGGGAGTTTTGTGCTCTATAATTGTAAGGATCTGTATTGCAACTACTAATGTTTAATTTATTCATAAATGATTGGCTGTCAGTTAGGAGGAGTGAGTTAGGCATGATTCTGAAGGACACAAGGTTATTCAGCATGGCAGGAAAAAAAATAGGGAAAGTTTTGCAACCATGCCTTATAAGTTGATAAATAGCAATTGAATAAATGCCAGTATAAGATTGTAAACCTCCCCCCAGCACATCTTACAAATAAACTCCTAGCTGACTTTGGACCTTTTCACTCTACACCATTACAGTATACGATTTCATTCTAACTGTCATGGCAACATCCTATGAAATCCTGGGGTTTGTAGTTTGGTAAGGCACTGGAGCCAGTGTGGTGTAAGGTTTCAGAATTAGACTATGACTCTGGAGACTAGGGTTTGAATCCCTGGTTGGCCATGGAAACCCACTGTGTGACCTTGGAGAAATCACACTTTCAGCCTCAAGGAAGGCAGAGGCAAGCCCTCTCTAAATGAATCTTGCCAAGAAACCCATGATAAGTTTGCCTTAAGGTCACAATGTCAAATTGTGAAGGCATACAACAGCAATGATCACTGGAGCCCTCTGACAGGGAATTCTAAGTGTATGTATGTGTTGTGTGCCTTCAAGTAGTTTCTGATTTATGGTGAACCTAAAGTGAACCTATCATAGGGTTTTCTCGGCAAGATTTGTTCAGAGGAGGTTTGCCATTGCCTCCTAACTATCACTTATTAAACAGCAAATCCCAGGATTTCATACAATGTTACCATAGCGGAATAGTGGAATATAGCCATGCAATTCCATACTGTGAAAAGACCTCTTGTGGCTATGGTAGAGAATGATGGTATAGTGCCATGTATTTTATTATACTGAATGTAATAAAATGTATTGGTTGCTTTTATTACGTACTGCGCTGCAAAGCTGACATTGTTCAAAGTTTTTTAAAAAGCTTTGTGAGTGAATTAGGCACTTACTCAAGGCCCTTACAATCCTACCAGAACCAACTACAATTTCTCCCATTTCCTTACAGTTCTTTGATGTTCCTCCTATCAGGCATCTTTCTCCTGCCTATGCACAAGAAACTCTAGGATTTGATACTTTCCTGTATCAAATACAAGAAAACAAATCTCTGCTCCCCAATCTCATGTAGTTCTAGTTTAACTGCTCAAGCACTCTCTTTCTACCTTCTTTAGAAAAGAACCTTAGGGATAGGACAGGACAGGTGGCCCCGCAGTTCAGAATGTTGCATGCGGTTGCTCCAATATGCATTGGCTCTGGAAAATCATGCAAGATCGGGACATTAGACACAAGGAAATACATTTTTCCTCTATGAGGCAGCCCAGTGAACTGGACAGCAGCTACTTCTAGCTTGACATTAAAACGTATTTTACAATAATAAAGCTAGACAGAAGAAGGATGGAATGCCTAATTGTAACACGGGCCAGGCTGAAAACTAAGCTCATCTCCAGTTCTTAATCTTTTCCTACTTCTTTTCATTTGAAGTGTGAACCCAAGGTGCTGTTCTTTTTTCTTCCTCTAATCATTTTTCTCTTGGCTTTGAAGTTTCTGTAAGCTGAGGATAGCTTATCAGAAAAGTCCTGGAGAATGAAAGATGCTTAAAACGGGGGAGGGGGGAGTGAATAAGGGGAATTTCAATATCCCTAGGAAGAGGCTGAGCTCTTTGGTAAAAGGCAAATACATATTCAGTCCCAGAGCAGCAGAAATCACTTCACTACACTGGATAAAGTACCAAAATCCGTCCTTAGAATCATCATCTCCCAAAGCTTTGCTTAAGATGTACTTTGTACTCTGGGCTGTTAGTGACTCACAAGAGAGACTGAGGATTCCCACCCCACCCTACCCTACCATTCCTTTCAAGCTCTGTATAACATAGGATAATAGCCTTAACATTGAGAGACTTAATACCTATAGAGGGCTTATTTGTGCTGGCTCAACAACCCATTTCATCTCATTATACACCAAGATGGTGCCCCTTGAATCATAGGTCACTTAAAACAGCTGCTTTTTTAATATGGTTTATAATGATGTGGAACACCAATATCCAAAATGTTAAACTAAATCCTTCAAAATAACACACTCTGAAATGTACCCAAGACTGCTCTGGAGCCGTTATGAGGAAGTGCTACTTTATTAAAAATAATAAACAGCTACACCATTTGCAGATCGAAACTGCTTACAGTTGCCCCTCTGTTTTCGCATGAGATCTGTTCCGGAACCCCCCGCGAAAACAAAAAATTGCCAATATTCAAGCCCCATTGGTTTTAATGGTGTTGTGTACCTGCGGGCACATGCCCCATTTTGTCCCTCTCTGTTTGCCACCTAAAAATGAGTGAGGGACACAGACTCCAAGTCTGCAAAAACAGAGGGACGACAGAGTTTATCTTCAACTCTGATTTTGCACCAACCTGTTTGCCAAGGTATTTCAATTTGGTTATGGAAGTAAGCAACATTTTAAAAATGGAGTTCCCATGTTCCAGCACTCCCATGTACACAGCTAGGCTGAATACATCTATACAATGGGAATACAAAGCCCATTAAGCAAAGTTCACAAAGCAGTATATACTTTTCTGAAAAGGTAGCATACCAAATAAGTGTATACACGCATACACTACAATCACTGGATATGTGTTCTCTTGCTGCTATCACCAACTCTTCCTTTCCTTATCCTGTTGGAGCATTAACTGTCTCTCAGCTGGTTGAGCAAGATCACAGAAAGTGTGCTACTAATATCTCAACCACTCAATAATACAGTATTTTGTTTCTCAGAAGCAAGAGTGGATAGTAGCAAGTACATGAGCAGAACAGGGAAACACTTAGCTCTATTTCTCCTTTGGCTTATTATCCCATCTCCTTCCTTCTGTGCAATTTGGAAGATTTCTTTTGAATGACCTTTTAAAGCTGTCTTCTCTTCTTATACTGTAAATATTGTCAAGCAAGGCAAGACATTTTTACACTTTGCAGGAAGGGATATATCTCCAAGGATGTCTAACCCAGGCTTATTTTAAGAAATAATTAATCAATATTGGGCTGAAACAGATGGCCATTTAAAGCCCGCTTCTGGGTGTCTTGGGAGCTCAATGTTTATATGCTGCATGCTCTGAAGACATTCGGAAGCCGCCCGGAAACTGTGTGGCTGCCCAGACATGGGTGATTTGAAGCTGCCCTGGGACTGTGGTGGAGCCGAGAAAGGAGGAGCAGATCTTTCCCCTCCTATTTGGGCTGTGTTCAAGGTGAGTTGGGGCTGTGGCATATGTTTGCTGTTGCCCCAATCCATTTTCAGTGGGGACAGCTTCAAGTTGCCCTTTCAGGGCTGTCTGTTCTGGCCCTTAGTTTTAATAAATAATGAATGGATCCAGTCAAGTCAACAACAAATCCTTATTAAAAGCTGGCATACATATGGCTTTTTAATATGCACTTAACAATTCCGGGGTTGTATATCATATGAACCAACCTGCTTTTGTAATGAGAACAGCAGAGCAGGAACTAGTGGGCAGCAAATGCCTCATCATGGCTCATTAACCAAATTTTTGTCTTAAATCTACATGCAAATTTGGCCACTTTCAAGGCTTGAATGATCGAAAATATGTTTTTATTATATAACACATATTAGCTGACATCCTGTTAGGGCCATATGCATGCATACGTTTCCCTTATGCATGCCTATTTTTTTAAAAGTGCTGCAGGGGTTGGTATTCCTTTCCTCTCTCCACAGTACTCAAAATCCAAGTTACTGAGCAATCCATAAAGCCCTCTCTGCTGCATCGGCATTCCAGCTTTGTAGGGAATGTGCAGGACTGCAGAAGTGTCTCCTCATCACCAGACTTAAAATGATGACATCAGAACTGAGATCCGCTGGGATCCCCTGAGGTCTCGGCATCAGGGATGTATTAAAGCATTTTACTCCAAGTCCCTAGTCAAGTCTCAAGTCTCAAATCTGGGAGCCAACTTCAACACGTTATTCAATGGACAGTGACATGCACACGTCCATATCAGTGCGTCTGTGTACATGTGCCATCATTGCACAATATAGGCCATGGCAATCTGCAGGAGGTCAAATCTGCAGATTATAAGCCTGATGATGCAGAGGTCCACTGTAGTAACAGAAAAGCAATAGGTACTGCTGCTGCTGCTGTTGTTGTTGTGTGCCTTCAAGTCATGTCTGACTTATGGCAACTATCACTGGATTTTCTTGTCAAGATTTGTTCAGAGTGGGTTTGCTGTTGTCCTCCTCTGAGGCTGAGAGAATGAGACTTGTCCAAGGTAAGTGAGTGGATTTCAATGGATAAATGGGAATTTGAACCCTGATCTCCACAGCCATAGTCGAACACTGAAACCACTACACCACATTGGTTTTTGGTCAATACTAACTCAAATTAAACCATAGGCTACACTGCCTAACAGTGGCATCACTAGGGTTCACATCACCCAATGTGGTAACTCATGGTATTACCTCCCCCATTGACTTCCTCCCATACCACACCATACAGAATCCTTAGTAATGCATTTTGTAGTAATGTTACTCATAAATCATAATTCCCATATATCACTGAATGTAATGGCAATAGTTGTGACATAATCAACAAGCAAAATTAAAATTATACCTTTAAATTACAATATAATGCACACAGCCATTTACATGTACATAGTTTCATGTAGTTAAAGTGAAAGTTTGGTAAGATTTGATGCTTTAAAAGAAAAATTAAAATATTTAATATATTTTTTTTAATAAAAAAAACCCTAGGGCCTCTCCTTTCTTCTCCCACTGAGACTCTCCCCACTCACACCATCTCTTCCACTGAGTTCCAGCATTTTAAAGGGATGCCAGCGAATGCCACAGACCATTTCTGCCAATAGGGAGATGGTTAGGGAGCAGTAGTGTCACCCATCCTTACAGTGTCACTTGGTGTGATCCATGGCCCCCAAACCCCTTAATGATGCCCCTGTTGACTAATATATTCTAAACCTCTTTTATACAAACATTGAAAAGGCATGCATGGCAGGGGGTTGGACTGGATGGCCCTTGTGGTCTCTTCCAACTCTATGATTCTATGATTCTATGTGTTTCAATAATAATATTTTTCTGGAATCTATGAAAATTTGTAGCAATTTAACAATCCAAATGTTAAACTATTCTGCAGGTCTATTATATCCCAATGAAAACAAATTATTTTCAATTTTAGGTAGCATCTGTACAAAATCTGTACAAAATATTATGAACTCATTACTGAAAACAAGCAAAAACTTCATGTATTACAAGCTTTGGGTCACAATCTATAGTTAATGAAAGATGTTCTGTGGTAGAAGGCAACATATCCCAATTATCTTACACATGCCTCTCACATCGGTCAGGCTAGCTTTGAATTAAACATAAACAAATCTCAGCAGCTTTTTGGAATTTTAATACGGAGCAGTATAAAGTCTGTTCTATGCACACTTTTCCTTAAAAAAACTATTTTTTTTTAAAAAAAGAAAATTGTTTTCCACAATGACTATAATTCTCAGGAGTATTCCATTTTAAACTATTTGTGTGAAAACCCACATCTGAAAATAAAGATTTGCTGAGCTTCCTGTAATATTAATATAGGGCACCTTGATGCAAAAACCTCCACATCTGTCTTAGAAACACAAGTGGCTGCCATAAGACCCTCTTGGGCAGATAATGTTTTATTTATTTATTTAATTTATATTCTGCCTTTCTCCTTGCACAAGATCTGAGATGAGAGTAAGTTTCAGCAAAAACTGCCATAGTCCATAGTACTATCCTCTCTGAAAAAGAGAGGGAGGGCTGAAAGAAGTGTGAGCGAAAATCAATTCTTGTCCCCTTCCTCTGGTGAATTTTATATTCAATCTTTATACCTCCCATCCCGACACTTCTGTCTAAAGTCTCTGCAGTTCCTTCTTGGCTATCATGAACAGCAGATGAAGAAAACCTCAGAGGGTGTTCACTTGTTGTAGCACATACTTCCAATATAATATATATTATTCATGAGAATACACACACACACACACACACACCCCTAAAGTGCTCATGTCACTATTAAAATAATGTTAAAGTTTATCTAAATAGAGTAGAAAATAACTTATGGAACATTTTAATGGCGAAGAACATTTAATATTTGTCAGCATTACAGGATCATACACACATGCCTGATTACTGCATACAGTGATGAAGAGAGTATTTGTCTCTCAAATAAAATACAGTGAAATACAGCCACTTACCTATTAGCTCCTTATTTCGGACATCTAAGGCCATATTCCGTAAAGCTGTTGCAACCGCACATACTACTCGGTCATTGTCTATTCGAAGGAGCTCTACCAGGATTGGCAGGCCTTTCTCCTTCCGTACTGCAGCACGGATATATACTGACCACTGTAAAGAAACATTATATGGAGGAGAATTAGAAAGAGGACTTCTAAAAGCAGTATAAAGTATGGGATGTGGAAAAAGGAGATGAACAGGCAAAATTTTAAAAATCTGGCTGATATTAATTCTCATTTCCCTCTGAAAACCAAATCAGAACGTTTATATTGTTGATTTAAAAATCACTAGGATAATCTGGTACCAGCATAATGCGTGTTTTACAAATACAGTTGGCCCTTCATATCCAGATTCTTTATCCATGGATTCAACCATCCACGGTTGTAAAATATTTTAAAAAATATATATTCCAAAATACAAACCTTGATTTTGCCATTTAATATAAGAGTTACTATTTTACTATGCCATTGTATATAATGCGACTTGAGCATCCACAGATTTTGGTATCTACAGGGGGTCCTGGAATCAAACCCCAGCAGACACCAAGGGCCCATTCCAAATATGGCCATGTGCCTTTCATGGCTGATACTGAAGGAACAATGCCAGCCACTTAGACATTATTAAGAGACTATGGGCCTTTACAGATTGCCAGAAATAATGCAACTTGAGTCCACTTTAACTGTCCTGACTCAGTGCTAGGGAATCATGGGAATTGTATTTTTTTCTGAGACATTGAGACTTCTCTGTCAGAGAGCTCTGGTGTCGCAAAAAACTACAGTTCCCATGATTCCCTATCACTGAGCCAGGGCAGTTAAAGTGGAATCCAAGCTGCATTATTTCTGGCAGTCTGTAAAGGCCCTATATCTAGTTGGGTTTATGTTCCCTTCTTCCCTCTACTATTTGGTGCAAAATTTCTCTGGATGACTACAATATTGGCTGAGCCAGGGTAGCATAGTGGTCAGAATGTTGGAGAAGGATTAGGTAGGTGTGGGTTCAAATCATCCCTTGGCTACAAAGATCACTGAGTCACCTTGGACCAGATGCTGTCTGTCTGCCTCAGTTGTATCACATCAGTGTTGTAATGATAAGGTACATAGGAAAAGAGCTAGGCACGCCACCTTGAGCTCCTTGGAGGAGAGGTAAGATATAAATGTGAACAACAGGAACAATAGCAACATCAACATCTTATAGTAGTCTGGCCCAAAAAACCTGGGTCAACTTATACATGGGTCTATACGGTACTTGACCCAAGCCTCTCCCCAGCTGGGCTACCTCCGCAAGGGACAACCAATTGCCCTGAAGCCTGTCGCCAGCCAGGCTGCCTCCTGAAGTCTGACCCTTGACTTATCTATGAGTCATACCAATACCCATAATATTGGCCCCAAATGTTGACCTCAGCTTATACATGAGGTTGACATATAGTCGAGTATACACGGTACATTAATACTGCATTTTATAATACATATTTTAAAGAACGTATATAGATAATACCACACTACACTGTTATAGTGCTACTATTCTACTATTGGTTATGGCTGCCTCCTGTGGAATTCTGGGGTTTGTAGTTCTGTGAGGCCTAAGAGTTCTCGGATTAAGAATTCTAAATGTCCTTTTCTAAACTGCAAGTCCCAGGATTACACAGGAGGCAGCCATAACATTAAAAATAGAATAACAGCGCTATGACAGTGTAGCGTGATATGAATACCTGTTTCACTCCAAGCTAGAGACAGATCTATATAACACTTAGGTTTTGTGTTTTCAAAAATAGGGGCAAACTGCCATTTCTTCATTCCAGGATCCTAGTTGCAATCTGAAACCTATAGTACTTAACAATGACTAATTTGTTCAGCCTGCAATTTTGAGATTGAGACTAAAATGCAAATGTCATGGCCACAAGATATGGTGCAAATTTTACACTTTTTCTGTTTTCTCTGTTTTTTTTTAATCATCCAGGCCACATAAAAGAAATATGTTGGCCTCCAGAAGTTGCTCATCTGCAACTCTCATAGACCAGTGTTAAACTTTAGTCCTCCAGGAATTTGGGACTTCAATTTGCAGAGGCCTTGGCTAGCCTAGCAAATAATTAGGGATTCTGGGAGCTGAAGTCCAAAACATATGGAAGAGCAAAATTTGGGTTACTGAGATCAAAGTCATAGACCTTTGCCCTTGGCTATGTTGGTTAGAGCTGATGGGAGTGGCAGCCCAAGAATCTCTGGAGTAACACATATTTCCTATTCTTGATTTAGCCTCATGACAAGTTCTGGAAGCTTGCTCTTTTTGCTTAACTGTGGAATCTGAAGTTTTTACTTCTCATGGATCAAATAGCTGTATTGTTGTTAACTGCTATCAAGATTGGACTTGGAGGAAGGAGGCATGAAAATTGGAGGAAGGGGCATCAACAATTTAAGATATACAGATAATACCATGCTACTAGCAGAGATTAGCAATGACTTGGAACAATTACTGAAGAAAGTCAAGGAAGAAAGTGCAAAGGCAGGTTTACATCTGAACATTAAGAAAACAAAAATAATGACAGGATGATTTGGACATCTTTCATTTAGAGGCTCATCACATGTTGAAGTTGACTTGATAGCACCTCACCCTCGGGAACATTCAGCCATGAAAGACTGGAACCACTGCAAGTCCCCAAGTCCCACATCAGTCAGTCAAACCACCCAGAAAGTTACATTGTTGTTGGTATAAAATGCTGCTGAAAGAATGAAGAGAACCAATAGGGATGCACTACTTGTCCAACTCCTGGGATATGTCATCTACTAAGGTGACCAAGGCTGTTTCTGTTCCATAACCAGACCTGAACCCAGATTGTAATGGATCCAAGTAATCCACTTCATCCAAGAAAGCCTGGAATTGTGTTGCCACCACTTGCTTGAGGACCTTATTTAGAAAGGGGAGTTTAGAGATTGGCTGACAGTTACCTAGGGAGATAGTGTTCAATGTTTATTGAATGTTTTTAACTACTGTTGTTTTAATCTAATATGTTTTAATCCTATGTCTGATTTAATACGGTTTTTAAGGGGGGAGGGTATTGGGATGTATTATATAATTTGTAATTTTAACTTTTGTTAGCTGCCTTGATTGCACTCAGAGAGGCGGGGTAAAAATAAAAATTATTATTATTGTTATTATTATTTATTATTATTGTTGTTGTTGAAGGTTTTTTTTTCCAACAAAGGGGAAAAAAAGCTTCTTTTAGAGAGGTTGTTACATAGTCCTCTTTCAAAGAAGCATTTACAATCTCTGTCACACAACTGGCCAGTCCTCTTCTGGAACCTTTAATTAGCCATGGGTCTAACAGATAAGTGGTTGGCCTCACCTCTCCAAGCAACTTGTCCACACCATCATGTTGAACAAACTGAAACTCAGACATCTAAACCAGAGAAGTACATACCTCAGTTACCTCCTCAGACTCTACCTTCAATGTGGAGTCCAAGCCAGAATAAACCTGAGCAATTTTCTCTGCAAAGTATTTAGTAAATTCATCACAGTACTTTTCTGAGCACTCCTTCTCAGAAGTCTGAGGTCTAGGATGTAATAACTCTGTAACTACTGAGAACAGCTGCACTGGATGAGATTGAACTGATGTGATAGAAACAGCAAATGGTTTCTTTGCTGCACTGACTGCTGCAAAGTAGGTTTTAAAATAGGCCTTAATCCATGCTTGGTCAGATTTCCTTTAACCTCTGAGCATGTCAGCTGAACATCCTATAAGCTTAAATCCAGTTGCATCATTAATCACAGCACTACTTGTAGTTGTCCTCTGCTCTTCCCCAGTAGCTTGTTGAGTGCTTTCTTTTTTGGGGGGTAGGTGGTTGCTCAAGTGTTTAATTTTTTAAAAACATATTATATGAATTTATTAATTTAAACATTTTACCTTGCATGCCAACAAATTAATAACATTCTATCTCAAAAGTGTTCTCTGCTATTAACTAATCCCTCATATATATATATCATAATTCCTCTTTTTATTTATTTTTACCTCTTCTCCTTCCCTGCACCCACCCCAGGAATGGTGTTTTCTTTTTAATTTCCTTTCCCTCCCATGTGGAAAATCATTTTAACTGTTTCCTTAACAATTTCATACCCTTTCTCCTCCTCAACAAACTCAGTCATTATTTTCTAATTATTAACCCATACTTCTTCTTTCAACTGACCAAAATAAGCCCTCCTTTTTTCTAGTATAAAATCAATCATCATATATTCTGATATATATTGCTTCCATCTATTACAATTCCATTTTGCTTTATCCGCTTGTTGAGTGCTTTCCGACCTGGGAAGTCTCATCTTCTGGCACTACTTCTTTCATTTAGGATTATCTCATCAAAGTGTTTTCATGGGAAAAGGCATCCAAATGTGGTTTCCTGTGGTTCCTTTTGTGCAGTACTGAGAAGTGTCAGCTATGGTGCCAATGCTGTTGTCTCTGAGAGATCCTCTGCCAGTGTCACCTTCCACTACTGTTGCCGCCCAGTAGCTGTTTGGCACATTTAGCCTGGCTCCTTAGAAAATGCCTGTCTGTCATGGAAGAATCTGCCAGCAGCACTGCTACCATCAGCATAACCTCTTGCCTCACAAGAGCCACCACCACAGAAAGGTAGTGCCATTGGTGGAATGGCTGTATCAGCTTTTTGTATTTTAAAAACTTTATAATTCATTTTTTTTTACAGTGGGTCAAAGTGCAATGTATACTAAAATATGTATTTGACCTGAAGGGACATAGTGTAAAATAGAGACAATGTTCATCTCTAAACAAGCATTGTAAAGTTTTCTTAGAAACTGTACACAACTGTGACACACACAGGACTTTGTTTTGCAACAATTAAATCATATTATTATAACATGTACAACTTTATAAGATAACAGTGAAACATTTTACCAAATGTGATGTAGATATGAGTCTACTTCTCTTTTAATGCACTGACTGACAGCAATTTGGAAAGAAGGTGAACTTAATATTTTGAAAAGTGAACACCAGAGTCCAATATGGCCAGTCACAAAATGGAAGGAGTAAAAGTCTGATGTTTTAAATAAATAAATAAATAAATCATCCTGAAAGCGCCTCATTTTTACACAGGATGCCTTCTGAACCATGACCCAAGTCAAGCTTTAGGCGGCAAAATAAAAACTGACCTGGTGATTTTCAGAATATCTAAAGCACAAAAAGATGGCTCCAAGGTGCATCTCATGGACTTTCATATTTTTACATAGGATGTCCTAAAGTCCACCAACAAATTACAAAAAACTATAAGCTTTAATTTGTTTTGTTTTTAGGAACATATCTTTCTCCGTCTCCCTCCCTTTCTCTCTTTGTGTATATGAAGTGCTCATGTCTTTATGTACATGTGCTCATACGTGTGCATGGTAATAGCCTTTCCACTGTGAAGGGGGTTCTGAGACAATACTGGTTAGCTCCACTCTTTAGACAAACAAACAAACAAACTAGGCAGAAACTAGAACATGTATACATTCTGGACAATGCATATCTGGCATCATTCTCAATTGGTGGCATATATGAGCAAAGAACTTTGTCCATAGAGAGATGAAATGTGGTTAATCATGGTTCCTGTCCATTAGTCCTTTGTACTCTGCTTTTCCAAAATCTGCTGAAAACACTTTCAATTGAAGTGATACACAGACCTTTCACTGTCTCCTATACCTGGAGGCAACTCTAGCCTGTCCCCTTTGAGGAAAGGCTAGCAGGCTTTTTAGTTTTAAAAAAAATTAAAGGGCTGGACAGAGGTTGATAAAATAATATATGATACAGCGAAGTAGGTTCTCCCTCTCATAGTACTAGAAACCTGAGGCATCCGGTGAAGCTAAAAGGTGGAAAATTCTACACAAATAAAAAGGAAATACTTTTTCACCCAATGTATACACCAAATTGCTACCAGAAGATGTAGTGATGGCTGCCAACTTGGATAATATTGAAATGGGGATTTTACAAATCCATGGAGGACAAATACTCAATGGCTACTGGTATACTGGTAGTTTATTCTTAATTGCTGTCAAGTCAACTTTGACTCAGGGCTGTGGCTTCACTGATTGAGTCTATCCACCTGTAATGTAGTCTTCCTCTTTTCATAGTAGAACTGTCACTATATACTGTTTTCAGCTTCAAGGGCAAAATTCCTTTGAATACTAATTGTGGGGGAAAAGGAGCAAAAATGTTCTATTGTATGCATGTCCTGCTCTGGATTTCTGGATGGCATATGGTTGGTGAATGTGTAAACAGGACAGTGGATGAGGCAGGCCTTTGGTACGATATAATGAGTTTTTTCTTATAGTATATTCTTACAGTGCATTGCCATAAGCATACACTGAAAAGCACTGGCTACAATACGAAAAATGAAAAAAACAAACCCTCCCCTGTTATGCCATGTCTGAAGAAGCCATTAATATGAGCTTCCTATGACCTAGAAATTGTTGTTCTGTGACACAACATTTGTAATAAAAATACATAACTACTTCTGTCTGTATAATTTTCCTATAATGAGCAAATGTTTCTAACCCCTTGGAGAGAGGCCTTATGGGCACTTTTTAAAATTATGTAAGAAATCTACAGGTACAGTCTAAGATGCTACTAATTAACATCCTCCTTCTGCTTCTAGAACTGAGAAACAGATTCATTCTTATGTATTCCAATTATAATTCTTGTTTGCTTAAATCCATTGGGAAAAAAAAAGACCTGCATTTCTAGAATCCATATGTCTACTGATGAATAAAACACACACACACACACACAGAGAGAGAGAGAGAGAGAGAGAGAGAGAAAGGGCTTTTCTGCCCATCCTTTAAAATTAAATTGTTTGCCAACATACTTAATCATCTGGTTGCTTCATGAATCAGTCTGACATCAACATCCAAATAATTGCTCAGCGAGAAAAGGGGAGATTCCTATTCCAATCTAGAGTGAGGTAAATCAGCAAACAAACTCCATTTCTTTTCAACCTAATTGCTGCTAAATTGTCAAAGACATGAAAGAAAATCGCACTAAATTAATTGCCTGGAACTGCTCTGAAAATTCAGGGCTCTTCACTGTGTCTCCTTTCATTAGTAACATTTCCTCCCAGAATGGTTATGGTAAATAAGAAGCAAACTGCATTATATTGTTATATCTAAAGTATTAGAAATATCCATTCCAAAGCTTTATTTCTCAACGGACTTAGTTTTGTCTAGCCAAAGGGGCTAGCTATATGCTACATCTTTAACATGGAGAACAAAGGCCCCAAAGCTGTTTTCTTAAAAGGGATCCAGAAAAAGGCAATTCTGAGTGGATGGGACACTTAACCTTTGTGCCATCCAACTGTTTAGAAGCATTAAACTTCCTTCTGGAGCAACTATCACCTTTTCAGTGTTTCAGAAGACATCTGCTTTCAGAATAAGTTAGGCAGATGAAAAACAAGGCATGGGTTTGGGCACGGAGGGGCAATGTCTGCCCCATCTTCTCTAGATAGTACCCCATGCATATAATTTTGAATATGTAAATCATATGGGATCAGACAATTTTAATGAGA
Organism: Phrynosoma blainvillii; assembly: GCA_026167975.1. Classification (NCBI taxonomy): domain Eukaryota; kingdom Metazoa; phylum Chordata; class Lepidosauria; order Squamata; family Phrynosomatidae; genus Phrynosoma; species Phrynosoma blainvillii. Next base: position 134,402,333 of record JANUYF010000004.1, on the reverse strand, counting down.
AAAGAGACCTCTTTTTTGTAAATTCCAAAGCACACTGCTTCAGAATTTAATACTACCTAATTTTCTGTTGCACAATCCCCCTTTTCAGTAATTTGAAAATGGTATCATTAGTGGCTATTATTACTACTTCTAGTTGACCTTAACATATATATTCTTCCTACCTTTGTCCATTCAGTTCAGAGTGGTTTGCACCCAGGTTCTATATCAGGCCCAGAAATCCTGGCCCATGCTTAGCACATTACTATAGCATGAGACTTCTTGGTCAAGCAGTTCATCACCAGTTTACATATGAACCCTTTCACACTACACATTTACAGCACCATGATTCCACTTTAATAGCCATGATTCCATCTTATGGAAACTTGGATTTGTAATTTAGGGAGGAGCATTTAAAATTCTCAGAGAAGTCCATCGCCTCATACAACTACAAATTCCAGGATTTTATAGGATTCAGACATGGCAGCGAAACTGGAATCATACAACTATAATTGTTTAGTGTGAAAAGTCCCTATATACAGAGCAGCGTTCTTTTGTATTAGAAATTTCACAACAGAAGTGCTGCTGCTGTTATAATAATGTAACAGATTTCCATCCAGCTGGGAGACTTTCCAAAGTCTAAACCTGTATATTTTCATCTGTGCAATATTGATTTAGTGAAACAAAATTGCATAAGCCTAACATAGTCATGTCTGAGCGTACCTGGGCAATTTCCCAAGGAAGCCGTCACTGTGTGACACTAATTGTTTCTGTCTGTCTCAAAGGTAAGATTATCTAGAAGGATTTTGCTACTGTAAAGCATGTGCTATTTGCAGATTTTCTTTTAATAAACATTTTCTACTTTATAGAAAGGCAATGGAATTGGCAAGTGGCAAGTTGAATGACATTGTTTAAGCAAAGGATACACAAGGAGGATTAGGCATTTTCTTTTCTCTTGGATGTGGTCTACTTCAGGGTCAAACACACTTGAGGCAAATTGACAGGGCAGAATGAAGAGCTTATTCTGCACAAGTTTTCTGGGTAAGCAGATTATTTCATTCACTGCTCAGCTGTACCAATTTTGCTTGCTGACCTCCCATTTCAAAGAGTGATTGTTTGGTCAAACATGCTTACCTTGGACATGACAAACTATACATCTTATTGATATATGGGCTATTTTTAGCACATCCTGGAAGGATAAATCATTCTACTGCCTGGTCCATATAGATTACTACACTGAATTAACAGCTTTATAACATAAATAAAACATGCTGGCATAACACAGAAACAAATGTGTTAAATCATCTTGGTGTTAACACTACCTGAGTCCATGCATCTTGGTATAGGACTGATTAGGTTCTAAGGAAGGATTTTTGTGTGTGTGTAGTCTGTGAAACAGCCTCAGATTATTTCCCAGCTCAACAGAAGGACCCCCATTCTATATGTTCTAATTTAAACTTGGCTCTCTACTGTTTTCCAAAAAGATGCTAATCAGTGCCAAGTGAAACTGAATGTCTATCAAATAATAATCTTTTTTAAAAAAAACTCAAGCAAATGAATAGATGTAACAAAGAGATAAAGCATTTTGGCCAGTACATTGTTAATGAGAATTTTTAACAATTAAAAAATCACAAAGTTCATATAGGTAAGATCCTATTATTAATCATAGAGGGCTTGTCTACATGGGTTATTTACTTCAAATTCCTGCCAGGCTCACTTCGTTCTCTTTACATGATGCTGGGCCAAAATCCTGAATTGGGCATGGACTGTCTTCACAACATCCACACTCAATTTGGCCTTTCCTCCCCTTAACCAGAATTTAAAATTTAACTCAAATGTTAAAACCTTATCTTTTCACTCTGAGTTTTCAGCTCTCTCTGCAGTGATGATGGGCGGCTGCCTTCCCAATGGCCTCTGCGAGCTGCCCAGTGTTGCCACCGTGGGCATGAGTTGCTCTGAGATCAGAACAAGGTGCCCAGTGTCAATAATTTGGCTGGGCGCCTTGTTGAGATGCTAAAAGCAGTGCCAGGTGATGAATGGGGATCATGTGGGAAGGTGGTTGCTGGCATTGCTGCAAAGAGAGCACAGGTAACAGGGGGAATTTGGGGCCAGACTACTTTGGGGAAGCCCAAATTATTCCAGCCAGTGAAGACAAGCCCAGAGAGAGCTTGTTTGTTGCCCTACTGGTAACAAGTCTCTTTATTATCTTTTAGCGTGAAACAGCAATTATTTCTATGTAATCTGGATTCAAAAACAGAGTTCATACCTTCCAGCTACCTGCAGCCAGATTCTGTAGTGCACCTGCTGCCCCTTCCAAAGTATCTGGATTTGAGCACTCAGAGAGAAGTGTGAGGTAGGGTTTGACTATGGATGGGTGCCACAGCATCTGGATTCCTTTTGGTGTTTCTGCACAGTCAGGAAGAGGACCGACTCCATCCCACTGAAAAGAGGAGAGAAAAAGGTGAACTTCAAAACATGATGGCAAAATAAAGGAGAAAAACTATGAAATAAATTTAGAGACGTGTGCCTTTAAACCACTTTCATCTCTAAGAAGCCCTCCACAAGATAATGTAATGGCAACTGATGCCTGTTTTAAGTGTTAAATAACCTCTTCGCTTTTACTTCACCTTTCAGTGACTGAAGGCCTATAAGCTTTTAGCTATTAACCATAATGAGGAGAATGCCATGGATGGTGATGTTACAACGATTTCATTATCTTTTATTAAAGGATACAAAATATAATGAAAACTTTTTTTCATTTCCCTGCTTTCCTTTTGCATCTACTGCCCATAAAATGTCAGGCAAAGACATTTTATTCAAGCAGGCTTTTAGTATATAATCTTTGTCAGTGAGGCTTTTATATGGGTGTATGTGTTCTATTTATTTTTTTTAAAAAACTTTTGTATGTTTAATGCAATTTTTTTAGCAAGATGATTTAAATTTTAATATTAAATTGTTTTTAACAAAAGGTTTTAATTTTTTTATTGTAAAATTTTAACTCATTTTTATCTGTGACCTGCTTTGGCTCCAAGATGACATATAAGTGAAATAAATAAACTATCATAAAAAGAAAGATATTCTCTATACAGTGGGCCCTTGGTGTGCATCCAGGACCCCCTGTGGATACCAAAATGAGTGGATGCTCAAGTCCAATTAAATATAATGGCATTGTAATGGTGCCCCTTATATAAAATGACAAAATCAAGCTTTACTTTTTGGAATATATGGCTAGTTGAACCCATGGATAAGGAACTTGTGTATACACAGGGCTGACTTTATTAAAAGTAGAATTGTATATGGCAATATATATTATTCCTGATGAAAATAAAAAAGATTTTCTCTTCAAATTATTGGTTATTAATAGATCCAGTGATCTCGACAGTATAATTCCAGATTAAGTCTATGAACTTCAGAAAGATTAAAAAATAAAATAGATTCCACAGATTGATTTGCAATAAATTTCTTCTACTGTGTCACTATGTAGCCTTTCTGAAACTTTTAAAAAGTAACATGAAGATAATTTTATAATCTTCATCTGATAGAAATCATGACATTTATTACATTTTCTGAAGGGAGGCATTTCTCCTTGTAGTTATTTGTAACTGGTGCCTAAACTTATGTTCAAAACCTACGAGTTGATTTTCTACTGAAATTCTCCAAAGATTTTCTACTGAAATTCTCAATCATAAAAATGACCAAACTGTATGCCAATTAAGTTATTAAAATATGAAAATAATGCATTCTTTTTAAAAAAGTCAAATAATAAAAGTACAAGCAGTAACAATTTGTATAGCATTAGTCAACAAAATGAACAATACAGGTGAAAAGAATAAATTGAAAGCCGTGTTGTTGTTGTTAATAAGATATCACTCAATTTTTCAAGAGGGGAGTTCTAAGACTGAGCCACCATTATGCAGCTGGTCATCTCCACAACTGCTGCCCACCTTCTCTAAAGGCAGGGTCACATAGAGAAAGAAGCAATATAATGTGGTATCACATTATGTTACCTGTAACATATATGTAAATTTTTGTAGTACTGAAGGCACAACATCACCTCCTTTAAAAAAAGAATCATCACCAGTAACTTAGGGCTCATCCAGACTGCAGAAATAATGCCATTTGACAACACTTTAACTGCCATGGCTCAATTCTATGGAATCCTGTCATTTGTACTTTGTTGTGATGCCAGAGCTGTGGCTAAATATCTCACAAAACTACAAGTCCCAGAATTTCATAGCATTAAAACATACCAATTAAAGTGGAGTTAAACTACATTGTTTCTGCAGTGCAGATGCAGCCTTTTAAAAAAATAGCCATACAATGAAGAGAGATTCTCTGTGATGATACTTTTGCCATGTAACAATACAAAATAATGATCACAGAAGAAAATCAATAATATCTTTGCAGACTGGCTGGTTTGGTGTTAATTAATCATAGCGTAAGGACCACCAACTACAACTTTAGCTGCTGGAAGCCATTCCCTGCATTTTCTCATATACATTATGTTCAACCCACCCTTAAACAGCTTTTCCTTTCATCAGCCTATAAAATGAGGGAACTCTTTTCCTACACAATTTGGACCTTACTCTCTTGTGCAGGGGTAGGCAACCTTTTTGAGCCGGGGGCCGGGTTGCTGTCCTTCAGACAATTGGGGGGGGGGGGGAGCACCAAAAACAATCAAATAAATAAATAAATAAATAAATAAAAATATATATTTTTTAAAAATATGCATGCACACTCTCTCAGCCCCAGAAAAGCCATGGCAAAACCCCTGTGCAGATTTTGCCAAGAAAACCCCAAGAACAAGTAATAACAACAATAATCAATAACATCATGGCGGCCGGCAGCCCCTGGGCCTTAGGTTGCCTACCCCTGCTCTTGCGCATGAGGATTTATAGCCTATCTACCAAGTATGCTCAAGCGTGATTTGTTTGTCTATAACAGCAAAATGTTGATGTCATGGTGCATAATTCACAACAGGAAATAAAACAGAAGGGTCATCTAGAATGAAAATATTGTTTTGCATATGAGTCACCTTTCAACTCATATTTAGAATAAATGATAACAATAAACCTACAGAAAAAAATAGCAGGTTAAGAAACAGACATTGCTTGGTTTCAAAGAATATGGCTATACAGTATGTAATATACAAGTGATTTTTTTTAAAAAAATTAAGAAACAAAGCAATTGACTTGAACACTAATAAAATGCATACTGTATTCTGGTATAACTAAGGGATCCTTCTTGTTAACTCTTTTCCTATGGACAATTTGTGGTGAACTCAGTTAAGTGTTATATGGAAACGGGTTATGAATGCATAGAATGTATATGAATGTCAAGACCTTGATCTAATATAGATCCTAAAGTTTTCATAATACATATAAGGCTATTGTTAGCATAGCACAAATCCCCTAAAAACTAAACTCTTGGTGACTTCACATTATAAATCCTGGAAGGACACCAGAATCCTCCTAATCAGTTTTGAAACTTTTGTAATTCAGAAAAGTATGTCTAAAATGGTATAGTCTGGGTGTATTCTTCAAGCACAGTAGAAGACATGATTAACTACTGGATGAAATGCTAACAGCACTGTTTTATTAGAGGGGAAAACAGTCTAGAATGTTTCTCTATGGAGATGCTATCATGTGAGAATCTATTATATGGACTTTCACTTGAATACTGAAATGATTGTGCCTAGGCATGTTGACATCTACAGTTTGTAATAATTAGGTCTTTGGCAGAGGGGTACCTTTGCTTATCTACATAGCTTAAGAGAATTCTTTGATTTCAGATATAAATTTGAAACTCTTACCAATACTGTTAGTAATATTAAGCATTTGGACATTCATGTTATCCATGTTTGTGAAAATATATCCCTTGCTTAACAGCATCAACCTTCATTTTGGGCTCATCTAAACTGGCCACTAAATCTGGGGCCATTATGCTCTGGACAGACCACAATGGTGAATACATGCACCAGGCTGAATCCGGTGCAAGAGTGGGTTGGTATCCACATAGGGCAGCCAGCCAACACCAAATGAGCTTCACTGGCCTGTTCTCTGTTTCTGGAGCAGCTGCTGCCACTTCCTTATGGGCAGGAGATCTGTATAAACCCTGCTATGCCAGCCAATGCTTCTGCTGAGGTCAGAACAGAGTGCCCATGCAATCAATGAGGAGAGGATAGAGGAAATATTACACCCAGCAATCTGCCCCCCCCCCCCGCGGATTCTATGGACAGATGTTGGAGGCATTTTCCAATGGTTAGACAAGCCCTCTGTTATGAGCTCTACTAGTAGCAGGATGGGTATAGCTGTATATCTGTATCAATTTCTTTTTGTTCTGCAGCTGAATAATAAGTACCATCTTCTCTGAGGCAGCCCAACATGAGGTTTTAAGGTCCCACCTACAAAACTGCCTTGTGGAAACAGAAATGTCTTGTGTAAAATACCTCTCTCCTCTACCAGTTCTCCCATCCATTCTTCCTGGAATGCCATTCCAGAAACGCTTGTATTCTCAAAAAGTTTGCAGGATTCAGAGATACAAAAAGGTTGTAGAGGGAAGAAGTTAGAAAGACTTGTTTTGAAAGGATCCAGCCTATGTCATTTAGGATGTTGCAACTGTCATGCCATGCATCATTCTTTCCACAGTATAGTTACCTCTTGGAAGGGTAGTCAAAGTTTAGTCCTCCATTTGAACTCTGAAGATAAAGAAATTTAAGAGAGCAGAGGTCTTCAAATTGTTAGCAGGCTAAGCAGCCACACAAGCCACTTGGCCAGTCTTCTCCACTCTGGAGAGCTATAATATTTTTCTATTTAAATTATAATGTTTATTTCCAAATTGGCTTTCATACATACAAATCACCCTATGCAAATACATAATCTTTTGTCCTATTTTCTGGTGATAGATTTCCTGTTTTTGGATGACAGATTTTTGGTGACAGATTTCCTGTTTTTAAGTGCTGTGAAATAAAAATGTTTTAAATTAAATTTACAGAATATCTTTAACCAGTAGTTCTGTGAGATCAGTTATCATATTCATATTAATCCAAAAACACAATTACATGTTGCAGTCTTAGAGTCAACAGAGATCAAAGGGATTATAGAAGTCCGAGTCACAGTTTCTGCACACAGTACTTTATGAACCGACATTGGCTTGAGGAAATTGGCATATATGAGATTTTGGGTATACAAGTGAATATGAAACTGAAAAATACTTCTATGGTTAAATTCTGAGAAAAAGTGTCATATTATTAGAAATACTATACATAGATCTCAGAGATTTTGAGGTTTCTATTGCTATACTGATCTAAGGTTGCAATTTATCTTCATGTGTCATAATAGTCTACTGAACACCAGTTTGAAATTGTATGCACAGATCCATATGCAGCTTATTTTAAGAAAAGGATATTAAATCCTTCTGTTTGATGAGCAAGAAATGTTCTGCAGAGGCCTTCACACTATTCAAGGCAGATAATATTTACAGAAGTAGAAAAAGCTACTTCATGTATAATTATATTACAGAAGAATTAAGGCATCCAAAGTAAAAGGACCAAAAATCACTTTGTCTTCAGAAAAGTTTAGGCTGCAATCTTAAATTAACTTCCCTGGTAGTAAGACTCAATGAATTTAATGGAATTTACTTCTCAATAACAATGTAATTACGTTAGATGATCTAGTTTATAAAGTACAAGAAATACTGAAAAAATATCAATCAATGAATCTGTTGTGCAGCTTGATGATGATATATTGTGGCATAAACTTTAGTGAATTAAAATAGTTTCAACAGACCAACAGACATACCCCTCTGGAATTTTGATAATTTGTATTATTATGGTGCCTTCTTTTAAAGATCACATAACAATATATTTTAGCTTATTTCCTTTTTGTCCTTCTTGCATTTCCTAAAGGGAATAGGGATTATTATCACAATCACAAACATATCTAATTAGGAACAGTACTGTGAAGCACTGGAATTTATTTCACATGGCCTTCTCCAACTAAGATGAATATTTTAGTTATCAGGGAATCTGTGGAAATTCTTATGGAGTTGGTTGAATTGGACTTTATTTCAATTACTATGTTATATTTTGTTTACTTTTATTTAAATATAATTTTAATTTACCATTTTTTATTATGTAGACTACTTTGAGATTAGAAAAGTGGTGTAGACTTTTCACTAAAAACCAATAAGTGACAATAAGATATGGCCAAACAACAGGCTGGACAGGGAGAATGGACAATGTCAGGAAAGAAAGGCATTAACAGCATTGAGCAATATCTTGGACACATTTTGTTGCTGATGTCACAAAGAAATAGAGCCAAAAAGGTTGGCATTTTGTGCCATTGTTATTTTGTTGGTTGTTGTTGTTGTGTGCTTCCAAGTCATTTCTGATTAATAGTGACTCCAAGGTGAACCTATCATGGAGTTTTCGTGGAAGAATTTGTTTGGAGGGAGGTTGCCATTGCTATCCTCTGAGGATGAAAGAGTGTGATTTGCCTAAGGTCAGCCAGTGGGTTTCCATGGCCAAGCGGGGATTCAAAACCTAGTCTCCCAGTATCCTAGTCCAGCACCTAATCCTCTATCTATACCACGCTGGCTCTGCAAGGATTTAAAACAATGTACCTGATTTTCAGTCATCTGTCATTCTAATTCTCCTGTAACTCCTTTAAGTAAGGAGTGTATGAAGAAAAGGCTTCCTCATCCAAACTGGGTCAAACATAATTGTTTATTATGTTATGTGGACTCATACATTTTGGTCGGGCACCAATATTTGCTGAAATCTAAGACTAGCATAAACATGTTGGTTACATGATGGCCAGCCTAGAATATAGCAATAGCAATAGCAAGTACATTTCTATACTGCTTATCAGTGAACTAGCACTCCCTAGGCAGTTTACAATGTGTAAGTCAATTGGCCCCAACAAGCTGAGAATTCATTTTACCAACCTATGAAAGGATGGAAGGCTGAGTGGACCTTGGAGGCCTCCTCTACAATAAACTTACAACGTTGTGGCTGCAGTACTGGCATTTAACCACGACGCCACTAGGGTTCCTATGAACCAATGGATTCAGATTACAGGAAATAATTTGATCTAAACTTTAGGGAGAACTTCTTGACTGTAAGAGCCATTTGACAGTATAATAAGAGTGCCCTGGAGATCATTCACTTGTTTTTAGTGTGACTATGGGAATAATCTTGCTCATGTATTCTAGGTTTGTTATTCACACTATGGAACCACTTCTCTGTGAGTTTGGTTGCTCACGCATGTCAGCACTCAAATAAAGATGGAGCCGATGATACGAATGTATTTGAAGCATATTCAGGGCATGCAGGGTTTTATCCTGGTTTATCCCGTGTCTATTTGCATCAGTTATTCACACAACCCAGAATCCAAATCTTTTAGAAAAACTTGGAGAAAAAATCCAACGTCAATTATCCTCAGTTAAGTGTTTGTTTGTTTTTGGCAGCCCTCAAAAAACTTAATCGGATGCATATGAAATGCATGTGAACAACAAAGGTTCAACACAGATTTTACCTGAATTATTTTCACCGTCTGAATAGCCCCTTGGAGAGTGTTATACTCTCATTCTTTCAAGAGCTTTAAACAGAGGTTGGATGGCCATCTTTCAGGAGTACTTTAGTTGTAAATTTCTGCTTGCCAAGAGTTTGGATAAAAATGACCCTTGTGGTTCTTTCCAACCCTATGATTGCATGGGTCTAAAACATCTCAGCACTGTTTTTGTTCCATTAAAATACACAAGTATTAAATATCTTTACAGGACCCAAATAACATATAAATTTTGCTGTGAGATTAACTGCCCTTTTACAAAACATACAGATTCATAACAGAATGTGCAAAATGCAACACTTATTAGCTCTGAATAACTTTTCCACAGAAACAACAGCATGCCATAATGTTTCTTTAGCAGTTATGTGACTCAAAATTTATGGGTCAAAAAAAGGTTTTTGAATCATTTGTTTTAATGCAGACCATACAATGTACTTGGGCTCTAAGCCTTCTCTACTCCAATCCCCTTTCAAGTATCTTCAAAGAAACTTGGTACCTTGTGAGTTTATATCACAATATTTGAAAAGACAGCACACCGAAGCCATAATGAAACAGAGTTAAATGGAAAGCACCATTTCTGTATGTCACAGTTAATATACTGAAATGTGAGAAGGATTCATCTATCTACACTAACATGAACTGAACAAAATTACAACTACAATATGAAAATGAAATAAAGCAGGATTCCAATCCTAAACTTTGTCAGAAATGTAGAAATATAAAAACGAAATATAATTTACATCAGAGCAGCAGCAGCAGCAACAACAACAATAATAATATTTGTATTTATATCCTCCCTTTCTTCCAGCCCAGACTCAATGTGGCTTACCAAAGTAAAAACAGACACAGCTAAAAACAAAATCAAATCAAATCAAAATCCACTTTATGTATTTATTTAATTTCTATGCCACCTTTCTTCCAAGGTGGCTCACAATGCACATGACGCAAAGGTTAAAAACATAATTAAAATATCAGTAAACTTAAAAAACCAATAAAAATCATAACCATTAAATAGAAATACAACGAATATAAACATAGGGTAAGACCCTTCCCCCCTGAGCAATCACCCCTCAAGGGCTTGTTGAAACAAAAGGTCTTCACCTGCATAAAACAGGAATGCAAGGAGGATGCCAGTGTAGTCTGTCTGGGAAGGGAGTTCCAGAGCATGGAAGCAGCTACTGAGAAGGCCCTCTGCCATGTTCTCACCAGGGGTTCCAGTCAGGATAGTGGGAGAGTCCCCCATTATCCCCCCAAGAAGAAGTCAAAACATAGGCAGGCTCATATGGAGGAATATAGTCCATCAGATAACCAGGACCTGAGCTGTATAGGGCTTTGAAGGTCATAACCAGTACTTTCTATTGTGGCTGGAAACAAACTGGTAGCCAATGGAGCTTAGAATCATAGAGTTGGAAGAGACCACAAGGGCCATCCAACCCCCTGCCATGCAGGAGCTCACAATTAAAGCACCCCCAACAGATGGGCATCTAGCCTCTGTTTAAATACGTCCAAAAAAGGAGATTCCACCACTCCAAAAGAATGTGTTCCAGTGTCGAACAGCTCTTATTGTCAGGAAGTTCCTCCTAATGTTGAGGTGGAATCCTGTAGTTTGCATCCATTGTTCCATGTCCTATTTGCTGAAGCAGCAGAAAACAAGCTTATTCCATCCTTAATATGACATGACACCGAATGCATCTGAGGAAGTAGACCGAAGTCTACAAAAGCTCATGCTGCCAATTTTTCTTTCAGTTAGTCTCAAAAGTGCTACAAGATCTCTCTATGTACTACTTCAAATACTTATATAGGGCTATCATATCACCTCTTAACCATCTCTTCTCCAAGCTAAACATACCCAGCTCCCTAAATCTCTCCTGATAAGGCATGGTTCTAGACCAGGGGTAGGCAACCTTTCCCCTGTAAGGGCCGAGGGACTTCATCTCCCAGAAGTCTCAGCCATGTTGGGCAATAGTCCCATGTTGGCCAATAGCTCCTGGGATTCTGGGAACTGAAGTCTCTCGGCCCTTAAAGGGGAAAGGTTGCCTACCCCTGTTCTAGACCTTTCACCATTTTGGTCATCCTACTCTGGACACGCTCAAGCTTGTCAACATCCTTGTTGAATTGTGGTGCCCAGAATGAGACACAGTATTCCAGTTGAGGCTTGACCAAAGCAGAATAGAGTGACACTATAGAGTGACACTATTACTTCCCTTGATCTAGATCAGGGGTAGGCAACCTTTCCCCTTTACGGGCCGAGGGACTTCAGCTCCCAGAAGCCTCAGCCATGTTGGCCAATAGTCCCATGTTGGCCAATAGCTCCTGGGATTCTGGGAGCTGAAGTCCCTCGGCCCTTAAAGTGGAAAGGTTGCCTACCCCTGATCTAGATACTATATTTCTATTTTTCAGCAAAGGTGTGTGTGCTCCCTGTAACCAGTCCAGTTAATAATCTGGCTGTAGCTCTTTGGATGACCTGAAGTTTTTGAACACTCTTCAAAGGCAGTCCCATGGTAATCCAAGTATGTTACAGCAATCCAAATGGGATGAATTAAGTTATATGTAGGGACTGGGCTGAGCCCGAATTACCACCACCTGGGCAGCCTGAGCTGTGAGCGGCGGAGGAGCCCCAGGCGGGGGATTTGAAAACCCCTTCCGAGGGACCATCTCTCCACTGGGGACACGCGGCAGCAGCGTTTGGGGCAGCAGAGGGACTGGGCTGAGCTCGAATTACCACCACCTGGGCGGCCTGAGCTGCGAGAGGCGGAGGAGCCGGGAGGAGCGCTGGGCGGGGGATTTGAAAACCCCTCCTGAGGGACCATCTCTCCACTGGGGACACGCGGTATCAGCGTTTGGGGCCACAGAGGGACTGGGTTGAGCCCGAATTACCACCACCTGGTCTGCCTGAGCTGCGAGTGGCAGAGGAGTGCTTCCCCCCCCCCTTGTTGTTCAATGCCACTGCCTTATCCACTGCGGGATGAGATTTTAGCTGGATTACCCTCCTTTGCTAGCACATAATGGAGCTGGGAATAGCCTGGGAGTGGGAATCGAGGTTGTGTGGGGGCAGGGAAGGTATGGCAGCAACAGAGTGAAGAAATGTTACAAAAGAAGAAGGGATCGATGTACAATATCTATCCTTCTTCAGTTCACTCTGTTTCCCAGGATAACTTGGAGAGCGCACCAACCATACCACAGACCCTTACTCTGCTCCTTTGCAATGCCACGTCGGTCAAGAATAAGACCCACATCATCCACAACCTCATAGTGGATGAGATGGCCGACCTGGCTTGCTTTACTGAGACCTGGCTGGGAGATACCAGTGCTGCCATATGGGCACAGGCTCTCCCAGCTGGGTACACGGTCAGTGAGCAGATAAGGGAAAGTGGCCGTGGCGGCGGCGTGGCATTAGTTCATAGAAACAACCTCATCTTGACCAGGAAGCCTATCCGGAAAACAACCTACATCGAGTGTATGTACCTTAGCCTGAAAACCAGGGATAGCTTGGGGATTTTGTTGGTATACTGGCCACCCCATTGCCTAACAGACTCCCTAACCGAGCTGACCGCCACAGTCTCTGAGCTGTTGTTGGAGTCGCCCAGACTTTTGGTTTTGGGTGACTTCAACATCCCACTCAAGACCAGCTTGCAAGATCTAACAGGCGCGGCTCGGGAGTTCATGGATACCATGACAAACATGGGCCTATCCCAATAGGTCAACAGGCCCACACATTGTGCTGGTCATACCCTCGATGCAGCTTTTAGTACGGAACAGGAATATCCGTGGGCGGAGGTCATAAAAACCTCCGCATTGTCATGGACGGATCATTTCCTGGTCAAGATGGAACTAAAAGCCACTGTCTGCCCCCCCGGGGGTGGCGGACCCATTAGAATGGTCCACCCTCGAAGGCTAATGGAACCAATTGGTTTCCAGAAGTCCTTAGAGGGTTTGTTGGTTGATAACGTCGGTGATTCTGTCGAAGCCTTGGTGGACATTTGGAACATCGATCTCACCAAGGCTATCAACACAATCGCTCCCAAGCGTCCTTTCCAGCCTGCTTCGAATCATAAGCCCTGGTATACAGAGGAGATTAGGAGGATGAAGCCAGCTGGACAACGACTAGAGCGCAAATGGTGGAAGACTAGACTCTTATCAGACAGAACTCGTCATAGGAAGCATCTTGATTCCTATCGGGAGGCTTTATGTGCAGTGCAGAAATCTTTCTGTTCTGCATGTATTGCGTCTGCAGAGTCTCGCCCAACAGAGCTGTTTAGGGTGGTGGGGGAACTGATGAAGGTTTCACCCGCACCAAACCCCCTACTTAACCCAACAACAGCCTGCTGTGAGGCGTTTAACATCTACTTTGCAGATAAAATCTCTCGGATAAGAGCCGACTAGGACACCAGTATTTTAGCAGAATCCATAGACGAGGTATCCAGCAGCTCCGTTGATGGCATTTTACTGGATAAATTTCAATCTGTGAGTACTGATGACGTGGACAAGCTCCTTGGAAGAGTGAGGAAGACAACTTGCCCTCTCAATCCATGTCCATCCTGGCTGGTCGTCCGGGGGGGGGGCGCCTTGAAAGTGTTCCTTTGGGACACAATCAACGTGTCCTTCAGGGAAGGCATTGTACCATCTTGTTTGAAGGAGGCGGCAGTTAGGCCACTCCTGAAAAAACCTTCCCTGGACCCTCTGTATAGAAACAACTATAGACCAGACTACTTGCTACCTTTTTTAAGCAAGGTGATCAAGAGGGCAGTTGCTTCCCAACTCCAAGCAGTCTTGGATGAAACCGATTATCTTGATCCATTTCAAACCGGCTTCAGGACAGGATATGGAGTGGAGACTGCCATGGTTGCTCTGAACGATGACCTCCGCTTGAGCATCAACGGGGGTAGTGTGACCTTGCTAGTGCTCCTGGATCTCTCAGCGGCCTTTGATACCATAGATCTTGCCATCCTCTTGGACTGCCTGAAAGGGTTAGGAATTGGAGGCACATGCTCCGGTGGTTCCGTTCCTTCCTCTCGGGTAGATCCCAGAGGGTGAGCCTCGGGGACAGTTGTTCATCTAAAATAAAGCTTAATTGTGGCATCCCTCAGGGTGCCATCCTGTCCCCGGTGCTATTTAATATCCATATGAAGCCGCTGGGTGAGATCATTCGGAGGCATGGAGCGCGGTGTCATCAGTATGCTGATGACATCCAAGTATACTTCTCCATGACCAGATCATCAGCTCAGACTTCAGATGGCGTCTCTCCTCTTAATGACTGTCTCAGAGCAGTAATGGATTGGATGAGGAAAAAGAGATTGAAGTTGAATCCAGACAAAACGGAGGTACTGACAGTAACAGGCCCGAAACCAGATTTGGGAATACAGTCTCCACTCCTGGATGGAGTCACACTCTCCTCCAAGGACTGTGTTCGCAGTCTGGGGGTGCTCTTAGATTCGTCGCTTCACATGACTAGTCAGGTGAATGCGGCGGTCAGGAGTGCCTGTTATCAGCTTAGGCTAATACTCCAGCTGCACCCTTATCTGGATATGAGGGATCTGGAAACTGTGGTACATGTTTGGTAACCTCACGTCTGGATCACTGCAATGCACTCTACATGGGGTTACCCTTGTGCCTAACCCAGAAACTGCAATTGGTACAAAATATGGCAGCCAGGTTAATTACCGGAACATCCAGGAGGGAGCACATAACACCAGTGCTTAAATCCCTCCACTGGCTGCCGATTAGTTTCCGGGCACAGTACAAAGTGTTGGCTTTAACCTTTAAAACCCTACTAGGCTTGGGTCCATCTTATCTTAGGGAGCGCCTCTCCCCATATGAGCCTCCCCGGGCCCTTCAGTCCTCTGGGAGGAATCTGCTGCAGCCTATGAAGACCAGGCTCTCGCAGACCTCCCAGAGGACCTTCTCTGTGACCGCTCCCAGGCTGTGGAACGGCCTGCCGGATGAGATCCGTCTTATTACTACTCTTGCTGCATTTAAGAAAGCAGTAAAGATGGATCTCTTCCGGCAGGTCTATCCGGAATAGCCTCCCGGCGAGAGGAGTCCAGGGTTAGGGATTGGGATGTAAGATGTTTTAACTTCTTTGTGTTTTAATTATGCTGTAACCTGCCCCGATTGCTGAGCAGAGGGGTGGGCTAACATGTCTAGGAACAAATGCTATTGGTGCACAAGCCTTAATTGTGCAAATGCACTCCTGGTCACTGCAAAATCAGAACTTCCAGGTTCAGAGGTAAATCTGGGAGTAGTTTCAAGTTGTGAAGTGAAGTGTTAACTGATCCAGCACAGGCTAAACCCTTATTCCCTGGTATGTCTTTCTCCTGAAACAGGAACACTTCTGCATAGTGTGGACTAAGTTATAGTTTCAGTTCAACCCCAATTTGGTCACAGCTATTAGTACATTATAAGTGATGCTAAATATTTGCTACTGTAAATAATTTTCAGTACCTGGTCTTGAGATTTCTTTTTCTTCTTCTTTTTGCCCCAGCATCCTGAACTTTCTGCATCTTTTCCATTGGCATCACCACAAAGTAAACCATCAAGTTCATCGGTCCCCATTTGCTGTCCCTGAGATGTTTCTGCTGCGAGTCTGTATGAGAGGTTCCTTAAAATGCATACACAGTTTTCAACGGTCTAAAAGGGAAGGTGAAAATAAAGTGACAGCTCCTTTTAGGATCCACATTTTCATCAGAAAAGTTAGTGGACTTGGTATGTGCTTTGGATCTAAATTACAAAATCTTCTTGGCCTAAATATTCCCTACAGTAGCCAATCATCATGTGTAGAACCCAGAAAATCTTTCTAGGCTGGATCTTGAAATTGCCAATTCACATGTCCATCAAGGTGGTGGGGCAGTCTTCACATGAGAGCAGCGTAGAATAATAGTCTGATAGTGTATGTGTGCGTGCAAGCACACACACATGCACACTTTCAAGCAAGCAACTTCCAAACGACTCTATGTAAGCATGTGAACCACTCTATTTAAGCATGTAAAAGGCAGCAAAGTTATCTTACTCAAAGAAAGGAGTCTATATCAATATTTGATGTGATTACTAGTGCTGATCAAATTTCCGAAGAAATCCACAAGCACTGGAATTTGCTAATTACAAATGCAACACAGGGAAAAAGCTACTTATGTTATACTCTTATGTTTATCTCTGATGTGAATCCTGGGATTTGTAATCAAGAAAACACCATGAAACAGCCAAGTGTGTTTTAAGGAATCATCCATCATGTAAGCTGCTTATTTCAACTACCTAAGCTGCTAAAGTATTTTATAGCATATGAAAACAATAGATTTGCAATTTAGTCGGTAAGATTGATGGAAATATCATATAGAATACAGAGGAGTCTCAAGGACAGCCTTTGCTCTTCTGCAATGAAGCCATGATGAAATAAAGAAGTATGGCTCAAAAGAACCTGACACAAATTATTGAAAACAGGCTTGCATTTTGCTTATTTTATTCAAAGTGGTTAAACTTTCATAACATTGCTAGCTGATACATGATCTTTAGGACCATAGCCAGGGGACAGGGATAATGACTATGACTGGATAGTGATGGAGAGAGGGCCTTCTCCAACCACTGTCCACTTTATTGCACAACCTTGGATCACTTTTACTTGCAGTATCTTGATTCTCTGTGCAGAAAATTAATTTTTTTACTCAACATGGCTACCTCCTCTGTACTCCATTAAAACTGTCCTCATGAAAATCACTGAAAACCTCTTGTTTGCCAAATGCAAAGTTCCCAGGCCTTCACTTAATAACTGATTCTTAGACAGTAAGATTTTTGGGATGGGAAAATTAGTTGCTTTGCCTGGAGCTTCCTTCCCTGAACCATTATGGTTCAAAAATATGGGTCACTTACTGTGACTTTTCAGCCCAAAACAAGCAGGAGAATTCCCTCCCCTGCCCCTAGTTTGGAACAAATGCATATTTGCTTCCTTCAGGAGACTTCTTTCTGTCTGTGCTACAGCCACTGTTGCCCCCCCCCCCATTTCCTAAACAATCACGGAATAGTTTGGGATAAAATTGTGCCTTGCACCTATGGTGAAACAACTTTTAAAATTCAGCTGAACATAGTTTGAGACACATCCAATGTCTATTCATTTGCTTTTGTTATGATGATTGAGAAGAATGAGACTGTACATACAAGTTCAGCAGACAGAATTGAAACTGTTGCAGATTATCGTATTTTCTGGAATATAAGACAACTTTTTAACCCTGGAAAAGGGTTTCAAAAGTTGGGAGTCGTCTTATACACTGGGTAGAGGAGGATGAGGGGAGAAAGAGAAGGAAGCCAGGAGAGAGGAGGAGGACAATGAGGACGAGGAGAGAAAGAGAAGGAAGCCAGTTCTACAGTATGGATGCAGCCTGAATCTGCACTGCAGAAATAATGCAGTTTGACACCGCTTTAATTGCCATGGCTCCATCCTATGGACTTCTAGGATCTGCAGTTTGCTTTGTGGTACCAGAGCTCTCTGACAGAAAAGGCTAAATATCTCATAAAAGTGCAAATCCTAGAATTCCAGGGCAGTTAAAGTGGTGTCAAACTGCTTAAATACATTTCTGCAATGCAGACGCAGCCAAAGTTGATGTGTTGCTTGGGCATGGCTTCTTTAACAAATAATTCTGCACAATGAGTGTGTGTGTGTGTGTGTGTGTGTGTGTGTGTGTGTGTACCCTTGAAGATTTATCTAAAGAAGAAAGTTCCTTAACTTGGAAGTTATATGTTTATGTTGTGTGCCTTCAAATTGTTTCTGACTTATGGTGATCATGGGGTTTTCTTGGCAAGATTCGCTCAGGGAAGGTTTGCCATTGCCTTCCCCTGAGGCTGAGAGTGTGTGACTTGTCCATGTTCACCCAGTGGGTTTCATGGCAGAGTGGGGAATCAAACCCAGGTCTCCAGAGTGGTAGTCCAACACTCAAACCACTACACCATGCTGGCTCCTAATCCCATGTACTACCTATGAAACAATTGTAGACTTTTTTGTTGTTCTTGTGTTCTTCAAGCCCTTTCTGACTTATAGTGATCCTAAGGCAACCTTATCATGGGGTTTTCTTGGCATGCTTCTTCAAATGGGGGTTGCCACTCCCATCCTCTGAAGCTGAGAGTGTGTGACATGCCCAGGGTCACTTACTTGGTCACAAATTGTACATACCCCAGAATGCATCACCTAGTATATTGGCAGTCCTTCCCCCCAACACTTTCTCATTTTCCCCAACCATCTAATAGCTCGGAGATGGAAATAATTTTCACAGCAGCATTTAAATCTGGACTATTTTTTTAAAAAGTAAGGTCCAAAACACACTGCAGAAATAAATGCTAGGGAACATGGGAGCTGTAGTTTGTTGTGTTTATAAGTGACAGTTTTCCTGCTAAGTACCTGCATGTTATAAGCATTTGAATTAAAATTACCATATTGATATCAAATCTGATGTTTTTTTTAATTTTTATTTGGTGTGTGTTGGAAGAGGGCTAGTCTTATACAGCGAGTATATCACAAACTATATTTTAACTGGAAAAGTTGGGGGTCATCTTACATGCCCAGTCGGCTTATACGACGGAAAATATGGTAATTGGACAAGTTTGTAGGGGTACTTAACTCTTTGCATTCTGAACACTGGTATTGGTCACACACAAATAATTAAAACAACACATCTGGGAAAAATTTGCTCCTGTCCACCAGGATCAGGGTTCAGACTTGTCTACTTTTTCTGAAACAGCTTGTAATCACAACCATCCACAAAAACTAGTGTGCAGGCAAGCAGGTGAGACTTATTGTACTGGCATAAGTAAGCCAATGTATTCTTTGCTTTGCAAAATGTCTGTTAGCACTAGGTGCCTTCAGACATTTGCCTATAATTTCGCAAACCATGATTTATGAAGTCCTGGATAAGCACCATGCATTTCTTATTTTCCTTTCCCTTGTTCATACTGCATTTCCAACTTCCTGTCTGATGTGACAATTATGGTTTGCCTTATGTATTTCACTTACACTCATACTCCACCTTTCCTCCAATGAGCTCATGGCTTCTCCTTGCTGCTTTAGGACATCAGCCTTTCCAGGCTGAAAAGCAGTGATCTGGACTTACCCAGACATCCTGCTTGCAAGGTACAGCAAGAAGCACCCAGCCATTTTTCTCATTTCCCATGGTTGGAAATCATGTTTTTCAAGTGTTGAGAGATTGTGAGGAAAGAATCCTGGATTGATGTGAATCCTTGAAGTTCAGGACTTATTCTGTACAAAATTCACACATAAGTTTTTTGTGTGCAGGAAAAAAGTATTTTCTGCATAGGAAATAATATTTTTGTCACAGAAAATGCTGTTTTCTGCATAAAATGCTGTAATTATGTGTTGAAATATTATTTTATGTCCACAAAATTCTGTTTTTTTGTGCAAAACAACCATCTGCAAATTTTGCACTGAATAAGTCCTGAATTGCAAACAGCCTTTGAAACCTACATGTTTTTTTGAAGTCTTTGCAGCAAGAAGAAAATTGTTGAGATTACTCATTGCTACCTTTAAGAAAAAAACTTACAGAAGAATTACATCCCTACTACACAGCTTCATAAACCAGTGTTATATGAAATGATTGATACATATTCCAGTGGGCCAACATGACCTAATCTGTTCCTAGATGTTGAAATAACATTAGCTTAAAGGAAGAGGGGATAATGGCTACCTCTGGTTTAACAAAAAGCAAACTCTTTACTATAGAATTATTATTTATACAGCACTATGAAGATGCACTGTAGTTTAGAGCAATAATAATATGCTAGCAGAGAATGTCAATACTGCCATTCAAAATGTCAGCTGCAGCTGTATTTCCAAGCTTTAAAAATCTTTTAGAAACATTTTGAAGCAAAAGATGACAATTATCAGCCTTTGCTATTATTTTTCAATTTTTGCTTCACAAGTTTAAGTAAAAGAAGTGTTAAAGTTTGGTTATGTTAAAGAAAAAGTCTGGATGTTATCGTCCAAAGCCAAGTTCAGTATCCTTCCCTGTTACTTTCAAACCTAAAAATTCTTGTGTCAGGCATGTGTTGTGTTTTCTTATGAGAAGAAAGAATCTTTAACTTAAAGTGATTATCTGTAAAAGAAACTTTTAAGGAATGCTAGAAAAGTTTGGAAATATGGGTTGAGTAGCCCTAATCCAGAAATGCAAAATATAAAACCCTCCCAAACCTGAACGTTTAGCTGCCCACTGCCAGCTTTCACCTTCAAGGCAAGTAGCTGTAGTGATCCTGCTCATTCATCTTTTAGATTCTTAGTCTCTCTCCAGCCTTGCATCTCATATACAACACAAATAGTGAATGAATGAGAATCAAGCCTGAGAGACTGGAGAGAGACCGAGGATCTGTGCAATGGTGTGAATCCAAGCGTAGTGCTTGGCTTGAATCCATGCCTCCCACCATTTCACAGATCTTCAGTCTCTCTCCAGCCTTGCATCTCTCTCTTGCCACATAAATACAGTACAGGTGTGTGCTATGCTATTTGTGTATTCCAAAAATTCAGGAGAAAAAAATCACAGCTCTGAAATGCTTCCAGTCCCAAGCACTTCAGAGAAGGAATACTTAACTTGTACCTAAATTTCCAAATTTTTGGTGCCATACAAAGAAACAGCCTGGATTTCACTGATGAAAACAACTTCAGAAGACCCAGTTCTCAAACATTTCAATGCTTCTTGTTTTGCAAGGTAATTCAAGACACTTTGATGCACAGACACTAATTCAGTTCTTAAGCAGCTAATGAAATTAAAAACACCTCCACTTTCTTCACTGCTGGAGATAGGAAGAAGGGAAATGTTACTTGGTGCAGCTGAAACAGCCTTATATGATTTGCATTCTGACTACAGTGATAACCTGGCATATTAGATAGTTTTACTCTCTACTAGCTGAGAAGAGACAAATACACCAATTACTAGATCATGCATATAAAATTTCACAGAAGAAAGAATATAATGGTGAGGATATTCTGCATTTTCCCCATGAAATGTATAGAAACACAAGTTCTGCTCTTCCTAGAAACGGGAAAAGTTCAAGAGGTGCAAAGAATAACATGAACATGAATTTAAAATATATTGGGACATAATGGTAGTCATTGCATTTAATATCTACTGGTTTGGTTCAAAAGAAGAAAAATACAAAGGGATATACATATCTACAGATAAAGTAAGATCTTTGTCTCTAAACTAAGCCCTTCCTTCTTGTCAGTCAACAGTGACCTGAATTGTTGATACACAAATTCTTACTTAAGACTTCCAGAACCAAGTTAACTATGTTGTCATGTCAGCATAATGTTGTATAGTGGGGCACTATATTTCATGTTTCATCCTCCCCATGCACACACTAGAAGGAAGGAAGGAAGGAAACAATGAGTAATTTTAGCAATTGTTGTTTAGCAGCCACATCTGAAGGGCTGCACTATTTTCCCCCCTGCTATGAAGTGAATTGGAGAGAATCTCAGATCCATACAGAACAGATTTTATGCAAGCAAAGAGCTGAAATTTTAACCTCTATTAGTATACAGCCTGCAAGATGTACCTCTATAGTGATGTGCATCCATTAGTGTTTTGCACTTACAATTCTGTGTCTATAAAGACTAAGATGACAAACCTTGCTATCAATTTCACTGCTTCCTAAAGCAGACTGAATCACATACAGCAATGCATCAGTAAGTCCATCACACTCTCGCATTCTTCTGCGGGCTTCTTCTCCAGCAGAGCTGACATTCCTAGAAGGAAACAAGAGTGGTCACTCTCTTCTAAATTTTGTTTTTCATTATTGGTAGACTTTGAAGAGTGATTTTTTTATAATGAAGCTCATTAGCTGTTGCTGGTTTATTGGTGTGAATGAATCTTTTCTAATAGGAATAATATTTTTAAAAACCCAGAAATCATGATCTCATAGAAGTTTTTAAAATGAGCCAATTTAGATAATAGCTTTGGGAAGATAACACAAGCTTTCACTGATTTAAAGTATCAATATCTTTACTTTTCTATATGACTTCCTAATATACAATACAATGTAAAGAATAAAAATGAAAATATTCAAATATTGTGACAGTTCATTTGCATTCCCCATTTTCTTTGACATTTTCCAATAAGCTTACACCTCCTCTGTAGTATTTAATACAATTATCCACCTGAAACTGCTTTAGTTTTTAGTACTCCATTTTCTGGAACCTAACTAACAAATCATACTTGGTTGTTCCTAGATATTGACCTTGCTTTATATTCATTTATAATTATATTTAATAAAACTGATACTTATAAGCAATCACTTTAAAATCTGTAAATATCCAAGTCAAAAAGAACTACATGCACACAAATTGAGAACAAATATAATACTAAATACGAATTTTCTGTTCTGCTTCATACCATTAGGATTTTCAATGGCATGAAAAGATAATATTAACTTGTCAAGTGTCAATTCCAATGGGCTACTATGTTCTCTCAGGTTGCAAGATGTAAGCCCAAAAACCATTTGGTATTGACTAAACTGAGAGCTATTTTTCATAACATTTACAATAGCAAAGACATCCCATATCTTTAAACTCACAGGTATTGATTTCTTTGAATATACAGAATGTAATTATAGAAACCACTATGAATTTGAATATGATTCTGAATTCTTGATCTTTCAATCAAATGGGTCATAAAATTAGTTCCTTCAATTGATTCAGCCACTCAGCCTTTTCGTTTCCATCAGTGCAGTTATCCCACCTGGTCAAGAATCCAGCAAGTGGCTTTTATCCTTCTGTCCTGCATGTGTGGCTTGCCAAAGAAATGAGCTGCCCTTCTCCTTTGTGATTTGTAAAGCAACCACATATCAATATCAAAATTCTTCTGTGCCCAGATAAAACAGATCTTTTGGAGCAATTGTTCGTCATGCCAAACTCTTATATAGGAGTTATATACTAATGTAGTTCTGTAGTATTATTGCTCTTTAATTGGAAAAGCTTCTAAGGCATTTTTACACATGTTAACAACCCACAAGATAGGGCATAACAGTTTCCTCCACAGCAGTGAAGAAAGCTGACAGGAAAAACACACACAACTCATGTGATAAGTGGTGCTGTTGGAGAGTTCTGTGGACACCCTTGGTTGCTAAGAAGACAAACAAGTATCCTAGAGAAAATCAAGCCTGAACTTTTCCTAAAAGCCAAAATGACTTGACTCAAGCTATTGTACTTTGAACATACAGTTGGCCCTGATTCCGCATCTATGGATTCCACCATCCATGGCTTGAAAGTACATTTAAAAAATAATCCCAAAAGCAAACCTTGATTTTGTCATTTTGCCATGATATAAAAGATACAAAAGAGTATTAGGCCCTTGTATATAATAAGACTTGACCATCCACAGTTTTTGGTATTTACAAGGTTCCTGGAACCAAACCCCAGCAGATACCAAGGAAGCACTGTATCATGAGAGGACAAGACTGATTGGAAAAGGACAATAATACTTAGTAAAATGGAAGGTAGTAGAAAGAGAGGAACACTATGTTACAGGGGGATTGATTCTATAGTCTTGAATTTGTCAAACTGGGCTGATGATAACTGGGGCTCCCAAAAGTTCTCCATAGATAGGGTTGCTATAGGTCAACACTGATTTCATGCCACTGAACAACAGGAAATTTTCTATTGAGAGCCCCTGACATTTCCCACCCTATAACTACAACCAATGAGAGCATATTCAAATGTGGAAAAAAGAAATGGTTTGGTGAATGGAAGTGGAAGTTAGAAAAGAGTGTCCCCCTCCCCCCAATAGTCACAAAGAATGCCACAAAACATATACAAGGCCAAAAGAGGTTAGTGACAAAATGCTACATTTCCCTTTTTTAGCTTTAATATGCAGTGCCTGAGCCTCATAAAGGTTGGACAAGTCTCCATATTGCAATATGGAAGAAATGAGGAAGGGAATGAGAAGTATATGTCCTCACTTCTCACTCCTCAGTAAAAAGTAAAGTAACCAGAATCCTTTACAAAGTGGATTTTTTCAGACACACAGTGGAAAGGATTTCATGAGGAAAGGATCAGAAAATAAAAGAAAATAAAAGTTGATAGGAGAAAAAGGTGACGAGGGTATGAAAAGCTGAGGGGACGTATTCATGTAAATGATGTATCATGTTTGCAGGGGGAAATGCAAAAAAAAAAAAAAGGTTAAATAACAAGAAAATGCATGTCATTTAAAAAACAAAAACAAAACAACCTCACTAAGGGCCTTTGCAGACTGCCAGAAATAGTGCAAACTGAGTCCACTTTAAGGGTTAGGGAATCATGGGAACTGTATTTTATTGTGTCACCAGAGGTCTCTGACAGAGAAGGCTCAATGTCTCAGAAAAAAACCAATTCCCATGATTCCCTAGCACTAACCCCAACCCTTAAAGTGGACTCAATTTGCACTATTTCTGGCAGTCTGCAAAGGCCATAAATTGTAGTATAGCTCTATAGGACAGATAACAGGAAATTCTATGAAATAGAGGAAGTGTCAATTCAGTGAAAAGTAAATAACATAAAAATTGTTAATTTGAATGAGAACTGAAGGCAACAATTAGATCCAGAGTGGAAGAACAAAATAAAGTATCAAAAATCAAATAGATTTTCATTGAGGCTTGCCATTCTGCCTGAGAAGCTAGTACATCCTAACCTGCTCCCCAAGCCAACAGAATGTTCTTATTATGGATTAATCTCCCCTTATTTTGTTCTTGCATGTAAAAAGTAGATACTTTCAAAAGTTTTAACTCTGCTGATTAGAAGGATGTTTTTTTTTTAAAAAAAATCAGAAAATGTTTTCTGAAAAAATATTGTATGTGGATACGGTGTATTTTGCACAAAATGTGTTGATAGAAAAAAAAAAATTGATTAAATTCATAGCTATGCTCTAAGAATGCCTGGCCCCAGTGTTGACATACATACTGTATGCAGAAACAGTACTGAGCCTAGGGAACTACAGCAGTTCTGATACTTTGTTTATCTGCTGACTAGCAGGAACATGAAATGGATCCCTAAGGATTGAACTAGACTGAAGGGACATTTCCAAAAAAGGTAATAGGTATTGAAATGAGAAGAGAAAGTGAGAGAGAGGGAGAAAGTACAGGCAAAAAACCCTTCCTGCTTCCTGCCTATCAGCAAGGTGGTTTAGTGAAATAAAGCATCACTGCTTAACTACATTAAGAACAACATTATCCACTGTGCCCATCAGTATTTTTTAAACAGAAAACAGAATCTATGGGTTATAGTCTCTTGTTTTAGTGGCTTATGAGACCAACATGTAATTGCCATTTTAAAGACTCAGCTTTCCAACTGAATCTCTAGTTTGATGCTTTATTGAGTGTCAACTTGCATCAGTGACTTTATAGTAGAAAACTAGTATTAGATTTTCGTGTCAGGCAAGCAATACATTTGTTTCAATAAATGAAAAGGACAAATGATAATATCCCTATATTCCATTTAATTAAAGCCAGAAGTTTTCACCTAGTATACTGAAATCTCTGGTGGATGTGCCATAGGAAAATGATTATTGAAATATGGAATTATCTTACAGAAATGGACTATGAAAACATTTTTGTGGCCAACAAGCATCAGTGTTTTGTTTTGTTTTGTCATTTCAGAAGTGAATAATCCAACCGAGGTACTCACTGTCACAGGCCCGAAACCAGATTTGGGAATACAGTCTCCAGTCCTGGATGGAGTCACACTCTCCTCTAAGGACTGTGTTCGCAGTCTGGGGGTTCTCCTAGATTCGTCGCTTCACATGACTAGTCAGGTGAATGCGGCGGTCAGGAGTGCCTGTTATCAGCTTTGGCTGATACGCCAACTGCGCCCTTATCTAGATGTGAGGGACCTAGAAGCTGTGGTACATGCCCTGGTAACCTCACGTCTGGACTACTGTAATGCGCTCTACATGGGGCTATCCCTGTGCCTAAGCCGGAAACTACAACTGGTGCAAAATATGTCAGCCAGGCTAATCACTGGAGCATCAAGGAGGGAGCACATAACACCTGTGCTCAGATCCCACCACTGGCTGCCGATTAGTTTCCGGGCGCAGTACAAGGTGTTGGTTTTGACCTTTAAAGACCTACATGGCTTGGGTCCATCTTATCTTAGGGACTGCCTCTCCCCATATGATCCCCCCCACGCCCTGCGGTCCTCTGGGAGGAATCTGTTACAGCCAATAAAGACCAGGCTGTCTCAGACCTCCCAGAGGGCCTTTTCCGCCACTGCCCCCAGACTATGGTACGGCCTGCCGGATGAGATCCGTCTGATTACTACTCTTGCTGCTTTTAAAAAAGCAGTAAAGACGGATCTCTTCTGACAGGCCTTTTCAGAATAACAGCTGTTGTAAGGAGATGAGCTTTTATCTTACTTGGTCAGCACAGCTGATCCCTTGTTTTTAGTATACTGTTTTAATGTATTGTCTTGTTTTAACTCTTTCCTGTTTTAATCTTGTTTTAAGGGGTGGGAGGGTAGATCATGGGAGGAGGGAATGTTTTTAACTTGATTTGTTTTAAATGCTGTAATCCACCTTGATTGCTACGCAGAGGGATGGGCTATAAATAAAATTTATTATTATTATTATTATTATTATTATTATTATTATTATTAACCCAGCCCCTCCACACTTGTGCAGCTTTTGATTGCTGCTGCTCCAGGTCTCCTAGCAATAGTTATTTCATAATTAAGTCATTTCTCATAGTAGGGAATTTTATCTATATAGAAATAAATGAAAGTTTGTGTGTCCCTTTGCCTCGTATGTTGTAAAATCTAGACACCTGAGACTTGGCATGTATATTAAGGGGACCATAGGGGTAGGCATCTCAAGGTTCTTTGGTTTTCAAAGCATGTATTTGGGTTTTAAAATGCAAGAACTGATAGTAATCAATGTGATTGTACCAGTAGCCTGCAACAGCACATTCAGATTCCTCAAGATTAAGGGGGAGTCTCAAAGAAAAAGGGTTTCTAAAGAATGGGAAATCCTGAGATATGGCCAAAGGCTCACAGCTGGTTGCAGGTGGGGCTCTGGAAGACAAAGGGCCTTTGCAGACTGCCAGAAATAGTGCAAATTGATTCCACTTTAAGGGTTAGAGTTAGTGCTAGGGAGTCATGGAAATTGTATTTTTTTCTGAGACATTGAGCCTTCTCTGTCAGAGAGCTCTGGTGCCACAATAAAATACAATTCCCATGATTCCCTAATCCGAACCCGAACCCTTAAAGTGGACTCAATTTGCACTATTTCTGGCAGTCTGCAAAGGCACAAAGCTTCTTTACCTTTCACTTCTAGCCATTTTCACTCCTGATCCAAATATCCTAAATCTGTGCAGTTGTCCACTGACCCTTGTTTGTGCCATGCTCCAAATGTATTTTAAGTATCTAATTATGTTACATAGATCTTTGTGGTGAACTGCAATCTAAGTGAGAAGAAGAGAGACCAATTGAAATCTGAATTTGAAGAGCTGGTTGTTTCCAAGGCTCTCCCATTTTTTCTCCCCAGTCTGTACAGCTAGCCCCATATTTTGTTGCCTCAGGTGAGACAAGATGGTGTCATACTCCAAATACACAAGTTGACTAGATGTGCAGCTACATTTTTCTTCCACACCTGAAGACAATGATGTGTCACACACTGCTGTCTCTCAGCATGCTACTTCTGCCTTCCAGCATTTGTTGCCTAAAAAATCTGCCTCAATTTACCTAATGTTAAGAGAGAAGCAAATATCACAGTGGACACTATTACAAGTCTCTGCGGTGAAGAAATCAAACTGCCACCACACTGAAGTTGCTATCTTTAGCAATCTGATGTGTATCAAGTGGATTTGGCTGCCTATTGGAGTGTTTGAGGTAGGGGTGGACAACTTGCAAGACAGTAAGCAAGCAGAGTAGCAATGGATGGTGCCAGGAACTGCCTCTGGGGAGAAAAACTAAACCTTTGTATTCACCTCCAAACTAGCCTTGGATGGTAGTTCTGGTCCACTAATAATACAGTCTACTCTCTGCCTCCACAGATTCTTTATCCATAGCTTCAACCATCCACAGCTTGAAAATATTTTAAAAATATATAACTCTCCCCCCCCAAAAAAGGCCACCCCGATTTTGCCATTTTATATCAGGGGCACCATTTTACTATGTCATTGTATTTAATGGGACTTGAGCATCTGTGGATTTTGGTATCTGGAAAGGGGGTCCTGGAAAAAAAAATCCCAGCAGATATTAAGGGCCCACCGTAGTTGGTGAAATGTATACTTCCTGCATCCACTGCCCTGAAATCAGACAGATATGAGAAACTCTCAGATGTCATGATGGCTGTCATATTCTCCCCCCCCCCCCAGAGTAACAATGATATTTATTTATATATTTAATGCTGGGAAAAGTGATTCACTGCAGGTAACGCTGGGTGCATCTAGACGTAATTGAATGTCTTAGATTTTATTCCTGTTCTTTAGGATTTTACAGTGGATTAAGATCAACTGGCCTGGGGAGCCGGTACAAAAAGTCTCTGATTATATTGGAAGCTAGCAAAAATATTCTGGGGTAAACAAAATGTGTATGATTTTCCAAAATAAAATCAGATAAAATTAGATAGTACAGAAACAAAATCTGGGACTTTCTGATCTTTTAAATCAGCCTGGATGCACCCACAGTTACTGCAATGTGTTCCTTTTGAGCTTTGGTGATTATAGCATCAGATTTAAGGAAAAAAACCACATACAAACTGGGGAAAAAACACTTCAGCATCTCGCAGTAACAATTCATGAGCATAACTCCAGTAAAGATTTAACACCCACCTGCCTACATTCAAATTCCATTGATTCTGATTAAAGGTTTAAAAGACATGCTTACTCCCCTTCCATTAAAATAAATCAAGCTTAATAGAAATAAAGTCTAGTATACTCAAGTAATTAAGTGTTAATAGATATTCTAAACATTAAAAATACATTTTTTCCCAATAGCCTAGGTTTTCAAAATTATCTTACAAATATTTATGGCTTACAAATGTTTTGAAGGTGAAGGTTTACTTTTGTAAAAGAATAAGGCATTAATTTTCTGTGCAGTCACTATTGCACTATAAACTAATATTGACAATATCAATTTTTGTTATGTAAAATTCTTATGAACTACTTAGGCAGACTTTCATCTATCCAACCTCTTTTGTTGTTTGATTGCTCTGTCAATATATATATATATAAGCATGCTTCTCAGGTGTGATGCAAATAAGCCTACTTGTGCCTTAATACTGTGCCTTAATACTGATGACATTTTCTGCAGGACATTTCCAATCTAGCATAATTCAACAGTTTTGATTACCTTCTCCTCAAGAACAGCTTGATTGCCATAGCATGTGCTATTCATGCTAAAATTCAGCTTATTAGTCAATATTGAGACTTCAGTATTGTATGATGCAATTATCTTTACAAGGTACAATCAAGTAATATATTTTAGCTTATTTAAATATCTTGACCTTTCATGAATTGGAAGAAGGGCAAAGGACTTTCTGGAGAATTAGGAAGTCTTTATTAACACAGGCAGTCTGTAAATGTGTGGCCTTCAAACTTTGTAAATCTTCACATCACCAGAAAGAAAACTGAAGGGAGAAAACTGATGGGAGTCTACCAGACATAAGAAATCATACATGGCTTCAATATGAGGGACCCACTATGCAGTATGATTTAACATAGCCATTATACATGTTTCTATGTCCACTTTGATGCCAGGACTCCCAGCCATTTTGATCTAGCACTTCTTACCCTTGGCCATGGCTATTACAAACCTAGTATGAGCCAGTAGCATCACTAGGAGGTGTGGGAGGTGCAGACCACACTGGGTGACACATCTGAAGGAGGGTGATACTTGGTTAGCATCCCCCACCTCCCTGCCATGCATTATGGCATGCAGCAGGGAGGGAAAAGGCCTGGCGCCCCGTCCCTGCCCATGCAGCTTTACTTCTGAGTAAAGCCGTGCGAGACAGGGAGGGAGAGGGCCTGCCACCCCCGACTCTGCTATACATGGCTTTATTTCTGAGTAAAGCCATGTGGGACAGAGGGAGAGGGCCCAACACCCCCCATCTCTGCCTCATGCACCTTTACTTCTGAGCTCCACTGCAAGCCCCACCCCCTGCACTGCATGATACCCTGGTATAGGATGCCTCTGGTATCAGCTAGCACAGTTCGAGAAATGTGGCAACCTAGAGAGTCCATCAACAGATATGGCTCACTCGCTCTGGAGGACTTTAATGTAAAATTTTACAGAACAATCTTGTGCAAGTATATTCAGAAGGATGCCCCAGAAGGTTCAATGGGACACACTCCCAGACAAATAGGTATACTTAGGATTCAACCCTGACATTCCTAATCAGAATACAGCTGCATTGCATGACATCTCTTTCAGAGTATTATTACAGACTTTTTAAAAAAATGGCAAATAGCAAATAATAAAGGCTTGGGCTGTAGCTTTATATTGCTTTAATGAGGGAAAATTCTATTTAACGAATAACTGGATATGATTAGGGTTCCACTGTTAGTCATTTTAATTTTTATAAAAGAGATTGTCATTCTGTTAGTTAGTCAAGATGTTATAAGTCTGCCTTATGCCATCAGAACTCACCTTTTGGGTCACTGTGTAGGCCAGGAGGCTAATTTGACCACGCAGTGACCAAAGGTTTTCCCACAACCCACCTTGTAAACTATGCTTCCTTTTCCAGATAATTGGAGGGCAATGTAACCAGCAGCTATTTTCCTTTACCTGGATGCACAAGGATATTTGCAGGGAAATCCTGAGCATCCTTGGAAATCTCTGCTGGTGCTTGTCACAATGTGTCTGGCCAAAGGGAAATAGCCAGATGCATCACTGCTAATCACCTTATTCTTGAAAACCTGGAAATGATCTTGGGGGGCAGGAACCCCTGCATGGCTTAGAAGGTGGGTTAGGGGAATAGCATTGGGAAATGTAGCTACAGAGCTGTAACTATGTGAGACATATAAGCTTATCGCACTAGTACCTGTAACGTTCTCATCGAGTCCCTGGAATGTAACAATATGGGAACGGGTGTTACTGCATTAGACTATTGATAATGGGATAGTAACGTTATGAGAACACATATTATCACCCTGGATTTACTGTTGTACCAGTACTGGTGCCAAAGTAGTTCCTCAGCTGTCCCTCATTGGCGCATGCTCACTGTTGCAAAAACTCCTATGTCTGCATTGGAAAGAATGCTACCAAGAGGTTTAGGTAGTGAGCATTCATTGTTTTTTCTTGTAAACACGACACAATTCAATCTACAAAAATAATTTTTTTTAAAATTGCCTATGGCATCTTCCTTGCATCAACACTGGAAGAGTTGAGTTGAGTTTGTGGGCGTTCTAGGACGGTAGGGGAGGAGGTTGTCTTAGCCAATCCGAACATGAGGACAGATTGAGATCGGGTAGGATTATCGCACACACATCATATCCTCAGCTGAAAGCTGGCTGAGGATGCATTTTTACAGTTCTCCTCCTGGAACAGGCTAGGGACTGTCAGAGCACTCGATGAGGATCATACCGTGTGATAAAATACGTTCCATTCCGTTCTCATTATGTACTCATTACGTTATAAAACACAGTGAGATAAGCTTAATATACATCTCCCAATGCAGGATTTTGGCCAGAATTTTTACAAAACATTTGTTACCCTAAAGCTCTGGATATTTTAATAGCTTAAACAGGGAGTGGGTAAAGTGAGGCCACTGGACCACATGTATTCCTGCAAAGAAGGCAGTGTAACCCACCATGAACCCAAGCGTCCCTCTCCCCAGCTATTACAGGTTGATTTGAGGATCTCCCATAAAACCAGAAGTGACTTCAAAACATGTCCCAGTGAAGAGTGAGGAAATATCTAGCAAAAAGCCCACCTACAAGGAACGAGGGGAGGGCTTTTTCAGTAATTTTATTGGGATGGATGAGTGTGGGTGTGGGGGCTGGTGTCTTTTTATATCTGGCATGGGTGTGTGTGCCCCATAGACCCCTGGCAAGGAGATGCGATTTAAATCTCCATTCATCCACGAAGGGCCAAAATTATATTTCAATTTACTCCTAAAGACATTTCTTTCAGAAATAAGATGTGGTGAGGTGTGTCTGGAGGAGAAGTGTTAGAAAGAAAACAATATAAAGGGGTAAACAAAGTGGTAGGTGTCATTTCTTAGAATACCAAATGTGTTTCAAATTCTTGCAGATTACTAATCCAAAAAGAGAATACTAACAACATTGTAATTAAAAAAAATGGGAACAAAAATATTATTTTTAGTTATGTATGAAATCTCTGCATTTTTGCCTTGCACAGTGGACTTAATTGAACTGAAAGAGCAAATAATATTAACCATAAAACAAATTATCTGATGTAGTACATTTCAGACCACTGGTCATGTCTTTTAAAAGATGGGGGAGCGGGAGCCAAATAATCTACTTTCTATTTTTCAATTACTTGCATGCCGTTTCTTCCGACAATTAATAGTAAAAGAAAATGACTGTATGTGAAAATGCCACTTCTCTTTTATAAATTTTTCTTTACACATGTGTGCTCTATCTCTGAGGAGCAAGAAGTTTCAAGACCTAAGCACTTACCTAGGATTCTGTTTCCCTGGAAGAAATTGGAAACTTGGTACTGCAGATTTAACTTTTTTCTGACATACTGTATATACTCATGTATAAGTCTAGACATTTTTGTCAAAAATAGCCCCTAAAACCTGCACCAAATTATCCATGCATCAATGTAAGTACTGTACCTTAACTTTTATATACCGTATTTTCCGGCGTATAAGACGACTTTTTGACCCTGGAAAAGGGTCTCAAAAGTTAGGGGTCATCTTATACGCCGGGTAGGAACATCTAGGGGGGACCACATTACTCCAGTTCTGAGATCCCTCCACTGGCTGCCTATCAGCTTCCGGGCCCAGTACAATGTGTTGGTTATTACCTTTAAAGCCCTAAATGGCTTGGGTCCAAGCTATCTCAGGGACCGCCTCCTTCCATACAATCCTCCCCACGCTCTCCGGTTCTCTGCAAGGAACCTGCTGCAGCCCCAAGAATTGAGGCTTGCGACGATCTCCCAGAGGGCTTTTTCTGTTTTTGCCCCCAAACTCTGGAATGACCTGCCGGACGAGATCCGTTGGTTAACATTGTTAGACAGCTTCAAAAAAGCTGTCAAGACGGATTTCTTCCAGCAGGCCTTTCCAGATTAATTATCCCGGCCTTGGGCTTTTCCATCCCTACGGTTCCTTTTGTGGCCCCATCACTTGATGGATAAGGAACGCTGTAGGAGACTACCAGGGCATTGTGTTGTGTCTCTTTTTTAGATTATGTCTTTTTTAGATTATGTTTTTAAATTGTGTCTTAATTGTTATGATATTTAATTCTGTTTTAAGGGGGGGAGGGTTGGTACGGGGACATTTTGTACTGTTTTAATTGTAAGCTGTTTAAATTGATTTATCACATAAGCGGGATGTAAATAAATTTTATTATATTATTATTATTATAGAGAAGGAAGAGGAGGATGAGAACGGGGGGGGGGGGGAGGGAGAAGAAGGGAGGAGGAGGATGAGAAAGAGGGGAGGAAACGGAAGGATCCCAGGAAGAGAAGGGGTTGCAAAAGAGGAAAGAAAATAGAGCAATGAAAGCAAGAGAAAGGGTTGCAAAAGGAGAGAGAAAACGGAGCAATGAAGGCAAGAGAAGGGGTTGCAAAAGGAGAGAGAAAACGGAGCAATGAAGGCAAGAGAAGGGGTAGCAAAAGAGGAAAGAAAATGGAGGGATCCCAGGAAGAGAAGGGGTTACAAAAGAGGAGAGAAAATGGAGCAATGCAAGCAAGAGAAAGGGTTGCAAAAGGAGAGAGAAAACGGAGCAATGAAGGCAAGAGAAGGGGTTGCAAAAGAGGAAAGAAAACGGAGGGATCCCAGGAAGAGAAGGGGTTGCAAAAGAGGAAAGAAAATGGAGTAATGAAGGCAAAAGAAAGGGTTGCAAAAGGAGAGAGAAAACAGAGGAATCCAGCAAGAAAAGGGGATGAGAAAGAGGAGAGAAAATGGAAGAATCCAAGCAAGAGGAGGAAGAGGATGGGGGGGGGGGGAGAGAAAAGAAGGAAGACACGTCTAAGATTGATGTTGTTGTTGTTGTTGTTGTATGCCTTTGAGTCATTTCCGACTTATGGCAACCGTAAGCCGGGCTTATCATGGTGTTTGCTTGGCAAGGTTTCTTCATAGGGAAGTTTGTTGCCTTCTCCTGAGGCTGAGAGAGTGTGATTTTCCCAAGGTCATCCAGTGGGTTTCATGGCCAAGTGGGGACTCAAACCCTGGCCTCCAGAGTCATACTCCGATACTCAGACAGGGTGATCAAATGTCTTAAATGCAAAGGAGGAATGTAGGACACACAAGAAAAAAATGTAGAGAAAGCTAAAAACATAAATGTAAAACCATGCTTCTTGCGCTGTGCTCAAAATGGAGGACATTTTGGAATTCCTCCTGAAGAGAGGGTTGACATGGAGGGCATGTCCTGGAAAAGAGGAGGCTAAGTAGCTCATCGAACTACAAATCCATATGGAGCCATGGCAGTTAAAGCTGTGCCAAACTGCATCAGTTCTGCAGTATGGATGCAGCCTGAGTCTGCACTGCAGAAATAATGCAGTTTGATACTGCTTTAACTGCCATGGCTCCATCCTATGGACTCCTAGGATCTGCAGTTTGCTTTGTGGTACCAGAGCTCTCTGACAGAAAAGGCTAAATATCTCACAAAACTGCAAATCCCAGAATTCCATAGCCTTGAGCCAGGGCAGTTAAAGCTGTGTCAAACTGCTTTAATAAATTTCTGCAATGCATTTGAATTAAAATTACCATACTGAAATTAAATCTAATGTTTTGCTTTTTAATTTTTATTTGGTGTGCGTTGGAAGGGGGGGGGTTGTCTTATACGGTGAGTATATCCCAAACTCTATATTTTGACTGGAAAAGTTGGGGGTCGTCTTATTCGCCCGGTCGTCTTATACGCCGGAAAATACGGATATTTAAAAAAGAGCATACACTTCTTTGAGTAGAATGGCAAAAGGTGAGAGTTCAGTCTGTTCCGGGGGAACCTAAAATAAGCATCAACTCCTCTACTCTCTCCACTGCAGGGCAACTTCTGGCCTTTGAATGGTTGGGCAAGAAAATGGCGGTGATAATGGCTCTTTGGCACTTCTGCTAAAAGGAGCACTGAGCCAGTAGAAAGGGTTGATTCTTCCTGACAGTCTAAGCGCTCACCTTTTGCCACTCTACTGAAAGAAGGGGATTGTTCCTTTTTGATAAGAGTTAATACTATACCTTAACTCTTGCTTTGACATTTTTTTTGACATGTGCCAATTACCTTCCACACACATCACACAGCCATGATTTACCATAGTTCTCTCCTCATCTATCAAGCCTTTAGGGTGAAAACAAACAGTTATGCTTGCTGGGATTTTGTAAGTTTTTGGCATCATTTTCCTTTGCCCATCCTTTATATCACTGATATATCCTTTGCTACATGCTCCTCAGTTTCACCCTTGACTTATCCACAAGTCATATTTAAATCCATAATTTTGCCCCCCAAACCCTCGACTTATACATGAGGTTGACTTATATACAAGTATATACAGTATGTAATTTTTCAAAGAGGGCTGTATTAGTCTTTTTTAGTACAAAAAAAAGGAATCTTGTGGTACCTTTAAGACTAACAGAACTGAAGGCACGTAGCCAAGCAGCAAAGTGTGGCCAAAATGCGTTGGGCATTTTAAACACAGAATAATCAGGTGATCATCTTAGAGTATATGGAGCTTGTCTCCTCTTTGTCTGTTGCTATTCTTA
This sequence comes from Phrynosoma blainvillii, assembly GCA_026167975.1. Taxonomy (NCBI): domain Eukaryota; kingdom Metazoa; phylum Chordata; class Lepidosauria; order Squamata; family Phrynosomatidae; genus Phrynosoma; species Phrynosoma blainvillii. The sequence continues at coordinate 134,365,957 of JANUYF010000004.1, read as the reverse complement.
AAACTAGTTGTAAACTTCCCAAGAGCTCACACTAAGTCAAACTCTTTTAGACTGATTAATGGTACAAAAATTTTTGCAAACTTAAATTTCTTTCCAGTGCTAATGAGCATCAACATGTGGATGATATTTTTGAGTAGAAGGATTAGGAAACAGTGACTTAAAATTTCTTGAAATTTGTAAAAAACGTTTAATTACATAGAAAATAAGATACATTTCACATCTTAGTCATCCAACTAGTGATTGGGCCTTTTTTTTGTTTCATTGTTTTTGTTTTTCTGATAAGCCAAGTCTTCTATGTGTTGGCTTAAAATGCTAACACAGTGAGAGGATGACAGTCAGTAATATACTGAACTTTTACTCAACCATTTGAAAAGTATCTAATTTAGATACATTTTCTGAAGTCACCTTTGTGGAAATGAGAGCAAAGCGTTGCCCTGACACAAGAGAATGCCATATTTCCAGTGTAATTTGCTTAATATAAAAACCAAATCAAAGCTTTGACCTTTATGAGATCATGATCTCTCTCTCTACAGGTAGTTAGTGTAACAAGTAGCAGCTACCTTGGAAACTGGCAGAGTGACAGTATGTCAAAATAAATGCAAATACTCACAACAGCAAGTAATATAACTGCAGGTGCTAACAATTTAAAATAATGTATTGTGCTTACTAAACAGCATTCTCCTAAAAAATGATAGTGCTTTAGGATGACTGCTGTATAAATCAATGACCAAAATGTTCTGGTTCCTGTTATTTCTGAAAGTTACTACCCCAAGAACAGGGAGAACACAGAAGACACAGATACGCTTACAATTCATGGCCATTTCACATTAGTGCAAAAGAGGCAATTACAGAAGTGCACAGACCAATTGGATCTACAGTCAATTACCACCTGGTTCACTTTGTATACATGTCCTCCAAGCAGAACAATAAACCAGGCAAAGGAATACAAAAGTTTGCACTACCATCGGTGTTCTGCAGTCTCTCTTTGACTAGCAAAATCAAACAAACTCACAATTCCCCACTTCAATGGATAAACAGGGAATGTGTTTGGGCAACATGCAGCCCTCCAAATGTCATTGTATAGCAAGTCCTAGCAGCCATAGCTGGAACATCCAATGGGGAAAAATGCTGGGTGCTGCAGTGCAGCAACATCTGGAAGGCTTCACTTTACCTATTGCTGATATGCAAGTTTGGCATACAATAAAACCACTGAAAACTTCTGACATGGCAACATTAGTACCTCTACCCCACTTCCTAAACTAGAGTGGGAAGAGTGCAGCTATGAGCTATGTATAGGCCCTGAGACTGATGATGAGCCCCTCCAGCTGCCCTCTTTTTCTCAGTGTTTTTAGAAAGGCCTCTCCTGGACATAAAACAGCCTGTTGGAGAGCCCACACATCATGGTGAAATTTCTCTCCCATACCCCAGGAAGAGTAGGGTGCACTGGAGAGTACAGTGAGCCCTCATGAGGCCATGCAGGAGGACAATGTCAACCAACATACCCTGACAGTTGCCCACCCTTGCTTCAAAATAAACCTCGATACACATAAGGTTACACATTTTGGAATTCATGGGAAGGCTCCTTTGTAGAGCCTGATAAAACAAATGCAGATATTTTATGAACTATCAAATGCTACTTCACTAAAAATGATTTTTTTAAAAAAATCACAGGGTGAAAGTCCAGTATGGTGATAGCATATGCCACAGAAATTATTATTAGTTGATATCACAATAGTTGGAATATTCAGCTTTTCATACATACTCTTCATCTGACAACTAGAACATGAATGACAGGAGCAGGAGAGCAAACCCCACGATCTTTGCATACAACCAAGTGACTGGGTATCCATCAAGAATATTTAGTTTCAGTGCACTAAAGTGGAGCATCCTGTATGATCTTACTAGAAAGACAACACATCATATATTTTAAAGCACTTCACCTGATACCCATGACTCAATTCACTTCTCAAGTGGAAATAACAATCTTCCCTTAAGTTTAGGTTAGAAATACAATCTTCTACAGAGTAAAAAAAAATAAAATAATCACCCAACAACGCTAACATCTCTGCATCATTACAAATCTATTCCACATAACCCAGCTTCCATTTTTTCTTTTAGTAGAATTTTTCAAAGTAAGAATAGGTGACTTTGTTCAAACCCTGCAATGCCCTATTACAGGCTTAATGCTAATTTGGTGTTACATTAAAGTTCCTGAAGCCTATATAGTAATGAAAGAAATGTGACTGTTAAAGGATAAAGTAGGAATATTTGTGTAATAATAAGAATTTATGCATTGGCCAGCCAACCTAACAAAAACAAAATGATAATCTTGATAACATAATCAATCTGGCCCTTTACCTTACATCTTTTGAATGGCGAAGGCATGTGCGAGACTATTTGCCAGATCAAAAGGAATGTGAGAAAAACTATATTATCAATGCTTTGAACTGGAGGGGGGGGGAGGCGCAAAATGAAAGGTTATAATTCACTTCTCTGTGATGAACCCAAGAAAGGTATTGCGGGTTCACATTCCTTCTGGAACTGCCTGAAAGCAAAAGGTAGAGGTGAACATAGGGATCAGCAGGCAGGCAAATGGGGAACTGGGGTGCCTCTCCACCGTCAAAAGGGATCAAAAGGGTTCCTGACCAATTAAATTGGACAGGTTGGAGTTTCTGTTACGGCTTTACCCAAACCAAGTTGCAGCCCATTGTTTGAAGGATGGGTTAAGGGAGGGCTTTTGAATTCCATTTCTAGGAATCTAGTGCCCTTTCCAATCTAAGAATTTACATTCAGTGGTTGGATTAGAACATATCATTAATGAAGTGGCAGAGTTGTAGCCCCTGCTACATATTCTCCTGCACCCAATTTAAGGGTGTCACTTTTGGGGGTTGTTCTTAAGATGGTGCCTGGACTTATTCATTATTTGTCTTATCCCAGGATGAGTCCATTAATGATGGAATTCTTGTGGAGCTTTGAACTGTATGTTATACATCATTTGATGCTGCAGTTCATGAAGTGTGCATGAATGGAGTGGAGGCTGAATTGGAGAAGTGTGACATTAGGTCTGCATCCCAACTTTTGCCAGTTCACTTGTGGGATTTTCTAATACTGGGTTTTTCTTTAGATGGCCTTTTTTTAAATATAGATCACAACCTTCCTGTGGGTTTTTGGTGTTATGCATTGTATTTGAAAAGCCTTTCTTAAATGGGCCCTTAAGCTTAGGTCTGGGCACGAAGGAGTTATTCATTATCTTTATAGGAAGCCCTGGTGGCACAGTGGTTAAATGCTGGTACTGCAGGCAAAATATTGTATGATCCTTCAGAGCTCCAGGTTGACTCAGCCTTCCATCCTTTCGTAGGTCGGTAAACTGAGTACCCAGCTTGTTTGGGGCAATTGGCTAAGACATTTTAAACCACCCAGAGAGTGCTCAGCACTATAACACAGTATAGAAATGGTAAGTGCTATTCTTATTTATGACTTTTTGTTCAGAGGGTGTCCAGAAACAGGACAATGTGCCTTCCTGTTGAGAATTGGACATCAGAATTGGACGTGCCCCTAGCTCACAATAAAATGGAGGGACCTTGTTGATGTCTGGTTTTCAAGGTGTCGAAATTGCTACCAAAGAGAAGTACCGTAGGCTCCAAAGAAAGAAACTTAGGGATTTTAGGGAGAGGGTTTCTGAATTTAAGGAGTGTAGAAAGGCTATGTTTGAGGAGGGCATTGGCCATTCAAATTTTGTGTGCAGACTAGTGGCACTGGTAGAGCTTTTTAAAGGTTTATATGCAATACTATATGTGGGATATATATAGTATAGGATCAGGATTACTAAAAAGGTTAGGGAATACCTGAGGGCTTGGTAAGAATTTCTTGCTTCCTTCAGTGGGATTTCTTTTTGGAAGGAGAAGGAGAGGATTTGTGATGCCTTAAAGGTACCTTTGGACGCAACAGGTTCATTGGTTTGAGGTTGTATTTTCATGGTCATTGATGTGGCCAGTTATGGTTTCAGTAATGGGTGGTGGCAGGTTTGTTGCTGGATTTGACATTTTTGGATCCCCCCCCCATTGAGGTGGTTGTGCATATCTATGTCAAGGAGTTGTTCAACTTCTCCATCCATTTCTGGTGTGACAACACAGTACAGGTTATTAATCTCTGTCCACCTAGTCACCATGCATCATGCATTTGGTAAGGACTTTTACAGTGTCTTTTTCATGATGATCCCTAAGACAGACAATGAGATTGCACATTCTCTCTCACACCAACAGATGAAGTGCTTTAGATAAATGGCTCTAGGTGCAGGGGTCCTTCAGATTAAAAGCCAGCAGATTGAATGGTGGCTTGGGTGTGTGTGTGAGAATGTTAGAGCTACTGGTCTCTCCTTAGCTCCTACTACCACAAGAAGTTACAGGAAGGCTGGTATGGAGTTTGAACGATTTGTAGTGGTGGTGGCTTCAGGTTATTTAGCAATCCCTGTTACCCACATTTTGAAATTTTGTGTGCATTTGAAGGGCAGTGGTTTAGCTCTACAGTCCAGCAGGGCAAGGTTATCTGTGTTGGCTTTTGCATCTAGAGAATGGGGTACCAGGACAATACAGGAGAACTCATGATTCAAACCACTTGCTTGTCTCCCCAGTCCATTTTGCAAGGCTTCTATTACCAAGGAAAAAACTTCACATTAAACACCACTTGTGTTTCTCCCCAGTCTGTTTTGCAAGCCTTCTTTGCCATGGAAAAATCTCCCCATTAAACATCACTTGCTTTTCTACCCAGTCCATTTTGCAAGCCACTTTGCCCATGGAAAAAACTCCCCATTTAACACATCTTGCTTCTCTCCTCAATCCATTTTGCAAGCCTTGGAGGTCCAGAGAAGGAGAAGGAGGGATGGAAGTGGTATTTCTCCCTTGCCATCCTTCATTATAGTCCTCTAAGTTTTACCCTCAACCTACCCACGGGTCATATCAAAATCCATAATTTTGACCCTGAAACCTTCCCTCAACTTATACATTAGGTCAACTTGTACACGAATATATATGGTAATTAATATGTCTTCCTTTCCACAAATTCTGCCTTCCCCATTGTATTCCCTACACCATTTCTTCTTATCAAATCGTCAAGCACACAAAAGTATCTCACAAAAACAATAGCAAAAAGTAACCATTGTAAAGTTAGGACTTCCCCCCCCAGCTGTGAGATATCATGTGAAGCTCAATGTCAGGGTGATGTTTCTTACAAAAGCATCTTGCTACAAATGCAGAGGGACTTTTTGATATGACACTGAAATCACTTTATAGTTTCCCAAGCATTTCATGCCTTTATTTATTGAAGTTTAGCCAAAGATAATGAATACTGCACAATGGAAATCAAGAGCCTGAAAATTCCCCTCATCTCTGGAAACCAGTTAGAGAGGAGGCAAATGTAATTCTAAGGAAGCAACAGTATGTACTAAAGAAGATGTAACAATATGTACCCAACAAGTTATCTGAGAAACTTTAATAATTGATATTCAGTGAAGACAAACAGTAATTTATGTCCTCACTTGTTTTAAAAATATATTGGCTTGGAGCAAAAAAACAAACCAAAAAAACCTGTTCAGAGAGATATATGAAATCAACAGTTTTCCTACTCCTTTCTCAATGTAGTGCTTCTCACAAATACTATGGCAGTTTACAGTCATGGAAGAAAGCAGAACACATAAACACATGCACATACACGTGTACAGAAATGCTTTCCAGATCTAAGCCAAAAATCTGCAGCATCAAATATTAAAGTTCTTCCTGGATGGTACCATGGAAGCAGGAATGTGCAGAGGTTAGGAAGCTTGATATTCATTTCCCCATTGTAAAAATAACATGACAGAAAAATAACAGGTAAGAAAGGTTATGCTGAAACCTTGACTGATGTATTAAATTTTCTACAAGTGTTTTTCATTGGTACTCTTTTCTTCATGACATCCTCACCACTAACACCTGAAGTGGCAGAGACCTGCTGAATGGAAAAAAAAGGCCTTTCAACAGATCTGAGATGACAAAATAAAAAAATAAAATAAAATGAAAGCATGCTAATCGTGAAGCATGAAGTTTGCCTACCCACAGCAACTGTTAGCCTATTTAAAGACCATTTGATTTTGAATTAACGAATGCCTAGGAAGTTAGAATACCACACAATTCAAAGTTCAACCCATCTAGACCTGATAGTTTTTGTGGATTGCACAAGAGGGTCCCTGAGCCATTGGCTGCCAGTCCCTTGTAAATTTCCAGAAAGGAAAAATCCCCCAAACAATTGTAGCCTTTGGGCACAAATATGGTGCCGATTCCTGGAACAGTGGGGGGAAACTGTCTCACATGAGACAGATTCAAAAGCACTGCTTTAGACTACTGCTTTGAAGCATATGTACTGGTAATATTCATTAGGTGCAGAGAAGGGCTCATGCATGCTCAGCAGGGCTTCCACAGATTTATTCTCTGAACGACAGGATCTGTGTGCATCACAAACTCTTGCTAAATTCTCTACAGACATTATGTGAATGTTTTGCCATTTCAAAAGGTATTTGGCATGCAGAATGGGGAGGGGGAGCTGCTTTTCTTTAAACAACATCAAGACCAACAACAAACAATTATATGAATTGTTGTGTGTTGTTATTTCCATGGTTTTTAGATTGTGCCTAAACCTTGAAATGCATTTGAAATGAATTGGGATAATAATGTAGTGAGGGGGAAAATCTAATGCATTCTGTTTATGAAACAACAAACCATATGAGTTTCTGAAATGTGTTTGCAGTGTTAGCATTTTCAAAATAAGAAGCAAGTATAATTGTGCAGAAACCAAACTGCTGCACTTTCAGAACTTCTGAACAAATATGGCCACTGATTGGTTCTCATAAGCAAAGAAAGTGTTTATGATCACCACTCTTCTCTTTTGTTTCTATCTTACTAAGAAAATACACTCAAGTGTTAAAGATAATATTTTGTCTTTATAGACAAAATATAGCCAGATTTGACACCTATATCCATTTATTTATATAATCATATTATGCCCTCACTTTTGAGAGTATAAGCAGGTTACATCATTTTGACACCGCACATACAGAAAAGGACACTTCTGATAACATAATTTATTGTGTGCCTTCAAGTCATTTCCAATTTATGGCAACCCTAAGGTGAATGTACCACAGGGTTTTGTTGGCATGCTTTGTTCAGAAGGAGTTTGTCATTGTCTTCCTCTGAGGCTGAGAGACTGTGCCTTGCCCAAGGTCACCCGTGGGTTTCCAGACCCAGAGATTCAAACCATAATCTCCTGAGTCCAAGGCCAACATTCAAACTACTGTAGCACACTGACTCATAATATACATATGAATGTTCTATGTCAGGGGTAGGCAACCTTTCCCCTTTAAGGGCCGAGGGACTTCAGCTCCTAGAAGCCTCAGCCATGTTGGCTAATAGTCCCATGTTGGCCAATAGCTCCTGGGATTCTGGGAGCTGAAGTCCCTCGGTCCTTAAAGGGGAAAGGTTGCCTACCCCTGTTCTATGTGATCTGTCCCTCAAAAATATCATCAGGCCAAAGTCAGACATTCTGATTAGATCAACATTAAAGATAACCTAGATACAAGGTATGAAGAAGGTATTGAAAACTACTAAATAAGAGAAAAGGGGGGAACACAAAAGGGTACATCTTGCCTTCCAGTTAGCCCACCAGAAAAAGCCCAGTGTCATCCGGATATTCTAAAACCTGCAGAGTTATTCTACTCAGTTATTTCTCAGCCATCTTTAAATACCTAAGGCGATGTCATGTAGACGATGCAAATTTCTTTTCTGCTGCTTCAGATAGTAGAACACAATCTACTATCAAAGCACATGATAAGAGATTTCACCTAAACATTAGGATGAATTTTTTTTTACTGTAAGAAGTGTTAGACAATGGGATAGATTGTCTTGGAGTGTGGTTGAATCTCCACTTTGGAGGTCTTTAAACAGAAGTTGATGGGCATCTGTGAGGAGTGCCCTAGTTGTATATTCCTGAATGGTAGGGGGCTAAACTACATGGCACTTGTGGTCCCTTCCAACTCTAAGATTCTATGATTCTACATTCTAAGAGACATCTAAAATCTATTGGTGATATGGAGTGACTTTGCAATGAAATGGTTATGGTATAAAAGGACTTTATACTTTTGTGGCACTGACAATGCTAAAGAATAAATATGAATTTAATGTCTCTTAGGGGACTGGGATAAAAAAAAACAGGATGCTTCATCAGAACACACTGATTACTTTAGTTAATCTAACTCACCTTAGGCACCCAGTGGCATTGCGCAGCACCTGTGATGAATGAAGTTGTATTTTGTGGTCATCCTGGAGTGGGGAGTTTTCCCATCCTGAATGAGGAATGATCACTGCATTGGTCAAAACTGCAAGAGCATCCTGGATAATTGGCATTTTCAGTGCATCACAAGAAGACAGATTCCAGAGAACTCCTAAAAGCAAGGAAAGAAACCACAGTGGGCATTTCTTACAGAAACAGAAGGGAGTATTAAGGCACATGAAATAGAACAAACGTATTACCTCACCTGCTGTCTGTTTCATCCAGTACCACCCTTCACCCTAAATGGATAACGCTGCTTTACTGTTTGTCTGAAGACTACCCAGTCACTATCACTGAATTATTTAATTTCTTGAATTATTTAATTTCCGACATTTGTAACACATAACTCAAGAAGGCATACTCCACTGAGACACTGTCTAGAATAAGACCTGCTTCGCTAAAGTGAGGGCTTTTTCTGTAGCAGCACTTCAGCTATGGAACACTTTCCCCAGAGAGATCAGGCTGGACCCATCATTACTGAGCTGAGAGGCAGACAAAACTAATATTTTCATATGCCTTTGGCTTTTAAAGAAATTTTTGGTCTGTGTTTAAAGGAAGTTTTGTTTCTGCTGTTTTCATATTGTGATTTTATTCTACAGTGCTTTGGGAACCCTGATGGGCAGGAAACTGATGCATAAGAATTTTTTAGATAAATAAATAATAAGTAAACAAGGCTGATGTATCACAGACCTCAAGAGTAGGCCCTGGAATAATTGTTCTATGTACTTGGCCTAACTGTCTCAAAATACAAGAGATACGTATGTGCTGGAAAGAAATTGAGGAACAAAGGGCAGAAGCTTCTCTTGACCACAAACTCATGCATGGGATTTTCTGCCCACTGTAAAAAAGAAAAAGAAAAAGGGGGTATGCCTTCTTGTTCTAAGGGCAATGTTGAGAATTGGTCACATTGGATCCATCTTGGAGACCTTTTATTACACATTTGCCATTCCCCTCATCCGTTACTTTTGTAGCATGGCTATATGTATTGATTTTAACTGAATTCATTTTCGTGCTGCCTTTACATCTAACAGGTACACAGAGTGTCCACAATTCCTCATTATCTCATGAAAAAAGTATTAACATTTTATAAAAAATAAAAATAAAGAGAAATATAGCATATTTATATTCTTTCTCTCTGTATGCTTATCTGTGTGTATTGCTGTTATGTGGCTTCAAATCAAGTCTGATTTACAGCAACCCCTATTGGCAAGACTAATTCAGAGGAGGTTCTTCTTAAGCTGGTTCCTCTTAAACTGGCATTTAAAAGGTTCCTGTGACTGAGCACATTTGAACCCTAGTCTTCTAAGTCTTAGTCGAGCACTCAAATACCATGGTAGCTCCCTGTACTTATAGAATAAAGAATCAGAAAAAAATGTTAATCAGTTTTCTCTGAAGGTGACTAATAGCTGGATTAAATACCAGAGTCAATATCAGAGTGGGAAAAGCCTACAGACTCCACTCCAAAAATGTTTTTTTTTAAAATAAAGATACCATCTTCTCACAGAAATGACTATGCTCATCTTAATCTCTCATGGTCCTAGTTGGAATGAAACAAGAATCATGATGGCGAACCTATGGCACGCGTGTCAGAAATGGCATGTGAAGAATAAGAAGAAGAGCCCTCCCTCCATTCCATCCGATGCCATCTGGGAGAGAGACACTAGGCCCAGCACCATCCGGCCTGGAATAAGAACCCTTAAAGGACGAGTGGGAATTGGGATTTTTATTTTCTATTTAAATTGTATTAATATATATGTATGGTAATTTTAATGTTGTAAGCCGCCCTGATTGCTCTGCAGAGGGGCGGGATATAAATAATAATAATAATAATAATAATAATAATAATAATAATAATAATTTTCCCTAGCACGCAGAGGGTGGGGAGGAGCCATTCCAGGTCTTCAGCTGCCTGTCTGGAGGCAGCTGAAGGCCGAGGACTGCGTGGGGGGAGGAGGAGGAAGAGGCACACGCTTCTTCCTCTTCTCCCCCCGCTCTCCTGGGCCTTTAGCTGTCTCTGGAGAGGCAGCTGAAGGCTCAGAAGGGCGGGGGGGGGGGGGGGGGAGAGAAGTCCTGCCCTGGAAGTCCTGCCCCCGGCACTGAGTAACACCCGGTGCTGGAAGGCCTTTTAGTTTGGGCACTCTGCTCCCAAAAGGTTCGCCATCACTAAACAAGAGCATATCCTGAGAACAGGATCCCAAATTTTAATCTGTTTTACATATATAATTAATTTTTAAATATATTTTTAACACATAAAACCTTCAAAAAACTCATCAAAACCCCCCACAAAATAAATGAAACATTCAAGCATTTGGTTAACCTGAAAAGTGCTTCCCTGCACCATGGCAACTACTCACCCATGGCCTACGCTCAAGTTGAGGACCCTTTTCAAGGCAAGAACCAAATTAAATTTCAGAGAAGTTCTAGTGGTGGGTGGGGCCAAAGGTAAAATAGAGACCAAAATAGAGCATACTTTAGCTTTAAAATTTTACTGCTGGTAATGAAGCTGTTAGAAAAGCAAATTAACCTTTCAGAATGGGAAAAATTCCATACAATTTGGAAAACCATCAAATGAACAACAGAATAATAATAATAATAATAATAATAATAATAATAATAATAATAATTTGTATCCCGCCTCTCTGTAAAATACAAGTGGGGCTGCTTACATGATAAAATGAACAATCCCATCTCCCAATAGTCCACTCCCTCTAAAATACAATGGAAGTAAAATACTATAGGAAGTATTTGAAATCCCAGAGGTTTGTATTGGCTCTTTAAGAGTGTTTGATGTGTCCTGGGGTGACAGTGTGTGTATCCAGAGAGAGGGCTGAGTGCCACCTCTGGCACACATGGCATAGGTTCGCCACCACTGGTCTATACTGACTGGCAATGCATCCGCTACTGTGGGTCAATCACTTCTGAGATCAGAATGAGGTGCCCAGCTATGGTCACATACTGGGTGGCTTGTTCTGACCTCAGAGCCAATGACCTGCACATCTGCCACCACTGTGGGTCATTGGCTCTGAGGTCAGAACAAGGCATGAGGCAGCCCAGCAGGATGCCTATGCTAACAGCTGCTGCAGAACAGCAATGGAAAGCTCTGGATCTTCCCAGATCTGGAGCAACAAGTACATTTTAAAATTCATTTTAATGTTGTTATGCCTCAGCTCTGATGTGGGACATGATGGTTGTCATCCAGACTGCCCACACCAGAATGCCATGTATCGTCCATACAGGGAAATGGCAGGGGAGTGGACCTTTTGGCCTATGCAAGCATGGCCTCTAATGGTGGTTAAAAAATTCTCCTTGGATTCCACCATATTGGAGAACTATAAGTCAGTCTTCAATATTCCTTTTTGAGGCATCTTTCTAGAGTGTGTGGTGGCCTCCTAGTTCCAGGGGTAGCTCTTTGATAAAATGGATTACCTACATCCATTTCAATCTGACTTCAGGCCTGGATATCAGACAGAGGTAGCTTTGATTGCCTTGGTGGATTACCTACACAGGGAAATGGACAGGGGGAGTGTGTCCCTGTTAGTTCTGCTGAACCTCTTAGCAGCTTTCAATACTATCAACCATGGTATCCTTCTGAGATGCCTCTCTGGGATGGTACTCAGGGATACTGTTTGACAATGGTGTCAGTCCTTCTTGGAGGGGTGGACTCAGAAGGTTGGGGGATGTCAGACTGACATTCTGACAGTTGGCCTGTGACATCCCACAGGGGTTGCTTCTGTTCCCCATGCTGTTTAATATTTACATGGGAAAATATTTACCCTTCATTTACATGCTGGGAAAGGTCACCTGGAGTTCTCGGGTTCAATGTCATCAGTTTACTGAAGATACTCAACTCTGTCTCTCCCTATGTATCCAACAGGATTCTGGCCATTAATATTTTTTCCACTTATACATTAGTAAATAAACATAACAATTTTAGCTTATGTGGGAGCTCACCTGCCTGAGATACTGCTGTAGTTTTCTCTGTCACAAATCAAAATCAAATTCATACAGTTGGCCCTCTTCATCCATGGATTCAACCATCCTCTGCCTGAAAATATCCCCCCCTCCCCCCAATTCCATTGAGCAAACCTTGATTTTGTCATTTTATATAAGGTACACCATTGTACTATGCCATTGCATGTAATGGGAATTAAGCATCCATGGATTTTGGTACCCATGGGATACTGGAACTAAACCTTAGCAGATACAATGTGTATATTTTTGTACACATTTTGTCCACTGATGTGTCTGTTCATATTTTTCAGCTGTATGCATTTTTAGCTCTTTGCATTTTTAACATGTATACATAATTCTATTAGGGATGCAATTCTTCACTAATTTTGTTCTTGAAGGAATCACTAATTTTAGCAATTTTACTTTTTGCTGTGAGAAAGTCTTCAAAAGCTGTAGTTTTCAAAGGATATTCACAGTTCAAGACTTATTTACACATGGATTTAGTGCAGAAAAATAGCATTTTTGAGCCAGAAATAGCATTTTTGGAATATTATTTTTCTGAATAGAAAATGCTGTTTCCTGCACAGAAGATGCTGTTTTCAAGCAAAAGAATTATATACAAATTTTGCATAGAATAAGTCCCACACTGTGAATATTGTCATCAGTTCAGGATTCCTTACATCCAGGTTTCTCAACACTCCAGAAACATATTTTTCAACCATTTTTTGAATATTTTAAATATATTCTTCCCATCCCAACAAAATGTACAGCAAGTGTTGTAAATGCGCACATATGCACAAAAGGTGTGTTTTATTTTGCAATGAATCCTAGGTGTGAAATGAGTAATTTAAATGAGAATCTCAAAATCACTGAAATACTCCACACTTATGATCAAGCCATAAAGCAGCCAATGGCACCACCAGAACTGAAGAACATCTGTTTTGCATAGTGTTTTACTTGAAATGAAAGTCTTTAAGGCTACTATATATAGCTGTACCATCTCTACATGAACGGTTGATGCCACAGTAAAACTACACATCTGTGTTTATACACTTCAGCATCTAAGTTAATGTCAAGGGTGCTTTTGCAGAAACTTATTAAAGTGATTAACTGTTAAAAAAAATCCTACACACGAGACCGCTTCCATCCAACCATGATTCATTTAATGCAAATCTGAATACATTTTGGTACTAAATGTCAAAATACTTTATAAAATAGTACTTGGCAAATAGGACTAATGAAAATATTACATCATCTTAATTGCACAAATATCCTCAGTGAGAAACATGATATTTTACCCTTTTTTACTCTTTGGCTTTCCCCTACTGAAAGTTTTACCTCAATGAATACTATAGATTTCAGGAAATACAGTCATCAAATTGTGCCTAGGTTTCAACTCAGGTTTTCAATAACTAATAATGAAAAAACAAACAAAAACAAATTAAGAACTGGGGAGTTTAAAACATGAAATCCCCAAAGTTGAAAATCCAACCCCATTATTCACAGCCTGAATTAAGGCCAAATCCATAATGGGGCATATTCCAAATGCCTGCCAGTTCCATGTGCCATTTCTGCCACCTTACTATCAAGCCAAGACTCTTGAAAAGGATGAAAAAGTTGGCTAGGAAGGCTCATAGGCAGAGAGAAGAAGGGCTGTGCTAAACCAAAAATGATATTCTTGCAAATGCTCAGAAACACTATTTCCTGCCAGACTTCAGAAATCTATAGTTTTCTCTGTCTCTTGACTGAAGAAATTTTAATTGAGATGGTGTATTTTCTTAGAAGAGGTTACCAAACTAATTGAAGTGTCCTTGTCAGAAATGGAAAGTAGTGTGTTACATTTAAAGAACAGCAGCTATATTGGAAATCTACTTCTTGGAGCTATGGCAGTATAATTTTAACTCATTACTTGTTAAAAGTACCTTTCCACACGCTTCATGTTCCCCATGGCAATATAGTAGGTCTGAGAATCATGACAAACACAATGGCTATTGCTCTGTTCTTTAGAGTTTACTTCTCACAAACAGCAGATGAAAAGATAAACCACTTCAAAGTGCTGGTGAAGACTCACATGAGCGAATGCTTATCTGCACCATAAAATAAAAATGTTGCACATACAGAACTAGATGTCATGGTGAATTCTTAGTCTAGGTTTGTCCCTGTTATATTAGCTTGCTATTCTTATGCATCTCTTGTTTTACTTTTTGTTTTCATGGAAGAGGATTTAGGGCCTTTGCAGACTGCCAGAAATAGTGCAAATTGAGTCCACTTTAACTGCCCTGACTCAGTGCTAAGGAATCATGGGAACTGTAGTTTATTGTGGCACCAGAGCTCTCTGACATAAGAGACTCAATGTCTCAGAAAAAAATAGTTCCCATGATTCCCTAGCACCGAGCCAGGGCAGTTAAAGTGGACTCAATTTGCACTATTTCTGGCAGTCTGCAAAGGCCCTTAGGTATGTGACTTCCTCCCTTCCTCCCTTTGTTTTGTTATGTTTACTTGCTCATTTGCTACCAGTTGTGTAAACCTTTATATATTTAATCCATGCATGCAGGCCAAATCATTTCCATAACTCCTTTCCTGTTACATGACAACACAAAGATTTCTGTGCAGCTTTCCAATACAAATAATACTTTAAAAGTCTTTTGGGATTTTTTTTTTTGTCAAAAATACAAAAAAGTGCAAAAGTATTACACTGTGAAGAAAATACACTTTGTGACCAAAATGTGGGGCCATGTATATTTTTGTAGAAATGAATAACCCTGAAAAGGTTTCTTGAATTGTGAACAATCTTGTGGTTCCTTTTCTACACCATCAGGTTCTGCAAGTGTTAGAAACCTGTTGTTTTTCAACTGGGAAATGAAAACTAATGAATATTCCTTCCATCCCTACATGCTACTGGTAAGAATTAGGCCCATGAGAAGACTAAAGAAGGAACTTAGGCATCTGACTGCTGCACCTTTGCAGACATATCACTTCATCATACAAGCCCTGTTCTCACTGAGCTTATGTTAAAAGGAAATGCATACATTCAGGTTTGGGAGCTGTCCACATTGCATATATATTTAATTGAGGAACTGGAACTGTTGCAACCATGGATATCCCACACTCTTTCCTAAACTGCTCCTTAAGCCTGCCCTATTGTTCTACCCAGCAATTATATTTTTATTTCTCTTTTTAACACAATTTAGTAACAATGGCAATGTGATTTAGTGGGGGGTGGGAAGAAAAGAAAAGAAAGTGTTAAAAGGTGAAAATCAGCCTGCTTGGAACTAGCAAGGGGGAGGGAGAGAAGAGGAGATTGAGACCACAGTATTGCTGAATCCTGGAACTACAGTTGGAAGCTTATTGTGCAAGAGAGATTACCACAGCAGCTATTGATGCATCACAAGCATGGGTGGACTACAGACCAGCTATAAGCCAGTCACAATGCTGTCTGATAAGGTTTAGCCATAGACACTACTATCCTGCTTCATTTTCACTTTTCTACCCTCATGCATTAATAAATAAATAAATAAATAAATTTATTTTTATCCCGCCCCTCTGCACGGCAATCGAGGCGGTGTACATCAGTTAAAAAGAACAGTTAAAATCTCAACCCCAGCTCCAACCCCCCCCCCCCCCCCCGTAAAACAGAATTAAACTAGCTTAGAATTAAAACAAGAGCATAACAATTGAAACAATAAACTATATAGGGTGAACATGTCATGGCGGCCAGAGGATGAGCAAAGGATCGCCATCAGTTAATCAGGGAGATGTTCCGTGAAGGCCTGCCGGAAAAGATCCGTCTTTACTGCCTTTTTAAAGGCAGCCAGAGTAGTAAAATGACAGATCTCGTCCGGCAGGCCATTCCAGAGTCTGGGAGCAGTTGCGGAAAAGGTCCTCTGGAAGTAATCTCTATAATGTACCATGTATAAAACACAGTGAGTCATTGAGTGAAATTTTAATCCAATTTATGGCTAGGCAAGTACTGTAATGTAAATTTGTAACTGGAAATAAGAGAACTTCTTAATTCTGCATATTATCCACAACGTAAAGGCATTTACCAAGTAAAGAAAAAATAAGAATTTTTTAAAAGCTTGTATTTCCGTTACACTTCATGCTACTTTCTTTGATTATCAATCAGTATGCCTGCCCTTTTTTATTGTTGTTAGCTGCCCTCAAGTCGGTTCTGACTCATGGCAAACCTATGGATGAGACATCTCCAAGAATCCCTATCTTCCACTGCCTTGCCCTATTTAAACCAGTTTGCAAGCCAGATTAAAATGGGCCCTATATTTACATAGACACTATATTCTAATCTAGCTAGTGAATAGTTCAGGTAAAAGAAATATTTTTTTCCAAAGAAAGTTGAGAGAGCAGGAAAATAGAAACACAACAGCTCAGTTGAAAATGTTTGAGAGAATGTCAGTTAATCCCAAAGGGGGAGTGACCTAAGTCACACAGTTAGTTTGAATGGGAGGGAGGGAGCGTTTGCATGCAGAAATTCTCTATCTATTCATGGAGGAGGAAAGAGAATGCACAAATCTTCCAACAAAGATTTACTTCTTTTCATTTCTAAGATACTGATGGAGACTCTGAAGCTTGACATAGATAATGAGTCTATTATGTACTATTATTTCCTAAACTAATTCCCTAAATTAATAAAAAATCTAATTATCTTTAAAAATTACACAAATTATATCCTCCTAGATGTTTTAAACTGCTCTAGTGAGTTGTAATTTAACATATTTTGGTAATCAGATTTGCATGATTGTTCAAAAATATGTGGACAGAGGATGTGGATCAGGGTTTTTAAAATATCAGTAATTTAAATTGGAGGTTTCACTTGGTAATTTAAATTGTGATTGAAAATGACTTGATTTAACACTATGGCATCCCACCTACCATTTGTGTCTTATCTCCAAATAATTGTTCCTCTAATTGCCAACCCTTCTTTCAAGCTAAAGAAGGCCTTTCCAGAGATATGCAACATGCTAAGATTAGAGAGCTGAAAACTGGCCAAAAGAGATCTAATCTATTATCAGATCAGTTTAACATTAGCTGCAATCCTATACAGATCTATTAAGGGCGAAGCCACACAGGCTTCAGTTGGCTTTACTTCCAGGTAAGCATGCATAAGACTGCATCTTAAATAAAGGAAGGTTTGACTTACCAGAGTTTTTATTTTATTTACCATAGTCTGTACATCAAACATGCTTGGTATATAATCATTAAATCAATTAACTTATTAATGATGTAAGACAACATTTTGGTTTTTGTTGTTCTCCCATAACTTTGTGGCTGCTTATAGAACAGCTGGGTTTTTTTTTGCAACATTTGTGTCTACTTTGTAATATTTTATTTACATATCAACAGCTAAAAACTATGCTTGAGGCACTCATAATTTACTGTCACTCTCTGTTCTGTAATTGGCTACAGCACGGCCATTTGTTATATTTTGACTTTTCCGTTAGTTTTCCAGGCAAGATTGATATGTATTTTGAATAATGTTGTGTTACATTCATGTTGGACCCCTAGCCAATGAAAAAAAACTGTTAATTTCATTTCCTCATTGACTGTGATAGGCTGAATTTTATGAGATGGGACAATAATTTAAATTTACTGTCTGGTGAAAAGATCATAATCATAATGAAATTCTAGGCTACATCAATGGAAGTACAGTTGGCCCTCCGTTTTCGCGGCGGATCTGTTCTGCCTCCCCACGAAAACAGAGACTCACCAATATTCAAGCCCCATAGACTTGAATGGGGCATGCTCCCGTGGGTGCGCAACCCATTGATTTGAACGGAGGTTGTCCCTCTGTGAATATGCAAAACCGCAGACTTCAAATCCGTGAGAACGGAGGGGCAACTGTATAGTGTCTAGATCAAGGGAAGTAATAGTGCCACTCTCTTCTGCTTTGGTCAAGGCTCACCTGGAATACTGTGTCTGGTTTTGGGGACCACAATTCAAAAAGGTAATTGAGAAGTTGAAGCGTGTCCAAGGGGGAGTGACTAAAATGATGAAGGGTTTGGAAATCATGCCTTATGAGAAGAGACTTAGGGAGCTGGGTGTGTTTAGTCTGGAGAAGAGAAGGTTAAGAGGTGATATGATAGTCCTGCTTAAATATTGGAAGGGGTGTCATATTGTGTCCGGGCAAGCCTGTTTGCTGCTCCAGAGAATAAGACCTGGAGTAATGGATTCAAACTACAGGAAAAGAGATTCCACCTAAACATTAGGAATAACTTCCTGACAGTAAGAGCTGTTCAGCAGTGGAACATTCTTGGAGTGTGGTAGAGTCTCCTTCTTTGGAGGTTTTTAAACACAGGCAGGATGGCCACCTGATTCTATAAAAACAAACAAGCCCTGTTTCTGAAAAAAAAAAGTAGTTGAAGAAGCAACTAATCAATATCTAATTGCAGTGGAAGACATTTCAAGTGATTTTTGTTATTAAAGATTATTTTGTTTTAGTCCCAGCAGATTTTTAAAATTTGGAAATCACTGAAAACTCACAAGCCATTTCTAGAATGAAGTAACATAACGGATGGCAGTCTTTCAGCCCTTGATCAATCTAGAATATGGATATTGTTAACAATTACTTGCTAATCAGGAGAATAACTGAATACCAATTCATCACAGTTTCCAAGGTGTGGAGCCCAGAGGAGCAGCTGCCTCCATGCCCAACGTGGACAACTTCAACTGGATTTCAACCTAGTATTTATAATATCACAATATTAAGCTGAGTGATTTTCCAATGGGGCTTTCACCTTTCTCCTGTTGTCTCTTCCTGGATTATCCACACTACTGGTCTCTCACTTATTGATGCAAGAGATGGAAAAGCTGGACAAAGGCCACTAGGCAACAGGTTTCTCCGAGAGGCTCTGATGCACAAAGCCTCAGATGTGTTCTGTGTCAACACTAATCATTCTGTGCTTAATAGTCTTCATGCCCTTTCATGTGGATTTAAAATGATGGCAACCATTTCTACAAACTAGTTAAGTATGCTCATTCACAAAACATGACAATTTCAGGCACAAGAGGAAAATTAGTCATTTGAGTGTTAAACTTTCACTGTGTTTTGTGTGGTATTCATAAATCATGCAATATTTTAATGTAAACTGATTTCTTTTAAAAAAAAACCTCATAATGACTAAATGTTAAGGAATTTATACATTTATTTTTATTTTTATTTTTATAAAGGACTACTATATAGAGGCTGGGCCCAGGAAAAATATGGAAAAGTACAGAGAAGCCTTAATTTACATTAACCTCATTTATAACAGTTTAAATTCACAGTATTTTTCCAGAAATAAATAGCTACATGAAAGTCTCACCCACAATGCATAGCTTTCTCAGTGTGCCTGTATGGTTAAGTGAGGTTGGAGAGGCAAGAGAGTGAGGAGGAGGATTTGAGCTGGAGTTTTATTAGTGTAAGAAAAGCTGGCTGGCATGGTTTTCTTCTACCTGCCTAGGTTGGGGAAGTGGGAGAAAGCAACTGTAGTCTTGAGATTGCTGGAATGAAGGTGCTTCCTTTGCTTAAAAGGGGTATCTGGGGTAGGGGAGGAAGAAACTGGAATCTTGGAGCTTTGGTGTTTTCTATGCCTTCTTAGGTGGGAGAATCAAGATGCGAGTTGCTAACACTAACATTAAAAATGCCAAAAGGGGCAATTCTGCTAAGCATGCAGCAGTAAAAAAAAAAAAAAAAAAAAAAAAAAAAAAAAAAAGATACAGGATCTTAGCTGCATTCACACTGCAGAAATAATCCAGTTTGACATCACTTTAACTGCCATGGCTCAATGCTATGGAATTCTGGGAATTCTGTGGCACCAGAGCTCTCTGACAGAAAAGGCTAAATCTCTCACAAAACTACAATTCCCAGGATTCCACA
The DNA here is from genome assembly GCA_026167975.1 of Phrynosoma blainvillii. Classification (NCBI taxonomy): domain Eukaryota; kingdom Metazoa; phylum Chordata; class Lepidosauria; order Squamata; family Phrynosomatidae; genus Phrynosoma; species Phrynosoma blainvillii. Next base: position 134,345,784 of record JANUYF010000004.1, on the reverse strand, counting down.
GCATTGAGCCATGGCATTTAAAGTGGTGTCAAACTGAATTATTTCTGCAATACAGATGCAGCCCTTGTGGCATCTCAAGCTTGTTTATCATCAAGGACTAGTGGGAAGAAATAAATCAGTGGGCATTTTGTGCAACGAGTTTCTTCTTCTTTTAATAGAGCTGATTATTGTACTGATCTGATGCCTCTCTTATTTCTGTACCTTCTGCACCTGCTGAAGACTTATTGCTTTTATTCCTGATGTGCTTTCTCCACCTAAGAAACCTGCTGGATAAGGCATATCAGAAAAAAAAAATCTTACCAGTTACTCTGTGTTTTGTGTGCTCCTTTGAAGAGAAATTACAGTTGGCCCTCCTTATCGGCAGAGGTTTGTTTCAGATGCCCTTTCTCCACAGATACTAAAAAATGTAGGACTTAAGTCCATTACAGCCAATGGGTGTGTGGTGTGTGTGTGACTGCATTTGGCTTTGACAATAATGGAGTGGAGCCATCCAAGGATGCTAGAAGGCTGACTGTACTGTCTAATGGCAAGCCAGATCACCCCAACCAAATCCCCTTGGGAACAGCGGATTTGGTTGCTTTTGGTGCCTCTGGAAAGCATCTGCATTTTTCTCTAGCTTGGAAAAGATGAGCTCTGGTGTTTTACATTTAAAACTCTTTAAAACTGGTGATGTGCTGAGTAAAATTGCCAGCCATGTCTCCATTTCTGGTGGAACACATCCCCTTGGTCTGCAATGATTCCCTATGGAACTCTCTCCTTAAATCGTTTCATCAGTCTTCATTTATAAAGCAAGTCCAGGAATGCAACCCCAGTGTAAACTGACATTACTTTTATCTGATATTTCTATTTAGTCAACTTCATTTATATCTAACCTTTCATTGAAGGAGTCCAGTGTTCTCTGTCTACAAAATCTTCACAAAGTCTTGTGAGGTAGTTCAGTTAGCAAATTTAGTGGCTGAGGGGAGATTTGAACCTGGATGTCCTCATTGCTAGTTCAGCACTCTTAACCATTGTACCACACTGACTCTCTAATAGGCAGCTAGCAAAGCTCAAGATATATAGAGTCATTTGTTACTTCTTTGTTTGGAAAAACATTCAAGAAACAAGTAATTGCTGAAAAACAGTACAAATTTCACTCCTTAAAAGCTTAATAGGCTTTTAGGGATGGAACATATGGTTCCAAAGAAGGGTGGTTATTGTTAAAAAGATGATGACTGAAACTGCTAACACATTATACTGTGAAAAAATCCTAATAAGGATCCTAGATCTTCTAATATAATTTAGCTCTATAAAGCCACTTGCTCACATTTGTAGCTAAAAGTGGGCATGAATGTCACCCTGCCCTTGAATGTCCCTGTACACCTGATAGCATGACAGACCTCTGAACAGTTGGAGTTAATCCACACTGCAGAAATAAATCAGTTTGACTTTATCTGTCATGGTTCCATCTCATGGAATCCTTGGATTTCTAGTTTGGTGAGGTATTCAGCCTGCTTTGTCAGGAGCTCTGGTGTCTCACCAAACTATAAATCTGTAGGATAAGCCATGGCAGTCAAAGTGGTGTCAAACTTTTATTTCTGCAATGTGGGTACACTCTTAAGTGTGAAGATCTAAACAAATCTCTAACATTCCTGTCTTCAGGAAAGAACTGTGATAAGGTAGGCTCAGCACAGACATTCTAGAACAAAGGCTCTCAAATTTTGGTTCCTCAGTTGTTTTGGACTTCAACTCTCCAAATCCCCAGCCAGCTTGGTCAACAGTTGGGGATTCTGGGAGCTGAAGTTACACTCAAACATTTATTTATTTATTTGTTAAGGAGCAAAAGTTTTACATATTGTATGTGAGACAGACACATGTATCTTTCGTGCACTAATGATTAATAGAGGTAAAGGTAGTCCCTTGACATGAATGTCTGGTTGTAACCAACTGGTGCTCATTTCTGTTTCTAAGCTGAAGAGCCAGTGCTGTCTGAGGACTGCTCTGGTGCTCACGTGGCCAGCATGACTGCACCAAATGCTGTCACCTTTCCACTGAGAAGTGGTACCTATATATCTACTTGCATCTGCATGCTTTCGACCTGCTAGTTTGGGAGGAGCTGGGACTAGTGACAGGAGCTCACCTTATCATGCAGCATGTGGACCTTGAACTGCCAAACTTCTGATCTTCCGATCAGAACTGGCATCTTAACCACTATGCTTTGTATACTTGATTAATTGTTCTATTTTGTTTTATTCTGAATTTGTGCATTTTAAATTGTATTTTAGTATTGTATTTTAGTGTTTTATATTATTGGAACATTTATAAATGTTTTATTCTGTAACTATAAAGTGTCAAGTACATGGATGGTGCTAAATAAATAAATAAATAAATAATAAAGCCAATGATAATACCATTTAAGGGCAATAAATTGAAAATCCTGTTAAGTGGAATTCCCATTTAAGTTCATGTGTTTCAAGAATATGCCATACTGTGAGATAGAAATGAAGGGTATAAAACAGTGCTTGAAAAACAAATAAGAGGATTCTATTTAATACACATCTATCTGTGTTGTATAGCTGTCTATTTCTCACATAAGCAGATAACACAGAAGCTTCCATGGAGTATATGGACTGTAATTGATTAAAATGATTAGCAGTTTGCTCTTTATTTGTTCATAATGAGCTTGTAGACTGCTCCCTGGAGGCAAAGGGCTGTCAAAACAACCAAACATGGAAGCAGTAGGTTGAATCTAAGTAACAGGTTTTGCTTTATTGGGTCTGCCAGTAATTCTGTCACTCAGCAGGATGCAGCTCCTGAACACCATGTAGCACAGCATCCTTGTGACAAGGAGAATCTAATTAATCCTGCCTGACAGGTAAAAGATGAAGAATGGGATGATTAAGACATGGAATTAAATTTATATTTATATATGCGCTTTAAAAATCTGCATTTAAATCCATAACTGGAGCAGAATCACATAGCCTGCAATGCAACAAAAACTGTACACCTAATTATTTTCTTGGGGGGGATGATCCATTGGTCTTGAGTCATCAAAAACAATACTGAATATTTAGCAATTGTCTTAAAATAGAATCTCCCTTATATCTTCCCATTATCAACTTGCTGTGAGAGAACTTAGTCTTATTCTCCCATTTTCAATTAAAGAATGAATTAAAAACACTAGCAGTGAAAAGCCTGAAAAACTTTTCAATTAAAACAGCACAGCATTGTATCACAAAACCTATTTTTCCACATAATATTCAGGAGCAATCCTACAACTGCAAATAAAATACACGTGACTAGCAAAGTGGTTTCCTAATGAGTCCATGTTTATGATATATGTGTTTTGCAAAGCTTATGTATATGATATATGTGTTTGAAAATGCAAGATGGCCCTCACACATTTTTCACTCTTTGCAATTCAAGGATACACATAAAGTATCTTTGCTACAATCCATCATGAAAGTTAGGCGTGCCTTAGACTCATTTAAATCTCCTGCTTGGCTAGCCAAGGTTTGAAAAACACTGGATACTGAGCTTATTCTTAGCTAGTCCTTCTTATAAGATAAATGAAAAAAATAACTCAAACCTGTGACAAGTTCTCTGATTTCCAAATCTGTGGTCTTGCGGAGTAATCGTACTAATGCTGGAATACCCCCACAGTTTTTCAAAGCAATTTTGTTGTCGTCATTGGCCTTCCCATACACCAAGTTCCTTAGAGCTCCACAGGCACTACGGTGGACTTCTGTCATCCGATGGTCCAATAGGTCCACCAGCAATTGTATTCCCCCTTGTCTCCTTATCTGCAACAGCAAAATAAAATAAAGTGGATGAAAGGCTGTCAATGAAGCTTCATATACCACCAATTTTAATCAGTTTGAGACAGGAAGGGGAAATGAGGAAGAGGCTAGGAAAACAAAGTTCTGGACCAATCTTCTTTAGTTGGACCAAAGATTTTTATCTGGAAATAACAAAACAGTGATCAAAACAGCTGGACCAGTAATGAAAGAGCTGCTTTGAAGGAAGAAACAAAATAAGCTACTGCAAAGACAAGTGGCACCACTATCTGATGTACTCCTGACATATGCATATGCTGACAGCAGTCATAAATATTACTATCAGGAAAAATAATGTCTAATTTCTTATAGTAACTATGTATTAATACTGTAGCTATACAAGACTATCAGCTGGAGTGTGAAAAGTAGGAAAGAGTAGCTTTTTCTTATCAACAATTACGATGAACACACAATTAAAAGCAAAAGTCTAATTGAAGTTCAATGAAGCTATAGCTCCAAACAGAAACTTTAAATGTATTCTTTATATCTTATCAAGAGAAAGATCATAATAAGAACTGAGAGTAAACATGTAGTAGACATACTCAAGATAGGTACATCATAACTAACCCAAATAAATCAGACTTTTTCTACTTGTCTGTAGACTTATACAGGAAAGAGCATTTCTAAAAGACTGCATATTATTTTTTGTACTATGCAGAAAATGCTATTTTGCACAGAAATCACACATTTCGCACAATGTAACCTCAAACTGTGAGGAATATTAAAAAACTGAACACTTTTTAAAGTCTTCCTCACAGTGGAAAAAAAAATTCTAAAAATCACTCACTGTGTCATTCAAGAACAAAATTAGTGATGAATCATATCTCCATTTGCTTTCAAACTACAGTTGTCCCTCCATTTTTGTGGGGGATCCGTTCTGGACCCCCCTGCGAAAGAGTAGCTTTTTCTTATCAACAATTACGATGAACACACAATTAAAAGCAAAAGTCTAATTGAAGTTCAATGAAGCTATAGCTCCAAACAGAAACTTTAAATGTATTCTTTATATCTTATCAAGAGAAAGATCATAATAAGAACTGAGAGTAAACATGTAGTAGACATACTCAAGATAGGTACATCATAACTAACCCAAATAAATCAGACTTTTTCTACTTGTCTGTAGACTTATACAGGAAAGAGCATTTCTAAAAGACTGCATATAATTTCAGTGACCTTACACAGGGTTTTCTAGGGATCAGAGAGTGTGACTCGCACAAGGTCAACCAGTGGACTTCCATGGCCCAGCAGGGAATCAAGCCCTGGTCTCCAGGGTCATAGTCCAATGCTCAAACCCCCTTGCTGGTTCCAGGCATCTTTTCCCATTTTTGTTGGGCTGGTTTTCTTTTACTTGAAGCAGATATCTTATAATGTATAAATATTTATTGATACTGTAGGCCACTTCAGGGTTTTGACTTGAAAACCAAGATACAAATCTGCAGTATACACAAACAACATTTTTAATGTAGTAGCAAGAAAATAGACCAGAAACATATGGAGGAATTATGAAGAACTATATTTTCCTTAAAGAAATGTAAATAGGATAATTCAATAGGAATAATAAAATAGTTTGAAACAACCATGGTAATCTATAAACATGTATGCTCATGAAATGGCCAATTTTCTCCATATGGTCTGTTGGTTATCTATATTCACCCTATATATGCAATGGAAAATGATAGAAAGCCAGAGTGAGATAACTTTTTTTCCTACAGTTTTTCCATTGGGCAGAAAGAATATTTCAAAATATACAAACAAAATGGACAAAATGTGTTTTTGGTTGAGAAACTCTGATGAACACTAGACTGAAGACAATCTCACAGTTTAAAGTTAGACTGTGCAAAGTTTCCACATGGCTTTTGAGCAGAAAACAGCATTTTCTGGGCAGAAATGTTATTTTTTGTACTATGCAGAAAATGCTATTTTGCACAGAAATCACACATTTCGCACAATGTAACCTCAAACTGTGAGGAATATTAAAAAACTGAACACTTTTTAAAGTCTTCCTCACAGTGGAAAAAAAAATTCTAAAAATCACTCACTGTGTCATTCAAGAACAAAATTAGTGATGAATCATATCTCCATTTGCTTTCAAACTACAGTTGTCCCTCCATTTTTGTGGGGGATCCGTTCTGGACCCCCCTGCGAAAATGGAAATTTGCGATGGCAAGGTGGGGAGGGATTAAAATGGTGCATGTGCTGGAGCATGTGCCCATTATATTCAAAGCACATTGATTATAATGGGCGTGCGCTCTGGCACATGTGCCATTTTAATCCCTCCCTGCCTTGCCATCGCGAAAAGCAAGACCATGGACTCCAAGTCTGCAAATTAGAAGGTAAAAACTGGAGACCTGAAGCTTAAGTACATTTTAGGATGTTTGATTTCTTCAACCGATTTTCTAATCAATATGCTGGTTATGTTAATTAACATTTTGATCAAGCATATGCATTGCTAAATCATAAAGAATATGAATAAATATGGGGACCAATACAGTATTCCTCTGCAGATGTTTGTGATAATATTGTAATATAATTATTCTACTTGGCTGGTTGCCCTAAATTGATACTTAAGGCTAAACTAATAAGTCCCAAATTAGGACAGTTAAGATATCGTGAAAGTTGTCTGATACGTAATTTTTTAATAAATTAAAAGTTCAGTCTCTTAGTGCTAACTCAAGGTGTGACCATATTGCAGAAATAAAAGTTTAACACCTCTTTAACTGTCACAACTCTATCCTACAGAATCCTGGAATTTGTAGTTTGATAAGACATCACACCCCTCTGATACACCAGACTGAATATCTCACCAAACTACAAATCCCAGGATTTCACAGGATGGACCCATGGCAGTTAAAGTGGTATCAAACTGCTGCAGTGTGGAAGAGCTATCAGAGATGTAGTCCCACAAAATCTTTCTTGCTAGGCCATTTAAAATTTCAGGTAGTGGATTTCATCACTGAATTCTCCCTCCCACAGATTACCTCCACAAATAACATTAGTACATCCTAGTATATCAATTTCTTTCTGTTTTTCATCAAACTGCAATTACAAAAAGCAACACATATGAAAATGTGCCCTATTTTAAAGTGTTTTATCCAAAACTATGCATTTTGTGTGCATTTTGCTTTATATATATATATATATATATATATACATTTTTATCTGAGAAGTTTATCAAAAATTAGGTGAAAATATTAAATTATGACTGTATTTGAATTTAAATATTAGTCAGATTTATTGAAAATTACCCTACTTTTGCAAACAGCAGTCAGGTTGCAATGTCTGAGACTTAGGGTTAATGTAAGATCCATGTATCTCCAATACTTGTAGATTGAACAATCATCAGGAAAGAGTTTTATTTACTATCTACAAAACAAATATTTGTCCTTGAAATTTAATATAAACCCTTATTTATATGTTCTGGTAGTGGTGAATTGCACACAGAACTCTAGCTGTGCCAAAGCCTAGTGTAAACTGATACTTCTAAATGTAAATCATGATTTCTTTTACATGGAAATAGACAGAGAGAGACAGAGAGGAAAAGAGAAAAAGGTCCAAAACACACTGCAGAAATAATTCCAGTTTGAGACTGTTTTAAATGCCCTGGCTCAGTGTTAGGGAATCCTGGGTATTGTGGCACCAGAGCTCTGTGACAGAAAAGGCTAAATGTCTCACAAAACTACAGTTCCCAGAAATCCCTAGCATTGAGCCAGAGCAGTTAAAGCAGTCTGAAACTGGATTATTTCTGCAGTGCGTTTTGGACCAGAGAGAGAGAGATTGCTCAATATTTTAGACACTTATTCAGGCCTGATACCATTTCCTAACTATTCCTCCCCCTTTTTTAAGAGAAGTGATCTAAGCATAAGAGCCTGCAAAAGTTACAAGTACTATAAACTAACAAACACTTTAAATAAAAGGATATACACTGAAAAACATTGAAATAAAATATTGAAAAAGTTGACAGGAGGAAAAAGAAAGGAAATGCCCCCTCTAAGAACAGCGTAACAGCCTCTTCTAAAAGAAATTTTCAATTTCTTTCAACACTGCTTCTTCAAAGTGGCAGAAGCCTATGCAAGCAAAGGAATAATTTTACTCTGAAAGCAGTAAACAAATTGCATTCACCTTCCTTTGCCTCCTCACTTTTGCCTTTTACTGCCTGTGATAAGTACCAGCCAAGGCACTTACTCATCCTAACTGCTTGGCAATGAATTACAGCCGGGTGTGTATGTGGCGGAGCAGCCTGCAAGCCTACTGCTCCATTAATGCTCTGTTACCTGTCTTTGAGTGAGCATCAAGGTCATTCACTCCCATTTAGAAATGTAAGAGGGCTTGAAAAATCCTACAAGTTCCACATAACCTGTTCACCTCTGCTAGAGAAGAGAAGGATTAATAGATACCAGATTGTTGTAGCACATAAGCCTTCTATTTTTGTGCTTCTGAAAAACATTCATGAACAATGTATAAATCATGAAACCATTGATTTGGAATCTGCCAAGACCCAATCCCAATGTTCTCCCTACTGTTTGTTAACCAGGGATATTAGCAAATTGAAGAAACTGTCTTGTTGTTCATGGTCTGCCTTTTCACAGATTCGTTAAAGCATTAAATTTCAAGGACAATTTTACATTGGTGGTGGTGTGTGCCTTCGAGTATTTCCCACTTATGGCGACCCTAGAGTTTTCTGAGCAAGGTTTTTTCAGAGGAGGTCTGCCATTGTCGTCGCCTGAGCCTGAGAGCAGGCTTGCCCAAGATCACCCAGTGGATTTCATGGCCGAGCTGGGAATCAAACCTCGGTCTCCAGTGTCATAGTCCAAAACTCAAACCACTACTCCATGTGTTACTGGAACCTAAACAGAATTATCTTTTTGAGACAGTGGTCACATTCACATAACTAAGCCAAGACTCTAACAAATCCTAATTTACCATGGAGTGGCATATTGGGGCATGCAGATTGATTACTTCCACATACTTCTTCACATAAGCGAAAGTGGCTAAACTATCAATAAACAAAATACTTACAATACTTGAATTTAAGATCCTGATTTTTTTGGTATTCTTTTACAAGCCAGGATCATAATCAACATTTGTCTTCATTATAAATCCTGGCTTGTTTGGGAGCAACCAGCAGAATCATGGGTTCAGATGTCACAACAACCATTTGTCTTCTGACAAGTTTAGTGCTTACCCTACTAGGAGACAAGCAAGTGCGAAAAGATACATAATCAGTACACAATTTGTTCTTGTTAAGCCAGGATTTCCCTGTCCTCTCTCAACACAGCAACTGAAATATAAAGTTGGAAAAAGCTTAATAATAATAATCATCATAATAATGATAATGATGATGATGCTATTTTTTCTCATTTTCTCTATTATAAGTAACCATTCAGTATCCATAGATAAGGATTGGGGGCAGTTGCTTGTCCTCTTTCCAAGAAAAAAGGTTACTCCATGCACCCCATAAAATTAATATTTACACAACTTAATCAAAGATCTCATTAACATGTCTTTGTATGTCTGACCTGTTTAGTTTTTGCTTCTCAGAAAGTTATTTCTTTGTAACAAGCCAATCTTACTGTAGGTGGTGTTTCAAGGAACTACAGTGGTGATATTATAGCAGGGATGGGACATATCTAGCCACCAGATGTTGTGGGACTGCAATTCCCAGCACATCTAGCCAACATAGCTGGTGATGGGGAATGCTGGAAGTAGGAGTCTCATAACATCTGGAGGGCTTCATGGTTCCCACCCCCTGTGTTATAGCATATGCTTCATGTCAGATTTCTGCCTGGGATGATCTGCTTTCAAGCCCTTTCTTTAATAAACCATGATGCCTATTTGCTTTTTGAGGACAGAATTTTGTTGATGTTCACATATACAACACACTGACTCACACAGCGACAGGAGAATTCAACTTTCTGCCTACTTTTTCCAATTAAGTCTGGAAGGAGCCAGGAGCAGATGCACTTTAATACCAGTATATATACAGGGAAATGCACGTACAGAAAATGCCAGTGCACTATATTCCATACAGCTTCTCAGAATGATTTAACATTCCTCAGGAGTTTTGTTAAAAACTCTATTGTAATTACTTTGCCAACACATAATGTTTTAGATGCCAGTATAATACCTGTTGCAGCATCAGTGGTATAGCACATAGGAGAAGAGAAGAGGTTGCCGTAATGTACAGCAGGAGAAAGAGAGATCAAGTCATAATCCTTGGAACTGAAAATAATTCAACCCTTGGAATGAAAATAGTGTCATAAATCCATGAGAATGTCCCCATTCTCATCTGTGCAATGTTGGTGAGTGTGTTATGGACACTACTCTCCTTTATAAGTAATACAGAAGGGAAAATTGGTGAAATACATGGAGAGAGAAAAGTACCCCCCCCACAAAGGAAGATTCCCACACTGGAAACAGGGCTTATTAAAAAACAGAGACAGAGAGAACTTATTTTCCTCCACTAGTCAGGAAGAAGCCAAATGAAAACAGTATTAGCTGTCTATTACTCTGTTATGCCTCCAGAGCCTTCAAGCTCAGGCAGAAAAGCTGTCAAAACGAGGAACAGTCAGGGATGAAATACTATGAATTGGCCAAGACAGTAGTGTAAGACTGGGAGAAGAGCTAACATATAACTCTCTAAGAAAATGTTGCAGCCAACTCTGTAAGAAGTTTCTCTCTTAGTTGTTTATGGCAAACAACAATCATTTCAAAGTGATAAAGAAGTTTGCCATTGAGTTGGCACATACATGCAGTTAGGATTAATCCACAAGCTTTAACAAGTGATTTATATTCTTTTTTAAAAAAATTCAGAAGTATATGTGTCAGACCTTCTATTCATATTAGGTCCACCATGCATGAGGGAGTTTAAACCACATCTAACTGCTAAATTCTTCCCTTCCATTCAGGATCTTTCAAAAGATGGAAAACACTGTTGGTGCTGGTGTTGGTGTATGTAGATTAAAGGGCTCCTACCAATATGTGATGAGTCTGATTTAAGATCAAATTTGGCAGTATCTGATATAGTACAATTATCTCTCACTGTGGTAGAAATGGCTAACAGGGGACTCATACACATGGGCAGGATACCACAGGTTTAGCCCGTGGTATTCTATCCATGGCTTCAATTTGTTCCTGTCCCTGGACTGCTGGCTATGCCCCCCTTACTTGTCACCACCACGTTCCTTCTGAAGTTTCCTGATGAAGCCTGTAAGGGTAGAAATGGGGTGTCTGGCTTTACCCACATGGCTAGGCACCCCTTCCAACATGACTGCAGTGGTGGTGACAGCAAAGAGGATGCTGGTTTATACAGTCTTCCAGCTGTTGTGGCGGAGTTTCCAGGAAACTGCCGCAAACAGCTGGTCTTTCCTTACCTGGTAATAGCAAATACTTTAATATTGCATAATATGGGAGCCTGTTTTGAATTGTACAATCCTGCTTATAAAGAATTATTATTATTATTATTATGGTTTATTTATATAGCGCTGTTGATTTATACAGCGCTGTACATACAGTAAATAAAATAGAAAAAATAGATAAAGAAAGCCTGCCAATGGCATACATTCTACAAAATAATAAAATAATACATATTAATACAAAGAAGGCAACAAATTAAAAACATCAAATAATCATCATGCAATGCCTGTGAACGTTTCCCTGAACAGTATAGTCTTTAACTCAGCTTTAAAGCTGGTTAAAGAAGTGATGTCCCATGCTCGTGGGGGAAGGAGGTTCCAGGAATGAGGGGCAGCAAGTGAAAAGGGACGAATCCGGGATGGAGCAGTAAAAATCCTAGGCTGGGACAGCAGACTTCGACTACCAGAATGGAGGGCACAAATGGGACAGTAAGGGGAGAGAAGCTCTGATAAATAAGGAGGGGCCAACCCAGGCAGGGCTTTAAAAGTCAACAACAGAAGCTTATACTGAATACGGAAAGGGAGGGGGAACCAGTGGAGGGATGACAATAAAGAGAAATATGGTTGAAATGGTGAGAAGAAGTGATAATGCATGCAGCAGAATGCTGGACCAAAATTAAAGGATGGAGGTGACAATTACAAGACAAGAAGACAATTACAAGACAGAAAAGGAGCACATACAAATCTGCAGTGAATAAATCTAACGTATTTTAAATGTAATAATAGGTATGACACCTCCATTGTTTTTGTTAAGTGTGTGCTGTGTGCTGTGTGCCTGGAAGTTATTTCCAACTTATGGCATCCCTAAGGTGAACCTACCATGGAGTTTTCTTGGCAAGATTTGTTCAGAGGAGGTTTGCCATTGCCTTTCCCTGAGGCTGAGAGCATGTGACTTGCCCAAGGTCACCCAGTAGGTTTCATGGCTGAGCTGGGAATCAAACCTTCTTCTCCAGAGGTAGAACTGTGCAAATAAATAACTAACAGAGCTGTGAGGTTCTTGCTCATTTCCCCTCGTTCAAGTTTTTCTATACTACCCAGTAGGCTGAAAGCAACACGTCCTCTCTCCAATGTTTCAAGTAACTTGCCTTTAATTATTCCATTGATGTTAAATGATGGCACAAGAATGTTGAGGGGGAAGTTTCCTGGATGCCTCTTCATTTGAAACAAACAAAATCCCTCATGAGTTCCCTTCATCCACACGTTCCCTTTAATCTACTTTTCTCAGCCTTGTTTTCTCTTTAAATACCGGTTTCTATGTTCCTACTAAAGGCATTTCCAGACTTAATTATTCTTCTTCGCACCAAATGCATCACATCACCAAACATCCCCCTCACTTGCTATTTGGTGCTTTCCTCTTATTTAGTTAAAAGACACACAACATAGTTTGGGGGGGGGATTATAAAGCCCTTTCTTTCACAGCTGCATCCTCAAAATCCCCCACACATACCAGAAAGAGGAATGTGTTGTCTTCTTCTCTTATAGGTGGGAAAGTTTCTTGGGAATTGAAGAAGAGTGGATCCGACCTACAGATGCCTGAGGGTGTACCCACATTGCAGAATTAATGCAGTTTGACACTGCTTTAACTACCAGAATCCTGGGATTTGTAGTTTGTGGCAGAAGAAGAAGAAGAAGAAGAAGAAGAAGAAGAAGAAGAAGAAGAAGAAGAAGAAGAGATAAAAATGTATTTTGAATGCCCTGTCTATATAGCATTAAAACACTAATAAAGAAAACATAACCTAATTGTATATTTTCAAAAGAGTAGCTATAAAAAGTGACATATAGTATAATGTGAAAATGTGAGCAAGATTTATTGAAAACCCATTTATCTGCAACATCATGGCTTAATTTAGCCTCATTAGCACAGTAATTTGTTGCAGGTTACAAAAAGTACTGGATCAATTTAAGCTCAAAGTAGAGTGGAATGGTATGCAAATTACTGTGCTGGTTCAAAATGTTTAATTTCTTTAGGAAATTTGAATTATGATTGGAAACCTAGGTGCCATTTAAAAAGATATTTGCAAAACTGTAATTAAGAATGTGTTAGTTCAGATAGCCATACCAATCTTTTAAATATATGTATACAAAATTTTATAAAAACCCAACCAATGGTTTATAAATCATACTTCACTCTACGTGTTATATATTATTGTATCTAGCCCCTGTCACTAGTCCCAGCTTCTGCCAACCTAGCAGTTCGAAAGCATGCAAATGCAAGTAGATAAATAGGTACCACTTTGGTGGGAAGGTAAACAGCATTCTGTGCAATCATGATGGCCACATGACCACAGAGTAGTCTCTGATAACGCTGGCTCTTTGGCTTAGTAACAGAGATGAGCACCGTCCCCTATGGTCAGACACAACTTGACATCTTTGTCAATGGGGAATACCTTTGCCTTTTTACCTATACTGAAGTTGTCTAGAATAGTACTATAACTATGTCTTTGGTTATTATCCTTCAGCCTAACAGTTCTGTCTTTGATATATCCTTTAATGTGTATGGTATAAAATCTGAGTGCTGTGAGGTTAAGTTACAATTAAAACAATGTCCACATGCCCAGTGAACAGCAGTTGCGTCAGATCTTAATGTTATTGTAATGGGAATGGGCAATGCCTGAGAAAACAGAGAGTATTATAAAAGAGCCAGCGTAATGTAGTGGTTTGAGTATCAGACTAGGACTCTGAAGACCAGGGTTTGAATTCTGACTCAGTCATGTAAACCTACTGGGTGACCTTGGGCAAGTCATCCTCTTTCAGCCTCAGAGGATGGCAATGGCAAAACTCCATCTGAAGAAATTTGCCAAGAACACCCCATCATAAAACCTAACGTAGAGCCTTAGGATCGCGTTAGATCAGAAATGATTTGAAAGCACACAACAACAAACAACAAATGTACATAAAGGCTATCATATTACAGAAGCATACCTTCTCCTCACTAAAATATATCTCTTTTAGACACTCTAAAACTCAAATTAGGAGCATTCAGTGGCTTACCAAACATTGTCATGTGCCTGATTACTGAATTTAGTTTAGCCATGATGGGAATAAATAAGGGAAAGGATAAATAAACCAAACAAAAAAGAATTATCATCAGATATACCTTCATATAGTCATAGGCAATCCTACAGTATTCCTGTTCATCTTGAAATATTGGCTTATCACTAGGATATAATCTTTCTTACCCAGGTTATACTTCTCTAACTTTAACACCACTGTGTAAGTCCAATAGGAAGTTCCATGACTTAAACAAATCATAAATCTATGTCATGATTCTCACTCAAAATGACCTACTTGTATTTTAAACTGTGGAAAATTTAATGATTTATAAAATTCTTAATTGATGAAATGATGACGAAAAACTGACAAAGTGCATAGAGCATAAAATATTCTTTCTCTTGAGAGATACAATGTTTAGATTTAGTCAACACTACATTGCACATGATGACATTTATTAGTTCTCAATGTTGAAAAATGTAAAGGTCGCACATGAAATGAAGTATGCACTTTATCATCATCTGAGGAACCAAATGTCACATAATTGTGCAGCATGAACTAATTTACTAAGATGAATGAGAAATTATACTCTGGCCTCTTGCAAGCATTGCTAAATGGTATGCTTCAAGGTGCCTTTTTTCAAGCTGGATTTCACAAACATTAGCTTTGCCTTGCAAGAATATTGGCAAATGATGCAGATTAATGTTCTTCAGTTTTATAAATAGAGTAGCCCCTCCCAATTTGCAGGGGATCCATTCTGGACCCCCAGCGAATATGGCAACTCACAAATATTTGAGTCCCATTGAAAATAATGGTGCACACGTCTGTGGCATGCATGCGGGGCCGCGTGCGGGCATGCACTGCCATTTTGTCCCTTTCTGCTTGTCCTTCCCATGAAGGGCGAGACTGTGAAGTTCACAAATGAGGAGGGAGACTCTGTAGTAAATCATTTTAGAGAAATGGTAACTGTATTTTGAATTGCAGATGGGCCTGGAAATAAGTGTACATAGAACATGGACAATTTAGACTTCCTTGGCAACTAAAACTTATGGTACAATCCTCTCCTGATCACATCAGTCTGAAAGTCCAAGTTATTTTAAAATATATTAATTGCAATTTGGCTCTTTGATATATTTAGAACTCCACATACAAGTCAACCTATTTTTGGGATACATAACCTATGCCACCTTATTGCAAAAGTAAACTAGCAAAAAACATATGGGATCTAGATCTGGAAGGTCTGAAGAGATTTCCCCTGGACAAGCTAAGACAAGAACTTCAGCAGAACCAAACATTCTGGTGACATCTACATCTAAAAACTGCTCTGACATGGTGTAACTGGAAGGCAAAGGAAAGAAAACACAGTAGATTTGCTCTTTGTGAGCTCATGCTTCTCCATCTCATCTTTCCCATTGGGGAAAATGAACAGAGTCAAATTCAGAGAAGACGAGGAAGCACAGGAAACTGGAACTGCATATCACTGGAGGATAATAAGCAGATTTTTCTTATCTCTAGAGTGTTAGAAGTGTCTGCCATGCCTTCTCAGTTTTCATTACTAACCACCCTCTAAGGTAGTATTATTGTCTCTGCACTGTAAACTATGTTGGAAAATGCTTTGGCTGAAAGATGATCTTAGTAGTGCGTGTAAATTTTTGAATGAATGCATCAGAGGAGATGAGATAGGAAACATCTCAACTGCAGAAGTAATGCAGTTTGACAGTGCTTCAGTTGCCATGGCTCAATGGTATGGGATTCAGGGATTTGTAGTTTTGGGAGATATTTAGCCTTCTCTGACAGAGAGCTCTGGTGTCACTGTATATGTTTTTCCAATTCTCTGTATTTTCCTAGGTGAGCTGTTGCTCGTTAAATCTATATGAAGCCGCTGGGGGAAATCATCCGTAGACATGGGGCTGGGTGTTATCAGTATGCTGATGACACCCAAATATATTTCTCCATGTCTCAGTCAGCAGCCATGACGACAGATGGCATTTCTCCCCTCAATCAATGCCTGGAAGTGGTAATGAGGTATTGGGATAAAATCTCCAGTCCTAGATGGTGTCACTCTCTCCTTGAAGGACTGTGTTCGCAGTTTGAGGGTGCTCCTAGACCCGTACCTGGAAATAAGGGATCTAGAAACTGTAATACATGCACTGGCAACCTCACGACTTGATTTCTGTAACATACTTTACATGGGGCTACCTTTATACCTTGTTCGGAAACTACAACTAGTACAAAATATGGCAGCCAGGTTAATTATTGGGAAATCTAGAAGGAATCATTCCGATTCTAAAATCCCTTCACTGGTTGCCTATGGGTTTCTGAGCACAGTATAAGGTGCTGGTGTTGACCTTTAAAGCCCTACATGGCCTTAGTTCCAACCTATCTAAGGGATCACATCCTTCCTTATAATCTGTCCCACACCCTCAGATCATCTGGGAGGAAACTACTGCAATCAAGAAAACTAGATTGGTGGGAACCTCCCAGAGATCTCTCTCTACCATTGCTCCCAGACTCTGGAATGCCTTGCCGGAAGAGATCCGTCAAATTAGCAACTTGGATAATTTTTAAAAAGCCATCAAGACGGATCTCTTCCGGCAGGCCTTCCCTGAATAAATTGGACTCTACTTAATTGGTGTCTCTCCCTCTTTTATATTTAATATTTTAATATTTGTCTTTCACTGGTGCTTGTACATCAGTTAATTTTTAACCAGTTTAGCAAGGCATCTAGTTTAAGTCCAGACTATGTGAAGAACGATTTGTCCCTATGATAAAGCTTCCTAAGAGCTTTAGGAGAGATTATTCTTTCTGTCCTTCTCAGGCTCCTTTAGTGAGAACAAGGGAGAGGACCTTCTTGGTGGTTACTCCCAGACCTTGGAATTCTCTCCCTTGAGAGGCCAGGATAGCTCTATCCTTGCTCTCCATCCTTTAATCAAAATATTCTTATGCTGACAGGCTTTTAAAAACTGACTAGGATGGGCTTTTAATAGTGTGCTGAGCTGTTTTGTGGTGTGTATATAGTATTTTAATATATTTTAATGATTCTAACTTTATAAATTGTTCAATGTCTTTTGAGTAACTTTTATATTTATACTTTTTATTGATTTTTTTGTCTAGCTTTAATCTGTTTTGTTTTAACATGTTGTAAGCTATCTTGCATCCCATTATTGGGAGAAGGCGAGATATAAATGAACAAAATAAATATGGAAGTACGTATATTAGATGAATTATGGCAAGTGGTATGTTGGGCGAGGGAATGTTGGAGGTGAATGGCAATTGGTTTGTGTGTGTGTGTATGTGAGAGAGAGAGAGCAACTGAAAACTGAGGGTTGACACTTGACAATTGGAGTGAGGTTGTTGTAACGCTTGAAAGTTCAACAGAGGATTTTCAGCATTGTTTAATGTTTGTCTTATTGCAGTTGCATTTTAAATAGGAACAGCTAGGTAGACAGATTGTTGTTGTTGTTGTGTGCCTTCAAGTCATTTCCAGCTTATGGTGATCTCAAAACTAGACCAGGCACTGACTGTGGCACAGATCACAAATTACTCATATCAAATGTAAGAGTAAAACTCAAGAAGAAAACAAAACCAGTCATCATTCTGAAAATATGATCTAAACAATATTTCATCAGAATTTATTGACAATATAAGGAACATATTTGAGCTACTAAGTATAACAGAATGAGAACCAGAAGAACTATGGTCTGAAGCCAGGGACATGATAAAAGAAGAATGCAGACAGACATTCTCAGTAGACAAAAGGAAAGAGAAGAAACCATGGGATAAAGCACTACAAGCAAGAAAGGAAAGAAGAGAAGCAAAGCAAAAGAGAGATAGGAACAAATCAACAATCATGAATAAAACAGTACAATGGCTAGTACGAAAAGATAAAGAAAACTACTACAATGATAAATGCAAGGAAATAAGACAACAACTAAAAGGGAAGAACAAGAGACCTATTCCACAAGATACAGGAAAGGAAATTCCAAACCAAGGTACAAGAGACTCTATGACAATAAAAATAACATAATTCAAGACCAAGAAGGAATAAAAAGACGATGGATGCAATAGACAGAAGAGTTATATAATAGAGATGACTAAATGAAGCACACATGAAACAAAGAGCCATAGGAAGATGAACCCCAAATTCTGAAATGAGAGGTGGAAGCTGCGATAATGGAAATGGCAAAGAACAAATCATCAGGAACAGATGATATTCCAATTAAACAGCTGTAATCCACCTTGGCAAGCATCAACTATAGTGCTAACTAACATATGTCAACAGATAGGGAAAACAAAACGATGGCCAACAGATTGGAAGCGATCAATACACATCCCCCTCTATAAAAAAAGAGAAACTAAAGACTGCAGCAACTATAGAACCACAGCACTATATTTTTCCACGCAAACAAAACTGCGCTCAAAATTCGGCAACACAGACCCCAACAATACAGACCCCAGAAATCCCAGAGGTCCAAGTGGGGTTCAGGAAAGGAAGAGGCACTAAGGACCACATCGCAAATATGCAATGGCTAATGGAACACATCAGGGAATTCCAAATGAAAATCAGTGTGTGCTTTATACACAGAACAGTGGAGGACAGGGAGTCTTGGAAATGTCTCATCCACAGGGTCGCCATGAGTCAAGATCGACTCGAGGGCAGTTAATAACAGCAAAGGCAACCCTATCACAGGGTTTTCTTGGCAAGAATTGTTCAGAAGAGGTCTGATTGTACTTTCCTCTGAGGCTGAGAGTGTATGTTGTGCCAAGATTATTCAGTTGGTTTCCATGGCTGAAGGGGACTTGAACTCTGGCCTCCTGAGTTGTAGTCCAACACTCAAACAACTACACCACACTGTGGCTCATGGATAGGTTAGAAAGGAATATAATAGAGTAAGGAAGCAGAACATAAAAGTAATAACTAGATTAGAACTGCAAGCTTCTGTACCAAAAGCAATCTAGGTACTGATTTTCTGATATACTGATTTTCTGATTCTGATGTGTGATGTTAGCAAAACAAGGAGTGTTGAAACCTGAGAACACAGGCCCACTTCATAGCAATAAGTGCTACACAGAGAGGAGCATTTTAATTTGAGGTTACTCCAGGGTAACCAGAAACCTTCCTTTTCCAGGACATGTCGTACATTACAGTCTTCTGTCTAGGAGGAATTCCAAAATATCATCCATTTTGAGCATGACTAGGAAGCATGAATTTAAATTTATATTAGTGATTGTAACTTTTTATTTGGTAATGTCCTACATTTTCCTCAAATGTCCTATATTTTGTGGTGCCTTGTCCTCCTTTGTGGTTAGGACATCTGGGTCACCCTGGGCTACTCCTAAGGTTAAAGCCAAATGACATTATTGCCAAGGGAATCCATGAACAGCAGTTGATTTCTTAGCAGCAGCATCATTTTTGCAGACAATAATAGACTGAAACTATTCAGGAAGGACATTAATCAGGACTATTATTTGAATCAGGACACATATAGTAAGGAATATGTACTTTTATTCCTTGAAGGAAGTTGACAATTCTGAACACTAACTCATATGAACCACTTTTTTCACATTTCCCATATAACATCTTTAGCCCTTTAAAATTATGACAGGATAGCATTTAGGATGACAATATGTTACAGGAGGCAACATTTACAATTGCTTTATTTCTGTCTGTCGAGCTGCTGATTTACATTTCAGTAAGTAGACATTGTGTTTTCAATTTGGACTTAAGTTGTACAGTTCATTTTATGTTCTACATCTTCACTGCTGAACAATGACACAGACACTATTTTTATGCCATTTTTATGTACAGTGCACAATATAGCAAATTTCAGCTTATCAGGGCCCCAGTGTAAAAGTCTCTAGGCATCAAGAACAGAATGAAATAAGATGATTTTAAACACTTCTTAAACCCCAAGTTCTGGGAGGTCAACACTATGTGGTAGAGCTATAGTCTAACAACATGCTCTGCAGCACACAGGGCTCTGTGAGTACCACAGGTCCATGAAAATAAGAGGAAAGGTATAGCACTGGGTGCAGGATTAAGATTTCTTAACAACTTCAGTGCTGTTCCCCCCTTTTAAAAAAATGGGAAAAATCATTTCCAAGAGTTTCCTGAAATCCTGGAAGCCTGAATCAGTTTACCGTTGCTTGTCTCCTGGATTTTATGAATTGCATAGATTGTTCCACTTTCCGACAAAGCAAGAATAAATTATGGGAAAGAGTTGAAAATGTAGACTACAAATACAAATATGCACAATTAGTACATATATGTAGGTTTAAGGATTTGGGTTTTTTTCTTTAAAAAATGTAGATGGGGCAAGATGTCTTCCAGAACCGTGCAGGTGGTGGTCCCAGAGGGTGCTGCTCGAGGACAGTTGCTCCAGCAAGAAGGAGCTTACTTGCGGCATTCCGCAAGGCGCCATCCGGTCCCCAATGTTGTTCAACATTTATATGAAGCCGCTGGGTGAGATTATCTGGAGTTATGGGGCTGGGTGTTATCAGTACGCTGATGACACCCAGATCTATTTCTCCTTAGCTCGATCGTCGGCCTCGAATTCCAATGGCATCTCTCCTCTCAATGACTGTCTTAAGGCAGTAATGGGCTGGATGAGGAAAAATGGATTGAGACTGAATCCAGACAAAACGGAAGTGCTCATGGTGGTGGCTGTGAAACCAAGGATTGGGTTGCAACCTCCAGTCCTGGATGGGGTCACACTCTCCACGAAGGACTGTGTTTGCAGTCTGGGGGTGCTCCTTGATCTGTCGCTTCAGATGGCTAGTCAGGTGAATGCGATGGTCAGGAGTGCCTGTTATCAGCTTTGGCTGATACGCCAGCTGCTCCCTTTCCTGGAAGTATCTTGAAACTGTGGTGCATGCACTGGTAACCTCCCGTCTAGATTTCTGTAATGTGCTTTACATGGGGCTACCCTCATGCTTGGTCCGGAAACTTCAGTTAGTACTAAATATGGCAGCCAGAGTGGTCTCAGGTAGATCACATAACTCCTGTATTAAAATCTCTTCACTGGATGGCTGTCAGTTTCCGGGCCCAGTATAAGGTGTTGGTTTTGACCTTTAAAGCCCTAAATGGCTTGAGTCCAACTTATCTTCGGGACCGCCTCTTCCCATATAATCCTCCCTGCACACTCCGGTCCTCTGGGAGGAATTTGCTACAGCCAATGAAAACCAGGCTCTCGACAACCTCCCAGAGGGCTTTTTCCGTCATTGCCCCCAAAGTATGGAATGGCCTGCTGGATGAGATCTGTCAGTTGACAACTTTAAATAGTTTTAAAAAAGATGTTAAGACAGATCTCTTCCGGCAGGCCTTCCCTGATTAGTTTCCTGGCCTCAGGAGTCCTTTTATCCCTCCTACATTTGGTTTAAATGCTGGCCTGCCTATTATTGTTTGTTTGATTATGGTTTGTTCTAATTATGTGTTTGAATCATTGTTTTAATGTAAAAATTGTTTAATTCTTTTTAAGGGGTGGGGGGGCTGTGGGATTTGGATGGTATTTTAATATTGTATGATTTTTTAAATCATTGTGACCCGCCTCGATTGCATGGCAAAGGGGTGGGATATAAATAAAATTTATTGTTGTTGTTGTTGTTGTTGTTGTTGTTGTTATTATTATTATTATTATTATTATTATTATTATTAATTGTTGTGTGCTGTGTGCATTGGTATTTTAAAATTTGCTGGCCATAGCTAGTGATTTATTATTTGAGATTATGATGCTGCACATTTCCTCTCCAAAAAAGGGAATACTTTGAAGTGGTTTATAAAACCCAAACCCAAACCCAAAAAATTAGCATGCATTTACCACAAAGTAAGGGCACTGCAATATCAAAACCACAAATACATGCATTCAACCTGTACATTTAGCATTCTACACAATGCTGTTTCTCACAGAACTGACCACATTTCAGACCCTTCCAGTCTACAAAACTGTGCTTAAACTACCGCTTGTATACACACTACACTCCAATAACTGTATTCTAAAATCTAATGAAAGTCATGGGGTTTCGATAAATCAACAGATTAGAAAGTGCATGTGTGTACACACACTCTTTAATGTGAAAACCTAAGTCTACCCTTGAAAAATCTTGAACGTCAACTAGAGAAATTCATCAGCAATCATTAACATTGGTGGTATTACATGCACAGAGGTGTTCAATGTAATAATTTATGTTAGAAAATTTTGTTTCAAATCTGTTATCTTTGTTTTAAGCATGGGATTACTACAACAGCCTGTAAAATCTATTGCTTTAGTCTAAGCTTCCCTAAAGCCCATCAAGTCTCTAATAGGGTCTCACAGGCTGCAAGAAACATGTTGGGCCCGGAGTTTATGATTTTAATGGAAATGTAGTTCAGGCTTTAAAAAGGTAAAGGTATTCCTCATTGACAAGATTTTCAAGTTGTGTCTGACCATAGGGGGTGGTGCTCATCTCCATTACTAAGCCAAAGAGCCAGCGTTATCAGAGACTACTCTGTGGTCATGTGGCCATCATGATTGCACAGAACGCTGTTTACCTTCCCACCAAAGTGGCACCTATTTATCTACTTGCATTTGCATGCTTTTGAACTGCTAGGTTGGCAGAAGCTGGGACTAGTGACAGGAGCTCACCTCATCATGCAGCACCTGGACCTTGAACTGCCAACCTGCCGATCTTGCAATCAAGAGTCAGCGTCTTAACCACTTGAGCCACTGCATCCCCTAGCTTTATTCAGGCTTTATTTAATAGTAAAAAAAGCGTAGACCTTGTTGTGAGAACAGGTCAAGGAAAGTTCTCTATATTGGGATGGTACAGGAGGGAGAAGGAATCACATCCAGTGCTAAAAGATAAGCTGTTCCCAGTTCATCCTGGCACGTGGAGATTGAATAAACATGGCATGGGAACCTTTTCCTCTTTCCTTGGCGCAGACTCTGTAGGATAAATTATGATGTAATATATATTAAGATGGTAGAAAAAGCAACAATATATAAGATAGTGGAGAACAAAGGATTTTTACTTTGCAGACAAGCATGTAGCCATGTGTGGACACTGTGTATGAGTGCTCTGCCATGGCATGCTGCAGAGCAGAGATGCTGTGTGTCTGGTTTCTTTCTTTTTGACAGGTTAACTTGTGTGAAGCTAGAGCATGTGCTTATTTTCTTTTTCTCTATGTTACTTGCATTTAGTTGTTTATGTATGCTTTCCTTTCTTTCCTTATATTTACTTGTTGGGAACTGGAGGGTGGATTTGTGAATCTATACCAGGGGTAGGCAACCTTTTTGAGCCGGGTGCCGGGTTGCTGTCCCTCAGACAATTGGGGGGCCGAAGCACCAATAAACAAACAAACAAATAAAAAAATAAATATTAAAAATAAAAAAATAAAATAAATAAAATAAATATGCATGCACACTCTCTCAGTCCCAGAAAAGCCATGGCAAAACCCCTGTGGAGATTTTGCCAAGAAAACCCCAAGAACAAGTAATAACAACAATAATCATTATCATAATGGAAACGACTGGAAGGCAAGCCCACAAACAAGCAGGGATGCATGCACACTGTCTCAGCCCCAGAAAAGCCATGATGGCAAAACCCCTGTGGAGATTTTGCCAAGAAAACCCCAAGAACAAGTAATAACAACAATAATCAATATCATCATGGAGGGCGGCGGCGGCGGGACCGGCCTGGGGCCAGTCCAAAGGCCTCGGGGCCCCACATCCAGCCCCTGGGCCTTAGGTTGCCTACCCCTGATCTATACCTTACTCTGTCCAATCTTTTGCTTTCTAAAATAAACAACCTTTCCGGTATCCAGAACTGAGTGGTCATTTCATCAGCTTCATATCTAAACCCACAGACCTGGCAACTAGATAGGCTGTGAGTGTTACATTTGACAGCTAGCGGCTGAGAAGTGAGTGTGCACTTGACTGCCAAGGCTGTGTGTGTTGCATTCAACAGCTAAGAGTTGGGCTGTGAATGTGTGTACTGAGGTTGAGCTTGGGCTGCGAGTGATACAAAACAGGACTTCTTGTTGCACTGCCCCTTCTGTCCCATCATTATGGATACATCTTTTTTTTTTTAACAACAATCTGACACTGGCTGCAGTGTGCCTCTAAGAATATGCTCAGCCAGCTTCCTCCAAGGAAAGTGAGATTTCACTTTTCAAACAACAATGTTAACAGTGAAGCACAATACATACCTTAAAATAATCCACACGATTGCACCAACATCAAATTTAATAATCTAAAGTTGGACTTTCCCATATAAAAGGTAAAGATTTTCCCTTGACAAGATTGTCTGGTCATGTCCAACTCTAGGGGGCAGTGCTCATCTCCGTTACTAAGCTGTGGAAGCCAGTCAAAGACTATCCCATGGTCATGCTGCCACCATGACTACATGGAGCACTGTTACCTTCCCACTGAAGCGGTACCTATTTATCTACTTGCAGTTTAAATGCTTTTGAACTGCTAGGTTGGCAGAAGCTGGGACTAGTGACTAGTGACTCCATCATGTAGCATTTGGGCCTCGAACTGCCAATCTTGCAATCATCAGAGTCAGCATCTTAACTGCTGATCCACTGCGTCCCACATATTGGATGGAAATTACATGCAAAGAGAGGATATACAATCCACTTTTTCACCTCAGTTCCATGTGATGAATAGAAGACTTTGGTGATCAAAGTTTATATTTCACATGCTACTGAAAATAAACAGAAGGGGATGTAGGTTCATGAGAGGTGCATGAGAAAGGTTCTCAGCCCAAATCTAGAGCAGGGAACAAAGACTAATGCAGGTGCCATGTAGGGAGTTGCCAGACTCATCCAATATAGTCACCTTCTCCATTTTTAGATCAGCTTTTTTGTCATTTACATATAAAGACTGGATGTCTGGAGTGGACCTGATACTGTCTCAGTATACTGTCTCTTTCTTTCTCCTCATCCCCCATCCCTCCCCAAGCTTGGCAGGTGATGCATTAGGGATGTAATTATTATGTAATTTTCTTCTTGAAGGAAACAATAAGCTTTAGCAACTTTCTTTTCACTGTAAGAAAGTCTTCTATAGTCTGGGACTCGTTTTGTGCAAAATTTGCATGTGATTTCCTTTACACAGAAACATGACATTTTCACAATCACATGTGAACTTTGCATAAAATAAATCCGAGACTGTACAGATTCTCACCAGTCTAAGGTTCTTCTCATTAGGTTTTCTTGATACTTTAAGAAACATGTTTTCCAACTATTTTCTGAAATTTTTTTTAATATTCTTCCTATCCCTATGGTGTATACAGCACACATAAGGGGCGGAGGAATCTGCTGCAGATTGTTGGGATTTTGCCTCTTTCATCAAAAAGCAGTATCAGCATATATGTATTCTGAAGATGGGGAGAAGGCAACAATTACCCCTGCTGCCATGTATGCTTAACATAATTCCTTCCTAGTCCTCTCTTAATTACACACACTATATGACAGACATAGTCAATAGAGGTACTGTACCCATCAAAGAGTCATAGAATCATAGAGTTGGAAGAGATCACAAGGGCCATCCAGTCCAACCCCCTGCCATGCAGGAACTCCCAATCAAAGCATCCCCAACAGATGGCCATCCAGCCTCTGCTCAGACATCCAAGGAAGGAGACTCCACCACACTCTGAGGGAGTGTGTTCCACTGTCGAACAGCCCTTACTGTCAGGAAGTTCCTCCTAATGTTGAGGTGGAATCTCTTTTCCTGTAGCTTGCACCCATTGTTCCGGGTCCTAGTTTCTGGGGTGGCAGAAAACAAGCTTGTTCCCTCCTCAATATGACATCCCTTTAAATATTTAAACAAGGCTATCATATCACCTCTTAACCTTCTCTTCTCCAGGCTAAACATCCCCAGCTCCCTAAGTCGTTCCTCATAGGGTTTGGTTTCCAGACCCTTCACCATTTTAGTTGCCCTCCTTTGGACACGCTCCAGTTTCTCCACATTCTTTTTGAATTGTGGTGCCCAGAACTGGACACAGTATTCCAGGTGAGGCCTGACCAAAGCAGAATAGAGTGGCACTATTACTTCTCTTGATCTAGATACTATACTTCTATTGATGCAGCCTAAAATTGCATTGGCCTTTTTAGCTGCTGCATCACACTGTTGACTCATGTTCAACTTGTGGTCTACCTGGACTCCTAGATCCCTTTCACACGTAGTCTCGTTCAGCCAGGTGTCCCCCATTGTATATCTGTGCTTTTCATTTTTCCGCCCTAAGTGCAGTACTTTACATTTCTCCGTGTTGAATTTAATTTTGTTAGCTTTGGCCCAGCTTTCTAGTCTGTTCAAGTCATTTTGAATTTTGATCCTGTCTTCTGGGGTATTAGCTACTCCTCCCAATTTGGTGTCATCTGCAAATTTGATAACTATGCCCCCAATACCGTCATCCAAGTCATTGATAAAGATGTTGAACAGCACTGGGCCCAGGACAGAGCCCTGTGGCACCCCACTGGTCACTTCTTTCCAGGTTGAAAAGGAGCCATTGTTGAGCACCCTTTGTATTCGGCCAGTCAACCAATTACAAATCCATGTAACAGTTACTTTGTCTAGCCCACATTTTACCATCTTGTTTGCAAGAATGTAATGGGGAACCTTGTCAAAGGCCTTACTGAAATCAGGATATACTATATCTACAGCATTCCCTTCATCTACCAAGCTGGTAATTTTATCAAAAAAAGAGATCAGATTTGTCTGGCATGACTTGTTCCTCTGAAACCCATGTTGACTTTTTGTGATTATGGAATTACTTTCCAGGTGTTCACAGACTCGCTGTTTAATGATCTGCTCCAGAATCTTTCCCGGTATTGATGTCAGACTAACTGGACGATAATTGTTGGGATCCTCTTTTTTTCCCTTTTTGAAGATGGGGACAACGTTTGCCCTCCTCCAGTCTGCTGGGACTTCTCCTGTTCTCCAGGAGTTCTCAAAGATTATTGCCAGTGGTTCCGATATTACATTTGCCAGTTCTTTTAGTACCCTTGGATGTAATTCATCTGGTCCTGGAGACTTATATTCATTTAGATTAACCAGGTATTCCTGTACTATCTCTTTACTTATTCTATGCTGAAATTCTCCTATTCTGTTCTCTGCTCTATTATCCTCAGGTTGAGCACCCTTTGCCTTTTCTGAGAAGACTGAAGCAAAGAAGGTGTTGAGTAATTCTGCCTTTTCTCTGTCCCCTGTTAACTTTTTGCCATCTTCTCCACACAGTGGCCCTACCATTTCCTTCTTCTTCCTTTTGCTGCGGACATACCCCAAAAAGCCCTTTTTATCGTTCTTAACCTCTCTAGCAAGCCTGAGTTCATTCTGCGCTTTAGCGTTCCTGACTTTAACCCTACACATGCTAGCTATTTGTTTGAATTCCTCTTTGGTGATTTCCCCATTTTTCCATTTCTTATACATGCTCCATTTAAAACTTAGTTCAGTTGAAAGTTCCTTAGTCATCCATCCTGGTTTCTTGAGGCACCTCCTATTTTTCTTCCTCATTGGAACTGTTTGAAATTGTGCCTTTAGTATCTCCCTTTTGAGAAACTCCCATCCATCTTGAACTCCCTTCTCTTTTAGTATTCCTGACCACGGGATCACCCCCAGTATTTCCCTACGTTTACCAAAATCAGCTCTCCTAAAGTCTAGAATGCGTGTCTGACTATGCCTGGCTTCTCCTTTCCACTGTATAATAAATTCCAGGAGAACGTGATCACTCCCACCTAAAGATACAACCACTTGCACCCCATTAACTGTCATCCCTGTTAGTTAGGATCAGATCCAAAATAGCTGACTCCCTTGTTGCCTCTTCCACCTTAATGGACAATGAAATTGTCTTCACGGCAAGTGAGGAATTTGCTAGACCTTGAGGATTTTGCTGAGTTTGAATTCCAGCAAATATCAGGATAATTGAAGTCACCCCTCAGTACTATATTTCTCCTTTCTGAGTGTGTGGTCATCTGTTCTAGAAAGGCATCATCCAATTCCTCTGCCTGAGTCGGGGGGGCTGTAGTAGACTCCCACAATAACATCCCTGTTGTTTCCCTCCCCTTTAATTTTTATCCAGATGCTTTCCACCTGGCTTCCATGACTGATGTCCTGGATTTCTTCACTGGTGTAAACATCCCTGACATATAATGCTATTCCTCCTCTTTTCCTGTTTGGCCTGTTTCTCTTGAAAAGGTTATACCCCTACATTTCGACATTCCAATCATGAGACTCATCCCATCAGGTTTCAGTGATGCCTATTATATCATATTTGCTTTGTTGTGCTGTGGAGTGTTAAGCCCCACAGTGTGTAAGCCCCATGTAATCATACAAGTCCCCCAATTCTCATTTACTGGGCAACAGCAACTGCAAACATCAGAGATCTGTTCTCCTACTGTGATCAGGGCACAATGTACTGATGTTTCCACCCTGCTCCTGCCAGAAATCTCCAGTGCAAGGAGGAATTACGACAGAGATCCTGCATCTGGATTGTCATACTGGAGATTGCTGGAGGGAGGGGGTGGAAATGTCTGTATACTGTGTCCTAGCAGGAAAACATACCTCCTTTGCTTGCAGCAACTGCCTGATAAAACATTTTTGGGTGGGTGGGGGTCAAGCCAGTAGATGCTGCATAGTTAAGTATACTAAGGAAGTGATCTAGGATCTTGACCATGATTATTTCAGTCATGCATGCCCTGCTCTTTAAAAAAATAAATAAAAAGTAATCAAACCTAGCCAATATCATTCTAGCCATGTTACATCATCCTATTTTTGGGGACATTAATACTAAACAAGCCTAGTTTTTCAATGGAATCGCAAATCATCATCATCACCATCATCATCATCTGGTTGAAACCTAAGAGAGCCAAACTACACTATGAGTTGCTGTGTTCCAAGTTAGAAAGTGATAGTACCTTTCTCCTCCAGAAATGTGATTCACACTTCATGTCTGAGCAATCAGACTTGCAAATGAAGCCTGTGTTTACCTCTTGATCAACAAAGTAAACTAATTTGCAAAGGTGGAGGTGGGAAAAGTTAGTGTTAGGACAATCAGACATCTTTTATCACACCACTTCTAAAGATGGAACAGATCCTCTAGTACAGTTTGTCCCTTAATATGATTATGATTAGCTTTGGTAGTTTAAACAATGAAATGAAGTGTGTATGTGTGTGTGGGAGTTTCATAAAGATTTAACAATAAAAATGAAGTGGAGGATTCATATACAGTTAGCCCTCCATATCCACAGATGCTGCACCCATGGATTCAACAATCCATGGCTTGAAAATGCTTTTAAAAATATAATTTCCAAAGCAAACCTTGATTTTACCATTTTAGATAGGGACACTTTTTTTTTTGTATCACGGTATTTAATGGGACTTGAGCATCCACAGATTTTGGTATCCATGGGGGGGGGGGGGTCCAAGCCCAAGTGGATACTGAGGGCCCACAGCACATATGTGAGCCTATGGGATGCTCTTGACTAGGAAACATTACATTTGCAACACACCTATGAAAAGACAGTTTTAGAAAAAAATGAAGTGGCTTAGAGATTGAATGTCAAAATGACAAATGACAAAATCCCACCCCATTTAGAGCAATTGCAGGATAGAGAATATGTCAGCCTCAAGTAACCTGATAGGAAAATGCCAGAAATGAATACTTTTTTCCAATTAAGAGAAAATAAAACCCTCAGCTGACATAATAAAGATTCTAATTAAAAATAAGCGTGCTCTATGGGTTGACGTTTTAGAACAGTCATTTTGGAGAAATACAAGACAGAGAACTGGAGAATAAAAATCCTGCAAAATCAGCAAATCTGGTAATGGGACTGTTTAATGTTGCAATTGTAACATAGCATTTGGCTGACAGTTTCAATCAGTGAAGAAAAAAGCTTTTGTGAGACATTTAGCCTTCTCTGTCAGGCAACTCTGGTGCCACGATAAACTACTAGGATTCCCTAGTACTGAGCCAGGGCAGTTAAAGCGGTTTCAAACTGGATTATTTGTGCAGTGTGTTTTGGACCGTAGGTAATCTTGGTTGTTCTTTCTAGCTCTTTTATTCAGAGGTATCTTTGTATGTAAGAAGAAGCAGTGATAAACTGCTGTTGTAGTTGCCTTTACACATCTGCTTTCTGTCAAATATAATTGTGAAAACAGAATTCTATTTCCTTTCTCGCTGCCAACAGAAAGATCCTGGGACATCTTGCTGGATACATGAATTTCATGTTGAATCTGTTTCATGCTGAATCCAATGTAGGGACTGGAAATTTTGTGGAAACATGTGCTGCAATTTGAATGCGCCACATGGAATGCCAGTGCTAGTTTATAACAATCTGCAGTAGGTAATCTGAAAACATAGCTGAAGTGCAATTAAAAGCAGTGAAACTGAAATAAATAAAAGTTGAAAAAAACAAACAACCAGTGACAACAAGGTTTTCAAAAAGAACAAATTTACAGTTGTCCAAGCTGAACAACAGCCTACCTATTTGTCTGTGGTAGATGTGTGGCTGCAACTGTAAACAAATAGGAACTGACAAGAACCTAGGAGATCATGTACTGTTAGTGTGTGCAACACTAGCTGGATGGGTCACAAGTTGTTCTGGCCTGCTACAGTAAAACCTGTAGAAATTATATTTCAGACAAGAGAGGTGTAGGAAAAGGTGTTACCAGTTTCCTTTATACATTCATTTTAGTTATTCCTAAGGTAAAATCATGGGCAAAGATGCATGAAGTGAATGAAAGTGAGACTCCCACTTAGAGAAGGGGTTGCTTTAGATGGAAGGAAGGCAAAGACATACAGTTCACTAGTCACTGATCCTTTATTTCACATCCTTATCCATTCTGCTGCCACTGTGGCTTTCATGGGTGAAATTAATTTCCCTGCATACAGGAAGGAGTCACGGATGCCAGAACCCTTTGCAACCTGTTGTATCATTGCCACTGATGGCAGGTTTCCATCTTCCATCAAAATAAAATGATATTGGCATGAGAAAAAGCACAATTCAATTCCTTTATAGGGTGACCTCATACAAAGAAGTTAGATGTCTTTAAAATGAGGAGGAATTGCTTCAAAAGAATGAATTCTCTGTTTAACAACACAAAAAAGTCCTAGAAGTATTTCTGCTGAAATCTTGAAAATGTTTAGTTTTCCCCATCCCACCACACTTCATTTCTACTGTGGCAGAGCAAGATCTCTCCCTCAATTTTAACCTTCTTAATTTAACCAACTCCTCCTAAACAGCAAGCCACCTTCTCAAAAGCCTATCATTCCACCATACAGATTCTGATAAATTTCAGACCTGAGTTGAAAATTCTCTCATTGGTATGCTTTCACGCTGAACACTTTATATAGGTTTATTGTCATATTATGCAAGACCCAATTTTTCCAACAACTACACCTAATTTGTGCACAATATACTAAGCTAGCAAAATGATGGGCAGAGGAAAAGGACATATATTACAGGCAGCTGCAGCAGATTTTACATACCCAGACTAAGCAAAAACCGACTACAACTCATCAGTCTGGTAATGTATTGTGAGAACTGTGCAAGAACACACTAGGAAGATGGACTTCTCATTAGAAGAAAGTTTCTGTGATTTACATACTAATGATTATGGGTTGTGTGTGCTATTTTCCCGGTTTTAAACTCTATTGGCATTTTAAAAATTCTTTTGTTTAATGAGAAGTTCCACTGGTAAGGTTCTCCTTACAGATCTATTTTTAACCATAGTACTTATGGCTCCAAGGTCACTAATAACAGCTTAGCCTTCATTCAGTCTCCTCATCATTGTATGATGGTTTAATTATCCTTAAACATCATCATGTTTATTTTTAGCTTCTATTGGTGCCATCCAAAAAAGAAAATAGCACTCAGCTGGGTGGGCTGGCACAAATTTCAGCCTGCTATTTGGGCCAAATTTGGGCCAATAAAGCATTTCATCCACCAGAGCAGTAACTAGACTGGCTTTTGTACTTAACCAGAATGATTACTCAAAGTTAAGTGCATGCTTCTAAGCACTGGCTAGATGTGAGTTGATTAATTCCACTAGTGCTTAATCAATATGATGAAAGAGTGGTTGTTGTGGTTGTCATGTGCCTTCAAGTTGGCTCTGACTTTCAAGTTGACTCTGACTTATCACATGGTTTTCTTTGCAATATTAATTCAAAGAAGGTTTGCCATTGCCTTCTTCTAAGGCTGAGCGAGTGTGACTTCCCCAGGGGTTACCTAGCAGGTTTTCATGGCCAGCAGGGATTCAATGCTTAAACCACTACCACTACATTGGCTCTCTGAAAGATTGGTTATGAAAACATTATGGTTATAAGAATCAATGTTGTATAATAAATTGGATTTTGGCTAGAGAAGTCAGTCACTTAAATAGCTAGTATGCCACTCAATCTAACCTATCTCATAAGGCTGGTTTGAGCAAAATGGGAAAGCTGAAATATATATTATTCTAGGTGTCTCAGAAAAAGGGGCAAGACAGGATACAAATGTGACAATTTAACACAATAAGAAAAGTATCATGAAAGTGTAAGTTGTACGTACCTGTCTCATCTTAGACTAATGAAGGACTATTTTGTTTCTAAATTGGCATGGATTTAATTTTGACCATGGGTCAATTCTAGATTTGGAAAAGGCCTAGACAGGGCAGTGAATAGGACTGTACAATGCATTCTGTCTTTGGGATCTTTTCTGACTCTATTCTTCCATCTACCACATCAGAACATATAAATGGATGGATTCATAAACATAGCTGGTGATAGACATGGGACCAAGTCCCAGAAAAGAGAGTGCAATCCTGTCTACAAAGGGAATAGTTTGATTTGGAAAGTTACTGACAAATTTTAATCATAGTAAATAAAATAAAATAATAATAATAATCTGGATCTTCTTATATGGCCAATCCTAACTGTAGCCACTTTAGTTCAATATAATAATCCATGCATCATTTGTAACAGCTAGGAGGGAAAAATTAAAATTGTTCTAGATGAAATCGACATAAATAAATAAATGGTGATCTATTTTTATCCCTCCTTTTTAAAAAGTTTGAGATTCAAAACAACTTACAAGTTAATCAATAAAAAATTCACAAGATATGAAAGTTAAAATAAGATTAAATAGTCAACAATTTTAAAAACCAGATTAAAACATAATATACACACACATGTGCATGCATGCACACACATACACCCCAACATGACAATTAGCAGGATCCAGTTCATTATTTATGTGAGATGGGCCAGAAATAAACACAAGCATTGTTTTGTGAATATGTAAATAGTTTCTGACACTTAAGAACCAAAATGAGACTCCTGCCCTGGACAAAATCATCATCTCTGCCAAATGTCCCTTTAGTATGTTGGCACCCAGAAATTTAACCAGACAGCTAAGAAATCACCATAAAGGGACAATGTATCTCAAACTACAGCCTTCACCTTTGTTCTTAGAATGAGGGGATTCTGAACATAGTCTTACTTTTTGAGAAACAATCCATTTTTTAAAATAAAAATCCCTTCCAAAGGGCAAAAGAGCTTCTATTACTTTCATCATCTACACATAACACTTTGAATCAATGTTATTGATTATAAAGAGAAATATAACTTTGTTTGTATCTTCCTCTTCTGGTGATTCTAAGGGAATCATTTACACAATTTTCACAAAGGAACAAAATAGAGATTTTTTTAAAACTGTGAAATATAGGGTCAGATCCACCATCACCCCACCCACATAAAAGACTACTGTACATATTTGGGTAGAGCAAGTGCGGTGTTGCAGTTTGAGTGTTGGACTATAACTCTAGAGACCAGAGTTCCAATCCCCGCTCAGCCATGGAAATCCACCAGGTGACCTTGGGCCAGTCATACTCTCTCAGCCTCAGAGGGAGCAAGGCAAACTTCCTCTGAACAAATCTTGGTAAGAAACCAAGTGATAGGTTTACTTTAGGGTTGTTATAAGTTGGAAACAATTTTAAGGCACACAACTACTACAAAAAACAAAAAGAAAAACACTTGGGTTAAATTAAAGTATTAGGATTAAAGTGAATTAAGTACCATTTAAAATGGGAATTTCAAGTGGGCCTGTTATAGTGGTCAAAGAACTACAAGAGACTTGAGTTCACATTTAATAGATGAAATAAATTCAAACAGGGTTAAAATTATTGGTTCATTCAGACTCTAGAATGAAATCAGAAAAAGAAAGAAAGAAAATCTTCTGACAGCACAGGTAAGAAAGCTATGAAAACTGTAACTGTTATCTATGTTCATGAATCTAACTGCATTGAGGAAATCATCATCATCATCATCATCATCAAGAAAATATGTAGACAAGCCTGGTAAGCTCATTGACGACTAGGACCAAGAGACTTTTTGAAGTTAATTGGTAAATGAACAACCTTACATCTGTGTACTTGCCTGCTGCCCAATAACCTGTAATCCAATTTAATTAGAATGAGCTTTAGAAGTCCAGTGACTAAATGCTATTCATATTTTAACTGTGTATTCAGGAAAAATCAACAGTTTTCAATAATTTCGGTGAAAGAGTAAGGATGAAATGATAGGAAGACAACAGAAACATGTGCAATTTAGCTAGAAATATGTATGTGAATGAATGAATTTCTGCTAAGTTATACTTAAATTGGAAATAAGCAACCACCACATATTTGAAGGACAGAAAAGACTTTAAAAAGAAAATCATAATGCTGCTTTTAAACCTTTCAATATTTTGGCTGCATTTCCTAGGGATGGTATACATAAACAAACTACTTCCGTAGGATTTCCCCTTCACTCTTGCTCCCTCCTTCAAACCATTTCTGAGTAAAGGGATCACATGGAATGAAACAGGACAGTACTACTCAAAGTGGTGGTCCATGCATTGTGGATGAAACAGGACAGTACTAGTCAAAGTGGTGGTATATTCATTGGCACCAGTCCACAAGATATTGGCTGCTGGTGCATGGTGCATTTCCAGGAAGGAAAGAAACAGTTGTAGTTAATGGGCACAAACATGGTGTCAGTTCCTGTTACACTGTGGGGAAATCCCAGTCAGTCCATGTCAGATAACTGTAGAAATACTGTCCTAGAGCACCTAAGATATAATTCTGCTGCAATTTCTGTGATCATATCATATAAGAAATCATATCTTTTTTTGAACTATCCCTTAGAGGAAAGATATGGAGAGCAGGCATGGTCAAGCCTCTGAGCACCTCTATGGAAGAAGACATGGCAAAGGTCTTTTATTTAATTTCAAGCTGCTTCTGTGAATAAAATAGTCTAAAAACTAAAATGTAAGGTAATGCCTTGATCATATTCCACATGAAGTCATCTAATCTTTAAACTGCATCTTAGTTAAAAAACAAATCCTAAAGATTGGCTTAAACAAATTAGCAATGTTAGCAAAAAGGATATTTTAATATGTTAAATTCACATGGACCTGTTTTTGTGTCATTTATCATGTAGAGTGTATAACTGAGGTAATTATCATGTACAGGATACTGAAAAGTACCATTACCCTATTCCAGAATATTTACTGACTCATGGTGCTGATGAAAGAAATGGGTCCATTCTCAGTGATTCATGTTACTGTATTCTCAGAGTCACATCCTTACTTTCCCAACAAAGCAAGAAAATGCCATACTGCAATTATAATACGAATGCCCACTGTTGGGGAGGCAGGAGAAAACATGAACAAACAAAAATCAGCTATTGTCCTACTCAAAAGCCATTTTTTTACCCTGCTCTTTGAAACAGGTGTTTCTGAGATTACTTTTTAAAATCTGTCTTAATGAGCTAGCTATAATTAACAAGCTTTGTGCAAAGCAATATAAATATGGTTAAGATATTTCTGCAATACAGAAATTTAATATATGCCCTAGTGAGACCCAGGCAATTTTTTTTCCATCTCTCAAAACTCAGTGAAGCTTGTCTCATAATCAAAGCAAGCCAACACACAGTTAGGAAGGAAAAATGGAGTGTTTTGAGTTCTCATTTGATAAAGATGAAACAACCTTAGAATTCAAATAGCTGTGGCATGTAAGTGAATTTTATAATGCACACACATGCATGTGCATGCACTTACACACAGAGACACAGACAGGGAAAAGGGAGGATGGAAAGGAGAAGGAAGGAAAGATTATTTAAACAAACCAATTTATCCTACCTCGGCTTTTATTTTATTGTCTCCAAAGCAGAGATGCTGTAAATAGGCAGCAGCATTGGATTGTACTGAGGGAAACTGATGCTGTAGCATCTGGATAACTTCTGGAAGTTCTGGATCTCTCCATCCAAACTCTCTGTATGCAAAGAAAGAAGAAACGAATCAGCAATGGTCCTAATAATAGCAGGTCTTTTGCTGTAGATCTTCTAATGTTTCAAAGCACCAAGCCAATGGGAAGCAGATGGGGGGAATTTTCTATAATTACTCTAAGAATGTATGTAAAAAGGAATCACTATCATTACTACCCATAATTTCCAAAACAAGTGCTTAACCATTGTAGGTAAGTAGCTTTCACTTGATTCATTTTCTCAACATTCTATTATTCTAAAATAATAGAAATGAAATGCACTATAGGAAGCCCTGATAAAGATAAGAACCGACATGTATGAAAACACAGTCAATATGCACAGACATGCTTATTTACCAACATTGAATAGAATCAATCCAAATGCCAGATTTGGGGTGCAGGTGACATGAGGAATGGGAGAAGCATTTTTACAAAGCAGCCTCAGAAGGGAACATCACCTGGTGTACCCCACAGTGCTGCAACAAAGACTGAACTATGAGGTGGTACTTTCTAGTTTGCCTTTGAGACTCACACTATGTCTGCAAGCATGCAAAGTCCTCTTGTCCACTCTTTCTGTCAGATTGGACCTATGCAATGATCTTAGAGGAAAATATGTTTTGGGAATGTTTCCATTTGGAGGAATTAACCACAATATAATTGTATTTCCCCACATCATTTGCATCTGAAAGTACTTTCAGCATTCATTGCTTTCCCTTTGCCCCCTTTTTGCATTATAGTGTGCTCCATTACCTCCAGGTTTCACACACACACAGAGAAAGAGATTCTGCAAAACTAACACTGTATTTTTGAATTTCAACAAAATGTCACTGTTTTGGCACTGTATGTGTAAAAGTGATCAGCTGCCTTTAGATATATTATGTGAGAGTAAAGAAAAGCCAGCATGGTGTAGTGGTTTGAATATAAGACTATGACTCTGGAGATCAAGGTTTAATTTCCACACTTGGCCATGGGAACCCATTGGATGAGACACTTGAATAACATGTAAATCTGCATTTTCTCAAATGGAGGAATTGAATGCTTCAGTGAAAATGGGCAGTACAACCATGCAGCCAGTTTTGGTTTGCATTCCATTTTATTTTAATGCAACCTCAACTCACAGACAGCCTTATTTAATACAGGAGGTTCTCTACAGACCATTGTTCTTCAAGTGCAATGGAACTGAGGCAAAAGAGGAGCAGGATGAGTGTTCTCAATATGTTTGACATAAGTGTCTTGTATGTTGAGCAAACCATCAAAACCTGAGTTAGGTTTTCTGCCTTTCTGTAAGTCACATCTATTTCCCAACCTTCCCTCTACTTTTAGCTTCATAACATTCTGTGAAGAAGGAACTTCGAAGCATTCAGTTTCACAGTTCAGTGCTCTTCATTGTTGCATGTTCATATTTAACTGGATTTCCCATGTTGAACTCAAACATTCTCATCCAGCAACTGACAAGATGAAGCCCTAGGCCCCAACTGAAAAGCCCTCTGTACGAGGCCAGCTGTGGCCTCTGATAAGACCAATCTCGTTCTCTCCTGACAGACCTCTCAACATGGTGCAAGACAAAAAAGGAAAGGGGGAGTTCGTCAAAAAGCTAGGGAGAAAATGAAGCAGCTGTCAGAAACATACAGAGAAAGAGAAGAGGGTTGGCAGAGAAAGGAAGGGGTTTCCTCTGACTGCTTTGGGATCTCGCAATGCCAATTATGGATACACAATCCTCAAAACTGCATCCCCACTGATAATCTGTCCCTCAGGAAAATGTTCCCCATCCATGTTTGCAGTTTGGGGTTACTCTTTGAGCCACTGCTGATACTGAAAAGCCAGGTTGCTACAGTGGCCAGGAGTGCCTTTGCCCAATTTGTCTGGTTTGCCAGCTGCCTCCTTTCTAGGGAATGGCAGATGTGGCCATAGTGGTTCATGTCTTAGTTACCTCCCAATTAGACTACTGTAATGTGATCTATATGGGGCTGCCCTTGAAAAAGTTGGCAAAAATTACTATTACTTTCTGTTTCCCCCAACTATTTATCATGCAACCTGTATACATGTTAAGCATGATTTCAGAAAGTTTGTTCTCAGAGGGGTGGGGTATAAATAAATTTTATTATTATTATTATAAAGAAATAATAGACATATTAATTTAATCATTGACATCCTCAGTTAAAATAATGAAAACTAAGACATCACAGAATCCTTTAACAATGTTATGTTATTGGAAGAACATTAATTTTAAAAGAAGAATGCAGACACATTGTATGCTTTTCACACAATAGCTCTTTCTACACACTGGTCAAATAAAAGGCAACCAAGAAAAGGTGTGGTTTTACAAGAATTAGAACAGTCGGCCCTCCGTATCAATGGATTCTGCATCCACAGATTCAATCATTTATGGCTTGAAAATTATTTAAAAAAGAATATCAAAAGACACACCTTGATTTTGCCATTTTATATATGGGACACCATTTTACTACACCATTGTATAAAATGGGATTTGAGCACCCACAGAATTTGGTATCCATGGGGATCCTGGAACCAAACCCAGCAGATGCCAAGGACCCACTGCAGAAATGTTTAAATTAATGAATTTTCTAAGAATTGCATATGAACGTTATTAGAGCAGTATGACTGCCACTTACTTTGTTTTGAAATCTGAAGGAGAATATGGAATGTGCATTCATTTGTCTGTGCTGCTACAAGCTGAATCTTTGAACAAATTTTTTAACATCCATTAATGAATCTGTTGTATAATGCACAAAAGCAAATAGGAAGAAAATGGTAATGTCGGTCTAAAACAATCTGCTGGTAGAGCTTTCTGAAATTTCTCTCCTATCCCTCCAAAATACAACTTTCTCCCCCTCCCCCCCGATATTGACTCTGGGGGTTGGGGTCAGGAGGATCTTTCCCTCCCAGTTCTGGTGGATTCTGCTGTTCCATGAGCAGAATCCCTTTATTACATCCTACTCCAATGGTTCTCATACTTTTTACCCCTGTGATTCCCTTGCCATCTACATATGGACATCACACACCCTTTGTCCAATCTCACCACACATCGTCTCAACGTAGTATATGAATACAAATATTTTGTTTGTGTAGTGTTGTGTGTGCATTTTTATTCACCTCACAGATAGCATCCTATTGAAAGTGCTACTCTCTCACACACAAGCCTCTTGTGCCACACACACCCTCCACCTTAATGCTCTTCAGTTCCCCCCACCACCCGAGAAACTGTCTTGTGATCACTAACATGCATGCACCTGCTGTGCCAAGGACAAAACATACAGAGAAGAGGGAGATGCATTAAAAAAGGGAAGCCAATTTTTGCTATGCCTGAGATTGGACAAAGGCATAATGGGGAAACGTGCAGAGGAGGTTGTAGGACCTTCTCAGCACTCTCATCTTCCTCCTTACTTCTCCCCCAAGATAGGCAGACTGATACTGACCTTTGTGTGCCTTACGATTGCTAAGGGCATGCACCTACTGTACCAACAACCTTCAGAGAAGCTGAATCTGCAGATGCTCAAGTCCCATTGTCCCTAATGGCAGTATGGCCACATGGCTGTTCCACCATTAAGGACAAATGCAAAGGCTTGGGTCCCAGAGCCTGGGGGTTCCATCCCGGGTGTTGGGCTGGGGGGAGGGAGCTCTGAGACTCAAGTCCCAGTCCTGGCCCCAGTCTCCGCCTCTGGATCACCCCTGAAACTAAGCTGCTATTGCATGTACCATTGATGACAAATCGAGTTTGCCATCTGTGGATGCTCAAATCCGCAGATGGCAAGTCCATGGATACTGAGGTCCCACTCTATATTCAATTGTATGTCCCACAATTAAGCTGTTAACAGCTGTATACACCAGAGTTACTGAGTCAAAATTTACTAATATTATTTACTATAAATGTTTCTGCAAGGGATTCCAAGATTGTTTTCTTGCATTTATCTTTTATGGTTTTCACAACGCCTTCCATACTCATTTGCTATTATCAGCTGTAGGAAGCATAGAACCCTTCAGATACTGCTGGCCTGCAACTCTCATTAGCCTTAGCCAGTTACAAGGTCTGCATTCAACATCTGGAGGGTAATATGTTTTTCATCCCTGTGCTATATTGTCAGCAGCCCAATTTATGGACATTTTGCCACTTAATACCCCAAATCTGAAATTAAGCTCCTCTACCCCATCCTCAAATAAGGTTTTATGAAGACACTTTTGGGCATCAGTGTGCCCTCAACACCCCTAAAAATTCAAAGAAAGGTGTGTTTTTTTGTAAATGGCCAAACCCCTCCCCATGCCTCCTGGACATATTAGGCTGATATTAGACATTGATTTGCAAAACATTTATACCAAAGACTGATTGATAATGGTGATTTTTATGAGTGTGCACTGGTTTAAAATCACTTGCAAGTCGGGGGGGGGGGGAGATGAGTCAGATTTAATAAATAATCTATTAAACATAAGTAATAGTAACCCCTCTCTCTTGTACATTGTACTCATATGGGAAACATTTAGACCTCAGCAATATATTCAAATATTTTCTATTCATATACTCATTTTTAAAAAAAAAACTGTGATGAGGAAATTAATATGGCTACTAATACCTAGACATGATGAAAGCACTGTGTTGTCACCCTGGAACTTCTGAATTTTTTGCAACCAGTAAATATGTGTAAAGCATATGAAGACTTAAATCTTCTTGAAGAAATATATGATTTCTGTAGAAATATCTTAAAAACAAATTAGTTTATCTTTTGATTTCATGTTATCCAAAGATGTTCCTTGATTTTACTTACTGCAGATCTATAGCCTTGGTTGCAATTCATTTTTTACTAAAGGACATATTTTGAATGAAGCCAAAGTGCATCCCAGCAATGCACCCCAAAATACAAACAACATTTTCAGCTGCATACTGCTGTGTACATTCCAAGAGGCTAGAGAATGGGTGAGTGAGACATAAGTGTGGAATATGTTCAGCTATCTGATAATGTGTACTCAAAAATCTCTTAATATATCTTTTGCTAGGTTAGTTTTTCATATTCCTTCTTATGATATATTTGAGTTGTAATATTAGGGTTTTTATTGTGTCTCAACAAATCTTCTGCAGAATTTCTGGGGAGGGACTACACCTTAGTAGCATGCTTGCTTTACAATTTCTGGAGTCTTATTTAAAAAGATCTGGGTAAACAGATGACAGGAAAGATTTCTGCCTCAAACTTTGGTGAGCCACTGAGAGTCTTTATCGCATGGTGAAAAGATTAAAATGTTGGTATAAGGCAGCCCTTACAGGATCTTCTGACACAACCTTGTGATCACACCATAATGTGTGGTCACACAGGCATTCTAGGAAGAGCAGCTGGAGAGGATGTGTCACATGCTGTGAACGTGTGTAGATGATG
Organism: Phrynosoma blainvillii; assembly: GCA_026167975.1. NCBI lineage: Eukaryota > Metazoa > Chordata > Lepidosauria > Squamata > Phrynosomatidae > Phrynosoma > Phrynosoma blainvillii. The sequence continues at coordinate 134,303,929 of JANUYF010000004.1, read as the reverse complement.
TTTTAATAATGAAATTAGAAAACCGAGAGACTGAAGACCACATAAGTGCCCAATCCTGGAACTGTCATGGGAGGAACTTGAAACCTGAGGATGCTATACCAGTGCAACTAGGAGCTTACTGACAGATTTTCCTGTCAGTGGCAAGATATGGTCTAACAATGCTTTGAGGAAAAGGCAATGAGACAGAGATGGCATCGTGTGATAGGAGTCACCAAAGTACTATTTTCTTACTTATACTGTGGTTTGAAAGACATGTGTGATAAAGTCCTGAGACTGAACACTACTTGGCCAACTTGTACACTTAATGAGATAAGTACCCAATCCTGGCACCACAATCTCTCATAAAAAATTAAGTTCACTTTCTTCCTATGAAAAAGATCTTAATACACACAAGTATCAAAATAAATTTCCACAAATGCCCCCTCAACAGTATTTTGATATATGCCAAAGAAACATACAACATCCTAATGTTAAGAACATTGTTATTAAATCTCTTAAAAGGGATTACAAGGCTGAACAGATGGCTTCCGGGTGGCTTGGGAGCATGGCATTTTGATAGTGCACGCCCCCAAGATGCTTGGAAGATGGCCAGCCACCCAGATGGGAGCGGCTTTAAGCCGCTCCAGGGGTGTGGCGTTTTGACAATGCATGCTCCTGGAGTGCACGGAAGCTGCCCAGGGGTTGTGCTGGGGCTGCCTAAGGCAGCCCTTTACCAGCCCAAAATAGGAGCAGATCTTTTCTGCTCCTATTTGGGCCAGTAGTGGGGCAGATTGTGGCTGTGAGGTGTGCTTGCCATGGCTCCAGGGCAAGCAGCTCCAGGGAGGCCCCAATCCACCCTTTTGGGGCAATCTGTTTCACCCCTAAGCTGCCCTTGGTTACTACAGAAAGTAACAAGTATCCATACTATTTTTTGATATTGCACTTTTAAATTCTAGCCAATATTGATTGCAGTGACATTATCCAGCTCTTTCATAGGTAAGTAGAGATATATGGAATACTTGTACAAAGAAGTGGACATGACTGCAGCATAACATGAGGGGAACACTGTCTGACTCTGTCATACTACTCTGCTGCTTGCTCCCCAGGTCTATAAAGCAACAACTTTATCACATGTTTTAAAACGACTCAAGCCTCCCAGACTTCAGCTGGGAGGTGGGATGGAGGTGGGGATTATTGCAAGCTAAATCGCCACTGACTTGCTGGCCGCCACCAGCCTGAGTCCAAGCCGGGCTCAGCTGGTGCTTTTTAAAAACTGGGACACTTTCTGGTTTCTAAAAAGCACTGGCTGAGCCTGGCTGGGGCCTGGGCTGATGGCAATCGGCGATTCAGCTGCTATTTAGCTTGCGATAATTCCCGCTTCTATACTGCTCCTGGCTGCAGCCCGGGAGGCTTGAGTCATTTTAAAATGACATGCAATAAAGTCGCTAGATACACTACCTCGCCAAGAGCCAAAATGGGGGCAGAAAGTGAGTTATGGAGTGCATCAGATTGGTAATAGCTTTAGGTTTGATTTATACAGCACATTACCCAAAGCAACTGGCTACCACTGTTAGAGATTTTGGACTACAACTACAATACTATGGTACTGAAATGACAAAAGTCAATATTTACAATCAAATTTCAATATGATTAGCCTGCAAAAATATGCCATGTGGCTTTTATATTTTTGCAAGCATGTTTGCAGAGGTGTATACAATATACAGAAAGTTTAAACACAATTTAAGTACAGAAGCTTTTCTTCAGTAGCAGAATTACCAGTAATTTGCTGTCTATTATGCTGTGAAACATTTATCTTCATTTGTACAAGTTATATAGTTACCTGTAGAAAAAGTGTTACAAACAATTGCGGCATGCCAAGCATGAAACTGCAGGTGAATGCATACATTTTAAAGAATATATGCTTTACTATGTGGCACTCTACATGTATTAATTTCTAGTTCTAATTCCCATTATTAGCGAAGAACATTCACATCTGATCAAGCAGCTGGCATACAGAATCAATGATACCAAATATCTATTCCTTTCCAGGCACTAAACCCCTCCAAGCAGTCTTGTGGAGAAAGTTTCTGTAGAAACCATATGTTAAGAAATGGTACTAAACATTCATCACAAAAGGACAAAGAAATTTAAACAAACAAACAACAAAAAAAAATCATTGTTTCTATCATGCTGCTTCTGTTTTTTTTAAACTGCTTTTTATTTTGTTTGGCTAAGATGGTTACTTTACTTGTAAGCATCCTTGTCAAATCTGATGTAATAATAAAAAAAAAAAAGATAAACATGTAAGTGCCAAAAGACCCCCCCATTAACAATTTTCAAACTATAATCCACATGATTGTGAATATTCAGTCTGTTCCTGAAGCATGTTTTCAAACTGAGATATCCTTTGCAACTAAAATACATAAGCTTACCTAAAACCCCTGAAAAAAGGAGCCCAGCCATACAATATATTTGTAATAAAAATGTAAGAAGAGCTCCCAACAGTAACTTCCATTTATTCCAGTATTATGTTTTAACTGGGGTCAATCAAATGCTTTTGAAGAAACAGCAAGGAATGAAATCAACAACCTTGCAAAATTTTTATATTCCAAGGTGTACTACCTCTAATCATGAAGGTTCTGTTCATGAGAGACTGCTGCTGTGGAGAGGAGATACAATTTGCAAAACATTGTTAGGAGAATGAACTGGAATCCAGCTGGTTCCTTTATACAGCAGCTCACAAAGTGTTTGTACTGTTCTGAAGCCTTGGAATATCTCTGTGTTTATTTCTTTAAGAAAACTTTGCAAAAAGGGGTGTTGCCAGAGAGAAGCAAACTGGAAATCAGCTAAAGCCAATTAATCAAGTTAAACAGAAAGCAACTGGCATTGGGTGAGCAAGAAACATGGCATAATGATTAATGGAGTTTGGATCCCACTTTTGTTTTCTCAGCAATTAAAATTTTAAAAAAATCTAATTTAGGATCAAAAGCCTTCAAAATATGATCCATTTAATTCTCAATGGAACATGAAGCCACACTGAATGCCTTGCAGAAAGCAGAATCAATGCTCAAAAATCTATCTTTCAGCCCTTTAATTTGCTTTGCCAGAATAGACTCATGATATATTCTGAGGCTGCTAAACTTTAATGAAACATAAGCAGGTTTATTAAATTTATATTTTCTCTGTCTCATGCTAAGCCTGTTTTTTATTATATATATATATATATATAGAGAGAGAGAGAGAGAGAGAGCACATTCTTTGTACCCGAACAATCTAAACAGTAAAACATCAAGGGGAGACAGGGATTAAGTGGCCAACTAGATCAGAACTGTATGGCCCAGTACTAATATATGCAGTAAATTTTAAGTGCCCCCTCCTTGCAGAAGTACACTGTAAAACATGCTGCACCTCTGAAGGCATTTTGAATATACTGTTCTCCTAATGATGGAGATTATTGCACAGGTTTTTATCCTGTTGTTTTCCCGATGGGATAAATGTATGTTTAACATTAAAGATGGGTCTTACTGCATTCACACATCTGCAGAACGGAAGGAAACAACACAGGCTTACTCTGCAGCTTTTCAAGCATGGGAAAATCCGCAGGATAAGCACAGGTTACATATGGGCTACAGACAGGTAAATGTGGTCAGACCCATCTTTAAAGTTAAATGTAAATTTATCCCATTGGGAAAACGATGGGATAAAGTCTGTGCGATAATCTCCCAAATCTCTTAAATATAGAACAGCTGTCTGAAGACAAGTATTCATCCCAAGTGAGTTGTGTGAGAAAGAGTTTAGGCTAAGAGCCCTACATAACCTTCTAGCTGCAAGCATTAAAGAGAAAGGAATCTGAGGTCTTTCTGCCTTATTACTGGGGTGGGTCTTGGCATAGCAGAAGGAAACTGAACGGAAGGAAACAACACGCTTTAACAGGAAACATCACGAACACTTCATCCTACATCTATATGGGTTTTCAAGTCTCATCCAGTTATCTCACAGGAAAAAACAAACATGGGGAGGGTGGGAGGGAGAAGATGAAGCAACAGCAATATCAATAGCATGTTCATTTCTATATAATTTGCCAGTAAACTCAGCACTCTCTAAGTGGTTTACAATCTGTAAGCCAATTGCCCCCAACAAGCTGGGTACTCATTTTACTGACCTATGAAAGGATGGAAGGCTGAGTCAACCTGGAGCCCTGCAGGATTGATCCCCACAACCTTGCTGTTGCAGTACTGGCATTTAACCACTGCACAACCAGGGCTTCCTCATGAACTCTTACAGCAATTACCAAAATTAAGAAGCCAGAGGACATGTATCCAACTCTCGGAAATCCGTGCAAACAGCACCCTCTTTGATTAACATCCTCATCTTCTGGGGGAGGAGGCAGTTGACCATCAGGTTTATGGATAAGGTAGAAAGCTTATACACACCAGAGCTTGGGGCTTTTAAAATGATTTTGTCCATAATTCCAAAAAGAAATACAGTCGCCCCTCCTAATTCGTGGGGGAACTGTTCTGGACCCCCTGTGAATTGGGAAAATCACCAATATTGGAGCCCCATTGATTTCAATGGGGGCGCGGATGCCTTGGGCGCATGCACCATTTTGTCCCTCATGGCTTGCCATCTGCGAAGGAGCAAAGGATGTGAATGGCAAGACTGCGAAAGGCCGAGGGATGAGTGTAGTAATTTCTTTTTCTATCCATAAGAATTGATCCAGACAAACTAATTGACACCATCGGTAAAGCAGAACAACAAGCAGTTACAGAAACATTTTCCTTGTTTAAAGAAACATAATATCCTCATCTTAAAATCCTAACATTTGGCCTCCATTGGCCTGAATAAGATTAGATTGGATTGTCTGCTCTTTTTGCGGTTATAAATTAAGTTCCTACTGTGCTAATTTAGCTTCTATTTCTTTTGCAAAAAAAGAAGAAAAAAATTTAAAGCCCTGTCTGCATGAACAAAAACCCCTGTTCCCATACTCAATGCTGTTGTTCCCTGATCACATGACACATGGCAACCTCTGGTGAAATACCGCAGGTCTTTCCTGTTAACCTAACTTTGTCCTGGAACTGGCAAAGTTGTGGGCAGCCTGGGTGTTTCCTCCAAACCCCAAGGTTAGCATGGGCTTTTTTTGGCATACAAACAGTTGGATCCACCCCGAACCAGGCTCTACAATGTGAAGCAGGCTGCTCGGCATAATGCCACTTCTCCTAAGTGTGGGTTTGCCCATGAGACCAATGAGAAGAGAGGTTAGGTGGCCCCTACATACCTTTCCTCTGTTGTGATGTGGAAATCTTTACAGTTAAAATCTGTTTTCAGGAAAGTTGCATTTTTCGAAGTCTACAGAGCTTCAAGCCATTTGAAGCAAAAGTCAGATTCCATAAGTGTTATATCTGAACCATATAAATGTTCTAAAGTAGTACTCCTAATTGCCTCATATTGTCTTACCTCTAGTAACTGAGTGCATCAGGAGCTGTAATGTGCAAGCTATTTTCAAATAATATAAAACTGGGTGGGGGGAGAAACAAAGGTGAGATGATACTGGGGAAAACAGGCTAAAATGAACAACCAGATTGCTGTTCTCCTCAAAATTTCTGCTAATTAAAAATATGATGTGAGAATACACTGCCATCTACTATCATCATCATCATCATCATCATCATCATCATCATCATCATCATCATCATCCCCTTTACCTAAAGGGAGTTCCCAAAAGGCACTAGACACTCTAGTATTTGGATTAAAAATCTTAATCAATAGATTGCCAAGAAACAATGCATTTTCAGGGAAAGAATGTTTTTCTCCTTTTTGTTTGGGGGGTTGGACATTTTTAACCATCTCAAGAATCTAGAAATTCCTAAGCTGTTCCATAGATGGGAAAATTTTCTTCAAATGTAAGGAGAGGAGATATGATTAACTGAAATGGTGAACACCTGAGGACTTAACTCTTGCCACTAGACTCTTTCCTGAAGAGGAAGCATTAAAGTCAGAAAGTAACTAGAACAGAGGGATTATGTTCAATGACTGATAATTTCTCCATCCAAACTGAAGTCAAAGGCTACAGATATATAAAGGGATGTCTCTACATGCAAGAGGATCCACGTATCTCTCACACATGCCACACACATTCATTTGCATCACAGCGGTTTTGCTTCCTATGAGGGAATAAACTCAGATGCTCTGTACATCACAGTCCAAGTTTCCACACAGTGAAGGAGAAATTATCTTCTTACAGGTTACAAATCTAATCAATATGGATCAAGTCTAAAGATGTCTGTTTTGGGTGTTGAAATTCCTTTAAAGTAGGGGTGTGGAGCAGTGGAGCAGCAGGGCTTTGGAGGAGGAGTTATTTAATGCTCTGTACCATTACTGTTCCAATGAAACCAGAAGGAACTTCCAGTGATTTCTGGGTGCTGGTTATTTTGGTTTTTTGGGGGTGCTTTGACTCTCAAATCAATGGTAAGAAAGGTAACTGTATTTCTTGGGAGGCAAATGGAAGTGTGATTTCCCTCCTCCCTTGCTAGGAAATAAAGATAGATAAAAAAAAAACTTGATTTAAACAAGGGTTTAAATTCACCTTAGGAGCACCATAAGCTGGAAGCTTCTTGAAGGCACACACCATCATCAACAACAATAATTTTATTTAATCTGCAATGTGGAATACAGTTGGCTAACCATAACCCTAAACCTAAAAGTGGACTCAATTTGCACTATTTCTAGCAGTCTGCAACCCCCCTAAGAGTAATTACATATATTTTGTGCATGTACCAAAAACATACTGGAAAATTCAAGTATGAAGACTTTATGACCTGCCAGCCACACCGATTGATTTCTTTTTATTTATGTGATCCTCACTTTCTGTTATTTTATTACACTCTATTCCCTTTGAGAGGCAGGTGTAATAGTCCTGGGCAATACAGTCCTGTCATGCGCTATGCTATAGTGCTCTCCTTCTGATCATTTGTCTTCCCAAAGGGAAATTAAATTGCTGTGAAACGTGGCCTTTCAGTAATTGCTTTCCCATTAGTTTGAATTTGGTATAGAACAATGATTACTTTCACCTTCTCACTGCATTATGACTTTATAGAAAAAGTGGGAACTCAATGCAAAATGAAGAGAAGAAGGAGGACAAAGATTAAACATTTTGGGGTGAAACTGAAAGACTGAAAGCTGGCAAAGAAGCTACATTCAGAGAAGTTTAAGGTCTTTTAAAAATGCAGTGCCACAATATCAATTTTTATGTTTCCATTCCAGACAGTTCTAGTCTCAGTTACATATAGCCAGAGCCTGTAAGACTGCTGCTGCCACACTGCAGAATTAATGCAGTTTGACACCACTTTATCTGTCATGGTGTTATCTTATGGAATCCTAGAATGTATAGTTTGTTGTGGCATCAGAGCTCTGTAACAGAGAAGGCTACATATCTCACAAAATTACAAATTTCAGAATTCCACAGTATTATGCCATGGCAGTTAAAATGGTTCCAAACTGCATTAATTCTACAGCGTAGATGCAGCCTAACATGTCCCCATACAATATATACTATGAATCCTTCTCCCACCATATCTTTCTTCAAATCTTTCTTCAGCTATCATCTCAACACACTAAAAACTCATCTTTGTTTTAATAAGACTAAGGAAATGCATGTGCTTTGCCAACAACCATTCATCTAGGACTATATCGATGGCTTTAAGTGTTACGGAGGAAGTTAATGTGAATAAACTGTTCTCTCCCACCTGTTACTTCAATACTTCATGGTGATCTTGTAAAACTGTTTGGCAATCAACTCAAGATAAATAAATTAATATATTTCTTAACTCAAATACTTGATTACTGTAATGCCTTAGATTCAGGCTAAGTTCATCAAACTTAGGTTCTATGGAGATCATTAGCAAATTAGACATGGCCAATACCACACTGTTCAGATCCATCCTAATATAACTAAATGCCGGATAATGTAGTAATGTTCAGTAGCTTAGAAGGCTATTTAACTGTTTAGACAAACTCTCAGAGTATAAGCACATGGATTCCATGCTTACATATAGAACAACTCTGTATACCAGATGCTGGGGTCAAGCAACAGGAGAAGATTATCTGGATAATGCTCTGGTTGTGTGCACATATACTGCTGAATGAAGAGTGTTGAACTACACTGGGGTACTCCCCCAAGACACAAACTGTACCTCATCAAAACCCTGATATCTATTTATATCTATATAAGTACAATTATGGTAGACATTTCAGTAAAAATGAATTGTCTCTATCTTGATTCAGAAAAGTATATGTGTCCAAAAGTATGCATGATGAAACTCATAGCAAAATTGGACATTGATCAGGTCCAACTATATTTACTTCTCACAAACTCATAAAATAATATTTGTTTATATTAATATAAATAAATAATATTAATATAAAAATAAAGGAAATAAAGCACAGCAATAAGGTAAGATGGACTTTGTAACTAACAACTAGTACATGTATTGGCTTGGGGTTTTGTTTTGGTTTTTACTCTTTTCCTTCCTGTCCCTTTTTTCATTATTATTATATTCTGTCTTTTAGACTGGAAGCCTAAGAGCAGAGACTGTCACATTACTCATCTTTATAAGCTTTTTTTTTTCTTCTCCTGGAAGGCTTTTTCAGCTGAAGAGTAGAGTGAAAAGTCTTCAAAAATACAGGAATAAACTACACTGTCCAAATTAATTTTGGCATCTAACAAAAACTACAGGAAACAGATGCCTTGGCAACAATTTTGCTACACTGTGTGATTTATTATTTAGAGGGCAACTTCTAACAAAGTTGTTAGGATAGCTTGCAACAAGAAATGTAAGTATTTGTGCTAAAAATTGAGGTCTGAAAATCAAATTGAATTCAGATTGAAAATCTTGGCTGGCACCATTGTAGTTGATTATATCTCTGCATAAATGCTTGTGCAAAAGCAGCTGGCTAATCTGCTGTGGGACTGGCAGTGCAACCAGTTGTATATCCTTTAAATAACCAGTTGCAGAACCACTTTGCACAAGTACTTGTGAAGTAAAAAGTGATACCAGACAAAGCGACAAACACATCACGTTAACTCTAAAAATACACAACTACTAACATAATGGGGCATGTGCTAGCACAATAACATAATTGGACACAGAACAAAGAATTTATTAATGCTATGAAGGTGCATGGCAACAACAACAACAACTTGGTCTGTTGTCATTTGCTATAATTTCTATAGTCTCTGTTCAAATCAGATTACAATGATCACACTAATATGATCCTGAACAACATACACAGGACTACTCCTCCACGTACTGGTGCCCACGTTTTCAGAACAAGATTTCAGAGCAAGGTTTATATACAATAGGAATTCTGTCATGGGTTCATGTAGGATCACACAGAAACACCAATTGGATACACACAGACACACAACAGGCACATTCCTAACACAAAACTATATAAATACTAGATGTACAGCAATGTTGACTTGTGCTCTGTTTTTCTGATGACTTAATGTCAAAAGACATCAAACCATGGCTGCATCTGTACTGCAGAAACAATCAAGTTTCATACCATTTTAACAACCATGGCTCAATTCTATGGAATCCTGGGATTTGTAGTTTGCAGTGGTACTGGAGCTCTAAGACAGGGAAGGCTAATTATATCACAAAACGACAATACCTAGAATTCCATAGCACTAACCCATGGCAGTTCAACTGGTGTGAAACTGGATTATTTCTGCAGTGCAGATGCACCCTAAGAGGGGCTGTAGGTAAGAGTTTATTTTGTTCATTGGATCAATAGTGAAGATGCTATTCATATATACATGCAGAGAGAAAGAGAGAGAGAGCTGTCTGGAGGTAATTTTCAAGATCAGATTAAAACTGTCTGGAGGTAATTTTCAAGATCAGATTAAAAAACACATGATCCTGAGAAAAATCCAGATTGTTTACAACAAGAAGCATAGGGCACAAGCACACTCTGCCCCAGTTAAAGGTTTGACATACATTTAACTCCTACTGTTAAATAATTATAGAAGTCTTATTCATAAGCCTTATTCATAAGCCTTATCTGCTTTATTATATACAACTTGGTTATAACTAAGATTTTATATATTTGATCTTTATGTTGTATGAGATTCCAATTAGTATAGTTATTAAAAGAATATTGTACAGTTATTTATTAATTAGAGAACTTCATAATATTTCTGCATTTCTAATAAGCATGTTATCTGGAATCAACATTTTACAAATTCAGAGCAGTTCCCTTCATATTTAGGGATCAAATGGAAACACACTGTTTTCCTTCAAGGTCCAGAAACCTCTGTTCAAGTAGTAAGCAATTAAATTAGAATACCTTTGCAACCAGTAATAAAAGAATAAACTGGAAAGAATGCATAGAGAGAACTGTCAAAGCTGTCTTTGTCAATTTGAGGAAATTACCGGTACCTAAAAAACAGGGAACCTGTTAGACAACAGCAAGAGTCAGGCACTAATTACTATGAACTGGAGAAATCTAATTACTGAGGTTAGGCAAACCATGGATTTGAAGCAATCTTGTCCAGATTCCCAGCTTCAGCATCCTCTGGGGAATCTAGGGAAGGGAATCTAGGGTGTTTCCTGAAGACAGCTAGCACCTCTGGTTAGTATGCATGCCGCACACAGTAGAGCATATCTGAATAAGAACCTGATGATTTGTGGCCTCACCTCCAAGTTCCAGGTCAAGGAAAGACCTTGCTTAGCTCTATCTGTATTCTAGTCAATCTATGTAAATATGAAAACCATAGCTGTTGAAGTCATTGTACAACAAATAAATATCTCCCCATTACATTCTCAAGGTCTGCTAAAAAGTTGTTTTTGTAGCATTTTTAAAAATTCCCGTCAGAATTTTATTTTTTTCTCCTGCAAAAATTTCTTTGCGCAGTGTTTCAGTTAGCTCAATGATGGACCAATTAGAACAACACAATTAGCCACAAATCCAAGGCATGAGCAACAGAGTGTTATTGTTGCTGCCTGATTCCCTCCAAACAAAACGAAGAGCTATGGAAGGCTCCCTGAAGAATTCAAGGCCCCATTTAGTAATTCAAATTCATCCTTGATTCTGTTTGAACCCTGATCTGATTCAACATTCATCATTGGCTATGTTGGCTAGAATTGATAGGCATTGTAAATCAACATTATCAGGAGTTTCACAGTTACTGTTATCCAAGGTAGTTCTATGAATACTCATCCCAATGAAATAAAACAGTGGGAGAGGGTAGTCAGATAGTACACAGTTAGTAAAAACTCAATAGTGTCAGACGATGCAGCTATGAAGCACAATCCAGCTAATGCTAGCTGTGTCCAAACGATATTTTGTGTTTTGCATGGCAGACATAGTTCCTGAGTACATGTGCACTCATGGGGCTAACCATAACCTCTGGAGAGGATTTGTTTATTTTGCCCTTCTAAAATGGGACTCAAAGCAGTAGATTTATGGTACATCTGTGGCATAGAGGTGTGGCAATAACTGTTCCCTGCTGTTTCGCTAATAAATGACCCCAGAAATTTACAGATGTGCATATTTCATTTGACAATGGGATATATATTTTGAGACACGTATTGGATAGGCTAGAAACAGCCTTCATGATTCAGTCATTCCTAGATCAGCATGGGATCTACTCACAATGGGAAAAATGGATTAAAAACTATAATAACTTATGAATCAAGTGTTACATTAACCTAACTTTTCTGGATTGCAACAATCTACAGAATGAGTCTAATCAACCTGTGTAATTTAAATCTGAATGGATTTTGCATCAGACTTTTCTTTAAAAGCTAAAAACATAGGCGAGAGCAAGAGCAAGTGAGAGAGAGAATTTGGTAGTATTTAGGAATGTTGGTCTGCCTCTGAAGAGTGCTCAGATACTTCAGGTGGTCCAAAAAGTTGCAGCCATAGCACTTACTTAGGGCCTTTACAGACTGCTAGAAATAATGCAGCTTGAGACCACTTTAACTGCCTTGGCTCAGTGCTAGGGAATCATGGAAACTATAGTTTATTGTGGCACCAGAGACAAAGAAGGCTCAGTATTTAAGAAAAAAAAATGGGGGCAGAGGATGAGGGGGAGGAGAAGGAGGAAGAGGAAGGCAGTAGTGGGCAGTGGCGGTGGCAGAGTGGGGAAGAGGAGGAGGAGGAAGAGGAGGCAGCCCCTTGCTGTCTTCCACACCACCACTGAGGACAATGGGACTTGAACACTTGTGGATTTTGGTGTCTACAGAGGGATCTGGAATGGATCCTCTGTGGATATTGAGGGACGACTGTAAAAGGAACATACAATTGTTTTGTTACAACAGCTCCACCAATTAATAGTCTACTTCTAGGCACAACTGAAATGCTTGTTGTGTTCTCTAAAGGCCTACCCTTACTGTGTCAAGTTATCTGAAGGACTGTATGGACCTCCCAAGTGAGCCTGCCAGATTTGGAGATCTGCAGGGTAGACCTCCGTCCCATTAGCATCACAGAGGCATCTGGCTGGATACACAGGAGTGGGCCTTCTGGCTGGCTGCTTCTAGTCTCTGGAACAAAACTTCTAAGGGGTTGGACTGGCCCCCTCCACTGTGTCCTTCTGACAGCAAGCAAACATTTTTGTTTTGTTTTGAGAGGCTTTTGGAAGTTCTCGGAACAAGATTTTTGATAATATGCTGCAGAATCTTCATCTGTTGCTTTTGAATGGGTATACTTTTAAATTGCTTTTAATTCTACTGATAGTTTAATTGCATTTTTGGTATGTTTTTAGCTATGTAAACTTTTATGTTTTAATGTTTGCAGGTCAATTTGAGTCCCAGGATGGGGGTGGGGTGGGGAAGCATTGTTGTCATTGGACAAAATCCGTCCTACCTACAATAAGCCCACTGGAATAAATTGAGTTGTTAGTTACAACTAATTTAAATGCAATTGATTTGAAGGGTTAACTTTAGTTAGGGCTAATACTATATTTAGCTTACTGCAATTGTCTGTCTTTTAAGCAAACTTTATAGTTTTGTTTATATCTGACACCATATATTGTACGAGTGTGAATACTCATCATACCTCAACAGTTTTAACAGTAAAGGATTTTAATAAATGCAATATGATTTATAAGTGTTCCTTGTTGGTAAGGTTTTCCTTCTCCAAAGTCAAGCAAAAAGTCAATCATATAATTGTGATTAATCAAAATGAACAGCATGAATTCTACTCCATAGAGGTGCACTGCCCATAGAAGCTTTTGTATGGATGCTTGTATCATTTAATATTTCCTATTATTGAAATCTGAGTAACTTTCATACCTTGATTCCTCTACTGTGAAGGAGATTGTTCCAACCAAAAGCAAATTAAAAATACCAGCACACAAATAATTCCACCAAATTGCATCATCTACAAATATTAATTTCAATCAAAAATATAACATGAGTTCTAGTTTGGAAAGGAAAGTGATCAGTTCTGGAAAACAATAAAAACAAAGAAAACTCATGGATTTCTTAAAATGCTGAAATCACTGCAAGCTTTCAGTTGAATTTGAACATGAGCATTAGAGAGAGTGTAGTCAGCAGGAATTGAGTCATTTTTTTTGTCTTGAACCACAGTAGCACTTAGGTGAGAAACATCATCAAATGACAATGATGGAAAATATCAACAATGTAGAGATAAATATCCATGCATATTGTCTCTTCTTGGTCATGAAAAAGCATTAAGTCAAAATAAAATTGCACTACAGTACAATGGAATTAATGAAGTATGAGATGCAAGACAAGGAAAGGTCTTCTGCATTAAATTATGTTTTCCACACAATGAACCCTCGAATGTTTCATATTAAGTTGCTTTCTTGTCAGTAGGGAGTAGAAACACACACAAACATGCACATACACCTGGCAATATTGTAAATATAATCTATTTATCTGAAAGAATACCTTTGTTTGTTGCAAATTAGGGGTATAATTGCCAAGATGCCCTGCTTCTGGAGCACATTTTACTCTCTTGTACATTACATGTCATAAATGGAAATAAAGTTAAATGGGTTAATTAGTCACTACTGACCATTTTAATTACAAGATAGAAAAAAATGGAGACAGATGTCAGGAAAATACTCATTACTAGTGTCCTGATAGAATATACTTTCAGTTGACTGAACAAGCTTTGTGTAACTGATTACATCTTGCCCCCTCCATACCTTCCTTCAGTAAATAGGAAAACTAATTATCTGCACACTATTAAGTTAATGCAAATTTATCTACAACAATTCAATTCTGACTGTGAAATAATCTTTTTAGTCTATAATTACACTCCAGCTTAATTAGCATAATTTCTACAGCACATACTTTAATAAGGAAGCTGACACTACGGCTGCTTTTAAATGGCAAAGATATTTTAGTCAGTGAGCAGTAGGGTAGAGGGAAGGGGCACAGATAAATCTGTATCGAATTCATCTTGTACTAAATGATTATGTTCTTAAGAGCAACGGGAACAGTGCTGTAGAAAACTGAGATGAAACACATAAATGCCTGAAGACGGACTTGCAAAAGATTATGTGTAAAACAGGAAAGCACCTTGACTGCAGTAAAGCTGAAGAGCCGAGTGCTGCTTAGATTCTTCTATTAATAGAGGAATGTTCTATTAACTAGCAAGGCAACCCAGATCAAGTGGCATCACTAGGGGTGTGTGGGAGAGGTGAACCACACTGGGTGACACCCCAGAAGAGGAGTGACACCCAGTCAGAGCCTTCTCTTGCTACGCCCCTTCTGGGTTTGCCTTGGTGGCAGAGGCCTTCTCACAAGGAGCCATCCACTGCCATGGTGAAGGGGAGGGCTGAGTGTGCTGCTCCCAGCTTTGCCACAGCAGCTGAGGCTTTCTCACAAGTAGACCTCTGCTGCCACGGTGAAGGAGAGGGATGAGCATACCCTTTATGCTGCCGCCGCCCCCTAGCAGCCCTCCCCACCAGGTGATACCAGGAGTGCAGATGCCACTGCCCATATCACCATTTCTCACCTTTCCCCAATTAGACGGTGTCTGATGTAGTCAGAAATCCAGATACATTATAGTTCTGATGAAGCTTTACCACCAACTTCAATGGAATGTAGATTGTGCCAGTGACACCGAGCCACCCTTACCATTCCTGTGCTTTGATAATGCACATTCTAGATCACTTAATTTATAATTGGAATGGTTAACCAATTGCTCTGTTCTGTTACTATTCCTGTTCAGCTGAAGAAGAGGGCTGTCAACTGTTCAGCATATCTCTTAATTAATGCTTGAAATAACATTCTACTAGTAAATAAAATATAAGAATTTCTGTACTAGCAACAAATATGGACTATGAACAATGTTATCTTATCAGAGAACATTGACTAAAATTCTTTAATAGCAAGGTAAATTCACTGTCAACTGAAAAAGACAAAATGGAGGTAAAGTGAGAATCTCCTCAGAAGATCTTAAGAAACATGCAGGCTCAAATGAGATATGGTCCTTCAGGTAACCTGTACTAGAGCCAGACTATGGAGTGAAACAGATGAGCAGGAAAAAGTGGCTTGAAGCTGCCTTTTCTGAAGCCACAATGAAACCCCACCAACTGCACCGCCCGATCCCAAAGCAACAGGAGTGCGCATGTCATGACCACACAGCGTGGCTTCAAACTGCGCTGCTGGGTACTTTTTTTTTTACTGTTCCCCCCACCATGCCTGCTCACCTTTGCAGGAGTGAACCACCGGTGACTGCCATCCCACTGCATGGCCATCCCTGTGAACCTGCACACATTTGCATGTGCAGCGCTTCACTGGGACAGGACATCAGAGCAGAGGTGTGCCCATGCAGATGCCAGCAAGGTACAGTCATGCCCCCTTCACCTCATGCTCCCTCTTTGACAGTCTGTTTTGTTTATGTTGTACTTATCTCCATGAGAGGTATCATGGTTTCTCTTTTGGGCACTGCCACCCTTACCACTTGGGTATAACAGTTCTGTCCCTTTTAAATGTGCTCCTTTGATGGGGCATTTACATGCACAATTAGGGTTAGGGTTTGGAAAGAGCGCGACTTTAGAGCCGTCCTAGCGTGGATTTATATGTACATGTGAAGGTGTACGCTTTCCAGGAAGAGGAGGAAAAATCCAGCTCCTTTTTAGTCCAGCTTTTCTCCCCGTAGCACGACTTGGGTATACTTTCTGACTGGCTTCAAGGCACGCATCATCTAAATGCCCTGTCTTGAAGCTAGCCGGAAACCTGCTTATTTTGACTGTCTGTTTTGCCCCATATTGAGTTTATTTGCATTATGTTTAGACTAGAGGAACCACACTTTGAATTCAATTGAAGGTGGGTGGAATTGTTGTTATTAATTCTATTTATCTCTCATCTCTACACCAAGAACCAGGACTCAAGATAGCTTACAAATTTAAGAGATACAATAGAGAAAAAAGCTGCAGCAATTTGGAGTGTGATTCTATGGATCACTGACAGTAACAAGGAGGATTTGCTGATCCAACAGAATTCAGAACACTTACAGTTCTTGTGCAGACTACATTACTTTTTTAAGAAATAATTTTATTTGCATAAAATAATAATAATACATCATTCAAATTTTGGAGAATACAAATTCTACACCTTATCCCATCATAAAGTGAGAATATCTGAATACAATTATATCTATCCGATATATAACATTTACAACAAATAATTCAATTATATCTTGAAATAAATAACTCAAATTTCCGTCTATTGTTTCTAGTCTTATGTCGCTTCTAATTATTCATATATACCTCTGACTGCAAATATTTACATATCTCTCCCCATTTTCTATTGTAATGTTGAGCTGTCTTCCCAGAAATATACATAGATAAACTATCCATTACTGCTAAGTCATTTAATTTTATTTCCATTCCTGAATAGTGGGTACCTTGTTTGATTTCCAATATCTTGCGTACACTACCCGTGCCGCCGTTATCATGTATAGTATTATGCTTTTTTCTTCATGATTTAGCTGACAGTCTACCACATCTATAATATTTAACAAGAACAGTTCTGGTTTTAATGGAATACTTTTTAAAAAAGATTTTACTCATGTTCTTTTGTATGTTTTCCATGTATTTTTTTAACTCTACCGCAATGCCACCACATATGGTACAAAGAACCAATTTTCTCCTTACATTTCCAACAATTATTGTTACTTTGATTCTTCATCTTTGCCAATCTGGTGGGGGTCATATGGGAGACAATAAGGCTGATATCTAATAATGGATTTTAGTACTCACTCTGTGAAGACATTAATTTTTATCTGTGACTCAAAACACAGCTTGACTAAGTGCTTGCATTTGTCAACATATTCAACTTTTAAAGGAAATGAACTGTATTTATCAGGTTTAATTTCATCTCCTCAGAAAAACAACCTTCAGAGAGTAGTAAAGGAATAAATAGACTACAATGAGTCTCTACAGTGTATAGAAAAGTTTCTCATAGGTAGAGCTACTGTTTTTGTTGTTAACTGCCTTCGCATCGATCTTGACCCATGCCGACCTTATGAATGAGACATCTCCAGCTCCCCCTGTCCTCTACTGCTCTGCCCAATCCTGAAAACTCATATTTGTGGTCTCTTTAATAAAGTCCATCCATCTAACATGTGGCCTTCCTCTCTTCCTACCTCCTTCTACCTTTCCTAACATTATTGTTTTTTCCAACAATTCATGCCTTCTTATGACGTGTCCAGAGTATGACAGTCTAAGTTTTGTCACCTTCGCCTCTAGGGATATTTCTAGCTTGATCTGCTCTAGGACCCATCTGTTTGTCCTTTTGGCTGTCCATGGATCCTCAGCACTCTTCTCCAGCACCAAATCTCAAATGAGTTGATTTTCCTCCTATCTTCTTTCTTAACTGTCCAGCTGTCACATCCATACATGGTAGTAGGGAATACAATGGCTTGTATGATTCTGATTTTTGTGCTGAGTTGTATGTCTTTGCATTTTAGGATATTTTCTAGTTCTTTCATAGCCACCCTTCCCACTCCCCATTCTTAATCTTCTGATTTCCTGGCTGCAGTCCCTGTTCTGATCAGTGTTTGATCCCAAATATGAGAACACTTTTACTATTTCTATTTCGTCAATGTCTAATCTGAATTTGTGTAAGTTCTTTGTAGTCGTTATTTTTGTTTTCTTTATGTTCAACAGTAAGCCTGTAAGCTTACTTATTACTAAAATAAGCTACTGTACTTATTTTATTTATTACATGTAAATACCAATACACACACAAGAGGCTTCTATATGTAAACAAAGATAGTTAAAACAAAGCATATATTAACCTGAATCATGCTCATTTTCCATTTCAGTACCAGGAGCTGAAAGCAGGCACAGAGAAACAGCTTTTTTTGGCCTCACATTAAATGTTGGGACTATATTCCTGTAGAAATAAATGTAATCATAAGTAGCAAATGTCAATTCCATTGAATACTGGGATACCTAAAGTGGCAATCTTGAATGTTATATTTATATATTTGTATATGTATGCCTGCATTTTGTAGAGGCAAATAAATATAATATAATAATTCAAACTTTCCAAATATGTATATTTAATTAAAAAATCAAATTACCTGGACTGTTCTAATTTAAAATGTGTACTGGATTACAGCCTTAAACTGTCTGGCAACTATCAGATAGAGCTTTCTGTTGATATTTCACCATTCAAGATAATCAAATATCAAATTTTCATTTTGTTTTGCAGGGGAAAGGAAAATACAAACTTCCTATATATGTTGTAAGAACAAGTTATCTTTAAAATAGTTTTATAATTAAATATCAGATTTCATGCATAGCCATTATGTATTTTTCCAGAAAACCTTTCTTCAGAAAGGATAAAAGATTTGAAATGTCAAATACTAATTTCTCTAATTCAAAACAGTTCATTTATGTAATATTTTCTCTGTTCTATACTGAATGTTTTTCAATCCACTTATGTTTGTTTATAGTTCCCCAGCTACTTTCAAATCAACAAATTTCAGTCAGCTAGTCAGTGTAAAGTACATGCTTTAAACAGCATAACTCAATACTTTTGTAAATCACTGACAGGTGTTCTGCTAATAGGTACCAAGTGGATATCAAATTCTAATCAAGACCTGAAGTGAGGACTGGTACCAAAGCTTGGTCCAGTTTCAGATGACAGAGTGGGAAGAATGAGACTGTTGGGAATAACAGCAGTGCAAGATAGGATGGAACAGGGCATAAGACCTAAGACATTTAGGAAAGTTGTGGTGAATCAGTAAGGGCTGGGATTGGTCATAGCTCTTTGTAATGCACAGGCTATCCCCAGAGCAAAAATCTGTATGCAATCAAATTATGGTAGGAGATCATGGTATCACCTACCAATGATGTTAGGTGATGTAAATGTTCCACTTCATTGTTACAAAGCACAGGCAACAGGAAGCACAAGTTACTTGACTTTCCTAGAATCATAGACTTGGAGGAAATCACAAGGGCCATCCAGTCCAACCCCCCTGCCATGCAGGAACTGTCAATCAAAGCATACCCAATAGATGGCCATCCAGCATCTGTTTAAAAACCTCCAAAGAAGGTGACTCCACTACGCTAATTCCCCATTACCTAATCTATTTCCATTTTCCTTAAAAATTAAGATGTGTGTGTGAATATGTGCCTTTAAACCACCTGCTGACTTATGGCAACCCCATGCATTTCATGGCATTTTCTTAAGCAAGGAATACTCAGAGATGGTTTTGCCACAGTACAGGAACCTTATTTTACAGAAAAGAAAAAAAAGAAACTTCCTAAGGAGACATCTTGTATACTTCAAAGTAAGCAGCAAATAATAGGCTTGGGAGAATTGGGTCCTGGCCTCCATGAAGTTGGCCATCCTTTATTACTACTTGAGATACCTAAGACCAATAGCCTAGTTTAAATCTTGCTCTTGAAATCAAGATTCCTTTCCCAAATTAATATTTGAATCTATTTTTTCACTGAAATGGATATGGTGCCAAGTGAAGTACTTATAAATGCTGGACTATATTAGTTGGCAGGAAACATAATGTACTTATATTGTAGATTTCCAACCACAAACACACAGATGCTTTCAATTATATCTTCATAATATTTTTTAAAAAATGATGTTTCATATCTTGAGGCCAGAAAGTTACGATCAAAATGTGCTCCTTCTCTAGAGAAACTGTAATTCTTGTATGATGTTTTCAAAATGTTCCATTGAAAAAGAAACCAATATTGGAGCATCTATTATTCATGAAAACAGTTCAGATAACCCAAGAGCTATGAAAACTGTTGATAGAGCCCTACTCAAACATCTCTCAAGTGAAAGACCTATATCTATAGACAGATATTTGATCTCTTGGTCCCCTTACACAGTGTGAAGACACCACACTCCTAATAAATCTTATATTTCACATGCAGGATAATTAACAATCACTACCATTTATGCAACATTTCATTTTTTTCTTTTTTTGCACAGTTGCAAGCTTGGTGACTACAGCTGAGCTTCAAAAATAGCCTTTTCAATTGATTTCAGAAGACTTAAGATTAAATACTGTTCACTGGATTATTCAAACATTCTTTCCAATTCTATTGAAAGTGGGCTCCTTTTTTTTTTTTTTAAAAAAGACTTCAAAATGTGTTCTACTTTAAAAACATCAAGCAGTTGGTAAGCCACATGTTAAGACAATATAAACTGGCTATATGATGCAATGATGAAGCAAAAGACAGAACATCTAATTTGCTTTATATTCAGCTGAAGATCTTTTGTAAGAAAACAATAATTAAACGAATAAAAGATAATCTAAAATACTGTTATGTGCCTTGCAATAATTGACTAGTAATTCTGTATTTGAAAAGTTAATTTATGGAAAAGTTGAAAAAGCCCTGCCCATGTCAGAATTGTGTTTTGAGTTTTACATATTTTATCGGAGATTAATGTTTGAGAAAAACAAATATTGTATGACATCCAAATTAGAATAAGGACTGCTTTAGGAAATCCACCCAACAGCAGGTATTATTTTTACAGGAGTAGGCAACCTGGTACCCTCGAGATGTTTTGAATGACCCAAGACAGCATGCACAATGATCAGGAATTATGATACATTTAGTCCAGAACAACTAAAATTAGTGAGCTAGTTTCCAGGGTGGAGGAGCATTTCAGTTGTATACAAAATCACAGAAACATACACCACATTACGTACAACCAATCCTGGTTTAATCACACATCATTTATCACTTCTATAGGAAATGATATTGAAATAAGAGAAAAGTACAGATAATTTATTGCTGTTTTTTGTGAATCCTGTTTCTGACTTATTGATGAGGACAGTTAAGCAAGCTAGTTAGAGATTATTTGAAAAGTTTAGGTTAATATAATTAATAACTGTTTTATTGTTCCTACTATTATTAGAGTATAATAAATCACCAGCTTTTAGTAGTATAAGTGAATATACTTACTAGAAAGCAAACAAAATATTAAAGAACAAACATATTTCTATTAGACTAGGTAGTATTAGCAGTTTATATGAAGGTTATGATATATTAAAAATCCAGCACTTTGCTCAAGGAAAATATCACCAATTTTATTTCAGAGAATTAAAAAAACTGGTTTACATTCAGAGTAAAGATGAGAATCACCCCCTTGAGCAATTAAACATCAAACTGAACAACATTTGTTTTTACAGTATTGCATTGACAGGACAATCATTTCTAATTTAGAACCTGACAGTATGGCCAGGAAAAAAGGTGAACTTAAATGGGACATATAATTTAAAAATGTCTGCGTTTTGCCTGCCACACTGTACTTTTTCCTTACCTCTTGTACAAAAATCTCCTTTTGTCAGGACCATTTTGCAATGTGGTGATAAACTTGTGTCTCCTACCAACTCAATCTCTACATGAAGGGCCTATCAATGAAGGGAATGAGTTTACCAATTATGGGATGGACAGTTAGGGGACAACAGTGGTTGCCTCACTTCTGGTATACCTGAGCCACCTACTGTTCCCTTCTGTGGGAGAACATGGCTGTGTATATCAAACTAGTCTGCTGCTCCCAGGAAGAGTGAAGGCTGCTCGCCTGTTAACTATTATTGAAGTAAGATTCAACCATCCATCCTACTAACTTCTGCAAAAAGAACTGGGGATGAGAGTGGAAAAAGGCATATAGGCCTTCAGCTCAGGCAGCAAAATGTATAGGGCTGGCCCTGGAAGTTGCACAATAGATACTTCTTCCTGAAAAAGCCTTGCTTACAAATATATAGCATA
Organism: Phrynosoma blainvillii; assembly: GCA_026167975.1. Classification (NCBI taxonomy): domain Eukaryota; kingdom Metazoa; phylum Chordata; class Lepidosauria; order Squamata; family Phrynosomatidae; genus Phrynosoma; species Phrynosoma blainvillii. The sequence continues at coordinate 134,281,713 of JANUYF010000004.1, read as the reverse complement.
TCTGGGTTCAATATCACATACAGCTATCACCAACCTAAATTAATATGACTACTTGATTTTAATCAGATTACTTGAAATAAATTTAGGACCACACCTGTCTACAGTATAACCTGGGCTGGTGATGACTGGAAATTTGTCAGCAGCCATCCATCCTAGTCAGATGTCACATTTAAAACTGAGTTATAGTTAAAATAGGCTTCCTGTCTCTCCATCATCTATCCCTCTGCTGTAGCATGTAATATTAATTTGTTTGTCTATCTGATAGAACTAAGCAATCACTGATTTTTTTCTTTGAAATGAGGACATGAAACATTTTGTTAGCCATGACAAGTAATTCAGTAACATTTAATATAAGCTGTAAGGCAGGTTGAAAGGAAAGTAGTGGCTGTTTTTTTGGAGGGGGCAATATATCACAGCAGTCCTTTTTTTAAAAAAACTAAACCAAACAAACACTTAGATGTTGTATTTTTAAATTTGTAGATCTTAAAAGCAAAATCATAAATGAACTTGAGCTGCAAAAGAACAAACAAACAGGGTTCAGAATTCTTAGCAAAACAGATTAAGTGTGCTACCTTCATACTTCCAAGTTAACACTAATGAAAACATCACTTATTTGGGAAAGCCTAAAAAGAAAGAGGGACAGTCATGACACATTGTCCTACCAGCATTGGAGCTGGGGACTGGATCTTGTAGTAAATGTTTACAGTTAGGCTGCTACAAAAAGGTGCATAATTTAGGCCTCTAGGAAAACAAGTTGGCATTTTTTTTGTTTCTTCTGTCACCCACCTCTTTTAATCTGGTTTGAAAATGTGAGAGTAACTACTCACTCTACACCCATCTGCTTCATATGCATTCATATTGCTGCACATTTTCGGTAGAGGGAGGATGAATAGATGCAAATAGATGCAAATTTGTGCAGGAAAGTGAAAACAATTATTTATCAATGTGAATGTGCAAAAATGTACACCAATTTGCACAGTACACTTGCATGTAGATTAGCTATTGCATGCAGGCATAGCAATTTGTGATGGTGCAGCATGGACAGAGTCAAATGTTCTTCCTGACTTTGGTGCCTACCTGTGATTGCCAGCAAAGTCAGTTAATGACATGTCAAGATAGTACCCAATTGGAGAATGCTTTGTTACCTGTCTTTTCCAGTGTGCAATCAACACTGACTTTATGCTATGTCTGGGCAACCAAGGATTCTGGTAAACTGGCCCATAGCAGACCCTTTAGTGGCCTACAGTCCAAGGCAGCTAAACTAGATGTAATCATATTAATCTTGTTAGTCTATGTATTTTTTTTTTAAAGTAGCCAATGTGAAGATGCTCGATCAGGACTGTGGCGTGGGGAATCTTAACCCTTTGCCCACACCACAAGCCAAAGGACCTTGCATTTGTTTGCTCTCAGGGCAAACAGGTGTGTAGTGCTCTCCCTCTCCCTGTATTTATGTGTGTAATGTGTAGGTTCAATTCAGGGGGCTGCTCTTCTGGCTGCATTTTATATAGATGTGGTAAATGACGCAATTAAATTTGTGCCCAGCATGGTCTTCAGACTCAGGAAAGAGATTACTTATGATTCTACATCTAGATGGAATTTGATTTGCTATTGCCCCTATAATATAGTTATGCCTTGCCTTTCTTTCTGTAGCAAATTGTGTCTTGAATTGGTCAGGACTGGATTTTGAAAACTCTTTCTCTCCACTGCTATTTCCGCCTAAGATTTCTTTTTTAGGCACTTAAGACAGATGTGTGTTACCCAGATTTTGTGAATGGCTCAGTGTATATGCAAACCATAGGCCATGCTTCACTAAACTTGTGATAACTTTAGAAATATTCATCATTAACATTTTAAATACAGAAATACATTTAAAGAAAGGTATACACATTTACTTTGTACAATTTCATTCCTCCTCAGCCTCAGAGATTCTTCCAACTTCATACTATCCCTTTGTTTTAGCCCTGTGATGTATCATGCTCATTAATACTGCTGAAGAAGTAAATAATACTGCCCAAAATATAGTAGCAATAGCAACAGCAGCTTCATTTATATACCACTTCATACCGTGCTATGCAGTCTCTAAGTGGTTTACAACTGTAAGCTAATTGCCCCCAACAAGCTGGGTACCCATTTTAGCGACCTTGGAAGGATGCAAGTTAAGCCTGAGTATTTTTAAGGAGCTTCCTCAGTATCACATATATTTAAATTTAACATGATAGACACAGATATCTAATACACAACATAAGCAGCTGTGAAAAACATAAAGGGAGTTGTGGTTATTCACAAACATTCACATTTTTTTAAAAAAAATCAGTGCTCCATATAGTGCCAAATGATGATGTTAATTAAAGAGGAAAGTTACCTCAATTGCCAAATGCTGCATTTTTTTTTTGATACCCACATTTTAAAATATCTAGAGATATTACTGGGGAAGGTTGCTCTAAAGTTTGTCTAATCCGCATTGTGATACAGAGCCAGTGCTCTTGTTGAAATATTGTCAATTCTTTTAAAAGAAGGAAATTATTATTAAACAAGTGTTGCTTAAGAGGAAATTTAGCCAGGAAAAGTAAAGTATGGCTGATCTGAAGCTGTGTGATAATTAATTGTTGCCTTCCTTTCATTTCATAAGTTTAGACAGAGAGAGGCCAGTTGTAGACAAGAAAGTAGGGACAGATAGCCTCTCCTGAGAAATATCTAGGAGAGGCACAGGAGGAAGAATGCAAGGTGTTTCTGTGATAAAGGGAACCTGGACATCCTGAATGTGTACACTTGTCGCAACATGCAACCCTTTGCATCTTGGCAAAGATTTTTTAAAAGGATATTCATGGTGCTTTAAACTATTTGAAAAAGGAGTGCTTCAGTACTGTAAATCAATACATAGTGGGCAATTAAAAGGTAGTAACAAAGTTTGTCTACATGCATTTATCATCCATGATCCAATGCACTGTACAGGTGGGATTCTATTATAACCTGCCCTCTTAAATAATGTGTTAGAAATGAATCAATCATTCAAGTACATACACATTTGAATGCGTATTTGAAATCTTATTGGAGGCAACCTTCATCCAGGAAAAAGGGTTCATGAAAGATCTGGAGAGGAACAGAATTGTGGAGGTTAGCAGAAAAACAAATACACATGGTTCAAATCAGTCAATCATTAAGAGAAATAAGAATGCAAACCGAACACATGAGTAGCATTTAGAAGCAGCTGCAACCATCTTAGAATATAATAAATAAGGTAGCTGAGCTTGTCTGATAACCAGGATATGGTATTATTTTATAACTACAGTTTATTATGGGTGCAAAAATACATATATACTTCCTTCCTGAGCTGTCATCCATGCACAAGAAAAAATTCTATTAAGTATTATGAGGAGATAAGTTTTAATCATAACTAAATTCTCTCTATCTATCTATTCTATCATTTTATCAATGCTGTCTGTCTGTCTATCTACTATATCATTTTATCAATGCTGTTCAATGTCAGTCTGCTATCTGGGTTATAATGTTCACAGAGGGAAAGGAAAAGTTTTAAATAAAATCTGGATAAAAATCTGACCAAAACTAATAGCTCAGAGTAATGTATTTGCTTTGTTGAGGGAAGTCCTGCTTTATGCAAGTTTCAAAAGTTGCCAGAAGAGAAAGAACAAAAGTCCAGGCCCCAATCTCAAATATCAAAGCATGGCTGGGGAACCTGCAGGCTTGATGTTACAAAACTCCAGTTCTCATTAGTCCTACCATGCCTGGGTAGTAGCGAAAGATGATGGGAATAGCAGTTCATTAAAATGTGCTTAGGTGTTTCCAGCAAGCATGGAGTTGTCCATTACCTGCGATGCTGGGCATAATCGATCACCGTTGATTTATACCTGCACACATAACACACATCAGAATGTGTACATAAGTTGTTTCAGATTTTGTACTGAATAAGGAAAACCTTGAATACATGTGAAGAAGCCTCAAACATATGCTCAAGATATCTACACAAACCAAGAAATGAGCCAGATAGATTCTGCTTTTTGATAGGATCAAACATTATCCATATAAGACATCAAAACATCCCACTAAATGTAAAACAAGTGATAATGGAAGAATGAGTAGCTTGACATCCAGACAGCCAACAAGAAGAACTATGAAAGAATTCGAACACTTTTGTTTTGGAAAGAAAAATGAGTAAATCCTACCCAACAACTTTTACATTGCCATTCATTAGATAGAAACCCTATACTATATCAGATGTGACAATGCTACTTATTGGAGACCACCTCACTCATGTTTACTATACAGCCACATACCTTCATTCCTAAAGTGAAAAATTAGGAAAGCAAAAATCTAGGGATTACTTCAGATTTCTAGATGTTTCCTATGGGAACTTATCCAGTCTCTGTGACAATGATACTCAGGACAAACTCTTCCAACCAACCAGAAGTTGAAAAAGTAGCTGGTGATGCTCCAATTTGATGGTGAAAAGGGGCTTCTTAATTCTTTTTGCTCCTGCTGTTTTCCTACTGGAAACCAGAACTCTAATTTGCTTTGACCCCTCCGCAGGGACACAAGTTACAGTGATTATTTTGCTCTGTTGCTCTGTTTTTAATTTTAATTTTCTCTCTTACATAAGCCAAATTGAGTCAAAATTTGGGAAAAAGACAGGAGATAAATAAAGCAATGGGTGGGTGTCCTCGTGTGTAGAGGAAGGGAAGAGAAGAAGCAATAAAAGGAGGCAACCTTACCAACCCAAGTGTGGAGAAAAGGCAGACTGGAATATTGGCAACATCCAATCAGAATGAGCCTGGCAACAGCCAATGGGAGCTTAGCCAAGAAAAGGTGAGGGCTACTCTCAGGAGCAGGTATAAATAGGTTGAATGAGGTGTGTGTGGATTAGATAGGGCAGGGGTAGGCAACCTTTCCCCTTTAAGGGCCGAGGGACTTCAGCTCCCAGAAGCCTCAGTCGTGTTGGCCAATAGTCCCATGTTGGCCAATAGCTCCTGGGATTCTGGGAGCTGAAGTCCCTCGGCCCTTAAAGGGGAAAGGTTGCCTACCCCTGAGATAGGGAATCAAATAGAGTGAGATGGGGGTTGCTGACTGCCAGAAATAGTGCAAATTGAGTCCACTTTAAGGGTTAGGGTTAGGGAATCATGGGAACTGTATTTTATTGTGGCACCAGAGCTCTCTGACAGAGAAGGCTTAATGTCTCAGGAAAAAAAAACCCAGTTCCCATGATTCCCTAGCACTAACCCTATTCCTAAAAGTGGACTCAATTAGCACTATTTCTGGCAGTTTGCAACCCCCCATAGAGACTGAGCTTAAAACTAAAGGTTTATTTGATCCTGAGGTGGTTTTATCAGCCAGGAAGGCTGTGGTATACTGCTGAGAAGGGAAGTTGGATAGGGGTTTTGAATACCCATGTTAAGAACTAGTAGAGTCCTTGGTAAATGGTTTCCAGAAAAATCCTGAGGGATTACAGCCAGAAAAGGACTGGGGAAACCTACCATAAACTGTTTGAGTGGTGTATGGACTTAAAAGAGGTCAAGTGTGGAAACTGAATTGGTGTGGTTGGGAAAGTCATAATGTAGCAACAATGTTTTAAAGCTCAGGGTCTAGTCAAAAGGTTTATGTGAAACTGTAACCTAGAGACCACTTATAGAATATAGTAACAGATAATGTAAACCTTGTAACTGTTTAAGCAAATAAATACCATATACATTCTGAATACCATCCATAAGAAAGATACTTAACCAACCATTTTGTAAATAAAGTTTTCTCTTTTTGGTTCAACATGTGGTTGCTTGAGGTATTTTAAGAAAATATAAATAAAATGCTACCAGGAATGAATAATACTTATATTGCTGAGAACACTCAAAATAGTGAATGCTCTGTCTTCCTAAAGAGTGGCACCTGAGCAAGGAAAATGGTGGAAGGAACTCAAGAAAGAGATCCGAGTTTGAGGGTCTTGCAATTTAGTGCTAAGCAGTGGGGTAAAATAAGAAAAAAATTAATCAGGGGTTTTGGAGTGAAAATCTCACAGGCCACCCCATTAGTTATTGGTGGCAGCTATGGAGATAGCTGTCACACCAAGATATTTGGATGTGGCCAAAGCAGAGGACTGATTCCTTGGATTAATTTACATTACAGAATTATAGTCAGCCATCTTTATCTACAGATTCAACTATCCATGGCAAGAAGCTTGTAAAAAAAAAGTTCTAAAAAGCAAACATTGATTTTTGCCATTCAATATAAGGAACACAATTTTACTACATCATTGTATATAATGGAACTTGAATATTCATAGATTTTGGTATCCAAGGGTTAGGTGTGTCCTGGAACCAATGCCCAGTAGATACCAAGGGCCCACTGGATTACACTGAATCTTGATACTTCTTTGTAAAAGAAAGGTAATATATAATCAGAGCATTCCTAAAATAATCACTCATTACTATGTTCACTGGAAGAGTATTTGTCACTTTTAGCTACTATTTAGTAGAATAATTCTGTCTCTTCAATCCACTGATATATTATTATTGTTATATACCCGAAAGATAATCTCCTTCGTTTAGCAAACTAACATAAAATGGCACTGGGACAAATCCCCTTTCAGCTTCAGGATTTTAATACTTCTGTTGGATTCGGAAAGATGTATTTTTAGCACCTCCTCATTCTCTACTTTTTCTTAATCAGTCAAATCCCTTGTGGGCCTCACAGATGGAAATGTTCTCACTCAAACTCAACTGACACAAAGTCACCCACTAAATCAGGGGTAGGCAACCTTTCCCCTTTAAGGGACGAGGGACTTCAGCTCCCAGAATCCCAGGAGCTATTGGCCAACATGGGACTATTGGCCAACATGGCTGAGACTTCTGGGAGCCGAAGTCCCTCGGCCCTTAAAGGGGAAAGGTTGCCTACCCCTGCACTAAATATTTAAATCCTAGTTGTATGAACAATATTTGGCTCTAGAGCCACTGACAAGTACCTGTCTCTTGATGGCTCAGCCAGCTCACCTTTTGTCCCAATTCTATGGAAAGGTGATGCCATTCTATACTGCCGTAAGGTAATGTGACCTTTCCTCCAAAAGCATATTTTGCTACACTGACATTTATACTTGAGCACCATATGATTCCTATATTAATGTATGGTTGAAAAGTCTCACACAATGTTTTAAAATATTTTGTCACCTTCTCCAACTCCTAATTTCCAAATTCCAGAAAAAGGAAACAATTCTAGCTATTTTTAACCTTCTTTTTTCTTTTAAAATCCACAACAGAGAAGACATTAGCTCCTGAGATTCTACATTAGCAGGTGCATTGTCTCTTTTACAAGCACCATACCAGAATTATGTATTTCCTTCCAATAATGAATGAAAGCAAATTTTGTTATACTTTATAATTACTGCTGGATTAAGAAGGATGAAATGGAAGCATCACTTCTAAATCTGCATTTCCTTCTTGAAAAGTGATACATCTATAAACTGCTTTGGAAATGGACAAGAGAACAGGAAAGAATTAGATTACATGGATTGGCTCTCCCCCCTCCTTCTTGCCCATGATCATAGAGGACAACAGAACACTTAATTTGTCAACATTGTCTGGAACTGCATTATTGATTTCAGCCCCAAGCATATCACTACAATAAATCTGATAGACTTCTAATGTTGCTTTTCTTGTGCCTAGACAGAGTTAAGACACTGGCTATTTGCCACTGCTTTGACTGCAAGAACCACAGATAATGGGACTGATGATTTGCTAAGTTGCAATGCATCTCTCAAAAAGGAAGGAATTTTGGTGGCATACCAACCAGGCTTAGGTATGGAGATGGGGCCAGGTGAGAAAGCTTAAGGAGTCCTTTCTTTTTCTGTCAATAGCAATCCTGCTTTTGGAAAAAAATATCAGGATTCCTTTGCAAAAATGACTCTTTTAGTACTAGCCATTGATGTAAAGGGCTTAACACATGAGAAAAGAAAGCCGAAGTGGAGTTGAAGAGTAGTGGCTTTCTCCACGCCTCTCCACATGCTGTTGTGGCACTTCTGTTCAACTTCCTATGGGAGATGGTCATAAAAGCATGCTTTTTGCCAAATGCATGTTTCCAATGTGACAAAAGGCAGACTTTTATGACTGTCTCCCTCAAGAGAAGAACAGATATGCTATCACAGCATGCAGAGAGGCTTGGAGAAAGCTACTACTCTCTAGCTCAATTTCAGCTTTCTTTTCCCATGAGATAAGGCACTAACTGATTTAGGGGGTTTCAACCAAGAAATGTGACAAGCAGGAAAAACAGCAAAAGTTTGTGCAGACAAAATAAGGCAGAAGCAGAAAACTTTTCATTTGGGAACCAAAAGTGATGAGAAATTTAAGCCGATGTTTAACTGGCATAGTTAGTGTTGCATTTTCATAGTACAAAATGGCTTCTAAAAGCAACTTCAAGAACTGCATTTTTTCTAAAAACAACAATAACAAATTAATCTTTATTTGTAACAATAAAGAAGAACATTTATTGAACATATGCCCATCTGTCTGTTTGTGGCAGCCATAATAATTGGGGCATTCTGTTAGATACGTCCAAGTTAGATGGTGTTTTTGCCTACTCTCCAAGATGTAAAGCTCAAATTAATGTCAAAATTTCAAATGTGGGGGGTTACTGGAATCAAAAACTGGAAGTCAGTCATGACTAATCAGAAAACTGTAGTAGATGCCTTGGAAAATGACAAGAAGGTGTTTTTGTTTTGTTTTTGTATTATCCAGCTGGCCATGCCCTGCTTCAAGACAAAAGAGTTGAAATTCCTAAAAGAGAACTTTCTTGAAGCAAAACAAAAAACTAAAGAAAAACAAAGACCCCACAAAGACTTGCCTTAACTGATCAGGACATTAGGGCCCGAAACAGACAGGGGGAAAAAAAGCCTGCCTTTGAGCTAAGCCAGGGGTGTGGTGTGCATATGATACACACCCCTGGATCAGCTAGAAGCTGTGCTGAGGCTGGCTAATGCAGCCCAAAGCCAGCCCCAAAAGGAGTGGGGGAAAACCGCTCCTTGCTGGCAGTCCATTCTGGACAGTGGTAGCAGCCAGCCTTGGGAGTCGATCTGGTCACTTCAAGCTGCTGGTCTGTTTGACCTCTATGGTACAGTTCAAAATCTAACAGACTGCTTTGTTTGCTGCCCAAATTACAGTGGGCACTTTGTAAACAGGAGCTTCCTAGAAGCAAAAACAAGAGTAGTGGAGGATGCCATAATTTTATCATAATTATAAAGAATGGCTTAAAGAAAACCCCAGACAAACAGGAGAGGTTCTCTGAGGCAAATATCTAAATGTATATATCTTTATTGTTATGGCTAGTCACCAGAGATCAATAAAACATTACACAACATACTATCTATGCACATGGTAACAAGGGAGTAAAAATGGGATAATATAACAGAAAATACCAAGTTTTGAAAGGAGGCATAATATTAAGATCATTTTATAACATGATTTATTTTTCTCTGAATACATAAAAAGCAACACTTGTGACTTCCATCTGACCCAGGATCTTTGGCAACTCACTGTCATTGAATGTAACTGGAGACACAATTTTTGGATTTTCTTTCTGAAATCATAATAGCATGGACATTCAAGATGACCATTTTACTAGAAAGCTTATGGTTCTTTTAAATGTAATGTTTACTTTGATGCAGTCAGGTGTGCCAAACTGGGGCTCATTCAATCCTTTTGAACTGGGAGTGAACAGAACGTTCGCTGGTTTAAGTCTGAAGTGCTCTGTTGATTAGAGTGTGATTAGTAGGTAAGCCTAACTGTTGATGATGTTCAACATCTCCAGTGTCTTTCCTGAGTTGTTCCAGCCATTTCATATCCCAAGCAGATGAGGCAGCCCATAAGGGATCCACACAGCTGCAATTTCAGAGACATGATTTGCTTCTAAGCTGATAGGTATCATCTTCTAAAATTAATGGGTTCAGACCATTTGGGGGAAAGGTTAATATCAAATGGAGATTAAAGATGTCAAAGCAAAGTCTCAATTTCATCTTCTTCAGTATCATCTCCGGTCTCATGGCATCACCTATATATCTCGGTACCTCCAGGAGTTTGGGATTTCAGTTCTCAGAAGCTCCAACCAGCTTGGCCAACAGTAAGGAATTCTGGGAGCTGATGTCTGAAACATCTGGGCAAGCAAAACCAAATTTTGGAAAGCACTGACCTAGAGGATAACCCTCAGGAACTTTGACTTCAGTGTAACCAGGAAGGTAAATCTGAGACAGAGTCAAGTTGTGCTCCATGCAATACTCAGACAAATGAAGTAGCATCAAGCAATTTTAGTGCAACCAATCCACAATGTCTTCCTCTGGTATGATAGTAATTTATGCATCCCTCTGGGCTGTCTGGGTAGCATAGTTTATGTGCTCTTAGTGACTTTCATTTGTTTGAAAGACAATGACCAGATATTTCAAGGGTTTTATCTATTCCTATTTTATAACATTTATACACCTTATAGCTGGTCTCTGTCTTTTAGAAAAATCCATGACTTCTCTTACCCACACCCCAAGAGCAGAAATGTAACCATTCATCATGGCAGTATTGAGCAAGCCCTCACATTCTATGGGAATCTGAGATTAAAATAACCACATCAGTGACAAAGAACAACACAAACAGACATCTATCAACTAGGCTGGGATAGTGAAATCAAGAGTGTCAAGAACCAAACCTAGTGAGTTTATCTAGAATTTAAACAAGAGCAGAGTAAATTCAGAGGCTTACTTTACTCCTTTGGATACTGAAAAAGCATTGCAATTCTAATTTCTCAGGTGGTGCCTGATTTGCAGGGGTATGCTTTCATGTAATTTGAGCATAGGTAGTAATAAGCAGGGGTCCAGTATAAAGACCGCAGGTTTAAAGGCATACTTCATTCTTAAACATGGAATCAAAAGCAGATGATCCCTATGATGTCTGCAAAAAGGCACACTGTAAGACTGCTGGTATACTTCTTCATCAGATGGTACAGGATTAATGGCTAATTTGTGGCAGATCAGCTTGCTTTGAAACACAACTATTCATTGGGAAAATGATTTTACTTTTCATCCAGTTTTAAATTTCCAATAGAGAAGGCTAGCATAAAGCTTGATAATTATAGTCAGTACACTGACTGAGTGCAAGTGCATTGTGCACTTTCCTTTTTATTTTTGCCTTAAAGATTTTGTACTGTTCCCCACCCCACCCCAATTAAATAATACATTGTTGCTGTTAAAGGATGTTTCTTTATGTAACCTAAATTTGCAAAGCAAAGCAAAGCAGCTTCATTTATATACCGCTTCATATCGCGCTATGGGATGTCTAAGTGGTTTACAACTGTGAGCTGATTGCCCCCCAACAAGCTGGGTACTCATTTTAGCAACCTCTGAAAGATGCAGGCCTGAGTCCAGCCTCAGCCCTGGCTGGTATTGAACTCGCAACCTTGTGGTCTATGAGTGAGTGGCTGCAATACAGGCATTTAACCACTGCGCCACCAGGGCTGATGTGGTAATAAGGATTTTTTTTTTTTACAAAAATGGCACTCACTATCAAATCAGGTCCTAGATTTAGGTTTATAGGTCAAAACCTTCCCTGTCCCCACCCCCAACACATACAGACCATGAAAAAATCTTCTATTAGTGTGTTATCACAAGAATTCCATGATTCTTTTGCTCTGAGAACAAAAGAGTGGATTTCACAAAAATGATCTATGAGCAACCACAATATGGACCTGTCCACTTTCTTGTACTACCTTATCCTAGGATTGGCAACATCTTCAGCATTAGGCTGGAAAGCACAAATGCAAGCTGTTGAATAAGCTTCAAGGACAAGATCAGCAGAAGGTGTTTGCTCTGAAGTCAGCAATTTATTTCCAGTTTAATCATACAATTTACCAAATTACAACTGAAAATCATACAGTCCCATCACATTCATCCTAGCATCTGACCAGAAAGTGGATTTTCCTGGGATGTCACCAGTTATGTTGCCATTTAAAATGTAAATGCCCAATTGATGTGCTACTTGAGCCAAGCAGAAGCTAGCATAATCACAGATGTTATCTTTAGAATGATGTGTATTTCAGCAAAGGAGGAGCATGCCAATTGGGGGGGGGGGGTATACTGAGAAACATTAAAAAAACCAGTTTAATTTGGACTAGTCTGATATAAAAAAAGCAACTCCAATGGTAGAAGATGATAATACCGTATACACTCAACTATAGGTCAAAAACTGTATGCCCCAAAATTGATCCTAAAATACTGGATTGAGTTATATACGGGTCAATACTGTAATGTTGCTTAGAAAAGTCCTGAAAGAAGCACCACCCCATATGCCTTGGCAGTGATCTCTGAAAGAGTTGTTCAGGCAGGTGTGTGGGCACTGGTAGTAAGATTCACAGAGGTTTTAAAATGGTGGAAAAATGGAAGAGGGGTCTTTGTGATACTGTTGGTGAGACGCCCGAGTAAAAAGAAAAGGGGCCAGAGGACAGGAGGCAACATGGATGTAACAGGTACTATTATGTAAGTATATCACCACATAGTAGAAATCACACCACAGAAATACAGACCTAAAACACTACAACTTTTTCCTGTCTATAATTCAAAAGCACAGAGGCACTACATTCTAAAATATGAGTGTTAGTTTCAAATTGATACAAGAAGATTAAAAACCTAACTCTTCCACCTCCTGAATGCTGCCACTGAGCAATACCGAATATATTCAAAGGGCAACCCTTCATTATCATGTGAAAACAAAGGCTGACTCCCTCTCTCTTGGCATGCCCAACACTGGCATTCTTCTGCACCATGGACCATAATCAGCATGGCCCTACCAAATTTTTATTAGATTGCGATCAAACTTTGTTCACATGTTAATTCATAAGGCAGAGGAAATTTGCTTTCAAACTGTATGCAATTAACACTGTGAGACAGGGGTAGGCAATCTTTCCCCTTTAAGGGCCGAGGGACTTCAGCTCCCAGAAGCCTCAGCCATGTTGGCCAATAGTCCCGTGTTGGCCAATAGCTCCTGGGATTCTGGGAGCTGAAGTCCCTCGGCCCTTAAAGGGGAAAGGTTGCCTACCCCTGCTGTGAGATTTTTCTGACTTCAATGGTAATATTCTGACTCATGTTGAGTTTCTACAACTGAAACTATTCGTGTTACTGCCTTGTTGGCCACCTCGGTTCCCATTTTGGGAGAAAGGTGGGATATAAATTCAACAAACGAACAATCAAACAGAATTGGCAAAGAACAATCTTGTTTTTGATGCATCATCAATTTCCAAATTTTGACTCTTTAGCTGTTTAAAAGTAAATTTGGCTCTTTCAGTCTATGGTAAACACAGAGGAACATATGCCAAAAAACCTAAAACTCTTTATCCAATTTACTACCTTTGAATTAAGCAACTTACCAACTTCTTTGAATTAACAGTTGTAGTGTTTCTGGATTTCTAAATTTGCTCATTTCAACGAAACTAATATATTAATTTAAAGTTAACCTCAACTTCCATTAAGCACATTTCTTTACAAGTTATGCCAAATTCTCCTCTTTAAACAGCCAGTGGTATTTTGGAGATGTTAATGGAAACATTACAGACATAAGTAGTTAGCTACTAATGACACCGAGATGGTAAACAGTGCTTTAAAATTATTGGTTTAACAGCAAGAGTAGCGTCAACCTTAGCTTCAAGAAATTTAGAGAGAATAATGAGAAAATTTAGCAAATTAGAAATGAAAGCTCCAGAAGCAGTGTTTTACAGATTAAGACCTCCAACTTCTTGATAATCCTACGTACTTTACTGGTACTTTCCTCACAAGAACTAGCACTGCCAAATAATCTTTTTAGCATTAAAATACTTGCCATTATGGAAATGAATGCTAATTGAATATTTAGTTCAATGCAAGTGTTTCTTGCTAACAACTAAAGAACACTCACCTTTAGAGAATAACAATTGACTACACAAATCAAGGGACTACCTTGTTTTAAATACAACTTTTTAGTCTATTCCTAATAAATTAAGAATTTATAACATAGATCTGCACTGATTTCAATGGAGATAATAATGAAATAATAATGCATTAGGAACACAGTTGACACCACACAGAATCTAATATAATCCTATGGTAGAACGTTTTAGACAGGAAAAACTGCTTTTGGAAAGGGAGGATGTTTACTCTTCTTTTACCCTCTTTTCTTTATGGGGAAGATGACAGAGGAAGGGTTTACCACCACATTTCTACTAAGAGCACTGATTTAAGTATGTATAAAAAGAACATTAAATCAGCTAAGCAGAAAAAACATCATAAAAAGTTGCTTCTGATATAGCTTCCCAGCTGTTACATGGATTCTTTCACAATATTATTTAGTAAGATTTTGTTACTACATCTGAAGAAATTGGAGTGGGACTCTCTAACCAACAGTTAATAGAAATGTTATGGGAAAATGACAGCATACCAGCTGCCAAGAGCTGGGAAGGAATATGTGACAATAATGTTTTAGGGAATTGTTTATTATTGGTATGATATTAGAAGCAAAGTTTAGAATGTAAGAGTTGGGAATGCCATGAAAAATGGATGTTATGGGGCATATCCAGGATCCGAGAGCACATATTGTGGCCACTTTGTTGAATCTAACCAGGACTGTATCTGCTAAATGCCAGGATGTGAGACTGCAGCAGCATTCAGTTTTGTAAAAGGGGAAAGGCTAGATATAAAGGTACTTAAGACTGATAGCAGAAGCACTGACAGAATTTGTAAGAGGAACTACTTAATAATGCCTGTCTTCCAGATTACTGAAAAGTAGGGGAAAATCATCTGTGCCAAATCATCTTTGACATGGATCAAATGGATTCCCCACTAAAAAAAACCCATCTTACATAAAGATTACTGTTTTCACTCACATTCATTCACTCTTCCCTCCCTCTTCTCTCTCCCTACTACCACGTTGTAGTAGTAGTAGTACTAGTAGTAGTGGTGGTAGTAGTAGTTATGTGCCTTCAAATCATTTCTGACTTTTGGCCACCATAAGGCAACCCTGTCACAGGGTTTTCTTAGCAAGATTTGTTCATGGGGGGGGGGGGTTGCCAGTGCCTTCCTCTGGGGCTGAGACAGTGTGACTTGCCTAAAGTCACCCAATGGGTCTCCATAGCAGAGTGGGGATTCAGACCCTGGTCTCCAGAGTCATTATAAACTCCTTCAAGACTTATACCCTTTTTTAACCTATGGGGGAAGAGAAACATGCCGTTTTCTTTTTACTTATGCTGTGAAGTGCCATGTATGCTGCTGATGCTCTATACGCTACCAACTAGATCTAGGACAGGAGAAGCTAAATGTGACAGTCTGTGTTATATCAGAATGACATTCAGAAATGAAAGACTTGTGGGAGTGTGAAAAGAAAAAATAAGTTAAATAAACTATATAAACATGTCTACTGCAAAAATATATGAATTATGAAACTGAACAGATTTTTCTTTTCTTTTCAGAGGGAAACTATACGGAGAAGACTAATGTTGTGGAGATATATTGAGTTACATATTAGTAAATGATGGCAGATTAGACTGCATGCTGAAGTGTGTTACTTAAGCACAAGTATATTACAAGACTGAGCCATAGGATCAGCTCCCATCTAAGACAGATGAACACCTTTGTGACTGGATCTCCTATGGTTTATGTACCAGGAATGAGTTGAGCTAAAGGACAGGCCAGTTAGTTTCTTTAAGTCACTGGCCCTATCATGTCTGTCTTTGGGGGGAAGCAGATGGACGGCACGGGGCCGCCCCGGGAAGCTGCGCTGTGGGGCCGAGGTATCTCCACACCTCGGCCCCGCGGCACAGCTTCGCCGCCCTTGGAAGGAGTGCTAAATTAGTGCTCCTTCCACAAGTCGCCGAAGGTGCACCGCAAAAGGCTGCCGGCGCACCTTCGGCGACTCTTCTTCTGCAGCGTGCATGGACGCTGCAGCGGGAGGTCATCCTCGGAGTGCTGGCCGTGCGGAGGGCTGGCTGCTCCGAGGACGACTTGGGGAAGGGGTTGGGGTGCCCACCGTGCGGCTGCCCCTCCCCTTCCCTGCCCCCCAAACCGCACTTTTAGCTGTCTGCTTCCCCCCTTTGTTACCCTCTTCTCTCTCTCTTTTCTGCCAATTCACCCATGCCAAAATTAAAAGTAAGGGGGGAAGAATGCTTGAACTGTTACTAATATGTTCCCCCCCCCATTAGAAAGGACCAATTAGAGTCCTTTCTTTATGAAATGTGTCACAGGAAAACTCTTGCTAACAGAAGAAAAGAATATACTGCATTCTACCATTCTTCAGAGAAATGCAGCAGTTCCCAAGTTCAGCAAGAAGTGCAAGCTCGTAAAGATTATTTTAATTCTTGAATCTGCAAGTGAGGTTAGTAGATATAATTTGGATTGAATCTCTGCTGGCATACACCCCAGCATGTGATGTACTGATTCCATTTGAACTGGTGATAGGGACCATCATGTGTTCACATAAACAGGATTAGAATCACATAGTAGCTCAAGTGGGACCCCATGAATACAAGTTATAACCTGAAATGGCCAATCAAGGTGAAAAACCTAACATTACAGGCACGATGGGAAAGGTAACAGGTATCACACAGGGAGTTGGGACTAAAGCTATAGCACCTTAAGAGTTCTGAATATAGCACTCGGGCCAAGGCTAGCTCTTAAATGTGCTTTCTGGGCTTCCCATGAAACTGAATAATAGTTGAAAACCCACTATGTAAGTTCATATTCATTTAAAATTTATGCTCTGCTTTTCTTTATAAAATAAATTTGAAGTAGCTCAAAAGCTGATGTCATGGATTTAAAGGTGCAGCATGTTGGCTTAGTGTTGATCACTGAGTGGTCTCAGATAACAAAGGGACTGAATACAGAGCTTTAGGGTTTGGTAGGTGAGTGCAGCCGCAAATTCAAAACTGTCTCTTGAAAAATCTGAATGACTGGTATTTAGCTCAAATCTATCACATGAAGGGAATCTAAAATTCCTTGAAATATTTTGAATTAAAAGTATTGTCATGCTCCTTAGTGCCACTTTTGTCATGATTTTTCACTATTTCCCCCCTTAAAAATCTGTGAAGGGAAGGCCCTAAAAATGGCTGGGTGTTTCTAGTAGTGGCAAGCACTGTTACATGGTTGATGTCTCCTTTAATTAAGAGAACATTTAAGATTTACATATGGAAAATTAACAAGGTTTTTTGTTGTTGTTTGTTAACTGCACTCGAGTCAATCTTGACACATGGCGACCCTATGGATGAGACATCTCCAAGACCTTCTGTCCTCACTGCTCTGCTTAATTCCTGCAACCCCTTAATACCTGTGACCTCCTTAATAGAGTCCATCATCTAGCATGTGGCCTTCCTCTCTTCCTACTTTCCTCCCCAGCATTATCCCTTCCCAGCGTTAATGTCTTTTCCAAACAGTCCTCCCTTCTCATGATGTGGCCAAAGTACAACAGTCTCAGTTTGGTCATCTTGGCTTCCAGGGTGGTTTCTGGCTTGATCTGCTCTAGGACCCATTTGTTTGTCTTTTTGGCTGTCCATGGGATCCTCAGCACTCTTCTCCAGCACCACATCTCAAATGCATTGATTTTCTTCCTATCATCTTTCTTAACTGTCCAGCTCTTGCATCCGTACATGGTAATAGGGAATACAGTGGCTTGTATGATTCTAACTTTTGTTCTGAGTTGTATATCTTTGCATTTTTTAATCTTTTCTAGTTCTTTCATAGCCAACCTCCCCATTCTAAGTCTTCTCCTGATTTCCTGACAGCAGTCCCCATTTCTATCAATGTTTGATCCCAGGTATGGGAATTCTTTTACTATTTCTATTTCTTCATTGTCTAGGTTGAACTTGTGAAGGTCCTCGGTGGTCATTATTTTTGTTTTCTTTATGTTTAATGCTACACCTGCCTCAGCACTTTCTTCTTTGATCTACCCTAGTAGGTGTTCCACATCTGTGAGATTTTCTGCTAGTATTATGGTGTCATCTGCATATCTTAGATTGTTGATATTCCTTCCTCTTATTTTCACTCCTCCTTCTTCTGTGTCCATGCCTGTTTTTCTTATAATATGTTTTTCATACAAGTTGAACAGATAGCGTGAAAGGATACAGCCTTGTCTGACTCCTTTGCCAATTGGGAACCATTGTTTCTCCATGTTCTGTTCTGACAGTAGCCTCTTGTCCTGAGTACAGATTCCTCATCTGGACTATCAGAAGTGTTGGCACTCCCATGTCTTTAAGGGCATTCCATAGCCTTTCATGGTCTATGCCAGGGGAAGGCAACCTTTCCCCTTTAAGGGCCGAGGGACTTCAGCTCCCAGAAGCCTCTGCCATATTGGCCAATAGTCCCATGTTGGCCAATAGCTTCTGGGATTCTGGGAGCTGAAGTCCCTCAGCCCTTAAAGGGGAAAGGTTGTCTACCCCTAGTCTATGCACTCCAAAGCTTTGCTATAGTCTATAAAGCACATGCTGATTTTCTTTTGGAATTCTCTGGTGCACTCCATTAGTCATTGTATGTTTGCAGTGTGGTCCCTCGAGCCTCTTCCTGTCCTGAACTCAATTTAGACCTCTGGGATTTCTCTCTCCATGTATAGTTGGAGTCTATGTTGCAGAATTTTGAGCATGATTTTGCTTGCATGGGAGATTAGTGCTATGGTTCCATAGTTGCTGCAGACTCTTGTGTCTCCCTTTTTGTGGATGGGGATATATATCGATTGCTTTCCATCTGTTGGCCGTCATTTTGTTTTCCATATCTGTTGACATATGTGGGTTAGCACTAGAATTGACTCTGTCAATGTGGATTGCAGCAGTTCAATTGGAATACCATCTGTTCCTGGTGATTTGTTTTTCGCTATTTCTTTTATTGCAGTTCCCACCTCACTTTTTAGAATTTGGGGTTCATATGGGTCTTCATTCCATGTGTCCTTCATTTTGTCATCTCTTTTGTATAATTCTTCTGTGTATTGCAT
The DNA here is from genome assembly GCA_026167975.1 of Phrynosoma blainvillii. Lineage (NCBI taxonomy): Eukaryota > Metazoa > Chordata > Lepidosauria > Squamata > Phrynosomatidae > Phrynosoma > Phrynosoma blainvillii. The sequence continues at coordinate 134,262,751 of JANUYF010000004.1, read as the reverse complement.
CCAATATCTTTTTATTCATTCCTGGTCTTGAATTATGTTATTTTTATTGTTATGTTTTACTGTTATTTTTATTATTATGTTATTGTTATTTTATTATGTTATTTATTTTTATTTAAATAGGGTTTAATCACCTCAAATAAACATGTATGCAAATTTGTAGGTGACAGGTGGGGAGAGCTGTTTCTTTTTCCTTATGTAAAAAAGGGGGAGCTGATTTTGCAAATTTTCTAGGCCACATATACAAGTTTACATATCTACAAATTGGCCTGCAAATAACCTTATTGTGCTGAAAAACAATTTGTGCAGTATCTCAAGATAATGATGAAGTACAGATTGTCAGAGACACTGTTTCAATAAAATATTTATAAATTTGAAGTTATCTGCAGTCTCCACTAGTTATCCAAAGCAGAAAATATGCTGAAAATCCTGGTTTCATGACTTTTTCTTTCGGACAGGATCCAAATCTTTCACAGACAAATTTCCTTCAAAGGACTTATAAAATTCATGAGACATTAGAATTCATACAATCTGAAGGAAACACCTTGAATGACAAGCCAATTTGAGTTCTGAAAACATCTATTAACCTTTTATGCCAGCATAAAGTTTCAGAACAATGTTTTTCCTTGTATTGTTCTATAGCAAGCAGAGGCACAAAGCGAGTGAAATAAAAGGGTATCGAATTATGTTTAGTTTCCCAATTTGATATGTTTGCATGTCTCTGTGTGTTTCAACTCAGAGAAAGAGTTGAGATTATGGACGCTGAGCCACTGAGTCCCTAATTACAGAAAGAAAACAAGATGCTAAATCTGTGTTTGATCCAGCAATTAAAAGGCATACTTTCTAGAGAGTTGGCAATAAAATGAGATTCCACACTCTAATTACAAGAGACTCCAAAATAGCAGAAATTGAACACTGCATGATATTTACAATTTCTGATGCAGGGATTATACTTCTATTGAACCCCTACCCTTCTTTTCACTAATAAGCTTCTGCAGGGAACAGTGTATACATTTCAAGTCAACTATAGCCCAACTGTCCCAATTAATCCTTTGTCCCCCCAACTTTTTCAATTGCTTTTCAAATGTCCCAGTTTCTTTCTCCTCCTCCCACTTCCCCACTTTGTTCTCAGTAATTGCAAAATGAGTTCGAAGTGCAAATATAGATTATCACATACCTTAAACAATATTCCTTATCTCTCCCAAATTTAACTCTAATTCGTGCTGCAGCTGTGTTTTATCACACGGCTTTTCCAGCAGACTCCAACTTCAGAGTAGATCCCCGCTCCAATGCGCATTTGAAAATGCACTCTGGTAGCCATTTTTCCAAGTTGGAAGGTTTCAACTTGGAAAAATGGCTAACAGAGCATGTTCCCAATTTGCATTGGAGTGGGGATCTACTCTGAAATAGAATTCCACTGCAAAAGCTGTGTGATAAAACATGGCGGCAGTGGGAATTAGAGTTAAATTTGGGAGAGGTAAGAAGTATTGTTTAAGGCATGGGATAATCTCCATAGTCTGCACTCAGTCAACTCAGCAGCGGTGGAATCTTGCCTATCCCAGTAGGCTCAGGTAAAAGCAAACTGCTAAAACATCTTCTGGCTTATGTGTTCTTCTTCATTAACATTTTTGCTATCTTGACCACACTTTGACCATACATCTCCTGTTTTTCATTTGTGAAATGTTGGCGGGTAGGCCAAATATGGAGGTTTGACAAAACTCCTATTTTTCTGCCTGCTGTGGAATACAGAAACCTTGGGTTTGTCTACACAAAAGAAAAAAAACTGAACCCTCCCTCGAATCTATCACAGTTTGGACACATGGCCTTATCAGCAGTAAATGTGGAGTATAACATATTAAACTGAATTTTAAAAACTCACAGCTTGCTCCTGAGTTTGTTGTAGCTTGAAACACACATAGTCCTATGTGTGTGTGTGTTGAAGAGTTACCTAACCACCCTGAATAAATAGCTATTCAGTGACTTTGGGATTGCTGGTATACTGAAAGGAATAGCTGCTGGTTATATCTTCTTCACTAGATTGTGAATCCATATAGAATGGTTCACAGGAATTTTGTTTGTCTGTGTGCATGTGTGCATGTGTACGTCTTCAAGTCACCTGTTGACTTACGGCAACCCCATGAAATTTCATAGGGTTTTTAAAGGCAAGGAATACTCACAGTTGGTTTTCCTAGTTCCTTACTCTGAAATATAACCTACAGCATCTGATATTTGTTGGTAGTCTTTCACCCAAATACTAAACAGGGCTACCCCTGCTCAGCTTCCAAGATCAGATAGGATCTGGTGCCTTTAGGCTATTTAGGCTGCCACAGGAATTACTAGCCCATAAAAAAATTGCCCACTCATGACAGTATTACATCGCTGGGTCAGGCAGATGACTTTGCTAGTACGAAGGCACCTTTATACAATATAACCTATGTTTAAAAGGAAGTTAATAAAATAATTTCTGTGGGAAGCCAAAAGATTAAAAAAGGATTTTTTCCCCATTCAATGACACAGACATATTAGACTGGATTGGTGTGCAAAGGGATATTGTAGCACCGTTGAGCCTAAGTGAAAGAAAGAAGTTTGCAGCATAAACTTTGGTAGATTGAATCTACTTCTTCAAATGAATATCTTTGCACTAGATGATAAATGAACATAAATCAGGCATTAGGAAAGGAAATATACAAAAACCAGTTGTAGAATTTCAGTATTCCAGGGCATTCCAACTCAGACCTCAGAACAACAGTCCTTGAACAAAAACAAAACAAAAAACAAACGCCTTCAAGGGGAGACTGAAAAGTTATATCCACAAACCCCTATCGACAGTGGACTGAAAAGGGACAATGGTTTCCTGGTACACTACACATATTAGTACAGGGCTAGGCAACCTTTCCCCTTTAAGGGCCGAGGGACTTCAGCTCCCAGAATCCCAGGAGCTATTGGCCAACATGGGACTATTGGCCAACATGGCTGAGGCTTCTGGGAGCTGAAGTCCCTCGGCCCTTAAAGGGGAAAGGTTGCCTACCCCTGAATTAGTATGTTAATTAATACTCCATCCCCATGAAGGATCTCTTGCACATTCTATCACATCTCCCTTCTGGTCCCCAGCCAGTAATACACTATATTCCACGAATTTCCTGTATCATTCATATGGGTATCTACTCAGCTTGGTTTAGGCAGTATCTTTCCTCCCACCCCATCCCCCAATGACCATAGCTAAAACTAAGCTTGTCACCTAGTCACCATACCCACACACTTTGCCTTTCTATCACTATCACACACATGGGTATAAATGTCTGTCCAAAAGTATTTCACTCCATTCATCTGATGAAGTAGATTGAGGACTTGTCATCACTGGCCAGAATAATCTGGGCTGTCCTGGCATCAAATTCTAAATTCCGCCCAGTACCTGTGCTCTCTCCATAGTGACAGTGATAACTGCCTTCCCACACAATCCCTGTTCATCACCCAGTATTGCCAATGAGGTCACAAAGAGGTACCCAGACATGTTATCAATGCTGGGTGCCTTATTCTCACCTCACAGCAACTCATGCCTTCAGTGGCGGTGCCAGGTGGCTCGCAGGGACTGTGTGGGAAGGCAGTTGCACATAGTTGCTGTGGAGAGAGCCAAAAACCCAGAGTAAAAGGTAAAGTTTTAAAATTTGAAATAATAGGAGAAATGTCAAATCAGGTGTGGATGTTGTGACGGCAGTCTGTGTCTCATTTGGGTTTTTGGCCCTTCATCATGTATACAGGATGCAGCTAGCGCTGGGAGAATTTGAAGTAAATAATCCTTGTAGACAAGCTTACGCGACCAACTTCTTTTTCTCAGTTAGTTTCAAAAGTGCAACACTATCTCATTGCATTAATTCCCCCCCCCCCAAGTAAGACATGTTTGATAGGGTCAAATCAACATATCAAAACAGAAAAGACAGTAATCTCAGCATCCTGAACACAATGGAGAAGGAATGCAAATTGATGCATGAAAGTTAAAGCAAGATGTATATTTTAGTCAGAAGGAAACTTGCTCAAGAATATAAATATGCATTTATCTACAGCAAAACATTTCTCTCTTTTTCTTTCGATATACTTGAAAAGAAATGTTTCATGTCACTTTCTCACACTGCAATAACACTGGCTTGGTCTGAATATGGATGCCATTCTTACGGACATAACAAATCATGTAAATAGAAGATGTTAAATCATATGAAACCAGGTTGAGCAAAATTCAGAGAGATTTAACCCCCGTGGCAGGAGCTTTGTAAAAACAAGCAAGTCACACATACACATTTTAAGAACCACAGACTTCGTCGTATCTGGGAACCTAATAGTGATTGATGTTTTCCAATATTTTTCTGCAAAGATTTTGCAGGAACTTGAATTTGGGGGCTCTATCATTTCCATTTCCTTTCCTCTCACGTCTTCTTCAACTGACATTTCTCTCCACTACAATAAATGAAGTATGACTCTCAAAGGCTCTCAAGGGTATTTCACCAAGGCAGTTATGATATTACCCAGCTGCCTTGACAGAAGATAGCTGATTGAATCCTGACATCTTTGGCTAAAGGATTCAAAAACCCATGGCTTAGCTGGGAAGAATATTGCCCATTTTTAGCATTTTTTTAAAAAAATGCATAAGTCTAAACTAGCAAATCCAATGGCCAAAGAATCTAAAAGAATGTGAAGTCGTGCCTTCAGGGGGAAAGCCCAGTGGTGTCTGAGGAGTGTGCCCCATGTGTCCGCAAAGTGCCCTACTGATAACCTGCAATCATTTTTTAAATTAAAAGTGGCTTCAGAGAGAAATGGTGGCCTCTAACTGCTACCTATATTTTATTCCCAAATAGACCTAGACACATATCTGTGAAATAAAGAAGGGACAGCTGGAGGTCTGTGCTTTACTTTTAACTGTTCCTGGAGATCTGAAATAAGAGGAAGGGTAGGAAATAGGGAGGGAGAAAGGAAGGAATCTCACTGACACTGTAAGAAAGTGGAGGTGGGTGGGTGGGAGAGGCTTGATCATAGCAGTGAAAATACTGAGAGAGAGCTGGAGTGAATCAACAGATTGGGCAAGGTGCCTTGTGGTGACTCTGCTGGACTGAAGACAGTGGTCAAGAGGTATGGGTGAAAAAGAGAGTGTTTGGGGGGGAAAATTCTGAAAACCAAAGATGATTGGTTTTACAGTGATAGAATTTTTGGACAAACTTCTGACAATCTGTGAACTATTAGATAACTACACCTGGACATGAGAAAAATGAGCACAAATTGCCTTCTGCTGCTGTGGTGTTTTTGATGGCCAGAGAAACACAAGACTGTAAAACATCTTGAAAATTAAAAGCCAATAAATGAAAAATGGTTCAGTATAATATTTGGACATTCTTTGTATCCTTGATATTCTTTTGTTGCTTAGGACAATAATTTATCCTTTACTTGCAGTATATGATTTTTTTTTGTATGAGCATGAACTTCTCTACTAAAAAATAAATTAACAAAGACCCTGAAAGCTCCAAGAAGCTTTTTGCCCATAGTATTAAGTAATCTTTCCCACTTTCTTTTGCAACCTAGTAATGATCAACAAGCTAGGTACAAGACAAAAAGCCACAATGCTGTGATGAAGCACATGCCATAAGATGAAGAAAAGAATATTTAAACATGTTTATAAAAGGCAATTAATCAAATAAAGTTTCAATATCAGAGCAACTCAAATGAAAATATATCAGTTTTAAGATGGACTAATAATAAAAATTAACTGAACAGACATACCATAGAACTAATTTTCTAGTTTAGAGAAATGGGAGGGAGGGAGAGAGAGAGAAGGAAATGGGAGTCATAAAATATACTGACTCCAGGCTCAATAAAAAAGAAAGAAAATAAATAATTCTATTTAGCAAGCTACTTAGAGCTTCAATTCCAGATCTCTTTTCATTCAAACACAGATTTTTAATTGTAAGCACCAATGACAAATGGAAGTGGCTTACACATCTGTTTTCACACTTCTACAAATGAATGGACAACTATAGCTCTCTTGTGAAAAACTATGTGAGCTTTAAATGCTAGCATGGCTTATGCCATCTCCCCAGAGGAAGAATAAAAGGTCCCTGTTCCCCATGATCCCAGGACAAATGGATCTTTAAGCCACTTGCACAAAAGTCAAAACTATTAGGGAGTTAAATCACTCTAAAATTCCAAGAACTGGAATAACCTTTTCAGCCTTTAATATCAGCCTTTTTTTAATGTATTGCTACAGGTGTGGAGAAAGGACAGTAATGAAGGGATGCTGGATTGCATGTACTGTCCAACCTTCCAGCCTATGCACATTTATTTGATTATTGGGACACAGAGTTCTCTATAGTTATAAAAGGGTGGACATGTAGAGTTCTCTGTGCCATTACAAATTCAACTAAGGCCACATTCAGCCTGCCATATGACACATGACTAAAGTGAATTGCATGTTCTTAGTTTTTATTATTGTGATTTGTGATTCCATTAAGCTAAAGAACAGGCATGGAATTTAGCTACTTTCTTCTGAATATGATTTAGCAAAGATTGGAACAAATTTGGGGAAACCTCTCTTCAACTTATTGACCAGATTTATAAATATGATTGTCTAAGTGCTTGACCTTTTTGTAAAAGTTTTCTGAGTCATAAGAGGACTAAGAATTATTAATGGTTTGGTCCTTTATTTTCTCAACTGCCAAGAATAAAGAAAAAGAATAGGTGCCCTGTTATAACAAACTGAGATTGTATTTGAGGTTTTTTCTCTTTATACCAATAGATATTTAGGAGACTTTGAGCAGAAAAGATCTCCTAGTGCCACACTAATGAAACATGAGTGTATTAGTATAATCTGTACTGGGGTTCTATTAATATAATCAATATACCTGATACAGTTATCTCAACTGTTAGGTTGGACAGAGGTTTTTATGTTATTTACTTTATTGGAAAGTATAAAAAGAAGTGAAAATCCATCACCTGGAAATGGTCAGAGACTTTGACTTACCCAAACTGGCTAAATACCAAAACATTCATCTCCTCCAATGTGTCATGCAAGCCTTCCCTAAGGACACTGACAGTGTTTCAGTACAATAGTCTTAAAGCAGTTTAACAGGCCTTTCCCCCCTCCCCCCAGGGATATGTGAAGAAGCTAGGGACGTGAAACAGAATTCTCCCCATTATAGTGCTCAGCATTCCTTGAGGGTAGCCACAATAAGACTCATGGCAACTGTACATTCCCCAGCCACAAAGCTCTGTTATCATGTGTGATTTCAGGCTATGTATATGAACCCATACATTTTCTGAATATATATACCTATAAGGGATGTTTTAAACTTGACGGTAGTGCATATTAGAGAGATTGGGTCTAATAAGCTGCATGCATACAGAGCAATCTAACAGGAAAATTTAGCAATCACACAAGAATAAAAATATACACAATAAATGTCTTGGGAGATACAAACATTATGGTAGAGCTTTGTAAATGGCAAACAATATATGCAGAACACCGGTAACTACGTAATTGTTTCAGTTGCTTCAGCATCGAGAAATATTAACTTAAAGAAATTCAGAAGACTGAGAGGGTTTTAAGATTCAGGCTGTTATTGCAAGGCCTAGAGATGCTACAGAGGGCTGAATTCAGATTCCAGGAGCTGACAGTGGTTAGGACAGTGGTATTCAAAGGCTGCCAAGAGAATGCAGAAAGTCTAGTTGCAGGTAAAGCTCCTTGACAATTTTCTGCTCCCTACATGCTAGCAGTATTCAACACTGAATAGCTACTGTTATTGTGGGCCTATATTTCTGTAATTTTCCACACAGGATGGTTTGAGTGCTGGAAAAAAAAATTCCTTTTAGTTATTGAATTAACCCTTCTCTGTCCTGGGCCAAACAAGATTCCAGTTTGATGAACAACTCATGTGGGGCCAACATAGACACAAAAATCTTAGCAGGAATATTGTACAGATGTTCCCTTTATATAATTTCTGTATTCTTTCATTTTTGTTTATGTGATTACTGCAATCACATGACTTTGGTCACATGGTATGATTGTAACTCAACACAAAGTTCAAAATTAGTCTTTCCAATGTTTTTTTAATCATCTCTTCCTGAGATATAATTACATTTAGAACTCAGAAGTAAAAGGAACAAACAGAACAAAGAAGAAGTGCTTATGCAGTTTCCTCAGATGCTCCTAGCTGAAGGTTCAAATTTAAATCCAGGAACTGAAATCCAAGAAAATTCAGCTCAAGATTACTGAAGGTCAACATCACCAACAAAATAATCCATGCGCAGCTTCTCAGCAACTCTCATGTTGTAAATGATGAGCATGCCAGCTATGCTTTATGAGCTCTACACTGCAGAAGAAATGATAATCTTTCATACTTATCCCTAGCAACTCTTCCCTAGTACTTCATATATCTATTTTAGGATTCAAGGCCCTTCACAACTTTATTCAACTGTTCCTCTCTACTGACAATTCAACTGCTGAACATCAATTTGTCACATTCTTTTCCAGGCACTCTTACATACTATCATGCCGCAAAATACACATATAATATCCTTTTTAGGTAACGAATTCTGCCATACCCCCATGATTTTCTTCTACTATTAATAACATTCCATTTTAAGATTTAACTTTAAGATTTAACATTTAACTTTAACTATAGAGCATTGTAAATGAGGAGGAGGAGGAGTGATGTGAGAATTGCATTTTATCATGTAGCTTCAATAATAATAATAATAATAATAATAATAATATGCACTAGCTTTTTCCAGTGTAATCTGTAATGTACTTGCTGAATATGTGACTGAATTTATCTTAACAAATAACACAGGTTTAATTATTTGTGCTGGTGCAGTTATAAATGTCAATACTCTGTTCTAAGCACTTATGTGGCGGAACAGCAAGTTTTTAGACTGAGCATTCACTCCTTAGTATTATATTTTGCCATAATGTGAACAAAATTTTCCAAGGCTTGAGGATTTTATTAGAGGCCTGTAGTGACGTTGCCTTAACTTACCCTTATAGATACCATGCACTGAGACTAGCTGTGTAAGCCTTCTCACCATTTCTACCCCCTCCCCACTGCATCTTTCTGTACCCCTAAGCCTGTGATGGCAAACCTATGGCATGCGTGTCAGAGATGGCACATGAAGTCATTTTCCTCGGCATGCGGAGGGCAGGAAGAGGAGGAAGAGGTGTGTGCTTGTTCCTCCTCCTTCCTGGCCATCTGGGTGTACCCACGGGCTTAGGGGTAACACCTGATGCCAGAAGGCCTTTTAGTTTGGGCACTTGGCCCCTAAAAGGTTCACCATCACTGCCCTAAGCTCATACAAGGAGCCTATGCCCAATTTTTGTCAATATCCATCACAATGAAGCTCCCCCTCCAGCTGCATCTCAGGCTTTTTCTGTTGACCCCAGAAGCATTTTATACATTTGTGACTGATGAAATGAAGAGCACAAAAGGCTGTACATGTAAATAGAGTTCTGGACATGAAGCTGTGGGTCCCAACCCCATATTATGTTTTTTTTTTTTTACCCTGGATGCTCTCTGAATTTCATTTTGTTCAAGCTTAGCACTCTTGTGAAAAATGTCTGTTTTGCATCATACACTACCTTAGGACTAAAAGTACAGACTTCAATTTGTCATAATTTAACAATGCTGCAAAAGCAACTGGTTATATAACCTCACCTTGCCTGTGGTCAACAAACCTTTCAAATTATGGAAATCTGATGGGAGAGTCAAACAAGAATTTCCCACCATTTTTTTTCTTTGTCTATGGCTTTTTTAATTTTTAAAATTCCCCCTTCCATGACTCTTGTCCACCATAAAAGTAAATGTTTCGAACAAGAAATGTCCATTGTTTGACTTAGAAAACTAAAATCTGCATAACTTACAGAAGAAAAATGTCTTGATTGTTAAATGTCAATTGTTTTTAATGGGACAATGATAAAAACAAATAATAACAACAGTAATTTATATAGATACAGCTCTTCTGTTCTCATTAAAAGTAGCCTAACGTTTCTGCCCAATTTTTCTATATGCAGCTGTTTTTAGCAAAGTATTCACTGCAGTGTGACTCTTCCACCAGCAGTAAAACAATCCTAGTTTAATTAAAAAATGAACAACAGGAATTGCTGTTGCTATTAAAATGAAGAAGTCATAAAGCAAAGGAAGAGGAGAAAGTTAAGATTTCTGCTGATAAGAGAAATAAATAGCTCTACCTAACACAATCTGGTCAGAGTCTTAGCCATCCTTCTGTTTCAGGATCAAAGTGAAATCACCCATGTTCCTCATTTTTATGCATCAGAGAGCCAGGCAGAGTTTTATACTGTATGGTAATTACCTGCCTTACTCCCTGTTCAGGGATTCCTTCTCAATTCAGAACAACTCTTAATATGGTGCCTAATTTGTTCCATACACACCAGGCAGCAGACAGGTGAGGGGATAAATCTCAGTTGCAGAAGTCTTTAAGATCAACAGTAGCCCTATTCTACAGCATAACAATTTTCAGGTGTGGAATTTAGCAAGACAGGTCTCTGCCTCCGTCTATTTCTCTGTGAATGCTGACAATGAAGAGAACATAAATGATACATGGAAACTACAGAGAAGGATACCATTCAGTTTGCTCAACGGATGCAGAAGATCCCTGGCATATCCCAGGCATTATTATTTAAAAGGTTCAGGTAGCAGATGATGAGAGAGAATCTCTATCTCTGCCTGTGAAGAAATGCTCCATTCTGAGTGGACAGTATTAGATCAAATGGCTAAACCATCTGTCTAGTGCAAAACACAGTCACTGAAAAGATGGCATGTCTTCTGATTCTGTTTAAAAAAGGTGACCAGACTAATAGCTGATTATATTCATAGACAGTGGCAATAGATCAACCTTGTTCATCACACTTGGAGGTAGGAGGCTTTCTTAAAGGGATGGGCCTGGAATACACATCCCTGCCCTCCTAACACATCCCTTCTTCCCAGTCTATCACTTGAGACAGCTGCTATATACTTCCTTAAATGGTAAGGCTGGCCATGGAGACCTTCTTATGGTACAGCCTCAGCACCTTGTAATCCAGCACTGTTAAGCAATAGTGTGAGAGACAGCCACATACTGAATGCATGGTCTTTTAAAGTAAGCATTTTAATGAAAATTAAAGTATTTTGCTTAAAAACAACAATAGTATATCAAAGTATAATCAAATAGTACAATAAACGCTGAACAGATATAATTTTAAAAAGACAAGAAAAAAACTTTTCTCGCTATCATATTAATTAAGCCATGGCATAGTACATATCAATTACAGTCAGCCCTCCATATTTGCGAGTTTCAGATTTGTGCTTTTGACTATTTGCAACTTTGCAGCTACTTCTTAACAAGGTCAGCCTCTTCACTCCTCCCTCACCTTTCCTCCTAGCCAGCCAAAACCAACACCGTATATTCTCCTGCTTTGCCAAACTTAGCATCCTTCTCATTTCTAAAGACCCTCCCTTTGAATCCAATGTTTGCAGCCACCCCCAGGAAGATCCAACCTCTTGCTCCTCTTCCTCCTCCCCCTCTCTCCTAGTGAGACAAAAGCAACACCGTACCTTCCCTTTGTGGTGATGGTTGCAAAATCAAATTCAGAGTGGAAAGACTTTGGAATCATGGGAATTGGTGTTTTTTTTCTGAGACACTGAGCCTTCTCTGTCAGAGAGCTCTGGTGCCACAATAAAATACAGTTCCCATGATTCCCTAACCCTAACCCTTAAAGTGGACTCAATTTGCACTATTTCTGGCAGTCTGCAAAGGCCCAAAGTGGGGAAGATACGGTGTTGATTTTGTCTGGCCGGGAGAAGGAGGAGGAGGAGGAGGAGGAGGAAAGATGGATCCTTTGCAGCCGTGGCTGCTAACATCAGATTGAAAGTGGAAGCCATTTGGAAATGTGGGGGGAGGCTATGTGTTTCAAGAAGAATTGTTTTGTGTGTACCTGCCATCTAACAAACCTTTTTTTCTCTAAACATATATTAAAGTTATATTAAACAATAATTCATGTCTGTTAAAAATGATGATTAAATAGAATCTTCCTCACTAGTGACTTTAATTATGATTTAAATTATTAAAATTGAGTCCTTCAGAGATGCAATTTAAATCATGAATTAAATCAATCTGATTTAAATCAATCCAGAAATTGAGCTTTCTGTTGGGTACTTGTTGTTGTTCCTACTCATTTACTGCCATTTTAACTATAGTGGGAAAAATTAATCTCAGATGTCTCCTTGAATAATCACTTTACTTCTGAACTTGCAATGTTTTTTTAATACAATCATGAACTCTACCCATTGTTAATTATTGATTATATTAAAAACAGTAGCATAATAGTTATTATTTATGAGTCTACTTCACAAAACTGTAGAACTGATTGTTTGCACCTCTATAAATCATTCTCACTCTTTTTGGGCAAAATGTTTTCAGTGCAACCATCTGATGTTCCTGCTTCACTAAATCCCTTGTTAAAAGCAATATGTTAACATGGTGTTTACATGCAAAAAGATCTTGTAGCTCCTTTGAGACTAAGTGAAAGAAAGAAGTTGATAGCATGAGCTTTCGTAGGCTTCAGCCTACTTCTTCATGTTTACATGCGATCTTTCTTTGTTTTAAAGAGCAAGCTGTATCTGAAAAGTATTTAGTCCATCAGTAAATAGAAAACATGTGGCAAGGTAGAAAAGTAGTACAATTCTATATATGAAAGGCAATATTTCACATTGTTCACTGGAGCTCACTCTCTAGTAAATGTGTTTATGGATAGGAGTTATAATAATTTTATTTTAACAGCATTTTTTTTAAATGAAGAGCAATGTCTTTGGCCCTTTGCAATGGAAACTGGAATGCTGAAATGTAGCAATGTTTTTATCCAACATGATGACCTTGTTCAGATATCATGATAATCCTGGGCACTAGACCTATCTGAAAGATGCAGGTAGTTCTCTGTAGAGAAAATGCTGTTTCTCGCCCAGAAAATATTGTTTACTGTGCAGAAAAGTTGCAAATTTCCCCCTGAGCAAGTCCTGAATGTTAAATGTTATTGTCAGACTCCTTGTCAGAGTTTTCTGACACTTGAAATATATATATTTTTAAATACAAATTCAAATATATTTGAATATTCTTTCAACTCTTAGTCTTGATTTCTTCCACTAATGCAACCTACTTTCTGCTATGCCATGGTTTATTGTGAGAATGAGCTGCACCAAGTATTCTTTGGCTTCCAAGTGCCCCTCATCTCTTCTTTTGCATGAAAACCACAAAGTGGAGTTCAGTAGTTTCATGACCTGCAGCTTATCATTTTGTTTGAACCCAACATTTTGTTTGAACTACACTTTATATGAAACTAGACAACTTCACACCATGGTTTATTAAGCTGTCTTGTTTCAAACAATAATAATTATAAATCAAGTACTTCCCCCCCCCCCCGATACGTAACCAACTGCTGTCAATCAATTATTGAAGCAAAAGCTTCCCATCTCTTATTCTTGGCCCTGCAAAAAAAGCAAAAAACAAACAAAACAACAGCAACAACAAAGCATATGAAAGCCCAAGGCTTTTTGTGTCTGATTCTATCACAAAACCGTGCTAGAACCAGCTGAAATTTTAAAATGTAGCTATTTTAAGAATGTATACCTTGCCTTTCTCATCCCTACCAATAACTTGCCAAATGTTTAGAAACAGAAGTGGAGATCTACAGTAATCTGTTTTGAAATTAAAATTCTTTTGCATCCATGGAAAATTTAACTCTTGCAAGATGGCTATACTGGGGCAGAACAGATGGGCAGGAAGGAGCAGCCACCAGCAAAAAGAAAAAATCTGCTTCTTTTGGGCTGGGTTTGGGTCACCTTATGTGGCCCAGGAGCAACCCAGCATGGCTACCGCATGGGTTGGGGGTGTGCGTCATCTAAATGCCACGTCCCCAAGCCATGTGTTTTGGGCCACTGTCAACAAAATATGGATGAAGACCCATACAATTTTTAATATTCCAGGCTGGGAGTACTCACATCCAGATATGTAGGCATCCTGGCAATATATTCATGTGAGTAACAGAATTTACATGTTAACATAATTCAAGATGACACTGCACATAGAGAGGATTGGCCAAGGGTTAAATAAATCTTATTGTCATTTCCATATAATTGGTTTGTTTCCCTTCCCAGCCCTCCAACATAATAATAAGACTTGCTGTGCCACAAAAAAGTGTTTTGACTAGGATAGAAAGTGGTGCTTCAATGCTGTGGCACAAAACAGGATACTGTATGTTGTAGAGATGCTGCCTGGCACAATGGAATGAGTAAGATGCCAAACTCTTTTTAGCACACAATGACTGGATAAATACTGAGAGATGCCTGTAAGCTATACAGTCTCAACAGCAGGAGACAGCATAAGAAATATCTACCCTGAGGGAAGTGAGGAAAGTGCAATGAATATTTTTAATTGCTAAAAGGCTATTTTAAGATTGTTCTTGCTTCATTCTGCTAAACCTGTCAATCCTTGGAGGACATGTTGGGTCAATGTATATATTTACAAGAAAACTAAGGCAGCAAAATTGAGAGGACTTAAAAATGTCTCCCTGTCTGTCTCTGTCTTTTTCTCTCACACATTTTTACATAATATCTTGAGTGGGGCTAAATGTTATTTTTTAATTAAACAAGATAAATACACAGAAGAGATACATGTGCATAAAATCACATGCTCTGGTTGATCTCATAATGATCTTTAATAGTGTTTTACAGTCAACAAATTCTAACAAACCAAACAGGTAATATTGTTAGGGCTCCTGGGAAACATTTCAGTTTATCTTAAAGCTATGTCTTGCACTTTGTATTTTAATCTCATATTAGTTTTGGTGCAATGGAGATGATAATTGCTGCTTATCATAATGAGTTCATTTTTTTAACCTATCAAAAATAGGAAATGATAAACTGCTTGGAAATACAGCTCACTGCTCTTTTTATAAAGTGACGAGACTTAATGGTTTATAAAGAATGCAGGAAATTTAGCTCCTTTTCCCTAGAAAAAGAGAACAAAACAAAACATAGAACATGGCCTTTTAATGGATGGGTTTTGAAGATACTATGTCAGCTATTTCATTCTCTGCATGATAGGGAATTAAACCCAGCAGTGGGAATGAAATGGAGCCTTAACTTTCAAAGCAAGAGTCGTGGAAGGAATGCTTGAAAATATTAACAACAAAATTAACATTAGCCAAAAATAGTTTCTGTGCTGCAATTCCCAAACAGTTGAAACGCTTCATTAAGATAGCTAACATTTTAAAAGTATAGTTTGTTTCTGACTGTCTTAATTCTTCACTATATAGTGCTTGGGTAAAACAAAATCACCACACAGCTGACATGAAATCTGACCAGGATATTTTACACAGTGGGATTTATACAATGGCACTGCCTTTTTTTTTTTCCATTTTTGCAGAGGACATACGTGACTAGTTTACATGTTAGAGAAGCAGGCAAGTTGAAGTAAGAGCTTTCCCTATTTCTTTGAAGAGGCTCACAGAATTCCCACATGTAAACTAAAGAAGGGAAGCCTGTGGCTATGCAAGTAATGCTAGACTACAACTCAGATAGACCTAGACTAGGGAGGTGGAATCCAAGAGCAGCCAAAGGCCCACAGTTCCCCATCTAACCTATGATTCGGAGAGTAAAGTATGAACACATAGTGTCAGCTCTTTGCCTTTCATGGCTACAAACTGAATCTCTCTGTATATACTATTTTGCTAATCATACTCATGATCTTAATTTGATGTCTTCATTCCAAAATGCACTTATCAGGTTACCCCCTTCCTCTAGTTTTTCCTTAATTTTCCAAACTGCTGTTTTGAGAAATTCTCCTCTAATTTATCTTTTGTTGTGAGCCACCTTAGGTCCTGTAATGAGAGAAAAGTGGAGTATGAAATAGACATAGACAGACAGACAGACTGATTTTCATATTACACTTTGCATATTTGGAGGCTTTATATGTAACAAATGCTAGTTAACAAGGGCATTATTTGATATTTATTGGGAAACAGTAATCTTAAGTTTTGTGTTTTTTTTTAATGTGTAAACATTTCCCTATCCAATATTTTACCACAAAGTGGGCATACCTGGAGAGTTGGATCATTTTTAGGGTGCATCACCACTGTTTTCCAAAACTGGAAGTTATTACTTTTTTATAATTATGGGGGCATTTTTTTATAATTATGGGGACATTGAGGAGTGGAAGAGAGAAACTATGTTATATACAGAGAAAGGATGCATCCTAGTTTCACAGATGAGGGGATGGACATTTGGGAAGGCAAAGGCTGCATGCATACTCCACCAAGTGCATGAGGCCTGTAGGACACATAGTTCCACATTACAAATGTAGAATCTGTACAGCAAGTATAGCTTGCAAGTATTGTAACCAGAAGCAGTTAGGTATGTGAGAAAAAGTGTAGGGAGGGTAGAGAAGAGAAATAACACTGGGTTAAGAATTCAATAATAATGAACCCAGGATAAGCCAGATGCATTGGTTAGTGAAGAATAAAGAAGAAACAACATTTTCCTGAGTTCATGCTGGTATTAGCCGGAGCTCTCAATTTTAAACAAAGCTGTAATCAGCCATTTATCTCCTATTACTCTTAGTACCTGGCAAATTTGTCAAAGTATGGGGAAAAAAGGAAGCTAGGAAATGATAAATTGACACTGAGCAATTATAAGTAGGCACAACATTTGGAGGCAGCTAGGCTCAAGCTCTAATGGATATGGGACTTCAGTCTGGAGGAGCCGATTTTTAAATCTCTGCACTATTTTCAAAACTGTTCTCAATATTTACTATTTACTTCTGTTCCATGAAATGGAATTGCTAGTGGTGCAATTCATCACTGTTGTCTTCTTTAAAGAAGCAACATGTAATTTTAGCATTTTTGTTCCCACTGCAGAAATGATTTCAAAAATAATGCAGTTTTTGAAGGCTATTTACAGTTTGGGACTTATTCTGTGCAAAATTCACTCACAGTTCTTTTGTGCAAAACCCAGAATTTTTCACTTGCGGTGAAACAGATGGGCCAAATGAAGCAGTTTGCAACTGCTTTGAAGCTGGGGCATTTAGATGACACCCTCCCCCAAAGCAGGCAGAAACCAGATTGAAGCTGTGCTCTGGGCTAAAAACGAAGCTAGGATATTCTGACTTATCCCAGAAAATGCACACCTTTTACCCTGCATATAAACGCCCTGATGCAAGAGTGGTTCTGAAGGAGTGATCCATCCTAACCTTAATCCTAAAGTTGCATACAAATTCACTGGTGCAGGTCCACATTAAAAAAAGACAGAGCTGGTGTACCTGAGCAGTTGGGGAGCAATGCAAAAAAGAGAAAGTGTGACATCTCCAATGGATATAAGTACCACATACACAAACCAGACAGTCTAAGAGAAGGCATGGGGTGAAGGGGAGTGAAGGGACCATGTAGGGGGATGACATAATTGTGTTTTGCCAGTGTTTTACTGAGCACACCGATGCTCCGATGCCCTGTATTGGTGGAGGATCACGGGTGAGACTGTGTGGCCAATCCAAGGGGTGACCATCCAATGGGATGGCATCTAGGCACCAGGCAGTCGCCAGCAGTGTGTTTATATGATGGTGTGCATGCATGGTGAGGAGATGACAAAAAAAGCTAACCAGTGGTGCGGCTTGACACTATGCTGTGTGGTAAGACCATGCGTATTCAGGCCACCTTGGGAATGGCCAGTGCGAACAGCATTGTTTCAACTTGCTTCTGGAAAAGGCAGGTTCCAGCAGCTTTTTCCTGCTCTGCTCTGATCCTTAGAAAACCACATTTCTATGCAGAAATGCTATTTTTCTGTGCAGCAGAAGCTATTTCCTGAATAGGAAATGCTGTTTTTTTTTTGTGTGCAAAACAGCCACATGGAAATTTTGTGCAGAGTAGGTCCCAAGCAGGTTTTTGCCAGGGTTTCCTCAGTATTTTAAAAACATGTTTGTTTTTTTACCATTGTCATATATTTTTTATTTTAATTTTAATATTTTTATTTATAGACTTCAAAACAAACACAAAAATTAACTTTACAAACACTTGACATCTATATCAACATTCATTCCTATAAACATATTTTCTAAAAACATACATCCTAATTGCATACAAACCTATATACATAAATAGACAACAAACATAGTTCAATTACTATCTGTAATGTTTTCCCTGTTATGCTTTCCTTTTACTTCCCAATCTGAGCACTCTTCTTTATCTAAATTTTCCTCATCCATCTCTATAAATCTTATTCTATAATTGCATACTGTCACATCAATAATCTTTTAGCACGCTTTCTGCAATAATAATTTGTTCTTATATTTATTTATATATTTTCCGAATTCCATTTTTTATTAAATTTTCAATTTTGTTGAATTTGTTGTTATATAATATTCAAATATTCACTTAACTGATTATTATTTCCGCCTTACGTCTTGTTTTGATCTCTTCGAAATCTCTATCGCACTTCTCTCTTCGAACTATATAGTAATATAACATTAATTTCCTTATTTCTTTAATCTTTTCTCCATATATTTATTTACAGATTCCCACTGTGACATAGTTTTTTCCATAGATTTATCCCTTAATAGATGAGTCAGGATATCCATCCTCATAGCTTCTTTCAATTTGATTAGCCATTCTTCCATTTGGGGAATTCTGTCATTCTTCCAATACCTCGCGAAGACTATTCTGGCTATTGAGATCATGTATAGAAGAGTACATTCATAATTTCTTTTTATTACCACATCTAGATCCTTTGTCATATTTAATAAAAAGAGTTTTGGGCAGAAAGGTATTTTTATGTTAAGAATTTCATTTATTTGTCTTATTTTATACCAATATTTTCTTGTTTTCGGACATCCCCACCACATATGATATAATGTTCCTTTTCTCTTCTTACACTTCCAACATTCTCGCTTCCCAGTTTTGTAAATTGCATCTATCTGGATTGGAGTGAGATACCATCTATGCATCATTTTAAAATAATTTTCCTTTAGATCTTGACAGGCTGTAAATTTATTGGTACGATTCCAAGCTATTTCCCAATTTTCTAGATCTATATTTTTTTAAATCTTTCGACCAATCTAACATTACTTGTTTTATTATCTCACCTTCGAGTTTTCTTTCTATGAAGAGCTTATAATATTTCTTAATGTGATGGCCTTCTTTGTCCATAATTATCCTGTCCAGATCATTATTTTGTATCTCAAATCCATCTGTTTTTAAGTCTTGCTTAAATTTTGCTTTCAATTGTAAATATAAGTACCAATCTTCTACAATTCCTTCATTTTTTAAATAATCTTTGGATTTCATTTCTTTAATTTCATTGCCTGAGATCTCTATTATATCCTTATATTTTATCCATTTTTTGTTATCTTTCTTACTTCTTGCTAACATCGCCTCTTGGGGTGATATCCAAAGCGGTAATTTCCTATAATATTTCTTTTTTATTTGTATATTTCTTTTTTATTTGTGTCCAAGCTTTCAATAGACCCATTCTTATCACGTGGTGTTCAAAATCTCGATTAACACATGCTTTGTTGTACCAAAGGAACGCATGCCATCCAAATCGCATGTTGCTGCTTTCCACACTCAAAGTCTTTTCATCTTCTAGCTTTATCCATGTTTCTAGCCATTCCATGCAACATGCTAAATAATAAGATTTTAGATCTGGGAGACTACATCCTCCTTTTTCTTTTCTTTCAATTAAACTATGCCATCTTGTTCTTGGTTTTCTGCCGTTCCATATATATTTCGATATTTCCTTTCTCCAGATAGTAAAGCATTTCTCATTATGTATAATCGGAAGTGTTTGAAAAAGATAAATAAATTTGGGCAGAATATTCATTTTGATTAAAGATATTCTCCCTAGGAAGGATATCTGATACTTTGCCCATCTTGCTAAATCATTTTTAATTTCTACCCAGATCTTATTATAATTGTTTTCAAATAAATCAACATTTCTTTTTGTAATAGTTATCCCCAGATATTTGATCTTTTTCCTCTATCTTGAAGTTTGAAATTTCTCTTATTTGTTCTTCCTCATTTTTATTAATATTTTTTGTAATTATTGCTGATTTGCTTTGATTTATATAAAAACCTGCAACTTCTCCAAATTCTTTCATGGTTTTTAATAATCTGTCTAGGCTTTTAAGTGGATCTTCCAAAAAACAGACAATGTCATCAGCAAAAGCTTTCAGTTTAAAGTCCTGTCCCTTGATTTTGACCCCATGGATGTCCTGGTCTTCTCTAATTTTTATTATCAAGATCTCCAGTATTACTAAAAACAATAAGGGAGACATCGATTAAAGAGGATACTTAACAACATAATAACAGAAGATCAAAACGGATTCCTCCCAAAAAGGTACATAAAGAACAATGTAAGAACTGTAATTAACATCTTAGAACATTTTGAAATACATAATGAGAAGAAATTGGCTTTAATTAGTATAGACGCAGAAAAAGCTTTCGATCAGGTTAATTGGGTATTTTTAAAAGAAGTGGTAACAAGGATGCAAATGGGTGACATTTTTTGTAATTGGATAGAAACAATATACAAAGATCAGAAAGCCCGACTATTGATAAACGGGGAAAGAACAGAAAGTATTAAAATTGAAAAAGGTACGAGACAAGGTTGCCCCATGTCATATATTTTTAAAAAATATTCTATCTATATCTTCTCAGACCTAAAGATTAAATTACAGGATAATGAGGAAGGGCTGAGTTTCCTCTATCAAAGCAACAAATTACCATGTGATTAGGTGTTTTGCATTTAATAAGCCCCCACAAGTTCCAGAGAGGTAGTTATGCTTCCTTAGAATAATTTGAAAAGAAGACTGTTGAATGTTATCGTGGTAGTTCATCACAGTAGCACATCAGAAGAAAATCCTAGTAAAGTAGTCATGTGAGAATGCAGCAACTATATTGGTGTTTAAAAACATCTAACCAGAATACTCTGAATAAATAAATAAATAAATAAGAGATAAGATCTATCTGAATCATTATCAACCATCTTAGTTATTAAAGAAATAAAATTAAAGGAAAACTTTGCTTGAAGGATCATTTAGGTAGTTACAAATATGAGTCATAGGGGTGAAACACATGGGCAAATAAAGAGTTTCAAGCTACTTTGAAGGCAGGGCGTTTAGATTATGCATGCCTCCAAAGTGGGCAGAAACCGAATTGAAGCCAGGGCTAAGAACCAGAGCAAAAAGAAGCCAGGATATTCCAATTTAGCCTGGAAAATGTGTACCTTTGAACCTGCATGCTTTGATGTGAGTGGTTCTGAAGGAGCAATCCATCCTAACCCTAAAGTTGCATATAAATGTACTGGTGCAGGTGTGGATGAAAAAAGGATGGAACCATTGTACCCAAGCAGTTGGGGCACCAATGCAAAAAACTATGATACTCCAATGGATGTATACAATTACAATATATACAAAACAGAGTCCAAGAGGAGGCGTGGGGTGAAGGTAGGGTGAAGGGGGCATATAAGGGGGTCTCCATAATTGTTCTTTGGCAGTGTTTTACTGGGCACACTCATGCTCCGATGCCATCTACCAGTGGAGATCACAGGCGTGACTGTGTGGCTGATCAAAGAGGTGGCCAGTAGATGGGATGGTATCTAGGTAGCAGGCATCTGTCGGCAGTGTGTTTGTGTAACAGTGTGCATGGATGGTGGGGAGGCGAGAAAAAAATTATCCAGCGGTACAGCTTCATGCCACACCATGCGGTCAGGCTGTGTGCATTTTGCGCTGCCTTGGGAGAGGATGGTGCAGACAGCTGGGGTTTGACCTACTTCCAGAAAATGCAGGTTCCAGCTGCTTTTTTATGCCCATCTGTTCTGCCCCATATGTAACCTTTCGTAAAGAGGTCAATATATTCTACTTCTATATTTTGCAGCTGAACAAGTTAAATACACCTAAGTAATATTTTATATGAAGTATAAGGATACACAATTAAAATCAGTTTCATATTATAATATTCTAAAATTAAAGGGGGAAAGGAATACAGACATTTGGTCTGCTTTTACTGAAATTTATGAGTAAAAATGTTTTTTTCCCTACAAATTTCTACAAGTGCTCAATCTGTTATTACTAAAAGAAAAATGTAAAAAAACAACAGTTTGGTGCACAACATTGTGAAAAGCATTAGTCAAAAAGGTAGAACACCAAAGCAGTGCAAAGAAACATGAAACAAGAAATGCAGTACAGAAGCACTGACCTCAACAAGTCTAAAATGATGTTTTGATAACATTTGACAATAAATGTCTAACGCCATATGAGGTACAAAGAAGAAAGTGCATTGTAAAAATATTTCGTATTTCTGCCTCTCATACCTCTTGATTTTGTAACTGAAACTAGTATTGTCTGCTGTAATTAAGTTTCTCTTACAGCACAGCCAAGTGGAATTTTACAGTATGCTAATATTTAAGTAATACTAAGCTAATAATGGTGTATCTTTGAAACTATTAAAAATGCATGGACATCCATGCAGAAGTTATCCGATTAAATTTCATCATTGGAAATCCAGAGAAAGAACAAATAAACCAGAATCTAATCCACCCTGTTTAATCTGGGATACATCAAATACAAAGGACAGAAATACTTGCTTCTGAAACAAAGATGCAATTTTACTGCAAAATGGAAAACCAAGTAGAAGTACATCATCCAAATACAAACCCAAGCTTCCAATCTACTGAATGTATGTCCAAGAGTATGAATGTATACAATGAATGAACTTTTTTTCACTGATCCGAATGAACTTTTTAGGACCTATCTTACTTATGCACTGTAAAAATTGCACCCTTTGCCAATGGAAGTATTATATAAATCAATCATATCTTTCTGAAGTTGCAGTTCTTCTTTGCAGTTCTTCTAATGCAATTTCAATTCTAACCCTTCCCAATTATAAGTCTATATGACCAACAAAATGCTTAATCCCAGTTTTCTGACCTAGCAGAATGGATGAAATTTAGCAAAACTATTAATCTTTAGAGACACAATGATTTT
The DNA here is from genome assembly GCA_026167975.1 of Phrynosoma blainvillii. Lineage (NCBI taxonomy): Eukaryota > Metazoa > Chordata > Lepidosauria > Squamata > Phrynosomatidae > Phrynosoma > Phrynosoma blainvillii. The sequence continues at coordinate 134,239,702 of JANUYF010000004.1, read as the reverse complement.
ATGCTTTTTGTCAATGGAAATGCCATGAACACAAGCTCAAAGTACTAATACAGAGTTCTTTATTAGATCAAATATGTTCAGTTTGTTTGTAGAAGTTTCTTTTTCATGGAAGACGTAATAGAAGAACACAGTAATATATTTTCAGATTACTTTCTCATTTTTGTTAAAAGGAAATGGGAGAAATACAACTAAATTAAATAATGAACCTTGCTGGCCAACTGATTTGGCTTATTAACACACTAAACTTGTAAAATATGAAGCTGGTTGCAACTGTAAAACCCTTTACAAGTTCATAACTGTAGATAAAAGTAAGGTTTCACCCACCTGGGATCTTTTTGAATGCTATCAATTGAAGGTGACCTAGCCAAGGTTCCCTCAGGTGGGATGGCTGGTCCAGATTTGCTGTATGGTGATTCAACAGAAGGACAATACTGCAGCTGTCGGTAGGGGTCTGCGTAATTGGAGGCTGGGCCTGCTGCATAGCTGGCCCTCTGGAAGGTCGCTGTTGCATTCTGTGTGCCGTGCTGACTGCCTGTGCGCTGTAAGGGTACGGAGTCGACACCAGGGGAAGATGGGGCTACGACAGGAAAGTAGGGACAAAGTAAAAAATTGAGGACCTGTTCACAGAAATGGTTAACCAGGTCTAGGCAGAGGAAAAAAATACACACATATAAACAGGGGTTTGAAAAGAACAAGAAAAACAAAAACAAAGAACATTGTCAAACCTGAAACCATAATGAAATACAAACTAACTACTTACACCATATACAAAAAAATACTACCCACAGATAAAGCGTACAAACAAAAACAAAATCCCTAGACACTGCAGTGCTCCCTTATCTCAGTTATCTTTTTTTGTTTTTGGAATAGTATCTTTAAAATTGAAAAAACCTGATACCTAATAACTGTAGCTCTGTTTCAGGAAAGTCAGATAAAATATTTTAAAAGACTAAAATAAGCATTTATATCTCCTTTCATCTCCTTTCTGGAAGCTAATATCACACAAGAATAATGGAAACAATTATTGAATGAATAGAAAATTCATGTTTAAAATTTTGATGTTAAACATTTATATGTCCCATCACCACACTAAGAATGGTACCTGCCTACAGAAAAGGTGAAATGTAATGCCTTCTAGGGTATTAGCAGCAGCAATGTACGGTAATTGGATTTCCCACCACTAGATTATTCAAATATTCATTTATCTTATTACAATTCCAAGTACAGATATGTGTAAGGCAAAGTGCAACTTCATTCCAAATGAGGTACAGTTCATTACATTTCAAATGAAAAACATTTGTCAATTCCTTCTCACTCTAGTTGATTCTTTCTTTCTTTTTCCCCCCTGGTCACACAAGTTTCTTGTATTTGTAGTTGTTGGGAGAAAGTCATCTGTATAAGCATGCATCATCATAGACCATGCTCTGGGTTGATATGACACTAGGAAACTTTGGGGGGTTGCAGACTGCCAGAAATAGTGCAAATTGAGTCCACTTTTAGGGTTAGGGTTAGGGTTAAGGAATCATGGGAACTGTATTTTATTGTGGCACCAGAGTTCTCTGACAGAGAAGGCTCAATGTCTCAGAAAAAAAACAATTCCCATGATTCCCTAGCACTAACCCTAACCCTAAAAGTGGACTCAATTTGCACTATTTCTGGCAGTCTGCAACCCCCCTTTCTGAAGAATTTCAGGTGGTACAGAAATTCAGAAAATCTTTACCAGACAGTTCAATCCAACATGATGAAAAAGTTATTTTTGAATGAATAAAGCCGGAATCAATCAGTTCCTGGTGGATTTATGACTACTGTCTTAAACAAGCTAGCATACATTCCATATTATATTGTATTTACTTCCAGTTGGTTAATAGTTAACTAACTGTGAAGTCCTGTGCATACTTACTTTGGAATAAATAGTATTCAGTGCAACAACACTTATGTCCAAGTAAACAAGCATAGGATGAGACTACATTGTAATATAATTCTCACGACTGCACTGGAAGATTCTGAGAGAACCAGTCTAGGCCAAACCACAAATAGAACAAAGGACCTTTACAGACTGCCAGAAATAATGCAGCTTGGAGCCACTTTAACTGTCCTGGATCAGTGCTAAGGAATCATGGGAACTGTAGTTTATTGTGGCACCAGAGCTCTCTGACAAAGAAGGCTAAATATCTCAGAAAAAAATACAATTCCCATTATTCTCTAGCAATGAACCAGGACAGTTAGAATGGCCTCAAGCTGCATTATTTCTGGCAGTCTGTAAAGGCCCAAAGTGAGAGAGACAGAAAGGGTATAGTGCCTTCCCCAGCTCACATATAAATGAACTAAGCCTCCTGGAAAATGTTCAGTCCATAATTAAGCTCCAGCTAAAAAACACTCTGAAAAAAGACTCAGGTCTGGAAACCCAAGTCCTCTGACAAGGAGGCAAAAGTTGATAAGCAGAGGGCATGATGTGGAGAAACAACAACAACAAAGTGCTTAAACCTTTCCTTGACCATCATTGCTTCCGTATGTACTCAGCCTCTGTATCCACAGATTCTGCGTGCAGATTCAACTATCCACGGCTTGAATTTAAAAAATAAAATCCAAAAAGCAAACCTTGATTTTGCCATTTTATATAAGGGACAGATTTTACTACACCATTGTATATAATGGGACTTGAGCATCCATGGACTTTGGTACCTACAGGGGCCCTGGAACCAAAACCAAGTTGATACCAAGGGCCCACTGTACTTTGCTTGCTCTGCTGCTTTTATCCAGTAAGGAATTCATGGACAGTACAGCTGCAACAGGCAGAAAAACAGCTATGGGAGAAGTGTGCAAAAGGAGAAATAGCATACAGGAATGGGTTAAGCATCTTTTGCCTTCAAATCATGACCCTCTCCCATCACATCTTAATTTTTTATCCATCCCCCATCCTCTCAGCATGCCCATTTTGCCTGAAAGGAACAGTCATCCCAGGTTCTGCAATCACGGTAATAAGATTTTTTTTCATGTAAAGGTACAGAGAAAACAATAATTTAAATTTCTTTACGACTTTGGAATTGCTACATATTATTCATCAAGTTCCAACTTATTGTGACAAATATTTGTTAACTAAGAGATAATTAAAACACATGAATGTGAGATAATTAAGAAATGTGATAGGGTACACACACTGTCTTATTACTGTCAGTGTCAGCAGAACACTGGGATTAAATTGTCATTGTCCAAATGTTTTTGACACGCTAGGCTCTTTTTAAACTATCACTTATCTTGAAAATATAATTTAGGAGACATATCAGCTCTATCCTTCCATCTACCTATCCACCATAAGAATTCAGTTTTTTCATTACATAGTTGCAATAGTCTGATGCAATTTTTTTTTATCAAGCACTGCAACAGGTTTTATAATGAAGTTCACTTTAAATCTCCACCTCCTAAATGCTCCATGTAATGTTTTAAAATACCAGTTAGGATATAAGCATATAAGCAACATTTTTCAGCTTGAAAAAAGAACATGTTTTATTCATTCTAGTTTGAGTTCACTATTCCTTTTCTTCATGCAATTTTCATTTGATGTATATGGAACAGCAAGCTGAAGTACAGAATGCAGTTGTTAATTATGGCAATGGTTATGATGGTGCAATACTGAAAAACCTTTGGTTAGTAAACATCCAAAAAGAATGGAACATTATCACATCATTTTAGTCCACATGCGGAAAAGCTGATATTTAGCCTGAATAACCATGATGTATATTAACAGCAAACATAGGGATCCCACATCTACCAGTAACGCAATGAAGGGGAGGGGGTCACTTACACACAAGAGTTCTGCAGTCTTAAGTGTTTCTTCACAGATATGCTGAGCAGAAAAATAGTTCATAAATGGAAACATACATACAGAAAAGAAAAGAAAAAGAATGACCCAAAACATATTGAACACATGCTCTTTGCTCACCAGGCATCACAGAATGTAAGAGCAGTTGAATATCAGCTGGGGAAAAGGGATAAAGAGGAAATTGAAGGAGGGGAAATGCAATGCACAAACCCTTTACAAGCCAACACAGGTAATACTATTGTCAAAGAGGAAATAGGATTGAGGAGCATATGAGAAGCTTGGGGAGTGGGTATGATTAAAAGAAAAGTATTTTCTCCAGTCATCATCAATGGCAATAGTCTCTAAGGACTCTTTCCTGCTTCCCTAACACTGTTCCAAGACAATTTTACCATTGAGTTAGACTGTTGAATGTCAAGACCAGGGGTGCTGAAAGCAATTCATTTACCCTTGGAACTCTGTAGTTTCTTGTTCCTAAGCCATAGGAGGGATTTCCCAATTTCTTATAGGCCCCCAGTGCCTATTATACATTTCACAATGACTATTAATATTAAGTTAATCTATATAACAGATACACAGGTGTTGTTGTTGTGTGCCTTCAAGTATTTTCTGACCTATGGCGACCCTAAGGCCATAGGCTAAGGTTATGGGGTTTTCTTGGGAAGATTAGTTCAGAGGAGGTTTGCCATTGCCTTCCCCTGAGGCTGAGAGTATGTGACTTGCCCAAGGTCACCCAGTGGGTTTCATGGTTGAGCTGGAACTCAAACCCTGGTCTCCAGAGTTGCAGTCCAACACTCAAACCACTATACCTCATTGGCTCTCCCTACAAAGGTATATGAAGTTTAAAAACTGAAGAAGCCTCTAGATACAGTCGTATATGGATTAAAATAAAGACATATTAAATCTCCATAAACATGTCATCTGTAATCCTAACAGGGTATTGTTGGCTTTTGGGGGGGACGACGACGACAATATAGCTCATTAATGCAACTGCACTCGGTGTGCTGTAGTTTACATAAATCTTTCTGATTTCAAAAAGACTTGCATGCACAACTGTATGTTGGATCATGTTCAATGAATAAGCACAAACAGCTAAAATACATGATTGGGTATCATACAAGAAAAATTCCCGCAAAGATGAGGAGTTTTAGGAACTCATTTTGCAAGCCTCAAAAATTAATGAAAAAGAAAAATCTACATTGAATCCCGAGGCTTTCTGTCTATAAGGCTAAAATTTTGCCTACTTACTGCTCCTATGTAATAGCATTTACAGAATACCTGTGGTGAATGTGAGATCTTAGCAACAACATAAAAACACTAATTTAGGACTCATAAATGCACATGCTGTTTGAGGAACATGTGTATTTCTGTCTCACAGGTTCCCACAAAAGGCTGCAATGGTAACAACTTCAGTATAAGAAAAGTGTGCAAAATGCAGAAGCATCAAAAACTAAGTGAGGAATCTTTTTCCACAAGCAACAGTACTGTACCCCTTTTGATTCTGGCCACGTTCCTATCCCACATCTTCCACTATTATTCATAATACAAAATAATTTTAAAAAATCCTCCATGTATTAATTACAAACTGAAATTTATCTGAAAAGGTTTTTTTTATTCCTATGGGCAGAGGATTAGTCTGAATTTATGGTATACTTTTGGCACAGAGATGGGGTGGAAGTTTCTGCAGTCTACTGAGTTCTAATGTTCATCTATTAGAAATAGATGCTGAGGGAAAACTTTAAAGTAGTGGCAACTAGGGGAGGTTCAGCCAACTATCTACTGCATAAATCTGTATCTTGAGTTATTACAGATTAGGGATTCAAAGGCTGATCCACACTGCAGTTTGACACCACTATAACTGCCCTGATTCAGTGCTATGGAGTCCTGAGATTTGTAGTTTGTTAGAGTACAAAAGTTCTCTGATAGAGAAGACTAAAATAGCTCACAAAACTACAGTTCCCAGAATTCCATAGCACTGAGCCATGGCAGTTAAAGTGGTGTCAAATTGGATTATTTCCATAGTGCAGATATATCTTAAGACACCAAATCAAAGGCAATCAGGTAACACTCCTATTCAACCAGTGAGGAATAGTGAGGCTGAGAGAGAGCCAAACCCAATGACAGAAGCAATAATTTCACAATTTCTTGTTCTCAATGAAAAATGGTAAACTGTCATGAAATTTTCATATTTTCAAACTTATTGAGAAAATTTAACAGAAAGTTCTTCCACAAAACCATTCTTTTGGCAAAGATTTGTTTTTGCAAGAACTTCTAAAATGTAAAAAAACATCATTGAAAAATAACTCTCATCATCATCATCATCATCATCTCCTGCCTTTCTCTCAAAATTGAGACTTGTGACTTACAATTCAAAAACACAAAACAGCTGAAAAGTAGGGAGAGGGTTTGAAATTAGCCATTGTTAAAGATTTTATTGAAATTCTCCAATATGAATATTTATATCCCTAAGCAATCAGCCATGACAGATAATATTTACTTGCAATTGAACCTCCTGTATTTAAACTAGTGGGAGTCAGGAACTCTTGCTAATTCGTCAGCAAATATTGAACTACCATCTTTAAAAAGTAAACAAATTTCAGATAACTTCCAGATTGTGTAATTATGTTATTATATATTTCTTTTCAGTTTGTTTACTTCATCAGTTTTTTTCTTCTTCTTCTGCCAGTGCCAGTTCATTCTTTCTTATCTTCATTGCAAGCAACATAGAAATAATCTTCATTCCAAGCCTACATCTGTTTATTGTCCTCAAAATAACTAAAAGTATAGCTTCTTCCATTCCTCATTTCCCCACCTAATTTTTAAAGGTTGATTTTATAATGAGATCTTGCCAGCCACTTTCTTTTACATGCTAAATCCATACATACTCTAAATTTCCAATCGCTCCACAGCTGTTCCTCCTTTTTTTTACTGCCACACCTCAAGGGCAGAAAGGAAGACAACTGCCTTCAATTAATTGTGGCAAAAAATAATTTGTTTGAAGAATTTCTATCCCAAAGTGCTAAGGTGAAAAGCTACCAGCACCACTGTAAAAGAGCGAAACAACAGAAACATTAACAAAAAATCCCCAACACATTTTGAAAGGCAGGGAGATTTTAAAAGAAAAACAAACACCCAACAACATGCAAGAGCTGCTCATGCTAATATTTTCTTAAAGAAACCAGTCTTGGTGCCAAAACAATTAAAGAAAGAAAGAAAGAAAGAAAGAAAGAAAGAAAGAAAGAAAGAAAGAAGCAGTGAGTAAAGATGGCTTCGTTTTGGATGAGAACCATGTACCAACAGAGTTCAATAAATGTGCAGGGAAAAAAGGAAGAGGAATGTGCATAATAAATTGATAAAAAGGACGCGAGAGGTATTATTTGAGTTACAACCTGGCAACTCTACTTGGGATAAAAAACCCCATCTCTTAAATGAAAAGGGGCCATTCTGTGGCTATAACTGGAGACTGTTTGTGGACAGCTACAAACAACCTGCACAACATGGAGAAAATGACGGGCATGTTCATATTCAAGTGGAAATTTGATTCCTAATGTGGGAGGGGGATCTCTGCTACTGCACAGACCTCCACCATCAGTGCACACCAACAACAACACACTTTTCCTGCAAAGAATTCAAGACAGAGTACATAGTTCTCCTCATCTATATTTATTCTCACAGTCACCTATAAAATTAGTTATAATGAGAAAGTGACTGATCCATAGTCACCGAGATGAGTGGGTGTTTGAACCTGAGTCTCCCATGTCTGAATATGAGTCCAAATTAGGGGTTGGGGGAAAATACAGTTGGCCCTCCATTTTTGCAGGGGATCCGTTCTGCCCCCGTGAAAATGGAGATTAGTGAATATTCAAGCCCCATAGAATGAAACAGAGGTTGTCTCTCTGTGAATATGTAAAACTGTGGACATGAAGTCCGTGAAAACAGAGGGGTGATTGTATAGCTTTCCATTAGACTTCAATTCCATTAGACCTAGGGCCTCAGCAGACGGAGGCCCCGGAGCCGCCGCCGAATGGAGCGCCGCGGGGCTGCAGCCTCCGCATCCAGGCGCACCGCCGGCGACCCTAAAAGGAGCACCAAATTGGCGCTCCTTTTAGATGTCAGAGAAAGTGCGCCGCAAAAGCGGTGGGCGCACTTTCTCTGACTCAAACGGCGCAGCGCATGTGGGCGCTGCGCCGTGAGGTCATCCCCAATGCGCCGGTCGTGTGGACGGCCGGCGCATCTGGGGGCGACCTCGGAGAGAGGAAGGGGCGCCGTTCGTGCGGCTGCCCCTCCTCTTCTCTGCCCAGAAGACGACTTTATTAGTCGTCTGCTTAGGGCCCTAGTCAGCATGAAGTTCTGGCAGTACTAGTTCAATGATATATGATGTTCTTTAGTCATGTATAGTACAATGGTTTCCTGGCCAAGAATAGTTATGAATTTAACACTACCATGTTATCTTTAGTTACTATAAATGTGAAGAGTCAATGTGCCTATTTTGTATACATTTAAGTCAGGGTTAGAGAGTGTGCTGTAGTGGTTTGAGCACTGGACCAAAACTCTGCAGGCCAGGGTTTTGATTCCTCACTCAGGCATGGAAATCCACTGGGTGACCTTGGGCGAGTCATGCATGCTCAGTCCCAGAAAACCTTGTGAGAGGTTTGCCTTACAGATGCCATAAGACAGAAATAACTTGAAGGCACACAACAATCACAAAAGAGGATGTATCCAACAGGCCACATCATATACTCAAGCCCTTTTGAGGCCTTGAACTCTCCTGTGTTTTTATTTAATTGTTCCCAAATGAAATTTCACCATGTTTTCCCTTCCCAGCATTTTAGATCTCTCTCTCTCTCTCTCTCTTTCTTTTCCTCACCCTCCTGTTGGGGAAAAGAGGTGTGCCCAAAAGGTGGCAAAATTGTCCTATGCACATAAGGACAGTTTTAAAGATCCTTGAGGGTATGTAAATGGAAGAAGAAGCTCTCTAAGATCACCTGAGGGGAGGGGCACACTGTGGACTCCAAGCCCTGGCAGTTGGTCTTCCCTGCTTTAAACATTCATTGAATTGCTACAGATAGAAGTTATTTCATTTGTTTCCCCTTTAACTATATTTTTGATGACCCTCCATCAAACAGAGGGGCGGGCTAGAAATAAAACCTATTATTATTATTATTATTATTATTATTATTATTATTATGCATTAGTGAAGTGGACCTTTTTTCACAGATACTTCTACTAGTCAGTCTTTAAGGCATGATAAGACCTAAGTTGTTTCCTTGACTCAAGTTAGCAAACTGTACCCAGTAGGTTGAGGAAACAGTTTGATTTCTTCTCAAACTGTTTATTAGATTATATAGTAGAATGATTGTATTTTTGAACCAACATTTATATATAGTAAATCTAGAAAGAAATCAAAAACACTGAAAATAGTAAGCTAAGCATGGGGAGAGGATCTTTTCTGATGAGAATATCAGAACTGTTATAGCAACTCGACCAAACATTCAGAGATTAAAGTGGTATTCACAAGATTTTACAGGTCTTCATTTAAAAACAAAACAAAACATTGCATCGAGTCATTTCCTGACTTCTGACACATCTACCCTGTAACAGCATCCAGGCAAAAAGAAAGTGAATGAAATCTCAGATTGTAGGATTTTCATCTTCATACGCTTGAGGGAATCTCAATCTAAAATTTAGTAAAATTAGGTTTTAACTGAATAGGCTAAAACAAAGAGCTCAAATAGAGCCCCAAACCAGTGGCATCCCTAGGATTGGTGTCACCCAGTGCTGGAAGATCATGGTGTCACCCCCCCGACCTCCTCCCATTTCACACCACAGAATCCTTAGTAATGCTTTTTTGCACTAATGTTACTCATAAATCATAATTCCCACATACTACTGAATGTAATGCTAATAATTGTGACATAAACAACTAGCAAAATTAAAATTATACCCTCACATTACAATATCATATGCACAACCTAAATGTATTTACATATACATAGTGAAAATTTGGTTGAAATGTGATTTTTTTTGAAGAAAATCTAAAAAGAATTTTAAAATTCAAATTTAAAACATTAAAAATTTTAATTTTAATTTTAAATAATTTTGGGGCCACTCCTTTCTCCTCCCACTAAGCTTCACCTCATTCTCAGCATCTTTTAAAGCATTTTGAAGAGAAGCAGATGAATGCCATAACCCATTTCTGCCCAAAGGTAGTTGTTTGAGGAGAAGTGGTGTCACCCCTCCCCATAGGATGTCACCTGGTGTGGTCTGCACCCCCCCTAGTGATGCCACTGGCCCAAACAACACCTGTGCAGTTCCCTTTGATTTAAGGGAACAAATAGTATTGGAATATTAACACACTCATACACGGCTAGTAATATGTCAGTTTCTTTCACAACAATTTAATATGAACATCTCATTCATAAAAATCTTTAATAAAATATTTGTTCATTATGAGCACAGTATCCCTGTCTGAATTTTGTTGTTGTTGTTTCGTTTTTGTACAGATTGCACTGGGATATTACAATCTTTTTCTCAGAGGTGATTCTGACTTGTCATATGTCCAAGAGCCAAACAAAGATACAATGCTACTCCAGCTATTTTTAAGGGTTTTCCTTATTTCTCCACTACCTCCAAAATACTTCCTTTTGGTCTGTTACTTTGTATTCATCTTAAATGAGATTCCCCTTGTTCTTCAGCTTTTCAGTTGTAGATTTTTCCAGTATTTTAAACAAGCAGGAACCAAATGCAGAAACATGCTGTCTATCATTTTCTTTCCTCTGTATAGTTTCAATTATAATTCATCAGTTTATCTTCACTTGCTGTACCACTACCCTTTGCCATGTTATCTCTTCTCCTCCCATAAGCCAGGGAGAAGAGAGCAAAGAAAATGGAGAAAGAGCATATTTTGGTTTTTAAATTTATGAACATAAAAGATGTGCCTTTCAAGTTAAACTTTGACTTTCATTATACTGATGGAATTTTATATTCCTGGACAGTTTCTTTTAATAATAGCTTTTATTGCTATTGTTTATGAATTATTGGTTTTATACTGCTTTCTTTTAGTTGTTCAAATCAATATCAAATAGAGTAGAACCACCAAATGCATGGACCCTGTTAAATCAATAGGCAATGGCTTATATTGCACAACTCTTTTCATTGACTAGAAACTAAAATGCATCCAATTAATTAGGTTTTCAAAGGCCTTTGTAAGGCAGTTAGAAGGTAACATAAGAGCATAAGAAGGCCCCTTCTATATCAAATCAAAGGTCCTTCTATTGCAGCTCTAGCGCCCAACAGATGCCTCCTTGAAACTCACAAACAAGATATAAGTGTAAAAGCACCTCCCTACTCACTATCTTGTGCATATGATATACCATATATACTCATAAGGTGAAAAAAATTAACAGAAACATTAATGCCCAAAAGCAGGTCAATACAGTAACTTCCCCAGATGGGCTGTTTCCCAAAGGGACAGCTGGGCTGAGGAGGATGGAAGGCAAGTGCTCACTCCATAAGCCTCGTCCCCAGCCTGACTGCCCCAAAGGAGACAGCCAGGGTGAGGAGGAGGAGGAGGGAAGGTAAGTGCTTGCTCCCCAAGCCTTGTCCCCAGCCTGGCTGCCCCTCGAGAGACAGTCGGGCTGGGGAGGAGGAGGGAGGGCAAGTATTCACCCCTCAAGCCTCTCCCAGTCTAACTGTCTCCTGAGGAGACAGTGGGGCTGCAGAGGGAGAGAAAGGATGCTGAAACCCTACATTTTACCATCAATGTATCCACGGGTCATATCAAAACTCCTAATTTTGCCCCCCAACCTGCTCTGGACTTATACATGAGGTCAACTTTTAGTCGAGTATATAAGGTAGAGAGGCATATTATATGGCAGAGATGAGCAACTATGGCAGTCATAGGGCTAACCATAGCAGCAAAACAGATGTTAGCTAATTTCATTTTCAAAGGAAGCAACTAGTAATTTTCCCAATGCAAGAAAGGCTTTAAAAGCTGCAGTTTTCAAAGACTATTCATAGTTTAGGGACTTATTCTGTACAAAATTCACACATAATTTTGAGGCTCCAAAAGCAGCATTTCTTCACAAAAAATATTCTGAACAGAAAGTGCTCTTTCATATGCAGAAAACAGTGTACTTGGGGAATTAAGCCTGTCTGCACAGACCAAATATAGAGGTCCCTGTCATCTTGGCCCCGTCCACATGACCCAAAGCCAAATTCTGGTGTGAGCAGACCAGACAATGTCTGGCCTGTTCAGCACCAGAACTGGATTTTGCCCTCTTACTGCTGGTTTTCAAACATCCCCAGGAAACAGCATTTTCCACACAGAAATACTATGTACAATATTTGCAGAAATATTATTTTCTGTGCAATGAATGCTACCTTATGTTCAGAATACAGGCATAGCTTTGTTAACAAAGCCTCTGACAAAGAAGTTCCTTTTTACAAAGCCTTTATAACTATCCCAGCCCAAAGAGTCAGATAACTCCCTCCCCTTGATGCTGCTGCTGACTATGTAGTATTGTTAAGATGTTGGTTTTATATGTTGTTTTATCTATATTTTAAATTGCTCTCGTTTAATAATCTTTTAAGGGGCGGGGGTTGTAATTGGATGTATTTATTGATGTTTTTATTGAAGCCACCCTGATTTTTTTAATATTATTATTATTATTATTATTATTATTATTGCTTTCTGAACTTCCCTTTTCCTCTTAGTAGCTAGAGATTCATTAACAGCATCAGAGCTGAGAGAATGATGAAGAAGGGCTGGATAAACACATTTTTAACATCAAATTATAGCAGTGAATATGCAGTGATTAATGTAATAAAGTGTGAGCTGAGAAAGAATGGGATTCTGCTCTAGCAAATCCTACTCTACCTGTGTGCACCTGCTTACAATAAGCAAGGTAAAATGCATCCACTTCCAGAATCTTATTTTGTGTAAAATAAGTCCCATGGTGCAAAGAGTCTCATTAGTTCAGGATTCTCCTTGTCAGGATTTCATAACATGAAACACACCTCTTTCAACTATTTTGGGAAATATTTTTGAATATTTGTCCCATTACTAGATTGCACCACTCCACTGTTGGCCCAGTTTCAGCTGAAAATGAAAGAGGAAGTGACTTCCAGTTCCCCCTTCCACTTTTGGAAAGGGCTATTTTCTATCATTTTAGAGCAAGGGTAGGCAACCTTTTTGTCGGGGGCTGGGTTGCTGTCCCTCAGACAATTGGGGGGCCGAAGCACCATAAACAAACAAACAAACAAACAAACAAACAAACAAACAAATAAATAAATAAATTTTCAGCCCCAGAAAAGCCATGGCAAAACCCCTGTGGAGATTTTGCCAAGAAAACCCCAAGAACAAGTAATAACAACAATAATCAATATCATCATGGCGGGAGGCGGCGGTGGCGGAGGCAGGATCAGCCTGGGGCCGGTCCAAAGGCCTCAGGGGGCCGCATCCGGCCCCTGGGCCTTAGGTTGCCTACCCCTGATTTTAGAGGGCTGGGGGGAGGTTAGGAGTTGTTGATGGCTCAGGGAGCAGCTGTTTGAAGCAGAGGAGCATTTTTCAGCTGAAAGAGTATCATGTTTTAAAAATGGGAGAAAGACTTTTTGGAGGTCTGGAGAAAAGCTGAGGACCTCAATATGTCCTTATATACACCTCTTGGACTGGAGTTTCTGCAGTCCCTTCCACATGAAATGCCTGTTCCAAAGCAGGGGATGCCATTTTAAAGACAAGGCATGAAGTATATGTCTCCCAGGCAGCTTTGCTTGTTCTGGCCCTAGAGCTGCTCTGGTGTCTCCTTGTTACCTGAGGACCTCTGTTGTGACGTCTGGTGGCTGTTCGCATGCACATCCCACTGTACCACCTGCCACCATTGGTAAGAGTTGCTTGCTCTTAGATCAGAATGAGGCACATAGCCTCAATCACATGGCTGGGCACATTGTTCTGTCCTCAGAGCAAGCAACTACCACCAGCTGGCAGCACAGCATCCAGAACTGCAATGGAGGGCTCCAGAACCTCCAGGAAAATCCAGAGCAAAACATGAGATTTTAAAATTTGTTATAAGGGGAGTATAGTCCAGTTTTGATGCTGAATGAGTCAGATATCATCTGGACTGTTCATACCAGAACCAAGGTTTGGGCTGGGCATCCTCTCAACTTATCATCGAGAGGATGAGGGAGGATGTTTTATTTGGCCCATGCCAACAGGGCACTAGAAACTAATAAGGTAGTCTCCCCTTTTATGCTTTGTTTTAATACTAACACAACTATTCTTTGAATCAGGTAATAGCCTCAATTTGACACACATACATTTTGGTCTCAATAGTTTACTTTGCAATACCAATCTGGAATGTATTTCTTTATTCTTTAAATTTATATCATATCTCTCCCCTAAAATTAGAACTCGTGGAGGTTAGGAATAAGAAACAGATAAAAACAAAATCATATCTAACATTTAAAAGCATATAAATTAAAAAAAACCTGTTTCTACACTATATACATGTATAAAAATATACATGTCCTACACTATAAATACAGTATAAAATATAAGGCTAATTGCCAGAACAATAGAACATGATTCAGTATAGGAGACAGTTGCAAGAAGACAATTTTGAAACAGGGTGGGCCAATGTTCAAACTCATCTAATGTTCCAACTCAATCCACCCTCCCCTTTGCAGTGGCACTGTCACAGGTGCTACTAAATCACTCCGCATGGCTTCTGGGGAAGATGTAAACTGGCAGAAGAAGGCAGACCTGGCAGCAGGGAGTATCAGCTATTGGGATCTGTTATTGTATTACAGCCAGATATAACATCCAAAATCACTGATAAGCTAAATAAAACATCAGATCTAGGGCATAAGACATTGTTATATGGAATTTTTTCATTGGAGGTAGTGAGCATACCAGAAGCAGGATCACAATTCTATTGGGATAAGAACGAGTCTGTCTTTTAGGTTCTTTGACTGAGAATGGTGCTGCCTTATATTTTTGCAACTTCAGCATTTAGCATGGTGTTTTCATACGTGCTTGTAATTTTGTAGTTGGCCCCCCATATCCACGGGTTCTGCATCCACAGATTCAATTATCCATGGTGATACACTCTCTCTCTCCAAAAAGCAAACCTTGATTTTGCTGTTTTATATGAGGGACAATATTTTATTATGTCATTGAATATAATGGCACTTGAGCCTCCATGGAATTTGGTATCCATGGGGCAGGGGTTCCTAGAACCAAATTCTACTGGATACCAAGGGCCCACTATATTCTTGAGCTTGACCATGCTTTAAGAAAGTGGGGTTCTGAAATCTCTCTTACTCATGGATCCTGCTCTGGACTAATTCTGTACCGGGCTTCCTACTATTTGATTCTGAATTCTGCCCATGAACCAATATTACATTGTTGGATCTTGATGGACAAATGTTCCATACAGCTTTGTGAAAATTGCAATTCATTCTGTATAATATAAAATAAAATCAAGGATTAAATATTCACAAGAAACTTAAAATTTCCATGGGAAGCTACAAAAATATAACTGAAAATGAAAAAAAAAATGACAACCAGCATTTAGAAACTCAGTAGAGGCTTGTTAGATTTCCTACAGGGAGAAATGTATACAGAAGATCAACATCTGATGTTTTCCATTCCAAAATGCATATTTAAACACCATGCAGAAAAACAGTAGTATATCTTCTTTCTCCTATTTACTGTTTAATCAAATTTTGTTTGAAAACGTCCCCTTTCCACTTCTTCAATATTTTGATTTTTCAGAACTGTTTGTTTCCAGAATTTTCCACCACCTCTTCATCTAAAAATCCTGTGTGGTTTACACCATCTGCATCAGTTAAAAACAAAATATAACTAAAGCACACTGCTGCAAAGTACTCTTCTTAATTTCTTCCCATCCTCAAAGTCTGTGGAAATCACACAGCCCACCATTAGGACACCTAGGAAAAAATAACCTCACATTTAAACATCTACAAAGCTACTTTACCACTTCTATCAATTTCCTTATTATGGGTTGACTACACTCATGTTCTCTGAGAGTAGAGCAAAAAAAGAAAAAGAAAAAAAGGGGGGAGAGCATATATACAGACCCTAGAGGCACCGGTACTTCATACACCGGTACTTCCATACACAGAAGGAAACCATAGTTTATGCAAGAATACAATATGTAATTTGGTTGGAATGGTTATTTATATGGAGCGGGGGTGGGTGGGTAGGGTATTTCAAATTTGTTGGTCAAGGCATTACTGAGTCCAAAGCTTTCTATGGATTCCTGGAAAACTCTCACAACTGCTTCCAGGAAGACTGTAGCTTCCACTAGTAAAAGAAATGACCAATAATGCTAGACTCATCAGCTGTACTCAGTGAAGCCATCATCTTTTTTTTTTTTTAAACTATTATTAAAAAAAACACATACATAAAAATATCACATTTGACAGATTCTTAGAAATACTTCTGGTGCAGCTCACATACAACTTTACTTAATCATATAAATTAAGTAGTTTTATCTAGTGTTAATCAAGTTACCATTATCATTATAGTTATAATCCCTCATTCCGTTGTTTCCAACACCCCCTTATTATATTCATTTGTACAGCTACATCCCTCTTCCTATTTGCAAACCAGTTTTATCCTTTCTTAACTATATATTATATACTTTCCTAGTCTCTTAAAATAAGACCCTATAATTTGTACAATCTAGTGAAACCATCATCTTGACCAGAAGGATTCAACAAATTAGAGAACACAAAAGCTGTATAAACATGAGCTACACATCTTACACCAAAAGTTATGAGGAGCAATATTATAAAACAGAGTATATGCATGAATGATGACACAGACATTATTAAGTATCTTCTATTCAGAAAAAGAAAATCATATTTATAGAACACCCTTAAATGGGAGTCCCAACACATCTGATAGTTCTGATGAGGAATCTGTACTCAGGACAAGAGGCTATTGTCAGAACAGAACATGGAGAAACAGAAGGGTTCCCAATTGGCAAAGGAGTCAGACAAGGCTGTATCCTTTCACCCTATCTGTTCAACTTGTATGCAAAACATATTATAAGAAAAGCAGGCCTGGACACAGAAGGAGGAGTGAAAATAGGAGCAAGGAATATCAACAATCTAAGATATGCAAATGAAACTCCAGTACTAGCAGAAAACCTCACAGACCTGGAACACCTGCTAAGGAAAATCAAGGAAGAAAGTGCAAAGGAAGGCCTTCTGTTGATTACAAAGAAAACAAAAATAATGACCATGGAGAATCTAGACAAATTTAATCTAAACAATGAGGAAATAGAAACAGTAAAAGAACTCTCATACCTGGGATCAAACATTGATAGGAACAGGGACTGCAGCCAGGAAATCAGAAGAAGATTAAGAATGGGGAGAGCAGCTACGAAAGAACTAAAAAAGATTCTAAAATGCAAAGATATACAACTCAGCACAAAAGTTAGAATCACATGAACCATCGTATTCCCTATTACCATGTATGGATGTGAGAGCTGGACAGTTAAGAAAGAAGATAGAAAATTTGAGATGTGGTGCTGGAGAAGAGTGTTGTGGATACTATAGACAGCCAAAAGGACAAACAAATGGGTCCTAGAGCAGATCAAGCCAGAGATCTCCCTGGAAGCCAAGATGACAAAACTGAGGCTGTTGTACTTTGGACACATCATGAGAAGGGAGGACTCAGAAAAAACAATAATGCTAGGAAAGGTGGAAGGGCATAGAATGAGAGGAAAGCTGCATGCTAGATGGATAGACTCTATTAAGGAGTTCATGGGTTGCAGGAATTAATCAGAGCAGTGGAGGACAGAGGGCCTTGGAGATGTCTCATCCATAGGGTTGCCAGAGGTTGAGATAGACTCAAGGGCAGTTAACAACAACAACAACAAATTCAGAAAAAGGACTACATGAAGGCAGGAAACGTGTTATGAGCCTTTAGCTTCTGGGAATCTCAAACCTGGTTCTTTTTAGATAACTGTTTCTCTGGGGTTGTCTGCACAGGTCCAATAAAACTTCCTTCCCTGTCCTTTCAGCAAGCAGTCTGGACAATGGAGGACCCAATCCACAGTCCTGGTGCAAAAAGTCTGGATGATGTTTAACCAGTTCAGCACGAAACCCACCATATACCCCCCCTTAGAACATTTTTTTTAAAAAAACTCTCACTATTGGCCCTGTATCTTCCCAGAAGATATGGAGCTTCCCAGAAGATATTCCCAGAAAAGGAAAAGGGTGCTCAGCCTGAGAAAAATGGAGCAGAGGACAGAATAGGAGAAATGCTGCACAGAGTAAGTAAAGAGGAAGTACAGGAATACCGGGTTAATCTAAATGAATTTAAGTCTCCAGGACCTGATGAACTACATCCAAGGATATTAAAAGAAGTGGCAGATGTAATCTCAGAGCCATTAGCAATAATTTTGAGAACTCCTAGAGAACAGGAATAGTCCCAGCAGACTGGAGGAGGGCAAATGTTATCCCCCATCTTCAAAAAGGAAAAAAGAGAGGATCCCAACAATTATCGTCCAGTTGGTCTGTCATCAGTACCAGGAAAGAGCAGATCGAGAGCAGATCATTAAACAGAGAGTCTGCAAACATTTAAAAATCAATGCCATTATCACAAAAAGTCAACATGGGTTTCTGAAAAACAAGTCATGCCAGACTAATCTGATCTCCTTTTGTTGATAAAATTATCTGCTTGGTAGACAAAGGGAATGCTCTGGATATAGCATATCTTGATGTTAATAAGGCCTTTGACAAGGTCCCCCATGATATTCTTGCAGACAGGCTGGGCTAGACAATGTGACTGTTGGGTGGATTTGTAATTGGTTGACCAGCCAAACCCAAAGGATGCTCAGCAATGGCTCCTCTTCATCCTGGAGAGAAGTGACTAGTGGGGTGCCACAGGGTTCTGTCCTGGGCCCACTGCATTTCAACATCTTTATCAATGACTTGGATGAAGGAACAGAAGGCATGCTTATCAAATTTGCAGATGATATCAAATTAGGAGGAGTAGCTAATACCCCAGATGACAGGATCAAAATTCAAGTAGACCTTAATAGATTAGAAAGCTGGGCCAAAGCTAACAAAATGAATTTCAGCACAGAGAAATGTAAGGTACTGCACTTAGGGCAGATATGGGATGGGGGGCACCTGGCTTAACGGGACTACATGTGAAAGGGATCTAGGAGTCCTAGTAGACCACAAGTTGAACATGAGTTAACAGTGTGATGCAGCAGCTAAAAAGGCCAATGCAATTTTAGGCTGCATCAATAGAGGTATAGTGTCTAGATCAAGGGAAATAATAGTGCCACTGTATTCTGCTTTGGTCAGGCCCCACCTGGAATACTGTGTCCAGTTCTGGGAACCACAATTCAAAAAGGATGTTGACAAACTGGACTGTGTCCAGAGAAGGGCGACCAAAAGGGTGAAGTGTCTGGAAACCATGCCTTATGAGGAAAGACCTAGGGAGCTGGGTATGTTTAGCCTGGAGAAGAGACGGTTAAGAGGTGATATGATAGCCCTGTTTAAGTATTTGAAGGGCTGTCACATTGAGGATGGAGCAAGCTTATTTTCTGCTGTTCCAAAGACTAGAGATGCCCAAAAGCCTTAATAAAAAGAAGCTTCTTTCTCAGATGCTTAATTACACACACTGTTGCGTTTAGCTTTCTAACAACAACATTATCCTGCTTTTCTCCATAAATTGGGACTCAAGGTAGCTTACAAATTAAAAAAGAACAATACCACTTAAAAATACAAAAAGTGAACATTAAAATGGAATAAAACTATTCAAAATATTAAAATTATTTAAAACCTATAGTGTATTTTAAAACATACAGTGCAATTTAAAAGATTAAAAAGCAATTAAAACAGTTCAGTTCAAAACAGTAAAGCACCTTCAGCCATTCTGTTTTAAAAGACTATTAGAATAAAAATGTCTTTGCCTGCTAATGGAAGGACAGCAAGAAGGGGGCTACTCTGGCAAGAGAATTCTAGGGTCTATGGTCAGCCACTAAGAAGCCTTTATCTCATGTCCTCATCAACTGTGCTTGTGACAATGGTGGGACTAAGAAAAGGGTCTCTTCTGCAAATCTCAGGGCCCAGACAGGCTCATGCAGGGAGATATGGTCTGCCAGATAATCTGGATCTGAGCCATCTAGGGCTTTATAGTTTACAATTAGCACTTTGAATTGTGCCTGGAAACAAATTAGAAGTCACTGGAGCTGTTGTAACAGGGGAGCAGTAATCTGTAATCTGTCCTGGTTAACACTCTGGCTGCAGCCCTTTTTCCTAGCTGAAGTTTCTAAACACTCTTAAAAGTAAATCCCATGCACATTACAGTAATCCAAACAGGATGTAACTAAGGCATATACCATGTGGACATATCTGGCATCTCAAGGAACAGTCGTAAGAAAGCAAAAATAAAAGTGGAAATGAGGCATTACGAAAATAAACCGAAAATAAACTTGTTTCCACAAATGTCATTATCTTAATTGCGAATTTACAGCAAGTGCAAAGAACGTCCACACACAAGAGAAAATATCCCGTAAATGTAGTAGAAATGAGCCTCTTGCACATGCGCAGACAGAGGAATGAGCCTCTTGCACATGCGCAGATAGAGGAATGCTCACAGGAACCATGGGTAATGACGGGGAAATGCTCCCCAATATGTATTTGGCGATCACATTTGCGGTAAATGCGGAATCACCCTCATTGCGCAACTGCATTTCCTGAAGAAACCGAAATTCAAAAGATCTCAGATCTTTCCACTTTCTGTCGGGGTTCTGTTGGGGTTCTGTGCGACGTCATGTGAAAACACGGGCCAATAATCCGGTATCGTTCGGGATTTCGTGTGGATTTTGTTTGGATTGGGCACCGTGTGATAACGTCCATAGTTGGTGCACAAGCTTTAAATGTGCAAGAGCACTCCTGGCCACTGCAGAAACCTGGGACTTCAGTTCAAAACTGAGTCCAGGAGTGCACCTATACTGCAAACCTGAGATTTCAAGGGGAGTGTAACCTCATTTGGCACAGGCTTGAATCCCTATTCCCTGATTTGCCTTTTGACTGACCAGGATCACCTTTTGTTTTGTCTGGATTAAACTTCAGTTTGTTTACTCTCATTCAGTCCATTACTGATGTAAGGTTAAAAAGGTAAAGGAATTCCCTGTTGACAAGGTTGTCAAATCATGTCTGACCGTAGGGGGTGGTGTTCATCTCTGTTACCAAGCTGAAGAGCCAGTGTTGTCAGAAACTACTCTGTGATCATGTGGCCAGCATGATTGCACAGAACATTGTTTACCTTAGCATCAAAGTGGTATCTATTTATCTACTTGCATTTGCATGTGTTTGAACTGCTAGATTGGCTGAAGCTGGGACTAGTGATGGGAACTCACCCTATCATGCAGCACCCGGGCCACAAACTGCCAACCTGCTGATCTTGCAATCAACAGAGTCAGCATCTTAACCACTTGAGCACTGCATCCCTTCACTGATCCATTACTGCATCTATTACTGATGACAGACACCAATTTAGAACCAAGATAGCCTCCTTGAAATGAGGTGGAATGGAGCAGTAGGTGGGATGGAGCAGAGTGTCACTTATGTATTAATGACACCACACCCCCAAGCAACCTCTTCCAGTTGTTTCATGTATATATTAAATATAATGGGGGACAAAATAGAACCCTGAGGAACCCAACATACCAAGGGACCAAACAGGAATCCCCTAGCTCCACTTTCTGGGTCTACTCTTCCAAGAAGGAATGGAGCCACTGCAAAACACTGCTTCCAAGCCCCATTCCAGTGAGGTAGCCAAAAGGATGCCATGGCTGATGGTATGAAAAGCTGCTGAAAGGTCCAGCAGAACCAACAGGGACATAGTCACCCTGTACTGGTGTACATGACCAAAGCTATCTCTGGCCCACAGCTAGACATGAAAGCAGACTAAAATAGATCTAGATGATCTATTTTATCCAGGAACCCATGGAGCTGGGAGGTTACCATAGGTGCCAATACTTTGCCTCAAAATAGTATTTTAGAAGTTGTTTATGTTACATAGATAAACAAATGAATAAACAGCAGGTCCAAAGGTACTTTCTTAGGATAAACACCATGGATGAAGAGATGACAGTGGCAGTATTAAATGCTTTACTGCCTGGCATAATTTCAGTGATTTCCCTCCCCCGCCACCCGAGATGTTGTTTCGTTCCACTCTCTCTCTTTGGCACGGTGATTTATCGATTACTCTCTAATCAGAGTGTTAAACAAAGCTTCATATCCCTGTCCTATCTGGGGTCCTGAAGTGCGAGGCCACCCGCTCTGCCAGTATTGGTGTGCTTTGGAGTGTCTCAGAGCCTTTCACAACTGCCATGAAGGTCTCTGCCCACTTCTCTAGCTCCAAGCTGGAGAGGAAGTGGAGCTGTCTCTTTGCCTATGGCGGGTTTTGGCTCTGGGACTCACTCCAGCCTTCTGTGATTCTGCAGTTTGCCATGCCTACTCTTCATTTCATCATTACTTCACTTACTATTTTGTAATTCTCAGAAGGAGCTTTCAATTAAAATATGCTGCCATTTTTGGTCTTAGACTTTTATCCCAGCTGCTGTTGAAATATGACACCTTAAAAATTCTTTTAAAGTGAAGTCAGCTCTCAGAATGAAAGTAGTTTTGCAGCTTTACCCTATTATGGTGTCTTTCTAAGGGTTCCTGATTCCCAGTACAATTGTGAGGACCATGTGCACCACCTCCCCAGCCTAGGACAGAGATGGTGCACAGACATGGTCACAGACCAACTGCAGAACCCCACGAATGTCTCTCCAGAGGTAGGTAAATTATCTGGCTATATATTGATTTGAACAGTGGAGCTTCTTGAGTCCCTGTATTGAGAGAAAGATGGGATATAAGAAAATAATAATAACAATTTTCAGGGAAACACACACAGGGTTGTAGTGAAAGGGAAGGGCAAGATTATGGCAACCAGAAGTTTTGGGTTGACTGTGAAGACAAAGAAAAATTGAAAAAAATGCCTGCTTCTCATACCTACCTACTTGTTTCCCATCCCTCCAAACCTCCTCAGACACAAAGATATTTAATTACAAACTGCAGTTGAAGTAATATGAACAATTGTAGCACGTTACTCTACATCAACAAATAGTAGATTTGAAACTAATAGATTAGTTTCTTGTCCTGCACTGGGTTGTTTTTGTTTTTGTTTGTCTTTTGCATTTTTTCTCTGTTCTAATCAAAAGGCTAATCAGCAGGTGGAGAGATAATCTTGGCACCAAACTATGGCCTTATCTGCACTGCAGAAATAATGCAGTTTGAGACCACTTTAACTGCTAAGGTTCAATGCTATGGAATTCTGGGATTTGTAGTTTTGTGAGATATTTAGCCTTCTCTGTCAGACAGCTTTAGTGCCACAACAAACTACAAATCCCAGAATTCTATAGCATTGAGCCATGGCAGTTAAGGCAGTGCAGACAAGGCCTATGTCATACTTCCTATAGAGCGTTTATCTTTTAACTAGACTAGTGAAAGGTGGACTTGCCATGAGAAACAGTAGAACTGTTGGGGTGGTGGGTAGGGAGCACCTATTTTAATAAAAATGTTGCACGGGTCTTAACTTTCATGTTCACAACTTCAATATTTTCCAAGGTCATACCCTTCAACTCTTGCTGAGCTAAATGATTTCAGATTGAAAATGGATAACTGCAAATTTCAATGTCCCATCAACATCCATGGCACATCTGAGTAATGTCCCCCTCTTTCACATTCAAAACTACCATCAGTGGGAACAAAGATTCTAAACTCCAATATGCCGACTTTCTATGTGTATGCAATGGTTGCTGGTTCCCCCCCACACCCACCCACCTTCTATAGAAGGAGAAGGAGAATTGTTCAAATGTGCAATCTTCCACCTACCATCTAAGTGGTGCAGTGCAGTAAAATCTGAAACGTGTGAGTCTTTACAGTTTGTCTTACAGCTCTCAGTATTTATGGAAATAGCGAGCTGAATAACCTGGATATGAAATTGGTGCTGGGGGCTGAATTTGCATTATATGAGTCAGCTGACTAGTTGAGAATATTAGTAGGGACTAATGTATTATTAAATCCCTTTTCTTACTGTAAATCAGCAATAAATCTCCATCTAATTAGAGCTGAATTGCCATGCTAGAAAATTACATACTGAATCATAATCACTATTGACTAGTATTGATTTTTTTTTTAAAAAAACTCATAAACATAAGTGACTCATAAAAGCCAATTAACAGAGAAGAAGAAATAACATGAAAAGAACAAACCTGGGACCTCTCATTTACAGTAACAATTAACATTCCTACTGCTTTAATCAGAATTGTTATTGACAAATCTTTGTTCACTATGGTATTCCATACTTAATTAATTTTCTGTGGCAAATATATATGCCTCAATTGATTCTTTTAAACTTTCTATGTTAAATTTATAACACTTAGGTGCCTTTACTGATTCTGTGTTAGTGATCTAGATAGTAATGCTAGATGCAAAGCTTATGAAGAGGATCTCAAAGACAATATCAATGCTATTTACCAGGACAATCTGCTGTTGCAGTATATTTCATTTCATGATAAAGCAAAAGGGGTGAAAAGAATGACACAATCCATAAGGCACCACTCTACAGTTATGTAGTACAGGTTGAATCTTCCTTATCTGAAAAGTTTAGGCCCAGAGGTGTTTTGGATTTTGGATTTTTTTCAGAGTTTGGAATATTTACATACATAATGAGATGTCTTAGAGATGGGACCTAAGTCGAAACATGAACTGCCTTGGATCCCATTTTGGAAAGAAAAGCAGCATAAAATGAAATAAATAAAATAAAATTAAAATAAAATGATATTCATATATGTTTCATATACACCTCACACACATAGCTTGGAGGTAATTTTGTACATAATATTTTTAAATACTGTTGTGCATAAAACAAAGTTTGTTTGCACAGAACTATCAGAAAGCAAATGTGTCACTATCTCAGCCACCCATGTGGACAATTTTGGCTTTTGGACTATTTTGGATTATGGAATTCTGGATAAGGGATATTTAAGCTGTAATGGGGAACAGCTATATACACAAAGAAATCTCAGGTGTGAAACAGTAGAAGGACTTTTAAAAGGCACAAGTCAGGTAGATACTGACATGCATGAATCCCACTTCTAGCAAAGCTATTGCCATGTATTTCAAATGTTCTCTGGCTCATGCTGCATGGCTAGAGTTGAGACTTTTTATACTTTATATACACTTAAAAGTTCAGACAATACTTGGCTCTCCTCCTGTCAACCATATGGAGCCCTGGTGGCACAGTGGTTAAATGCCTGTACTGCAGCCACTCACTCATAGACCGCAAGGTTGCAAGTTCAATACTAGCCAGGGCTCAGGCTAGACTCAGGCCTGCATCCTTCCGAGGTCGCTAAAATGAGTGCCCAACTGTTGGGGGGCAATGAGCTTACAGTTGTAAATTGCTTAGACATCCCATAGCGCGGTATATAAATGAAGCTGTTTTGCTTTGCTTGCTTTGAATAGCTGGCCTCCTCTGTCATAAACTGCTCTGAAATTCCTTTGCCCTTCAGAAGCATGTTGCCAGGAAAGACAGGAGGGCTGTTTGGAAAGAGAAAAGGTGAATGTCTCACTGTCTGTAAGAAGTTAGTTAGTCCTAAAAACTGAAGTGAAAGTGAACTCCATTTCTAGATGGATGCATATGTAACCCTGGGACTGTTTTGCGCCCTGGATGAGAGGGTAGGAGTTGGCTCATAGCCAATGTACTCCCATTTTCCTCAAGCTCCCCAAAGCCCCCGGATCAGCAAAAATGTGGATGAATTCCAGCTGAAAAATTACAAACTACCACTGTATAAATGGTAGTTCATTCCCAACCCCCTAAAACGTACAGCCCTCAAGACACAAAAACCCAAAGCAAACAATGCAGTGTCTAAGCGGTTTACAACTGTAAGCTCATTGCCCCCCAACAGCTGGGTACTCATTTTAGCAACCTCGGAAGGATGCAGGCCTGAGTCAAGCCTGAGCCCTGGCGAGGACTGAACTTGCAACCTTGTGGTTTATGAGTGAGTGGCTGCAGTACAGGCATTTAACCACTGCACCACCAGGCTTACTCAAAACATGTGCTCTATCTACTCCTCTATGTAAAGGATCTGCTGTTTAAAGGGTATCTCAGTCCACACCTAGTTTTAAAAAAATGGCCATAAGCAGGGGCACTCCAAGTGTCTTTCAACAGTTGATACTTGGAAAGTTGATTCAGTAGGCACCCAGGACACCTGATCACAGTTTTCACCATACTGATGAAATGTACTGTGTTGCTATTTAAATTACAGTCATTTGCCCTTGCATACATAAAGTAGTACATACAAAATTTGTGTGATGTGTCTTCTTAGGTTCTCTCTTTTTTCTTTCTTTCTCTGGTGAGAAATACATACACAGCAACTTTTATGACCTAGAGCACATATAGTTATGTCACATCTATAAACGATTGTGAGGCAGAGAGGCGGGTTATAAATAAAATTTATTATTATTAAACACTTGTAAACCAGCAGGTGTGAGTGCTTTTGTTGTGCGGTTTCAGTAATATCCATGTGAGAGGATCATCTTTGTGAGGCAGGACGTATTGTGAGGCAGAAAGCATTATTTTTTCACACATGATAGTGCCATTTATAAGGTTTTTCAATGAAATACAAAACCTGCCCTTATATTGTATTATAAAAGTACACCTTCCTCTACATATATTTATTTTTAGCACTGTAGATAAGCTACATGGACACATAATCTTGCTTTGACTGGATTTCCAGTGACTTTCTCCTGCCCCCACTCTGGTACATTGTAAGCAATACTGTTAACATCCTTTCCCCTTTTGAACACTTAAAAGACAACACTGGAATATGAGAAAAAAGAATGTGTTAAATTTCTTGTTTCAATGGGATAGGCAGTCACAACATATTGAGACAGCCTGCTGGGAATTGGCCAGTGTCTGTGAGAGTTCTCACCTTCAGTGTGAGAACAGGATGAGAAACACTTTATCAAAAATAATAATCAGAGTTTCTGTAATTTATGCAAAAATGTCAGTGTGCAAAACTACTGCCTTTTTCTTTTGTGAAACAAAATGCATAGAAATAACGTAGCAGAGAAAGCAAGTACAGAAGGAGTGTTTGATTTTTGAAAAGGCTGTAAAAGACCAATTCAATGTTTTTGATTAACAGTCCACAAAACAAACATTATAGTTTTGCACAAATGCCAATTTGCACAAAAAATGTTCTTGCAAATATGAGAACTAAAATATCTCATCATTTCACGGTTGAGAAAAATGATAAGATTTCTCATTCTCACATCTAAGAATGAGACATGTGAAGATTTACACACAAAATATGAAAATGCATGCTGTACATTAATAACTGTAGTCCCAACAGAAGAAAATGTGTGGCAATGAGATCTTATATTAATGATGAATTCAAAGTACAATGTTTCACTTGTAAACTGGGCATACTTGATGTGCAAATTGCAAATGCTCCAAAGAGGTTGATAGTGATAAGTTTATGAAGTGACATTTCAAAAACAGAATTCCTCATTAAAATTGTATCAGCATATTTTAATATGCATAAGATCAGGCATTTTAAACTTGTATAGATACACAAAATGGCAAGAGAGACAAAACTGGATCAAGGAATAAGCAAACATAAGACTACAAATGTCACTCTAATATTTTAGTTAAAAAATTACAAATGTCACTCTAATATTCTAGTTAAGACGTACGTCTCTCCCAGGATAGCATTAACAGAGCAACTCAGCGGAGGTGGGCCAGGGCCTGAGATGTTACAACTAAGTGCTAGACAATTCGCCAGTCATAAAGCCCTCCTAGCTTGTATCAGCAGGGGCAGGATTTGGGGGACTTTCCCCCTTCTTTTCTTCCCATGGTCCCTTATCATCAAAGTCTCTTCTACATTTCTTAGCACAAAGCAGTCAGCTGCAACACCTCCAGGCTGATATAGTTGAGGGCAACTATCCAAGTGGTGATGGCTGTTGGCTTTCATGTCACCAAGGAGTGGTGACTGAACTGTGGCTTTCAGTCTGAATGTAAAGGAATCTTATTTGAGGGACAAGGTTCAGCACCTTGGACAGTAGGATAAAACACAGCATAGATTTGCCAACCAACTGACATGGAAACCACCAGGCATCTTTGAATTCAAGGGCCTCGCAGGGGACAGAAGGGTTTTGTGCTCCAGCAGATCAAAGCCTGGGGTCAACTTGCTCCCAAAATTCCTTTTGGGGGTTTCATCACAGTGTACTTGAGACCTAAAGGGCAGATGGGTCCTCTCACCCATACACTCTTTTCTAAGCCACAAGAAGATTTGGAGGTTATGATCTCTCTGAAAAACAATCTTTTCTGAATTTTCAGGTTTGACTTAGATTTCACTGATAGCCTATTTATTTATTTGATTTACAATATTGATTTGATTTGATTTACAGTATTTGAGTTGATATTGTCCAAAAATATCAAATCAAATATTCTCAGACCCTGAATATGTAAAATAGAAATTGTATTTCTGATATAAAAGAAACTGTTGTCAAAATAGCTGAAAGTGACTCCAACTGAAATATGAGGTGTTTCTGTGTGTTCTGTAGAGATCACAGGCAATGATGATTTTTCTTTACTTGTTAAAATTTTATTTCTCCCCCAATTCTTTGATTTTCCTTTTTGTAAATGTGTCAGCTTGTTGTAGACAAAAATATTACAAAGACTCTTAATCCTGATTGCTCTAATGCAGGGGTATGGACCTTCTATGGTCAGTAGGCTGCCTCTGCCTCTTGTACTTCAGAGGGTTATTGCCAATTTTGGTATCTAAGACCCTGTACCCCCATAAAAATTGTGGCGGGACTGAAAATGTCCAATTTTTCCCCCAGAAAGTTATAGGGAGTGTGATTGGTCATTTTGACAATTTCTGGGGCCCCACAACGGTTTAGGCCAAGGTTGTATTCCCCATTTAACACCAGAGGTTGTTGTTGTTGTTGTTGTTGTTGTAGTTGTTATTATTATTATTATTATTATTATTATTATTTATTCTAATTAATTAATCTATTATTCTAATCTTTTGGGTTGTTTTAGTATGGAACCTAAAACAGATATATGTACTTGAATTAACAAACTGTAGCAGGTATACAGTTGTCTACTTTTTTTTTTTTTTTGTCAAGCTGGCTGTAATACTCCTCTTGCTATTAAGATGTTTAAAGGTAAGGCATTGGCTCAATTATTGAATGGAGTGGAATTGACCAACACTGTTCTAGAGAAAACACAGCTGTTTAGATTGTCACCCATATATTTAGAAACTGCAGAGTCTGTGGCAATCAGAGCTTAGGTTCACACTTTAATAATTTGACTATATCTTCTCTTTTCTTCAAAGGCATTCAGCCTTGTAAATGTTATGTTAATAGACTTGCGTTCCAGTAAATAGCCCTGTGTAATTCTCTACAAAATTAATCTAATTGGCATCTATTCAAAGTTCCAGTAACAACACACTTAAAAGTATTCATCCAAGGTCCGTAAGGACCTTGAAACTGTTGTACATGCACTGGTAACCTCTCGATTGGACTTCTGCAATGCGCTCTACATGGGGCAACCCTTGTACCAATCCCGGAAGCTACAATTGGTGCAGAATATGGCAGCCAGGGTGGTCGCCGGTAAGTCCAGGTTTGACCACATAACACCCATTTTGAAAGACCTTCATTGGCTGCCCATCCGCTTCCGGGCTCAATACAAGGTGTTGGTTTTGACCTATAAAGCCCTAAATGGCTTGGGCCCAGGGTACTTGGAGGACCGCCTCTCTCCGTACAATCCGCCCCGTACACTCAGAACATCAGGGACTAAATTGTTAGAGGTCCCAAAATCACATCTAGTCAGGACCTCTCAGAGGGCTTTCACCATCGTAGCCCCCACAATTTGGAATAGGCTTCCGGCCGAACTTCGCTCCACCGCGTCATTGGTCTCTTTTAAAAAGAACCTAAAAACATATTTGTTTCAGCAAGCGTTCCCACCCTAGATGTAAAAACTCTTGTCTGTTGCCCCTGTGTATGACCCTGGACTTGATATTGATCTTCCTTGTCCTACCCCTAACTGTCGTGATTTACCTCTGCTCCCCGTTGATTTTTCTAACTTGTTTTTTAACTTGTATTGTATTTTTGGATTGTCTTATTCAATGTTGTAAGCCGCTTTGATCAGTTTTCTGGAAAGGCGGGGTACAAATAAAACTTTTAATATTTATTTATTATAATACTGAAAAGAAAAGCTAAATTCCCTAGGTAATAGAACTGGCTCCTCCTGGCCAACTTATTTGACTTCAAAATTTATTGTGCTACATACCCCAGTACTCCACAGCAAATTTCTTAGAATCCTGTTTTAAAAACAGACAGTGTTGGTGTAATAATGGTGAAATAGCTGAAACCCTCATACACGTCCTCTTTTAATGTGACTTTTGTCAGATTTGAGATATATAATTTACCTTCTTTTGATTAGCTTACCAGGGCACCCAAAACAACAGGCTGCTTATGTACCATTTATCCGATAAGGCCCCATACATAACAGAGCAGATGGCTAATTTCTTTTTAATTACTATGTGTAGAAGAGCTCAACTGATTGATTATACTAGTCAGTCTGGATAAATTGTAGTAGATTCTTGTTTTTCTTCTTGAAAATGTATTTGTTACGTGTTTCAGACTGAATAGGTCATAGTAATTAATAGGTTATATGACCACAATAAAGATAACACAGGCCTGCAATGAAAAAAACTTGTCCAATATTGTAGCTGTTTTTAATGTATTTTTGGGTGTTAAATTTGAAACAACAACAACAACACACCAACACAATAAAAATGCTGTACCACACACAGTTCTTTCACAAATTTAATATTTTATTCAATTCAGTTGTGACTCAGCTTTGATTAAACGGGGACACTGATGTTCCAGCATGATTTATTTTAGTGAATTTGAATTGTTTTTGTGTTTCATACCATCAAATTAAAGTGTTTTAAAAGTCTATTAGAAGACTTTAGCCCATTTCTTATTCTTTGTGGGATAATTCTTTGCAAGATTATTTTATTCAATCACATAACACAGCATAGAAACGTCAGTGCAAGTTGTGAAAGAACTGTGTGTGACAAAGGAAATCTGAGGTCATTTTTGCATTTAAAGCATCAAGTTCCTGTAAAACCAGCTTACATTTTAAAAAAAGTTTTCATGACCTTCAGTTTTGGAGGCCTGTGTAATCATTAACTCTACTGTATGTTTCCACTGATCTGATCAGATTCCAGAATTTGAAAATGTAAGCCCTCCTTTACTGTGGGGTGACCTCGCACTGCAAGTCTTGATGCACTGCCTAAATGCATTATGAAGAATATATAAGTAATAGACACATCCACAGAGCCCACTTTTGTTGGCCCAAATTGTTTCTTTGCCATTCTTCTAGGTAAACATATGGGCAATATTTGGCATATGCAGATGTAATACATATTCATTTTAAAGCAAAGACAGTCATTAAAAACATGGTAAACCAATAATTTCCCCAGTATTACTGCCTCATGTTAAAAGTGGTTGGGCATAATAATAAACTATTGTTTATGATTATAGAATAAGGTGGAAACGAGCCTCTGTGTGATCCTTCAGTGTACCTGCAAGGAGACTGGGAGATTTCATTTCCTTTCATTTTTGTAATAACCACTTATTACATCTCAACTGAGACAAAGAGAGATCCAGTGTGGTAGAGTTGTTAGAATTTGCTAGGACTAGGGAAATGCAGACTTAAATTTCCATTCAGACGTGAAGCTCATTGGAAGATCTTGGGCCATTCATTACTTCTCAACCTGAACTACCCCACAAGGTTGTTGAGAAGATGAACACAGGAAGAGAACTATGTATGCTGCCTTGAGATACTTAGAGGAAATGTGGGATATAAATGAAATAGTAATAATTAAAAATAGTGGTTAATCTTAACTATGGGATTCTGAAACAAGCAAACTTCAAACATTGGATTATGAAGCATGCTTCATTAAATTAAATGTAGCGTAGGTACATATGTAGTGTAGGGTTCATATGCAACGCTAAACTGTGTTTCCATCAAAAATGGAAGCAAAAACTTCCAATAGCAAGAAGCTCATTCATGGTTCTTCCTGTAATGACTTAGGAGCTTATCACACCACTAAAATAAAATTTCTTACCTCTCCCAAATACAATTTTAATTCGGGCAGCATCCGGATACTATCGCAAGGATTTTGACTCCGAATCTGCCACTTGAGTCAAGCCTGAGTCCCAGGGCACTCAGCACACCTCTTTTCGAAACCAGCAGCTTTCTGACTTTAAAATATGGCCTCTGGAGCACTCCTGGGACCAGGTCTGGACCTGGGCTGGACACAGGTGGTGGATTTGGTGGCAAAATCCCTGCAATAGTATCTGGATGCTGCCCAAATTAAAACTGAATTTGGGAGAGGCAAGACATTTTATTTAGCAGTGCAATAAGCTCCTTAGTTTATTGTTACATCCAAAAGCAGCCACAGTGATCCATGGCAAGCTCTTATGTAGTTTATGAGAATGTAGGTTCAGATTACCAAGAACAAATCCACTTCCAAGTTATGAGGCCAACTGTGTTTTGGCATCCTCTCTGGGGCTGGTTCATGAGGTTACCCTCTCAAAACAAACATAAATGTGACTGTATTTGCCATAAGAAAAAACAAACAAACAAACAAACAACAAACAAAATCTGTATTTTTGGGGAAAAAATAATAGGCCTATCAAAAAAGCACACAAATCTGTGCATGCTGTCAAGCCCTCCATCCAACAAAATTGAAAATAGAAAAATGAAGGCAGAAGGATGGGGATCAAGCAGACAGGGCAGGAGTGAGAAAAGATGATAAGTGACTTGGGGAACCAAGGGGTTGTTGAGAGGCAAGGCAGAAAAGCACATGGAGGAATAACAACAACACACGTACACAATAAGACAGGCAGAATTAGAAACATGGAAGGCAGGAAGAACCAGTTTTATGGGGGCTGGTACAAAGTTAGCACCACAGACCCAGGTTCAGTATAACTAATCAGTGATTTTTGACAAGGGATTAACATAATATAAATTCTATACAGAATACAGAACTGTCCCATGAATTATCTTGCACCAAAGTATATATGTCTGTACAGCCGTTATTTACTTTTTGTCTTTACTTAAGGTGATGCTAAATCAGGGGTAGGCAAACTGTCCCCTTTAAGGGCCGAGGGACTTCAGCTCCCAGAATCCCAGACTATTGGCCAACATGGCTGAGGCTTTTGGGAGCTGAAGTCCCTCGGCCCTTAAAGGGGACAGTTTGCCTACCTGTGTGCTAACATTTGCAGAAGTGGCTAGTTTGTCTGGTGAATGTTGGCTGGGATTGTTTTACTAAGAACAAACAAGTTAAACATTTAGCAATAGTTGGCTTGTCATGTTCTACACTCCCTTGTCATATTGTACAGCATGTTTGTAGTAAAGACGGGCTTCCAATTTGTTGTTTATCACATGCACTTTGTGTAGAACACAAGATATTTGGCTAGTACACTGTACATATTGGGTTTTGATCACATAATTGAGAAACCCTTTAATATTACCAAAAATTACTTTGTACTCCCTCCTCTCCAAAACCTGCATTAATCTTAAACTAAAAAAATTCATGCAATCTTGCCTAATGTATGCCAACAGTGTCCTCTTTTTCTTGTAGTCATCTGTTTACATGGTTCTTATATATAATCCATCATACAACAAACAAGAAATCTACATATCAAAAACATATTTGTTCATTTATTTTAGTTATAGAAAATACGGGATCATCCTTACTTCTTCTGCTAACTCCTCAACTGTTTTAAAGTCTAATTACTGGTATAAAATCATAGTGGATACAAGAATGACTCCTTTCTAGGCTCTATTCCTCTTTTTAAAATGCTATTTTACTATTGCGTCCTTAGTGGTTCTTTATTGATACTCCTCTTCAATATGAAGCAGTGAAGTTATTTATAAATTAAATGAAACTGCTAGAACCTTTAAACTGAGATGGCTGTAACTATTCTAGATACATAAAGAATACAAAGTTAATTACCAAAATATTAAAAATGAAATGAATGGCTTAAAGATATAAAAAAACATAGAAAAAGGCTAAAGCAAAGGCAAACCACTCTCCTATCAATGCAAATAGTTTCTTTTGATTTGAGAAACTTCTCCTCTGTATAAGACCAACTCTGCAAAGAAAACATCTCATAAATATGAATAATGCCACAATAAAGTCTAATGTTAGTTCCCTATGTGTCTGTTTGGAAGCTATTTTGGTTTTGAACATGCTGAGTGTAGACTCCTTCATGTATAATTGCTGTTATTGATTTGGTTGCTGTTCACAGATTTCCAGATAAAGAACTATTTCCAAATGAAGAGCTGAGATGAAACTCCACAATTGAGACTAGTACACCAACATATTTAATATGTGATCATGCACTGTTACATTATAGATGAGTCAATGATACTGAGAGATTGATTGAAATACAGCCACTTACATTGCTACATGGAGTGACAGAAAGAATGAATGGATGAGCACATGCGTACACATATGAAGTGGAAAAGAAACATAAGTTCCATGTTTGATTAATTTCCCCTTCCCCCAATTATTAAATGATCTGGTTATAAATACCCAATTAATCATATGAGAAAGTCTCCCTTACAATAAACAGTTTTACTTAGCAAACAAAATAAAACAATCAGATATATATTTTGAGAGTCATATATCATCTATTTAGTTGAATCAAGGAGAGAAAGTAAAAATAAGAAGAGAAAAATATGTTTAACTTTGTCCGTTTTTGGCTGCAGCAATAGCCTGCACAAGTATCCAACCTTGTTTCTAACAGATCAACAAAATATACAAATTTGTCACTTAACACACATACTCAGGCAGGGAGGATCAAAGTTGCAGGTTATTTCTACTTACCTGTGCTAGTGCGATATGTGCCTGTATGTGCTGGTTGAAGAGGGTCCCCCTGACTCTGGCTGAGACTCCTCATAGGGGGTTTCTGATATACTCTGTCTTCGTAAATAGGATCTATGTGGTGCTCTGGAGACTGCAGCGCCCTTAAATCAGAGCCCAAGTGGCTATGTTGGCTGGTGTAAGAAGCCCGGGATCCAGCTGTAAAATAGACCAATAGAAGAACTGAAAACAGGGCTCAAGAAGGCACACCTAAGAACAGAAAGAATGCATGCCCATATGCTGCTGTTCTTGCAAGAAAAAGAAAGCACCTAGCAACAAAAGCTGAACAACTTAAAGCAATCAGCAAACAATTAATTAACATATACAAAGAATACACATAAGAAGGCAGCAAAAGCTCAAGTTGGTCATGATATCTGTATCACACAGACATCTGTTGTTGGCACACAAACTGATTTTCTAAATGTGAGGAAGATTTTTCAGTCATGCCAGTTTTTTAAAAAAAAAATTAAAAACCTCCTCCCAAGTATGTTTGCCTTCTCCCAAAGAAGCCTGCTTGCAGAAGAGATAGTAAATATTCAAAATGAATATCAGAATGTAAGTCCACATTTCCTATCTAAGACAGAAATCAAGTTACCACCACCAATTATTTTCTAGCCTTATCCTCCGAGCTGACCTCCTGCATCCTCCCTTCAAGCATGACAGGATTTGTGTGATCTGCCAGCTGTATTGTCACAGGCTATGTAGACACCAGATTGCTAGGATTTCCTAAAAGTTAAATCTCCCAGGGGTGAATATATTAAACTTATCCTTAGGCGATGACACACACAAATATAAAAATACTGAGCTATACCAAATCTGTTTGCAGAGGGGACCGAAGTAGTAATCCAATTGCTAGTCTCAACTAGAGGAGCCTTCCTTGAATTAACTGCTGAATGGTAAGTCAACACTTCTGTAAATCCTACTAATTCAGTGGGTCTACTGTAGGTAGGACTAGTAATTGTATTTAAGCAGGAGATCTATCAGAAGTTTCTATGGGAAGAAGAAGAGAAGAAGAGGCAGTTTTCAGAAATTTCCCCTAGAGCCGACTACAACAGTATCTACAGCTTTCCAAAGCACACTTGGAGCTAAAGCAGGAGGAATTGGTGACAATATCCACCCTCCCTTCTTATTCTTTCTTGATCTTCTGTTTTTATACAGGAGGATCCCAAACGCAGCTTACATAAAATCATGCAACAGCTATGTCGGTGCTATTTCTCCTTCATCTGCAATATGGTACTACACTGAAACAGTGTATGTCCCTGCCCACTGCAACTACCCACCTTCTGGAGTATAGATATTTTAAATTTTAATTTAAAGTACAAAGAGGGAGAAACCTGATATAGCACCTGTGTCTTCAGTGACCACACTATACCACATACTACTGCACACACCTACACAGACCAAATAGATAAATGTCCTGCTGATAGTGTATCTGGATAATGACTAATATTTCTTCACAGTGGAATTCAATATATCCTTCAGTAAGTACATCATGTTCTGACTTCTCCACTCAAATGGTACACCCAAGCTGCAAATTTATTGTGACTCGTCCTTTCCCCCCAGGGACATGCCATGAAATGCTGTTTAATAACTGTACAGACTTAACAGAATACTAGACATAAGGAAAATAAGGTAAGATACATTCATTGTGGGAGAGAAAACATACTACATAAGGATGCAACTCTCCAAAGCAAGATGAATTGGTATGAAACAAGCCTGTCTAACATGACTGACCTGTCTTATAGACAATTCTGGAGTTGGGAAGGGACAAGTTACAGACACACAAAGAACTTTTAAAATTACAGGAAGGCTCACATTTTGTTAGTTGTACTATGTGTGAAAATGTATCATCCACGACATGATTTTTTGGGGCACAGAGGGTCATAGGGGAGCCAGGAAAAGCTGCTGAAGAAGCTGCTCTGCCCTTTAGCTACAGCCCCAGTCTACCATAACATTTTGGAATAGCATATTTTAACACATACAAGGCCAAATCTCTAAGTACAGTCCTGTCAACAGTGGAGAAGATCACTGTCACATCATACCTCAGACTGTATCTACACTGCAGAATTAATGGAGTTTGGCACCATTTTAACGGTTATGGCTTGATGCTAAGGAATTCTGGGATTTGTAGTTTTGTGAGATATTTAGCTTTCTCAGACTGAGCCCTGATGCCACAACAAACTACAAATCCCTGGATTCCATAGGATGGACCCATTGAAGTTAAAGTGGTGTCAAACTGCATTAATTCTGCAGTGTGGCTGCAGCCAGAGTCAATGGAAGACTTCACGTATTCAGCACAAAGTCTGATCCATGTTTAGAATCCAAGCTCTACTCATTACCGGCAAAATAGTTTATAACCTCAGACAATGCAGCTCTGTATTCATGATGATGGTGGTGGCTCATATAAATAGATGCCTTGGTAGTCTGTTTCCAGGCACAATTCAAAGTGGTGGTTTTGACTCAGGTCAAGCCTATCTGAAGGATCATATCTCCCAATATGAATGAGTTAGATCTTCAGCTCATTCTTCTTCATGTCACCACATCCATAGGCACATTTAGTGGGAATGCAGGAGAAGTCTGTCTCTGCGACTGCTCTCAGACTATTGAACACCCTCCCTAGGAAGGCTAGAATGACTCCTTCTTTGCTGTCTTTCAGCAGCAGGTAAAGACCTTTCTATTCCAGCGAGCTTTTGGAAAACGTTTGCTAAAAAGAGAAGGGACTTTTATGGCACTGTAGTTTTTCATCTTTGTTTTAAACTAACATTTAAAATTGATTTAATTTTGTTATTAGTTTAACACTTTTAATCTCAGCTTTTCTATGTTTTGTCTTATGTTATATTTTTAACTACCTTTTTGTGTGTGCAATTTTCTCTATTTTGTAAGCTACCTTAGCTCCCAGTCTAAGGCAGGATATAAATGAAATGATGGATAGATGGATGGATTTTAATTTTGTTATTCGTTTAACATTTTTAATCTCAGCTTTTCTATGTTTTGTCTTATGTTATGTTTTTAACTACTTTTTTGTGAGTGTAATTTTCTGTATTTTGTAAGCTGCCTCAATTCCCAGTCTAGAGGAAGGCAAGATATAAATGAAATGACGGATAGATGGATGGATTGGATATTTGTAAGATAGCAGTGCTGCCTCTCTTACTACTTGAGGGAGGCAATGGTTTCCTCTTATTTTTTGTAAAATTGCTGCTGATAGGTTGAAATAAAACCATACCAATAGTTTGAGAGAGAAAAAAATGTGCATCATATCACTAATATAGCACAACACGATACCCACAACACTCACATATCTCTAAACACTTGTGGATGATGAGTGTTGTAGTGATGCCTTTTGGCACCCAGCAGAGTCTGCAGGACAAGCTGGCTGCTGTGATCCACAGCCACTGTGTAGATTTGCCATCAACTGGCTCAGCTTCTCTTCTTCAGCATCCTGTCTTCCTCAGTCAAGAAGACACATTGTAAAGACCAAAAGCATAGCTTTATTAATGCATATAAAAAGTAAAAATAAGATAACTAAGTAAAATCCATTGTGATGAACTTGTCCAGTTCAGCCATGTAAGATTACATCTTTAACAATCCCAAAAGCATTAGGATCCAACTTGTTGCAACATCCAGCCACACACCCTCACATCTTGAACAATAAACAATTCTTAGACAAAGGATTTTCTAAGCCCATCCCATACTCCACCTTCTAGGTGTTAACTTTATGTTAATTGGATAATGACAGTATGATGTATGTTAACCCAGCCTCTTGTTTGTCCATCATCCACCACGTGAGCAACTTTCCCAAGCTAACGATGTTTACATATTTGATATCTCTTTGTTATCCATAACAAAGTCTGGTTCCATTAGTTCTATCACTGGGAAAGTACATTGTTGATGTCTCTGTTACCACCTGGCGTTGATTCACCCTGTTTCTCTAAATATTGTTTGTGCCTTGTCTAGAAACTGTTCTCAAGTGGAAAATTACAGACACACACACATCTTTACATTTCACCTTTGACTGTATATCCCATCCATATCCTAACAACACTAATATAGTGCTATGTTGAGTCAAATTTAAAACTGTCAATCAACTCTACAGAAACTCCACAAGAGAGAAATTATGAATGAAAATGGGAACTCGCTCAGCTCCACCCTACTAGAATTCCAGAGAAAGTTTCTCTGCATGAACTCCTTCTAAGAAAGGAGTATAATATTTCAGTCTTGATCATGATCATTACTATTCTGATTCTCAAGGTACATTAAGCTTCTTTTGAATTATGAGAGGCAAAACAACCACAGATGCTGCCAATAAATCAAATTATACCATGAAACATGTTTTAGTATGGTATTCCAAATCCACCTGTACACTCTTATTTGTATAATACGTACAGGGGGAGGAACTATTTCTCAAGGGTTTGGGGTAACCATTCTTGGGTCACAGTGGGCAGGCTTACATGGACTCTCACTACTGGTGTGCAGTATCCTACTTCCAAAGAATATCATCTCTCTCTCTCACACCCCCACACCCATATTCACACGCAATGATCCATAAATATATGCATGTGTCATTTATTCACATACACCACTCACATATACACTGGAAACTCTCCATAACAATGCTATCCAGCTCAGTGAAATCACTGTCTTTCCAACAGGAATACCTAGAAGTGGTTGCTCAGCTGGAAACTAGGTTTGCTCAACATTTGTTTTTCTCAAAAGGACAGGTGAAGTGGCATGCATAAGATTGTGAACTGACACTTTAAGGCAGCTCGGAAAGGAACCAGTATTCCTCCCCTCTGGGGCAGGGACTCACTTAGTACGTAGGATAGGGAGATCTAGTAGAGCAGAGTAAGCCAGAGAATCATCTCTGGCTTAAGTCTCAGGGGCTCTGCTCATGTGGCTGATGATTAAAACAGACTGAAGAATACAAAGCAGTCCCTC
The DNA here is from genome assembly GCA_026167975.1 of Phrynosoma blainvillii. Classification (NCBI taxonomy): domain Eukaryota; kingdom Metazoa; phylum Chordata; class Lepidosauria; order Squamata; family Phrynosomatidae; genus Phrynosoma; species Phrynosoma blainvillii. The sequence goes on along the minus strand of JANUYF010000004.1, from coordinate 134,199,892 downwards.
AGCCATGGAGCTCTTTTCCTGCTGTTTTGGGTTATGTTTTTCATATTTAAGAAAATTTTAGAAACTTATTTCTTTAAACTGGGTATTCCTGAGCAGGTAGTTACTATACATACTATATTCTCTGTTAGAATATGGATGGGTTATACAGTCAAAGGTGAAATGTAGAGATGTAGAATCATAGAATCATAGAGTTGGAAGAGACCACAAGGGCCATCCAGTCCAACCCCCTGCCATGCAGGAACTCCCAATCAAAGCATCCCTGACAGATGGCCATCCAGCCTCTGCTTAAAGACCTCCAAGGAAGGAGACTCTACCACTCTCCGAGGGAGTGTGTTCCACTGTCGAACCGCCCTCACTGTCAGGAAGTTCCTCCTAATGTTGAGGTGGAATCTCTTTTCTATGTGTGTGTGGAATTTTCCTCATGAGAACAACATCTAGAGAAACAAAGTGAATCTAACACCAGATGGCTACACAGACATAAACATATACTTTCCCAAAGGTACAACTCATAGACACAGACTTTGTTATGAGAAAGGCTTGATAGCAGTATCCAAAACATCGTTAGGCTGGGAAAGAAAACCACGTGGTGGATGATGGACAGCAAGAGGCTGGGTTAATATACATCATACAGGCATTATCCAACCAAACATAAGGTTAACACCCAGAAGGTGGAGTATGGGAAGGGCCTAGAAAATCCTTTGTTTAAGAATGTTTATAATTCAAGATGTGAGTGCGTGCAGTTCTGGCAGTGGTTTTAACCATGGAGCTAGGTGTTAGCTTGTAGTTTTTGAGTATGTTTATACTGCTTTTATAATGTAACTCCTGGATCTGGAAACATGGATCTGTAACTGTTTCTTAACTTTCAACTACAACAAGTTGGGATCCTATGTTTTGGGGATTGTTGAAGATGTAATCTTTCATGGCTGAACTGGACAAGTTCATCACAATGGATTTTACTTAATTATCTTATTTTCTTTTATATGCATTAATAAAACTATGCTTTTGGACTTTACAATGTGTCTTCTTGACTGAGGAAGACAGGATCCTGAAGAAGGGAAGCTAAGCCAGTTGATGGCAAGAGTTACAAAGTGGCTGTGGATCACAGCAGCCAGCTTGTCCTGGAGATTCTGCTGGGTGTCAAAGAGCATCACTGCAACACCCATCATCCACACACTGAGATTCTCAACAACCACAAACCTAATTTCCTCAATTATGATTATGTTGTGTATATTTACATTATATTTGTGTCCAAGAGATGCATTGTTTGAATTGTTCTGTGAAGATATCTCTCTGAAAAAAGGGATAGAAATGTATTGGATAAACATGTTCATTTCTTTTACTACTTTAAATTTTAAATGTGTTTTAGGTTTTAAGACAAGGATAACTCTGAAGGAACTCTACCCACTCAATTGCTTTTATGCATGTGATTAATATTCTAATTTCCCACTCTTCTTCAGGTATCAACACATAAAATAAAAAATAAAATAACAATATTATTTATATTTAGGTCCTGTAAATATTTTTCTGTGGACTCCAAGGAAATTCAGTGCTGTCACAATTTGTGATAAATTAACAAGAGTGGCAAGTGGCACTAAGTAAACTTAAAAGTTAAGAAGGAACCACCAAACACATCTTTTTCAGCTTCCTAGTATGAGAACGATCCATCTCACTCATTTAATGCAAACTATCAAGGCAGTCCAGACATAAAGGCCATATACAAAGAGTGGCTGAATGGCAAAGAACAGTAATGCAGAGGAAACAGCTTAAGGAAGTGATTTCCAAACTGCATTCTGGATAAACTTCCATCAGAGAGGGAAAATGGTAATGTCTCTGAAAGAACTTGCCCAACATTATGCATTATTTCCCTCCTTCAAGGGAATTATTATTTTTCCTAGGTGCCCCCCTCAGTTCAGAGAGAAGAACAGTGGGATTCAGCATTTCTGATGAAATGAGTGTATACTCTAAATCTACCATAAGATTTGGCAGTTAAGTGTGGAATCTCATATTTGCACAAAAAAAAAAAGAAAAAAAAAAGAAGAAGACTGGAGCTGTGAGATACTTGTACTAACAGAACCATATCAGCTAAGGTGATGATAGTGCAGTTAACTCCACCCATGTAGAACTATTTCACAGATATAACTTCTTGATTTCAATATTCAAGCAGAAGACAGAGTAATGTTCACAATATGTTAACACCCTGAGGAGCATGAAAAAAACATGCACACCACACTAAACACAAACACGTAAAGACATATTGTAAGCATCATTTAAGTGGCAGGTGGTTAATTTAAACTCTAAGACATGACTGGCCATATGGCAAAAATTAGTGCATACCCTGAGTGTTGTCACCTCTTAGCCTTAAACCACTCCATGATTAAGTGTTAATCAAATGTTAATCATATGGTCTGGAAACACCAAATTTCAAATGAGTGCATACTCCCTCATAGCCACACACATATGCACACACAGAATCATTCTATTAGCAAGTTCTTGCAACATACTTCAGATTTTAAAAATTAGACACTCTGACACACCTTAGACAGTGAATCATCCACTGACATTGTGATGTCCTTGTAAACAGTGATTCTCCATGCACAACATATGATATAAGACAGTTCTGTCCTTTCTTCTTCTAGACCTGCTATAATGCATATAATGGCTTGAACAAATATGTCTTATGTGCCAGGAAGTAAGGAGATTCTCTTCCAATATAATTCCTAGCCAGCAATAGGAGCTGTACTTACATTTCTTAGAACATGGATGGGGAAAATGTGGGCAACCAGAAATTGATGGACTTCAACTCCCACAATGCTTGCTGTTGGCTATGCTGACCAGGGATGAGCAGCATTGCAGTCCAACCTCTGGTGGGCTACATTTCCCCAATCCTGCCTAAAATTAAGGTAATATGGAACCCTAATTTGTCTCCTTCCCTAAAACTATTTGCCAGTCACCCCTAACCTTTTATTAATAGAAAGCTATACTCACATACCTCTGTCAGATGCTACTGCTGAAGAAATAAATAAAAAGTTGTTCCAGACATCTCCTGGCAATTTAGCACTGGGATATTATGCTCTGTTAGCTAATTTATGAAGTGTCAGGTATTACACACAAGTGCACATTGTGTGGGCTAGCAGGGGCTGAGATGCCATTATAGCTAATTTGTCAGCATACTGTAAACTAAGACACTATTCTCTTAATCCTGTAAGCTTTAAGCCCTTCCAGGATTTCAGATAAAACCTACAAACAGGACTCCAACTAAAGTGGAAATATAACCTGCCCAAACACAAGAAACAAAAGCCAACAATAGTGGAGACTGGCCTCTTCAAAAGCACAGAACTCAATAGAATAAAGATTGCGCCTAAACAGAAAGCCGTCTTTGTTACAGTTGCCAGAGTCAGCACACAACACTTTCCACTTCCTTTGGATGAGAAAGATGAAATGTTTCTATAAGGTTCAGAAGCTGCTTGTGGGAAAGATCATACCAAGCAGCTTCCTAAAAGAGTTTACACTTTGCAGCCCTCTAATCAAACATTCCTATCAGTCAAAGTAGGATTTGTAGGAAAAGAGTTGACAAGCCATTTAAACCTAGTGGTTTGCCCTAGAGAGCAGCTGATTCATGAACACATCATCCACTTTTTAAAAGCTTTGGACCAGATTACTAACTAACCTGGAGGGAAAAGAGAGATGGACTGCTCTGCTCTAGTGCTTTTAATCAAACCTTTCAGTGCAGAAAACTCAACATGAAACTTTCCACAGCATGGAAACAAACATTATCGCTAGCTGGAAAAAGTGGCAAGCCTAGTGATGGAGGCTTGTCCTATGTTTTGCTTGCTAGCTAAGGTTGCATCTTGCCTGTGCGCCCATGCCTTGGTTTTTGCAAATGACCTGTCATCTAATCATGAATTACTGAAGTGCCTGTGTCCTGGCCCAATTAGTGAGAGACTTCAATTTTGCATTGTCCCCCTCTGAGTCCCATACACAGTTTGAGTGTTAACTGTCAAATAGTGCTCTTGGCATTGGCATCCTGTATCTGTACTGCTGTGGTAAGGCTGTGCTGGTTAGATGGATGTACAGTGTACTGGTTAGATGGCAGTACAGTGTTAGAAACGTAATCGGTAACCCTAGGTATATATCCTCTGAAGCAACTGAACTCAGTGGCAGTTACTTTAAATACATATAGACTGGGATCATGTTGGTCAACTACAAAACTATGAACAATGAAAGCTGCTCAAATTCCCCTTAAATTAATGGGATTTCAGTCATCTAAATGAAACACGATTGGTTAATTCTGCCTCCAAATGTGTTACTTTACTTCCAGTTATAAAATAACTATGTATGCTGCTTTGTTGATTTTTAAAAAAATGTAACTACTTCTGTTTCCTCGCTGAAATAAGTGGCATTGGTTTTTCCCAGGCTGCAGAAAATGGGGGCAGGAGCTGCTTACATGATTAAGCATGAAGCCCTACTAACCATCTGCAGAATGGAATTCATCTCCCTAACATCTGATTTTCCAGCCTTTTTTCTTGCCTGACACATTTGGTTTCTGTCTTCAGAACCTTATTTTGCAGGGAGAAGAATGCAATAATACAAGTCCACACCTCCCTGATGTAGCCTAGTCCAGATACACTATTATCCAGTGAAAATTATGCCACACCTTTTTAAAAAAAAGCTAGCATGAATTCTACAAGTGCCAAGCAAATGATACCAAATGTTTCAGCATGGAATTCTCTTTTTCGAGGGCACAGCTAGCCAGGTCACTCAGTATTCCATGTGCAATCAACATCCTCACGTGGCTGTTTTTTTAGGGGGAGGTAGCTCCCCATGAATAAGGCTTTCTCATCTTCAAAACTGTTCTTTTGCCACTGGTTGGGATTCACCAAGCATTCTGACAACTTCTCTCTGGTGCAATTTGACTACAGAAAGACTGGCAATCAGATAATCAAGTCTGCCATTTATGACCAAAACATTCAGTTGCAAAGTTATGCAGTATTGCTTCAGCAATGTAAAGAGAAGAGGACAAATTGATGCAATACATATTTGAAATATACAGCAATAAAATATAAAACAAATAAGCCACATTTGGTTCAGACAAAACATTCCAAAATCTATGGCTACACTATACTTTTATTAGCATCAACCTAGAATGCAGTAAATAGTGAGTATAAACCAGGGACAGGCAACCTTTTTGAAACCTGGGCTGGTCTCTCGTAGCCCAGGTCTCGGCTGGGCCAAGGTGGGGGGGGGATGGTGGCGCGCGCACCCTCCGCCACCGTGCACAACCCCCCCGCACACGCCGCGGCCTTTGTTGCTGCGGGGCCGGGGGAGGGGGGGAGGGGGCAGGAAATGGTGCGGGGGCCGGATTCCCTCGGTGGCTATGGGCCTCCTGGAAGCCCGTCGCCACTGAGGGTCCCCCTTGGGAAGCCTCCCTCGGTGGCTACGGGCCTCCTGGAAGCCCGTCGCCACTGAGGGAGGCCTCCCAAGGGGGACCCTCGGTGGCGACGGGCTTCCAGGAGGCCCGTCGCCACCGAGGGAGGCCTCCCAAGGGGTACCCTCAGTGGCTACGGGCCTCCTGGAAGCCCGTCGTCACCGAGGGTCCCCCCGAGGAGGCTTCCCTCGGTGGCTACGGGGCTCCTGGAAGCCTGTCGCCACTGAGGGAGGCCTCCCAAGGGGATCCTCGGTGGCGACGGCTTCCAGGAGGCCCGTAGCCACCGAGGGAGGCCTCCCAAGGGGGACCCTCAGTGGCGACGGGCTTCCAGGAGGCCCGTAGCCACCGAGGGAGGCCTCCCAAGAGGGACCCTCAGTGGCTACGGGCCTCCTGGAAGCCCGTAGCCACCGAGGGTCCCCCGGAGGAGGCTTCCCTCTGTGGCTACGGGCCTCCTGGAAGCCCGTCGCCACTGAGGGAGGCCTCCCAAGGGGGACCCTCGGTGGCTACGGGCTTCCAGGAAGCCCGTAGCCACCGAGGGAGGCCTCCCAAAGGGGACCCTCAGTGGCTACGGGCCTCACTTGATGGTGAAGCCATGAGTCTGCATGGTCAGAATTATAAAATAGTGTTTGAGGAGGATGCAGTGGATCCGTTTCTCTTTGGGCGCTGTGCAAATTTCATGTTACATCCGGGACAGTTAGGACACAGTAAACAGAAATAAAAGTAGTACTGTTTGAAAACATAAAATCCAGTTACTCTTTATATTGGTTTGAAGCCTAGAGTATTTGGTGTATTAAAACTAGAGATTAATTTTGGGTGGTGCACTAGGTAGGAAAGTCAACAGAAGCCAGTCTGGAGAGCATTCACTGTATGTTGGGAGTGAATCTTATTATTTAAAGAGTTATGTACTATCTTCAAGAGCTATAAATCAGGACAGGGCAACTTGTAGGTTTCCAGATATTGCACTGCAACCACACATCTGGGTTTGTCAGCACAGGGATGATGGGAGTTACAGTCCTACATCTGGAAATCCTCAAGCTTTCCTATCCTGCTTCAAATACTCTTTAACAAGGCTGGATCTTCTGACAAGAATCAATGTGGTTTGGTTTCATTAGCTGCAACAGGAATCTACCACACCTATTGACCACAAAAAAAGGAGTAAACAAGTTGTGGAGTTCCATGACTACGAAGAATGATTTCAGAAAATTGGGAAGGCAAATGTCATGTATGGTCTCATTGCTTCCAAATATCAATTGCATCTATGAAGGGAGACAGTGATCTGTGCAAGAGAATCATGAATGTTGGCAGTCATTTCAAATGATAACCTCACCATATGGCTGCAACTGCTGTAGGACCACTGGCCCTTTAACTACCGTAGCTCACGTAGGGGAGGAGACACTTTTGCTTCCAATTCACTCGAGCCCCACCCAGTATAGCCAGTGGTAAGGAACTGTAGGAGCTACAGTCTAAACTTCTCGAAGGCCACATTAATATTTATGCAAATGTTTTGTCACTGAGGAATTAGGCCCCAAGGAGTGTGTGTGTTATGAAGCATCTCAAGAGGATTGAGGATGTGCTGGAACTCAAGAGTCATTTGCTGCTCCCAGGAGCAGCTGGGGATGATTCCAACCTGGTAGCTTTGTCCCTTAGAGACCCAAAGCAAAATTTTTTACAAGAGCAGCTGGAGGGAGCTGTTCTGCTCTTTGACTAGTGCTTGAAACAACCAGGTAAAAAAAAAAAATGGTTGCCTAGTTTAAAGGAAAAGTGGGAGTAAAGGTGAAAGGGTAGTCTCTTCTAAATAAAATTACATTTATTACCTCTTCATAACCATTGCCACATTTGTCTATGGCACAGAAAAACGCACATCACTGTGCAAACATTTACCAAGAGGACAGGAAAGTGGTGTGGAGTCCCAGAAGGCAAATTCAAATTCAGATTAGAAGTGTGAAACTCATACTTACACACACATTTGTGAAACACCACCCTAATGTTTTGTGGATGTATTTTTTCTTTGGCAAAAATAACCCCAAAACCACCCAGGTAGTGTGACTGTGTAAGGTGAAGAGTGTCTATTTTAGATTTTCAGTGATGCAGCTATCTCTTTATTATTTCTTCCAAACTGGTTTCCTCCACAAATCACAATCCTGCTGCTTGGTGCTTAAAGAACAAAGAGTACTGTTCTTCTACCCCTTGGCTTCAAAGATTCTCTTCTGAGCTTTCACAGCTCCTCAGAATTCCAAACAACTTTTAATGCCTTTTAAGTTTTGTTATAGAACCGTCAGTGCATGTATGTTTTCTGCTACTGATTTTTCTTGTTCAGCAAGTGTCCTCATTGTGTTTGGAAGCATTTGGCTGCTTATAAAATTTCATCATGAAAGAATGAATAAAGGTAGGGATATGAAGATGGGACAAAAATGTGACTGGGACCTAAAAGATGAGAAGCAGAGATAGATCAATGCAGAGAACAGATTCTATACAGGTCTGCAGGGCTGGAATGATAAATCCTTCTTTTTAAAAAAAAAACAACAACAAAGCACTCAAAACTATATTTGAGCAAATAAAAAATAAAAAAGCCCAGTAACTTCCATCTAATTGGCAAAGCCATTTAGTATTCCTTGCCTAAGAACACCCCATACATCCTATACCATTCATTGGGTTACCATATGTCAACAGGTGACTTGAAGGCATTGTACACACACAAACACACAACTTCCATCTAACAAGCATATCTAGTCATTGTTACAAAGGATCAAAACAAGCACTTTATTACTAGGCAGCAAGCCTATTTTCTTCACTCTTCTTTTAAATTAATTTTTTTTAAAAGAAAACCAAGTAAAATAAATAGCCTTTAAAAGAAGCTTTGTAAACAACTCGACACAGGAGCCAATTTTTTAAAATGTAAATCGCCATGTCTAACTTTCTTTTCATTAGATACTAACTCAAAGCTGAGTGCTATAGAGATAGTATGATGTTACTAGGCAACGATGCCAGGCAACAGTGCACACACTGTCTGGGTGGTTAACCACTGCTCCGTGACAATTCCCAAATTCAAAACAAAATCGTTTGGAGCGGAAGTATCTTTCAAAGCTCTGAATTCTATCAGTAATTTTAAAACAACAACAACAACAACAAGGGGAAAGAAAGGAATCTGTTCATAAGAAAACACAGTAATAGCAGAAGAGTCCTCAGTGTGGAGAAAGGGGAAGGATTTTGCATTTTTGTTACTATATTTTAAACATTTCTTTTCTGTGGGGTCGGGGCAACCTCAGGAACAGACATGATCATATCTCCACTGACACATTTGCTGTGAGTCTAGCATCCGGGGGGGGGGGGGGAGGAGGAGGAGACAGATTTTTAATGGATGTAAAGACATTAGAATTCACGTGCTGAACAAGATCAAGTCTACAATCCTCCATATAGGCTGCTTAGGTTAAAGCAGCTTGTATACAGGTTTGTCTCTCCAAATTTCATCTAGTTCAGCCCTCTCTTTTTAAACAGCAGACTGCCAGATGCCCCTGGGAAGCTCACAAGCACAGCATGATGGCCATCTTGTGTTGCAGAATCCAGGGCCATTTCTTTGAATTGTGCTAATCTGTTAGATTCTGATTCATCTTTGCCAACAACATATCTTGGAGATAGTATAGCAACATGTTCTATTCTGAGAATTCACAGTCTTGTTAGGAATTTTGAGAGAATAGTGCATCTGGCCTTTGCAAGCCATGCAACAGCTCTCAAATGGTCTGCATGACTAATAAGTGTGTCACAATTTCATCTCCACAGAGGACTCAGGCATAAAACATGATACCTTGGGGGTGGGGGAAATACTGCTTCCTATTCTTCTGATCTTGTACTATAGCTGTGCACCAAGGACTAAATGCCAGTCCCAATGAGTTTCAACCCACTGAATCAACTACTTTTGTAAACCCTATTCAGTTTATAGCTGAGACTTATAACTGCATCTAAAAGGTTTAGTTGAACACAGAGTGCATGGTATCAGCGAAATATTGCTAGTTCTGTTGTATTTGAAGCAAAGTTGGGAAATCCTATGTCTATCTACTGTTTCTCTAACACTCTAACACAAATCCTATGTCTGTCTACTGTTTCTCTAACATAGCGTCAGTGACACAGCTGGCGATAAAAAGAAATAACAGTTGACTTGGACTTTTCAAAATAAATATTATTTCTGACATGAGAAAAATGTCTAGCACCTTGGACAGCAAATAAAATGATAATGCTCATACTGCAGTTCAAGAAAGTATCTGTACTGTGTGATCTGAAAGTCACGGCAAGGCGAGATGTTGGCACCTGGGCAGGATCATGAACACAGATTGTCAACCAGAAATATCATAGAGGAAGGGTCATATTTTGAAATTGAGAGGGTTTTTTTGTCCCACAGGTTATGAGTCTATATCATGGCTTTTACAAGTGAATGTGGATAATCTGGTACATGGAGAATGGTTGAAAGGGTAGCCATCTTCTTTTGATTCTCCATTGCACTGGGCTGGGGATAGAGATTGGAAGGCCCAGAAAAAACAGAAAAATTAGGAGGGAAAACCAATTTTTCCCCGTGGCTTCAAAATTTCCAGAAATTTTACATTTCTAGTTGGGGATAGTGATTCAAGTGTCCTTGAATCTATCAGCAACATGTTTTTCCAGAGGTCGCATTCCTTCTCCATCTCCCTCTTTCATTGTTAAATAAGCAACATCCCCAAAGAATAGGCCTTTATATTCACAATCTACCACACTGGGAGGAATTTGTAGTTCCTTAAATATCTCTTTACAAATATCTCTTTGTTCTTTAAAGATCTCTTTTCTTGAGTGTCCCGCTACTTTCTCTAACATGGGAATTTTACCTACCCCTCAATTATCTCATAATTAGATTTAACTAAAATTACCAGTTTCTTGCAGCTTAGCTAGCATCTCCTGGAATCAAAATATGTTTACTACTACAAGGTATATTAATGGCAACTCTTTTACTATTAACATACCTTGTAGTACAAAAACAAATATTAGACAATTTCATTGAAAGTAACCTATTAACAGTTCAATAGAATTGCCTATGTAGACAGACAGCATCAGATGCGATGGGCAACCAACAGGGAATGGCCAAATGCCTTCATGTCTTACTTGAAAGTTTCTGGGCATAGCTAATGTATTGCTGTTAGAAATTAAATTCTGAATTTAGTGGACCTTATTCCATTGCTCATTTCCACTGACTGCATATGCATCAGTCCAATTCAGCAGAGGAAAGCTATTGTGCATGTATGGATTTGCTCCACAATCATTATAAGCTGGGAAGTCTCTAGGTCAGGGGTGGGCAACTGTAGAAGCCATTCATCACTCAGGATTCCTTGGAGGACCATGTCCCCTGCACCTGCTCATGCAAAATAAATATTTTTTAAATAAAAAAGTCAACATTTAAAAACAATTGCTTCTCAAATGCTCTCACGAATGGGGACTTCTATGTTCCTGGTCCTTCTTGCCCCCCAGAGGGCATTCTGAAACATATTAAGGCAAATACCCTCCCACACACACCCACAATTGCAAAATTTTGTTTTAACCCCTTGGAGGTTGAGAAATATTCCAAACATGGTAGAAATGCCCACCACATGCCATGGAGGTCACATGGAGGCATTATGGAGCAAACAATTGATTCCTGGGGGTCCTGGGATGGGCAAAAGAATGGCAAAAGAAAATGCTATTTCCTGTACACACAAAAAAGTGCAAATTTTGTACAGAATGAGTTCTGAATTGCAAGTAGATTGCATCTGCACCATACGGGCTTGCCTTATGTGGACTCAAGGTCACATGGACTCAAGGTCAGTAGAGTGAATGGGGCACGCACCTGCGGTGCACACACCGGGCCGTGTGCAGGAGCACATACCCATTAAAACAAACAGGACTTGAGGTCCTGTGTTATTTGCCTTACGCGGGGGTGGGGGGTGTCTGGAATGGATCCCCTGAGTATAGGAAGGTCCCACTGTAGTTTTCAAAAATTGCATTGTTTAGAGTCTAAACTAGAAAATGCTTTTTCTGTGTAAACCCCCCTTATGTGCAAATATTGTGCAGAATAAGTCCTGAACAGTAAATAGACTCATCCCTCCACATTTGTGGCTTTGACTTTTGCAGATTTGATTATTCATGGATTTTATTAATATGTTCTCTCTAGGAATATCTATGTCTTCCAGTGCAACTCTACGGTCAACTTTAACCAAAAGTCGCACTAGAGATTCCTAGAGAGAACACTCCATTAGGCATTTGTAGCTGCTCCAGTGCAATTCTATGGTCAATGTCTGGTAGATGTTGACCACAGAGTTGCACTGGAAGACCGAGAGATTCCTACAGAGGTGTTCTCTCAGCAGAGTTGCCATATCCTGGATTTTGCCAGGACATTCACGGTTTTTAACCCTTTGTGAATGTCCCGGCCCGGGCTTGAAGCCTCTCCCGGCTGCTTCTCCTCCTCCTCCACTGCTGCTTCCTGCCACACTTTCAGTGCAGTGCCAGTGGCATGCGAGGTCTAACTGCCTTGCTAGGCCTCACTGGGGTTGGGAGGTGTTTTGGGGTGGGGCCTCCACTGACACCTGCTGTGCAGGGCCTCAGCTGACCAGCTGGGCCCAACGAGGGAGGCCACAGCAGTGAGCCCTTGCCTCCAGCAGTGGTGGAGCTACATGGGGCCTCAGCCAGTCAGCTGGACCCCAAGGAGGGAGGCTGCTGTGGCAAGGCCTCTCCTCCGCGGCAGCAGAACCATGTGGGGCCTTGGGGCTGGGCCCCAAGGAGATGGAAGGAAGCTGTGGTGGCAAGGAGGACCACGGAGGCACTGGAGGACGGCAGAGGTGCTGGGCTCATGTAAGGCAGGTGAGTCTAGTAGGCCTCACTAGGGGCTGGGGGGATTGGGGCTGACTCTGCAACCTTGGACTCCCTGGCCATGCTTTCGGCTGGGCATGAGCTTTCCTAGACTAAAGTCTGCTTCCTCAAATGCATTTAGTCTCAGAGGTGCTCTAAAATCTCTATGTCTTTGAATTCTACTTTCTTAGATGTATTTTACTATGTTTGTTGTTGTGTGCCTTCAAGTTGTTTCCAGAGAGTAGGAGCTACATTTCAACCTTTTGTCCAGGAAGAATGTCAAAATCTCTTCCATTTTGAGCATGACTAAGAAGCATGGATTTATATTAATTTTTTATTATTATTAATATTTTTGGCTTTTAGTTGGTTGTGTCCTCCATTTTCTTGAATGTTGTACATTTGTCCTACATTCTGGGCTATATTTTGGGCTACATTTTTTCCCCAGTTTAGTGGGGGATGAGTGTATTCTTGTCAGTGCAGGATTCTCCTCAAGGCTTGCTGATAATTATTTTTCAAACATTTTTCAAATATTTATGAATATTCTTTCCACTTTTCGCTTATGCAAGATCTGCTATAGCTAGCTATAGCCTATAAGAAACTGCCTGTGGAAATTTTCATTGGATCTAATGATGAGGGATAGATTATACTGAGGGGTAAAATACCAGTTCACTGACTACTAACTGTGGCCTGTCAAGCATTTGACAGACCATCCCCCATTTTCAAATCTATGGGCAAGACTTAGGGAGCTGGGTAAGTTTAGCCTGGAGAAGAGACAGTTAAGGAGTGATATGGTGGCCCTGTTTAAGTATTTGAAGGGGTGTCACATTAAGGATGGAGCAAGCTTGTTTTCTGCTGCCCCAGAGACTGGAATATGGAACAATGAATGCAAGCTGCAGGAAAAGAGATTCCACCTCAATATTAGGAGGAACTTCCTAACAGTAAGAGCTGTTGAACAGTGGAACATACTCCCTCACAATGTGGTGGAATCTCCTTCTTTGGAGGTTTTTAAATAGAGGCTGGATGGCCATCTGTTGAGGGTGCTTTGATTCTGTGTTCCTGCATGGCAGGAGGTTGGATTGGATGGTCCTTGGGGTCTCTTCCAACTCTATGATTTCATGAAATAGCAGTCCCTCTGCATTTTTGCTAAAAAGATAGGGGGAAAACGTTAAATATGCAAGTAAAGCTAAAACACCAAAAGCTAAAAGAAACATTGGGCCTTTACAGACCCACCTAAAGGGGCGGCACAGAGCAGCCCCTAGTAGCGGCGGATCAGAGTCGCAGCAACCGCACACTGCAGCCCTGATTCTCCCTTTTGCTGCCCCCAAAAGAGCGGCAAAATGCCACTCCTTACAGGGGCGATAATAGGCCACCCTAAGAGCCAGCACTGTGGCTCTTCCGTGCCCTTTTGGTGCAGCGTGTGTACATGCTGCGCCAGGAGGGCGTCCTGATTGCGTGCGCCATGTGAACGGGCACACGGTGTCAGGACGGCTTTGGGATTGAGTTGGGGCGGGCAGCGTGTGGCTGCTCTGGCCCAACTCCACCCCTACGCCGGCCCTTTAGGCCGGTCTGCATAGCCTCATTAAGTCTTTTGTTATTAAGGTTATTGGGTAGCAAGGAAAAATATTATATAGCCCTTTAGATTTTATAGTACTTTTTAGAAAGTATTCCTAATTTCAGATTCAGTCAGATTCACTGTGATTAATACATATTTCAAGCCAAACTAGCTGGCCATGATCAGATTCTCTGAGTATCTGAGTAGATCCACTGAATCAATTGATTTGTTAAAGCAGATTGATTGGATCCACTGGATTTACCTAGGTGATGACTCACCATTCTACAGTTGAATGAATGGGTCTATTCCAGTTGGGACTAATCAACAGGAAGGCAAACATTAGCTGTTACCAATTTCAAGCTTTTGTGCGGGGCACTCCAAAACATATGTACTTCAATTTGCACATGTGAATGCAAAAATTAGATAAGCATAAGTTAATAAAAATACTATTTTTGAAGTGATGCAAATTTTAAACTTTGCTTCCTGCTACACAAAGGCCTCTCAACACCAGTCTCTGAGAAAAGGCACTTCCCATTTTGTATTTCACTAAAATCCCAACCAATTCTTTTGCAACTTTCTAGGGAAAGAGGAGCTTCATTAACTTTCAAGACCATGTTCAGGCCAGAAGAGCTACATTTTCTTTAGAGATCCACTAATAATTTGCATAATCATGCTAATGCTAGTTAATAGTTTAAGCAGAGGCTTGTGTGGTTCATTTAAAGTATAATGGTTGTGATCTGCAAGTCATTAGCAGTCTTTGTTGTACTTCAGTGCATAGAAATGCATCTAGCCAAAATGCAGGAAAACAAAATCCACAAGTTCCATTGAGTATTACAGCATGCACCATGATGCTGACACCTTTATATATCCCTTCTTTCCAACAAGGATAAGCTGTATTGTCACACTATGGGTCTTAAAATATGGCCATCATCATATTAAAGTAACCTTAGCCATAAATTTTTTTATTTATATTTCCTGCCTCTCCCTACGGATCGAGGTGGGATTACAGCATTAAAAGCACAATATACAAATAACATCAGTAAAATAAATGTAATAACAGCGAAGAATCAATAAAACCCCCAGTCAACATCAACTTTCAAGCCAGTTAGATCATACATGTTTAACAATTAAAGCCCGTTAGGGAGGTCAGGTGGATAAGCCCGCCGGAAGAGCTCTGTCTTAAGCAGGGGTAGGCAACCTGTCCCCTTTAAGGGCCGAGGGACTTCAGCTCCCAGAATCCCAGGAGCTATTGGCCAACATGTGACTATTGGCCAACATGGCTGAGGCTTCTGGGAGCTGAAGTCCCTCGGCCCTTAAAGGGGAAAGGTTGCCTACCCCTGGTCTTAAGTGTCTTCTTGAAGGATTCTAGAGCAGTGATAAGACGGATCTCCTCCGGCAGGCTGTTCCACAATTTGGGAGCTGCGGCCGTAAATGATTTTTGGGAAGTCATATTAAGTCTAGACTTGTGATGTTCTAATAGGTTATTTCCAGTTATTCTGAGAGTGCGGGGTGGATTGTGTGGGGAGAGGTGTTCCTTTAAGTAACTCAGGCCCAAGCCATGTAAGGCTTTAAAGGTAATGACCAACACTTTGTACTGCACCCGGAGCTGATCGGCAGCCAGTGAAGAGCTTTCAACACATGAGTTATTTGGTCAGACCTAGGTGTTCCAGTGACCAGTCTGGCTGCCGCATTTTGAACAAGTTGAAGCTTCCAAACTTGGTACAGAGGTAGCCCCATATAGAGCACGTTACAGAAGTCCAAACGAGAGATTACTAGGGAAAGTACTACAGCTTCAAGGTCCTTCCGGTCCAGATAGGGACACATTTCGTGGATCAACCGAAGTTGATACCAAGCACTCCTGGCCATCACATCTACTTGAGATGACAACTGTAGGGATGAATCCAGGAGTACTCCCAAGCTGCACACTTTGTCCTTTAGGGGAAGTGTGACCCCGTCCAGGACTGGATGACAAAGCTCCCTCCCCGGACCAGGGGTACCTATCGCGAGTACCTCCGTTTTCTCTGTATTCAGCTTGAGTTTGTTTTCCCTCATCCAGCCCATTACCAACTCTAGACAGGCATCCAGAGGAGCGATGCCATTCCTAGTCACTGCAACAGTCGGAGACATAGAGAAGTAAAGTTGGGTGTCATCAGTGTACTGATAAAACCGTGCCCCATGTCTCCGGATGATCTCTCCCAACGGCTTCATGTAAATGGTAAACAGAATGGCACCCTGAGGGACGCCAGATGTCAGCTCTCTTTTAGAAGAGCTACTATCCCCCAGCCTCAGCATCTGGAATCTGCCAAAGAGGTAGGACTGGAACCACTGGAGCGCAGTGTCCCCAGTACCTAACTCCCTCAGGCGATCCAGAAGAATACCATGGTCTATGGTATCGAAGGCCATTGAGATGTCCAAGAGCACCAGCAGGGTCACACTTCCCAGTCAATGCCCAGACAGAGATCATCGACTAAGGCAACCATGGCAGTCTCAACTCCGTATCCCATCCTAAAGCCAGTTTGAAATGGGTCCAGATAATCGGTTTCTTCCAAGACAGCCTGGAGTTGGAAGGCAACTGCCCTCTCTATCACTTTACCCAAGAATGGTAAGAGAGAGACTGGTCTATAGTTGTTTTTCACCAGGGGGTCAAGGGAGGGTTTTTTCAAAAGCGGTTGAACCACTGCTGATTTTAAATCTGAAGGAAATTTTCCCTCCCTGAAAGATGCATTAATTATTCGTTGCAGTAATGTTTTCACTGCATCACCTCCCTGGGCAGTCAGCCATGATGGGCAAGGATCGAGAGGGCAAGTTGTCCTCCTTACACTTCCAAGAAGCTTGTCCACTTCATCGGTATTGAAAAACTCAAAATGATCCAGTTTAACACAGACCGCGGAGTCTCTGGACATCTCTCTTATTGGTTCTGTTATAATGCCCACATCCAGATCGGCCCTTATCTGAGAGATTTTATCTACAAAGAAATCATTAAAAGTGCCACAACAGGCTTTATTTGGTTCCAATAGTAGGTTCAGGGTGGGAGCCAATTGAGTCAATTCTTTAACCACCCTGAACAGCTCTGCTGGACGAGACTTTGCAGATGCAAATGCGTGCAGCATAGAAATAATTATTTGCTGCATCTATTGCCACTCAATAGGAATCCAACATGATCCTATGACGTGTCTTGTCAGATAAATGTTGATGTTTCCAGTCGCTGTACTGCTTTATTTGGGGAAGATGTCCCGTATACTACGGTTTTTTATTTGAAGCGGGTTGAAAAGGACGCTCCGGAGCGATAATGTCAATAGCCCTGGTGAGATCATTATTCCAAGTGTCAACCAAGGCTTCAACAGAGTTGCTTTCATTCCAAACCATAAAAGCCTCCAAGGCTTCCTGGAACCTTTTGGGTTCCATCAGTGGTCCATCCATGACAGGGCAGAAGTCTGGGTTACCTCTGCCCATGGATGTTCCTGATCCATACTAAAGACCACATCAAGTGTGTTACCCACACAATGTGTAGGGCCTGAGACTAGTTGGGACAGGCCCATGGCTGTCATGGAGGTCATGAACTCCCAAGCTGCACCCTTCAGATCTAATGAGCTGGACTCGAAAGGGATGTTGAGGTCCCCCAGAACAAGGAGTCTGGGGGACTCCAACACCAGTTTTGAGACCAGCTGTGTTAGCTTGGCCAGGGAGTCTGTTAAGCAATGGGGTGGACGGTAAACCAACAGAATCCCCAGACTGTCTCTAGCTTTCAGGGTCAAGTAATCACACTCGATGTGATTCATTTTCCGGATAGGTCTCCTGGTCAAAGTGATGGTGCTTTTATGGATATGGATTTCATTCTGTGAAATGACAAAAAAATGCATCTGAGTAACAAAAGTACTGAAAGTGGGGGGAAAGATGGTACACGTCCCTGTACCCCCGTTTTGAAGGAAACATTATTTTAGGAGAACCATTCAGTCCTGTGTGCAGGAGGAGGAAATGCATCTTAAGCTGATTTCAGAAAAGTTACCTTTTTTGGAGTACTACTCATTGAGTGATTACAAATGTGTTGCTGATAGGGGGATTCTGAAAGCTGTAGTCCCCTTCTCAAAAACCCTCACAGAACTTTCCAAGCTCAATCTAAATATGTCACTTGCTATAGTTGTATCAATAACCTTTGAAAACAATCTGCTGCAGATTGTCAAAAAGTGGTTTGTTTTAACATAGAGGCGAAATAGATCACTTTGAATGGGTGGCGTTAAGCTGCCCCTGCTGAAGATGGATCGGGGCTGCAGCGACCTCATGCCATGGCCCCAATCTGCCTTTTGCTGGCTGTAAAAGGAGTGGCAAAAAGCTGTCTTTTCCCGCCCTGCTGTGGATGGAAGCCGGCTTTATGGTGCTCCTGCAGAGTGCGGCATGTAAACACTATACCACCAGAGCACCCAGAAGCCAGCCCATGTCTGGGCAGCCAGGAGGCTTCTGGGCATCTTGGGGACATGCGGTATCTAAACGCCATGCCCCCAAGCCACTGGGAAGCCAATATTTCATGCCGGTCTGTTCCGGCTCATAGGTAGGTCACTTTTAGGGGGGGGGGCTTGGAAATCTTAGTTTACTTAGAGATAACTAATTTGTGTTCAAATCATGTTATGGAATTTGTTCCTTTTTATAAGATAACATAAGGAGGCAAATATGCTGCTAGTAGGCCTGGAGATGGCCCCTAGTACATGCATGAGGCAGAAATGATGTGTCTTCCAACAGACATTGGGATTCTTAAAGCCTAATTTTATGTATGTCTGCTCATTCCCAGGCAGATAAATAAATAGAATGCATTTCAAGTTGAATATTTCTAGGATCACAGCTGATGAGGTATTCTGCCAACAGTGGCTAACAGCTATTTATCACAGTATGTGGGGAGATGGAAGCCCATGAATAATTAAAGCCCTGGAGACAGAAGTAGTGTTGTCTCTGTCTCAATGTGCTTCCCAGAAATGCTCTTAAGCCAGTAAATTCCAGTTTAATGTCTCTCTTTCCTGGGATTTGTCGATTAATAGAAAACAAGCTTTGGGTTCCGTTTTGGCCAACTATCAGATAATAGTCTCCGCACATTACAGTATGTCCTGCTCTGTGCTCCTTTTCAATAAGCCCTGTCACAAGCAGTTGTTAAATCAAACCAAGCCATTTCCAGAACTCCCATATCTGCCTGGGTTTGGCCATGCCTTTAGAAAGATCTCACATCTAATATCCATTGTTCCAACTCCCCATTGGCTTTTTGACCATCAGCTATCTAATTTGTCCAGATCAAGCGCAACAGATCTCTTGTTTCTTTTTTTAAAGATGCTAATAAATCCTGTGAGGGAGGTAGAATTCAGAGACATAGGCCTGAAACAGACAGGATGAAACAGATTATCTATATCCATTTCAGTCTGGTTTCAGGCCTGGTTATAGGTCAGAGACAGCTTTGGTCACCTTAGTGTAAGACCTACGCAGGAAACTGGACAGAGGGAGTGTGTCCCTGTTAGTTCTGCTGTCTCTCTCAGCACCTTTTCATACTACTGACTGTGGTATTCTTCTGAGTTAGGGCTCTGGAATGGGGCTTGAAGGTATTGCTCTACTGTGGCTTAATTCTCTCCTGCAAGGGCACTCTCAGAGGGTGGTGCTAGGGGATTCCTGCTCAACGGCTTGGCCACTGATCTGTGTAGTCATTCAGGGTTCAGTTTTGTCACATATGATATTTAACATCTACAGGAAACCACTGGAAGTTGTCTGGAGCTTTAGGGTCAAGTTTGTTACCAGTATGCTGATGATACCCAGTTCTATTATCCCTTTCCACTTTCTTTCAAGGACACTGTTCCTGTACTAAACCATGCATGGGCTTGCCATACACGGACTCAAGGTCATGTGGACGGTGAGCCCTGGAAGAGTGAATAGGGAGCACACCTGTGGCAAATGGTACTTGAGGTCCCACATTTTTTGCCTTACATGGGGGGGGGGGGTCCCAGAACGGATCCCCGTGTATAGGAAGAGCCCGCTGTACTAATGAATATCACTTCTAGAATCAAAAGGAGAAAGCAAATATTGTGATGTTATAGGTCAGGGGTAGGCAACCTTTCCCCTTTAAGGGCCGAGGGACTTCAGCTCCCAGAAGCCTCAGCCATGTTGGCCAATAGTCCCATGTTGGCCAATAGCTTCTGGGATTCTGGGAGCTGAAGTCCCTCGGCCCTTAAAGGGGAAAGGTTGCCTACCCCTGTTATAGGTGATACATATAAAAGAGATGCATAACAATTTGTGATCAACGGAAAGAAATCTGATAATCCTGTTTTATAAAGGGGAATGCATCAAGGCTGTCCTTCATTCACTTCTCCTTCCAACCTGTGGCACCAAAAATAAAACAAAACAAAAACAAAATAAAACTGTTTCAGCAGATTCTTCCATCTCCCAGTATTTGATGTAAGGGGGCTGCAAGAAGGAGGATCAACACATCTGGGAGAAGCAATAGGATCAAGTCATATTACACTACTGGATTCTGGCAATATTATATATTTCAGATCCACCTCTGGAAATGTTAGATGAATGAAATAATATTTTTAGTCATGAAATAACACCCTTGTCTTCTTTTCCCCCTATTCACTGTTTTAAAGTAGTAGATTAAAGCAATGTAGCAAGAGGACAGTGGTGACTGGTCTTTTGATGTCTATGTAGTGTTGACACCACTTGAAAGGAACTGAACCCTATCCCCAAACCTGGTACAACACTTTGGATTGGTGCTTTGAAATTCAGGTGAAAACTTGGAACAGATTCAATACCCCAGTGGCCAGCTACCAATGAGAGAGGGTTTTTGGAGAAGATATCAGTCAATCAAGCAATTAATGAAAAGTTCAACTAGTTTCAATCCAGAGTTTATCTCAACAGATAAACAACAAGGGTAAACAATACAAAACTGGAAAGTCTATTGAGAAGTCTATTACAGAATCCGAATAATACAGAATTTTTATTATAGGTTTTTCTAATTTGGCCTGTAGCAATATAAAAGGTAATAATTACAAAGTAGATACAGGAATTGTCCTGCTTATCTGATGGGTTAGGGATGAGAGGACTGTTAAAAAGTGGAATCTGTTGAAAGGAGGAACCAAGCCTTTTTTTTTTTTTTGCATGCAATTGCAAGACTGAACACTAGATGGTGCCAAGTCAACTGAGGGGAAAACAGCATGTTGAGTAGTGGTCCAAAGAGCAAAGCAGGAGTTGAAAGTATGGTACATGGCTATAATTGAGATCTGTCGAAACAGCAGACTGTCAAAAAATGAGCTGTCAAAAAAGGGGGATGTACAGAATGATACACAAATTGGATAAACTACATCAATTACTGTAATATTAGAAATGTAACCAAAACTCTGTAGAATTTTTACACACTAGATGACTTTTCCAATAATATCATTCCATTGGGGTGGGATGTTAAAAGAAGAATAAATGGCAATTGGATACTTTGGTATTATTATTTGGCCTCTCATATGAAGTGCCTTGAGTTGAAAAACTCCTCTTACATATTTGACTTCGCTATTACTCAACCAAACTTATAGGTGTAAATACGGTGTGCCTGTCCCAAGTGTGGGCTTGCCATCTGCAGCTTCCATGGATGGCAAGCCTTGGCTTTCTCAATGGGTGTGCGCACATGTGGTGATGCATGCAGGAGTGCACCCTCACTGAAAAGAACAGGACAAGGTCCCAAACTGAGGCTGTCGTACTTTGGACACATCATGAGAAGAGAGAAGTCATTGGAAAAGACATTAATGCTGGGGAAGGTGGAAGGAGGTAGGAAGAGAGGAAGGCCATATACTAGATGGATGGACTCTATTAAGGAGCTCATAGGTATGGATTTGCAGGATTTAAGCAGAGCAGTGGAGGACAGAAGATCTTGGAATGTCTCATCCATAGGGTCGCCATGAGTTGATATTGACTCGATGGCAGTTAACAACAAAACAATAAAAGAAACCTGAATGCCCATGTGTTGGTGTATAATGGCATTGCTTGTGCAATTCTGCTTCTTGAAGTAAGTGAATGCAGA
This sequence comes from Phrynosoma blainvillii, assembly GCA_026167975.1. Taxonomy (NCBI): domain Eukaryota; kingdom Metazoa; phylum Chordata; class Lepidosauria; order Squamata; family Phrynosomatidae; genus Phrynosoma; species Phrynosoma blainvillii. The sequence goes on along the minus strand of JANUYF010000004.1, from coordinate 134,178,040 downwards.
CATTCCACAGTGGACACAAACATTCTCAGGAGAACCTCGGGGGGGGGGGGTGGGTGGGTGGGGAGGGCACTATCATCTGCAAAAGGCACTAACAGCATTCTGGCCAGTGATTTATAGGGGAAACAAAAATTGTATGGATATAAACACTATTGTGGGTACTACACTTTGTTTTAGTCATGCTTCTAAGTTAGATCCTTCATGCATACGGACTGGAATACAGGCCCAGAAATCAGACTGAAGTGGATCTTTATAGAATGTCTCACCCAGAAAAACCCTGACTTTGATAAGTCACCACATACACTATAAAAAAAATAAAAAAATAATTAATTATTATTATTATTATTAGTCACCATATGTATATGGTCCAAGAACAGGATTTTGGAGGCAGTCTTATAGTTATCCAGTAAGATGGGGTCCAAGAAAGTGATGGGCAGGAGATCCAAAAGTCTTACTGCATCGTATTTTAAGTTTGATGGACTCATTACTTGTTGTGAAAAGGAGTTCGCTACTATCCTTATCTACTTGACCAGCTCCACTCTAACCACTATTATGTGCCATGAACAGCAAAGGTGAAGGATACATGTGGCGGGTCTCAACTCTCAAATGATCATATATACATCTTTAGACTGTACAAACTGAAAAGTATCCATTTTAACTGAACAAGCAGAGGCAGATGTTACATCCACTGGATCTGTATCAGCTATGGCAACCAAACTGGCACAGATACAAATTTCATCTGCAATGTTTTATGCCAATTGATTACATTGAACCTCTGCCATATTTCAGTTTGCTTTTGGCAGTCTTCTCATTTTGAGGGGTGGAAAAACGATATAAGGAATAATGGGCTATTGTTTAGGAAATAGTGCTCCAAAGTTCCGTAGGTATACAGAGCTAGTTTGGCTGAAGAGTAGGGTATAAATCAGGGGTCCCCAAACTATGGCCCATGGGCTGAACCCGGCCTGTTGAGGCCTTTCAACTGGCCCGTGACTGGTCCTCCTGCTCCTGCTGCCACTGCCGCTGCATGTGCAATGCAGGGCGCCATTTTGGAACACAAAACGGCGCTGGGGTACTGCGCATGCACGTGCGACGTGGGGTGCCATTTTGTGTTCCAAAATGGCGTGCAATGCGAGTGCATGTGTATGACTCTGGACGCCATTTTGGAACACAAAATGGCGCCAGGCATCACGCGCGCATGCACACTACTCAGGCGCCATTTTGTGTTCCAAAATGGCGCCCGGAGTTGTGCGCATGCACACGTGATGCCAGGTGCATGTGTGCACGACGCCGGGCGCATGCGTACGACTCCGGGCGCCATTTTGGAATACAAAATGGCGCCCAGGTAGTGTGCATGCACGTGCACGCATGCACACACGTGCACCTCCGGCTGCAATTTTTTTTTCCTTCGGCCCTCCGAAGATCTGGGGTACAGCGAACCGGCCCCCAGCTGAAAAAGTGTGGGGACCCCTGGTATAAATACTCCTAATAAATAAATAAAATAGTTGTACTGTAGAGTAGGGATGGAAATATACATTAAGAAATGTTTGATAAACTACATTGGTAAATAGAAACATCATTTGTCATAAAAATTGTTCTGAAGTAAAATATAAAAAGTAGGTCTGGATAGAAAAAGTAGGTTTCAAATAGCAATGCAATTCAGATCTGCTTCAAAAAAAAAAAAAAAAAAAAAAAAGGGGGGGGAAGACCCCACTAGTCAATAGGGCCTATCTGAGGTAAATGCATACAGCAGTTCAGCACAATTCAATTCTCCACTTTTTAAAAATCCAAACACTTCTGGTAATTCACTGCTAAAGATAGGAAATGTAGGAAAAAACCTGTAGGATTAGGAATGATAGATATGGAAGTATCACTGATCCTTTTGATTTCCTTGTTAAATTAAATAAAGTATTTGTGTGTGCATACCTTCGAGTCCCCTGTCGACTAATGGTGACCCCATGAATTTTATACGGGGTTTTTGTTTTTTTAGGTAGAGAGTATTTTTGCCAGTTCCTTCCTCTGAAATATAGCCTACAGCACCTGATATTCACTGATGGTCTCCCATCCAAGCACCAATCAGGGCTGACCCTTCTTAGCTGACCTTCTTAGCTTCCAAGAGCAGATGAAATCTGGTGCCTTTTTAAGAGTATGTAGGCCAGAGTTAAGTAAAACATAACACCTCGTAATTCAGAACTAAATCTTGCAACCTACTATGTACAGCAAGAATGACTTTTGTAAGACAGTGAAAACCTCAAATAGTGCCTTTCAAACTAGAATGGTTGTGAAAAATGTAGAAGCTAATGCATCTTGTCAAGTTAACAGCTCATCAAAGGCTTCCCATCAAATTCTCAGCATTAAGAGAACTCTTAAGTCTACTCGCATTATTTATAATGAACCAACTCTCAATCACTGACCTACTTTTAAATGGCTGAATTTGATTTAATAACACACTGTGTTTTGCACTCAACTATGTTATGCTTATTTATTTCTGTACATCATATGGTTCTTTTTGGTATAATCACAATCTTTTAAGTAAATAACATTTTAAAATGGAAATTACATGTGACTAGTGAAATCATGTTAGAAAAACAACACTGATATACTACCACTCTCTCCTCAGCCTCTTTTGCTGGCATAGTTCTCCCAATATAGTTCTGTCCTTCCAACATAGCTCATATATGGCTTCCTTCATATATATGGCTTCCTTCACATATATGGTCTCAGACAAAAGCTATTGTAAGCTGACTGAAAGGCACACAGATGGAAACGTGAAACACAGGGAGAAAGTGGTGGGCTACATGGTTCCAAAATAAACCATGAAAAATGAAGTAAATAGATGATAGCTTGTACAAGGAGCTGAACAGTAAGATTAATACAAGGTTTTTGATGCAATTACTTAAATAAGAGAACAGCAAAACAGTGTAATCCTCCCAGTCAGCTTAAGAACACAGCAATCTTGATATTACCTAATTCAAGACATTTTTTAAACCTTGGGTTGGAGTGAAAGAACTAGGAGTAAAAGAGAAAAGGCTGCCATCACTACTTTGCATCCTCATGTGCAACAGTTAAAATGCAGACATTGCTAGAATAGGCAACTTTTTTTTTTTTTAGAATAGGCATGAGGCTAGGAGTAGAAGTTACTTTCTGCAAGGAGAAGAGTAACAGCACAATAAACCCTGTGAGTCAGACACCTAAAAATTGGGAGATCTGCTTAAACATCTCCCAAGTGAACTATTTCTGTCTTTAATATGAGTCTTTCCCCCATCTGTGTGTCACTGGCAAATCTGATTATATTCTGCTCTTTGGCTAAAAGGAGAAATTTATTTTCATTAAAATAAAGTCATCATATGTTTGCTTTTCAAATTTCAATCTTTATACTTGTAAAGTAAATTCTAACTTTAATTAAATGGATACATTGACACTACAGAGAAAAGTAGGGTCTAAATGACTATTATTTGGGAATGGTTCACAGGAACTCAACAACAAATGAAGTGCTACCTAGCTATTCGTCAGAGTTCATAATAACTACTATATAGTCATCTTTCACAGAGGCCTCTGCCCAGAGAGACTATCCCACTTTCTTCCCAAAACAGCTCACAATAATAACAAGCATTTCAAAACAATTGTACTAAGTTGGCATAATTAGTACTTTATATTTAACATAATTTGGTTTCTAAGGCCTGAAACAGATGGGCTTAAAAAGCTGGCTTCCGCACGGCTTGGGAACATGGCGATTAGATGATGCATGCCCACAACCCATGCGGAAGCTGCGTCAGGGTTGCTTCCAGGCCTTTTCCGCTCCTTGCTGCAGTACATTTGGGACCTGGTAGGGGGCACACCATCAGGACCGTGGCATGTGGTCGCTATGGTCCCAGGGCACTGCAGGCTGGAGCCTTCTGTTCCTCCCCTAAGTACTATATCACACAAGCCTTTTAAATCAGAATTAAAGTCGGATAATAGTGCCCTTAGTGATACTTATCACATGATGGCACCTCCAATCGTTGCTTTTGTGCCACCAAAACGTGGTTAGGATATCCTTTGCCATTGATGAGGAACACCCACCAAACACGCTGCTGTGGCATTAGTCTTTGGCCAGGTTATTTGAAGGACTGTATCTCCCTTTATGAGGCCACTAGAGCTCCAAGATCATATGGAGAGTCCCTTCTTTCTGTTCCACTACCCTCTCAGCCTCCTTTGTGAAAACAAGGGAGAGGGCCTTCTAGATGGCTGATCTCAGGCTCTGGTACTTCCTCCCTACAAAGGTCAGGATGGCCCCATCCCTGCTGTCCTTATGGCAGCAGGTAAAAACACTGTTATGTCATCAGGCTTTTTAAACTGATGAGGGTTGGGCTTTTAAATGCTGTGTATATAAAGGTTTGTATACAGTTTTTAATACATTTTAATATTTTAATGTGTAATTGTTGTTGTTGTTATTACTATTATACCCCACCCTTCTCCCAGGACTGAGACTCAAGGCAGCTTACAACATTAAAAAACAATACAATTAAACATACAAAAATAGTACATTAAAAACCAATTAAATTAGTACAATAACTAAAACAGATTCCAAGCTAAAAATATCAAAAAGTTTAAAAAGATAAAAATGTGTAAAATACATTAAAACAATATAACAACCCAGGGCATTCTTTAAAAACTTTCTGTTTTGAATGTTTCTGAATGCCTATCTGAAAAAGAAGGTTTTCATCTGTTGGTGGAAGGGGCCATTCTGATCTCCCTGGGAAGGGAGTTCCAGAGTCTAGGGAGCAGCCATGGAAAAGGTCCTCTCTCGCATCCCCATCAACTATGCTTGTGATGGTGGTGGGACAGAGGGAAGGGCCTACCCTGAGGATCTCAGAACCTGGGCTGACTCATATAGGGAGATGGACCCCCCCCGACGAGTTGGGAGGGGGCCTTCTGTTGCGTCTGCCCTAAAAGGGCAACGACGCATGATTGGCCAGGTGGACAGGAAGGCCTGCCTCGTCCTGTCCGCCTGGCCAATGGGGTTGATCTCGTGGCTGTGGTCTCGCGAGATTTGGAGGTCTCGCGGGATTACGCCGCGAGATTTGCGAGGCTTTAAAGCCTCACGCTGCCTCGTGGCAGCAGCCATTTTAACTCCGGACAAGCAAGGAGCACCTTGCTTGTCCGTGTTGGTTTTGGGCCTTCAGGCCGTTTGTCTTGGCCATAGGCCCGTTTTTTCTCTTCTCCACTGCGGAAGCAGTGGGAAGAAAGCCGGGGAGCCAGGGCAGCGCCTGAGGCCGAGGGTGGCACTACGCCTTATGTGGGAGGCCTCGGCTGAAGGGCACGCTCCCAAGGGGAGTCCCCCCCCTCTTCTCTGCAGGCCTCCGTGGCTGCAAGGGAGCGCCGGTGGAAAGGGGGTTCCCCATCAGGCCACGTTGTTTAAGGCACGTCCCTGCCAGTGGCTGGGCCCTGGCTGACGGGCTGCCTTCAGCACACCACGTGGCTTTGAGGCCGAGCTGGCCTAATACAATAGGCTCCCGCCTGCTTGGGCAGCCTGAAGGACGCGGCTGTGCCCGTGGCTGCTCTATTTGACCCCCCCCATCACGCATCGAGCCGGGCAGTTCGGGGGCTTTTTCGCCATCCTCCGGACATCGAGGACGCAAGTATTGGGGGCTGTGAGGCCTATGCGGCCTAGTGTGGCGTAGATCGCACGAATTGGGTAGCCGAGTGGGCGTGGCTTCAGCCACGATACACCCCACCGGCCTCTTGGGATTCCTTTAGGCCTTGATTGTGAGGCCTGGGCTGTCCTCCAAAACTCGGAGGACTCTCTCTACGGAGTTCAAAAAAAATAAAATAAAATAAAAGCCGCAAATTTGGTATTTGGTGTTTTGGGGCCCTGGGCTTTGCTTGCAGGGGCACACCGATCGGCCAATTGGCCCATTTTTGTGTAGTGCCAAGCGGCACATTAAAGTGGAAAGGGTGGGGACAGGCCCCTGGATCGGGCAGACATCTAAATAAATTAGACAGCCCCTTCCCATTGCTCCGCCACCCCTGTTTTACTTCACAGTGGCTATTAATGGGAAGGGAGTGGGAAGTGTTCCCATACCACTCCTTCCTGCAGTCTCTGTGAAATTTTAACGTTCAGGCCTGGCAAGGGATAATTGGTAAGCTAGGCCTGGCCATATTATCTAACTAATAATAATAATAATAATAATAATAATAATAATAATAATACTCAAAGGGGTGAGTCTGGTAGAGGGCTTCCCCCTTTCAGGTGGGCTGACCTTCTTCGGTTGGCAGTATTGATTGGGAGTACATGCAGTTTGTGTTTTGATCGTTGGCACAGGGGTATTAAGTTAATATATATCCTGCAACAATCAATTGGTTGTCAATTTTGCCTTTAAAAAAAAAAAATTAATCATCATGCCGCGAAGTAAGACTCAATCGAAGCGGCGTACCACTTCAACTGGTCAAAGAAGTGGACAGCCAGTTCCTAAGCGACCGGCTGAGATTGCTAACAAGGATGATGACATTACCACGCATTTGGCCCAGATAGGCCGCACCATGCAGGCTTGTGCGGCTGTATGTGAGCAGTTGGCTCAACATCACTTGCAAAAAGGGGCGCAAGCTGCTACTTCTTCGGTTGCGCACACAAATGCTAATGCTGGACAAGCCACTGCACATCTCGCTGCTGATAATTTGGGTCATTCATCTAACACTGCATGTAGTTCCCAGGGTTCTTCAGCTATGGAGGTTGGGCAACCAACCGTAGCTGATGTAATGGAACTTCTAAAGAAGGTTCCTGGTGTGGGGCACTGCGGTGCCACGGCAATTACATCTAGTCAACCTACTTTGTCTGACTTGTTTCAATTTCTCCAAAGTGTGGTTGTTACAGGCCAGAGTAATTTGTCAACACCTGAGGCATCTGCGGCTCCCAGCGGTGATGTACCAGGCACTCATGGCGAACAGCACAACACTAGAGCTGATGCACTGACACCTGTAGGAGGAGTCCAGCAAAAATCTGCAAATGCTGCTCCTCGGACAGCGAGTCCAGGTTTGTTTAATGATATGAGTTCGCAGGCGGCATGGCCTTCGGCTGTTTGGGCTGCAGGTGGGCTGACAGGGCTGACATCGCCGAGCGATCGCCCCAGCCTGGAACCTGTAACAGCACCTTTGGAGCTCTCTCCCTCAAACCAGGGTTCGGTATTGGGGTTGCAGGCCAACGCCTCGGTGAGTCAAACAAAGGAAACGGCTGTGGTCAGTGCATTAGGCATTACAAGGACCGATCGGTCTTATGAATGTAACCCCTACACGGGTATGTCTATGCCTTTGGGGTCTCACCTTCCTATGACTACAAAAGAAAGGATTTGGAAGAGAGAATACATCGATTTGTTCTCCCTGACATTCAGGGATCCCGAGCCTAGGATAATGGTGAAAGACGGGGTGGTCTTTACCCTCCCAAAGGAATTTCAATCGTATAAACGCCCCAAGTTAGAAAGAAATTTCGTAAACTGGATGATGGGCTTCACCATCTATAGGGGTGTTATTGAAGAGAAAGACCCTGCCAGATCTCCTGACTTCTCCAAGTACCAGGAGATTATGATAAAAGCCTATACTAATTGCCATGTCAACGCCAGAGGTTCGGCGTGGCTTCAGTACGATGAGCAATTCAGAATGAGGGCCGCCTTAGACCACTCCTTGTCTTGGCGTCATGTACAGTCGGAATTATGGGCAGATATTATGGTAGGAGCCTCCCCATCGAGCAGATGTGACAATGGGTTTGTGCCTATGGTCACTCTGCCGAGAGGGCAAAATCCGAGGCCTGGCACGGGTGAAAAGAGACAACTTGGGTTTTGCTGGGATTTCAATGCAGGTAAGTGTAAAAGGCAACCCTGCAGGTTCGAGCATAAGTGCAACAACTGTAAAGGAAACCACCCAGGATCAGCATGCTTTAAAAGTAAAAAATCAGGAAGCAGGGGGGCCCTCTGGTCAACAACCAGCTAGTACAGGAAAGGGCACCAACGCCAGTTAATTTGGAGGCCATGGCCAGTTGGTTGCGGATCTACCCAAAAAGGGAGGCCGCTCGGTATTTGTGGGATGGTTTTTCGATTGGTTTTCATATTCCTTATGAGGGTTTAAGGGTACACCGTTATGCACCCAATGCACGTTCTGTTAGGGAATTGCCAGAGGTTGTGAGGGGCAAGCTGGCAAAAGAAATAGCAGCAGGGAGGATTTCAGGCCCTCATGACTATTTGCCTATGGCAAACTTGAGATTATCGCCCTTGGGTGTGGTTCCTAAGAAGGCCCCAGGGGAGTTTAGACTCATACACAATCTGTCTTATCCCAGGGGTGATTCGGTAAATGACGCCATTGATCCTCAGTTGACGTCAGTGAAATATTCTTCCTTTGATTCGGCGGTCAAAATGGTTAAGGCTCTGGGCAAAGGAGCATTATTGGCAAAATGCGATATTAAATCCGCCTTTAGACTGCTTCCTGTTCATCCAGAGGATTTTGATCTTCTGGGGTTTCAATTTGAAGGGAAGTATTATTTTGACAAGGCCATGCCAATGGGATGTTCCATTTCTTGCTCAGCATTCGAAACATTTAGCACTTTCTTGCATTGGTGTGCTTCCAAAAGGTTAGGTAGTCAAGCAATTACTCATTATTTGGATGATTTTCTTTTTGCGGGTGCCCCTGGGACAAGTGATTGTGCAGACATGCTGTTAGCTTTTCAACAATTAATGAATGAATTGGGAGTACCTATGGCTGAGGAAAAAACTGAGGGCCCTGATACACGCTTAACCTTTTTGGGAATTGAATTGGATACTCAGGAGGGTATTTCTCGTCTTCCACCTGACAAGCTAACAGCTATGAGGCTGCAGGTAGGGATGATGAAAAATAAATCAAAGGCCACGCTTAGGGAATTTCAATCTTTAGCAGGTATTTTAAATTTTGCTTGTAAGGTTATAGCTCCTGGCAGGGCATTTTGTGCCCGTTTATATAGAGCCACTAAAGGGGTGAAGGCACCACATCATCATATTAGAATAAATTCTGGGCTACGAAAGGATTTGGAGATTTGGGAGTCATTCTTGGAACAATTTAATGGTGTATCCTTTTGGCGATCTGAAATGCTCCTTAGGACAGATTTTCAGGTTCACTCGGATGCTTCTGGGGCCTGTGGTTTTGGAGTTTATTTTAATGGCCAATGGGCGGCTGAGAAATGGCCAATAGACTGGGTTGAGAAGGGCTGGACTAGGGACCTCTCCTTTTTGGAATTATTCCCGATAGTGGTGGCGGTTCATTTATGGCCACATCAATTTGCGGACAAAACAGTTCGTTTTTGGTGTGACAATCAGGCTGTAGTATTTATAGTTAATTCCTTGTCCTCCAAGTCTGACAGAGTGATGTCATTGGTAAGAAAAATGGTGGTCCAATGTTTACATTATAATATTCTGTTCCAAGCACAGCATGTTTGTGGTTTACTAAATTCCGTCGCGGATGCCTTGTCGCGCTTTCAGTTTTCCAGATTTCGACAGTTGGCGCCGGAGGCAGCGACTCACCCTTTGGAGGTACCACATCATCTTTGGAGCCTTGGAGAGTAGAAATTGAGAAGGCGATCTCTCTCTCCGTCGCCGCGTCGACACGCAAGTCCTATCAACTCGCACTGCGAGCGTTCAGATCCTTCTTATTGTCTATTGGGGAGGCTGAGGTTTGGCCTTTAGATGTGGACATTATTCTTCGTTTTGCAGTCCATCTTAGACAAGTGGGCTTGTCTACAGTCACTATTAGGGGGAAGTTAGCGGCTCTTTCCTTTTATTCTAGAGCGGGAGGTTTCAAAGACCCCACGATTGATTTCAGAGTACGTAGGGCTTTGGAAGGATGGGCCAGGGAGTCGTCTATTTCTCAGGATAGTCGCTTGCCCATAACGGGTTCAATAATGTTACGACTTTGGCAATTCCTACCAGTTGTATGTTTTTCTCCTGAAGAGGTGATTTTGTTTAAGGCGGCCTTTTCAGTGGCGTTTTTTGGAGCTTTAAGAATAAGTGAACTTGTTCCTAGTTCACGTTCCGACAGTTCTGGTAGGGCTCTTTTGCTGTCGGACATTAAGGTTTCTGATCAGGGCATGCAGTTGACAATTCGACGTTCAAAAACTGATCAGTTAGGAAAGGGACAGGCCATAAGTTTAGCTAAGGCTCCTCAAGGTCATATTTGTCCGGTGCAGGCCTTGACTAATTACTTGCAAATACGGCCGAGCGCAACTGGATACTTGTTTTTACATATATCTGGTTTACCATTGACACAATACCAGTTTAGAATAGTATTGAAAGGGGTTTTAAGTCATGCTGGTTTACCAGCGGATCAATTTTCATCCCATTCATTCAGGATTGGGGCAGCCACAGCGGCAGCAACGCAGGGCCTGAGTGACTCGGCGATTCGTAGGATTGGTCGCTGGCGTTCTAGGGCATTTAAATCTTACGTTCGCACTTAAAAGTTAATGTAGTTCTAATGTTCTTGTTTTGGTTTCACTTGGCAGAATTGATTCCTCGAGACGTATGGATTCTTGGTCACAGCATGGTATTCTGGGCTGAGAGACACTGCATCGAACAGCGTTACGATTTGGCCGCTGAACTGGGACTGGCGGGGTCCATCAGGTGGTTTGGGCGCAGAGGCATGCTTTGGGGAGCCATTCTCCCTAGAATAATTGAACTGATGTCATCTTTCGCCCAGCCAGGGATGTTGTTGATTCATTTGGGGGAAAACGACCTTCCAAAAATGACTTCGTTGCAGTTGGCTAGGCGCATAATCAAGGACATGAAGGAGATTCGGCGACTGTTGCCTAATACACTCCTCATGTGGACTAAGTTCCTTCCCAGGCGCGTTTGGCGCGGTGCCAGAAGTGACGTTGCCATTGATGGAGCCCGGCGCTGGCTTAACAGATTTGTGGCAAAGACACTGAAGAAGATGGGGGTGGCCATCGTTGATCACCAGGGAGTTCATTTTGGGTTACCACATTTGTACAGGGGTGACGGAGTGCATCTCTCAACTCAGGGGAATGAGATGTACTTATCTACATTGGAGTCTTGCTTAAAGGCTTCTATAAGGGGGGGGGGAGAGGGGATGCCAAGCTAGGCTGACCCCCTCTTGTGGCGGGAAGGGACCCTCCCCCCTTTTGGGAATTTCTAGGTTAAGTGAAAGTATTAATTGGAACTGAACAAAAGTAATTGGATTTATGTCATGGTGATTAAACAAATGCATTATGACGTCATTTTAAACTAATGACGTCATAAAGTGATTGCGTCATAAAAATGATTTGACGTCATATCCGGTTGGGAGGGGGTTATAAATTGTTATGTGATTTACTCAATTGAAGTTTTGACGCATGCCTAGAAAAGGTTAATTTTCAGCACTTGCGCCCAGAACATTTGGGCATGCGTCAAAATAAATTATTGTTAAAAATTATTTGAAATTGTGGTTAACAAATTATTTGTTAGAAATAATAATTAACATGTCAGACCCTGTACAAATAAAGTTGTGGCCTGTTTTCATCCATAATTGGAGTCGGTGTCCTTTGTGCAGACGCAAGGACCCCCCCCCGACGAGTTGGGAGGGGGCCTTCTGTTGCGTCTGCCCTAAAAGGGCAACGACGCATGATTGGCCAGGTGGACAGGAAGGCCTGCCTCGTCCTGTCCGCCTGGCCAATGGGGTTGATCTCGCGGCTGTGGTCTCGCGAGATTTGGAGGTCTCGCGGGATTACGCCGCGAGATTTGCGAGGCTTTAAAGCCTCACGCTGCCTCGTGGCAGCAGCCATTTTAACTCCGGACAAGCAACCCACCCTTCCCACCCTTTAATTGTTGGTTAACATGTTGTGGACACCAAGGCTGCGGCTGGTCGCCCTATGGGGGCCGGGAGGGAATTTTCCCAGCAATTGAACTGGGTTTTTCGCCCTCCTTGGGGTAAACGACATTACCAACTCTTATTATGATATTGTTATTGGCTATTTGACTTTGTGGGAGAATGTTATAGGGTTGGGTATTATTATGGTATGTTAAATGTATTTGGATTTGGGAGGATTGAGGTTATGATTGTCGCAACTAGGGTGTGGGGTCTGTCAATGTTATGGTTATGAAGTTTGAGTGCTGGCGGGAAGGGACCCTCCCCCCTTTTGGGAATTTCTAGGTTAAGTGAAAGTATTAATTGGAACTGAACAAAAGTAATTGGATTTATGTCATGGTGATTAAACAAATGCATTATGACGTCATTTTAAACTAATGACGTCATAAAGTGATTGCGTCATAAAAATGATTTGACGTCATATCCGGTTGGGAGGGGGTTATAAATTGTTATGTGATTTACTCAATTGAAGTTTTGACGCATGCCTAGAAAAGGTTAATTTTCAGCACTTGCGCCCAGAACATTTGGGCATGCGTCAAAATAAATTATTGTTAAAAATTATTTGAAATTGTGGTTAACAAATTATTTGTTAGAAATAATAATTAACATGTCAGACCCTGTACAAATAAAGTTGTGGCCTGTTTTCATCCATAATTGGAGTCGGTGTCCTTTGTGCAGACGCAAATGATCTACCAAATAGCTTGGACATGAGCCATATAGGGCTTTATAGGTCATCACCAGCAGTTTGAATTGTGCTTGGAAACAAACTGGCAGCCAGTAGAGCTGTTTGAATAGGGGTGCTGTATGATCTCTGTAACCTGCCCCTGTTAGCAGCCTTTGGAGCAGCTGAAGTTTCCAAACACTCTTCAAAGGCAGCCCCTAATAGAGTGCATTGCAGTTGTTCAAACAGGAGGGAACCAAGGCTTGTACCACTGAGGCAAGATCTGGTATCTCAAGGAATGGATGCAGTTGTCACACAAGTTTTAAATGTGAAAAGCACTCCTGGGGAATGTAGAGACCTGGGCCTCTAGGTTCAAAGCTGAGTTAAGGAGAACCTCCAGACTGCAAACCTGTGTCTTCAGGGTGAGTGTGACCCCATCTAACACAGGCTGGATCCCTATTCCCTGATCTGCCTTCTGACTAGCCAGGAGCACCTCTGTCTTATCTGGATTAAGTTTCAACTTGTTTGCCCTCATCCAGTCCATTACTGATGACAGATACTGGTTTAGGACCAGAATAGCCTCCTTGGATTGAGGAGGAAAGGAGTAGTAGAGTTGAATGTCATCGGCATATTGATGACACCGCACCCCAAAACTCCAGACAACCTCTCCCAGCAGCTTCATGTATATGTTAAATAGCATAGGGGACTATACAGAACCCTGAGGGACCCCATAGGCCAATGGCCGGGGGTCGAGCAGGAGTCCCCTAGCACCACCTTCTAGGTTTGCCCCTCCAGGAAGGATTGGAGTAATTGTAAAATAGTACCTCCAAGTCCAATCTCAGAGAGGCGGTCCAGAAAGATACCATAGTCAATGGTACTGAAAGCTGCTGAGAGGTCCAGGAAAACCAAAAGGGACACACTCCTCCATCCAGTTCCCTGCGTAAGCCATCCACCAAGGCAACCAAGGCTGTCTCTGTTCCATAGCCAGGCCTGAAACCAGATTGAAATGGATCTAGATAATACTTTTCACCCAGAAACTCCTGGAGTTGGGGAGCCACCACACATTGTAAAACCTTGCCCAAAAATGGCATGTTGGACAATAGCCAATAATTATTCATTATTGTGGGATCCAGGGATGGCTTTTTTTTTTTTTTTTTTTACCAAAGGACACAACTGCCTCCTTTAGGCAAGATGGAACTCTGCCTTGTAGGGAGGCACTGACTACTTTCTTTACACACTCAGCCAGTCCCCCTCTGGCCTGTTTAATAAGCCAAGAAGGATAAGGATGTAAGACACATGGGGTGGCTTTCACCTCTCCAAGGATCCTGTCCACATCATCAGGCCACACAAGTTGAAAAGTATCCATTAATGTTGGACAGACAGGTGCCAAGGTTACATACACTGGCACTGTATGAACTGTAGCATCCAAGTTGGAGTGGATCTGAGCAACTTTATCTGCAAAATGCTGTGCAAATTCTTCACAATGGGCCTTCAAGTGGTCTGCATTTTCTATTTTGAGGGTGGGTGTGTAAGAGACCTCTGACCACTCAGAACAGCTCTGCTGGGCAGCTGGTTTGGCTCCACTCCGTAAGAGGGGACACTCAGGAGAGATTGTGTCCACCGCCCTGGCCATTTCCTCATTCCAAAGGTCAGCCAGAGCTTCAACAGAATTGCCTGCTGAGGTGATAGGAAACTCCCCAAAAGCCCTCAGGAATCCATTTGGATCCATCAGCCTCCTGGGGTGGACCATCTTAATTGGTCCCCCATCCCTGCAGAGGTTCTGAGTCCCAGTGTGTTTAAACCTGACCAGAAGATGATGAACTGTCCATAACAATGGAACTGTGGAGAGTTCCTCCACACCAAGATCACCATCTTCTCACCCAGCACAGAAAACAAGGCCCAGAATGTGCCCAGCAGCATGAGTAGGGCCAGATACCATTAGGGACAGACTCATGGTTGTCATGGAGGCCATGAAGTTCTGGGCCACTCCAGAAATGGCAGTCTCAGCATGGCTGTTGAAGTCCCCCAACACTGATAGGCATGGGGACTCCAACCCCAACCCCAAAACAATCCTGGTTAGCTCAGGAAGGAAGACTGTTGAACAGCGGGGTGAACAGTACACCAACAGAATCCCTATTTTGTCCCAGCTACCCACTTTTAGGTACACACAGTCAAAACCTGTAGACCAGGGGTAGGCAACCTTTCCCCTTTAAGGGCCGAGGGACTTCAGCTCCCAGAATCCCAGGAGCTATTGGCCAACATGGGACTATTGGCCAACATGGCTGAGGCTTCTGGGAGCTGAAGTCCCTCGGCCCTTAAAGGGGAAAGGTTGCCTACCCCTGCTGTAGACTGTGAGGGGATATCTGGTCAGAAGGATGGAATCATGATAGACCACTGCACCTCCACCTCCCCAACACCCAGGTCTTGCCTGCTGCTGCATAGCTGAGAGAGATTACCCCCCACCCCCAGGATCAGGTCCTGAATGGCAGCTGTTTTACCATTCACTGACCTGGCATTCAGCAGCAGGAGCTTCAACCGGGGGGGGGGGGGGCTGTCACCAAGGCTATCTACACTATTTGGGCTGGGAGACAGCTTGGGGATCACAAGCACCCTCTTGTGCTCCCCTCTTCCTTGGTATTTTGTCTCCTCTCTACATATCTCCCTCTGCCCTGAATGACCCCAATGGCTGCTCCCTGACTCTGTACATCCCCTCCCTCCTCAGAAAACACATCCTTCCTCTGTTAGTCCGACAGGCCAGTAGCTTTTAAAAACAGTCCACTAAACAGACAAGCAGATAATAAGAACAGAGATAGTCAAAACAGATAATAAACCAGGAAAAAGCCAGGACCTTGCACTTTGTACCCAGCACAAATATGCTTAGGCAGGGCCTCAGTCCTGAAGAGAGAGGAGTCCCACTAGGAAGGCAGAGGTCCAAGCAGCAGTAGCACCAGCAGCCATTGTCATTGGCTGTGGTCCTCCCTCTCTCTCTTTGCTGGGGTGTTTGTTTTACCTTTTAAAATTGTTTAACTGCTTTTAAAATTTTTCTATTTATATTCTTTAATGTTTTATTGTTTTTAAATTGTACTGTTTTAAAATTTGTGTTAGCCTTCTTGAGTCCTCATATTGGGAGAAAGGTAGAATATAGATAAATAATCCTCCTCCTCCTCCTCCTCTGGTGTGATAAACATTTCTCCAGCTGCAGTCCTGAGACTGGGCAGTCATGTGGTCTCAGCCCCCCCCCCCCCCCCGACTATCCACAAACTGGCTGGTTTTCTTTCTTTCTTTCTCACTTTTTTCCTATGTTTCTTCTTTATTTCACTGTCTCATTGCCATAATAGCTAAATGGTGTTACAACAAAAACAAAAACAAAACAACCAAAAGGCATGCTGAGGAGGGCAACAGGGCAGGGAGGTAAGGTTAAGGGGGAGTCCAGAAGAGAGCTAAGGGACAGTCAATGACTGAAACAGTCCCAGTCTCACTACTGATGGGATGCACAATATTGAGAGCACCCAAACTGGTATGTATCCATTTGTGTTTGCCAACATGATCACAGTGAGAATGGAGCTCATGTGATAATAATAATATTTTTTTTTTATTTACATCCCGCTCCTCTGCTGCTTAGGACTTAATGTCCTAAGTGTGCACCTTCCATTGACCCAGAGGCTAACCTGATGGTGAGATATCTTGCACCTTTATACAGGCAGGGACCTTGTACCTTTTACAGCTGTATTAGAAAGAGAGCAGCCATATGTTTTCCCAGCAAGAAGAGAGGCAGCACTAGAGGAGGTGGAGAAAGTGTCTATTTTGAAGATGCTAAAAGCAACTGACAGAGGAGAAATAGTGGTGACGCTATTGGCAGCTCATTCCATACTCCTGTAAAGAAATTTTGATAGTCTTTTTAATCCATGGCTAGTAGCAACAGAGTCTAACAGAGAGCATGGTACCCACAGCCATTCCAGAGGCTGGCTATGCTAAAGATCTGGTTATTTCAGAAAAGGGATGGCTCCACATAGAACCTTCCTCTGTGCAGCAGAGGCGCAGGGATACTACACCTATGTCTTCCTCCTCCTTGGACAGCTGCTGCCTCTTTCTACTTCCCTGTTGGGGTGGAGTGAATTTGCTGCTGCTGTATTTATCTTCTTTCTAAGATGGCAGAGAGTGTGGGCATCACTCTGGAGGCCCCAGCAGGGCAAAGGAAGCACTAAATTTGCTACTGTCAGTGGCTTGCCATCTGAAGTGATTGCTTCATTAAGTGTAATGGCAGAGCCCCAATGATTACAATTCTATATTCTAAGATCTCTTTAGAATGATGGAGTGTGACTGCAGGTTATAACAAAGAAGAGGAATCAGATTTCTAATATAAATATTCTGGGCTCTGATCCTGAAAACATTTGCAAAAACGTTTAGTCTAAAACAGAAGCAGTAATATATGTATTGTTTTTTCAAATTGGATTTTTTATGAGAAATTTAACAATTACTTCTTTCTACAGCTTTTTTAATTCCTTAAAAAAACACACCAACCCCCACATTATTGTTTGAAAAAAATATCTGCAAACAATGAACAGATGCCAATATAATATCAGGCAAGTTTGGCATAATAACCCCAACTGATATCAAATTATGAATTCATCTTTTAGTTGTAGAAAAAGTAAAACTAAAGCTTTGATTAATTTTTGTTTCATGCAGCACTGTTTCTTATATTTTCTTTTATTGAGCATGGGAAGTTGGAAGTATGTACGTAAGTTATATTCAGGGTTTTGGTTATTCTAAACTCTCACACATATCTTTGGATTTGCTTGAGTATAATATTTAAATCATATTAAATGTGCTTGGTTTCCCCCCAATCTAATAGTTCAAATATATATGGTCATTAACTGGGATATCAAAAAATGATGTACAGTAAATATAAACAAATATGCTAAATCATGCTCTATTTGGAGCTTCAGAAGATTTACCTATTCAAAACTATCTGAAAAATCCAGATAATTGAATACAGAAAGCTTTGTTAATAAATATTATTTTATTTATTTATTTATTTATTTATTATATTATCAAACATTATGAGTGGCATGAAAAAACTCTTGACTACACCCAGCAACAAACAGTTTTTGTGTAATGGTGCATGATGTGAACTGTATACATGAAAACTTGATAGTGTGATACTGGTAAAACACTGCATATGTATGAAGATCTCTTAGAGCTCTATTTTCACTTGGTTGCAAACATTCATAGCTGTCAACATTTGCCTGTCAACAGGTACATTTGCTCTGCCCAGAACTTTTTAACAAAACAAACACTTTAAATAACACCGAAGCTGAGACACAGGCATATCACAACAGTAAAGTCATGGTAATCACTGAAGAAATGTGAGTGACATTTTTGGATAATCATAATTAAAGATGTTGCCAAAGCTCAGTTACCTGGATCTCCATATAAATCTGTCCAGCTTGTGGTGGCTGGCTGTATTACTAATCACAATTCATTTCTGCCCGATAGTCAGTTTAAAATGTATACATAGAATTAGCGTTCAGACCAGCCATCCCACTTCACAAGTACACAAGGACAATTTTTTAAATGTTAACTCCACACTTCCAGGGCTGTATCTGCATTGCAGAAATAATCCAGTTTGACACCACTTTAACTGCCATGGCTCAATGCTATGGAATTCTGGGAATTGTAGTTTGTTGTGGCACCAGAGCTCTCTGACAGAGAAGGCTAAATGTTTCACAAAAAATTACTTTATTTAGGCTATACTGGCTAGAGGATATGACGAGCTGTCCAAAAAAGTAACTCTGCCATTCTCTGACCCTATTAATAAAGCATAAGCTCAGTTCTAAACTATAAACAACAATCACAAAAGCCTGATAACTGATAATGCAAACCCTGTAACATAAGATCCAGTTCATCTTTAACATACACAATATGCACAAACTTGGAGATATGAGCCCCAAAGTGGTAATGGTAAAGCTAACAAAGGAATCATTTATAAGAGAGCTGAAGCTGAAATCGTGTTTACTTTAAAGTCAAGTTGTATACTAAATTTTGTTTGGCCTGTACAAATTTCAGCTTTAAAAGTACAATCTAGTACAAACAAATGCCTTCAAAGTCCAGGTAACATGAAACAAATATTCAAGGAATATCATTACTATGCAGCTTTTCAAGGTTTGAAAATGGTTTTCCTTTTCCTGTAGTTCAATATCCATTTACTAACTGGGATGTGATACATAGTCAACATGGAGTTAGAGATCTTGGTCAGTAAACTGACATTAAACCACAGTTCTTTCTTTTGGATAGGGAAGGGAATGGTGTTTGCAGAATCCAGGATGGAAGCATCACAAACAGCATTGGGAGGAAGCTGGTGCAGGTGATGTCTGGACTTGAGGCTCATTCACAGTTCAAAAGCTATGATCTGTTGAGCTGAGATGCAATATCCGTGATGATAATCACAATAAAATACAGGACCAATAAAACATTTTGGTATTGAACTGGTCTTCATGAAGCATCTGTATTCCTGAATTAAATCTTCAATATCCACAGAATTTGTTCATTAATTACAAATTTAGTCACAAAAAGAAAAAATACTGGCTCAGCATTAAAAACCAGTGCTGACGAATGGACAGTGAGCTTTCTCTCCCACTTACATACCAAGTTCCTAACCAGACAGTATAGGCAAGGACAGTGGTGTGCACCCCCTGAAATGCCACACACACAACCTAGGCAACTATGTCCGGCTTAAAAGGAAAACCCAAAGGATTTGCACAGACTAAGTGGCAAGTCATCTCCTTAATCTCAAAAATCCTCAGAAGCAGCAGTAATGCCAAGCTTTGTCACTTACATCAGGGGAGACACAACAAAGATTTCTTTCTTCAGATTGAAAGTAACACTTCTTGTCTTTTCCAAGGTGAGCTGTGAAAAGCCCCATTTCTATTTATTAAAGGCAGCTTGGCGTTTCTTTCAGTGCTTCTCTTAAAGAAATCTCTCCCCACCTCCCACCCACAGTCCCTTTAAAGTCTGGGGACCATGATTCCAAAGAGTTTAATTGAAGAGATCTGGCAGTGTTTTATATTTAACAAAGGCATCCTTTGATTCAAGAGTTCATTAGTCAGTGGAGTTAAATAAATGGTAAGAAACAAAAAACAAAGACTTGTTCAGTTTCCCTCTCTTGAGATGTCATAATCTATCATGAACAGACAAGACCTGAATTTTTAACATGTATATATAAAGTAGAAAACCACCTTTGACAAAAGCAAAGAAGTCAAACAAACAAACAAGTCTATTTATTTTCTCCTGCTCTGGGGGAAGGGGAACCAATTTTCCTTTGGTTGTTTTCACATTCTCTTCCTCTTCCCCACCCACCCTGTAGGACCAGAAATTTAATGCTCATAATAATAACTGTGAAGTACGCCCATTAAAAAAAAAACAACCACCCAGATTTTGAGTAGAAGATAAGGTAAGGTTAGAGAAGAGTAGCAAAACAAGAATAACTTGATGCCCTACCGGAATTTAAAATCAGTGCTGGAAAGAAATGGTGTCACCATTCCCATTCTCAAGTCAAGAGGAACTAGAGTAATAAGGTTGTTCCACATATTACAGAGCAACAAACCCCCCATTTATCACTTGTAACTCAAAGTAGTAGTAGCCATAGCCAATTATCGGATACTGGTATGACCCCTATTTAAAAACATCTGTTGTCACATCACACTTCATCTAGGAATGTAACATGTCAGCAGACCCTTGCCAACAAGCCAGAAGGCTCACAGTTAGCCTGATATTGGGGCAGGGAACTTTTGCTGACACCAGGCTCTGGGAGGATATTTCATCTCATCATAGTGATCCAGGCAGCAACCAAGCCAGTCTAGAAGCCATTCAAGGTGAGAGAGATGGCAAAGGGAAAGAGGATGATGACTCCTCAGCATTTTGGGGGAAAAAACACCACTCCCAGTCCTATATTAGATTTTGATATTTAGAACGGTATTAGTCATTGCAAAAACAAACAAACACATGAAATAAAAAAAACCCTTTAATCTTCAATGCTGCCTTGGAGTGTGGTGGAGTCTCCTTCTGTGGAGATTTTTAAACAGAAGCTGGATGGCCATCTGTTGGGAATGTTTTGATTATGTATTCCTATATGGCAGGGGGTTGAACTGGATGGCCCTTGGGGTCTCTTCCTACTCTAGGATTCTATGATTCTATGAATGAATACATCTTAAAAAGTACTATCAGACCCAACAGACTGCACTATCATAAAAACACTATCATAAATTATTTCTTGTTGGGTTAACAGTTTATTCCATACTTTGAGAGGCTTATGGGCACCAATTTTGCACCAGAAATTGCAACAAAATGTGATCAAAAAAGCTGCAAGGTTTGTCATTATTTGCAATCTATTAGCTTTCATGGGAGAACCTCATTTGACTTCTTCCAGTGAGTCAGTTCCATCAGCTGATTGTTATTTTTGAGATCGAAAGATGTGGAGGAAGGCACAAGGATGGATCTTTGACCATTCTCTGGGCCCAGATCTTCTAGTTCCATGTGCACTTTATCTTTCCTGTAGGAACCCCCCAAAGTGGAATGCAGAGTCTTCCTCATCCAAACCAAACAAGCTGCTTTAAGAAACCACTGATCTGCATTTTCCCATATGTCTCAACTGAGTCAGCAAACATCTCCCTCCAAGAAAAAAGCATATGTTACATAGGTGAAAATCTGGTTATGAAATGCTTTATTCCACCATCAAAGTTCTACAAGCAGAAATTGGAGGATTCAGCTTCTGGTTCCTTTATTGTTTGTTTGTTTATTTAGAAGATGGCAATCTCTTTATAGCACTCTGTTTACCACATTTAGCATGACTGTTCTGCTAAAGCATTGTTCTACTAAACTGCTAAAGCAGTTAATACATTGCAAAACATGTGTTAATGCTTTTTCTCTTATGTTCAATGTGTGTATGTCCATGCACACAAATGCGCGCGCACACACACACACACTATAACTGTCAAAAATGTCTAAATATAACCTATAACCTGCCATATCAAGAGAGTGCGCAGGATAAAACAAACATTTTGCTCTCCCATGTTTTTTTTTTAATTAAGATGAAGACAATGTTAAGGTACAAATGGAGGGAGCTGGAGTCTACTAAATCAGGCAACTGGATCTTTCCAGTCAACTACCCTGGAACTGGAGCTGATGGAAGGGGACCCTCTGGCTTCTACCTCCAGTCACAAAGATCAAGGGCAAATGGGAGTCTTGTCTTCCAGAGGAATTTCACAACAAGGCTCTTTGCACCATTCACGAGCCAGAGAAGTAACCTTCCTCTTTCTTTGACTCATGCCCCTCAGACTGTGAACCTTAAAGCAAGGGCTGTCGATCAGAATATGTTAGCACTAGCACTTCAGATGTACTGGTTTTGTTCAATAGGTAAATAAACACACAACAGTACAGTGGACTGTCAGATCTGCAGGGATTTGGTTCCAGGATCCCCCTGTGGTAGCCTAAAAATGTGGATTGCATCCCATATTATTAAAAGGCAGTGACATGCATCCAGGTGCTTCAGTGCATTTGTGCAAATGTTTCTAACATTTTAGGTATGGGATGTGATGATTTGCAATCAGTCAAATTCACAGAAGGCCCACTGTACAATCATCAGCAACATTTCTTTGTCGTTCCAATTAGGAACAGCCAACCTGAAGGTGCCAAGGATTGAACCTGGCACTTTCTGTGTATGAAGTATGTGTGAAAACATGTTTCTTCAGAGCTCCAATAACGCTGAAATATGTATCCATATTCCTGTAATTAACACAGCTGCATATTCACACTCATCTGATCTGATTGGCCCAAATCCAAACAGAAACTGGTTTCTCATTTTGTGCTTGAACTATAGATACTCATTGGTTCATAATGTTTCAACAAAATTGGCTGAACTGCTAAATGAAACTTTTGACCTGATCTCATAAATGGATGCTGCTGGCACAGCATCTTACTGGATCAGCATGAAATGTCTCGTCTTCTTCAACATCTGTATTGTAACACAGTCAGGGATTTTGTCAGAGAAACAAAGCCCCTGGCACCATTTGGCTGAGAAGTGATTGTATCACAGGCAGACTGAGTAGCAAAGGGAGCTTAGGAAAAAGGGATGTAGGGAAGGTTTCTGAAGAGAACAATACAGCCAATGGAAATAGCAACCTGAGAAAGGGATAGATTCTTGGGGGGGGGGGGCGCAGGGAGAGAGAAAACCTCAAAATAAATGCAAGGGGAAAACAGAACTTGGGAAAGTTACTTTTGGGGACTATACTTCAATTCCAGTGACTGGGAGCTTCTGGAAGGTGTAGTCCAAAAAGGAGATTGTAGGGGGTGGAAAGCTGTGAAAAAGAAGTGGTAATGGAGGCCAAAGGAAGTAGTACCCTAGGAAGGAAAGCGCAGAAAGTCATTTAAAGAAGATCTGGGAAATAAAAGGTAGCCTTCACAGCAGAGTAGAAAAAGAAGGCAAAGGGGGAGTAGCCCCATCTGAGAAAGGATGAATGGCATGGGTTGCAACTGCAGCCCTTGCCTTTTGTGTTTAATTTGCTGATACTATCACACAATCTGGTCACATGTTGGCAGATCACATGCATCATAATGAAGCAAATCAAGGGGGAAAGGGATTGTAGAGAAAGTCTTGAAATACAAAGCAGAAAGATTCAAAAGGTCAAAATGTAACTATGTGTTTTGAGGGAAGTGCCCTAATTATTGAAAACAGTAGCTCAGTTGGTAGAGCACAAGCTTTTTGTAAGTAGAAAGTCCCACCAGGGACAGACTCCTATTGTCACTATTTAAACAGAGAACTACATGGACCAATGGGTCAACTTAGGCCCAAAACAGGTAGGCAAGAAAGAGCGGCTTCCGGTTGTCCTGGGGGCAGGGTGTGCACATGACGCATGCACCCAGAGCAGCTGGAACCCATGTGGAGAGTGCTCTTGGCCAGGAAAAGCCAGCCAGAAAAAGAGCAGAGAAAATCTGCTCTTTACCGGCGGTCTGTTTGGGATTGCAGTGGCGGCTTGGATCAGGACTACCAATGTCCCACGCCAACCTTGGGAGGGGGTGACCAGGGCTGGAGCAGCCTCAGGCCATTCCAA
Source organism: Phrynosoma blainvillii (assembly GCA_026167975.1). Classification (NCBI taxonomy): domain Eukaryota; kingdom Metazoa; phylum Chordata; class Lepidosauria; order Squamata; family Phrynosomatidae; genus Phrynosoma; species Phrynosoma blainvillii. The sequence continues at coordinate 134,154,430 of JANUYF010000004.1, read as the reverse complement.
GCTCCCAGTCTGCATGACCCCTTACTAAATGCAAATTTCAGTGTTAAAGGAATTATAGGTATTTGACAGCCATGCTGAAGAAGATGAACTGTATAGCCTTTTCCCTATGCCTGATATATGAGGGATCAACATCATACAAGGCACCACCAAAAGAATCCTTAACCTGCAAGTATACTGCACTTCATTCACACTTCCTCAAACCTTCTTAGGTATCCTATGGATGATCCTATGGAAAATAGCAGCACAGCAGTGGCCCTTGGTATATCTTGGGACCTTGAAGCCCTGACTTTGCAATGCTCTGGAAGAACACCATGGTCACACAGCTAGTCATTCCTCCTGCCAACTAAATTCTGGTGGCTTTAATGTCAGTAGAGTGGAGAAACCACTCCAGATTTTAATCTGAACTTTAAAGGGACCTTCCAAATAAATTTAGCACTTGAAAGAGTTCTTGAAAGTTTGTGCTAAACCCTGGGATGGATTCACTGCTCCACCAAAATCAGAGACATCAACTGCCACTATCGGTACTTGCTACAACGATCTCATGTTTGTTTTCTCAAAGGCATGTTCCAGAAAAGTCAGTGAAACATACTCTCATGTTAGTGTGCCCAGACTGCAACCTAAAAAGCCAAGGGTATTAACACTATTTATTCTACAAATGGATCTTTACCAGTTAACCTGGAGAAATGGATTATAAAAGTTTACTTTCAGAGAACAGGATCCAGAATAACAGAATTAATCTGTTGCTTAATTTCACCTAATATCTTAGGATAGGCTAGTCTTGTGGTGACATACAACAAGGCTAACACAGTTTGCCAAATGCCATTTCTTTTTCTTTAGCAGAAGAATAGCTGTCTGGTATTAGCAAAAACCTTCCTTCATATAAATTCTCTTAATTGTCACATCGAGCCATGGAAATCAGACAAGAAAACACATGAATATGACAGTTGTTGCTATAGCAATGTCTCTCAAATGATTTTTATAAGAACAAAAATCCCCCATTGAGAAGTACACAGCTTAGTTATCAAATCATTAGGAAGATTTCAGGTGCAGGATTAAACAGGTGTTTCCTAACTGGGGTAGAAAACACATGCCTTACCAAGCAAAAATATATACGCAACTTTAATGAGAACAGGGTGAAATTTCTTTTAGAGACACACCCTTAACCAGCAAAACATACCTATCAGCTAAGGATAGAGAAAATACAACCTTTCAGGAATTTATACTAAAAATAAAATAAACTTTTAAAAACTTCTTAAAAGAGCCTAAAATTAAGTTCTCTTCCAAGTTGGGAAAATTTATAAACTAAAGCATGACTGAATCAATATTACTTAATTCCAAGAAGCAATCAGATATGGAATTAAATAGGAACTCTCGGTCCTTGCTAGCTCAATGTTTCCATTAGATGAATAAGGATATGGGGGAAGGGAGTAGCAAAAGAAGAGACACCAAGGTATCAGTGTCCAAGGCTGTAATTCTAAACACTCTCCTTTGACATGCAGAAATCAATACCCATTCAACTTCTGAGTAAACATGGACAGGATTATGCTGTTTTGTTATTGAGGATTCATTTCTACTAAGGGATGCCTGAGATTTAATGGCAACATATTAAGAATAGACCAAGCAACAGCAACCATCCCAAGGCTGTGGTCCTTAGTACTATGGCTCAAGGCTGTCCATGATGGGCGACTGTGGTCCCTCCATCAAAACATCTCCATTAAAAGTGGACTGGCTTATAAGAAGCACCAGCCACACCAAGGCTGTGATCCTTAGTGGTGTGGCCATGGCCTCTCCACCAACAAAATCTCCATTAGGAAAGGATTAAGCTTGTAAGCAGCACCGGCCACCCCAAGGCTGTCCATAGTAGGTGACTATGGCCCCTCCACCAAAACATCTCCACTAGGAATGGACTGGTTTGTAAGCAGCACCAACCACACCACCAAAACATCTTCCCATATCTGGATCAAGGGTGTGTGTGTGTGGCAAATAGATGTCAGGGGCAACCTGCTGGGAGAGAGCATCTAGGCCAATTCTAGGGACTTGTGTGTGTGTGTGTGGGGGGGAATCCTATGGTACTCCATTAGGAATGGGCTAAGCTTGTAAGCAGCACCAAGCACACCAAGGCTGTGGTTCCTAATGGTGCACAAAAACAAAACAAAAACAAAAAAACTCCATTAAGAATGGACTGGCTCAGGGGTAGGCAACCTTTTTGAGCCGGGGGCCGGGTTGCTGTCCCTCAGACAATTGGGGGGGCCGAAACACCATAAATAAATTAATATATATTTTTAAAAAATATGCATGCACACTCTCTCAGCCCCAGAAAAGCCATGGCAAAACCCCTGTGGAGATTTTGCCAAGAAAACCCCAAGAACAAGTAATAACAATAATCAATATCATCATGGGGGGCGGCGGCGGGGGGGCGGTGGCAGGACCGGCCTGGGGCCGGTCCAAAGGCCTCGGGGGGCCGCATCCGGTCCCCGGGCCTTAGGTTGCCTACCCCTGGACTGGCTTATAAGAAGCACAAGCCACACCACGGCTGTGGATCTTAATGGTGTGGCTATTGTCCCTCCATCAAAAAAAAAAATTCCACTAGGAATGGACTAAGCTTGGAAGCAGCACCAACCTTGAGAAGGCTGTGGTCCCTAGTGGTGTGGCCATGACTCCCCTACGCAAAAAAAACTCTCTTAGAAATGGACTAAGCTTGTAAAAGCAGCACCAACCATACCAAGGCTGTGGTTCCTAGTGGTGTGACCATGACTCCTCCACCAAAAAAACTCCTCCACTAGGAATGGACTAAGCTTAGAAAAGCAGCACCAACCACCCAAAGGCTGTGGTCCCTAGTGGTGTGGCTATGAGCCCTTTACCAAATTGCCTCCATTAGAAAGACTGACTTGGAAGCAGCACCAACTACCCAAAGGCTCAACTGAGAATGGACTAAGCATAACAGTGGTACCAACTATATGAAGGCTGTGGTCTTTGTGCTGTGGCTGTGGCTCCTCCACCAAAAAACTTCCCTTAGGAATGGACTACGCTTGGAAAAGTAGCATCAACCATGAGAAGGCTGTGGTCCTTAGTGGTGTGGCTGTGGCTCCTCCACCAAAAAAACCCCCCTCCCTTAGGAATGGACTAAACTTGGAAAAGCAGCATCAATTATATGAAGGCTGTGGTCCTTAGTGGAGTGGCTATGACTCCTCCATCAAAAACCCTCCCATCCGAATGGACTCAGCTTGGAAAAGCAGCACCAACTATATCAAGGATAGGCAACCTAAGGCCCAGGGGGCAGATGCACCCCCCCCCAGGCCTTTGAACCGTCCTGCCGCCGCCCGCCATGATGATATTGATTATTGTTATTATTACTTGTTCTTGGGGTTTTCTTGGCAAAATCTCCACAGGGGTTTTGCCATGGCTTTTCTGGGGCTCAGAGAGTGTGCATGCATATATTTTTTATTTTAAAAAAAACATTTTATTTTTATATTTATTTATTTATTTTTGGTGCTTCGGCTCCCCCAATTGTCTCAGGGACAGCAACCTGCCCCCCCCCCCCCCCCCGCTCAAAAAGGTTGCCTACCCTGAACTATACGAAGGCTGTGGTCCCTAGTGGAGTGGCCATGACTCCTCTATCAAAAACCCTCCCTTAGGACTGGACTAAGCTTGGAAAGGCAGCACCAACCAACCCAAGGCTGTGGTCCCTAGTGGTGTGGCTGTGGCTCCTCCACCAAAAACCTTCCCTTAGGAATGGACTAAGCTTGGAAAGGCAGCACCAACCAACCCAAGGCTGTGGTCCCTAGTGGTGTGGCTATGGCTCCTCCACCAAAACCCTCCCTTAGGAATGGACTAAGCTTGAAAAAGCAGCATCAATTATATTAAGGCTGTGGTCCCTAGTGGTGTGGCTGTGGCTCCTCCACCAAAAACCCTCTCTTAGGAATGGGCTAAGCTTGGAAAGGCAGCACCAACCACCCCAAGGCTGTGGTCCCTAGTGGAGTGGGTATGACTCCTCCATCAAAAACCTTCCCTTAGGAATGGACTAAGCTTGGAAAGGCAGCACCAACTATATGAAGGCTGTGGTCCCTAGTGGAGTGGGTATGACTCCTCCATCAAAAACCCTCCCTTAGGAATGGGCTAAGCTTGGAAAGGCAGCACCAACCACCCCAAGGCTGTGGTCCCTAGTGGTGTGGCTGTGGCTCCTCCACCAAAAACCCTCCCTTAGGAATGGACTAAGCTTGTAAGCAGCAGCAGAAGAAGGAGCAGCATAACCCCCCCCCCCCGTTCTCCCCATTCCCGGGGGCGAGGCTGTGTCTGTGTCTGGGACGGGGGAAGGGGATCGGTACTCACCGGCGAGGCTGCCCGGCCTCTGGAGGGTGGCGGTGGCGTAGAGCTCCTGGGAGTGCTTCCCGTACTGCTCGGCCGGGTGGACCAGCCTCTTGGTGGGCGAGAGGGTGGCGTAGGTGCCGAGGGTGGAGCTCAGCTGGTGGAGGGGCGACGAGGCGGCGGCGATGCTGGCGGGGAGGGCGGGCGGCGAGGTGACGCGGGCCGGCGAAGGAGAGAGCCCCGCCGCCGCCGCCGCGGAGACCACGATGTTGATGGGCGAGCTGGTGCTGTAGGACTTGGCCAGGCGGCCGGGCGAGGCCTTGGGCGAGGAGGACGACGACGAGGAGGAGACGCGCTGCGTGGTGCTGTAGCCGCCGCCTCCGCCGCCGCCGCCGCCGCCTCCCTCGGAAGCCGAGCCGGCCCGCTGGAGCTTGGTCGGGGAGCCCACCGTGGCCGGGTGCGGGTGCGGGTGCTGCTGCTGCATGGAGAGCGGCGAGCTCACCCGCTGCGCCGGCAACGTGGAGCTGGAGTAGTAGAGGGCCGGCGAGTGAGGCTGCGAGGGGCAGCAGGAGGAGGAGGAGGACGAGGAGGGCGGGCAGGAGGACGCCGCCGCCGCCGCCGAGGAGGAGTCCGGCAAGTGGAAGGCGCTGCCATGGCTCGGCGCGAAGGACTCCCGCGGCAGCAGCGGCGCCTGAGGCGGAGGGTGCTCCGAGGAGGCTCCCAGGAGGACTGTCCGGCCGGTGGGGACCTGAGGAGGAAGACAAGACAAGACAAGACAAGAGGCGGTCAGAGGAGAGGAAGAGGAAGAGGAAGAGGAAGAAGGCGGCAGCCCAAAGGAGGGGACCCGCTGGCCAACCCAGTGGTCCTCCATTTCAGCCTCCTCTCTCTCTCCTCCTCCTCCTCCTCCTCCATTTGCAGCGTCGCTAAGAACAGGGGGACCAGGACATGCCCTCCCGTTTCAGGCAGGAGGTTTTCAGCACGGCTATGAAGCACGCCTTTCTATTATTATCATCATCTGTGAGTTGTTCTTTCTTTAAGCTTCTGAAGGGTCATGGGCTCCGTTTTCCTTGAAGGCCCTCCGTTTCGCCGTGCCTCGTCCTCCTTGGCGGTGAGGACATCTGCAACCCCCCCCCTTTGGGACCCCCTTGCCCCCCCCCCTCTGTCTCTCAGGAAAAAGCGCCCCTGGGAGTCTAGTCCCTAAGGAAGGAGGTGACCGGGGGGGTTGCAGACTACCAGCAATAGTGCAAATTGAGTCCACTTTAAGGGTTAGGGTTAGTGCTAGGGAATCATGGGAACTGGTTTATTTTTCTGAGACATTGAGCCTTCTCTGTCAGAGAGCTCTGGTGTCACAATAAACTACAGTTCCCATGATTCCCTAACCCTCAAAGTGGACTCAATTTGCACTATTTGTGGCAGTCTGCAACCCCCCTAGGTGTCCTTGCCGCTGAGGAAGGCAAGGCCCCGCGGAATGGAGGGCGTTCAAGGAAAATGGAGGACAGGACCAAAGAAAAGCTCAACACACCCCTATACGTATACGTTCAGGCGTTTTAGCCATGCTTACAAACGGAGGACTTTTTGGAACTCTTTCTGGACAGAAGGCTGGAATGGAGGAGACGTCCTGGAAAAGGAGAACATCTGGTCACCCTGCTCTTATTAGCCCTGCTTCAAATGGAGGACATTGGGAACTCTTCCTGGACAGAAGGCTGGAATGGAGGACATGTCCAAGAGGAGGAGGAGGACCTGAGGACAGCCCTGTCCCTAAGCGGCTAAAACACTGTGTGCATTTGGACCGTCCCAATAAAAGTTTTGCATCGCCGTTTTGTGGGTTTTGGATGTGCTTGTATTTTGCTATATTTTGCCACCAGGGCTACCCCTCAACCTGTTTGCTAAAATGGTTTTTGTTTGGAAAAGACCCCCCCCCCCCCGCTCTCCAGCCCAAAGCGCCGTTGTTGTACTTTGCTCTATGTTTCTGTACTTTGGTATAGGGCCCACAGGGCTACCTACCCCAGTCCTATCGTTTTGCTGTCAGAGGAACGCGCGGGAAAAGGCCTCCCCCCAAAAGCCCAAAGCGGGGTCCTTTTCTCCTCCTCCCTCGTTTGCTTGCTTCCCCTCATTCTTCCCCGGAGAGACCCCCGACTGCGGCCACTGGGGGCTTTTATTGCTGAGAGCGGACAGGACGGCTGGTTGTTGCTGTTGTTGTTGTGGGCCTTCGAGTCCTTTCCGACTTATGGCGACCCTAAGACCACCCTATCATTTTCTTGGCAAGCTTTGTTCAGAGGGGGTTTGCCATTGCCTTCCTCTGAGGCTGACAGAATGTGACTTCACGAAAGTGAAGCAATAAACTGAACGAAGTTGTTCCCTGTTTCAAGTGCTCACTGGTTTTCAAATTGTCCCCCCCCCCCCCCCGCCTTCTGCAAGCACTTAAAAGTAGAAACCTTTCAAAACACACTCCTTCCAACCGAAAGGAATCATTTTTACAAGTGACACAAAGTTTACACACCAGGCAGAGATGTTTATTTCCTCTCAGTAGGGATCCTTCTGGGGACACCACCTGGGATCTTTAAGGGAGAATCATAGAATTATAGAGTTGGAAGAGACCACAAGGGCCATCCAGTCCAACCCCCTGCCATGCAGGAACTCCCAATCAAAGCATCCCCGACAGATGGCCATCCAGCCTCTGCTTAAAGACCTCCAAGGAAGGAGACTCCACTACTCTCCAAGGGAGTGTGTTCCACAGTCGAACAGCCCTTACTGTTAAGAAGTTCCCCCTAATGTTGAGGTGGAATCTCTTTTCCAGGAGCTTGCACCCATTGTTTCGGGTCCTAGTCTCTGGAGCAGCAGAAAACAAGCTTGTCCCCTCCTCAATATGACATCCCTTCAAATATTTAAACACAGCTATCATTTCACCTCTTAACCATCTCTTCTCTTCTCTTATCCTTGTTGCTGTTGTGTGCCTTCAAGTCGTTTCAGACTTATGGCAACCCTAAGGCTTACGGGGTTTTCTTGGCAAGATTTGTTCAGAGGGGGTTTGCTCTTGCCACCCTTGTCCAAGGTCACTTAGTGGCTTTCAGTGTCAGTGAGTGGGATTTGAACTCTGAACACCCAGGCCATTACACCATACTGGCTCTCTTGAAATAGGTACCACTCGATGTGGATTGAGTGTTGGACTATGACTCTGGAGACCAGGGTTCGATTCCTTGCTCAGCCATGGAAACCCACTGGGTTGACCTTGGGCAAGTCACATGCTCTCAGTTTCGGAGGGAGGCAATGACAAACTTCCTCTGAACAAATCTTGCCTAGAAAACTCCGTAAGCCTTAGGGTTGCCATAAATCTGAAACAACTTGAAGGCACACAACACACATAACACTACTTCCCACTCATCCAGTGAAATTGTACCACCCTATGAGTTACAACAATCAAGAAGAAATACAGTTTCATTAATCAAAACCAAACAGTATCAAACATTAAAACCCAAAGTAGAAAGCAAAAGAGAGCAAATGTTCATATGAAAGGACTTTCCAATTCACATAACTTTCCCCTTTGACTTACTGATTTGCAAAATGCAAATTATTAACTGAAATATCCTTTCTGAAAAGTGCCTGCTGGTCTCTGCTTCTTCTGTGTGATACAACACAGGTACTACAAACAGCAAGTATCCCTATATAACACAACCTAGTTATATTGGATTCTATAGGTCTTAATGCAGCCAAGTTGTTGCTGATGTTGTGTGTCTTCAAGTCAGTACCTATTCACTGCAAACATATGATGGCTAATGGAGTGTACAAAGGGTGGGAAATCACCATGTATTTCATAGACTACAGCAAAGCATTTGACTGCATAGATAATGAAAAGTTATGGATGCCGCTTAAGGTCATAGGAGTGCCACCACATTTGATAGTCCTGATGAAAAATGTGTACTCAGGACAAGGGGCTATGGTTAGAACAGAATTCAGAGAGACAGAATGGTTCCCAATTAGAAAGAGTGTCAGGCAAGGCTGCATTCTATCACTCTATTTGTTCAATTTGTATGCAGAAAATATCATAAGGAATTCAGAAGTTTAGACTCAGAAAAAGGAAGTTTAGACTTGGAGGAGGAGTGAAGATAGGAAGGAACATCAACAGTCTAAGATATGCAGATGATACCGTGCTACTAGTGGAAAACATCAACGATTTGGAACAATTACCGAGGAAAGTCAAAGGAGAAAGTGCAAAGGCAGGATTACTGATGAGCTTAAAGAAAACAAAAATAATGACCACGGAGGATCTATATAATTTCAACCTAGGCAGTGAGGAAATTGAAATAGTTAAAAGATTTCCCGTTCCTTTAATGAAACAATCAAAATGGAGACTGCAGTCAAGAAATCAGAAGAAGACAATGAATAGGAAGGGCAACTCTTAAAGAACGAGACAGGATCCTAAAGAGTAAAGATATACAACTGAGCACTAAAGTTAGAATCATTCAAGCTATGGTATTTCCCATCACCATGTGTAGATATGAAAGCTGGACAGTGATGAAAGCAAACAGAAAGAAAATCAACTCATTTGAGATGTTGTGCTGTAGAAGAGTGCTGAGGATACTATGAACCACCAAAAGGACAAATAAATGGGTCCTTGAACGGATCAAGCCTAAAATATCCTTGGAAGCCAAGATGATCAAACTGAGGCTATCCTAGTTTGGCCACATCATGAGAAGTCATGACTCATTAGAAAAATCATTAATGCTAGGAAAGGTAGAAGGCAGTATAAAGAGAGAAGGACCCCACACTAGATGGATAGACTGAATCAGGGAGGTCACGGGCATGGATTTGCAGGAACTAAGCAGGGCAGTGGAGGATAGGGAGGACTGGGTGTCTCATCCACAGGGTTGACTTGGAGGCAGTGAACAACAACAACAGATTCATGTAAGGTAACAGCTAAATAGAATCCCTCTGAGAACCAGATGGAGTGATAAACAGAGAACAACCATTTAAAAAATAACCACTTTCTGTAAGGATGCCTGGCAAGTTAAATGTTAGGCTAGAAGGACTTCAGCCTGTTTCTACTGCCTTCATTTACCTTATCCATACACATTACTTGAGCTGCCATCACTTGGCAACGAATGCAACTTAAGCATTTTAAAAAACAAAATGAAGGGGAGCAATGTTATGGGCTGCAAATGTACTAAACCCACAATGGGGATGTCCCAGGAACCTGAATAAATGAGATGAGGAGGGTTGGTGTGGACAGGCTGCAAGTGTAACATTTTACTGATGCTTGGGACCACAATGGGAATGTCATTCACACTTAAAATAATATAGCAGATTAGTGGGTTCAAATCTAGTTCAAGAAACTATACATAAATGATATCACTCAAAAGAAATTTTACAATATATCGAAGTAGATGTAAGATGGAAGGAGAATTCCTTCAAAATGTGCCTGACTATCAAGTTCTGCACCTTTTTATGAGAATATTGATGCCCTGCCCTTCATTCTCTCTCTCTCTCTCTCTCTCTCTTTCAAACACACACACTCCCCTTTTACCACCACTCCTGCAGCTGTCACTTCCAGAATAAAAAGCAGTTGCTACTTATTTATTGACAAGACACACAGGAAAATGAGAGCCGGAGTGCAAGCTAAGGAATGGATGGACCCATAGTCTGGATCCAGTCCAGACAGAAATTTGCATTCAAACAAAAACAGTACATTGTCAGACACATCTTTACCAGGAGGTCTTAGATCTTCCTGTCAATTATGTACAATTTTTTCTCTAAATCTAGTAATAAAAAAGAAAAGAAAAAGAGAATGAGAGAGAGGAGAGAGAGAAAGGGAAAATCCTCAGCAGATGCTCCCTATTAAAAATTTCAATTATGTGCCTGAGCCCTTTCTGGAACAGTGAAGAATAGAGTGTACCTCTTATCTCCCAACATAGACTGCATTCCAGTTTTTATCGGGGATCTTAGGCTCAAGAGATCATCGGTGGCTGTTAATCTGGTAATGTTAAAATCCTCTAATAACAGCAACTGGAGTGAGAAATAGCTGAGCACTCTGTGGAAAGGGATACTCTGATTTCAGATACATTTCTCTCTCCTAGTCCCATGGCTGGTCTCTTTCTCAATCATGCAAAGGTTTTATATCATTCTTACATTAAAGAATGCTCCAAATACTGGAAGATGACAGTGTATGGTGAATTATTCAGACAGGTCTTTCTCTTGCTGCTTCTTCAGCACAGTTAAAAGCTGAAGAGGGTAGTAACACAGATGCAATGTAATCTAGTCTAAATCTGACCACTTGCAGGAAAAGTAGGTTTAAGCAGAAAAGCTTAGGTCCCACTCTATTTCTAGCAATAGCAGCCCTCCATCGCCCCACTTTTGCTTCTTTTTGTTTCAAAAGGAATTGCTGACAAATTGTCTCCTGTAAGATGCTTCAGCAATCTTAAGCATACTGATTTGGAAGTACAGTTGTCCCTCCTGGTTTGCGGACTTCCCGTTAACAGTTTTGAGTTTCCATGGACAGCAAGCCAGGAGGGACAAAATGGTGTGCACGCCTGTGGTGCGTGCACGAGGCTGTGCACAGGAGTGCACTGCCATTATAGTCAATGGGGCTTGAATAGCTGCATCTTTTCTATTTTGCGGGTGTGTGTGTGTCTGGAATGGATCCCTCATGAATGGAAAGGGACGACTGTATATCTTATTTTTTAAAAAATGGGATTTACTTCACTAATCACACTTAAAATTAACTATGAATTTATTTGAGTAAATGACCAGGATGAAAGTTGCTTTGTTTAGACCAGGGGTAGGCAACCTTTTTGAGCCGGGGGCCGGGTTGCTGTCCCTCAGACAATTGGGGAGCCGAAGCACCATAAATAAATAAATAAATAATTTAAAAAAATATATAAAAAAAATATGCATGCACACTCTCTCAGTCCCAGAAAAGCCATAGCAAAACCCCTGTGGAGATTTTGCCAAGAAAACCCCAAGAACAAGTAATAACAACAATAATCAATATCATCATGGCGGGCGGTGGCGGCGACGGCGGGATGGTGGTGGTGGTGGCAGGACTGGCCTGGGGCTGGTCCAAAGGCCTCAGGGGGGGGTGCATCCAGCCCCCGGGCCTTAGGTTGCCTACCCCTGGTTTAGACATTTCAAATAACAATATGTTGCTTCCATATTATAAATTAGGAGTTGAATCTTACTCCTTCGGAATTCCAAAATCTGAAATATTCCAAATCCAAAATTGTCACATAGGTGGCTGAGATAGTGACATCTTTGCTTTCTGATGATTCAATGTAGACAAACTTTGTTTTGTGAACAAAATTATTTAAAATATTGTGTACAGTCAGCCCTTGGTATCTGCAGGGGATCCATTCTGGAACCCCCCCAAGGATACCAAAATCTGCGAATGCTCAAGTCCCATTGTTCATGCAGCCGCACTGCCATTATGGACAAATGCACTGAATTCCTCCCTCCCTTGCTCCCCCTGCCTGCCTTCCTGCCTGCCTTTTGTTCTCTCTCCCTTGCTCCTTCCACAGGCTGGTGCCCTGGCGGCCAGAGGGAGTCAGAGCTGGGGCTGGGGCTTGAGTATCAGTGCCTTCCCCAACACCTAGGACAGAACGTCCAGGTTCTGAGATCCAAGCCCCGGCCCTGGCTCCAGCTCCCTCTAGCCAATGATACTCTAGCCTCTGCCGCCAAACCACCCCTGAAGCCAAGCCCAGGGCAGAAGCCTCGCAAGGGGACAGGGGAGAGGAAGGAAAGAAGGAAGGAAGGAAGGAAGGAAGGAAGGAAGGAAGGAAGGAAGGAAGGAGAGATAGAGAGAGAGAATGGAAGGAAGGGAGAGAGGGCTTCAGTGCATTTGTCCCTAATGGTAGCACAGCCACATGCATGCAGCACCATTGGGGACAATACATTGGGGATACTTAAATCCGTGGATGGTAAGTCCGTGGATATTGAGATCCCAATTTATAAAATTACCTTCAGGCTATGGGTATAAATTATATATGAAACATAAATGAATTTGATATTTAGACTTGGGTCTTATCTCCAACATACCTCATTAGGGAGCCTTGGTGGCACAGTGATTAAATGCCAGTACTGCAGCCACAATGTTGTGAGTTCGAACCCTTGGGGCTCCAGGTTGACTCAGACTTCCATCCTTTCGTAGGTCAGTAAAATGAGTACCAAATTGTTGGGGGCAATTGGCTAATACACTGTAAGTCACTTAGAGTGTGCTTAGTTCACTCTGAAGTGGTATAGAAATGTAAAGTGCTATTATGTATATAAGATATTCTAAAATCTGGGAGGAAAAATCTGAAATCCAAAACACTTCTGGTCCTAAGCATCCCAGGTAAGAGAGATTAAACCAGTACTTAATTTTGGTATATGGGAGTTTCTCAGAGTAACCTGACTTTAGTTACAATCAATTCCCAAATGCTTCCATATTAAAACTGCACATTTGTTGTTGTTGCTATGTGTCATCATGTCAGCTTTGATTTATGGCATCCTTGTGAATGAGAGACCTCAAAGAGACCCCATTATTAAGATGCCTTCTCAGGTCTTGCAAATGGACTGTCACATATAAAGTAATATGGAACACATATTTGTGGCAGTGATGGGGTGGTGAGATGAAATTTAAGCTCATCTGAGACCAGGGTTCTCAATATTTAACATGGGACGTTATCACACAGGGGAAATCTGTTGGTTAATCCACACAAATCCCAAACAAAAACTGAATTTGTGCCTCACAATTTCACACGACGTCGCACAGAAACTGGTCAGAAACTGGACAGAAACTGGACAGAAACTAGTATTATCCGAGATCTTTTTAATTTCGGGGGTTTAGAGGAAATGCATTTGCGAAATTACAGTAATTTCGCATTTACTGTAATGTGAAAAGCAAATACGCATGGACAATTCTCTTTTAAAACCTGGAGGAGGGCCAAGAGGAGGAGGAGGAGGAGGGGCCTCCAGGGAGAGAGAGTCCCAGGCTCCTGCCATGCAGGGAAGGGAAGGGAAGGGAAGGGAAGGGAAGGGAAGGCAAGGCAAGGCAAGGCAAGGCAAGGCAAGGCAAGGCAAGGCAAGGGAAGGGAAGGGAAGGGAAGGGAAGTTTGGGACGGAGGAGAAGTTTGGCATTTGGGATGGAGGGAAAAGAAGGGGAAAGAAGGCTTCCCTTGCAGCAGCTGTGGGTGGATGTGGGTGCAAGTGTGGGGTGTACTTGTGGAGCAACGTGGAGCTCCATCTCACCATGAAGTTCTGCCCTGCAGGTCCTACAAAGGGGAAAGGCTTATGGGGGGGGCATGGGAGCTACCTCCAGTTTCCCCCTCTCCTGGGCATCATCCAAGGCTCTGGCTCTCCCCAGGGAACACCCAGCCCTCCCTCCCTCCCTTTCCTCCTCCTCCTTCTCTTCCAGCTCTGCCTGTGATCCTACCCTCCTTGCTCATCTACCCAGCAGCTGACAGCCTCCAATGCCAGGAAAGGAGAGAGAGAAAAGGGAGGCTGAGCCATCTCAATCCCTCCCTTGCCTTGCCTTGCCTTTCCAGCCTCCTCCTCCTCCTCCTCTGCTCTCTTGAGAAGTCCTAACCCCAACGGAAGGGGGTTAAGACCTGTCCAGGAGGACATGACCCCAAATGTAGGACAGTCTGACATTTCCTCCTGGGAAATGCAGGACCCGCCCTGGAAAAAGGAGGAGTCTGGTCACGAAACACACCCATTTCCAGCACATGTACGGGTTCTTTTCACTTGTGTATGAAAGTTAAAAACGTCTTTTTTTCGCTTTTAACTTAATTCCGTTATTACTGTAATTACGTGTGAAAAGCTTTTGTTCAATTAAGCTCTTTTTCATTTTCTTTTCGGGATGCTTCATTCCCACTTTATTATCTCTTTAACAACGAAACTGGCCCATGTGTGATAACGTCCCTGGTAAGTTGCCCATTACTTTAAAGCACTCCTCACAAATTCTTTCACAATGAATGAGTCTTCCTTGCTTCTCTTCGGTCTAACACTAATACATACACTCGTGCAAGTAACAGAAAAGCTTTTTTCCACTGCCTTTTGCTTTTAAACACAAGTTTTAAATTGTTTTTAATGTTACTGACAGTTTAATGACATTCCAATAATATTTTTGTGTGTTTTTCATTTATACTGTATCTGTTTTGAGTCCTAGTTTGTATTAGGGGGAGAAGGTGGGATATAAATAAAAAGGGCTAGGAGGAGAAAGAGAAAAAGAAAAAGAAACAACTTTCCACATATTCTAATAATCTAATGAGCAAGGGTAGGGGACATTTGGCCCTCCAGATGTTGACAGATCCCCACTCTCATGATCCCTCACCACTGGCCAGGCAGGATGAGGTGGATGGGCATGGGAATCTAACAACATCAGGAGGGCAACTGGTTCTCCATCTTTATTGCATGTGGATTCTTCATGCTTACTCCTATCTTGTCTTTTCCCCACATGAAAGATCCTCAAGCTCACAAGCAGTGAGAGCTTCTACTTAGAGTTGCTATAATACTTCTTTGGCTGGATTTTATCTGGATTCTCGGTATGTCACCCAGTGCACATATGGATCCTCACTTGCCTCTGATTCCAAGTTTTAATTAAAACAAACAAACAAACAAACAAGTCTCCAGGCTTTGTTGGAGTAAAATGTGTTGTTGCTATTCATTCCAATAATTTTGTGAGAAACAAGCCTGTCCCTGCCTTTGAGCGTATTTAGCTAATAAGGTAAGCCACACATCTACAATTCACATTTATGACATGTCCTTTTTCAATTCGAAGTTCCAGTTCTCTGGCTTAGTACTACAGCTCTATAGAAAAGTCTAGCTTTTGGATGATAGTCTAGCTGAAGTTTGTTTTGCAGAACTCCTTAAAAAAAAATGAAGAAGAGGCAAGGAACAAAACAGGGTAAAAGTAGCACTACAGTGATAAGTATTTATTATCCAAAGTGCTGGTTTTGATCTATAAAGCCCTACATGACTTGGGTCTAGATTATTTAAAGGACCATATCTTTCATAATAATAATAATAATAATAATAATAATAATAATAATAATAATAATAATAATAAATTATTTATATACCGCCCGGTGGCGGACCAATCTAGGCGGTTTACAAGTAAAACTTTGCATACAGCTTAAAATAACATTACTCCCTCCCCCCTTTAAAAATCAATTTAACTACATATCAGTTAAAACAAAAATTGTTCATACAACAATAAACAATAAAAACAATTAAATATAAACCAGCAAACCCCGTACGACTTCAGTTCTAACAGGGGCTGAAAAAACAGTTGTAAGGGAGAGATCCAAAGTCCCAAGGTTCCAATGTCCCAGGCCGGGTATTTCAGTCTGGAAAGGCCTGCCGAAAGAGATCCGTCTTGACAGCTGTCTTGAAACTGTCTAAAGATGTCAATTGATGGATCTCATTTGGCAGGCCATTCCAGAGCCTGGGGGCGACAACTGAAAAGGCCCTCTGGGAGGTCACCGCAAGCCTAGATTTTGGAAGCTGCAGGAGATTCCTCCCAGAGGAGTGGAGAGCGTGGGGAGGATTATAGGGGAGGAGGCGATCTCTAAGATAGCTTGGACCCAAGTCATTTAGGGCTTTAAAGGTGATAACCAACACCTCGTACTGGGCCCGGAAACCAATAGGCAGCCAGTCGAGGGACCGCAAGACCGGAGTGATGTGGTCCCTCCTGGATGTTCCCGACAGAAGTCTGGCTGCCATGTTTTGAACTAACTGAAGTTTCTGAACCAGGCACAAGGGTAGCCCCATGTAGAGTGCATTGCAGAAATCTAAACGTGAGGTTACCAGTGCGTGCACAACAGTCTCGAGATCCCGTACTTCCAGAAAAGGGCGCAGCTGGCGTATCAGCCGAAGCTGATAACAGGCGCTCCTGACCGTCGCATTAACCTGATGCGTCATCAGGAGCGACAAGTCAAGGAGCACCCCCAGACTGCGAACACAGTCACTGGAGGAGAGTGTGACCCCATCCAGGACTGGAGGTTGCAACCCCATTCTTGGTTTTGGGGCCGCTACTGTGAGCACCTCCGTCTTGTATGGATTCAGCTTCAATCTGTTTTTCCTCATCCAGCCCATTACCGCCTGAAGACATTCATTGAGAGAAGAGATGCCATTGGAATTCGAGGCCGACGAACGAGACACGGAAAAATAGATTTGGGTGTCATCAGCATACTGATAACACCCAGCACCATAACTCTGTATAATCTCACCCAGCGACTTCATATAGATGTTAAATAACATTGGGGACAGAATAGCTCCTTGAGGGACCCCACAAGTGAGTACCCTCTTACTGGAGCTACAGTCCCCGAGCAGCACCCTCTGGGACCTACCCGAGAGGAAGGACCGGAACCACTGCAGAGCAGTGCCCCCGATACCCAACTCCCTCAGGCGGTCCAAGAGGATGCTGTGATCTATCATATCAAAAGCTGCTGAGAGGTCTAAGAGCACCAACAGGGTCACACTACCCCTGTCAATGCTCAGACGCAGATTGTCGGTCAAGGCAACCATGGCAGTCTCAACCCCAAAGCCTGTCCTGAAGCTGGTTTGAAATGGGTCTAGATAATCGGTTTCATCCAAGACAGCTTGGAGCTGAAGAGCAACCGCCCTCTCGATCACCTTGCTCAAAAATGGCAGCAATGACACAGGCCTGTAGTTGCTCATCTCCAGGAGGTCAAGGGAAGGTTTTTTCAGAAGCGGCCTAACAGCCGCTTCCTTCAGGCAAGCTGGAATATATCTTTCCCTGAAGGACGCATTGATGATCTCCATAAGGAGTCTCAACAATGCATCCCCTCCCTGGACGGCCAGCCATGATGGGCAAGGGTCGAGAGGGCAAGTCGTCTTCCTTACCTTACCAAGCAGCTTGTCCACGTCCTCGGTACTCACAGAATGGAACTGATCCAGGATAACCTCATCGACGGAGTCACTGGACACCTCATCTATAGTTTCTGCTACAACAGTGGCGTCTAAGTCGGCTCTTATCTGAGAGATTTTATCTGCAAAGAAGTTATTAAATGCGTCACAGCAGGCCGTTGTCGGGTTAAGCAAGGGATTTGGCGCAGGAAGAACCTGTGTCATCTCCCTCACCACCCTAAACAGCTCTGCCGGACGAGACTCTGCAGACGCAATCCATGCAGCAGAAAACGCTCTTCTTGCTGCACATATTGCCTCCCGATAGGAACTAAGGAAATTCCTATGGCGAGTTCTGTCAGATGAGAGTCGAGTCTTCTGCCACTCGCGCTCTAGTCGTTGTCCAAACCGCTTCATTCTCCTAAGCTCTGGTGTGAACCAAGGCCTTCGGTTCGAAGCGGGTTGGCAAGGACGCTTGGGAGTGATCGTGTCGATAGCCCTGGTAAGGTCGGTGTTCCAAGTATTGACCAGAGCCTCGACAGGGTCACCGGCATTCCCAACAAATAAACCCTCCAAGGCTTTCTGGAATTCTACGGGCTCCATTAGCCTTCGAGGGCGGACCATTCTAATGGGTCCCCCACCCCCGGTGAGGCAAACATTGGCTCTCAGTTCTACCTTGACCAGGAAATGATCCGTCCATGACAATGCGGAGGTACTTACCACCTCCGCCCATGGATATTCCTGCTCCATACTGAAGACCGCATCGAGTGTATGACCAGCACAATGTGTGGGCCCAGAGACCAATTGGGATAGGCCCATGTTTGTCATGGTCTCCATGAACTCCCGAGCTGCACCTGTTAAACTGGTCTCGAGCGGGATGTTGAAGTCCCCCAAAACTAGAAGTCTGGGGGACTCCAACAGCAGCTCAGAGACCAGCTGCATCAGCTCAGTCAGGGAGTCTGCTAGACAACGGGGTGGTCGGTAGACTAGCAGAATCCCCAAATTATCCCTGGTCTTCAGGCTAAGGTAAATACACTCGAAGTGGACTGTGTTCCGGACAGGTATCCTGGTCAAGGATAAGGTGTTCTTATGAACCAGAGCCACTCCGCCTCCCCACCCACTTCCTCTCACCTGCTCCTTAACGGAATACCCAGCTGGGAGGGCCTGCGCCCAAGTGACAGTGCTACCCTCCCCCAGCCAGGTTTCCGTAAAGCAAGCCAGGTTGGCATCCTCATCCAGGAGAAAATCCTGGATGATATGGGTCTTATTTTTAATCGGCCTGGCATTGCAGAGGAGCAGAGTGAGGTTCTGTGGAATGGTTGGTCTGCTCTCCAAGCCAATCTGAGACACAGAGGGAACTGAAGGCGGGATAGCTTTCAAACAGCGATCCCGTCTTCTTTTGTAACATTGGTTCCCACTATTATTACTATTATTATTTCTTTCCCACCTCTCCCCATGGATTGAAGTGGGGAACAACAACAGACAACAAATACACAACATCCGTTAAAACACACACATCAGTTTAAAAGAACAAACAAGACACATACATATTAAAACAATCAACATTAAAATTTTACAATTTAAAAATAATCTGGATAGGCCTACTGGAAGAGATTGGTCTTTAATGCTGTTTTAATTTTGGACAGTGGATCCAGCTGTTGAATGTTAATGAGCCCCCCAGAGCACTGAGATCATCCCGAGAGGCCCCTCTTTCTGTCCCACTACCCACTCAGACTCATTTAGTGGGAACAAGGGAAAGGGCCTTCTCGGTGGTTGCTCCCAGATTCTGGAACTCCCTTTCTAGAGAGGCCAGGATGGCTCCATCCCTGCTCTCCTTTTGGTGGCAGATAAAAACAGTTTTGTGCCATCAGGTTTTTTAGACTAATGAAAGTTGGGCTTTTAAATGCTGTGCAAGTCAGGTTTTTTATACAGTTTTTGCTATATTTTAATATTTTTAATGTGTAACTGTTTTAACATTTTAAATTGTTCAATTGTTTTTAAAAATATTATATTTATACTTATTCAATGGTTTTGTATAGTTTTTAAATTGTATTGCTTTAGATTTGCTGTTAGCCACCTTGAGTCCCTATATTTGGAAAAAGTTGGAATGTAAGTAAATATAACAACAACAACAACAACAATAATGGTTAAAGTTCCATAGTGTCTCTTATTTTTCATGATTTGATTGATGTAGTAATATTGTGCATTTTTGTTAGCTGTTCAGACAGAAAAACAAACAAAACCTACGGTAGTTCCATTTTATATTCTCCCACTGCATGATGTGGGAGAAAAGGAGCTATGCACACTGTTGTCACTTTCTTTTCACCCCATGTTTCCTCCTCCCACTACTATCTCCCACCTTCTTGCTTTATCTCAGTCTCCCCATTCTTTGTCTTGCAAAAACAGCAGTGGCGCTGCCTTCATCTGCCTGCTTAGCTGCCTTCTGTTTAAAGCAGCACTGGTTGCTTTGTGCAGCTGCTGCTGCTTCTGAAGGCAAGCAGACAGCAGCATGAAGTGGCAGGGGGAAGGTTAGATGCACCTGTAGCTGCAAGGGAAGGAAATGTAGCATAGATGCAAGGTGAAATAAGCTTGGGGGAAAGGAGGGAGAGTAAGAGATGCAAGAGAAGGGAAGGAGGGCAGCATGAGGTGAGAAGAAAGGAAAAGGAAGGAGGTAAGAGAAAGGCAAGTGGCATGATGATGGTGATGATGATGATGTTTATTTATATCCCGCCTTCCTCCCAGTACAAGGACTCAAGGCGGCTAACAAATCTAAATCAGTCCAAGTTAAAACAGTATAAAACATTAAAAATACAAAGTTTAAAAAGCAATTAAAAACTTAAAAACATTACATTATTTAAATTTAAAGTTTAAAACTCTTTAAAACAAAACAATACAGCATCCATGTCATGTGAAGGCCTGGTGGCATAAAAACGTCTTTACCTGCTGCCAGGACAGAAGGGATGGAGCCATCCTGGCCTCCCTAGGGAGGGAGTTCTAGAGCTTGGGAGCAGCCACTGAGAAGGCCTTTTCTCTTGTTCCCACCAAATGCAGCTGAGAGGGTAGTGGGACAGAGAGAAGGGCCTCAATACTCTGGGGGGCTCATACAGGGAGATACGGTCCTTCAAAAAGCCTGGATCCAAGGTGTATAGGGCTTTATAGGTCAAAATCAGCACTTTGAATTGTGCCTGGAAATGGACTGGCAGCCAATGGAGCTTGCAAGAAGGAAGGGAGTGAGTTAAGACAAGGAGGGTAAAGGAAGCAAGGGGGATGAGTGGTGCAGAGGCAGGGTGCAAGAAGAGTAGGCAGAAGTAATGGAAAGTGCAAGAGAGGTAGGAGTGGTGGTGCAAAGTAAGGCAAGGAGGGATGGGAAAGTGAAAGATTCAAGCTGAAGAATGCAAGAAACAAGGGAGGGGTGGGGAGAAGGCACAAAGTGGAGCAAGAAAGAGAAAAGGAAGAAAAGGAGGGTGATAGGTGTGATGGGAGAGTGCAATGAGGAAGAATTGGTACAAGGTGAAGAAGATACAGAGTGCAAAGGAAAGAAGTTTGGTTTATAGGTTTATCCTTACTTTCCTCTACATTTCCTATGTGAATCAGATGGCAGTCATTCTGAGGAGCTTTCTGTGATATTTTCATGGATCTGTAACTTTTTGCTATCAGTAAAAGAAAAAGCTCATGGGGAAAAATGCATTACAGTGATCTGATGAAAGCAGCATTAAAAATGCCCATGTATGATAAAATGGCATTACTATTACTACTATTACACATTTCCAGAATGATCCTCCCGGTCTACGTTCCCTCTATGCAGCCACTGAATACCTAAGCTGCTGCAAAATTATTGATTTGGATGTTTTGTTTTTATTTGTTTGTTTTATTGATTGTATTATGGTTCAACTTTGATTAGTTTAATACTTTTTTATGGGGTGGGTGGGTTAGGGTGCTGATGGTTTTATTGTAATGATGTTTTACTGTAAGCTGCCCCGATTGCATCACAGAGGGGAGGGAAACAATAAATTATTATTATTATTATTATTATTATTATTATTATTTTGCATGGTTTCTATCTTCCTATTAATCCCCACAACCACCCTGTCAGGTAGATTTGCTAGAGTAAGGAATAGTCTAAACTAAAGCAATGGTTCCCAAACTTTGGCCTTCCAAGTGTTTTGGACTTCAGCTCCCAGAAACCCCAGCCATCTTGGCCAGCAGTCAGGAATCCTGGGAGCTGAAGTCCAAAATATTTGGAGGACCAAAGTTTGGGAACCACTGGTCTAAAGTAACAAAGTAAAATCCACAACAAATTGTACTTTACATTATTTTATACTAATTATTTGGGGAAAGTAGCTACTATAAAAATGGTACCAATTCTGAAACACAGTGGCAGAAGAGTAATTACTAATGTGTTGAATTTGCATGACTAAAATATAGATTAAAATATTCATGATTACAATAATTTATGTAATATGCAAATTAGATGCCTGAATTTGAGGTGCTGGAATATGACAATCTTACTTCTGCTCCTTTGAAATAGGGAAGATGTGACAAATCTAATTTGACATTGGCTTTTTGTCCTTTTGTAGTATTGTGAAATCCAGCCCTTCCCTTGGAATGAGGGCATACTAAATTTAAAAAGGTGTTACAGCTCCTCAGTTTTATCTGTTAATTTAGGCTGAACTCACTGCAGAAAAGTAACACTTTAATTATTCTGTGCTCCTCATTTTAGTGTGAAACACTTCTGTATTCTCTAAGCATTAGTTAACTGCGTATGTAGCCACACTAGTAGATAATACAACTAACCGATTCAATATCACTGTGGATGGAATCCAAGACTCTGGGCAATAGCAGTAAAGTAGAGTTTATTGTCATCATGACCATCTGGAGTGATTAATGTGCATTTCTTTATACAGATTTTTCTCTACAAAGCTGGGATTCAAAGCGAGCACAATTGCTTCTAACTAGCCTCTTTCTCTATAATATGTATCTGCAGTCATTTGAGAGACAGCTTTATCCTTAGCAGAATATTTTTTTAAAAATAATCCTAAGATCCACTTGATGGAGCATGATACAATGGCTCTGCATTAATGGCACTTCAGCAGGGTGGGGGCACATCAACTCCTGTGGGACTATAGAAAGTCCCATGAGTATATTATAGACCAACAGCTAGCAGTGCTTCCAGAGTGCAGCATTCCTGGGGTGGACTGGATCCAAAGCCCATCCATTCTGCCAAGAGACATCAAGACTGGGTCCATTATCTGGAGCTGGCACATGCACTGTACTTGTCAAATCAAGTGAGGGAAGTCAAAAAATGCCAAAAAACTCCCTGGCAAAATGTACCCTCACGCACACCTAATGGTCTGGGTAGTAAAGTGGCGGATTGACAGTCCCCTGACTGTCAGTTTACCTCACTCTATAGGATTGCAAGACAGAATAGCAGCCACTGACCTCCATGTGTTTTTACCCCAAATCTTCCATAGCTACGCAGTATTGACTTTTAGGGGGCTGATCTGGCAATCTTAGGGCCTTTGCAGACTGCTAGAAGTAGTGCAAATTGAGCCCACTTTAACTGCCCTGACTCAGTGCTAGCGAATCATGGGAACTGTAGTTTAGTGTGTCACCAGAGCTCTCTGACAGAGAAGGCTCAATGTCTCAGAAAAAAATACAATTCCCACGATCCCCTAGCACTTTCTGGCAGTCTGCAAAGGCCCTTAATTATGTTAATATTGATTTCTTATATATGATTTAATTTTGTTTGTAAAAAGGAAACTATTAAGTCAGAGTCTTCCTCTCTTATCCCCTGAGTAATCATTGCTCTCACAAAAGAATCTGAAATATCACACATCAAGCCTATATATTCCATCAGTCAGTGTAAACAAGGAATGATGGCTCAGTCATCCCTGTAATTTTGAAAGAGAAGATAAGTAAGGCAGTATTTAACATACCTTCCACTTGAGGTGGTATAGTAATGACAAACAATAATAGTATTTTGCAAAAAGGTTTGTATCTTGCACACTTCAGCCAAGGGTGAGTTTGTGAGAGAGTAAAAAGTAAAGGTATTCCCCATTGACAAGGTTGTCAAGTAGGGTCCAACTGTAGGGGATGGTGCTTATCTTCGTTACTAAGCCAAAGAGCCAGCGTTGTCAGAGACTACTCTGTGATCATGGGCCCAGCATGATTGCACAGAACCCTGTTTACCTTCCCACTGAAGTGGTACCTATTTATCTACTTGCATTTGCATGCTTTCAAACTGCTTGGTTGGCAGAAGCTGGAACTAGTGACAGGAGCTCACTTCATCACGCAGCATCCGGGCTTGAACTGCCAACCTGCTGATCTTGTAATCAACAGAGTCAGCGTCTTAACCACATTAATAAGTGTCACTGATACATGCTGACATTAAAAAATTCATAAAACCAGCACATCTACTGTGTGTTCAGAAATAATCTGCCACAGGGATGTTGCTGAAAATGACATCTCTAGTGATATATTGTTTAGGAGCAATTATGATGAGACTCTACACCATCAAACGAGTTTTACTGCGCCCTGCTCCACATTGCTGGCCAATACTGACTGTGGTGGAGAAACATATAATGGGAAGGACTTGTTTTGTGAACAATGGGAAGGGAGAAGAGGGGAGGAAAATGCTCCAAGTAAGCTGTTTTTAAGTTTTTTATTTTACTTTCTTTTGGACTTGTATACCTGTCCTATTCTTTATCAGTTTGCAATTGACTCTTTGCTTCTCTGTTCTTATTGCTGGCTTGTAAAAGACAAGATCAAGGGGAGACATGATAGTAGTTTTCAAATATCTGAAGAATTGTCATGGAGAAGATGGAGCAGGGATAGTCTCTGTTGCTCTAGAGGTGTATCCAATAGGTGAAAATTGTAAGAAAGCATATTTCAATTACATGCTATGAGAAAATTCTAACTGTAAGAGTTAATGGACAGTGAAATAGTGTCAGGAGATAACAGTGAGGTGATTCAAGGAAACAATATTAATTCACTTGATTTAGGCACTTTTTGTGTTTTAGCTTTTGGCATTCTAATTTTCTAATGAAAGGATGGTTAAAAAGCAGGTGGCCATTTATGTGAAGTGACTCCCTGCTTAACACTGCTGTTTGCCAAAAGCTGCTAAATTATATATTATATTATATTACATTGTATCACAGACTAGTACAACATTATGCTTTCATCTTTTGTTTTAAATCTGTCACTTTGTTTTTCTCACTCACATTGAAGTTTAATTTATTATTTACTAACTGCTGACAGAAGCATAGTAATTTTAATTAACATACTTCTTTGTATTTATTAAACTATTTATGTTCTTCCTTGCTCTATTTCTTTTTCTCTGTTGAGCTGAACCAGGTTTAGCAAATGGTAAGTTTCTTCTGTTTGCTATAGTTTTAAAAGGTTTAAAAATGTAGTAAAGCTCTTAATTTCTGAAATTATCTGAAAGGGTTACTTCTTAACTGATAGGCTGAGAAGGCCAGGGTCTAGAAATACACACATTATGGACATTAAAATAAAATAAAATAAAATAAAATAAAATAAAATAAAAATATGGGGGGGGCGCGCTAAAGTGTCCACTCAAAAAATTCTGAAAATATAGCTTAATAAAAATGTTATGTCTGGTCTATTTGGAGAAGTGTGGTACTGCAGTCTGAATCAGTCTTGATCCCCAGGTGAATACTGATTTTCTTTCTCCTGAAGATGGCTTTTAAAAGATCAAGATGGCTGGTACCACATTTGAGATGGATGGCTAGTTTTTGCAAATGTTGTTGTGAATCTCAAAAAGCTCATCATATTCCTATTTGATTATTTTTTAAATTGTTGAATTAGAATGCGTTGAAAGTGTCTGCCTACTGAACAAACATTGTCTTCATCTTGCATACCAGTCACTGGGAGACAACAGTTGGAGAAGGCTACTTATGTCCTTCACATGGGCTTCTAGGGGGCATCAGTCCAGTTAGTTTCCTCTGGGAACCAGAAGGCTAAACAAAATGGCCTTTGGATTGATTTATCATAATTGCTAATACTTTCTAAGAGCCTTATCACATGGAGGAAATTTGGAAGTTTAAATGGGGTTTATCCTGTGAAAATTGCACAATTACTATTAAGTCACTATTAAGATTATCAGATACAGCATGATAACAGAGCCATTATCCCAGGAATAACCAGGCAAAAAAAAGCAAGAAAGCATTTTTGGGATTTTCCAGTGAATGATTTGTTGCTGTTTATTGCCTAGTTATTCACGAGTGAATGCCACTTTAAATGCTTTTCAATGCAACTTCATGTGAAAAGCTTTATTGCAATTGCGCGATATTCCCAGGATATTCCTGGGATAATGGCCATTTAATCGCAATGTTGTGTGAAAATCGTAATTGTGCATGCACAATTTTCATGGGATAATCCCTGTTTATACTTTCATTGTCCCCATGTGATAAAGTCCTAAGTCTCCATGTACTGAGGTAGCACATCTTAGGCATCCAATGTTAGGGACAAACAATTACAAATTCCCTAATCATGAGCCCCCCCCCTGGCATCTATCTAACTGCTTTTATAAATAGCTGCTGGCCTAGATGAAAATTTGTCTGCACTAGCAGGCTAACTCTTTCATTTGTACAGCTCTAGGGGAAAAAAATCTGCCTTGGGTAGATCTAAGAAATGGGAAATATTTGTTCATAAGTTAAAATGTCATAAAACTACATAACTACTGAAAATATCTTGCTATAATGGAAAGTGTTAGGAAGACTTAACTGGAGATTTTAGTCTTTTGCTATGCTTATAATAAAATCTCTAGGCAATACAGTGTGAGTTTTGATGTAGATAACTGGATCAGTCTTCCAGTGATAAAATGTGTCAGTCATTGAATTTTTTCAGAGCAAACTAAATGTGTGATTTCAGGACTCATGCTGCGGACGTACAATTACTACTCCTGTTACTACCCTTTCTACAATAAACTGTATTATGCCCTATGAATTAATATGGTCCTGCACAGTATCTGTTAACAGTGAGAAGCAGATAAACTGAAAGTGTGTTTGGCACATTTGTATGTATTATACTGCACATATATTATATATTTTTGTGCTCTGAAAAGATTACAAAGCCCCTGTGTAAATGAAGTTATATATGAACACATAAATTATTTGAAAAGGCTAGTTCTGTTCTAGTTTAGGTCAAATGTAAAATTCCATGAAGTTTAAATGAGGGAGAATAGAACACTGAAATTCCTTATCACAAATAGCATGTCTGAAGTCCTCCCTGCTGTGCTGGGACACAAGATCAGTCTTGCAATGAGAAGATACACCTCCTTAAATTTTATTTGTGCCAAGCAACTAGAGATACTACAATCACAAGACTCAGTTTTTGAAAATGAAAGCAACTTATACTTCCAAGACACTTGGAAATATATATATATATATATATATATATATAGGAATACACACACACACATGCACCACACATATAATCTGATCCAAGGGCTTTTTAGTTTTAAAAAAATTAGAAGGCAAATAAATCAAATCCTCACATTTGTTTCATTTTGGATAGTTGAATAACTGGCTTGTATTCACATTTTAAAAGCAGCCAGCTCAGAGGATACCTTACTAAAATGTGGTATCACTTGATGTGTGTTGCATCTGAATGACTTTTCAGAGTCAGAGGGAAACAATGTATTCTGGGATTACAATCCACAATTTGCTTCAGTTATGATTTTCACTGGATTGCTGTAAAACAAATTAATCGGGAATTGGGAAATTAATCATATTCTCCCATTTCTTTGACAAAAATAACACTGCTGTCAGCTTTTTTTACAATTCTCAGACATTATTTACAGTAAGACTGCACACTATGTGGCCATTAGCCTTGTGAGAGCCTCAAAGCTGGAGGGATCCCTTCCACATTTCCTTCATTGTCTACCTATCTAGACAGGTTGTGGGACAGCAAATATTGTTCCTGTCTGCTGACATTGCTGTTTGTTGGCTGGTATAGCAAAGTCTAGCTAATAAACAGCAGGAAAAGATATCTTTATTGGCCAACCAAAATGCATAATATATACTTGTTGCAAGGTTTCAAAGTTCCATGAGCTTCTTCAACAGGCAAGATGTTACAAACCAAACAGGAGAAAAACAATTGGAGATGTTAGTCAGATGCCTGCATGTTATTTCAGTCTTTAGTTAAGATGCTATATGGTGGAGAGGACCATCTTACCTAAAGACTGAAGTACCATCTTAAGTACCATCTTAACTAAACACTGAAACAACATGTAGGCATCTGACTAACATCTCCAATTGTTTTTTCCCTGTTTGGTTTGTAACATCTTGCCTGATGAAGAAGCCCATGGAACTTTGAAAGCTTGCGACAAGTATACTGTGCACTTTGGTTGGCCAATAAAGGTTTCACTGATGGATTTTTGTTTGAATTTGCTAAATGGCCAACACAGCTACCCCTGAATGTTTTCAACAGGAAAAAAGTGATTTCAGTGGAGATTACTCTGGGATGGAAAAGGCTTTTGTCTTCACCCACACCTTAGCCATATCTCTAGATCTCAGTAGGTAATCCTCCTCAGCCCTTAAATGTCCTCAGCCCTGTGCTCTGAGAAGTGGGTGCATATGAATGTGTATGTGCAGTCCTTGGGCCACCACTGATAGATGATGTAGCTCTCAAGAAGAAAAGGTTGTGTGTCTTATTTATGGCACTCTCATTTAGTATGTTACTAAACTGGCAGAAATCAGATTCAAAGATCCTGGCATCCTGTTTGTATACATTTTTTTAAAAAAAAAATATACAAGAGTTTCACAAATTCTAAAAAACTATTAAACATTATAAAATCATAAAATCATAAAAATATTTTAAAAATTCTACATAATTCTAAAAAATATGCCAGATTCTCACACATCCTAAAAAAAAATGAGGTGGAAACTGCAATAAGAAATAGCGAAAAGAAAAAAAATCACCAGGAACAGACGATATTCCAATTGGACTGCTGAAATCCACACTGACAGGGTCAACTTTAGTGCTGACCTACATATGTCAACAGATATGGAAAACAAAATGATGGCCAACAGATTGGAATTGATCAATATACATCCCCATAGACAAAAAAGGAGACACAAGAGACTGCAGCAACTATAGCACCATAGCACTGATCTCCCATGCAAGCAAATTTATGCTCAAAATTCTGCAACACAGACTCCAACCATACATGGAGAGAGAAATCCCAGAGGTCCAAGTGGAGTTCAGGAAAGGAAGAGGCACTAGGGACCACACTGCAAACATATGATGGCTAATGGAGCACACCAAGGAATTCCAAAAAAATCAGCATGTGCTTTATAGACTATAGCAAAGCCTTTGACTGCATAGATCATGAAAAGCTATGGAATGCCCTTAAAGACATGGGAGTGCCAACACAACTGATAGTTCTCATGAGGGATCTGTACTCGGGACAAGAGGCTACTGTCAGAACAGAACACAGAGAAAAAGAATGGTTCCCAGTTAGCAAAGGAGTCAGACAAAGTTGCATACTTTCACCTTATCTGTGCAACTTGTATGCAAAACACATTATAAGAAAAGCAGGCTTGGACACAGAAGAAGGAGGAGTGAAAATAGGAGGAAAGAATATCAACAATCTCAGATATGCAGATGGCACCATACTACTAGCAGAAAAACTCACAGACCTGGAACACCTACTAAGGAAGATGAAAGAAGAAAATGTTAAGGCAGGCTTAATGTTGAACATAAAAAACCCCACCAAAAATAATGACCACCGAGGACCTTATCAAGTTCAACCTAGAAAATAAAATAATAGAAATAGTGAAAGAATTCTTATACCTGTGATCAATCATTGATAGATATGGGGACTGCAGTCAGGAAATCAGAAGAAGATTAAGAATGGGGAGGGTGGCTATGAAAGAACTAGAAAAGATTCTAAAATGCAAAGATATACAACTCAGCACAAAAGTTAGAATTATACAAGTCATTGTATTCCCTATTGCCATGTATGGATGTGAGAACTGGACAGTTAAGAAAGATGGTAGGAAGAAAATCAACTCCATTTGAGATGTGGTGCTGGAGAAGAGTGCTGAGGATCCCATGGACAGCCAAAAGGACAAACAAATGGGTCCTAGAGCAGTTCAAGCCAGAAACCTCCCTGGAAGCCAAGAGGACCAAACTGAGGCTGTCATACTTCGGACACATCATGAGAAGAAGGGACTCATTAGAAAAGACAATAATTCTGGGAAAAGTGGAGGGAAGCAGGAAGAGAGGAAGGCCACATGCCAGATGAATGGACTCTATTAAGGAGGTCATGGGTATGGGTTTGCAGGATTTAAGCAGAGCAGTGGAGGACAGGGGGTCTTGGAGATGTCTCATCCATAGGGTCTCCATGAGTCAAGGTCAACTCAAGCACAGTTAACAACAACAAATGTCAGAGTTTAACTCTTTATTTCCTATCAGGCCTAAAAATAATATGCACATGTGATTTATAGATTGTACAGTGCAATCCCCTATGCCTACTATGAAGGAAGTCCTATTAAGTTTGATAGGATTTATTCCCAGGAAAGTGTATATAGGATTGCCATGTTAAATATGAAGACATGAGCTAAGAATTCTGGGATGGATCAAAAGTCCAAGTTTTTTTTAAAGACAGTATAGCTATGGGCCCATAGCAATGGCAAACTGTTAAAGTAAATGCTACTGAAAGTATAGTGAACACCTATTTTGAAATATATAATGAGGAATATGTAGGCATTTCCTTACAGCTCACAAAAAATATTCCTTTATCCTACAATTATTGCTTGACAGCAGCAATGAAACTACTAGGAGTTTCAGGCCCCCAAAACCTATTTGTGAGGAAGAGGAACAATTTTAATAGGCACCTATCCAGGTATTCAGAATCAGTTACAAACACACACACATTTGAATCAGGGATTTTAAAATAAGTGATGAAATAAATTTTAACCAACTAGTTGTGAAAGCAGTTTATAACACTGTATTTACTTCTTGGCTCTGCTCTGGGCCCCACAACAAACTCCAGTTCCCAGAATTCCATAGCCTTGAGCCAGGGCAGTTAAAGTGGTGGCAAACTGGGTTATTTCTCCAGCATGGATGCAGACAATGTGTCTTGTGACTAACACATATATGATGGCATTAGCTCTTACAAATGAAAGTTCATGCCATCAGATGTGCAAATATGTTGGCAAGTATGTAAACACATAAATGTAAAGAAAAGGGAAATAATCAGTGAAATCAGAAGGAAATGAAATTCAAAAATATAGATATCAGCCATTACATTTCAGCTTAATTGTAAATGTAAAATAATCCGAGAGACAATTCACAAAACAGTGTTTATAAAAACACAAGCATTCTGGTATGAAACAGCTTCAATAACCTGGGAAAATTCTATACACACTTGTGGCTGCATGCAGGCACACCTTATGTCTATTTAATAGTCCACCCACCCACACAGAGAGGTGGCTCAAAATGCAAAGTGCACAATTGCATCAATCTGTCTTCATTCAGCTTCAATTGTTGGCAGCAATTATTCTCTTTATTTGACCATGGTTGTGCAAAGAACCTAATTTTGCCCTTTAACTACACCTGAGGGGGGGGTGGAGGATGCAGAAGCAGCACTCTTCCTGTTCAGGCAATGTAGAAGATGTAAATGAAGCTCAAACCTGTTGTTAATAGTCATTTTTTTTCCTGAGGCCCCTGAACTAAACACACACAACATCTGTACCTGAGAACAAGTAGGGCCACATTGTTTCTGAAATTCTAATCATGGATCTAAATATAAATCATGGATATTAAGGAACTAGCCCCAATTTGTCTCTTCCACTCTATAGGATTAGCTACAGCACACACACACACACACACACACACGAATCAAGGAACTAGACAGTGAAGTGGCTGGAGCATTAAAGTACAAAGGCGGATACTGATTAATAATGGAGGAAATGGAGACTCACAGAAACTGCATCAATATTTTACATCTCTTTTCCTTGCAAAACATGCTGGACAGATAATCCACAAATGAACCAATATATTGTGGGAAAGCAAGAAGAGACAACAAATTCAAAATTAACAAGTCATCAAGACTATATGGCATGTACTGGAGAGTTCTTAGTTCTATTGTGAAATTCTTGAACTAACAAAATAATACACAACATTGTTAAAATTAGCATCCTTATTTAAGGATTGTAAAATGGCTAAGGTGACATTAAGCTGTAAAAGGAGATGGGGGGGGGGGGAAGAGCAGGAAATTAGAAGCCAGTTAGCCTGAAAGTCTTTTACAAGTTAGATGATGAAAACAACCATTATCAAAGAATTGCTGGCCAATATGCATGGCTTCATCAGTGGGAAAGCCTGCCCTGCTAACTTTTTGCAGCTCTTCAAGAATATAAGAATATAGATTGGAGTGACCCACTATACACTTGATTGTTCAGAAATCAAAGGTTCCCCAGGGAAACTTGGTAGTCATAAGATAAAGAGATGAGTCCTCTTGTGGATCAATAATCTGTTAAACAGTGAGCCAGTGTGGTGTTGTGGTTTGAGTGTTGGACTACAACTCTGGAGACCAGGGTTGGACTCCCAGCTCAGTCATGAAACCCGTTGTGTGATCTTAGACAAGTCACTTGCTGTCAACCTCAGAGGAAGGAAATGGCAAACCTCCTCTGAACAAATATTGCCAAGAACCCCCTATGATAGGTTTGCCTTAGGGTCACCATAAGTCAGAAATGACTTGAAGGCTCTCTAGAACAATCAGTTAAACAGTGGTAAACAAGGAATGTTACTAAATGAACAGTTTTCAGCATGGGGGAAAATAAATGATAGGCAAATGTTATACTACAAAAGGCGATGAAACAATCAGCACTGTAATCATTTCATATAAATTTGTGGTGTGGTTCAACCACATGGTTATTCCATTATAATAGACCAGGGGTTGGCAACCTACGGCCCGTGGCCCGCGACCCCGCGCTTACTGGCCCCCGCCGACCCCTGCCACCGCTGCCTGCCACTGTCACCGAGGGTTTTGGCTGCCACGCGACCGCAACGCATTTGCACATGCGCAGGAGTACTGCACATGTGCAAACGCATCGCGACTGCCATTTTGGAAGACAAAATGGCGGGTGCGATGCGCGCGCCAGCGCGCAGGGGGGCGGGCGCGTGTGCGCACATGAGCACATGCACCGCCATTCCCCCCCGCCTGCCAGAAGGAAGCTGTTCTGCGGACCGGCCCCCGCCTGAAAAAGGTTGCTTACCCCTGTAATAGACTATAGCCAAGAACTGAGAAAGATACAGAAAGAGCAACCAAAATGATCAAGCAGTTGGAGCACTGAACCTATGAGGAAAGGCTACAGTGTTTAGATTCAGGGAGGAAAGCTACATCCATGACAGAGGTATATAAAATTTGGTAATGGGGAGAGGGGAAGAGAGGAGTGAAAGATATTTATTCTCTCATTATACTAGAACTAACATCCAATGGAATTCAGTGTGATAACATTCATTCATTCATTCATTCATTCATTCAAGAACTTATGAATTTTACTGCCAGAAGATGTGAGAATGACCACAAAGGGGGATTGAATTATGAGGGATATGTTTCTTAATGGATATTAGTCATGATAGCTATGGCCTGAAATAGACGGGCCCGAAAGAGCAGTGAGCTACCATGCTGGTGCCGTTCGCACAGGGGCTGCAG
Source organism: Phrynosoma blainvillii (assembly GCA_026167975.1). Taxonomy (NCBI): domain Eukaryota; kingdom Metazoa; phylum Chordata; class Lepidosauria; order Squamata; family Phrynosomatidae; genus Phrynosoma; species Phrynosoma blainvillii. The sequence goes on along the minus strand of JANUYF010000004.1, from coordinate 134,121,606 downwards.
CAACTGCATGTGCCTGGCCCCAATTTGGGTTGCTGGAAGGAGCGTATCTCATCCACTATTTCTTGGCCCAGTTCTTCTTGCATGGTGTGGCTTTGATGTGGCTTCCAACCATGTTCAGGGCTTGCATCATCTGAATGCTGCATCCCAAACGTGGCCTTAATCCTCAGCATTTGGTCCTATATGAAACTGCCATGTTCAGAGGAAGTGTAGCACCAAACAGCATATGGTGGTGGCAAGATTATTACCTTCATGCTCTGTTCATAGGTTTCTTGGAGCCATTTTGTTGACTACTGTGTGAAAGAAGATGTTGGTGTCAGCCTTTGGTCTGAGTGAGAGGGCTTGTTCTATGGTCTACAAACCTCTTTAAATGAACACTGTGCATGTTTTGAACATTGAGTCCTATGACTTTCAGTACCTTCCTGGGATAGTCTCTGTTCAACTGACTTCATTTCAATAACATAATGCCCCACATAGAGCTACAAGGGACCCATGCATAATTGATAAATCTGAAGCCATTTCTATTCAATTAGAACTCATGACAGAACACCCTGATAAGTATAATATCATGTTTTGTCCTTTATTTTGTGTTTTGCTCATGCATTGGATGGGTGTGTGGGTGCTATTTACATTGGTGAATATAGTGAACACTGTTTGTCCCTTTCTGTTGAGACAGATGTACAATACTTTTTAGAGCAACTGTGGCTTGTATAAAGTGCCGTCTTTGTGAGTCTGTAAGTCATTTCATCTGAAAGGCTACAAATCTATTCCCATTCAAGTATAAAAGTAAAAAAGAAAATTTAATGGTGTAAAAAATATTTGGGGAAGTGGTTGTGCAAAAGAGTGATGGCAGGAGGGAAGGCACATTAATGAGCTTGCTTGCATGAATACTGATCCAAGATATATAAAATAATATTTTAGTACTTCCTATATGAAAGTACTGTAGTTTGTGTTTTTTTCAAATCACTGCAACTGTTGGGATTTCCCCCCAGCAAATATAACAATCTTGCAAAAGCTATGTTCACATCCAGGAATACTGTACTTTGGAATCAGCACTTTCTTCAGTTCCCTTCGCTGTTGTATTTTTTCATAGTGCCAAAAGCCTATTCTAGAATAGGGATGTTAACATTTGACTAGTTTGTCAATAAAAGTGAGGATGAATGATTTTCATAGTTTGTACTATGCTGCAGAGAAAACAACTATTCTTATGCAGTTCTTGCCTGGTTTACACATCTTTTACACAAGGATTTACATATCTTGAAGGATTTACACATCCTTTAGTATCTGAGGAAATTATTGGGTTTTTTTTTGTAACATAAGAAATGTAGGAGAGTTTGCACAAACACACCCATTTGCAGACAGGCATGTGTTTTTTGTGTGCAAAATAGCTGTTTTCTATGCAAAAATGTGGCAATCATGAACAAAAATCTTGCACAACAACAAAAATTGTGAAAATAGCAATCTTACACAACACAAAATCACGTGGCACAAGATATTTTGTGTATGTTAAGACTTTTAGTGTGCAGGATGATTAGTATGTCTTTTTTTTTTGCCTAGGAAATGAATGTCTTGCATAAAACACACATACACATGGCTATCTGACAACAGTATTTATTTTGCACAAACCCCCCAAATTCTGATTAAAAAACCATGTGTATATCTGTACAGAATAATTCTCCAAAACACTTTAGAATGTGTGAACACCAGGAAGCAACTGAGCCAAATTCTTACTACTGTATTATTCTTCCCTGCTGGGTTTCCTGATCATTGGGAAACCAATTTTCAGTCTAGTAATGAGCAATGGTGAATATGTGTCCCCCCCATTCCGATTCCAGAGGGTTTCTCAGCCCTGGAGATCAAAAACTACAGACCTTAGTTGAATGTGACTTAAACCTCTATGTAAGTATAGGATGTTCCATTCACCGTAATGGTGACACAAATCAGACAGAATCTGTGTGGATGCTGAATTCATGGATTCAACCATCCACTGCTTGAAAATATTTTTTAAAAAATCCAAAAAGCAAAGCTTGATTTTGCCATTTTATATATGGGACACCATTTTACTATGCCATTGTATATAACGGGAATTGAGCATTTGTGGATTTTGGTATCTATGGGAGGGTCCCAGAACCAAATACCAAGGGCCCAAAACACACCACAAGCATGAAGATTTCATCAAAACTGGTCAAATGGAATGTATTCAAAATCGAAAAACCTATCACTATTAATAAGCCAACAAAGATGGGCAAACATTTCTCAAACTTGAGAAGTTTATTTGGCTCATCTATTCCCATGCTTTAAAAATGATTATAACCTCACATAGTGACTGTGCCCCTGAAAGCAAATGAATTAATAAATTTTTTTAAAAATGCCAAAATGCTAGAGGTTTTCTGTAACTTTGCTGTGTCTTCCCCAAAACCAGCAGGTTTGAGTCCCAATTTTGGGAGAAAGGTGTGATATAAATATAAAATAACAGCAATAGCAACAACAGCAACAACAATGGGAAAACAGCAGCTGCATATGGAAGCTATGGTATAATTAAGGCAATTGCACATGCAAGAATGATTCACACTTGAAATGTTAAGAGTGGTTTAGGAAGTGGAACATCTTGGCATTAGGTCAGTTAAGGAAAAGATCAATATGCAATTTGCCATTATGGAGTCTGCATTGAAAACATCTCAAACCTTCCATATCTGGATAAATATTATGAACATGAAAAGATGTTCTGTAAAAATATCCACTGAAATAACGGTCCACGTTTTACGTGTCTCTAACTATACACATTTATTATAACACATACAATGTTTAGATTTCTATATCTTATGGCAATAACAACCACTGTGGTTCTGTAAAAGCATCCACTGAAATAAGGTTTTACGTGTCTCTAACTATATGTATTTATTCAAATACACACAATATTTTATCGACCTGCCACTTCTTGCTATATTTTATGGCAATAATAACCAGACTCTAATGTAATAAATATAACATGAATATACCATTTGTTCTGCTGAATTATTCCTTTAATGCTGATATGTTTTTACTAACTACACAGTGCTGAGACACAAATTCAACAAACTTTGTAAGTAAAGCTGTCTGTCTATCTGCCACTTCTTTTCAATCAGGCGACACCTCCAAATGCTCTTTTGTATAAAGGAAAAAAGGTCCCTTCTCCAAACATACCTGGCTATAGTTCTGTATAGCAGTTCTGGCTTGATTGCTGCGGGCTGGGAGCTGGGATGCTGCTGTTTCACCAAAGGTAAGGGTCTGGTTGCTATGGTAGCTAGATGAATACTGGAAGGACCCTTCAGGTTTGGAATTGAGCTGAAGTGCACTCTGGGACAGAAGATTGGGCCCTGTGTTGAAAGTTAATTTGGAGTAGTCAGTGAATACCACATCAAAGAAGAGAAAGCATACATGTATCACAAGTGCCAGCATTCTCTGCTATACACAATTTCTGCTTTTTCAGCAATAACAGAGGATAGTAAAATGTAGTGGGAGTTCTACTCCTTAAACATCATCATTTTGACACTCTCAAGAAAAACACAGAATATTAAGACACTTTTAAAATGTTATACTATTTAACCTAACGCCTGGAAAATAAACCCCAAATGGTGTAATAAAATGAAGTATGGGACAGACAGATTAGGAGAAACAGCAGGCAACCCGAATGGTGAATGGTCTGGAAACCATGCCCCATGAAGAGTGACTCAGGGAGCTGGGTATGTTTAACCTGAGAAGAGAATGTTAAGAGGTAATATGATACCCTGGTTTAAACATTTGAAGGGATGTCATATTGAGGATGGAGCAAGCTTGTTTTCTGCTGCTCCAGAGACTTGGACATGGAGCAATGGATTCAAGCTATAGGTAAAGAGATTCCACCTAAACATTAGGAAGAACTTCCTGACAATAAGAGCTGTTTGACAGTGGAACACACTGCCTCAGATTGTGTGAAGTCTTCTCCTTTGGAGGTTTTTAAACAGAGGCTGGATGGCCATCTGTTGGGAGTGCTGTGATTATGTATTCCTGCATGCAAGGGGTTGGATTCAATGGCCCTTGTGGTCTCTTCCACCTCTATGGTTCTATGATTCCAACCTGTACACAGATGTGCAAGAGTGTTGTAGTTACTTATAATGTGCAAATAGGGTTGCCAGTGGAAAACCAGGACAGAGCTCCTGTAACTTTAATAGTTGTATAGAAGAGGGAATTTTAACAATTACACAGCTGTTAAAGTTGTGTTTAATTATTTTAGATGGGAACTTGTGTATTCTGGGATTCATCTGGCAACTCAACTGGAAAATCACTGTCTTTTTGCCACCTTGCTTCCTGGATTCAGTGATTTGGTAGAAAAATGCTGGAAGTTTCTCACCCACATTTCCGTATGCATATGCTTCAAGTCCTAGTATTTTACCAGTTTTTCTTCCAATTGCAACTGTTCACACTACATCTGGTGTAGACTGAGAAAATTCTTTAATTTTCAGAAGTGGCATTTGTGAGGATTAAATGACACATACTGGTAAATATTTGTCTTTGTACCCCATAACCATTTTTCACCTCTTAGGGAAAACAACAATTAACATGATCCATGATGGGATAGTGGGGAGAAGTTACCCAAAGGCTTATGTTTAAAAGCAATGAAATATTTTGGCTTCTCCCAAAGCCTAACTGGATCAGGAAATAGGAGATCTCAGGAGGCAAGCCTCCTCAGCCCTTAAACCTTGTGCACTCACATTTCAGAGCACAGGATTGGGGATGTTTAAGGACTGAGAAATAGGAGATAACCCAGTTCCTTATGTTTTGTGACTGACAGTGTTCCCCAATGATCTTACCCCCAGCAATGCTGCTTGTAGAAATATTTAATAGTTACAGGTATGGCAATTTTCAGGGTGAAATGGTCTGGTGGAGAAAAGATTAAAGCACCTCTTCTTAAATGCCCCAGTGTTATTCTTCATAGATTGCTGTTAGTTGAAGAGGAAGAGGAAGAAGAAGAAGAAGAAAACAAAGCAGAAGAAAGAAAGAAAGAAAGAAAGAAAGAAAGAACAGGCCCAGTCACAGGATCTGAATATGGGCTTTGGGTCAGATAGATAGATAGATATCTCATGCATAGAGACTGGGAACCTAAGTATATTGGTCACTGAATATATATTTTATGTACATTATTATAATACAATATTGTTATGTAGTGGGGGAAATGAAGATTTACAAAAATTTTTTTAGAATGCCATGTAAATATTTCAGCTTGTTCTTGATGAATCTCTGGTGACAATCAGGTTGAGTATCCCTTATCTGCAATGCTTGGGATAATAAGCATTTTGATTTTGATTTTTTGGATTTTAGAATACCTGGATTTGCATATATGTACATAATGAGATACCTTGGAGATGGGACCCAAGTCTAAACACAACATTCACTTATGTTTCATATACACTTATACACATAGCTTGAAAGCAATTTTATACATTTTAAATAATTTTGTGCATGAAACAAAAGTCTGTGTACAATGAACCATCAGAAAGCATCTGAACCACCCATGAACAAAAAATATAGGGTTTTGGAGTATTTTGGAATTTCAGGTAAGGGAGACTCCACCTGTACTTCTTCATCTTCATTTCTGCAACAATGTTCAACAGTAACAACACATAGTGATCAACATTAACACTGTCAAAAGGAGAGACAGTAGGCAAATGAAACATAATTCCTTTCCTGTTAATATGTTTCCAGTAAAAATAAAACAGTGTTAACATGTTCAATCTATCTCAAAAAATATTTATATCATTGTATAATGATTATATCATTACCATAAATGACATTCTCATGTCAAGGACTGCCTCTGTTCCCATGAACTCTGGGATTAATCATGCTGTGTCATGTAAGCATTATCACAATAAACATTTTTTCATCTTGCTATTGACCAATCCTGGTGGAGGTGGGGAAACAACCCAATGTGATAGATTTATGCTATTCTTATCAACAATTCATAAGAAACAGTAAGAAATTCTACATGTTAGAAGGAGGGAAAGACTAAATGACTGTTGCTAAGTGCTAAGTGCAAAGCAAGTGTATTGCGTGCAGAAGGCACCAGATTCAGTTCCACATAGAGTTGGGAGGCACCTCCCTGAAACTATAGGAGAACTGGTGCCAGCTGAAAACATATTGGCTACATATGGATCAAACTGACTCAGTATGAAATATCTTCCTGTGTTCCTAAGTCTAAACAAACATGTACTCTTCAGCAGCAGTTCGATATCAAGCATAATACATAAAGGTAAAGGTAAAGGTATTTCCGATTGACAAGGTTGTCAAGTCATGTCCGACCATAGGGGCAGTGCTCATCTCTGTTACTAAGCCAAAGAGCCAGCATTGGCAGAGACTATTCTATGATCATGTGACTAGCATGATTGTACAGAGTGCTGTTTACCTTCCCACCTATTTATCTACTTGCATTTGCATGCTTTCAAACTGCTAGATTGGCAGAAGGTAGGACTAGTTACAGGAGCTCACCCCATCATGCAGCACCAGGGCTTGAACTGCCAACCTGCTGATCTTGCAATCAACAGAGTGAGCGTCTTAACCACTTGAGCCACTGCATCCCATAATATGTAGCACTGCCTTAACATAGCAACATAAGACACAGCACCTAAGAGATCCATGTATCACAGGTGCAGTTCAGTGCTAGAGTACTTTCTGAGCTGCAGAAAGTTCAAGATTAAGTTGCCACTATCCTCATAGAGTGCTGTGAAAGATCTTCCTTTGAAAACCTGGAGAGCCACTACCAGTAAGTGTAGAGGTAGAAGGATTAATAATCTGACTTCATATGATGTTTCTCTGGATACACATACTGCTTTTCTTCATGCAAGGGTCTTAAATGCAAATGCATAAGAAAATTTATGTGTGGATTTGATTAAACCAATGAAAAAAATTCATTGTCTTCCTCATCAAAATGTTTAGATTAGAACAAAGTAGTCACAAATAGAAATACAAAAGTACATATCTTGTATTATTAAGAGCCACAAATAGGAAAAATTATCTACCAACCACATTTCATCTAATCAAATTTAAAAGAGCTATCCAAGGTGCTGAAACTTTTTTTGCACCACCTTGGATATCTTCTTTAAAGTTCACAATGGAAGCTTGGGCAGACACGTCATCCTGCTGACACTGCAACCACTGCTACAACCACTGTATTTGTGGCCTAGAAATTGAGAATTTTGTTAACAAAAAGCTGATATAATTGATATAACAAAAATATCAATGAGAGTAAAGTTGATTATATAATACCCTGTCACAATAGGTAGAAGGTAAGATCCAATAGTTCTAATTTTTTGATAGAAACGATAATGAAAAAACAACACCTATCTCTCCTGTCTCAAACAGCATTTGCTGTGCAGTTAACCTAGAGCAGTATTCCAGACAATCTCATTTTAATATCTTAATCTAACCAATATGAGGGCTGAACATTATAGCCCTTGTTATTATGCTGACATGGATGTTAAATCCCAAATGAATAGACATGGATGATAAATGTTAAAACCCCAAATCATTAATCTTTGCTTGATATGAAAACTTGCAAGTTTAGCTCTATGTTAGTTTCACATGGTTTTTATTCTCACAACAAGCCTTCTGGTTCCAGACTGTCTGAAAGAACAGAAAGTGACACTGAAATGAAATGCAGGCTGCCATATTAACACAATAGTAACACAGTTCTTTAAGGCAAAGGTACTGAGATCCTTGTCTTTTTTTTTTTAATGTATGGCTAGTCTCTACAAAGCTGATCCATAATTGGGTTTTTTTATTTTATCACCATCAAAAGATCCTCTCCTTAGTGAGTACATATCACATTTCATTTGATGGGAATACTCAGAGTAGGGCCTCCTAAGGAGGTATTAAGGTTAAGGCAGGTACATACTGGACAAAGTTCCATGTTTCCAAGTCATTTGGGCCTTTAAAAGTTAAAACAAGGACATGAATCCATTGCTTAGTTAGAGTAGACCCTTTGAATCTATGGGAACTGAGTATGCCAATATTAATGTATGTTTCATTGATTCAGTAGGTCTATTTTAGTTGGTGAGCCAGCATGGTGCATTGATTTGAGTATGTGACAGCAACTCTGCAGAATCCCCTCTCAGACATGGAATCCCACTGGGTGATTTAGGGTTAGGGGCTAAGCAGATGGCGCAAAGCGCCGTCTTCAAGGCAAGGAAGGGGAGGGGCAGCCACACGCTGGGTGCCCCAACCCTTTCCCGAAGACATTGTCGGAGCAGCCGGCCCTCCGCACGGCTGGGGCTCCAAGGATGCCTTTCTGCTGCAGCGTCCGCACACGCTGCAGCGGAAGAGGTGCCGAAGGTGTGCCGGCAGCCTTTTGCGGCACACCTTCAGTGATTTGTGGAAGGAGTGCCGGCAAAGCTGCGCCGCGGGGCCGAGGAATGCGGATGCCTCGGCCCCGATCCGCAGTTTCCTGGGGCAGCCCCGTGCCACCCATCTGCTTCCCCCCCTTAGTCACACGCTTTCAGCCTCTGAACAAATCTTGCCAAGAAATGTGAACCCCATGATAGGTTCACACTACATTAAGGTTGCTATAAGTTGGAAACAACTAAGAGACACAAAAAACAAAAAATTCTAGTTGGGCTTAACAATTGGATATAGGCTAGGGGTGGGAATCCTGTGGTCCTCCAGATGTTGCTGGACTGTAAGTTCCAAAAGCTCTGGCCAGTATAGCCAATAGTAAAAGAACAGTGGGAATCACAATGAAGCCACTACTGGGGGGGGGGGGGGCGGGCACAGGATTTCCATTCCTGATTCAGGTGAAACAATGTAAGTTGGGCCCAGAAATGGAGTGGGAGCCAATGTAGCTGAAAAAAATACAGCCATAATAAATGCCGCATCCCAGTTCATAATCTTGAATTTATGTCGTGGAACAACTGCAATTCCCAAGCCATTTTAAAGACAGCTCCACATACAAAATGTTGAAGTATTTTAAACTACATGTATCTTGTTGCATGTTATCTTAACTGTAATTTTATGCCTTTATGGTTCACATTATAATTCTTTCTCGGTTGCTTTGCTTATGAGCTTACTAGAAACATCTGGTTGTTTAAATTCAGAGGCTCTTGGTTTAATCCAGCAACTACTATTATTTGGCCAGTCATCTCAAGTGCCACAAATCCTGTAAGGTTAATGGCACACTCTACATTAGGCCACCCTTTACACATTTCTCAACATGTCAAATGACTGCAAAACCTGTGGTTTAAATTTTGCCTGTGGCATGTATTGATCATGGCCAAAATCCAACATACTGAAAGTCAGTGTCTATGTTAGTACGTGGATGTTTTGTCTCTCCTTTCCTGCAAATCTTGCTCCAGAGGGATTTATAGTCTTCTGAATTAGGACTTTTGGGGAGGGGTTAAGGGTGCAAAGGGGTTGCATGAAGGGGGGCAATTCATAATCTCTTTATTATGCCAATGCAAACACTTCCATGAATATTATGACCTGCTATGGATATTGGTCCATGTAATGCCCTTAGCAACCTCCAGTCCCCATCAAAGCATGTGAATAGAAGCATGAACATATCATTGAACTGCCAGGATTATTAAGATAAACTTTCAGGGACACTTTGAATGCTTTAGGGTGCTGCCTAAGTGTTAAGCACCATAGTGTTGTTCTTGTTGTTGTTGGCATCATCTTTTGACTTTTCTAACTCCCCCTCCAAGTATACTCCCCCAGTATAATTCAGACACTGGGTAAAAACGTTGACTTCATCTAAGGACTGAGATCATGTTTAGTATCCCAGAATGCATTATCCTTGTTCTCTTCCTGTTCTCATTGCAGATATTTTTTTTCTTTTGGGTAAGATTTCTTCCTCTTTTATTCATTTTTTAACACTAGGCCCTTTACTTAGATGGCAATTACAATGTAATGTCAAGTTATTTACATGATACCATATCATTACCAGATAAATGCATAATTAATTCAGTCTTCTAAATTGCATTGCATCTTATGCAGCAATTAGTCTCATTACACCATAAACTGCTGAAGCTTGTAACATATCTGAGCTTTGCTTCTTGACTTTTAAAAGGTGCCTCCTGTCCTGACCTATCCTGTCCTCTCTGTGTGTTTGTTGTATTACACATATTTACAATAAGATTTTCATAGGCTCATCTAAATGAGTGGGATGAACTTGTTAGGAACAGGAAGAAGAATAAGGGAGAAAGGAAAGAAAGACATTAAAATATGAAGAACCAGGGGGCTACCATTAATCACAGCTATTTTAGGATACATGCCACTGACAAGGTGCATGATGAAGTATTGAAGATGACTTCCATTGCACACACTTGATAGTAAAGCACATTATGTGGATTGATGTGGAAGTGAATAGATATCATTCTTTCTTTCCTTCGTTGTGACAGAGAAGCAAAGCAGGAGGGCAACACTACAGACTTCAATACAGTCATCATACCCACTCTCTTTTTGCTTCAATAATCTCAATCAATCAACTAACCAATCATTTAATTAATTAAAATATTAATCACCTTTCTGCCCAATAATCTCCCATGTATTTAAAATACATGCCATTCTTTACAAAAATGATACCATTATTATAACTCCTTACTGGTATGGGACAATTGCTGGTGATGGCAGTTTATTTTCCATAAAAGGGAGGAAATGGAAAGTCAGGGGTTTGTCAAAAACAACAACAGTGCCAGACAAAAGTCAAACATTTAAAGCCTGCAACTAGGCTCTTCCAGTAGCAAATGTGTCAGGAGAGCTGCATCTGCACTGCAGAATTAGTGCAGTTTGACACCGCTTTAACTGCCATGGCTCAATGCTATGGAATTCTATGATCCGTAGTTCTGTGAGATATTTAACCTTCTCAGAGAGAACTCTGGTGCCACAAAAAACTACAGATCCCAAGATTCCATAGGGTGGAGTTGTGAAAGTTAAAGTGTCATCAAACTGTATTAACTGTGGTGTGGCAGCAGCTGAGGTTGTTGTACTGTTGCAGTAGTCCTCAGGTTGTTGTTTTTTTTAAAAAATTAAATAACATTGTTTCTTTTTTATTTATCTATTTTGAAACATCAGATCAAATAAAATAAAATAAAGCTCCTTCTCTTCTCCTCTATTTTTTTAAAAAAAATCTTCAAAAAAATCTTAGAATCATAGTGCTACAGTGCATCAGTAGATCAATGAAATTGTACTTTTGCATTAGAGCAATAAAATTCTAGGATTTTTTCCTTTAAAAAAGAGGAGAAAATTTGCCCTTCAAACAACAGGTTCACCTCAGCAAAACACACCTCCCATTTTAAGAAACGTTTGGAAGAGCTCTAGTGTAGATCGAGAAAGTCACTACAAACAACCCACAAAAGAATGAACCGAGCGGATAGGAAAGCAACAATAACCAGCAAAACCGAAGAACCTAATTATTATGGAGCTTATTTCCCCACTAAATAAAGCGTCTTACCTCTCCTGAATTGAATTTTAATTCGAGCAGCATCCAGATGCTATCACAGGGATTTTGCAGCCAAAACAGCTGGCAGAATACAGCCTGAGTCCAGCCCTGGTCCCAGGAGCACTCTGGTGGCCATTTTCTTAAGTCAGAAAACTCTCGATTTCTAAAAGAGGCATGCTCAGCACCCTGGGACCTGGGCTGGACCCAGGCTGCATTCAGGTGGCAGTTTTGGTGGCAAAATCCCTGCGATAGTATCTGGACGCAGCCAGAATTAAAATTCAATTCAGGGGAGGTAAGACACTTTATTTTAGCAGAGCGATAAGCTCCTATATCTCAAGAGAAGAACCTGAAGAGCAGTGAAGTGGCTGGACTGAATGTATCTGTATTACATGTCTCTCTCCACTCCACCCTAAAAACATGATAACACATTTCCTGGGATTTTCAGTGCAAAGTGGAGGTGTCATTTCCTGTACTTGCAGTACTGTACATTTCTATGGTAGTATTGGGGAAACAAGGAGTAGAAAGAGAGAAGAAAGCAGTTACAGGTTGAGTCTCCCTGATCCAGAATTCTGAAATCTGCAATATTCCAAAATCCAGAATTATCCACATGGGTGGCTGAGACAGTGACACATTTGCTTTCTGAGGGTTCATTGTACACACACTTTGTTTCATGCACAATATTATTAAAATATTGTGCATAAAATTACCTCCAGGTTATGTGCATAAGATACATATGAAACATTACAGAATTCCATGTTTAGAACTGGGTCCCACCTCCAAGGTATCTCATTATGTATATGAAAACATTTCAGAATCTGAAAAAATCAGAAATCCAAACACTTCTGGTCCCAAGAATTTTGGAAAATAGACACTCAACTTGTATACGGGAACTTCTGCATTTGTAAATACTACATAGTAAAATCTCAATATTATCTTTGACAATCCATTTGGTCTTCTCAAGAACAAAGCAAGCAAATAAACAGACATTCATAGACCTTGGCATCTTTTATCAGCATTTTTGTACAGCTAGTATAAGGAATCCATCAGTATAGCGATCTTATAGCATTAGCCTGACACCCTCCCCCCCCCCAAAAAAAAAGGATGAGAAAGAGAAAGAAAATTTTAATTAGCAGACCTCATTCTGCTAAGTGGAGACCTCTAAAACATTATAGAAATGTAGGTGGTGCTGGGGTATAATTGAGCACAGTGGGTGGGAGGGAGACCTGTGGAAAATAATTGCTAATTTACTGTGGAAAAAGCTTCAAGAATGGTTTGCTATTGACTGCCTTCCACTACCACCACTCGGTCTGCCATGGCCATTAATGTCTTCCATAGACACTGGCCTTGCTTTTGGCCAAATGATGTGGTTCCTGGCCATATTTGGGATGTAGTGTTTAGATGACGTATGCCCGAATGCAGCCAGAAGTCTCACCAAGGCTGTGTCTTCATGGAAGAACTGGGCTGTGACCACTGGATTACACAGGATTTCTCTCCTGTCCTATCCTAAACAGTTTGAGGCTTTTCTTTCCTCAGAACTATTTCTCTAACACAGTCCTCCCACTTTCTTCAGTTTCTTTATTATTAAGTGCTTCTAATATTCTTGATAGTGTGTTTTTGATATTGTTTCTTATAAACCACTTCCAGCCACTCCTTTGTGAAAAGGCAAATAACTTTTATCTCAAAGATTGTGGTTACAACATGTATATCCCCTTGCTTGTTACAAAATGTATTTGTTCCAGTTCACTCACTGATTTCATTTATACTTCAACTGTGTTTTAGTTCTTTACACACATACCTTCCATTAAAGCTCATTCATTAGGAGTAAAAATCCTATGAATTTCTAGCTTTATAGATAACTTACAATTCCAGTGAATTAAGAGCCTTTGCAGACTGCCAGAAATAGTGCAAATTGAGTCCACTTTAACTGCCCTGACTCAGTGCTAGGGAATCATGGGAACTGTATTTTATTGTGGCACCAGAGCTCTCTGACAGAGAAGGCTCAATGTCTCAGAAAAAAATAATCCCATGATTCCCTAGCACTGAGCCAGGACAGTTAAAGTGGACTCAATTTGCACTATTTCTAGCAGTCTCCAAGTAGATATGAGCCTTCCCTTTACTAGCTCTCCACTTCTCAAAACGTATTACTTTAAACCAGGGGTAGGCAACCTTTCCCCTTTAAGGGCTGAGGGACTTCAGCTCCCAGAAGCCTCAGCCATGTTGGCCAATAGTCTTATGTTGGCCAATAGCTCCTGGGATTCTGGGAGCTGAAGTCCCTCGGCCCTTAAAGGGGAAAGGTTGCCTACCCCTGCTTTAAACTAATTTCACAGGACTTCTTTTGTCCTTTTAAAAACCCCTTCTCTTTATATAGAACAGGGGTAGGCAACCTTTCCCCTTTAAGGGCCGAGGAACTTCAGCTCCCAGAAGCCTCAGCCATGTTGGCCAATAGTCCCATGTTGGCCAATAGCTCCTGGGATTCTGGGAGCTGAAGTCCCTCGGCCCTTAAAGGGGAAAGGTTGCCTACCCCTGATATAAAAGTCTGAGGGGCTCTGCAGACGGTCAAAGCACCTTCTTGGAGCCAGGGAAGGGAAGGGGCAGCTGGCCGCCGGCTGCCCCAACCCCTTCCTAAGGACGTCATCAGAGCACCCACCGTTGCACATGGCGAGCGCTCCGATGACGTCCTCCCGGCCCAGCCTCTGCACAGGCTGAGCCGGAAGAGACTCAAAAGAGCCAGAATGAGGTCTGGAAGGGCTGGCAGAAGGGTGGATTGGGGCCGAGGCATGGGGCAGCCTCGGCCCCAATCCTGCGCTTCTCAGGGCAGCCCATGGCTGCCCGTCTGCAAAGGCTCTGAATCCCATTGAAGCTGAACCTTTATTTCCAGCTGCACTCCTGGCAATTCTAAGTGCACTCTTGACAGTTCTATGACACACTCCTTCTTCTTAATGGCTTCTCCACCTTTTTTATAGCTACTCATCAGGCAGGCCCTCACCTTTTTGCCAGCCTCATTCTGATTGGCTGTTCTGAACATTCCATTTTGCCAGTGTCTCTCCACATGGGCCAAAATGAAGTGGATAGGATCCATCCCTTCTGCTGGCTTGGCCTAGATCAGGGCTGGGCATGTGCGGTTGCCACGGCCCTGGTGCGAATGGCATCAGAAAAGTTATGCACTGGTTTTCCAGGCCATCTGTTTTGGCTCTATGTAAAGGACTGAACAAGGAAGTTGGGCACTATGAATATTCTAGAAGGGGATCATCTAACACAGTGGTTCCCAAAATTTGGTCCTCCAGTTATTTTGGACTTCAGCTCCAAGAATTCCTGCTTGTTGACCAAAGTGGCTGGGGCTTCTGGGAGTTGAAGTCCGAAAACCTGGAAGACCAATGTTTGGGAATCACTGATCTAACATATAGCTGTTTGCTTTTAAAGAGAATTTCCCAGAAGTAAAACCTCATGTTCCAATAAGCATGAGTTCCAAGGCTTGGGGAATTTGCCTTTTTTTTGGGCTGTAGGTCCCTAATTCCCCACCACCAACAACAACATGGACTATGGAGATTCTGGGATTTGTAGGCCAACAAATAACTTTTCTGAGCTCTGAACTGGAATCTCCTAGGATCCTTTCACAATACACAATTATAGCATTATGATTCAATTGCAATGATTCTATCATATGGAATTCTGAGATTGAAGTTTGGGGAAGAACATTTAGAATTCTCAGTCAAAGAGATCTACTGCCTCATCTAACTTCAAATCCCAGGATTCCATAGGATGTTGCCATGGCAGTGGCAGTGGAATCACAGTATAACAATTGGGTAATTTAAAAGGTAATGTGTACTTTATAGAGTGGATGATGATCGAGGAAGAAAGCAGTAGAGAAGGGAATCCAGAGGATGCTGGCCTGACCCTGTCTTTAGGGTGTTTCAGGCAGCAGATTTTGATTATCGTGAAAGGTCAGCAAAATGATGCTTATTTAATTTGTTGTCATCATATTGCCATTCTCAGGGATGGGATTTTCTGCCTCATCTGGCAAAATATTGCTCCTCAGGCATCAAAATGTCCTCATTGGAGTTTGGCAAAATAAACATCACATTGTTCAGACTCCCTAGAGAATAGTCCTATTCAGTCAGTCAAATTGACATTTCTATTTTCTAGTTTTAGTTTTCGGAATGTCCTAGAAATTAGTGATGGAATTGTCATAGCACAAACCTCTAGGATTTTTAAAAAAAGCTTTTAAATTCAACATCATTCTTTTGTGTAAAGGTTTATTATTAAAGTTTTTCAGAATTATTCAAATATTATTCAAAATGATTTTGTAGTCAGGCAAACACTGTATATACTCATGTATAAGTCTACAAATTTTAGTCAACAAATTGACCCCAAAAACTGAGTCATTTTATCCATGGGTCAATGTAAGTACTGCACTTCAACACTTCTTAAAAAAAGGAACAAGCACTGAACCCCTTCTATTATCTCATCCAGCTTTTAGTGTGAGCACAAACAGTTATGTCTGCTTGAATTTTGTAAGTTCTTTGGTATTGTTTTCCTTTGCTTCATCTTTTAGATCCTTTGTTGCATGCCCCCAGGTTTTACCCTTATTCATGGGTCACATCAAAATCCATAATTTTGGCCCCCAAACCTGCCCTTGACTTATACATGAAGTCTACTTATAGTCAAGTATATATGGTATACACTATGTGTCAATCATATAAAACAATAATAATTGTGTGCGGACGCTGCAGCGGAAAGGCATCCTCGGAGCACCGGCCGTGCGGAGGGCCGGCTGCTCCGACGGCGTTTTTGGGAAGGGGTTGGGGCGCCCAGCATGTGGCTGCCCCTCCCTTTCCTTGCCCTAAAGAAGGTGCTTTGCGCCGTCTGCTTCCCCCCTATGAAACAAAACATACGACAAGATCTACTGCATGAAAGCAAACTAATGTAGCAGACACATTCCATGTGTCTTTAATTAGCACATTATATGGGTTAGACAATCCACATGGAACAGTCTGTCAAGATCAGCAGCACAAGGTTATCCTGAAACCTTTGCTAGATTAAAAGAAGGAAATAACACACACTGATTAAGAGACTGCTGGCTCAAAAGATGCCAGATTTAATCTTACTCTACCCTTTCAACCATCTGACAGGTAATTATGTTTGAAAAAAAAGGAGAACATGGTACTGAAATGCCTTTTTACACATCTAACAATGCAGATGTAGGCCCCTTTATTGTGCGCCCTTTTAAATTATTTCAGGGGAAGCAACAGGTAGAAGAAAAATATAATAAAAATCAATCAGCAAAAGCTTTTTAGAACCAAACATCTGCTTTCTTAGGGACTCTTTAATAAAGATGGCTTTTGCAGCAAATTCACAAGGGAACTGCAGAAAGCAGGTTATTGACACAGAGACTAGTCAAACTGGATTAATAAAATTGTGTATGTATGCAGATTTAAATGAACCAAACATCTGTTACAGTAACTATGGGCCTCTGCCTGGAAGTAGAGTTGGGGTGGGGCAGCCACTCACCAGCCGCCCCAACACCACGCTGACACCGTCCTGACACTGCGTGCCATCAGGATGCCCTCCCGGCACGTTCTGACACGCTGCACTGAAAAGGGCAAGGAAGAGCCACACGGCAGCTCTTCGGGCAGCCTTTTGCTGCTCTTTTTGGGGTGGCAAAAGGGAGGATCGGGGCTGCGGCGTGAGGTTGCTGCAGTCCCGATCCACCGCTTCCTGGGGCGGCTCAGAGCCGCCTGTCTGCAGAGGCCCTGAATCTTTAGAAGACCACTTAATCCCATATGATGGCTTCAGGGCTTCATGTAAAGCCACAGTTTGATAAAGTTGGACTTCAGAACTTGTTGCCAGTATCATGTTTTTACTAGGGCACCTCCATACAATTGTTATGTCAGTCTTGGATGAGATTCCTCAGATTATTTTACAGTAAATGGAAAAGGCTTAACCTGGTAAAAGTTACTCCCATACCTATGAATGCCTGTGAAGAACACAAAGGTCCTGCTTATATGGAGGTTCATCTAATCTAATCCTCCCACAGCTACCTAGGAGAAGCTCACAAGCAGGAACTGAACATAATAGCACCCTCATGTTCCTTAGTGACTGACAATGGGTACAAAACACACTGCAGAAATAATCCAGTTTGAGACCACTTTAACTGTCCTGGCTCAATACTAGGAAATTCTGGGAACGGTAGTTTTGTGAGCCATTTAGCCTTCTCTGGCCACAATAAGCTACAATTCCCAGGATTTCCTAGCACCGAGCCAGGGTAGTTAAAGCGGTCTCAAACTGGATTATTTTTGTAGTGTGTTTTAGATCTTTCTCTATAGAGATAATGTATCACCATCATGACTAGTAGCTGAAACTTCTACCTTTTAGCTTTGCTGGATCATCCCAGGTTCTAGTATAATGAAAGGAGAAGATAAAATTCTCCTTATCCACTTTCAAATGCATAATAGACTACAAGCATGAAAAACTGAAAAGTTTGCATTCAATAAATGTGTACTTGCAAGCACATATACATGCCATACAGTGGGATCTTGGTGTCTGTTGGGGTTTGGGTCCAGGATCCCCTGTGGACAGTAAAATCCATGGATGCTCAAATCCCATTAAATACAATGACGTACAGGGGTTGCAGACTGCCAGAAATAGTGCAAATTGAGTCCATTTTTAGGGTTAGGGTTAGGAAATCATGGGAACTGTAGTTTATTGTGGCACCAGAGCTCTCTGACAGAGAAGGCTCAATGTCTCAGAAAAACAACAATTCCCATGATTCCTTAGCACTAACCCTAACCCTAAAAGTGGACCCCCCATAGTGAAATGGGATCCCTTATATAAAATATCAAAATCAAGGTTTGCTTTTTGGAATTTAAATGTTTTAAAAATATTTTCAAGCCATGGATGGTTGAATTCATGCATAAAGAATCCATGGATATAGAGAGCCAACTGTACAAATATGTGCAAATTAAGGGGCTGGGATTACGAGTGCCAGCTCTCTATGGCACTCGCAAATGTGACTTTGCTGCCAGTGAATACGTGATGTGGTTCTTTCTGACTGGAAGCTTTACTACAAGAGTTGTAGCATGATAGTTTGTTCCATAAAAGAGAAAGCAGTAACTGAACCAAGTGGATTAAATGCAAAATACAAAAAGTTGTCTTAAAAAACAAATGCTAATTTGACTTGTTGGCTATTGAAGGCCAAAGAAATAATATGGATGGAAGAAATTTGAGTGGAACACATGACCAATCCCAGAAACAGTATCCAAGGACATTGAAAGTAGTTAATACTTTATGGCTGCAATAAAGAACTGAAATTTATTGATTTCTTTTACTACCTTAGCCCCTGCTATTTTCTGCTTTTCTTTGGTGTGTGTGTGAGAGAGGTTGGGGCTGAATTTCTGCCCATCTGCAGAAATACTTTCTGAAACATCACAAATAACCATGATGCAGACCTGTGACTCCTACAACATCACCTTCATTCCTGGGCATTCTTCGAAAAACAATATTAAATTGTAAGTTACATCTTATACATTTTAACACACACACACACACACACACACACACACACACACGGACAAATAATTAATAATATTGTGCCAATTTCTTTCCATATAGAACATTTTTCTGCATTTGAGCAGCATATCCATTATTTTTGGGAAAACAAAAATATATTTACCCAGTCACTGAAAAGCTAAATTACAATTCAAAAGTCAGTAATGTACTGTGTTGGGTAGAAACCACTGCATGTCAGAACAGCTTGACCCATTTCTGACAACTGTGAAAATAAAGACCTAAAAGGTAAAAGAAGCCCAAAGGAAATGTCAAATTTAATAGAAAATGAGGTAAATAATTTATCAAGTGACAAAAAGCTAAAGATGAGTTAAATCAATGTAATGGATGGAAAAATCATGGACAATACAGGTCAATACAATCAGTAGAGGGAAAAAAGCAACTTGGATTAGGAAATCTCAGTTCAGCTTTCACCATCTCTGGACTTTATCACAGAAGAAGCAAGCCTCCTTCTCCTGTGAATAAAGCACATTTAATCCCATCAATATCCATAAGAATGGGATGATTTTCAGATGATGTCCCCCGACATCACCATTATCAGGACATTATCCCATGAATAAAGCAGCAAAATCACGTCTCTTTTTATTCTTGGGAAAATCCTGTGTGATAAAGTCTGTCATTTCTGTGTGGCCAGTACAGGCCAATTAACTTCAGTTTCATGATTTATTGTGAAGACAAAGACCAATAAAGAGTGCTGCCTTACTGAGGATGATGAGGGCTCCTTAAGTGACAGAATCCTTTTAAAACACAGGAAGCAATGCTGTAGCTGAAAAGGTTATAGCACTTAGAGCCTTGGTGCATCATGGGACATGGATCCAGACACTGAATGATCCACCTGCTAGCAGAAGAAAGAAACCCTGATCCCAGCCTGACTGTCAGAAAAAACATACTGGATGGCAATAGATGAGATTCATATGGGCAAAAAGCTTTTTTGTGTGTTTTAATACTGCCACCTCAAAGCAACACTATAATTATAATTATTTCTAGCCCGCCTATTTGTTGGAATATGGATGGGTTATACAGTCAAAGGTGAAATGTAGAGATGTGTGTGTGGAATTTTCCTCATGAGAACAACATCTAGAGAAACAAAGTGAATCTAACACCAGATGGCTACACAGACATAAACATATACTTTCCCACAGGTACAACTCATAGACACAGACTTTGTTATGAGAAAGGCTTGATAGCAGTATCCAAAACATCGTTAGGCCGGGAAAGAAAACCACAGTTTGGATGATGGACAGCAAGAGGCTGGGTTAATATACATCATACAGGCATTATTCAATTATCATGAGGTTAACACCTAGAAGGTGGAGTATGGGAAGGGCCTAGAGAATACTTTGTTTAAGACTGTTTATAATGTGAGAGCGCGTGTGACTGCCTGGCAGCAGTGGTTTCAACTGAAACAAGTTGGGATCCTATGCATTTGGGATTGTTAATCTCTCATGGCTGAACTGGATTAGTTCATCACAATGGATTTTACTTAGTTATCTTATTTTTCTTTTATATGCATTAATAAACTATGGTTTTGGACTTTACAATGTGTCTTCTTGACTGAGGAAGACAGGATCCTGAAGAAGGGAAGCTGAGCCAGTTGATGGTAAGAGATACAAAGTGGCTGTGAATCACAGCAGCCAGCTTGTCCTGCAGATTCTGCTGGGTGCCAAAGAGCATCACTGCAACCCCCATCATCCACACACTGACACTATTTTCAAAGGGAATCAAGGTGGGTTACAAGCATAAAAATAAAAGAATACAATAAGAAATCAATACTATAGAAGTTGCATATAAAGCAAATACACGGGGGGGGGGGTGCTATTCTGGGAAGGCCTGTCAGAAGAGATCCATCTTAAGTGCCTTTTTAAAAGCTGTTAAGGTGGCGATGTGACGGATCTCCTCCGGCAGGTCATTCCATAACCTAGGGGCAGCAGTCGAGAAGGCCCTCTGGGTTACTGCAGCCAATCTAGATTTTTTAGGCTGCAGAAGATTTTTTCCAGAGGACCTTAGTGTGCAGGGTGGATTGTGTGGAAGAAGGCACTCCCGCAGGTAGTCAGGACCCAAGCCATGTAGGGCTTTAAAGGTTATGACCAACACCTTGTACCGCGCCCGGAAACTAATTGGTAGCCAATGTACAGATTTTAAAACAGGTGTTATGTGGTCAGTTCTAGATGTCCCTGCTACCAGTCTGGCTGCCATATTCTGTACCAATTGAAGTTTCTGAACTTGGCATGAAGGTAGCCCCATGTAGAGCGCATTACAGAAGTCAAGTTGAAAAGTTACCAGCGCGTGTACCACTGTTTCTAGGTCACCCGGCTCTAGAAAGGGTCACAGCTGGCAAATCAGCTGAAGCTGATGACAGGTGCTCCTGACCGTCACATGCACCTGACCAGTCAGGTGAAGTAGTGAATCTAGGACCACCCTCAAACTGCGGAGAGAGTCCTTCAGGGGAAGTATGACCCCATCCAGAACTGACTGACATATCTCCATTCCTGAGTTGCGGGTCCCTATACCTCTGTCTTGTCTGGATTCAGTTTGAGTTTGTTTTCCCTCATCCAGTCCATCCAGTCCATTACCGCCTCAAGACAGTCATTCAGAGGAGAGATACCATCCTTTGTCACTGCATCAGTCCAAGACATAGGACCTTATCACACGGGGCCCAAAGCAGTCAGAACCCAATCCTGGCCTGATACGTATTATTTTTCTGTGTGTCCACACGACGTCGCTCAGAACCCCGACAGAACCCCGACAGAATGCGGCAAGAACCGAGATCTTTTGTATTTTGGTTTCTTCAGGAAGTACAAGTGCGCGACGGGAATCATTTCGCTTTTATCGTAAGGACCTTATCAGTTTGAAAAGACAATACGTATTGTGGAGCATTTCCCCGCCTCCGCCTTCGCTCCGCGGCTGTCAAACACACCCCTTCCCAAGCCGGCTGTCCCCCAAACCCCTTCCCAAGCCGGCACAGGGTCCGCGCTCCGAGCAAAACGTCCTCAGAGAGGCACCTCTCTGAGGACCCTGCGCTCTCTGAGGACGTCCTCCTTGGAGCTCAGACCCTGCGCGGGGCCTGAGCTCCGAGCAGAACATCCTCGGAGAGGCGCCTCTCTGAGGACGTCCTCCTTGGAGCTTGGACCCTGCGCGGGGCCTGAGCTCCGAGCAGAACGTCCTCGGAGAGGCGCCTCTCTGAGGACGTCCTCCTTGGAGCTCGGACCCTGCTTGGAGCTCGGCCCAGAATGTCCTCTGAGAGGCGCCTCTCTGAGGACGTCCTCCTTGGAGCTCGGACCCTGCGCGGGGCCTGAGCTCCGAGCAGAACGTCCTCGGAGAGGCGCCTCTCTGAGCACGTCCTCCTTGGAGCTCGGACCCTGCGCGGGGCCTGAGCTCCGAGCAGAACGTCCTCGGAGAGGCGCCTCTCTGAGGACGTTCTGCTCGGAGCTCAGGCCCCGCGCAGGGTCCGAGCTCCAAGGAGGACGTCCTCAGAGAGGTGCCTCTCCGAGGACGTTCTGCTCGGAGCTCAGGCCCCGCGCAGGGTCCGAGCTCCAAGGAGGACGTCCTCCGAGAGGCGCCTCTCCGAGGACATTCTCCTCGGAGCGCGGACCCTGTGCCGGCTTGGGAAGGGGTTTGGGGGACAGCCGGCTTGGGAAGGGGTGTGTTTGACAGCCACGGCAAGTGACAGCCGCGGCTGTACTGAGCATGTGCAGGGCATCATTGCTTGGTTATGTCCGGGATTTTCTCACTTGTGTGCGAACAGCAAATACGGTTCCCGGGAGTGCTTCATCGCGCTTTCCTTAATTGCGCAATGATGCCAGTTGCGTCTGATAGCCATTTACGTATTGTGGGGTTTCTTCCGGTTTATTCCTGGATTTATTCTTATCTCGCTTTCTTATTGCTTTGTGGCCCGCGTGTGATAAGGTCCATAGAGAAATATATTTGGATGTCATCAGCATATTGATAACACCCCATAATCTCACCCAGTAGCTTCATGTAAATGTTAAACAACATGGGAGACAGGATGGAGCCCTGGGGGATGCCAGATTTTAGCTCTCTTTTAGAAGAGCAACTGTCTCCCGGGGTCATCATCTGGAATCTGCCTGAGAGGTAGGAATGGAATCTCTGAAAAGCAGAACTTTATGCTTTATGTAAATTCCTATTTGAGCTCCACACAAGATTTGAGCCAATGTTTTGGCCTCAAAAAGTTTTAAACCCACAGGTACTAATTGACCTCCACCAGTGTAGAAAAAACGCTTAATAGCGTTCACTGACCTGAGGACTGATTGTGTTGCATAATTCTGATGGGCATTCCAAATACCTTTAGAGTGGAAAACCACTCCGAGATATTTGAATGCAGTAACCTGTTCTAATTTATGCACTTCTACTTTCCAGGAATACTGTCTGGCTCTCTTAGCAAAGGGCCTAAGCAGACGGCGCGAAGCGCTGTCTTCGAGGCCAGGAAGGGGAGGGGCAGCCTCACGCTGGGCGTCCCAACCCCTTCCCGAAAATGTCGTCGGAGCGGCCGGCCCTCCGCATGGCCGGCACTCTGACAACGCACTTCCGCTGCAGCGTCCGCACACGCTGCAGTGGAAGAGGTGCCGAAGGTGTGCCGGACGCCTTTTGTGGTGCACCCTCAGTGGCTTGTGGAAGGAGCGCTATTTTAGTGCTCCTTCCTGGGCCTGGGACGCTGCACTGCGGGGCCGAGGTGTGTGGATACCTCAGCCCCGATCCGCAGCTTCCCGGGGTGGCCCCGTGCTGCCCCTCTGCTTCCCCCCAAAGACAAGAATTTTTGATTTATCAAAGTTAAGAACCAAATGATTTTGTCTACAGTAGCTTAATGTTGCAGCAATTGCTCTTTTCAATCCAATGGGTGTTGTGAAATTAAAACAGCATCATCAGTGTAGAGGAGGATCAGAATTTTGCACTGTACCAGGTTGGGTGCATGAGTATCCATGCTATGTAAGAGGTCTATAAATGAATTAATATAAACGTTGAACAGAGTGGGGAAATAATACAGCCCTGTTGGACTCCTCTCTGCACATTTACCAAGCCAGAAAGTGTTCCGAGAGGGTTACACCTCACTCTTATAGTGGAATTAGAATATAATTTTTGCATAAGGATGAGCAGGCGCCTATTCAAAGTTGTATTTTTTTAATTTTCCCCAAGGCACATTTCTGGATATTGAATCAAAGGCTTGTTTAAAATCCAGAAAGGCTACATAAAGGGCTGATTTCTTTTTATATGTATATTTTTGAACTAAATGATGAAGTACCAATATATGATCCACTGTAGATCTCCCTTCTCTGAAACCCACCTGTTCATCATGTATTATGCCCTCTGACTTGATCCAGTCTTGCAATTTAAGATTTAGATGTTTGGCGTATAGCTTGCTGACCACACTCAAAAGACTTATAGGCCTATAATTACGTGGCTCCTTCTGATTACCCTTTTTGTAAATTGGAATGATTATTGCTAATTTCTAATCTCTTGGGATGTACCTGGTCTGGTCTATAAGTGAAAACAATGATGCTAATAAAGGTGCCCACCAGCTCGAATTCTTTTTGATCATTTCAGGCATTACATAATCTGCACCTGGAGCCTTGTTAACTTTAAGCGATTCGATCAATCGAGCAACTTCCTGGACTGAAACTGGTGGCCATTTCTGTGCTTGCTTGAGATCGATCTAATTCTCATTCACTGTATTGTCTGGGCCTACATATAACTCTCTAAAAATTCCTGATTCGATGGAGGGGACAATGATCTTCCCATCCCTCCCGTGACCTGCCAGAAAAGAGCTGAATCTCTCATTTTAACTGAATAGATAGGTTTCTGCCAGGTCTCCTGCAATGCAGTCTTTTTCTTTTCTTTTAAGAAGGATTTATACTGGGCTTTAAGATTTTTTTAGAAGCTTTACTTGATCCTCAAAGGGGAGATTTCTACTGTTTTTATAGGTCTTACCATATTCGTATTTCATCTGAGCACACTCCTGATCAAACCAATTATTATGTTTTGCTTTCCAGTTGCTGGGGCGTTGTTGTATCCTTTTATGAAAAAAGGATTTAAAGTTAGCCATTAACATTTTGTAACTTTCTAGGTATGGTTTTTGAGAGTTATTATTTAACAAGTTTGCATAAAGTTCCATAGTTTCTGGAGCCGCCATCCAATTACTAACTATCTTTGCATTATCATTCCACTTGATTCTAACCACAGTATTATTTCTATCAAGCCTTGGAGGGAAGGTTAATTTTGCTCTAACTTGTTTACAGGGATGTAACATAGATAGTGCTAGAGGATGGCGATTGCTTTCTAGACGTGAATCTGTTACCAGCCACTGTATAGTATTTAGAAGGTCGCTTGAGACCATCCAGTAATTGACTATAGAGCTTTTTCCTGCCCCCTCAATAAGTATATTCTGCTGGACGGTCCCCTGCTACAGAGCCATTGAATATGTGCAGCTCTAGACGAGAGGTCATTTGTCTAGCACATAAACCTGCCCAATTAGATTTTAAATCTTTAGATTCTCTTACATATAATGGATCCACTAAGATATTTTCTTCATAAAAGATTTTAAATTGGTGAAATAATGTAGAATCATTAGGGCCCATCCTAGCATTCAGATCACCTCCAATTATTATTGATGCTGTAGGATATTTATCTAGACAAGTGAAAATATAATTTTCTGTGCTCTCCCAAATTATATTAATCTGGACATGTATTTTAAAAGGGGAATATAAATATTAAAAAGCATAATTTCATCTTGGTTAAATGAAAGCAAAGAGGCAACTACCCAAGGTTCAAAAGGTGGTAATGGTACACATTTAAATTGTAAAGTTGTGCTAACTAATGTCACAATGTCCCCTTTAGACCTCCCACCTGCTGTGCTTGGGGTAGCCAAAATTGAATTGGCCCAGTAGCCATCCATCTCCACCTCTGCTATAGCCCAGGTTTCCTAGAGAAAGAGAATATCAAATCGTGACAGATAATCAAAGAAATATTGATCTTTTGATGGTACTGCCCAACCAGCGATGTTCCAAGTTAAGAGGGAAATTATATCATCTTTTGAGGGCTGTCACAAGGCTTGGTTTTGATGGACTAAAGATACGTAATCATTATGTTGAGCTGGAAAATCAGAAAAGGGCAACCTGGGGGGGGAGCAGACGGCGCAAAGCGCCGTCTTCAGAGCAAGGAAGGGGAGGGGCAGCTGCATGCTGGGTGCCCCAACCCCTTCCCGAAAACATAGTTGGAGCAGCCGGCGCTCCAAGGATGCCTTTCCGCTGCAGCGTCTGCACATGCTGCAGCGGAAGAGGCGCCGAAGGTGCGCCGGCAGCCTTTTGCGGCGCACCTTCAGCAATTTGTGGAAGGAGCACTATTTTAGCGCTCCTTCCTGGGGCGGCGAAGCTGCGCCACGAGGAATGCAGATGCCTCGGCCCTGATCCACAGCTTCCCGGGGTGGCCCCATGCCGCCCGTCTGCTTAGCCCCCAAGTCTCCAACAAAGTTACCTGTGGATTCTGTAACTGCTCCTGATTATCTTTCTCTGGAGAGGAATTTCTAATGAGACACAGGTCAGCATCTATCCATAGCAAGGGAGTAACTGTCTCTTCAGTTATTTGCATATGCTAAACACTATTTACTTCACATGGACTTGTGCAAATGTTAATTGAGAGTTGTTTATCCTCTGCAACTTTACACACCAAGTGTTGATGATCTGTGTTTGCTGATGGCGATACGAGATCAATTAAGTGGTCGTGCTGTCACCATAATATCTCGTAGGGTTTTCTTAAGATTTTCTGACTTAAACAAAATGTCATCTTGCTCTTTCCTGGGTAGCAAGCCAAAAGCACTAATACCTTCATCATCAAAATTAGCCTCAGTGTCTAATTGAAAATAATGTTGAGTCTCCCTGTTTTGTTTTTCCAGAGTTTTGTGAAGGGGGGGGGGGGGATTGGTAGCTTCTGTTGAACTTTTAGTGGAAAATCTGTTTCTAAGTACAGCAGAACTAAACAGAGGTTTAACTGTTGCCACTTGAAACACTCTAGTGAGAAAGATTTGAAAAGATGTCAAATATGGTCTCATCTTTGATAACATAGCTGGAATAGTAGGCTGTTTAAATGATAATACAATCCGTTTTTGATTTTGCACTGTAGGAAGCCATTTGATAGCATCTAGATCTATCAGTCTTTGGTGACAGTGCAAGAATTGCCCTAATGAAATTTTGATTGTTCTCATGGAGTTTCATCGTCCCATGTTGATCTTATTCAGGGAAATACAGAGTGCGACCTTCTGTGTTTCTAATATGCGCTTTTGTTTACTAAAGGTCTCCTCAACTGTTCTATTATTGGAATTAGCATGGGGGTTACCTCCCTCTACCTTGTCAGAGGGTTAAATTCTGTTGATACTGTTATCGTTAGGGCATTTTTTGTTTTTATCAGTCTGGTTTCCTCTAATAACTTGCCCTTTAACTGTGCAGATATCTGAGATCCTTCCATTTCCCGTGGCTTCTGCATTTTGTTTGGTAGTAGCAGCAGTCAGTTTAAAGACAAAAGCTTTAAAATCTTTTTTTAAGCATTTCTAAGTTGTATTTAATGTCAGATAATTGATCAAACAATGCAATAACAGTTTGAGCTGTAAGAAGGCATTGCCTGGCCATAAATTCAGTTGTACTTTCCCAGGGAAGTCTCTTCAAATTCTTCTTATGTATCTTACTTTTGAGTTTATTTCCCTTGGGATTGGGAGAGTTAACTAAATGATCCAGAGATCCAGAAAGAGAGTCATTAATATTCTCAGTTTCATTTTCATTTGACTCATCCCTAACAGAAGTCAACAATAATGATAATGTATCTGACAGCTGTTGCTTATCAAGTTCGATTTGAGAATTCCATACATTTAATTCTACTGGCTCAGAGGGTGCTGTTGAGAGAACAGGAGAAGCCTTTGTTTTGCTTACTGTAATCTTTTGTATTCTATTCTTCTATTTTTGGTTGTTTTGCAGCTATTGGTGGGGACAGAAAGGGAGAGCTTGGGCTGTTTTCACAACAGTTCTTCCTCTTGCTCATGGTACTCTGAGTTGTTTCAAACTGTTGCGACCCAAACTCGCTCCCTCTCATAATCACTGCTAGGCTCAGGTGGGTGGAGGAGATGCTGCTGCTGCTGGTCTGAGTTCCCAAACTTCTCTGCTTCAGAGTTCTTTCAAGAGGGAGGTGGGTCTTTATGCCCCAAACTCACTCACTCTCTCTCAGGTGTGGAGGAGATGCTGCTGCTGGTCTGAGTTCCCAAGGATCCCAAACTTTGTGGCAAGTATAAAACATCCACATGCAAAAAAAATCCCATTACAAAACATAATTAAACCAAAACCACATGTACAACTGAAAC
The DNA here is from genome assembly GCA_026167975.1 of Phrynosoma blainvillii. NCBI lineage: Eukaryota > Metazoa > Chordata > Lepidosauria > Squamata > Phrynosomatidae > Phrynosoma > Phrynosoma blainvillii. The sequence goes on along the minus strand of JANUYF010000004.1, from coordinate 134,093,248 downwards.
CAAGAGAAATAAGGCTGCCAAAGGAAGACTAGGGAATGCTTGTACACTTCTCAGATGAGGGAAGACTTTTGCTTCTAATGTCTGTAACAGGAAAGTTCTACCTCCAGTTATTTAACTATTTCCTTATTGGAAATAGTTTCCACTATTTGCAGGGTGCCACTTGGATGCAGAGCTTCCTGGGAAGAAGAGGGTACAGAAGATGGTGGCCCTTCTCAGTTTGCTTTTGGTTGGCAAAGGGGAGCTCTCAATAAGTAAGGAGCCCATGGTTGCAAAACATTTTGCAAGTGCGGTACACACTATACAGTAGCTCTGCTGACCTCAAAGACAGCTATAAAACCATTAAATATTCATATCATAAGACTGAACCAGAAGAAAAGCAATAGGAAAATTTATTGTCACAACATGTGAGGATATGGCAAATGTGATGTGAAAATAAACTTTACATACCATGAATTTAAATTATCTCCGAATTCACACCTTGTGATACTTGATTATCTACTATATCTGAAGCCCTTAAAGTAGATGAAAACAACGTGTCACCCATCAAGTTGAATGAAGCTCACTAGCTACGAACTATGGTGTTCCTCATGTTAAATAACCCTCATTTTAAAAATCCCAGACATGTAGCAAAAGCAACTGGACGTTTTCTGGATGGCCAACTGGTTTGTTCATAAGTTGTGCAGCTAGGATCCAATAATACCCCTCACCAGCACACAAAAAATAAGAGCTGCCTTATTCTCTCTGGTGAGCTACTTCTGCCATTACAGTTGTCCATGAACTACAAATAATATTAGGGATGGGGAAGTGACCATCTGTTTTCATGCAGTGCACTCTCTTGGCACTTCTGAGGCAAATAAATGAGAAAAGCAGGGACACAACAGAGATGGATGAGGACAGTAGGGAAATGTCCATGACAATGCAGGCCTTGACTAAGGGGTCTTCTGATAAATGTCCAATAAGCAGAATGGGTTTCCCCATGGGAAGAGAGTGGAGATACAACTATACCTCACTTAACAAAGTAAGTGCTTGTCTGTCTGGGCATAACTTGTTGCATAGAAAATTTGGCACCAGAGGTTGAAACAACATAGGAAGAATAGGTTCCTGTACCATGACAAAAGGAGAGTAGTTCAACATTTTTTCAAAAGTGTTTATTTAAAACTAAGAGTATGCTCATGTGAACTGAAACAAAAATTTCAAGAAAGGGCCTTTGCAGACTGCTAGAAATAGTGCAAATTGAGTCCACTTTAAGGGTTAGGGTTAGGGAATCATGGGAATTGTATTTTATTGTGGCACCAGAGCTCTCTGACAGAGAAGGCTCAATGTCTCAGAAAAAAATACAGTTCCCATGATTCCCTATCACTGAGCCAGGGCAATTAAAGTGGACTCAATTCGCACTATTTCTGGCAGTCTGCAAAGGCCCTAAGACTTGCATAAATAAATAAGAATATTTTGAGCTTTCTGCAGACCACTTGAAAGTTTCTTCCAAAATGCATGCACAGATTTTTCCCCTTTTTGTGTCACCTTCTGCTTCTGTGACTTTTTTTTTCAAGTTTGGTGGCCAAATGTACAGCTCTATGTTTTTTTTTTTAAAAACAAAAAAACATGCTAGAGGGAGCTGGTGAAGCTGGCTAATTTACTTTCCTCCTTTTCCTCCCTTTTGCTATTCATGCATACTCGGTAAGGGATTCTACAGGCACACACAGCTAGAGTAGGATTGGCTGAGGTGTGTCCCATTTTCCCCCAGTTCAACAGAAAAAAGACTTTATAAAAAGGAGCTTCTTTGTCACAGGCTTTTTTAGCAGAGGTATGCCTGTATGCCACGTTTATCTATCTGAAATTTATTTCTAAACCAAGAAGGAATGCTGTCACAGCAAAAAGAAAGTTCCTCCCTTTCATGGAGGATCAACAATTTGCTAACTATTTTTATTTTTTAGATAGAGGATTAATTTAGAAGGTGGAGCTGACACTACTTTATGTTATGAAAAAAAGAAACAGCATTCTACACACACACACACACACACACACTTAATTCTTTCTGTTAGAAACTACAAAAGTCCTCAGAGCAGCTCTTTCTTTCTTTATAAAAATACTTGGAACAATATTTGCAAGGTAGAATGGGGATGCTGAAATATGGAATTTAATATCTGCAACATTTACTGGAGAATAAGCCTCACTGAACTTGGGGGAACTTGTTGTTGAGTAAAGATATACAGGGAAGGCAACTGAGATTTGGCAATAAGGACAGGAGGAGATATAAGGACTGACAGACCAGTTTACATACTGTTGGCAATGTACATATGCAATGTCTCCTTTTCCTTCTCTTCAAAGCTAGCCACAGTCTTAGCAATGAATCATTGCTGCAGCCAAGACTCAGAATTCTCTATTCATGCCCATCTTAGATTCTGTTGAAATAAACAGGCCTCAAAAGTTGGCCAAGCACCCTACTGTCTGCACAGCACAAAGAGATCTGTTGGGGAAGAGGCAGAGGCACTTCTGTTCTGACCTCCAGTTGCCTAAGCCCATGCAAACTTGTTGAACCCTTCCAGTTAATTCTATTTTGAAAGGAATTGTTTGTGTCTATTCTGTTTTAGAAGCCTTCATCCTTTTCAGATTAACCTCTTCACACAGACTTTGGTTTTCACAGGCCCTTTAAAACTATGAAAACCCACTTTGCTGCATGGAGCAGGGGTGTTGTACTTGAAGGAGCAGGGCTGCTTGGTCCACTGCTTTCACTGGGAGCTTTGCCTAGTTCCCATGAGGGAATGCAGAAAGAATTGGGTACAGAGTTTTTCTGCACTTCTCTGACCTGGAGGAAATATATCTGGACACTGGGCCAAATGAGTGGCTCCTTGGTGTCTACCTGGAAAATACTTTAAGCTAAGGAGAAAGAGAAAAAGAAAGGAGAAAGGGAGGGAAGAAAATTGAAAGCAAAAAGCAAAAATGAAAACAAAAATAGGAAAGAAAACCTCCTAGGATTGACTTAACCTTTTAATCTTTGTCTTTTAACAAGAGGAAATCCTTTTCTGCATGTTAAAAATTGTTCTCTGTCCTTTAGGAAGAATATAAAATTATATACTCTGTAGTACCTCCTCCATGACTGGACAGTAATCACACACAGTGTAATGGTGTGTCAGGAAAGATCTATATGTTAACATAGAAACAGGGTTCTGTAAATTCTTATCATAATAATCCCAGATTATTCCTATTGGGTTTATACTATGCATTTCTGTCTGCATGGAGTTACAGATTTTGTGAAATTGCACAACGGAACTCTTTATTCTTAATTTTATTTCTAATGTGGGAGGCTTTTTTATGTATATTTCTATGAGGTTGGAGCCTATCCTGAAGTTTCCAACCACAGAATGAGCACCCTGGAAAAAGGATTCAGTTTGGTGGAAAAGAACCACGGAGTTCCAAAAAATCATTACATGGTATGGCAAATCTCTGTATTATATACAAACCAACAGTGGCCTCCTACTGTGTCCATGCTTCACAGGTTTATCAATAGGAAAAGTCTTAATCCCACTGGAATACATCCAAAAGTTATGCTCTTTTTCACAATACTCCAGCTAGTTGGAACCAGCTACACCTTTGACGTATAAGTTCATGCACACTGAGGAGGTGGAGCTAATTTGTAAATAATTTTCTAGATCACCATCAGCAAATGTGGAGTTCATCTACCACTAGAGAAAGCAACTAGGGAGTGGCCTTTATGGTGTCAGATCCCCATAAATATATGAGCTTTGGCCCTCCATTTTTTTTTATACTAGAAACTTCTAATTTTGATTTCAAAGATGCTCTATCAGTTCTTCAACAACTGTCCACATGCTCTGAAACTCAACATGTTGTCCAGAACAGAACAGAACAAGGTCGGTCCAGAATCTAAGAAGGCTCTCATGTCAACATTCCATACAGTCACTGGAATAGCAGTCTACATTTGGTACAAATATCTCAGTCATGTCCATCATGCCTTCGGTTAATCCCACAGTAAAGGGTCATCTTCTTTGTTACCCACTTTTCATATTTACAAGTTAAATATTAGCATGCTCATCTTCTGGCTGAGCTACTAAAACAGGTGGTGGACATAAGAAGAAGTTGAAAGGTGTGTGGTATGTCTCCAATGACCTACATGAGAGGGTTAGTGTTGGCTCATGGGTTACTATGATAATAATAGCAACATGCAATTAGCCAAGATAGATCAAATCCATTGCTTCTAATATGGAATTCTATTTGTGTGATGTGGTGCCCTCCTTTCCTTTGTTCTTTCTCCCTACTCCTCATAAGTTTCTTCTAATATCTAGACATTTTGCTTCATTGTTTCATAAAGGAATTTGTTACTAGTACCATGGACAACACTGAGTGGCTGCTGAATTACTCTATATTCTTAGGATCATTTCAAGGGGATGTCTTAGAATCTAAATTTCATTTCATTTTAGTTTTTCTAGAGATAGTCTGAGGAGAGAGGTTCTCAACCTAAGGGTTTAGAAATTCTCCGAGAAGCTGGGTGGATGTAAGTATGCCAGGTGGTGTACCAGAACTAGCGGCAGCCTATCCTAGGTCTTTTTTTTTTTTTTTTTTTTACAAACCTTTGGCAAAATAGAAATTTGCCATTAGGAGAATGACTTGCCCCATATTGCTAATAAGCTATGGTAATAGAAAAGCAGAAGGAAGTGACAAGTGGTAACAGCTGATTTTAGATAAGAAGATGACTATGGAGAAATCACTGTTATGAGCTATACACTGGTAATTTAATGAAGGGCAAGCTCTGTCATGGCCACTGATTGTGCTGAACACCATCTACAGAAACCTTAATTCAGTGTATTGAGATGGAAAAACCACCAAACATCTTGATAAACACAAATTGGTGCTAATTCTTAAACATTAAATGTTGTTATCTATAAATACTGGTCTTTCCCCCATCTTGTCACATTCCTCTGTAGGCCACCTATTGTGAACAGGGCTCCCAAACACTTTGAAGATTGTTATCCACATATATGCATACACAACCAATTGCTTTGTGAATACTGCCAAGTTTCAGAGATGAAAAATGAAATAAGAACATCATAACAGCCTAGTATCCTTTCATCTTAAAAGCATAAAGTCTTTTGAATAGATTTGGCTTTAGTTAAGGGCAGGACACAAAGAAAGACTTTTTTTTTTAAAAAAAAATAAACTTACTTTCACTAGTTGAATAGTCCTGTGGATCAAGTATTCCCGACTCTTGTAGTGATCTAATACAAGAGTCCACAAGTTCAAGACCAGTTGTGAGTTCATCTTCTATATCCTTCTGACCATCTGCAATGATAGATTATTTAAAACATTTAAAATAACCTATAAGATTATGCATAAGAAATCAAAGTAGGACCTTTTAAAAAAAGTAGTTAAGCTAACTAGGGGCCTTTGCATACTGCTAGAAATAGTGCAAATTGAGTCCACTTTAAGGATTAGGGTTAGGGTTAGGGAATCATGGGAACTGTATTTTATTGTGGCACCAGAGCTCTCTGACAGAGAAGGCTCAGTGTCTCAGAAAAAAAACAAACCAATTCCCATGATTCCCTAGCACTAACCCTAACCCTTAAAGTGGACTCAATTTGCACTATTTCTGGCAGTCTGCAAAGGCCCTAGGTTGTGTGGGCAGGCAACAAGTTGTACTCAGCTTCACACCTGACAGTTTTTGCAGCTGTCATTACCACTAACCGCTGCCAAAAATAGTGTTCTGCTGCACAAAACAAAATAAAACTACTGAAATCAGCACTAATGCAAAAATGTGGCCCTTTCCTTCCACCTGTTCTTTTCCCTTCCCTTCTGGAAGCAGACTCATCCATCTTGAAATTTTTCAGAACTTTGGTGTGTGTGTGTGTGTGTGCGCATGCGCGTGCGTGCATGTGCGCTACTTTGGTTCCCTCCTTCACTACAGACAGCCAACAGAATTGCTGGGGAATTTTGGTGACAACTGTGGTGGCTGCAGGAACATTGGTAGCTGCCAGCATAGTGCATCAAAAGAAATGCAAACAAAGCCCCCTCACACACTGGGAAGTTGCTCATATTTGTTGTACACAATCCAGCACTGGGATATATTGTTGTAAGCCTTTTTTATTCCAGTGTTTGGACATGCACCATTACATCCAAGTATGCTACATGTCAGATGCATTTTGTTCTTCTGTTTACTTCAGTATTTTATTTTGAAAGACATAACAGCTACATAATAATCATTTTCAAATTGCATTTCAGCATTATATTCTATTCACATATAGAATCTCTTAGGGCAATAAAAGAGGTGCTGTTTGCCAATAAAAGCTAGTGTTTCTACCCTATTGAAGCTGAGAAGGAAAATGTGTGCAAGTTCCAAACACTACAAAAATTATCCTATAATTAAAATGTATTTATGAACAGCTACTATAAGTGGATTTGTAAATGGATTTGCAAAACAATGCTGTGTCCCGGATATTGGTTGGATCTCGCTTCTTCCCCTAGAATTTGTGATCTCCACTCCCTTCCGTAGCTACTTATGTAACCTAGATACTTCTTTCTGAGGGGTTGAAAATCTTCTGGAGCCTTTTTCTTTTTGGCATTGCAAAAGACTGTATGAGGAAGGGGAGAGATAAAAAGTTTTGATTCTGCTGGGTTTGGCCTATGCTTAAACAATGTGGCTGAGTAGAATGGAAAGGAGATGTGCTGCTCACTGGAAATATGCTACAAGTTGCACACTATAACAATTTAAAAGGTTACTATGGGGTGAAATAGACGGCCTTGAAGGAGCGGCATCACACCGCCCCTTCATGCGCCAGATCGGGGGCTGCACCAATTGCACGTTGTGGGCCCAATCTGGCATTTTTCCATCCTAAAAATAAGTGGCAAAATGCTGCTCCTTTTTAGGATGGAAAAAAAGCACCCTTTCCATTGCAGAAGTGGTTTTTTGGCATTTCTCCAGCGCAGAATGTGTAAACACCACACCATCAAAATGCCACCCACTGTGTGGTCAGCGGGGAGGCGTGACACCAGCTTGGGGGCAGTGTCAGGACATGCAGCATGCGTATGCCACACCCCCACACCACCTCAAAGCCCGCGTTTTTTGCCAGTCTGTTTTGCCCCTATGCTGTCATTTTGTACTTTAATTTTGCCATGAGGACAGATGCAGGCTTACAATGGAAGCCGGCTAATATATCAATTTAGCTATATATCAGTTTAAGTGGAGAGATAATTCTTAGTCAGCTTTCACCAGAAGATGAAACAACTCTTGGGGTAAAGAGACATTTTTTTCAGATTTCAGATATCTTCTAACCAATCCTGAATCTACTAGCATATTAACAAAACTTTTGTTCAGATAGGACCAGTGAATTGTCTCTTCTGGAAACCTTGAATGGTGGCAATTCAACTTTAAAATAAGTTGAAAGATCTCCTGTACCTTGGATTTTACTACATATTTTTTAACAAAGAAAAATAGACAGCTGTCCATTTTTGGATTTAAGGGGAAATCATTTTTGTCAATGAGACAAAATGATTTTTGTCAGTCTCTGGAAAACTGCTCCATTCCTGAATCTGCTGCAGTTAACTAATTCTGATTTATATTTAGACATGTTAAAGAAATTGTCTAGGAAATGGCTAAACAGTTACTTTTGCATCTTCAGAAAGATGACCATTCTGGGGGATCATCATCAGCAGTTGTGTATTAGTAAGTATAAACAATATGGATTAGGTGGTTAAAAAGGGAAAGACTGATAAAAATTCATATTGATTTCTCACATAGCTTAACATTTTGTCAATTTCATTGTTTGGTTATACTAGGATGTCAATACCTTCATGGTTAAACTTCTTTTCTTTTTCATTGTCAATTTCATGTCCATTTTATATACAAGATTGCTTTGACATTGTTTTATATTTCACTCATTTAGTTGGAAGAAATTATTTATTGCTTTGATTATTATAATCTGAGCATTGGGGCATTGGTGGGAGGGGAGTATGCAACTGGTAACTTTTCATCCAGGTTAATTTATTACTAAAAATAAAATAAAAATGAGCAACTGAAATTCTGGGGAGGGGAGATGCATTTAGAATTGCAGGAAGAAAACACAGTGCCAGTTCACAAGGACTTCTGACTGATAAATTAAACCACAGAGTATATGAGACACTTGTGCAACCATCCACCACTCTGTGTGTGTTATACTATCTGGAGGCAGCATATCATTATCCCAGGTCTGAAATGCTTGTACTCTGGTTGCTCAAAAAATGCAATACCCTCAAGACAGAAACACAGTCTGAGCAAACACATGAATATTAGGACCCTTTGAGATAAATATTCTTTACCTTGTGTTTGCCAATGAAACTGTTCTTCAGCTGAACTGGAAGAAAAAAATAGACATAATACACATCAGAACAGAGAATTATTAAGAGCCACTGTTTTTAAAATGGAATGATATCTCTCTGATATATCTGGTACTGTTTTCATTCCTGAAACCAATTGAAGTACACTGCTCTACCAAGTTTGGTTTGATCCCCTAAATCGCTTCTGACTGCTGGCCTCTACTTTTTACTTCTTCAACATATTCTATACTATTACTAAAGGGTACCCAATCTCAGTTAGGAGCAGATTTTCTGAGGTACAAATAGTTTCAATGGAAATAGGAAGTGGAAGAGTTCTGTTTCATGTAGGAGACTGACACTAGAGCCACTTAGGGGCTAAGCAGCCGGCCCTCCGCATAGCCGACGCTCCGAGGATGACTTCCCGCTGCAGCGTCCATATACGCTGCAGCGGAAGAGTCACTGAAGGTGCGCTGGCAGCCTTTTGCGGCGCACCTTCGACGATTTGTGGAAGGAGCGCTATTTTAGCGCTCCTTCCAGGGGCGGCAAAGCTGTGCCATGGGGCCGAGGGTGTGCAGATACCTCAGCCCTGCGGCACAGCTTCCTGGGGCGGCCCTGTGCCGCCTGTCTGCTTCCCCCCATAGGCTGATGTTATGAACAATGTAGGTTACTATAAAAGCAGGTAGTGCTTCTGATGCAGATAGGACTAGTGATTGTTACTGGTATCAACATTAGTCAAGCTTAGGAGTTTAAACAAGGGGCTGAATCCCACCCCACAAATATGCTAAGTACTTTGGATAGCTGCTTTAAAGTCTGGATTAAAGCTATGAGTAGATGCCCTAGTGCACTGTGGAAGCCATGCCATATCTATATAGTGTGGCTCTAAGTGGCACTGAGTGGGGTCGTACATGAAATTTGCTGAACCCACATGGTTATTTCTCCCTAGGGACATATATCCAATGTGAAATTCTCCCCCTATGGCATTAGCTTTTTCACCACATCGAGAGTGTACATATAAATACAGTTAGCCCTCCAATCCACTGATTCTTTATCCACAGATTTAACCATCCATCCTTAATTTTGCTATTTTATATAAGGGACACCATTTCACTATGCCATTGTATTTAATAGGACTTGAGCATCGGCGGATTTTGGTATCCATGGGGGTTCCTAGAACCAAACCCCAGCAGATACCAAGGATCCACTGCAATGAAATAGACTAAGCTGTTGCTTAAGATCAAAAAGCTAAGCTTTATAGCACATCAGATACAGTGCTGATGTTGAATACAGTGACTTTGGGGGGGATGCAGACGGGCAGCCATGGGCCGCCCTGGGAAGTGGAGGACATCTCAGCCCCAATCCTCGCTTCTGTCAGCCCTGGAAGGAGCACTAAAATGCCGGTCCTTCCAGAGCCGGCAGAAGGGGCACATCAAGAACCGCCACGCGGCTCTTCTGAGCCTCTTCCGGTGCAGCGCGTGACGCTGCGCTGGGAGGATGTATTCGGGGTGCACACCGTGCATAATGGCTCACGCCCTGATGATGTCCTCAGGGAGAGGTTGAGGCGGCCACCGTGCAGCTGCCTTTCCCCTTCCGTGCCTCCAAGATGGTGCTTTGTGCCGTCTGCAGAGGCGGTATGACCATCTATTGGCAATGGGTTCTGTTAGAACATGAAATGTCAGTTGTATTTCTTTTAAACAAAACAAACCAAACAAACAACTGGGCTTGATGCAGGAGATCAGGATGAGCTCAGTGTTTCAGTGATTCTAAGTGCATTATCTGAAAATACTATAGGTTTTTATTTAATTTCATACTAGATGCATATGAGGAGGAGGACTTTAACTGGGACTGCAGCATCCAGAAATGGGCGGTTTTACCCCATTCTTTCTAACTGTGAGCCTGATGAAATTCTCTCCCATGTGTTTACATTTAGGAAACAGATCTTCCCACTTGTCCCAGTGGATTCTGTGTTCTCCCAAAGCAATGCAAGGGAGGTAGTGGCATTTCACCTGTTTGATAGTTATAGGGACAAGCTCTAAATTTCCCCTCCATGCATGCTGTAGTCCTAATTATTCTCACTCAATTCCTGGTACTCCAGATATCCTTCCTAAAGGTGTTTTGTTTGCCCTTTAGTTTGACCCTCAGATCATTCTGTCAGTAAGGGAGAACAGGAATGAAGGTTAGAAAGTTAACTGTTCATACACCTCATACAATAAAAAGAAGCCTGAATATATATCTCCAGCATTTTTCTAAAATGTTTGATGACTGATTAAGAACAAAATATGCTGAATCTCCTGAGTGCAATAACTTCATCGGCAGAGATTAGTACTTCCATAATACATACATAAAATTGTAATAAAAGCATAAGACAATAACTGCTTCAATAACAATAGAAGCTGCCTTGGAAATGTAACATTTCTATCTTTCAGTCCTTAAATCAGGCCTCGGATAAACTTTAAAAATGAAGTTTTAAAAAGTAACATCCAACTAGCTTACAACAGTCAATAAAGGTTTGTATCTTTGTGAAGCCAGCTGTGAATTTCCAGCTGATTGTCCTCAATCTATCCAAATAACGTCTCTGTAAGGCTTTTAACTGCCATAGCACAGGATATTTGTTCTGAAGTTTAATCCTCAATTCCAATCCTCTCCTGGAATTTTGTTTTTGAGAGATTACCTATTTTATCATAGTACAGTTTACCTGCCTGCTAAGGTCAGTGCCACAAGAAAGAGCTCTCTATTTGTCTCCATATTGCCAATGACATAATCCCTCCATCACAGGACAATAATACTTCAGATACTCTGTATTTCTGTTATGGTGTTCTTAATGTGAGTTAAATAAATGCATCTAGGAGGAATGTGTAAAGCAAGTCCCAGCAAGGAGTTTTTGTAATTAGACATTTCAAGAACAAACACCATATTTATCTAGTATTCCAGTGCAAAACCTGTGAAGTATAGATGCCTCTGCAATATTTTCATACAGATAAACTGGCAACATCTTTATATGCTATATTAAGACAAGTTTTTTTAAAAAACTTCATCAACCTTCCCCCCAATGGCTGAAATAAATTACAGTCCTCCCTCCACATTCGTGAGGGTTAGGGGAATGAGAACCTCACAAATGTGAAAAAATCGTGAATAACTCCTCTCCCCAACTCAGAAGCCAGTTTAAGGGAGGGATGAGTGGGGGAAGAGGAGCAGAGGGGTGTACTCCTTTTCCCCCACCCTCCCATCCCTTTAATTGGCTTCATGTCCCTGCTCCTCCCCAGTCTCTCCTTGGACAGCCCAGGGAGAGGATTGGGTAGGAGAAGGCAGGAGGTGCCTTGGCCACCCAAAGACCCTTCACCTCCCTGATCCTCTCGCTGGGCTATCCAGGGAGAGGATTGGGGAGGCGAAGGGTCTTCGGGGGCCAAAGCACCTCATGCCTATGCCTCCCTGATCCTTTCCCTCGGCTGTCCAGGGAGAGGATCGGGGAGGAGAAGGGAGGAGGAATACCCGCATTAGTGGCCTTGACCTCGTGAATAATTGAAACCACGTATCTCAAGGCTGCAAATGTGGAGGGAGGACTGTATTATTCCCAAGCAGACAAGATTTGATGCCTTTTTCCTAATGTCCAGGCCAGCCCATTCTGAAAAGTAGTCCCCAATGCTTTCCACTTTCCCAAAATTTCTGTTCTGTTCTGTTTGGCAAGCTGAAGAATTCTTTGATCACTGAACTGTGTTTCCTGTACTCATGGCCCATAGGTTCAGCAAAAAGTGATGAGAGGTTTCTGAGCTGTCACCATCCCAAAAATGGCAATAGGCTGCCTAGGGAAGAACAACACACTTCACTTTTCCTCAGGCAACTTGCTTTTTTTCCATGCTGTAGATTGAGAAGGGAGCTTCTATTTCTCAGTACATGGCAAAGAAATGCAGAGAGTTGCCTGGGGGGAAATAGAGCACTCTCCAGGCAGCTTGGATGGAAAAGTGGGGCAGAGGAGGAGGAACTGTGACTGACGGGTGTGGGGGGAAGCAGGTGGAAGGAGAAACTATAAGCTGAACAGAGAGGTCACATAGGCTGGACCTTCCCCATGGGTTACTAGTTCCCCAATTCTGCTATATATTTTGGGAGCAGGCTCATGACAATGTCAGAAACTGCTCTTTACACTCCCTTCCCTTTAGGCCAGGACATTAGGCAGCAAATCCTTCCAGCAGACCTTGGAGAGATTATTTTGGATAACAATTTGCATAACATCTGAAGCTGCATGTTCTCTGGCCATGCTGGCTGCAGATTTTGGAAGCTGTAAAAGTAACATTTAAAATCTCTGTGTTTTTTCTGGTACTGCTTTAAGAAGGGAAAAATATATTCAAAAGTATTTTAAAAGTGGGCAAAAACCTTGCTTTCTAAAGTGTCGAGAAATCCTGATGAGAAGAATCAGGGACTGACAAGAATCCTCACAGTCTGGGAATTATTCTGTGCCAAATTCGATGATGGTTGTTTTGTGGAGAATACAGCATTTTCTTGTAGAAATTTTTATGTGTTGAAATATTGTTTTCTAGACAGAAAAGACTGTTCCTTGCACAGAAAACATTCTTTACTGTGCAAAACAAGCATGTGCGAATTTTGGGCAGACCAGGTCCCACATTGAGAATATCCTTCAAAACTTTTGTAGTTTTCAAAGACTTTTTCAGTGAGAAAAAAGGGCTGAAATTACTTGTTCTTTCCATTGAGAGTGAAGAATTACATCCCTATGCTCCTTGCCCTAGCTAGCTTGCAAGAGGAAGATAATTTTCCATGATGGTGGTAACAGCATCAGCAGTAGTGACTGGAGCGCCAAGCCATAATGTGTTAATTGTTTCTTTTGTAGTATATCCACCCACTTTCTAGTTGATGACAACTCAATACAAGTGGTAATCAAAGTTCTGACCTGCAAACCCAAACTCTTTAATGATGTCACCTTACCTATGTCTCCACAACTTCAAATCCAATCAGCAGTCTCCCACCAGCACTGTACCCCTCAGTCCCCAATGCCATGCATAGGCAAATTGTTATAGAACTACAGAAACAGGGGCTCTAGAGGTACTGAGCCCTGCCACACTTGTCTTAGTATGCTGCAATGTTAAATTGTGAACTTATTAATCAGAACAGCAGTCACAGAGATAGCGATAGCAAGTACATTTCTATGCCGCTTATCAGTGCACTTAAGCACTCCCTGAGTGGTTTACAATGTGTAAGCTAATCGCCCCCAACAAGCTGGGTACTCATTTTAGCGACCTCAAAAGGATATCAGGTTGAGTCAACCCTGAGCCCCTGGCTGGTACTGAACTCACAACTTTATGGTTTGTGAGTGAGTGGCTGCAGTACAGGCATTTAACCACTGCATCACCAGGGCTCTTTTGCACCACCAGGGCAGAGAGATGAGGGTATATGCCTTTTCAATTAGTAAGTAGCTTCATTGAAATGTTCTTGGTTGATACACTGCAAGTTCTTTCATTCATTATGTCCCCCAAATCCCAAACGTTCTCCATGCTTTCATATTGCATCTCATGTTGTTTCATATTGTTTTTAATTGTACTGTTTTAATTTCTAAGAGACTTTAGGCCTTTGCAGACTGCCAGAAATAGTGCACATTAAATTGAGGCACTGCCCTGGCTCAGTGCTAGGGAGTCATGGGAATTGTATTTTTTTCTGGGACATTGAGCCTTCTCTGTCAGAGAGCTCTGGTGCCACAATAAATTACAGGTCCCATGATTCCCTAGCACTGAACCAGGGCAGTGCCTCAATTTAATGTGCACTATTTCTGGCAGTCTGCAAAGGCCCTTTGTTTCCCAATTTTGGGCAAAAAGTGGAATAATAATAATAATAATAGGAATAATAACATTTTCACAATATTCCTTTACTCACAAATATATTAAAATACAAGCATTTGGCAGCACTATCACTTTCTAATGGCAGATACTTACTCATATTGTTAGAGGTTACTATCAAACTACTAGAAATAGTCTAATCACGGTGGATTTGCTCAGTTCAAAGTATTAGATTTCATAAAGGAATGTTAATAGCCCAGGATATTCAAATGATGTCTCAAAACAGGAGCTAACTCCTATTTTGAAGTTTGTTTCTTGATACAGGTGCAAATTTCCTCACACCAACTGTAAAGAGAGGAAAGCGAGGTGTGTATGAAAAAAGTACAAGAAAACATTTTCTGGTGGTGGAGAAACAGACTAAAAAGAGATCCATCAGCTGACATCTTTAGACAGCTTTAAAAAGGCTGTCAAGACGGATCTCTTCCGGCAGGCCTTTCCAGATTAATTATCCCGGCCTTGGGCTTCCTGCCCCCCCTGGGCTTCCCGACCCTCTTCTTCCTCTCGTGGCCCCATCATTTTGATGGATGAGGAATGTCTTAGAGGTTGGCCGGGTTTTGCTGTTTTATAAATGTTTTTATTTGTTATTGTTTATATGAATTGTTTTTATGTTTATTGTTATTTTAATCATGAGACATTTAATACTGTTTTAAGGGTGGGTGGGTTGCTCTTTGGGGTTATATTGTATGGGTTTTTTATGTAAGCCGCTTGGATTGTTTTTTCAATAAGTGGGATACAAATACATTTTATTATTATTATTATTATTATTATTATTTAAAAAAAGTGACAAGAAAGAGACGGGGTGGGGACTAAAGATGAGTTTAAAACTCTGGAAGCAAAGCATCTTGAGGATGTACAGGTGACTCTTTATATGGATCCCTCATGTGTATCAGTAGGTTTTTCTGCTGATGGAGTGTTAAGCTGTGTGGCCACTTAGCCTCCATTTGTACATCTGTAAAGGAAAACATTACTGAAACACATTAACTCACCAGTAAGCAATTTCCAAAGAGAATTGGATGTAGGTAAGCTCTGTAAGCACTGTCCCAGGAACGCTTAATTGCTTAGGGAAATGGGGTACATGTAACACAAATGCTGTATCAAGCAGTGTTACCCAATAATTCCTTAAATCAGTTTTTTCTTGGTTAGAACTACAGCTGCATTTCATTTTTACAAACACAGATTTTCTCAATCACTTCCCACAACAACTAACTGGCATCTCTCTTGAAACACTGGCACAGCTCAGTTAATATTGACTTCTAGTATCCTACCATCCCTTTTACCCTTCACCCAGAGTTTTGGACCCAGTGGTGATGCCTCTGTGGTTCTCTTTCAGTCTTCAATGGATCTTGCTCCTCTAAAGGGCACACAAAGGGAGATGTACCTGTCCTATGCTGCAGTCAGCAAGTCTCAGGAATCAAGTGGTTAGAATATAAGAACTGTTGAGCAGGTAATTCAGTCCAGGTTAGTCACAGAGTATTCAGCAACAATATTTACAGCAGCAAAGTTTACAAAAGCATTCAGCAAAGGAGCCAAACACTGGAGAAAATGGCTGTTCCATTACGAGCAAGGGCCTCGGCAGACGGCTAATTGAGCCGTCTTCCTGGCCCGGAAGAGGAGGGGCAGCCGCATGAGCGGCGCCCCTTCCTCTTCCTGAGGTCGCCCTCGGAGTCACTGGCCGTCCGCACGGGTGGGGCTCCGGGAATGACCTCACGCCGCGGCGACCAGATGCGCCGCGGCGTTTGAGTCAGGGAAAGTGCGCCCGCCACTTTTAGGGCGCACTTTCCCTGACATCTAAAAGGAGCGCCAATTTGGTGCTCCTTTTAGAGTTGCCGGAGGAGCGCCGCGGTGCGGAGGCTGAGCTCTGCCGGCGCTCCGGACCAGGGCGTCCCCGACGCCCTGGTCTGCAGAGGGGGCAAGTCACCTAGTATTACACTGTTGTTAACACAAGGTTCTTTTTACTTGACTACGGGCCTAAGCAGACAGCTTAAAAGGCTGTCTTGGGGGCAGGAAAGGGGAGGGGCAGACGCACGCTTGGCGCCCCAACCCCCTCCCGAGGTCGTCCTCGGAGCAGCCGGCCCTCTGCACGGCCGGCGTTCCGAGGAGGACCTCCCGCCGCAGCGTTCGCAAACGCTGCGGCAGAAAACGCGCCGCAGCCTTTTGTGGCGCACTTTCGCTGACTTGTGAAAGGAGCGCTGATTTAGCACTCCTTTCAGGGGCGGCGAAGCTGCGCCGCAGGATCGAGGCATGGGGATGCCTCGGTCCTGTGGCGCAGCTTCCCAGGGCGGCCCATGGCCGCCCATCTGCTTAGCCCCTACAAGGGCCTTTGCAGACTGCCAGAAATAGTGCAAATTGAGTCCACTTTAAGGGTTAGGGTTAGTGCTAGGGAATCATGTAAATTGGTTTTTTTCCTGAGACATTGAGCCTTCTCTGTCAGAGCTCTGGTGCCACAATAAAATACAGTTCCCATGATTCCCTAACCCTAACCCTTAAAGTAGACTCAATTTGCACTATTTCTAGCAGTCTGCAAAGGCCCACATTCCTGTGATGAAACAACATGGATATGTCCCCAATGTTCCCTTTGTTTACACATTGACACTTGAATCTATGGGACTCCCTGCCACATAGATTCAAGTGTCAACGTTTAAACAAAGAGAACATTGGAGACATAGCCATGCTGTTTCATCACAGGAATAAAGGGGAGAAGCAGACAGGTGGCCGTGGGCCGCCCCAGGAAGCTGCGCCGCGGGGCCAAGGTATCTGCACACCTCGGCCCCGCGGACCAGCTTCGCTGCCCCTGGAAGGAGCGCTAAAATAGTGCTCCTTCCACAAGTCGCCGAAGGTGCACCGCAAAAGGCTGGCGGCGCACCTTCGGCGACTCTTCCGCTGCAGCGTGTGTGAACGCTGCGGCGAGAAGACATCGTCGGAGCCCCGGCCGTGTGGAGGGGCCGGTGCTCCAACGATGCCTTCGGGAAGTGGTTGGGGCACCCACCGTGCGGCTGCCCCTCCCCTTCCTTGCCCCCAAAACGGCCCTTTTAGCCGT
Organism: Phrynosoma blainvillii; assembly: GCA_026167975.1. NCBI lineage: Eukaryota > Metazoa > Chordata > Lepidosauria > Squamata > Phrynosomatidae > Phrynosoma > Phrynosoma blainvillii. Next base: position 134,076,073 of record JANUYF010000004.1, on the reverse strand, counting down.
CTGCTTCCCCCCGTAGTCAAGTTAAAAAGAACCTTATATTAGTATTGATTGGGGCTCAATGTCCTGAAACTCTAATTGAGGGTTAGGGTAGGCAACCTGAGGCCCGGGGGCTGGATGCAGCCCCCTGAGGCCTTTGGACCTGCCCCAGGCCGGTCCTGCCGCCGCCGCCACCACCACCCGCCATGATGATATTGATTATTGTTGTTATTACTTGTTCTTGGGGTTTTCTTGGCAAAATCTCCACAGGGGTTTTGCCATGGCTTTTCTGGGGCTGAGAGAGTGTGCATGCAATTTTTTAAAATTTTTATTTATTTATTTATTTATTTTTGGTGCTTCAGCCCCCCAATTGTATGAGGGACAGCAACCCAGCCCCCGGCACAAAAAGGTTGCCTACCCCTGCTCTAATTTGTGCAAGCTGTTGTACATTCCATCTGCTCATACAAGGTGGCATCTTGGGCTTTTTGATGCTTGCACAGCCATTATGAAGAAGCTAAACATGCAATGGGAGCAGTTTGCAACCAGCCTGGGCATCATGCAAAATGACTAAGTCCCACTTTGCCCTCCAGCCGTTGGTGGATGTTGCTAGTATGTGTCATGGCAGCCAGCCATGTCCCATTTACCTCTCATCCTAATCTTGTGGAGGGCTGCTTGTTTCACTGGTTTTCTCAGAGAAATCTTAAATTTGGGGAACTCCTGTATTGATAATAAAAACTAGCCACACCACATGAGGTTTTCTGTACTTTATAGAAACCCAGGAGCTTGCTTCTTCTGCCATAGGCAAAGGGTTAACACCACTAGAGACAAGCTTATAAACTTTTCCATGAATTATTTACACTAGAGACAGGAATCAGATGATCCTCCAGATGTTGTTGAGCTGCTTCTCCCCTCATTCCTAGCCAGCATAATGTATGTTGGGACCTGCATCCTGGCTTTGATTTCATAAGAAGCTTCAACATGAAGAGAGCTTGTGCATCAAATATAAGGAGCGTAGTCAGCTTTGCCATACTCTCATTATTATAATATGTTATTATGAACTGAAATCAAAATGATAATTGGACTGGAGAAGCTGCCTGATAAGTTTTTTTTCTCATCACCACACCTTGTCATGTAAATGTACCAACAATAATAGAAAAGATCAATAAAGATATCATTTCAAGCTGAAGAAATTCAAAATAATATATGTATATAGGATGTTTTGCAGATATATTTGAGTTAACAAAGTAGATGTGTTTCTGGCATTACTTCTTTAACAGAAAATTTGGTAGCAGAGAATAAATAAAATGGGAAGAATGGGAACAGACCCCTACACAACAAAAATGAAGAGCAGTTCAACATGCTTCAGCAAATGTTTAAGCCAAAACTAATAATATACACGTGAAATAAGCAACTAGGTCAGGTGAACCTTTCATGAATAAACAAAAAACAGTTTGAACCTTCTAGAGACCACCTGAAAGCTTATTCCAACATACATCCAGATATGACTTTTATCAGCCTCCACACTTTTATAATTTCCATTTTGGTGGCCAAACTGATAGCTCTATCAGTTCGCTTTTTTTTTTAATCATACTGGGGAGCATCTGCTGAGGCAGGCTTGTCTACTTTCCTCTTTTCTCTCTGTTTTGTTGCTCATACATGCTTAATAAGGGATTCTGGTGGGAGCTGCTGTTTAGCTTGCCTGTTGTTGGCAAGCATACACAGGGTGTATCTATGCATCTATGCATAATGCAGTTTGACATCACAAAGATCTTATGCTATAATGTGAATCTCTTTCCAAAGCTAAGCTAAAGCAACATGTATTATAAATATGTATTGGCTGAGATCCAAAGAGCTATCCCAAGAGTTTTGGATGTCCAGTGCAACTATTTAATATTTTCACTTTGAGCAAGAGACCTGCATGTTCATTTCAGAAGCTGCTTTTGAATTTCCCTTCCATTTCTAAAGAGAACATGGAGGTCTTCTTTGATAAACACAAGTTCCCCTGTTAAAAAAAATGAGGCGGAAAATTGTTTGAGCATGATGTCCCTGTGATCTGACAATGATGAAAATCATCCAAACATGCCTTCCCTTATTCAGCTCCAATAAACATCCCACTCTGGGTGGAGTGGGAGAATTCTAAACACATGAACAACAGCCAACTTATTGGTGTGGCCACTGGTTTAGCCCCAGGGCAATGCTAATGGTAGGTAATGGAAGCTTCATATGTGGCTCAATCTCTGAAACAATAGGGTGGTGTCAGGTTGCCTGAAAATGATGTAAACTTACCAAATGGGCTAAACTGTGAGGCTGAACTGAGAAGAGCTCTGGTATAATGACAGAACATTGTGTAAATTGTTGCAATCAGCAAGTGTTGTAAAACTGCAAACCTATGCACACTTACCTGGAAGTAAGCCACACTGAACTTAATGGGATTTACTCATGAATAAGCATGTATAGGATTATGTTGAAAGAGACAGAGCCTGTTTTAGTCTGGGGAATATCACCAGAGCTTGGCCTTATCTGCAACCCATTGTGATACCAGTTTCATACCAATTCTCATGCTGCTATCCCAAGGAATCCTGGGATTTGTAATTTAGGGCCGATGCAGACTGGCAGTTTAGGTCAGCCTGGGGGTAGAGTTGGGGCAGGGCAGCCGCACGTTGACCACCCCGACTCCGCTCGCTGTTGAACACCCATCCTCATGGCACGCGGTGTCAGGGCACTCTTTTGGCGCAGTGTGCATACCAAAAGGGTGCAAAAGAGCTGCAGTGGTAGCTCAAAGGGCGTTTTTTTGCTGCCCCAAAAAGGAGTGGCATTTTTCCACTCCTTTGGGGGCAGCAAAAAGGAGGATCAGGGCTGCAGTGTGTAGTTGCCATGGCCCCACTCCCAGCGGCTGCACAGAGCCACTCTTTCTTGGCTGTCTGCATCGGCCCTTAGTGACATATTTAAATTTTTTTGCTAGAGATCACTACTTCCAAAAACCTCACTTGAAGTGACTTTTCTATAAAATATAAGCTCTTGAAGCTTTGTGTCAAGTATAAAGTGAAGCAAACAAGTGGAATATAATCACATTCTAATTCAGTATTACTGTTGAATTAGCTGCATAGTTCTTCCAAATTGTATTGATCTGTGCTGTGCTGAAACAAGGGTATAAACTCCCAAAACTAATGCACTCAGAATTGTAACAATCCGTTTAGCAATGAAAACCACAAACACTGACTGGACTTACTTATTTCAATATATTTTCATTTATTCTGTCCACAAGATGTTTAATGAAACCTATTAAGAAAAGAGGTCTGAATTAACTACTGAGTGGGGGGCATAAATATTGATCATAATGAGAGTTTGTTCATTTCCTATCCGATTTTGCTCTTTCAAGGTCATAAAGGATAGAAAGGCTACCTGCCATAATTTGTCCATTGGTTTTAACCTTTCAAGCATCTGTCTTGAAAGAAAGCAAATCCTCTTATTTTTAAATGATCCCTCACACATTTCTTGCAGAGATTTAATCTGATAACCTTACTACCCTAAGGAATTGTTATATTTTTCTTGAAACTTTAAATATTCTATTCGACTAGTATCCTCCATTCTTCATTGGAAACCTGTACAGTAATTCAGAATGCTTCAGAACTCCATGCTGTTTTTGCAACAACTATTTAACACATGTATCCCATTAGAATCACTTATAACAGGTGGTCAAAAACATTTTTTTCACTGAACTACAGGGGATGATTTTTCTATTTCAGGAGAAAAGGTAGTAGGCCTCTCTACATCAAGTCTGTGTATATGTACATGTAATTAGGATATGATGTCTGCCCCCTTTTTTTTAAAAAAAAAACTTTTTACATTTGCAAGTAATGTTCTCTTACTCTTAAATATCTCCAATATTTATTTTATTATTATCAAGTGTATTTTAATGATTTTCTCTATTATTGCCAAATGTCTGACTTTCATTTATTGTGATTCAGCATTAATTGGACTAATTCTTTTTCATTTGTACTCATTTAATAACTACTTTTGACTTAAATTTTGTGCACTAATATCAGAGCAGAACTGTGCCTTGTTTGTAAATTTCCTTCCTGAGGGTGATATTCCTTCCACATATGTCAATGCAATTTGAAGATTTGCAGGGGAATATCGCAGGAAAAAGGAGAAAGAGTCCTGCTACATGAGATGTCAACATGCTGAAGATTTACTAGCTTTTAGTCTTCAGTACCAAACATGCATTAAAAAACTTCATTGTTATCAGATCTTGAAAAAAATATACAGAAAAATCTAAATAAAGTATTTGTTATGAAAATGCCAATGTTTAAATTGTGCATTCATTACAAGTCTTAATTTTTATTTTTGTCAAGAAAACTTAAGAAATAATGAAAAATACAATGGTTAACAGATACTCATTCAACTGCTAAATCTCTATTATATTCAGTATCGAGAGCATTTAAATATAGTAATAATTGAGAAAATATATTTAGCACATTTTAGAGAACCAAAAGGAGTTTATTGAACATTATATCATACTTTAAAAAACCCCAAATAAAATTAGTGTATACTCAAAATAAGAAATAATTAAAGATGATGGCCAAGAAGCTACACTACCCTTCTTTTGCCCATTGACATTGTGTAACCAACACGTAAATGCACTTGCTTAGTGCCTCATTGTGCTATAGACACTGATAAATATTTACACACGAAGTGAGAATGGATAACTACATGTGCAATGGTTATCCTGCAGAACTCCTTTTAATGTAACCTTTAGTTCTAGCCACTTAACAAGGTCATAAAAGTACAATTGTATACATAAGATAATTTACACACATGTATGAAACTGGCTTTTATGTGAGATTATACATTTTTAGAAGAATTTGTATGAACCTAACGATCCCAAAGTGGAAAAAAATGACCTGCTCTCTACAGAACACATATGCTTTCAATGGCCTGCAAAGAACAATTAGAGGTTGCAATTTCTGCAGAGAATGTCACCACTGCAATTTAAAATATTAAAAAGGAAAACAGCATGGTCCAGATGAATAACATTTTATAAAGAATGTAGTGAAGTGAGGATTCAAACATAATAATCAGGTAGAGGAACAAGATATCCACTACCGAACAGAGGCCCATATAATTATGAGCCACAAGCCAGGGAAGAATTGTGAAAAACTCAACTCTTGCATCATAATATCTTTTTAAAACACAGATAACTACACTATCACAGATATATTAGGCAACAGATGGGAATTATATATCAGTGGAATAAACAAAATTCAGGAAGGTAATACAGATAAGCATGGAACTTGAGGAAAATGTTGGCTTGAACAGATAAAACACAATAGATGAATAAATCATTTCACTTTCTTTTGTGGATGTTAAAGAAATATTTGATGCCAAGATGTTCCATCTTTCAAAAGTTTGAAAATTTAGTATTATGGCATCATAATTGATAACAGTAGGATGAGTTCAAACCGAAATAACCCACTTACACTTGGATGATGCTAATTCTTAGTTTAACTAGTTTCCAATGACATGGCTGCTATTTGTAGCTATGCAATTTTATCTCAATTCCCTAGTAGCTTTTAACAATGGTATGTATACTGCTAGGCAGTATAGAAATAATAATACAGGATTACATCTAATGGTTGTATGAACATAATAAGGTTGACTGTGCCACCCACATTTTTCTTGTCCTCTCTTCCCACAAAAAAATCCTTTGCAAAGCATCCGAGTGATCTTGTTCACTAGTATGAAATGGCCTGTCTGGATGGCCTGTCTGGATGAAGTAGGGAATTCCTATGCTAGTGGAATTTCACTTGCTGCATGCAATATAGTGGACAGCTTTTGGTTTTTGTGCTGTAGTATCAAGTTTTTTACTCAGTTGGTATTTTCCGTAGAACCTGTCCCCTCTTTCAGTTTTTACATGCCCAAGATTTCTTTCCACTTCCACTTCCATCTTTTTCTCTTCGTTTTTGCTTCTGTTTTTAAAATCTTCTCCTCTCTCCTCTGCCTTTTTATTTCCGCTCCTTCTCTTCTATTTCTACTCTTCTCCACTCCAGTTTACCTCCTCTCATACCTTGCTGGTCCTTTTCTTGTTCTTCTTGTCTTCCTATCCACCTTTCCCACATAGCATGGATTCTTAAGGATTCTGTCTCCCAGTCCTCAGGAAGCACAGCACATCAAGGATGAGGAGTGCATGTAAGAAAGAGAGATAGAGGGAGGAGGACAAGCGAATGGGATATGCAGAATAATGCTATGTAGGTCTACACAGAGTTCAGTGGGAAATGCACAGGGCTACATCCTTAAAAATAAGGGGGATTTATTTATTTATTGGGGGTAGGTAAACAAAGGAATTGAAATGTGATTTTTGAATGGTATTGGCTTTAGGTGTGTGTGTGTGTGTGTGTGTGTGTGTGTGTTGGGTATGCCTTCAGCAGCTAAGTATGCTGGGGTGGGACTGTGGTGAGGATGTATGTGGGTGGTTGTGCATGTTTGTGTGTGTATGTGCATGATACATTGCCTGAAAATAAAGATCATGGAAAAAGTACATCCCAGCTGGGCTGTGTTCTCTGTGGGAGCAGAATATGGTTTGTTCCCAGGCATGGGAAGAAGTAGCAGCTTTGATGAAAATAGCCACAGGTGTAGAAGGCATAGCAAGAAAACATGCTTTGCAGTAATATCTTTATTGGACTGTCTGAAAGGCACAAAATATTTCATACTAGCTTATAAAGCTTCACAGTCTTCAGCAAGCAGAGATGGAAATATAGCACACAGAGGAAGTAAATTTGTTGTTGTTGTTGTTATTGGGGGGATGCAGATGGCCAAAAACGCCGTCTTCAATCCCAGGAAGGGGAGAGGCAGCTGGACACTGGGCGCCCCATCCCCTTCCTGAGGATGTCATCGGAGCGATGACCCATCCGCACGACGGGCGCTCCGATGATGTCCTTCCGGCTCAGCATCTGGACATGCTGAGCCAGAAGAGACTCTGAAGAGGCATGCCATGCCTCCTGCGGCGCCCCTTTCGTGGTTTGTGGAAGGAGTACTATTTTAGTGCTTCTTTTGCAGGCAGCGAAAGGGAGGATCGAGGCCGAGGTGTCTGGCAGCCTTGGCCTCGATCCTCCGCTTTTGGGGGCGACCCAGGGCCACCTGTCTGCTGCCCCCATTGTTGCTGATGCTGTTGCTATGATGTTGTGATCCTGGCATCTACATTCTGCTTTGGATGATACAGAAAGTATGTGAAGTTGAAAAGCCTGTAAGGTGAGTGGGAACAAAGGCAGTAACACAGACAATATAGGGGCTATGCAGACGGGCAGGAAAAGGTGACCTGAAGTTGTCTTTTCCTTAAGCTTCAGCAACCGCACTGCCTGCCCTGAGGTTACCCTAAATGGGGACGAAGCAACCGCACTGGAGGGAGTCAATGCAGCTTTTCTGAGGCTGTATTGAAGCTCCAGCAACCGCACAGCCAGCCCCAAGGATGCTTCAAAGGGAGATGGAGCAACCGCATGGGTCGGCAATGACTGCTTTAATTTTTTTTTTGTTCTCAAATGCATGTGTACGTGAACAGGGCCATCTCTCCACACCTGCACATCTATGCAGGAAAACATCCCTGTGCACCTGCACAGGACCTGTTATAAAGTGGTATACAGTCTGTCACTCTCTGTGCACAAAGGTGACTGAAGTTCGGCATCCCTGTGCACCTGCACAGGATCTATCATACACCCACATATCATGCAAGGATTCACTGATCTCCGCTTCCCCCCAAGGAGTGGGTGCAGTAGACAGGTGCCACTCTCTGATTGTGCCACCCTTGGGGTGAAGGAACAGGTTTGTTAACTGAAAAGACACTCCATTATCCTCCACAAAACATGTCCCACACAGATCAGGGGGGAGGGGAGAGGTACCTGCAAGGGAGGTTTGTGTGGACAGACTTGATACATGCAGCTTGTGGTCATGCAAGGGACATGGTCAACAGGATACACGGACAAACATTACTCCAGGAACCCCTCCCCCAATCATGCCAGGAAGTGGTGTGCAAGTCTTATGCATACCTGCACACCTGCACAGAAGAGATCACAAAAGCCTCTTTCATGCAAACTGCTGTGCATGCTGACAGCAAGTGTACATCCAACAGAATGCATTTATTGTCATAACAGAGGATAGTTGCAAGTGCGCATGCGTAGGGTTACAATTAGGGTTAAGGTTCTAATATTCAAGTGCACCTGCGCCAGTGCATCCACACCTGGAAACATAGGATGCTTTAAATTAAAGCTTGCATTGTAGGGTGCATGCTCTGGATTGCCAAGTGAATTTCTGCTGCATGTGTGACAGTGCATTTATATGGCCGTTTTCTGGTGCATCAGTGTCGCTGCATACATACACACATGTGAAGGTACGCATCTTCACCAAAGAAGTGGAAAAAAGCAGCTCCTTTTTGGAGCAGCTTTTCTCGGCATACAATGGCTAGACGGTGTTTTCCTGGAGACTTTTAGGCATACGTCATCTAAAGGCCACACCTACAAGTCACCCTCAAAGCACCTCTTTTTGCCCGTCCACATAGCTGCTAGTTTGGCATTTCTGTTTGAAGTTACAAAGCATTCTAGTCTGAGAACTGCATTTGGTATTTTCCAGTTTGATGTCACCATAGACCATTTGGGAAAGTCTCAGTATTCTCAGGCATGGATAGTTTTAGGTGATGAAATAAGCAACACCTATCAGCTGAAGCTAAGACCTGGGGAGGCAACTATGAAGAAACTAGACAAGATCCTGAAGTTTAAAGAAATATTTTTTAATGCTAAAGTTAGGATTGTCCATGCCATCATACCTTCCATCTCTATGTATGGTTGTGAAAGTTGAACAGTGAAAAGAGTTGATAGGAAGAAAATCCACTTAGGGGGGAAGCAGATGGCTAAAAGGGCCGTTTTGGGGGCAAGGAAGGGGAGGGGCAGCCGCACGGTGGGTGCCCCAACCCCTTCCCGAAGGTATCGTCGGAGCGGCGGACCCTCTGCACGCCCGGGGCTCCGACGATGCCTTCCCGCCGCAGTGTTCGCACACGCTGCGGCGGAAGAGTCGCTGAAGGTGCGCCGCCAGCCTTTTGCGGCACACCTTCGGCGACTTGTGGAAGGAGTGCTATTTTAGCCCTTCTTCCAGGGGCAGCGAAGCTGTGCCGCGGGGCCGAGGTGTGTGGATACCTCGGCCCCGCGGCGCAGCTTCCCAGGGCGGCCCACGGCCACCCATCTGCTTCCCCCCTTATTTGAGATGTGATGCTGGAGAAGAGTTATGCAAATACCCTGGGCTGCTAAAAAGACAAATAAATAGGTCCTAGAGCAAATCAAACCTGAATTCTCCCTAGAAGCCAGGATAACTAAACTGAGGCTGTCATACTATGGCCATATCCTGAGAAGACACTCCCTAGAAAATATAATCATGCTTATTAAGGGCCTAAGCAGACGGGCGGCCGTGGGCCGCCCTGGGAAGCTGCAGATTGGGGCCGAGGTAGCCGCACTCCTCAGCCCCAATCCGCAGCTTCTCAGGCCCTGGAAGGAGTGTTAAAATAGCGCTCCTTCCACAAGATGCCGAAGGTGTGCTGCAAGAGGCCTTGGGCGCACCTTTGGCGTCTCTTCCGCTGCAGCGTGTGGACGCTGCGGCGGAAGTACGTCGTCGGAGTGCCGGTCATATGGAGTGACGGGCGCTCCGATGACGTGTCCGGGAAGGGGTTGGGGCACCCAGTGTGAGACTGCCCCTCCCCTTCCTTGCCTCGAAGACGGCGCAAAGCGCCATCTGCTTAGGCCCTGGAGAACTTTCATTCATAGGGTCACCTTAAGTCTACACTGACTTTACAGCAGTTAACTACAACATCAGTTGAGGCTGAACCAGGTTGTTTTACATGGTATTTTATGCCTTTTGACTGTCCCACTAAAGTTTTTAGAACAGAATGGAATTTGGATCTTACTGAGGTTTCGTTTTGGTTTATGGATAACATGACTGTTCCTACAGTGTTTCCAGATAAGCAAAAGCATTCTGATCAAGCAAGCTTGATAAATACAGCTATTGTTGTTGTTTCTGCCTTCAAGACTTTTTGACTTATGATGACCCTCAGGTGAACCTATCATGGGGTTTTCTTAGCAAGATTTGTTCAGAGGGGGTTTGCCTCAGAGGAAGGCTGAGAGAGTGTGACTTGCCCAAGGTCACCCAGTGGGTTTTCATGGCTGAGCAGGGATTTAAATCCTGGTCTCCAGAGTCGCAGTCCAATGCTAAACCATTACATCATGTTGGCTCTCTAAAAATAGCTATAGCAATGCTATAAAACACCCTCTTTATCTTGGCCAATACAACAGTCACAGGGAAATGTTAGTGTTAGGAACACCTAATGTATAAAGAACTGCCCCAACTGAATCACGATTATTGTGTAACCAGATCATGCAACATGCTTCCTTTGTACATTATTAGGCATATTATATTCATTGTTGTTGCTTTGAGACAGATCAGTGCATCAGATAAAAATATAATCAGCCTTCAACAGCAACAGTTAATGTGCGTATTGAAAAATGTTTTCCTGTCTCATCTATACTGATGGCATTATAATTAATCTTAGCCTGTATGTCAGCACTGCATTCTGTCTTGTAAATTATAAACAAAATGTGACAATAGGGAGTATACTCAAGTGACTTTCTGACATAGTTAAATAAGTGCAGTTTTTAATTATGGTGATGTTAATGTCTTGTAGCTATGTACGATGATTTATCAAGAAAGTCAACATAGCTAAACAGTAAGTAAGGCATGGAAGCTGCTTAGTAGGACTGAATAAATGAGTCTTCCATTATTTTTACTGCTTAATTCATTTTTCTTTGTCACTAACTTATTTGAAAACACCTATTCCTGCACACAAACACAGATACACAGACACACAGAGACACACACAGACACATATTGAACAATATAGGTCAGTTCTGATGAGGTTTTTGACACTGGAAGTCTTTAAAAATAATGTAGATCCATAGTTAGCTTCCAGAAAAGGAGAAAAAGAAATAATAAAATAAAGTACTGGCCTTCAATATTTTTTGTGATTCACAAAAGGTGGATTGCACAGTAATATCCAAAAAGATTTTTACATTTCTTCTTCTTCTTCTTTTTTTACCAGGTGAAAGAGCAAAATCAATAGAAAAAGAGAGAAAGAGATGGAGAACAATGGAAATATAGGTACAAGAAGAAGATTCAAAGAGATTGCTATATTAAAGATATTCTGGGTTGCACAAGGTTGAACACGTATGAGATGTAACACAACTTTTTTTTAACTCATATGTCCAGATGAAGAAATTGCCTTTGAAGTATTTGTGTAAAGCTATTAACTGTACAAGTAGTTCTGTCTTCCATGCATCTGTCCATTTAGTATTAAACAATGATTCTACTAAAGCACTCTAATTTCACAGTTCAAGGGAAAATATTGTAAGGAGAAAGTAGGAGATGAGAACATGGTTACATGGTGTGTGCTTATGTACGCAGACTACTGCAAGTATGGGAAGCAAAACATTCTCACTGCTACCTTTCGTTTTAGGTAGCACTATGATAAAATAAAATAAAAGTTGAAACAAAGCAGACTACCACCTATGTTAATACACACTTAACTTTGGAATGTGTTAAAGCAGTGGTCCCCAAACTTTTTCAGGCTTGCCATGCAACCCTACTGGGCAAGTCACACTCTCTCAGGCACAGTGGAAGGCAATAGTAAACCCCATCTGAAGATTTTTTTTTTCCAGGAAAACCCCATGATAAGTTCTTCTTGGGGTCACTATGAGTCAAAACAACTTGAAGGCACACAACAACAACAACAACTGCTGCTGCTAACAAGACCAAGTTCCAAAGGGAGCCTGAACTCCACAAGTTTATATTTGGGGGAAGGAAGGTGAGGTTGAGGGGTGGCTTGGGAGTGTGAGAGAGGGAGGCCCCTCTATGGAAGGAACAGCACTGCCAGAATGGGGTGCCTGGCAAAGAGGGCAGGCAGGCAGGCAAACTCAGCAGGATTTCCAGCTGAGGAAGGAAGGGCTGTGTGGTTGCCTGGGCAGCCCATGCCAAGAAATGTTCCTGCAGCTGCCTCCTCCTCCTCCTCCTCCTCCTCCTCTGTGCTTCAGCTGGCAAAGGGAGGGAGAGGGGAATAAAAGGGAGGAGGAACAGGAAACCTCAGGAGTTGACAGAGCATTACAGTATCTAATGCAAGCAGGAACAGAGGAAGAGCCTGCCCCCTTCCTTTCTCTTCTGCCCTGGCTAGCTGGCTTGAGGTAGTTAGCCAAGGCAAAAGGGAAAGAAGGGCACATGCCTGCCCCCCCTTCCTTTTTATCTTGGAACCAGCTGGTGTATTTCTTATCTGAAGAAGCTTTCCTCCTTGGGCTTCTTGCAGGGGGAAGCTGAGCAGTTTGGGGGAAAAGGTCCATCTTTTCCAGCTCCATCAGGCCTAGCCTAGAGTAAGCTATTTTAGATCTGATCCTAACCAACAGGGATGACCTGGTAAATGGGGTGCAAGTAGTGGGATCCTTAGGTGGGAGTGATCATGTTCTCCTGGAGTTTCTTATACAGTGCAAAGGAGAAGCTAGGCATAGTCAAACACTCATTCTAGACTTTAGGAGTGCTGATTTCAACAAACTTAGGGCCTTTACAGACTGCCGGAAATAATGCAACTTGAGTCCACTTTAACTGCCCTGGATCAGTGCTAGGGAATCATGGGAACTGTAGTTTATTGTGGCACCAGAGATCTCTGACAGAGAAGGCTCAATGTCTCAGAAAAAACTACAGTGCCCATGATTCCCTAGCACTGAGCTAGGGCAGTTAAAGTGGACTCAAGTTGCATTATTTCTGGCAGTCTGTAAAGGCCCTTAGGGAAACACTGGGAGTGATCTCATGGTCAGGAATACTAAAGGACAAGGGAGTTCAGAATAGATGGGAGTTTCTCAACAGGGAGATACTGGAGGCACAATCTCAAACTTTTCCAATGAGGCGGTAAAATGGGAGATGTCTCAAGAAACCGGGTTGGATGACAAAAGAACTTTCAGCTGAACTATTTGTTTTAAAAAGGAGATGTATAAGAAATGGAAAAAGGGTGAAATCACTAAAGAGGAATTCAAACAAATAGCTAGCACATGTAGGGGTAAAGTCAGGGAAGCCAAAGTGCTGAATGAGCTCAGGCTTGCTAGAGGGGTTAAGGACAATAAAAAGAGGTTTTGGGGGGTATGTCCATAGCAAAAGAAAGAAAAAGGAAATGGTAGGGCCACTGCACAGAGAAGATGGAGAGATTCTAACAGGGGACAGAGAAAAGGCAGAACTACTCAACACCTTCTTTGCCTCAGCCTTCTCACAAAATAAAAAGGAAGTACAGGAATACCTAGCTAACCTAAATGAATTTAAGTCTCCAGGACCAGATGAACTATATCCAAGGATACTAAAAGAACTGGCAAATGTAATCTCATAGCCACTGGCAACAAACTTTGAGAACTCCTGGAGAACAGGAGAAGTCTCAGCAGACTGGAAGAGGGCAAACATTGTCCCCATCTTCAAAAGAGGAAAAAAGAGGATCCCAACAACTATTGCCCAGTTAGTCTGACATCAATACCGGGAAAGATTCTAGAACAGTTCATTAAACAGAGAGTCTGTGACTATTTAGAAGGGAATGCCATAATCACTAAAAGTCAACATGGGTTTCTCAAAAACAAGTCATGCCAGACTAATCTGATCTCTTTTTTTGATAAAATTACCACCTTGCTAGATGAAGGGAATGCAATAGACATAGCATATCTTGATTTCAGTAAGGCTTTTGACAAGGTGCCCCATGATATTCTTGCAAACCAGATAGTAAAATTTGGGCTAGCCAATACAACTGTTAGGTGGATTAGTAACTGGTTGACTGACCGAACACACAGGGTGCTCAGCAATGGCTCCTCTTCATCCTGGAGAGAAGTGACCAGTGGGGTGCCACAGGGTTCTGTCCTGGGCCCAGTGCTCTTCAACATCTTTATCAATGATTTGGATGAAGGAATAGGGGGCATGCTTCTCAAATTTGCAGATGACACCAAATTAGGAGAAATAGCTAATACCCCAGAAGACAGGATGAAAATTCAAAATGATCTTAATGGATTAGAAAGCTAATAAACAAGAGGGAACAAAGGGCTGAGACTTAAATTTTGAAGTCTTTACCTCCAACAAAAGTCAAACATTTTTTTTTAAATGGGACTGCAATTAATGTGTTTTAAGCAGCATTTAAAAGTTTTTTTCTCATGCAACAACACAGAGACTTCTTGAGAAATTCAATACTATCTGACAAAGGAGGGGGGCAGGTATTTTCACACAGGACAGAAAAAGAAAGGAGGTTTGTCATTGTGTTGCTAATGGATCTATTTGCAAATGTTATTTCCTGGACTTCACTGTTTGTCTTCCAGAGCCCATATGACCTCCCCTTTTTCCAAACACACACACATTTATGTGGAGGAGGGAAAGGCAGCTCAAGTCCCAAGCAAGCAAAAGCTTCCTCCATATCACCACCCACTTTGGGAACCACTGTGTTAAAGTGTTACCAAGACATAGCACATTTAATGAAAACATTTAACTGGTATGTTGATCCCACTGGTCATACCTTTACTCATTGACAGTAATGGACAATAACTGGCATGAATTGTGACTGAATCACACTGATTCAATAGGTTTACTCATCCAGCCTAATGTCATTAACTTGGGGACAATTAACATACAAAGGAAACAGTGCTTCTATATTTGCTCAGACAGGAAGGGAGCTGGATATCTACAATACTGTATGCCGTCCATCCCATGTCCCCTTTGCAATATTCTATTCCTAAGCAGTCTCTGTTAGTAGTTCAGCTCTGCAGAAGAGCAATCAAATCTCACAGTAGCACTTCTGCTAAAATATAATTTGTTGTTTGTTATTGTTATGTGCCTTCAAATCATTTCTGACTTATGGTGACCCTAAGGCCAAACAATCACAGGGTTTTCTTAGCAAGTTTATCCAGAGGGGATTTGCCATTGACACTGTCAGAGGCTGAGAGACTGTGACTTGCCAAAGATCACCCAGTGAGTTTACATGGCCAAGCTAGGATTCAGGCTTGGTCTCCATAGTCCAATGTTCAAACCACTATACCACACTGGTTCCTTAAAATATAATTGTAATGCTTTTTAAACTTTTCAAATTGGTCCAGTTTCTAATCAGATTATTTATTTATTTTAAATTTTTAGATTATAATAATTTTTAAAATGTAGTTTGTTTTAATCTATGGTGTGAGACATCCTGGGCCTCATATTGGAAGAGAACCAGGTTATAAAATAAATGATGTGTGACAGACTACCTCCTTGGTTGTATTTCAATAGAAACGAGGAATGGAAAACATGAAGTAAGGGTGCTGAAAATAAAGCCCATGGGCTATGTACAGTCCCACCCCCCTTTTGGTGCCCAATTCTCATGATCCCACTTCAAGTCCCCCTTTCCCCTAAAAATGCCTATATATATATATCTTGCTGCTGCTCTTAGAGGTCTCTAGGACTGGCAGATTAACTGTAACCACCCTCCCCCATTGCTACTGTACCACTGAAATAATCTCAATCAATCCAGATCTTACAAGCAGAAAGTTTCATCTGGCTGTGACATCTGGCCACTTACTGTGAAAAAGTGAAGATAGTGTGACCCCCATTGTAGTTGCCTGTCCTTGCCCCATGGTCAAGACAAAGAATGAAGACTGACTCTCCCCCAAAAGAATACATAAATATCTTCCTAGTGACCACCTTCCTAGTGAATTATATTGACTATCAAAGGACATATACTGCTCATTTGTATAGGAAGAAAGAGAACACTTAGAATGTTTAGTAAAAATGTGGCACCACAACTGTGAGATTTTCATTTTATAGCACAAGGAATATATGCCTGTGCAACTAGTTCTTACAGCTATGACTATATTCATTGTTAAACATGCAAGAAGACAACACATTTTTTAAAAGAGATAAGTAGTATGAGGATACATATGTGTGTGTGTGTGTCTTCAAGTCCCCTGTAGATTTATGGTGACCCCATGTATTTTATAGGGTTTTCTTAGGCAAGGAATGCTCAGAGGTGGTGGTTTTGCCAGTTCCTTCCTCTGAAACAAGCTATGGCTCCTAATATTTGTTGGTGGTCTCCCATTTAAGTACCAAACAGGGCTGATCCTGCTTAGCTTCCAATATACGATGAGACCTGGTGCTTTTATTTAGATATATACTGAACTATTATTCACTGTTGGAATGAATGTCATGAGTAAGCATCACAAATAGGAAAAAATAATAATTTGCAATCCAGATATAAACAGTCACCCAACAGCATCCAATATATTCTCATAGAATTATATTGTTTGGGAATTGTTTACTTTTTAAACTGGTGGGCAAACTATATGCTAAACTACGATTCACTGTTGAAATTGATGTCATGAGCAAATTTTACAAACAGGAAAAAATTCACTTGGAACCCAGATGTAAACAAAGATCCATGCAACTGTCATTCATGGTAGCCCAAGACCTGAAGAACCAGGACAGCATTTTAGTGAAAATTAACAATTGCTTTATTCTGGATTCTAGAAACAGAAGCTACTTCAAAACTGGTAGAATCAACTCTGAATTTTTCCATGTTAAACAACACTTTAAAATCTCTTTGTCCAGCCCACCTTCCCACACTTGCAACCAGGGCCATTTGTCCATATCAAAAGATGTTTTGAAGTTTGCCCCCTTCCCCATTCTTGTTCTTCTCATCTCCCAAGGAAGGAAGGCACCCTCAACAAAGATCATAAACAGCTCCAGTTCTCCTGTTTCACTCAGTTGCCCCCAATCTACAATCTTCTTTGATTTTTCTGTCTACAACCCCACACTTTGTTGTCAGGTTCCTGTGAAAATCATAGAAACATGAAAGCAACAGCATCCAGTGTATTCTCATATAATTATATTGTTTTGGAATTGTTTCCTTTTTACACTGGTGGGCAAAGTGTGGCTTTCAGGGGTAAAAAAATGAAATGGTCAAACATTATATCTAGAGGGTGTAGAGATTGTTTTGTAAAAGTTTTCCAATTTTTTGCCTGAAAATTTTCCATAATACCCAAGAAGTGCCCAGGAATGCCCCCAAACATGCCCCCATCTTCCATACGGGGTGTCTAGGGGCAAAAACCTCTGTGGTTTTGTTGTGGGAGCAGATTGGGCCT
The DNA here is from genome assembly GCA_026167975.1 of Phrynosoma blainvillii. Lineage (NCBI taxonomy): Eukaryota > Metazoa > Chordata > Lepidosauria > Squamata > Phrynosomatidae > Phrynosoma > Phrynosoma blainvillii. The sequence continues at coordinate 134,058,899 of JANUYF010000004.1, read as the reverse complement.
CCAAGGCCTCCTGGAGGGCAAATGTGCCCCCCCTAGTCTTCCACAGTTTCCCATCCCTGATTTATTAATATTCTTTACTGAGTTCTTCAGATTAGCAGGGTTTTCAGAGAAGCCTATGATTAATATCTACACTGCAGAAATACTGCAGTTTGACACCACTTTAACTGCCATGGTTCAATGCTATGAAATTCTGGGATTTGTAGTTTGTTGTGGTGTCAGAGCTCTCTGACAGAGAAGACTAAATAGCTCACAAAACTATAATTCCCAGAATTCCATAGCACTGAATCATGGCAGTTATAATGGTGTCAATATTTCTGCAGTGTGGATGGAGCCTAAGACACAAAAGAGTTATAAAGGCCACCATTCAATGATGTACTTTGACTGGATCCTGTTCGTTCTCCCAGAGATCGACTATCTCTCTGTCCTGGAGCTGCCCATTCACCTTAAAAAGTCTTAATTCATAAGGTTGGGAAACCCCTCTAGAACAGCTTTTGGGCACTGTGGACAGCTGCCAGGGATAGGTGAAGGAGAAAAAAAAAGTTCGTATTATGCTGGCATTGGATACAAAAGTATACCATTGGATCTTGGAAAACACAAATTTCTTTCAAGTTTGACTACCTCCAGTACTGTTGACCCAAAGGCCTTTCTTCTAGTTTTGCCACAGAGTTCAATTTCCTTTTATAAAGGGTAGCAGGTGGAGAGGAACTAGATGAAAATGTGTAATTGATGAGTTGAGTATGATATGTAACTGCCTTGGCACAAAGGACTAGGATAACTGATTTTGCAAACTCACACTCCTATTTCAGTTTACTAGTTTAGTAAAAATGTACCATTCCTGATGAATCAAATAGATATTAGGAGAGTGGGCAATAGCCATAAACAGTCTTATCATTAAAAAATAAAGGACAAACAGTAACATACAATAATAAAGCAATTCAAAGGTAATATAAAAACAAAAGAACAGCAGCTTCACTATGTGTTTCCCCAAGCTTAAATTTTTGTTAGAAACACTGTTTGCATATTGTTATTTAATTCCATGCCAACATTAGTGTCTATTCAATTAAAAATGTGTGATAAATTATACTAAGATTAACTTCACAATTGAAGGAAATGTTGTGTTTTGACTCAGTACTGAAGGGTATTCCTGCAGCACTGAAATGCACAAATGTTTTTATCTTCCCAAATAAATATTCAGTTGGGAACAACCAGCACTACATGGTTTGACCTATTTAGCCTATATTCATAACTCAGATGTGGGTGTATTTAAAAATAAAACAAAAAAATTATGCATACAGCTGGTTATGGATTAGTATAAGGAAATGGGCTAACCAGAGGGAGAAAATTAAGTGACCCAGTTCTATTCTCAGTTACATCACAATAAATAATGGGAAATTTCACCTAGATTGGTATCTGATTTCATGAGTTTAAATATGTAACTATTCCTACATTGTTCTTACCTCTACCCTATCCACAATGCATTTTCTTACTTGTAATTATATCATATTTCCTTCTGCCTCTCTAGGATTCCACTTCCATCTCTCTCCCTACGCCTCCTACTTTTCAGCTTCTGCCTACTTTCTTAGCAGCTTTGGGTGGACTGCATTCTAATCTTTATAAATATGGATTGATGGATCCACATCTGTCACTGCAATTACAGACTGATCTTTTTTAGGTTTAGTACAATCCAGTTAAATGAATAACCACTTAATGAAGAGTGTTGTTCAAAACACAATGACAGATCCAAGCCAATATATATCAATTGTGAGCTGTAAAGAGAAAATGAATTCTGCACACTTCTAGAGTCTGTGAAATTGTGCAGAAAGCACTACAGCTGCAGTGTCAGAGGCTGATCCCTCAAACACATACAGTTCCTCTGTAGCATATGGGAAGGTGCATTGTGTTTAAAAAGTATTACAATGCTCTCTGAGAACATGTTTTTGGTCCAAATTTAGCAGCCCTTCATTATACCTAAAGCCACTACATAGTTGGGCCATATCAGAAATAGAAAAAGAAATTAGAAAGAAAGAAAAAGAAAGAATTTGTTAATATCCATTTTTATTAATACAGTAAAATAGTAATTTTGCTTATTCCATGCAAACTAGCTTCAAATTAATGTTCAAATTAATGTTCAATATCATGTGTAGTCAGTGTATGCATTTATGCTAACAACTTGAAAAAAAACTATCATAGGGTTAACTGTCATGGTTCAATGCTATGGAATTCTGGGATTTGTAGTTTGTTGTGGTGTCAGAGCTGTTGTTTTTCCTCCTCCTTCCACCTGCTCCTCTATTGTTACTTAGCAGAAAATAATTTTATTGAGGATTGCAGCTGAAGGGTGCAGTGGGGCTATCTGTGTACATTTGTGTGTGTGTGTGTGTGTCTTGGGACTGGTGTTGGAGTCCTCTCAGCTTGTAGTGATGGGGTACTTCAACATTTGCTGGTGAATATCTGCCCTATACAGTTCAGGTCCAGATTATTTGAAGGACTGTACTTTCCCTTCCTGTCCATGTTTTGAGAACGCCATGATTCTGACTTTTTCCATTCCATCCAGTAGAAGGGATAGAAGCTGAACATGCATCTATATAATACTGATCTTGTTTGGGTCAATATTTTTATTGGTCAAGAAGGAAAACACACATATTAAAGTGAGAACAAATTTCAGCCTCAATTGGTAGATAGAATGGAAGAGCAACTAGAATATTATACCTGCACTCTTCATGATTTATGTTAACTTTATAAAATGTGTTAGTAATAGTAATGATATTCCAGATAGCTAAAGATTTTTCCCCCTTAAATCTTCATAAAATAAATCATTCACACTTGGGATGCATTACTGGTCAAAATTTAGACAGTCTACTGTCAGAATCATATTGCTATATAATGTATGAATTTCAAATGTGTCTTTATTTTTTGGCAGATAGCATTTATGAAAAAATATCCTGAAGTTACAAATAATTATCGTAGATAATTTTCAAAAAAATATTATACAACAGATGGTGGGCCATTCGTCTTCACTCTGAAAATGTTTTTAAAATGGTGAAGAATGTTATTCTTTGAACAGAGACTTCTTATATAAGCTCCTAAGGGAGCATCACAGATCTGAAATGCAATCATTTCCCAGATGCCTGCAAAATGAGTTTCAACAGAAATGTACAATGTATATAAAAATGTGGCAAGCAATGAATGCTCTGGTGGTATTTTTCCAAACCAAAACAGCTCTCCACTTATCGCCTTCCATTCAAGGCTTCTTCAGGTGACATATCATTTATGCTACATTCCCAAAAGAATGCAAACTGGCTTCTCCAGAAGAACAGAGCTCTAAAGGTGCCTGCAACAGGTTGCTATTTGCTTCCCATATCTACTTCTGCAAGATGGCTGGCAGAATCATGAAGTTGTGGAGTGGTTCTTGGGGGGGGGGGGGGAGTCAAGATCAGACTTTGATTACTATGTCAACACATAAAATCATAGAATCCTAGAGTTGGAAGAGACCACAAGGACCATCCAGTCCAATCCCCTGCCATGTAGGAATACACAGTCAAAGCAGTCTTGTCAGAAGACCATCCAGCCTCTGTTTAAAAACCTTTAATGAAGAAGAATCCACCACACTCAGGGGTGATATATTTTGCTGTCGGACAGCTCTTACTAGCAAATTCTTTCTAAACTTTAGGTGGAATCTGTTTTCCTATAGTTTGAATCCATTGCTCCATGTCCTAGTCTCTGGAGCTGCAAAAAACAAGCTTGCTTCATCTTCAAAATGACAATGAATACGCCAAACACTTAACTTTGGCTATCAGGTCACCTCTAAACACTTTTCAACAGATTAAACACACCCAGATCCCTAAGATGCTCCTCATAGGATATTGTTTCCAGAGCTTTCACTATTTGTGTTACCCTCTTCCAGACACACTCCAACTTGTCAATGTTCAACTTGAAATGTGGTCTATCTATCTATCTATCTATCTATCTATCTATCTATCTATCTATCTATTATTTGGTTAAGTAAAGTTACATGTTACTAACAGAAATCATTAGTGGCATTAAGCTTGCTAGACTTATATTTCTTTTGAACAGGTAATGTGTTTTCTGCCATGCCTACCCAGACTGCCCCACCCATCTTACAGGTCACAAGAGTCTGTTTTGGAATAAGAGCCACAGCAATAGGCTGGGACTTATGGTTTTATTCTCAGTTGCTGGAACTGTTGATCTTGCACTCGTGCTAGTGGCCTCCCTGGAGTAGTATACAGTTGGAATTGGATGTACTGAGCCATAAAGAATTTATTTTGTGGGGAGTGGACTTAGTACATTATCTACCTTACAAATGAGAAGAAAGTTCAACCCCACGACAATGTTTCAAATGTGGGACTGTGAGGTTTTTCTGTAAGTTTTCCCATAATGACCTGCATATTCTCACTTTTTAAAAAATTGTCTAAGGGGGGTTGCAGACTGCCAGAAATAGTGCAAATTGAGTCCACTTTTAGGGTTAGGGTTAGGGTTAGGGAATCATGGGAACTGTATTTTATTGTGGCACCAGAGCTCTCTGACAGAGAAGCCTCAATGTGTCAGGAAAAAAACAATTCCCATGATTCCCTAGCACTAACCCTAACCTTAAAAGTGGACTCAATTTGCACTATTTCTGGCAGTCTGCAACCCCCTTAACTGGCAGCAGGGAGCCAGCATAGTATAATGGTATGAACATTGGACTATGAATCTGGAGATCAAGGTTTGAATCTCTGCTCAGCCATGGAAATCCACTGGGTGACCTTGGGCAAGTCATACTCTCTCAGTTTCAGAAGCCAAAGGCAAACCTACCTCTGAACAAATCTTTCCAAGAAAACCCTATGATAGGTTTGTCTTAAGTCACCATAAGTCATAAACAACATGAAAACAGACAACAAGAAGAAACTGGCTCACCAGTGCTGCTGTGCATGATTTTTCATGGTGGCTCCTTGAAGATCCCAGAGTATGTGACAAAGCTAAATCAGAATTATGGCAGAAATGAATAGAACCTGGAAGGAACAGCAAGACCCATCAGCAGGTGGAAATATGAATGGTGCCTATGTGAAGTGAGATGAACACTTTGCCCCTACAGATATACCTCTGTTACAGAAGTAGATGTGTTTGCAGGTTTTAATTCTTTAACAGAATCTTTGGTACCAGAGGTAGAAATAATATGGAAAGAATAGAGATAGTCGTGAAAGCTATTTTGGCTCAGCTATACTTTCTCTTCATATTGTAAACTTAAATGTGTGCAATTTTTTGACATCTTCCCCAAGGAGAAGAGAACTTTCTCCCACTATTCTTAAGGGGGAAAATGTTGTTAAGCAAATAATTATACCCCTAATCATTGAGGAAGAGCAGAATATTAAAAAAATGTGGATTGGACTGTGAGGGATGAAAGTCCAAACTGAGGCTGCATCTGCAGTGCAGAAATAATGCAGTTTCACACTGCTTTAACTGTCATGGCTCCATCCCATGGAATCCTGGGATTTGTAGTTTGTTTTTGCACCAGGGCTCTTTGACAGCACAAAACTACAGTTCCTAGAATTCCACAGCATTGAGTCATGGCAGTTAAAGGTTTCAAACTGTATTATTTCTGTAGGGCAGATTCAATCTAAATTTGGCTAATAATTAATGGGGCACAAAGGGCTCTGCTTTTTATTATGTTTTAAATGTGTTTTGGGGGGAAGCAGACTGTCTTGAAGGAACAGCTTGCCACCGCCCCTTTAAGTGCCAGATTGGGACTGCAGCAACTGCATGCCACCCCCACCCCCGATCTGGCTGCTTCCTGTCTCAAAAAGAAGCAGCAGAAATGTGAGGTCGTAGGCTTTCATGGCCGGCATCCATAGTTTTTTGTGGGTTTTTCGGGCTGTGTGGCCATGTTCTAGAAGAGTTTCTTTTTGACGTTTTGCCAGCATCTGTGGCTGGCATCTTCAGAGAAAACTAGAATAGAAGAGAATGGGTCTATATATACTGTGAGGCCCTGGGTAGGGAGGAGTGGTTCCCAGGTGAACTGTGTGTTGTTCTGTGTTGAATAGGTATTGTTCTGTTGTTAATGGCATGGCTCCAGGGTGGGAGGAAATGCACTCAAGGTTATTGTCTGCTAATCCCATGTAAACTGTGTATTGTTCTGTGTTGAATATGTATTGTTCTGTTGTTAATGGCATGGCTTCCAGGTGAGGATATGCAATCAAGGAGATTGTCTGCTATTGTCTGCTGGGAAAGCCCCTGACCCTGGTTGGTTTCCCATTTGCATTTGCTGAGTGCTGATTTTCTTATTTTGTAGGACTGGTAGCCATATCTTGTTTACTTTAAGGGTTTCTTCTTTCCTGTTGAAGTTATCCAAGTGTTTGTGGATTTCGATGGCTTCCCTGTGCATTCTGACCTGATATTTGTTGGCATGGTCCAGAATTTCAGTGTTTTCAAACAGCATTTTATGTCCAGGATGGTTTATAATGTATTCTGCTACTGCTGATTTTTCTGGCTGGCCCAGTCTGCAGTGTCTCTCATGTTCCTTGACTCGTGTTTGTATACTGCGTTTGGTGGTCCCTATGTAGACTTGTCCACAGCTGCATGGTATGCGGTAAACTCCCGCAGCTGTGAGAGGGTCTCTCCTGTCCTTCGCTGAGCGCAGAATTTGTTGGATTTTCTTGGTTGGTTTGTAAACCATTTGGAGGTTGTGTTTCCTCGCTACTTTCCCTATTTTGTCTGTGACTCCTTTGATATATGGTAAAAATACCTTCCCTTTGGGTGGCTGCTTGTCTTCAGTCCTCTGGGTTTTTCTGGTCTGGCAGCCCTTCTGATGTCTGAGCTGGAGTAACCATTTGCCTGTAGACAAAACACTGGTAGACCAGGCAAAACGCATCTGTGAACCCCACTTCTTGGAAGAGGAATTGAAGCACCTAGACTGTGCTCTACAGGCAAATGGTTACTCCAGCTCAGACGTCAGAAGGGCTGATCAGTCTATTATACTTAGTAATGTGAATCTGTTTCTTATGCTGTCAGTAAATTCTGTTGAGATATTATTTTGATCATATTTTGGTATAACCACTGGTTTTGTTTTCTTCTTGAGTCTTACTCTTATTTTTGATATGAGTCTATATGTGCCTTCAAGACACCTGGTGGAACAGTGGTTAAATGTCTGTACTGCAGCCACTCACTCATAGACCACAAGGTTGCGAGTTCAATACTAGCAAGGGCTCAGGCTAGACTCAGGCCTGCATCCTTCTGAGGTTGCTAAAATGAGTACCCAACTGTTGGGGGGCAATGAGCTTACAGCTGTAAACCGCTTAGACATCCCATAGTGTGATATGAAGCGGTATATAAATGAAGCTGCTTTGCTTTGCTTTGCTTATGCTGACCCTATGAATTTCATAGAGTTCTCTTAGGCAAGGAAAACTCAAGAGGTCGTTTGCCAATTCTTTCCTCGGAAATATAATCTATAGCACCTGTAATTCGTTGTCAGTCTCCCATCCAAGTACTAACCAGAACTGATTCTATTTAGCTCCAAAACCTAGCTTAAACATGTCAGTAATTCACAAATGCCCTATTTGGAATGAAATTGAGGAGAATGACTTTGGAGCAGTGAGGATGCTATATAACTATCATTACTGCAATGCACAATATTCCTTTCATTTGCTTCATACATATTATTCTCTGAGGCTAAACTTTGGGGGGAAAGGGTTTTGTCATCAAGGAGAAGATTTGTTGTTGTTTTGCTGTTAACTGCCTTTGTGTCAATCTTGACCCATTGCGACCTTATGAATGAGACATCTCCAGAAGCTATCTGTGTGAAAAGCTGATTGGCTGACCTTAGTGTTGTCAATGACAAGCCACTTTCTTCATGTTTTCTGTTTTTAAAAAATATATTTTTTTTAATAACAAGGTAATGAATGAATGGAAAGGGGATGGATGTTAATATGCCAGTACAACCTGTATCAAGCATGTTAAAAGAGTATGTGTTTCAGACTAAAGACTGATCCAACACTCAACCTCAGAACTCCAATTTGCAAATAAAACACCAACCTCATGGTGGGGATTTATTTTATTTTGATAAATTTTACTGATTAAATGTAGTTCTATGAATATTTAAACAGTGTTATATAGTATTTGCTAAGTTCAGTATGATCAATCTGTCTTTGGTAAAAGGCTAGAACAGTTTAAGTAATTGCCTGTAACAGGCAATCATGCATAGTATGATGAGAATAAATTTCCCTTAAATATTAAATCATATCCTAAAGTCCTGTTCTGATGCATTTGTTTCATACTCTTGCTGCATATGTAGGCAGCAATTTCCCCAGTGGCAGGTGCCCCTCAAAGTGGGGTTGCCAGTACTGCAGTCACAAGGTTGTATGTTTGATCCCAGGCAGGGCTCCAAGCCCCACAGCCTTCCATCCTTTCATAGATCCGTAAAATGAGTACTCAGCTTGTTGGGGGCAATTGGTTTACACACTGTAAACTGCTCAGGGAGTGCTAGTTCACTGATAACTGTCACACTTCTGTTGCAGACAATGGCGGCGTGAGGGAGACTTTTGCAGGCTCTGCAAGATTCTCACCAACTTCTGGCTGAGAGTAGCTGGGGAATCACAATCTAGTTACTCTGAATTTCGTCTTTGGTAAAAGATTAGAGAGGCTCCATGAAGGTTTGATGTCTATCTCCAGTTCACCGAACGAAAGGAAAAAAGCGGACAAGGAGAAACAGGGATTGGGGAATGGATGGAGGTGGAGGAGATTGGGAGCATCAGCAGCCAGAAGTGGGTAACCAGTTTCCTGGTATAAACGGCGCTGCCGGCACTTTTTTTAAAAAAAGAAGCAAGTTGGAGCTTGATAATCTTCCTGTTAGAAGAGCTAAATTCTACTTGGGGAATAATAGAATAATGTAGTAGAATAGAATGAATCACTTATTGATTAAAAAAAAATAATAATAATTACTGATTGTTCCGAAAATAATAATTACTGAATTGTTTGAATTCATAAACTGAGTGAATGGGATACATTCTGCTTTCAAGCATTGGTATAAATCGTGAAGCCTTGAAGCTTTGGACTATTTTTGTTAATTCTGTTGTTGTTGTTTTTTTGCCATCTGTTTTTTTGGCAACAAGAGATGTTGGGTAATGAATAGAAAGTGGACAATTGATGATGATGATGATCATCAGCAGCAGCATAGAACAGCCAAGTGTTAAACGGACTAGAAAATGCTGCTGTCCTCTGGGTTTTTTTGTTTTTGTTTTTTCCCTTTTGGAAGAAGGCAGAAAGTAATAAATAAATAAATAAATAAATAAATAAATAAATAAATAAGGATCGGGTCTGGGAAACTTTATAATTGGTAAACTACTTTCAATAATTAAGAACTTATAATTGACCGATGAACTCTATAAAGACAACACCTTTCCAGGAAGACACTGTGAAGATGAACTATTAAACTAAAGGACATTTTTTCCATTGCATATACATCATTACTTTTGATTGTCTGCTGTTGTTTCTGGTCAAATAAGCCCTGTAGACATTATTAAAGGACCTTGGAATTACTATTAAAGGTGTTACAAATTGGAGGACAACAGAGTTGAGTTTTCTGATTGTTTTGCCCAAGGACACCAAAGAAAGAAGTGGAGGAGGAGATAGACAGCTGTAACCTTGAAAAGGCTGAAGTGCACATCTGCAGTGAAAAACAACTGAAATATCAACACTTTATCTATTTTCTCTTCTTATTTTCTTGCTCCTTTCATTTTCTTAGATAGTATATTGAATTGACTAATTTCTATGGATTTCCCCCCTTTCTCTCTGTTTCTTTCTCTTTACTTTATATTTCATGAATAAGTCAATTTGGTTAAAGAGAAAGGGGGGAAAGAGAGGGGGGAGAGGGAAGAGAAAGGGAAAAGATAAAAGAGAAAGTAAATTGCATAATTAATAAGATAGTTCAATTAATTGAACTCTATTACTTTTGTTTAGAAATTTGAAAAACAGAAATAGTGTTTGTCTTAAAAATTATTGCTTTTGTAAACCAAGATGAAACCCTAGTTCTCCATACTGAGATACATTGAGATTGTGATCTAGGGGAAGTAATTATCAAATATTATAACATATAAAAGACTGAAAAGATTAATACAAATTAGAAGAAATACTTGATTTCATTGGAAACTGAAATTGGATTACACTTGGAATTTTTAATTTTTTGTGGAAAATATATGAAATATTGAATTAAAGGGAAACAGAATAAAAAGGGGGAAATAGTGAAATCAAGTTTGTATTAAATAGTGAGGACCGAGGGGAAACAATATAATAACATTGTAAAGACAGCAAAAAGACAAATAAAGAGGGGAAGAAATTTAGAATAACAATTACAATTACAATTACAATTAAAAAAGGAAATAAATAAAAAATAGGAGAGAAAAGAAAAGGAATAAGAGAAATAACAAAATGTTATGACAAAAAGAGATGAAAGACTTAAAATGAGAAATAAAGGCACATCTTAAAGATGTTAAAAAAATAATGGAACAAATTTCAAATAACCTAAAAAAAAAATAGACGTCAAAGTGGAAAAGTTGGAAGACAAGGTTAATGAGATTGAAGGAAAAATAGAAAAAGTGGCTACAGAACAAGAAAAAGCACAAAATGAAAGAGACTTGTTTGATTTAAAGATGAGAGAAAACTCTTTGAAACCGAGAGGTCTTAAAGAAGAAAATAACGAAGACCTATATGGAAAAATAATTCCTCTACTAATAGAAATCACGGGTTTAAGTAGCGATCTGATCAAATGAGAGTTTGACTGGATCTTCAGAGTTAATTCAACATGGGCATCAGAAAGAAAAATTCCAAGAGATGTGGTAATTCAGTTTGGAAGAAGGAAAGTATGAGACATGGTCCTACAAAGAGATTTTGTGAAGGAATTGAAAATTGGAGAAAATATAGTGAAAATTTATAGAGATATTCCAATGAGAATTCTCAAGAAAAGATTATAAATTTTTAACAAATCATTTGACCAAAAATGGGATATTTTACAGGTAGAAAAAAATAGAAGGCATTTCTTTGAGATGGAATAGGAGATAGCTTAAGATCGATTCAATCCAGAAAGCCAAAGAATTCTGGAGCAAAAACAAAAGAGATATAGAAAGAAGAAACAGAGAAACCAGATATAGATATACCGAAAGTCCTGAATGAAATCTAAATTTAGTCCATGAAAGAGAACCGGAAGAAGAAGAATCAGAAGAATTATCAGAAGAAAATCCAAGAAGAAAGGTTAACAAGATAGTAAAGAAGACGAAGAACTGGAAGGAGATTAGAAAAATAAGAGAAAAAATAGAAAATATAATTAGTAAATAAGGGTAATAAGGATTTTCTGGGAAAAATAAAGGAAAAGTACTAAAATTTGTATAAATAAATTGGACAAATAATGAAATTTATCTCTTGGTATGTAAAGGGTTTAAATTCGGGTCAGAAGACAAGCAAAATGTATCAATACCTAGAAAAATTTAATTATGATATAATATGCCTTCAAGAGACAAAAATAAAAAAAGCAGAAGAAAGATTATTAAAAAATTGGGGATATAATTTGTGTCAGTATCACAAAAAAAGAAAAAAGGGAGTAGTAATATATGTTAAAACATCAATTCAAGCTAAAGAAATATTTAATGACAAAAATGGGTATTATATAGGTATTGAAATTGAGATATGGAACGAAAATTACTGATTGTAGTATTTATGGGACTTTGGAAAATAAAGATAAATTCTACAAAAAAATTAAAACTGAATTATTGGATTTCAATCACTGTATTTTCTGGCGTATAAGGCGACCCCCAACGTTTCCAGTTAAAATATAGAGTTTGGGATATACTCGCTGTATAAGATGACCCCTCTTCCAACACACACTAAATAATTTTTTTCAAACATCAGATTTGATTTCAATCTGGTAATTTTAATTCAAATGCTTGTGACATGCTGGTACTTAGCAGGAAAACTGTCACTTATAAACACAACAAACTACAGCTCCCATGTTCCCTAGCATTTATTTCTGCAGCGTGTTTTGGACCTTACTTTTTTAAAAATAGTCCAGATTGAAATGCTGCTTTAAAAATTATTTCCATCTCCCAGCTATGAGATGGTTGGGGAAATGGAGAAAGTGTTGGGGGGAAGGGCTGCCAATATGCTAGGTGATGCATTCTGGGGTATGTACAATTTGCAGCCAAGAAAGTGACCCTGGGCATGTCACACACTCTCAGCCTCAGAGGATGGTAATGGCAACCCCCATTTGAAGAAACATGCCAAGAAAACCCCATGATAAGGTTAAAAGTCACCATTTTGACCATTAAAACCTCCTCCATTTTGAGCATGGCTAAGAAGCATGGATTTACATTTGTATTAGTGTTTTTAGCTTTCTCTACAATTTTTTCTTTTATGTCCTACATTTTTTTGTAGTGACTCATCCTCCTTTGCATTGAAGACATGTGGTCACCCTGTCTGAGAATCGGAGTATGACTCTGGAAACCAGGGTTCAAATCCTGGCTCAGCCATGGAATCCCCTGGGTGACCTTGGGCAAATCACACTTTCTCAGCCTCAGGAGAAGGCAATGGCAAACTCCCCTCTGAAGAAACCTTGCCAAGCAAACACCATGACAGGGCAGCCTTAGGGTTGCTGTAAAGTGGAAACGACTCAAAGGCATACAACAACAACAATCTTAGAAGTCACACTTTCTCAGCCTCAGAGAGTGTCAAAGGTAAACCCTGTCTGAAAAAAAAAACATAGGCAAGAAATGATAGGTTCATGATAGGTTTGTCTTAGTGTCATCATCAGTTGGAAATGACTTGAAGGCGCACAGCAAGAACAACAACAGTTTTGGAAGTCATACTCTCTCAGCCTAAGGGGAAAGCAATGGCAAACTCTTTCTGAACAAACCTTGCCAAGGAAACCCCAGGATAGGTTCATTTTTGAGTTGCCAAAAGTCAGAAACAACTTTAAGGTACACAACAATAGCAACAACAGTCTTGGAAGTCACACTCTCTCAGGCTCACAGTCTCAGCCTCAAGGCACACAACAACAGTTTTGGCAGTCACACTCTCTCAGCCTCATGGCAAAGCCTTTCTGAACAAACCTTGCTAAGGAAACCCTCTTTCTCTCCCCAGTTTTCCACCCCCACCTCATACATGTCCTCCTGGACCAGGAGGAAAAGGAGGACAAGGAGGAAAGGTGGGAGGGTGGGGGAAAAGCAGTGGAGAGAAGGAGGAGGAACAGGAGGACAGGAGGAAAGGTGGGAGGAGGGGAGGAAACGGTGGGGAGAAGAAGGAAGCCCATGAGGAAAAGTGGGAGGAGGGGGGAAGCGATGGGGAGAAGAAGGAAGCCCATGAGGAAAGGTGGGAGGAGGGGGGGGAGCGATTGGGAGAAGAAGGAATCCCATGAGGAAAGGTGGAAGGAGGGGGGAAAAGTGATGGGAAGATGAAGGAAGCCCATGAGGAAAGGTGGGAGGAGGGGGGGAAAAGCGATGGGGAGAAGAAGGAAGCCCATGAGGAAATGTGGGAGGAGGGGGGGAAGCGATGGGGAGAAGAAGGAAGCCCATGAGGAAAGGTGGGAGGAGGGGTGGGAAGTGATTGGGAGAAGAAGGAAGCCCATGAGGAAAGGTGGAAGGAGGGGGGAAAAGTGATGGGAAGAAGAAGGAAGCCCATGAGGAAAGGTGGGAGGAGGGGGGGAAAGTGATGGGGAGAAGAAGGAAGCCCATGAGGAAAGGTGGGGGGGGGGGGAAGAGATGGGGAGAAGAAGGAAGCCCATGAGGAAATGTGGGAGGAGGGGGGGAAAGTGATGGGGAGAAGAAGGAAGCCCATGAGGAAAAGTGGGAGGAGGGGGGAAAAGTGATGGGGAGAAGAAGGAAGCCCATGAGGAAAGGTGGGAGGAGGGGGAAAAAGGCATGGAGAGAAGAAGGAGGACCTCTTCTTCCTTTTTGTCTTCTTCCTTCTCTCTCCGGCTCCTTCCCGCCTCGCACCTCTATCTTCCTCCTCCCCCTCCTCCTTATATCCGTCGTATAAGACGACCCCCCAACTTTAACCCCAGATTTTCCTGGTTAAAAAGTTGTCTTATACGCCAGAAAATACGGTATGAAAGAATAATATTGATGGGGGATTTTAGTGGTGTGTTGGATCCAACAATCGATAGAAAATCAGAAAAAAGGATCAAAAAGCAGCAAGGGAAACTGCCAAAATCTTTTTCCCGAAATATTAGATCAATTTACATTATTGGATGTACAGGGACGGAAATATGGACTAGCTAAAGAATTTACATTTTATTCAGACAGACACTCCTCTTTTTCATGTTTAGACATGTTTTTTAGCTCTACAAATTTGGTTAAAAATATCAATAGTATGGAAGTATTACCTAAAGGTTTGACAGATCACAATCCTATTGTACTAAATTTGAAAATTAAGAAACAGAAATATCATTGGAGACTTAATGAAGAATTACTACAGAATGACCAGATAATTGAGGAAGCCAAGAAAAAAATACATTTATATTTCCAGGAAAATATAAATGGGGGAAAAAAAGTGGGAATTGTTTGGGAAGCAAGTAAAGCTGTTATGTGGGATTTATTCATTAAAAAAAGAATTAAAGTAAAAAGAAGTGAAAGAATCAAAGAGATAAACAATGAAATTAGTATAAAAGAAAAAGAATTAGAAAAAGGATGGGAAAAGAAAAAAATTAAAGAGGGAAATTAAATTATTGCAAAAACAATTAGATTGGATTTAGTTGTAGAAATGAAGAAAGAATTGTTAACAATTAAACAAACACAATTTGAAAAAGCTAACAAACCAGGGAGGTGGTTGTCATATTTATTGAGAAAGAAGGTTAAAAAAGAGGATGATTAATAAAATAGGAAATGGTGGGGACATTATTACAAACCAAAGAGAGATAAAAGATATCTTTCAAAGATATTACTCTAAGATATAGAAGGAAAGAAGGTTGGTAAAGAGGAAATTAAATTTTTTTAAATAAACAGGATATAAAACAAATTAAGGAAGATCAAAAAGGAAAACTTAAAAGATCGATTACAAAAATGGAAATTGAAGAGGCAATTAAAACAATGTAAATTGAACAAATCTCCTGGTCTGGACAGCTTTACATTGCTATATTATAAAACCTTTATGGAACAACTTTGGTCACCATTTCCGAAAACTGTAAACTCAATATTGGAGAATGGGATTCCACAATCATGGCAGGAAGCAAATATTTGCTTAATTCCTAAATAAAATAAGGAAGAATTAGAATCCCCAAATTATAGACCAATCTCTTTGTTAAATATAGATTATAAGATTTTCAGTGCAATTCTGGCAAGTAGGTTAAAAGAAATTTTACAAGACTTAATTGAAAAAGAACAATGTGTATTTCTCCCGAATAGATATTTGAAGGATAATTTAAGAGCAATATCAAATACTATTGAATTTGCAGAAAGACATCCACATAAAAAAATTGGCTTTGGTCATTTTAGATATTAGGAAAGCTTTTGATGGTGTGAATTGGGAGTTTATGTTTGAGATTCTAGAAAGAATGAAAATGGGAAATAGGTTCATCTCCTGGATTAGAGAAATATATAAAACTCAATAAGCCAAAATTATAATTAACAGGGGAAAAACAAAATGGATAAAGATACAAAGGGGTACAAGGCAGTGGTGTCCTTTATCACTGTTATTATTTTTGTTTGCAATCAAAACTTTTATTAATCTTATAAAGAAAGAAGCAGAAATCAGGGATTTGAAAATTAGAAAGGATGAACATAAAATTAGCGCATTTGCTGACGACATTGCATTAACTTTGGAAGAACCACTAGAAAATATGCAAAAAGTAAAAACGGTACTACAAGAATTTGGAGGAGTGTTAGAACTAGAAATGAATAAGGATAAAACAGCAATGATAACTAAAATATGACAAAAAGGAAGAAAAGGAAATAAAATAGAATTTAAAAAATCATGGGATTAAAGAAGAAAAGACAGAATGAGAAAAAGGCCTAATGAAAATCAAAAAAATTCTATCTAATATCTACAAAATATTGTTAAAATGGGATTCGGAAGAGGAGGTGATAAAAATACCTGATTAAATGGGCACAGAATGTGGAACATACAATTGATTTAGATAAATGGGATAAGGTATGGAAAAAGACAATGGAAATTTCAGTTGCACAATTTTTTTTAATATTAATAAAAATTTTAAAAAATGCATGTCACAAAACAATCTGGTCAATTCATTTTGCAAGGAAATACCCATCATTGTGGCAAGGACTATCTTTCCCAAGACAGGGTGAAAGTGGTGCCCAGCCAAAACTTGACAAAGGCTTTCCATGCATCCAAAAACCAATGCAAAGTCAAAAAGCAATCCCAAACTACAATCTCATGTTCCAGAAGGAATTACTACCTCATTCATAAAAGGCTTTATCCCCAATCACAGATTAGCTTTTCTACTGACCAGCAATACCTCAGTTTTCTCTGAATGGCACATCAGTGTATGAGCAATCTAATCCATTACTTCATTTAGGCAAGGAAGGTTTGGGATGTAAGCCTCCCTGGCATCAGATAGAAAGAGATAAAACTGGGTATCATCAATGTAGGGGATGTGGCGGCTCAGCGGTTAGGATGCTGACTCTGAAGATTGCAAGATTGGCAGGTTTGAGGCCCAGACATCACATGATGGAATGAGCTCCCATCACTAGTCCCAGCTTCTGCCAACCTAGCAGTTCAAAAGCATGTAAAAGTGGAAGTAGATAAAGAGGTACAACTTCAGTGTTTGACAACACTTGTTCTTTAGCTTAGTAACAGATGAGCACCGGCTCCTACAGTTGGTCACAACTAGACAATCTTGTCAAGGGAAAACCTTTACCTTTTACCATTATCATCAATATAGTGGTAAAACCCCAATGCAGAATTTCAGCTAATCTTTTCAAAGTAGATGTGAAACTACTGAATGAAATTTTGAAACTTTTAATTCTTCTTCTTCTTCTTAAAAAAAAAAAAAAAGGTCCAAATATAGTTCTTTAGAAAGATACATTTTAACTTTCTGATTTCAAACATGTTTCACTACTCCTCTCCAACTTACCGGGCTCCTTTTTTCACCCCTGCAGTTAAAACAGTTTATTTAAGTTTTTCTAAATTCCCGAAAAACAAACAAAACAAATTAAGGGATGGGGTCAGAGTGATCTTAGAGTCTCCTTAAAATACGGCTTGGCTTTTGGCAGCTGGGCATGTTGTTCCATCCCCACTCACACCGAAGGCAATTGCCTCTATTGGTGATCTCCCCAAAGGAACCAGGGTTGAAATCAGAGCTGATATCTCTTATTTCTTCCCCACTCCAGGTGAAAATTTCTGCAGCAGGGGTGTTCCCTGTGCCATGATCACTGCCAAAGTCAACCCTGAGAGCTAACTGCTCTCAGATATGTTTGGTCACCATCTTTTCCCAACTGGAAGTCCAGAAAGACAGTTTCTTAGGTGGGATAAATTTTGACAGTTAAAGAATCAGAATCTGAACCAACTGCATTAGTGGCTCTCAGCCTTAACAATCTGATGTGTTGAATGAAAGCTGGCTACCCAAGAACAAAAGGAGGATTTCAGCTAAAATACACCTCATTACATATTATGAACAGAATAATAATTTCTGGGTAAAGCTGTCCTACACTTAATAAAAATAAGAAGTAAAAGTAGATTCACAGTATGAATCTATGATTTCCAAATATTTTCATTATCTTTATTTTCAAATAACAATTGTCAAAAAGACTTTTGTCACCAGAATGCTAAATCTAAGTAACAAGAGAATATATATATTCAGGAAATAACAAAGCAGCCCCTAAGGGAGCAAAAAGTTAGCCAGTTTCAAATATGCCTTTTAAAAAATTAAAAAAAAAATGCCACCTGAACTTTTCATGATATTTGCCCACATCAACTATCTTGTATGGTTTTCCGCATTGAGTATTGAAATGAAGAAGAGTCATCAATCTCTGTCTCACATTTAAAACTCATTAAACTCCTTTGCCATCCTTCTTGAAGATTAATAACATGAGCCCAACATAATAGTTTTGGCAATTTAAATGTTTCCATTTTAACACTCAATTTCAAGAACACACTAATTACATTATCTTGCTTCTAGGCTTCTATCTGCTACATATGGTGTGATACTGGATAATCCCTCACTATAATTATCTGTAGCAAATGAGAAACAACTATTTTAAAACAATCTTTAAAGTTTTTAATGCTAATTTTAAATCCTAAAATTACAGATAAAATGCAGTATTTTAGAATTTCTTCCTACACTAAGGGTACAACAATTTCATTTTTAAGCAATGCTACAGTCTGTACTATCATTACAGGTCATATGGTAAAATGAGCCAAAGTTTAAGCGCTTTAAAGAAACATTGATTTCTGTCTGAGAGCACTATTCTTTGAAGTGCTTAATTTTGGTTGGATTATAAGTGTGTTCTTGTACAAATCATAATGCATATATGGTTGATGCTCATGAAAGCTGCTGAAAATGAAAGCATGTCTTGGAGAAGAAAATTCTGAAAAGGTTTCCCTTTTGGAAAAGGGGGAAAAACCTATTTGTTAGAAAGTGCCCCATGAGGATCTGTATACCAAGCACCATTTGCTTCACACACACATACAAACAATAGTCTAATGTTTTTAATTGTGTGAGGTTTTAAACACTTATATCTGCTCTGAGTTCACGAGACAGGCAAAATAGTACAACCCTAGGCATAATTTCCCTGAGGCAAATCTCACTTCTGGTAAAGGACTGCAGTGCTGCTACTTTTTTTTATCATGGCATGGCATGGCAGGTCTGTTTTAATTGGTCTAGAACAGGGGTAGGCAACCTAAGCCCTCAGGGGCCGGATGCGCCCCCCCCGAGGCCTTTGGACTGGCCCCAGGTCAGTCCTGCCGCCACCCCCCTCCACCCCCCATGATGATATTGATTACTGTTGTTATTACTTGTTCTTGGGGTTTTCTTGGCAAAATCTCCACAGGGGGTTTGCCATGGCTTTTCTGGGGCTGAGAGAGTGTGCATGCATATTTTTTTATTTTTTAAAAAAATATTTTTATATTTTTATATTTATTTATTTATTTATTTTTGGTGCTTCGGCCCCCAAATTGTCTGAGGGACAGCAACCCGGCCCCCGGCTCCAAAAGGTTGCTTACCCCTGGTCTAGAATAAATATTAGCATGTGGTTCTGATATCACAACTACTTCTGCATACAGAGATAACAACTTTGGGGTGAAGCAGATGGGGCTCTGGGACTGTGGCAACCAGATGCTGTGTCCCCAAAGTCAGCCACTGCCATGGTCCCAAATGGACCACCAGCAGGAGTGACTTTTTGTTGCTCTTTTTGGGCTGGCTTCAAGCTTCTAGGTATATTGGAGGCATGAGTCATTTGAATGCTATGCCCACAAAGTACCCAGAAGCTGCTTTATTTGGCCTGCACGTTTTGGGCCTGAGATCACTATTTGTCTTTGTTCACAACACTTTAAAGTTCTCCATTAGCCTCTTTCAACAAGAACACATAATTTTGTATAGCTGTGATATATATAGTATATACATGATTTAGCATACATGGACAGTAGTGATGAAGAATACAGCACCACTAGCAGAATATCATTATCATTACACATTACTGCAGACATTTTCTAAAGGAGACAGTTTGCATACTCAATAGTAAGCCATCAGGTTTATTACATAGCACCAAAGTGATGAATATTCATGTGTGAGCCAAAACAAATACCGTATTTTCTGGCGTATAAGACGACTGGGTTTATAAGATGACCCCCATTTTTTCCAGTTAAAAGATAGAGTTTGGGATATACTCGCCATATAAGACTACCTCTCTTCCAATGCACACCAAATAAAAATTAAAAAAAACACAACCCATCAGATTTGATTTCAATATGGTAATTTTAATTCAAATGCTTATGACATGCAGGTACTTAGCAGGAAAACTGTCATTTATAAACATAAGGCTGTTTGTCATCAAGCATGTAAACATAAAACAGTGAGACATTTAGCCTTCCCTGTGAGAGAACTCTGGTGCCACAACAAACTACAGCTCCCATGTTCCCTAGCATTTATTTCTGTAGTGTGTTCTGGACCTTACTATTTAAAAAATAGTCCAGATTTAAATGCTGCTTTAAAAATTATTTCCATCTACCAGCTATGAGATGGTTGAGGGAAATGAGAAAGTGTTGGGGGGAAGGACTGCCAATATACTAGGTGATGCATTCTGGGGTATGTATAATTTGTGGCCAAGTAAGTGACCCTGGGCATGTCACATACTCTCAGCCTCAGAGCATGGTAATGGCAACCCCCATTTGAAGAAATATGCCAAGAAAACCCCATGATAAGGTTGCCTTAGGATTGCCATAAGTCGGAAAGGACTTGAAGACACACAAGAACAACAAAAAAGTCTGCAATTGTTTCATAGGTAGTACATGGGAATAGGTGCCAGCATGGTGTAGTGGTTTGAGTGTTGGACTACCACTCTGGATTTGATTCCCCACTCTGCCATGAAACCCACTGGGTGAAATTTGACAAGCCACACACTCTCAGCCTCAGGGGAAGGCAATGGCAAACCTCCTCCTGGTGGCGCAGTGGTTAAATGCCTGTACTGCAGCCACTCACTCATAGACCACAAGGTTGCGGGCTCAGGCTAGACTCAGGCCTTCATCCTTCCAAGGTCACTAAAATGAGTACCCAACTGTTGGGGGGCAATGAGCTTACAGTTGTAAACCACTTAGACATCCCATAGCGTGATATGAAGTGGTATATAAATGAAGCTGCTTTGCTTTGCTTTGCTCTGAACCAGTCTTGCCGAGAAAACCCCAGGATAGGATCGCCTTAGGGTTCCTCTCTTCCTCCTCCTCCCACCTCGCGCTCCCGTCTTGTTCCTCCTCCTCCTCCTCCTCTTCTCGCCTTGAGCTTTGCAACCCCTCCTCCTCTTCCCGCCTTGTGACCCCATCTTCCTCCTCCTCCCCCACAATACACTCACTGCGCTGGGCGAGACCCTCAGCAAGATCAGGGAGGAGGAGGCAGCAGCGGTGGTGGTGGCTTGGCCTGGGGGAAGAGGAGGAGGAAGCGGGCCGAGGTGGAGTGTTTCTGGGAGGGCCTCTCTTCCTCCCTCACTACCCTGGGCTGGTCTGCCTCCTCTGCCCTGCCCGTCCTGCCTCTCCACCTCCCAAATCCCTCATCCCTCTGTGAGCCACAGGCAAGATGGGCGGCAGAGAGGCGGGACGGGCAGGGCAGAGGAGGGCAAACCAGCTGAAGGCAGTGAGGGAGGAAGGGAAGGAGGTTCTCCCAGAAGCACCACACCTCAGCCCACTTCCTCCTCCTCTTCCCCCAGGCCAAGCTGCCGCAGCCGCCACTGCCACCACCACCGCCTCCTCCTCCTCCTCCCCCTCCCTGATCTTGCTGAGGGTCTCGCCCAGTGTGATGGGTGCATTGAGGGGGAAGAGGAGGGAGACAAAATGGTGGCCGGGCTTAGGGGGTCCTCTCGCCTCGCCTCTTCCCGGTGTATAAGACGACCTCCAACTTTTGAGGAGAATTTCCGGGGTTAAAAAGTCATTTTATATGGTAATTAAATTATTGAAATGATTAGTACTATCCTCCTTCATTCATTGTGTTAGACTATAACTCCTATCATCCCAAGTTGACATGGCTGATGGGGTGAGGCCTGCCTCTTCTCTCTCCTGGGCCATCATGCTTTTCCCTTTACTAGATTTGTGCAAAGGTGACCCCTGTATCAGCTGTACACATACCCATGGCATTAAGAGAGGAGGGTGTTTCTTTGCTTCTCTTCCTATAAGCCCCTGATCTGGGAGAGAGCAAGCCCAGCTTCCTCATGTCCACAACTGCAGTTTCTGTCAATCATTCTGTGATGAAAATGTGGCTTCTGGTACAAGATACCTGGGATGAAAAGCATTCTGGCCAGTAGTAAATAGTAAATGAGATTCAGAAACTTCAACTGGTCCAAGACAGAGTGGCAAGATTATCAACTGGTAATGCATTTTTGATGGCATCATGCCAGTATTTGCCCAATTTAAAATGCTGTTTTCAACTTGTAAAGCTCTAAAGAGCTTGAAGGCAAAATCACCTGAAGGAGCACTTCACTATAGTTTTTTTTGTGAGTTTTTCAGGCTGTGTGGCCATGTTCTAGAAGAGTACCTTTCTGACGTTTCACCAGCATCTGTGGTGGCATCTTCAGAGAATACTGGAATGGAAGAGAATGGAAGAGTGTGCATGTCATGACTACATGTCACTGTTTTAAGCCATGCTACTGGGTAACTTTTTTTAAAACTGTCCCCACCACCATCCCTGTGCATCAATGCAGCCCGCCAAAGGATTTCGGGTGGCCCTCAAGATGCGGGATGACTTCAAGGCTTCTTTGCCATCCAGCTTTCTTTCAGGAAAGAATCAGGTGGTGGAGGAGGAGGACGGGTGAATAGTCGCTTCTCAAGGCTCCTCTGCCACTCAGCCTTCTCTAGAGGATAGGGCTGAGCAGAGGAGGAGGAGGAGGAGGAGGAGGACGACGACTTAATTAATATTAATAAAATTATTTGTTATTAATCAATCAAAAATTATTATTAATAAGTAATATGTAATTAATAACTAATGATTAAAATAGTTTAATTATTAATTATACCTTTACTTGGAAACTGAGCTGCTAAAAACCTATCTGCGGCCCAAAGATGTTTAGCCTATTTTAATTTTAGCCCCTACCTGTGTATCCTGTGTTTTGTCACTTTTTCTCTCATCTTCTAAAATCTGCAAAACCTATGGTCCTTTTCCTTTGAGAGGAGACCAAAATAACCATCGAATTCCACATATACCTGCTCGACCACAAAACCTTCTGGGTGACCTTGGGCTATTAAAATGCTCTCAGCCTCAGATGAAGGCAATGGCAAACTTCCTCTGAACAATACTTGCTAAGAAAACCCCATGATAGGTTCATTTAGGGTTGCTGTAAGTCTAGCATATCTAAACATCGAGTGATAGCAGACAGTTAGTTTACTGCACTCTCTGTATGTACCACAACTCTGCATGAACACATGTTTCTGTCCTTCAAGAGAAGTGCTATAGAGAGTGTATTACAGGAATCAATCTGTGGATTTCCAGGCAGCAGTGGCTGGTAACTTCCATGTCGGAGGGATGATAAATCCACTCTGAAGGCATGTCTACATGGGCCAAATGAATTGGTTTTTCCCTGTCCTCCTGTTGCCTTGTCTTCACGATGTAGGGCCAAAGCCTGATTTGACTGCGGACTGTCTTTACTCAGGAAGGGCAGTTCTGCAGCAAATCTGAGCCATCCCTAAGTTAAAGCAATTTTTTTAAAAAAAATCTCTATTTGGCTCCGGATCGTCCAAGAAAATCCAGACCATTCTGGAGCGATGTCAGGCAGCTGTGCACACAGCATTCCACTGTGCTCCCCACCACCACTGGTGTGAGTCATTCCCTCTGAGATCACAATGAGGGGTCAGCCCTGTGATTGAAGCTGGGTCCCTTGTTTTTGACTTCAGAGGGAGTGACTGGCACTGGTGGTGGATGGCACAGACAAACATATGTGTAGATAGCAGCCCAGCATCACTCCAAAGTGCCCAGGTAATGGGGGAATTCTTGGCAGCTTCAGGTCAGAATACTCCAGAAACATCCAAGAGTATTCTGGCCAGTGTAGACCCACTTTGAATTATAGTATGAACCTTACAGGTACTGCTCAAGGTGTTGAACCTTCTCCTCAAATAGGTTTAGCACCTTGCATAGCTTGTTTAACATTCAAATTAAAGCCTAGAACAGATTCACCACTCAGCTGCCAATGTTTACAAAAACATAACTTTGGCCCTGGATTTACAAAATGCTTCAATAATACTTTGTGATATTTTTCCTCATTTAAAATAAGTGAATGCATAATAAGACTTATATATAAATATAAGTTTGGGTTTATTTCCAGCACTAAGCTTCAGCAGCCAACACTAATCTATGCAAATGTCTCAGCTTTACCATTTGTATCTTTAGCAATCCTATTAGTATTCTATAGTCATGCTATTTTCAACCACAACTGTAGTAAGCAAGCAAACATAATGGAATATAATTGTCAACCACTTCTTAACAAGATGAATTTCTTGAACAATTTATCTTTTGCATGCAGGAAATTAGATGTACGGTATTCTTGATGTAACTAGCTAATACAGATATACTTGTTTTATTTATTTACTTTCTGCTCTCTCTCTCTCTCTCTCTCTCTCTCTCTCTATATATATATATATATATAAAATCGATTTTGATTTTGCTGCATTTTTGAAGCTCACCTGAATTTCATAGCCATCCTTTGTTCCTGTCAGTTTCAAACCTTTATGCCTGGAAATTTCTGCACATCATACTGAACATCTTCTTAGGAAATTTCTGCACCACCTTAAAACTAAGTTTTTTTTTCTTCACCCTTAACCTATTTATAGGCAATCCTTCAGCTGAAGATGCGGGGCAGCACTTGACAAAAACCACTGATAATTCTTTCTACATCTCTAAAGAGCAAACCCAAATTGTATTTTTTTCATGAGCAAATTCTCTGTGAAACAGTAGAGTATTTATGTGAGTCATTCCAATGACTATGCAAGCTATGCTTCTCAATGCCTGCCCAGTTTGAACCCTTGTCCCATTACTATGGAGCCTGATGATATAGGGAAAACAGAACAGACACAAAAAATGCTCCATGGCAATAAAACCTAATAAAAGTTAGCTTTTGTAGCTGTGACATTTTATTTTCTGTATATACAGAGATGCACCACAGGCAGTATGAGAGAGTGTCAGCCCACCCAGCAGGTAGCTCCTCTACTGTTGAAATCTTATGGTAACTTAAAGGAAGGGCATTTTTCAGATACAATTATAAGTAAATCACACTAGAAACTGAAAATAAAACCACAGTCTTGAACATACTTATTTGAAGGTTCGGTTTTATCAGAACCAATAGCACTTAACTAAGGATAAATTTTAGGAAGGAAGTGTACATTCTGTTCTTTTAGATTTTTCAGAAATTTAACATGTGGGTCAAAGCTTGCCCTTGAGAAATGTATTTTGGCAAGCTGAAACATCATATTTGAGTATGCAGTGACAAGAAAGAATGTTCATTAACATTCAAAATGTGGTTGGAAAATATCTTTCTTCAGAGTTGCGAAACTCTGACAAGGAGAATCCTACCCTGATAGGAATCTTTGCAGGCCAGGACTTACTCTGCATAGCATTTGCATAGTTGTTTGTTTGTGTGTGTGTGTGTGTGTGTGCATGCACAGAAATATTAATTCCTGTGCAGAAAATGTTGCTTTTTTCACAAAAAACAAGACACATGCAATTTTTGCACAGAATAAATCCTGAACCATGACTAAAAGCAGTTTCAGCAAGAAGAAAATTGCTCAAATTTCATTCAAGAATTAATCCTTTGAGAATTAAATTAGTTAAGAATTATGTAGATACACTGCATGAATGTATTCTTGAAGATATACTAGTCCCAGGGAAAGACTTTATTTGGAACTGCTTCTTCATAGCATCTGCCATCTTTTCTCACAGTCATTTATTGCTTTAAAGTTGCCCTACTGCAGGAAGAAGTAGAATCCTCATTCCTTCTTTCCATGAATTTTAACATTGATACTGCTGCCTTTCGGATGAAGCTTCCACTTGCCCAATCTATACAGTATTTGAACTAATTTCTGGGCAAAGCAACAGTGGCATGAGGGCACTCTCAGGAATCACCATTGAGCCTGAGATGGAGGAGCAGTTCATGCTGGAGACTATTTATTTATTTATTATTTTTATTTCAATTATTTATATCCTGCCTTATATCTTGCCTTTCTCCCACAATGGGATTCAAAGCAACTATTGCAAGGTGATCTTCCATCACCATTGCCTGCTCAAACAAATGCTTATTTAATTTATATATTCATTTATTTGATTGACTGTCTGGTTGTTAGTTTGTTTGATAGATATCATGCTTTTCTCCTTATGCAGGACCCAAGGACTACATGGCTACCTGTGGTCTGTAATTGCAGTGTCTTGGAGGCAAGGGACACAGGTCACAGCAGCAGAGAACAGGCAGGGAGTAAGGAGCATCAGCATCAGTGCCAGCACCCTCAGATTTGGTACTTTGCACCTAATTCACTGAATCCTCAGTGGCCCTTATCCTGTTGTGTGGGGGGGAATTCAATACAGCTCCCTGCTTGGGCTAAACTCTGTGGGAAAGCTTTTGATTTTATTTCTGGCTTGTGTATGAGATTTCCAAAGCATCAGCCTGGCCACTTTAGGGAAGAATATGCTAAAAGCACCCTTGGTCTGTCTGACAAGGATTTTACTATGTCCTCTAATGCATTCACCAGACTGACTTCTGGTCTGAAACTTGCACTCTGGCAATTCTACCTCCCATGATTTTCACAGACTGCTACTTATAATCTTGCACTCCTAATCTTGCAAGCAAACCAAAATCCTCTGTTTCCATATGCCCACATTTGAGTCCATAAAAATAATCAGGGCAGTCTTTCAGGTTCAGGTGTTTCAGGTTTTTTCTTGCCATTTGTTTTGCCATCCTGTATGGCAAAGTCGGTTTTTTTTTTCTTTTTTTGGAATACAGTTTGCAGAATTCTCTAGGCAACATGGTCAGTGACCAGGAGTATTCTGCAACTTATTGTTCAGAAAATTAATATTAACAACATTAATATTTCCAAGTTCTGCTCTCTTCTGTTTTTCCCATCTTCTTCAGCTGCTAAACCCAATCAAGTAGCAGTTTAAAGCCTCGATGGGGCTTTTAGAAGAACAGAGCAGCACAGCTGTATTTTCGTGCCCCTCATAAAACTTGCTACATACATATGAGACTATGCAAAGAACAGGCTGAATTCCAGGGTGAGAACATGATGTCTCTCTTCTAAGGGCAAGGAACCTTCTTCTTTGCTCTCTTCATTCAATATTAATGCCACACCAGCTCTCACTGCTCTGTTCTTCCTCTCCACCTTACATAGACATCAAATAATGTTTCCCTCTCAGCACCTCATAATCCTAACATTCTGTAATTATGTAGGTAAGTGCACTAATATTTACTGCAACTAAATATGTTGCTTCTAAAACATATATACTTTAAAGTCAAATAAAAACACCTTTTCCTAGGAATATTAGAATATTATGGTGATTTTAGTATTGTGTAATAATGAATAAAAAATAGACATATTAAATATGAATATATGTGCACAATGCACATCCCTAAATTTTGGATTTGCTCATTCCTAATAACCAGTTAAATAACAGTATTTTTACAACAATAAGTGAATAATAATAATAATAATAATATGGTTTATTTATATATCCCGCCTCTCCCTGTGGATCGAGGCGGGAGTACAAAGTACAAAAGTACAAAAAGTACAAAAAGTACAAAAACACAACAAAGCTAAAACATAACAATAAAACCCAACAAATAAAAGTAATAAAGACAAAAACACAGCAGCAGTAATTAATACAATTGAATTATTAAAACTGCAATAAAATCACAAAATTATTATTAACTATTAAAAATTAAAATTACAATAAAATTACAAATACAAGTCTATGCCGCGGGTGGTAATTGTTCTTTCTTCACCCGGGAGGTCCTTAATCTTGTGTTCAATTAGGGAGATCAGATGGGTAAGCCCGGCGGAAGAGTTCTGTTTTGAGTGCCTTCTTGAAGGCCTCTAGCATGGGGATGGTACGAATCTCTTCTGGCAGGCTGTTCCATAATTTAAGGGCCGCAGCTGTGAATGATTTTTGGGAAGTGGATGCCAATTTAGTGTTATAATAATTTAATAAATTCTTCCCTGATGTTCTGAGCATGCAGGGCGGATTGTGTGGGGAGAGGCGTTCCTTCAAGTAACTCGGACCCAAGCCATATAGGGCTTTATAGGTAATAACCAACACTTTGTATGCACACGGAAGCTAATTGGCAGCCAGTGAAGAGCTTTTAGTACCAGTGTAATATGGTCTGCTCTAGATGTTCCGGCGACCAACCTGGCTGCCACATTTTGAACCAATTGAAGCTTCCGAACTTGGTACAAAGGTAGCCCCATGTACAGCGCATTACAGTAATCCAAACGAGAGATTATCAGGGCAAGTACTATTGCTTCAAGGTCCCCCTGGTCCAGGTAGGGGCACAGTTGGTGAATCAGCCAAAGCTGATTCCAAGCACTCCTGGCCATCGCATTTACTTGAGATGTCAACTGTAGCGATGAGTCCAGGAGTACTCCCAAGCTGCGTACTTTAGGGGAAGTGTGACCCCGTCCAGGACTGGATGACAAAACTCCCTTTCCAGACCAGGGGTCCCTATCGCAAGTACCTCTGTTTTCTCTGGATTCAGCTTGAGTTTGTTTTCCCTCATCCAGCCCATTACTGAGCCAAGGCAGGCTTCCAGAGGAGTGATGCCACCCTTAGTCACCACAGTAGTCGGAGACATAGAGAAGAAGAGTTGGGTGTCATCAGCATATTGATAACCCCGTGCCCCATATCCCCAGATGATCTCTCCCAGCGGCTTCATGTAAATGTTAAACAGCATGGGGGACAGTATGGCGTGGGATGCCAGATGTCAGCTCCGTTTCAGAGGAGCAACTGCCCCCCAGCCACACCATCTGGGATCTGCCCGAGAGGTAGGACCGGAGCCACTGGAGTGCAGTGCCCCCAATACCTAATTCCCTCAGGCGTCCCAGAAGGATACCATGCTCTATGGTATCGAACGCCACTGAGATGTCCAAGAGCACCAACAGGGTCACACTTCCCCTGTTGATACCCAGACGGAGATCATCGACTAAGGCGACCATGGCAGTCTCAACTCCGTATCCCGCCCTGAAGCCAGTTTGAAATGGGTCCAGATAATTGGTTTCATCCAAGACTGCCTGGAGTTGGAAGGCAACTGCTCTATTGATCACTTTGCCCAACAATGGTAACAAAGAAACCGGTCTGTAATTGGTTTTTTCCAGGGGGTCCAGGGAGGGCTTTTTCAGGAGCAGTTTTACTACCGCTTGCTTTAAACATGATGGAAATTTGCCCTCCCTGAAGGATGCATTAATTATTTGTTGCAGTAACAATTTTACTGCATCTCCTTCCTGGATGGTCAACCATGAAGGGCATGGATCGAGAGGGCAAGTTGTCTTCCTATTTCATCGGTATTTACAAACTCAAATCGATCCAGTTTAATGCAGTCCACAGAGTCCCTGGACATCCCTCTTATTGGTTCTGTTACAATGCCCGCATCCAGATCGACCCTTATCTGAGAAATTTTATCTATAAAAAAGTCATTAAAAGCATCACAGCAGGCTATGGATGGTTCCACTAGAACAGGGGTAGGCAACCTTTCCCCTTTAAGGGCCGAGGGACTTCAGCTCCCAGAAGCCTCAGCCATGTTGGCCAATAGTCCCATGTTGGCCAATAGCTCCTGGGATTCTGGGAGCTGAAGTCCCTTGGCCCTTAAAGGGTAAAGGTTGCCTACCCCTACACTAGAAGGTTCAGGGTGGGAGGCAATAATTCTTAATGCAGAAGGAAGATATTGTGATGGCTATAATGCTATGTGTTTTACATGGGGGAAAACATAGGGCCTCTGCAGACCGGCCCAAAGGGCCGGCCTGGAGATAGAGCTGGGGCAGGGCAGCTGCACACCTGCTGCCCCAACCTCATGCCGCATACCATTATGCACCTTCAAACACACTGCACTGAAAAGGGCGCTGAAGAGCCGCATGCCAGCTCTTAGGGTGGCCTTTTGCTGCCCCTGAAAGGAGTGACATTTTGCCGCTCTTTTCGGGGTGGCAAAAGGGAGGATCAGGGCTGCGGCATGGGGTTGCCACAGCCCCAATCCTCCACTTCCTAGAGCAGCCCAGAGCTGCCCGTCTGCAGTCCCCCATAGTTACTCATGTGCTGCATTAATGTTCAAAAAGCTGGAGCTGAAATCATAAAACACACAATTGGAATGCCTGTTTTCAAACAATTGGGTAGTTCCTTAAATACCATTATAACTTTTAAGAACTGTTATAAGAGATAGCAAAGTCAATTTCAATAATCCTCTCTTTGTTTATTGAATAGTATTACACCATAATACTACTCATAAGAAGAAGAATATAGTCTATAAACTTTCTACTGATACTCAACTACATTTAAAACAGTGTTGGTTCAAGCTGATGGTCACAGTTCTGTCAAGTGTCAGTTTTTCTCCTCCGTCATAAATTTGTAGTGGAAACTCCCAATTGTGCCTTGTTCAAATACTGTATCAAAACAAATTTGACTCTCATTAGGAAGCATAGAACATTGTGCTTCTCTCTGAAACAAGTGAAAATGCCTACTTACCTCTTATGAATTTTCCATGGTAGTAATTACCAATATTAAAGCAACCCAAACATCTTGACAAGAAGACCATCCCCAAAGGGAGTTTAACATTCCTGACAAATTGTGGACCAGAAAGAAGTCCAAGTCTGCTCTAGGTGCAAGTGGGCCAGAACTGTGGCAACTGCAGGGCACATTCTCAAAGCAGGTCGCTGCTGCTGGCCCCAACCTGCACCTTCAGGAGCCAGATTATCACGGTTCCTTTGACCAGAGCATGGTGTTGGAGCAGTTTTGGGCCACTTTGGTGTGTGTTTGTGTGTTTGTGTTTGTGTGTGTGTGTGTGTGTGTGATGTAAATGCTATGCCCCCAAAGTGGCTGGAAACTGCTTCTTTTGGTCCATCTGTTCCAGGCCTCTGATGAATCAAAGATAGGAAAGTATAGAAAAAGTTATTGGTGTTCCATTAAATCAATAAAAAGCTTTAAAAATCTCTTATATTAATTATATATGCATTAAAAAGAAAATCTTTATAGCATTCATATTACTTTTATATTGCTGTTTAATTTTATGGTATGTTACAACACCAAAAGCTTACTTGAATGAAGGTGAAAAATCCCATCCATGATTCCCACCCCACTTGTTGTCCCTATTTTGAGCCTTGGAGAAATCACAAATCTTTTTCACAAGACCCACCTCCAAACCCAACAATATCAAGAAGGACAATTCTTAGCAATATTTTAAAGGAACAGACAGTCTAACAAGCACAGTCCTTCATTGAATGTTAAATCTTTGATTTTATTAGAGATGAGTTCTCCCTCAAAAGAACTAGATTCTCAAGGATGTTATCAGATAATCAGTGTCTTTTATCAGTCATGACATTGCCACCAGTAATGAATAGGACCTGAAGTGTTTCACTATGTCATACAGCTTTAAAAGATACTTTAATATACTGTTCTGCATTTCTGCCCCCCAAAACCTAGTAAAATGTTGCAATTATATTGCATAAAACCCCTCCCTCCCAATTTCCCCAGTTGTTCTGGGGATGCAGTTGCCTACTTCCTCTTCTCACCTCATTCAAATTTCTCCATCATCTCCACTAATAATTCTGTTGTTCATTTGGGTCCCCGTTGCTATTCTTCTCTGTGTCCTCTCCTTCACCTTTCCTATCACACATCCATTGCACATATACTTTTTTTCATACATTCTTCCATTTCTCTATGCGTCCGTCTATCTGTTCACTCTTTTCATCTTTTCCCTCTGTCCATTCCTTTGTATCTCCTCTCCTCTGTTCACTCCTCCCATCCATCTTCTCAGGGGGTGGGAAGATGCTGGTCATCACTCCTCCTTCTCCCTTTTCTCTGCTCCAGGGGTTCCCAAACTTTGTAACTCCTGGAGCCCTTATTTCTAATGCAGAGCCCCTAAGAGGCCTACCCTATGTCTTACAAGTTAATTGTGTTTAGGAGTATATATGAATAAATTTTTATTCTTTCATTTCACTCAATTTTTATTTCTTTCATTTTCCTGGAGTGGTCATGGAGCACCTGGAAAGTGCATGTGAAGCCCTAAGAGCTCTTTGGAGTACAGGTCGGGAACCCCTGCTCTACTCCACTGTATCTAGTTTAAACCTCCCACCTTGTGTACCTCCTCTTTCATTCCCAATGTGTACCTCTGCAACATGAGGTTACAGATGATTAATGAATAAGTTACAAAGCACTGGTCTGAATATATATCCTTAATGGGGCAGGCAATGTTTACAATCTTTCATTCTAAGAACTGTACAGTACATTCATTCCTCTTCCTTGCAGAACTGATGAGGAAAGGGATTATTAGGGCCCAGCAATTAAGAAGAGATCTCAGGACTAATTATATTGCATGTTTTTGTCTTTCTTGGTAGTATCATTATCTGTCAATTGGTTTTCCCATTGTAAATTTTGTGAAATTCAAATAATAATAATATACAAAATTCTGTACAATAAAAGATGTTTTGCTGGTCCACCCTGCCCCCAGTGCAAAGGAGAGACAGACTGGGGCTCAAGTAAGGGCAAGGAAACTGTAGTGGGGATAAAATAGTGCAATTGAATGGGAGGAAGGGAATGAGAGGGGCATATGGTAGATAGTATTGGAAGAAGAAACAGGTTAAACTCAAGACCTTTGACAATGGTAGAATTGGCTGGAAACAGAGACATGGGGGTATCAACCCACTGTGGCTTCAGCTGCATGGAGTAGAAGGAGGGAGTAGAAGGATCAACAGCAGCTTTCCCAATTCTTTGTCAATTCCTCTACCTCCAACAGCAGCTGCTGAACATTTCCCGGGTGCTTGGATTGGCTGCCAATGCAGGAGGATTGTAGTCTCTGGGTGTGAATTAATGAGTGAAGTCAAGCAGATGGCAAGGGAGGTGTTAGTTGTGGGTGAGAGAGACTTCATGTTTCCCTCTTCCTACAAAAGCTCAAGTGATCTTGAAGGAACAAGTGAACTTCCAAGACCTGAATTTCACCACCCTTAGGGTCTGTATGCTCCACTGGTTGCCCCTGTCAATAACCAGTTACCAATCCAGAAAAGGACCTCTCCTCTGAAACCTGGTGCTTAGATTATACACATAAAAATTAATGAATATATTTATCTCCCTTCACTTAACTAAAAACTCTGTTGCTCCATCAAGGGAGGGAGCCCTGCACGTATACAGGATGTATTCCAGCTGACAAATGATGAAATTAACCAAAATGCAGTGTATCACTGTATGCCATTCTATTCCCCTCTCCCATGCACTGAAATAATGTATGAAAAGGTATTTATGTTAGGCATAACAAATAAGTCCCATTATACTGCTTTTAATGGAACCAAATTAGAACATTTTTGCAGGACTGGGTCATTATTTAGCATGTGAGTAGGGTGCTTAATATCTGACTTGTCTAAGAAACAAATGTAACTAAAATACATAGTGTTAATTCTCTAAAGTCTACTTAAAAAATTCTTAAAGTACATTTTGAAATGCCATTTGATTGTTTATTCTGTTACTATAATACCCATATTTAAGAATTTAATTAGCTTTTGAAAGTTCTCTTTAAAAATTACTTTGTATTTGCATGTTTTTGCAGATTATTTTCTGCCATAAACAGAAACTATTCCACTATAACATTTGGGGATCATTGCTTTGGTCTACTTTATGTCTAGTTTCCAGTCATTTGCTGATTTAGCTACTTAATGACTTCTTCAGTTATTAAAAGTGATTACATGTTCTGCTTTGTTAGTGATCAAGGGTGGTCCTGCTAGGAATCGATAATGTATTATAAAATAATTACTATAGTCTTAACTATTGTTATTGTCTTTCTTCTGTAATTCAGCTCTTGGCCCTATTTCCTTACAGAGCCTGTGGTGTTTGAAGATTTTGGAGAAGCCACTAGACAGGATGGGTTTATACTACCGATGATACTGAAAGGTTTTGAGCTTCATAGAGAGTTTTAAATCCAATAATACTCACTGTCACAAAGCCCCTGTTATTGTAAAGGGCTGATCATTCTTCTAAAGCAGCTGCTAATGAGATCAACCTCTTTGGCTCCAGTCTGGGCCCTTGACAAGGCAGTAAATAGTCACCTAGGTGAACCTCTCTGCAACTGACAAGTCATTTTCCAATGCATGAGACCATTAATCATTTCCAAGTAGCTGAATGACATTTTTATGAGACCTGTTCATTTTGACTTTTTAAACATGTTGGTATTTCTTCAAGAACACAGCTTGTAAGCTGTTTCACTGTAAGGGCTCCATTTCATATTATGTTCTCAACATGGACATATAAGCTGTTTTATGTTTACCTAAAACTGCAACATCATGTGTGGATGAAACTAATGCCCTTTTCACTGTGTGTATGATACAGATACACACTCTAGAGATCTTAAAATATGTTTTTCTTCCTTTCTATCTACAAAACAACAACACCGCATCTATAGTAATAGCCAGAAACCTGCAAGTGACCACAGCATGTATTGTAATAAGCACAGAATTCAAAACATAGCTATGTTAATCCAGAAAATCAGTATGCAAATGTTCTGGATTAACATCACCTCTGAGATTAACTGAAAGAAACTGGTGGCATGAGCTTTTATAGACGAGCCTGCTTCCTCAAATGCATTTGAGGAAGCAGGCTCAAGTCTATGAAAACTCATGCTACCAGCTTCTTTCTTTCAGTTAATCTCAAAGGTGATAAGATCCCTCTACATACTCATAATAAGAGTGGTCTCATTTGTTTCAGTGAGCCTGGGAAGACAAAGGCTCATTTCCTTACACCTTCCCATGTCTTCATCTTGACTGCACTGCCAAGGTATTCCAGGGACATCCTAAAGTATCCTGGCCCCACAGCTGCACCAACATGCCTCCATTATCTCGGTTTCCATTCCTACGCTGCGGTGGCTGTCTGCACAGATGTCCGGTGGAGACACCCAGCATGCCTGCCACTGCTGCCACTGGACACAGGAATTATACTTCCTCACTTACTTTGTATAATAATAATAATCTCAGAATGTGTCTTCAGTTATTGGGACAGCATCCCAGCAAACATTATGTGATAATATAATATTTATCAGTGTGTCCTGAGTGCTGTATTTACATAAATCAGTAATCAGGATTGAAAAATTTAAAGAGTGTTTCCCCCCCCCCTTTTCCTCTCATCAATTGTGTCATTACTGTTTTGGCATGAGTTTTCAACAACAAAAGCCACTGAATAAGGCTGCTAC
This sequence comes from Phrynosoma blainvillii, assembly GCA_026167975.1. Classification (NCBI taxonomy): domain Eukaryota; kingdom Metazoa; phylum Chordata; class Lepidosauria; order Squamata; family Phrynosomatidae; genus Phrynosoma; species Phrynosoma blainvillii. Next base: position 134,023,875 of record JANUYF010000004.1, on the reverse strand, counting down.
CACACCGCACTGAACATTTGACACCCACTCTGACTGTCATGCCTCCATCCTATGGAATCCTGGGATTTGCAGTTTGCTGTGACACCAGAGCTCTCTTACAAAGAAGGCTAACTATCTCACAAAACTGCAAGTCCCAGAATTCTATATGCCATGACAGTGTCAAAGTGCATTAAGTCTGCAGTGTAGATGCAGCTTAAAACATTTTGCAAGTCTAACATTTGAATTTAAGGAAAAGATCTGACCTAGGAACAAATGTGATATAGTTTTGGTAGACAGGTGACTGGATTTCCTGGTGGTTCAGAAAAGTGTAATAGAAACTATGAGAAATTCCGAAAATTGATCTTTCCCCTAAATCCTATTTGTCTTACATGGGAAAACCCACAGGTACAAGCCAGAAATAGTACAAACAGATGCAAGAAACGGTAATCTTCTTCCCCAGTGTGCTGGTCCCAGTATGACCCCCTTGACAGCTGCTATTAATTTTCAGAACAACAGTAAATTTGATCATGATATTCTCCTGCTGTTACAGAATATTAAAAAGGTATTGTGTTACACTGACATAACCATCTTGATATTTTTTTCTATCAGAGCTTGGGAAGTTACTTTTGAAAAACAATCTATTCCTGTTCCCCATTGTAGTGTTCAGAAAGTAATTCACTGTTATTTGTTTCAATATTTGAAAAGCCGATTAATGCACAGTCCCTTATTTTAATTTTTTAGGGTTACTTTACAGTTTTAAAATTTAGGATTGACAAAAAAGACATAAAAACTGAAAATGTTGGTGAAATGACTTGAAAAGGACCTTGAAACGCCTTTCTAAAGTAACTAGAAAATTTGTTTTTGAGACCAATAAAATCATTGTGCCAGTTATTGCATTATTTTTGAAATGTAGCTTTGGACGTTATCACACGGGGCCTAAAGCAGTCCCATCCCCGTCGCATCCCCGTCCCATTGCGGTTCCTTTTCAATCCAGAACTTACCGGCATACAGAAAGCAGCATCATTCCGGTTGCGGCAAAATGTAATTCCCAAAGAAACCGGCATTCAAAAGAATGGGGATGATGCCGGGTGATGCCGCAAGGGGACGGGGATGCGATGGGGATGCGACGGGGATGGGTGCGACATCGTGTGAAGACATGGGGAAAGGAAGCGGATTGGGACGGGGATGCGAAGGGGATGGGCGGGGTTTCTCTGCGACATCGTGTGAACACAGGGGAAAAGGAAGCGGATTGGGACGGGGATGCAACGGGGATAGGACTGCTTTAGACCCCGTGTGATAACGTCCTTTGTCTCACCCTCATTATCAAGAAAAGTACTGCTGGCTTAAAAATGCCTGCTTACTTCTTGCTAGCATCAGCATTATACCATCTACAGTCAGAAGTAAAATCAGTATGTTCTGCTTGCACTGGAGATTTGAAAATGAGCAAAGAAAAAAACTTGGAAATCTGAATTTGAATTTGAGGAATAAGTAATACAGATTGAGTATCCCTTGTCCAGAATTCTGAAACCCAAAATATTCCAAAATCCAAAACTGTCCACATGGTGGGTGAGATAGTGACACATTTGCCCTTTCATGATTCAGTATACAAAAAATTTGTTTCACACACAACATTATTTTTTAAATTATTGTATAAAATTACCTTAAGGCTATGTGTATCAGGTATTTATGAAACATAAATGAATTTTGTGTTTCAACTTGAGCTCCATCTCCAAGATACCTCACTATGTACATATATGTAAATACAGGCATTAAAAACACACCAAAATTCGAAACATTTCTGCTCCCAAGCATTTCAGATAAAGAAGACTTAACCTGTAGTTCTGCAACTGGCTGGAATGAAGGAAATGTTTGGTTTCAGGGAACTGATACTGTTTTAAAAGTTAATGCTATATCCTTATATTTCCATATCTGTAAATCACCCACTATTACAAAAAACAAAAAAGAAACACAACACCTGCCTCAAAACAGCAAACACCTAAAGGTTTTTCATGTAAGGTGATTCACTCTATAAAATACAAGAATCATGTGGAAAAGTGGTGAGCCAGAAACCCTTATATTGTGATGCTTCATAGGAATGTTTCAGATCTTAGGCATACTGATATGAAACCATGACACAAGCCAAACTATCCTTCCCTTGTGATTTTTTATTTTATTTTCTATATAATGTATTTTAAATTTTCATTTAAATCTACCTCTTTCATTAGCTTGTGACTCAGAAGAGCAAATACATACTCATCTTTTCTTTTGATATATCTTGCAACAGATTCTGCCAATATATGTTGTTTTTTTTTATTTACTGAATGAGACATATGATTTAGGCAATTTCTGATGCTTTTACATCTTGTTCAGATTCCTGCCCTTTAAAATAGATCAGTAACTGCATTATTGTGGTAGCTTTCATTTGCATAAACCAAATCTATGAAATACTCCATTATAACACACCAAATCTTCCCAATGCTTGCACTGAAATCTAAATTACAACAGTTCCAATCCAGCTGAATTCCTCCTGCCTTTTCCATATATTCCTCTCTGTGTTTGGATTATTCAGATATGGCTCTTCTTTTTCTGTGTACTTGTAATGAGCCATAATATCTACACCTGGATAGCACTGCAAAGTAATTTGGAATATGTTGTGTACAAGGAGTGTTAAGTTTTTTCTTTTTGCCAGTTTGCATTCGAACAAATTTAAAAAGGAGGACAGGTTAGGCAGATGAAACTTCAAAAAGAGCACTTAACATTTTAACCATACAAAGTACCAATGATGGATTCTCTAAGAATGGCTCTCTATTGTTAACACGCTTCCAGTATATTTTACAATTAAATCATTTTACATGCAACTCAAATGATGATCATACTCATTATTTTGTCTACAGAGTTTGAAACTATATTATTTTTCTGTCCTTCTGATTTAGTTTAAAACTGCACATTGCCCATTCTTACATGGGATTATCCATCCCAAAAGATGGATAATGTTGCAGCAATAAGTTCTCTAGAAAACAGACTATTCATGGTCTGCATTTCTAATGTTGGGATGGGAGCACAATGCAATATACTATTTACTAGAAAATGTAATCATGAGGAAACACAGTAATAACATACAAGTGTCAGAGCAAACACAGTGTCAGAACCAGTGAACTCTGTTCCCAACAGACAGAAAAAACATATTATTGTGATAGAAAATAAAAGACTTTTATTTCAGACATCGGGACAGAAGTTTCCAGTAAAGTGTCTTTGTCGGAACTGAGGGTCTCTCCACCCTATCATAGCATTAGCCCTTCAGGCTGTTGGCGCACAGCCCTTCAGGCTGTTGGCGCACAGCCTTTTGATCCCAATCAAAGCAAATTCTAATAGCCCTTTCTCCCACATTTGTTCCCCACACAGCTTTCCTCCATATTACCATTCTAGTGCCATAAAGGAAAAGAAAAAGGAAAATAAACACCCTCTACATACCAGGACCACTGCAGGAAGAACAGAATTATAAAACCATAAATCCTTTCACTCTGCTTATCATTTGCTCCCCCTGCCATTTGTCCAGTCCCCTTCCACTTCTCATACAAAAAGCCCATGAATGATCAATGCATATACTTCAATATTTAGTACATACATCCTTCCCAATAAACCACACCAATCATGACAGAATCATGCCCATGGATTCTGACACACAAGAGTTTTATCGCATGCACTTTTCAGTCCAATCCGTGCATGGGATAGGATCAGGCTGGAATGGGGGGGAAATGGGTTTTACCACACATGAAATTGCTGCTGCGCTGCTAGCCGACCACCACCCATCACCAATCTGGCATCTGCTGGCCGATTTTGGTATTACAGAAGCTTTCCGTACTACCAAAATTAGCCAGCAGAGGTCGGATTGGGGATGGGTGATGGTTGGCCGGCAGCACAGCAACAATTTCATGTGTGTAAAACCCATTTTCTCCTGTTCCAGCCTGATCCCATCCTGTGCACTGATTGGGCTGAAAAGTGCATGTGATAAACTCCACAGATTAGCTGTAATGCCAGACAGATGCCTGCTTCAAAATTGTGAAATGTGCATTGTTCAAACTAGGGCTCCCCTACTAAACTTAGTCATGCTGTTCTCCACTGGTCAGTTATGTCACTGCAAAGTAAGCATCATCATGGGTAAGCCACTCACTCCAAGGGGAGGCTCTCCCACATTCCATTCCAGCATTCTACCCAATTATTCTTCCTTCCAGCTTTTGTCTGATAGGTGTGTGTGATCCCAACAACCTATTCCTGTGTTAGTGAACTTATGGTATGTGTGCCATCTCTGGCATGTGAAGTCGTATTGGTGGGCACGCGGAGAGACAGGAGGGCAGAGGAAGAGGAGGAGCAGGCTTTCCCTGCCCTCCTGTCACTTCAACTGCCTCTCCAGACACAGTTAAAGACATGGGAGGTCAGGGAAGAGGAGGAACAGGCCTGCATCTACTCCTCCACTTCCCCCTGCCGCCCTGTGCTTTCAACTGCCTCTCTCCTGGGCCTTAAGCTGCCTCTCTGCATACCTGTTCTTTCCTCCCCCGCTCTTCTGGGTGAGGAGTGTGGGGTGAAGAAGTCTCACCCCAGAAGTCCCACCCCCAGAGAGTGGATGTCCCACCCCTGGTATCGGATAATACCAGGAAGCCTTTTAGTTTGGGCACTTGACCCTAAAAGGTTCACCATCACTGACCTATTCATTGCAAACACATTTTTCATACAACCAGAAAGAAGGCTATATACATGGACATCACCAGATGGCCAATACATAAAATCAAATAGATTATATAATAAAAAGTAAGAGATGGTGAAGTTCCATACTGGTGGCCAAGACTAGACTGTGGCTCAGATCACGAACTACTCATATAAAAAATAAGAGGAAAACTCAAGAAGAAAACAAAACCAGTCATCATACCAAAATATAATCTAAACAATATCTCATCAGAATTTATTGACAATATAAGAAACAGATTTGCACTACTAAGCATAATATACCAGAAGAAATATGGTCTGAAGGCAGGGACATAATAAAAGAAGAATGTAGACAGACACTCTCAGTAGACAAAAAGAAAAAGAAGAAATCATGGATGACAGATAAAATGCTACAAGGAATAAAGGAAAGAAGAGATGTAAAACAAATGGGAGCCAGGAACAAACTAGGGGGGGGAAGCAGACGAGGGCGTCCAAGACGCCCTGCGACGGTGCGCTGCGGGACTGGAGCAGTCGCACTGCGGCGCACCGTCGGTGCCTCTGAAAGGAGCGCAAAAATAGCGCTCCTTTCAGAAGGTAGTGAAAGTGCGCCCTAAAAGCGTCGGGCGCACTTTCACTGACTTTTCCGCCGCAGCGCGTGCGGTCGCTGCGGTGGGAGGTTGTCCCCAGAGCGCCGGACGTGCGGAGGGCCGGCGGCTCCGAGGACGACCTCGGGAAGAGGAAGGGGCGCCGCAAGTGCGGCTGCCCCTCCTCTTCCTTGCCTCGGAGACGGCTCAATAAGCCGTCTGCCGAGGCCCTAAGAACCATGAATGCAACAGAACACGGCTAATGTGAAAAGATAAAGAAAACTACTACAATGATAAGACAACAAAGAGAGAAGAATGAGAGACCTATTTCGCAAAGTTTGTGTATGTGCATTGTCTATGTGTTTAGGGACTAGTTTACCAATCAAACCATATTCCTAATTTAATTTTGGTGTTCTAATTCCAGCTATAAGCAGAGATAAAAAAATTCTCCAGACACAAATATTTTGGTCATTCCAACATGTTACCTGACTGCTTGACCAGGGACATGTGGGCCAGGTGTGTTGCTACTGAACTGCAAGTCACAGCAGATCTGGCCAGGATAACCAATGGCAAGGAATGCTAGGAATTAGAGTAGCTGGAGGACCACATGATACCCACCCCTGATGCTGGCAGTGAGAAGCTTGTTCTAGTAACTCACAGGTGAATAATGTTCTAGAAATTTTCTAGAAAACTGAAAAATCTCAGAGCTGTCAGTAGTTTGAAGGGAGCAAAAAATAAAATAAATTCAGGAGCCACAGCACAAAGGCAGTCATTGGGCCAATGAATAAGCCTTGAAATTAAATTTGCTATGTTCCTGACTTTTATTATCCCAATCTGTATCGTGATCCCTATCTTTGCTTCCAGTGCTGGGCAATAATTAATAATTTGGCTGCAGCTAAAAATAAAAGGCAGACCTTTAAAACATTTTCTGAATCAATAATATTTTCTGAACTGATGCCAATAAGATACTGTATACCTTTTAATACCAATCTTCACATTTCTTGCCAATAATACACTGTTCCAAAGTAGATCCAATAATGAAAAACTTTTCATTTATACTTTGAAAACAAAGAAGAAACAAAGCAAAACCTTTGAGCCTTCTGAAGACTCTCATCTCTAACATTTCCCCTCACCAATGGGACTCTGAGGACAGTTTATGGCAAGGCAGTTGGGCAAAGGGTGTGTGGCTTAGGCGGCAGACTTAAGGAGCAGCCTCCCCTCCCCTCTGGAAGACCATCTACCACCAAGGAAGCCAAGCTGCAAACCACGAGCTGTGCCTCTTCATTTCCCCTCACCACTGGGACTCTGACGACAGTTTAAGGCAAAGCAGCTGGGTGATGCCCAAGTCCATCCAGGCCAGCTGTATGTTGTGGGAGAAGTCTGGAGGCGAGCCGACAAGTGGCTGCTTGAGAATGCCCGTCTTTCCTCCAGGCTTCTGAGTCCTACACCATGGCTTGTTGATCAAATTAGTAGTTTTAAGGGTGATTTATGGAGGCAGATGGCAGTGGGGGGACATTGTATGATGTCATGGGCAATGTAAATGAGGCAGTCAATAACAACTATGGAGCAGCTATTAGAGTTGTGCAGGGAAACGGGAGGTATGGCATTAACAGGGCGAGATTCTGTTATAGAGGAAGGTGAGATAGATGCTTAAAATCCATCTTACCTTCCTGTCACCCTGTTAACCCTATAGTACTGGAGAGCATGCCAACCCAACCACAGAACCGTTCTCTGCTCTTCTGCAATGCCAGGTCAATTAAGAATAAATCCCATATATTATATGATCTACTTTTACAGGAAGATCCAGACCTGGCTTGCATTACGGAAACCTGAGGGATGACAGCACTGTAACTTGGACTCAATCTCTCCCAGCTGGATATGCCGTTAATAAGCAGGTAAGGGGAAGTGGGTGAGGGGGGAGTGGCTGTAGTCCATAAGAACAACCTTACCCTGACCAGAATACCTCTCCGACAATTGGATCACATCGAGGGTATTTACTTTCACCTGAAGGCTAGGGACAGTTTGGGGATTCTGTTGGTTTACTGACCACCCCATTGCCTAACAGACTCCCTGGCAAAACTGACACAACTGGTCTCAGAGCTAGTGCTGGAGACTCCCAGGCTCCTTGTTCTGGGAGACTTCAACATCCCCCTCGAGACCAGTTCTTCAAATCTCACAAGAGCAGCTCATGAGTTCATGTCTGCCATGACTAACATGGGCCTGTCCCAGATAGTCTCTGGGCCTACATACCCTTGATGCGATCTTTTGCACAGAACAGGAACTTCCATAGGTGGAAGTGTCTTCCATTTCTGACTGTCATGGATGGACCATTTCCTGATCAATGTTGGACTGAAGGCCACTACCCATAACCCCCTCGGGAGTGGTGAACCTATCAGAATGGTCCACCCTTGAAGGTTGATGGAACCAAAAAGCTTCCAAGAAGTCCTAGAGGGTTCTATGGGTGGCAACAATGGTGACTCTGTCAAAGCCTTGGTGACTACCTAGAACAGCGATCTCACCAAGGCTATTGACACAATCGCTCCCAAGCGTCCTTTCCAGTCCGCCCCAAATCATAGTCCTTGGTACACTGAAGATCTTAGAAGGATGAAGCGGGCTGGACAACTATTAGAGCGCCGCGAAAAACTCAACGTTTATCTGACAAGACACATCATAGGACTTTTCTTAAAGCCTCTCGAGTGGCAATAGCAGCAGCAAAGAAATCTTTCTACTCTGCATCTATTACATCTGTGAAGTCTCGTCCAGCAGAGCTCTTCAGGGTGGCTAGAAAGTTAACCCAAACTCTTTCCACCCTGAATCCTCTTTTACAACCTACAAGAGCCTGCTGTGACACTTTTAATAACTACTTTGCAGATAAAATCTCTCAGATAAGGGCCGACTTAGACGCCAGCATTAGTACAGAAACGATAAGAGAGGTGTCCAGTGGCTCCGTTAATGAGGTTATTTTGGATCAATTTCAGTCTATGAGTACCAATGACTTAGACAAGCTGCATGGCAAGGTAAAAAAGACCACTTGCCCTCTTGATCACTGCCTGTCCGGGCTGGCCATCCAGGGAGGTGAGGCAACCATGAATCTATTAAACTCTATAATTAGTGCCTCCTTCAGGGAAGGCCGTTTTCCAACTAGTTTACAACTAGCAGTAGTAACACCTATATTAAAGAAGCCTTCCCTTGACCTCCTGGATAAAAATAACTATTGGCCAGTATCTATTCTTCCTTTTTTGGGCAAGGTGATCGAGAGGGCGGTTGCAAACCAACTCCAAGCAGTCTTTGATGAAACAGATTATCTTGATCCATTTCAAACTGGCTTCAGGTCAGGATATGGAGTGGAGACTGCTCTGGTCGCCTTGGTTGATTATCTCTTTCTGTGCATCGACAGGGGAAGTGTGGCCCTGTTGGTGCTCTTGGTCCTTTCAGTGGCCTTCAATACCATAGACCAGGGGTAAGCAACCTTTCCCCTTTAAGGGCCGAGGGACTTCAGCTCCCAGAATCCCAGGAGCTACTGGCCAACATGGTACTGTTGGCCAACATGGCTGAGGCTTTTCTGGGAGCTGAAGTCCCTCGGCCCTTAAAGGGGAAAGTTTCCCTACCCCTGCCATAGACCATGGTACCCTTCTGGAATGCCTGAGAGAGTTAGGAATTGGGGGGTCTGCTTTGCAGTGGCTCCGTTCTTACCTCTCAGGCAGATTCCAGGTGGTGGTGCTGGGGGACAGCTGCTCTTCTAAAAGAGAGCTGACACCTGGCATCTCTCAGGGTGCCATTCTGTCCCCCATGCTGTTTAACATTTACATGAAGCCGCTAGGTGAGATCATCTGGAGCAGGGGTAGGCAACCTTTCCCCTTTAAGGGCCGAGCGACTTCAGCTCCCAGAAGCCTCAGCCATGTTGGCCAATAGTCCCATGTTGGCCAATAGCTCCTGGGATTCTGGGAGCTGAAGTCCCTCGGCCCTTAAAGGGGAAAGGTTGCCTACCCCTGATCTGGAGACATGGGGTGTGGTGTTATCAGTACACTGATGACACCCAAATTTGCTTCTCTATGTCTCAGACTGTTTCAGTGATCAAGGAGAGCATCTCCCCCTCTGAATGACTGCCTGAGGTCAGTAATGGATTGGATGAGGGAAAATAGACTTAAGCTGAATCCAAACAAAATGGAGGTACTCGTGATAGGTAACCCTAACCCAGGTATGGAGATAAGTTCACCAGTCCTGGATGGGGTCACACTTCCCCTAAAGCACTGCGTTTGCAGTCTGGGGGTGCTCTTGGACTCATCATTTCAGCTGTCACCTCAAATTTAGGCGACGGGTAAGAGTGCCTGTTATCAGTTTCGGCTGATACGGCAGCTGCGACCCTACCTGGAGCCATGGGACCTCTCTTGTCTCAATTTCTGTAATGCGCCCTACATGGGGCAACCCTTGTGCCATGTTCAGAAGCTTCAACTGGTACAAAACATGGCAGCCAGATTGGCCGCAGGAAAATCTAGGTTTGACCGGATAACACCTATTTTGAAATCCTTACACTGGCTGCCTGATAGCTTCCGGGCACAGTACAAGGTGTTGGTTATTACCTATAAAGCTCTACATGGCTTGGGTCCAGCTTACTTGAAGGAACGCCTCCTCCCATATAATCCTTCCCACACACTCAGGTCCTCTGGGAAGAACTTACTACAGTCAATGAAAACTGGACTGGTGGTGACTTCCCAGAGGACCTTTTCAGCTGCCACTCCTAAAATTTGGAATGACCTGCCGAAGGAGACTCACTAGATTACGTCTCTTGACGTTTTTTAAAAAGCAATAAAAACTATTTTCTTCTGGTGGGCCTTCCCAGACTGACCTCTGTCCTGACCTGAACTAACTCCCCATTTGATCTAGCTCCTCATGACATTGCCACTGTTATTAACTATTTTTAATTTTTTTTAATTAGAGGGATTTTATTGTTGTAATTTTATATCGAAGGGTCGAAAGGGTGGGGGTTCGGGGATTATTTTCTTGTTATTATTTCTGCAATTGTTTTAATCTTTGCTGTTACCCGCCTCGATCCTCAATAGGGAGAGGCAGGATACAATACAATACAATAAATAAATAAATAAATAAATATTATTATTATTATTCTCTTAGTGAATTTCTAGCATGATGATATCACATGTAAATCAAGTTAGTTTCAGTACATAATTAAGTACATCAAGAATTTTGTTTTCACTTATGCCCTTCAAAAAAAAAAAGCTATAAACCTTTATCAGGCCTATGAAATGATCATTGCATCACAACTCTGCTGTCAGAAACTCTCCTTCTCTAGGCAAAAAATGGCATATTGATAAACTATCATGTGACAAAATTTGAGGCCTTGCCAAAGAAGTCTTAGCAAGCTAGAAAAGGCATGCAAATTACATTGTATTCTTCAAGCAATCATTTTTGCCACTAGAAATTCTCTCTCTCTCTCTCTCTCTCACACACAATATACACTCATGAAGGAAACATTCTATACCTACCATCAAAGGTGATCCTAGACCTGAGGAGAGCAAGGTGACTAATTCAGTCTTCCACTGCCTTCTTGTTTTAGCACTGTCAGTCCCCTAGCTGTGTATTTATGAAAGTTTCATTTTTATTTGGCAGCTAGCCTTCACTAAAGGCTAGTTTCCTGTCCACTGGCTGTATGTGTTATGACAGTACATATAAGCTCCAAGGCATTATTAAGGTTATGAGGTGGAAAAGTGTATGATAACAGAATTAAAACAGAGTGTGTAGAATATTTAAGTAATGTAAAACACTATTTTCTCAACTGGAAACAAATGTAACAATACAAAAGAATGTGAGGCAAGGATTCAATGATACATGAAGAATATCTTTATACATTCTTAAAATGTGTGTGTGTGTGTGTGTGTGTGTGTGTGTGTGTGTAGTAATTACCCTCAGGACATACTCTGGCCAACTCCACCTCTCCAGAGACCTCAGAGTATGAGAAGATCACTGTGTGACCACCTTGCTGACTTGAGGTGGCTAGGCTGCCAACCAAAGACTCCAGTATGAAAACCACAGTGAAGCCAGAGTTTCTCCAAGATTACAAAGAGCCAACAGTTCTAAAATGGGCAAGTCATTTCTCTCAGCAAAGACAGAGTTAGCTACCCAAAGAAAGCTGCAGCTCTGTTAAGCCTGAGTCTACACTTGCTATTGCTGAAGCTATATTTGTGCCTAGGTCCACTCACCCTACACAATGATGTGATGTGATTCTACTTTCAGTTCTCTGGCTTCCTATGGGATCCCAGGTTGTAGTGTTGTGAGGCACAAGAGGAATTCTCTAGTTGAGAAATAAATGCCCCTTCCTAATAGCAGCGTGAAAAGGCATCCTGTGACTACCACATAATTTGAAATGTTAAATGTATGATTGCATTTATGCATTTTAGTTTTTAAGTCATTGCTACTGAATTCAGATCTTAAGCTCTAAAGATGCTTAATTAAGTGCATAATTTAATGCAAAAGTGGACCAAGTGTGACCCTGTGGCTATACACAACCCCCATGGTAGTTTTTCTGTCCTTCGACCCTGGGTCACTCTTTTTCTGGCCAGACTAGAAAAAACAGTGGATTAACAGTATACACTCATCCCTCGCCATTTGCAGACTTGCTGTCTGCAGTCTCAGTCTTTGATGGATAGCAAGTGGCGAGGGACAAAATGGCGCATGCACAGGATTGCATGATCATTCTAACCAATGAGGCTCCAGTATTTGAGATATTTCTGATTCGCAGTGTCTGTGTGTCCTGGAATGGATCCCCCATGAATTGGAAGGGACATCTGTATACCATCATCTGTAAATACATTCAGTATACTTAATTTAGTGGTGATAGCTAAGTTTTGTTGGTTTTGTTTCTTGGAAATTAGGAATGGGGAGGAGCAGTGGTGTCACTAGGGAAGGCGCGTGGGTACGGACGGCACCAGGTGACACCCAAAGAGGGGGTGACACCACTCCTCCTCAAACACCTACCTCTTGGCAGAAATGGGCTGTGGAATTCACCTGCTTCCCTTTAAAATGCTTTAAGAGATGGTGGGAATGGGGGAAAGCTTTGTGAGAGGAGAGGCCTCAGAATTTAATCTTTTTAAAAAATATTCTTTAAAAAAATCTTTAAAAATATCAAATTTTAACCAAATCTTCACTATGTATATGTAAATACATTTAGGTTGTGCATATGATATTCTAATTTTGAATATATAATTTTAATTTTGCTAGTTGTTTTATGTCACAACTATTAGCATTACATTCAGTGGTATATGGGAATTACAATTTATGAGTAACATAAAAAAGCATTGCTAAGGAGTCTGTATGGTGTGAAATGGGAGTTTCACACTTGAGTTACCGTACTGGGTGACACCAACCCTAGTAATGCCACTGGGGATGAGAAGAGGATTGCGGCGTTGAGGAAATTAAAAGGATATTTATTTTAGACAGAGATAAACCATAGTAGCAACCACCATTTAATGTCAGATATGAAAGGTATGTTTTCTTAAGGGTTTTCTTTCCCCTAAAAAGCAAACAGTTGAGAAATAGAAGAGGCCAGTATTTCTGCAAATTGTACTCTCTAAGTTTAAAAGTCATGAAAAGCACAGTAAGCAATGAATACTGACATTATTCAGTCATATCTACTGCCTCGTTAATATTCACTCCTCCCTCTCTCTCTCTTGGACAAATTGGCATATTGTGGAGATGTATAATGGTGAAAGACAATTTCTATTAGTTGTGGCAAGTATGTCAATTTCTACTATTTACAAACAAACATTAAAATACAAAACACCAGAGGAGTTTGTAATGTTACACTGTTGCTGACAGATGAAGCTCAAAAGGCTACAACTGCAATAAAGAATGAAGTAGTGCTGCCACCTTTTGACTAACTGTTAAAAACTGTTTATTTGCATTCAACTACCACAGACACATGAATGAAGCAGGTGTGAAAGAGAAATGATCTAGCAGATGTTACATATCCACAAGATATTCCTTGGCTTTTAAATCTCTCAATATATATTTAAAGAGTAAAGCAAATTTACTCAATCATGTATTTTATTGTAAACTGCCCTCAAGTTTTATAATGGTTTGACCCATGGTGACCCTATGGATGAGACATCTCCAAGACCTCTGTCCTCCACTGCTTTGCTTAATTCCTCCAACCCCTTAATACCCATGACCTCCTTAATAGAGTCCATCCATCTAGCAATTGGCCTTCCTCTCTTCCTACGTCTCTCCATCTTTCCCAGCATCCCAGAGTTCTCTCTTCTCATGTCCGAAGTATGACAGTCTCAGTTTGGTCATCTTGGCTTCCAGAGAGGTTTCCAGCGTGATCTGCTCTAGGACTCACTGGTTTGTCCTTTTGGCTGTCCATGGGATCTTCAGCACTCTCCTCCAGCACCACATCTCAAAAGGAGTTGATTTTCTTCCTATCATCTTTCTTAACTGTCCAGCTCTCACATCCATACATGGTAATAGGGAATACAATGGCTTGTATGATTCTACTTTTTGTGCTGAGTTGTATATCTTTGCATTTTAGAATCTTTTCTAGTTCATTCATAGCCACCCTCCCCATTCTTAGTCTTCTTCTGGTTTCCTGACTGCAGTCTCCATTTCTATCAATGTTTGATCCCAGGTATGGGAATTCTTTTACTATTTCTATTTCTTCATCATCTAGGTTAAATTTGTGAAGGGCCTCGGTAGTCATTATTTTTGTTTTCTTTATGTTCAACATTAAGCCTGCCTTTGCACTTTCTTCTCTGATCTTCCTTAACTAAGGGCCTAAGCAGACTGCCAGAAATAGTGCACATTAAATTGAGGCACTGCTCTGGCTCAGTGCTAGGGAGTCATGGGAATTGTATTTTTTTCTGAGACATTGAGCCTTCTCTGTCAGAGAGCTCTGGTGCCACAATAAATTACAGTTCCCATGATTCTCTAGCACTGAGCCAGGGCAGTGCCTCAATTTAATGTGCACTATTTCTGGCAGTCTGCTTAGGCCCTTAGTAAGTATTCCATGTCTGTGAGGTTTTCTACTAGTATTATGGTGTCATCTGCATATCTTAGATTGCTGATATTCTTTCCTCCTATTTTCACTCCTCCTCCTTCTGTGTCCAAGACTGCTTTTCTTATAATATGTTCTGCATACAAGTTGAACAGATAGGTTGAAAGGCTACAGCCTTGTTTGACCCCTTTGCCAATTAGGAACCATTCTGTTTCTCTGTCTTCTGTTCTGACAGTAGCCTCTTGTCCTGAGTACAGATTCCTCATCAGGACTATCAGATGTATTGGCAATCCAATGTCTTTAAGGGTGTTCAATAGCCTTTCATGATCTATGCAGTCAAAGGCTTTGCTATAATCTATAAAGCACATGCTAATTTTCTTTTGGAATTCCCTGGTGCACTCCATTAGCCATCATATGTTTGCAGTGTGGTTCCTCATGCCTCTTCCTTTCCTGAACCCTGCTTGGACCTCTGGGATTTCTCTCTCCATGTATAGCTGGAGTCTACGTTGCAGAATTTTGAGCATGATTTTGCTTGCATGGGAGATCAGTCCTATAGTTGCTGCAGTCTCTTGTGTCTCCCTTTTTGTGGATGTATATTGATTGCTTCCAATCTGTTGGCCATCATTTTGTTTTCCATATCTGTTGACATATGTTGGTTAGCACTACAGCGGACTCAGAGTGTATTGCAGCAGTTCAATTGGAATATCATTTGTTCCTACTGCAAAAACCAAACATGTGATAGTCCTGTTTCTGGAACTGTGCCATAAATAGTATCCCATGGGGAATATAACACTAAGACTAATAAACAAAAAAACAAAAACAAAACAAAACAGAGTGATCTGGTTAACCTATCAGAGAGAGGCTGACAGTCTCCCTACTACTGTAAATACTAGATCATACAGACATTGCAAATTTTCAATACCAAGAGTACAGAAATTAAAAAGACAAATGTGCATCAGAATATTCAGCTATGCACATTCAACTCACACAATCTATATTCATATGGACTACTCATTTTCTCACAATGTGATTCTGTCATCAAGGATGATCATTAGATCACTTGTGACAGAATACGGGAAAGTTTTAAATAGTCTGCCCTCATTTTCCCTACACTGGAGCAGAAGAGCTAATAGTTCTGTTCTATTTTAAGTACCCTACAGTCAAGAGCCATTTCCTCCCACAATTGTCTACACTGAAGTGATTGCACATTTTAACACTGACATGATTTCATTCTGAAGAAAAAGCCAAATAGCTCTTCCATTAAAAGGCACCAAAATTTGTGGGGGCTATATAGTTATTCCCCTTGCTTCTGCTAATAGTTTTGATAGTTGTGCAGGATACTGGCAGAGATAACTTTTCCTTTATGTCAGTTCTCCTGTAAGAGTGAAGAGTATTTTAAAAATATATTGGGAATGGGATTAATGCAAAATAGAATTTTACTAATTACAATCAACAGTATTGAATTTGGACTGCTAGCATGATTCTAAAAAATAGAAATTTTGCAGTTGGTTGTATTAATCATTTATGAAAATAAAGAATAAAAAGAATATGGAATAACAATACACAATTTGGGTTCCTTTGAAGTTAGAGAAAAAGAAAACCCAAATTGACAATGATGTAGTGATATAAAAACAGTGAAATGGTAATATGGAACAGAGATGAGACATTTTATATCCAACAGTTTTTTGCCAATGATCTGTAATTAATGTAGGAAATAGATATACAAACTGAATCTGCTTTTTACTCTTCTGGGTAAGAGCAACTTCAGACATAATTGCAGTAAAGTAGAGCAAATAGGAAATGTAGGCCCTTTATTCCTGTTCTTCTATAACATCATCTAATCTGAAATATGTTCCTATCTCCCAGGAGATGTGCAGGTTGGCTCTGTGTCAGGAATCTGTACCTTTCCTTCCTGAAGGAGATGTAGAAATTTACTGCAGATGAGATGGTATTGTGCAGCAATATCAAGGAAGAGACAATACATATGAAACTATTCTGATGGACTATAATAATCATATGTGTATTTCAATAACTCTGTTAACATCCTATAGTTTCCATTTTTTAAAAAAAATTGGCCATTGTTAACATGACTGCTTCACATCAGTTGGAGGCTTAATTGCCTCTTTGGGGAACTATTTTCTAAGGGTGGGGTTGTTGGAAGGCAGTGGTGCTGCCCACCAAGATGCAAGAGAGAGCAAAATGGCCCTGGACCTTCAAAATTTGTCAACCTGTGTTATAAACAGAGTTGATAAAGGGAAAAAGTAATCTATATGGATTAGTTTGAAATATTTCCCAAATAACTGTGTGAAACATTTATCACACAAAGATAGAAAAACTATACAATGACCATGTAAGAACAAGCTTCCTTGTAATAGGCACTTACTTTCTAACTACAAAATCTTTTTTCAAACTCCCTTTCTAAGATTCTTTTAATGTGTGTGTGTGTGTGTGTGTGTGTGTGTCTAGAAATGATAGCAGTGACTTTTACCATTTTTTTTGCCTTAATTTTCCTCTCTTAGCTGACTGATCAAGCATCCAACAGGTAAATGTAAGGAAGTGTTTTGTTTATATACTGTACATACAGTATATTGTAACTGTTTATAACATGTGTGTCTATACACACACTGTAACCATTAACTCCTTTGGTGGCTATGACCTTATCCTACTGATGGTATAAATTTATGATTCCGGTAGTCAAAGGCAAGATATCCACTAAAATATGTTCATAATAATTATACACAGAGGGAAAGCATTTTCATGAAGAGTGTCTCTTTTTGTCATTAGCAGTAAGTATGTATATGATAATGTGCCAACCAAGGCAGCAATCCATGCATCTAATGTAAGTTGCTGCAGTCCATGAACATGTATGCCAAATAAAATTTGTTAGTCTTTAAGGAGTCAAATGAATGTTTTTTCTCTTACAACAGACTAACACAGCTATTCTAAATTAGAAACTTATGCAAATGATAACCAATATCTTCAGATGCATCTCTTTCCAGTGTCTCCCTCCAATTATAGAGGGTGATGGACATCCACAAAAAGTTCATAAAAATCCACAAAAAGTAGACAAAGTATCCTCCTCTCATTTGTGTAAACAGAGAAGATAAATGCCTAAAGAGGATTTTAGAGTATTTATATCACTGTGTAATTGATGAGTTTTATGTGAGTTTTTCAGGTTATGTGGCCGCATTCTGGAAGAATTTATTCCTCACATTTTGCCTGCAACTGTGGCTGGCATCTTCAGAGGGTGATGGTATGGAAGCTGGAGTTTATATACCTGTGGGACCCTTGTTTGGGAGGAAGTGTTTTTTTTTGTCCTCCAGTGCAATTTTATGGTCAACGTCTGACAGATGTTAGCCACAGAGTTGCACTGGAAGACCTAGAGATTTCCAGAGAGGTGTTCTCTCAGGTAAAAACATAGAGTTGTTGTTATCTGCGTTTTTTGCACATTCACAGGGGTCCTGTGCTCCTAGCCCCAGTGAATGGGGAGGGACGAGTGTAATTCTGTTCATCCATACACTGCTGGCTCCACTCTCCACCTAATGTAAGCCTGCTACAGCATAAATGTATGCAAGGCTATTCGAATAGACCTGGGCAACATGACTGCTTTGAACATGCAACCAGAATAGAATTTGCAAACCTGTTTTGATCAAAATGGTGATGAAAATACAAAGAAAACAGTGAAATAGTTTTGCCACAAAACATCTAGATTGCCCTACCAAGTCTAAAGTGGGAATTAGACTTTACAAGTAGGTGTCAAAATCAAGAGATTTATTTGTGAATTAGAGCACTCTTTTATAGCTTTGGGGATGGTGAAGAAAGTACAGCAGCTCACAAGCCCGAGTAGTGTGAGGACCCTCCAAAATTGTGGCACACTGTATTAAATGCTACAACTGGACATCAAAACAATGATAACACTGGCTCTGTATATAGACAATTCATGATACAGTTAAGTTGGCTATAAACGTTTTCCTACTCAGTTGTGAATACAATAATATGCTGCATAACAATGTGACACTTAAACCAAACTAGTTCCTGAGCTGAACAATGATCTTTTGCTTTCTGTGTTTAACTTACACTTACTATGCTGCTGCTGTTTTATTGTCATTACACATTTTAAAAGAAAGTCTGAGGACCAACTCAAGTAAGGGCCTTTGCAGACTGCCAGAAATAGTGCAAATTGTGTCCACTTTAAATTGAGGCACTGCCCTGGCTCAGTGCTAGGGAATCATGGGAATTGTATTTTTTTCTAAGACATTGAGCCTTCTCTGTTAGAGAGCTCTGGTGCCACAATAAATTACAGTTCCCATAATTCCCTAGCACTGAGCCAGGGCAGTGCCTCAATTTAAAGTGGACTCAATTTGCACTATTTCTGGCAGTCTGCAAAGGCCCTAAATGACACATAGAGAACGTTGTTGTTTCATGCTCTAGTCAGGGGCTATCTGGGTGAAAAATCCTTCCACTGGATGGATACTTCAGTCTAGTTTGGAATTTTTAACAGGCAGGGCACACTTTGTACATTAATAAGGAATGAATATGGAAAAAATCAGAGCAGCAGAAAATGGTCTGGAACATACAACATGAATGCAAGCCTCACTTAGGCTTCCTGTAGCCACATTTCTGCATCTTGTCTGAAACCTGGAAAATTATCGCACTTGGTTATAACACGGCTTACCTGAGCCAGCTTAAAATTAGAAGTGGGTGGCATCCTGATACTGTCACACACATTTAGCCACCAAAATTGCTGTCCAGCTGCAGCCCGGCTCCATCACCACCCCGAGGGGTGCTCCGGTGGCCATTTTTTCAAGCCAGAAAACTCACAGCTTCGAAAACAGGCACAAGGAGTGCCCCTTGGAGCAGCAATGGAGCCGAGCTGCAGCCAGGCAGTGATTTCGGTAGCTAAATGTGTGATACTATCAGGATGCCACCCACTTCTAATTTTAAGCTGGCTCGGGTAAGCTGCATTATAACCGAGTGCGATAGTCTCCTTGGATATGAAATTTACTCTAGGCCTTGCTTCTATTGGCACAGGAGTCACAACTTCCTCAGAAACTGTATCTGTGAATGTTTATCAACGTTTAAGATGCCTTAAGCAGCCCTGCTGTCTTTATAAACAAATAGAGGACAAGCATAGCAGATCATACTACAGCTTGCATAAGACTAAATGCAGCTGTAATGCTCAGCAAGCACTCTTTTTTTGACACAGTTTACAGATTTATGCACCAAGTAGCAGAGAACCTGCCTTATCACAACTCACCCACTATCAATTGTTTGAACAAGATAAGAACATATTTGCATTTTTAATAAGGGTTTGAGTGCTTTGACTTCTTTTGCAGATGCCACACTGACAAATACAAATTAATGCTACAAGTTTTCACTCCCTTTAGGTTGATGGCAAATATATACTTGGAGAAGATATCCCTTGGATAACCTACATGACCTAGCTGACATAGATGACTAATTACGGGTTATTTTTAAAAATTAAATTACACTGCTGACATGGGTCTACTGTCACTAATGCTTGTGACTTCAGTGCCATAGGGCACACAAACTTGCACACAGCATACTTGTTAGTGGCAGCCTTAAGCATTTCTTATCCAATATGGGCACTCACTATAAACACAGATTAATGTTCTTCATTTCCTTCCACCTTCCCATTTTCAGTAAAGCCATCTCTAATCCTCTCAGAAAGCTGGGAGGAGAGAAAGCAGGGAAAATGTAAAAGAGACTGTTACAGGCTGATCCAAATGTCTAGACAGTTAGTACATGACAGTAGCATTAATAAACTAGCTCAGCCAGACAGGACTCTGGTATTATATAACCTGTTTCTAGCCATGAAGTAGCTCATTTTCATGAGGACTGTAGTTTCACAACAGCCATTAATACACCTGGATCCATGATAAAACAATGATAATGCAGGGTTTGCAGTCACTGGAAACAACTAAACTAGTGATTTTCTGTTTAATAGGAAGGATTATTCTTTGGCAATGGGTCTCTAAATCCTCTAACATTCCCTAGGTTACCATTATTGCAATTTCATGTTCTGTTATAATTCCTGTTGAGATTTTTGTTTTATTTAGCATTAGTTTTTTTCCTATGTATATTCTTAATTTGGTTTTAAGCATAACCTTAAATGAACAATTTAAGGTCTGTCCTTTTTCTCTCTATTTTCCAAGTCCCCCCCCCCCTTCATCTGCAGCTTCAACAGTGCACAGCTCACTTTCTCTGGGTTCCCCTAAGACCCTTTCAGGGTCTCCATCATCCTCCCACCTGGCCTGCAGAATTCCTCCTGAGTCTAAAACCTCACACTCCTAATTTTTTGTTTTTTGTTTTCATCCCTCTTCAGAAATCCAGTTTGTTCCTCTGCTTCCTCCATCACACTCCTCAAATCACTATCTTCCATCTTGTCATCTGCAAGACTAGAGCCTGAACAGTATTTCTTAACAGTTTTTTTTAAGCAGATACAATTCTTCCCAGATCTCTTGCCAAGTCACTGTTCCCTTTCCTTCCATGAATGTTTGCATTTTCCCCATTCTTCCACTTCTTTGAATATAAAGAGTTAATTCCTTTGCCTCTACATCAGAGCTTCTATTACAATTTCACAATCGCATTGCCCAATGTTTAGATTCTTTTGTTACAATTCCCAGTCAAAACAATGTAACTTTCTTATGTCAGACAAAACTTCCTTTTAAAATCCAGCTTCAATTATATAGTGAATGCAAAATAACCCAATTTCCATTTTAAAAAAGTTACTTTCATAAATTCAGGTTTGTCTTTAACTATATTCTCTTTCCTCTTTTTTGTTCTTGTTTTTGTTTTTGTTTTTGTTTTGTTGTTGTTGTTAACTGCCCTTGAGTTGATCTCGACTCATAGCGGCCCTATGGATGAGCCCACTCCAAGACCCTCTGTCCTCCAGTCTTCTGCTTAATTCCTGCAGACCCATACCCATGATTTCCTTAATAGCATGTGGCTTTCCTCTCTTTCTACTTCCTTCCACTTTTCCCAGCATTATTGTTTTTTCCAAAGAGTCCTCTCTTCTCATGATGTGCCTGAAGTACGACAAGTTTGGTCATCTTGGCTTCCAGGGAGGTTTCCAGTTTGATCTGCTCTTGGACTCACTTGTTTGTCCTTTTGGCTGTCCATGGGATCCTCAACACTCTTCTCCAGCACCACATCTCAAAGGAATTGATTTTCTTCCTATCATCTTTCTTAACTGTCCAGCTCTCACATCCATATACGGTAATAGGGAATACAATGGCTTGTATGATTCTAACTTTTGTGCTGAGTTGTGTATCTTTGCATTTTAGAATCTTTTCTACTTCTTTCATAGACACTCTCCCCAGGTATGGGAATTCTTTTACTATTTCTATTTCTTTATTGTCTAGGTTGAACTTGTGAAGGTCCTTGGTGGTCATTATTTTTGTTTTCATTAAGTCTGCCTTAGCATTTTCTTCTTTGATCTTCCTTAGTAGGTGTTCCATGTCTGTGAGTTTTTTTGCTAGTAGTATGGTGCCATCTGCATATCTTAGATTGTTGATATTCTTTCCTCCTATTTTCACTCCTCCTTCTTCTGTGTCCAAGTCTGCTTTTCTTATAATATGTTTTGCATACAAGTTGCACAGATAAGGTGAAAGTATGCAACCTTGTCTGACTCCTTTGCTAACTGGGAACCATTCTTTTCTCCATGTACTGTTCTGACAGTAGCCTCTTATCCTCGGTACAGATTCCTCATTAGGACTATCAGTTGTGTTGGCACTCCCATGTCTTTAAGGCCATTCCATAGCCTTTCATAATCAATGCAATCAAAGGCTTTGCTATAGTCTATAAAGCACATGCTGATTTTCTTTTGGAATTCTCTGGTGCACTCCATTAGCCATTGTATGTTTGCAATGTGCCCCCCCCCCCTTTTGACATAGTTTTAAAAAACTTTCTGCTATCAGTTTACAACTTCGTATTACCAAAGACATCAATGTTTCTCATATTTATCCAAAGGAAAGGCAGGGAACTCTCCAAAACACTGACTAACCAATGATTTGAAGATCTCTGACACACTGACTTACTTACCCTCACAGTTCAGTTTTTCTCTACCATAGTATGCCTTACGATTTGACGCTATTATGTGAAATTTAACCTTCCCACTAGCATGTACTAGTACATTATTATTTTTTCTCCCGCAAATAAATAAAACATACTGGAGTGGAGTAAGGAATTATCTGAAGCATTTCTTACTAGTGGGGAAGTTTGGCAATTACTAGTTTGAAAAGCGCTTTTCAAATGAAGAGTTGTCTCTGTAGCTTTAATCTCAATGTCATAAAAGAGTTAGATAATCCACACATTGCATTTCAAAGAAGAATCCCCTATCATCTCACTGTTATGATAAAATTTCGCTTTGGTCATTGATTGCCCACTGGCACCCTCAGAGTTGCAATCTTGGTTACAAAAGAATTAATCATGAACATTGCTAAAACTAGAGATCCGTGTTATTTCTAAAGCTACATTATTACTTTCATTCCTTGTAATATAGCATGTAGCATCAGACAGATGATACTCAGCTTGTTTTTAAGGAAAATGAAATGCAAAATCCAAACTGTTTACCATCCACAGTTGCCATTATAAAAGAAGAAAAATATGCACCATTACATCTCCCCTTCCCCTCAGCTCTGTTACATTTTCAAGTAACTGGAGCATAAATGGGGGGATAGATCTACAAGTCTGCAATATAAATTTAGACTGATTTTATAGTATGTTAATGAACTTGGCTTCTAGGAATTGCATTTTGGTAGAGATGCAGATAATTCATTTTCAGATGGAAATCTCTATCCCTTTCACAGAACTAAAGCTCTCAGGATTCCCAGGTTATCGGGGAGAGTAACTGTTCTGCCCACAAAAAGACTGCAGCATGCAGATGTTCTGGAAGAATCCTTCAATAACTGTAGCAGTGGACGGGGTACTACATAGTCTGCCTCCTACTGGCAACTGAGAATCATCCCTTCCTTCTGTCTTTACGTTCAATCTAATTTTTCAGAGGAAGAGACCTTTGCTCCCTACATTCTTCCCTTAAGGGACTTTTACCCACAGAGCTCTCTGGCTCAGCACAAAAGTATATGTATATGGATGGTATTTGTACAGTGTTGGTTTATCAAAAAGCCAGGTGCAAGGAAGCGGGAAACAGTAGAAGCATACACTTGATACTACTGTGGCTTCTGGAGCAAGGAATGGCATGAGGTGAAAATGTTGCAACAGTGCAGTGTTTTAGATTTAACATGAGACTGATAATCACTATTTTTTTAAAAAAAGTCTAATTCAACACAAATAGCTCTTTCAAATCTTAAAACATAGGGCCTAAGCAGACTGCCAGAAATAGTGCACATTAAATTGAGGCACTGCCCTGGCTCAGTGCTAGGGAATCATGGGAACTGTAATTTATTGTGGCACCAGAGCTCTCTGACAGAGAAGGCTCAATGTCCCAGAAAAAAAATACAATTCCCATGATTCCCTAGCACTGAGCCAGGGCAGTGCCTCAATTTAATGTGCACTATTTCTGGCAGTTTGCTTAGGCCTTTAGTCTTCAGCCATGGAGTTTTCAAGGCACTAGGCTGAAAAGGTATTTTTTGTCTACATTTTCTTAGCATATGTAGACACACAAATGCAAAATCCAATATAAAGCCCCTTTCAAATTTTAGTACATTCATTTCCCACGTGTAGTACAAGTGACACTGCAAGGTAAATCACATGAAACCCTTCAGAAAAAATGAAGTTCCTACAATATTCACTTTCAAGGATACTGCAAGACCGTATGAAAAATGGACACATGCACCCACACATACACCCCCCATGTAGTTTAGATTAAGGAAAGTTTATGAAGAATTTATACTAGCCAAGTAGAAACTCTGAACAAAAATGGCAGAGAGGAGTAACTGGTCTTATTCAATTTACAGAGACATCATGGATTCATAGTATAAGAATATGTCTCTAATAACAACTGAAGTAATCAGTACATAACATGTATCTCCAGTTAAAAGTTTGAACATCAAGTATGCATTGTGCAGTGCACCAGAAATTTCACAAAACTCACAGAGTTGCAAATAGCTTGCTCTGGTGAGGTTTTGCAACACATGCACTAGTCTTAATCTCATGCAAAAAATGCACAAAGTTATTGCTTAGTTTGAAACTAGGTGCAGATGAGAAAGGAGAAAAGGCAAGTCATTCAGAGGCAAGACTTTTCAATAGCAGAGCAGCTGCTTACATTAAAAGAAACAGGTAGTGACATCTGATATCAAGCTATGGCTTTGCAACAGATAGGCAATCTATGGCTGGCTCACATCTTGAAGTTGCTGTAGATATATTTGCATGCAGAGCTTTATGCATGCAAATATAGCTGGGCTTTATGCATGCAAATTTGCATGCACTAGAGCTTTATGCATGCAAATTTGCATGCAGAGCTTTATGCATGCATCGTTAGCTGGGGCGTACATAAAAAAAATAGTTCCTTATTCAATTTGCTAAATGTTTTTTTTCTCATAAAAATGTTCTCAGGACAGAGAAGTAAAAAAATACAGTGGGTCCTTGTTATCTGCTGGGGTTTGGTTCCAGTACCCCCTCCCCCCCCCGGATAACAAAATCTGTGGATGTTCAAATCCCATTAAAGACAATGGCATAGCAAAATGGTGTCCCTTATATAAAATGGAAAAATCAAGGTTTGTTATTTGGAATTCATACTTTTTAAAAAAATATTTTCAAGCTGTGGATGCTTGAAACCATGGATAAAAAAATCCATGGCTAAGGAGGGCCAAACACTGTTTTATTTCACAAGACACAAAACTGGTTAATAGAAACCATATTTAGAAAAGGACTGGGTTTGGTTCATTAAGGCAATCATGGTTAAATTATGAAGTTTCTGTAATTATTATTAGAGTTCACAAAATTTTTCTTACCACTGTTCAGCATACACAAAAGTGAGAAAAGGTACACTAAAGAGGCAAACAAAGTGATAAAAGGTGAAAAAATGAATTCTGAATTTGCAGAAACAAATGATTAAATTGAGACAAAATATAAGCCTATTAAATCCAGAGCTTGGTAATTTTGACTGCTTTATAAATCTTTTCTAAACTTGACTTAAATTATTAATGTGGTACATGGGGTGTCAGCCCCTCTTCCTCCTCCAGTGCCCTCAGGAGAATGTCAGGTGGAGGAGGAACCTTGCAGGGCAAGTGTTTGCCCATCACCACCTCCACTCGATCTTCTCCTTGGTGAGTGTTCACCTGTCTTCCTCTGCTTACAAGGTGAGTGTTCACCTGTCTTCCTCTGCTGCCACCACCGCCACCAGGCTTTTTGCTCAGGAGAAAGCCAGATGGTGGAAAAGGCTTGCAGGGCAAGTGTTTGCCCATCCACCTCCTCCTCTGCCTGGCCTGGCCTGGAAGAAAGCTGACAGTGGAGGAGCCTTGAGGGCTGAGTGCCACTGCCTCCTCCTCCTCCTCCTCCTCCTCCTCCTCCTCCTCCTCCTCCACCCAGCCTTCTCCTCAGGAAAAAGCTGAGCATCAGAGGAGCTTTGTAGGTGAGTGTCTGCCCCTCTTCCTCCTCCTCCACATTGCCCTCTCCTCAGGAGAAGGCTGTGTGGTAGAAGAACCTTGAAGCTGTTCCACATCTTTGTGGGCCACCCAAAATCCTTTGGCAGGCTGAATGTGGCCCCATGGGCTGTATGTTGTGCAGGCTTGATCTGAAAGCAACTGAATGCTCGTAATAGAATACAGAATGCTAGACTTGATAGGTTATTGGTCTTATCCAGCAGGCAATGTGTGTGCTTTTATACATGGATAATCACAGCAAAGTAGTAAGTACATCAAAATGCCAGAAAAGATATAGAGGTAAGGCAAGATTTTGGAAGCCACATAAGCAAATCAGACTTTTAAAATCCTGTTCTGAAGCAGAAGACTCTGGGGAGTGCTGATATCTTCATAAAAGCAAATCATACAGAACAAAATATTTAAAAAGAGAAAGACAGCCTGATTTCCCACAGAATATTGCACTGCACATTTTAAATTATAGGATACATCTATTCCTGACTTAGATTTTAAAACATTGCACTATCACTAGTTATCTCTTGTCCTTCAATAGTTGTATATTGTGCACTACTGCTTTGGCAGAAAACCCAACTATTATAATATAAACAGAATAAGTTTTTCACCAGTTTTCGTAACATCTGAA
Organism: Phrynosoma blainvillii; assembly: GCA_026167975.1. Classification (NCBI taxonomy): domain Eukaryota; kingdom Metazoa; phylum Chordata; class Lepidosauria; order Squamata; family Phrynosomatidae; genus Phrynosoma; species Phrynosoma blainvillii. Next base: position 133,997,403 of record JANUYF010000004.1, on the reverse strand, counting down.
ACATATAAAAAGATGCATACAATGAATGAATTCAGCTCTGACACCTATTTAGAACTGTGTTGAGTTGAAAAGCATCTGTTCTGAAAGCATCATCTTGGGTTCTTTATTCTGCAGCTAAACAACAATGTCTTTCTGAAGGATAGAGGCAAGATAAATGTGATTGAACAAAGAACTTTAAAGCAGGATGTTTTATGATAAGTAAACAAAGCATTATTTGCTGAATTCTGTAACTATATAGGAGGTTGTATCATATTTAGACACTTAAGAAAAAAGTATTCCCCTCACTCCAAAGGAAGTAGTTAATAATAAGGAGCCCTGGTGGCGCAGTGGTTAAATGGCTGTACTGCAGCCACTCACTCATAGACCACAAGGTTGCGAGTTGTGAGTTCAATACTAGCCAGGGCTCAGGCTAGACTCAGACCTGCATCCTTCCAAGGTCGCTAAAATGAGTACCCAACTGTTGGGGGGCAATGAGCTTACAGTTGTAAACCACTTAACATCCCATAGCGCGATATGAAGCGGTATATAAATGAAGCTGCTTTGCTATAATATCAGCTAGGGTTTAGAGTACCTATGGGCAAAAGTGCTTTGTAAATGAAAGTCAAAAGCAAGAGAGTAGCAACAATTTTAGAACAACCAAGGAATTAGACTATTAGCAGTAATTTTTGCCCTAATCATACTACATGCAAAGATAAACCAGAGTATACAACCAACACACTAAGGACCCAATGGCAAAGTATGACCCAAGAAGAATTGAGACAAACACTTGCCTCAAGGCAAATAAGAAGCCTGTATGAATCTAGAAAAGATGCAATACTGAGGAAGCCAACATTGCTCTATTTCAGGATATAATTTCAGGCCTAGAACCTTTGTTGTTCTGTGCCTTGGGGCCATAAACGGGCACTAAAACCTCTTTTAAGCCATGGTATGTTTCAGAGTGCAGACTATTATTAAACAGAATCTTAAAAAGTGCATAATACCCATAAACACAACTCTGATTCCCTCCTCCTGTGCTGTTATCTCAGGCAATGCAAACATTTTAAACATCTAATTAACAGGGGGGAAGTGAGTATTTTCTGTTCCAATGGGCAGAGTTGAGGTCAGCCCTAAAGACTAAAGACAAAACAACACTTTGGAGGCTGATATATTACCATTGTAAATCAATCCCACCATGAAGTCAATCTTCTTTCTATAAGTACATTAGGCTGAATCTGCACTGCAGAAATAATGAAATTTGACATTGCTTTAACTGCCATGACTCAGTGCTATGAAATCCTAGGATTTGTAGTTGGTTGTGGCACCAGAGCCAGAGAAGGCTAAATATCTCACAAAACTACAAATCCTAGAATTCTATAGCACAGTTAAAGTGGTGTCATACTGCATTATTTTTGGAGTTCAGATTCAGCCTAAATGGGAAGAATGCTTCTGTGAGGTCTTTTATGAAGTGGAATCATAATCAGATGTGGGTCTAGGAGATTTGCCTAACCACCAGCATTGGCCACCAGTAACTCCGGAAACCATTGTCAAATTTATTGCTGGACTTAAAAGTAGGAAGGCCCCTGGCTCTAATGGCATATTAGCAGACTTTCTAATAGACCAAATAAACTGGCATCTCTTCTTGCATCTTTGTTCACAACCATTGATGTACTTTGTTCACAACCATTGATGTACTAGGAGTATTTCCAAAGGAGGAGTCTTTGGTAACTGTCATTACAATTTACAAAGGTGGATCTTGAACAGGATGTGTACGTCCCCTTGCTTTCTTGCTTGCTCAGGCAGAGGTGGGAAGGGAATGAGATGGGAAGGGAAGGAGTGCATATTGATTTGCTTGCCTGTTCAGATGGGGGGGGGGGTGTTAGGGGATTGGAAAGGGGAGTGAAAGAAGGGAGGGTGTGCACGTTCCCTTGCTCACTCAAACACATATAAGAAGGAAGGGATGGGATGGGATGGGCATCCCTTTTTCCCCCCTGCCCCCATCCCATCCCATCCCATCCTGTTCCATCCCCCCTCCCACCAAGCTAGTTTTATGAGCAAGGGAGGAAACACGTGTACAGCCAGGCCCAGCCACCTTGCCAGTACATGGACTTTTTGTGTGTGTTTGGGCCCTAGAGATATTCATGATTTTCCCATCTTGGCAGGGGATCTGTGCTCCTAACTCCTGCAAATGATGAGGGCCAATTATATGAACCTATAATTCCCCTGGATGTGATTAGTGAATTGTATGGCAAATATGTCCTAGAGAAATTAAAGACATGGGTTCAAGAAGCTATAATTTTAGTGGAGGAACCAGCTGTTTTTGGGGGGGAATGTTCTGTCATAGACCACTGTTTTTTTGTTTTGGTTTGTTTTGGTTTGTGTGGCACCATCTTATTGAGAAATAGAGTAATCTTCCTCATAAACAAAAGTGCTCTTTTGAAAAGTTAGTCAGCTGGAAAGCCACATTTGACTCAATTTTGAGATCATGCTTATGGCAAAAATGTAAAGATCTTCAGATTGACCCTCAACATACTGAAAGAATCCAGGAACTCTGTTCTAATTATGTCATGTATTAATACCAATGGGATATTATTCAACAATATTCCAATAAACATGGGGGTAAGGCAGGAATGTTCGCTGGCCTCTTTCATATTTAATATTTATTCCAATGACACAGTTAAAACCTATCAGGCTCACCATTCTTCTCATTCTCAGTAGGCAACCACCTGATATGCCAATTATGCTGTAATTTTGCCTTATACCCTAATAGGGATGAGAAGATTGATGTTGTCTCTTTCCAAGTTCAGAAAATAGGAAGTATTGACAGTGAATTATAAGAAAACAAAAATCATGGAATTTGGCAGATCCAGGAAGATCCATCAGTGCTTCTTAGAAGGCCATACTGAGGAGGTTATCCTTGTTAAAAATATGTTGGAATAACCTTTCAAAAGCAGGTAAGTGGTATAAACATTTTTTAATTAATTTTATTGAATATAAAAAAAGAAAAACCATATATACATACATTTATCACATCAGACACCCCAAACATTTATAAAAATTCGCCATATGTTCCACATACACATACAAACCACATACAGACATACAATTCTAAATTCCTATACCGACCTATATTCTTAATGATTCTTCATCCACTAAACAATTCAATTCTATCAGACTTATATAGAACTTCCTGAACCCTTACCAAGTCATAATATTTCCTAAGTTATAAAGAAAAAAAAGAAAAACCTTTCTCCTCTTACTTTGTATTAAAACCAAATTGAGACAACAATTTATATATTCATTAGATTATTTTCCGTAATTCTCATTTCTAATCGTTTCCATGTCTTAATATGCTTTTAGTCAAATTCTATTTTTTCTTATTACCTTTAAGTTCTTTATTATATATCGTCACACAACGGTTCCCATATCCTCTCAGTTTCTTCCCAGTCATGTTCTCTTAACAAATAGGTATATTTATCCATCTGCATCAAACTAATCAGCTTATGTAGCCAATATTCCTTTGATGGGAGGTTTCTATTTTTCCATTTACTTGCATACACAATTCTGGCATTAGTTGTCATATGGAAGAGGAATTTTCCATATTTGTTCCCTATTTCCCTACTATCACACATATTTAGAAGATATAATTTAGGTTCCATTTCTAGTTTAGACTGAAGTATTTCCTTAACCGTTCTGTGGATACTTGCCCAATACTTTTTGACTTTTTTACAATTCCACCAACTGTGGAGGAATGCTCCCCTTTCCCGTCTACACTTCCAGCATTTATCCGAAAGGCCCTTATATATTCTAGGTAATTTTATGGGTGTCATATACCACCTAAATTGAATCTTGTAAAAGCTTTCCTTTAAGTCATAACAAGCTGTATACCTTAATGTTTTGTCCCATACTTTTTCCCATTGTTCTAACCTGATATTATGTTTTAGATCTTGGGCTCATTTCACCATTTGCTCTTTCACTATTTCATCCTCCAGCTCCATTTCTATCAAGCATCCATAAAATAAAGCTATTTTATGTGGATTATCAGATAGCATCTTTCCCTCAAACTTAGGGCCTCTGCAGATGGGTGGCCATGGACTGCCCCGAGAAGCTGCGGATTGGGGCCGAGTCTGCCACACTCCTCGGCCCTGATCCACTCTTTTTCCAGCCCTGGAAGGAGCACTAAAATAGCGCTCCTTCTGCAAGACACGGAAAGGGCACTGCAAGAGGCGTCACAGCGTGTCTGGATGCTGAGCCAGAAGGACGTCATCCGTCATGTGCAACAATGTGCGCTCCAATGATGTCCTCAGGAAGGGGTTGGGGCAGCATGAGGCTGCCCCTCCCCTTCCTTGCCTCCAAGATGGCGCAAAGTGCCATCTGCAAAGGGGGTTAGTCATTTCTATTCTTATCCCTGTAGTTTTCAAGTCTATTAAGAATCTCTCTCTTAATTGTCTGTATAACAGCCAACCCAGGGAATATTCTTCTTCTGTAAGTTGTTCTAATTTTTCAAAGACCAAATTTTGATTTGTCAAAGATGCATTTGATAGATCTTTATATGTAATCAACTTTTCTTGTAAAATTGTTTCTCCACTATGAAAGGCTTCATGAATTGAGATCCACAACGGTATTCCTGGACACAATCTGGTTTTGTACTTGAGCCATATTCTCATAAGGGACTTTCTAACAAAGTGATTTAAAAAGTCCTTATGTATCTTCTCTTTCCCATAAAACAGGTAGGCATGCCAACCAAATCTTTGGTCTACCCCTTCTAGACTGAGTAACTTCTTGTCGTTCAAGAACAACCAGTCCGTCACCATTCCAAACAGTTGCCCTCGTAGTATAACTGTAAATTTGGTAACGCCAAACCTCCCCTTTCTTTCGAATTTTGCATAATTTTAAACCTTGCCCTCGGTGTAAAAGTCCGGAATTTTTGGATAGCTATACATGAGACAATATGTGAAATACTGAACACAACATTTGAATGTATTCCACAATTATATTTACTTAATATGATTCAAGAGAATAGAGAAAAAAGTCAGGAGAGAAAGAGCATAAAGAAGCTTCTATTGTACATGATCACGGTAGCAAGGATATTACTTGCTAGTAAATGGAAACAAGAAGAAGTACCTACAATAGATAACTGGTTATACAGATTGCTGGAAATCGCGGAACTTGATAAAAAAGATGAAATGTTAGAAGGTAAAGATAAGAATGAGATAAACACCAAATGGAAATTATTGTACAAATATTGTGGAAAAAAGTGGAGTGTTTCAATTTCTTAGATATACTATATCTAGTAATAGAGATATTAATGCACAAGGAAAATTTTTGAAAAGACTTATTAGAATGGGTTATAAGGAGTGATAGAACATTTGAGAAATGGATAACTACCTTTAGAATAGGAAACAACACATGAACACAGGTATGTCTTTAAGTTAAAGGGAAAGAAAAAAAACAAAAAAATAACGTTAAGTTAAAAAAAATTAATTAAAATCTAAGGCAATCATAGATACAATGTTATGTTAAATTTAGAATATACTTATGGAAACAATACTAAAAAGCAAGAAATAAAAGCACAGGAAAAAAATAGGGGAAAGCTATAAGTAGGTTTTTTATTTAGAGAAGATATTGAACTTTTGATTTCACTGTTTTTCTCAGGAAAGTTAGCTACTGTTTGTACTGTTGTATATATATCTATATGTTTGTAAATGTTATATACAGTATGGTGCTGTTGTAATGTACTGTAAGTTCTGTGATAAGTTGTACTGTTTTTGTGCTGTTCTGTGCTGTCCGAGAGGTAGAGGATAGTAGGATAATGCTTGTGATTAGCTGTATTTGATAGTTTTACTTAATAAAGTATGGAAAAACAAAACAAAACAAAAAAAAAACCTTGCCCTCGGTCTTCTGCTGCTCTATATAAACTTAGATATTTCCTTATTCCACTGTTTGAATGGCTTATTGTTTGTTACAATTGGAATGTTTGGGAACAAGAACATAAACCTTGGCAGCACATTCATATTTATCACCGACATTTTGCCTAGCCAGGAGAGGTTCAGCTTGTTCCATATCCTCAAATCTTTCTTTAGCTCTATTAGCAATTTCTCATAATTGTTTTTAAACAAATTTACATTATTTGTTGCTATTTCTATACCTAAATATTTAACTTTCTTATGAATTTGGAAACCCGAGATCTCCGTTATATTTTGTTTTTCATTGCCTGATATATTCTTAGTCAACACCATTGTCTTGTCTTTATTTATACTTAATCCTGAGATTCAGTTGAATTTATCTAATACATTCAACAACTGTTTTAAGCTATCTTTGGGATCTAATAAGGTGACCAATAAATTATCGGCATAGGTTTTCAACTTAAATTCATGGCCGTTATATGTAATTCTCTTTATTCCAATATCTTATGTTATTAGCAAGTACCTCCATAATTATTAGGAATAATAAGGGTGACAAAGGGCATCCTTGCCTTGTTCCATTTTGAATTTCTATTTTTCCCCCCATTAACTAATACCCTTGCTTCTTGTTTAAAATAGATTGCCTTTATCTAGTTAATATAGTTGGTGCCTGCCTCTATTTTAGTCAGAACCTGAAACATAAATTGCCAATTTACCTTGTCAAAGGCTTTTTCAAAATCAATAAAAAACATTAGGGGGTTGCAGACTGCCAGAAATAATGCAAATTGAGTCCACTTTTAGGGTTAGGGTTAGTGCTAGGGAATCATGGGGATTGTTTTTTTTCTGAGACATTGAGCCTTCTCTGTCAGAGAGCTCTGGTGCCACAATAAAATACAGTTCCCATGATTCCCTAACCCTAACCCTAACTCTTAAAGTGGACTCAATTTGCACTATTTCTGGCAGTCTGCAACCCCCCATTGTCAGCTTCTTATCAATTTTCCGCTCATGTAATTCAATTATATCTAACACAAATCTTAAATTATTTTAAATCCTTCTCAAAGGTAAAGAGCCATTTTGATCTCTATTAATCCATTCATTTAGAACTTTCTTAAGCCTTTCCACCAATATTGTTGCGAAAAACTTATAATCACAGTTAAGTAGTGAAATTGGCCTATAGTTCTTTATATCTTATCTATCCTTATCATTTTCTGGTATAAGAACAATATTGGCTTGACCCCAGGTATCGGGGATCTCATTTTCCAGTATTCCATTCATTACTTCACACAAAGGCTGAGCTAGTTGTTGTGCATATTTCTTATGAAATTCTGATGGAAATCCATCCAGTCCTGGGGATTTCCCTGTTTTTACTTTTTTAATTGCTTCTCTTATTTCCTGTGTTGTAATTTTCCTGTTAAGTTGATCCCTCTGTTCCTCACTGCAGCTCTAATATAGTCTTATCAAGATAGTCTTATAATTTTATCATGATAGTATAGTTTTATCAAGATAGATATTAGCTTCTTACATTTCATCTTTCTTATATAGCTGATTATAGAAATCATAAATTATTTCTTTCATCTTATCCTGGTCTGTAAACTTTTGGTCTTTTTCTTTCAAACATGTTGTTTCTTCATATATTCCTTCCTCATCTGATAGGCTAACCATTTCCCAGGTTTGTTGGCCCCTTCATAGTTCTTTTGTCTCAAGTAGTTAATTTTCTTTTGTAGGTCTTCCGTTAAATATAGAGATCTGTTGTTGTAATAATTTTATCTCTGCTATCAAATCCTTCTCTTTTGGGGTCTGTTTCAATTTGTTTTCTTTTTCTGCTAACCTTTCTTGCAATTCCCTTAATTTCTGTGTTCTCTGTTTCTTTAATAAATAAATCTTTTTCAAGAAAAACCCTCTAATTACAGCCTTCGCTGCTTCCTAAGTCATATTTATATTTATGCCTTTATTCATGTTTTCTTTAAAATTATTTTCTAAACAAGTCATTGCTTCTTTATGTATCTTTTCATTATTTAGTAATTCCATTTTTAATCTCCAATTAAATTCTTTGTTTCTTAAGCCAATCAAATTGTGGTCTGATAATACTCTGGGTTTTATTTCAATGCTCAATACCTTAGGAATTAAGTGGGATGAAACCAATATCATGTCCAGCCTAGCCCATGATTGATGGCTATCTGGAAAAAAAAGTATTCCCTTTTACTCTCTTTTTCTCTCTCCAATGTATCTTATACCTATACGCTCTATTAACTGAAAAAATTCTTTAGGCAGTTTGCCTTGATTACCTTTTATTTTTTTCTCTGAATATCTATCCAATAACGGGTCAACCAATCTCCCATCACCACACATACATTAAATGATAAATCTTCTATTTTATTTAACAAAAATTTATAAATTTTTCCTTTTTTCTCCAAAGGCCCATATACTCCAACAGAAGGATTTTTTTCTCAATTTAAAATAATTTGTACTCCCACGTAATGTCCCTGGTTATCATTTAGTACTTCCAGTGCCTCATATTTGGAGTTAATATACAATGCTACTCCTTTTTTTTATTTCTAGCCGCCGAAACGTATACCTTTCCTAATTTGGATCTCTAAAATTTTTATATCCACTTTCTTTATTCTAGTCTCTTGTAAACAGAGCACATGATAGTTTTGTTTCCTAATGTAATGGGATATTTTACCCCTCTTATTTTGCCCATTTAAGCCTTTTACATTCCAAGAGGCTATTTTCAGAGTATTCATTCAGTCTTATTCTAAATTTCCTCTACCTCTTCCTTAGTTTGTCTTGGGGGTAGTTCTTCTTCCAATTCTTCCTCTACTTCCGCATCCCCCTCCCATTCTTCCTGTGAGGGGTTGATTTCTTTCTTATCTGTTACAGTGCTCTTTTTCTTCTTCTCTTTTTTGTTGGTTTCTTTTTGTCCTTTTGTCTCCACTATCTATATTTCTATATTGTTATCTGCTTGATCTCTTTTCGCCTTCACTACTTTATGCCTTTGTGTACCTTCTATCTCACTTTTATCCTTATTGTCTGGATCTTCTCCCTGATTTCTTTCTTTATTGGTTTCTTTCCTGCTGTCTTTCCTGAAAAGCTTCAAAAATTCTTTCGCTTCTTGTACAGACTTTATTTCTACCCTCCTTTTTTGAAACCAGAAAATAAGTCCCTCTGGCATCTTCCACCTATATGTAACTTGTCTCTCCCTTAATGCTATCATCAGGAAATTACATTCCCTTCTTTTCCTTATGATTACTGGGGGTAAATCTTTAAAAAGCTGTACTTCATTACCCTCCATTCTGATTGGTTTAGTTTTATGTTTATGCCATATCATATCTCTCAATTGCTTTATCACAAAGAAAACTACCATGTCTCTTGGAATTTCATTTTTCTTTGCCACATATGAATTTAATTGATATAAATTGTCCACCTCCATCTCACATTGCTCAAACTCTTTGTTTAGATATTGACTTAACATCTGCACAATTTTTTTTGCCACAAATCCTCCTCTTCCTCTTCTGGAATCCTTCTTATTTTTAGGGATCTCTCTCAAATTCTTACATCTCTCAATACACTCTCTTCCACTAAATCCTTCTGTTTCTGTTTAATTTTACTCAAATTTTCTTCAAAGCTTTTATGTTTAACCTCAATTTTTTCCATTTTATGTTTAATTTTATTCATTTCTAATGACATTCTGTCTCTCGTTCCACTAACCCCTTTAAGATCTCCCCTTAATTCACTTTTGATTTCTGTTTTCAGCTCTATCATTTCCTGTCTTAAATCCTGGATTTCTTTACTCAAGTCAGTTCTGATTTTCCTTATTTCTTCCATTAATGACATATTTAATTCTGGCCCTTTAATCTGCTCAATTGACAGCCTACGATTCGCCTGTGCTTGGGCCTGGGCCTGAATCTGTGACCTGGTAATTTTTATTGTTGCCATTTAAATTAAATACCATTCAACATGTATATGAAATCCCTTTTCATACATCATTGCCTTCATACACTCAATATAGTAGACGTCCTTATTCCTTAATTGTTTGTTTTTTCTCTTCTGCTATTTAATTTTGGTAAGGTGTTGCCAACAAAAATAAAGTATAAATTCCTCCCTTTTACCCTTCATTTATGTACTACCACTACAAAAATTCACCACAGGGAAGAGTTTACTCAGTTCCCCCTATTCTTGTTCTAGTCAGCCTTCTCCTCTTTCCACTCTGCTGTCTATAAAGAAAGAAAAATATCACCACCCCCTTTTTGCCCTCAATCCTGTCCTCCTCCACAATCATCTTCAATGAAGGTATCGCCACTGTCTCCGTTAATAACACTGGAGAAGGTGCACTTCCCTCTTATTCTCTTCTCTCCATCATTGTGGCATGTTCCACAGTCTCCTCTACTCCCTTTTATTAAGCCAAACCCATTGTTTACAGTCAAGGTGAAGCACAACCTCTTCTTCCCCTTCTCTCACCATTACACACTACCGAAGCCACTTCCTTGCAGCACAAAGCAAACTACCAGGTCTTCCTTCCTTCAGAATTCCCCCCAGCCACGGCGTCACTGTCTGTCTGCTACAGAAGTTCGTTTTAGTGTTTTTCTCTTTGTATTTGGTTGTAGGGGTGAAACAGTGTCAGTTACATTCGCCTCTGTTACTGTTGTTAAACTGTATAGGGTTAGAGGACTTCCTTTTCCACGAATCTCCAGCACCGTTACGTCACTTCCTCTCCTCCTTGACTACAATTCCCAGAGTTCTCCTTCTTCCTCCTTCTTCTTCCAACACCAATTCGTCATTAACTCCTCCTCTCAAAACTCCTCCCCCAAGAGAAGGAAAATGGGGGAGAAGGTAAGAGGCTCCATATATTTCTATAGGCTTTCTTTTGTGCAAATCAATATTCCATCTTTTTCTTCACTTTTGCATCTCTTAGTTTCTCTTTTCTATATTTTTGGATGTTATAACCGGTTGTTAGTCAGTCTTGAATTGCTATCACGTCTCTAGTTCCAAATTTTCAGTTCTTTTATTTTATATTTCTTAAAGGCAATCTTTTCCCTATTGCCACATATCAGTTCTATGCTAGGGAAAGGTGCTTCACTGGGCTTGGTTCAGTGTTCTGCCCATAACAAAAAGTCAACTCTCAAATATTAAAAGTTGGCGGCATTCCCCCGTCCCTCCCAGGGGAGAGCTTGAGGTAGACACGGCTCCTCTTTGCTTCACTGCTGTTTCTAGATCTTCCACTTCTCCTCTACCATTTATCTTCCCCCAGCAGCCCGCCAAGGTTGCCCTCCGAGTCCCCTTTACCAAGAGAACAATTCTGATTGTTGTGTACAAGGCAACAATCAATTTCTACCTCCAGCTAAACGGTTCCTCCAGAGAAACTGTTTCGAACACGTTTCACCAGTCCACCATGCCAACCCGGAAGCATATAAACATTTAAAAGGAATGTCAAAGTAAGTTAATATCTCTAGTGGGGCAATTTTAAGGTTTGCTGCTGAGAGGGGAAGGAATCTAATATCCACTTTTTGGGGATTCTATAGCTGCAAACATTTGCCACAAATCCTATGTGGAGCTCAGCTTAGGGCAACTTCCAATTTGGATGAGAGAATCAGTTCAACATAGGTTTTTTTTTAATCAAGAACCCTAAGTGTTTTAAATACCTCAAGGGCTATAATAAGAATTGAATCTGGCCTGTCTCTTTCTTAGCAGTGAATGTTTTGTTGTTGTTAACTGCCCTTGAATTGATCTCGGCTCATAGCAGCCCTATGGATGAGATATCTCTAACACCCTCTGTCCTCCACTGCTCTGCTTAATTCCTGCAGACCCATACCCGTGACCTCCTTAATAGAGTCCATCCATCTAGCATGTGGCCTTTCTCTCTTCCTATTTCTCTCCATCTTTCCCAGCATTATTGTCTTTTCCAAAGAGTTCTCCCTTCCCATGATGTGTCCAAAGTATGACAGCTTAAGTTCGGTCATCTTGGCTTCCAGGGAGGTTTCCAGTGTGATCTGCTTTAGAGCCCATTTGTTTGTCATTTTGGCTGTCCACGGGATCCTGAACACTCTTCTCCAGCACCACATCTCAAATGCATTGATTTTCTTCCTATCATCTTTCTTAACTGTCCAGCTCTCACATCCATACATAGCAATAGGGAATACAATGACTTGTATGATTCTAACTTTTATGTTGAGTTGTATATCTTTGAATTTTAGAATCTTTTCTAGTTCTTTCATAGTCACCCTCCCCATTCTTAGTCTTCTTCTGATTTCCTGACTGCAGTCCCCATTTCTATCAATGCTTGATCCTTGGTATGGGAATTCTTTTACTATTTCTATTTCTTCATTGTCTAGGTTGAACCTTTCAAGCCCCTCGGTTATGTTCAACATTAAGTCTGCCGTAGCATTTTCCTCTTTGATCTTCCTTAGTAGGTGTTCCAGGTCTGTGAGATTTGCATATCTTAAATTGTTGATATTCTTTCTTCCTATTTTCACCCCTCCTTCTTCTGCATCCATACCTGCTTTTCTTATATGTTCTGCATGCAAGTTGAACAGATAGGGTGAAAGTATGCAGTCATGTCTGACTCCCTTGCCAATTGGTAACCATTCTGTTTCTCTGTGTTCTGTTCTGACCTGTTCTTGTCCTGAGTACCAGTTCCCTCATTAGGACTATCAGGTGTGTTGGCACTCCCATGTCTTTAAGGGCATTCCATAGCTTTTCATGATCTATACAGTCAAAGGCTTTGCTATAGTCTATAAAGCACATGCCGATTTTCTTTTGGAATTCGCTGGTGTGCTCCATTAGCCATCATATGTTTGCAATGTGGTCCCTCATGCCTCTTCCTTTCCTGAACCCTGCTTGGACCTCTGGGATTTCTCTTTCCATGTATGGTTGGAGTCTATGTTGCAGAATTTTGAGCATAATTTTGCTTGTGTTGGAGATCAGTGCTATGGTCCTATAGTTGCTACAGTCTCTTGTTTCTCCCTTTTTGTGGATGGGGATGTGTATTGATTGCTTCCAATCTGTTGGCCATCATTTTGGTTTCCATACCTGTTGACATATGTTGGTTAGCACTAGAGTTGACTCTGTCAGTGTGGATTGCAGCAGTTCAACTGGAATATCATCTGTTCCTGGTGATTTGTTTTTCGCTTTTTCTCTTATTGCAGATTCCACCTCACTTTTTAGAATTTGGGGTTCATCTTCATATGACTCTTCATTCCATGTGTCCTTCATTTTGTAAGCTCTATTGTATAAATTATTCAGAGTACTGCATCCAACATCTTTTTATTCTTTCCTGGTCTTGAATTATGTTATTTTTATTGTCACAAATCGTCCCAGCCCTTGGTTTGAATTTTCCCTTGATTTCCCAGATCTTGTGAAATAGATCTCTTGTTGTCTTCTATTTCTCTGCATTGGTCATTGTGGTAATTTTCTTTATCTTTCCATACAAGCTGCTGTACTGTTGCATTCATAATTCATAGTTTATTCCTATCCCTTTTGTTTTTCTTCTCTCCTTTATTGCTTGTAGTGTCGTTTTCTTTCTGTCATCCATGTTTTCTATCTTTCTTTTTGTTTATTGAAAGTGTCTGTCTGCATTCTTCTTTTATTATATCCCAGGCTTCAGACCATAGTTCCTCTGGTTCTTGGTCTATTATGCTTAGTAATGCAAATCTGTTTCTTATGTTGTCAGTAAATTCTGTTGAGATATTATTTAGATTATATTTTGGTATGATGACTGGTTTTTCTTCTTGAGTCTTACTCTTACTATTGTTCTTGATATGGTAGTTCATGATCTGTGCCACAGTCAGTGCCTGATCTAGTCCTGGCCACCAGTATAGAGTTTTGCCATCTTTTGCTTCCAATTATATAGTCTATTTGATTTTTGTATTGACCATCTTGTGATGTCCATGTGTATAGCCTTCTTTCTGGTTGTATGAAGAATGTGTTTGCAATGAATAGGTTATTGGCTTCACAAAAATCTATCAGATGCTCACCTGCTTCATTACTTTTGCCCAATCCAAATCTGCCTACTGTTTTTGATTCTTCTTTGCTTCCAGTTTTTGCATTCCAGTCTCCAGCGATCAGCTTGACATCCTGTGTTGGTGTGCTGTCAATTTCTTCCTGTACTCCTTCATAGAATCTATCAATTTCTTCCTGTTCTTCCTCTGTGGTTTTTGCATATACTTGAATTATGGTGATATTCATAGGTTTACCATGGAGCCTTACTAAAATGATTTGGTCTAATTTTGCATTGTATCCTCTGACTGCTTTTGCCACATCTTTTCTTTGTATGAAAGCCACCCCGTTTTTTCTTGTCTTTTCATTCTCTGAGTAGAATACTGTATGGTTGTCTGATTCAAAGTGGCCCATTCCTGTCCATTTTAACTCACTCACCCCCAGTACTGCTATATTCATGCATTCCATTTCCATTTTTACTAGCTTCCCTTGGCTCATGTTCCTCACATTCCACATCCCTATCTTGTATGAAATGCTCCTTTGGATGCTATTTGCCTTTCTAAGGGTGTCTGCTATTTGTTTTATCATCTTTCTTATGCCCTTGGCTAATCTTGCAAATGTGATATCCCTTTATTTCTCCCCCCTTCCCTTTCTGTTAATACCTGTGTCTCACTTGGTGTGTCTCATCAGAGGGTTTACTAGGGAATGGGGTTACACAAGGAGGAACACCTACACCTCCCGATATGAAGTGTCCACCAATGTTAGCTATGGTGTCACAATTCAGTCTTGTTGGTGACACCTGTCAGGAATTAGTGGATGGGATTTAGGGTCAGATGTGGAAATGTACAAGATGTATGGGGAAACTTTCCTGTGAAAAAGGCTTGGAGGGAAAGACAGACCAGAAAAACACCAGATGTCTCACCAGACATAAACAGGACACCAGAGAGGGGATAAACAACAAGGTGTTTTGGGAAAGAAGAACGAACTGATCATAAACACATGATGTCAGCATGTTGACACTTTGCAGGTCACATGGGCAATGACACAGACGCCAGGGGATGGACTAAGGGTCTGGGAAAATGAGTCACATCCAATCAACAAAGAGGGATACGCCCAAGTGGGTGGAAGCTTGGCGGGAGACAAAATCCTTTGTGTGAACATTGTGAGAGAGAGCTGGGAGGTGTTGGTGTTTCATCTGGCTAATGCTGTGTAGTGTTGCAAGGAATTGTTTGTAAATAACTGAGGACTGTACATAGCTTAATAGTTGTAGCAATAAAGCTTCATTTTATTTGCTTACATCTGGAGTGGTTTCTGACTGCTGGACAGCTGGAGAGGAAGTCTAGAGGCGTGCAGGAGAAGAGTCAGCTTTTCCTGTCAACTCTGCTGCATGGTAAAAACTACTGCAACAACATCATCCACCATACTGACAACACCTACCACTACTGCTGCTGCCCAGTAGCTGTTTGTCTCCCTATATAATTCTTCATGTCGTTTGTTTGCTTTCCTACCCATTCCCTTATGCTTCCTTGGGTTTCCCTCCTTCCCTTCCCTTGTGTCCTCCCTCCTTTAGTCCATCTCCATCCCCCAACCCCTCCTTCCTTTAGTTCCTTCACTTATTTCTCCATGGTTCAGGGAGGGCAGAGAGAGCTGGTCACCTTATTCCTTCCTCCATTTGCCTGCCTGGCCCTCTGCTGTTATCCAGCTCAGTTGAGGCAGCAGATTCTGGGTTCAGGTGGTGCCTTTCCCAGTCCCCTCGCCTATCTGGTGGTCCTCTTTTGTCCTCCTGCTCAGTTGAGAATGCGGAGTCTGGGTTCAGATAGTGCCTTTCCCAATCCCCTTGCTTAGTATGCTTATGGCTTGATTTTCCAGCTAACTTTTGTCTGCCTGGAAGAAAAGGAAAACAAGCCCAGTCCATGGCATTATAAAATCAATAACCAGATGGAGTTTCCCTTGATTTTCTTCTATCAAAGGGTTATGATGGGGTCGCTTCCCTTTTAAAGCAGAGGATTGAGGATATAGCCTAACAAATAGTTGTAGCCAATGTGGCAAATGATGGGGCAAATAATCCATATGCGGAGCTGTTGGCCATTCCTAACCAGGCAACATATTATCTTTCCCATTCATCCCCTTACTAGCTTCAGGTTTACTTCACCAAATAACATATAGATGGTATCCCACTGAAGGAAAAATAGGGAAGATTTCACAAAGTTCCTAGGGTCTGTATGTTGGCAGAAAACTTTTTTTTTTTTTTTGAGCGTGTAAAATATGTCAATTCAAGATCAATTCAAGATACACTGTTCCACTTCTGAAGAAGAAGAGATTTGAAACTGTAAGAGTAAAAATGATTATATGATTAAATAGGTCAGATTATTATGCTTTTAGAATGCAAAATTGATTAAATCATGCTATGAAACTGAGTCAAGAATCCTTGAGAAAGTGCTGATTTTAATGAAAATTTGACAGACATTTTCTGGTTCTAGATTTGTAACTTAGAATTTTTATTAGTTGTTAACTGTTCTTAGTCTTAGGGGGGTTGCAGACTACCAGAAATAGTGCAAATTGAGTCCACTTTTAGGGTTAGGGTTAGTGCTAGGGAATAATGGGAATTGTTTTTTTCCCCCCTGAGACATTGAGCCTTCTCTGTCAGAGAGCTCTGGTGCCACAATAAAATACAGTTCCCATTATTCTCTAACCCTAACCCTAACCCTAAAAGTGGACTCAATTTGCACTATTTCTGGCAGTCTGCAACCCCCATTACTTAGGAATTAAGTTTCAATTGTTATTGTCTAGTATAATTGACTGAGGTTTTATAATTTTAACATTTGCCAGTTTCTGGTTTCTCTGTATTGTTCTTTTGATTAATAATCTCATTTGTTGGTTGAGCCTCTCAATCTTATCTGACATAGCCAGTCCATCAGAATACCCTAATCAACTATTGTAAACTGTTGAGGGCTCTGGGAAGATCAATAAGGTAGAGTTACTCGAAATATATTATTGGTCAGAGACACCAAAACTGTTTCGGTTTGAAATCAGACTAAAATGGGACCAAATAATCTATTTCTTCCAAGAATGTTTGACGTTACCAGCTACACCATGTTCATACTTTGCCCAGAAAAGAGATAATAATGTTAGGAAAGTTTCCTCTGTTTCCAAGGAGCATACATTCCTCTGTGTCCAAGGAAGTCTTTTTCAGTAAAAGATGCAATACTATAGTTTCCTCCATGGCTGAAGACACCACTCCCTAACACAGAAAGTAATTTAGCCATCCAATCAGTCTGCCTCCCTTAAATTGTACCATCCAAGCAAGGGAAAGGCCAAGTTTACATATGGTGACATAGAGTGATTTAAGTGTATTGAACCATATATTTTGAAAAAGCTTCCAGATTCTGCAGAACACAGATAGTTGCATAATTAATACACAGCTTTAACAAGTATTGAGTCAGAACAACCAGCACAGCCACTTAATATAGAATATCTTGCTGGTTTCTATTTGTTGAGTCAATGAATGTGCAATCCTGTTTTTTTTAATTCATGGGTCAAAAACTATTAATATGTACAACAATGCTTCTCTTGAAACTCATGTTTTCTTATTGGTATCTTCTTTATATCCCATAAAGCTCATTACAATTCTAACTTAAAACCTTCATTTTAACAAATGAATGCTGAAATTAGCCTGTCAAAAAGCAGAGAATGGCCACTGTCACTTTAACTTTGCATATGTATAAATGAATCAAAGTTACCTGCAATAAGATTAATTGATGGCTGAACACAATACATTTTAAAGTCATGAAAATACTTATCTCGAAAATACTTCTGCTGGCCTTAGATCTAGTTTCTGAATCATGAAATTAGCCTATTGTTATATGCAAATCAAATCCATTAAGAATTACCGCCAGCTCTTATTTTACTGCACCAACAATGTCTATCAGCAAGATAATGAAATCAATATCATTCATTTAATATAAAAGAAATAAAATGGCTGTCTAAAAAAAATAATAATCCTGGTATTGAAATCAATGCTTCCTGCTAGAAAAATACAGTTGTGGCATCACATCAATCTGTATTTCCTTCCTTTATTATAAATACTGTGAATTGGCAATGTGACATTTAGGTAACAGCAGGACACTATTGTCACAAGATCAATGAAGCATTTCACTGACTCTGCTCACATATTTTTAAAACATAAAATAAAGTACCAGTCAAATAATGATTTTTACTCCTTTCAATTTAAGAAAATTGTTGTGATGAGAAGATGCAATTCCAGTATCAGCATTTGTGCCAGAAGCTCACAACAGCTAACTATTTAGATTCTCAAATGCCTTGCAGCATTTTTGCATGTTATATTTGTAATCTGTTGAACCTTTTATTTAGACTTGTAATTCTTAATGGCAGCTATACATAGGATGCAAGCCAGCTTTTAATCCAGTGTGACACAGAGCAAGCCTTCTTATGACTCACCACAAACAAGCAAAGTTCATGACATAGGCATTATATTACATGATCCACAGTGATCTTGACCACATGCTTTTGATGTCTGAATTGCTCTACAAAACCAGAATGATTCCACAATTTAAACAGCAAAGTATCTATTTCATTCCCTCTACAGTTTTCCTTCTTATTCTCCCTTTGTACATCACTTCCGGGGCCCCTCTGAGACACACCTTCTAACCCATGCTGTACCTCTGTAACTCCCCCCCCCTTACTATATCACTGACTAATGCAGTTTTTGTATCCTCACTTGGGGTGAAACAGACAGGCAAAATAAGCAGGTTCAGGCTGGCTTCAAGGCCAGATGATGCATTCTTTCAATCCGGCCAGAAAGTGGACTCTAACTGTCTTATGGGGAGAAAAGCCACTTCAAAAAGAAACTCTTTTTTTCCACTTCTTCCCGTAAAGTGCACACCTTCTCATGTATGTTTAAATGCACCACTACCAGTGTGGCACTAAAGAGGCGCTCTTTCCAAATCCTAACACTAATTGTGCATGTAAACGCCCCATCACAGGAGCACATTTAAAATGAACAGAGCTACTGTACACAAGTTGAGGAGGTGGCAATGCCCAAAAGAGAAATAATGGACCTCTTATGGATATGAGCACAACATGAACAAAACAGATGGTCAAAGAGGGGGCATAGGGTGAAGATGGGGGGATGAAAGGAAGCATGATTGTACCTTGCTGGTATCTGCATGGGCACACCTCTGCTCTGATGCCCTATCCCGGTGAAGCGCTGCACATGCAAATGTGTGCAGGTTCACAGGGACGACCATGCAATGGGATGGCAGTCACTGGCAGTGCACTCCTGTGAAGGTGCACATGGATGGTGGTGGAGACAGTAAAAAAATAAAAATAAAAAAGGTTCCCAGCAGCACAGCTTGAAGCTGTGCCATGTGGTGATGACATGCACACTCCAACCGCTTTGGGAGCCGGCGGTGTGGTTGGTGGGGTTTCAATGTGGTTTCAGAAAAGGCAGCTTCATGCCACTTTTTCCTGCCTGTCTGTTTCGCCCCTTATTTACTACAGCTGTAGTGTGTAATTATTCTATCCATACCATATTTTCTGGCATATAAAATGACGTTTTAACCCTGGAAAAGGGTCTCAAAAGTCGGGGGTCATCTTATACACCAAATAGAGAAGGAGGAAGAGGAGGACGTGGGGAGAAAGAGAAGGAAGCCAGGAGAGAGGAGGAGGAGGAGGAGGAGAACGAAGGGAGAAAGAGAAGGGAGCCAGGAGAGAGGAGGAGGAGGAGGAGAACGAAGGGAGAAAGAGAAGGGAGCCAGGAGAGAGGAGGAGGAGGACGAGGGGAGAAGGAGAAGGAAGCCAGCTCTACAGTATGGATGCAGCCTGCATCTGCACTGCAGAAGTAATGCAGTTTGATACCGCTTTAATTGCCATGGCTCCATCCTATGGACTCCTAGGATCTGCAGTTTGCTTTGTGGTACCAGAGCTCTCTGACAGAAAAGGCTAAATATCTCACAAAACTGCAAATCCCAGAATTGCATAACCTTGAGCCAGGTCAGTTAAAGCGGTGTCAAACTGCTTTAATAAATTTCTGCAATGCAGACGCAGCCAAAGTTGATGTGTTGCTTGGGCATAGCTTCTTTAACAAATAATTCTGCACAATGAGAGAAAGAGAGAGAGTGCGTACCCTTGAAGATTTATCTAAAGAAGAACCAAGTTCCTTAACTTTGAGGTTATATGTGTACGTCAGGGGTAGGCAACCTTTCCCCTTTAAGGGCCGAGGGACGTCAGCTCCCAGAATCCCAGGAGCTATTGGCCAACATGGGACTCTTGGCCAACATGGCTGAGGCTTCTGGGAGCTGAAGTCCCTCGGCCCTTAAAGGGGAAAGGTTGCCTACCCCTGGTGTACGTTATGTGCCTTCAAATTGTTCCTGACTTATGGTGATCATGAGGTTTTCTTGGCAAGATTCGCCAGAGGAGGTTTGCCATTGCCTTGCCCTGAGGCTGAGAGTATGTGACTTGTCCAACTTCACCCAGTGGGTTTCATGGCAGAGTGGGGAATCAAACCCAGGTCTCCAGAGTGGTAGTCCAACACTCAAACCACTATACCAGGGGTAGGTAAACTGTCCCCTTTAAGGGCCGAGGGACTTGAGCTCCCAGAATCCCAGACTATTGGCCAACATGGCTGAGGCTTCTGGGAGCTGAAGTCCCTCGGCCCTTAAAGGGGACAGTTTGCCTACCCCTGCACTACACCATGCTGGCTCCTATTCCCACGTACTACCTATGAAACAATTGCAGATTTTGTTGTTGTTCTTGTGTGTCTTAAATTCCTTTCCAACTTATGGCGACCCTAAGGCAACCTTATCATGGGGTTTTCTTGGCCTCTTTCTTCAAATGGGGGTTGCCATTACCATCCTCTGAAGCCTGAGAGTGTGTGACATGTCCATGGTCACTTACTTGTCCGCAAATTGTACATACCCCAGAATGCATCACCTAGTATATTGGCAGTCCTTCCCCTGAACACTTTCTCATTTCCCCCCAACCATCTCATAGCTGGGAGATGGAAATAATTTTTAAAGCAGCATTTAAATCTGGACTATTTTTTTAAAAAAAGAAAAGTCCAAAACACACTGCAAAAATAAATCATAGGGAACATGGGAGCTGTAGTCTGTTGTGTTTATAAGTGACAGTTTTCTTGCTAAGTACCTGCATGTCAGAAGCATTTGAATTAAAATTACCATATTGAAATCAAATCTGATTTTTAATTTTTTTTATTTGGTGCGTGTTGGAAGTGTAGTCTTATACGGCGAGTATATCCCAAACTCTATATTTTAACTGGAAAAGTTGGGGGGTCATCTTATACGCCCAGTCATCTTATATGTCGGAAAATACAGCATATAGATATCTCCAATTGATTGATTGGTGAGAGGAGCTGAAAGGTTCTCAGCAGAGATTCTTCTTCTTCAAGGAACACCTTTTGAAACGAGGTGTTCAAGCATTTTATTATCAGGGACCACTAAAGTTTGCTCCTTTGATTGCATGCTATATTCATCTAAATTTATAAGATTTACTTCCCTGCATGGGCTAGTCATAGTCAGATTCACTCCTGCATCTGCACTTTTAGATAGTGAAATGCGCAGGCTGACATTCACAAAGAGATGGGAGATGACCATAGCCTTCTTCCTAAGTTTATTTTTCTCTGAATATTTATTACATGTATACTGCCGGTACACTAGCTTTACCTACAGGAAATACACAAAATGTGGATGATATGATACCTTTAACAAGTACTCTGTACAGCTATCTAGAGCCCCTAATTTGTACAAAATCTTCAGATGCAAACATTGGTGTTCAAAAGAAATGTGTGCATATGTAGTATAAACCCAGCCTCTCATCCACAGGAAAAATAAAAGTAGGCAGAAGAATGGAAAAAAGGCAATATTTCCACGCTTTCTAAGTTAACATCACTTTAGGACCATAAAATGTTACTTTTTTGCAGGAGTGGGAACATAAAATGCATTTATAAGCCTACCATGTTTTATATATAAAATGTACAGTTTGCTCAGAAAATAATTACAAATTGAATTTTCTTTTTTAGCATTTTATCTATATATTTATTGTTATAAATGGAGACACAAGGCCCTGAACTGTAAGGCATCCCTGAACTATAAGAAACATATCTAGAGTAGCCATGTTGGCCATATAACAAAATACAATGATGTTCAAAATCCACAAATAGTGATACATTTATTGGGACAACTAAAATGCATAAAATATATGTTGCAAATTTTTGGAGCTTCACTGGCTTCTTCATCATTTGTTTTAAACAAATAATCTATTTAAATATTGCAGTAGTTTAATTCCCTTTTAATTGTCACTTTTGTAAGTCTTTAACTGTACTGTGTTTTAAAACTGTAAGCCACTTTGGGCCTCAATTCTGGGAGAAAAGTGGGATACAAATAACAACAACGACAACAAGACAAAGGTGTTAAAAATAATACAGGATTTTTTTTGACAGGCCTGCATTTTGTATAGATGTTGTTGGTGTTGTTCTGAGTATAGGGGGATATCTATGTGGACCAGAAGAAGGAGTGGTCTGCCTCCATAGATATCCCTCTATACTGAGAACACCAACAACATCTTGACAAAATGGAGACCTGTGACTAACAGCAAAAATTTATTTCTTCTGTATTATTTTTAACATCTTTGCCTGATGATGAAGCCAGTGGAGCCTGTATGACACAAACTGGGGCGATGGTGCCAATCTCTATTTGTGACTCTTTATGACACCTTAAAAGTCAAGGTCAGCTAATATATTTTCATTGGAAACATGTATCTCTAATTGCCTTACTCTAGCAAACAAACACAGCTATTTCACCACTGATACACATGAACTGTACTGGCAACTCTTCAGTATTTTATAATTTGTGTCTTGAACAAGTTAAAAACAAAAGACAAAAATCTAGAAATGTTCACAAACTCAGACACTGTTTTGCTGAGTTACTCATCCTGAAAATGTTAAAATCATATTAACTTCTAGTATTTCAGCACTTATTTTGGCCAATTAAGAAGGAATGGTGGTAGATATACACCCAGATATTGCAGCAGTAACTATGAATGCAAGCTGCAAACACTGACTGTAAGGACATGTAGGATAACTGAGCTAGAGAAAGAATAAGCTAAAAGTCAGTGTGTATGAAGGAATCCATTGCCTCTTTCAGAAAATAGAATAAAAACCATGGAGTGAACATCCGTGATTTCTTTAGCTGCTCCCTCTGCAAGAGGGAGGGGTGTGCTCTAGCTTGATGCTCAAAACCAAGCAGTCAGAGTTTCCTGTGGATAGAAAACTGGCCTCTGGACCCATCATGATTACAAATTAAAAGGCTGTTCCTTCAAGAAGGTTCAAAAAGATACAGAAAGCACACAGGTCAGCCTTGAAACTGAAATGTAAGGATTTACATAGGATGGGGTAATGTAGATTCTAATTTGGGGAAAATAGAAGCTTCACTGTTCTTCTGATTGATTGAGAGGTTAGAAAGGGGAGTTAGAACAGCAATGCATATGAGTGAATATGTCAAGCGGCCAACCATAGTCATGAAAAGCTAGAATTTAGTAGAAAGAAACCAGGATAGAGACTGTCCCAGATTCTTGGGACAAAAGCAGAGCTTAAAACAAGACACCAGAAGCAGAGTGAACCAATGTCATAACCACAAAGGAGGATGAGATACTGCAAAAAATGTAGGACATTCAAGAAAATTGAAGGATATTACAAAATAAAAACTTAAATCTCTAATATAAACATAAATTCATTTCATACAGTTTATTTACAGCTCTACTACATATACTATATTCTACTATGTACTCTGCCATCCCCCCCCCCCCGATGAATTTATTATATTCATCAAAATGTCTGGCTGGCTTGCAATATACCTGTAAAACTCTGAGCAAGACAAATGCTTAAAATTGTACTTTACTAGCAATAAACCCTTTATGGAATGTACATTAAATTATTCCTTTTGTCTGTCCATTGTGCTGAAATTAAGGAAAAAACCCTTTCAACATTTGCATTATGTCACCAAGCAGCCCATTGCCTAACACATTTGATGTCCTTTTCTCCTCCAAGAAACAAATGCCCCCAACTTCAGGGGGCAAGTCTTGTCTGCTGCTGTGTCTAGGAAAAAAGAACAGAAGGACCCACCCTATCCCCTTATTTGCAGTAAAAACAGGCTGCCAAGTATATGAATGAATTTCTCAAAGGGGAACAGCAAGTGTTGTTAGTCAATGGGCTTTGTGTTGTCATGCTCAAAATGGAGAACATTTTGGAATTCTTCCTGGACAGAAGCTTGTAATGTAGGACATGTCTTGGAAAAGGAGGGTGTCTGGTCATCCTGCACTAGAGGTAGCATTGTCAGGGGAACAACATTAGTTGAAATTATTTGCTTTCTTGGTAGGGCTTTGGTTGTTTTTTTTTTTAAAATATGAAAAATAAGCTATACAACATTAAACACTGTAGTGGAAAACATCAGCTACAATGTGAAAGAAACAACCAACATAAACTACAGCAAAGGAATTTGAATCTTTATATTATGCTCTTTATTTGCTTGAGTCATCTTTACCTCAAGGTATCTTTTCATAAATTATCATGAAAATCAATGGGAGCCTTAAAGATTAAATCTACTATGACTTAAATATGCAGTAAGGGGAAACCAGATATAATAAAACTGTTTTCTGATTAATATTTTCTTGCTACCCTATCCATTCTGCAGGCTTCCCCATAGTCTTCAATAGTTATATGGAATCTCTCCCTCTTCTGTACTAAGGCAATGTTTAGTTCAATAGCCAGCCAGCCAGAATCCCTCTCCCCAAAATCACAAGGTTTGTTATTTTTATTGTTGATAACCCTTATTGTCAGCCAAATATAACAGACAATAAACCTAATTCAGGTTTCTCTTAATGTTTGCCTGTTTGTTGTCATTCTTTCTGCTTCCTCAATGACCTCTGTTCAAAACTGGCTCTCTTCTTTACATTACAGTCTCATATGTGCATATATGCCTGCAGGATTACATTGTCCCCAGTATTTATCCTTAACAAAGGAAGTAGCATGGTTCAGCTTCCGAGCAGTTAAATATCACCTGTAAAATAACTTTATTGCATTTTCTCTAATCATTATAGAATCAGACCTCACTGGATTTCTTCTCCAAATAATAATCCAATAACTTTGTTCTACTTTTATATTAAGATCTTGTTCCCAGATCAATTTAATTTCCTCCCTATTTCCATACTTTAAATCAAGTAAGATGTTGTAAAGTTTGAAGCTTAAATCCCAAGTATTATTTGCAGTCTGAACAAAACATTTTCCAAATTGAATGGTTGTATTGCTTCTGATTTAACCCTTGGAATAGAAATCATATACAGTCAGCCCTTGGTATCTTCTGGGAATCTGTCCCAGACCCCCCGCCCCAAGATACCAAAATCCATAGATGCTCAAGTCCCATTGTCCTCAATAGTGGTGCGGCCATGTGGCTGCACCACCATAAGGAACTAGAGAACTTCTTACCTGCCTCCCTGCTGAGGGCTTGGAAAACCACAAAATGCACTCCGCCAGAACAAAAACAGTGAACTCGGGGCCAGCCACAGGGCATGCCTCCATGCCCTCTTCTCCCACATTCTTGTCAGCCACTGGTCAAAGGGAGCTATCAATCACCTGGTCCTTGGCCAGCCCAACTCCCCGGGTGATTGACGGATCCCTCCAACCAGTGGCTGAAAAGAATGTGGGAGAGGCGAGCGTGGAGGCAGCCTGGTAGGCATCTCCCTGGCAACTGTGGTGGGCCCTGGGTTCACTGATTTTGTTTTGGCGGAGTGAATTCGGTGGCCTTCTGAGCCCTCGGCAGGGAGGCAGATAAGAAGTCCTCTTGTACCTAACAGTGGTGCAGCTGCATGGCCGGGTCGCCTTTGGGGACAATGTGGGTTTGCAGTCTGATTTTTGAATCTGTGGAAAGCAAGCCCATGGATACAGAGGGCTAACTGTACTGTATATACTCATATGTCTCGAAATTTTACTCAGTACTTTCTTGAGGGAAAGCCCCAAAGAGCTGCTGCCACTGCTGCTATTTTCCCTCTTAGACCTTCAAAAAGGCCTGAAACAGCACAAAGAGAGTAGAGGGGAACTGTGCTTCTTTTAGGTTCTCCTGGGATGGATTAAGCTCATTTTACCACTCTACTCAGAGAAAAAGATGGTTCTTTCTTTGATAAGAGTTAAAGTGCAATACTTAAATTGACCTGTGGATAAATTGAGCCAGGCTTTTTGAGTCTTTTTTTTTTTTTTTACTAATTCCCTTCTTATTCTTCTAGCATTTAGAATGAGTCCAACAAGTTATGCATGACATAATTTTGTAAGTTCATTGGCATTGTTTTCCTTGCCTTTGCCTTTGCCTTTGATTTTTCTAGTAACCAGGAATAACATGAAATTGACATTTTTCGAATTATCCTTCCTCTGAAGCAAGGTAAATACTTCTCTGATTCTATTTTTTTTCTTTTCCCTTCTGATCATGTTCTAAATCTATCTGCTCTAAATTGATCTACTTTGTCCCTTGTGTACCTGACCACAAGTCACTGAACCTGGAGGTATCCTATTGTGCTTTGCCTCCAAATATGAATCACTTCCTCTGTTCTCCACTTCCTATTTGATAAACCATAACTCTGTGCTTCCATCTCTTCTTAGAACAGCACAGGTGTCAGGAATAGCCAATGCAGTCTAATCGAATTTGTGTGTGTGTGTGTGTGTGTGTGTGCACATGAACATGTGGAAATAGGGGAGATGCAGAGAATCATAGAATCACAGTTGGAAGAGATTACAAGGGCCATCCAGTCCAGGCCCTCTACCATGCAGGAACACAAAATCATATCATTCCCAATCAGATGGCCCTCCAGCCTCTGTTTAAAGACTTCCAAAGAAGGTTGCCAAGGGAGTGTGTTCCAGTGTTGAACAGCTCTTACTATCAGGAAGTTCCTCTTAGTGTTTAGGTGGGATCTCTTTTCCTGTAGCTGCATCCATTGCTCTAGGTCCTATTCCCTTTCCCCAAAGCATACACTGCTTTCTTAACAAGGAAAAAGCAGCTTAGCAGTTTGGGGACAGCATTTTACCCTATTACATTTACATCAAGGCAATTCAAATGAAAGGCAAACCCTGTGAAAAAGCAAAACATGACAAGGATCCATAGCCACCCAAAGGCAAAAACAAGAATACATTTCTGATTGTCTTAGGCCTAGGGCCTTTGCAGACTGCCAGAAATAGTGCAAATTGAGTCCACTTTAAGGGTTAGGATTAGGGTTAGGGAATCATGGGAACTGTAGTTTATTGTGACACCAGAGCTCTCTGACAGAGAAGGCTCAATGTCTCAGGAAAAAAAAACCCAATTCCCATGATTCCCTAGCACTAACCCTAACCCTTAAAGTGGACTCAATTTGCACTATTTCTAGCAGTCTGCAAAGGCCCGTAGTGAAAGCAGCACTTGGCTTCCCTTGCTTTTATCATATATTTTTTTTCCTGTGGGAAATACCACAAACTTTGGCTGCAGTGCCATTTCACCCTAGCTATTTTTTGCTTTTAAGGCAAGGTTTTGCTTCAAATTGTGCTGGTTTTCCTACACATTTTAAAAGACAGAGGCCTGAAATTTATTAGTCTCAATGAGAACAGACCCAATGAATGAACTGCTAAATAGTTAGTTGACCCATAGGGTCTTTTTCAATAGATCTTTTAAAATTCAGACTAACAGCTGTTTTGTCATACTTGTCATACTGTCTTGTATGTGTAGAGGCATGCCTAGAGTACCTTACCAAGATTCCTCTTATTCATCTTACTTTCTATAAAAATTTTTACAGAAGTTTTCCCCAAGAAGGACTAGGAGACATCACTTTAGACTCAAACTTTTACATTTTGGTGGGAACTTTAGTTTCAGCTGTTTCAGTATCTTGCAGATGCTAATGAACAAGTTAATCAAAGCATGTAAATGATCAAAACAAAGATAGTCTCTTGAAGTTCAACTAGGGCTAAAAGATGCAGGATCCAAACTAACAGGAATCACCTGAATTTGTCAGACTTAAAGTGTTGTTTGCACCAGGAAAAAAAATGAGACATAATCAGCCTGATCTTATTCCCTGCTCTTGCAGCAAAAAGAAAGTTATTACTCTTCTGCTTATTCCCTGCGCCAGCCTGATAAAGCTTTTGTGCAAGGTCCCAGTAGTGCTGCAGTGATTCTACTGCTGTTCAGGGGAAGGGAAGGGGGTAGGATCCCATACAAGAAGTATAACTTGGGAGACAGATAGTATGAGCTGTGGTTCTATTGGTGGTGAAAGCATGAGGTCAAGCAGTTTCTATACAACAGCTTGGTTTGCATAAATTATAAACTGATTACATTGTCAACAACCAAATATTAAAATTAAACAAGAAATGTGTTTTCATCAGAGATGAGAGAAAAGCTATTTACTCATTTTTATACCTACCGACCCATCCACTCATCCATAAGCAAAACATGGCATACACAATTCATTAAAAAATAAACCAAAAGCCAATAGAATCATCACTTCATGATATTTTCGTCATGGCACTGCTGCTTGTCTAAATATTGGATTTTTGGCATTTTAATCACTGGGTTTTTAAAATTTCATAATCTGCACATTTTTCTGATTCCTTACAGCTATGTTTTGAAAACACACAAACATGACCCGGTCAAAGAATCAACGTTGCTTGATCATGAGTTCTGAATGCCTGCTTTAGCTTTCTATGGCTTTCATATCTACCTACCTTTTCAACAGTAAATAAAAAAGTTGAATTCTAAAAGAAAAACACTGGATTTAAACTACTGAATTTAATAAGAATTGGGTGGTGGATTTGCCAGTTTAAATAGTGGAAAATAAAATAAAATATAACAAAACACCCCACAGCATTATATACAATTCTTAATGAGGAGTATGAAAACATAGAAGAAAGAGAAAACTCAGGCCATACTTTTAGAGAAATTTTGCCCAAGAAGGAGTAGGAGACATCACTCTAAAAGACTCAAACTTTTACATTTTGGTGGGAACTTTAGTCTCAGCTGTGTCAGAACCTCATACTCAGGCTTAGTGATGTTCTCAACCTCACGAGAATTTGAATCTTGTGCTCTTGGAAAATGTTGTGTGGAACAAGTCCTTCAGTGTGTCAGTATGATCTTTCCATATCTGTCTAAGAAAGTGCTCAGTGCACCACCACTGCTCTTCTTGGCATGCTGCGTCTTTGTCAGACCATGCAGGCACAACTTAGGTCTTTTTGCATGTAATTTATAGTAGATTACCGCACTACACTCTTATAGTGCTGCTATTCCACTTTTACTACTCTGGCTGACTCATGTTGTATTCTGAGGGTTGTAATTCAGTGAGGCCTAACAAGTCCCTGGCTAAGAATTCTAAATGCCCCTTACAACTGCAAATCCTAGAATGCAACAGGAAGCAGAGCAGTAAAAGTGGAATAGCAGCACTATAAGAATGTAATGCGGTAATCTCCTTAGCATTTCTGTACATTTTGGTTACTCCAAGCAGATGTAGGAACGGACCACATGAAGAGCCATGCACAGAGGCTAAAAGTAAGAAAGGAACAGGGAAGCTTATGCCCCAAGAGAATTCTAAGTACTCTGAACACAAGTTGGCAGTTCTCATCTAGCAGGAGGAAGCCCGTAGGACTGCTTGGAAGCAGAGGGGTCAGATGTAGAAGAGAAGCAGGAAGAAGCAGCTAATTCTTCCTAGCTGAGGCATGGCATGAACATTAACACACTATCTGGCTGGATGAGCACATGCACAAAATATTGTATTGATGTTGTGACAGCTTTGGTTGGAAAAAAGAGTTATCTATGAGAATAATAATAATAATAATAATAATAATAATAATAATTTTATTATTTATAACCCACCTCTCTGCACGGCAATCGGGGTGGCATACAACAGATTAAAAAGACAACAATTAAAATATTTCTTCATCCCACACCCTAACCCTATTAGAGGGCCACACTTGGGCATTTAGGCCTTATATGGTCCAGAGGTTGCAGGGAGGAAAAACAAGTAAGAGGCACACACACTAAGCTCGACATTTTATATATTTCTGAAGAAAGGCCTGATAAAGCCATGGCACTACACAAACCAAGTATTAAGAAGGATATTTTTTGTGGGTTTTCGAGCTTGTGGCCATGTTCTAGAAGAGTTTCCTTCTGATGTTTCGTCAGTATCTGTGGCTGGCATCTTCAGAGAATACTGGAATGGAAGAGAGTGGGTATATATATACCCAGGGTCTCAATATATATATATATATATATATATATATATATATATCCACTCTCTTCCATTCCAGTATTCTCTGAAGATACCAGCCACAGATGCTGGTGAAATGTCAGAAGGAAACTCTTCTAGAACATGGCCACACTCACAAAAATCTATGGATGCTGGCCATGAAAGCCTTCGACTTCACATTAAGAAGGATAGTCTAGATTTTGTTATTCTTCTTCATAGA
The DNA here is from genome assembly GCA_026167975.1 of Phrynosoma blainvillii. NCBI lineage: Eukaryota > Metazoa > Chordata > Lepidosauria > Squamata > Phrynosomatidae > Phrynosoma > Phrynosoma blainvillii. The sequence goes on along the minus strand of JANUYF010000004.1, from coordinate 133,967,097 downwards.
ATCATAGAGTTGGAAGAGATGCAAGGGCCATTAAGTCCAATCCCTTGCCATGAGAAACACACAATCAAAGCACCCTTGACAGATGGCCGTCCAGTCTCCGTTTATCTGTTTAGGGCTATCATATCACCTCTTAACCTTCTCTTTTTGGGGATAAACATACCTAGCTCCCTAAGTTTCTCATCACCGTTTAAGTATCTGAAGGGGTATAACATTAAGGATGAAGCAAGCTTGTTTTCTGCTGCTCTAGAGAACAGGACCCAGAACAATGGATGCAAGCTACAGGAAAAGAGATTCTACCTAAAAATTAGGAGGAACTTCCTGACAGTAAGAGCTGTTAGACAGTGGAACACACTCCCTTGGAGAGTGGTGGAGTCTTCTTCTTTGGAGGTTTTTAAACAGAGGCTGGATGGCCATCTTTCAGGGATGCTTTGATTGTGTGTTCCTGCATGGCAAGGGGGTTGGACTGGATGGCCCTTGTGGTCTCTTTAATTCTGTGATTCTATTAAATGTAAGGTACTGCACATCAGAGAGAAAAAATGAACTGCATAGATATAGAATGGGGGACACCTGGCTTAACATGACTACATGTGAAAAGGATCTAGGAGTCCTAGTAGACCACAAGCTGAACATGAGTCAACAGTGTGTTGCAGCAGCTAAAAAGGCCTATTCAATTCTAGACTGAATCAATAGAAGTATTGTGTCTAGATCACGGAATAGTGCCACTCTATTCTGTTTTGGTCAGGCCTCACCTGGAGTACTGTGTCCAGTTCTGGGCACCACACTTCAAAAAGGATGTTGACAAATTGGACCGTGTCCAGAGGAGGGTGACCAAAGGGTGAAGTGTCTGGAAACCGTGCCTTATGAGGAGAGACTTAGGGAGCTCAGTATGTTTAGTCTGGAGAAGAGAAGGCTAAGAGGTGATGTGGTAGGCCTGTTTAAATATTTGAAGGGATGTCATATTGAGGATGGAGCAAGCTTGTTTTCTGCTGCTCCAGAGAATAGGACTTGGAACAACGGAAGCAAGCTACAGGAAAAGAGATTCCACCTCAACATTAGGAGGAACTTCTTAACAGTAAGAGCTATTCAACAGTGGAATATGCTGCTTCAGAGAATGGTGGAGTCTCCTTCTTTGGAAGTTTTTAAACAGAGGCTGGATGGCCATTTTTCCAGGTGTGCTTTGATTCTGTGTTTCTGCATGGCAAGGGGGTTGGACTGGATGGCCCTTGTGGTCTCTTCCAACTCTGTGATTCTATAATTTTAAAGGTATTTGTGGCAAGTCACCAGGCAGAGATGATTTCCCCAATAGCCAATCATGGATCAGGCTGGCTGTAAAGGAGGGGTTGCAATTTGAGTTTCTCAGGGTGTTAACCCTTTTAAAAGGAAATAAAAATATGCAGGTATGAAAGTTAAACTTGTTAGAGTTCAGCTTTCATCAGCAGAAGCAACAAAAGTGTGGGTCAGACTATTTATTCTAAATCTGCCTTCCTAAAAATAAAGTCTACATCAAAGAATAACAGACATGTAGTTTGTTGTTTAAAACAAATAATGACTTTAATAAATAAATATACAACAAACTATATCTTATCCTAACTGGTGATGGTTTGGGTATAGCAGGAAGAGACTATTAAACTCACTCAGAGAAGACTGTTACTCCAACTTAGACTGAGGACCTTTACAGACTGCCCGAAATAATGCAGATTGAGGCCACTTTAACTGCCCTGGCTCAGTGTTAAGGAATCATGTGAGAGGAGACAGTTACTCTACTGAGAGGAGGCTGTTTAGAATCCTGAGAGAATGTCTGTTAAACAGCCTCCAAGTGTGAGTGACAGGACTCACATGTTTAGATAGAATGACACAGATAGAGAGAAGTCCCTGTCTATCTAAGGAGGGAAAGGAGAGTGTAATACATAAAATTTCCAACAGTTCCTGCATGGCAGGGGGTTGGACTGGATGGCCCTTAGGGTCTCTTCCATCTCTTTCATTCTATGATTCTATGATTCTAAAAGGTATCAGTGGCAAGTCACTAGTAAGAGATGATTTCCCCAACAGCCAATCATTGATCAAGTTGGCTGTAAGGGAGGGGTTGCTGCAGGAGGAGTGAGTATAAAAGTGGAGGAGCCAGTCAGAGTTAATGGTAAATGTGTCAGTTTAAGAATCAAGTTCACAGCAGTTCAGTGCTGTTCCCTTCTGAGAGTTGTCAGCTGGGATTCAGGCCACAGTACCTTTGCAGAATTCAAAGTTCTGTTAAGGGGGAAGCAATTTAAAAGTATAAGAGAAGACCTTGAAAGGAAACATGAAACAGTTTACTTTTGTAAGAGTTTAGTGAGATAGCTGAATAAGAAATAACTTGTAACTACTGAAGCACTGTGACTACTGTAACCATACAACCTGTGAAACAATTTTGAAAAGATACATCTTATCACTTGCTTGTAAATAAAGTTAATTATTTATTTTGTTTCCCAAAAAAGGAGTGGGCTGAGTGAATTTATAACCATGATTTCACAGACAATACACTACCAAAGATAAAACACATATAAGAGGAGGATACTGAGGAATCCAACCCTAATTCATTTAAAGGAAAGTGTCTTATGCAGGAGTAGGCAACCTTTTTGATCCGGGGGCCGGGTTGCTGTCCCTCAGACAATTGGGGGGCCAAAGCACAAAAAATAATAGATAAATAAATAAATAAATAATTTTTAAAAAATTAACAAATTTAAAAAATATGCATGCACACTCTCTCAGCCCCAGAAAAGCCATGGCAAAACCTCTGTGGAGATTTTGCCAAGAAAACCCCAAGAATAAGTAATAACAACAATAATCAATACCATCATGGCAGGCAGGGGACAGAGGTGGCAGGACTGGCCTGGGGCCGGTCCAAAGGCCTTGGGGGGGGGCGCATCCGGCCCCCGGGCCTTAGGTTGCCTACCCCTGGTCTTATGGGTAGACGTGGGGCAAGTGTCAAGGACCAAGGGGGCTTTGGATGTTTATGAAGTGAAAAGACAGCCTTGAAGTATTGGGAGAATGTTATTGTGAGGTCACAGTAAATCGTTGAAAGTTTGCACCAAGTATATTGTGCATTTCAGTTGGCCAATAAAGGTATCACTGTTTGGTGGATTTTTGTTTGAATTCACTTAATAGTGACAGCTATATGTTGTTTGGCATCATTTCACTGAGAGGTTATCATTCTAAGGCCTGACTTTGCAGACCTGAGTAAAGATGCATGTGGAATGAAGTTGTGTCCACAAAGCTCCATTAATAGCAACACTATGGAGTACTACAAACACCAGCATAGTCACTCACCTATAAAATTTGTGTGACATGAATGCATCATACTGGTGCCATCACAGTGACCTAAATTACTTTCCAAGGACTGATGAAATGGAAATGATGTTAAAAGTTATCAAGGCAGTCTAGCAATGTGTTCACTCTCATTTTGGACACAACCTTGCTATATCAGCTGTGTATTTGTGAAGCAACATCAGGAAAACTCAGAGCCTGAACAAACTGCCAGAAATAATCCAGTTTGAGATCACTTTAACTGACCTGGCTCGGTGCTAGGGAATAATGGGAATTATAGTTTTTTCCGGAGACATTGAGCCTTCTCTGTAAGAGAGCTCTGGTGCCACAATAAACTACAGTTCCCATGATTCCCTAGCACTGAGTCAGGGCAGTTAAAGTGGTCTCAAACTGGATTATTTCTGGCAGTCTGTTCAGACCCTCAGATGCAGGTTTCCAATCACTGTCACTTTCTACAATCGTTCTTCAAGCAGTCTTCCTGTACAGGAGTCACAGTGAATGAGTACTATGTTTCTTTTACTTGCCACTAGATGACAATCACATACATCAGGGGGCAATGCAGGAAAAAGGTTTTTTAAAAACATAGCTTTCTTCAATGGAAACCTAAAACCAAAGACTTGTTCTAAAGCACTGACAGCCTACTTGTTTGATGATGCACCTACTGTACCTCTTTAAGTCAACTTTCTCACAACTATACTACTTACATTTGGTGATGATATTTAGTCTTTAATAGTCATATTCATGACTACTTTTCTATTGCTTGTTCCCACATATATGGCTTTCACACAAATCTTACAACAATGGTCCCTTGGTATCCACTGGGGTTTGGCCCCAGGACCCCCTCCCCCCACCCATGGATACCAAAATCTGTGGATGCTCAAGTCCCATTAAATGTAATGGTACCTAAAAATGGTGTCCTTTCTATAAAATAGTAAATCTAGGTTTGCTTTTTGAAATGTATTTTTTTTAAATATATCAAACCATGAATAGTTAAATCTGTGGATACAGAATTCATGGATATGGAAGGCCAACTATAATCCACTTTTGTAGAAAACAGTGGTTCTCATTAACTTCTGTGGAAGCTATTTTGAAGCTGCTATTGAGAAGAGAAGGGAAGCAGAGACAAAGCTCACCATTCTTGACACTGAAGTCACTGCTACTGGAGGGGAGACATCTGCTCCCAGCTGAACTGTAACCTGAATGTTAGTACGGAAAATCAGTATGCAAAGGGACCCTGCAGCAACTTTAACTGAAAGAAAGAAGCTGGTAGCATGAGCTTTCATAGACTTGAGCCAACCTCCTCAGTCCAAACATGCATCTGAGGAAGTAGGTTCAAGTCCACAAAAGCTCACACTACCAGCTTCTTTCTCCAAAAGAAGTTAATGAAAACCATTTGTTTCTGTGTGAGAAAGTATGTACATCAAATTAAAATTAGTGCAGCATTACTAAGCCTTAGATGCTCACTTTCTTGGTGAGTAAGAAATAAATACTGCAAAAATCCTGTGGGATTCAAGAGATTATGAACAGGCTTCACGGTTATGCTTCAATTACCAAGGCACAAGAAGAAATAATAATTTTTAGCTAGGGGCCTTTACAGACCAGCCTAAAGGGTCACGCATGCCAGCTGCCCCAACTCCACCCCAACACCATCCTGATGCCGCTCACCCGTCTGCATAGCATCAGGATGCTCTCCTGGTGCAGCATGTACATACGCTGAGCCAAAAGGGCACAGAAGAGCCGTGGCATCAGCTTTTAGGGTGGCCTTTTGCTGCTTCTAAAAGGAGTGGCGTTTTGCCGCTCTTTTGGGGGTGGCAAAAGGGAGGATCGGGGGTGTGACATGCTGTTGCTGAGGCCCCGATCTGCTGCTCCCAGGGGCAGCTCTGTGCCACCCCAAAAGGTGGGTCTATAAAGGCCCTAAGATGGTTGAGCAAGTAGTGGCAGAATGGCAAGCTCTAGACATATAGGTCCATTAAGGTAATTCTAACACAAATGGAGTCACATATTTTTTTGAGCTGAGTGGAGCATCAGACAGCATTTTTGTTGTTTTCTTTCATTCAATTTTTGCTTATTCATGTATTGCCAATGTGCCACCTTGGACAATAACAGACCTTGGTTTTCTCTTTAATGGGGGTGGGGGGCATAATAAATAGGCTTCACTGTTACCCTGGGACCCCCGATAATTGGTTGTATGAAATAATGGCAACCTACAGATTTCATCCAAGTTCTCATCCTGATTCTGCTGCAGTCTATCTTGACAGCTGTGTTCTCCACTAAAGTGAGTAATTCTGTTCAAAACTCAGTGGATCAGATGTTAGAGAGCCATAGCATGTTTTCAGTGTATATCTCATTATTTTATTTTGGGAACTGTAGTAAGAGGAGCCTGTGAAAATAAGATGAAATATTCCCACAAGGGCCTTTGAAGAAGGGTGAAACAAATGTCCCTAATAAATAATTGTACATTGTTAAAACAAATAATAAGGTGTATATGATTGACCTTCTAATATTATTGCCATTTCTGCCAGTAAATGCCACTCTTTGAGTGGAAGGCTGCTACTGTAAAGAGTTTTTTTTTTAACAGTTCCTGTTTTAATTATTAATATTTCAACTAGGACTCACAGTTTAGATTTTAGTATCTAGGGTCCATTAAAAGAGCTGAAGAGAAAGAGCTGTCAATTAAACTTATGTGCATCAACTGGCAAGCACACCTGTTTTAACACAAAAGGTGCTACAAGAAGCATCTACTCTAAGTAGCACATTTAAAGGTGAGAAATAGAAAGGGGGTTCAATGTTTAAGGTTTATGAGCGAGAGATGTTGAAAAATGCTCCTGAAAGGCAGCACTCTACTAGAACCTATAATGTTTTCAAAGAACCGGCCAAAGTGTTGTGGTTAATTATGTGAAGTCCCTCTATGTCATTCTCTCTCTTAATGAATGGCAGATGATGCTGGTATGGGATGATGCACATGAGCAGCTCAAACTGTGCAGTAATACCCGGATCATAAGATCTTTCTGGAATACCTGAGGGATTTGGGCATCAGATGCACTGTGCTTCAATGGTTCCAGTCTCTTTGGCAGTTTACAGGTGGTGATGCTTGGGGATTGCTGATCAAAAAAGGAAATGTTATATGGCATACCACAAGGTACCATTCTATCCCCAATGCTGTTCACCATATACATGAAACTGCTGGTAGAGATCAAATGGAGGCATGGGACAGAATGTTATCAGTATGCTAATGGCACCAAACATATTTCTCCATGCTTTCAAAAACAGCCTCTGTTAAGGATAGTGTGTCTACTCTTATGTTTGGAAGATAATGGACTGCACAAGGAAAAACAAGCTGAACCTGAATTCTGACAAGATGGAGGTGCTTATTGCCAAGGGTCTTAACCTGGATTTGGAGGTGTGTCAGCCTTTTGTAACCAGCAAGTGCTTCTGGATCCATCTTTCCAAATGACAGCCCAATATATGCGATGGCCAGGGGTGCCTACTATCAGCTTCAGCTGTTACACCAAATGCACCCCTTACTAGAGCTGGGGGATCTAAAACAGTAGAAAACAGGCTGGTAACCTCAAGGCTGGATTTTTGCAATGCACAATACACTAAATCTTTGCGCCAAGTTTGGAAGCTTCAATTAGTTCAAAACATGGCAGCCAGACTGATTACTGGTACATCAAGAAGCAGTCACATTATAGCAATATTAAAATTACTCCACTGGCTGCCAATTAGTTTCCACACAAAGTACACAGTTTTAATTGTTATCTTTAAAGTCCTATATGATTTGGGTCTAGGTTACCTATGGGATCACTTCCTTCTATATAATCCATCCTCTACACTCAGGTCCTCTGGGGGACATTTACTCCAGTCAGACAAGAATAGGTTGCCAACTGTCACCTAGAGGACATTTTCTTCAGCCATCCCTAGACTGTGGAAGAACCTGCCAGAAAAGATTCAACATCTGAATTTAAAACAACATTAAAGAAGATCTGTTTTGGGAGGTCTTTCCAGATGATTTTTAAATTGTGAATTTTAAAACTGTGGATTGAATGTTTTGATATGTGCTGGTTTTGTAGATGTTACATGTTGTGTGTTGATCTGCTGCTGTTCCCCGCTGTTGATCCAAGGGGAAAGGCAGGATGATGATGATGATGATGATGATGATGATGATGATAAGTTTGTTAGAGGGATATTTTTACAGCTTTTCAAATAGGCAAGCCTCCATTTTCAAATCAAAGAGTATGCATTTTATTACTACTTCTCCCTTTTATTTTACTAAACACTTAATTTAAAAAGTTGGGAATGAGTGGCCTTCTAGATGCTATTGGACTGTAATGCCCAATTTCTGTCAGTGGTTATGTTGGTTCATTAGGGCTGATGGGGATTGCAGTCCAACATCATCTGGGGCAACATCATCTGAGGCAATTTCTTATCTCTGTAACAGAATTTGGCAAGCATATCAGAAATTGGTCTCAAAATCAACATAGAGAGAAACACTTCTGTTTTTACAGCACTTTCTAGTATGTGCATTATAGATCTCAATTATTCTTTTGTGCAATTCTTTTTTGGACATTATTGGCAAGTTATCTGTCTACTGGATATTGCCTATTCTCTCAGAATCAAAGCTTTCCAGTGCTGTTATGCAAGTATTACCAGTTTCTTGTTCACAAACCATTATCTGTGTTAAATCACTTGTTGTTAAGGTCCCCAGCTTCCCATGCAATCACTTTACATAAATTGTCTCACCCTCATTATTTATCACACTATCCATCTTTGTCAACAACATGATGAGCAATTATTATTTTTATATGTTTTTGTAGATTACTGTGTTGCTGCTTAACCTTACTTGGCACAAGCACAAATTAAAACATGTTGTGAGTGAAAGTGGAACAGGATGATATATCTTTCAGCCTTCACTGGAGAACATCCTATTAGTAACAATCCAGAGAAGGTGCCACCTTTCATCTGAAATCTTCAAATGCCAAAGTGATAATGGTTGATGCTAACATGAGCATAACATCTTTCAGAAAAATTACTCTATGCACTTAAAACTGATGACATTTATAGCTGTCTAAACTTAATACTGTTCTTCACTGTAGTTAACCAAATGTCAGTTTCAATGCCTTAGTTGAAATTAAGATCTGAGAAACCTGGTTAGTGAGTGGGAAATCTTCATTTGAAGGCCAAAGTCCTAAGCCAAGATCACAAGAACATTGTCATTGTTTTGGCCAGCTTGATGGGGGAAAGGGACTAAGCAGACACTTTTCCCTTGACCATGGCAGGTAGTGAGGAGAGAATATAAGAGTGCAGTGTACATCTTTTGATGAAGGGCGGGGCTCTGGGACGGCCTTGATAGGTCAAGGGATCTGGAGATTGGGAAGGAACCTGCCCTTGAGGATGACTTGGGGGTTTGCTCACTCATACAAAGTCATGGGATTTGGGGGGTGAGTGCCTTAGGGTTGCCTTCCAAAACAGCTGGCCTGGATACAATCAAGGATTTTGATTGCCCTTGGCATCTGGTGTTTCACTAAAAGGAAGGCTGAAAGGGTGGTCAAAGGGTGACACCTGGCTTCAGTTGGACCTGCATCAGGATGCCCCCTCCCCTTTGAGCTCTCCCAGGTTTCATTTGTTAAATAGGTTCTTTAGGTCAAATAAAGGGCCCTTGTTTAACCCAATGTACAGTGTCTGGACTCATTATTTCATGGCTGGTCATCAATATTTTCATTGCTTTCTTCTATACAACAGAATTTGAACAGTGAAGGATGACAATATTGGAGAAGATAATAATAAATGTGATTAAAAGACATATAAATATGGTGTATGGCAGGGGTCGGCAACCTACGGCCCCCGGGCCGGTTCCGGCCCAGGACGCCGGACTTGCAGGCCCAGGCGGACCCCTGCCGCCGCCACCACCGTGGCGGCACCTCCGCCGCCTGGTTTTTTTCTCCAAAATGGTGGCCGCGACACGTTTGTGCATGCGCATTTTGGAGAAAAAAATGCTGGCCACGGCGCGCGCAGTCGCGCCCCGACCAAGACCAGCCATTGGTGGAGGCAGCGGCGGTGGAAGCAGTGGAGGCGGTGGCAGAGGCGGAGGTGGAGGCGCCACCGCCTCCGCTGCTGCCTCTGCCTCTGCCTCCGCAGCTGCCTCTGGCTCCGCCGCCGCTGGCTCCTCCTCCTCCGCCTCCTCCTCCGCCACCTCTGCCTCCTCCTCCTCCTCCTCCTCCGCCGCCGCCTCTGCTTCCTCCTCCTCCTCCTCCGCGACCGCTGCTTCCGCTACTGCCGCTGAGCCCGCTTTTGGCAGAGCGGGACGCGCCCGGCATTTTGGTATGCCGGGCGCGTCCCGCTCTGCCAAAATGCCGGGCGCGTCCCGCTCTGCCAAAATCGGGCTCAGCAGCAGTAGCAGAAGCGGCGGTCGCGGAGGAGGAGATGAGGAGCCAGCGGCGGTGGAGGAGGCGGCGGCGGAGGAGGCGGAGGCGGAGCCAGAGGCGGCGGAGGAGGAGGAGCCAGAGGTGGTGGTGGCGGCGGCGACAGGGGTCCGCCTGGCTCGGTAAGGTAAGGGGACTCATGGGGGGTGCGCGCGCACGTTAGCGGAGGGGGGCGCGCGCGCGCGCGCCGCCTTCCCCCCCCCTTGTCCCAGCCGAGACCTGGGCTAGTGGAGACCGGCCCAGGTCTCAAAAAGGTTGCCGGTCCCTGGTATATGGTATATCTACAGATGTCCAGTAGATGTCTTTTCCCATGAAAACTTTCTCCAAGTTAAACAAAACAAAACAAAAGAGTTTGGGGACTGACTTAACTGGGGGGGGGGGACTATAAAGCAGAAAAACATACGATGCATACCCCACAGCCAGTTGCTTTGTTGGCTGTCCTTATTCTAAATGCCAAAACTTATTTTTAATGGAGTCTGCATGTTGATGTAGAGATCAGGAAAGTGAAAGGCTTCTGATGCTCCTTCTGCATTTCCTTCTGAAAAAAGCTAATTGGCCTTGAACTAAAGCATGGTAGGCAAATGTGGCTCTCTGGATGCTGTTGGACTACAGCTTCCATGATCCTGAAAAATTGACTATTCTGTCTAGGATTGCTGTGAGTTGTGATCAAACATCTATATGTTCCTGGTTCAAAACCTCCTCTGTGTGAACATCTCTTTCTTTCTTCTACATTTCATATTTATCCTGGAAGCAATGGACTGAAATGTAGTGGCAAATATGTTGCACAGGAAATATGTTGAATGACAAGAATAAAATATCAAATCCAGAATAAACTCTTTGATAACTTATTTTCTAAGTGTACCAATGTCACAGTGTGTGTAAATTAAGGCTGAAAATGATGGCAAACAAGCCAATGACTTTATCACATGAGGGTTTTAAAATGCAATTGTAGCAGAAGAATAGTACCTTTGGTAGTACCTATTGTATGAAGTCATCCTCAACCCATTGCTGCTGTGCCTCTGAAGCATTGTTAGAGGGTATCATTTCATTCATGGGGAAACTGATCAATAAGCAACCAACTGTGCTGCCATCCTTGTACTCCACAGAGGTGATAATTAAGTCTGCAATATTGGACAGTCTCCTCCTACCCCTCTCTCCCCTTGCGCTCTCTATTTCCAAGCAGGCTGTTTTCCTTCTCTTTTTTCCCACTTTATTTTCTTCTTCTTTTTTTTAAACTAAGGGGCGAAGCGGACTGGCTCAATATGCCAACTTTGAGGCACTGTGGGGGCGTGATATTTAGATGGTGCATGCCCTGACGGCATTCCAAGCTGGCATCATGATGCCCACCTGACCAGATGATGGGCAGTGTTGCAGCATTCTGGCGGCATGGCATTTATACGCCGCATGCCACAGGAGTGAAAAAAAGCTGAAGCGGCGGAAAACGAGCCTTTTTGCCAGCTCAAAAAGGAGCGGATTTCTGCCGCTTCTTTTTGAGCTGATAAACAGATGGATTGGGGGTGCAGCGTGCAGTTGCTGTGGCCCCAATCCAGCGCTCAAAGGGGTAGCATTATGCTGCTCCTATATGGCCATCCGTTTTGGCCGTAAGTCACATTCCCATAACTCTGGGACTGCATTGCAAATTTTATAAGTAAGTAAGTAAGAAAGTAAGTAAGTAAATAAATAAATGGCATGTTGGGTAGGACATAGAGCAGGAATGCAGGATTAAGGGGGAATGCAGAAGAAAGCATGCAGTACCATCAGTGCCCCCTGTCATCCTATTGAAGACAAGTGTGATAATAAAAGTTCCAAGCCTGGTATGTTTCTATTCTTTTTAAATAACACAATTGCAACAAGACTGAGGTGAGATGAAGGCTCATGTGATAAAGTCCTCAGAAGGAAAATAATTGAAAATGGAACCCTGATATTTCTTTTCCATGCAAGACAATGCAAAAACATGACACCAGATAGTAAATTAATTTTGTCTGGAAAAATAGTATTCTTTTGTAATTTCTTTAACTGCTATTTTTTTTAAATTGAAAGCTTGGTGTTCCTAGGGGGAAAAATGAAACAAATATGCATTTCAACTAAAAACTATGTCAGTGGTAATTGAGTAGTCTCTTTGCTGAGTCCTATACTTTTGACCAACAAGACTTTAGGAAAATTGTCCTCTTAAACAATGAGCAATATAATGTATACGTACAGAAAACAGCCAAAACGAATAGACCAAACACAAGGAATCAAATATTAGATAGTTCTTTAATTAAGGTAGAAATTCAGTGTTAAAAGAAAAAGAAAAGAAAAGCTTTCTAACCACAGTTGCCTTGTGACTGCAAAAGGAAAGAAGAAAGAAAGTCATCGGGGGAGGTGTCACTTGATCAAAGAATATGATATACATTCTTATAGTAAATAAAGTAAATAAAACCAACATTGATAAACAAAACAGCCAAGATGATGCAGTAGGTCATTAGCCCTGTTTCATTTCATGGGCATCAATGGTAACAAAATGGTTTAAATCAAATGTGACTGAATTCAGTCAGCCCTTCACATTTGTGGCTTTGACTTTTGTGGATTTGATTATTCCGTGATTTGATTAAAATGTTCCCTCTAGGAATGTCTAGGTTCTTCAGCACAACTCTTCTGGATGTTGACCATAGAGTCACACTGAAGGACCTAGAGATTCCTAAAGAAAACACATCTCTAGGCATTTCTAGGCCCTCCAGCGTGATTCTATGGTCAACTTCTGGTGGATATTGACCACATAGTTGTCCAGGAAGACCTAGAAATTCCTAGAGAGGTGTTCTCTCAGGTAAAAACAAGTAGTGCTCTTTTATTTGTGGTTTTTCTTTCTTTCTTGGGGGTCCTGCACCCCTAACCCCAATGAATGTGTAGGGCCTACTGTATATCTCAATCTCAGGGTGCATCCATTCTGTACATATGAGTCCATGGTTCCAACCTATTGAATCCTGGGATCTATAGTTGGGTGAGTTATTTAGAAGGCACCAGTGAACCCCGAAAAGGGAGCTAATTTCTACTTTTAGCTAAACTTCTATCTTAAATTATTGTAAGCCTCTTTGGCTCCCGTGCCAGGAGAAAAGTTGGGTATACATGGCATGAATGAATAAATAATTAAGAGTAGAACTGAGGATTATATCAGTTTAATTCAGAGGTGTAGCCAAGCACTCAGAGTACCTTGGCAGTTATAGTTCAGGGGGGTGGACTAGTGTTCTCTTAAAAGAGAATCCCAAATCCTTCCCAAAATTTCAGCAGGGCCTACTCTAAACCTAACTGTAGGTATTTCTTTGATGTCTGCATATTAATGATTTCAGCTTTTTCCATCAGTAATTTGTCCAATTTATTTGTCTCATAAGGTCTTCTTTGGTTAATGTTATTACACTACTTCTTGTTGACAAATTACATAGCATTGAATTACCATGTGTTATTTTCTATTTTTTCTTTTTGTTAAATTGTGTTCTTGAGTTTGAAGAAAACTGGATAAGTAGCTTGCAAAGTGCTTAGACTTAAATCATTCAGAAGCAATTACCTTGGGAAGGAATTGCACATGATTTTATTCCAGAAAACATCATTTGCAATAATGCTGTTTACATGTCACAACTTCTGTATTTTCTAAAAAAAATTAAATTTTTGGCAGTGATTACCTGGATAAAAGGCTACATTTGATATAGCAAAGAAAGAATATTCACTGTTATTTCTTTCTTGGCCAAACAAATGGGTTTCCGGACACTTTGGAAACCTGGTATGAAAAAAATAACACACATCTGAGAATTCTTCATTTTTTCACCTGCCATTCACATATCCTGAAGGTCCCCCTCCCCCCCCCCCCGCTCCGGAAATTATTGTGTGCAGAAATAAATGTGTTTTTCAACAAAAATGAAGGGTTTTTAGATACAAAAGGGTGGGGTTGCACAAAGAACTGTTTTGAGAAAAAACAATAAGTGCAGTAATTCCATTGCTACTCAGAAAGTAGAATGGATAAAGTGGGGAGAAAATAAAGAATCAAGAAATTATAGAAATACTGTGCAGTGAATCCTTTGTTAAGTTGCTATGGCTTGCCCATTTTGACTTTTTCTGTAGGCTTCTGGAAGGGCACATTTCCCTTAAAACAAGTACTGCAGAAGCAATTTAAAATGTATGTTTCCACCCTCTGCACCACCAAATTGCATCCTTCTCAGTTGCTAAAATGAGTACCCAGCTTGTTGGGGCAATTAGCTTACAGTTGTAAACCACTTAGAGACTGCATAGCATGGTATGAAGCGGTATATAAATGAAGTTGCTATTGCTATTTATGATAAATACAGAGGTGGAAGCCAGTAAGACCAGCGAAGTGCATGCAAAAATGGCCCAGGTGGCAATATGTGGACTGTGTGTTGCCCACCCTGGCATATAGCCTTATGTACCTATCTGTATATTGAGATCATTCTTGTAAGCCATATTTACTGGCCCAACCATAGCTGAGGTTGGTAGCCTTAAAGATAGGACCATCCCAATAGCTGTCTCTCTTCATTGTCTCCAAGCCACATGGCAACTGTTGCTGCAGGTGAGGGGGCTTTTTGATGGTCTCCATGATTGAGACCAGGATGCTTTGCATTTGGCTCATGAGGCCTAGTGGTGTCACATGCAGAGAGTGTTGGGTGAGTCTATTTAAGGGCTGGCAGCCCTCTCACGTGTTCTCCTGGCAGTCTTCTATACAATTCCTTCTTGATGGACAGATGGCTGGCTCTGTATGCTGTTGTTTTTAAGAGGGATTTTCAAAGTTTGTTTGTCTTTTGCTTTTGAAAACATATGTTTCCTGTTTGTTTATTTATTTGTAAAAAAAAAAAATTGGCATGCCTTAACTGGTTCATTTTTAATTGTTTAATATTGAATAACTGTTTTATTAACTTTTTTCTAATGAGTTAGCATTTCTGTTTTATGTTGCATTTTGAAAACTGCAGTTCTGAGAGGCGCTTAAGATATTCAATAAGTGAATGAAATAAAAATGATGTGCATAATCCAGATTTCATGGGAAAATTCTAAGATTTCCACTTTTTGAAATAATGAACATACATGATTTCCTTGGCATGTTAGATCCTGAACATGGTGGAAAATGAATAGAAAACTCAGATATTGCTTTATCATAACACAATATCTGCAAAGGATCTAATGAAAGCAAAGCACCTAAGGGATGCCCTTTAGGGAGGGCAAGAGTCATTATTCCTGATATTTCAAAGTAAACTTTGTTTTCCCCAGGATTATATAGACATCTCACTTGTGCTATACATTGGCTGCTATTATAGACAATTAAATTGACCTATATAATAGATTTGAATGCTCAACCAATTGCTTTAAAAAACAGATAGCTACCATGACTGCTTTAACTATGGTATATCATTTTTATAATTTTATTCTAAAGTATAAAATGGAAGCTAAGACATTATATACTAGGGCTGCCAATGAAACATGGGCCACGGCTCCTGTATATTTAATAACTATACTGAAGTTTAGTATTAATTAGTATACATTATTAGTATATACTGCCCTTTCATATTGGAATTCTACCCACACTGAGATTTGAATGGGCATCTTTGCTGACAGATTTGAAACAAAGAATTGACGTCACACTTTTAGTATGAATATTCATTCTTGGTTTGGCTTGGTAATAAATTTCAGGTACATATTATGACATTCTTTATTTTGTTGTGCCTGGCTTTTCACACTGTGAAATTTGGTTTTCATTAAGCAGTTAATCTCCTGTCACTGTATAATGAAATCTTGTCATCTTTTTTGGTGAATTCAGACAGGGTTAGCAAAAGCAAAATAAATGCAAGGGCGGGATGATATCCTGGCATAACCATCTTTTTAATCAACTAAGGGTTTAAGATTCAATGCAGAAGAGATCATAATTACACCATTAAAATTGTAGACCTGATTGTAATAATTGATCTTCTGGAAATTCACAATGTTATCGGTAACCTAAGCATCTTTGGGAAAATAAATATTACCAAAAGCAATGCATAAAAACAAGCTGATGTGTTTGCAGATTTTGGATGATATTGCTTTGTATTGTCAGTCCATTGACATATTTAACAAAATATGGCTTGGTCTTATAGATTGTGCATCTGCAATATCTGAAATATTCTTAACAAATACTGCTACTCGGTATCCTTTTCAGTGGCCTGAACCAATGCATCCAACATATATCCTCTGTTAGTGAGCTACAGCTTCTCTTCAGGCATGCAGTCCAGGATTTGTGGAACAGTATTTGTCTGAGTTCCCAGACTCTGGATTAGTGCAATTGCAGCCACCCAACCCTTAATTATAATTCCTTACAACTTTTACTTCATTATTGTTGTTGAACAACTTCAACCCTACTCCTAATCCTAGTTGAGGAGGCAATAGCAGAAACATCTTAGGAAGGATCTTACATGTACCAAAATGGAAGACTCTTTTTGAAGAAAAAGGTTTGTGATGGCTCTCTGTAAAGAGGCTGCGAGGGACAACCAAATGAATTAATTTAATTTAATTTAATTTATTTAAAAGACTCAAAATTTGAGTAAACTCAATAAAATTTAATTAGAAAAAAATCAGGATATATTCATGAAAGATGCAAGTAATATTTTCATTTTAGAGAATTGCAGTGGAAGGAATCCTTAGCAGCAAGAAGAATAGCACTGATAGTCTCAACACTCTCTTCATATGGAGGAACAGAGAGGAAAATGATGGAAGTTTCATGCATAAGAACATGCTTCCTACAACGGATGTTCAGATACTGGTATTTAGCTAGACCTAGAAAGGTAAATAGATGAGCATGCACACAGAATAAACAGGATGAAGAGAAAGAGATTGGAATGAATAGAAAAGAATGGAAAGAGAGTAGGTGGTCCAAAGCTAAGTGTTGAATCACTTAGCTTTGGACCACCTACTCTCTTTCCATTCTTTTCTATCCATTCAAATCTCTTTCTCTTCATTCTGTTTATTCTGTGTGCATGTTCATCTATTTACCTTTCTTTTCAGAAGTTCTTCTCTAGACATATGCTAATCAGCTAGATACTGTAGCTTACAATAGAAGCTGATTGTGCAGGTTATTGCTCTCCCATCAGGAAAGACAACCCAGGACAACAATACTGGGTTCAAACTGGCCAAAACTTTATTCAGTAACAGAAAATCTGTTAATATAGCACCACCTGGGCCTGTGGGCACTGAATTATAGGAGACCTAGTTAGGCCAAGCCTCCTGTCTCTGAACTGGGAAGGAACCCCTCTTTACAAAGGAAAGAGTTATCGCTTGGGGTTTTAAACTGAATCAAGCCTCCCAGGCTGCAGCTGGGAGGTGGGATGGATGCGGGGATTATCACATGCTAAATCGACACCGAATCGCTGGCCGCCATCAGCCTGGGTCCCAGCTGGGCTCAGCTGGCACTTTTAAGAAAATGGAAAGTGTTGGCATGATAAACAATGAACTAGAGAAAAAGTATGGAAAAAATAATTTTTTATATGTTATCGGTGGCAAGAGCTGTTTATGCAAAATAATGGAAAAACCAAGCAGAACCATTGGTAAGAGAATGGCAAATTAAATTATATGACATGATAGAATTAGACAGACTTACATGTGCTTTAAGAAACCAAACAATGGAAAAGTTTGAAAAGGAATGGCTACCGATTAATGATTATTTGGCAAAGTTATGGTCATTATAAATAATTGATAATACAGAAGAAGAAGGTAATATTACAGGTATAAAATAATTTATGAAAATAATCAAGGGTATTAACACTGTTTAGTGTTGGAGATTTAAGAGAATCAAACATAAATGATCATGATGATTCCAAAGGAATAAACAATTTGGTATAATATATGATACAGCAGTGACATTGCATAAGATGATATAATTATAAACAATACGAAAGTATGTGTGTATAATGAAAGTCTGTTTATAATATTTTAATAACCAAGACAAAGGAAGGGAAGCTTTTTATGTATAGTTATGTATAGTTAGTTTAGTAATTAGGTTTTAGTTTGTGTGTCTAGATTGTATGTTTTTGTCATTGTAAGATATTTTTGTTATGTATGTTTTAAGTTTGTTATGTATAAAACCAAATAAAAATAAATAAATAATAAAGAAAATGGAAAGTGCTCTGATTTCTAAAAAGTGCTTGCTGAGCCCTGTTAGGACCCAGGCTGATGGCAGCTAGTGATTCAGCAGCAATTTAGCACGTGATAACCTCTCTTCCATCCCACCTCCCCGCTGTAGCCTGAGAGGCTTGATTTGGTTTTAAACCCCAAGCAATAAGCTCCAAAGTGAGGTCCCAAGCTATTTCCTCAAGTTCACACTCCCACTTGAAGCCTGCAACAAGGAACCTCCCACTTCACACTTCTCGATGGATTTCAATGATAGGTATATAGTTGAGGTTCCCTCACATTCAGGTGTCTCTGAAAGTACCTATGCTATAGCAGTTAAATAAGTACAGTTGGCTCTCCATATCCACAGATTCTGTATCGATGGATTCAATCGTCTACAGCTTGAAAATACCCTTCCTCACCACCACCTCCAAAAAAAATTCTAAAAAGCAAACCTTGATTTTGCCATTTTATGTAAGGGCAAATTTTACTACTGTATTTATTGGGACTTGAGAATCCACAGATTTTGGTAACCACAGTGGTTCATGGAACCAAACCTCAGCAGATATGAAAGGCCCACTGTAAGTACATGAGCTTGCCATACACAGATTTCAGCTCTCATGGAGGACAAAATGGCATGTACGCCAAAGCAAATGTATGGTGCCACATGTGGGAGTAGGCCACCATAGAAATAAATGTGATTTCAGCATTTTTCCCATAGGTGGGGGGCCACCCGGAATGGATCTCCCTTGTATAGGAAGGGCCCACTGTACCTACATTCATTCTGCCACTTGTAATGTAACTATCCCCAAATAGAATGGAGAGGGTGAAAAACCTGTTTCCAAGGCCAAGGCATTGTTTTTTTTAAAATCTTACTTAGACTAGCCACAGCTCATGCTATAAGGAGGGAGGGTGAAGAGCAGATGGTGGTCAAAGCAAATGACTTCCTGCATGCTTCTCCCTAAATAAGCAAAGCAGGCAAGACAGCCTGCTAGGAATAATATGTCTATAGACCTGCCCTAAGCTGTCCTTCCCACCAATAGGCTGTGGAGAGCAAAACTGTCCCGGTCCAGGATTGTAGGATTGTGTTGTGACATTAGGTTTACACACACACACACACACACACACACACACACACACACACACGTGGAGGGGAAGTTGCAAATAATATAAGTAGCCCTGGTTATTTTGATGTGAGTTAAATGAAGATGTCAATCACCTTGCTCAAGGAACTTTTGGTCATCTATTAGCACCCTTTTGGTTTGTCACCTATTCCTCTGAAATTCAGTGGAATCATCAGGAAAGTTCAATCTCTGCAGCAAAATCCAGAACAGAATATGGACCCTGAATCAGGTTTTCCCATACATTAATTCCTAGGTATGTGCAAGTTTGACATTCAGTGTAAGAAGTTACTGACAATGAAGGCTCATGATGAAAGCTTTGCAAGTTTATTTTTAGAAAGCAAACAGCTTGACTGTGTTTATAAAAGAAAAAAAAAGTCTACATTTAACCAAGATACTAAATCAATGAATTATGCAGGCCTTCAATTTTCTCCTGAAAGACCTTTACATAAGCTTTATAATTATCAGCTGAACAATGGGAAAACTGCATTATGCAACATTTACAATTACTAGATCACCATAAATTCAAAGCAAATTCTTTGTTACTTTGTCTATAATATTTTCTTGCATACATGTAATGATCTCAGAATGCACCACAAAGCTGCTTCATCACTTCCTTCACTACTGTAATCTTTCTACAAATATGGAGTCTTTCAAAATGATAGCACGTAGACCAACATGACAGGACTAAAAGAGGTCTTATGGTCTTGAATTCATTAGCAATTGTGCCATTTATCCATGAAGTGTTCAAAAGGATTTTCAAAAATGCACCAAAAATACCTTAGTACACTCTGGCCAAATAATACCTGCCAATTCAAAGAGGATGATCCCATGAAGGTGGAAGGGACTGATTAACATTGCTAACTAGCCCTTCCCAAAGCCTTTTGTCCTTCTCAGAAAAGTGTTCCTGAGTTCCTGCTCATGTGAACAATTGTGTATTATCCAGAAGCACCACAGTTTGGAATCTGACAGCTTTCATGATTTGGGAACCTATAAGTTTGTCCTGAGTAGACAGAAGCAACAAAACACCTGTAAGTTCTTGTGTGCCCTTAACAGGAGAGGTAAATTTAAAAGAAGGAATCAGAAACTTGTGTCCCTCCAAATTTTATTGGACTGAAGCTCCAATACTCCCTCATCATTAGCTGTATTGGTTAGTGTGGATGAAGGCACAGTTAGGGATGTAAATCTTTACATATTTCTCTCTTAAAAGCAATACTGAAACATTTCAAGTTTCCTACTTGCTGGGGGACAAGTACTTGAGTATTTTTTTTGTCATTTTTAACGTCTTGGGACTTTTTGGGCAGATATTTCATTTACACACAGACATAATAACACACACATAACAACAACAAACAAACATTTTTTTTCCACAGGAAATCTCCCCCCCCCTCATAATGTTTGATATATTCATCCATCCATCTATCCATCAATACCAAAATGAGGGATGGGGAAGGTACTGATCTCTTTGTTCTCAATAAAGAATGACAAAGCTCATGGTGGTTGACATTTCCCCCCATACTGTTTAAATTCCTACTTGTAGCATAAAAACTTATCACAGGTCATGGGGTTGCCTACCTTGATTCAAAAGCATTTGGCCTTTGATATTTTATGAATATTTAAAAGATTTGGGATACAAAATATTGTTCTAATAGAAAGATTGTAAGCTTTCCCTTTATGGAAAAAAGAGGATTTTAGTTGTTTGATTAACACACAGTTTTGTGCATCTAAGGCTCAAAAGACACTGCAGAAATAATCCAGTTTGAGACCACTTTAACTGCCCTGGCTCAATGCTGGGGAATCCTGGGCATTTGTGGGACATTTAGCTTTCTCTGTCAGAGAGCTCTGGTGCCACAATAAACTACAATTCCCAGGATTCCCCAGCACAGAGCCAGGGCAGCTAAAGCAGTCTCAAACTGGATTATTTCTGCAGTGCCTTTTGGACATAAAATAACATTCTTAAGCCCTTTTGTTCCTAATTGTAATTTTTTCTATTTTTGTAGTTATGTCAGCATTTTTTAAAAGTGCTATAACAGATTTTTCATTTTCATGATAAAATAATCAATTGCACAGTTTCCAAACCCTGCCTGTCTAGAAAATCACTCCAAGCCTCTTTTAAAACCATTCAGTGGAGCTCTTCATAATAGTTTTATTATGCCTTTGTTCTGATTCATAAAGGGTCTCCAACACCAAATCCCATGGTAACTGATTTTCCTCATAAGGATGGCTATAGCAGCATACAAATGGGTAAGTCTTAATATGACACCAAGTCCATCTCTTTTCAATTGCCAGATTTAGTCTGACTGTTCATTTCCCAAGTCAAAAAGGAAAGAAAAGCTGAGTACTTGCCAAAATTAAAGAAAACACACACACACACACACACAATTCTTTAGTTTTCTGTCCAAACTAGCCCAGAGACATTGCCCAGAGACATTGCCTGATCTTGGTCTGGAGCACCCCATAACCAACAGAGTAAACAATGACATAAGAAGTAAGAAAGTTGGGCACTGAAGAAAGGAAAGAAAGGGCACACAAGCACATGGGTCATTAGTGAGTGTTAAATTATGGATCATTGGACTAGTATTTTGAAGCTGAATAGCACCCTTTTCAATGAGAACTTTAGAAATGATGTTTTCCCCCCACATGAGCATACATTTTAGGTTTCATAGCACTATCTGAAATTGATCATTCCCAGTGAGAGGAACAGTGTAAACTGAAACAGTGAAAACTGAAACATGATATACTTCCATATACTACTTAGATCAAGACAATGTTTGCTAATGTTAGGGAGAAATATACGTCAGTGCAAAACTATGGTAGATCACCAGGAATCAATATACACATTTAAAGAGCAGACTAGTAGTATTTAGGAACTCCATAAACAAGCCTTTTAAATCACCAACAGAATTATTTAAATTAAATGTTGTTTTAAAAGCATTTTTATTATTGAGCATATATATATATATATATATATATATATATATATATATATGGGGCAGCGGCAAAGCAGACTGGCAGCTTATAGCTGCCTTCATGGCATGGAATGTCTGCACACCCTGCCCCCAATGCTGCCTGAAGCCAGGGCTTTTTGCTCATCTGCTTCAGGCCTAGGTTTCCTTAATTTCTAATACAGCTTTTTAACCATCATGAAGTTAGAAATTTAAATAGCTTCCTAAATTATTTGTAAGTAGGCACAATCAAGTGCCTCTCCTATTATGCATGAGCCAAAGACTGGATTCTTTCTCTTTCAATGCCTTGTCAAAACTACAGAACTTGAAATGTTTACAGCTTCATCTAATGCAAGCATTCATCTCTTAAAAGAATGCTTTTCTACTACAAATTTGCTTTATAAGCCTGATCAAGCCTCCAACCAAGCAAACCAAGAAACAAACCTAAATTTAGCATCCATGTTCTGATTACACCTTTAAAAAAAATGAAATCCAGTACCAGCCTTAAAACTCTGTATGTAGTATCATGTTATTTGCTTTAAAAATTTTTTGGCACAGATACCAGAAAAAAAGTTCAGACTATAATAGTTAAAACCACACATACTTTAAGGGTGATATCTGTTTCTTATCTACAATGATCCAACTGGAAGAATAACTGAAAGGTTATCCCATGGTATGATTTCCACATAATTATGTTTATGTGACAAAAAATAACCTGAAGCAGTTTTTGAAATTCCATACTCCATAAAAATGCATTTATTCTTCATGCTGTTTTCTTAGCCTAGTCCTTGAGAAAAAGAAGCTAGAACTAGCAGATTTGTAAGTCACACTGTTTTATCACCTCCACAGTTTTCACTGTGGGTATTTTTCTATCAGGTTTGTCCAAAATTCATTATCAGGTAATAGATATAAGATAATGCCAAGGTAACTTAAAAATAATTAAGTGTCTGTGCTTAAAAAAATCCCATCTGGCTTGCAATCTGCCACAGAAAGATGATCAATACAGTCTAATACCCATCAATTACAGAGAAGCAAAAAAGTAAGTCTTGTTCAGTACCTAATGCTGTTCATGCTTCCAGTATCAGATCCAAGTTTGCATCTCTCCAGCTGGCTGGCCACAATCTGGCGTTCAGCCTCAAGTTCTCTTGTAAGCCTTTCAAACTGTAACTCCTGAAACACAAAACACGGACATTCATGTTATGGTTTCAATAATATACAATAGAGACGTCCCCCCCCCCAGTTGCTGATGTCAGAAGGAACCTCTCCCTCTTCCTCCTCCAGGTAGGACTATCAACATTTGATCTAAAATCCCCTGCTGAGCCATAATGATGTTTGTGTGTTAAAGCTCTGGTGGAGCATGCGGTAGAAAATTCTCATGGGTAATTATGGTGGTATCTGACATCTGCTATGCAACTATTATGTCAGGAGATGGGGGTGGAATTTAGTTTTGCTGAATATTCTACCTAGGGAGATTCACCAAGCTCCAACACTAAACAAAGCTGGTAAAAGCTGCTTGTTGGTTAGAGCATTCTAGGAGGTGTAGTCCATACAGTTTTATTATTACTTTTTAGTCATCATTGTAATTCATTGTAAGTTATGTTTCCAGAGACTGTGATTTCTATTCAAAGAAAAGTGGAATTATTTTTTTAAACAAGAACACCAAACAAATAAATACATTTTGACTCCTTTTGCCATTTTTTGACACTGAAAACCATTTTCTGCTGTAGTGTGGTTTTAAAAATTGATTTTGATTTTTTGTTAGTCATAACAGTGACATAATAGAGTATTGGCAATGCAAACCCCAAGCCAGAGGAGATCATTAGTCTGTCATATGTGAGTTACCATTTTAGCAAGAGTGGAAACCTCTCCCCCAATTGTCATTGCTAGATATTAGCCATTGCTATATTGTGTTATATTGTACACATTTCAACTGAAGATAAAGCCTCCAGAACATTGGATGAATCAACTGTTATCTGTGAGTGTTTCTCTGAATGTGAAAAGTGGTCAGTGCATTGACAATACCAATAGTTGGGGGGTTTTGTTTTTGAATTCTGCTACAATATTGGCTGCATCTGGGTAGACTTGTCCCGAGATTGCACTGATAGTTGGCTTTCCTCTTGCCAACATTTTCAACAGAAAGTGTTTTTATTGGGAAAATGATATTTCACACCTTGTGCAGCAGTCCCAATCTGATCCTGCTGCCCCCTTCTGACACCTACAATTATTATATTAAAAAACCCCAAACACCAATATTTAAGAGAGATGCCAGAATCCTACTCTCTTCACATCACTATTGACTGAGGAATACTTGTAGATCAAATGGATAGACTTGTTAGCTAGTTAAGACTTCAACACTGCTATCCTATATTTGCTGGAGAGAAAGTTCAGTTGTGTTGACTTATCTCCTTCTTTGGCCTGTAGCCCAAATTTAAAAGCTCATGTCATGTGGCACGAAGACAAGCACAGCTCAAAGTAGTAGTCCACAGAACAGTGCTGGCCTCTGAGCCATATGCTGTTGGTCTGTGGGGAGTTTCTAAATAACCATATACATATGATAATGATAAGGCACAAATACAGGACTGGTCCTTGGCACGTTGGAGAAAACAAATCCCATTTAATCACATCAGACAGCTTGAAAAAACTGCATATTCAGAGTGTATATTGTTACATTTGAGAAGGATTGTTCCCTTTAAACTTTGGACAGCCACATTGACAGAATTTTGCCAGTATGAAATGTTTTCTATTTCAACCTATTTTTTCCCCTCTTAGAAGCAGCATCTTTCCACAGATTAACCTAATGCCATCCTCTTACACATGCCATCTAAATTTTACAAAATGTCTCACCATTCTATAACTGGTTATATACAGTGACATCATTTATTCAGCAAACAAGGTTATCTTAACTGTTGAGCTCTTCCATTCACAAATCAATATGAGCATAAACAGGTGCTTTTTGAGGCTGTACATAAATGCAGGGACTTTGAAACAAATGATCCAAGGGGGTGAACATTCTCACAGTTTATATAGAAATTTTGTAGCACCTTTGAGACTAACTGAAAATAAAAAAGATGTTTGTAGCATTAGCTTTCGTAGACTTTAGTCTACTTCTTCAGATACTTATGGTGGAGTGGAAACCAGGAACAGACAGGACTGCGGGAGGTTAACTGAAGAAAACTGAAAATGAATGTTGGCTATTGCAGAGTCAGTCAGCATGAGTAGAACCCATGAGCTCTATGTGATACATAGTTTTGCAAAGGGCTCCCCACACACAGGTTCCCAGGAACGACATCCCATTGCTTGCACTTGTTGAAAAAGAAGATATTTGCCTGTATCTGGGCAAGTTTCTTGAAGAGGTTGATGGATTTTCCACTTCATTCAGCTAAACGTGGTGCTTTCCATAGTAGTATTTAAAGATATAGCCACGTTAGTCTGATTAATTCTACAGATTAACACGGCTATAGCTTTAAATTCCCACAGTAAGATATTTATGAGTCAGTATAAAATGAATGCAGAATTGACAGCAAAAACAAATTCCAACACTGGTGGAAATCTGTAATTTTATAGTATAGATTTTAACTAGAATAATCTTACAATTTCTGTTTTTTGAGCTTCAATCGCTTCTTTACTAGCTAACAACTAAAATGAAGAGTGAGTTTGGCTGCTACCTCTGAATGTATAGACATGTAAGAGCTGTGGTTCAATGTGTCAGGTAGTCTTAAGAAAATATAACTACTAATAATATTACTACCAATAATGTCCTATGCAGTGGACATCATTGAATAAATTGTATGGCTTTCAAGTGCAATTGCTAGGGAAATATATCCATGCTAGTTGCAAGCATAAAAATTTCCCATTAAACCTTAATGGCTCTTGTATTGTACATATTTTGCACTGTACAACACTGTACAGAATTGTACAAAACTTTCCTATTATATGTTAGAATAAAAGAGTATCTATTCAGAATGCCAAGTCATAGAAGATCCCTTCTTTCATGGTATATGAGAAAATACTTTCTCTCTACATAGCAAAGTACATGAAAATATTTTTGTTTCTGCCAACGTTATTCTTATGATCAAAATGTTTATTTGGTATTTACACCTCACTGTGGCATCTTAGCATACAATGAAAATTAATACAACACACAGTGATATGTGTGCAGTTTTGGACCTGCACCTTCATATTTGTGCTCCTTCAAATAATGTTAATTAAATAAACCTCCTACTCATTCTTTCTTACTGTAATTATATCTCAACACTTTTTTTTTTTACTTGTCAGCTTTTCCTAACATGGTTTTAGAGTGACATCTGCAGATATCACAACTGAATCAATACATGTATATCAGTTTTATTGTGTGAACATGTACTAGGAAACTGCAACTGGTGGTTCGTTCCTAATGTGTGCATGTGATATAACAGGGACATGTGATAAAAATACTTCCTCCCATACATATGTTGGTAGAGAAAGCATCACATGTAAAGAAGCCTTTAATTGATAATTCTGAGGCCTTTCATTGGTGAACAGCGAACTTGTAGTGAATCAATATACAGGCTGAGTCTTCCTTATCCACAATCCTGAAATCCAAAATACTCCAAAAACCAAAACTTTTTTCATGGGTGGCTGAAATAGTGACACCTTTACTTTCTGATAGTTCAACTTTGTTTCATATACACAATTATTAAAAAAAATTGTACAATCCTACCTTCAGGCTATGTGAATTAGGTCTATATGAAACATAACTAAATTTTAAGGTTAGACTTGGGTCACATCTCCAAGATACCTCATTATGTACATGTATCCAAAATTCAAAGAATTCCAAAATCCAAAACACTTTTGGTGTAAAGTATTTTGGATATGTGAGACTCAACCTGTATTAGAAAAATGAACATATGAATCCTATGTATGGATATTTTGACATCTAACTTATTTCAGTTTAAGAGTACATGTGATTGTAGGCTAAATCCATGTAGTTTTCTGCAACAAAATAATAATAATAATAATAATAATAATAATAATAATAATACTGGCTGTGCAAATCATGTGATTCATATTCTATACCAGTGATGGGCAATCTTTTGAGGTTGGTGTGTCAAACTTCGGCAAAAAATTGAGCATAACTCGGGTGGTGTGTCACTTTGAGGGAAAAACATTATCTTGCTGCCGGGAGAAGGAGGGACGGGCCTAAATACCTTGGCCTGGGCCTGGGCCTCTTCCCAGCCCCGCACTGGTGGTGCCGCTGCAGCCGAAGTCCCAGAACTAGACGCTCTGTGCTGGACTTCTGTTGTTTTGGCCTACAGACCTCTGGCACACAGTGTTTAATAGGGGAAGATGAAACATTTGCGACTAGAGTCTTAGAGTTAGAGTCTAACTCTAAGACTCTAATCGTAAATGTTTCATCCTCAGGAGTAGGAAATGTTTCATTCTCGGCTACTGCACTTGGCTGTGCAGGAGCCGAAGATGAAACATTCTTCTCGGCATGCAGCTGCCTCAGTGGCCGCGTGTCATCAGAAATGGCTACACGTGTCAGTGCTGACACGCGTGTCATAGGTTCGTCATCACTGTTCTATACCATCTCCCAGACAGGGCTGCTTCTGGCAATGGAAGGATGCATATTATTCAACCAACCTTTAATCAGCCTTCCTCAAGCTCCAGATATACAACTACAGCTCTCAGTAGCAGCCATTGGCCATGCTTATTCAGGAAGATGAAAGTGGTAGTACAGTGTATCTGGAGAGTATGAGGGTGACTGCTCTATATAGTTGTTTTGCAAAGGTATGGAGTGGATTCTTGTGCCGATTGGTAATATATGTATTGACACACTTTTTCCATATTTTATGTAACTGTGTTTTCCTCTTTGTTGAAATGTTAGCTATAAACTGCAATTTTCATCTTTTGGTCTATGTTCTGTATATGCATTGGCATTGTCCACAGCTTCCTCGTTGCTTCCATATAACTAAAAGTGACAGATATTAAGATATATCCTCCTGAGCTGAAAATCCTGCTTGAAGTTTGATTCACATTGCTTGTTTTCTGCAAGTCACCTCTTGTTGGCATCTGTTGTTTACTAGACAGTATCAAAGAAGAGAGAGGAATTTGTGATAAACACTCTGGCCTCAGGCTTGCCACGGGACTGTTTGTACAATTGATAAATGAAGAGTGGAGACTGGACCATTAGGTTTGAAAAGTAATTGAATAATGTTAAATAAACACTAATAATTGAAATCATTTAATTTGTCAAATTATTTAATAACTCTTCAGTGGAGATAATGGTATTGAGCTAGACCAGCTGAGTGAGGGGGGATGCAGACGGGCAACCTTGGGCCACCCTGGGAAATGGAGGATCGAGGCCAAGGCTGCCAGATGCGTCGGCCCCAATCCTCCCTTTTGCTGCCTGGGAAAGGAGCACCAAAACGCGCTCCTTTCACAGGTGGCAAAAAGGGCACCCAAAGAGCTGCCTTGTGGCTCTTTTGCGCCTCTACTGGTGCAGCGTGTTAAGACGCTGCACCGTGATGGCATCCTGATGGCACGGGCCATGCGGAACGGCGCACACCATGATAATGTCTTCAGTGTGGGGTAGGGGCGCATGGCGTGTGGCTGCCCCTCCCCTTCTCTGCCTCCAAGATGGTGCAAAGCAGCGAACTTGTAGTCTGTAGAGGCCCTTAAAGAAAATGGCATGGGTGCTGTCCCTAGATAATTTATGGAAACTTATTTTGTAACTGGGTCTTTCAAAAGGTGTTGTTGTTTTGTTTTGTTTTGGTTCTCTGAAAGGTACCTTCCACAACTGGGAATTTTTCTCCACATGGACTACAAATCACACAATAAGACTCTTGCTGGAAACGGTTGAAATCCAGAACTTCTGAGACTATCAGATTTGGGAAGGCTGTCCTAAAACAAGGGATTATACCTTGCAACCACTTCTATTCAATTTGTCACACATCTACATCTCTCTTTTCTTTCTGCCCCCACCAACACATTCACCTCACTCACTCTTCAAATGCATTGCTTGTTAAAGATTAATGAGGAGTTATTTCACTACAAGTACAGTAAAAAGTTGATAACTACAAAAATTGGCTACTGACTCGAGAGTATAAACTTGAGGGGGGGGGGGGGATCTCAGCAATAAACAAAACATTTTTTCCTGAACAACTGAATTACTACATCCTTTCTGTCTTTCTGCTCCCAATCTAGAAGTACTGTATAGCTTGCAAATGTCAGGGGTTTTTTTTGTTTTGTTTTTTGTTTTCATACAGGCACCAGGGATCCCAAATATGATCTGTGTAATCTGTGTTTTAATGATCATAAAAAAACATACTCCCTTCCTAGAGAAGCTAGAGTGACTTATTTTTGTTGTCCTTGCAGCAGCAGGGTTTGTTTGTTTGTTTCAACAGGCCTTTGGTAGTTCACTGATATGTTTTTAAATTTTATTTAATTCTCTTAATAGTTTACATTTTAACTTTCTATGTTTTTAGTGATGTAAGTTTTTTATGTGCATCTCTTTGAATTTTTGTAAGCCACCTTGAATCCCAGAGTAGGGGAAAGTCAGGACATCAATAAATGAAATCATTATCATTATCATCAACATCACCACCACCTAGTAGTAGAAATCTTCAAGAACAAACTTTCAGCTCCAGGGAGTGGGCTGTCCTTCTAAAGACTACTTTTATGTGGTTATATGTTTAATGCTTTTCACAATTCACCAATATATTATCTTTTTCCAAATATCATCTGGGTTCTGAGTGAGGACAGAGGCATTTTGTCAAGTAAGCAATATTTCAGTACTTGTTTTAGTAGTAGTAGTACCGGTTTTTTTGTTTGTGACTAGCATACACACATCATCATTTAAAAACATGAGCAGGCTATCTATCTATCATCTATCTATCTATCTATCTATTCATCCATCTATCTATCTTCACACACACACACACACACACACACACACTAGATAGTGATAAACAGAAAGACAGACAGACAACGAGTATAGATAAGAAATGCACACATATATTTACAAAAGTTGGCTTCCATAGCCCTAATAGTATCAATCATTCAGGGGACTTTGAAACATACCCCCATTGTGAAGTCGTAGGCTTTCATAGCCAGCATCCATAGTTTTTTTGTGGGTTTTCAGGCTGTGTGGCCATGTTCTAGAAGAGTTTCTTTCTGACGTTTCGCCAGCATCTGTGGCTGGCATCTTGCTGGTAAAACGTCAGAAAGAAACTCTTCTAGAACATGGCCACACAGCTTGAAAAACCCACAAAAAACTATACCCCCATTGGTTATACAAAGCAGTATAAAATAAGTGAAATAAAAAAATAATAATAATTTAAAATATGTGGTCTGACTGATGGTTTTTCACAAAGCTCTCTCAAATTTTCCTTTATATAAGGGCAAAATGTAAGAAAACATACTGTCACCAACACAATTTTTTTCTTTGTCAAGTTGTCTATCAAAATAATCAAATAATAAGACAGAAACTTTTCTCTCAGACAAGTGACAGTCAGTGTGTTGTAGTGATTAGACCAAGACTGAGGAAGCCAAACACAAAATTCAATTCAGAAAGGAAACTCAATGGATAACTTTAAACTGTATTTTGACTCGACCAGAGTGTTGCTGAAGGAACAAAAAGTAGAGTGAATAAATCTGAACACCTGCAAGGAACAACAGGAGATCAAAGCATAATACATATCATTATATGGAGGAAGTGCCCCCAGCCACTTGAAAGAGACCACCAGCTAAAATAAGCAGGGTTCTTGAGTGAGCTATCTTGAGTGGTTAGGTCAAGCAGTAATAAAATAAAATACAATATAATACAGTAAAAATAAACTGAAGCCAGCTAATTACTTATTTACAAGCACACTCTCACACACTGCATATACACATTTCACAATTCTCATGAACAAGATTAGATTCTGGGAGAATTCGTGAGTGTTATTCTAGTTCCCAATTACATATTTCTATATGTATTCATCCATGGTATTAATTCCAACGGATCCCAGCAGAAAGATAAGTTGGAGTAGGGATGTAAATCCTCAACTAATCCTCACATATAGGGAACAATAATTACAAGAGCTTTTTCTCACTGTAGGATTGTGCACTGCACAAATATTCCTCTGCAGTATCGTTCACATTTATGAATGTCCAGAAGTGTTATGTGAGAATTATTATGTGGAGAAAAACATATGGGGGTCTTTTTGCACACACAAAAACATAACTGTCTTATGTAAAGAAAACAAGTCTATTGCATAGAAAGTTTCTGCTCAGAGAATAGGGAGTCTTTTTGCTCCCCAAACCTCCTTTGCAAAATAATACCTCCACAACACTTTAGGGTGTAGAATACCAAGACAAAGTTCTGCAAAATGTTTCACTGCTTTATTATTCTTCATGATGAGATTTCCCAACTATTGAGACATTGGAACAAATAATTACAAAAATTATTTCCATTCCTAAATGAGAGCCATCATTCCCTCAGTAAGACCTCACACAACATTTGTCAAGCAATCTTGCTCTACACAACAAAATATTCTGTATTGGCTAAACAAAAGGAAAGCAACAATACTTTTCATAAACCAATAAACATTTTCACTACGCCAATCCAGAAGTAACTTAAGCTGTGCCCAGTATGTGCCCAAATCTCATATCCTTTCTCATAGCAGGAATAGCAATAAGAAATATAAAACCCAGAAATATTTTTGCTTAGGTAGCCAGTTTACCTTCTCTGCCATTTGTCATCATTTATCTTTGCTTAACTACTCTCTTTGTGATAGTAATTTCTTCATTGTGAGTGGTCTCATTAAATATTAATCCAAGACAGTGAGCAATGCTGCAATGATATGGTGTATTGTGTTCTTTTTAAAAAAATATCCTGGTGGTAATGAAATTTTTATGCAAATCCCATTTTAAAATAGAACTAAACAACTACATCTCCACAAATCAGCAGAACCCACACTAGAGTTTAAGCTAAATATAAACAAAATTATGTTGAAGAAGGTTGCAACAAACTGTCTGAACAATGGCATAAAATCCCCCAAAGAAAAATTATGGAGGTGACAGTACAATGGTGTAGTGACCTATCATGGCAATAGGAAACACTTAGAGAGATGAAGTTTACAGCAAAGTCAAGGATGATCAGTCTCTGAAACACACCACTTATGTTATGAATGGGCACTTTCCACCTGTTATGAAATTTCTGGGAGTAGTCAAACATTAGGGACCAATACAGAGTGAGAATGCATTCTTTAACATCAGTTCTTCTTAGGCCCTTAGCAATTAACTCCTTTCCTAGCCCTTCCACTTTGCCCTACATTTTTATAACAATTAGGCATCTATCTTTAATTTTTGATCTTTTACAGCAGCTATGGCCCCTTTTATTTCTAGAAAATCACCCTGAAATCCATTGGCACAATGCCTTGTGCTGATTACACTTGAAATACATGAATCAGCATTTGATAATATTCCTTAACTATATTCTTGATCTACTTATTAATGTAGGCAATATTTTTACGGTTATATTCTTAATTTTAAACTATTCATTTTCATTGTGTAGGTCATCCACATACAACTGCATGTTAATTAAAATCACCAGTCTCTGTATTTTAACTTTCTAAAATGCCAGCAGGGAGGCCTCTTCTGCTGTGGCACCCAGATTTTGAAATGAAATTGCTCCTTCCTAGTGTTCACCTGACTACCTCTTTTAACATACTTTAGATGTCAGATGAAAACAGCTTTTTCCCATTATTGCTTTTATAAAATGTGTATAAACTGCTTTGGATTTAAATTTAATGTAATTTGAGATATATGCTTTAAAATAAATATATAAAGTAGACAAATGACAAAGATGGCAGGGCTATTGTACTTATAATACTTGCAGGAATTGCAGCTTCACTTTGCTTTCAGTGACCAGAATTGAGCACAAATGATGGTTTTGGCTTCACTGGCTGAAAAGGCATGAGTACAGTGGTTCTGTATAGAGGGCAGTTCCCTATTTGAAAATATCTTAAAATTGAGCCTTCATCAACCTGGTGCCTTCTAAATATTTCGGACTTCAGCTTCCATCAGAACCAGACAGAATTTCCAGCTGTTAGGAATGCTGGGGCTTATATTCTATTCTGATAGGCGCCACATCAGGCAACATAGCTACAGTTGAAGTATATCTGGTTTATATCTGGTTTAAAGAGAAAAAGGCACATGAAGGGAGAGCAGGGTTGAATTTGCCTATCAAGATACATTTGCACCAAGCAGACACATCATCCTGTCACAGTCTTCCTGAATATAGTGAGATGCATTATGATGCATAATTATAGCATTTTTTTTTAAAAAATGGACATATATATATATATATATATATATATATATACACACATGGAAATATAGAAACCTGTACTTTCATGTGTCCTCTTTCGCAATGATGCATTTGATGGTGGCCTTTGTGTAAGTGGCCACCCTAAGTCTCAGTTAGTACACAGCATCAATCTCTGAGAAATTCAGCCTTTCTCTGAGAAATTTCATTATATACTCTATGTAAGCCTTTCCTCTAGACCATGAGACTATGGTCAGGGCTAGAAAGGGTTTTTTTTACTAGTCTACTGGTATAGTCTTTTTCTACACCAACCTTCCCCAACCTCATGCTTTTCCATTGTTTTGGACTAAAGTCACTCACAATCACTCACCATTAGACAAGGTGCCTGGGGTTGATGGGGACTGAAGTCTGAAATATCTTGAGAGTATCAATTAAAAGGAATAAGAATTCTGTTTCTTCCCTTCCTCTACTATTTGCCTTACAAGCTGGGCAGGATAAGTTCACATCTTAACCTATATCACATGATAAACGTAAAGGCCATTGTCTAAACATGTTTGCATCTATTACTCTGAAGACTTTTTGATTCTCATCTTATCAACAGCAAACAAAGTGATTTCACCATGTTCTCAAATCCTAGGAATTCAGCACTAACACAAGGGGTCAAATGATGCCATGATCTCTAGCCAGAAATAGCTAAGGATTTTAGAGAGGTAACCATGTTGGATATGATCAGATAGGACAGCTTTCCCTTGATCTATAAATAGAAGGAAATAAGCTGATGGGTATTTTTCATGACAGAAAGAAAAGAAAAGAATAGAAAAGAAACCAACAATCATAAACTTTCCAGAGTGTATGTAGGCCAGAATACTACAATTTGGTTTCAAAAACCATTCTTTCTGCACCCACTTTCTTCTTTTCTTTCCCAAGTGTTCTAACTCCACTTTACAACACTTTGCAGATTTACTGAATGTTATTAAATTCTTGTTCACGGAATCAACTCTTCCCTGCTCCACCCGCCATCTCCCATTATTCTCATGCTTGAGAACATTTTGTATTCTTGTTTTCACTTCCTATTGTTGTTGTTGTAGTTGTGGTTGTTACTGTTATTATATCCCACCTTTCTCCCAAAATTGGAACTCAAGGCAGCTTACAATTAAAAAAAAATACAGCTACACCAAAACATTTTCATACTTCTGCCATTTTATATATTTATATATGGTTGTTAACTTCCAAGAAATCAACTTTGACTTATGGCAACCCTATGAAGGAGAGACCTCCAAGTCACACTATTATCAACAGCACTGCTCAGGTATTGCAGACTCAGGACCATAGCTTCCTTGATTTAGGGCCTTTACAGACTGCCAGAAATAATGCAGCTTGAGGCCACTTTAACTGTCCTGGCTCAGTGCTAAGGAATCATGGGAACTGTAGTTTATTGTGGCACCAGAACTCTCTGACAGAGAAGGCTCAATGTCCCCCTCCAAAAAAAATACAGTTTCCATGATTCCCTAGCACTGAGCCAGGACAGTTAAAGTGGCCTCAAGCTGCATTATTTCTGGCAGTCTGTAAAGGCCCTTAGTCTATCCATCTGGAATATGGTCTTTCACTTTTTCTACTGCCTTCTACTTCAATAAGCATTATTTTCTTTTCTAGTGAGTCACACCTTTTCGTGATGTGGCCAAAGCATGACAGTCTCAATTTAGTCATCTTGACTTCTAGACAGAGTTCAGGTTTGATTTGCTCTGGGACCCATTTATTCCAGCACCACATTTCAAATGAGTTGATTTCCTTCCTATCAACTTTCTTCATTCCTCAGCTTTCACAACACTACATAGAAATTGGAAATACAGTGGAATGAACAATCCTAACTTTAGTATTCAATGATGGCTCTTTACACTTCAGGATCTTTTCTAGATCTTTCACAGCTGCCCTTCCAAGTCCTAGTCTTCTTCTGATTCTTGAGTGCAGCTTCCATTCTGATTAATGAATGACCCATGTCTTCATCGCCTACTTTGAGGTCATGTAAATCATTTGAGGTCATTATTTTTGTTTGCTTAATGTTCAGCTCTAAATTTGCCTTTGCACTTTCTTCCTTGACTTTCTTCAGTAATTGTTCCAAGTTTGTGTTATTTTCTGCTAATAGTATGGTGCCATCTGCATATTTTAATCTGTTGATGTTTCTTCTTCCAATTTTCATGCCTCCTTCCTCTGAGTCTAATCCTGCTGTACATATATGTATGTACATATGTGTGTGAGAGAGACAGAGAGAGAGAACCATGAATTTTTGTACAGTGATGCTATTTTGATCAAAGTGTCATTTTAATAGGTCAGACTAGTTCCCATATATTTTCTTAGGAAGCTCATTCTTTTACAATTCCCAGCATGCTTAAACTACATGTCTGTCTTGGCACTGTTGACTATTGTCTTGTGCCTGTAAGAGGAATAAAAAAGTGATGATGAGCTGGAAGTCAAAGGGGGGAAGCAGACGAGAGCTTCCAGGATGCCGCGGGACGGTGCGCCGTGGGAGCGAGGCATTCGCACCGCGGCGCACCGTCAGCGCCCCTGAAAGGAGCGCTAAATCAGCGCTCCTTTCAGAAGTCAGTGAAAGTGCGCCCCAAAAGCATAGGGCGCACTTTCACTGACTTTTCCGCCGCAGCGTGTGCAGACGCTGCAGTGGGAGGTTGCCCTGGGAGCGCCGGCCATGCGGAGGGCTGGCAGCTCTGAGGGCAACCTCGGGAGGAGGAAGGGACGCCGAGCGTGCGGCTGCCCCTCCTCTTCCTTGCCTTGGAGACAGCTCTATTAGCCGTCTGCCGAGGCCCAAAGTCAGTTGAAATGAGTCACTAATTTCCCAGTGCTTCCTTAAACACTCCTTCCTCACTTTTCTTTCAGCACAACTACACTTCTGCACTCTCTTGTCTAAACAGAGTTCAGCTCAGTTTCTTGATATGTACATAATGATGTCAGTAGTTTTAAAAAGTTGACAAAAGGACTCATAAGGCCTTTGCAGACTGCCAGAAATAGTGCATATTAAATTGAGGCACTGCCCTGGCTCAGTGCTAGGGAATCATGGGAACTGTAATTTATTGTGGCACCCGAGCTCTCTGACAGAGAAGGCGCAATGTCCCAGAAAAAAATACAATTCCCATGACTCCCTAGCACTGAGCCAGGGCAGTGCCTCAATTTAAAGTGCACTATTTCTGGCCATCTGCAAAGGCCCACAGTTAATGGTATGTGCTTACCTGTCAAGTTTTTATGTGTTTTTATGTATTACTTATATATATGTATTTGTCTTTGAGTTGCCTTGTGACTTATGGCAACCTCATGAATTTCTTAGGCAAGGATTACCTAGAGGTGGTTGACTTCTGCTGTTCTCTTAATATAGCCTAAACATCTGGGATTCTTGGGCAGTCTCCCATCCAAGTAATAACCAAGTCTGACCCTGCTGAGCATCCAGGATCAGATGAGAACTTCAGGATATTTAGGTTCTATATGCTATTGTAAGAGCAATCTGAAGAGATGGCATTTTATTTTGATGAGCGTGGATTCATGTCACAAAAAGGAATTATTTATTTAACCATGGTTCATTGCTTATCAAATATTAGTGAAAAGCCTCACTCTTCATCAATATGGAACTTTTCACACTGTATCGGCTGCATCGGCACCACAGAAACAATCCAAGTTGACACCACTTTAACTGCCATGACTGAATGCTATGGAATTCTGAGAGCTGTAGTTTTGTGAAACATTAAGCCTTCTCTGTCAGAGAGCTCTGGTGCCACAACAAACTACAGTTCCCAGAATTCCACAGCACTGAGCCATGGCAGTTAAAGTGGTGTCAACCTGGATTATTTCTGAAGTGCAGATGCACATATCTTGGGGAGCTAGTCTACTTTGAATGGAAAGTGAAGACCAAGAAGGAAGACAACTGTGTCTTGAGTTTTCTCCTCCCCAAGAGAAGGATGCTTCTTCACAACTCATGGGAGAAGTATGATAAATGATCTTGTGAAAAGGGAGCCCCCCTCTGTGGCTTGACATGATCACCTCAACACAAGCCAGTTCAATGGTGAGTTCAGTTTCAAAGTATCTGTGTGATATTTCTCTAGCTTCTTTCTCTACCACTGAGTTGGGAAGGGACGGTTTTAAAAAGAGGTAGCAGCTTGTTGGCTATGCTACACAGAGGGCTGGAAAAGGTGATGGGAGCATGTGCCAAGTATTTTAGTGTAGATCCATAACACCATCTCCAGAGAGATGGTTGTGATCACAGTGGAATATAAATATCATTTGCTGTACTCGGTGAAGAAAGGATCAACTTAATTATTTACATCTGATGGCTGCAAAAGTAATACCACTACTGGAAAAGTGAACTTGTTCAATGCTTTAGACACCTATTTCTGCAAGGATACTATTTAATTCATATCTTCAAGAAACAGTTTAGAAACTTCAGGTGGTTGAAAATACTGCAGCCAGATTGTTAATCAAGGGTAATTATAGGAACCACATCAACTTTTATTCATTTGGGCTTTAGCCAAGTGACTGGTTGCTGAAAATTATGCAACACCCATTGATAAATCATTTTTACGAAGTCGTAGGCTTTCATGGCCAGCATCCATAGCTCTTTGTGGGTTTTTTGAGCTGTGTGGGCATGTTCTAGAACAGTTTCTTTCCGATGTTTCACCAGCATCTGTGGCTGGCATCTTCAGAGAACTGAAGATACCAGCCACAGATGCTGGCAAAATATCACTTTTGCTTTCAAAAACCAAGAGATTGTAAACTACATCTTATAATTCCAATTAACTAGCTCCATGTAAAGGAGTTGTTGAGCAGAAATACAGTATCCTGGGACAAAAGAACATTTGAAATGATGAGCAAGAAATTGTTCCAAGGGTAATTAATAGCTTTATAAGTTTACTTTGCCCTAGTTTTATGTAAAAGAGGGCAGATATAGCTAGGAGGAAGTCAGTCAATTATGACTCCTGGTACAATAAATCCCACATGTAATATGAATCTGAATAACAAAATCCTTAAAAAAAATTAACTGTGTGCTTGCCTTACTTTACAATTGTTGTCACCACAAATCACATTCAGAGAATAACATGGCAAATCATATCCAGAGAATAGCATGACATCAATAAAATCGTAGAGTGGGACCATGGTATCCACTGAGGTTGGGTTCCAGGACCCCACACGAATACCAAAATCTGAGGATGCTCAGGTCCCATTAAATACAATGGGGTAGTAAAAGGGTGCTCCTTATATGAAAAGACAAAATCAAGCTTTGCTTTTTGGAATTTATATTTGTTTTGATTCCAAGCCATGGATGCTTGAATCCATGGATGAGGAATCTGTGGATATGGAGAGTTGACTGTATAAAGTTGTTGTTCTCTGCCTTCAAGTCATTCTTGATTTATGGAAACTCTAAGGCAAACCTACCATGTTGTTTTTTTGACAAGATTTGTTCAGAGAGAGTTTGGCCTTGACTTCCTCTGAGGCTGAAAGAGTGTAACTTGCCCAAGGCTTTCCATGACTGAGCAGGGATTCAAACTCTGATCTCCAGATTTGTAGTCCAGTGCTCAAATCACTATACCACACTATGCTCAAACCACTATATGGTTCTCAGTATGATCATGGCATGCCATAAAAATGAAGGAGTGAAGGGTTGAAGGACTAGCAGGAGCAGAAAAGAGGAAAAGCTGGAGCCTGGGATATTTCATGAGTCATTTAGTTAGGGATTTTCTTTCAAGAGGAAGAAAATTATAGGGATAGATAGAGAGAAACCAAGAAGCAGGCATGAAAGTGGAGATATGGGTCATTGAAATATAAAAGACATAGGAAAAGCTTTGAATCCAAACCAATACGATATCTGTGGGTATACCTCAGGGGTAGGCAACCTTTTTGAGCCGGGGGCCGGGTTGCTGTCCCTCAGACAATTGGGGGGGCCGAAGGACCAATAAATAAATAAATAAATAAATAAATAAATAAATAAAAATAAATAAATAAATTAAAACATATGCATGCACACTCTCTCAGTCCCAGAAAAGCCATGGCAAAACCCCTGTGGAGATTTTGCCAAGAAAACCCCCAAAACAAGTAATAACAACAATAATCAATATCATCATGGCGGGCGGCGGCAGGACTGGCCTGGGGCTGGTCCAAAGGCCTCGGGGGGCCGCATCTGGCCCCCGAGGCTTAGGTTGCCTACCCCTGGAATATACTTGTCTGCTTATATTGGCACAATAATGATTAAAAACAAAACAAAACAGGTGTTGTTGAAAGTAATAGAGGAAATAAGCCTTTATTAGAAATCTACCCATATGCTTGTTATTTCCCACTATTACATTACATTTTTTAAAAAAGTAGCAAAACAGCCATCTGATATTGTCTGACTGCTGAAAATACAAGTAGAAATTCATGTAAATAGATAGAGGATGTCTCCTAAGGCAAACCTGTACTTAAGTTATGGTCATAACTATGGAAAACCTTATGAAAAGTCTAGCATTTACAGTAAAGCTTGAAAAGGATAGGAACTATGAAGAGATTAATAGAGAACAGTTATTATGCCTCTTTGCAAAGGAAGGATTAACTACTAGACTCATTATTGCTTGTTTGGCTAAACAGTAGTTTTGGCTTAACAAACCCCAAGTAGCATTTCATGCTTCCTGATCCTTAGGCATACAACAGCAACAACAATCCTTGAATAGCTGGAAGTTACATGGCAAGACCCTGTTAATAAGAAATAGTGGAGATATGTGTTTCTGTATATTCAAGGCAGCGGTGGATTTACAATCCCATTAGTTCTCCAGAGCAATGATGTACTTTTGAAGAGCGTGCCCTCTCCCTCACTCCAGATTCAGGGCCAAATGAGATAATTTACTTAGCATAAATTTTTTTCCAGAGGTGATTCCCAAGTGATAAAGACATCTATTTGTCATACCATTATACTTTCCTCACCTAAGTATCTAAAGCCAAGATACATTTTTTGTTTTGTTTTGTGATTTCTTGAGGTAAGCTAAAGATGACCTTAATTTGCTCAGGATTATCTCTCTGAGATAAGGGATTAATCATAGGGAATACTACAGTATAGTTTGACCTCAGTCTTTCTTGACAGGCAGCTCTAAAACCACACTATTTTTTCTCTTTCTGGTTTGTATGTTGTTTTAGCTCCCATATAGTTAGATGGGAAATTTCTAGTAGGACTGAGTGTAAGTAGCCCAAAGTAGTATTAGCAATGGGATACAATAGACTCTGGCAATAAACTTTAACCTCAATTCTTTTTTCTTTTTTCAGAAACCCAATGTAAAGAACACACAATGAGACAAATTGATGAGGTGATAAATTTAGTCAAAGATGAATTTACTCTACCATTTTCACACATATAGTAGTAAATCAGAATGACTTTTTGGATCTAAAGTGGTTTGATTAAAGAGGACTGATAGAGATGTTCAGATGAAGACTGAGTGTATCTATACCGAAATTGGAACATTATCAGAACACTAATATATATTTTTTAAATTTTACTTTTCTAATATGTCTCTATTAATCATAGAGACTCTAGAAAGCAGAGATTTGAACAGTTTAGATTATCATTACTAGATGGCTTTCTATGCACAATGGCCTGGCAATAGTAACATTGCAATAGTAACATGGCAATGCATTTGTTTCTGAACACCACTATAGTATCTAGCTTAACCTTGGTCCATGTGAAGCCTCAGATGACTTTGCATGTATTCTGGAAATAATTCATGAAAAGACCATAATGACTGTCTAAACCAGGGGTCAGCAACCTACAGCCTGCGGGCCGCACCTGGCCCGCAGACCCCTACGGATGCCCCCCGCCGCTGCATGTTCCTGCAGCCATGATGCGCACGGTGGCAGCGGTGTGCGTGGCAGCAGCGGCGGCAGCAGCGTGCAAGGCGGGGGATGGCGGGGGTGGCGGGGGCTGCACGCACATGCATGAGCGCACACCGCCATTTCCCCACCCACCCACCGGAAGACCTGGGGACCAGCGACCGGCCCCAGGTAAGGTAACGTTGCCGACCCCTGGTCTAAACTATGTCCCCAAATTACTACTGTACTATGTTGATTTACTGTCATGGTCAGTCAGTGTCATGCCCTGCCTGGAGGACGACTCAGAGGACTCAGGGGATGAGCTGGAGCCCCTGGGACCTGAACCTGTAAGGGAGGAGCCAGGCCCACTGGGACTTGAACCTACAGTGGTAGAGCCAGAGGCTAGCCCTAGCTCTGCTGGAGCAGAGGCTGTGGGTCCTCCAGAGGTTCAGCAGTCAGGTTTGCCTGATGCTATAGACAGGGAGGAGGATCTGGGCAGTGTGCCTACCTTTAAGGAGCGTCGAGCAGAAAGAGAGGGCTTGCGAAGATCACGGAGGCTTCAGCAGAAGCGTGTTAGTAATCAGACACAGCTGAAGGTCGGCTCCTTGCCTTCTTAAGAACCTGGAGCATGAGTGGTGCTTTGCCAGTGGATATCTGACTCTTCTATGGGAAAGACTTCGTCTCTGGCTCCGTGTCTCCTCGATCACCTTGACTATCCGGAAACCTTGACCTTGGACTGTTTATCGATCTGCCTCTCTGATACCTCAAACCTCGGACTGTCTGACAATTCTCTTGGTAAACCCTTTGGTAAAGTTACTGTGTAGCAACACGGACTCGCTGGGCTGGGGATTGTGTTTGTGTGAAGCCAGCTGTCTTATCAGCCCTTTGGCTGCTTTCCCGGACAGTCAGGAGCTGGACTCGGAGGATGAGGATGAGCCTACTCCAGTGCAGGAGGAAGGGGAGGCTCTACCAGGTCCTAATCCTGCCCTGCTAGATCCCAGCCCTGTCCTCCCAGCCCCAGAGGAGGAAGAGCAGCCAGGTCCTAGCACTAGTAGGATCCCTATGGAAGCATAGCAGCCTAGTGGTAAGGATCAGGAAGAAACAAGTGTGGAAGTGCCTTCCTTCAGACAACGCAGGGCAGAGAGTGCTTGCGTGCGTCGGTCAAGGAGGCTTGCAGAGAGGCAATTGACTAACAAGCCTCAGCTGGCACGGAGGAGGGAATCTCCTACTTAATCACTTGGGAGAGGACCACTCAGTGCCAGAGTTTATTGCAGTTCCCTTGTATGATACTGTCAGCACTGGCTCCTTGCTCTCTGGAACCCTTGTGTGCCGTGAACCTTTGACTTCGGAATGGACTGGATGCTTGTTACCTTCTGGCTGCCCCGATCTTGTACTGAACTGGCTACTGTGGACTCTGGAATCTTGACCCTGGCTTTGGTACTGCTGTGCTTCTTGGGAACTAACAGAAAGGTCTGTAGCCTGCCTTTTAGCTCCTTTCTTGCTAAACCATTCTTGTCAGCGTTTGTTTGGACTGGTGCTGGCCGTAGTCCAGGACATTTACTATGAAGAAAAATAGATATAAACCCTTTAAAAACTATAAGCACTCTTACAAGCTTAATTATTGTCCTAGTATCACAATCAGGTGAGGTAAAGAAAAATCTTGCTTAGGTTTAAACAAGGACCACGACACTTCAGTCTACACAAATGAAACTAGCACATCTTTTGCAACATTCTGTTCTATGGTTGCCTTGCATCTTTCATTTCTTCTGGAGCAGCATTCTTCCATAAAAGGTGTAATTAAAAATCAAAATTGATCTTATAGTCCCAAAGCAATCAGGTATGAACAGCAAACTCCTCAAATGAACAGAAACATCTGTATTTTAAAATCACAATAATGCCACTATACAAATTAGGACAATAAAAAAAGGAAAAATAAGCTATGTAACAGGAGATGAGCAGTTTGAGATGATTTCCCAGCTGTATAATTCAGGATGAACATTTTAAATTTATTGCCTATGCCTCAGAAAGGCTAATATTTAATAGTGATGGAAAGATGATATAGTAGTGATATTATGTTAACACAAAATTTCCTTTTGAAAATAGGAATGTTCATAAAAATGCAAGATAAAATGATGGATTTTCTGCAAGCAAGATTCCTGAATGTATCTGCACTTTCAAACTCCTTTGTGTTCTCTCCCCCTGAACTTTCTTTAGAATTTATATATATAGTGCCATACCTTTGGTTTTTCCAAGTGTTACATCCTGGAATTGAATTGCAGTGAGTTGGCATTGTTATCAGTGAATGTACATAAGACACTCAACACTGGGAAGGTGCAAACTGTTTTTATAGGGAAACAAAAGGGAACAAAATGTTGGCATATGTTGGTTGGATAAGTATTTGCTGTCACACACCGAAATAAGCTCTTGGAACACTACCTCCAGAAGCCACATCAGCAGTTCAGTGGAGTCTATGTGTGTAGATTATGCCAAGACAAGAGGACAGACATTGCAAGTATGGCTAGAATGATTTGGCCAAAACTTTAATGCAAAACACAATCATGTATCCTATACATTCAAACCTAATACCATCATCATGTACACAATGCACAGTCCAAACAAAGTTAAGGAAACATAGGGCCCAACAGTTTTCAAGATCAGAAAAGGCTGTATTAAGGCCGCAAGCTACATAGATTTGATACACATCCAATCAGGGGTTTCGTTTTAGTCAAGTTGAGTGTCCAAAAGTAGGATAGAGGGGAAGTCACTTGCATTTGCCCTGATTGCAAGCCCCCCTCCCATTTTTCCTCTTTACATCCAGGGCTCCCCTCCCCCCCCCCCCCCCCCCAATTTTAAGTCATGCCTGATATCCCCTCTTCCTTTCATATCTGCCATGGAGAGGGGCCAGACCTGCTTCACACCTCTCCCCCCACCCTATATTCTTTGAATGTATTGCTGAGTGAGGGAGTTCAAGTATAAATCACAGCCCTCAAGAGAAATTACCCCATATAAATGGGCCAAATCTGTGCAGACCTCTAGATGACAAACAGAAGTACCACCTATCCATGGGAGGTTATGGATGATGTTCTGATTAGCATGATGGTGAACTGCATCCCCCCACCAGCCTACCCCCATGAGAGCAGAGGAAAGGTATGATCGTGGAAGGGATGATAGGGGCAGGGCTGAAAGAAAAGACAAGAAACAGATAAGAACAAAGAGGCTACCCCTCAATCCACTCATTTCCCTTTCCCTAGATAGGCTCTGTGGTGGGAGGGCCAGAAGGAATGAAGCACCTAACACAGTGTGATCTGCTCAGGTAGAAGGCTCAACTGAAAATGATCAACCATTACATGGTCAGGCCTTTATAAATGTAACTAATCATGCTCAAAATCTTGTGGAATTTTGAGTCCTGTGAGATTTCATCATGAGACCTGGCACAACAATTGTGACAGATCATGCTTGAAGACTTCTGATGGTATTTCCTTCACAAGACTTCAGTCCCATCTTGCTGCTGAG
The DNA here is from genome assembly GCA_026167975.1 of Phrynosoma blainvillii. Classification (NCBI taxonomy): domain Eukaryota; kingdom Metazoa; phylum Chordata; class Lepidosauria; order Squamata; family Phrynosomatidae; genus Phrynosoma; species Phrynosoma blainvillii. Next base: position 133,922,576 of record JANUYF010000004.1, on the reverse strand, counting down.
CAGTCACTTGGTGCAGCCTGAGCCACAATAGTCAGCCATAAAGGCTCTGTATACATTGTGTAAGTCCATGTCAACAAGATATGATCTCTCAGACTAAAGATGCCTGTTCCTGGAAAGCAACAGTTTGTTGGAAAGCACATCAAAACAAAATATGAAGAGCAAGGAGCTATCAAAACAAGCTCTGAAGAAGTGCCAATCAGAGTTAAGTTATAAAAAGAACATTACAAACCATGAACATGCATTGGAGATCTATAAAATCTATTCTCACAAAATGCAAGGAATATGGCTTAACCAATATGCAAAGAATATGGCAACAATTCTGCCTAGAGAATTTTCCACCAAAAATCAGTGACTGGGTAAAGAAGGCATTAGTCAGGGAAGCAAGCAGGCTAATGTTTTCCTGAAGGTGTCAGAGAGATCCACAGCTGAGATGGAAGAAACTATCTACTGGATCATTTTCATCCATATATATAACACAGCTGGGCTTTATGGAAGAATGGTGAGAAGAAAGCTAATGATCAATCGACCCATATCAAAGCATTTTCAGAGTTTCCAAAAGTTATGAGGGAGAGACAGGAAACTTGTGGGAAAAGGTTCTCCGGTCTGATGAGATGAAAACTGTGAACATTTTTGCCTTGCTGAAAAATGCTATGCATGACACAAAGCTAACTGTTATAATTGTTTTGAGAGCACCATCCCCATGGTGAAGCATGGTGGTGGCAGCATCCTGTTGCAAGGATGCTTTTTTTCAGCAATAACTGGGAAACTAGTGAGGACTGACTGCAAGGTAGATGGAACCAAATACAAGGCAATTCTAAAGGGAAACTTATTTCAGTCTGCAAGGGACCTATCACTGGAATGGAGCAAGAACCTGAGTGTCTTAGAATGGTTTAGTTGAAGTCCAAACCTCAATCCAACTGAGAATCTGGCGAGACTTGAAATTTACTTTTTATGAATGTTCCACAGACAGAGCTTGAACAATTTTGGTTAAAAGAATGGGCCAAAATTGCATAATCCAGATGCGTAAAACTCATAGACATGTATGTAAGAAGGCTTGTACTTATAATTGCTACCAAAGCTGCCTCTGCAAAGTATTGGCTTGGGGTGAATACTTATATGTAACAAACAAGTACCAATTTGTTTTTGTTTGCATAACTTTTATGCTCCAATAAAATTGATTTGCACCTTCACAGTATATTTTGAATGAGAACAATGTCAAATAAAGTTCAATTCCAGGTTGTAACAAAACAAAAATGAAAAAATCAAAAGGCAATGAATATTTCTCCAAGCCATTATACTTGTTACTGCTGAGAGAAGGAGCAATGCTGAAATATTCTAAGGGTTCTCTATAGTCTTCCAAGAAATATTGACAATCTGACAATCTATATTGTCTCTAGCACTATGTGATACATCACAGCAAAATCATAACATTATGATGAGTCTTCATATCTACAAAGCAAGAATGACAAATGCCTCCATAAAGAATTCTTTGGAACAAAATTGATAGCCAATGAGCAATAATGTATCCAGCTGATTTCCTTAGAACAGGGGAGAGGAATAATTCAGAAGCGTTATTAATATTCAGATTAATAATAAGGTTAAATTTGCTTTGTTGTGGGTGAAATAATTATATCGTACAGATAAGCAATGAAAAACTAGCAAATATACAGATTGATACAATGCATGTAGTAATAACAGAATGGTGACTGTACTGTATGATTTCACATCATTTAGACCAGGGGTAGGCAACCTAAGGCCCAGAGCAGTGGATGATAGTGGGGGTTGGAGATGTCTCATTCACAGGGTTGCCATGAGTCAGAACTAACTCAAGGGCAGTTAACAACAACATCTGTTGAAGTTGTAGGCCCTCATGGCAGGCATCCATAGTGTTTTGTGGTTTTTTCGGGCTGTGTGGCCATGTTCTAGAAGAGCTTCTGAAGATGCCAGCCACAGATGCTGGCAAAGCGTCAGAAAGAAACTCTTCTAGAACATGGCCACACAGGCCGAAAAACCCCTAAAAAACTAACATCTGTTGAAATTAAACCACATAAGAGCTCCATCCTTACAAGCATTTACCTTTGCCCCTCTGAAAAATGCATTTACAGAACTACATTTCCAAACTATGCCAATGTCTATCTTGGATAGCAGATATAGAAATGTTATGAGAAATTTAAGGCTCTGCATTGGCATAGGGGAGGCAGAAGATATTTACACTATCCACTCTGTTTTCAGTTTCAGCTTTATCAAGACCCCAAGAAGAGATTCTTGGGACAAGTTTTGACTTCCTTACAGGGTGAGATCTTATGTAAAACTATGCAGGTTACTATCAGACTACAATCCATGTTATACATAAAACAGCCCAAAGCTGCTAAGAATATTGGTGCAGTTATTTGAAAGATACTGCTATATGCACAGAGATTAATTAATCTGATTTTTTTGGATATACATGTACATGTATATATGTATTTTTATCGGATTTGTAATGGCTTTCAGTCAAATACAATAAATGACTGACACAAGACAACTTCGGGGGGTTGCAGACTGCCAGAAATAGTGTGAATTCAGTCCACTTTTAGGGTTAGGGTTAGTGCTAGGGAATCATGGGAACTGTTATTTTTCTGAGACATTGAGCCTTCTCTGTCAGACAACTCTGATGCCACAATAAAATACAGTTCCCATGGTTCCCTAACTCTAACCCTAACCCTAAAAGTGGACTGAATTCACACTATTTCTGGCAGTCTGCAACCCCCCTTCAGTGACTACTATCTTGCCCTTTGCAGCAGTAATAAAAAAAATACACAAGGATGTTTAATCCTTATTTCCCAAGCAATCCTACAACTTCTATGACATACTGGAGACTGTGCTGCTTTGTCCTAAGCAAGGTCAGAAAGAATTGTCATTTCAGCCACTGAGTCACTATAATCCCAATGAATGTACAAGACTTTTAAGATACAGTATTGTTAGGGATTTCCCTTTGATCTCTTGCATCCTTGATGAGATGCCAGCTTTTCAGTTTTGAAAGCTTTAGGCACTGGATTTAGCCTTCCTTGCAGTTTTATTTATGTCTTTACTGCAGCCACTCACTCATTTTTATTCTCACCTCTGTTACTACTGACAGTTTTCAGAGCAAACTCAGCAGCAAATAATTAATGTCATCAATTGCAAGCAATCTAATTTTGTATTTTTGTACAGTTCAAGGAAGGCCACATGCCAGATCAGGGAGATCAGCATTATAAGCTTGTATAATAATATAGAGGCTTGTATTATAATAATAAAGAATGGAAAGCATAAGCATGTTTGCTTTCACTAACTTTTTTTTTTTGCCACAAACTAGAGATAAGACTATGAGTCAAGATCCATGATAAAGGTTTCCTAATTTCAGACTGACATTCTAGGTTACACTGAGTTAGTCAAATGGCCCATAGAACAAATATTCCTGGATGATGTGAAGTGGAAGCCCTCTAGAGGAGAATACATTTCATATGTTCTCCAACACCCATACATGGACACTGATGCCACAACTTGTGTGGACCAGAATCATACTGGGACATCCCCATCACCAGCCAAAACACAGGAAGCCACAGCAGAGAAATGGGGGGGGGGGGTTTTCCACACCTCTTTAAGTATTCCAAATCCTAGTACGTAAACTGAACAAGTGATGGGAGGTGGCTTTTATGCATGTGAGAAATTGAAAATGCTTTGGGTTTTAGCCTGGAGTATAGAGGAGGTATCCAAACTCCTCTAGCAGTTTCAGCACTTTGGATATCTACTTTAAAGTTCTGACCAAAACCCAGAGCAGATTCACCACTCCTAAGTGAGGGAGCTACCAGCATTCTGTGTGCATTCTTTGTCTTTTCATTACAAGCCACAAACTACTCTGCAAAACCTAGAACAGCCTCCTCCAACCTAACATCCTCCAGATATTTTAGATGACAAGTCCCATCAGCACTGTCCAGAATGGCCAATGGTCACAGATAATAGGAGTTGCATTCCCAAACATCTGAAGGGTACCAAAAAAAACTGTCCTGGTCAATAAATAACCATGGCATTATTGAACTGCAACTTTTCATGCTATTTGGACTGCCATATAGATCACCAATTCAATCTTGATCAGCCCAGCTACCTATTCAGTGAATCTACCTTGCAGCTTTATTGCCAGCTTTCAGGGTACCAAGAGGCTTACTAATCAAATGAAAAACAAGAAGATCAAAGTAGGTAGCTGTTTGGCAACTGTCCACATGGTGCTGTGATAAGTCAGATGGAAAATACACCTTATTAGTGTGTTTGGTCTCATAGACAAGTCCTAGGGTTGTTTCTCATCATGTGAGAAAAGACAGATACTTAGCAAAAGACGAAAATATTTTAAATTCTATCCAGCTTCCTACAAATGTTTGCATGAGCAAATTCTTCAGATTTACAACAAATTTCATGTCCAGTGAAATCTCTTGATTCCAGAGATAACTGGCAATGCATACTATAGCTTTCACATTATACTTATTTCTACTTTTTGAATATACAGAAATAATACTGAGCTTGGGTGACTTATTTCACAAAGGTGCTTTGTTTATTAATAGTAGGGAGAGTGTTTGAAGAAAAAGCAGAATAGCTACAAAGGAAGCAGAAAAACAATACAAGGGATTATGTTCTTTGATAATAATGTTTATGGGAAGGAAGGAAAGCTCAAGTTACTTCATGGTTCTGTGAACATCTTTGTGGTTTTGGTCAAACCCCTGCCTCAGGTAGTTTTAAAGGCAGCTATTCTCATCAGGTTTAATACAAAGTTTATCCTATTCAATACTCTTATGAGCAGAAGATGACTTAATCTGAACTTTTACCCCCTAAAATCAATGCCATTTATCCAACAACAGCTGTGGCTGAATTTATATGTTACTTTAGTCTTATAGATTCCCCATGTCCCTTGTGGCTTTGGAGTATTTCAACATCAGAGAATTCATTTTGTAAGTATGAGGGGGGAGGTTCCAGGGCATGGGTAACATTTCAAATATCATATAGGATTCTGCTTCATGTAAATGGTTTCTCACACAAGAATGTCATTTAAAGCATCCTCCTATTGACATAACAATTCTGAGGCTAAAATGGTATATGAATTAGGCTCTTGGTTAATTTGATGTATGGTTCCCAGAATGCGTAAACAAAAAGATTTTATGCAAAGAACCAGTTAATAATGCTATTTAGCAACACTTTTTAAATGAATCACAAAGCTGCATCAGTATTCCCTTAAAAAAATAACAAAGAAATGCCTATATATCTACACCTATGCACATCCTTTGTTCCAAGACAAATTTATTATTCACTTTCAGTGAAAACATGAGTTTGCTCCATGTTCACAAAACCAGAAGCGCGGATCGGTTTAATTAAAAAATAATAATTCCTTCCTTTCCTTCACTACAGCATTATTTTATGGAGGCCTTTTGTACAAAGGTCTCAGAGTAACACATAGAACTACAATGTCAAGCACAATAAAATTAATTAAATAGAATGAAATGCAATCAAAATAAACAAGAGGAAAACACACTTTGTCACAGCAAAGACTAAAAAACCCAAAGCAACAAACACTGAAGAATTTAAAAATAAAATCTTAAAGACAAAACAGCCATGAACACTATAAACCTTGTCAGTAAAATGGTCAAAATTTTTAAAAGCTTGAGAAAATGAAAAAAAGTCCTTGCCTGGCATTCTAAATCAATAAAACCTACCACAAATGGAAGGATATCACTGAGAAGGTGCATTCACAAGCAGCCACTTACTGAATCTCAGCAAGTAAGAGCACTTAAGTTGTGGTCCCTGGTAGTGATCTCAGGAACATAAAGGGAAAAGTGGTTGTTCAGATTCATTGCAGCTCTGAGGAGTGAAGGAGTAAGTTAAACTAGCACTTCGGACTGAGCCTGAAAACACACCAACAACCAGTGAAACTAGCACAGTACTGGTATAAATTGTCATAATGCCCAGTTCTGCAGTAGTTTTGTTGCCATATTTTGAACTGATATTTCTGGACTTTCTTCAAAGGCAGTTCCATGTCCTACATATTGTAGTCATTACCAGCCTAAGCTGATAGGAGGTGCTCCATGCCATAGAGCACATGTGTGACTTTAATGGGAAAGATTGATAAAGTTTCAGCCTAGAAACCTGATTCTCTGTTACTATTAAGAAAAGTTAGTAGTTTATGGCACAGACCAGGGGTAGACAACCTTTCCCCTTTAAGGGCCGAGGGACTTCAGCTCCCAGAAGCCTCAGCCATGTTGGCCAGTAGTCCCATGTTGGCCAATAGCTCCTGGGATTCTGGGAGCTGAAGTTCCTCGGCCCTTAAAGGGGAAAGGTTGCCTACCCCTGGCACAGACACTCCTAGGCCATACACAGGTCTTGTGTTCAAGAGCCACAGGAGATTATAGTACGAGCTTTATCCCATCATTTGGGTATGTTTTAAATTCTTTTATCATTTAATTCTATTTTAAGGGATGGGTGGCTCTGTGGGATTTGTATTGTACTTTTAATGTTGTAAGCTGCCTCGGTTGTGTCCGCAGAGGGGCGGGATGATGATGATGATTATCCCTATGGGATACACATGTGTTTAACTTCAAAGATGGGTCTTACTGTATTCTCCCATCTGCAACCTGTATGCAGCCCATATGCAACCCAGACTTATCCTGTGGCTTTTCAAGGGTGGGAATACCCGATCCTTGAAAAGCTGCGGGATAAACCCAGGTTGCATACAGGCTGCATGTGGAAGAATGAGGTAAGACCCATATTTGAAGTTAAACTTGCATGTATCCCATCAGGAAAACAATGGTAATTAAGCATAAGTGATAATCTCTATAGTTGGAAAAGTTTCTATTTTCCTCTAATGTGAACAGCAGAAAGCTGTTGAAGGAATAAAAGACTTGTTTCCATATGCACACCTTAGCGGATTATTCCTATTTGCTTGTGGTGGTTCATGCATGGCTGTCTCAGCAGAAGAGATAAAGAAACAGCTCTTGCTGTGCTCTTTCATAGTCACATGGTGGAGTAAGAAATAAATATATCTTGAGTATCCCTTTTCGAGAATTACAAAATCCAAGCTAATCCAGAATCCAGAATCGTCCACATGGGTAGCTGAGTTAGTGACACCTTTGCTTTCTGATGGTTCAGTGTACACAATCTTTATTTTATGCACAAAATTATTTAATAATATTATGTATGAATTACCTTCAGGCTATGTGTATAAGGTACATATGGAACATAAATGAACTTCATGATTAGACTTGGGTCCCATCTTCAAGATATTTCATTCTGTATATGCAAATACTCAAAATCCAAAATCCAAAACACTTCTGATCCCTAGTATTTTGGAAAAGGAAGACTCAACATGTAATGAGCGACTGAAACATTTGAGAGAACTAATATTCCTGGTGCCTCATCTTTTGTGTAGTTCAAAATATAATAGCAGAATGGTTGTTGACAGTACTTTGAAATCAATAAAATTTCAGGATATTATTTCAGAAATCACACCGGCCAGCCCAGCCTATTTCAAAATCCACTTAAGTGAAGTAAGTTTTATGTGTTAACATCCATGTAATAAATTAAACATTTTTTTCTTCAAGAAACAAACTTTGAAGTTTCAATTACCAAAAGAGCAAAATAAATTAGCTTATCTCCATTCATATCAGTCAAATATGTTCTTAGAGAGAACAAATAATAATGCATACATCTTAAACAGATTTTAACAAAGCTTGAACTGATTGAGAAACACTTCTAAAGCATGGAACACTTAATTTCAATTGCATTCTCCACAGATAAAGAGATTTTCCAATCACAATATGATTAATATTACTTTATTGTAGTTTTAAGAACTAGAAAATGTAACTTTGTTTTTTTCCTATGTATATCACTAAAATGCAAATAACATATTTATCATAGGATTAACCAGCTAAGCTTTCTTGGTGTCAGAGGAAAAAAATTATCTGAGTGCAGGGAGAAAGAACAAGCAAACGTGATGTGCTTATCAGTTATGGGTATATCAAAAATATTATTCCCATATATTTCATTATTGTAATCGTGCTGAGTATTGCAGAGGTCCAAGCTACATTGGTTTCTACTGTTGCTTTCTGACCAAGCATTATCAAAGTTTATCCTTTATTTAGCTCAGATAGTTTTATGAAACTATTATTCATCATATACTTTCCTCCTGTAATGTTTTGCTAGCAATATATCAGAAATCTCTAAAATAATGCAAAAGGTAGTATGTTTTATGAGAATTAATTTTGTGAAAGGCAATAGCATACTTTACTATGCCTTCTTGGCTAGGTAATCAAGAATGTCAAGAGGCTTGACTGGATGTCATTTTGTTTTGCATTGAAAACTTGGCACCAGGAACAGGGCTTTAAATTAAACCTCTCTTTTAAAAGAGTACAAAGATTAGAGCTCTGATACAATGGGGTGGGAGTCAACAATGAGTATTTTAGGCATATCCATACACTGGGAATACTTCATTTATTTAATTTGCTGAGCAGTCACTCACAGTCTTCTTTTGGCTGTGGCATTTACAGAACAATTTGACTGTAATGTTGGAATCAAACGCTATCATAAAGTAACTGCCCATAATCTATATTTTTCTATATTAGCAGATTTCTCTGAATGCAAACTGCCTAGGAAGCTAATAGTTTGGGGCCTCTCTTACATTAAATAAAGGACACATTCTATTTAAATTACAAAGCATCTAGTGCAAAAACCAAAACTTAAACTATAGCCAGAAGAAATGAATAGACAGTGGGTGAATATGCAAAGGAACAAGTTTACAGCTCAAAAAATCAACGATCAAGTGGGAGAGAAAATGGAGAAATATACTGACTATAAAACCTAAATTCTTAGGTCTTAATTCAAATGGACTTTCCCTGGATTTCCCCCCACAGAATATATGAAACAAATAAAACAACAGTTACAAGTAAACATTTCCTGGAATGGTGGAAAACACATGATTTAAGAATTAGAAAAGCTTTGTTTAAAATGCCGCCGTTTCCTAAGTTTGTACACCTATAATCACAACAGTCTTATATTTAATGGTACATCAATGAACACAGGAGAAAACATGATAATAATAATCAGCTATTTAAAAATAATTGAAACTGCTGGTAAGTTTAATTTCAATGAAAGTGCAAACTAGTCTCAAAATATTCACTTTAGTGAGTGATATTATTTTGATATGAAATTTAAAAACTCAATTTTAAAGACAATAATACACAACTGTTACTCATAAGAGTGAGCCGGTTTGTTTTTGACATATTACCGCAGTACAACTTTCAGAAAACTGGTTGGAAAAAGCTTTAATGAAAAATTTACAAATGAAATGACTACAACAAAGAGACATATCAATTTAGCTTCTTTGCATTTTTTTTTACCTTTGCCGCACACTTTGCAAAGTAATATTTCTTGATCAGTTCCAAAAAGAAAAAAAAGGGGGGGAAAAATCTCAGCAGTCTATGGAAATAAACCCATTCAACAAAGCTGAAGAGTGAGTTTTCCTTCTTTCCAAAGCAGTACCTTCAAGCAGGTCTAGTCATTTTGTTTCTTTCATCATGTATAAAATAAACGTACAAGATTTGAAATCATGAAAGCTAGGGACCATCCTGACCATCCACATAATGCAGATCAGCAGTCTTCTTTGGTGTGTAAGCATTAAAACATTTGCAGGAAAAAAAGACAAGACAAGACAAGGATGCAAAATACAGAGATACTCCCAAGAGTCAGTGGTGGCAGCCTCAAAGTAGGAAAGAATAGAATTCAGTCAGGCACAAAGGTCTCCATGGCAACAGTGAACAGAGCCCTCCCCTCTGTTATTATTTATGCAACATTTCATCACAAAAGGCCCCTCCTGTTAGCCTAACTGGAACCCCCAAGTGCTTCCCCCCCCCCCCCGCCATCAGTAGCAGACAGGGTATTTGCATTCCCAAAATAACAATTATACGGCCTTTAGTTTATGGTAAAGTCCATTTGGTTCCTCACTCAGTGCTGCATCTTCCAATTGGAAGTACGGTTTGAACTCTGGACAGGGCTTATATTTTCTGTATTGAAATTCAAAATCTGTATTTCACAAGCAAATCTTATGTTTTTGTGTAGCACTGTCTGCTACATTTAACGTTGCTCTGTCCGCAACTGTGTGTGGTTAGAAAGTGAACCTTTCAGAAAAAAAACACCTTCAGAGATCCTTTTTAGAGAAGAAAGAAGAGAATGGGTGCTAAATACTTCACGGCTGTATGCAGTGTTGATGTTATGTTATGTAACATATTATGCTAACATAATATGTTAATGTATTATGTCATGTTATGTGTTATATGTTATGTAATATGTTAACAAAATATGTTAACATGACATATTTTTACCTGGGTATATAAAACAACAGGTATTGTCTTATTTCTGTAATAGTAAAGGCCATCACTGGTCATCTGAAAAGAGTGAGAAATTGTTCTTAACTTCAGTTACTAAGAAAGATGCGTAATTTTAAAAGTCTAAACTACAAAATATATGGTTGAAATAATATGGGCAGATCAGCAACAATTGTTTGGCATGACTTAGGGGTGATTCAGAGCATCTGTAATGAACATCTGACCTGCATTTGACCTGCTCAATCTACACTGGAAACAGATGGGAATGTGTGTCAGCATGCTGTTGCAATATTAATTAACAAATGGCAAGACCACCCAGTTTCATGGAATAATCTTGTACCTAAGCACATGTCCCCAGATGCTGCTGGACTACAGCTTCCGGAATCAGTTACCATGGTCATATTGGCTGGGGCTTCTGGGAACTGAAGTCCAACAACTTCTGTGAATTGAAGGTTTCACATCACCACTGTCTTAGAATTTGGATGTGCTACAGCAGGGGTAGGCAACCTTTTTGAGCTGAGGGCCAGGTTGCTGTCCCTCAGACAATTGGGGGGGCCGAAGCACCAAAAATAAATAATTAAAATAAAAAATAAATAATTAAATAATTTTTTTTAAAAAATATTAAAAAATATGCATGCACACTATCTCCACCCCAGAAAAGCCATGCCAAACCACTGTGGAGATTTTGCCAAGAAAACCCCAAGAACAAGTAATAACAACAATAATCAATATCATCATGGCGGGCGGCAGCGGCGGCAGGGGGCGGCGGGGGGGCAGCAGCAGGACTGGCCTAGGGCCGGTCCAAAGGCCTCGGGGGCCGCATCCGGTCCCCGAGGCCTTAGGTTGCCTACCCCTGTGCTACAGAGATGTCAATAGCATTTACAAGGAAGGGTGTTCAAATAAATAAGCATCTGGGATTGAATGTTTGGAGAAATACTGAGGAGACAGCCACTATCATTACTACTATGAGTTCCTGCCTCCTCATTCACATGTCACCAAGTGAGAAAATTACCTTGAGAAAAGGGGAGCATGGCAAGTAATGTAAGTGCAGTCCCTAGCAAACCCAATCATTCCACAAGTGCAAAGCTCTCAACGTTTTCTCTCTCATTTTATTTGGTGGTGGGGAACTAACTGAGTGTTGAACAACTGGTGCACATGCTGCCCAATGAGTTGCACAACAGTGTAACTAAGCGGTGAAACAGACTGCCCTGAAGGAGTGGCTTCTGGCCACTCCTTTGAGTGCTGGATTGGGGCCATGGCAACTGCAAAACGCTGCTCCTTTTTGAGATGGAAAAAACCCCCCACCCTTTTCTGAGCTGCTGAGGCTTTTATGCACTCCTGCGTCATGTGTCGTCTAATCATCATGCTGCAAGAGCGTACCAATGCTGCCCATGTTGTGACATGTGTCATCCAAATGCTGCACCCCCATGCTTCCCCCAAGCCAGCACTTACTGCTGGTCTTTTCAGCCCTGTAGTCTGCATCTGACACTGCTTTAACTCCAATGGCTCAATGCTATGTAATTCTGGGATCTATTGCTTTGTGAGTTATTTAACCTTCACTTTTAGAGACCTCTGGTGCCACAACATACTACAAATCCCATGACTCCACAGGATGGAGCTATGACTGAAAGCAGTGTAAAACTGTATTAATTCCGTAGTGTGGCAGCAGTCCAAACTGGCATATATTTACATCACACTCTATAGAATCTTGGCTTCTATCTACTATTTCCATCAAAGGAAATACCCATCTATTTTCAGTCTTGAGATATCTGCATGTATGATTCCTGATTAAGGTTCTCCCCCTTTGGCATATATTAATTGTTTGGGGTTTTTTTGTTGTTGTTGTCGTTGTTGATTGTGTCCCGTCCCCCCGTCCCCCTTTTCAATTTGCAATGCTGTGCATGGGAGCTCTGTAGCAGAATACCTGGAAAGACCCCAATAGAGCTTTACTAGCTCCAAGGAGCTGGGACAGAGACAAGGAAGGAAGTTCTGAGGAAACTGTGAAGAAGAGAACAAGAGAGAGAAGGAGGAACATTGCTTTAGAAAGTTACTTTTTTAGAAAGTAATTTTTCCAATTACTTTCCAGTTTTAGAAAAGTGATATTTTGATGTTATTTGTTATGCTGTTGAGAAAGAATTTTTTTGCATTGTCCAGTCTGCTGCTTCTTACCTTTTGCTATTCACTTTATGCTTCTAAAAATTAACTACAGGCTGGGTCGTCCTTATTCAAAATGCTTGGCACTGGGAGTGTTTTGGATTTTGGAGGGGGGGGGGGGGGAATTTTGCATATATATATATATATATATATCTTGGAGATGGGAGCCAATTCTAATCATGAAAATCATGTATGTTTCATATACACCTTATACACATACCATGAAGGTAATTTTATACGCAATATTTTAAATAATTTTGTGCATGAAAAAATGTTGATGTACATTGAACCATCAAAAAGTAAAGGTGTCACTATCTTAGCCACTCATGTGGACAATTTTGAAGTATTTTGAATTTTGGAATTCTGGATAAGGGAATTATCCAGGAAAGGATAGTTTATTACATTCAGCAGACCAGATCAAATACAAGCAATCAGATATATTTACAAGAACAGCAATGTAGATACAAGGATGTTAATACGGATGCAACTCCCCCTCCAAAACCTAGCAGTGCCAAATATTTATATTTGCTTGTTGCTAACTAGTAGAAATTTAGATACAGCTAATGAAACTGCTTGATTTCTTCTCACAGCAGAAATTTGGAATGGGACTAAGCAGATCAGCTTTGTAGAGTGATTTTCACAAATTCCAGCACAGGAGAAAACATTCAACTATGTAATTACATATCCAATAGGCCCTTGTACAGGGAGAAACACCAGCATACATGCTATTTATGGAGGGAGGACATTACAAAAGGTGAAGTAAAGGCCAAGTTGTATTCAGCTATATACAGATTACTCAAGTTAGGAGGGTGGCTGGAAAGCATAAGGGTTTGTTAAAAGACCTTCTGGCTGCTTCGGGGGCAAGCATTGGGTCTGGATCATGGCAACCACACAGCCCACTCCTGAAGTAGTCTGCCACCGTCATCCCAAACTGGCACCACTAGAAGTCAGATTTAATACACTCCTTTTAATACACTGGGACCGGAGCAGCTTCCGGCTGCTTTGGGGGCATGCATTGTTTGAATGCCAAACCACCAAAGTGGCCAGAAGCCACCTTATTTGGCCCATGCATTTTGGGCCAAAGTGACCAAGTTATACTTAGAAAGTAAAAGCCATGGACTTAAATATTCCAAAGCCTTTGGCTTTATTGTAGCAATACATGGGATAAAGTCCGCTAAGTGGAGGAAAGTTCTTACAGACACTTATTTTGTAAAGAGTTTTCATAGCTGACCCCAGGAAGATAAAGTAACAAACCAAAACCCAAGTATGCTATTGAAAGTCAGATTCAGTCTTAGTCTTTCTGGCAGATGACGGCATCTTGACATCCTGCATTTCTTGTTTGTTTTCAGTGGATATCCCAAGGGTGATAAGGAGAGTATGTCTGGGAAAAGCACATCATTTTCTTGGCATGAGGATGTACCTGGGCATTCCTTATCTCTCAAACATCTGTTGGTTGGGTTGCTGTGAAATGCTACAGGAGGGCTTTGCTCTCTCAGATCATCACACTGGCAATAACAGTGGATCTCCTTGATGAATTACACTAAATCCCTTCCAATTTCATGCTGTAGACATAATTGATCCAATGAGGTGTTTCTCATGGGCCTCATACCAGTCACTATCTCCACACTATGCTGCTATGTCAACTAGGAAATCATCAGTGTCCTCAAGGGGATCAGTGACCTGCATATGTGTTACCCAGGCAATTGTCTGGACTTGGCCTACTGCTAAGGAAGCACTTGGTGTATTTACTTGGACTCCATTGCCTGATGCTGCTTGATCACTTTCAAGTGGGATGGGGAAGGGAAAGCTCAACTGGGCTGGCCTCCTCCTGTGGTGTATACAGAAGGGAGGAGGGGACATTGGGCACATATTAAATGCAGGAGAGTTAGCCAAAGGGGTGGAGAGAGGAAAGAAAGGGAACCTTCAGTTTGAACAGATGCAGGAGACCACACCCACAATCTAGATTTTGGACATAATACATTTGTTGCCTAATTTGAATGCTCTGCACTAGGGTTTAAATTACCTATGCAAATTTGAACCCCTACGAAGAACAGTAGTTGGTCCTGAATAATCGGGCCATGTTCCTTCCTTCTTACTGATATGCACATATTTTATAACCATATGTTTATTGTGATATGTGCATTCAAATTGTGGCCAATTTTATAACTGATAACTGGCATTTGGCCTTCTGTCTTGGTTCAATGTCCCTGCAGTAGTGAGAAGCCTCCACAAATATTATGTTGTTTCCACTTGACATGTTACTTTAAAATGGAATTCTATTATGCCTTTATTACCACTTTAAAAAAGTCATTACAGTTAATACATTACAGTTGATTACATTGTTTACAACTTGTTTCTTCTAAACTGTTGTGAAGAAAGAGTGTGCAGAGTATTTTGAGCATGTTTATTTACTTGTTTGTGTTTTACCTCTGTGTGGATCAGAGGATTGTTAGTCTCCATTCTCCCCATTTTATTTTTTACAGATTGACACTAAAGTCCATTGATTTGCATCCTCCTCCCCCATTAAATAAAGTCTAGTTCTCAGAATTCTTAAAATAGTGCAATACATTGAACACTCAATTTTGTCCATATCCACCCAGTTTCTGGAGTACAACATAGTATTTTACAGACAGAATGTTCACCTCATCCATTTCATGACTCTGTAAACTCAGATCCCATGGTTTCCAACAACAGGGTAGCTGGTAGGAGTTTACTATCATTATGATAATTGATCCAATTAAAACTAGTTAGCGCATCAGTGAAGGTAGCATGAGGAAAACAAGATAAAATTATGTTATTTCCATAGTGGTCATGACAGCAGTAGTGCCTGAAGGAACAAAACTAAGGTATGAATTCATAATAAATGGTCTTAGACCATGGCAATAGTCCAAGGTATAAAAGGGAGGAAGCAAGAAGTATGGAATACCAAAAGGGAGATATATCAGCATCATTAAGGACTTGTACCTTTAACCACATTGTTTTTTAAATGTGCAATTTAGTAATATTGGACTCTTCTGTATAGTTTAATCTGACATTTGTCACTATGCACAATTCAAAGTGCTGGTTATGACCTTTAAAGATCTATAAAGCTTGGCTCCAGACACCAACTGAAATAGTGCCTCCCTGACTTTTAGAGCTTTCTGTGTGTGTGTGGGGGGGGGGGGGGGATTTCTCTCTGTTCTTCTATCGTCACACAGAGAGAGAGAGAGAGAGAGAGAGAGAGAGAGAGAGAGAGCCTTCTCAGTGAGTATTTCCAACTTGTGAAATCCCCTCCCACAAGAAGCTTGGTTGCCCCTGCTCCCAGTCTACTTTCATTCCACCAGCAAAGAATTTTTTTATGTAGGCAGAGCTTTGGCTTGTAAGTTACTGCAGCAGAAGGATCTTTTTAAAGGGATGTACAGTTGGCCCTACACATATGCCAGTTTGACTGTTGTGGATTGATTATTCATGGATTTGATGAATATGATTCTCCCTAAGAATGTCTAGGTCCTCTATTGCAACTCTGCCAGAACTCTGGAACATTGTGTCTATAATTTTACATGGCTGGACTGTGGTATAATCATAATAATTGAATTGTGAAAAGTGTTGTGTATCTCAACATCTGTTAAAACTTTTAAATGTGAATCCAACAGGAAGAAGAAAGGAGAAAGGAGGAGTTGAGACTTGAGATCATCCTATTGCATGACTAGCATTCTGTTGATGGAACTCTAGATCTAAATCAATGACTGTTATTTCATCAGATGAATTAAGATGCAGTGGTGCCACCATCACAGCTGCCACCATCACAGCTGCTTCTGAAATCCAACTGTGGCTGATGGCCCTCTATTGAAAAGGAATCCCAGAGCACCCTTCCCTATGATACAGGCAAGAATGAAAAGGAGGAGGAACCACAGATGATAGACAAAACCAACAGAAGCAGAAGGAGCTTTCTGGAGGAGGAGGAGGAACAGGAATGCACCACTGTATTTTCAAAACAGAAAAGAGAGAGCATTTCGATGGCAACAGCACATTGCAATGGGGACCACAAAAATGGCCTTGGAAGTAGCACATGTAATATATGCTGGTGTTTGCCCCATATTAAAGCCGGGGAGGAGGTGGGAGAAGAGACTGAAAAAATATTGATGTTTCCTAAATCATTTTATTTGTTGCTTTATTTATATCATTTAAATGCAACTAAATTTATATTTATTTATACAAATCATCAGTGAATTGATTGCTGATTTGTGAACTAGGGATTTTCAGCTTGTAATTTATCATCTTAACTGACTGAATATTCCCAATTAACAGATCAACAGTGAACTTACTACTATTTTTCAGACTCTTTCCCCCAAGTGTTTTTCCTGTCAGTCTTGAACAGAGATAACAGCACCTGCATAATGAACAGGTCTTTTATTAGTATGATGGGGATGCTACATATGTAGCACTTGGTGTAGACCATAGAGCAAGCATGATACTAACACAATGATAATGTGATAATGGTCTGACAGGGTATAATGCAGCTTCATTGCAATGCTAAGCAAATTTGCAACACATCAGTGCCTGGGCTGAATGTTATTTGGGAGCCCCATTTAGAATGTTGAGTCCTGTGGTTCAGATCCTGAATTGCCCCTATGCCCTCAAACTGTGGGACAGGATCACTGGGGAGCATGAAAACTGCTCGGGGGGATATGTCCGAAGTATGACAGTCTCAGTTTGGCCATCTTGGATTCCAGAGAGGTTTCCAGCTTGATCTGCTCTAGGACCCACTTGTTTGTCCTTTTGGCTGTCCATGGGATTCTCAGCACTCTTTTCCAGCACCGAATCTCAAATGCATTGATTTCTTCTTATCGTCTTTTTTAACTGTCAAGCTCTCACATCCATACATGGTAACAGGGAATAAAATAGTTTGTATGATTCTAACTTTTGTGCTGAATTCTATATCTTTGCATTTTAGAATCTTTTCTAGTTCTTTCATAGCCACCCTCCCCATTCTTAGGGGGGAAGCAGACGACTGCTTCCGGGACGCTGCCGGACGGAGCGCCGGCGGAGCGGAGCCTCTGCACCACGGCGCTCCTGCGGCGTCCCTAAAAGGAGCTCCAAATTGGCGCTCCTTTTAGATGTCAGGGAAAGTGCGCCCTAAAAGCGGCAGGCGCACTTTCCCTGACTCTTCCGCCGCAGCGCGTCCGGTCGCTGCGGTGGGAGGTTGCCCCAGAAGCGCCGGCCGTGCGGAGGGCCGGCAGCTCCCAGGGCGACCTCAGGAAGAGGAAGGAGCGCCGCTCGTGCGGTGGCTCCTCCTCTTCTGGGCCTCCAAGACGGCTCAATAAGCCGTCTGCCGAGGCCCTAAGTCTTCTGATTTCCTGACTGCAGTCCCCATTTCTATCAATGTTTGATCTCATGTATGAGAATACTTTTACTATTTCTATTTCTTTATTGTCTAGTGAAGGTCTTGAACTTGTGAAGGTCCTCAGTGGCCATTATTTTTGTTTTCTTTTTGTTCAACATCAAGCCTGCCTTATAATTTCTTCTTTGATCTTCCTCAGTAGGTGTTCCAAGTATGTGAGGTTTTCTGCTAGTACTATTGTGTCATCTGCATATCTTTCTTCCTCCTATTTTCACTCCTCCTTCTTCTGCATCCAAACCTGCTTTTCTTATAATATGTTCTGCATACAAGTTGAACAGACAGGGTGAAAGGATGCAGCCTTGTCTGACTCCTTTGCCAATTGGGAACCATTCTGTTTCTCCATGGGCCTTTACAGACTGCCAGAAATAATGCAGCTTGAGCCTACTTTAACTGTCTTGACTCAGTGCTAAGGAATCATGGGAATTGTAGTTTATTGTGCCACCAGAGCTCTCTGACAGAGAAGGCTCAATGTTCCAGAAAAAAAAATACAATTCCCATGATTCCCTAGCACTGAGCCAGAACAGTGGCCTCAAGTTGCATTATTTCTGGCAGTCTGTAATGGCCTCATGTTCTGTTCTGACAGTAGCCTCTTGTCCTGAGAACAGATTCCTCATCAGGACTATCAGATGTGTTGGCGTTCCCATGTCTTTAAGGGCATTCCATAGCCTTTCATGATCTATGCAGTCAAAGGCTTTGCTATAGTCTATAAAGCACATGCTGATTTTCTTTTGGAATTCTCTGGTGCACTCCATTAGTCATTGTATATTTGCAGTGTGGTCCCTCGAGCCTCTTCCTGTCCTGAACTCAATTTAGACCTCTGGGATTTCTCTCTCCATGTATAGTTGGAGTCTATGTTGCAGAATTTTGAGCATGATTTTGCTTGCATGGGAGATTAGTGCTATGGTGCTATAGTTGCTACAGTCTCTTGTGTCTCTCTTTTGTGGATGGGGATGTATATTGATCGCTTCTAATCTGTTGGCCATTATTTTGTTTTCCATATCTGTTGACATATGTTGGTTAGCAATAGAGTTGACTCTGTCAGTGTGGATTGCAGCAGTTCAATTGGAATATCATCTGTTCCTGGTGATTTGTTTTTTGCTATTTCTCTTATTGCAGTTTTCACCTCACTTTTTAGAATTTGGGGTTCATCTTCTTATGGCTCTTCATTCCATGTGTCCTTCATTTTATCATCTCTTTTGTATAATTCTTCTGTGTTTTGCATCCAACATCTTTTTATTCTTTCCTGGTCTTGAATTATGGTTTGGTTTTTTTATTGTCATACGTCTTCCTAGCCCTTGGTTTGAATTTTTCTTCGATTTCCCAGATCTTGTGAAAAAGATCTCTTGTTCTTCCCTTTTTGTTGTTGTCTTCTATTTCTCTGCATTGGTTGTTGTAATAATTTTCTTTATCTTTCCGCACAAGCCATTGTACTGCTGTATTCATAATTCTTAGTTTCTTCCTATCTCCCTTTTGTTTTTCTTCTCTTCTCTTCTTTATTGATTGTAGTGTTTTTTTCTGTCATCTATGATTTTTTCTCTTTCTTTTTGTTTATTGAAAGTGTCTGTCTGCATTCTTCTTTTATTATGTCCCTGGGTTCAGACCATAGTTCCTCTGGTTCTCAGTCATTTATGCTTAGTAATGCAAATCTGTTTCTTATGTTGTCAGTAAATTCTGTTGAGATATTATTTAGATTATATTTTGGCATAATCACTGTTTTTGTTTTCTTCTTGAGTCTTATTCTTATTTTTGATATGAGTAGTTCATGATCTGTGCCACAGTCAGCTCCTGGTCTAGTCCTGGCCACCAGTATAGAGTTTAGAGTTTATAGAGGACCTACATAAATTCAAATTAGACAATGAGGAAATTGAAATGATCAAAGATTTATTGTTCTTGGGATCAAACTTCACTTAGAATGGAGACTGCAATCAAAAGATAAGAAGAAGACTAGGAATGGGGCGGGCAGCCACGAAAGAGTTAGAGGACCTTGAAGAGTAAAGATATACAACTGAGCATGAACGTTAGAATCGTCCAAGCCATAGTATTCCCGATCACTATGTAGCGGGGACCAGGGCTGCCTCCCTCCCTCCCAAGCCCATAAAAATACCTGTGCCGGGCAGGGAAGAGGAGAGCACCGGGGAAGACAGCAGCGGCGACCAGGACCACCTCCCTCCCTCCCAAGCCCATAAAAACACCTGTGTCGGGCGGAGTCTCTTAAAAGCGGCGGTGTGCCTGAAGCCGCAGAGGACTACTGGTCACCCAGCAGCCCTCGGAGGACCAGCTTCACCTGCGTGGCTGGGGAGGAGCACCGGCGGCTTTAAAATCTCCGCCAGCTTCCAGCCCTTGGAGGACTATAATTTGACTCTGAATAATTTATGTATTTTTAAATTGCATATTTTAATGATTGTTATTTAATTATTGTTCAGTTTGATCTGTTTTTGGGGGATGGGGGGTGGGGGAAGGAGGGATGGGACTTAAACTGACTTATTTGTTTTTGATGTTTTGATATGTTGTGCGCCTCCCCGATTGCTTGGCAGAGGGGCGGGATATAAATTATTATTATTATTATTATTATTATTATTATTATTATTATCATTATTATTATTATTATATGTATGGAAGTGAGAGCAGGACTGTGAAAAGAGCAGATAAAAAGAAAATCAACTCATTTAAGATATGGTGTAGGAGAAGAGTGCTGTGGATACTGTGGACAGCCAGAATGACAAACAACGGGATCCTTGAGTGAATCAGGCTGGAAATATCCCTGAGGGCCAAGATGATTAAATGGAGGATGGCATATTTTGGCCACATCATGAGAAGGCATGACTCATTGAAAAAGACAATAATGCTGGGAAAGATTACAGCAAGAAGAAGGAGAGGTAGATGGCACACCAGATGTACTCAGTTAGGGATGACACAGGCATGAGTCTGCAGGAAATGAAAAAAGCAGTTGAGGATAGGGAAACTTGGAGAAGTCTCATCAGTTGACTCGAGGGCAGCTAACAACAATACACACACATATACACACATAGTTTTTTGGGGGGACAATTAATAATTTTTTTCAGATATTCTCCTATTTTGACACTGACCAACCTGACCACTAATGGCTGCATTATGCAGCTCCATTGCATGCACTGGGATACTCTATTCTTGTATCGCAAGGCTCAAATTTAAGTACATGCTGTATTATAATTAATGTCTGTGAGATGTAAAGCTGAAGATACTGAAAATTAACATTTATCCCTGAATGCTTTAATAAACTCAAGACAAAGATTTGTACAGTATATGCTTTCAGCATCTGGTTCATGCATATATTACAAGTGAAGTTTTCTGATGTATGCAGAAAAATTGCTGATCCAACCTTTGGGCAATCCATTCATCCATTCTTTTTGTGGAAGAGACAAATAGGGGTGATAAAGTAAAGGGATTCTATATTATATTTAGTACAAGAAACAGACATGATACATCTTTAATACTCCTTCATTGTCTACTGCCGTAATAGAAATAATACAAAGATTATAATCTATTATTCACACATTTGCACAAGGGGAGGGGAGAATCTAGAAAATAGTATTTTAGATATCCTTTTATCTTGTATAAGATAATACTGCTTTTATGTTAATCTCTTTTCTTTATATATAAAATTCCTCTGTAACCACAGCTAATTCCTCTATAGCTACAACCAAGCTAATTTCTCTATATCCACAGCTAAGCTAATGACTCACTCCAAAGGATTAGTAGTTTTTACCTTTGGAGATATACTGCTACTCTGTTTGAGGAAACTAATAGAAATTCTGGTGACAGAACATGAAAAATGCACTTAAGATGAACTGATGTTCATGTGAATAACTGTCCACAAAATTTATTTGCTCTCCAAATGTGAAACACCCTGAGCTGGTCTCATCAGCCACTGTGGACATATGTCAAATTCTTCCACAAGCCATTCACACTTTGGAGGCACTCTTTGGGGTTACAATGTGCTACACAAATGCCTATATTTGACCTTGTGCTCCTACTTAACAGGTAATTGAGTATATTCATTTAGGAGTTTCTCGTATTAGTTAGTCATTTCTGCTTGTTCCATTTGAAAAACATTTTCCCTGTACTTGGAAAAGTAATGAAATGGCAGAAAGGTAGCAGAATGGCAATGCACTCTTTCACATATTGCAGCATTTGCACTTCAGTGGTATTCCCATTTTTGCTTTCTTGTACTTGAAACACAACAATGTAATTTAAACCACCCTGTTTGCTCTGCCTCCTGCCCTACTATTGCTGTTTTTTTTTTTAAGGGATGTTGTATTTGGGTAATTATCCATTTCACAACTATGGAACCACCTCTACTCTCTACCCAGATTAGTAAGATGAACACACACCACAACACTTGCAGCACATGCACAGTTTTGCTTTTATATATCTTATCCTTTAAACTTCTGTCTATTTACTCTTTATTTACTCTATGAACTGTTCCTGAAAACCCATGGTTTCTCTCTCTGGGCATTAATCCAAAGTTATTGCACTATTCAATTTATTTTTAACAATTCACATGCCAGAGAACGGAGAATGAATGTCAGGTGTTTAGCCCATTTGAATGACACATAATTATTTGTTAATTTAGGGAGCAAGGACCAAATTTTTGTACCATGCTCCAGACATGTAAAAAACAGTTCAAGCACCCCTCTTAGTCCCTTAAGCCCCAAGGGGTATAAACATAAATGGGACATTCCTCCACAGCTTCCCATATATTCTGATCCCCAACTGTCTCTGCCCCATCAAATTCCCCCTCTTGATCATCTTGACAGTCATCTATTATAATCCAGTTGATATCAGAGAAGGTAAGATGAGAAGTTTCCAGAATATCATCTTGTATTTCTCCTTGGTCACCCATAACTGATCTGCTAGATAAAGTCATTCCCTATCTTTTCCAATCCAGCAAGGATTCACCTATACGGCGTCCAAAATCCCACTCATTGTTGAGGGAAATATTGGCCTTCAGATCAGTGGCAACCAAGTTATTATCAAGATCTTGATTAGATTGATTAAAATGCACTGGAAGAGATGCAGGAGCTGTTGTCAAAATCCCCATGTCAATTAGTCATGTTAAAACCTGAATGTTGGCCTTAAGCCCAGAGATTTTTTTCTTTCTTTAAGCAATCCATGTTCTGGAAAATTCTCTCATTAGTTTGAACTGCAAGAAAACATTGGTCCCAAAGACATTCAACACAAAGACATTCAAACACCTCTGAAAAAATTATCTGGTCTGCCTTTTCTGTATCCTTACCTGAAGGCTGAGCCTGTTATGCTGGCCTTGGGCTTGAGTTGCATGGAAGAGTATTAAAAGTAGAGCACATTAAATAAGAATTTTCATGTATACATTCTGGATCTAAAGACCAGTTGCCCAGCAGTTCTTGATCATCTACATCAACTGAAGCTTCCAGCTAATAGTAGCATTATTGTTCACTAAGGAAACAAAATTCTGTATTTCTGGTGCGTTGGCAGAGGATATAGGAGATTATCGCATCGGCTTTAAAAGCGGCTTACCTGGGCTGGCTTAAAATTAGAAGCGGGTGGCATCCCAATACTACCACACACATTTAGCTGCCGAAACTGCTGCCTAGCTGCAGCTTAGCTCCACCGCTGCTCCAAGGGGCACTCCTTGTACCTCTTTTTGAAGCTGGGGAAAATGGCTGCTGGAGTGCCCCTCTGAGCAGTGATGGAGCCAGGCTGCAGCCAGGCAGTGGCTAAATTGTCTGATAGTATCACGACGCCACCTACTTCTAATTTTAAGCCAGCTCAGATAAGCCACTTTTAAAAATGATGCAATAATCTCCACAGAGTTGTCCTTTCTTGAAATCACTTCCATTGACACAGTAATCCAGAATAGTCTTTTGTGAGGATACAGAGGTAGGTTCTTTAACTCTCTGCTGCCTTTTCTATGCTCTGGTTACAACCATGGTGGCCTAGTCTCCATTCTCCATTCTCCAGAGAAAAACCAGACTCCTCTAAACAAACCCTTTGTGTACTGGAGCCTAGTTCTTCCTCTCCCTTGCTTCACCAGCTTTAAATTCAGGGAGGTAAGGTAAGGGGAGACAGATAGGTAATTCACAAGTCTTCCTTCTTGGCTACAGTACTAAAGTACACAGTACTAAAACCTTATTGTTACCAAAGCATAGAACTTTGATGTTGCTGCCAGCATAAACCTCCCAGAGCACCAAACAGCCTCCCGAAAAGCTCTTTCTTTTCTTTTTACTCTTTCTTTTCCTAGTCCCAGACAGCTTTTTGCAGTTTATGAGGCTTCCGATGGTGTTCAGTAGTAAGCTGGCAAAATAACCAGGCAGCCAGTATGGAGCATGAAGGGAAACAGCAAATGGCATGCACAACAAACAGAGCAGAAACAACTCCATCGAACTGACAAACCACTCCAAGAGAAACTATATAAAATAAAACAAATAAAAACTAGACAAAATAAACAGCCAGCAAATTAAAAACATAAAAACTTAAAAAAAAACCTCATTGGAGGATAACAAATGCCAGAGCTCTCTAAACATTCCATATCATGCCACCACCTCTTTGGAGATCTTGGAGAATGACTGTACTACAGTTCTTTTGGGAGGTCTTGGGAATCTCAGCCCAGCTACTGCAAGTAATCTGTGCTTACCCTGCCAGAGATCCCAGTTAATCTCCAATGGAAGAGCAATGAAATCATATCCACTATATGCCCAAAACTGCAACAAAGCAGAATGAGACATTTGCATCCAAGGTGGTTAACTAAACCATACCAGGATATGAGATCATTAACAGATTATTTCAAGTGAGAAAAGAAATGATTTGCAAAGGACTCAACAGTGGTACAACACACAAGAGCCATGACATCACAAGATAAGCTCCAGGCAAAGACAGGACTATCACAGTGTATTTGTGGTATAACAGTGTCATGCAACAAGGTCCTTAATAAAGTAGTTAATCAAGTAGTTTCTAGTGGTTTGTAGAAGGTTCAAAATGTTTTTGTTTGCTTATGCAATGCTTGCTTGATCTTTCTTCATTTCACATATGCATATTGTTAGTTTGAATAATAAGTTTGCTGAAACATGTTGAACTGTTCTTCTTTGTTGTGGTGCAGTAAACTTTCTATGTTATTTCTGTCAGTGGTACTGAATTTTCTGATAAACAGGCAATGCCCATGAACACCTACTTTGTTAACCAAGGGAGACCTGTACTTTGAAAAATCTGCTTTTCCCAAGGGGAAAAGCCCGGGAGGGAGAGAGGGAGGAGAAGTGCATGCACATGCAGCCTTGACCTCATGAATAATCAAAATTGTGAGTGTCAAAGCCATGAATGTGAATGGCTAACTGTACTGATTTTTTGCCTCATTTTTTGAAAAAAATACTGTACCATTCACTACATTTTCAACATGCTTTGCTGTGACCATCACTACTGGTTGTATCATGACCATTTAACCCCTCTCTCACACCAAAGTGTAGCTATCATACCAAAAGTAAACTCAAATTGACCATCTGAAATATTTTCTACACCAATATTTATGGTAACTTAACATTTTAGAGCTGCTCAGCAACAATGGAAACAGCAATCTGCAGACATATCAAATTTTCAGAACTATAGTGCAAAAAGAAATCAATTAAACCCATTCATGTAAACATGCATAAATGTAACTAAAACATAATTGCTACATTCCTTATGCAGCCTAGCTTAAAATATGTTTCTAAGTGAAAATGGGATGCCCTTGTATTTATGAAGTAAATACCTGTTACTTTACAATAGTAAAGGAAGAGACAGAGGTGAAGTACAAGTATCTAACACAAGAGCATTTCAGCATACATCTTTCTGTCTAATAAATGCCAGTATATGTTTCCCAAAATAAAAAACTAAAACCACAAAACCACGGTGGAAGCTCCCACTAATTATCTGCCACAGCTGTTCATTTTTTGATTTGCATAAAAAAACCGCACTAAAAATCAATGTAATGCTGGAAAAGCTAAGGAAAAATGAAGATTGAGGGAAGGACATAAAATACTTTTTTTCTGTCACCACAAGCATAGGCTTGAGCAACTGCTGGTGAACTGACAGTTTATCCCCTACATCTTCTATTCTTTTGACATCTATTTGTAATGAAGTAGCACTGGAATAGATATGTATATTATTTTTCTGGGGGAGATATTGCCTTGGTTTGGGGAGACTGTGGATTGCAACAGTCCTCTTCTCCACCAGTCCAGAATTTCAAACATTACTTCACATTTCTGTCACACATTCTTCTGAATAGCCTCAGTTAAAAGCTTATACATGTTTATTTTAAAACAAGTTGCATATACCTCAAGAAGAATTATGTCTAAGTAGATGTGTATAATACAGTCAGTGCTCTTTATTTGTTTGGAGCAGGGGTCAGCAAGGTTTACTTACCTGGGGCCGGTCGCTGGTCCCCAGGTCTTCTGCCGGGCCGGGGGGGGGGAAATGGTGCTGCACGCACTCACGCACGCACCCTCTGCCGCCGGCGCTGCTGGCGCCAACCCTTATCGGCACAGTGTGCGCTGCCGCCGCGTGCATCACAGCTGCCATTTTGGCAAACAAAATGGCGGCTGCGACATGCGCGGTGGCAGGGGTCGTCATCATCGGGGGTCAGTGGGGGCCAGTGGGCCGCATGCGGCCCGTGGGCTGTAGGTTGCCAACCCCTGGTTTGGAGGCTGGGAAAGGAACCTAGAGATGCTATAATGTTTAAGGCTGATACAAAAGGGTAAATGATATTTAGGCTTGCAATGAAGTGGCTGTAACTGATTTTTGAAGGGAAATGTTTTACTTTGATACAAAGAAAGGAAAATTGTAACAAAATTACAAGCAACAGTTCAGCCAAGCCACACAAATATACTGTGGCACTGAAGAAGCATCCAGGCTAAGAGTATGCATGGCTGTAAAGGGTGCTAACAACAATTACCTAGATCATTCAGTGCAGACTAGAAGATAATTATCCAGACAAGGTCAAGGCTTACACTGTCCTCAAGTCCTTTGATAATTGTTTATTAAAGCAACTCGTTTCAAGTTGCATCATGCCAGAAGTAAGACTCTTGCAAACATTTAAAGTAGTTTGGGTTACAAGTCAGTTTGGAATTGTTCCTACACACATCATGCTTAAGAATGCACACAGAGAGACACTGACCACCACCACCTCATGCCAACAAGGGAGAGGGATATGTCTTGACATACGTGTACTGCTAGAGAGAGGTACAAATTTTACTGAAATGAGCCAACTGTCTCTAGGTCCTAAAGGAAAGGTACAAATGGAGATAAATGCCAATGATTTAGCCCATATATCTGGAGTGGTTCCTATCCTCGTAATCATTTTCATTTGGACATCTAGATTTTCCTGAAGTACAAGTCCTATCATTCATCTCCAGTTCCATCATCCCGGTTAGTTCCATCCAGTTCCATCATCCTGGCTAGGTCTGACAGGAATTGCAAAATCATCTGCAAAGACACATGTCATCTTACCCAATTTATATTCTGCCTTCAATAATATACATGGCTAAAGCAGATATAAAACAAACAAAAAACAAACAAAACCCCCAATAATGAAACACCTAAAACAATATCTAATATTCAAACACATAAATGCATGTACACCCCGAGTTCTGGTTGTACATGAGTGTACACAATATTATTATTGTTATTATTAAATTTTATTTCTAAAGTGCTGTCAATGTACACAGCGCTGTACAAAGAGATAATCAAAGCATTAAAATATATTTAATGAAATATTTTGTGATATACTTACAATGTCAAAGATATTCAACATAGGAAAAACCAGGCAAATTTGGTGATGTGCTCTCACTCTAAAATAGCTATTACTATAATACAGTTATTGTAGTACTTGTTCTAAAATGCATACTTTGGATATTAAAGAGAAAGAAGTTCACATTGGAATATACAGACCCTTATATTACATTGTAAGAAAATAACCTAATGAAATTACTGCTTTGATCTTCCCTGAGAATCTACCATAGCTCTTCACTTTTACTATGGATTTACTCTAAAATTATTGCATCAACTGTAAAACAGAGATATATGGCATACATTTCTTATAGAATATTATTTTGCATTAAAAGCTTAATTCAAACACAGCAAAGAAATTAAGTAGTAAAGTATCATTCCCTTTACTCTTTTCACTACTGTGTAAAGTTAACATTCCTATCAAAGCTCCAGTATACTACAATAGCAGACCATGCCCACTAGCTAAAGCAGTGTTTCCATTAAGGAATCCCTTTCCTTCATGAATGGCATTTCCAGTAGGAATAGCTCAACATAATATACAAGTTGCTCCCATTTCAAATTTGCTCTTACTTCAGCTCTGCTGCCACTCACTCCATGAAACCTGCCCAAATTAAACTCAGAGGGAATAAAGAATGCAGAAGCCTTCCCAGCACAGAAGAAAAATTACTGGATTATCTGAAATTATTTGTGCCTCCTCAGACTCTATGTAATTCAGAGGAGGAGTGAAAAAATAGGCACCCATTGCTTCTTTATCTTTAATGAGAAATTTGGGCATATCAAGAGGACAAACTAAATTACCCTCAAACACTTTATATATCACTTTATAACAACTACAGTAAAGTAGTAGTCTTTTTATACCACTGTATAAAAAGTAGTGCCCACTGGGAAGGCAAGAAGATAAGCCTGGGTGGGCAAGCTTATACAGGTTATGGGGACCAAGAGCTTGGAGATGTTACTTTTTTGGACCACAAGACACCCCCAATCACAACAGCAGCCATCTATGCTGGCTGGGGGGTTCTGGGAGCTGGAATTAGAAAAAAATAACTTCTCAAAGTTTTGAAAAATTCAATGTAGATCAAGGCAAAGGGAGCAGCAGAGGTGGTCACAGTCAACAGAAAGAACAACTGTGACATTTACTGTCTATTTCTTGGTTTGCCCTGCTCTTCAAATCAAAAATTATAATCTCTCTCCCTCCACTGTCAAGTTGCTCAGATTTTCCTCAGACAAAGACCACATAAGAAACATCTCTTAGCCACTACTATTTGAATGAAATGTGTATGCCCTCAGACAACAATATTCAAAATTTCATCTGCTCCCCCTTCTTTCTCTGAAGTAGGGCCAGGTCAGGGATATGTGACCTGGGCATTCCAGGAAAAGAAGAACCACATAATTAAACCCTGTGTTTAAATGGGAATCCAGGACTTGACAAACTCAAAATTCCAGGAAACCTTTACTTATCATAAACAATTCTGAGTTGGCTACAGTCAGTGTGCAAAGCCCACATCCAGTCCATTGCCACTTCAAGTTAATGGCTGAATGTTGTTTGAAAAAGGTCAATGGCTGATTCAGGTAGGAATATTTGAAATTACAATTGAAACAAGTAGGCTTGTTACAAATAGAAAGGATATGTGAATTGGCCTTTAGGGATATGTGGGTGTGTATGTTTGTGTCTTTTTAAAACACCCTTCTAAGGTTAGTTTGTTTCTCTGTAAGTTAATGAACTCATACTTTGGAGAATGACTTTTTGTTCATTTTGGATGTTCTGTTCCAGAGCAGGAAAGTTTCATTAATAGCTGGATCAATAGACAGATCAATAAGAGAAAGTGAAAACAACCTGGTTAATAGGATTTGAAAGGCTGATAAGATCATGTCAGACTAGGAGAAACAGGGCATGAATACAAAAGTACCACTTTACTAGAATGCACCCTTTTTCAGATTTACCTACTTCATTTATTGTCTTAAAATCCATTGGATGAAGTGCAGCAACAGAATTTCAGTCATTGTGGTTAACTGCTCTGAACAGTACAGAAGACTACCCATGAAATCCTGCTGATTTCATGGAAGTTTAATTGCAAAAGTAATTGAAAGCATACATCTAACTTGGAGGATTGACTAAACAAATTCTTCTAAGCATAAAAATTAAAAAGTACGGTAAATTCAGAGTTGTTGTAATACCTAGTTACATGCAAATTAAATTCAGAAACTAGAAATAAGGATTCATTTTTTAAAAATAATTAGAAATAATCAGATATAATTAATGAATGGATATTTCATTTTGTCTAACCTGCTGTAGGAAGAAGCTGGCCAATCCACTTATCTCCTGTTCTCAGATGGCACATGATTATGTACATCTTCTTATATATGCTTTTTATGCATGTACACTACAAGTTTCATGCCGTGAGTTATAAATAAAACTGTTCTAAAGCATGGACTCCCAAGTAACTGAGAGGCACAGCTGGCGTATCAGCCAAGTAACTGCCCCTCCATTTTCATGGGAGATCTGTTCCGGACCCCACTGCAAAAACGGAAAGTCACCAATATTCAAACCCCATTGTTTTGAATGAGGCATGTGCTTGTGCACACCCAATTTTGTCCCTCCACACCCATGAACAGGTGAGGTTGCGGACTCCAAGTCCACGAAAATGGAGGGATGCCTGTAGTTGCTGCAGGAGAATAGAGATGAAAGGGATTATCTTTTCCTGTGCCTGGAAACCCATCTTCCCAGGAAGCCTTGCAACAAGCACAGACTTCCCATAAATGGTGGGAAAGGCCAAGGAATCCTCAGTGCAGCAACTAGAAAGAGGAAATCTGAACCCTAGGAAGCCCTCCTGGAGAGAGCATTTAAATGCTAAGTGCTAAGTGATTATCTTGCAGGCAATGGAAGGTAAAGAGATGTTGACCTTCTGCTCATCTGGCTTGGTCAGCTATTTTGCCAAGATGTACATGGTGGTGGGGGCGAGGGGGAGAACCTAGATGCCTTCAATGTCAGATGTAATGTTAACAGAAAAATAATATGTAATGCCATGAGAAAAGGAGTGGGTCATTCTCTATGAGGAAGAGGGGAATCTTCAGGGATGATGGTGTTCATGTGTCCATAAAATATTCTTAGAAGATCCACAGCAGGGCTTGAAAAACTTCTTCACTTGCATGGTAGGAGAAAGGAATTTAGCAGAGGCTTGATCCTTTCTGTGGGGGGCTAGTGAAGAAAGCAGGGAATCTTGGCAAATATTAATGAGCACCCACAGGCACATTTTGTGAAAGGGGTTTCTCTGGACTTGTCCTTTGGGTTCTGGAATTAGGGATGGGAATCTGAATAACTGTTAAGGCTAGACTTGATTGGCTTTCCCCTTTGGGGCTTCAGGGAGAGGCCAGCATTTTCAGAGTTCCTGAAATGGACCAGCTTGTCTTTGGGGTCTGGGGTTGCTCTCCCTTGAAATGGGAATATATACATGCTTGAGCATGCCCTTCTATATTTGTCCTCTTTGGTGAATAACACATGATCTTCCAACTATATCAAAGAAATGATGAAACACCAAACTTTGTCAGTCTTCCCTTTCTACACCAACATACATGGGGAAACACTGCACACCTCTGTGTTTCATGCACAACTGCTCCTCCTTCCAGTCTCTTTTGCCGCAGTGGAAACCCATGGCAGAGGGAAATAACTTCACTTGTCCTGTTTTCTTGTCACATGTGGGTGAAATTTGAACAAAGAAAACAGAAGTATGATTGATTACAAAGGGAACACACACTATTTTTATATTAATACAAGGGGGTATAATAAAGTTTTAATAATATTAATATTAATAATAATAATAAAAATAAAATTTATTTATACCCCACCCCTTTGACATCAATCGGGGCGGCTTACAGCGTTAAAATCCAATACATCAACAACCCACATCCCTCCCCCCTTAAAAGGTTATTAAATCAATTACAAGTTAAAACAATATAAACAATAATTTAAAAAACATCAACAAAGATAATAGGACATAAGGAATTGTGGCCACGTTACAATTCCTTTCAAGAGAGGGCATGAGAGGCTCCCCTAAGAGAGGGGAACTCCAAAGAAAGACTTCAGAGGAAAGACTCCACAGAGAAGGTCCAGAGGCCGGGATTATCTATCCTGGAAAGGCCTGCCGGAAGAGATCCGTCTTGACAACCTTTTTGAAGCTGTCTAGAGATGTCAGTTCACAAATCACATCCGGCAGGTCATTCCACAATTTGGGGAACAATAGAAAAAGCCCTCTGGGAGGTAGCCGCAAACCTAGATTTTTGAGGCTGCAGCAAATTCCTCCCAGAGGACCGGAGTGCCCGGGGCGGATTATATGGGAGGAGGCGGTCGCTAAGATAGCTTGGACCCAAGCCATTTAGGGCTTTAAAGATGATAACCAACACCTTGTACTGGGCCCGGAAACTAATAGACAGTCAGCGGAAGGACCTTAGTACCGGAGTAATATGGTCCCTCCTAGATGTTCCTGATACTAATCTGGCCACCATGTTCTGCACTAGCTGTAGTTTCCGAACCAGGCACAAGGGTAGCCCCATGTAGAGCGTGTTACAGAAATCTAAGCACGAGGCTACCAGTGCATGCACAACAGTCTCGAGATCCCTTACTTCCAGAAAAGGACGCAGCTGGCGTATCAGCCAAAGCTGATAACAGGTGCTCCTAACTGTTGCATTTACCTGATTTATCAGGAGCGACGAGTCAAGGAGCACCCCCAGACTGCGAACACAGTCACTGGAGGAGAGTGTGACCCCATCCAGGACTGGAGGTTGCA
This sequence comes from Phrynosoma blainvillii, assembly GCA_026167975.1. Lineage (NCBI taxonomy): Eukaryota > Metazoa > Chordata > Lepidosauria > Squamata > Phrynosomatidae > Phrynosoma > Phrynosoma blainvillii. The sequence continues at coordinate 133,890,114 of JANUYF010000004.1, read as the reverse complement.
ACCCAATTCTTGGTTTCGGGGCCGCTACCGTGAGCACCTCCGTCTTGTCTGGATTTAGTTTCAATCTGTTTTTCCTCATCCAGCCCATTACTGCCCAAAGACATTCATTGAGAGAAGAGATGCCATTGGAATTCGAGGCCGACGAACGAGATACGGAGAAATAGATTTGGGTGTCATCAGCGTACTGGTTAACACCCAGCTCCATAACTCCGGATAATCTCACTCAGCGGCTTCATATAAATGTTAAATAATATCGGGGACAGAATAGCACCCTGTGGGACCCCACAGGTGAGCTCCCTTTTATTATAATAATAATAATAATAATAATAATAATAATAATAATAATAATTTGTATTTAATATCCCTGAGTAGCACCCTCTGATACCTACCCGAGAGGAAATTATCACCTTTAAACAGGAATTTGACAGGAAGTTTGTTTTGATTTGTAGTTGTTAACTTTTATCTACAGTCACCATCCAGATTACACATTTCTTGATCCTCCGAATACCTGATATTGTAGAAGTCAGCAGATTGTACGTTAAGAGGGAATATCGTAAAGTAATAATTATCATTCAGAAGTTATTATGGTATATTGATGAAATTTGTCAGTGTCATCATTGGTCCCTAAAGTGCATGATGTTGAGCAAATCAGCTCATTGTGTCCTTTATTTTTGGGACAGGTTGTGGCAGAAATGACTAACATGAAAAATTCTCGTAAGGCATAATCTGCAGACCTCTGCAATAATGGTATTCAGAGGGTCAAGAAACGCTGGGGAAATGTGTAAATCTGGATGGTGACTACATAGATAAAACTTAACAACTACAAATCAAAACAAACTTTTGGTCAAATTTTTTTAAAGGTGATATTTAAAACTTTGTGATACCGCTGTGTATGCTATGTGTAGTGTTTTGAGTGTTGGACTATGACTCTGGAGACTAGGATTTGATTCCCAACTTGGCCATGGAAACCACTGGGTGATCTTGGGCAAGTCACACTCTCTCAGCCTCAAAAGAAGGCAAGGGCAACCCCCGTCTGAACAAATTCTGCCAGAAAAACCCTGTGGTAGGTCATCTCAGGGTTGTTATAAGTCAGAGATGACTTGAAGGCACACAATAACAACACAGCTACCATTCTTAAACAGGCTGTGAAAGAAGGGATCCCTGATGGTGCAGTGGTTAAATGTCTGTACTGCAACCACTCACTCACAAACCACAAGGTTGTGAGTTTGATCCCAGCCAAGGGCTCCAAGGTCGACTTAGCCTGGCAGCCTGCTGTTGGTCAATAAAATGAGTACCCAGCTTGTTGGAGGTAATTCGCTTACACATTGAAAACCACTTAGGGAGTGCTTAAGTGCAATGATAAGTGGTATAGAAATGTATTTGCTATTGCTATTGTTGGCACATGTGGGACCCGAAATCCATGTATGCAGAAGACTGGCTACCAGGAACCATAGGAACCTCTGGAAGTGGTGCAGGGTGAAGAAATCCCCTTCGCCCACAGAGTTTCACTCACAACAGCTGAGTTCTCTTGAAGAAGCTTTAATCTTGGTTGCAATATTTACAAGTACTTTACAGCAATAGATTACACAAACTGACATAATGCTCGGCCACCATCCGATATTCATCAAGTTTTTGTACAGTGGCAGTTCCTCCGTTATATACACACTCTCTGCCTGTGATTTTAGTCCAATCCCCAACCCGTATGTCACACAGTTTCCTGTCATATGTGTATCATTACTTTGCAGTATTGAAGTTTAATGACACTGCTTCCTGCTGAGGTGTCATTGTCTTCCTGTGACTCAGCACTTTTCAATTTTGCACATTTATCATGGCACATTTTGAACTCTGGTTACCTTTCACCTTTGTTGTCCATTGCAGCATCTAGGACATTTTCTGCTCTGGGTGCAAATTTCCCCTGATAGCTATTGTTACTGCTGTTTAAATAAACCCAATATGGAAAATTAAGCAAGTATCTATTTAAAACAGAAATAGATCACAAATAGCATTTTATTTTATTTTACATTTTAGAAAACTCATATTCTAGTTATATCCAATTATTGCTCAGGAAACATCTGCATGCTATATAGCACAAAGTTTTTAAACAGAAAGATTTTTTTTCTTTTTTAAAAAGGTTAGGAAAACATGATACATAGTTCAATGGTATTTATAGTATAGATCAGGGGCTGGTTTGGGGATCCTTGGGGCTGGTTTGGGGATCCCTGGGTCTTCCGTGGGCCGATGGTGGTGGTGGGGAAATGGCGGCGTGTGCGTTGTCCCCACCGACCCCCGCCGATGCTGATGCCGCCGACTCCCACCGCTGCCGCGTGTGCGGCCGCCATTTTATTTTCCAAAATGGCGGCCACAACTCATTTGCGCATGCGCAAGAGTACTGCGCATGTGCAAACGAGTTGCGGCTGCCATTTTGGAAAACAAAATGGTGGCCGTGACGTGTGTGGCGACAGCATGGCAGCAGCGCGCACGGTGGCAGCGGGAGTCAGGTCAGCGGGGGTCAGGGTCGGGGGGGCAGCGGGGGCAGTCCAAAGGCCTCGGGGGGGCAGCCCCAGCCCGCGGGCCGTAGGTTGCCGACCCCTGCAATAGAGCATGCAAGCAATAAATAACAATATTGGATTCTTACTACTACTCCAACAGTGCAATCCTATATATACCTGTTGAGAAATAAGTCCTCTCAGGCCCATTAAGTCATAAATATGTCATACATACATATATATATATATATAGGATACACCACATAGCTGACAAACTAAGGGGATGTTAAATAAGTGTCCAATGTGATAATGTGACCCAGATTTTCAAGACTTTTACAGTTAAGTATTTTATTTCAATCTCTTGAGCACTCTAAAAAATTACAAGACAGTAGGATAGTGCATTCAGTATTGTCAATGGCCAACTTCAAATCAACCTGCACTTCATGTGAACATCAACCTACTGAAAAGTAAAATATCGTCAGTGAAGATAGAGCTGCTGTTATATTAAGCTCAGCAGGGAATCGTCCCACTCTCCTAGCCAGGTCTGCTCTTGATGATGGATCTCTTCACTTTCCTTTCATCATTTTTTTATATGACTGTTATAAAATCTGAAGGGACTCTAGAAAAATATAGGCCTGCCAAACTTTCAGAAAAGACACAGAGGAAAAGGTGGATATGGCAAAATGGAAGATTCAATACCCACTGTAGTAACTCATATTAACAAGATAGTACAGGATCTATGCCAGTGGGAGGCTTCAACCAAAGCTGAATACCTGAAGCCAAAACTATGGATAACCTTGAGCAATTAAAAGTTTTATCTAAGGGACTGCAGCACATAGGATCGAGGACATCAAAAATAAACAACACATATGTTCAGGCCTCTTTCATCAAGAAGAACTTCAAGTGAATAAAAACAACAGGCTGGTGTCTTAAAGTTCCATTATCAGTCCCTGGTCTTCCTCTGCCCAGGAAATGGAGGCAGACCCTCCCCAGATTATGTCTATGCCTCCTTCTTTGATGTTGTGGGAAGAGAACTAGAAAACTATAGGGAGATCATAGAACAGAGTGGTTGCTAACCTGATCAGAGGCATTTCTTTGGTTCTTTAACTCATAAAACAGGGAAAACAAATACAGCTCTGCATCGAAATGTTGTAATTTGAAGTGCTTCTGCTCCCATTTGCCACCACCCCATCCTGTCCCTCTTTACAACACTCAGTAGCTTAATAGGAGAAGGTCTTGCCTCTTTTTCTGTGCACGTGTCAATCTTAGTATTTTCACTGAGAGAATGTCAGTATTGGTACTCACACTGAAGGTCACTGTTTCTTTCCTTCCAGAGTTGTTTACCTGCCTTTTTCCCAAATGAGGAGAAGGTGTCTTGTGAAAGTTAGAAAGAGATATAGCTTAAAAAGTACAAATCATATGAAGATTAAAATATAATTAAACTATAGAGTTAAAAGTAGTTAAAAGTATGACCATTAAGCAGAAAGCAACAAATATAAATAATACAACACATAATGAAGCCCCTCCCCACCAGCAACGAGCCCCCGATGGCCTACTGAAACAGAAAGGTCTTTGCTTGCCTACAAAGGAATAGCAAAGAGGGTGCCAGTTTAAGCTAGGGGTTGGCAACCTACGACCAGTGGGCCGCACCCGGCCCGCCGAGGCCTTCCAACAGGCCCCTGCCCGGTCCTGCTGCTGCCACCGCTGCCGCTGCCTCGCCACATGCGCAGGCGCCATTTTGGTGTCCAAAATGGTGCCCGCGCTTGTGCGTGCATGTGCACGATGTCGGGCGCCATTTTGGAACGCCCAACGGTGCCGGCGTCGTGCACATGCACACGGTGCTGGCACTGTTTGGCATTCCAAAATGGTGCCCGGCATTGTGCGCATGCACACAACAGCGGGCGCCATTTTGGAACGTCCAATGGCACCGGCGCCGTTGGGTGTTCCAAAATGGCATCCTGCCATCGTGCACATGTGCGTGGGATGCAGGGCACCATTTTGGTTTCCAAGATGGTGCACCCATGTGTGCACGCATGCACGCGCCCCCACCACCATTTCCCCCCCTCCCGGCCCGCCGGCAAAAAAAGTTGCCGACCCCTGGTCTAAGCCCTCTAGGCAAGGAATTCCAGACTGAACTCATCCAAGAAATCCACTGTCTCTTTTTAGTATTAATTATAATAATATTCCATGCTATCAAACTAAAATTTCAAGTGCTGAAGACTAGTGTCTAAGCATCATGTACCACGTAGTTTTATCACCTAATACATTTCATTTATGCTATAATCAGACTGCATGGGGCTACATATGAACATATGAAATAATGTTCCCTTCTTTTCCTTACATCTCCAACATTTGCCATTTGTTTTCTTAGAGATTTTAGCAATCCTTTCAGGTGTAAGATACCATCTTAGGTAAATTTTATAATAATTTTCCTTTAGAATACTGCTATTTGGAAAGTTTACATATCTGGACCATACTTTTTCCCAGTTCTCCAGTGGGATCTTATTACCTATGTTTTGTGCCCAAGTAATCATTTGCAATTTGACAACTTCCTGTTCCATATCCAATTTTAGTAACAGCTGATAAATTTTTGCTAAAATTTTCCCCTTGTTCCAATTTAAGATTTCATCAAATTCAGCTTTTGATTTTTTTAAATCCATTCTTTTTTAAATCTATTCTAAACTTTTCAGCTAGTTGTCTGTATGAAAACCAATTACAGTTAATCCCTCTTTCTAAAAGTGGAGGCTTAGGATTCCCAAACCTAAAGCTTTATTTCCATGCAAGTTGTTTAAATTGGACTCTAGATTGGATTAAATTAAAAATGTAAAATTACTAAATGTAGAAGGGTTTAACGCCTGATTTGGTCTTCACGCTTATTTATGGTGTGACAAAACCAAAATCCACAAGGAATTCTTAAACCATTATGTTAGAAAACCCCTATTACAAACTTGGTTAAAGTATAAAGATAAATTGTACTCTGGGTATCGACTCATGAGGCATTACTCAAAAGAGAAACATTGGGAGATAAAGGATGGATATCTTATGAAGAGATATTAGAATACAAGGAGGATAAATGGAGGTTAAAATCTAGAGAACAGCTTTTACTCGGGACTTTTTGTCTACAGTTGTCTCCACCACACAGGTACAGTTTGAGAGAGAACAGCCTCAGTGGAAGGCTTTTCTCTACTGACCATGGGAAGATCCTAGCTGGCACCTTCATTAGTGCATGCCTGTTATGCTTACAGACATTTCTATTGATAAGGTGCATAAGCTCAAGACACCATTGTGACATCAACTCAAATATATGCTTTCAGAGTGCATGGTACCACACTCTTTCTTACTTGAAATATATATCTAAACAGTGGCAAATGTGAAGAAAACTCACTCTGTCACTTTTGGACAGATTTTAAACAGTTTAATAAAGAAGAGCCCAGGGTCATGATTCCTGGGGTATATGATATATAACCATTTTACAACTTCAAAAGCTTCAGTCTATACCTGCACTGTTTCCCACTTCCTATACTATCTTTCTACCCAGCACATTCATCTTCATCTAATACTAGAGTTCTTTACCTAAGGCGTTAGTCTCTGATGTAGAACCTTGTCAAATTCTTTGTGAAAATATAACAATACTACATCCACTAAATTTTCCTTATCTTTCCTTGCAGTAATATCTTCAAAGAACTCCAGCAGATTAGTTCAGTATGACCTTTTCTGCCTGAATCCATGCCAGCTACCCATCATACGTCTGTTCTTCCAGGTGTTCTTTAAATGCATCCTTTTTATTGAGTTTGTACTATACATCTGCTCACAACCAATACTAAACTGACTTTCCTCTAGGTGGCTCCACAGCATTTATGAAAACATGGAGAGTGAATTTTGCACTTCCTATTATTGGCACCTCCAAACTCATAAGTCCTAGTATTATGAGACAGAAGGAGAAAAAAAACAACCCTCCATATCCATTTATTCTACAGGATGAACAATTTTATAGCCTCTTGTCATATACCACTTTTCATTACTGTTTTTTTCTGAGCTAAAAATCCTCAAAATTGTAATCTTTCCTCTGGGAGGAGTTGCTCTAGTCTCCTGACAATTGAGTTATCATTCCTTCCATCTGTTCTTTTTCTATCCTTTCTAAGATGCATCATTACTCAGTATTCCAACTGTGGCCACAACACAGATTTTCAGAGTTGACATTACATTATTCCAGTTATTATAAATTCCAGCCTATTCTTCACTTCACAAATCCACATATGGGGCAAAGGAACAGTAGCTCTCAAAAGGTCAGTTCTTAAGCAGGTCTGTTGCTGAAGGGGAACTTGGTTTCATGGAGTCAAACCCAAAACTTCATCTAAGGACCACATGGAATGTCAGCTGAAATTTACATAGCTGTTAGTAAATCAGGCACTCTATGGTTTTTTTGAAGTACCAGATTAACTTTCTCTTAATGTAATGTCTTAATATAATGTCATATCCAAAAGAAAATCAACATGTGCTATATGGACTATAGCAAACCCTTTTACTGCACTGATCATGAAAAGCTATGGAATGCTCTCTAAGACAAGGGAGTGCCAACACTTGATATGTTCTGCAGAAAAATCTATACTTGGGAGAAGACACCACTGTCAGAACAGAAGATGGAGAAACAGAATGGTTTCCAATAGGCTAAGAAGACAAACAAGGCTGCATTTTATCACCATACATGTTCTTTTTTTAAAAAATTGATTTTTTTTATTGCAATTATAATCTTAAAACTACAAAAATACAAACCATACATGTTTACAGTACAAGTATAAATACAGTCGATAAACACAAAAAATTACATAGAGTACACACACTTGACTGACATTCCACAACAATCAACTTAAAAAGACTTCCTGTGTTCACATTCTTTGCTTTCTCTAGGTTAATCCTATATCTCATGCTTCTCTTACTTAATATTTTTCTTCCCTTTATGATTTTATCCTGATTTTATCTGTACATTTAAACAAATTTGTTTCAGAATTAACTAATTTGCTTGATGGATATAATAAGTTTGCGTAACTTTCCACATTTTGCTGTATATAACTATCTTAATGAACTAAATACTTAAACTTTTTTGGTTGTCTGTGTACTTCTTTTTTCTAAAAAACCTATTGCTGTCAAAGAGAGATAATCTTTTCAATGCAGTATATATAAATTTCAATTACTATTTAATATCTATAACACTATATCTACTCCTATAGTCCTTTCTTTTTTGATGAAACTTATTACCTTGTCCCAATCTTCTTTTAATTTGTTTGTATTTTATCTTTGAAGAATTCTTGAATTATCTGCTTCCAAGGCATTGAATAATTTGGACAACCATTCTCTTTCAGGTATCATATATACTCGACCTCATTTATAAGTCGCAGAAAGGTTTTGGAGCCAAAATCATGGATTTTGATATGACCCATGGATAAGTTGAGAGTTAAACCTAGGGGCATGTAATGAAGGATTTTTTGCAATGTTCACAGCCTGGCCAAGCAGATTGGGGAAACAAAGCTCCAGTTTCCCCCTCCCATCTCTCTCTCTCTCCCCTCCAATCTCCCTTACTGGCGTTTGCAAGGACAAGCAGAATGGGGAAACAAAGCTCCAGTTATAGAGTATATACGGTAGTCTCTTTAGTTTCCAATCATTTGCCAGGGACAACCTTGCTGTTGTTATAAGATAAAACAATAGTCTTCCATGTTTTTTTTTTTTAATTTATTTTTCTACAATGTTTAGTAAAAACATTTCCGGAGATAATTTCAACATAACATTTTGCTTAGTGTATTTTTTGCCAGAATTCTTTAACTTAGTACAGGACCACCAGAAATGGAAAAATGTTCCCTTTTCTTTTCCACATTTCCAACATATATCCTCTAGTCTTAGAGATTTTGTGCAGTTTTTCAGTAGTCAAATACCATCTAAAATATGTTTTATAATAATTTTCTCTTAAACCTTGAGAAGCTGTATATTTTATTCTCTTTCTCCAAGTGAGTTCCCATTGTTCCAGCTCAATATGGTGTCCCAGATTCTTGGCCCATTGAACCATATTATCCTTAATCACCTGTTTCCATTTCATATTTTAACAGTACTTTGTTCAGTTTTGCCATTAGGGTGTTTTTGCTAGACCTTAATAGATTCCCCAGCTCTGTATTTACTAATTCTATTCTTTGCATTTTCATACCGACCACACACCTTTCTCTTATCTGTCTAAAGAGGAATCAATTACATTGTCTCCCTTCATTCCTAAGTTCTTCTAGCGTCTTTAATTCTACCCTATTACTTTATTTTTTTAACAAATCATTATATGTCCACCAATTATCATTTAACCAAGGGTCACTCTTAAACAATGCCTCAGATGGGGAGTCTCAAGATGATATTTTCTTACATATATTTCTTCCAAACTTTAAGTAGGGGCCTCTTGATGAAATGATTATTCACATCTTTATTTGCTTTTCCTTGTTGTAAAACAGAAAAGTGTGGAAGCAAAATTGTAGATCTGCCCTTTTCACCCTAGGTAGGTCTTTTTCTTTTAGTTGGACCCAGTCTTCTATCCAAGTCAAACAAACAGCTTCAAAGTACATTTTAAAATTAGGAACTGACAAACCCCCCTCTTTCTTGACTTCTCCATATTAATCTTTAAACCTGAAATATTTCCAAAATCCTTGGATGTATTTAATAAAAGAGAAACATCACAAATTGGATTATTTTAAAAATCATTATATCGGCCTAAGACTTTTGTTTTAAACTCAGCCCCTTTAATTTGGATCCATTTCATATTTTAACAGTACTTTGTTCAGTTTTGCCATTTATGTTTTGATCATTTCTTATGACTGACAGCAAAAATTCCTCAAGAAGTCTCTATGTGTTTGCATCAGGAAATTTTGATAGATTTTGGTAGATGTAAAGGTAAAACATGCGAATCAGTCCAAATTTAAGAAGAAAAGAATTGTTTTACCTTGGCTTCACTGAAATGGATATATTGGATTGCAAAAGAGGGGTCCCTGTTGAGATGCAAATGGATTTTAAATTTCTTGTACTTTGCAAATCTCCCTATAGCCACAGGGCCAGAAGGAGGAGGATCCTGCCTACAAAAGATATCCCCCCCCACTATATACCATCTTAACTAAAGACTGAAGCAACATGTAGGCATCTGACTAACATCTCCAATTGTTTTTCTCCTGTTTGGTTTGTAACATCTTGCCTGATGAAGAAGCCCATGGAGTTTTGAAAGCTTGCAATAACTATATTGTGCAATTTGGTTGGCCAATAAAGGTATCACTGATGGATTTTTGTTTGAATCTTCACTTCTAGTGAGAGTTAAGACTTGATTTGCTTTAAGACCCACACATTTGTCTTTTTAACACTCCATGGTATTCACAGAACTCTTCTCTAGCATCACATTTGGGAGGCCAGAGTTCAAATCCCCACTCGCCCATGGAAATCCTCCTTGGTAACCTTAGGCAAGTCACACTGTTTCATCCTCAGAGGATGAACAAATCTTGCCAAGAAAGCTCCATGATGAGATAGCTTTAGGGTTGCCATAGGTAAGTAATGACTTGTAGGGACACAACAGTGGATTCATTGTCCAGAAGCTATTAGGTATTTGGACATACCGGTTCCTTCGGATATTGCTGAAATTATTAAATGTACTTGTCTACATTGCTAAATATGTCTGGATTTAGAAAGGTGGGCATTATTCAGATTAATTATTTGGAGTAAGGTTAATATACTTAGGATGCATGTTCTACCAAAGATATTTTATGTTCTACCAGGTTATATCCCTCAGGTTTTTGTTGTTGTTTGTTGTTGTTAACTGCCCTTGGGTTGATTTTGACTCATGGTGACCCTATGGATGGGACATCTCCAAGACCCTCTGTCCTCCCCTGCTCTGCTTAATTCTTGCAACCCCTTAATACCCCTGGTCTCCATAAGAGAGTCCATCTATCTGGCATGGGGCCTTCCTCTCTTCCTACTCCCCTCCACCTTTCCTAGCATAATTTTTTTTTCCAGTGAATCATGTCTTCTCATGGTATGTCCAAAGTTTTGTCATCTTGGCTTCCAGAGAGATTTCTGGCTTGATCTGCTCTATGACCTATTTATTTGTCTTTTTGGCTGTCCATGGGATCCTCAGCACTCTTTTCCAGCACCATATCTCAAATGAATTGATTTTCTTCCTATCTTGTTTCTTAACTGTCCAGCTCTCACATCCATACATGGCAATAAGGAATACAATGGCTTGTATGATTCTAACTTTTGTGCTGAGTTGTATATCTTTGAATTTTAGAATAATTTCTAGTTCTTTCATAATCACCCTCCCCATTTTTAACCTTCTTCTGATTTCCTAACTGCAATCCCCATTTCTATCAATGTTTGATCTCATGTATGAGAATACTTTTACTATTTCTATTTCTTTATTGTCTAGTGAAGGTCTTGAACTTGTGAAGGTCCTCGGTGATCATTATTTTTGTTTTCTTTATGTTCAACATTAAGCCTGCCTTTGCACTTTCTTCTTTGAGCTTCCTTGGTAGATGTTACAGGTCTGTAACGTTTTCTGCTAGTACTATTGTGTCATCTGCATATCTTAGATTGTTGATATTCCTTCCTCTTATTTTCACTCCTCCTTCTTCTGTGTCCAAGACTGCTTTTCTTATAATATGTTCTGCATACAAGTTGAACGGATAGGGTGAAAGGATGCAGCCTTGTCTGTCTGTTTCTCCATGTTCTGTCCTGACAGTAGCCTCTTGTCCTGAGTACAGATTCCTCATCAGGACTATCAGATGTGCTGGCACTCCCATATCTTTAAGGGCATTCAATAGCCTTTCATGATCTATGCAGTCAAAGGCTTTGCTATAGCCTATAAAGCACATGCTGATTTTCTTTTGGAATTCCCTGGTGCGCTCCATTAGCCATCATATGTTTGCAATGTGGTCCCTAGTGCCTCTTCCTTTCCTGAACTCTTGGACCTCTGGGATTTCTCTCTCCATGTATACTTGGAGTCTATGTTGCAGAATTTTGAGCATGATTTTGCTTGTGTGAATCAGTGCTATGGTCCTATAGTTGCTGCAGTCTCTTGTGTCTCCCTTTTTGTAGATGGGGATGTATATTGATCGCTTCCAATCTGTTGGCCATTATTTTGTTTTCCATATCTGTTGACATATGTTGGCTAGCACTAGAGTTGACTCTGTCAATGTAGAATGCAGCAGTTCAACTGGAATATCATCTGTCCCTGGTGATTTGTTTTTTGCTATTTCTCTTATTGCAATTTCTACCTTGCTTTTTTGAATTTGGGGTTCATCTTCATATGCCTCTTAATTCCATGTATCCTTCAATTTGTCATCTCTTTTGTGCAATTCGTCTGTGTATTGCATCCAATTTTTTTCCTTCCTGGTCTTGAATTATGTTAATTTTATTGTCATAGAGCGCCCCAGTCTTTGGTTTGAATTTTCATTTGATTTCCCAGATCTTGTGAAATAGATCTCTTATTTTTTCCCTTTTTGTTTGTTTTCTTCTATTTCTTTGCATTGATTGTTGTAGTAATTTTCTTTATCTTTCCGTACAAGCCATTGTACTGTTGCATTTATAATTCTTCCTATCTCCCTTTTGTTTTTTCTCTTCTTTTCTTTATTGCTTGTAGGGTTTACTTTCAGAAAAATCAATTCTATAGTTAAGACATTTAAATGAGGGGGATTACCACCTCATTTTTCACTTATAAGGCTGTAACTGTCATTTCCACATTGGGGTTTTTATCATGTGGCATATCTCCTGATTTGTACAAATAACTGGCAAAAAATAACCAGGTTCAGATAGTTCTTCATAAGCAACCTAGGATTCAACTTACCTGGAAACTCTTTTTGGATGGATGGACTAGATTAGGTTTGGTTTGGTTGATTTAAAGAAGGAAGGATCGCATCCCTGTAATCTCTGCTTCCTTGTAGCACAATATCTTGTAAATTAAAATGTGATCTATGTGGTCATACTAAAATAAATCTATGGAATACCCCTAATTTGATGATTGCAAGACAACCATTTTGTGAAATAAATAGGTAAATTGTAGGACTTATGCTTTGGATCAACTGAAGGTCCAGACTAAAAAAATGACCATTTTCAGTATTGCAGTCTTATAAATTATTTGCACCTTCACTGTATGCAATATTTACAACTGCAATACCTTTTGGACATGAGTTTTGAATGCAAGTTGGAAAGATAGAGACTCACCACCTATTTATTTATTTAATGACTATTTTATTTAATTAATTTATATTCTGCCTTTCTCCCAACAAGGGATCCAGTTATCAAAAGATCTTACTGCTTTAGCTACCCATAAGCATGTATTTTATAGATGCCAATTTGTATTTTACAATATATGGTCAGTTTGCATCAATGTATTTGCCTAACTCTTGTTCATATCCAATGTACTTTCCTGATGTAGATTCAGAAGAATTTCCAAAGGCAAGTCTGTGTGGAGCATATTACAGTAATTGATGTAACTAAAGTATTTATTAATGGCCTGATCAGACACCTCCAGAAAGACACAGATGGCACAACAGCTTTAACTATACCCACAATCTGGGCATCCAGTCTCAGGAGGCCCACCCAAATTATGAGTTTTCAGCAGTAGTGTAACTCCATAAGATCTTCCTTTCAAATTTCAAGAATCTCTGTGTACTATGGAGTAAGCTTCAGTTCTTTTCATTATGCAACCCATTACTGACACTACACATAGTTTTTGAAGTAAAACAATTTCTCTGGATTTAGGATGGAGAGGAGAAATAGAACTGAATGTCATCAGCCTATTGATGGTACTAGAGCTCAGAACTCCAGACAAATTTTCCCAGAAGTTTCATGTGAATGTTAAACAGGAGAGGATAAATCCTGAGGGATGTCATAAGCCTACAGCCATACCCTCAAAGAGGAATCTCTCAGCACCACCTTCTGAACCCATCTCTCCAGAGAAAAATAATATCATCCCAAAACGTGCCTCCATACCAAAGAGGTAGTCCATGGTTGGTGGTATCAGAACCAAGTAGGACGCATGCCCCCAGCCCAATTGTCAGTGTATTATTATTATTATTATTATTTAGCACTGTCAATATACACTGTCAACTAAAGTGACCAAAACCTTCTTCACCAATAATCAGGTCTGAAGCCAAATTAAAAATAGTCTAGATAGTCTCTTTCATCATTTCAACCCTAGAACTATGATGATACCACACAAATCCACTACCTTCCCCGAAATCAGAATATTAGAAGTTGTCTGGTAAGTAGCCAACAACAGAGCCAGTGTGGTGTAGTGGTTTGAGCATTGGACTATGACTCGGAAGTTCAGGGTTCAATTCCCAGCTCAAGCACAAAAAGCAACTGGGTGACCTTGGTCAAGTCGCACTCTCTCAGTCTCAGAGGATGGCAATGGCAAACCCCCTCTGAAGAAACTTGCCAAGAAAACCCTATGATAATTTTGTCTTAGGGTTGCCATAAGTAAAAAAAAAATGCTTTGGAGGCACATAACGACAACAATATATTGTGGTTCAGGGACATTTTTTTTTCCAGCCAAAATCTTAACAATGTCTCTTTTAGGTACATCAGAGCTGCCTTGCTACAGAGGGGCATTCATCACCCACTTTACTCACTCAGTCAAGACTCCTTTTCACATCCTGAAGCTGCACAAATGGAAAGGTATTGGTTATCATTGGAAAATCAGGAGGCAAATTTACACCCACTGTGACTGAAAAAATTACTGCATCCAGCTCATCTGGATGATTTTGTCTAGATAGCTTATTACTATGGCAGATCTAAAAGGCATGGGGTGGGGACTGGGTAATTTAGCTTGCAACAAGAATACCTAAGTTAAGATTGTATTTGTGGTATACATTTGCCAACCATACAAACAAAAGGATCTTTTAAAAAATATTATGAAATTAAAAGCAGTACAAAACCACAAAGCTGAATAGGTATCTTCCCCTTCACCAAGTTATATGTGAGTGTCATGGAAAAGAATTTAGAACATGAAAAGAACTGAAATAGAATTGGGAGAAATGTATGGCAATTCTATTCAATCTAAAATATGAAGCAAATGGTGCAAGCTGTCCTTTCTTCTACTATTTTCTTTCATCCTGAATATGCCACTCTCGAGTTGTATATTTAGCAGAGACCACTTATCAACTCTGTTTGGCTATTCTCAATATGAATTCAATCCTTTAACTTTTCCTCATTCATCACCAGACTCCATTCATGTGTTCTGTTGTATAAAACACTGTCATTTCAGTATACTCAGTCTTGCACTTCGATGAACTGATGTTTCTTTTATAAATGGTTTGCTCATTTTTCACTGCTTCTTCATTTGATACATTTTTTATAATTAGCAATGGCAGCAGTGCCTAGCTAATACTATTTTCTTATTAAATGTTTTTATGCCTTTTACAATGCAAAATGTCATTGCTTTCTTCTTTCCTATCTTTTTTAGATGAGCAGGGTTTCAGGACTGGTAACATTTCATTAACGCTGTCTCGTACATTTCCATCCAGATTTCTTTACTTCAGTTTCATATATTATGTTCCTTTACATCCTGCTTTAATTTGTTTTAACATCACTACTAATTCAATATTATTAGAAAGCAATGAGCCCTTTTTGTTTGCTGTCTCTGTTCACTGCATTCTAAATGCTCCCCCATTTCTTCCCTATTTATCACAGATGATTCCTTTCCTGCCATTAGGTCCAAAATTGTCTTTGACCCTGTTGCCTGCTTTCAGCATTCTGCTTTCAGAGCAGAAATTGTTCCAACTTTTAGGGCATATAATCCCAATGATTTTTCTTGCTTTTCTTCGAGTCATCTAAAGACGCTTCTATTCCTCCTGCCCCATCTCCCACAATAGTTAGAAACTCAATCCTTTCCTCCTCCCAGTGGCAAACACAGCAATGGCAGTTTCTATTATTGTGCTCACTACCCTTTAGTGTAGTGGGTGAATTTTTCCCCTCCAGCTGAGTGACATAACTGCATATAGAAACTGAGTGACATTGTTGAAGGTGAGGGGGGTATGGTGAGATCCTCTTTAGAAAAGCAGTCTGAACATGTTCTGCATTGGTAAGGACCTTCCAGTGTGATCAAACCATCTCAAGTAATTCTTGTCACAGCAGTTTTTCTTAGTGATCAACAACCATTTGGTTGTTTAAATGTTTTATTAGTTGGTGGCTAGATAAAAGGTAGAAATTAGCTCCTGTCTGACAATCTCATTTCACCATTCCTCACAGTTTAACAGCTGTTATTATTCCAGCTCCTATCTGCTGACCAATAGTACTATTGGTATTGTTAAAGCCCAAACCCAAACGCACTGGAAAAATCTTTTTTTCTATTCATCTGAGGCTGAGGAATTGCATGAGAACATTTTAAAAAGAAATTCTTCCTTAATTTGATGAAAAACCATTCCCTAAATTCAACTGTTCTAGCCCATCCTCCGCCCGTGTCTACTACCTGCACCATGGGCAGAAGAGGGCTCCTACGAAGGCTATTTTAGCCTGTCCTCCATCTGTTCCCACCTTCTGTGTGGAGACAGAAGAGGGCTCCTCCGAAGGCTATTTTAGCCCATCCTCCGCCTGTTTCTACCACCTGCACCGGGGGCAGAAGAGGGCTCCTACGAAGGCTATTTTAGCCTGTCCTCTGCCCGTTCCCACCCTCTGTGTGGAGACAGAAGAGGGCTCCTCCAAAGGCTATTTTAGCCCGTCCTCTGCCTGTTTCTACCACCTGCTCCGGGGGCAGAAGAGGGCTCCTACGAAGGCTATTTTAGCCTGTCCTCCACCCGTTCTCACCTGTGCAGAGACAGAAGAGGGCTCCTCCGAAGGCTCCGAAGGAGCGGAGAGTCTGAGAGCTGGGCTGGGTTTTTACATCAAGCCTGCCCAGCTCTCCCTTCCCACCCAGATGCCGTGGGAGCCGGGCCAAGCGAGCGGGACTGGGCGAGGACTGGACGCTAGTCTTAGTGAGGATTCAGAGTTGGGCAGTGAGTGCTCCAACCGCCCCCTCCCCCCTCCTCCCCGGAACACCTGGCTCCAGGAGATCCTAGAAAAAAGCACCAGCACCAGCTGTGGCCTTGGCAAAGACTTGGAGTCAGGTGGGAAGTGCTCCAGCCCACCCCTCCTCCCCTGGAACACCTGGATCTTGGAAGCGTGGCCTTGACCCTCCGTGGGGAGGCTACTCCTAGCTGTGTAGCTGGAAAGAATCTAGCAGCGAGGCGGTGGAGGCAGCGGCAAGGCTGCTTGGAGGACGTGTGGAGACTTTCAACTAGAAACACCTTCTTCCCCCTCCGAGCGGGATAAGAGCTTAGAGCTGGCCAGTAGAGCTGCCATGGGATCTGATTATGATAACGCAGCGCATAATCCCAGTTGGATCTCCTGTCTCCTTTATTGTGTTGTGGGGCCAGGAATGATCTGGGAGCAGGGATTGAGGTTGTGCAGGGGAATGGAAGGTATGGTGGCAACAGAGCAAAGCAATGTTACAAAAGAAGATGGGATCGATGCTTAATACCTATCCCGCCTTCAGCTCACTCTGTTTCCCGAAATGATTTGGAGAGCGCACCAACCATTTCACAGTCCCTTACTCTGCTCCTTTGCAATGCCAGGTCGGTCAAAAATAAGACCCATATCATCCATGATCTCTTGTTGGATGAGGCAGCCGACCTGGCTTGCTTTACTGAGACCTGGCTGGGAGAGGCCAGTGCTGTGACTTGGGCGCAGGCACTCCCAGCCGGGTACTCAGTCAGTGAGCCCGTAAGGGAGAGTGGGCAGGGGGGAGGGGCAGAGTGGCTCTGGTTCATAAAAACAACCTAACCTTGACCAGGAAGCCTATCCAGAACAGAGTTCACATCGAGTGTATGTACCTGAGCCTAAAAACTAGGGATAATTTTGGGATTCTGTTGGTATATCGGCCACCCTGTTGCCTAACAGACTCCCTAACCGAGCTGACAGAACTGGTCTCAGAGTTGATGTTGGAGTCACCCAGACTTTTGGTCTTCGGCGACTTCAACATCCCACTCGAGACCAGTTTACTAAATCTCACTGGTGCGGCTCAGGAGTTCATGGAAACCATGACAAACATGGGCCTATCCCAATTGGTTGTCAGGCCTACTCATTGTGGAGGTCATACCCTCGATGCGATCATCAGTACGGAGCAGGAATATCCGTGGGCAGAGGTTATTAGTACCTCCACATTGCTATGGACGGATCATTTTCTGGTCAAGATGGAACATAGAGCCACTGTCTGCCCCACCGGGGGGTGGGGTGGTGGTGGACCCATTCAAATGGTCCGCCCTCGAAGGCTGATGGATCCAACTGGATTCCAGAAAGCCTTAGAGGGTTTAATGGTTGGAAATGCCGGTGATTCTGTTGAAGCTTTGGTTAATACCTGGAACATCGATCTTACCAAGGCTATCGACACAATCACTCCCAAGCGTCCTTTCCAGCCCGCTCCTAACCGTAAGCCCTGGTATTCAGAGGAGCTTAGGAAGATGAAGCGGGCTGGACAATGACTAGAGCATGAATGGCAGAAGACTCGACTCTTATCCGACAGAACTCGCCATAGGAAACATCTTGATTCCTATCGGGAGGCAATGCGTGCAGCGCAGAGATCTTTCTCTTCCACACGTATTGCGTCGGCAGAGTCCCGTCCAGCAGAGCTATTTAGGGTGGTGGGGGAACTGACGCAGGTACTCCCTGTGCAGAATCCTCTACTTAACCTAACAACGGCCTGCTGTGATGCATTTAACATCCTCTTTGCAGATAAAATCTCTCGGAAAAGAGCCGGCCTGGATGCCAGTATTTTGACAGAATCCATAGATGAGGTGTCTAGCAACTCCGTTGATGGCATTTTAATGGATCAGCTTCAATCTGTGAGTACCGATGATGTGGACAAGCTTCTTGGTAGTGTGAGGAAGACGACCTGCCCTCTTGACCCATGTCCATCTTGGCTGGTTGTCCAGGGGGGTGACGCGTTGAGAGTATCCCTTCGGGATACTATCAATGTGTCTTTCAGGGAGGGCATCGTTCCATCTTGTCTAAAGGAGGAGGTGGTTAAGGCACTCCTGAAAAAGCCTTCCTTGGACCCCCTGGACTGGAATAACTATAGACCGGTCTCCTTGCTGCCCTTTTTAAGCAAGGTCTTCAAGAGAGCGGTTGCCTCCCAACTCCAAGCTGTCTTGGATCCATTTCAAACCGGCTTTAGGATGGGATATGGAGTTGAGACTGCCATGGTTGTGCTGGCTGACGACCTCCGCTTGAGTATTGACAGGGGTAGTGTGACCCTTTTGGTGCTCTTGGAACTCTCTGCGGCCTTTGATACAATAGACCACTCCAGCTTCTTGAATCACCTGAGAGAGTTAGGAATCGGAGGCACTGCTTTGCAGTGGTTCCGTTCCTTCCTCTCGGGCAGATCCCATAGGGTGAGGCTCGGGGACAGTTGCTCTTCCAAAATAGAGCTTAATTGTGGTGTCCCTCAGGGTGCCATCCTGTCCCCGATGCTATTTAACATCTATATGAAGCCACTGGGAGATTAATTACAGGAACATCTAGGAGGGAGCACATAACACCGGTGCTTAAATCCTTCCACTGGCTGCCGATTAGTTTCTGGGCACAGCACAAGGTGTTGGTTATGACCTTTAAGCCCTACATGGCTTGGGTCCAACTTATCTTCGGGACTGCCTCCTTCCCTATGACGCCCCCCCGAGCACTTCAGTCCTCTGGGAGGAACCTGTTACAGCCCATAAAAACCAGGCTGTCGGTGACCTCCTAGAGGACCTTCTCTGCCTCCACTCCCAGATTATGGAATGGCCTGCTGGATGAGATCCATCTCATTACTACTCTTGACTGCTTTAAAAAAGCAGTAAAGACGGATCTTTTCCAGCAGGCCTTCCCTGAACAACATCCTGGCCCAAAAGAAAGTATAAGGAGAAGACAATGACTCCGGCTCTTTAACTGCATCTGCCAAGCTGCTATTTGTATGACTGCACTTTACTGTTTTTATTTTTTATTTTAAACTTGTAATAGTTTAATATATTTTAAGGGGTGGGTGGATTAGGGAAGGGATTGTGGAATTTGTTTTAACTTGTGATGTTGTTTTAATTTGCTGTACGCCGCCCCAATTGCGCTGCAGAGTGGCAGGATAATAATAATAATAATAATAATAATAATAATAATAATAATAATAATAATAATTGTTATTGTTATTATTGTTATTATTATTACTGCCTGAATTCCATGGATACTCATCTACAGCAACACTTTGACTAGAGGTGTATATTATGGGTAAGAACATATTGCTTTGAAAGAGAATCCATTCCTGTACAAAGAAAACACTGAACTGCTTCAAGCTTTCCTGAAGTGGAAAGGTACTGAGCCCCCATTTCAAAACAAACAAAAACCATTGTTGGACATGGGGATACAATTATGTCCTTCTGAAGAGGAAATTCTATGAAGAGAATGTCAACAAGGATACTAGATATGTGAACTGAAGTGACATGGTCCAACCAGAGTGGGCACCTCAGTCTCAAGTGACACACTGATAAGAACATTGTTTCATTGCTCTCAACTTCAGATGGAAATCAAGTGTATAGAGCAAGAGTTTGTGCTATTGTTGAAAATAATCTAATAGTTTGGGTTCAATAAATCTGTGTCCCTCCACTCCTATAGTCCTTTACAACAGGGGTGAAAAATAAGCATGGCCCATTACATATTTGGACTATAGGTCCCGGAGGTTCTAGCCAGCAGAGCCAATTGTGAGGAATACTGAGAATTGCAGTCCAATGACATCTGAAAGGCTATACTTTGCTTACCTCTGCTCTGCAATATATAACATAGGAAGTACGTTCAAGGTTATCTCAGTGCAATCAAGACTTGAGATGTGCATGAAAGTGGCTACCCCTCAACTATGGGATAGTTATCTTCTGATAAAAGATCAGTAACTGTATTTTTTTTGTGGGTTTTTCGGGCTATGTGGCCATGTTCTAGAAGAGTTTCTTTCTGATGTTTCACCAGCATCTGTGGCTGGCATCTTGTGTGCTGCCAGCCACAGATGCTGGCGAAACGTCAGAAAAAAAACTCTTCTAGAACATGGCCACACAGCCCGAAAAACCCACAAAAAACTATGGATGCCAGCCATGAAAGCCTACGACAATAACTGTATTATTTAGATTTTATTTTGGAAAACACAGGCCACAGTATGGTTTAATCAGTGTATCTGATGTGCTATGATTATGGCTGCAATTTCATGCATACTTACCTGGGAGTATACTCCATTGATCATGGCAAGACTATGCAAGTAAATATACATAGGATTATACTACAAGATTTTATATTCTGTCCCAAGACTGTTAATTGTGGCAGAGCAAACCAGAAAAAAAATTGCTATCCTACAGGATCTTCCTGGCACAGGAAAGCAATGCTGGTAGGGTTACAATATTTGCATAACAAAATCTCCCTTCCCTCAGCTACTTCTCTCTCTTTCCTAATCTTTTCCCACACTAATCCATTTAAATGTATGCCATTTAGAATTAAGTTCCCAACCTGAAAGAATCTGACAAAACAGTGAGCTGTTTTACCTCCTAGATAGATAACTTTCAAGGACAATTGTTTATAGACTGCAGTCATATTGTTCCATATCTTAGAGCATGTTTCCCCCCCCCCCCCTCAAGTAATCTGTCAGGGTCACTTGTGATAGTTCATTGTCTCTGGCACTTTTTGTTCTAGCTGACATGTACTTTGTTTGCACAGATGTGCTGGCAGTATTATTATTCTTCCTCATGCAGGTACTTTTTTACCATGCTTTTCACCTTTACATTCTACTTGATGTATTCGGATAACCATGGCAAAGAACTCTTTGATCTGTATTTTAGGAATGGCAGACACCTAAACCAAGTATTTAAGACTAGTCAAAGCTTTGAAATCAGTATTGTTTTCTTTTCTAGTAAATATTAGTTGTATTTAGAACAGACTGTTCTGTATTCTAACAACAGCAAATCCCATAAAACAGTATTTGCTACCACCTCTCATGGTTTCATTCAAATCTGTGGGTTCTTAAACTGTAAATGTATCTTTTACATAAGGACACCTTATTCAATATAATACTCTCTGTACTCTGTTAGTAGTACACAGTGAAGTGATCTAGGAGAGCATGAAAGGCAACCAGTTCTTGTTAGAATTATACTCATAAAATTCCTAGGAAAATTACTGAAGCATGTATTGTAGTAACAACAGCACAGAAGTCGTGGTTTAACAATATATTTCTGTCTAGAATATTTCATTGTAAAACAAAGCTGATACTTGGTGGTTTATAGCATTGTCTGCAACTATAAAATTCATTTCAGATGGGTAGGCAAATGGGCTATGATCCCTGCAAACATACCTGTGATATACAAGTCACTTGTTGACTTATAGTGATCCCATGAATTTCATAGGCTTTTCTTAGGTAAGGAATAGTCAGAGGTGGTTTGCCACTGCTTTCTACTGAAACATAGCATATATTATCTGGTATTCCTTGCCAGTCACCCCATCCAAGTACTAACCAGGCCTGACCCTGCTTAGCTTCCAATATCAGATGAGATCTGGTACTTTTGTGGTATTTAGGCATTTTTTCCTAGGTCTGATAGTACATATTCATTTATGAGACCGTTGGTCTCAGTTCAGTCAGATATTTTGTTTCTAGGGCCTACTTAGGAAAGATGTTGCACTGTTCTATTTACACCAACAGAGACTGAAATATTCCCTTGCATCAAATGGCTAAACCAGACCTGCACAACCTGGCAGTTGATAGGGGCCAAAATTAAACAGGCTAACCTTCCTCAGGCCACAGATAGAGTTTAGAGGCTCACTTGAGGGACAAACGTTCACCCTTCCCACTCCTCCATCACACAGATCTTTCCTGGGAGAAAGTCAGGCTGCAAAGGAGCCTTGAAGGACGAGCATTGAGCATTTAGCATTTAAAGTGATGTTAACCTGGATTGTTTCTGCAGTGTAGATGCAAACTAAAAGAAAGAATCTGGTAGCATGAGTTTTTGTAGATTTGAGCTTGCTTCCTAAGATGCATGAAGAACTTTCAGTTAGTCTCAAAGATGCTGTCTGCTCCAACTTTCCTGTGGGGTAAGGCAGAGTGGTTTGAGCATTGGACTATTGATTCTGGAGACCAGGGTTCAATTCCCCACTCCATCATGAAATCCACTGGGTGGCCTTAGGGAAGTCATTCTCTCTCAGCTTCAGAGGAAGGCAATGACAAACCTCCTCTGAACAAATCTTGCCAAGAAAACCCAGGACAGATTCTCCTTAGGGTTGCCATAAGTCAGAAATGACTTGAAGCCACATCACTAAAACCAACAAAGCCTCAAGAAGGAGCCAGTGTGATGTAGTGATTTGAGTGTTTCAGATTGCAGACTGGTTAGGTTACATAATAGATACAAGTTGACTCTCCCTTAACCAAAATGCTTAGCACAAAAAGCATTCCATATTTTGGATATTTTTGGAATCTAAATATTAGTATTTTAGATTTTTTAATATCCATATTTGCATATACATAAATAATGAGGTATCTTGAAGATGGGACCCAAGTCAAAACACAAAATTCATTTATCTTTCCTATATACCTAATATGCATAGCCAGAAGGTAATTTTATATAGTATCTTTTAATAATTTTGTGCATGAAACAAAGTCTGTGTACATTGAACTATCAGAAAGCAAAGCGTCACTATCTCAGACATCCATGAAAAAAGTTTTGGTTTTTGGAATATTTTGGATTTCAGAATTCTGGATAAGGGAGATTCAACCTGTGTACAGAAATATAGACAGTCTCTCTATTTTATATAAAAACACAGCCCTGATAGAGAGGCTGTCTATATTCCCCCATACCCTTAGAATTCTCACAGTCCCTCACCACTTGACATGTTAATGGGATCTGAAGTCCCAACAGTATCTGAAGAGCCAAAGATTCTTTACCCTGGCTATAGGGGATACAATATAGCACAATACTATGCAATATCCTCTATATGCACATGTCAAAAAGAATTTGAAGACATAGCTGCAAGTCTGGATCAATATGCAAAGGGATATTGTGGCACCTTTAAGACTGAGAGAAAGAAGTTTTAAGCTTTTGTAGACTTAAGTCAGATGCATGGAGTGGATCTAGGGACTTCACCCCATGCATCTAATGATGAAGACTTAGGTCTACAAAAGATTATGATACCAATTTCTTTCTCTCAGTTGGTCTTAAAGGTGCTAAAAGATCCCTTTGCATGTTAACAAGATTTATCTGTATCAGTGCTTAATGTGTCTTATACAGCACCCCAATTTATGCAGCATATTTAGATCAAAAATAAAGTGATTAATTTTAGAACACAGAATATTTAATTCATCTAAAGGTATAACTTTCTCTGCAGCACACACTTTAAAAAGGGTTAACAGAATGTCCTACATTTCATGCTGTATTAATATGACATCTCCAAAGTATGACAGATCAGCCTAGCAATATAACCCAATTTCCCATCCACATATAATTGAGGGGAAAAACTGAATGGTCATCCATCTAGCAATGTTTCTGAAACTATGTAACTGCTCCTCACAATATAATACTATTTTGAATTTATTGTTTGAGCATTAACTCCCATTGACATTACATCATATTTCTGTATTATTTTAGGCTTCTTAAATAACTTCAATAGACTTTCTCATTTTTATAATATATAAGCCTTCCAAATGTGGGAATACATTTTTCTTGTCTCTGTGTAACAGTGGCTGTAAGATTAATATGATTTTGCAAAAATATGATGCAATATGAGACTAGTTGTTTTCCGTCAGCTGAGATTGCTTCTTCATTATTTGCAACAAGTTTTGCCTCTGCTATTTTACTTTCTCTGCCACCTTCATGCCTTGAAATTAAATTTTGATTACAGGTACTTCAGTCTGTTTACTGTTTGTTAGCAGTTTAATTTGGCAAATACCAACTCTGCAAATACCTTGTAATACTCAACAGCTTTTCTTTACTGTGAGGTAATTTCTTAGAACAGTTTGCCAAGCCCTTGCAAAACTACACAGAATTCAATCTCATCAACATATCTGCCTAAATGATTGCATTCATATACCTTCTGTCTATTACAGACTGAAAATCTACCATATCTTGTGGTAGGGACTAAACATATTTATTTCAAAATAATTTCCACTGAATTTCGAATGTGATGAATATCCTAAAACTGGGATTGATAGGCAAAGAAACTCTTCCAGTAAGATAATGTTGCTGATTACTATTATAATGACATTTATACGTTCTTAATTTGTATGTTTTTAATTGCATTTGTATGCTTTAATTGTGAGCTGTCCTGAGTCCCAGTTTTGGGGAAAGGTTGGGATAATAATAAAAATAATAAGATAAAGATATTTATGTACAGATCCAGGGGTAGCCATGTAGGTCATATAACAAAGTAAAGTACCATCAAAAATCCACAAAACAGTGATACCTTTATTGGGTCAATCAAAATGAACATTATACATGTTGCAAGGTTTTGAAGCTCCACTTGTCTTTTTTATCAGGTGAAGGTGTTAAAATCATATAGGAGAAAGAAAGAAAGAAAGAAAGAAAGAAAGAAAAAATTGATGATGTTAGTCATAGCCCTGTATTTGGCCGAGATGTTGTGGTTGTTGTCCTTAGTTCAGATGGTATGGAAGGATATTCATGCAGGTGGGGCCCTCCTCCTTCTGGCCATGTTGTACTGGGAGATTCAATTCAGGAAATAAATATTTATGTACAATCAATTCAAATAAAAGATGATTTTGCTACTTTATACAAGGGACACCATTCTATTATGTCATTGTATTTAATGAGACTTGAGCATTACAGATTTTGGTATCCACAAGGGGTCCTGAATTCAACCTCCAGAGGATAATAAAAGATTATTTTTGTATCTTATAAGTGAGATTCAAATTAAGTTATATTTAGAATAAGCCTAATGAAATAAATGGTAACTAAGCATGTAAACTCTGTTGATTGCTAGTTCGGCAGGTTAGTAGTTGGAAGTATGGGTGCTGCACGACGGAGTGAGCTCCTGTTCTCAGCTTCTGCCAACCTAGCAATTCGAAAGCATGCAAATCCAAGTAGATAAATAGGTACCACTTTGGTGGGATGGTAAACAACATTCTGTGCAATCATGCTGGCCACATGATCACAGAGTAGTCTCTGACAACGCTGGCTCTTTGGCTTAGTAATAGAGATGAGCACCACCCCATACGGTCAGACACGACTTGACAACTTTGTGAATGGGGAATACCTTTACTTTTACCTTTAAACATGTAAACAGAAAGAGAAAAAAATCTGAAAACAATAGAAATGAATCTCAAATTACAGTCGCCCCTCTGTTTTTGTGGGGGATCCATTCTGGACACCCCCCTGCAAAACAGAAAATTGCCAATATTCAAGCCCCATTAGCTTGAATGGTGGTGCACATCCATGGGGCACTCTCCATTTTGTCCATTGTGTCCCTCCCCTCCCACAAACAGGCAAGATCATGGACTCCGAGTCTGCAAAAATGGAGGGATGCCTCTTATAGTTTATTTCTAAAGCACTGTCAATATACACAGTGCTGTACAAAGAGAAAATCAACATAAAATAGAATAAAACCCTGCTAGAGGCGTACAATCTAATGCGAACAATAGGTAAAACAATAAAAGTCAATTAAAACAAAAAACAACACAACAATCAATTAACAACATCCACTGTCTACCCAAATGACAGAAAAGCATATGTAAATGTATATCAAACAGTGTCTGGGAATGCCTCCCTGAACAAGGTGGTCTTTAACTCAGATTTAAAAGTAGACAGAGAAGTAATGACCCATGTTTGAGCGGGAAGAAGGTTCCAAGAGTGAGGGGCGACAAGCGAGAAGGGGCAAATCTGGAATGGAGCAGTGGAGATCCTAGGTTGGGATCTTGAGTACTAGAATGGAGGGTACGGATGGGAGTGTAAGTAGAAAGAAGTTCAGATAAGTAAAGAGGGGCTAGCCCATGCAGGGCTTTGAAAGTTAACAACCGAAGCTTATATTGGATATGGAAGGGAAAGGGGAGCCAGTGAAGAGAAGATAACAAGGGGGAAACATGATCAAAGCGGCGAGCGGAAGTAATGATGTGAGTGGCTGAATGTTGGACAGAAATTAAAGGGCGAAGATGAGAGAGGGGAAGCCCAGCTAGAAGGAGATTGCAATAATCTAATGGGGAGACCACCAAAGCGTGGACCAGAGTCTTGGCAGTGGAGGCTGAAAGAAAGGGATGGATTTTGGCAATGTTATAAAGGAAAAATCTGCAGGCTTTGGCTGTGGCCTGGATATGGGGAATAAAAGACAGAGAGGAGTCGAAAATGAAACCGAGGCTGCAGGCTTCCTGGACCAGACGAATAGAAGTGTTGTCAACAAAAACAGAGAAAGAGGGTTGAGGGGAGGACTTAGGTGGGAAGACAAGAAGCACCGTCTTGCACATGTTGAGCTTCAAACGCCGATGATGCATCCAGAGAGAGACAGCTGAGAGACATGATGAAACTTGCTGTTCAAGCTCTCGAGAGACATCAGGGGTGGAAAGATACAGTTGGGTGTCATCGGCATACAGATGATAGGAAAAACCAAAAGAATTAATAAGTTTCCCTATAGACAAGATGTAAAGAAAGAACAATAGGGGACCCAAAACAGAATCCTGGGGAACTCCAACAGATAGGGGAACGGGGGACAAAGTCTGACCACCCATGACCACTGCAAAAGACCTATCTGACAGATAAGATTTAAACCAGTCAAGAACTGAGTTCGAGAACCCAATGTCAGAAAGTATATCAACTAGAAGACAGTGATCCACGGTGTCAAATGCCGCAGATAAATCGAGGAGGATGAGCACAGAATAGAGACCATTTGCCTTGGCCCGTAAAAGATCATTAGAGATCTTTGTGAGGGCTGTCTCAGTGGAGTGCCGTGGGCGGAAACCAGACTGAAAGGGATCGAGGATGGAGTTGGCTTCGAGAAACTCAAGGCAGCAAGAATAAACAACTCGTTCCAAAACCTTAGAAAAAAAGGGAAGAAGAGAGATTGGACGATAGCTGGACAAAGAAGAGGGGTCGAGAGAAGATTTTTTCAAGATAGGGGAAACAAGAGGATGTTTGAAGTCAGAGGGAAAAGAGCCTGTAGAAAGAGAGAGGTTAAAGATAGAAAGAAGCGAAGAAAGGAGGGGGCTATAGAGGTTAGGAGATGGGGGGAATTGGATCAAGAGAACAAGTTGTAGGTTTGGAAGAGTACAGCAGGGTAGAGAGTTCATCCAGAGAAACTGGAGGAAACACAGAGAATTGATTAGTTGAAGGTTCCAGAAGATTAATTGGAGAAGACAAGTTAGAAGGAACTATTTCCGACCTGATAGTGGTGATCTTGGTGATAAAGTAATTAGCAAAGTTGGTAGGGGAAAATAATGAAGAAACAGGGAGAGAAGGAGGTTTTAGCAAGGTGTTGAAGCAGGAAAACAAACGCTGCGGGCGCCTCTCATTAGGGCAGATCAATGATTTAAAGTAGTTCTGTTTTGCCATGGACAAAGCACGTGTGAAGGATAAAAGAACAAACTTATAATGAATAAAGTCAGCCCACTCCCTGGACTTTTTCCAAAGATGTTCAGCCGCTTGAGAGCACGACCGGAGGAACCTAACTATAGGAGTAAGCCAGGGCTGAGGCCTGTTTGTAGAGGAGGACACGCGAACAGATACAGGGGCAAAGCTGTTGAGAGTTGAAGAAAGGGTGGAGTTAAATAAAGACATCGCTGGGTCAGCGGAGTCCCCAAAAGATAAAGAGAGGGAAGAATCCAAAGACTGACTGAGAAGGTCACAGTTAATAGACTGAAGATCGCGAAAATAGCGTTGAGCAGTATGACAAGGAGGTGGGATATAAGTAAGAGTAAAAGAAATTAAATGATGATCAGATAATGGGAAATCAGATGCCAAGTAGTCAGAGATGACACACTTGGCAGCAAGAACTAAATCTAGGCAGTGACCAAGAGAATGGGTTGAAGAATTAGAATGAGGTTGAAGGCCAAAAGAAGCTAGAAGAGAGCTAAAGCGAGATGTTAGAGGATTATTGGGTTCATCCAGGTGGATGTAAAAGTTGCCTAAAATCAGTGTAGGTACTGCATCCAATAGAAAAACTGTCAGCCAAGACTCAAAGTCTGACAGGAATTGGGTAGCAGAATCAGGAGGGTGATAGATGACTGCAATCTTAAGTTGTAAAGGAAAAAAGAGTCTGATGGAATGAGATTCAAATGAAGAGAAACAATAGCTGGGAGGAAAGGAGAGAACTTGAAACTGGCAAGATTTGGATAGTAAGATGCCTACTCCTCCTCAACCCTCAGGGCGCCTAGTATGGGTAAAAGAAAGACCGCCAAAAGAAAGGGCAGCAGGGGTAGCATTGTCATGGGCCGGGAGCCAGGTTTCAGTAAGAGCAAGGAGATGAAATGAACTGGAAAGAAAAAGATCATGAATTGCAGTTGCTTTTGAGACAACAGAGCGACAGTTCCAGAGTGGACAGAAGAATGGGAGCTGAGAGATGGGAAGGAGTCGAATAGGAATTAGATTGGGAGAAATACGTGGAGCCATGGAAAAATAAGGGTTCGGTCCCCAATAATCAATGGATGAAAAAGTGACAATAATAAAAACAGAAAGATAACAACAGATAGTACTCAATGACATTGTCGAAACACCACTGCTGCTGGATCCACAAGTCCCCCAGCTGGCTAGCCCTCAGCTAGCTCACCTCCTGGTCTTCCAAGGGAGAGGGAGGGGTGAGGAAGAGCCCTCTTGAAGCCTGAGGCTCCAAGAAATGCCCCTCTGGCTGCCGGTCGGCTGCTAGTCTTTCAGCTCCAGGTGTTAAGGAGAAGGGAGTGAAGTACAGCGTCCAGGCAGGATGACACACAGCTAGCTTGCCAATAATGTTAAGCAGTAGAAGACTGAATTCATTTTTTTTTTTTTTGGTCAATTTAATTATTAACAGAATTATAACAAAACAGCATTCAGGTCCATTTAAATACATCAGACATAGATGATATACAATCTTTTCAGCATCCATGAGAACATATGGTATTTGTTCAGTAAACTGTAAAATGGACGCATTAGTGACAAAGTAATGCAAATCTTTTAAGCACACATCTATCATATTATATGCTATGAATGATTATGAGGATGTAATATATATAAAGGTTCTTTTCCATTTTTGATATATTCTATTGAAAACAAAAGAATTACTTTATGTGTGGTAGTGAAGGAAGCCACAGCGGGGTTGAATTGTTTTGTTTATCTAATCCTTAAGAAGTCAGAAAGATTGGATGCAATTAGTCAATATCTACTCTTTTTTAATAGCCTCAACCTATCTATCTTTCATGTTCATGTACTATCAGGTAATATTTATAATGATCCTTGCAATTTCTTGTGAAAACAAGTGGTTTGCAATAATATGTACAAATCTAAATGAAAATAAATGATAAATATAAAACTCTTCCTTGTGTACCCAGGCCTTTTCACAGCTTGCTTAGCTCATTATGTTCCACATTTATAATATGAATTCACTAAGACGGAGGGATCATTTGAGGATATGCTTATTGCTGATGGACATGTTAACCACTCGGTATGGGATAAGTGTTTATTTATGTATATTCTGTGAAACACATACAGTCATCCCTTCTTGTCCATGGGGGAATCCATTCTTGACCACCATCACCTTGTGGGTAATAAAAAACATGGGAGCTCAAGTGCCGTTCTTTCCAATGGCCACACGATGTGTACTGGCACAGCTGCGTGCACACATGTCCATTTAAAACAATTGGGGGTTGCCATCAGCAGAAGCTCAAATCTGCAGGTAGCAAGCCTGCAGAAAAGAAGAGCCCACTGTATTTATTATTTATTATGTATTATTATTTTCACAGCTTGCTTAGCTCATTATGTTCCACATTTATAATATGAATTCACTAAGATGGAGGGATCATTTGAGGATATGCTTATTGCTGATGGACATGTTAACCACTCGGTATTGGGATAAGTGTTTATTTATGTATATTCTGTGAAACACATACAGTCGTCCCTTCTTGTCCATGGGGGAATCCATTCTGGACCACCACCACCTTGTGGGTAACAAAAAACATGGGAGCTCAAGTGCCGTTCTTTCCAATGGCCACACGATGTGTACTGGCACCGCTGCGTGCACACATGTCCATTTAAAACAATTGGGGGTTGCCATCAGCAGAAGCTCAAATCTGCAGGTAGCAAGCCTGCAGAAAAGAAGAGCCCACTGTATTTATTATTTATTATGTATTATTATTTTCACAGCTTGCTTAGCTCATTATGTTCCACATTTATAATATGAATTCACTAAGATGGAGGGATCATTTGAGGATATGCTTATTGCTGATGGACATGTTAACCACTCGGTATTGGGATAAGTGTTTATTTATGTATATTCTGTGAAACACATACAGTCGTCCCTTCTTGTCCATGGGGGAATCCATTCTGGACCACCACCACCTTGTGGGTAACAAAAAACATGGGAGCTCAAGTGCCGTTCTTTCCAATGGCCACACGATGTGTACTGGCACAGCTGCGTGCACACATGTCCATTTAAAACAACTGGGGGTTGCCATCAGCAGAAGCTCAAATCTGCAGGTAGCAAGCCTGCAGAAAAGAAGAGTCCACTGTATTTATTATTTTATTTCTGGTAAAATTACAGCATGCTGTTCAGATTATATTATTTCACTTTGATATGAAAGAATAAAATGGCAACAAAAAACTACATGAAATGGAAGCAGCATCAAAAGACAAACAAACAAATAAACCTGATTAAGGGTTTAAATCTCATTATATAAAAGGCCTGAAACAAGGTGGAGAAAAAGGAAAAGGAAAAAGAAGACATCAAGCCTAGCGACAGCCAACCTTTCAGTCCTCAAATTTGTCAAGACACAGATGAAGATAAAGGGGATTCCCATTTAACTAACAGAAGTTTGAAATCTGCTGGCTAGTTGGACAATAGGCCTCCAACTCCCATGCCCCCCTTGAGCAACTCTCACACCCCCGGGGGTCCTACACCCACAGTTTGAGAACCATTGCTCTAACCAATTTATAAATTATTTATAAATTATTTAGCTGAACTATCAGATTACCAGGGAAACCCAATGTACAGTTCTAAAACAATAAAAAAACATATCCAGGCATGGTTTGTGAGAAATATTTGGCCAGACATCCAATGTGTATTTGGTATCCAATGCCAGCAGATTTGAGATTTTGTTTCTTTCTCTCCTCCACCCACTGCAAATATCTGTGTTATCAAAACTTTACGCAGTGAGTTTCCAAACCCTAAAGCTTTTCATGGAGGTTTCAAGAGAGAAGTGGAATTGGTGATTCTGGGAGTGAAGGTGGGGAAGCAGTGGGATGCCATGAAAGTATACCATGGGATCCAGGCCTTAGAGTGTAATTTGCTATCCCAATAAAACACAATACTTATGATAAATGCAACAATTGGAACACTTGGAACATAAGAGAGTTGTTGCATATAAAAGTGCCTTGTAGATAAAACAGAAACAGGAGAAGAAATTTTTCAGCTAAATATTGTCACTGCATTATTAAATAAGTAGGAAATATTCATCAGATGTAAGCACACATAAGAAGATAACACATCAGACACTCCTGTACATTATTTCATTTTATTCCTTCTGTATCATACAGCAGTAACCCCTGAGAGTTTCCAAGCAATTATACATGGCATTTCAGGACCCCATTGCCTTGATTATTGAACAAATACAAAGAAAGAGATGGTTACGAAAATGTCAGAAGATGGTTTGAAAGACCAAAGTGCATTTTTATTGCAAATAGTAGAGATAATATAAAATAAAGGTAAATATCTATGCTTCCTAATCCAAGATAAAAGAAGTTCTAGATGGAGTTTCACTGAGATAACATCAACTTCATTGAGGTAGTGCATGAGCACACTTGCAAGATTACCACACTACACTCTTATAGCTCTGCTATTCCACTTTAACTGCTCTGGCTGTCTCTAGTTGCATTCTGGGATTTGCAGATTAAGGAGGGACATTTAGACACTGAACTACAAGCCTCAGAATGCAACAGGAGGCAGCCAGAGAAGTAAAAGTGGAATAGCAGCACTATGAGAAGGTAGTGTGGTAATGTGGACACACATACTAACTGATTGAGACAAATTTCTCTGTGAGTTAGTTGCAGTGTTCTAGAAAATAAGCTGCTACATTGTACAACTTTACTGTGCCTAGTTAACAGCCACACAACTGTCCAGGAAAGCAGCCAATGAAACTGTTGATAAGGATGAGGCACACAAATGCAAGACTTTGCAGCAGCACGAAGGCAATTCTAAGAGCACAGTACCAGTCCCATGTCCCATAGAGAAAACCAGGGGGCAAGGCAAGGGTCCAGGGATCCAGAGAGCAGGTCAGCAAGTTCAGTCCAGAGTCAAGGGTTCCAGATAGCAGATCAGCAAGTCCAGTCCAGGGTCAAGAGTTCTAGGTCAATCCGAGGTCTAGAAGGCAAGGTTTCAGGCAACAAGGGAGTCAGAGTAAGATGCTTTCACCAGGGAACGCATCTGACAAAGACGCTCAGCATCTCACAGCTGTTTATATTGACTCATTTCCTAATCACAGCTGTTTGGTGATTGCTGAGCGTTTCTCATATAACCTCCTGGAACAACGGACGCACGCTCTTTCTGTCCTTCTCTGGCTAAAGGTAGGTACCTCCTCGTTGTGTTCCTCTACGTCTGCCAGGCCTGGAACCTCTACTGGAGGAAGGCTGGGCTGCTGAGTCACAGGCTCTGCTGGAGCTGGCATAGCAGAGCTAGGGCCTGGCTCAGCCAACTTGGCTGGAGCTGGCAGAGCAAAGCTAGGGCTTGGCTCAGCCTCCTTGTCCTCTGAGTCCTTCTCGTCCTCAACCTGATTGGCCATGACAACAACAATCTGTACCTGTCATACTTTCACT
Source organism: Phrynosoma blainvillii (assembly GCA_026167975.1). Classification (NCBI taxonomy): domain Eukaryota; kingdom Metazoa; phylum Chordata; class Lepidosauria; order Squamata; family Phrynosomatidae; genus Phrynosoma; species Phrynosoma blainvillii. The sequence goes on along the minus strand of JANUYF010000004.1, from coordinate 133,856,612 downwards.
CTACTAGATTTCCAGCCTAATTTGTTACTCTAAATCAGCACATATATGAGGACCAACATCTAAAAACATTTTTCTAATGTGGGGTGGGCAGCTTCCAATCATTTTGACCCCAATTTTTGGTCCATATGAACCACTTTGGGATATATCGGGCCTAGATTGAACAAGAAGAAGGGCCCTCCCTCCAGTCCATCTGCTTTGGTCCAGGCTTTAGAGGGAGAGAAGATCTGCTGGACTTATTCCCCTTCCCCACCACCATTCCCCTCTCCTTTTGTGTCTTGTCTTTTTAGATTGTAAGCCTGAGGGCAGGGAACTATCTAATTAATCCATTTGTAAGCCGCTCTGGCTGAAGAGCAGGGTATAAATACATGATGATGATGATGATGATGATGATGATGATGATGATAAAGTTTTGGATGCTTGAGAGATCCTTTGGCACAAAAATGCCTCTTCTGGATGACTCCAGGAGCAGCAAAAAAGAGAAAAAATGGGTTAAAATGTTAGTCAGTTGGGGAGCACTGAGGAAGGGGTATATTCAAAACAAAAACTCCCTTGGGGACTGCATACAGCTACAGCCCACAATTGCCTCATTTCTGTAAGGCCTATTTTTGCAAATAAGTTGTAAGTATTCAGCTCCTAATACTAAGTATTATACTATACTATATATATATATATATATATATATATATATATATATATTATACACACACACACACACACACACACACATTTATTACATATACTAAGTATTTAGCTCCTAATACATACTAAGAAGAAATGTGGCAAAAGCAGTCAAAGGATACAATGCAAAATCAGATCAAATCATCTCAAAAATGCTTCATGGAAAACGTATGACTATCACCATAATTCAAGTATATGCACCAACAACAGAGGCAGAACAGGAAGAAATTGACAACACATCAGCACAGGATGTCAAGCTGATCACTGGAGATTGGAACACAAAATTTGGAAGCAAAGAAAAATAAAAAAGCGACAGGCAGATTTAGTTTAGGCAAAAGAAACGAAGCAAGTGAGCAACTGATAGGTTTTTTTTATGCCAACAACCTATTCATTGCAAACACATTTTTCATACAACCAGAAAGAAGGATATACACATGGACATCACCAGATGGCCAACATAAAAAACAAATAATTATATAATTGGAAGTAAAAGATGGCAAAGTTCCATACTAGTGGCCAAGACTAGACCAAGTACTGACTGTGGGCCAGGTCACAAACAACTCATTTCAAAAATAAGAGTAAAACTCAAGAAGAAAACAAAACCAGTCATAATACCAAAATATGATCTAAACAATATCTCATCAGAATTTATTGACAATATAAGGAACAGATTTTCACTACTAAGCATAATATGACCACGAATCAGAAGAACTATGGTCTGAAGCCAGGGACATAATAAAAGGAGAATGCAAACAGACAAAAAGAGAGAAAACAAACCATGGATGACAGATAAAATGCTACAAGTAATAAAGAAGAGAAGCAAAACAAAAGGGAGATAGGAACAAACTAAGAACTATGAATGCAACAGTACAACAACTAATACAAAAAGATAAAGAAAACTACTACAACGATCAAAGCAAAGAAATAGAAGACAACAAAAAAAGGGAAGAACAAGAGACCTATTCCACAGGGTTCAGGAAATCAAAGGAAATTTCAGACCAAGGACTGGGATGCTCTATGTCAATAAAAATAACATAATTCAAGATCAAAAAGAAATTTAAAAAAAGTTGGATGCAATACACAGAAGAGTCATATAAAAGAGATGATAAAATGAATGACATGTGGGATGAAGAGCCATATGAAGATGAACCCCAAATTCTAAAAAGTGGAGTGGAAGGTGCAATAAGAGAGATGGTGAAAAACAAATTGCCAGCAACAGGTGATATCCCAATCAAACTGCTGCAATCAATGCTGACAGAAGGGCTTGACAGACCACCTCAATAGGCGGCTCCCCGCCACCCCTGGAAATGCTGGGTTGGGGACACGGCAACCGCATACCATGTCCCCAACCCAGCAGTTCCACGGTGCAAAAAGAAGCTGCAAAAAGCTGTTCTTTTCTGCGCTGCAGAAAGGGCACCCTTGCTGCTATTGTGGTGGCTTTTCTGCGCTCCTTTAGTGCAGCGTGCATAGCCACTGCGCCAAGGGAGTGCCCTGACGATTTCCACCATGTGGTTGGGTGTGCAGCATAAAGCTGGCATGGGGGCAGAGTTGGGGCGGTCAGCGTGCAATTGCCACACCTCCACTCTGCCTCCAGGCTGGCTCTTTATGCCAGTCTGTTCAGCCCCAGAGTCAACTACAGTGCTAACTAAAATATGTCAACAGATACAGAAAACAAAACGATGGCCAAAAGATTTGAAACGATCAATATACATCCCCATCCACAAAAAAGGAGACACAAAAGACTGCAGGAATTATAAGACCATAGCACTTGTCAGAATAAAGTCATATCCAGAGCAGAAAATGTCCCAGATGCAGCAATGGAGTATAAGGGTAAAAAGGAAGCTAAAGGTCAACAGGTGCCATGATGATTGTGCAAAATAGAGGGGTGCAGAGTCACAGGAAGATGATGAAACCTCAGCAAGAAGAATAATCATAATGCTTCAATAATGCACAGTCATGGTACACATGTCACAGGAAACTGTGTGACATACCATTTGGGGGTTGGACTAAACTCTCAGGATGAGAGTGTGTATATAAGGGAGGTTCTGCAACTGTGCATTTTTGGGTTGTTTTTGTTGGATGGTGGTGGAACATTTTTGTCAGCTAGTGTAAGATATTGTAAATACTGAAACTAAGATTAAAGCCTCTTAAAAGAAGACTCAGCTGTCGTGTGATAACTCTTTGGTGGAAGGAGGACTTCTTCACCCTGCACCACTTCCAGTGTCCTGTGGTGTTTGTTTCTTAGCAGCCTCACTTCTGTATGCATGGACTTCAGGTCCCACATGTGCCAACATCTGCGCAAAATTCTGGTCAAAATTCTGCAACATAGACTCCAAACATACATGAAGAGAGGAATCCCAGAGGTCCAAGCAGGATTCAAGAAAGAAGAGGCACTAGGGACCAAATTGCAAACATACGATGGCTAATTGATCACACAAGAGAATTCCAAAAGAAAATCAGCATGTGCTTTATATAGCAAAGCCTTTGACTGCATAGATCATGAAAGACTATGGAATGCCCTTAAAGACATGGGAGTGCCAACACATCTAATAGTCCTGATGAGGAATCTGTACTCAGGACAAGAGACTATTGTCAGAACAGAACACGGAGAAACGGAATGGTTCCCAACTAGCAAAGGGGTCACACAAGGCTGCATCATATCACCCTACCTTTCAACTATATGCAGAACATATTGTAAGAAAAGCAGGCCTGGACACTGAAGAAGGACCACTGAACTAAGAACCACTGTCTGCCCCACTGGGGATGGTGGACCTATTAGAATGGTCCACCCATGAAGGCTAATGGAACCAATGGGATTCCAGAAAGCCTTGGAGGGTTTAATGGTTTGCAACAGTGGTGATTCTGTTGAAGCTTTGGTCAATACTGACCTTACCAAGGCTATCAACACAATCGTTCCTAAGTGTCCTTTCCAACCCACTTCAAACCGTAAGCCAGGGTATACAACAGAGCTTAGGAAAATGAAGTGGGTTGGACAATGATTAGAGCACACCTGGCAGAAAACTCGACTCTTATCTGACAAGATTCGTCATAGGAACTTTCTTTGGTCCTATCGAGAGGCAATATGTGCAGCACAGAAATCTTTCTGTTCTGCACGTATTGCGTTTGCAGAGTCTTGTCCAGCAGAGCTGTTTAGGGTGGTGAGGGCACTGACGCAGGTCGCACCTGCACAGAACCTGTTACTTAACCTGATAACGGCCTGCTGTGATGCATTCAACAACTTTTTTGCAGATAAAGTCTCTCAGATAAGAGCCGACTTAGACACCAGCATTTTGATAGAATTTATTGACGAGGTGTCCAGCAACTCTGTTAATGAAATTATTCTGGATCAGTTCCAATCCATGAGTACCGATGATGTGAACAACCTCCTTGGAAGAGTGAGGAAAACAACCTGCCCTCTCAATCCTTGCCCGTCATGGTTTGCCGTCGGGGGGGGGGGGGAGCATTGAGGATGTTCCTCATGGACGTCATCAATGCATCCCTCAGGGAAGGTCATATTCCATCTTGTTTGAAGGAAGCGCAGTTAGCCCGCTTCTGAAAAAAACCTTCCCTGGATCCCCTGGATATAAACAACTATAGGCCAGTTTCCTTACTACCATTTTTGAGCAAGGTAATCGAGAGGGCGGTTTCTCTTCAACTCCAAGCTATCTTGGATGAAACCGATTATCTAGATCCATTTCAAACTGGATTTAGGACAGGATTTTGGGTTGAGACTGCCATGGTTGCCTTGGCCGATGACCTCCATCTGAGCATCGACACGGGTAGTGTGACCCTGTTGGTGCTTCTAGACCTCTCAGCAGCTTTTGATACGATAGATCATAGCATCCTCTGGGATCTCCTGAGTGGGTTAGGAATTGGAGGCATTGTGTTGCAGTAGTTCCATTCCTTCTTCTTGGACAGATCCGAGAGGGTGTTGCTCGGGGACAGCTGCTCTGCAAAACAGGAGCTTACTTACGGCGTTCCTCAAGGCGCTATTCTGTCCCTGGTGCTGTTTAACATATATATGAAGCTGCTGGGTGAGATCATCCAGAGACATGGGGCACGGTGTTATCAGTATGCTGATGACACCCAGATCAATTAATAATAATAATAATAATAATAATAATAATAATAATAATAATAAAATTTATTTATATCCCGCCCAATGGTACACCAATCCGAGTGGCTTACAAGTTTAAAAATACAATCCAATAAAACATATAATACAAAGAACACCCCACCCCCCTTAAACCAGTATTAAATCAAATCATTTAAACATCACAAATTTAATAAAACCTAATACCAAGATTAACTAAAAGCCTGACTCATGTCTCAGTCATTGGCCTTGCTTCTGATGAGGTAAATGCGACCGTCAGGAGCGCCTGTTATCAGCTTCGGCTGATATGCCAGCTGCGCCCTTTCCTGGAAGTAAGGGACCTTGAGACTGTTGTGCACACGCTGGTAACCTTCCACCTTGATTTCTGCAACGTGCTCTACATGGGGCTACCCTTGTGCTTGGTCTGGAAACCTCAATCAGTAGAGAAAATGGCAGACAGTTTCAAGTCACAGTGTTTGCTTTTAGATACAAAAATAAGCCAGTACTTGTGAGAATTATGGGTCATTGTTCAGGGATAATATGCCACTGCACAGTTATGAACTGTCTCAATTTTGTTCCTCCTGTCATGGGAGAATGAATAAAATAACCAGAAATTAATAAGTAACATTAGCCCTAACTAATCACGAATGGGAAAACGACTCCAAGCCCTTGCTTCAGACTCTGGTTTGTTTGCATAGCATCTCTGTAATTCTGGCCCATTATTATATCCAGAGACAGACAGCAGTTTGAGATTCTATATTAATAAAGTAGATTTTTTAAACTGCCAATACTGTAGTTTTATTCCTGTTTATCCTATATCCTGTATATTTTTCATCATTCACAACAGGGATTCTTCAGATCTTTTATAAGTCACTGGCAGAAAGTATTTTCTTCAGTAGAAGGGGTTTCTTTTCTTTTTTTTTTAAATTGTTCCAGTAGTTAGAAACTTTGCACATAATATTCCAAGGTCAGAAGAGAAGGATATGGATCTCACACTCAAGTCAAACCTTACACATTAAAATAACTGTTCCTTTTCTATTATCTCTTGGTTTGTTTTATATATATGCTGTTCATTCACTTCAATTTCTATATTCTGTTGTTTTATTTTTTATTATTCTTCCCACTTGGGAAATAACAAAACCTACAGTGCCATGTAATGAAATAGTTCAGTCTTACTGTCAACAGAATTGATTCTACTTATCTTCATAGTTTTAAGATTTTGTAGGCTCACCCTGTGTCCTGAAAATATTTCTAGGGTGCCAAATAGAATATAATTTAAACAGGGAAACTTCAGGGCTAGAACTGCTTAATAACAAAGGACAGATTTAATTGAGGGACCTTTAGAGGCATTAGGAAATGCAGTTTTGAAAATTAAATTCTAAATTTAACATATCTGTAGTGTCAAATGTAGCATTTGAAAGTTTACAGGCAATTAGCTGAATGAAGAGAAAACATTAACAGCACTGAAAAGCAGCATGGGGGATATTTCTATGGGCTTATCCAGAAACTCCTTCAAACCATTGCCTCAAATGCAATTTGTTGCCTGCTACGTTTCCAAAAATCCTTTGTAGTGCTATGTCTGAATCCAAACAGGGCAGTGTTTCCTTAATTTTTGACAGCAGAGGTATTCCTTTCTGTATTATATTTGGAAGTACCCCTCACTCTAATCCTTCCTGAAGGATTTATTATTCTAATGTAAATGAAAACAATAGTATAGATAAATGGCATCTCTATTGGGATATCTGTTCTTTCATATATAGGCAATTTGCACTTGCTGTTCCTGAAAGCAGAGGGATGGCGTTATTAAAATGTCTGTGGATACTGGAGTCCACGTGGCAGAAAAATGGGAAGCTGCAGAATGAAGGGATAAATGTTATTTTAAAATTACCCAAATTCAGAGCAGCCTGTCTCCTGTATTTCCCTGTGTATCACTGTTTTGGCTATCTTCCTATCTGGAAGAAGGAAAGCCCAGAGATGTAGAAGAAGCTTCTCTGTTGATGAATGTTACTCTATCTAGTTAATTATTTTAAACACTCTGGCAATTCACTAGTGTGCCCCAATCCTTTGTTTGAGAATTATTATACTGAAGAACAAGGGAATATACTTTACCAATCACCTTTTGCAGATATGAGCAGGTCTGTTCTCTCTCTCTTTCTCTTTTAAAGACATTTTTAGGCCACATGTAGCCTTTCCCCTCTCTAATTTTGAAAAGTGAAAGACCAAAAAATGGCAGCAACTATGCTGTATTAAAAGGGCATAGCTTGGCCATTTTGTTTTGTCTCAAAGGTAAATAAACACTCCTGTACTTTCTTGAGTGATATATTGAAGAGGATTCACTTTGAGAAGATGAAAATAAAAAAAAATCCTTTAAACAGAATGATGCATGAACATGGTAACTTCCTCTACAGCCTCTAAAGAAAATGAAATTGGAACAAAACCAAATCATTTAAAAGAAGTGTGTATTTTAAAGTGACACTCAGACTGCAGGAGGGGGGTACTTATGCTATTCAGCAGAAGCAATACCGTGGCATTATTCAAATAGGGCCTATCACTCTTATGTGTCTATAATATCACTGGAAGCACAAGGCTGAGGGAGAGAGGGAGACATTTTACCAGCATCATCCTTTTGTGTTTTAAAATTCCTTTTTCATAGCAGTTACACGAATGTAAGTGCACACGATTGACTGTCTATACAAACTGAGTAATTATTGCTGCTTATGCTGAAAATACTTTATGAAAACATTGTAAATAAAGGGCTAACAGGAGAACAGAATTTTATTATGACAGTTTTACAGGCTATCGTGTTTCCAGGCACCATTCACAATAATGATTGTGACCTCGAAAGACCACACAATGTGGACCCAAGCTATTTGAAGGATGATACTCCCCACTTCGTGAGCTAGTCCACGTTGGAGGATAATTAAGTAGTCCATTCTCCCAAGCCCATCACTCCCACAGACTTTTTGTTGAGGTCACAAGAGGAACTTTATTGTATTTATAGCCAATGGCCTTTACAATACATAAATATAAAATATATAGAAACAGAATGAAATATATAGAAAATTAAAATAGTAGTTTTAAGGATGTTATACATAACTTTAAAACTATTTTAATGAAACCCTTTGCAACCAGCAAATCAAAAGTATGAGATTCATATCTACATTACCGTATGTTCCTTAATAAAGTGAGCATGCAGTTTCTTGGCAGCCAGTGCAAATTGGGGTACTGAGCATGTAGCAAATAGCTGCGTATCAGCTAACAGCTCAACACCTATTTCCTGAGGTGTTAAGTCTGTATATAACTGAATAATGGGTGACACAAATATTTGTCTAGGTGAGGAGTAAAGGGGGCAGAACATCAAATAATGAACAATATCCTCTATCTGATTACAACAGAATACACATTTTCTGCCTATAACTGGGGTGCCTCTATATATCTCTTCAAGATAAGCAGAGGGCATCTGCTGAAATTGTAGTTCTGTGAAAGCCCTTTGGAGCTGGGGAAAGATCAGGGTTTCAAAATATTGTGGCTTTGCATGGCTGATTTGTATCTCTACGTACCAGACAGAGAATGGTGCCCCAGCTATGATTGCTCTATCTTGGTTAGCATCATGATCAAATACCCAGTTCTTAAGGTCACAAGGACTAAGCCTGAGCTTTAAGTTGCCTAATAGATCTGGCACTTGAGATTTTAGTGACTTCCAGATGTTGTTTTCAAGAAGGTTTTTCATCAAAGTACAGCCCCAGGTATTTAAATGAATGCACCTGTTATAAATGATGTCCATCTAGTATCCATGTGCTCTTAGGGGTTTTCCTCCCCAAAACCATGATCTTGGTTTTAGAATAGTTAACAAATATTTGTTCCTCTTTACAAAGCCTCCCAAAATTTGGCAAGAATCCTTTTACAGCCAATTTTGTTTAAAGAAAGCAAAACCAAGTCATCAGCATAAAGCAAAATTGAAACCTTGTGATTGCTAATAGCTGGAGAAAAGAAAGACAGAGAGGCCATTTCTGGGATCAAATTGTTGATATAGAAATTTGAATAGAAAAGATGCCAGAACACAGGTCTGTTTCACTTCCCATTCAATAGGAATAAATTGTGTTAAAGCACCATTTGAACGCGTTCTGACTTGCAGAGAATTAGTTTGATGCAACAGTTGTATAAGCCACAACAGTCTTTTATCAATGTTTGTTTTAGACAATTTGTGCCATAGACACTGCCTGTCTACCAAATTGAATGCATACAAATGCTGTATAAATAAACTTATTTGGACCACTGCAAAATTTACATATAAGATGTTGCAAAATAAAGGCTTGATCCAGAGTGCTTCTACCTCTCCTAAATCCTGCTTGTTCCTCATGGATGATAGATTGTTTACTATCCCATTCCAGAAGTTTATTTGAAACATAGTGGGTATAAAGTTTAGAAGCTACATCTAAAAGGCTGATGGGCCAATAGTTAGAAGGGTCTGTTGTGTCCCCTTTCTTGTAGATTGGTACAACAATACTTGATTGCCACCCAGGAGGAAAATTGCCAGTTGAGTTAATGTACATAAATAGTTTGGCAAGAATAGGTGACCACCACTTGACATCTACTTTGAACATCTCAGGGGGAATCATATCTTCTCCAGGAGCCTTACCATACTGAAGTGTGGAGATCAGGTTTTTAGTTTCAGCATGAGAGGCAGGTGGCCATTCAGGAAATTTATTAGGACTCTGGATCATTACGTGCTGTCTAGTTAAATTACTGTTAAAGATATGACCAAAATGTGTGACCCAGACCTCAGGTACAACTGAGGCAGCAGGCTCAAAGAACCTCTGGGAGAACCCTCTCTGCAGTAGACTCCAAAACCTGATCTCATCCCCTTCAATATAATAATAATAATAATAATAATAATAATAATAATAATAATAATTTATTTATAGCCCACCCCTCTGCACAACAATCGGGACAGGTTACAACATTAAAATATATGCCAGGCCCAAAGATCTCCAGCTGTTATCATAATATGCCTTCTTCTTTTCCCTAAGCAAGGTCTTATATTCTCTCCTTTGTTTTAAATGGATGATGGCATCTACAGTTCTTATATGTTTACCTGCCTTGTAAGTATTTTCAAGTTCTTTTTTTTTTGGGGGGGGGGGCTTACACTTTCTGTCAAACCAAGACTGAGAGACCACAGAGGTGTTACCCAAAGTGGTAGTGATCACATAAGGTCTAAGTGCATCAATTATTTCCTGATAGATCTCTCTAATATTGTGATGCCCCACCAGAGCAAGTTGTCATAACCCTTGTAACTTTTCAGTTCTTAGCATCTGTCTGATGTTGGCATCAATAGTGAGAGACCATCTAAGGTGTTTTTCACGTTCCAAGTGTCCAGACATTTTAAGATCTGTCAAGGCTCCAGAATGCTTCTCTTGAAGTTTCAGGCTCAGTCTGAGGGGAAAGTGATTGCTTTCAGCTCTATTATCGATTTCAAATAGCTGCACATAAGAAATAATGGAATGTGACCCTATGATATAATTGACCACACTGGCCCCTCTGTCAGTTAAGAATGTAAAGTACCCCTTTGAATGGTCTAGAAAGGTACCATTAAGGCAGACAAGATTAAATTTACATATCAGGGAAATAAGAACTTGACCATTCTTATAAATTATCTTATCTTGTGAGGATTGAGGCACAATTAAGGCTTCCCCTAAAACAAACCCTAATACTTTTTTCCATTGAGGAGTAGTCATTACCCATTCTGGCACTGAAATCACTGCAAATAATGACAAGGTGATTTGGGTAGTCTGTTAGCAATCTATCAGAGTGTCTTCCAACTTGGCCCATGTTTATGCTGTCAGATTTGGTGGTAAATAGACATTAACACATATCAGGGGACTTGGTTTACAGCCTTGGATAATTAAAGCCTGGCAATAGTTTGAAACCATCTCAGCTACTACTATTTCACCCACTTGTACAGTAGAAGAAACCAAAATAGCTAAACCTCCACTGGCATGGCCTCCCTTAGAGGATTTCTGTGCGAGCTGTTCCCAGGATCTAAAACCCTGTAGTCTCAAGGATTATTCTCTGAAAGCCAGGTGTCCTGGAGGCAAATTATGTCAAAGGTCTGTAGGTATTGAATAAAGTCTGTGTCAACTAATTTATTTCTCCAACCTGTAATGTCCCACAATATGAAATTTATAGGCTGAAATATCTTCTTACCATCTAGTACTCAATTCTGAGGTGAGTTAATCAAGGGAGCATATCTGTTACCCAAGCACCTATCAAAATCTGATACAAAAGGTTGCTTGATGGTTTGTGTTTGATCAGGTAAATATCTGTAAATATTCGCTGAGTACTATAGATCCTGGAGAGTATGTCACCAGATGGATATGACCTTTTAAAATCCCCAGTCTCTCCACTTAGGAAGCTAGATTTATTTACTGGAAGACTTTGGGCCTAAGCAGATGGCACTTTGTGCTGTCTTCGAGGAAAGGAAGGGGAGGGGCAGCCTCACGCTGGGCGTCCCAACCCCTTCCCAAACACGTCATCGGAGCGCCCGTTGCTCCGCACAACCGGTGCTCCGATGACGTACTTCCGCTGTAGCGTCCGCACACGCTGCAGCGGAAGAGACGCCGAAGGTGCACCCAAGGCCTCTTGCAGTGCACCTTCGGCGTCTTGCAGAAGGGCCTGAGATGCTGCGGGTTGGGGCCGAGGAGTGCGGCTACCTCGCCCCCAATCTGCAGCTTCCCAGGGCAGCCCATGGCCGCCCGTCTGCTTAGGCCCTTTGTTGCCTAATTGGAATATTATTAGGTGAAGTTATTTAAGACGGACATAATTCCTTCCCTCTAAAGTCTGGACAAGGAACAGGTGGAAAATTGTTTTAGGGCCTTTGCAGACTGCCAGAAATAGTGTAATTTATTGTGGCACCAGAGATCTCTGACAGAGAAGGCTCAATGTCTCAGAAAAAAAATACAATTCCCATGATTCCCTAGCACTGAGTCAGGGCAGTTAAAGGGGATTCAATTTGCACTATTTCTAGCAGTCTGCAAAGGCCATAGTCATTAAGACCCTTACGAACAAACCTTGACTTCTTCTGGTATGGCTTCCAATTTTTTGATGACATTTGGGGGTTGCAGACTGCCAGAAATAGTGCAAATTGAGTCCACTTTAAGGGTTAGGGTTAGGGAATCATGGGAACTGTAGTCCACCCTAAAAGTGGACTCAATTTGCACTATTTCTGGCAGTCTGCAACCCATTTTTGTTTCCCTAGAATGGGGGGGGGGGTCTTAGCGGGAAGAAAACTGCCACTTGATTCAGTGGCACTTTTATTTTTATTTAAACAATTTTGGACCTGAGAACAAAGGGCAATAGTGGAGAAACCCAGAACCACAGTTCCCTTGTTACCTCTTTCTGGAATTATTTCCAAAATGTCCACTTCATCCCATATAAATTTTAAACCAGTTTGGAATTCTAGATCTTCTAAAATACCCTTTTCCCTCTGAAAGAACCATTTTTGCCCTTTATATTCCTATTACAGAGAGTTAATGTAGCCAATTTCCCGAGAGTATGCACTTTTGGGGTTTCAACCAGATGAAATGGTGTCCTAAAACCTGATGGTTTTCGAATTCCAAGCAAATGACCAGAACTCTCTACAGGTGCTAGTTTTCCACAGAAAATCTATCATTTAAATTGTACATTCCATCCTTTGGATCTGCTAAATTATTGATGTGGAAATTTGAATATGATTTAAAGTTGGTCTCTGAATGATATGTGTGTAGCCCTCACTTAAATGATATTTCTATTACTTCAAATTTGTACAAATGACTCCAGAAACAGTAGGCATGGTTTCTATCCATGAAAGTCAAAATCACCCTACCTCTCAACGTTTTAGGCCTTGTGGGGTACATGCAGGAGCATTTTATATCCTCTGAATTATCCCACCCAGACCCCAAGATGTTTAAAATGTCCTTTAACATTTCTGAGGGTGCTACTCTAACTTGATTTGGTCTCTTTAATAGCCAGTTGAAAATAGTAATGTGGGGGTCCCAAAAGAGGTCTTTTTTGTGGCTGATCCCAGGTTATGGAACACCTTAACATCCTTAGGCTAGTCTCCTTGTTCTTCTGCAAACACCTTTTAATCAGGCAGGCTTTTGACAACTGGTTCGCTATTGAAGGGACTTTAATTTTTTAAAATTTCCTTGTGTGATAGGCTTTTAAATTATTTTAATCCATTTGTTCTTTTAATATAATGATTGATTCAACTGTGTTTTATAATAATGGCTTGCTGTGATAGCTATCCTGTTTTTTAATCATCAGCTGTCTTGCATCACAGTCCTGAGAGAAAGGCAGGATGTGAATTAAGTGAATTAATTTTTAAAAAGGCAGGAAAACTGGACCTTTCCACACTATATGAATGTGACTTTTGGTATCTCTAACTGTTAAGGCTACACTCCCTCCCCCCCCATCCCAATCTCCATGTGCAGATAAGCAGTCTTTCCCTCCTCATTACTGGATAAATGTTTGACATCTGCTGTCAAAATTATGTTGCAGCATCAGAAAAAACAGTCAAACATAATATGATTCAAGTTGAGGGTCAGATGCTTGAAAGCTGAGATAAAATGTGGAATTTCCAAAATCCAATATGCGATATGATTCCTGCAGGTTTTGATATGTTCTCTTGACTTATTCAATAACAATAACAATAATTTTATCTATATAATTATTGTGACTTTGGTCAGACAAAGGGAAACTAATCTCTAGGACACAAGGTTATATTAAAATAATATCCTGTTTCATTTCTGTCATTATGGCAATGATCATCTAGCAAATCTGTATCGTTGCAAATGATACAAAAATCATTTTTAAAAAACAGGCTTGCATTTGAGCTCAGTAGGGAATCATTTCACACATATGAAGACAGAATTATCATACGGTTCCTGTTCTCTTACTGAATTTTACCAGAAGAATCCTCCCTTTATTTTCCATAGGGAACACTGCCTTTGGGAATGGCGATGATGAAAGCACCTGGCCAACAGAATGTTATCTGAGGCCACACTTTCAGCCAGTTGCTTTTATTTAAGATGGTAGCACACTTTAGGCATCATGACGTCTACAGCATTGTTTTACTTGAGGTAGAAGAAAACAGCTGGTGATGTATGTTTTATACAATAGATACCAGTGTATAGATTCTGTGGTAAACTTTTGTGCACAAGAATTTCATGGGGATGATCACTAGAGGGTTTTAAAATGTAAAAATATATGACAAATATAATCTTGTGACTGTGATACTTAGAAGTAAATTTTATCTTTTTTTGCAGAACAGTGTTCTGTAGTGTTGCAACAGGGCAATTACCAATCTGCAAGAATAAACTTCAATATTGTGTTGAAAAGTAATTTGGTATCTCTTGCTTCAGGCATGATGGAAATGGAAAATACTCTTTCTTATCTTCTGAAACATAATGCATCAAACAGAGAGAATAAAAAAGTTATTTTAAATGGTTAAGAAACTTGGCTACTGAATTCAGTATGGGAAAAATGAATTCCGTAAGGAAGAATTTCATCTGTTGCTAAAATCCACTCTTACTTCCTTACCTGTAGTCAACAAACATAATGGATTGAACTCAGAATTTTTCACACTTCAAACTGATCACAACCAGTGAACCAAGATGGGGGAAAAAGAAGTAGAGCCTTCTACCAATATGGCATGCATCTTGGATGAGAACTGCCAATCCTACAATGATATCCTTTTTTGATATTTAGAGAATGCTTGGTTGTGTACAAAGGCCTTTATGTGGAAAAAAGTTCCCTCCTTATTATAAGAAAGTTAAGCCTTTTTCTCATTCTCTGTGATTTCATTTTTAGTTTCTGAGTTTCATAAACTGCTATATCTGTTGTCATGAATGGTTTCTTTCTCTCTTTCTTTTTAATAATGTTATTATTTGATGGTTATTTAATGTATTTTACAGATTTTGGGGGATGCAGACGGCAAAAAGCACCGTCTTCAATCCCAGGAAGGGAAGGGGCAGCTGGACGCTGGGCACCCCAACCCCTTCCTGAGGACGTCATTGGAGCGCCCGTCATTGCACTTGATGGAAGCTCTGATGATGTCCTTCCAGCTCAGCATCCAGACACGCTGAGCCAGAAAAGATGGTGAAGAGGCACGCGCCGCCTCTTGCGGCACCCTTTTCACGCCTTGCGGAAGGAGCGCTATTTTATCCAGGGTTGGAAAAAAGTGGATCGGGGCCGAGGCGTGGGGCAGCCTTGGCCCCAATCTGCGGCTTCTAGGGGCGGCCCATGGCCACCCATCTGCAGAGGCCCTTAGTTTTCTTGAGTATTGAGTGAACCCAATGTAACATTAGTTGGTGGAATTATTTTCAAGTGGAATTACACTGGCTTTTCAGGTTGACCATCCTAGAGCATGTAGAGCTTGTCTCCTCACTGTTTTCTGCTTTAAAAAAGTGCTTTTCATACTCTTTGTAACCCATTCTGCAACCAGCTGTCCAACTGGAAACTAACTTGATTCTCTTCTTGTTTATGGTGCAAGAACTAAGCATTAAAATTATGTCATTTATACTAGCAGAATGACCCTAATTTGGTAATAGGTGATATACTTTACTGTTATAAGGTGATTTTAGATTTTTTGTGGGGAGAATTTAGAGTAGATGGTTTGGAAGTAAATAAATAGCCATGGCTAACTTCAACCTCATTAACTTCAATGGAGCTGAAGTTGTGTATTTTGGGAAGGGGGCTGTCTTTTCCAAACAAAAGCACAAGATCCTGTTTACGTATGGTTCCAGACTATAATAAATGCAGGGCAACATAATTGTTAGACTTTCACTGATATAGAGCACATATGCTTTGAGATGGCCAGAGGAGTACATCATGTGACAAACAGTCACAAACCTCCTTGTCCTTGATGAGATAGTGTTGAGACACCCTGTGGAGCAAATGGTCAGCCTGTCATGAAGCTTTTCATATTTTGTTAACTTCTGTGAAAAATTCATTTGCACAAACAAAGTTTGCATGCAAAATAATGTGGCTAGAAACCCGCTGGTTTGTCCCAATTAGAGTACAGCCACTGAATGAACTGCTGAATGGAGAGTCAAAATGTAATGTAAATCTCATGAATTTAACAGGTCTACTTTAGCCAAGACTAACAATCATCTGCATTTAGGACAAATACAATGTTCTCTGTGCACAAAATATTTTTGCACAAAATGTTTTCTTTAAAAAAGAACATTGTTGTGTGCAAATGAATTTTTTTGCAGACCTACTTTTGCAAACTTACTGTATGAAAAATTAAACTCTTGTAGTTTCACCTAGCCGGGAGAGAACTTTTTACTCATTTCATTTTTGCATGAGATAATGAATAATGTCAAGATTTATATTCCTACTAAAGACAGATGTTCACAGTTAAAGGAAGAATGTAGTGATGTGATTGTTGGACTATAACTTTGGAGTCCAGGTTTTCAATCCTGGCTCGACTATGTAAGCCCAAGTCACATTCTCTCAGTTTCAGAGAATGGTAATCACAAACCCCCTCTGACGTAACGCACCAAGAAAACCCCATGATAGGGTTCACCTGAGAGTCTCCATAAGTTGGAAATGACTTAAAGGCACACAATAATAACAAACATACATATAACTTTTTAAAAAAAGTTATTTTGAATGTTAAATTTCATTTTCCTTTAATTGAACTGTAGGAAAATATTTTTACTACACCTTCATTAATTTTTTTAAAGACACTGAGAAGTCAAATATGTTTCATAAATCAAACTAAACCCAGAGGATGCCAGTTGGTCAACTCTTTTTTATATCATTGTTTTATTTTATTTATTTATTTTGCTTTCAGTCTATAGTAATTTCATTGTAAAATTAATCCACTGAACACAAGAGTAAATATGCTGGATAACATGAACACCCACCTGATCCAAAGACTTATTTACCACAGAGAGTAGTTAAAAGCTCCTAGAGGTTCACAAAGAGTGGAGGAGGGCATGATTACCCACTGTTGTCTTCCAACAATTCTATTTATCTATCATGGCCAATATATGTTAACAGATCTATCCTCCACGGACACATACAATATCTTTTCCAAGTCATTACAACCTCTTAAAGCAGAGAATTTCATGAATTATTTGTTGTTGAAGTACTTTCTTTTCTCTTTTCTGAATCTGTTGTCAGTTTTATTGACTGACACTTATGTCTAGCATTATTGAAGAAGAAGAAAAAAGATTCTCAAGCCATTTCCTACATACTTTGTATAAATTTTAATGTATCCTTAGTTACATCTCATTTTGGGGGTTTTCTTACCCTTTTGAAAAAACAAACCAAAATTTTTATTTTAGAAAAGATGATCAAACCACCTGATACTTCTGCCCCTTTTTAGTGCTATAACATGCTTTCTAAGACTGGGTGACCAGAACTGTACACAATATTCCAAATATGGTTTCACTCTGTGTGTGTGCGCGCGCACGCACGTGCATATGAAAATATACACAGAGAATTTTGGTACAACAGTTTTATTATTAGTGCATTACCTAATAATCATTTGGATTAAAAGAATCTTTTTTACTTCTACACTGTGCTGATGTTTTCATTATAATCTCAAAACCTCTTTCATTCTTAGCTGACTGCAATTCACACTGACAATGTCAGTGTGATGCATACTGGGACAAAGAAATCCCATCTTCACACTCAAATCCCATGAGTGAAGTTAAGATTTATTTTCCCCAATATGCATCCCACTGACATTGTCTCATTTTCCCTTTCGTTACCGATTCCCTCAGTCTGATGAGATCATTTTAGAACTCTTTGTGGTCCAGTTTGGCCTTCACACCATAGGTGAAATCAGCATGCATGGCCACCTCACCACTTACATCTCACTCCATATCATTTGTGTTGTTGTTGCTAACTGCCTTCGCATCCATCTAGACCCATCTCAACCCATGGCGACCCTCTATTGCTCTGCCCAGTCCTGCAAACTCATATTCATGGTCTCTTTAATAAAGTCCATCCATCTAGCATGTGGCCTTCCTCTCTTTTTACTTCCCTCCATCTTTCCTAACATTATTGTCTTTCCCAACGATTCATGCCTTCTCATAATGTGTTCAAAATATAACGGTCTAAGGGACTTTGCAGACTGCCAGAAACAGTGCACATTAAATTGAGGCACTGCCCTAGCTCAGTGCTAGGGAGTCATGGGAATTGTATTTTTTTCTGGGACATTGAGCCTTCTCTGTCAGAGAGCTCTGGTGCCACAATAAATTACAGTTCCCATGATTCCCTAGCACTGAGCCAGGGCAGTGCCTCAATTTAATGTGCACTATTTCTGGCAGTCTGCAAAGGCCCTAAGTCTTGTCATCTTGGCTTCTAGGGATACCTCTGGCGATC
The DNA here is from genome assembly GCA_026167975.1 of Phrynosoma blainvillii. Classification (NCBI taxonomy): domain Eukaryota; kingdom Metazoa; phylum Chordata; class Lepidosauria; order Squamata; family Phrynosomatidae; genus Phrynosoma; species Phrynosoma blainvillii. Next base: position 133,838,464 of record JANUYF010000004.1, on the reverse strand, counting down.
TGTTCTAGGACCCATTTGTTTGTCCTTTTGGTTCTCCATGGAATCCTCTCTTTTCCAGCACATCTCAAATGCGTTGATTTTCCTCCTATCTTCTTTCTTGACTGTCCAGCTCTCACATCCATACATGGTAACAGGGAATAGGATAGCTTGTATGATTCTGACTTTTGTGGTGAGTTGGATGTCTTTACATTTTAAGATCTTTTCTAATTCTTTCATAGCCACTCTCTCTATTCTTAATCTTCTCCTGATTTCCTGGCTTCAGTCCCCATTCCGATCAATGTTTGATCCCAGATATGAGAACTCTTTTACTATTTCTATTTCCTCATTGTCTAGTCTGAATGTGTGGAAGTTCTCTGTGGTCATTATTTTTATTTTCTTTATGTTCAACAGTAAGCCTGCCTTTGCACTTTCTTCTTTGCACTTCCTTAGTAGTTCCAGATCTGTGAGATTTTCGGCTAGTATTATGGTGTTGTCAGCATATCACAGATTGTTGATATTTCTTCCTTCTATTTTCAGTCTTCCCTCTTCCATGTCCAAGTCTGCTTTCCTTACAATATGTTCTGCATATAAGTTGAATAGGCAGGATGATAAGCTGCAGACTTGTCTGACTCCTTTGCCAATTGGGAACTATTCTTTTTCTCCATGTTCTGTTCTGACAGTAGTCTCTTGTCCTGAGTACAGATTCCTTATTAGGGACTCCCATGTCTTTAAGGGCCTTCCATAGCCTTTCATTATCTATGTAGTCAAAGGTTTTGCTATAGTCTATAAAGCACATGCTGATTTTCTTTTGGAACTCCCTGCTATACTCCATTAGCCATCGTATATTTGCAATGTGATCCCTGGTGCCTCTTCATTTCCTGAACTCTGTCTGGACCTCTGGGATTTCTCTCTCCATGTATGGTTGGAGTCTATGTTGCAGTATTTTGAGCATAATTTTCCTTAAATGGGAGATTAGTACTATGGTCCTATAATTGCTGCAGTCTCTTATGTCTCCTTTTTTGTGTATTGGGATGTATATTGATCGCTTCCAATCTGTTGGCCATTGTTTTGCTTTCCATATCTGTTGACATATGTTGGTTAGTACTAGAGTTGACTCTGTCACTGTGGATTGCAACAGTTCTATTGGTATATCACCTGTTCCTGGAGTCTTGTTTTGTTTTTTTTTTTTGCCATTTCTTTTATTGCAGCTTCCACCTCAGTTTTTAGAATTTGGGGTTCATCTTCATATGGCTCTTTGCTCCATGCTTCATTTTTTCATCTCTTTTGTATAGTTCTTCTGTGTATTGCATCCAACGGTCCTTGGTTTGAACTTTCCCTTGATTTCTCGAATCTTGTGGAACAGGTCTCTCATTCTTCCCTTTTTGTCATTGTCTTCTATTTCTCTACATTTGTCATTGTAATAATTTTCCTTATCTTTGTGCACTAGCCATTGTACTGTTGCATTCATGGTTCTTAGTTTATTCCCATCTCCTTTTCGTTTTGTTTCTCTTCTTTCCTTTATTGCTTGTAGTGTTTTATCTGTCATCCATGGATTCTTTCCTTTCCTTTTGTGAGTTGGAAGTATCTTTATGCAATCTTCTTTTATTATGTCCCTGGCTTCAGACTAAAGCTCTTCTGGTAAGATACTTAGTACTGCAAATCTGTTCCTTATATTGTCAATGAATTCTGTGGAAATGTTCTTTACATCGTATTTTGGTATGATGACTGGTTTTCTTCTCTTCTTGAGTTTTACTTTTATTTTTGAAATGAGTAGTTTGTGATCTGTGCCACAATCAGCATCTGGTTGACAACCTCAGTTTAGTTATCTTTGCTTTCAGGGAGAGTTTGGACCTGATCGGCTGCAGGACCCAACCATTGATCTTTTTAGCAGCCCTGAAGTCTTCTTAAGCACTACATCTCAAATGTGTTGATTTCCCCCCCCCCCCCCCGTCAGCTTTCTTCACTGTCCAGCTTTCACAACCATATAAAGAAGTGGGAAATACAATGGCATGGACAATCCTAACTTTGTTATTTAATGATATATCTTTACACTTCAGGATCATGTCTTGTTCCTTCATAGCTGCCCTTCAAAGTCCTAGTCTCCATTCTGATTGTAAAATTAGCTACCTTCAATATTGGTTTTACAATCCTAATTTTCATAGAATTGTTATGCAAATCGCTTCACTAATTAAAACTACATGCCATTAGACTTCTAAGGTAAATTGTAGAAGCCATGGTAAAACTTAATTGAAAATAAAGAGCACTAATCTGTGAAAGGCAAGGTTCAAGCTAGCAATACTAAGCTTAATAAAGTAAATTATAGATTTGACACTCATATGGTATATTACATAATAAATTAAATTCTAAATCATGCAATCAACCTCGGTGGCAATTACATACAGTATATAATCTTATTTTATTTAGTAGGTGTTAATACTTCACTGGAATTAACACTTAGACTAGGTTGTTGAGATGATGTTTTGTTGGCAATGCAAACAATGTAAATGTAAAAGTTAATAACTGACAACTGTTTTCATAAGTGGCATCTTTTGCAGATCTTTCCTAGGGGTATACTAAAGAGAGAGGTATTTATAGGGGAGATACTCAAGTTCTTCAGTTCTATTTGCTGCAAGCTCATATAGTTGTACCTTGAAAAAGTATAAATCAATTTATAATACATATTATAAACTTATATATATAAACTTATCCAGATCTTGGAAATAACTCATTAGCTGTTACATACAATGGCTGGTATCTTGTGGGTTAATCCCAACTAGGGTAAATCCCAATCAATTGATGAATGGTGAGTCAACACAAAGGTAAATATACTGTAGTGTAAATGATTCAGTGAGTTTACTTTACACACACACAACACTGGGGCTTGGGTGTTAAGTAACTCATATGCTGTGGGGTCTCTGTGTTTGTGGCCTCTTACTATAAACAAGTATTTTTGTATTTTTTAACAAAAAAATCAGCAGCAGACATGAATCAAGAAGTGTAGAGCAGGGGTAGGCAACCTTTTTGAGCCGGGGGCCGGGTTGCTGTCCCTCAGACAATTGGGGGGCCGAAGCACCGAAAATAAATAAATAAATAAATAAATAAATATTTTAAAAAATTAAAATTAAAAAAATATGCATGCACACTTTCTCAGCCCCAGAAAAGCCATGGCAAAACCCCTGTGGAGATTTTGCCAAGAAAACAAGAACAAGTAATAACAACACTAATCAATATCATCATGGCGGGAGGCGGCGGCGGCAGGACCGGCCTGGGGCCAGTCCAAAGGCCTCAGGGGGCCACATTTGGCCCCCGGGCCTTAGGTTTCCTACCCCTGGTGTAGAGACTTCCATTCACACTTCCTGGAAGTTATCTGGAGTGTTGTGTCACTTAGGCAATAGTGTAGGTCAAGAATGGGCAACAAGCAAGGAAAGCAAGGGAGTTGCATTAGCCATACAAGAGGCCTTGGAAGGCCACATACCCCCCTGTACTTCCTTGACAGAAAACCTCAACCTCTTTTTGGATAGGCCCTTTGTTAAATAGAAAGTGGACATAAGTCACTGTCCAGGCAGTCTGACTGGCAACTGGATGAACTTCCTGCATCCTGTCACTCTTACTCTGTTGCTGCTAATTTTGAATTAGAAGAATGCTTTACAGCATGACACCATTTAAACAACACAAAATTGACAACCCAACTTCACTCTCAGCAACATTATATATAATTGTATTAATAGGTAACATTTTCCTTACCTATAAAGGATAGATAATACAATGTTTTACTAGTGAGTAATGACATATGTAAACCCCAATTAGTAATATAACAATTTTGGGTAAAAAGATCCAAACAAGTAATTGAACAAATTATTTTTATGTAAAGTCTGTTTGCACAAGTGAAAAGAAGTGGTTTTGCCCTGTTTTGAGCAGTACTTGTTTAAATGATATACCTGGCCAAAACAGGAGGAGACCAGAACAAAGCTGCACTTTGGGCCTAAACCTCAAAGTAAAATAACCCCTATTTTGCCCCAATTCAAGCTGGAAAGTGTAAACTATTGCACCAGCATCCAGACTGCATGCCAATGCAGAGATGGGTGAATGAGCTGGCAAGTTGCCAGCACCATAGTTGTCCATAGGTTTTTGTTTTTGTCACCCACCCATGAATCAATTGGATATGCACATGAGTTGTCAGCTGCACCACTGACCCATCACACACCCCATGAAGAGAAATGACAACAAACATGGCAGGTCGGCAAAAATACAATGGAATTAATAAGAATAATAACAAACTTTGCCCCAACAAAGGAAGGAGGAAAAGGGGGCCTCCATGATTGAGCTGTACCAGTGTTTCACTGGGTGCATCAATGAACCATATGGGAGGTTGATCACCTGTGTAATTGAGCAGCTGGCAGCATGGCTGGTTGTGCAGGGAGTCAAATAGGCTGGCAGCTGGGTGGACAACGGAGACCCTTGGTGGCCACTAGTGGTACATCCATATTCTCCTCCCAACGCACACACTTTTGGGGTGATATTTTAATTTGTTGTTTCAGGTTGCTCAGAGATGCTGATGTATTTGGTATTTGTTGTTCTTGTGTGCCGTCAACTCTTTTCTGACTTATGGTGCCCTCAAGGTGAACCTATCATGGGGTTTCCTTGGCAAGATTTATTCAGAAAAGGTTTACCATTACCTTTCCCAGAGGTTGAGAGCATGTGGCTTGCCCAAGGTCACCCAGTGGGTTTCATGGCTGAGCTGAGAATTGATCCCTGCTCTCCAGAGTCTAACACTCAAATCACTGCACCGCACAGTATACCCAGTGTTAGCAGACGTCCTCCATTTTTATTATATATTTTAGCCATGTGGAGTTCCCTATGACCCCAGCCTGACCCTTGGGAGATGGCAGCCATAACCCCCTAGATGTGAGGTCAGGTAAGCAAGCTAAAGCTTGCTTAAGACCACTAAAGATTTCCTGGACAGGCAGGTTTTGGAAGTTGCCCTTGGGAATATCCCATTATGTTGGAAAAGATACCTAATGGTGTTTGTTTGTCTCAGTCTCACACTTGATGAGACAGTGATTAGATTTGATAGCACCTCCTTTCTCTAACTTCCTTTCCTTGATAGTTTTGAAACCAAATGCATTGTTTAGACTATGCCCAGACTTAAGTACACAATGAAAAGCTCATCACGTACTTGTCTAGCTATTGTCCAGCCCATGGCTGGAAGGCAGAAATCACCCTTAAAAACCCCTGGATTTTAGCAGACCTCGTGCTACCTTGGAAATGCATGCTGAAACTCTGTTGGTCTGTACTCTGAGATAGTTCCCGCGACCCCCCTCTTGCCGGTCATGCCCCTTCCATGGAACTCATCTTCATTCGCCGCCAAAACCCAGAGGAGTCGTTCAAGTGTGAGTATATCTCCCTCTGTCCTGGTTTCCCTCTTTGCCTTCCCCGTTCTCTCTCTTCCCCACTTATTCCTCTAGCGTGTGTGTGTGTGTGTGTGTGCGCTTCATTTGGATGTTTGCTTATTGTTGCCAAATAAATATTTCATACTTTAATTGGAGCTTGGTCCATTTCAGTGTCTTCCCAGCCCGAATTCTTACATCTCCCGTAGACAATTGGATAAGGTCCTAGAAGCGAAGTTGGGTGCTTCCCTCTCACATTTGAGCTAATTATAAATTCCCCAAAATTAGGTCTTGGTCTTCCCAACACCAGGAAAAAATAAGGTTAAAAAAACAAACAGTAAAAGTTTGGGGGTAGCAGTTTATTTTCATTGCTGCTATTTATACATGGTAGCCCTGTTTGTGCTGTTATATGAGAAAGAAAACTAAAGTGGAGAAATACCTGTATGTCTATTATAAGAATGGGGAACTACAATTCAGTTTCTGTTTTACTTTGCACTGGTAGTACATTTCATGTTGCATGGTAGTGTCGATACACTGTAGAAATAGAAGAGCTACAATTTAATAAACTTTGGAAAGAACTGAGAATATATTTCCATATGCTTATATAACTGAATATATATATATATATATATATATATATATATATATGCTTATATAACTGAATGAAAAGATATTCTCAGTTCTTTCCTAAGTTTATTAAATTTCTTAAATTTATTATTTATTTATTAAATTTCACAATTTCTTCAAATGTCTCCAAACACACACACACACACACACACACACACACACATATATATATATATATATATATATATGCTTGGAGACACTTGAAGAAATTGTGAAATTTAATAAATATATATATGCTTGGAGACATTTGAAGAAATTGTGAAAGCCAGTAATAGTCAGACAAAGAAAAATATAATAATGAAAATGCATTCAGAAAAGGAGTGATAGCAAGTAACAGGGCTTTCTGAGATACCAAAAAAAAGAAAGATATGGCTTAGCCATTGGGTCTCCCTTGTAGTCCTATCTACTCCAACAGAAACTGACTACTTATAGGTGAGGTCCTACCTTTGGCAACAGGTGCTCATCTAGTCCCTAACAGTGCCTGAGGAGGGTTTGTTTCGAACTTTTTCTTCCCTTGCTATGGGAGGGTTTGGGGGACAGAGGCCTCAGATCAGTGTATATTACTTTGCAACTATGATCAGCTTCCAAGGTTATTTAAGGTGTTAACAATTTTACCCTTGGGTTGCTAAAAAGAACCTTGGTGTGTGCATGTTTATATATAACCAAACAGGATCAGAAGAAATAGATTTCCACACATCCTAATTAATCTTTCCCACCGAAGGCAAGATTTTTATTGTCACAGTAGTCAGAACCCTTTTATATTTGTATCTTAGAATGGTGGAGAACTATGATTTGGTTTATATCAGGCAGTTTAGAAACCAAAGATCACATCTTAATGTTGCAGCTTTACTGCAAAGAGTGTTCCTGTTTCTATAGTCAGCCCCTCTAATGTTGGTCAGAGCTTCCAGGAGGTTGTAAGAGGATGCAAGTGATGAAAAGATACCTTTCCCCTTTCTCTTGCTGTACTATGAAGACCTAAAGAGATCTGGAGCTGGCTGTTGATTTTATATCTTTGTGGTTTAGTGCTATGTTATGTGGAATGAGGATGAGTATAATAAATAAATAAAGGTTGTAATTAATGTCTTCTACAGTCATATACGTTTCTCAATTTTCTTATTTCTCTGCTCCCAACATTCATGAAAGCTCACATGTTGTTGAAGCATAACAGTCCATTCTGGGAATTCAACTTCATAATATTTATTTATTTTACAAAATTACAAAATTATACATTGGAATTCACTTTATAGAGATATTGTGATACAGTCCATCAGCACATGCTAGATTGCCTGAGATGCCATTTCCCAGTGGAGAGACTCCCTGCATTATCTCCAATCCCTTCAACACATCAATACCATTTTCATAATGACCAGCTCATCTCATGTGGGTAGATGAAATACAAGGTACACTTAGGTGGAACTTTATGATGGTGGGAAGGTAGAACTTCTCTCCAATTAAATATCTAATTGGCCATTTTGATCATTTATGTCATAAATAGAGCTATCACCAAAAACCAGGCTCTGGTAGAAGGCCAGAATCAGAAGTGCAAACATGCTTTGCAAAACTCTAATCTTCTCTCTTTTATAGAAGACCATTTTCTGAAGGCAGATCTGTACATGCTATCAAATCCCATATTCTACTCAAGCAGGAAAATTGCAGTTGGCTGTATTAGTTGGCTGCATGATGGGGTGAGCTCCTGTCACTAGTCCCAGCTTCTACCAGCCTAGCAGTTTGAAAGCATGCAAATACAAGTAGATAAATAGGTACCACTTCAGTGGGAAGGTAAACAGTGTTCTGTGCAATCATGCTGGCCACATGTCCACAGAGCAGTCTCTGACAATGCTGGCTCTTTGGCTTAGTAATTGAGATGAGGACCACCCCCTATGGTCGGACATGACTTGACAGCCTTGTCAACAGGAAATACCTTAACCTTTTACCTATAATAGACATAGCCTGTCTAAATATCCTAAAGACACCAAATTCTGTCTACTCTTGGAAGCTAAGCAAGGTGAACCCTGGTTAATACTTGGGAGACCACAAATGACTATCAGGTGCTGTAGGCTAAATTTCACAGGAGGGAACTGGCAAAACCACCTCAGAATATTCAAAGAAAACCCTACGAAATTCATGGTGTTGACATAAGTCATAAGACATAAGACTTGAAGGCGCGCACACACACACACACACACACACACACACACACAATATAGCTTTTTGCTTTTATTTGAAAACTCATGGGTTCTTTTGTGATTAACTTTGTTCAGTGCTAGTCAGCTGAATCAACCCATACTTTTTATATAGGTAAAATGACAATTATTTTCAGAGGAATCAGAAAAGTGCCTTCCAAGGGATGCATGGGGCTGGGTGGGAAGCACTTTGCCTGGGGCCTCCTCTAAGCAGGATGCAGGGGAACATTAGTGAAAGTGGACTGTTGCCCCTCTTGTTGGTTTCCTAGGGGCATCTGGCTTAGCAATATGGGAAACAAGATGCTAGACTAGCCAGCTGGACTCTCCTCAGGTATGTTTTTACAACAAGAATGCTGTTCTTACATCTGGAATGTCTCATACAGTTTCCATACTGCAAACACTGTCACACTTAAGTTCATGTTTAAAGGGAATTATGATGATATTATGTCTGTGCTGGTATGACATGACTCTTATTCACATAGCCTTGGTCTGTGCTGCTGTCTTACAGAACTGGGGCAAGTGTACTTCAAAAGTGGAACATTTGGAATCATAGAACATTTCCCCATGACAATACTCAAAGCCTAAATACATTTATAAATGGGGGAAAGTGAGGGTTGTGGGGTAGCCAATGGTAGTGATACGGAAATACAGTCACCCCTCTGTTTTTGTGAACTTGAAGCCTGCAGGCGGCAAACGGAGGGGGACAAAATGGGGCATGCGCCCATGAATGCACACCACTATTCAAGCCAACAGGGCTTGAATATTGGTGATTTTCCATTTTCGGGAAGGGGGGGGTCCAGAACAAATACCCCATGAAAACGGAGGGGTGATTGTACACAAAGGGATATGGGGGGGATACCCCAAAGGTCAGGCAGGCAGGCTAGTGTACACGAAATAGTGTTATGATGATACAATAAACCAGTGTTTCTTTGAGAGGCCAACCTTAGGGTTGTAAGCAGGGAGAAAGAAGAAAAAAATGAATTGCCAAGAGAGGTTCCTATTGCAAGTAAACACCTGCCTCTATCTAGAGGCTAGGAACAATAGTTATTCATGACTAATCAGGGTATATGGCTGCCATAAACCCTGATTTAAAGTTTGCTAAATGACTGAGAATTCTTTTTTAAAATCAAATAGTGATGCTTCAAAAGTACTGAGCTAAAGCAGAAAAATAGGAGACAGAATTATTCTTTTCATGGAAAGGGCATAATATTAAGAAGAAACTTTAGAAGTGAAAACTGCACATATTTGCTGCAGGCAAAGTTCAGACTGCAGTGGTTCAATATGAATATAATGCCCTGGGCTTTGCATTCATTTGAATCTCTTAGTTCTTTGCCCTTAACATGGAAATAATGTGACAGTTTCTCCTATATGACAGTTTTTCTTCCAGACAAGTAACTGGCAATACTATAAGCAATGAAGGCTGTATTGTATTTTAGCACTTTTGTAACACTGCCAGACTTGGGAAATACACAAATGAGCTACAATGAGATATATCTGCACCACTGCTCTTTTTTTTAAAAAAATCTATTTCCCCACCTTTCAATCTTTGCTTTACCAAGTAATGGCCTATGGCAAATAAGAATGTTTTAAAACTCAATGAAGGAACTTTTGAATTACTGTAATATGGAGATCACATGTACTGTAGGGCATGGGAAGGTAGAGTGAAGGTCTGGAACTACAGAAGGCCCCAAGGGTTGTTTTTATGGCCCTCAACTAAATCCCCTGGATGGCCATTTTTCTAGTCAAAGAAATGCAGGTGCACTTCATTTCATAGAGGCCTGTAGCAATGGTAACTTACCTATTAAATAGACTGCATGTTAAAAGAATGTTTTTCTCTGTTTGTTTTTTAAAAGCTGCTTCTGCCAGTTAGAATTTTAGAGAACATAAATAATTATGGATTAAATTAATATTCAAATTGCTACTTATAGTACTCAAAAATAACAACTGCCTCTTACTTCTTTCCTGGAAACCCATTGGTACTTAAAACATATGTAGTAAGTCATTTGGGATGTAAAACTTACACAGTAATTCTCCATATATGCTTTAAATAAGATTTTTTATATTCTTAATTGCATTAATTGTCAATAACACACTGCCCATTTATTATGCGAATTTCAACACTGAATCATATTTCTCATACAAAGTATTGCTTTCTCGTGCACCCATAAGAAACTATTGGTTGACACAACCAATTGCATGTATGGTATGAAAAATAAACAAATGCATAAAACACTTATCATGATCACAGGATGAAATCCATGGATCAAAGGAATCCATAGGATCAAAGGAAAAATCTAACATTGTGCAAACAGAAGGCAAGCTCATGTGATTAATCTTCCCCTTCCCTTCCTTTCCCCAAATGGCCCCTGTGGTTCCCTGAAAGTCCATCCAGAGGTTCTGGGAGACATCTGGGAGAACAAGCTGCACTAAGGGCCTAAGCAGACGGCGCAAAGCGCCGTCTTTGAGTCCAGGAAGGGGAGGGGCAGCCTCACGCTGGGTGCCCCAACCCCTTCCCCAAAACATCGTCAGAGCGGCCGGCCCTCCGCACAGCCGGTGCTCCGACGACGCACTTCCGCTGCAGCGTTCGCACGCGCTACAGCGGAAAAGGCACCAAAGGTGTGCCGGATGCCTTTTGCGGTGCACCTTCGGCGTCTTGCTGAAGGAGCGCTATTTTAGCACTCCTTCCTGGCGCAGGGACGCTGCGCCGCGGGGCTGAGGAATGCGGATGCCTCGGCCCCGATTCGCAGCTTCCTGGGGTGGCCCCATGCCGCCCATCTGCTTCCCCCCTAGGAGGCCTTGAAATAGCCAATTTTTGGTACATGTAGTTATCATCAAAATGAAATTAGTTACACTTCAGTTCAGTAAACTTCATTAATTATTATCACTAAGGATCTTATCACATTACCTTTTAAAGCAAATAAAGCCTCCTGGGCTGCAACAGGGACATGGCATGGAGGTGGGGATTATTGCACAGTAAGTCGCTGCCAAATCCCTGAGCAATTGCAGCCTGCATCCCAACCGTGCTCAGCCAGCCACCATTTGAACCTCGGGAATTTTCCGTTTTCTAAAAAGGATGGCTGAGCACAGCTGGAATCTGGGCTGCAGTTGCCCGTTGATTCGGCAGCGACTTACTATGTGATAATTCCTGAATTCATGTTGTGTCTCGGCTGCAGCCTGGGAGGCTCTATTCACTTAAAAAGGTAATGCAATAAGCTCCTAAGTATCACGTTATCAGGAATTTGGAAAGAATACTTGATCTTTATCTTCACAGAAGGAAACAGGCAGTGTGGCTTTCATTAATTTGGCTTAATGGAGATGCCATATAACCAGTAGGAATATAATTCCTTGTTATGCATTTTATATGTGGCCAAAGAACTCTGAGTGTGTGTGTGTGTGTGTGTGGTGTGTGTGTAGAATAAGTCCAGAACTATGAATATTCTTATCAGTCCAGGGTTCTTTTTGCCAGGGTTCCCTAGCATGTATTTCAGCTATTTTTCAAGTATTCTTTCCATTCCTACTAATCACTGGTTAGGTAGCTGCATCCCATATCCAATTATACTGATGGCTGTGCTTCTCTATACCATTCTGGAAAATTGTTAAGTTTACAAACAACAACAACAATGTGGACAAGCTGTGGTAGTGCTTCTGTTGTTGTTGTTGTTGTTGTTGTTCATAGAATCATAGAATCATAAAGTTGGAAGAGACCACAAGGGCCATCCAGTCCAACCCCCCTGCCATGCAGGAACTCAAAATCAAAGCATCCTTGATAGATGGTCATCTAGTCTCTGTTTAAACACCTTCAAAGAAGGAGACTCCACCATACTCTGAGGGAATGTGGTCCACTGTCAAACAGCTCTCACTGTCAGGAAGTTCCTCCTAATGTTGAGGTGGAATCTCTTTTCCTGTAGCTTGCATCCAATATGACACCCCTTCAAATATTTAAACAGGGCTATCATATCCCCTCTTAGCCGTCTCTTCTCCAGGCTAAACATACCCAGTTCCCTAAGTCGTTCTTCGTAGAGCATGGTTTCCAGACCCTTCACCATTTTAGTCGCCCTTCTCTGGACACACTCCAGTTTTTCAACATCCTTTTTGAATTGTTTTGCCCAGAATTGGACCCAGGATTATTCCAGGTGTGGCCTGACCAAAGCAGAATAGAGTGGCACTATTACTTCCCTTGATCTAGATACTATACTTCTATTAATGCAGCCTAAAATTGCATTGGCCTTTTTAGCTGCGGCATCACACTGTTGACTCATGTTCAACTTGTGGTCTACTAGGACTCCTAGATCCCTTTCATACGTAGTCTCGTTAAGCCAGGTGTCCCCTATTTTATATCTATGCATTTCATTTTTTGCCCTTACATTTCTCTGTGTTGAAATTCATTTTGCAGTACCTTACATTTCTCTGTGTTGAAATTCATTTTGTTAGCTTTGGCCCAGCTTTCTAATCTATTAAGATCATTTTGAATTTTCACCCTGTCTTCTGTGGTATTAGCTATTCCTCCTAATTTGGTGTCATCTGTAAATTTGAGAAGCATGCCCCCTATTCCTTCAGCAAAATCATTGATAAAGATGTTGAATAGCACTGGGCCCAGGACAGAACCCTGTGGCACCCCACTGGTCACTTCTCTCCAGGATGAAGAGGAGCCATTGCTGAGCACCCTTTGGGTTTGGTCAGTCAACCAGTTACTAATCCACCTAACAGTTGTATTGTCTAGCCCACATTTTACTATCTTGTTTGCAAGAATATTGTGGGGGACCTTGTCAAAAGCCTTACTGAAATCAAGATATGCTATGTCTACCACATTCCCTTCATCTAGCAAGCTGGTAATTTTATCAAAAAAAGAGATCAGATTATTCTGGCATGACTTAAATACATTGCAGAGTGAAAATCTATACTAGTTTTGCTGCACTGAATTGCTTGATTTTCAAGAGTTTAGTCAAACAATTGTACAACCATTTGCACAACTCATTGGGAAACAACACTTGTAAAAAAAGCTATGCTTGGATATCAGTTGTTCTAACTCAGAAAATATGCAACTCTAGCAGAATGTGTTTCAAAAGAGTGCAACAAAATTTCAATACAGGACAGAGTACTTTAAAATGACTTGAGTACAGCCTCTAGTGAGTCTGTGATATATACAGCAGATAGATCAGCTTCTCCACGTTTTAGTATCCAGTCATACCAGTGAAAACCATTAGATGGCCAGCAATGCCACGTTTTCTGTTATTTTGGTCACTGAATTAGCACAGTGTACCAAGATTACGTAGTCTATAATCTAGAATGTGATAACAAAATAAATATACTCTGGAGACCAGGATTCAATTCCCAACTCAGCCATGAAACTTACAGGGTGACCTTGGATAAGTCACATGCTCTCAGCCTCAGGGGAAGGCAATGGTAAACCTCCTCTGAACAAATCTTTTTTTTTAAAAAAAACATGATAGGTTCACCTTAGGGTCTCCTAAGGGTCAGAAACAACTTGAAGGCACACAACAACAACAACAACAACAAAATAGAACACAGAAAATTATAAACAAAATTTGCTAATTACTTAGTGAGTTCTTTGGGGCCCAGGATTTCAGTCTTAATTAAACTTCAAAAAGCACAATAATTTATCCCATTTGTTGCTGAGCTACTTAAGCTTAGGATGGAACCACAGCAATCATTACAAGCTCTGTCCATTGTAATTGACAGAATGTGTGTGTGTGTGCACGTGCGCATGCGCGATGAAGAAAAATATCATAGATAAGCTGTTTTCTACTTCTAGAACTACTAATAAATATTCTAGGGTTAATGCTGTCCATGGAACAATCAGTAATTAAAATGTTGGCTATATAAACTATTACGGTATTGTAACATTTAATACATTAGCATTTTTGGTGGATGAACATTCTTGGCAAGGAATAGTCTGTAGCAAGGAATACTCTGCCCCAAATGCTAAAGTATTTTTTTAGCACTGTATGGCAAACCTTCGCTGAATAAATCATGCCAAGAAAACCCCATGATAGGGTCTCTGTAAGCAGAAAATGACTTGAAAGTACACAACACACACACACACACACACACACACACACACACACACAAGAACTGTGTATTTCTTAGGAGTTCATCACATTATCTTTAAAGCACCTTATCCCCAACATGATAGAGGTGTGTTTAATTTTAAAAAGGGTGTTATCATATTTCCCAGGGCCAGGCGAATGCAACCCATATACAGCCAGGATGCCAGCCTGGCTTATCCTGCGGCTTTTCAAAAACATGAAAACCAGAGGGCTATCTCCAGGCCAGAAAGCTATGACATTTCAGAAGGATAGATGCAGAAGGTAGGAAGTTATTGTTTGCCTTCAAGTAATTTCTGCCTTTTGACAACTCTAAAGTGAGCCTATCATGAGATTTTCTTGGCAGAATTTGTTCAGAAGGGGATGCCCTTGCCTTCTTCTGAGGCTGACAGTTGTGACTTCACCATAATCACTCAACTGATTTCCAGAGCTAAACAAGGATTCAAACCTTGGTCTCCCAATGTCCTATTCCAACATTCAAACCACTATACCATGCTGGTCCTCAACTAGGGAATTACAGTGCCTCAAAATCAGTTATTTAAAATAGTGAAGTGTGATACTAATATGAAAGAAAGCCATGGTCAATATCATAATTCTCTACCAAAATAACAGAATTTATTTATTTTATTTAAATTTCTATGCCATCATTCTCCCAGGAACATAAGGGAAGATAAAAATGTTTCAAAAATATCACAGTAAATTTTTATAAAGCAATTAAAATCATCTATTAAAACAATATAAATTAACATAAAATATATAAAAGTTAAAAACATAACACACACCCCAAATAAGCCACCCTGTCGCGATTTTTCAAAAGCTTGCTTAAATAAAAACATTTTTACTTGCCAGCAAAAGGCAAGGAGAAAGGGGGCAAGCCTAGCTTCCTCTGGAAGGGCGTTCCAGAGGGTGAGAGCAGCTGCCGAAAAGGATCTCTAGTGTCCTCACTAGGCGAGACTATGATGATGGATGGACTGAGAGAAAGCCTTCCCTGGAAGATCGTAAGGTTCTGTTATGTTCTTTTGGGGAGATACGGTTTCTCAAATAGTCTGGACCTAAGCTGTGTAGGACTTTATACAGCCCTACATTGCCAGCACTTTGAATTGTGCCCAGAAATGAATAGGTAGCCAGTGAAGCTGTTTCAACAAGGGAGTTATGTGTTCCTTGTAACTGGCCCCGGTCAGCATTCTACCTGGGGTGTTTTGAACCAGCTGAAGTTTCCAAACAGTTTCCAAAGGTAGTCCCACATAGAGTGCATTACAGTAGTCCAAATGGGATATAATCAAGGCATGTCTCACCGTAGCCAGATCTCATATCTCAACAAATAGGCACAGCTGGTGCACTAGTTTTATCTTTGTGAATGCACTCCTGGCCACTGCTGAAACCTGGGCATCCAGGCTCAGAGTGGAGTCCAGGAGCACACCCAAGCTACGAGCCTGAGATTTCAGGGGGAGTGTAACCCCATCCAGCACAGGCAAAGTCCCTATTCCCTGATCTGCCTTACGACTGACCAGGAGCACCTCTGTCTTGTCTGGATTAAGTTTCAATTTGTTTGCCCTCATCCAGTTCATTACTGACAGCAGACACTGGTCCAGTACAGAGACAGCTTTCTTGGAGTCAGATGGAAAAGAGACATAGAGTTGGGTTTCATCAACATATTGATGACACTGTACCCCAAAACTCTGGATGACCTCTCCCAGCAGGTTCATGTAAATGTTAAATAACATGGGGGACCCTACATGTCAATGGCCAAGGAGTTGAAAAGGATTCCCACAACACACCATCTGGGTCTGCCCCTCCAGGAAAGAGAGGAACCACTGTATAACAGTAGTGTCCCCAAGTCCCATCCCAGAGAGGCAGCTAAGAAGGATACCATGGTCGATTGTATCAAAAGCTGCTGAGAGGTCTAGCAGGACCAACAGGGACACATTCCCCTTGTCCAGTTCCCTGCATAGATCATCCACCACAGTGACCAAAGCTAGCTCTGTGCCATAGCCAGTTCTGAAACCAGATTAAAATAGATCTAGATAATCCATCTCATTGAATGTCTATCTTAAGATCCCACTTTCACCCTGTTCCCTTTTGCCTGTCCTGGGCATTCCCCTTATATAAGCTGCTGCTTTGGGCAATAGATTGCCTGTGTTTCTAAAACTGAAGCTCTGATGAGAGTTCAGATGGGTTCAGGTTCACAATCTGCCTCAAAAGCCCACATAACCAAGCCTACTATATAAATCTGTTCACTTTCACATGGGGATGGGGAAGAGGGGGAAATTACATGTCAGTAATTTAACTAGATTAGTAGTTAAATTGCAGTTTTGACAGAAAGTTAAATATTAGTTTAATAGAAAATTAGATTTTGAGCTGAATTTTCTAGCACGGGGTAGCACTGAGTGATGGTTTAATTTAGTTTTAACATGAGTTTAAAAGATGCTTTCTTGCAATTGTAAATGAAAAATAAAGTGCATGAAAATGATGTTCAAATGATATTTCTGCTATAATGGAAAGAAAATTAACAAGTCATATAATATACAACTTAGAAATTATGAGCAATTTATCCCCAATCTCTGGAAGGGCTCTTTCTTCAGCAGAGCTAGAAGCATCAGAGAACGATTGTATTTGCACCAATTATTTTCTTTCTCAGTTTTATGTGAGAGGGGCAACACAAGAGTTAAAAAAAAGCTAAACAGAACTTCTTTTCTCAATAAGGGATTGAATTTCCCATTTAAATCATTTGCAGGACCCCAGTTTTTAATGGATTGGGATTGTACTCAAAGGATACACACTGGAACTTAGAAAAGTTACTTTTTTGGACTATAGTTTCCAGAACCTCCCAGCTAGCATGGCTAGTGATTTCTTTAGAATAGTCATAAATCAGAAACAACTTGAAGGCACACAACAACAACAACAACAACAACAACAACAACAACTCAACCCCAAAAACAAATGGGAAGTTGACCTACAAAGAATATAGTCTTCATAAACAGCCTTATGTGTACATAACACTGAAGTGAATAGTTTCACAGCATCCATCTTCATCTAGAGGCTGTCATGCCATTACAACATGTGGACACTCATTTCACAATGGTGGTATGGCTGATGTGCCAT
Source organism: Phrynosoma blainvillii (assembly GCA_026167975.1). Taxonomy (NCBI): domain Eukaryota; kingdom Metazoa; phylum Chordata; class Lepidosauria; order Squamata; family Phrynosomatidae; genus Phrynosoma; species Phrynosoma blainvillii. Next base: position 133,821,121 of record JANUYF010000004.1, on the reverse strand, counting down.
GGACTAATGTGCAATATACTCTGATGAACATTGGCACAATTCCCAATGTGCATCTAAAAACTGGTTTGGAAGTGCCTATGCAAAACAAAAGCACCTGATAAGTACCTGATTTGGATCAAAAATGCCCAGTGTGCATCAGAAGGACCCAATGCACATTGGATCATTCCTGTCAGTGCTCAGATGTGCATCTTCTCAATTCACTAGCAGGGTTTTGGTGTATTTCTGCAACATATCTAGGGATCTGTAAAGTTATGAAACAGCCAGGATCTCAGCCACAGTGTCTATGAATAGAATAGCTGTGGCTTCCTATGTAAATCACAAAGATGTGTAACAGAGTAAGTTGTGATCTGACATTATATTCTTTGGGGGAAGTGTCTCTTCAGTCTAAAACTCTGAGAAATAAGAATTCTTAAACATTGTTTTTGAAAATAAACCTTCCAAATCTGAAAGTTTGGGACATACTGTGAGGTTCCCATTCCTCCCATTTCTTGATTAACTCCTGCTTCATACATATTAAATATCCCTATTTTGGGGAAGGGAGTGCAGTTTCTACCTTCTGTCATCACAGCAATGTGCAGGATCTTTCTCTATCACTCTTCTTGCTTCTTCTGGCACTTGGAACACACTGCAACCATAGAAACTAGGAACCCTTCCCTGACTCTCTTCACTGAAGTTAGATGTTTCCTGATGAGGGAGGGCCTTTAGCTGTGGTGTTCTGACCGTGGAATACCCTCTTAAAGTAGGCTTGTTGGGGCCAAACCTAGTATCTCCAAGGAGATCTTTGTATTTGCTGAGGCTTCCAAGCATGTAATCCAAGCTGCTTCAAATGATGCTAACAAGATTTTGCGGATTCCACTGGGTTTTATTGTTCACATTGGATCGTTGGATTTATTTTGTTGTTTCTGCTGTTTTGATTTAGATTCCATTATTCAGTTCACACTAGCATATGGTTTTGTGATTACTGTACACTGCCCTGGGGAAGCTGCCATACTTCTGGGTGGAACAGAAACAGGGAGCAGGGAAGCCAGGCACTTTGGGAAACTGGCACTCATCGAAACGTTTATTGTTGGTGCCAAATCAAGGAAGGGAAGCAGGAAGCCAAGACAGAACCCCCCACCTACTCTGTCTCACAATAGCTACTGCCAAAAGAAAATTGGACATCACAGACAGATACCCATTAAGATGGTTACGGGCTCATAAGTGAGGTGACTTCAGGACTCCATGACAGAAATTTTGTATGGGGATGAGCAAATCTTTTTCAGATCATTCTCCACTGTCAATTAGCATTAATAGCTGGGAGGCCTCAAGCACATGAAATAAAGTGTAACAATGATCAAGTTGTGTTTTTAATAAGAATAAGTATAAGAATAGAATAATGATCTAATATTTTCAAGAGAAAATATTCTGTCTAACCTGAATGCTCTGCCTAACTTGAATGCAGATGGAAACAGAAGAGAGGAATACCAGCAAATATGTCTGGAGATCCTTACTATGTTCTGTTTTTAAGACTATAATATTCAGGCAAATTGTGTATATCAAATTAAAGATGAAATTATAATTCTCCTCCCTTTAAACTGAATACTTGGATTATCTCATATACGAAGAAACAGACCAGACAATAAAACACATTTTACATCAAAATGGTTCATAATTAGCTGGTAGATTTAAAGCTATAAAATCTTTGTAATTATCTTTCAGCTTTATTTTTTACATAAAGCAGTATCAACATAAAAAAGGTAAAGGTCTTCCCCGTTGACAAGGCTGTCAAGTCATCTCTGACCATAGGGGGCAGTGCTCATCTCCGTTACTAGCCAAAGAGCCAGCATTGTCAGACTACTCTGTGATCATGTGGCCAGCATGACTGCACTGAAACTCATTTCTGGAGGTATATCACAAGACAATCCTGTTACTGAAAGTGCTGCCCAATCCACATCTCATTTACAGATTGGAGAGTACATCACGGTTGGGTCCTTCAATTTCCCCATCAAACTGGCCATTAGATATTTTCTAGGAGAATAAGAGCAGAAACTGCTATTGTGCTTTTGCTTCTTCTACTGACCTGGACTTCTTTAGCACTTGTGTGGCATCTTAGCAACAAAAAAATCACAATAAAGCAAAAACTGAGGAAAAGAGATTGTACGACTGCATTCTATTATTTTATTCCTGGCCAGACTATAAAGGAGAAAACAGTAAAGAAGTTAGCCAGCAATCTATGCAAATCTACATAAGAGTAAACTCCAGCAAACAAAATTGGAATTATAAGTATAGGTTTTGGCTAGAGATCCATCATTTTATCAGCAGAAACACTAGATGCAGATTTCGAGGGAAAATATCATACACCAATTTGGAGAACCACCTGATATTTGTGGCAGTATTTCATAGAACAAAATAAAACAAGCAATCATGGAATATTTACTATTAGATTTCTTGGTTTTGGTATTTAAGGGCCTGAACAGACTGCCAGAAATAATCCAACTTGAGACCACTTTAACTGTCCTGGATCAATGCTAGGGAATCATGGGAATTGTAGTTTTTTCTGAGACATTGAGCCTTCTCTGTCAGAGAGCTCAGGTACCACAATAAATTACAGTTCCCATGTTTCCCTAGCACTAAGCCAGGACACTTAAAGTGGTCTCAAATTGGATTATTTCTGGCAGTCTGTTCAGGCCCTAAATAAAGAACCCAAATTTTGTCCTCACAATAACAAAAGCACATTAACATAAAATGAGCATTGCTCTGAGTAGTTACAAACAGTGATAAAGGGTTGGGAAAGAGAAAGTACTTAAGTATCATTTCTATATTACACAATTTTATTCCATGCAAATGGGAAAAGGTAAATCTCTATTATACTGAATGAGAATGCATAGGTTTATGGAGACATTAAATTGGATATGCAACTGAGACCAAATACTTTTTCATCAGATTTGCTGGGCACACTGTTGCCACATTTATTACTATGAACTACATATTTCTGCCAATGGAATGAATATGGAAACAATTATAATCAGAAGACCTTTTCTGCACAATGCAGACTCCTATACTTGATAAAGTTGGCTACATAAGAGCTTGTGTCTCTAATCAGATGTTTATTTATTACATATTCACAATCCTAATAGCACAGAAAAATGTGCCCAGTAAAAACCTGCCTCTTGTATCTATGGGTGAGTCGACAATATATTATGCATTATTTGTTCTTCATTTCTATTTCATTCTACCTGAAATGAAATGGTACCTACATTTACATCTTTACCTCTTTTCAACAGCTGCAACAACACCTAATGTTCAACTTTTCAGGACTAGTGGCTCTTAAGGAGCACAGGCATCAGTAACAAAATACTGTTTCAATACATTAATACATAAAAAGATACATATATTAAGGACTCAAGAAGGAATACAATATATTGAAATTGAATTTTGGTAAATCTGGGAACAAAAGGAAATATGAAAACTTTTCAAGGACATAAAGTGAAACGCATGGCACAGATTCTCCCTGAAACCCAACTTCCATAAGCAATGGTTTTCTGGCATAAAACACAGGTTTTTAAAAATAATTCTTGGCTGCTACAGAAAGGCTCTTGCCTCCTACTGTGAAAGATGCCAGCAAAGGAATCTGGAGTGACAGATAAAACTACTTTGCATATGGATTCTCAGAGAACTTTAAACATAGAGAAACAGAGCCAAGAGGTCAAGTGATTTCCAAAAACAACACAGCAGGCTAGCAGCATACGCATACAGAAACACCCTAATGCCTTTGCCACATGAGCACCACATTAGATGTGTCTAGAAAGCATGCTCTTAAAACATGTCCATTTTGCTTAGTTACATCCAAGTTTCCTGTTGCAAACAAATCTGTTTCTTAAAATAACATTGGCTGGATCTTGTCCAAATTATGTAAAAAGCTTCTACTAGAATGGTGTCTCATTAATTTCAGTTACAGAGAGTCAAGCATTTGATTAACTTCCACATTCAAATCAATGGTATTTAAAATATGTTTCCATTTTAGCTGTACTGTGTGGACTATCATGAGAACACATTAGTCTCTGAAACGCAATCAACTTTTATGTGCGAGTCTTCACAATGAAGACTTTTTTTTCATTTGATGCAACACCATGTATAGCTCTACAGACGTAACCCAAATGCATGCAATATATACTTCTACACTGGAGCAAAGTGGTAAAAGCCAATACTTTCTAGATACTTGTGTTCACATGAGGAAAATGCTCAGAGCTTTCAAACATATTTGTCAGTCAAAATTTATAGCATGAACCAAGAAACCTGTCATTACAGGGTAAGTACAGAGTGAAATGCTGAAATGAAAACAACATAGAGGAAAGTGAGACACCTATGGAAACATAAAGTCTTTGGTATTCATTCTACCATTTATGAACTGCAGACCTCTCCCAATTCAAGTCTGGCTTTCCTTAAATAACTAGATCAAAGATATGTGTCAAAAACCAGACAGCTCACCAATACACAAATCTACCCTTTCCTACTTCTCTAAACTAATGAAACCTATGATTTTCAGTATATGAATTCTAATCTGGTCATAATTATACAAGGGTTTGTTAGTTTTTTTACACACTTAAAGATTTCCAACTCAAGTTTATAGAAGTGAAGAAAATGTACATCCTAATTGGCACACTTATCTCACTTCTTAAAAACCAAAAATAAATAAAAAGGAAAAAAATATGTGGGGCCAATGGCATACCAAGATTAATTTCAAATCTGTTTAAGGCAAGAAAGGAAAATGGCATATTTCAATTAATATTTCAGTTACAAACAGGCTAAAGAAATAAACAATTTTGAAACATAGTTTACACTTTAGATGCTTAAGAAAGCATTAGCCAAAGTTCATCTGCACAACAACAAAATGTGATAGTTTATTTGGAATTTCTTGCATTTACTTACTTGCTCTTTGACTGAGGCCAGAATTGCAGATGTGGTCTCTGTTTCAGATCCATCTCCATTGGATGTATTCAAGACAGGGCTAAGGGAACTTGTCTTGTCAGAGGACGATGGTTGGTCTGGCACAGGCATAGCTCCTGTAACAGGTAAACAGTAGAAATTATATATCTCATTTGGTCAAGAATTCAGAATGCCCTTACATTTGCAGAACAAATTTGCTTCTTTCTGATGATTGCCTGGACATTCTCCATGCCCGTTCCCCTTGCTCTTATATGATGTTTTATGAAGAGTCTTGGCAAACATCAGATTTCCTTCTCTGCTGCTACAATAGTGATATAGGAGTCTGGATTCAAATAAAAATACAATTGTTCCCGATAATTTCTGCAGTCTATATTTCTAACAAAAGGCTACTGTAACACATCAGAAACATTGCTTGAAAGTAACTTCTATCACCAAAACATAAATGCTATTCATGTATTGTCTTTGTACATTTGGCCCTCCATTTTCATGGAGGATCTGTTCCAGTGTGCCACAGAATATTCTGAGATGTTTGGAGTAAGTGACAAGCTGCCTAAGGGCTAGAAAAGTCACTCCACACAAGCTGGTTCTGTTCTTGGAAGATGTTTCATTTGCTGCAGGGACAACACTAGCGGTGTGTGGAATGGACAGGTGTGTGTGGGGGGGTGACACCACTGGTCCCCAAACATCTACCTATTGACAGAAGCAGAATATGGTGTTCACCTGTGTTCCTTTAAAATGCTAGAGCTCAGTAAAAGAGATGGTGTGAGTGGGCTCAGTTGGAGGAGAAAGGAGGAGCTCGGGGGCTTTTTTAAGAATTAAAACTTAACATTTGTAATTTTTAAAATAATTAATTTTTTTTAAAAAAACATCACATCTTACCAAATTTTCATTTTAAACACATGAAACTATGAACAGTGGGCCCTTGTTATCCAGTGGGGTTTGGTTCCAGGATCCCCTGTAGATACCAAAATCTGTGGATGCTCAAGTACCATTATAGACAGTGGGATAGTAAAATGGTATCCCTTATAGAAAATGGCAAAATCAAGGTTTGCTGTTTGTAATTTATACTTTTAAAAATATTTTCAAGCTGTGGATGCTTGAATCCATAGATAAAGAATCCATGGATAAAGAGGGCTGACTGTACCTGTAAATATATTTAGGTTGTGCATATGATTTTGTAATTCAAAGGTATAATTTTAATTGTGCTAGTTGTTTATGTCACAACTATTGCCACTGCATTCAATGATATACAGGAATTATGATTAATAAGTAACATTAGTACAAAAACCATTACTATGGATTCTGTATGGTGTGGTATGGGAGGGGGCCAATGGGGGTTGGCATAGTGTGATACCAATCCTAGTGATGCCGCTGACTTGCTGACCTATGCAAATAGTATTTGGATACATCCTTCCTCAAGCTGCACACTTTCGAGATTTTTATTTAATTCAGCCTTGCTTAGGGTTGCTAATGTGGCTGCTGATGAAAGCAGGTGCCTTTCATCAACTTTGGTTAGAATGCCAGATGCATTATCTCAGGGAGAAAGATGGATCTTGCCATAGCGATTCTAGCCAATATGTCCAGCTGTACACTCCATACACTCATCAGCTCATTTCACAGGATCCCTGATAAATTTCACATTTAAGCATCTAATACACACATGCTTCCTAGAGGACAAACACATGCCCTATAAAGGAAGGTGTGACCAACAAACAAATTATATGATCACTCAGAGTATGTACTATGTGCAGCAAATTGTATCTGTTTGCTAAGGGATAGATTTCTTAACAGAACATTTCGTGCCATTTCAATTAATCTTCACATCATTACCAAAATTTTTCTATATAATTTTGAAGGGATGACTGCTTCCCTTGACATGAAAATAATCTGTCCTGCAAAGAATAGGAAATGAAAATAACTACATCCAGGAAAGCTTTACTATGTGATGACAAGAATGGCAAGTATAATGAAGAATCAGTTATTTAGCGTAGTAATTCCAAAATCCCTTTGAACAAAAACAATGAAACAATCCTGCAACATAAAATCAATCCTTAAACCCTACAACACAACAGGATGTTCCAGTTATTCCTTATTTTAATATATTTGAAAGCAGATGAAACCTCAAACCTTGAGAATATGTTCTATTTAGTATTTTAAAAGTACATAGAAATATTTCCAAATTACCATATCAAATAAATTGCTACATGCATCAACTTTATAAAATCTGATTATCCACATCAAAATGACAACCTTTCAAATTATAACTGTGAAAATGTGGGGGCTAATTCCTTTTTCAGCTAAGCATACAAGCAAACTTAGTTATTGGAAAGAAGGTTAGGAAATATTTAAAAATCACTTTTAATTTTTATAAAGCAAGGTTCTTCTTATTATTTTTGTACAGTTGTCATCACTGAAGCTGTCTGAAGGCTTCAGATAATCCTTGGTTTTAATGGGTTTTTCTATTGTAAGATTGCTGTTCAGGATTTTTAAATCAATGTTTCGTTCAGTGGAACATTTCTGAATGAAGTATATTGTAGCTATGCAATCACAGGCTGATGGATAAACAAAGAAGAGAAATACAGAATAAATAAAGTCAAAATCATGAAAAATCAAAGCTCATAACTGCATGTGGTTAAAATGGTTTTTAAAAATTGCTCTGGTTTCAGGCACAGGTTTTGTACCTAGTTACACTGTTATGGCATGGAGAAAGATGGGATGATGACATAGTAATTATTTATGATCCAATAAATAAAATGTAAAAACAAACACAAATACAAAAAGAGATCACCATGTTACTCCATAAGAAAAAAACAAAGTCAAAAACTCACTATATCAATACCAGCTATAATTTCATAAATAATGTGCAAAGCTTTTGAAACTTCCAGGGCAATTCAACAAGCTGATTAGTTGTTGTTTTTTAAAGGTCTATGACTGGGGAAGAAGCATGGAAGTCTAAATATTTGGCTATATGTTTTAGCTATGAAGTCTGCAGTTAAACTCATTCTCAAGATGGGAAATACAAACTGAATGTGGTGTCCAGGTACTGTATTAGGTTACAACTAGCAATGCCTGCTGGGACAGAAGGAAAGTGTTGGCTTCCTGTCTCTGAAATCCAAAGGTATTTGTAGTTTAGATCTCTTTCTCATGTCGTATGCAGATGTGATGTTATGTGTACTACACCAATAACTGTCTATTCAAAAAGAAGAAAAAGAAAAAGAAAAGCACATTTGTATCAGTGCTATTATATTTCTTCATTTACTCAGAATGTTTTTGTAGATCTCTCATGGTTCATACACTTACATAATATGCTACATGTCTCTGAGTCTGGAAAATGTTCCCTTCTCTGAAATGGGTAGTTTGCCCCAGGTGTTGCTGCCATTCACTGGCTGGAATTGTCGGTGCATGCCTTGGCCATGCTGTAGAAGTCTAGCTCTGAATTTCCAGCTCTAGAAATTCCTCCAACTTATTTTTCTTAAAGTTCACCTGCTTGTACACCTTGGACATGCTATAAGTCTCAGGGTCTGACAATTTTCCTTGCTTTGAAATAGGAGTTTGCAACTCTGGTTTTATGGTTTGTATATCATCTTCTAATGAATTTTAATGTTTGTCATATTTAACATTTTAACTTTATAAATTGCATACTTTTATGGATACTTTTGCATATTTTATATTTTTAAATTATGTTATTAGCTGCCTTGAGTTCCATTTTTAGGAGAAAGGTGTTATATAAATGATTAATTAATTAAATAAATATCCTCGGCAAATTTAGCAAAGATTAGTTGATGACTCAGGCACGATCCCAAACTTTGTGGAATTCCTGGGAAATAGATATCTGTTGTATATCTTCATCTCCTGCAGCTGGAAAAGTAGGGGTGGATAACTGGCAAGGGTTAGATGACCCTGCCTTGCCACACCTTCCCAATACCAGATGGTGTCAGGATAATTTTTGCCACATTTGGCCCTGTCAGTGACATTTTTCACCCAGGATAATCCTGTTTCCTGAACAGGAAGTGACATGTAATGTGAAGTTGTAGGCTTTCATGGCCGGCATCCATAGTTTTTGTGGGTTTTTCGGGCTGTGTGGCCATGTTCTAAAAGAGTTTCTTTCTGACGTTTCGCCAGCATCTGTGGCTAGCATCTTCAGAGAAACTAATCTTTTCTCTGAAGATGCTAGCCACAGATGCTGGCGAAACGTCAGAAAGAAACTCTTCTAGAACATGGCCACACAGCCCGAAAAACCCGCAAAAACTATAGTGACATGTAAGCTGATTTCCAAATTGCTTCCTGTGGTTAAAAAAAGGTCTCCTAGACCAGGAGGGCAACGTGGTGAAAATGCCTCACTCCAAGGTGCCCCTAGGGCATTCTAGGGCAAAAATCTAAAAAGTGTTTCAAAAACTCGAAGGCCCTGGAGCTATCGAAACATCCCATGAGATATACTTTGGGGTCCATAGGCATTCTCATCTATGTGGAAAAGGCATTGAAAGTCTGTGAAAAGAAAAAAGAAAAGATAGCAAAGTTGGGGGTCACAGAGTATACAAACCATTTTGGGAGTGCATGCAGCCCACATGTTGTGCACCACCTGTATTACATACCCAGGGATTTAGAAAAACCCGCTTTCTCTTCCCTACCTACTCAGGAACATGGAAAAGAATTAATTGAAAACTAATGTGAGTGGGTGCTGGTCAACCTTTTTCCAACTAACCATATGACTTTCACAATGAGCAAATATTTTGCATAACATCCAAATGAGGATGTCTGGATTTAGGGAACTAGAATATGACAACTCCAGCAGTGGAGATGTTTCTGGCCCAAGACAGATGGGCCAAAAGTACCAGCTTCAGGTCAATCTGGGGGAATGGCATTCAGATGGCACATGGCCCTAGATCAGGCTGAAGCTGCACCATGGCCACCTAAGGCAGCCCAAACCTGGCTGCAAAAGGAATACAAAAATGCAAAAATGCAAAAAAAAAAAAAAAAGCATTCTTTGCTGGTGGTCCATTGTGGACCATAGCACATGGTCACTGCAGGGCAAGCTTGTAGCTGGAGACGCCAGAGGCTGCTCCAAGCTGCCCATCTGGTTGAGGCCTCTGTTTCAGTTGCTGCAGTTGCTGCACAATTGCTGCAAATGTTCGTGAAATGGAAAGTTTGGAATAGAGTTTAGAATTAAACTCATGTATTCTCTAGTTAGGTTATTAATTCATTTTACTTTTCTAGTTATTTCATCTAACTTTCCAGATTCCCTAATTAACATTGAAGTTAAAAATGTGCTTGACTGAATTAGGTCATTAGATTTCAGTGGATAGGTGTCTCTTCATATGTGACATTCAGGAAAATGAGAAATCCTGCTGCTCCAGGAGAAGAAAGAATGAGGGGAAATATGTCACATGACTCTGTTGTCCAGCACTATTAATCTGTGTGATTTCTTTGGGAAGACAGCAGGGAGAAAGAGGGAGAGCAAGAATTTTCTCCTAACTAGGAGAAAGAAAAAGAAGAGGGGGAGAAAAAGAAGAATGGAAAAGAAGAAATTGAAAGGGGGTGGGAGAAGTGATCTGTCTGCTTGGCAAAAGATCAAGCCCTCACAAACAGTCAGAGTCCTTTAAAAATGTCTCTTGTATGGAATAGACCTGTATGTAGTCTTGGGGAGAGTTTTAGGTGCACTGTCTCTCTCTTAAGGAACTTCTTCTGCTCTATTGAATATATTATGGACTCTTATTATTGCATTGTATGCAATTATATAATACAGTGAACCCCTTTGCAATTCTTTATTATTTTACTTACATGTTGCTTTGATCTTGGATAACAAAAATGAAAAATTCTCAAACTCATTCCTATTTTCTTTCCAAGATAATTTCTCCCCCATCCTCCTGCTCTCTTCTCATCCTTCCCATTATATGTTTTAGCTATCCCCTTTAATTATACAATTAACCTAAGACTGGTGCAAAGAAGTATGGACTCACTAGATACGTAATCATTAAAACTGCAGCTGTCTGAGATTGCATTAAGATCCCTGGATCCTGCATGTAAAACATGTACCCTACCACTGATGTTTGCAGAGAACACTTCTTGATTGTGAATGGGGAGGCAGAAAGGATACAGTGATTTGGTTGCTGAGAAAAATGATTTGCAGATCCTTAGGGACTTCCAAAAACATCAGACTAAGAATTGTCCACTCTTGATTCAGTGACTAATCTTTGTAGCTACCCTTTTATTGCTGTACTTGCAGTGGATCAGTACCCTGCCCTCTAACTTGAATAAATCATTATTTATTAGCATTTAACAAATAAGGTAAAAGATATTTGGTGAGTGACTGAAGTGTACATGTTAGTAGAGATGGAAAGAAATGAGAGATACAAATGACAGACAAGAGAAGTAGTAAGATTGGATCCCATGCTTTTGAAACAGCCTACCCCAACTTGACAACTTCCAAATTTGGTGGACTCCCACAATTTCCAGACAACAATCCTATTATGGACTTTGTATTCCATGTGATGAAAAATTCCAGGTTGGAGGAAAGCAACTTTGACAAAAGAAGAATTTTGAAAGATCCAATAGCAAAATGTTCTTCCCAAGAAGGCCAATCTCCTTGCCATTCTCTGATAAACTAATGGTCTTGCCTCAGACTAAGAATCAATGAATTAATGAATGATAACTCAACAAATTGAACAATTTAATTTAGTAGGGTTTTTTGGCTATTGAATTAACTTTCCAGTTTCCAATGTTTAACACAATTGAATTAATTTTGAAATTCAGATTCCAAACTCTGCCTTAGAAGAGATGGAAGGTCTTCGCTGTAAGAATGGATATACATAAAGGCTTAAATCCAACATAACACTCACAGCAGCAAAGGAAGGTTTAGTGTTCTACAGCTTTCTCCATTGCCAAAACCACACAGGGATTTTTCTAACCCTCTGGAGCCACATAAAACAACATAATCATAGATGCCTGCCAGAAGTACAGTGTCGGATACAACTCAATGCAAGCCTGTTGTAAAGACAATTCATTAATGGTGATATTACATCTTTATTTATTTTCTAAGTTGCCACTGCTACTCCATAATGCCCACTCTGTAGTGGCACCAATGATATTCCAACATTCAAATATGCCCACAGGTTGCAAAAGGTTGAGAACACCTGTTAATTATCTCTTACATGAAATATTAACAAATAAAAACAAAACAAAAAAGGAAGAAAATAAACATCATTACTCCCATCTGGGTTCTGTTCCCTAATTCAAAATCAAAGCCATGAGCAATATGGAGACTATTCCTGGATTCTTGGTTATTATGATAAACTTCAAGTTATTTGCTAGATGTATGCATTCATTTGCAAATGATATAATGAACACAGAATGGTAAAGCTTTGCCAGTGTTAATGAATGTAAAGATCCAATTACTAAAAAGCAATTGCACTGAACTAATAACATCAGGAAAATCAAATAGGACTTTAATTAAACTATCACAATACAATAACAAAAACAATATAAATCCCTAGATATCTTCCCTTGAATAAATTTATTCTTATTGCAGAGAAGCCCTTTTTATCAATTATTACTGCACTAATTTGGTGATCAACATTCTGAATTGTACCTAAAATCATTGCAAAGCATAACAGACACACTTTAACTTGTGTGGCTTTATATATGCATTAGGCACTAGTCCAATATATTATGTCTATTGAATCTACCCATCAGCCATACTCCCAGTTCTTCCTTTCCTCTCACTATGTTCAAAGATGCATCTTCTTGAAGTATTTTTCCCTTGCTGTTGAACAAGTTATTGTTATTGAAAAAGATGTAATTGTTGTTTTTTGTTGGAAACTCTAGCAGACAAACTAGGATCACTAAGAAATAAAATGTTTTGATACTATGTATTTATGTATGTTCACCCACTATTTGGGGCTAGAGAACCCATGTTGTCTCCCAATGCTGCTTCCCCAACTTCCACTATGCACCTCCTCACATTGTTTTACTCTGAATGACTTGTTTTGAATTGAGTGTTGTTGTTTTCCAAAGTGAAATATTTTTGGTGGCATGGCCAGAGAGGCAGT